>CM046996.1:69038963-73838963 GCA_025698465.1 Gossypium longicalyx
GCCCACTAGAAACCAAAAATATATACAAAATAAATAAATAAATAAAAATCAAATCAAACCAATAGTCCACAGTCTAAGTCTTTAGTATAAAACAGCCCAACAACCAATTAAAATCCTAAACTAGCCTAAGACCCAAGTTACAAGGCCCAATAGGCCCAATGTCTAAAACAAAAGGCTAAGGCGTAAAACCCTAGCCCTTGGCTTGCACCGCAAAAGAACCCCAAAGACCTCCAGCGCCGTACAACGTTCGTGCCTCCACGTCAACAGCCCTCGTGACGCCAAAGACGCGGCTCTCGCACGACGCTTCAGCGCGCACTGCACTGCACACACCAAACACAAAAAGACAGCAACGAGAAGGGCAGCCAATAGGAAATTATTTTGTATTTTTCTTTTTTCGGTTTTTCTTTCCGGCTATAAAGCCAACAATCCAATTTTTGTAATGGACTGACAAATTGAACAAAGAAATACATACAATACATACGCAATATTGCTTGGAAAATCAGAAAGCCACCTTTTTTGGAGAAGGTGATCTTTGCCCTTTGGTTTTTTTTATATTTCCTCTGTTTTTTTTCGATTGTTTTTCATTTTTATAATCAAAAAAGAAAGAAAAAGGGGACTTACCTTGAGTTTGTGCCGAGGTTTCCTTTTTCTTTGTCGAAATCGAGTTCGAAGGGAAACCGGTGCAAAAAGAAGCCGCGTGCTTCAAGCTCATGCGAGCGTCGGTCGCCATACCTTGCGGCGGGCTGGTCTCCTTGAGAGAGAAAACCCAGGTTGCGGCTGAGGAGAGGAGATGAGGCTAGGGTTTGGCCGAATGATTCGGTTTTCAGCCCTTTTAAAGGGTCAAATACGACGCCGTTTCAAGCCCATTTCAATGGCTCAAAAACGACGTCGCCTGGTGGAGCCCCGACCCGATCCGATTTGCTACCCCTGGGACCCGCGTGTATTCGTGGTGAGGGGATATTTGTGCATTAAATCCCTCCCCCTTTTGTGCCGCGCTTTAATCAGCCCATACATGTATTTCTTTTCTTTTTTAAATTATCCCTGCAATTTGTGTGCATTTACAATTTGGTCCGCATTAAAACGCTGCACCTAGGGAGCCGATATATTTCCAGTTTAGGTCCCTCTACATTTGCGCGCTTTAATTATGGGCCCCTTTATTATTCTTGTTTTATTTTTAAATTGTCCCTATAGTTTTAGTTTAATTCCAGTTAAGTTTTCTTTCTTTATTTACTCATTTTTTTGTTGTTGTAGCCTTTTATCCTTAATTTTTTATTTACATATTTTAAAATGCTTGGGAAATTGTTTCTTTCTTATTGAAAATCTTCTTTGCAATATCATTTTCACACTTTGTATGTTTCATGTAATTGTTTTATATACGCTATTACATATACACATGTACTTTGTATTAAAGTTTTTTTATATACTATTATCAACCTTATATCATTTTTGCACATATGATTCCTTAAATTTATTTTTGTACTTTATTATATAATTCTACGAAATACATCTTTTAAATCATTATATATGTTTATATACCCATATGTAACTACATATATATACATATATCTATCTATTTATTTTCTTTTAAATTTGTTTGTTTAAACTCCTTTATATATATATATATATATATATATATATATATTATTAATCTCATACTATTTTTACAATAAATCTATTTATATATGCATGTTTTGTAAATCTATTATGGATATTATATTTTATCGCGTATTTTTATCACCCTTTCATATTTTGTGTATTATTTAGGTTATCATATACATCGTCATTTTTTAAATCAATTTGTGTTTAAAATATTTTACATATGTTTTCTTTTTTTTTTTAATTTATTTTTATATTATATTACATAATCCCACATGATATATCTTTTAAATTATTATTATATGTATATATGTTTATTTATGTCCACGTCTAATCTACATACATTATTAAATCCATGTACTTTATACCTATAGTTTCCTATATATATGTAAATTATTCTTAAGTTTATTATGTATAGCTTATAATGAGGTTAATTTAATCTTAAAATGCATTATTAAGTGTATATTCTTTTTGCAAATACTTACTTCTAAATCTATTTATGCATATATGTTTTTATAAACCTATTGCATGCATTTTTTTAAAATAATATTCTACAAAGTATTTTTGTTATTTTTGAATATCTTATACATGTACATATTTCAATAAACATTTTCTTCTTTGTATATTCCTTGATTTTAAAAATATTCATTCTATGATACGCTTTCTAAGAATTGCATGTATATATTTAGTTTGTTCTTACAACTAATGGTTTCTAATTTATCAATTCATCCATTCATATATCATATATCATGTGTTCACTCATCTATTTTGAAAATGTCTTATACCATATCGACCTCTAAACTCTATTTTGTTTTCGTATATGATCTGTTGATTGACTTATATTGTGCCATGTTTATTATTGGCATATATCATCTATCTATTGTTTTATTTCTTATATAAATTGTTTGTCAACCACGTTTATGAGTTTGATTATATTTTCTTGATCAATTATGCTTAGTTATAAGTTTGTTAATTGATATTGCATTTTATGTATGCATATTACCCCAAGATCTATTTTCCCTTTAGCCTACAAATGTCGCATTACAATTCTCAACTTCCTTTTTTGAAAAATTCTAATTAATTATTCCATCATATTTCAAGTCAAACTAATATGTTTTAAGCTAGTTTCACAACTATTAAGAATTCTTCAAAACAAAGGCGATATTCGATACTTGGTAATTCGTGGAATCGTGCCCTAACGTGTTGGGTTGCAATTTCTCGATCGCTCAAAGTAATCGAAGGTCCCTTTAGAATTTCACCCGTGTCTCCCAAAAATCCTTTAAAACGAAGGCAATACTCGGTGTTTGACAATTCGGGAATCATGCCCTATCGTGCTGGGTTGTGATTTCTCATTTGCTCAAAACAATCAAATATTCCTTTAGGTTTTCACTCATGTTTATTAAAAATCTTTCAAAACGAAGGCGATGTTCGATGTTTGGCGGTTTGAGAATCGAGCCCTATCGTGCTGGGTTGCGCTTACTCATTTGTCCTAAATAATCGAATATCTCTTCAGAATTTCACACGTATTTTCTAAGGTAAGGCAATGGTCAATGTTTGGAAATTCGAGAAATCGTATCCTCATCAGTCTTTGGGTTTCGATTTTTCGTTAGACTAAATAGTTGAGCATCCTTTTGTAATTCTCGAATTATAAACTTTCGGACATCGAAACAAGAAGATTTTGGCAACAAACTCGGGTTACTCAAACGTTATAAAAAAGAACCACATTTCAAAAACTTTTTAATTTTAGACATAAGGACAATATTTAATCGATTCGGTGCCAATTTTGGGCGTAGTGAGGGTGCTAACCCTTCCTCATGCGTAACCGACTCCCGAACCCGTTTTCTCAAAAGTTCGTAGACCAAAATCGTTGTTTTAATAAACCAAAAATGTTTTATTAAACTAACCTCATTTTTAGGTGATCTGATCACACCCAAACAAAAGATCGGTGGCGACTCCATGCATTTGTTATTCAAAAGTCGATTCCCCTTTTTTTTAATTTAAAATTTTTAAATTGAGGGATGGTTTCGACAGCTTGGTGACTCCACTGGGGACACTAGGATTCGAGCCATAAAAATCGATTATTTACTGTCCTTTTGTCAAAAACCAAAAATTCATTTTCAAAATCACGTACCTTTAAATTGCATTTGATTGTGTGATTGTGCGGGTCTTGTAAAATAGCACTGCATTTCATTGCATGACCACTGTGGTTACACCTTCTAAGTGGGAGTAAGAAACTACGCTTTCGTGAGGTTTTCACTTCCGCATGGGCTAGTGGATTGCTTCCGGGGTACATCCGTACCTATGATTTCGTGAGATTTTCATCTCCGCATGGTCATAGGGAAATGTATCCCCCCGAACCAAACTCGATCTATATGAGCCTATAATGGGTGAGGATTGAGGAATCTGCTGGTTTAGGTACCCTTACTCTAGAACCGAGCCACATGTAGAGAGACCTTAGGAGCTATCCTTGGGTAGAGCCGCATCAAGCCTTAGTATTTACCTATATATTGTGCTGTAATTATTGTTTATGTGCTTGCCTTTTATCTCTATTATTTGATACTAACTTGTGTTTTGTTTTGATTGTCTTTTTGCATGACATTGCATACTAAATGAGGTGTTAACCCGTGATCAATTACCAAGTTAGAAAGTTTGACATGGAGAATGAATTTCTTAGTAAAGTCGAGGATAATGCAGCTGTTCGTGCATGGTCGGAGAAGCTACAATCCGAGAGAGGGGATAGCTTGGCGGAAGGATATATCTCCGAGTTGCAGGATTTCACTCGCGTCAATGTGGTACAGAATGAGCTGCAAGAGTTGAGAGACATTTGGGCTAGTTGGGATGAAGGGACCAAGCAGTTGTTCTACCAAAGCTATGGTGACATATCCTACCTGCTAGACATTAGAGTGGATAAGCATTTCTTCCGAGCCTTGGTGCAGTTTTGGAATTCTGCGTACAGATGTTTCACTTTTGGAGAAGTGGATTTAGTACCTACCATAGAGGAATACACTACGCTGCTTAGGTGTCCAAAGATTCAGGTCCGGAAGACTTATGCCCGTGTTTTTAGTAATCAGACTTGCATGAAGAAATTGATGAGTATTTCTGGGATGAGCAAGCCTTGGGTTACTGCTCGGATTCAACAAAAAAGAGATAGCAAATGTATCCCTTGGGAGAATTTATGAGATTTGATCTTGACGCATCCAGATGAAAGAAAGAGGGTCGATATATTTGCCTTAAGCATCTACGGATTAGTCATCTTTCCTAAGGCTTTGAGGCACGTGGACGAGGCGGTCATTGTCTTGTTTGATCGCCTTGAAAAGGGAATCACACCGGTACGGGCAATATTGGCAGAAACGTTCAGATCTTTGAGCTCATGTCGAAAGACAGGTGAGGGGCGATTTATTGGATGTGCTCAACTATTGTTGGTATGGTTTCATGGCCACTTTTGGAAGGTAGACAAGGTTTCTTATCGAGTCTTTTTCGAGAGTTATTCCCCGTTGAAAGAAGAGGCAGCTATACAGAGGAGAGAGGATATTTCGGAGGAGAAGTGGATGGACATTCTTCAGAACCTCAAGGAGAAGGATATCGAGTGGAGAGCTTACTGGATGGTTCCTGATGAGATCATGTACCGATGCGGTAACTTTGATTGGGTACCGTTGTTAGGAATTTGGGAAGCTACCGGGTATACTCCATTACTCGCGTTGAGGCAATATAAGTCGAGGCAGTTCGTACCCGCAACTCATGGACTTGCTCAAAGTGATTTCTCTTTTAGCGGTGCTCACTATAAGAAGAAAGTCCGGGAGCTATCGGATGCTTGGAAGCAAACTTGTTGGATAAAGAGGTTAGCCGTCGGTTCCATGGTAACACCCAGTATAGCGAGTGGTTTAAGAAGAGGATTAATGATAATATTCCTAGGTCAAGCTTGGAGAATACACGACCTATCGAGGAACAATTACAAGTCGCCCCGTCAGAATTGGAAATTATAAGACAAGATTTCGAGAAGAAGAGTTCGGAGCTTGGGAAGAAGATCGAACAACTGGAGGAAGAGAAGATGCACTTAAGGTTAGACGCTGATGTTCAGAGGTCAGAGGCCGATAAGTGGAGGAAAGGAAAAACCAAGGCCGAAGAAGATCTAGATAGCTTGAAGACAGACTACAAGAAACTGCGCCTATCTATGAGGACCGCGGGGTTAGGCAAGACTTCCGAACAATGGCGCCATGAAATTCGAGAAGAAAAAGCCAATACCGACCGGTGGGAAAGGAAATTTCGAGAGGCTCAGGCACGAAACGAAGATGTGGAGTAGAGTCTGTCGGAGAGCAGAAATGAGCGAGGGGAATTGAGGGCTAGAGTGGTGGAACTCGAAAAGTCCCTGCATCAGTACCGAAACCGCAACACCGCGATAGAGTTGAGGGCAAGCTTGAGCAAGATAGAGGAAATAAAAGGAAAAATAGAAGAGTTAGAGACATCACTACAAAACTGCGAGATGCGGATCCAGTTTTTTGAGGTAAACGAGGTCCGTTGGAAAGAGCAGCTTCACCATGCGCAAGGCCAAGTCAGAAACAGAGATTACCTTATGGGGGAAGCCATAACCCAGATTCGAGAGGTAACTGACTACTTGCAAACTTTAGCAGTTCAAGCGGACACACTGAGCGTGAAGTATGAGTTGGAATCGGATCGCGGACAAGAGCTGACCTCGTTGCTTAGAAAAATTAGGACTTTGAGCGTTAGAGCGAAATTCTATTTGTAACTCGACTTTATGTAAAAGATTTTATTTTTAAGTGAAATTTTCTAAGGGCAATTGAATCAAAATTGATGCCTCCTTTGCATTCATGCATCTGCATTACATCATATCATTATGCATTAAAGGCCATAAGAGTTTTCTAATTAATTAATTAAAAATTATTTCAGTAACCTGGAAACCAACGAAAACCAACCAACCACGCACCCCTACGGTACCAGAAAAAAATCAATGGATAAGAGACTCGAGAAATTGGAGCAAATGCAAAAGGACATGCAAGAACAAATGCAGTCACAGATGCAAGAACAGCTAGCCAAGATTCAACGAGAAATGAAGGAACAAATGATGGAGTCCCAGAGAGAAATGATGTCTCAGTTATCCCAATTGCTATTGGGAGGAATGGATAAGGGAAAGGGCCCTATGGATAAGGTCGAGGAAACTAATGAGGACTCCAATACCCCCTTGGCTTCACTCCAACACATGTACCAATGAAGCCCGAGATTAATTTACCGAAACCATCTGTCACAATCATGCCTCAGCAGGTTCAGGCCAGAGCTTCAATATCGATGAATTTCTAAACCTGCTCAGGCTCTAACTTTGTCAATAACCCGAACTATCCACCCGTTCCCGATTTGGATGAAGTTCCTGAAGAAGAAAAGGCGAGGATGGATTCACAAAAACAATTAGAAGAACGGTGTAGATGGCTTGAGGAGAAGTTCAAAGCCATGGAGAGCGCAGATCACCACCAAGGGATTGATGCCAAGGACCTGAGTTTGGTTCTAGATTTAATCCTTCCCCCTAAATTCAAAATGCCCGAATTTGAGAAATACAATGGAACAAGCTGCCCTGAAGCCCACATCACTATGTTCTGCAGGTAAATGACGGGATATGTTAACAATGACCAGCTGTTAATCTATTGCTTTCAAGATAGTCTGGTCGGGGCGGCGGCTAAGTGGTATAACCAATTAAGTCGCTCTAAAATTAACTCATGGAAGGACCTGGCTCAGGCCTTTATGAAGCAATACAATCATGTGACTGACATGACCCCGACAGAATCACTCTCGTAATATGGAGAAAAAGTCAAATGAAAGCTTGAGACAAGATGCACAAAGGTGGAGAGAGGTGGCCATACAAGTTCAAATTACCACTTCTAGAAAAAGAGACAACAATGCTCTTTATTAACACCTTGAAAGCCCCTTTTATCACGCATATGTTAGGAAGCCCCACCAAGAGCTTCTCTGACATAGTGATGATGGGGGAAATGATCGAGAATGCTGTAAGGAGCGGCAAGATAGAATCAGGAGAGAGTGCTAGGAAGTCGGCCCCGAGGAAGAGAGACAATGAAGTGAACAACACGAGCACATTCAACAAGGGGCAGTCCAAGTCAATTACCGTAAATCAACCCAAAACGGTGACTACCAATCAACAAAGCTCTGCAAGACAAGAATCCAATGCGAGGAAGAACACAGAAAGGCCACAATTCACCCCTATACCCATGACGTATAGGGAGTTGTACCAGAACCTGTTCAACGCTCATGTAGTATCCCCTTTCTACCTGGAGCCACTACAGCCCCCGTATCCCAAATGGTATGATACAAACACCCAATGTGAATACCACGCGGGAATTACCGGGCACTCAATCGAAAACTGTACTGTGTTCAAAAAAGTAGTCGAAAGACTCATTAAGGTGGGGATCGTGAGATTTGACGACCCAGCCACACCCAATGTAGCAGGAAACCCACTCCCCGATCATACCAACCAAGGAGTGAATGGGATAAGCGAAGGCTCGAACAATAAGACTAAGTATGAGGTGGCGGAAGTCAAGACCCCGTTGAGGCAGGTATGGAAGGAGATGGCCAAGAGAGGATTAATCGCGTCAGATTCGAGTAAAAAATCCGAAAAGGACAGAAACTACTGTGAGTTTCACGAAGAGGCGGGGCATGAAATCCAAGATTGTGTGGAGTTCAAGGCCATTGTACAGAACATGATAGATAACAAAGAAATGGAATTCTATGAAGAAGCTAAAAGCCCCGTAGGGGAAGATGTATGCGCATCTGAGGGAGAATCAAAGGCGCAGAATCAAACACCTAACTATCCCGTGGTGATTATTTCAAGACCCAAAAATAATGAAGCTGGAGTACAAATACCACCAAGGGTAATCCAAAGACCTGCAGCCTTCCCTTACAAAGACAGCAAAAAGGTGTCATAGAATTATGATTGCAGTGTGACGATGCCAGGAAAAGAGAGCCCGGTTGGCACTTCAAGAGGGGATCAGGACAAAGGTTCCTATACACGTAGCGGGAGGCGTTACGATGCGGTGAATGAGGAGGTACAGCCCACAAAAGGAAAAGCCCAGGTGGTCGAGGAAATGAAAGGAAAAGCAACCAAACCTGTTAATGAGCCAGTTAACGAAGAGGAGGCCAAAGAGTTTTTAAAATTCCTAAAGCATAGCGAATACAGTGTGGTGGAACAGCTACGTAAACAACCAGCTCGTATTTCAGTGTTGGCCTTACTTCTAAGCTCAGAAGTTCATCGTAGCGCGCTAATAAAGGTCTTAAACGAGACATACGTTGCCAATGACATATCCGTTAACAAGCTGGATCGTTTGGTGAGCAACATAGCTGCCGACAATTATATCTTCTTTAATGACGACGAGATACCACCGGGGGCATGGGGTCGACTAAAGCCCTGCATATCACCACACGCTGTAAAGGGTATACGCTGTCAGGCGTACTGATTGACAATGGATCGGCTTTGAACGTCCTGCCTTTGACCACGCTGAACAGATTACCTATAGACAGCTCTCACATGAAGGAGTGTCAGAACATCGTGAAGGCATTTGACGGCACGGAGAGGAAGGTGATGGGCAGAATCGATATACCTCTTCAGATCGGGCCAAACACATATGAGGTGGATTTCCTCGTGATGGATATCAAGCCCTCATACAATTGGTTGTTGGGGAGGCCCTGGATACATTCAGCAGGGGCAGTGCCTTCCTCGTTGCATCAAAAATTGAAGCTAGTATCGGAGGGGAGGTTGATAACGATCAAGGCTGAAGAGGATATTATTACAACTGTGAGCAATAATGCGCCCTATTTGGAGACGGATGACGAAGCAATCGAATGCTCATTTCGATCTTTAGAATTCGTTAATGCGACGCTCATCGCCGAGGGAAGCAGGATTCTGGTGCCAAAATTGTCCAAGACCACGAGGATGAGCCTACGGTTGATGGTTGGAAAAGGGGCCCTACCCGGAAAAGGACTTGGGAGACATCTTCAAGGAAGAGTCGAAACGCCAGTATTGAAAGAGAAGAGAGACCGCTTCGGCCTAGGATTTAAGCCGGATGTCAAACAACGAAGGAGAGAGTTGGAGAAGAAGCAAGAAAGGAGGAGAGCACGGTTAACGGGGAAGGAAATCAATTAGGAACCAATGGTATTTCCCCACATATCGAAAACCTTTGTGTCTGGAGGAGTCATTCATCCCGAGAGAGACACACCAATGACGGGAGCTATAGAAGAAAGGCTGGAAAGTTTGGACATCAATGCCACATTCGAAGAAGAAACTGGAGAAAGAAATTTGTCGGGCATTTACCCCTACACGCTTGGAAGTGTTCTGGACAACTGGACTGCGGAAGAGATTCCTGTAGTTTTTAGAACGGATTCAGAGTAATGTCCAAAACACACTTATTGCTCTAGGTCTAGGAGTGATAAGAATCTTTTGTGAAATAGGCCGATGTTTAAAAATGTTGTTTCAATAAAATGCACGGTTATTATCATTTTGAGCAAATATTTTCTCGTCCTTTCAATTTCATTCATAACCATACAAATGATTACTTTCGGATTCTTTTATTCTTGGAACATTCTTCTAAATATTCTTTCATTCGTCATTCATAATCATACCACGCAAATAAATGTTTTGAATTCTTTTGATTTTTTGTATCTGCCTTCATCCTCATAACAGGTCCCCAGATATTAATGATACGAGTGACACTGCTAGCGTCTCAAAATTTCCTTTTGAGCAAGATGTGTGTATGGATGATTCCCTGGATTTTGAAGATGACCAAGGCTGTAACCTATCTCCTGATTTGTTGAGGATGGTAGAACAAGACGAGAAACAAATCCTACCTCACAAAGAATCAGTTGAAATTGTGATCTTAGGAGAAGGACAAGAGGTGAAGATCGGAACATGTATCACTACGGAGACGAAGCGAGACCTCATTGAATTGCTTCAAGAATTCAAAGATGTCTTCGCATGGTCATACCAAGATATGCCAGGGTTGGATATTGACATCGTGGTACACCGACTCCCCATAAAGGAATAATGTAAGCCAGTTCAACAAAAACTTCGAAGAATGAGGCCCGATGTCTTGTTAAAAATAAAAGAGGAGGTTCGAAAGCAGTTCGACGCTGGATTCCTGAAGGTGGTAAAATATTCAGAGTGGATAGCCAACATCGTCCCCGTCCCTAAGAAAGATGGAAAAGTGCGAATGTGTGTGGATTACAGAGATTTGAATAAAGCCAGCCCGAAAGACAATTTCCTACTACCTCATATTGACACCCTAGTGGACAACACGGCAGGACACTCACTGTTTTCATTCATGGACGGTTTTTCCGGATATAACCAAATCAAGATGCATCCTGAAGATATGGAGAAGACCACATTTGTAACCATGTGGGGGACATTTTGCTACAAAGTGATGTCGTTCGGGCTAAAGAATGCGGGGGAAACTTATCAAAGAGCCATGGTAACCCTATTCCACGACATGATGTATAAAGAAATCGAGGTTTATGTCGATGATATGATCGCAAAGTCTCGGACGGAGAAAGAGCACATACATGTCCTGAGGAAATTGTTCTTGAGATTGAGAAAGTTTCAGCTAAAACTCAATCCAGCCAAATGTACCTTCGGAGCCAAGTCTAGAAAGTTGTTCGGATTCGTGGTTAGCGAGAAAGGGATTGAGATTGATCTAGACAAAGTCAAAGCCATACAAGAGCTATCTCCGCCGTGTACCCAGAAGGAGGTCCGAGGTTTTCTAGGAAGATTAAATTACATTGCTCGGTTCATTTCACAATTGACCGAGAAATGTGACCCTGTCTTTCACCTCCTCAAGAAACATAACCCAGGTGAATGGGATGAAGAATGCCAAAGGGCTTTCGACAAGGTCAAACAGTACTTATCCAACGCCCCGGTGCTAATGCCACCTAACCTCGATAAGTCGTTGATAATCAGATTTTTAGCAAGATTCGGAACTCCATGGGGTGCGTACTAGGTCAGCATGACGAGTCAGGAAGGAAAGAGAAGGCCATTTACTATCTTAATAAAAAGTTCACAGAATGTGAGACAAGGTACCCGCTGATAGAGAAGTTGTGTTGTGCCCTAATTTGGATAACTCGAAGGTTAAGACAGTATATGTTGTATCACACTACTTGGCTCATATCAAAATTGGACCCCTTAAAGTACATGATGGAGTCAACAGCTTTGAATGGAAGGATGGCCCGATGGCAGATTCTGCTTTTTGAGTTCGACATAGTTTATGTGAACCAGAAAGCAGTGAAAGGAAGTGCAATAGCAGATTTTCTGGCCAGTAGAGCTTTGGAAGACTACGAGCCTTTAAACTTTGACTTCCCGAATGAAGACCTAATGTGTGTTGATACCACTAAAGAAGGTGCTCTGAAAGAACTTCCTTGGAAATTAAACTTCGATGGGGCATCAAATGTCATTTAAGAATGGAATCGTAGGCCGTCTTAGTATCCCCAAACGGAGATCATTATCCATTCACTAGTAAATTGGATTTTGATTGTACGAATAACATGGCAGAATACGATGCGTGCATCTTGGGAGTCCGTGCAGCCATAGAACGCAAAATTAAAGTGCTAGAGGTGTATGGAGACTCTGCGCTAGTGATTTATCAACTCAAGGGAGAATGGGAGACCAGAGACCCCAAGTTGATCGACTATCGGAAACTAGTCCTTGAACTGGTTAAAAAGTTTGATGACATTACCTTCCATTACCTTCCGCAAGACGTAAATCAAATGGCTGATGCTTTGGCTACCTTAGCTTCCATGATCAAGGTGAACAAACAAGAAGATGTCAAACCCATCCAGATGAACATTTATGAAGTTCCGGCCCACTGTTATAATATTGAAGAAGATGAAAAGAAAGATGACTACCATTGGTATCACAATATATTACAATACGTGAAGAATCGTGAGTACCCGGATCAGGCAAGCGAAAATGACAAAAGAACGCTAAGAAGATTGGCCATCGACTATGTCTTAGATGGGGATGTATTGTACAAAAGAAGAAAGGATCAAGTGTTACTAAGATGTGTAGATGCTGTAGAAGCTAAGAAAATCTTGAAAGAAGTCCATGAAGGCGTCTGCGGGACACATGCTAATGGCTTTACAATGGCCAAGCAAATTATGAGATTCGGGTACTATTGGTCCACCATGGAAGGAGGTTGTGTCAATTACGCTAAGAGATGTCATAAATGCCAAGTCTACGGGGATAAAATTCATGTGCCCCCTGCACCGCTGCATGTCATGGTTTCTCCATGGCCATTCTCTATGTGGGGCATGGATGTGATTGGACCAATATCGCCGAGAGCTTCTAATGGGCATCGTTTCATCTTCGTGGTTATCGACTACTTCACCAAATGTGTAGAAGCCGCTTCGTATACTAGTGTGACCAAGTCTGCAGTAAGCAAATTTCTAAAAAAAGAGATCATATGTCGATATGGAATGCCGGAGAGGATCATATCTGACAATGCATTAAACCTGAACAATAGTACGATAGCGGAGGTCTGCAGTCAATTCAAGATCAGACATCACAACTCGTCACCCTATCGCCCGAAGATGAATGGGGCAGTGGAAGCGGCCAATAAAAACATTAAGAAGATTGTTGGGAAGATGACTGAAACCTATAGAGACTGGCATGAGAAGTTACCATTTGCCCTCTTTGCTTATCGAACGTCGGTCAGAACCTCAATTGGGGCAACCCCTTTCTCTTTGGTCTACGGAATGGAAGCGATGTTGCCAATCGAAGTCGAGATCCCGTCTCTTCGAGTGTTGTCGAAGTTAAAGTTAGAAGAAGCTGAGTGGATCCAGTCTCGATATGATCAATTGAACCTAATTGAGGAAAAGAGGTTAAGAGCTATCCGTCATGGTCAGATGTACCAAAAGCGAATGATGCGAGCTTATGATAAAAAGGTTCGCCCTAGAGAATTTCATGAGGGAGATCTGGTTTTGAAAAAGATCCTTCCCATACAGAAGGATTTTCGAGGGAAATGGATGCCTAATTGGGAAGGGCCTTACGTGGTGAAGAAAGCTTTCTCTGGAGGAGCATTGATTCTAGCCGAGATGGACGGTAGAAACTTGCCCAATCCTGTAAACTCGGATTCGGTCAAGAAGTATTTTACTTGAAGAAGGAGAGGCCAAAGTGAAAACCCAAAAAAGGCGTTCTACTAAAAAAAAAACACGGAGATGCCAAGGTGAAAACCCGTAAAGGGCACTTTGGAACCAAAGGGGCTTTTGAGTTGAAAACCCGAAAACGGGCAGCTCAAATTTTGAATATGGGGCATATGGTAGTCTTGTCCTTCCAAAATCAACAAGAAGGAAGAACAGTACACTTTGGAGCATTAATAAAATACGCAAGATCTCCTAAATACGCATTCGATTCGAAAGAGCCTTTGAGAAATTAGAATAGTGAAACTCGTGCTGCGATATCTGGGGCATCTCGTTTCTCATCTGCATTTTGTGATTTAGCAGATTTGCTATCTTGTCTGATGTATCCATTTAGAGTTTTACTCAATAAAATTTTGTTTTGTCCATTATGATAATCTCTTTCAAGAATTTTTGTTAAAATCACGATTTTTAGACGTGTAATATTCACACAAAAGGTGTTATGCATATTATTCTGGAAAGTCTCTAAAAAGTACAACGACCTGAAACAGGGCCACTAGTCAGGACTAACCAGGTTCAAAATTGGAAAACATTGGAAAAAGAGTGGTCCAAATTAGAACCATTTCTTCAAATTTTTCGTCAAAGATAACAGCTAAGCAAAAAGACGCGATAGCACACCAATGATAGAACCCGGACGAATTATGAGCAATGATACCTTAAGCATTTCAAAAGGAATTACCCTCATGACATTTCTACATTCATAACCATTTATTAGGAGCACTCGATTCATTTCGATCATAACATTCTAATTATTTGACATAAACACCATATCTAGTTAAGGACATTTGATTCATCTCGATCATAGCATCCTAATTACTTGGCATACACAGATACAGGAAACCAATCCTACAAGTCATGTCTTTAGGAGACAGTGTAGCGACATTGGTAAATTATTTAGATCCTGCTTCTTGAAGTTGCAGTGAAGCAGATCGAAGACGGTGAATCTTGGCTTTCTGAAGTTGCAGTGAAGCAGATTTAAGCCATCAACTTAGCTCCCTAAAGTTGTAGTGGAGTAGGCTAAAATTACAGATCTTGTCTCCCTGAAGTTGCAGTGAAGCAGATCGAAGACGGCGAATCTTGGCTTCCTGAAGTTGCAGTGAAGCAGATTTAGGCCATCAACCTAGCTTCCTAAAGTTGTAGTGGAGTAGGCTGAAATTACAGATCTTGTCTCCCTGAAGTTGCAGTGAAGCAGATCGAAGACGGCGAATCTTGGCTTCCTGAAGTTACAGTGAAGCAGATTTAGGCCACCAACCTAGCTCCCTGAAGTTATAGTGGAGTAGGTTGAAATTACAGATCTTGTCTCCCTGAAGTTGTAGTGGAGCAGGTCAAAGACGGTGAATCTAGTCTACCTGAAGTTGCAGTGAAGCAGATTCAAGCCATTATCCTATCTCCCTAAAGTTGTAGTGGAATAGGCTGAAGATTGCAGATCTCGTCTCCAGTGGAGTAGATCGCTGAAAACGAACCTTAATCCCTTAAGTAGTAAGGCAATAGGCCAAAGATTGCAGATCTCGTATCCTTGAAGTTGCAGTGAAGCGGATCAAAGTCACAATCCTTATCTCACTGAAGCTACAGTAGAGTAGGATAAAAACACACGAACCATGTCTCTCTAAAGTTGCAGTGGAGCATATCGAAGCTACTTGAAGAAAAGAAACACCAAAAAAGTCATGATTTTGCGAAACCGGGCAAAATTGGCCCTCTTTGAAGTCTTTGCTCTATTCTCGTTACACGATAATGAACAAAGAGGGGCAGCTGTAAACGGCCAATTTTCCCGGGCCCACTAGAAACCAAAAAATATATACAAAATAAATAAATAAATAAAAATCAAATCAAACCAATAGTCCACAGTCCAAGTCTTTAGTATAAAACAGCCCAACAACCAATTAAAATCCCAAATTAGCCTAAGACCCAAGTTACAAGGCCCAATAGGCCCAATGTCTAAAACAAAGGCTAAGGTAGAAACCCTAGCAGCCTTGGCTTGCGCCGCAGCAACCCCAGCAGCCTCCAGGCGCCGTACAACATTCGTGCCTCCACGTCAATAGCCCTCATACTCCAAAGACAGCTCCGTCACGACGCCAAACCACACACTGCACTGCACACACAAACACAAAAAGACAAAGAACGAGAAGGGCAAAATGCAATAGGAAATTATTTTGTATTTTTCTTTTTTCGGTTTTTTTTCCGGCTATAAAGCCAACAATCCAATTTTTGTAATGGACTGACAAATTGAACAAAGAAATACATACAATACATACGCAATATTGCTTGGAAAATCAGAAAGCCACCTTTTTTGGAGAAGGTGATCTTTGCCCTTTGGTTTTTTTTATATTTCCTCTATTTTTTTCGATTGTTTTTCATTTTTATAATCAAAAAAGAAAGAAAAAGGGGACTTACCTTGAGTTTGTGCCGAGGTTTCCCTTTTTCTTTGTCGAAATCGGAGTTCGAAGGGAAACCGGTGGCCAAAAGAAGCCGTGCTTCGAAGCCTGCGAGCGTCGGTCGCCATACCTTGCGGCGGGCTGGTCTCCTTGAGAGAGAAAACCCAGATTGCGGCTGAGGAGAGGAGATGAGGCTAGGGTTTGGCCGAATGATTAGGTTTTCAGCCCTTTTAAAGGGTCAAATACGATGCCGTTTCAAGCCCATTTCAATGGCTCAAAAACGACGTCGCCTGGTGGAACCCCGACCCGATCCGATTTACTACCCCTGGGACCCGCGTGTATTCGTGGTGAGGGGATATTTGCGCATTAAATCCCTCCCCCTTTTGTGCCGCGCTTTAATCAGCCCATACATGTATTTCTTTTCTTTTTTAAATTATCCCTGCAATTTGTGTGCATTTACAATTTGGTTCGCATTAAAACGCTGCACCTAGGGAGCCGGTATATTTCCAGTTTAGGTCCCTCTACATTTGCGCGCTTTAATTATGGGCCCATTTATTATTCTTGTTTTATTTTTAAATTGTCCCTACAGTTTTAGTTTAATTCCAATTAAGTTTTCTTTCTTTATTTACTCATTTTTTTGTTGTTGTAGCCTTTTATCCTTAATTATTTATTTACATATTTTAAAATGCTTGGGAAATTGTTTCTTTCTTATTGAAAATCTTCTTTGCAATATCATTTTCACACTTTGTATGTTTCATGTAATTGTTTTATATACGCTATTACATATACACATGTACTTTGTATTAAAGTTTTTTTATATACTATTATCAACCTTATATCATTTTTGCACATATGATTCCTTAAATTTATTTTTGTACTTTATTATATAATTCTACGAAATACATCTTTTAAATCATTATATATGTTTATATACCCATATGTAACTACATATATATACATATATCTATCTATTTATTTTCTTTTAAATTTGTTTGTTTAAACTCCTTTATATATATATATATATATATATATTATTAATCTCATACTATTTTTACAATAAATCTATTTATATATGCATGTTTTGTAAATCTATTATGGATATTATATTTTATCGCGTATTTTTATCACCCTTTCATATTTTGTGTATTATTTAGGTTATCATATACATCATCATTTTTTAAATCAATTTGTGTTTAAAATATTTTACATATGTTTTCTTTTTTTTTAAAATTTATTTTTATATTATATTACATAATCCCACATGATATATCTTTTAAATTATTATTATATGTATATATGTTTATTTATGTCCACGTCTAATCTACATACATTATTAAATCCATGTACTTTATACCTATAGTTTCCTATATATATGTAAATTATTCTTAAGTTTATTATGTATAGCTTATAATGAGGTTAATTTAATCTTAAAATGCATTATTAAGTGTATATTCTTTTTGCAAATACTTACTTCTAAATCTATTTATGCATATATGTTTTTATAAACCTATTGCATGCATTTTTTTAAAATAATATTCTACAATGTATTTTTGTTATTTTTGAATATCTTATACATGTACATATTTCAATAAACATTTTCTTCTTTGTATATTCCTTGATTTTAAAAATATTCATTCTATGATACGCTTTCTAAGAATTGCATGTATATATTTAGTTTGTTCTTACAACTAATGGTTTCTAATTTATCAATTCATCCATTCATATATCATATATCATGTGTTCACTCATCTATTTTGAAAATGTCTTATACCATATCGACCTCTAAACTCTATTTTGTTTTCGTATATGATCTGTTGATTGACTTATATTGTGCCATGTTTATTATTGGCATATATCATCTATCTATTGTTTTATTTCTTATATAAATTGTTTGTCAACCACGTTTATGAGTTTGATTATATTTTCTTGATCAATTATGCTTAGTTATAAGTTTGTTAATTGATATTGCATTTTATGTATGCATATTACCCCAAGATCTATTTTCCCTTTAGCCTACAAATGTCGCATTACAATTCTCAACTTCCTTTTTTGAAAAATTCTAATTAATTATTCCATCATATTTCAAGTCAAACTAATATGTTTTAAGCTAGTTTCACAACTATTAAGAATTCTTCAAAACGAAGGCGATATTCGATACTTGGTAATTCGTGGAATCGTGCCCTAACGTGTTGGGTTGCAATTTCTCGATCGCTCAAAGTAATCGAAGGTCCCTTTAGAATTTCACCCGTGTCTCCCAAAAATCCTTTAAAACGAAGGCAATACTCGGTGTTTGACAATTCGGGAATCATGCCCTATCGTGCTGGGTTGTGATTTCTCATTTGCTCAAAACAATCAAATATTCCTTTAGGTTTTCACTCATGTTTATTAAAAATCTTTCAAAACGAAGGCGATGTTCGATGTTTGGCGGTTTGAGAATCGAGCCCTATCGTGATGGGTTGCGCTTTCTCATTTGTCCTAAATAATCGAATATCTCTTCAGAATTTCACACGTATTTTCTAAGGTAAGGCAATGGTCAATGTTTGGAAATTCGAGGAATCGTACCCTACTGTGTTGGGTTTTGATTTTTCGTTAGACTAAATAGTTGAGCATCCTTTTGTAATTCTCGAATTATAAACTTTCGGACATCGAAACAAGAAGATTTTGGCAACAAACTCGGGTTACTCAAACGTTATAAAAAAGAACCACATTTCAAAAACTTTTTAATTTTAGACATAAGGACAATATTTAATCGATTCGGTGCCAATTTTGGGCGTAGTGAGGGTGCTAACCCTTCCTCATGCGTAACCGACTCCCGAACCCGTTTTCTTAAAAGTTCGTAGACCAAAATCGTTGTTTTAATAAACCAAAAATGTTTTATTAAACTAACCTCATTTTTAGGTGATCTGATCACACCCAAACAAAAGATCGGTGGCGACTCCATGCATTTGTTATTCAAAAGTCGATTTCCCCTTTTTTTAATTTAAAATTTTTAAATTGAGGGATGGTTTCGACAGTTACTATCTTCCGAGAAGTGCCCAAAGAGCTGGAAGTCATATGTCTTCGAACTCTTTTGACATTAGTCTGATTTTTTAGCCTAGATCTTAAGGATCGACTTAATGTTTTTATGTAAGCATTTTGCTCAAGCTATCAGCTTCATGAAACATATTAGTTTGATTTTTTTTAAAAGAAATTTTATAATTTTTTTTTTAATTTTTAGATGATATTTTAGAATCATGATGAAATTGACAAGAAGTATAAATGTTAAGGTTAAATTTTTTTTTTTAGAGTTAAAATCAAATCAATAGAAAGATTAAATTTATTATTATACTAATTAAAATTATGTAAATTGGTGGAAAATATCAATAACGTGGGAAATAAGCATGTGGTATGTCTAAATATAATTGATTACACATTTTTCTGTCTTGGAAAATATTGATTTGGTAAGTATGTAGTATGTCTAAAGATGGAAGAATGATGTGAGACACTGTTTGAGTCTTGAAAATATTCTACGATAATTGATTACACATTTTTATCATTTGTCTAAACCTGTCCTTTTCTTTCACACATATTTTCCAAATTAATATTATTGTTAAGGCAAGACTTTGCTGAATCGGAAGGTATCATCCTTTGATTCACTTTCATACCCAAACCACCAATGTTCATAAACCCTTTTTCATCTCTACAGTTAAGTTTCCACTTCTTATGAATTTAAGTCGATTTAATAAAAAAAATTGATATTTTTTTCTTAAAAACTGTTTTTAATTAACTTTTTATTTTTTTTATTTTTGAAGGTTTTAATTAAATTTTTTATTAGTAAAGAAATAATTTACATCATTTAATTTTATATTAAAAATATAATTATTTTAATAAATAAATATCAAAATTTCAGTAAAAATCTAAATAAATCATTATTATTTAATATAATTAAAATTATATAATAAAAAAATTGAAGCCCTTGCAGATTCACGGGCAAAAGATTTGATATAAAAATACATAAATAATTTTTTTAACTTGTAGGATTATTAGCAAGATTTTCTTAATGAAAATTCACTTATGCATTTGTCTTCGAAAAATAATAATTTAATTTTTTTAATACAATTTTTTTTATAATTTTAACTTGTCTCTTTAATACGGTTTATTTAGAGATGATGTCTAATTAACATTGAATCAATCAACCATTTTAATATGGTATAATCGGAAACAAGAGGGGAAAAGACTATAAAAATCAAAGAAGACAATTGTTTCAAACTCAATAAAAGTGATGCTAGTGCTAAAAAACTCTTTTTTTTTTCTTTTTTTTTTTTTTTAAATTCTATTTTAGGGCAATGATTTCTCGTTTGGGGTATGGCAATTCGAAGGAGAGACATGTATCCCAAACGGAACAAAGACAACATCGGTGATGCAAGTATTTGGTGGTTCTTCTCATAATATTATCATCATGCTCCGAGTCTATTCCGGCAACTTCACGGTTCACCTATCTTCTGTGGTATTCGAAAATATATATAATCCATGATGTGGGAGCTTCTCCAATGTCAAAATTTACATTGATGGCATTCAAAGATATGAAGAGTCTGATGATGAAAGAACCAATCATTACTTCAAATTTGGAGCCTATATGGAATTGGGTGCCTCCGCAAGGAATCAGGATTTTCACGAGGAATTCATGCTTGCCAAATTCCATATAATACCACCACCACTAATAATAATACTGCCAAAAAAGGCAGCTCATCTATGCACCTATATGTATGTTTGTAACTTTCTACGTATTAATTTAAATATAAATATATATTCAAACAATTATATAATAAAATAAATTATTATATAATATAAATAAATAAAAATTTTAAATAATTTAAATTAAATCTACACGTGACAATTGTATATGATAAAATTAGAGATTAAGACACGAGAATTACGTAACTACTAATATGAATATAAACCTAACTTGTTTCATAATATTTTTAATACAACTTTCTTAGCACTGTAAGAGATAAATATTTTTTGATTGTAAGGATTTGGACTCATAATGTGGGCTAATTGTGAGATTGGAAATAGTGGTGATCCAATTCCAATGGATTTATGTTAATTGTATAGCAATATTTGAGGAAAGTCACATATGGGTGCCTACCTTTATATTATATTGGTCTTAATGCAAGCTTCTTGAGATTGACTTTGCAAGCTCAATCAAACCTTTTTAACTCTTGGCAAGCGATTATATTACATTATAGAAATGACTGATGCATGGTATGGGTTTTATTATATTCTTGCAGCCTGTAGGTTTTAAAAATATTTTGATTAATTAATATATAATTATATACATTTGTTATATTAAATGAATGAAAAATATTAAAAACTTTAAATCAAAATAATTAAAAACTAAAATTATAGCTAATTTTAAAAATGAAATACCAACGAGTTTAATAAAAATGAATAAAACAAGGTAGTTAGTATCGCACCGACGGACACACCATTTTCTATTGGAACCGATACGTGTAACACTTAAAACTCGGCCTAGAAGTTATAACCAAATCTAGAGAAATTACATCAACTTGTTTGGAAAACTAATTTCAGTAAATATTTAGCAAATACGACTTTCGCAAACAATCATTAGAAAGCTATTTGTTCGCTTTCAAAAAATACTTAAGAAATTACTTAATTTGCAGTAGAAAACCTTTTCTGGAGTTTTAGTTTTGAAAGCTGAAATTTATTTTATCAACTTAAGTGAATTTGCAGTCTCGCATTAGAAAATATCAATTATTAACAATATAATAGCTCAATTTTACCCGGCCCAAACAACAAACAAACAAATAAATAATAAAAGTACATTAATTACAAGCCCAAATACAAAAACCCCAAAACCTTAAAAAAATCAGAAACCCTAGCCCCCTTTTCGCGCCGTAGCCTCACCACATCGGCAGGCGTGCCGTTGACTTCGCCCCTCTGTCGCCACCACTAAAACAACAGAGAAACAAAAGCAAAGGACAGAAGCAAAAACAAAAGACAAAACAAATAATATAATGTATTATATTTCGATTATAAAGGCCGAAAATAGTTTGTAACAAAAAAAAAAGAATCGAATAGAGAATACAAAAAAAACAAAATTCTTGAAAAAAGGTGGCTCTTTTACATCCTTTATTTTTTCAAAGAAAATATAAAAAATATAAAAAGAAAAAAAAAGAAAAAGGAGTTTTTTTTCTTTTTACCTGTTCCACCGAGCCTCTATTGTGGGGTGCCCCTTCTCCAACTTGAGAGGGCTCCGAATCCCTTGGGATTCGTCAGAGGCCCCCGTCAGATTTTGGTCGAGTTTTTGGGGATTCTAACCCTATATTGGCATTTTACGTGTTTAAAAGATCAAAAGGACCCTTTTTGGGAATTTTCGGCCACCGAAGGTAGGGGTGTGCAAAATTCGGGTAAAACTGAAAAAATTCAGTTAACCGACTGAATTCGGTTAATCGGTCGGTTAACCGAATTAATTCGGTCGGGGGTCGGTTAATAATTTTTTGAGTTTTCAGTTAACGGTTAATTCGGTTTGAAACCGGTCGATTAACCGAATATTTTCGGTTTAATCGAAAATATTAATAAATAAATTTATAATATATAAATAGTCCACTATTTATTCAAACCCAATTCAACATAAACTCAAATACCCAATCTAATATATATTAACCCAAGTACCCAACCCAACCCAATCATAAAGATTACAAATAATTTAATAAATAAAAATAAAAATATAAAAAAATAAAAAAATATAATTTTATACAAATAATTCGGTTAATTTGGGTAATTCAATTAATTCGGTTAATTTTATACTTATTTTAACAAAAAAAAATATAATTTTCAGTTAATTCGGTTAATCGACCGAATTAACCGAAAAAATTTCAGTTCGGTTAATTGTTTTGAAAAAAAATTTGTTCGGTTAACGGTTAAAAATTTTGAAGGGTCGGTTAATTCGGTTAATATTATTTCGGGTCGGTTAACCGATTGAACACCCCTAACCGAAGGCGGCGGTCGCCATCGCTGATGACCGATGGCCATGACGGACCTACAACACCTCATGGTCGGGCTAAAGTTTTTTTTAGAGAAAAGGGGAGGAAATATTTTTTTTTTAAACTAAATTTTAATGATTTTTTTCTTCTTTTTTTTAAACTTATATAAGGGTCTAATACGACGTCAGACGCCCAAAACGACGCCGTTTTGGCACGACCCGAAAATCGAACCTAAATAGCCCCAAGATCTGCGTGTTTTCACACTGATGGTCTATTTTTCATTTTGGTCCTTCTACTTTTTACCCCATTTATTTTTAATTTCGTCCTATTTCCTTTTTATTTTATTTTATTTTTACCCCTTTATTTTGTTCTTGTGCAATTTAGTCCCTTGACCTACTGTGGACCCATTGAAGGAATGACACGTGTAAATTTGGGTGGGATAATTTTCCCTTGAGTCCCTGCACATTTTATCCCATTTTAGTTTAGTCATTTACGTTTTGTTTCTTTATAATTTAGGCTTTTAATTTTGTTATATTTTCAATTTAGCCCTTTATTCCCCTTTTCTTTATTTCTTTATTTATTTTTATTTTTATTTTTTGCAATTCATGCTTTAAATTCTGTTTAAATTTTAATTTAGTCCTTTATTTATTTAATCCCACCCCTTACTTTCTGTTATTTTTCTAGCACTTTTAATTTCCTTATTTATATTTTTACCCTTTAAATTACGTAATTTACATTTTTATCCCTCAAGTTTCTTAATCATTGCATTTTAATTTTTTTCTTATTTTTAAACATTGATATTGTTGTTAAATAATTATTATTACTAATTAATATTTTATGTTTAACATTTTGTCATTGCTAATATTACCCCAATCGAGATCATAGCATTATTATACTCTCTCTTATTATTTTACTATTATTACTGTAACAGCCTGTTTTTAGTAAAATAAAATAGTGGTTTTGAGACCATAATTCCGAGTTCGTAAGAAAAATTATTTTAAAATGATTTTATGGTCTACCGTATGATAGGAATATCGTATAAAAATTTTGTTAAGAAAATTTTACCAACTACATGTTTAATTGATAAAAGGACCAAATTGCATGAAATGCAAAAGTTGAGTTCTAGTAGCTATAAGTATCAAATAGCTATGGAATTCAAAATTTGAGGTCCTTACATGGAAAATAGACCATTAAGAGGAGTTAGTAGATAAGTTTGATGATTCATCCATGGAAATTTAAATAAAGAAAAGGACTAAATTGGAAAGATGAAATAATAAAAGATGATATTCTAATTAAATAAGAAATATCATCATTTTATATCATCTTTACCAAATTAAAGACATGGAAACCCTATTTATGGGTGTTGAACTCAAGCAAGCTATTTTGGCTTAATTAGGTATGTTTGCTTGTCCTGTTTTTAATAATTTTCATATTTCTGAGATTGTAATAGCTTAATCTAGCTATCTCGGGGATTAATTTGTAAAGTTATCAAAGTACTAGGGTTTTACCATGGATGAATATAGTTGAATTATGAAGTTTTATGGTAGAAAATGAAAGATTGTTGATAGATAAACAACTTTTGTAAAGTGAATTTTGATGAAATTGTGATTTAGGGACTAAATTGAAAAGATGTAAAATTTATGAAAAAAATTTGAATTTTTTGAAATACATGGGCTGTTAATGTTACATGTAAAAATCAGCTAGGCTTAGAATAAGGATTAAATTGCATGAATTTCATTTTTCGCCTAGGGACGAAATCGTAGCTAAATAAAAGTATAGGGGCAAAATGGTAATTTTGCCTAAGATGTGAATTGGATTGAATTGAATATGAATTGTATTAAATTGAGCTAAATTTACTCGTATAGATCCAGATAGACCAAATATGGAGTTAGATGGTCAAAAACAAAATGTGCTAGTTTAGTAGATTATAATTCACGAACACTTGTTAAGGTAAGTTCGTGTAACTAAATTGTGAATATTTATATGTTTAAATTGAATGTAATGTATGTTATTGTATGATTGACATGTATGAAAATCGGTCACATATCTGATAATGCTCGATAAGTATTAAGTTCCGATTGAATAAATAAAATTCAATGGATACAGGGTTCCCGAATTGGTTATGGTCCTGCACATGTTGCGGACACACCACAGCTCGAAAGAGAGTCTCGTTATTAGCTCTCATGGGCATCCCAATATATGGCCTTCTCGAGCTTCCCGTTATATTGTTCTTGCGAGCTTCCCGTTAATAGCTCTTCAGAGCATCCCGATTGGTTGTAATTTTGCATGTATTATAGACACACCACATCTCTTATGAGCGTCTCGATATATAGCTCTTCGTGAGCTTCCCGATTAAAGACTCTTTTTGAGCTTCCTGATTAATGGCTCTTCGGCGCTTTTCGATATGGCTCGCTTGAACTTCCTGATATATGGCTATCTAAAGTTTCCTAATTAATGGCTCTTTAGAGCTACCCGTTATTGGCTCGCATGAGCTTCCTGAATATGGCTCTTATGAGCTTCCCGTTATACAGTTCACACAAGCTTCTTATTATATGGCTTAAGAGAGAGCTTCCCGTTTATGTGCTCTTATGAGCACTCCCGAATATGAATTGACGGATTTCAAATTTTTACACTTCGTGTGTACTACCCGTGTATCCATCGATATTATAAATGATTCAATAGGCAAAGTTCTGACATAAGAAATTATGAAATTAAGATGAATTGTTACGAATATATACTTGAAATACAAGATATGATATGTGCATGTTCATGTTCATGGACACTTGATATGATAAATATATGTATGTGGAAATTGAATATTGATGAGCTCATACATGTTTCTTGATATTCATGTGAATTACATGACTAACATGCTTGATGAGGATATGTGTTTAGGCCAATGGTCAGATTGGCTTAAGCATGTTTATTTGCTTACCTTAAATATGAATTAAATGGTAAGTTAATTTCCTGTTATACGAACTTACTAAGCATTAAATGCTTACTCTGTTTTATTTCTTCTGTTTTATAGTATTCGGAAGCTCATAAAGGTTGGAAGCTAGTCGGAGCTACATCACACTATTCATCGGCTCATTTCGGTATATTTAGTGAATCAACTTTGGTTATAATGGCATGTATAGATTAACTTGGCCAATGTTGGCATATAATGTTTTGGTTGTAAGTAACCATTGGAATGGCTTATGATGAATATGTTTTGATGTATATATATGTGTGTAGATTTATCGTGTTTGAAATATGAGTTAATTATGATATATGCATTTGGTACCTAGGTAAATATGAGTATTAGGATGATATAATGATAAATTGTCATTTGAGGTGCTTAAGAGCACATTGGTTGTATGTGGTAATATGTCATGTTTTAAGTGCTTTGATATGGTTTGTAAATGTGCAATTTGTTGTGATAGGTTGATGTCAAAATTTGGGTGAGAAATGTGGCTTAGAAATGGTTTTATTTAGTCCACATGGGAAGAGACACAGGTGCGTGTCTCAGCCATGTATGATACACGACCTAGCACACAAGCGTGTGGCTTGGCCGTGTGACCTAAGTTAGAGAGTTACACGGGTATAGACACGGGCTGGGACATGGTCGTGTGCCCTATTTCGAATGCCCACACGGCCTGACACACGGACATGCCTCTTGGCCGTGTGAACCATACAGCCTGACCACACGGGTATGTGTCCACTGTACCTTGGAAAATTTTGACATTTTGCGAAAAATTCTCTAAGTACCTGGTTTAGTCCTGGCTTATTTCTAATGCATATTTTGGGCCTCAAGGGCTCATTTAAGGGACAATATGATCCATTTCTGGTATGAATATTAAATGTTATGAAATATCTGCATTTTATCTGTAAATTTTGGTAATGCTTCGCAACCCTATTCCGGTGACAGATACGGGTTAAGAGTGTTACAATTGCCCTTATTAAGTAGTATTAGTAATCGACGAAAATTTATTCCCATTACTAACTTTTTATGATTTTATTATCATTTTTTTACTCACGTAAGGTATTTTATTCTATCTTTTCCACTACCATATTATACAACATGTTTAAATATTCGTTCATTTTTGCACCAACACTCAAATAAATTAATCGCATATTGCATTAAATGTTATATTCGTTTTTACCCACTCCAAAAAGGTTTTTAAAATAATTAGAACTGAGATGATATTCTTTAATTAAGGTATTTGAGAAATCGTACCCTAATTTATGAGGTACAACTTTCTCCTTGAACCGAAATAATCGAACATTCTTTTAAAATTCAAGCATATAGGACTTAGGTAATAATTAAATGGCAATTATTCTTATTTTCGAGGATTCGAGACATCGTGTCCTAACTTACGAGGCATCACTTTCTTCCTGATTAACTCAAAATATGAAGGCCTTTTCTATAAAATTTAATTCAATTAGCGATATTTTAATCAAAACATGCAAAAAGAGGATCATATTTTAAACTTTCTTTGAATTCTCAAGTTCTTGATACTAAGACATCAAGTAATCAACTAGGTACCAATTTTGGGCGTTATGAGGTTGTTAATCATTCCTAATACGTAACTAACTCCCGAACTCACTTCCTAGATTTTGTAGACGAAAAATTGTCGTTTTAGTAAATTTAACCTTTTATTTTATTAAAATGATTAAGTTTTGAGGTGATTCGATCACACCTAAAAAAAATTAATGGCGACTCTATTTTCATTTTAAAATAAAAAGTCAATTTCCAAAAAGGTTTTGATAGACGAATTAAGTAAAAAACTGAAAACAAATTTAGAAATAGATTCCAAACCCAAAAGATCAAAACAAATAATTACAAAATTCACCATATTTACATTAAGTGCAAAAACAATTCGAGCTCCCACATGCTGCCCGGTCCTAAGTCAGAGGTTTACTTGAACAGATGATACATGTACGAATTGGGTGAAATTTATTAGATTCCAATCATGAAAACTGCCAATTTTCAGGCTTGGACTTGCGATGACTTTTTGGATGGGATCTTGGCATTTCTGGGTTGAGATGTCTTCATGACGTTTGAATACCTATCTCTTAGCTTCGAAAGGCATTTTTGAATCACTCGATTTTGAGTTCGGGAGCTCAAGTTATGACCATTTTAGTGAAGACTGCGTGAGCAGAATTTCTGAATGGGATTATGATGGGAATTACGAGTTTCAGGCTTTTAATTTAAGTTTAAATCATATCATGTTTGGGTTTTAGGCTTAATTTTTATTATATATGAGTCCAATATTGTATTTATCATCTTTTATTATTTTATTATTATTTTATTCCTATTTTTTTATAATTATTAAGTATTTTAAGTTATTTAAGAGTTTTATGTTAACAAGAAAGTTTAGTTTAAAACTACTTCTTGTTTAGATTAAATTAGAATTCTAGTATACTTAAGAGTTTTATTTATATTTATTTAGCTAGCTTATATATAGGCCTTTGCATTGTTCACAATTCAGACAATTCATTATTATTCTATTTCTCTTTTGAGTTAATAAATTCTCTCTAGGTTTTTCTTTTCAAGAATTTCTCTTGAGTTTCTTTTAGAAGAGCTTTAACAATCTTTTTAGATTGTGAGGATCATCTTCAAACTTTTCTTGCCAAGGTTTCTATCTTGGAAGGAAAATTAGAGCCGCTTGAAGGAGGTTGTGGATTCTTCATGTTTCCAAGGCTTCTTAGGACTTTTACACGCTACGTTCTATCTTTCCATTTATCTTCTTTATTCACTTCCTTATTATTCTAATATTTTATTTATTATTTTATTATAGTTATTTTAATTGTTTTATTTGACTTGGATTCAATTTCGTTTTAGGTTTGTGTCAAAATCCAAGTTTCTTTCCAAACGTCTAGAGCCCTAAGTCAAAACTGCGACTTTGACAAACTTTACAACCCGCTTTCGTGTTCATCCATCTCATCTTTTATCATTTGGTATCAGATTTAGCCATTTTAGGTGTTCTTTTTGTTTTTATAAATTGATTTCTAGAAAACAGCTTCAAAATAATTTTTTTACCCCAATAGTTTTTGAAAAAAATATTTTTCAATGGGTAAACGATTTTCAAACGATCTGAAATTTTACATGCTATTTCTTGGCACTATTTTAGAGTATATTTTTCAGTGAGTTTCTCTTGATTTTCAAAAGATCTAAAATTTTCCAAAAATTCATCGCAAGTCTGCTGATTTCCCAAGCCTGAAAATTAGCAGTTTTGGTGATTGGAATCTAATAAATTTCACCCCATTCATACATGTATCAACAGACAATGATAACACAAATGTGTGAGCTATAAAGCTCAGTGTATAACTAAACTCAAACGGAGATCAAACAAAACACATTACACAAGTCAGAGTAACGCAAGAATTTAATATCGATCATATAACTAGAGCGGAACAAATCAGAGTATCGCCTAGATTTTCATAACAATTATATAACAGAACAGAGGATGTATGATTATGCCAATGCAGTGTTTTTCAGAAAATCAAAATGCAGATTATCAAAAAAATCCTACCCAACTCCGCTACACACCAAAATAGAGTTCCCCATAACTCATCTAATCAAATCAAACTAACATATAATTGTGGGCAGGGCCACCAAAATTGCAGACAAGCCAATAGACAGAATTGTAGATAAATTGCCAAATACTATAGATCATTAAATTGCCAGAAAATTTCTTCGTTCACATCATCCCGAACCCGATGCAATGTGTCATGGCATGCTTATTCAGAATCAGAATGATCAGCATGTAGGGCATACTGTCATACAATAATAGAAACAAAACGCATGGGATTCCACGCTTTGCAGGACAGATTGATCAAATCTTAATAAATCATTTCAGATTTTCCATAAAGTAACATGCATGGTTACTTATCAGAATCAGTATCAGACACAACAACATATTCGAATATCACATATTCTCATCCAACCCAGTGACACTAAAACGAATCATCAAAATTAATAAAGCACTAATTATACCTGAATAAATCACATGCCTTAAACACGTCCCAAACAAAAGCACATTATATGCTAACAGACCATACTTACTTAGCTTATATCATATCAGACATACATATAGATAACAAATTATATATCAATCGATCATCAAATATCAAGTTTTATAACTTGTTTTAGATTATATAGACCTTACGGAAGGCCTATGTTCGATTTGAACGACGTCTACAACCCTAGGGAAAAATTTTTATTTTTGGCCAACACACCCATGTGGATTCACACAATCTAGCAACGTCCGTATGGCTCATCACAATGTCTCATACGGCTTAGTGTACGGCCTGGCACACGGCCGTGTGACTCAAGTTAGAGAGTTACATGGTCTAAACACATACATGTGTCATTCGCTCGTGTGACTTACTGTAATATCCTGAATTAGGGCCTAATCAGAATAGTGGTTTTGTGACCACAAATCTGAGATAGATATAATTATTTTATAATTATTTTGAGGTTTATGATATGATTGCATGATTGTGTGAAAATTTCGTGACAAAATTCTATGCATAAAGTGCTTAAGTTGACATTAGGGACCAAATCGAATAATTTGTAAAACTTGCATTCTAGAAGTTTTTAGTATGAAATTACTTTGGAATATTAATGACGAGGTCTTAAATATAAATTTGACCAATTTCTAAAATTTTGGACAAAAATGGGCTTGTACATGAAAATTTTCAAAGAAATGTATTAAGGGTATTTTGGTCATTTGGTAATTAAAAGATTAAAAAAAGGAAAAAGATGGCAAAATATGTCCATCTTCTTCATTAGGACGAAAATTAAAGGGTTCTCCATAGCTAAGGTTTGTTTCAAGCTTCCAAGCTCCATAGTAAGTGATTTCAAGCCCCGTTTTTAATGTTCTTTACGTTTTTGGAATCCCGGTAACTTGATTTAGCTTATGCTAGCAATAATTCAACCTAGATTCATATTTTGAAAAATACCCATAGGTGAAGTTTGTGTATTTTGGTGTTTTATGATAGAATATGAGGTTTTAAATTATGTTAGACAACTTGTGCTACTCGGTTTTAAGTGAAAACGAGAAAAAAGGGTTTAATCGGTAAAAATACCTAATAGTTATAAGTACATGTTAGAATGAGAATTTGATGTTTCCATAGAAGGGAAAAATGATCAGCATGTCATAAAACATAAGAAAATGGGATGAAGTTTAATTCCCGAGCCTAGGGGCAAATGTGTAATTATACAAAAGTTTAGGGGCAAAAATGTAATTTTGTCAAAGTTCGTATTAAATGCTATTTTGATGAATGTATGTATTAAATAAGATTAATTTGACATTATAGATCAAGAGAAACGAGATTCAAGTCGCGATCGAGGGAAAAATAAAGTTTACGAAGAATAGGCTCGATTGCTAATAATTTTATACCAAGGTAAGTTCATGTGTGAATGTAGTAACATAATTGTCATTTTAAGTAATTTAATGTTATTTATGTGATCTGATGATTAATATCATGAAATATTATGCTTTATGGTTATTATTGAATAATATGTAAATTATGAATTACTACTGAGTATCAGTTTCGATGTTCCGTGGAAGACGGAAAAGATGTGTAATCGAGGAAAAAGCCCGTTTGAACCTTGGGAATAGATTAGAATCAAGTGACATGTCACTAGGATGGTTGGGCATCCGAACTCGTTGAGTTGAGGCCGAGTTCACTTATGGATGCAAATGTCCGAACTCGTTGAGTTGAGTCCGAGTTCGTGAGATGTAACTAGGCATTCAAGCTCGTTGAGTTGAGTCCGAGTTTACTTATGGATGCGAACCCCCAAGCTTGTCGAGTTGAGTCCGAGTTTGCTTATGGGCGGGTTACATGGTAGCTTGGCTACATATGTGACACTTATGTACAAACTTTCCGTGTATTCGAATTATATTTCGATGTGTTCAACGGGTGAATCTTAAGAGAATAAGGAGAATGCCTAAAACGAAGGTGACATGTTGGTAAGTGTGGTAAATAAGAAAATTGACAGGTATGTGCTTAAATCTTCGGGTTGAGAACTTGGTATGATGAAATCGTAGCATAATATTAAATGCAAATGTAACATGAATGTCTTGGTGTTGTTTATGCAAATGATGTTTTTATGTGGAATTGCATGATTATGTTACTTACTATTTGCATGTGAACTTACTAAGCATTTATGCTTACTCCTTCCTTTTTCCTTCATTGTAGTTTTGACAAACCGGCTTGAGAATTGGGATAGGTCGAAGACTCGTTCACACTATTCGAAGGCCTAAATTGGTAAAATGGCTTGTGTATCTTGAATGTGGCATGTATGGTAAAATACTCACTTTGTGTAAATGATCTTATGATATGATTATGCTTTGGCAAGAAAAGGGTTTGTAAATGATTAGCCATTGGAATGCCCAATGTAAGTCATATTTGATGTTATGTATGCTTAAAATGATATTTAGTCCATGAAAATCCTTAGTAAAGTGAAATTTGCCATAAAACAGATCTCGACAAAGAAAGAGTGATGTAAATTTGAAAAATCACTAAAAATAGTAGAAATAGAATTAAATGATGAGTAAGTTATGAAATTGAAGCTTAATGAGTCTATTTTCATATGGATTGAACAAAACAGGTATATGAATTATAATTTATGAGACATTTGAATTTTTGTAAAACAGGGCCAGAGTGATTTCTAGATCCCCTGTTCTGACTTTGGAGATTCACCATAAATTGTATAAAAATAATTAGAAGTCATGCTTTATATGTACAGGTTCCTTATAGAGTCTATTTAATAGAAAGAAATGGCATAGTCTTTGAAACTTTGTACAGGGAGATATCTAATTCGTAATACACAGAGGTCAGAGCAGTCGAACCCTGAAATAGGGGATACTTTAACTAATAAACTGTACTAATTGGCCCAGCCAAAAATTCTAGAAAAAAAATTAGTAAATAGATATATGAGTCTAGTTTCAGAAAAAATTTACAGAATTGGATTTTGAGTTTTGGAACTCGAGATATGAATTTTTAAGCGACTGTGATGCAGATTGCTAGCTTGACTGGAAATTTTAAAATTAAATTGTTTGAGCTGTTTAAGCAATGAATTAAGTCTGTTAACACCTCGTGTTCGAATCCGACAATGGTCTCGGGTACGGGGCATTACATTTGATGGTATCAGAGCAGGTTTAGTCGGTTCTCGGACTAACGTGTTGTATGTACGAGTTTTGCTATACATGCCATGCCATATATATATTGTGATAGTGTGACGACTTTTGGCCTTTTAAATGATTTTTTTTTAGTAAATGGATCCCGATCCAGCTGTGGCTAAAGATGTAGAAAGTAATGCACCGGCTCCAGCTGAAGAGGCGGTGCCAACCGAAAATCCACCTCTTACTGTTGGTCAAGGAGGAGGAGAAGGGGCTCGAGAAGCCTTTCTCCAGATGATGATGAGTGATCGGTATCTTGAGTTCGTTAGATGTAACCCGAATGTACAACCTCTCCCACCTTCCCCCGATTCCTCAACCTATACCCGTGATGCCTCAAGGTGTGGATCTGATAAAATTTCATAGAACTTCAGTTGACAGAATCCGTAAGCAAGGGGCCGAAGAATTCAGGGCAAATGTTGATGATGATGCTGAGAAAGCAGAGTTTTGGCTCGAGAATTCTATTCGGGTATTTGATGAATTGTCTTGTACACCTGAGGAATGCTTGAAATGTGCTATATGATTGTTGAGGGATTTAGCCTATCATTAGTGGAAGACATTGATTTCAGTGGTGCCGAAAGAGAAAGTGACTTGGGAATTCTTTCAAGAAGAATTTCGGAAGAAATACATCAGTGAAAGATTTGTTGATCAAAAGCGTAAAGAGTTTCTTGAGTTGAAGCAATAGCTCCAGCTAGAAATTATACCATAAAGGCACGTGAAGATGCTTCATCACCCGATGTGATTACTGGTATATTTTCTCTTTATGATGTTAATGTTACTGCTTTGATTGATCCCGGTTCTACTCATTCATATGTGTGCATAAAATTGGTGTCTAGTATGAATATGCCTGTTGAGTACACAGAATTTATGATTAGAGTGTCGAATCCATTAGCCAAATGTGTGATAGTTAATAAAGTATGCAAGAAATGCCCTTTAATGATTCAGGGTCATTACTTTCCGGCTGACTTAATGTTGTTGCCGTTTGATGAATTTGATGTTATTTTGGGTATGGATTGGTTGACATTGCATGATGCTATAGTAAATTGCAAAGAAAATGTTATAGAATTAAAGTGTGAAAGTGGTGAAATTCTACGGGTTGAACCAGGCAAATCAAAGGCACTATCTAGCGTGATTTCTTCGATGTCGGCTCAGAGATATTTGAGGAAGGGTTATGAAGCTTATTTGGCGTATGTAATTAATACAAAAGAAATTGAAAAGAAAGTTGAATCAGTGCCGATTGTGTGTGAGTTCGCGAATATATTTCCAGAAGAATTGTCGAGTTTGCCTCCAGTAAGGGAAGTAGAATTTGGTATTGATTTGATATCAGGAACAACTCCGATCTTGATTGCTCCATATAGAATGGCACCAGCAGAGTTGAAAGAATTAAAGTCGTAGTTGCAAGAGTTGACTGATAAAGGCTTTGTGAGACCGAGTTTTTCACCTTGGGGTGCTTCCGTATTATTTGTGAAAAAGAAGGATGGTTCTATGAGATTGTGTGTTGACTATCGGCAATTAAACAAGGTGACAATCAAGAACAAGTATTCGTTGCCGAGAATTGATGATTTATTTGATCAGCTAAAAGGAGCAACATGGTTTTCAAAGATTGACTTGAGATCTGGGTATTACCAGCTGCGAGTAAAAGAGTCGGATGTGGCTAAAACTGCTTTTAGAACAAGGTACGGTCATTATGAATTTTTAGTTATGCCATTCGGGTTAACAAATGCTCCTGCTGTGTTTATGGGTTTGATGAATCATATATTTCGGCCATACTTGGACAAATTTGTTGTGGTGTTTATAGATGATATTTTAATTTATTCAAAAGATGAGATAGAGCATGCTGAGCATTTGAGGATAGTTTTGCAAACTTTAAGAAATAAGCAGTTATATGCCAAGTTTAGTAAAAGTGAATTTTGGCTTCGGGAAGTTGGATTTTTGGGTCACATTGTTTCAAGTGATGGTATACGGGTTGATCCTAGTAAAATTTCGGCTCATTTTATTCCAGTACGTATGGATTATTCTATTAATAAGTTGGCTGAATTGTATATCCGTGAGATTGTTAGACTTCATGGAATACCTTTGTCAATCATTTCGGATAGAGATCCAACATTTACTTCAAGGTTTTGGAAAAAGTTGCAAGAGGCATTAGGTACAAAGTTAAATTTTAGCACTGCCTTTCATCCACAAACTGATGGACAATTAGAGAGAGTAATTCAGATTCTTGAAGACATGCTCAGATGTTGTGTATTGGAATTTCAAGATAGTTGGGAAAGATACTTACCGTTGGTAGAATTTGCTTATAATAATAGTTATCAGACGAGTTTGAAGATGGCACCTTATGAAGCATTGTATGGTCGTAAATGTCGGATGCCATTGTATTGGACTGAACTCAAGGAAAATCAGATTTATGGAGTTGATCTAATAAAAGAAACCGAAGAAAAGGTGAAAGTGATTCGAGATTGTTTGAAAGCTGCTTCGGATAGACAGAAAGCTTATGCGGATTTGAAACGAAAAGAAATTGAGTTTCAAGTTGGTGATAAGGTATTTTTGAAAGTGTCTCCATGGAAGAAAGTCCTTAGATTTGGACGGAAGGGCAAGTTAAGTTCGCGTTTTATTGGACCGTATGAAATAATTGAAAAAGTTGGACCAGTAGCTTATCGGTTAGCATTGCCATCTGAATTACAGAAGATATATGATGTGTTCCACGTATCTATGCTACGTCGGTATCATTCGGATCCTTCACATATAATTTCACCGGCAGAAATTGAACTACGACCGGATATGACTTACGAAGAAGAACCGATTAAGATTTTAGCTCGAGAGGTCAAACAATTGAGAAATAAAAGTGTCGCTCTCGTGAAAGTATTATGGCAAAAGCACGGGGTAGAAGAGACTACATGGGAACCTGAGGAAACTATTAGAAATCAATACCCACACCTGTTTACCGGTAAGATTTTCGAGGACGAAAATCCTTAAAGGGGGGAGAGTTGTAATATACCGAATTAGGGCCTAATCAGAATAGTGGTTTTGTGACCACAAATTCGAGATAGATATAAATATTTTATAATTATTTTGAGGTTTATGATATGATTGCATGATTGTGTGAAAATTTCGTGACAAAATTCTATGCATAAAGTGCTTAAGTTGAAATTAGGGACTAAATCGAATAATTTGTAAAACTTGCATTCTAGAAGTTTTTATTATGAAATTACTTTGGAATATTAATGAGGAGGTCTTATATAGAAAATTTACCAATTTCTAAAATTTTGGACAAAAATGGGCTTGTACATGAAAATTTTCAAAGAAAGGTATTAAGGGTATTTTGGTCATTTGGTAATTAAAAGATTAAAAAAAGGAAAAAGATGGCAAAATATGTCCATCTTCTTCATTAGGACGAAAATTAAAGGGTTCTCCATAGCTAGGGTTTGTTTCAAGCTTCCAAGCTCCATAGTAAGTGATTTCAAGCCCCGTTTTAAATGTTCTTTACGTTTTTGGAATCCCGGTAACTTGATTTAGCTTATACTAGCAATAATTCAACCTAGGTTCATATTTGGAAAAATACCCATAGGTGAAATTTTTGTATTTTGGTGTTTTATGATAGAATATGAGGTTTTAAATTATGCTAGACAACTTGTGCTACTCAGTTTTAAGTGAAAACGAGAAAAAAGGCTTAATCGGTAAAAATACCTAATAGTTATAAGTACATGTTAGAATGAGAATTTGATGTTGCCATAGAAGGGAAAAATGATCAGCATGTCATAAAACATAAGAAAATTGGATGAAGTTTAATTCCCGAGCCTAAGGGCAAAAGTGTAATTATGCAAAAGTTTAGGGGCAAAAATGTAATTTTTCTAAAGTTCGTATTAATTGCTGTTTTGATGAATGTATGTATTAATAAGATTAATTTGGCATTATAGATAAAGAGAAACGAGATTCAAGTCGCGATCGAGGGAAAAACAAAGTTTACGAAGAATAGGCTCGATTGCTAATAATTTTATACCGAGGTAAGTTCATGTGTAAATGTAGTAACATAATTGTCATTTTAAGTAATTTAATGTTATTTATGTGATATGATGATTAATATCATGAAATATTATGCTTTATGGTTATTATTGAATAATATGTAAATTATGAATTGCTACCGAGTATCGGTTTCGATGTTCCATGGAAGACGGCAAAGATGTGTAATCGAGGAAAAAGCCCGTTTGAACCTTGGGAATAGATTAGAATACAAGTGACATGTCACTAGGATGGTTGGGCATCCGAACTCGTTGAGTTGAGGCCGAGTTCACTTATGGATGCAAATGTCCGAACTCGTTGAGTTGAGTCCGAGTTCGTGAGATGTAACTAGGCATCCGAGCTCGTTGAGTTGAGTCCGAGTTCACTTATGGATGCGAATGCCTGAGCTCGTTGAGTTGAGTCCGAGTTCGCTTATGGGCGGGTTACATGGTAGCTTGGCTACATATGTGGCACTTATGTACAAACTTTTCGTGTATTCGAATTATATTCCGATGTGTTCAACAGGTGAATCTTAAGAGAATAAGGAGAATGCCTAAAACGAAGGTGGCATGTTGGTAACTGTGGTAAATGAGAAAATTTGACAGGTATGTGCTTAAATCTTCGGGTTGAGAACTTGGTATGATGAAATCGTAGCATAATATTAAATGCAAATGTAACATGAATGTCTTGGTGTTGTTTATGCAAATGATGTTTTTATGTGGAATTGCATGATTATGTTACTTACTATTTGCATGTGAACTTACTAAGCATTTATGCTTACTCCTTCCTTTTTCCTTCATTGTAGTTTTGACAAATCGGCTTGAGATCGGGATAGGTCGAAGACTCGTTCACACTATCCGAAGGCCTAAATTGGTAAAATGGCTTGTGTATCTTGAATGTGGCATGTATGGCAAAATACTCACTTTGTGTAAATGATCTTATGATATGATTATGCTTTGGCAAGAAAAGGGTTTGTAAATGATTAGCCATTGGAATGCCCAATGTAAGTCATATTTGATGTTATGTATGTTTAAAATGATATTTAGTCCATGAAAATCCTTAGTCAAGTGAAATTTGCCATAAAACAGAATCTGACAGCAGCAGTGATGTAACTTTGAAAAATCACTAAAAATAGTAGAAATGGAATTAAATGATGAGTAAGTTATGAAATTGAAGATTAATGAGTCTATTTTCATATGGATTGAACAAAACAGGTATATGAATTATAATTTATGAGACATTTGAATTTTTGTGAAACAGGGTCAGAGTGATTTCTGGATCCCCTGTTCTGACTTTGAAAATTCACCATAAATTGTATAAAAATAAATAGAAGTCATGCTTTATATGTACAGGTTCCTTATAGAGTCTATTTTTAATATAAAGAAACGTCATAGTCATTGAAACTCTGTACAAGGAGATATCTGATTCGTAATACACAGAGGTCAGAGCAGTCAAACCCTGAAACAGGGGAGACTTTAACTAATAAACTGTACTAATTGGCCTAGCCAAAAATTCTAGAAAAAAATTAGTAAATAGATATACGAGTCTAGTTTCAGGGAAAATTTACGAAATTGGATTTTGAGTTTCGAAACTCGAGATATGAATTTTTAAGCGACTGTGATGCAGATTGCTAGCTTGACTGGAAATTTTAAAATTAAATTGTTTGAGCTGTTTAAGGAATGAATTAAGTCTGTTAACACCTCGTGTTCGACTCCGGCAACGGTATCGGGTACGGGGCGTTACACTTACAATCAAACTAGTCCCTTACATGGCCTAAACGCACATCCATGTCACACACCTGTGTGACTCAAGTTAGTGCCTCACACGGTCGTTTGTCGGCACACCTGATACGGATTCGATGCAGAATTAACAAAGTTGAATTCCCGACCCTAAAACAACAATCAAACCTCAATCAAACGATTTTCATAATCATTTCAATAACTAACATATTTACTACCAAAGTTTCGTTGAAAACTTTTGATGCAAAGCCCAAATCAAACTTAAACACTCACCCTCACTCGTATCCAGCAATACAAGTACTTAAATCAATAGAGAATCTTAATATGCAATCCCTTTACCTAAGAAAGAAAACCAATTGAACCCTCAAAAACGAAATTGGATAAAACGAGTAAAACAATTTCAGTTTTAACAAATAACGAACGAGAACAAACATTAGTAGAAATTCAATAACAAAACTTACGATGTTAACCTTTTTGTTGAAATAATGAAATATGCAATCTCTTCGACAAAACTAGTTGCAGAGTTATCAGAAAGAAAAGGAAAAGAACCAAAAGAAGAAGAACAAACATTCTAAAAAATGAAATTTTTGAAAAGGAGTTTAGTTATTTTAAAATAAAATAAATAAAATAAAATAGAACAAATTCACAAACCAGCATAAAAAAAAACCAATTTTCTTATCACTTTCATAAGGGCTCGTACACAAAAGCAAAGTGTACACAGAAACTTAACCATTGAACCAATAGGCTCATTGTTAACATCAATTGATCAAAAATAGAGTTTATGTCAGATAATCAAGGATAAAGGTTAAGACAAAAATAACAAAAATTTCAAATAAGGGATTTGAACACAAGACCTCAAGCACACATCCAGAGCACTTAACCACTGAATCAAATCAATTTGCTTTGCAAAATTTTCAAAATCGTAACTCAAAATCAAGACATAACCACTCTTAGTTTTGTTAACCTAATCTCTTCTAACTCGATTTTTGGGATGTTACAGTACATACAGGTATTGATTTGTTTCAGTGTGTCATTTCGAATTTATCAATATTTTTAAAAAATATATTTAACATATGTATATAAAAATATTTACAAATATCAAATAAATGATACTGAATAAATTTTAAATATAAAATATTCATCAATTATATAAAATACTCATTTATAAACTCCAAAAATAAAAATTCATCATTTAATAAAGGCTTAAGGGTGTAAAAAGCCCTTAAACTTTTTCAAAAAAGAAGAAGCAATTAAACCCTACTTTTTTTTGCACTCATTTGGGTATTTGAACTTTTAAAATGCATCAAAAAAGCCCTCAAACTACGTCCAGAGAGACGCATCCAAAGGATGCCACAAAAGTGCGGTTGGTGCCACATCTAGATAGATGCCTTTTGAGTATCAAAGACATGGTAATATTCAATCGACAAAGGGTCATACCATTAAGGGTTCCTCAATGTTGTAACCTAATGATTATGTGTTGTGGCATTGAGTTCGAGTGTTTGGTGGAGGAATAGACATAGACAAGACTACACCAACGATTAAGATGAGACCAAGTTCAAGTCTATGTCTGATGCGTGTTGAATGGATCATAACCTTAGGTCTTAAAGGCCCAAAATGGACTTGAGAACAAAATGTCATCTCAGTGCAACAAGGTTACTAAAAGTGTGGCTTTATGTCATTGAGTGCATCGACGTAGTAAGTGGGGGAGTGTCATGGTCCACAATTTAGTTATCAAGGTTGAGCTTTCCCCAAATGGTCTTGAATGAAATTAAAATACAATAACTTGGAAGTTGGAATTTGTCGAATACCCTGCAATCATTAAAGGAATGTTGTGATGCAAACTGGGTAACTGATAAAGTTAGTTTTACAAGTGGGTATGTCTTCACTTTGGATGGAACAACTATTTCTTGGAAGCCTGTTAAACATATGTGTATTGATCGTTCCACGATAAAGTCTGAGTTTATAACTCTTAACCGAGTTAGACAAAAGGCCAGGTGACTTAGGAGTCTACTCATAGAGATTTATTCATCTGAGAATAAAGTTTTTGCTTTGAAATACGTGAGGTCTAAAAGGAACCTAATTGATACACTAACCAATGGGTTAAGTAGGAAAATAGTTCATAATTTGTCAAGAGGGATGAGCCTTAAGCCCAATGGTTAAAGAATTCATGGTGGATACCTATACCTAACTTAGTTCTCTAAGTTCAATGTGGTCAAACGGAACCACGAAAAAACTTAGTGTACATTCTACCTATCCCTATGGCGAACGATGTACATGCATAAGGTTGAGTTCTCATTCTTAATTAATTCATATTCCAGGATTTGGGTGGTCTTATTGAGACAGACTTGATGAATTCACCGACATGTGAGGTTAAGTTTATTACTCTTAATAAGTTCATATCCCAAAGTTTGGGTGGTCTTATTGATATGAACTTGATGAATTCACCAAATTTAAATTTGAGAGGATGAGCTTAATAAATGCTCTTAATGATTTCATAGTCCTGATTTGGGTGGTTTATATTGAGATAGACTTGATGAAATCACCTACGTAAGTGTGAAGAACTAGCCACCTTCTATAAAAGACATTGAGCAATCTTTCTAGAGCATTTACCAGCACCCCAAGGTATATTGGCTAAAACTTGTTGATCTATTGCGAAACATCAATCGGTTTTGAGATTAGTCGTGTGTCATGATTTAACCCCTATCTTAACAATTTCAAGATTCATTCACTTGTTAAAGAGAAGAATCACTCATTTCACTATGTACTAGTTCAAATCCACAAGATACTAGTGCTTAAGTGGCTAATTTCGCTATTGCTCTTCTCATGTTTTACATTTTTCTCATGTTTACAAAATTTTACTGATTCTTTTGCATTAATGGGGAATGTTAGTAATGCAAAAGAAAAGGGAAATCTCACATTAGTTAGGCATAAGCTTCTAAGAGAGTTTATATATAAACTTGTCTCTTTCCCTCATTGAGTAATTGGAACTAAAGGCCTAACATGTAACATCCTCACTTTAAAAAAAAATAGAATATTTATGGTAGAAGTCCTTAAATAAGTTATGTATAAATAAATAATAGTATAAGAATTTGTGATCGTTTTTAGAGGAAACTGTCAGACATGAAAACATAGAGAATTATTAGTAGGAGCATGTGGTTAAGTTAAAAATTCAATATTGAGTTCAGAGACTAAATTGAATAAGTTGGGAAAGTATAGATACTAAAGTGCAATTATACCATTACTTAAAAATCAATGGTTCATGATGACTTCTAAATGATATTTTTATTAAATAATAATAATAATTTAATATTTTGTTTAAAATATTATTAATAATAATTATTATAATATAAATAAAAAATAAAAGAAAGATGAACATCTTCCTTTACTTTACCTTCCTTGGGGAAAGAAGGAGGAAAAAAATTTCTTTCATCATTTTTTTTGTTTTCAAATTCAAACATAAGGTATGATTTTTTTTTTAATCTTTTTTATAGATTTTGAATTTTTGAAGCTTGTTTTATATATATGTACAAATAATTTTTTATTTTATCAAGTATATTAAAAGTTGCCATTAAAGGACATTGATAAAAGCTTAGAAAACTTAATTGAAATAGGTACATTTTTGGATAGGAAATGATTAGAAGATGAATTCTAGCTAGCTAGATGTGTGAAGAAGAAATAAAAATGGATTGAAAGTTTACCTGATACATTTGGCCATGGTGAAGGGGAAATTGAGAACCTTAGCCACTTTGTGTAATATTGGTGTTAAATGATAGCTTATGAAGTAGTGAGTATTTTAATGGAGATGGAATTGAAAACGAATAATTGAATTGAAAGATATGCAAATTTCAAACTAAAAAACTTTAAGTTGTCAACATGATTAATCATGCTAAATTGTAAAGTCTCCTCACCTTCCTAAACCCTCTAAAACATATCTCCATACTGCTTTGTCCAGACCTGTTATTAATCGAGGCCTTTTGCTGATATCGATAGTGGTAGATACCAATTATGTTGCTAAGCTTTGCCGATTTCTGTCCCGTAGCCATTCCGAAAGGAAAATCCCATGTAGAAGATACAACCTCTAGGGTAGTTGGGTATATAGCACCTGAAGTTTTGGAATTCAAAATAAATGAAAAGGCAACCAGTTAACCGAAATTGTGGATCAAAGTAGTTCGAGCAAAGGAATCAATGGTGATGAGTTGGTAATTTTGGCGAAGATTGCACTTTGTTGTACACAAGAAAATCCGGAGAATCGACCGATGATAACTGATGTTGCAAAACAGCTTAAGCAACTCAATAAAGATTGTAAGCTTTATTAGCTCAGTAGCTCCAATTATGGTGTATGATACTTACACTAGCACTTGATCTTGAGTCCAGGGAACATAGATTGCCCTGCTCTGTAATAGAAATACTCTGACTCACTGCAATCAACAAAAACCTTCTGCAGTTTTCAATATTGTTTACCCAATTTGCATTACTGTTTATCCTCGGTAATTATTTAGTTCATAGACAGTAGAAAATTTTATTTTATCTTATTATTTTTTAAATACAATTCAAGTACACGAGGGATTATCAAATTAAAACTTTTCCGGACTTTTTTGAAAAGTTAGGTTGTTGACCATTGTGGCACAAAGCTTCTGACACATTCACAATAATTGATTTGAATGTTTAATTACAAACTATTATTTTTTTTTTTAAAAAAAAGGTAAAAATTGGCCAAACTTTGTTAAAAAAATTAAGAAGGTGAAAAATTAAAAAGCATTAAAATTATCTCCATAAATGCCAATCTGGATTAATGTTAAACTTTGTTTAAATTTTTTATAAAAAATTAAAGAAAGAGTATATAATTCTCATTCTTCTTATCACGGTTTTTTTTCCAAATTTCTTAAAAAATATTTCTAAGAAAATAATGTAAACTATGTTTTTTTTTTTTTTAACAATAGTTGAGTCTTCCTCATAATACACACCATATATTTTATAAATAATAATATATTATTTTTAAAATATTAATAATTTTAAAAAACAATCATATGAAATTAATTCACACGCATGAATAAAAAAAACCACTATATATATTACAGTATTCTTTACACTCATGTTCACATTACAATTTTTTTACAAGTAACATTCTTCATTTGGAGTACTTGTTTTCAGTTTGGATAAATTACTCTTTTACTCGTTTTTTTTTTTAAAGTTATTTCATGACTTTTATTTAAATTTATTTTATTTAGAATTTTTTATTTGTTAAATATAAAATTGATTTTAGATAAGGAAATTTATTTGGTATACTATAGATATAATTTTTAGACTCTACAAGCAGGTTAGGGGATTGACAAATATAGTAAAATATTTTTAAAAAATAAATATTCAAAAAAGAAGAAGAGACATATAACAATTTTTTAAGCTACGTGTGGAATAAATTTAAAATTTTTGAACCGTCCAATCATATTCAGTTAGGTTCTCTATTTTTCCATATTTTTTTAGACTTATTTTTATAAGATGAGCTTTATTTTATGGCTTTTGAATATTATTTGACAAAATTTTAAGTTTTTTTTCGTAAATATTTCTAAAAAGTAATAAAATTTTAACTTTTAAATCATTTCCACTATTTTAAATAATAAAATATTTTTTTTATATCATAAAAATTAAAATTAATTAAATATTAAATAAAAATAGAATTCAGTTCGGTTTTAGGTAACCATGGTTTTTGAACTTGCATTCCATAAATCGTCCAAATACCTCAGTTCGGGTCGATTTTAAATTTCGTCAGTTTATTGCTCACCCCTATTATTTGGTATATTGGTAGTGTACTTTTTTTTTTTATTTCACAAGCAACGTTAAAAAATTGATACGTGTCTCTTTTTTTAAACATTTATTTTTTTTAAAATATTTTATTATACTCTTATAAGATATTTGTTAACCCTTGACCCTTCCTATAGAGTCTAAAAATTCCACTGATAATGTATCAAATGTTTTCTCTAAAATTATTGGTTATTAAATTGTTTAGCTTAAAACATGATTTTAAAAAGAAAGACACGTACTAATTGTTGAGGGAAGTTTTTGAAGTGGCTTGTTAAGTGTCAATTGGAAGTGACAACTTTCATTATCAAATGTGAACAATTGATTAACTTTTCATATTTGGAGTTGACAACTTATTGTAACAAAATATTTGAATTTTAAATTGTGCTGATATTATGGATATATGAAAACTCGATTTTAAAGACCAATTAATTTAAAAAAGTTATCCTTGGATATTGGATAGGCTCAAATCAAACAATTAAATCTCTTGGATTGTGGAAAACCAATTGGGGTTGCATTGAAGATTTCTTTGAAAAATGAATTTCTAATAGTTCACTTTAGTATTTATTAGAATATTGCTTTTGTTGTTTTGTAGCTACTATTATTAAGGGTTACATTGTAATTGATCATTAGTATGTTAGGAAATCTTGAAAAACTCCAATATATTGTGAGACTTGTATAGGTTTTGTATGAGAGCATAAAAAACAATTTATTGTCTATTGAAGAACTTATTTGTGAGTGCCTTTGAAGAGTAAATTACTTGTGTTTATAGCTTAAATTCTTAAAAGGAGAACTTAGAGGTGAGTGTTCTAATCTTTAAGTATAAAAGTGAGGTCTATGCACTTGGAAAGCGATGAGATTTGATCACTTATTTTATATTGCGAATTAAAGATAGTGAAATTGAATAGGCTTTGCATATTATGTAAACAATTTTGTGTATTCATTATTTACTTTATTTACTTGTTTATTGTAATGACTCTTTGGTGTGGAAGACAAATCCATTAAAAAAAATTAAAATTAAAATTTATTAATGATTTAAAAAATAATATTATAAAAAATATTATAAAGTATATAGAGATAGAAACTGGCATATATATATATATATATATATATATATAGTATTAGATAACAGCTAGGTGTATTGGGTAGCCTGCTCTTTGCGTGTTTTTGTTAGGCATGTAGTAGAAAAAACTAATCATATAACTTTAATTTTTATCTCTTTTTTCTTCTTTCACTTACAAATTACAATCTGGTTGTTGATCAAAATGGGGCAGTTCAAGAAATAAAACAGGAGTTCAAAGCGAATTGATTCTGAATCCAAATTACGAGGGACTTAAAACTAAAAATATGTAAGTTTTAGGAATAACATTTTCATTATCGAGCTTTGACTGGACGTTACTTTATCAAAGATGAGATCAGTTACCCAAAAAACATGAAAAAGGTCAAAATCCCTCGGTTTCCATGATGTTAAAAACAAAGAAATGTCTGTAAATCTTAATATTATATTGTTTTTTACTGAAACCTTTTCCAAGTATTGGTTCATAAAAAAGAAAATAACTCCACCGACAGTGTAATAAACACATGTGGCATGAGATGCACAGTATCTGACCAATCTCACATGAAAATGACTTGATGTGGCACCCACTACATTTACAATAAAAGTCACCTTTAACTATTTAATTTTTCAAAATATAGAATTTTGTCGGCAAAAGTTGTGATTTTTAATTTATGTTTGAGTTTTAGGGTTTTATAAATTAAATTAAAAAAAAACCCCACTGTTTTACTATAATAATGTATATACGTAGTAACGTATAGCAGTTTCTTTTAAGAGTTTTAACTACTGTTTTAAATAAGTATATCAACTGATTAAATATATTTTTATATTTTGTTTTTAAAATATAATAAAAATACATTTTTAATATCTAGTGTATCTTGACTTTACTTTTAAGCTGAAACCTTTTTTTTTATTTATGAAAAAAAATTGTATTATATGTTATTCATTTATGCACGTTTAAATGATATTCTTTAGTATAATAAATTATATTATATTATTTAAAAAGAAGAAGAAGAATACACAGGAATTCAACTTGATTCGTACAAATTATTATTACTGAATCAAAAACTCATTGATTTAAATGTTAATTTTTTTTAAAATTAGGTTAGTATTAGAACTCATGAATTTAATTATCTAATATTCTCTTTAATTTAAAATATTAAAATAATAATTTAAGAACCACAATCATAAATTTCGACAATAATATAAACATGAAAAATATTAAAATAAAAAAAATATTTTTTGATAAACGAGTATATTAAATTAAATGCATTCTAATTAATCTATAAAAAAGATAACACTAAAGCTATGTGCGAAATAGTTTAAAAAAAAAACAAGCAGGCAGTAGGATCTATTTACGCATTATTATTTTTTGCAATCTACAGCTCTACGAGTATGCTTTTTTTATATAAAAAAATATATATTATTCTTTTTTTTATTATCATCAGTATTATTTTATGTAATCCAATCCAATGATGGATTAATGATATCTGATACGATTTTATTTATATTTATATTATTAAATTCATGATAAATTTATTAAAATGATATTCGTTAAAAAAAAAAAGAGATAAATTTTGATCAGATAAGCTATAGTCAGAGGTGAAGTCAGAAAATTTTTTTAGGAGGTCAGATAAAATTTTAATTTTTTATAATTTATATCTTTATAATTTTTAAAAAATTAAATCGAATTTTTATAATTTTAACGGGATAAAGTATAATTTTACTTTTATTAATTTAAAAATTTTAAAAAAATTTAAAAACTTAAAATATAATTTTGCATTTTAAGAGAGGCCAGGCCCATGCCAGCCCCTAACTTCCGCCTACCATAGTTATATGAAGATATACTTAAATACATATTTTTACAAAAAAAAATTACTAAAATATTTAATAAGTAATTAACATAAAAGTACCAAATCATTTTATATTTAAGAATATATATTATCAATAAAAACATTCTCAATATGAAAAATAATCCCATTTTTAATGTAAAATATTTTCCCCCATGGAACACTTTGCTTTGAATAATTATCGTCTGTCCACCAACTATGGTGGGGGCAACATACCAGCGCCACCATCCTTTTATGGGCCCCACCACCATTGCTAGCTAGCTTTTATCTTGCTGTCTTTTTTTCTTTATTGGGATTTTTTTTGTGTTTGTTTTTTCTCATATATGTTATATTTGAGATAAGTATGGTTTTTCATCTTCCTTGTCTATCTCTAGTTTAATGTTGTTCTGTTTTTCTCTCTGTGTGTCATCTCCTCCTTTGTTACGCGTCTACATTTCAACACTCTTTTCTCTCTCTCTCTCTCTCTCATTGGCATTTTAGATTGAGACCAAAGTAGCAAACTTGGCTTGCTTCTCAATACAAAAGCCTACACCTTTTTGCTCTTTTCCATTAAATTTTATTATATTATTATTATATCATCCAAGGTGGGTTGGTTTTTTTTTTTCGGTGGAGTTGTGATTGGGTTTCGTGTAATGAGAGGTGAAGGGACCAATATTGGATCTCTTCAAGGAATTCTATGTTACTGAGACTTGACTTCATTTGGTGAAGAAGAGACCCAGTTTTCCCTCAGTTTGTGTTATTGTTGTTGCTGTTAGTGATTTATGGACACTGGTGGTCGCCTCATTGCTGGTTCTCATAACAGAAACGAGTTCGTGTTGATCAATGCAGATGAAAACGCAAGAGTAAGACGCTCCAAATCTCCAAAAAGAAGGAAAAAAAAAAAGAAAAAAAATAGCTTTTGTTTTTGGCTTGATTTGGTAGTTTAGGACTACCCATTTCCTTAATTTGCTCTTTTATGAAATGGGTTCTTTTTTTAAATGATCTGAGTTTCTCTAGGTAGGGTTTTATGGCTTTGCTTGATTTACACAGTTTGGTGCCTTTTTCTTGCTGTTTTAAGTCGTAAATCTTTTAAATCTTGTATGTTGAGCTGTTCGAGTGTTGCTCCGTTAATAGGCATTTCCTTAAAAATGGGTTTTTTGGTTGTTAATTGTATGAGTTGTGATTTTAGCCTGGCTAATATTCTTTGCAGTCGAGATATTTGTTTGGATTCCTGGGAATTTGGCACGATTTGGAAGAAAGCATAAGATTCTGTGATTGTGGTGGACATGTCGGTCACGCCAAACTGTTTAAATTCTTCTGAAAATTCCAAATCTTTTGGAATTTTGACAAGTGGATGTTGTGAATTCAAAATGCTGAGTGAGCTCTGCATTTGTTGGAGATATTGATGTAAATCCTTGATGAAGTAGCTTATAACTTTTTGTGTTTCTCCATCGGGATATGGGGAATGAAGCTATTATAAAACATGTTAATTAAATCTTGTCTTTTCATACTCCTCCATCTCTCTTCCTGTTCTTAGTTTCATATGAACTTGCAATGGTTTCATATGGGGAGTGAATAAATTCCTTATATCTGCAATTCTGTTTTGTTTTTCAAAATCTTGTATTGCATCAAAATGTTGCATAGTAAGTTGAAATGAAAATTATAGAATTTTCTTCAGTCGTTTTGGTTTCTTCTGGATTTTTTGTGTTGACATATTTCATGATCAGGAGCTGATTTTAATCTTGTTATGGTTGGGGTTTGTATCAGATAAAGTCTGTGCAAGAATTGAGCGGGCAAACATGTCAGATCTGCGGGGATGAGATTGAGATTACAGTGGATGGAGAGCCCTTTGTTGCCTGCAATGAATGTGCTTTCCCGGTTTGCAGACCCTGCTACGAGTATGAGAGAAGAGAGGGTAACCAAGCTTGCCCTCAGTGCAAAACCAGATACAAACGAATCAAAGGTGAGATTGTTACTGTAATGTAAGGTCAACATTGGCAGCCAACAATGGCTTAAGAGTGTCACTAATTAGAGATGTAAAATTCAGGCAGTCCTAGGGTTGAAGGTGATGAGGAAGAAGATGACATAGATGATCTGGACAATGAGTTTGACTATGATGCTTCGGACCCTCAACAGGTTGCTGAGGCCATGCTCAATGCACGCCTTAACACTGGCCGTGGTACCCACCAAAATGCCTATGGAATGCCTGCATCTTCAGAACTTGATTCTTCTCTTCCTAGCTCTCAAATTCCTCTCTTGACCTATGGTGAAGAGGTAAGTGTCTCATACATATTTAAAAGAGTTTCAAACTATACTGCATTATGTTTTTACACTCAACTGCTAAAACAGTATTATGTATAACAACTCTTTTGTTGTTTTAGGATTCGGAGATTTCTGCTGATCATCATGCTCTCATTGTACCCCAATTTATGGGCAATGGAAATAGAGTTCATCCAATGCCTTGTAGTGATCCATCTGTACCTTGTAAGTCACTATACCTCTCTTTGTTACCAATTTTGAGTTAATTGTCTCTCTAGTCTTGGACCTTAGTGTTTCCATTTCTGCAGTGCAACCTAGACCTATGGTTCCTAAGAAAGATATAGCAGTATATGGCTATGGAAGTGTCGCATGGAAGGATCGGATGGAGGAGTGGAAGAAAAGGCAGAATGACAAACTTCAGGTAGTTAAGCACAAAGGAGGGAATGATGGAGGAAACTTTGATGGAAAGGAGCTGGATGATGCTGATTTGCCAATGTAAGTGACTGCTTGAAGTTTGTAATTTGACTGTTGATATTTGTGTCTACAAACATTGACAGTTTTTAGGCTGTTTTCTTTGTCATTTAACAAATGGACTTCCTTTTCAGGATGGATGAAGGCAGGCAACCACTTTCAAGGAAGCTACCGATTCCTTCAAGCAAGATAAATCCATACAGAATGATTATCATACTCCGTCTTGCAATTCTTGGCCTATTTTTCCACTATAGACTTCTGCATCCAGTCAGGGATGCGTATGGCTTGTGGTTGACATCTGTAATATGTGAAATATGGTTTGCTGTTTCATGGATTCTGGATCAATTCCCTAAATGGTGCCCTATAGAACGTGAAACATATCTTGATCGCCTATCTCTGAGGTTTGTGGTGGTGCATGCAGCTTATTAAATTCAGATTTCCAAATGCATTTTAACTTTCGTTCATGTGATTTTTGGTGTCACTTTCCTTCCTAATTTTACCTTTTTGGACAGGTATGAGAAAGAAGGGAAACCGTCAGAGTTGGCTAGTGTAGACATTTTTGTGAGTACAGTGGATCCAATGAAAGAACCTCCACTGATCACTGCGAACACTGTTCTGTCCATCCTCGCTGTTGATTATCCTGTCGATAAAGTTGCATGCTATGTATCAGATGATGGTGCTGCCATGCTTACATTTGAAGCTCTCTCTGAGACAGCTGAATTTGCTAGGAAATGGGTCCCTTTCTGTAAAAAGTTCAATATTGAGCCCCGTGCTCCAGAGTGGTATTTTTCTCATAAGATAGACTACCTAAGAAACAAAGTCCATCCAGCTTTTGTCAGGGAAAGGCGAGCAATGAAGGTGTGTGACTTCTTGTCATTCATTGTAGCATGTGTTTGAGCTAATTTATGTTTTGATTTCTACAAATCATCTGCCGTTTCTAATCAAGCAGATGTTGAATTTAGCAATTATTATTTTTTGCTCTTGATAGCATCAAATGCTTTATTTTTATAGTATATTATTTGACTGTGCAGAGAGAGTATGAAGAATTCAAAGTTCAGATAAATGGTTTGGTTGCCACGGCACAGAAGGTTCCTGAGGATGGTTGGACAATGCAGGACGGAACTCCATGGCCTGGAAACAATGTTCGTGACCATCCTGGCATGATTCAGGTCAGATGGCATTGCATTTCCTTGCTTTGTTTTTGTCATTATATTTTGAAGTACTTTAAGTGCATAAGAATTGATGGGTGAAGGGAGAGCTTTTACTGTGGAGGATTGATGTAGTTCATTCTTTGATGCCTCCTCTTAACTCTGTGTTACATTGGAGACTTGCAGCATTATGTGTTGTTGGGAAAATAAGGTTATTTATTTTATGCGACTTTTGAAAGTAGCTTGCAATTAGGACTTGATTCATCTTTGATTCCTCTTATGTGCATGGCCTGTTGTTCATCTCATTGAATTTCTTATTTACACCCCTTAACTTTTTTTTTTCTCACAGGTTTTCCTGGGTGATAATGGTGTTCGAGATGTGGAAGGAAATGAACTACCTAGCCTAGTTTATGTTTCTCGTGAGAAGAGGCCAGGTTTTGAACATCATAAAAAGGCTGGGGCTATGAATGCTTTGGTAAGGCACAAGTTCTATGTTTTCTCTGTTTTGTTCCCTTTTGGTGTTTGGCACATGGTGTTAAACTTATGAATTTTCTTTGTGTGTAATGAAGATACGAGTCTCAGCTGTCCTTTCAAATGCTCCTTATCTGCTGAATGTTGATTGTGATCACTATATTAACAATAGTAAAGCACTTAGAGAAGCCATGTGTTTCATGATGGACCCAACATCCGGGAAAAAAGTTTGTTATGTGCAGTTTCCTCAAAGATTTGATGGAATTGATAGACATGATAGATACTCAAATCGCAATGTTGTGTTCTTCGATGTAAGTTTATTTCATTTCTTCTCGGTTGATTATCTGTTTTTTTCTTTTATCTTCCAAATCCCTAATATTGTAAATTGAAACCAGATCAACATGAAAGGATTAGATGGCATACAAGGACCAATATATGTGGGAACAGGGTGTGTTTTCAGAAGACAAGCTCTTTATGGTTTTGATGCGCCAGTTACAAAGAAGCCTCCTGGTAAAACCTGCAATTGTTTGCCAAAATGGTGTTGCTTTCTATGCTGTTGTTCTGGAAAGAACAAGAAACAGAAGCAAAAGAAGGAGAAGACAAAGAAGTCTAAGCAAAGGGAAGCCTCAAAGCAGATACATGCTCTTGAAAACATAGAAGGGGCAATTTCAGGTAATGGTTCACTTGCAAGGACGGAAACTGACAATTTCAGTAATCTTATTATTTTTCTATGTTGTATTTTTAGTACAACACTCTAAACTAGAATGTGTGTGCACCGTCAGAGTCAAACTCTCAGTCATCAGTGACATCTGAAATGAAATTGGAGAAGAAATTTGGTCAGTCTCCTGTTTTTGTGGCTTCGACTCTTCTGGAGGATGGAGGAGTTCCTCAAAATGCTAGCCCTGCTTCATTACTGAGAGAAGCAATCCAAGTCATAAGTTGTGGTTACGAAGATAAAACAGAATGGGGAAAGGAAGTAAGTATAAACTGGAAAATAAATCTGAATACTTCATATAGACTGCTTGTAACTTATTGGTATCTCTTAATCATTAAAACTTTCAATTTTTGAAACAGGTTGGCTGGATATATGGCTCTGTGACTGAGGATATATTAACAGGATTCAAGATGCACTGTCATGGCTGGCGATCTGTGTACTGCATACCTAAACGACCTGCTTTTAAGGGTTCAGCTCCTATTAACCTCTCAGATCGTCTGCACCAAGTTTTACGTTGGGCTCTTGGATCTGTTGAAATTTTCTTGAGCAGGCATTGTCCCATTTGGTACGGTTACGGGGGTGGATTGAAATGGTTGGAACGATTTTCCTACATAAACTCAGTGGTATATCCATGGACCTCCATTCCCTTGCTTGTTTACTGTACCCTTCCAGCTATATGTCTCCTGACCGGGAAGTTTATTGTTCCTGAGGTAAGCTATCCTGATATTAAAGCAGTGATAACTGATAACTGTTCCACCTACCTATGCTGGCATCATAATTGAAGCTTTATATCTGTAGTTGATTGGTCAACCAACCTATTTTGTTGGATTGCCTTGTCCCCCAAGTTATAGTTTGTTGGTTTTTTATCTTGTACCTATTATATGGCCTTGTCTAACATGGAATACTGACTCTCCTTTGCAGATTAGCAACTATGCCAGTCTAGTATTCATGGGTCTCTTCATATCAATTGCTGCAACCGGTATTCTCGAGATGCAGTGGGGTGGTGTAGGAATTGATGACTGGTGGAGAAACGAACAATTCTGGGTGATTGGAGGTGTATCATCACACCTCTTTGCCCTCTTTCAGGGTTTACTGAAGGTTCTGGCTGGTGTCAGCACAAGCTTCACCGTGACCTCTAAAGCAGCTGACGACGGTGAATTTTCTGAGCTTTACCTCTTCAAGTGGACATCGTTACTCATCCCTCCCACCACCTTATTAATCATAAACATAGTCGGCGTCGTGGTTGGAATCTCGGATGCCATTAATAATGGGTATGATTCATGGGGCCCATTGTTTGGGCGACTATTTTTCGCCTTTTGGGTTATTATCCACCTCTACCCCTTCCTCAAGGGTCTGCTTGGGAAACAAGACCGAATGCCAACCATTATTTTGGTTTGGTCAATCCTGCTGGCCTCGATCTTGACACTAATGTGGGTCCGAATAAACCCATTCGTCTCGAAAGATGGCCCTGTATTAGAAATTTGCGGGCTGAATTGTGATGACTAGGAGCATTACTTGAATGAAGCAGTAGCTTTGGCTCTTGAGTTGTGAAGTTTGTTGCACAAGGCATTTATTTGTGCTGAATGGTTGAGGTAATGCTTACATGAGCAAAGCAAAAATTTTGTGGGAGACAAATTATAGGTTGGGCTGATTGTAGATATGGGGAGGGGTGGATGACACATTGTTCTTTGTTTTACAGTGTTTTTTTTTTTTTCTTCTTTTTTTTTCTTTTAGTATTAATTCTTTTATTAAAATTTGCATGGGTTTTAGGTCTTTTTTTTTTTAATGTATTCTTTTGGAGGTCTGTATTCCTAAAGTTTACATGGGATAGGGTATCTCAGAATTTGTTCCCATTAAAATATCCTCAATTCTATTGGCATAATCTGGACCTATGGAGTATGTTCAATCAATGTGTACTCTTATAAATTGATAGTAATGAATAATAATAGAACTATATTTGTTCCCTCATTTCCCTGCATTTATTTTTTTTTTTCTTTTGGTAAACTTGTATGGAAGGTTTTTTTTACTATAATTCTTATGAAGTATGTTCAAGCACTATCCACTTATGGTTTTTTTTTTTTTTTTTTTTTTTTTGTGTGTTTGGTCACCATTTGTTTTCTTCATCCATTTAGATCCCTAGGTTTTTGGTGGCAAGAACTTAAGCTAGGTGTGGTGATGATTAAATCGAGAAAAGCCATTTCAGATGGTAGTTGTGTAGGAAATATTTAATGGAAAATACAGTAAATCATAAATTCAAAATATCTTAAAGAAAATAAAATTAGGTTTTTATATACAAACTGTTGGACAAGATGCAACCTTGATTGAAATTTTAAATCCTTCAATCAACACTTTTATTCTATTTATTGTCACAGAGTAATTAGAAAATGGGCTAAAAAAAGTGTCTCCGTTTCAAACATTATAACGTCTGGCATAAATTTCAATTTTTTTTACAGTCCCAATGCCAATTTTATTAATTGTAAATTCACTTAAATTTTTTCAATATCCCAAAAAAGTGTCAATTACATGAACATTTTAAACATTTATCAGCATACATCTTATGGATTACTTGAAAGTCTCATCCTTATAATATGTTCTCTATATGTCTTTGGGGGCAATCCTTTAGTTAGTGGATCAGCGAACATAAGTCTAGTACTAATATTTTTAATGGACACTTTTTTGTTTTTGGACTTTTTCTTTAATAACTAAGTAATTTATATTCATGTGTTTATATCCACTTGAATACTTACCATTCTTAGAGAAGAAAACAATTGCAGTATTATCACAATATATTCTCAATGGCTTGGCAATTGAGTCAATTACACCAAGTCCTGAGATAAAATTTCACAACCACAAAGCAAGACCCGAGGCTTCAAAACAAGCTATACGTTTAGCCTCCATTATGGATGAAGATTACTTTATACTTCTCCACGAGATTGCCACATCTGCTAGCATAAATACAAAGCTAGAAGTTGACTTTAAGGTGTCGAGGCAACCCTGAATCTGAGTATCCAACAACCTTTAATTGTTCCGATCTTCTATAAGTGAGTATGTAATCCTTTGTCCCTTGAAGGTATCTCATTACTTTTTTTGTTGCTTTCCAATGTTCACAGCCTGGATTTCTTTGACACCTTCCCAACATTCCAACAACGTAGCTAATATTCGACCTAATGCATGTTCGATCATTCATTGAGCTTCCAGCAAATGATGGATAAGGAATTTTTTTCATATGTTCCTTTTCTAATTCATTCCTTGGCACTATTTATTACTTAATTTGTCACCTTTCTTAATGGGTGCAACATTAGCTGAATATAACTGCATATTAAATCTCCTTAGAACTCGATTAATATACCCTTTTTTGACAAAAACAATCCTCAATATCGATCCCTAAAAACCAAGATCACTACTAGCTAGCAAAATGCCATCGACATACAATATTGAAAATATAAACTTGCTCCCACTGACTTTTAGATAAATGCACTGGTTAACAACGTTTTCCTTAAACCCAAACGATGTAAAAGTCTCATTAAATTTTATATATCATTTATGTAAATATCTTCATCCAAATTCTTATTTAGAAAAATAATTTTCACATTCATTTTATGTAACTCCAAGTCAAAATGAGCTACAAATGTCATGATATATAAGAGAATCTTTCTTTGAAATCGAAGAAAAGGTTTCTTTATAATCAACGCCTTACTTTTTAGTAAAACAATCACTGCCTTAACTTTTTAGTAAAACCTTTGGCCGTTAGTCTAGCTTTAAATTGTTCAATGTTACTTCTAGCATCAGCTTGATTTTATAGACTCATTTACACCCGATAATTTTAAAATTAACAGATAACTCAACAAGCTCCCAAACACCATTATGGCCCATTGATTTCGACTCTTTATTCATAACCTTAACCCATTTATCATAACCATCACTTTTCATGGCTTGTGAAAATGAATCTGGATCGTTCTTCATCCCAATATCAAAAATTAGATTCTTGTGGATACACCACACAATCATTAGAAATTGCAAGCCTTTGTTCTTTTTAAGATCTTTTCAAAGTTAAGGTTTTGATGGTTCTGCAACATTTTTAATGACAACGTCTTTTTGGAGTTGTAAATCATTTTCATTTTGTTGATCATTTATCTTAACTTGCTTTGAAGGTCGAGGGACAACAATTTCTTGAGGTAAACTCTTATTTCCTCTAGTTCTACCTTTTGAAGTTCATTATGTTAGGAAATGAACTTATATTGTAGTAAATATGTTCTGGTTTTATATGTATTTGAACGATGAATAAATAAATAAAGTTAATTTCACATTTCACTATTATGTATTTTGTGTTTCTGTCTTTCATGTTTTGCATGCATAGCGAAATTATGACAAACAAATATTAGCTCATTGATTGTCTAAGTTCAAATTGATGATAAGTGGCATTGTTAGAATGCTTACATTGTGAAAAAGATAACTTACTTCAGTAGATAATCTAAACGAGTCTGTAATCCTGTAAAAGAATCAAAATGAACATTTGATTCAAATACTTAGAAGGATTATTATGTCATATACAATTCCAATTGGGGAGATGACTAGTTTTGGCTATCGAAGCAGTTAACTCCAAGGGTAGAGATATAGATGTATTCATTGAAAGAATGATACATTGGATTAGACCCAAGATGAATTAATTCTGAATCCGTTTGTGAATTAATTCACTTGTGATGTTAATGGTGTGATTTATCTAAATTCTGAGTTAGTCAATGACCATACGTATGTAACTCATGTGCTTTGATATAAGTGAAGACTTATGCTCTAAAGATGATCGAGCCCATAGCCAGTATACATGACTTTACTAGCAACAATGGAATTCATAGCTCGATTAAAGAGTTAACGATGTGCTTTCATTAAGAAGACGCAATGGTGACAATGAGATAAAATAAGATTGTATTGAGTGAACGAATTTAACTCAAAGGAATCAATGATATTATATGAAGGTAACATACACATGACGAGGTTATTGGATAAAATAGTTGGATGAATTACTGTCATAAAGAGTATATAAGAAGGAGTTTTCAATCATGGTACTTCTTGTGGACTGACTCCATTATTAAGTAATTGCGAATTATCAAATTGATGCTTCTAGATATAACTGCAATTACTAGAGTCTAAATGCATGTGTCTGATTAGTCCCTCTGCTAGTTCAACAAAAGTTTAATCTGACTGGATTTGAATCAGAAGAAAGTTCTACGACTTCGAAAATAATTTAATTGAGTCGATTTATTCGATGTGGAACTAAATTAGGCAGTCGTAAGAATTGTTCAACTAGAAAATTTGATTAAAGAACTTTCTTGAAAAATTACTTTGAAAAATCTTAGTGATTTTTAGGAAAATTAATTTCGATCAAGTAAAATTCAATTAATCAAATTAATTAAAATTATTATGGTATCTTTGGAAATTACTTTTCAATTCAAAAAATTGCCCCAATAGGTAATTGAACTTGAAAATTGGACTTGAGATAAAAAATTGGGTCCGAGAATCCAAAACTAAGATCAAGACCTAAAAACTGGTCGAATTGAGCTTGGTATGTAAAACTAGGCCAACAATCCAACCGGTGGCTAGATTAGACTAGTTGGGCAGTCACTGGCTCAGACCGAATCGACTAGGGGTGCCGTAAGAATATTGCACCTAGGATGGCACCACCGAATACGTCAATATCGGTGCCGACGATGGTGACATTTTGGTGGATAGCAAGTGGCCCTTCGGTGATTAAGTAGTGGATGAATCACACTCCTACTGGAACTCTATCAGATAATTTGTTTTCAAATTAACTATTTCAAAAATAATAACATTTTAATAGTTTTAATATTAAATATAATTTAATACTTATTTTAATAATATTTTAATAATTTTATATTAAAATGATTAAGTTTAATCATAGTTGAACTCTCTAAACTCTTCATATATAAAGAGAGCATCGAGTTATTATTTTTCACAAACTTGAATTTAAGAGAGAGTTGTAGAGATAAAATTCTCTGAAAAAATTATTTTAGAAAATTTTTAGAGATATTTTTCTTATTTACAACTTGGCCTAGAAGTTTAGAGAAATTGTGAAATTACTCTAGTGATAATTTTGTGAATTTTTTTTTTTGACTCAAAGCGAGCCTACACTTGACAGAAATTGCGAGGAAGAATTTGTTCTTTTTTACAAATTTGATATTGATAAATCCACAGATCTAGAAATTCATTTTGGACACTTGAACCTTCTCAAACTGTTTCTTTTTAAGAACAAAAAAGATTTGTGCAAAAACAATAGATGCCAAGAAGAACAAAAGACCTTGGACGAGTAGTGGGTCTTGAAGTACTATTTTTGCATCCCCGTGACCAAAATCCACCCACATTAGGATTAATTATTAATGGTTGATCGAGTTTGATAGATTCACCCTCTGAAACAAGAAGTTCTGGTCTTGGGAGAATAATATCAACCACTTGATGCCCATCCAAGGCACCCGTTTTGGTTATTTCGTACCCCCTTGAGGATAGTGGAGAAAACTACTTAGTCGAAGTGTTCATCTTAAATGAATCGAAAATGTAAAATTTTGATTGCGTGTTTATTATTTTAGTTATCACAACCAAGTTCTAGTTTTGGAAAAAAATTTAAAACTCTGGTTTTCCCTAAAACATAGTGTTCGTTGTGTTTTTCAAACCCAATGTCTCAAACTAGGTTTCCTACGATTCATAACTCAAAAGGAGTTGGTGGGACTTCCTTACTAGTGTTGGAAAAATAAAACGGCTTTCAATTACAACAGAAGTTTAAAAATGTTAAAAATCAAACCAATTTATGATATTTATAGCAAGAAACTTGTTCTCGAAAAGTACTTGTGTTTTATGTTAGACGGATTTGTATCATTCATGGTTTTCAATCGAACAACCTCCTCTGCTATCATTATACCTCAAATTGTGTTGAATGTGGGCTCGAGCAACACAAACCAAACACATAACAACAAATGATTTAATTACTTATAGTGGGAAAGTAATTCTCTCAATAGAAACGATAGAAATTGTTATTCCCAAAAAAATTAATATAATTTAAGAAAATAAATTGACACTACTTTCTGGCAGAAACAATATATGAAACTTGTGTGTAAAACTCATGTAAATAACTCTATCAATGCTATCTATTTATAAGGAGAGATAAGAGAATTTTAGTTGAAAAAGAATAACACAAATAATATTTATTTAATATAAAACATTCTCCTAGTCCAACTAGGAGAGAGGGGGCAACACACCCTAGATACTAACACTAAGATTGTTGCCCCTCACATGTAATCTGAGGGGATTTAGGCCTCTCCTATATTGGCTCTAATTATATGTGTTTTCTAAACTTTTGACCCAGCACTTTATAATTTAATCCAATTCAATACTTATTTTCTATTTCCCAAAATAAATATTATTTATTTTATTAATTTAATTAATTAAGTGAACTAAATTAATTTCCAATTAAATAAATTTTTTCAACCTAATTCTAGTTACGTTAAAGTCATGACAATTTTATCGTAAAAGAATCTATGATTAAATATACTTAATTTTCATATTCAACATATTCATAATAATGAATTAATTTCATTTCATTTTCAAACTTCAATTATTTAATTATAATTAATTAAATAATAATTCAAAAACATTAAATTAATTCTCAAGTCATCTCTATAGTTAATGAGAAAACACATTTATTTGTGAATGCGACTCATTTCTCTAGCTTCATCATTTTGATTCATTTTCGTTCATTTAGCTCTACATGCAATTTATTTCTGACTTCGACAAGCTAGTGGGGGGATCGATTGTACATATATAATTAGGGCTCAAATGATTTATAATTAAGTTCTAGCTTTTTGCCTATTAATTATAAACTCATTTAGTCACGAAGTCATTCCACTATAGTATCGTAATTGAGCTCTCCCTAATTACATATCATTGATGCCCATTACAATCTATCTTGCATTAACATGCCTCATAATTCCAAAATAAATTATCTTTAGTTTCATGTTCGTTCCCATATGCAAAAGTGACTTGAAAGCTCATGATTAGTGTATACCTAGTAAGCATTCGATAAGAAAAATATTTGTTTCGGTGTAAAAAAAAAAAAAGAAATCAACCCTTTCACTTCTTTTCTCTAAAACCTAGCCCTCAAACTTTCTTATCAGTTGTTCTTCCCAAGCGACAACCATTTCCTTCTCATTTGTCTCCTCACATTTTCCTCTCTCACATTTTTCTTTCTTTTTCTTTTTTTCTTTTTATTTAATAGATTGTCCTGACCTTGGGAAGGGTTTGTTGTTGTTGGCCTGAATAGTCGTTCTTCTTTGGTAGGGGCGAATCCAATATTTTTTTAAAGGGCCAAAATTCAAATATAAATTTTTGAGAAGTCAAAATATAATTTAATCATATATTAATTTATAATTTTATCATTTTTAAGGGATTAAATAGATTTTTTTCATTTTTGGAAGTCAAAGTGCAAGCTTACCATATATTATATAAATTTATTATTTATGAAAAGACTAAATGACATTTTGTTCCATTGGATCCCCTACTTGCACCTTTGTATTCGCCCATATTCCTAGGGATGTCTTCCCAAGCATCCTTTGGGTGGTTTGACCATTGCTCCTTTTGTTGATAAACCTCTCCTTGAGTAGTTGGTCTCATAGGTTTCCCAAAGTTGTTTTTGGAGCCTGCCTCTTTTTTACTCTCGATTCTAAGTTTTCTTTTGGCACAATCCTCTACCCTCTTATCTCTCTCGGTGGACTCCATTTTTGTGTCTCCGTTAAACACTCCTTGCCTCAATTTATATCTCCTTGCTCTCCAGGATGGAGGACGTGCGCTACTCTAACCCAACTTCAATCTCTATTTGAGTTCATAGTGATGTTGGTGCTTCTCTCTGGATCTTGCCTCGATTTTGTCTCCTACTATTGTGACATTTTAACTATTGGTGTTATGGATTCTCTAGCCACTTGATGGTTTTGAGGCCATCTCTCGTCCTTTTCGTAGTGGTAGGTGGTCAGGATTATCATCAGGTTGTCTATATTAACTTAGAGTAGGTCATTCTTTTACCTACTGTTTATTTTTCCTTTGTATGTTTGTTGGGCCATTAGCCACCACAATACCTTTTTGGACACTAATGAATCTTAAGCTAGTTTTTTAGGGGGGGTTATGTGAGTCTAAGCTTTTATTTGGTTTCGGGAAATAAAGATCATTTTCATTTTCTTGGAAAATGGAAAACATTGAAGAAAACGTTTATGGTTAAAAATTTTAAAAATTTGTAGAAAATGAAAATATGTAAAAATCAGAAAACAATAAAAAGCTTTTTTCATTGTTCTCACTAAAAATATCCGATAAAAGTGAAAATGATGAAAATGAGAGTTTTTTAACTTTAAATGAACTGGCCCTAGTTCAAACCCGTATAAACGAAAAATTTCCCCTTTTTTCAACATTTTTTCAAATATTAAATCTAGTATCTTGGTTCAAATCCTTATAAATGTAAATTTTTTTTTTATTTTTCTACAGTTAATTGCATCGAACATCTGCAAACTATGACCCTCATTCTAAATTGGTCCCTAAACTTTAAATCAATTTAGTTACATCCCCAAATTATCGAGATTATATTAATTAGGTTCTTCTGTTACTAAAATTGTTAATTTAACTATTAAATGACATGTCAGATCTAATGCGACATAATTTAAAATGAAAATTTTAAGAAAATATGGATATTGTAAAAATGGAAGTTATAAAAGCCTTAGTTTTAAGGTTTTCGAAGTTTTTACAGAAGCTTTATCGTTCACTCTTTTTTTTTTTAGTTTTTAATTTTAAAAATTATTCGACAACATTCTATTTCTTTAAAATTTTCATTTTAAATTTAGCTATGATGTGTCATTTAACGAATAAATTAGCAGTTTTAATAACGAAACAACATAATTTATATAACATTGATGGTTTAAGATGTAATTAGAATATTTTGAAGTATGTTGACCAATTCAGAATAAGGATTATAGCTTAAGGATATTTGGTGCAATTAACTCTATTTCTTATATATCTACTAAAGAAAATAATTACCATATTTTCTAATTTTTAGAAAAATAAAAAATAACTTTAAAAAATAAAAAATAAAAAAATAAAACTATTTTCTTTTTTTTTTTTAGTGGAAAGACCTGGATTTTTATTAAGTGAAACAACTCTCAAAGCACACAATAAATGGTCGATGTAAATTACATAGGAAAAATAAACAATTAACTTATAAAAAAAAACAAATCTAACTAAAATCGGGCCAAATAACTTTCTCAAAGCATCTAAAAAAAACAAAATCCTACCTCCAACAAAATGTTCTTTATCTCTTAAAGATGAAACGATTTCAGAAGCTGTCTTCGAAATCCGGCAAACGTCACAACTTAATCTACCGGATCCACGCAACATCGATCGTTTTCCACCACCCCAGCCACAAAAGGAGAAAAACCATTTAACAACTAAGTTGAATCATCTATTTTAATACATTTTGTAGCTGATAGTCACTAAACTAACTATAATTACGACAAAGGCAAGCGCACCTATCGAAAAATTGTATAACTATGGTGAGTAGGGAATATCGTATCCACGAGGACCAAAAGTACTAGTACTTACTATTTTTCTATTATAATAAGATTCATCGTAGGTTTCATCTTCCCTAGGTATCTAGGGAATTTAGTTCATAATCTGGAATAACATCATCACAAAGTTAGGAAAACAACAAGAAAGAAACCCAATAAAACTTCTAAAGAAATTGAATGGAGATCTTCAATTTTAAAGGAGATTCGCTTCTGAAATGAATCCGGTGGCGTTCTTCGAGTCCTTTCTTCGTTCTTCTTTGCGTGCCCTTTTAGGTCCTTTTCTAGTGTGTATTTATAGAATTTAGAATGCTCAGAAAGCTAAAAATTGGGTTTTTTCGCGTGTTTGGGAAATAGGGAACGATATTGAAATGGGCTGGCACATGGGCGTGTGGCCAGCCCATGTAGCTCACACGGGCATGTGTCTTAACCGTGTGGAAATACGCAGGCCGCGTGGATCCTAAAAATAGCTCTTTTTGTCAGATTTTGGCCCTTTTTTGCTCATTTCACTTCCCTATGCTCACCTAAGTATAGAAACATGAATTTAAATGATTAGGAGCATCAAATTCACTAATTTACATAACAAATCATCCAAAAATGCGTCAAGAATGGGATTAAAAATATGTTACTTTTATGGTTTATCAAATATCCCCACACTTAAGCCTGTGCTTGTCCTCAAGCAAAATGTTCAACTCACAATTAAAATTAATCTTTCTCAACTTATAATTCTTATCAATAATGTTTTGTCATAATTCACAAATAATCATACATTGATAATTCAAGTAAAAGAGCACTAAAGATTCAAACAATCCAAGCCGAACATTTTTAAAGCACAAAAACATAGGTATTTCCCTTTATCTAAGTAATTACCTTTAATTCAAAACCGACAAGAGTTGACATCATCACTCAAAGTGTTTAAAGGTCAAAAAAATAAGCACTCAATAGTCAAACATGAAAAGTCATTACCATAGGCTTGCATGAAAATCAAATCTCCACCACTATAAAATGAGATGATACACAAATCAAAAGGTTTTTAAAAGGTTGTAATGGGGCTTAGGTTAAAGGCGTGGAGAAAGGCTGAAAAAGATGGTTAAAATCGAGATCGAATTGATAAATTACCAAACTAGAAAAATAAACAAATGCTGAATTAAAAACAATTACATCAATCGAAAACTATTCAAAAGTAACACGAGCTTTTTCTCAAAATATGAATTTAATTGTTCAAGCTCAATTAACATAGAACTAAATAATAATCAATATATTTTTTTTTCATCATTTTTTTAAGTCAATAAGAAATAACTTAGCAAATGAAACAAAAGAGGATAGTTAGGCAACTAACCAAATCAAATTTCGATAAAAAGGGAAGTTAATAAAACGGGAAAAATTCTCAACGAATCAAAAAAGTGAGTTATGGGTTAACATGAATGGTAAATCAAGAAAGATGTGTTAGGCTCAACGGGGTTCACTTAGGGTTAATTATGAATGTGGGCTTTTTATGGTATAAGTGGGTTAAAACCTAGGTGCCTTTATCATCTCAGTATATCAAATCAAAGGTGTGGTCTCGACATGCATAATCAAAACAAGTTCTAGAATTACAAACCAATATTGACACACTCATAACCAATAATAAAATGAGCAAGAAGATTATATGCTCTAAAGGCTCAAAATCTCACAAAAAAATATGGTTTTGATGTCAAACTTGTAAATTTAAAACTTCAAGATAATATCTCAATTTAGGGAAACAACCTAAAACTTTTAATTTTGAAAATCAACTTATCATGCTTGATTCTCTTATATCTTAAAGTTTAAACAATCAATGCACAAATACCTATGAATTTAATCCAAAATACATCAATAAAAATCACAAGTCGATAAAAATTCATTCTAATAGAAGTATGAGAAAATTACTTAAACACAAGATATAAATAAAGAATTTTCTAATAATTCTATAAATAACCTCCCCACACTTAAGATGTACATTGTCCTCAATGTAAAAACATATATAATCATATATAGTATAACTAGAATATCATAAGAGAGGGAGAAAACGGAACTACCCTGAATAGTGGATGAAATCCCTAGAATAGTGAAAAGCGGAACTGTAGACAAATCTAGATGTAGTGCATGATTCCGAGTAAACTACTAAGAAAATAAACATAAGTAGTGACGAAGATTAAGTGATTATACTCGATTAGAAAAAACCATAAAAATAAATATAGTCCAAAAGATAAAAACAAAATAAGTATATGAAAATAAAAATAAACATAAAAATAAAAAAATAAAAATAAAAGAAAACAAATGGACTCAATGGTCCTCATCATCAGACATGTTGGTGTTGTGAGTTGCTGGCGTTGAAGAGGAGATATGGAGATGCTGGCATATCTGCTACAATGTCGCATCAATACTGTCGAACCTCTGAATGCTGTACTGCTCGAAGCGAGTGAACCGGTCAGGGAGGTCTGCTAAAGTAGTAGAACCTCTGAATATTGTACTGCTCGAAGTGAGTGAACCGGTTGGGGAGTTCTGCTAAAGTAACAGCAGAAGGAATAGGGCGGTGACTCGAAGGTGGAGGCTGTGGTGGGTCCTCGTGATAGAGAGGAACATTATCAGTGAAGTCATTGACTTCATTCTGAGCATCAGAATGAAACAATCGATACTGGAGATGATCCACTCCACAACGCCGCTCGATCATCATCATATGAATCATGCTTAAGATTTCCTGTGGGGACATCTGGCCTACTAGGGTAAGTGTAGAGGGCTGCTTCGGTGTGTCGAGAAGACCGAAGTGTCGAGCAAGGCGAATCACATAAGGGCCTAAACAGATTGGGCCCTTCCTGTGGCGGTCAGTCTGATGGCGGAAGGCTAAGGTGATGAAGTATGCCAAATCAAATATATGCCCGGTGGCCATGCTCCATAGAAAATAAGCATTAGTAGTATTGACGACTTCGGTACTCTCTCTCCTACCGGTCGAAGTGTGAGCTAAAAGTGAATGAAGGTACCGTAAAGTTGGAGAGAGAGAAGTCGCCTTCGAGCAACTTGCATCATAAAGTGTCTGGCTCGCTGTAAGCTCTGTCCAACAACATGATGGTGTGTAATGGATGTGCCGATGTAGACGGAGGAAGTTTTCGACACTCATGAACTCCTCAGTGTAAAGTCCAATAGCAGCACTGAATTCGGGACACTCATCTAGTGCACCAAACCACCAAGTCAGAAATTGATAGTGCCTGGCTCGTCATGATAAAGAATCTGTCCCACAGAGCTGTGGTAATAAAGGCGTGAACATCATCAGCTAGTCGAACCTGCTCCAACGCGGCCCAATCAATACATCGGCCTAGGTCGAGTAGGCACTGTCTAAGTAATTGAAATAGATCCTCTTGGGGGCCCGCTGAAAATCAGAGATAAGGGTGGTGGGCCTCAGTGGAGGCACTCAAGGAGGAGGTCGTGCCAGGTGTCCTCCGCTTTTTCGAAGCGGGGACGACGACCCCAGACTTGTCGCGTGTGTTCGTCATGGTGTGCCTAAAAAATAAAAGAATTTATCAATAAATAAAGCATCACCACCGGCCAAAAAGGTAAAATTCAAGTAGCCTGAAATAGCAAATTATTCCTAAAATAATACATACGAAGATCCAAGCATGCAAAAACCATAAAGTGAAGCCATCATGAATCAAAGTGGTGAAAATAAGGAATAATAAATCAAATAACAAATTCTTAACTAAAAGACTAATTTTAATATTCTGAAAGCAAGAAGAATAAAAAACAACAATACATAAATAAATAAACAATTTTGATGTTAAGAACAAAGGACAAATAATAATAGAAACAGTGAAAAATCAATTGAACTAAAGAATAGCAGTAACTCTTATAATAATCTAAAACAATAACAAGTAGAACCAAAAAATAAAAATTTAATAATAATAATAATAATAATAATGATAAACAAGAAAAAAAATAATATAACAAAAATAACAATAATAGAAAAGGAATAAATAACTTATAAAATTAATAATAATAAAGAAATAAAATAATATAACTAACAATAATTATAATAGATAACAAATAATTAAATAATTAAATAAAGAGAAGGGAAGGGTAAAAGAGGAAAAAGAATAACCGACGATGGGTGGTGGTCGGAGTGCAGGTCGACGGTTGCATGGGAAGGGGTAGCGTCTGTTGGGGTCGGCCTTAGGAAAGGGGAAGAATATGGGGAGGGTTGTAACACCCTCTAACCCATATCCGTCCCCGGAACAGGATTACAGGGCATTACCGGTTTGTACAGTTCAATTATAGTCATTTATTAAAATAAATGTTTCTAACCCTGCAAATTAAAACTTCAACCAATACAATTTGCCAACATTCAAATAATCCAAATACACTTAAATATACTCAAATCTTACCAATCTAAAACATTTTATAACCTATCCAATGAATCTTTTTAAGTATATCACTTACTTTATCAATTATTTCAACTTCATACTATATACCATTGCCAACCATAATTTACTTATTTCATCAATACTTTCACATCCTAGATGCATCCTAGGTACATGCCATTATCATTACTCAACATACTTTACCTCATTGAATTCGGGATCGGTCTGGGATGCTAATTCAACGGTCTAGCCTTAACTTAACCTGCGCATGGAAACAAACCGTACGCTGAGTATACACTCAGTGGTATTTTTATAATCTGAACACTTAAATAATTATAAAACATATTAATTTATATATATTGAACTATTTAAACTCAATGAGTATTCAAACATTCACTTTCCAACCAATGTTTTGGTCCACTTTAAATTCAAAATCATTTATTATTTTTCAATAGCAATTAATCAATCAGTAATATTCATTAACAATCAGTCAATCAGAATAATTATTTATTCAGTAACAGTCAGTTATTCGGTAACAATTAATTATTCAATAATAATCAGCTATTCAGTATCAATCAATTGATTGATTATCCAGTAACAGTCAATTATTCAGTAAAAATCAGATATACAGTAACAATTAAATTATTCAGTAACAGTCGATCTTTTCAGTTCCTTTATTTATCCCTATTAACATGACTTGGATCCAGACGGATACACGGATCCAACCAACACACCAGTACGGCACATAGTGCCTCATCGGCCGGCGGCGAATAGTAACGATAATAAATAATGATGGCGATATAGTACACGAGTACCTCATCCGAACAAATCAAAACGATAACGATAATAATAACAATATCCGACACACAAAGTGCCGAATCGGTAACGATACGATAATAAATAATGATGAGTCGGCACATAAGTGCCTAATCAATAAGTCGGCAAAACCCGTACTTTTCCATATCCTATGGCATGCCAACTATATCTGACTAGCCTGACTAGTTAATAGGGTATTTAATTCACTTTTCAGTTTTCAATTAATTCATATTTTAATTAATTAACTATATATTTTCAATTTAATATAATTTCATTCACTTTTCACTAATAAATATTCAATTTCACAATAATCACATTTTTCTATCAATTTCATCACACTTCCAACTACATATATTTTCCAATATAACAAATATTTATTATTCAATTTCCACATCAATATTCATTTCAAATCAAACATTCACATATATTCATAAATCAATTCAATATAATCAATATTCAATCCAATTCAAATAATCATCTCAAAACACCTACTATATATATATATTAAATAATAAATCCAACAATTTAAGTATTAAGTTCGGATTATAGAAATACAAACCGTAATTTTCAAGCTAACTCCCGTTGTCTTTGTCTTTTTCCTCGCTTAGCCGAGATGTCCCGAGACAACATTAGTTACGGGAATTAAAATAATTATACTATTAATTTTCAGCACTCATTATAACAAATAATTGAATTTCTATTCAATTAACACCTTATTTTCAATTTGGTCCTAACTAATTCATTCACTTTACTAACTTAATTCATACTCTATTTCTATTCAAGTTTCATCTAAACTCAAATTTAACTACTAAATTTTTAGCTTATTTCACTAGTTTCGAAATTTTCTCAAATTAGCCCTTCAACATAAAACTTATGAATTACTTTACAATTCAATCCTTATTTCATTTCTAACTTGAATTTCTATCAATTTAACCCTTATTTCATCATTTTACTCAACATGAACATTATCTAGAAATCTAATAACTTTCAAAATATCAACTTAATTTCATCAAAATCTTGTTCCAAAGCTTCTAAAACATCAAAATTTAGTAAAAAGGGCTAAATTGACTTACCTATTAAACTTTAAAGCTTCAAACCTTTAATTTTCCCTTTTTTTTCTTTCTTTTCTCCTTTCTTTCTTTCCTTCCCCTGCTTCACGTTTGCCTATTCTGTTTCTTTTCTTTCTTTTTGTTTTGTTTTATATCTATATATAATATAACATTATTTATACTTAAATAATAAGTAATATTTATTTATTAATTACACATGTGTATATTATTAGTACATATGTATTCACTTATCACCATATATTTGTCATACTTTTATTTATTTATTTCATAAAAATATTGTAATATAATTATTTAATTAATAAATATCTTTTATAAATAATAAATATCTACTAATAATTAAATATACATATTACAAATGTATGTATGTATTCAATTTATTACATATGTATTTTATAATTACCACACATTTGTCACTATTTTAATTTATTTCATAATATAATATAATATTATTAATAATTAATAATTATAACAATAATTTAATATTTAAATAAATATCTATTTATTATCAAATACTTGTATTACAAATGTGTATATTTTTATTTATACACTTATATCAAATCATTTTCATACACTTGTCTTTCTTTTATTTATTTATTTACCATGCAATTGTCAAAATAATATTATAATATAATTAACATAATTTACAATAAAATAATAACATAATCTAAAAAAAATCTAGGATTTTATCATGCTATGCCGCCTCATCTAATGAGATAGGCATAATTGCCCATTTGGTCCTTTTTATTTTCTATTAATCTATAATTTAAATTTTACTCATTATTCAATTTAGTCCTTTTTCTTAGTTACTCTTAATTAAGCTAAATTCACTCAATTAAACTCTAATTAACCACTCGACTAACTTCATTAATATTTTTAATAATTATTTACTAATCCATTTTTCAGAAACAGAGACCCGAAAATATATTTTTCTGATAACCTTAAAATTCGGGTCGTTACAAGGGATGTGCGGTGGTCGGGTGGTGTGTGACGGGTGTTGGAAGGGAGAGGGAGGGGGAGATCGTGGGTAGGGGCAGGGCGACAATGTGAGGGTTTGGAGCACAAGAGGTTGGGTGGGATGGATGAGGGTGAAGAGGCGATCGGAGGTAAGAAGTCGGGGAAGGAACGGTGGCTGGAAAGGTGTTGTTGGAAATAGGAGCGGTGGCTAGGGCTGATAATTTGGAGAAGATAAAGGAAAAAGAAAAAGTTAGGGTTTGGGGGTTAAAAATGGGACATGATCGTGTGAGGCTCGTGTTGGGCCACACGGTCGTGTCACACACCCGTATGGCTCTACCTAGCCCGTGTGCGATAAACATTTTAACCTGGTCTTCACACAGCCTTGGACACACTCATGTGTCCTGGCCGTGTGGCACATATGGCCGTGTTGCATGGCCGTGTGCAACATCCTTGGCTTCTTCCACGACCGTGTGACCTCCCACACGCCCGTGTACCTCGACCGTGTGCCTTGCCCGTGTAACTCTTTGACTTGTTTTAAAATTGAAAAAATTAGCTCCAAGTTTCACACGGCCTAGGACATGCACGTGTGTCTAGGCCGTGTGGACTATTTTAGGTCGTGTCACTGTCGATTTTTGAAAAATTTAAGTCTCAGGCTCCATACGGCCAAGGGCACGACCATTTCGCCAGGCCATGTAACTCACTATCGATTTTTTTCAACTTTTAAAACTAAGTCTTAGGATTCACATGGCCAAGGACACGCCTGTGTGTCCAGGTTGTGTGGTTTAAAAACATACTTTTTTAATTCATTTATTAATTTTTAAAAATATCATGAGATAAAATTAAGAAATTAGCTATGTTAACACCCGGGTTGCCTCCCGAGAAGCGCTTATTTAAAGTCTAAGCTTGACTTGCCTCGTATTCGCATGGTCACGGTGGTTTGTGGAGTCAAAACTCTTTTTTCTCGCTGTCAATTCTATTATCAAAATAAGATTTGAGTCGAGTAATATTTGCCTTAAAAGTGTCGAATTCAGAATGAGTTACCTCGACTGTACCGTATGGGAAGACATTCAATACCGTAAAAGGAGTTGCTTCGTTTGCATTAAGCTCTGAAGTGACAATTCGAGGATCTATTTTATCTAGTAGTACCTTGTCCCCAACCTTAAATTAGTTCGTTCCATCCTTATGCTTGTCATGGTGTCGTTTTGTTTATGCATCGTGTATTCTTGGTTTCTCCTTGACATGTGTCTGCCATTCGTTTATATAGCGACGTAAAATTTTTGCTTTTGATCGCTAATTCAGGTGATTTATTGGAAATTTGAAAATTGACTTTTGAAAAAAAAAAGAAGAAAGGAGTCGCCACCGATCTTTTTTCCTAGGTGTGATCGGATACCTAATAAATCCTCCTTTTTTAAAAGAAAATTTATTTTTAAATAAAAAGAAGGCTGAGTTTAAGTCTACGTCAAAAGCCAGAGAAAAAATAGGGTTCAGGAGTCGGTTACGCACGAGGAAGGTATTAGCACCCTCGCGACGCCCAAAATTGGCATCTCGTTAAACATGTGTTGTCCTAATTTTCAAAAATACGAGTTCAATGTAACATTTAATCGTGATCCGACCAAAATAAGAGAAATTTCAAGTTTTTGGTTTTTTTGAAGGATGTCCCGTTTTTAACACGAGCCAACGTGATTCACCCAACATAGCGATGAAATCACAGACTTAATGTTAAAATCGGTACGTTGCCTTATTTATTAAAATAAAAAAAATGTTTCTAAAATAATAAAAAAAAACTGACGATGTTATTGTAAAAAAATTCATAAGTAAATAAACGATGCAAAATAATGAGGTGATTAATAAAAAATATTATAATATAATATTAGGATATTAGAGTAATAATAAATAATATTTACAATAAAAGAAAAAGTAAAAATGTATTAATACCATAAAAAAATAATATATGTATAATAAAAATAACAATATGTACAAAAAGATATATGTATACCAAATAATACATAATAATATTAAAATAAAATAATAAGTAACAATAGTGAAAATAATAAGTATAATAAAAATATAATGATATATAAAAATAATACTATATATAAAAAGTATATATATACACATGTAATAAAATATATACTAATATTAATAATAAATATAATAGCAGATAAATATATATATATACACGATTTTAGAAGAACATCAAAAGATTATTAAATATAATATAATAATTAATAATAATATTAAAAGAACAACGATATGTTAAAGATAATAATAAAAGGAAAGTAATAATAATATAATTGATAGTAAAAAGAAAATATATAAATATAGGATAGAAAATAATAATAAATATGATAATAATAGATAATAGCAAAAATATAATATTACAAACAATATTTAAAAATAAAAATGGCAAAAAGGACGAAATCAGAATCAAAACAGAGTTCTTGGGGTGCAATTAGAAATAAAAATGGGAAACAGGGCCTTATTGCAATGCGTGAAAATAGAGGAGGACCAAAAAAGAAATTTTCCCTTCCCTTCAAAACACAGCACCTGGTACGAGACTAAAATGAAATCCGCGACAACTTCACGGGGTAGTTCTTGTATGGCTTTTATCTTATCTGGATCAACTTCAATGCCTCTCTCGCTGACGATGAAGCTTAACAATTTTCCCGAGGTAGCCCCAAACGTACACTTGGCTGGATTAAGCTTCAGCTGGAACTTTCTCAGTCTTTCGAACAACTTCTTGAGGTTCCCAACATGCTCTCTTTCCCCCTTGGTTTTGGCGATCATATCATCGACGTAGACTTCTATTTCTTTGTGCATCATGTCATGAAACAACATCACCATGACCCTCTGATATGTTGCCCCAGCGTTCTTTAATCTGAACGGCATCACCTTATAACAGAATGTTCCCCACATCGTTACGAAAGTAGTTTTCTCCATATCCTCAGGAGCCATCTTTATCTGATTATAACCCGAGAATCCATCCATGAACGAAAACAATGAATGTTTGGCTGTATTATCCACCAATGTATCGATGTGTGGGAAAGGAAAATTATCTTTAGGACTTACTCGATTCAAATTGCGATAATCCACACACATTCGTACCTTGCCGTCTTTCTTCGGTACTGGGACTAAGTTAGCTACCCATTGTGGGTACTTGGAGACTTGTAGGAAGCCAGCATCGAATTGTTTCTTGACTTCTTTTTTTATCTTTAATAGCATTTCAGGTCTCATTCGTCTTAGCTTCTGTTGAATGGGTTTACATTCTGGTTTCAGTGGGAGTCTATGGACCACTACATCCTCATCTAATCCTGGCATGTCCTAATACGACCATGCAAATACATCTTTGTACTCGTGAAGCAGAGCGATCAAATCATGTTTGGTGTTACCTGAAATGGAGGTCCCAATCTTCACTTCTTGCCTCTTTTCTTCATTTCCCAAGTTTACAATCTCAACAAATTCTTGATGAGGTAGAATCTTTTTATTTTCTTGTTCTACCATTCTTAGTAAGTCAGGAGACGAGACATAGTCTTCAACATTTTCCTCAGCTTCGAACTCTTCTAAACAAATAGTTTTCTCGAAATCGATTTCAAGATTTGTAACGGGTTTGTTCATGTCGTTAATATCTGAGCACCTGAAAGTTGAATGGAAAAGAAAACTATAGAGGAGCATCAAAGTATTGGGACCAACAAGCATAATATTATGGCATGATGTGAGATATATGCAATGACAGGCCGTGAGAAGAGGGAAAAAATTATGAGATTAATGAGAATGAAAAGACCATGACAAAATGCATCTCCATTAATGTTCATTTAAATGATAAAGAGCAAATCATAAGCTTTTACAAAAGAATCCCTACTATTACTTAGGGACACACAAAAAGAAGAGTGTTAACATTGAGCATTACTCTGGAGAAGACTTAGAAACTACAAGGAGATCCATAGTAGTCCAATTGTTCAAAACGAATCCAGGAGGACAAAGGCGTATCTTGAAACATCTTTAATTGCATCATTTACTTTGTCAATGATATTTATACTGACATTCTGAAGACCCCTTTTAATTAATAATAGCGTGCTTCGTGGATTATCTTGCCCGGGGTATATCATTCCTGCAGATGTAAATGTTTTTGACAAAGGAGGGTACGTTATGGGCTCTGGTTCTAATTCTCAGCCTAAGGCTCTTGCAATCCACCTTTCTAGATCTTTCTGCAACTATTTTCTTCTTTGTCGCATATCCGGTTCGAACCCTAAACCATATCGAGCCTTATGGGGCACTGGTTTTAGAGCTCTAATTATCCCTTGCTGATATCTTCCAAAACCTTTCCTCGCTCGGGCTCCCTTTCCCACGGTCAGCTTGATTCCCATCTTGGTATTCCTTGACAACTTAGGCATGGGAATTTTATTTCCTTCAGCAACGAACGTAGCATTGATGAATTTGAAGGAACGAAAGGAACATTCTACTGCATCCTTGCTAACTTCAAGGTATGGTGTATCAGCAGAGATAGATGCGATAATGTCTTCCTCACCCACGACAGTGACCAAAAGATCATCCATGATAAACTTCACTTTTTGATGGAGAGATGAAGGGACTGCCCCAGCAGAGTGGATCCAAGGCCTTCCTAAAAGGCAATTATACGAAGGCGTGATGTCCATGACCTGAAACTCAATGTCATATATATAGGGCCTACTTCTAGAGGAATTTCAATTTTTCCCATGACTTCTTGTCTTGTCCCATCGAATGCTCTTACTGTAGAGTGACAAGGCCTCAGATAAGATATATCAATTGGAATTCTAGAAAGTGTGGCCAAAGGCATGACATTGAGTGCTGACCCGTTATCAATGAGCACATTTGGTATTATATAACCCTTGTAACAGGTTGTGATATGCAATGCTTTTACGGAGCCCCTACCATTTGGCGGTATTTCGTCATCACTGAAAGAAATAAAATTATCCGCGTTCAGGTTATTCATCCACCTATCAAGCTTTTCGACAGATATATTACTTGCCACGTAAGCTTGATTTAACACTTTCAGTAAAACATTCCGATGTGTTTCTGAATTCAACAGTAGGGATATTATTGAGATTCGTGCCGGTTGTTTGCTTAACTGTTCCACGACGTTATATTCACTATGCTTGATGAATTTCAAGAATTCATGTGCTTCCTCTTCATTTACAGGCCTTTTAACTTCTTGTTCGGACAGAGTCTCAAGTTCGACCTGGGCCTCATGCATCGGTGCCTTTCCTTTCTGTTTCGAGTCATTAGTCTTCTTCATTGGTTCGACCACTTTAGAATAACACCTCCCGCTGCGGGTGAAGTGTCCTACTTCGCCAACATTTCCAGTTGCGACTTTGGATTTTTCACCTTCAGGTATGTAACACCCCAAACCCGGCCTAGAAGTTAGGCCCGAATTTGGCGTGTCACATTGAAGCGTTACTGTAAAAGTCATGTTTTAACTAACATTTTTCTTAGTGTTTAAAGAGTATTTTTGTTATAGATTAAAGTGAATGGAAGCTGTGCACCAGGTAGGATGCCGAAAAAGAGGAGGTGAGTCAATTAGACTGCTTAAGTACTAAGTTCTCCATGGATCCACTCCTAGACATGCATACAACCATTGCCACACTTTAATTGAATGATTGTTCAGGAGAAACCATTTCGTTTTAAGCCATTGAAAGCACTTGTTAATTTTTTTTAAAACGTTTTCGTTGCGGAAGCTTTGTCTTGTTTCACGATATTTTGAAATCAGATAATTTCTTTTAAAAATGCGCCCTAGAGCTATTCAATCTGAAACCTTTAAATCCATATCATGCCTAAGTTAATAATCATACTAAGCCAATTAAAAATAATTTAAGCAACCTTATTACAACTTAAAACCCGAAAACATAAAGGAAGTAATCTAGAATAAAAGTGAAGGCATAAACACTTATTTTAAACAGTCCACATGGCCACTCTGAATCCCCTCCGGCTCCAAGTCTCTACATCAAGTCTCACCTGCAAAGATAAGGAAAAGGGGGGGTGAGTTTGGAAACTCAGTGTGCAACAAGCCCCTTTCAGAGCCCAAACTAATACCAAAGATACCGGGTAAAGCCTTTCGTTTAACTTCTTCGGGCGAAGCCTTTTCATAAATCATATCACTGGGCGAATCCTTTACTGTAATCGATATGGCCCATAAGCTCATTTCAATGCCACATGTAATATTAATAGATGTATGCAAGCCCATTTGGGGAGACTACTCAACCCACCATCCGCTACTCTCCATCCGTACCAACCAAGCTCTCCATGTGGGGAATAACTCAACCCACCCAACCAAACTCTCCACTGGCAGGATAGCTACTTTATCATATAACTGGAGGCCTAGCCTCTTTAATAACTGGGGCAAAGCCATTTTTTATAAACTGGGGCGAAACCCTTTTCGGTAAACTAGGGCAAAGCCCTTTTTGCACTTCCTCCATTTATATCAAACCCAACCCATGCATATAATGAGTATATCATGTGCATCTCATAACATATCATGTGCATATCATGTCATATCATGCATATCAAAATCTCATGCATCATAATCATAATTAAACCCTAGGGGTATAATGGTCATTTTACCTAGGGGCAAAACAGTCATTTTCCATATTTTAGGGGCAATTTTATAAATTTACTAAATATTATGGGTTTTCCATGTTCATTAACAATTATCAATATTCTCAAGTGTTTAAACAGTGATTTTAACGCACTTTATCAAATTAGGGCTTTTGGGCCCAAAACCCCTAATGGGTCCTACGAATGCCGATTTAGCCCATTAAGCCCACGTAATCCAAATTTTACAACAGTACTAACCGCGTTAACATGCAATCTTTCCAAATTCCATTTTCTATCAATTTTACCCAAATAGGCCCGGAAGCCTATTGGACCCAATTTCAGCCCATTGAGGCCCAACTTACCGTCGTGCACAGAATTGCGCTCTTACCTGTTCCATCGATCCAAACACCAGTCATATCATTTTTATCGCATCTAAAACCACATGCAAAATCTCAAGTTCCCGAAATGCTGGAATTTTGGCATTTCAGCTTTTCTGTGAATATTAGCCTAAGCTATTACGAGGGTTGTTACACACCTATTTTGTGATGACTGCCACTGAAATCCCTTACGATGTCCTACAATTGATTACCACAATTCTTAGATTGCAAACCACAATAACCAATCCCAATATTCACCTACCATATTCAAACCATGCCCCTAAAGCCTTTAGAATCTTACCTTTTTACCGAAAACCGATGACTAGATTTAAGTCTAGTTGTTCCAAAGATCCAAGCCTTCGATCCAACCTCTAGAAAACACTAAAACCAAAAGAAATCGTCAGTTAAAGACCCTTAAAGCCCTATGCCCAAATCGAAAGCCTCCCTAGATTTTAGGGACTTTGGCTTTTTCTAAATTGTAAAATAAGACTAGATCTGAGGTGATGAGCACTTACCACCTATTCCTCTTTAATTTCTACGCAGATCTGATGCAGATCTATCCTCTAAAAAATAGTAGAACTCGAATCCAGGAGATCTGAAGTTTCGGCTATAAGTCCCTAAATCGATGGTACTTCGACTTTTTAAGTGATAAAGAAGATGACAATTTGAGGCTATAACTTTGAAGTAATGTTGCCGATAGATACTAAGGGTTTAGAGAAGATGAAAGTTAATTGAAAGGAACAAAAATAACTGAAGGATTTTGGCTTGGAGAAATCGGCACAAGAAGTGAGTTTTCGGGATTTCTACTTTTATGGCGATCGGCTATGAAGGTTTTGTGGAGGATGGGATCGATAGAGGAGGTGAGTAATGTGATCAGAAGGTTTTGGCTAGAAGAAAAAGCAAAAAGGAAGAAAGAAAATGGAGGAAAAAGAGAGGAAGAAGAACTCGGCACCAAGGAGAAGGAATTTGCGTTTTTGGCTTTTATGAGAACTCAGAAGGGATGAATGACAGTGAAAGCTTTCAGGTGGCTAACCCTAATTCTCCAAGACAGAAAAAGAAAAGAACCTAACCCTAATATCAACTAAAACAATCGGCCCAACCTCCCTAAGGCCCTTGCCGAAATTCACTTAAACAATCACATGCCCAGCACATGCCTAAAATTAAAAAGTAACAGTATGCCTACCTTGCAACTTGAACCCTGGACCTTTAATTCCTTCCCAGGCGCCATTTTTTTAGAAACTTAGTGGTGCCACCTTGCCACTTTACCAAGGCCTTATTTGTATCATAATTTACCACCTCAATTTTAAAAGCCCATATCGTCAGAACCCTCTTTCTCCAAAATTAAAAATTCAGGAATTGCCTCGAATTAAATTTACTCTTGGACCTTTTTCTCACACCATAACCCTTCGTAATTTATTTAATTACATACTAAATAATAATTAAAACATCCAAATTGTTCGGGCCGTCTTCTACCTGAACCTAGACTCAAGGCCCATTACTCCTAGGCCCAAAAATCGGGGCATTACAAGGTATGATAATGTTGACATCATATTTCCATGGTACCGCCTTGTTGTCTTTGTAAGGGAAAGGAGATGGTACTTCAATTATCATCTTTGGTTTCACTTGCTCCTTTTTTGCATCATAATAAATCATCAATAGTCGATCGGCACTATAAAGGAAACCTAATGATTGATTATCAGAACTACATACTTCACCTTCATCGGCCTCTTCTACTTTATTAAAGATCTCAACTTCCTTATTGTCCATCATATCTTGAAGTAGTTTTCTGAATCCTTCACAAGACTAGATGTCATGCCTCTCAATCCCATGAAAATCACAAAAAACATTGACTTTTTGTATTTCCTTCTTTGAGAATTCTATTGGGATGACAAAATAGCCCCTTTTCAACCATTACCTCCCAAATCTTTCGCAGCGGTGTCTTTATTTCAGAAACACAACTTTTGGCACGCCACTTGTCTTCTTTTGTCATCGCGCTCATGTTCCCTTCAATGTGGTTAGGGAGCAAATTTCTAGCCGTATTGCCAACACCATCAAATCGTAGAATGCCTGCATCAATAAGACCTTGAACCCTTCTTTTAAAGGCCAAACAATTTTCTGTAGAATGCCCCTAATTTTCGGCGTGGTACATGCAACTGGCATTAGGATCATACCATTTTGGGTATGGAGGCTTCAGGGGTGCCATATAACATGGGGATATTAATTGTTTTTCCAACAGTTTTGGGTATAGCTCTCCGTATGACACGGGAATTAGGGTAAACTGGGGTTTTTCAAGATTGGACATTGGCGGTCTTTGTTCATTTTTGGGTTGGTTTTGGGCAGGCATGGTATTTGGTGGGAACATGGTAAACAGTCTTTAGTTATCTGTGGCGAAGACGGGGTAAGGAGGAGGTGCTTGATAGTAAGGGATTTGGGGAGGATAATAAAAGTTTAGAGGTGGGAAATATCGAGGTCGTGGTTGGATTGGGTAAGGATTAGAAGTGTGGTGGCTCTCTGTTCCCACCATATGGGCTTCTACCTCTTTTTTCTTTACAGGTGTTACCCTTTTCGAGCTCTTAGAACCTTCCATCCTTCCACTTTTGATGGCATTTTCTATAAGTTCCCCGGATATTACAATATCTGCGAAGTCTTTCGTGGCACTTTCTACCAACTTATCATAAAACGGTGCTTTCAAAGTGTTGATGAAGAGGACCGTTATTTCAGTTTTAGTCAATGAGGGTTCTACTTGAGCCGAGATATCCCTCCACCTCTGCGCGTATTACCTAAAAGTCTCCGTCGGCTTCTTTTCCATCATCTGCAGGGTTAGCCGATCGGGCACCATGTCAGATACATGCTTGTATTGTTCACAAAATGCTAACGCCAAGTCTTTCCATGATCGGATCCTTTCTCTACTGAGTTAATTATACCATCGAAGGGCTGATCTGACCAAGCTGTCTTGAAAATAGTGTATTAGCAATTTATCTTCATTCACGTAACCAGTCATCTTCCGGCAGAACATGATAAGATGCATTTTTGGACATCTCGTGCCATCGTATTTTTCGAAATCTGGTACTTTGAATTTCAGAGGCAGAACTAGATCGGGCACCAAACTGAGCTATTTGGCACTCAATGCAGAGAAGGCTTCAGTACCTTCTATCGCTTTGAATCTTTCTTCCAAACTCCTATACTTATCCTGAACATCATGATCATCCATTTTCAACCTGGCTATTTCTACCGGATCATCCAAATCTAGAATATTGGGATCGGCAGGATTAGCTTCGAGGTTCGATACGAATATACCTTGCCCTAGATGAGCAGGGGGTACGGGTCGTTGCTCCAAGCTTGCAGGTTCTCCTCGAGGACATTCTCTTTGCATTATAATCGCATGAGGTGGAGTGAATCCTGGGGGATAGAGCGGATCCTGATCATGATTAGTTCTTGGCTGAGGCTCCATAGTGTCAGGGCTCTGCATAAGTCCTTTTCCTTTGACCAAAGCTGTCATCATCTCCATCATTTTAGCCTTTTGATCCTTTTGCTCGAGCGATTCCTCTCAAGATCTTAACATCAGATCTCTTTCTTCCTGTTGTGACTTGGTCAACTGCTCTTGCAATTCTCTTTGGGTCATTTCCATCCTTTCAATTCTCTCATTGAACTCGGCTTCCATAATTCTAGCTTTTCAGCGCGTCCTATAAGAATGGCGTGATTCCAGACTTGTAGTGTTGCAACTGCAAATTATACGGTTTTAGCCTCAGTGAATGATTATGGAGATATGTACATGCAATGAATAAATGAATGTCAAATGAATGTTAGTCATGAATGAATGTGCAAGAATTTGGTGTCGATTTCAAAATGACCCCTACTTAGACATTTCATTAATCAAAAGAGTTTATTACAAAACTTTTCGCTATTTTTGATTCAACAGTTACACAAATTTTCTAGCCACATTGCCTTGTTTCTTCACTCATTCTAAGAATTCTGATATGCTTGATCTTTGACTCGGAGGGAATTGGCAACTGGGAGCTTCGGCTTCATTTGATAATTGTACAACTTGCATAGCCGCCTTGCGAATTTCATTGATCAAAAAGCCGAGTTGTATTTCTTTTTCTTGGAGAGCTCTTTCATAGGCGTGAGTGTCTTTGTCGTATTGACTATTCTTTTCTTCTAGGGTTTTTAGAAGATTATCCAACTGTTTCTGTTGAGCTTGCAGTGTGTTTTCTAAATCTCGTACTTTCCCTCTTAGCTCTTGATGTTTAGACTGACTAGTCACAAATTCTGCAGACACAGTTTCATACTCAGCATTCTTCTTCCTTAACTCTATCATAGCACGCGCAGCTTTTTCCTCTTCTTTCTTTGCTTTCCCTTTCTAGAATTCCATCCCACCTTTGATGTTACTAATTTCTTCCTTCCATTCTGCTGACGACTTGCCCAAACCACTATTTTTTATAGTGTTTCTTAATTTCTTATTTTCCAAATGAAGGTCCCTTAAGTCATTTCTCATGATCTCAGCTTTTTTTTGAACTTTCATGGTTTTGGATTTTTTAATTTGAACCTCGATCTTCAGCTGGTAGTTTTCCTCTTGAAGAGAACTAATATCCCGTAACAGCTTGGCCTTTTCATGTTCGAATTCATGTCTCGCTACTTCCAGCTCAGATGGCATTTCTTCTGAGAAAGGATTCTAAACAGTGTAACTCATCGGTGAGATTTGTTGACTATTCACTCGTCATTTTCTCCATAAGTCATAATCTTGAGTGATAGTATCAGCATAAAGGGCTAACTCCATTAGGTGAATTTCCTTCCAAGACTTTGCAGTATCTTGGACTCTTTTCATGTAGCCTTCAACCGTAAAGGTGAACTCTGATTGTGCCAATCCTCCAATAGCGAGTATGAACTGTCGTGAAGCAAACTGCCTTTGAACCATTAACGGAGCGTATCCGATTCCTCCCCATAATCCTAGTAAAGGCACCCAATCTTGGCTTCCACATTTGTATAATAAAACTGAAGGACAAATCTATAGTGCTCTCCAGGTTATATCTTCGGTACGAAGGTTCTGAAAAACTGAAACCCAATACTGTTCGATGACATCCTTTGGCCAATCTTTCTCAAGGTAAGCTTTCAATGGGGCGAATGTTTTTGAAAACATGTGGAAAGGTGTGCGCTCCACTCTCTAGAAATGGCTTAGAATCCAGACATTAAGTAACTGTGCGCATCCGATAAAACGTCCTTCCCCTTTCCTCCTACAACAACTTAGAGATCTAAAAGTCTCAGCCAAGATAGCCGGGACGGGGTTGATCCCTTGCTTCAATCTTTAGAAAGAAATCCACTACCACGACTTCTATATTCCTGAGAACTTTTGGGAAGACAATTAGTCCGTAAATGGCCAAAGCAAACAGATCCACTCTCTTCGCAATATCTGGATGGTTTTGAACTAAGTCTCGCAGAGAAAACCATGGAACACAACTGGCTTCATTCTTTTTCTTTATCTGTTTTTCAGCCCACATATCAGTCATTCCCGTCAACCTCACTAACTTTTTCTTGAAGGTCATTGGTTTGGGCTGTTTCACATATATCTTGCTGAATTGTACACTGTCAATGCAAAGCAAGGCAGCATGCTCTTCTATGGTCGGAGTCATATCTTCCTGATTAAAAGTGAAACATTGGTAAGCTGAATCCCAGAATCGAACCATGGCTTGAATCAGTTGTTCGTCTACGTTGACGGCGATCAAGTGAGCTATATCCCCGTACTTTTCGGTGAAGATGCCTCTAGAGTCTGAATCCCACTGTTTCCAAATCTGAGTCAAATCCTCGAGGTTATTCTGACGAACATTTGTAGCTACTTGCTCGGGAAGATTGGAGATACATCCTTTCGTTAAACTGTCCCATTTTACTTTCTGTATTTTCAAAGACCAGTCTCGGACCACAATATTTTTCTCGGTTACTTGCGTAATTGACTCCTCCATCAGAAACCCGTTTTTGGCAACCAGTCTCTAATCAACACCTTCCTAATTAAGATGCCTATGATGCATGATGAAACATAAAAAATAAAAATAAACAACCTTGGTTAGTAATCATAATAAATATGAAGAGAGAAAAAACTATGGAGAATCTAACAAATTAAGTTACCCGGTCCAATTCTTTTGCATAAACAGTGTAAATGTAAAGGAAATGAAAGGCTAGAGGCGTTTCTCCCGTGTACTTATTTTGGTGACTATTATAGATAGAGGTTTGGCATGGCTCTAATTAGGTGGCTCATATGGTTCACTACATGCAATTTTGGTTTTAGACAGGTACTCGAATTGTTCGTACTATTGTCTACTAAGACTAGTACGAAGCCTCGGTCGTAGCCCATCACAGGCTCACGAGTTCAATTCGAGGGATTACATTTACTTATGCTTATGCGGAGGGACAAGTTAACTCATGAAGGCATAAGTCGTATGTAACCCAGAAGTATTCACTAGCCTGTGCGGAGGGACGAGTTAACTCACAAAGGCATAGCGTTTACTTCCACTTAAGCGGACGGAGCCTGGGTAGAGAGCTCATGTTATGTAAAAATGCAAGTGCACGGTGTGTGGGGAGAAACTCACAAACCTTTACGTTTTATTTAAAAACTAAACTAAAAAACTAAAACCATACAAACTTAGAGCTGAAAAACAACGAGATAAAATAAGTTAGAAGAATATTTACAACATGATGCAAATGCATGACTATTCAAAAACAAAATTTAAGGATCACGACTAAATATTAATTTGAACAATGAATTTTGAAAATTTTGACAACACGCGTTCAATTCTAGACTCGACTTTCAAAAAAAAAAGTGTCCCCAGCGGAGTCGCCAGCTTTAGCGACGTAAAATTTTTGCTTTCGATCGCTAATTGAGGCGATTTATTGAAAATTTGAAAACTGACTTTTGAAAAAAGAGAGGAAAGAAGTCGCCACCGATCTTTTTTCCTAGGTGTGATCGGATACCTAATAAATCCTCCTTTTTTAAAAGAAAATTTATTTTTAAATAAAAAGAAGGCCGAGTTTAGGTCTACATCAAAAGCCAGAGAAAAAATAGGGTTCGGGAGTCGGTTACGCACGAGGAAGGTATTAGCACCCTCGCGACGCCCAAAATTGGTATCTCGTTAAACATGTGTTGTCTTAATTTTCAAAAATACGAGTTCAATGTAACATCTAATCGTGATCCGACCAAAATAAGAGAAATTTCAAGTTTTTGGTTTTTTTGAAGGATGTCCCGTTTTTAACACGAGCCAACGTGATTCACCCAACATAGCGATGAAATCACAGACTTAATGTTAAAATCGGTACGTTGCCTTATTTATTAAAATAAAAAAAATGTTTCTAAAATAATGAAAAAAAAAACTGACGATGTTATTGTAAAAAAATTCATAAGTAAATAAACGATGCAAAATAATGAGGTGATTAATAAAAAAATATTATAATATAATATTAGGATATTAGAGTAATAATAAATAATATTTACAATAAAAGAAAAAAGTAAAAATGTATTAATACCATAATAAAATTATATATGTATAATAAAAAATAACAATATGTACAAAAAGATATATGTATACCAAATAATACATAATAATATTAAAATAAAATAATAAGTAACAATAGTGAAAATAATAAGTATAATAATAAATATAATGATATATAAAAATAATACTATATATAAAAAGTATATGTATACACATGTAATAAAATATATACTAATATTAATAATAAATATAATAGCAGATAAAAATATATATATATACACGATTTTAGAAGAACATCAAAAGATTATTAAATATAATATAATAATTAATAATAATATTAAAAGAACAACGATATGTTAAAGATAATAATAAAAGGAAAGTAACAATAATAATATAATTGATAGTAAAAAGAAAATATATAAATATAGGATAGAAAATAATAATAAATATGATAATAATAGATAATAGCAAAAATATAATATTACAAACAATATTTAAAAATAAAAATGGCAAAAAGGACGAAATCAAAATCAAAACAGAGTTCTTGGGGTGCAATTAGAAATAAAAATGGGAAACAGGGCCTTATTGCAATGCGTGAAAATAGAGGAGGATCAAAAAGGAAATTTTCTCTTCCCTTCAAAACACAGCACCTGGTATGGGACTAAAACGAAATCCGCGACAACTTTACGGGGTAGTTCTTGTATGGCTTTTATCTTATCTGGACCAACTTCAATGCCTCTCTCGCTGACGATGAAACCTAGCAATTTTCCCGAGGTAGCCCCAAACGTACACTTGGCTGGATTAAGCTTCAGCTGGAACTTTCTCAGTCTTTCGAACAACTTTTTGAGGTTCCCAACATGCTCTCTTTCCCCCTTGGATTTGGCGATTATATCATCGACGTAGACCTCTATTTCTTTGTGCATCATGTCATGAAACAACATCACCATGACCCTCTGATATGTTGCCCCAGCGTTCTTTAATCTGAACGGCATCACCTTATAATAGAATGTTCCTCACATCGTTACGAAAGTAGTTTTCTCCATATCCTCAAGAGCCATCTTTATCTTATTATAACCCGAGAATCCATCCATGAACGAAAACAATGAATGTTTGGCTGTATTATCCACCAATGTATCGATGTGTGGGAAAGAAAAATTATCTTTAGGACTTACTCGATTCAAATTGCGATAATCCACACACATTCGTACCTTGCCGTCTTTCTTCGATACTGGGACTAAGTTAGCTACCCATTGTGGGTACTTGGAGACTTGTAGGAAGCCAGCATCGAATTGTTTCTTGACTTCTGTTTTTATCTTTAATAGCATTTCAGGTCCCATTCGTCTTAGCTTCTGTTGAATGGGTTTACATTTTGGTTTCAGTGGGAGTCTATGGACCATTACATCCTCATCTAATCCTGGCATATCCTGATACGGCCATGCAAATACATCTTTGTACTCATGAAGCAGAGCGATCAAATCATGTTTGGTGTTACCTGAAATGGAGGTCCCAATCTTCACTTCTTGCCTCTTTTCTTCATTTCCCAAGTTTACTATCTCAACAGATTCTTGATGAGGTAGAATCTTTTTATTTTCTTGTTCTACCATTCTTAGTAAGTCAGGAGACGAGACATAGTCTTCAACATTTTCCTCAGATTCGAACTCTCTTAAACAAATAGCTTTCTCGAAATCGATTTCAAGATTTGTAACGGGTTTGTTCATGTCGTTAATATCTGAGCACCTGAAAGTTGAATGGAAAAGAAAACTATAGAGGAGCATCAAAGTATTGGGACCAACAAGCATAATATTATGGCATGATGTGAGATATATGCAATGACAGGCCGTGAGAAGAGGGAAAAAATTATGAGATTAATGAGAATGAAAAGACCATGACAAAATGCATCTCCATTAATGTTCATTTAAATGATAAAGAGAAAACCATAAGCTCTTACAAAAGAATCCCTACTATTACTTAGGGACACACAAAAAGAAGAGTGTTAACATTGAGCATTACTCTGGAGAAGACTTAGAAACTACAAGGAGATCCACAGCAGTCCAATTGTTCAAAACGAATCCAGGAGGACAAGGGTGTATCATTGAAACATCTTTAATTGCATCATTTCCTTTGTCAATGACATTTATACTGACATTCTAAAGACCCCTTTTAATTAATAATAGCGTGCTTCGTGGATTATCTTGCCCGGGGTATATCATTCCTGCAGATGTAAATGTTTTTGACAAAGGAGGGTACGTTATGGGATCTGGTTCTAATTCTCGGCCTAAAGCTCTTGGAATCCGCCTTTCTCGATCTTTCTGCAACTGTTTTCTTCTTTGTCGCATATTCGGTTCGAACCTTAAACCATATCGAGCCTTATGGGGCACTGGTTTTAGAGCTCTAATTATCCCTTGCTGATATCTTCCAAAACCTTTCCTCGCTCGGGCTCCCTTTCCCACAGTTAGCTTGATTCCTATCTTGGTATTCCCTGACAACTTAGGCATGGGAATTTTATTTCCTTCAGCAACGAACGTAGCATTGATGAATTTGAAGGAACGAAAGGAACATTCTACTGCATCCTTGCTCACTTCGAGGTATGGTGTATCAGCAGAGATAGATGCGATAATGTCTTCCTCACCCACAACAGTGACCAAAAAACCATCCATGATAAACTTCACTTTTTGATGGAGAGATGAAGGGACTGCCCTAGCAGAGTGGATCCAAGGCCTTCCTAAAAGGCAATTATACGAAGGCGTAATGTCCATGACCTGAAACTCAATGTCATATATATAGGGGCCTACTTCTAGAGGAATTTCAATTTTTCCCATGACTTCTCGTCTTGTCCCATCGAATGCTCTTACTGGAGAGTGACAAGGCCTCAAATAAGATATATCAATTGGAATTCTAGAAAGCGTGGCCAAAGGCATGACATTGAGTGCTGACCCATTATCAATGAGCACATTTGGTATTATATAACCCTTGCAACGGGTTGTGATATGCAATGCTTTTACGGAGCCCCTATTATTTGGCGATATTTCGTCATCACTGAAAGAAATAAAATTATCCGCGTTCAGGTTATTCATCCATCTATCAAGCTTTTCGACAGATATATTGCTTGCCACGTAAGCTTGATTTAACACTTTCAGTAAAGCATTCCGATGTGGTTCTGAATTCAACAATAAGAATAATACTGAGATTCGTGCCGGTTGTTTGCTTAACTGTTCCACGACGTTATATTCACTATGCTTGATGAATTTCAAGAATTCATGTGTTTCCTCTTCATTCACAGGCCTTTTAACTTCTTGTTCGGACGAAGTCTCAAGTTCGACCTGGGCCTCATGCATCGGTGCCTTTCCTTTCTGTTTCGAGTCATTAGTCTTCTTCATTGGTTCGACCACTTTAGAATAACACCTCTCGCTGCGGGTGAAGTGTCCTACTTCGCCAACATTTCTAGTCGCGACTTTGGATTTTTCACCTTCAGGTATGTAACACCCCAAACCCGGCCTAGAAGTTTGGCCCGAATTCGGTGTGTCACATTGAAGGATGTCCCTTTTTAACACGAGCCAACGTGATTCACCCAACATAGCGATAAAATCACAGACTTAATGTTAAAATCGGTATGTTGCCTTATTTATTAAAATAAAAAAATGTTTCTAAAATAATGAAAAAAAAACTGACGATGTTATTGTAAAAAATTCGTAAGTAAATAAACGATGCAAACAAGTCTTTTTCTATTATTTGCTGTCTTTTCCATTTTAATTCCTTGCAGGTGCAGAGGCGGTGCTTGGGCAATGGATTTGACCCGAATTGGTGGCCAATGCACAGGAAGTGTCAGGAGCAAGTGGCTGCTGAAGGTTCGGGTTAGGGCTGATTAGGGTTAGGGTGTAATTGGGCTGGTGATTTGGTTGGGTTAGCTAAATTATAATGGGTAGTGGGTCTAGTTTTAAAATGGGTTTATTGTATTGGGTTTAAGGGTTTTGAAAGGGGGTTTGGGTAGTTGGGTTTGATGTATGTTGGGCCTAAAGTGTAAACGGGCCAAAATTGGCCTACAACAGTCTAGTTTATTGATTTGTAGCATTCGTTCTTCATGAGTCATTCTGTTTTTGTCGCATGGACTGGAACGTGGCTCCATCACGTTTTTTCGTAAGGTTTTCTATAAAAAATTTTGAGCCACAAGGTTACTAATATTAACAGAACTCATATAATCATCTTGATCACTAAATGTCTTAACAGAATCACGAGCTTAGAGTCTAATTGTGTCATCTCTTACACAAAGTGTTAATTCGCTTGTACCAACATCAATAATGGTTCTAGTAGTTGCTAAAAAGGGTCGTCCTAAAATTAAAGGTACGTCACTATCCTTATCCATGTCTAAAACAACAAAATCAATTGGGAATATGAATTTATCAATTTTTACAAGTATGTCTTTAATAACACCCCTAGGAAATCTAATGGTTCTATCTACTAATTGAATACTCATCCTAGTTTGTTTGGGTTTCCCAAGACCTAGTTGCTTAAACATTTTATAAGGCATGACATTAATACTCGCCCCTAAATCAACCAAAGCATTATTAACATTTAAACTACCAATTAAACAAGGAATAGTAAAACTCCTTGGATCTTTCAATTTATTGGGTAGTTTACTTTGTAGAATGGCTGAGCGCACTACATTTAACTCCACATACGACGAATCATCTAACTTCTGTTTGTTTACCAAAAGCTCCTTTAAAAATTTAACTGAATTGGGCATTTGTGAAAGAGCTTCAATAAATGGTAAGTTGATATGTAACTTTTTTAGAAGTTTTTTACTAAATTGTTCGTTTGTGTAGTCTTTCTTTATCGCGTTGGGATATGACACACAAGGTTTATATTCTTTACCAGACCTCAACCTTACCTTTACTTACCATACTTTCTTACCTCGATTCTGATTCAGATTCAACTAACCCTTCTTCATCTATCACAGTGATTACATGAAGTAGCTCCATTGGGTTAGTTTCGGTATTACTAGGCAAGCTACCTTGTGGCCTTTCTGAAATTAGCCTGGAAAGTTGACCTATTTGGTTCTCGATCCCTTAAATCGACGCTTGTTAATTTGTAAGTGTTGTTTCAGTGTTTTTAAAACGGGTTTTTGACACCGATATAAACTTCATCAGCATCTCCTCAAGGTTTAGCTTTTTTTCTTATTGGTAAGGTGGTTGAAAGCTTGAAGAAGGTTGTGGTCTTTGGTTTCTTTGAGCACCTTAAGAGAAATTGGGATGGTTCTTCCAACCTGCATTATAAGTGTTACTGTAAAGATTATTCTGAGACCTAGAATTATTACCCATATAGTTGGCTTGTTCGTTCTCTGTGCTAAGACCATGGGGTAAATATTCTAGATTGTTCATTCCTCCTCTATTCATATTGTATTGCATCACTGGATGTACCTGCGTAGAACTATATAAACCATCATTTTTCTTACTTAAAAGTTCTACCTGATTTGATAACATGGTAACCGAATCTACGTTAAAAACACCAACTGCTTTCATCGGCTTCGTTCTCGTGACTTGCCACTAATAATTATTCAGTGACATTTCCTCTATAAACTCATAAGCCGCTTCAGGTGTTTTATTGTTCAGAGTACCTCCGGTTGCTGCATTGATTAACTGCCTAATTGAGGGATTCAAACCATTGTAAAAGGTTTAAAACTGTAACAATAAAGGTAACCCATAGTGAGGGCACCTTCTTAATAGATCCTTATACCTCTCCCATACATCATAAAGGGTCTCTAAGTCCATCTAAACGAAGGAAGAGATATCATTCCTCAGCTTGGTTGTCTTAGCCGGTGGAAAGTACTTTAGTAAAAGTTTCTCGGTCATTTGATCCCATGTAATGATAAAACCTCGTGGTAAGAAGTTTAACCACTGTTTAGCTTTGTTCCTCAACGAGAATGGAAACAATCGTAAGTGAATGGCATCATTAGAAACGTCATTTATCTTGAAAGTGTCGCAGAATTCCAGAAAGTTAGCCAAATAAGTATTTGGATCTTCATCTTGCAAACCATCAAACTGAACAAACTGTTGAATCATCTAAATAGTGTTCAGCTTCAATTCAAAATTATTCGCAGCAATAGCAGATCTCACGATACTCGATTCAGCCCCAATTAGAGTGGGCTTAGCATAATCGTACATAGTACAAGGAGTAAGATTTGGATTTGCAGGATTCGCAGCAACCACATGAGGTAGCTGATTATTCTGATTATCAGCTATCTCTTCAGTAATAATTATAACGTCCTCTTGCTCTTCCATTATATTTTGCCGATTTTGCCTTACTTCTCTATGGTTTCTGTGAGCTGTACTTTCAATCTCACTATCAAATACTAAAGGTGCTGACGGTTTCTTCTAGTCATAAACTAAAGGAACCTGTCAGAAACAAACAAAAGAAAAATTAGAAAACAAAAAATTAAACTAAAAAAAAATAAAATGCAATAAAAATAAAAATGGCTAAATTAATAAAAATTGAGTGTTCCTAATATTTTAGTCCCTAGCAACGACGCCAAAAACTTGATGGTCACTAAACTAACTATAATTACGACAAAGACAAGAGCACCTATCAAACAATAGTATAACTATGGTGAGTAGGAAATATAATATTCACGAGGACCAAAAGTACTAGTACTTACTATTTTTCTATTATCTAGCCGATGAATTGAAGGAATTGTTTTTAATCTAAAATTAACTAAACTAATTACTAGGAACGCGACAGAGAATGAATTAGGAAAATAATCGAATTAAACCAATGAGATAGACAATACCCAGGAAAGAATTCACCTAGACTCCACTGATTATTCTGAATCTGAATTAAACGATTTATTAACTTATGCCTTGATCCGTAAAAATCCCTAAATTATGTAAATATCTCTTTTGAGAGTAAAAACAACTGACTCTAGGTTGATTAATTGAAATTTCTTTCTAATTAAAACCACTATTGTCGCATTAACTCGATCTATGGATTCCCTTATTAGATTTGACTTTAATCTGATAGATTTATGTCATCGTATTTCTAGGATTGCATGTAACTCCACTCAATTATGCTAGATCTTCTCTTAAATAGAGACTTTTGCTCCACTGAAATAAGCATATTAAACATAAACCAATATCCTGAAAATATCAAAATATGAAATAAGCATACATAATTGAGAACAAGAAATCAAGTATTTATCTTGCAAATCAGAAATCAAATAATAAGATTCATCATATGTTTCATCTTCCCTAGGTATTTAGGGAATTTAGTTCATAATTTGGAATAACATCATCTCAAAGTTAAGAAAACAACAAGACATAAGGAAACCCAATAAAACTTCTAAAGAAATTGAATGGATATCTTCAATCTTGAAGGAGATCCACTTCTAAAATGAATCCGGTGGCATTCTTCGAGTCTTTTCTTCGTTCTTCTCTGCGTTCCCTTTTAAGTCCTCTTTTAATGTGTATTTATAGACTTTAGAATGCTTAGAAAGCCTAAAAATTATGTTTTTTTCCACATGTTTGGGAAATAGGGAGCGATATCGACACGAGCTGGCACATAGGCGTGTGGCTAGCGTAGCTCACACGGACGTGTGCCCTACCCGTGTGGAAATACCCAGGCCGTGTGGATCCTAAAAACAACTCTTTTTGTTCGATTGTAGCCCGCTTTTTCACTCCTTTCACTTACCTATGCTCACCTAAGTATGGAAACATGAGTTTAAAGGATTAGGAGCATCAAATTCACTAATTTACATAATAAATTATCCAAAAACGCATCAAGAATAAGATTAAAAACATGTTACTTTTATGGTTTATCAGTAGCTAAAGAATGCGCTACTTCATTCGCCTTTCTCAATGATGCCTGAAAAATAGGATTTATAACCTATGAAAAGTATTTTCATATTTTTTATATGAGCATTAATTTCATATCTATCTTTTTCTTTTTGTAGCTTTTTCACTACCAAGAGTGCATCTCCCTTTATTTCCACTTCTTGGAAACCCATATTTAGACCCATTTGAATTGCTTGAAAACATGCAAGTGCTTCCGCAGTGATCGTTGTAGGTATGTGGTCATTCAAAATAATTCTGGATCCCAAAACCATCCCATTTCAGTCTCTAATGACAATTCTCGAACATGATCTTTTCCTTTGTAGATGAAAAGCAGCGTCAAAATTGATTTTCACATACGAATTTGATGGGCGTCGAATCCACCAAATATAATTCCTACAAAATAACTCTAATTAGTAGTAAGAGTGGTAGTAGGCTCGAGTCCACAAGGATTGGCTGTTATAATCAACTTCCGTGTATAGCTTATGCTCAGATTGTTTGTCGTGTCGAAGGTCGTGGCAATAGTCGTGCCCACGACTCCAATTGTACCTGCAAAAATTAGAAATAAAAGTAAATCGGGGTTTTTTTTGAAATATTTAGAAACTAGATAATTGAAACAGCATAAATAATTAACTAAATAAATTAGAAAATAAATTCAGAATTTTGCAACAGATAAAATAAGCCTTAGCCTTAGACTCGGTAAATTTTGTATCAAGAATCGATCCTCGAAAATTAATCTTCTCCTCCAATCGATAAGCTGGTTATAACAGTTAAGAACGTCCTAACCACCAATTCTTCCTCTAGTAGCTGGTTCCGATACGACCTGCAAACCAACCCTTACCGATTATCTAATCGAGATACACGTGTTCCCAATTCAAGACTCCGACAGCCTTGCGTTCTAAAGAACCCAACTCGAATTAACGGCCTCAACCGTGTGGGTTGTTTAAACCCAATCACCTTTTCCTCGATTTGTTCTTGAAAATCCGAATACAGCACGGCCGACTCGAATCTCCAACTGTAAGCAAATACGACTCCAACCCAACGTGCACTTTGACTTGAAATCGAAATTGACTTTAAGGGATGATTAGTCTATCTAATACTTAGGAAAAAAATGAATACCGATGGGACGAATTTCTAGCACAAATTTGTATCTCATGATTCCCGACCAGAAAGAGCATCGACCTAAAGCGAAGATGAAATTTAGTTAAGCATGAAATTGTTCATGTTTTGTGAGCTTGGAAAGAAGATTGATGATTACGGTGATGGAAATTCGAAAGGAAAAGCATTGGAAGGCAATTAGCCCAATTTTAGAAAAGAAACAAAACCAAATGAAGAATGCTTAACGCCAATTTGGAAGAGAAAAGGAGCATATTTCTATTCCAAATAGAAGTAGGAATACAAAAATGAGAGATGATTTTCTAAGAACTAAAAGCCCCTATTTATATACATGGGGTTTACTAAAAATAGCGTAGCCTAAATTAATAAATTAAAATAAATAATAAAAATTAAAATAAAATATAACAAAATAAAATCTTCCTATTTTTAGCTTTTTACAAAGTCAAAATATATGATCAATCATTGGCTTTCTCCATCCTTCTGATTTGGCCCCAATTCAACGATTTGTCTTTCAATTTAGCTCGTTTTTGCTCGTTTTTGACCAATTGCATCCTTGACAAGATTAAATCATAAAAACACCAATTAAGCAAGGATCAATTCAGAAATAACCCAAATTAAACACAAGACTTATGTAAATTAATATGTTTATCAGAATTCTCTAACACCCTCTACCATTCAAACTCCACCCTCCGACAGGTAATTTCTTGTTCAAGCCATGCAACTCTTATAGGTAATTTAGAATAAAACCTATTGTAGCTGAAGCTATGGGTTGATCTCCTTCATGTATTGTTTTGTTTCTAGCAGTCCATATCACCCATATGGCACAAACAACCACTCTACACTGATAAAATGAGTTATTTTCAAAAATAAATTACATCCAATCCTTATATCCCGAGTTTGATATTGTTTGAGGCCAAGCAAAGTTTAATTTTTTTTCCAAATTTTCTTTGTAGTGGGGTAGTCTCAAAAAACATTCTATAGTTTCTGTTTCACCAAAACATTTGGGGCATCTTGCGAATCCAATAATCTTCTATAGTTTAGATAATTAAAAGTAGGAATAAAGTTTTGAGAAATTCTCCAATTTGTACTTTTCAATTTGGGAGGCAAATCCAGAAGCTAAAGCTTTTTGTAAAAATATATGTAAACATCTTGAATGTAGTTAGGAGTATGAGCATGAATACATTGTAAAAGTAATTTGTACCCACTATTCATCGAATATTCACCAAAAGCCTAGCCTCGCCTCGTTATACAAGGTTGTCATCATGTGAGATACGTGGAAGGGGAATACAAAAGATTCTTTCTACATCAGTCGTATTAAAGGTATTGTTAATAAAATCTTCTCTCCAAAGCTTTGTAGTGGAATCAATTACATCAGCTACCATACTAATATTAGGGTTATTAACATAATTTTGAATTCTGAAATTTACAACCCCAAACACCCAAACATCCTCTAAAATCGAAATCTTTGTCCCTGTACCAACAAACCAACACACCTTAGCTTGAAAAAGTCCCTTAGCAGCCCACATGGTTTTCTAAGTATACGAAGGTAGATTTCCTAAACTTGAATTTAAAAAATCCGAATTCAAGAAATACTTAGCTTCTAGCGTGTGAGATGGCAAAGAATTTGAATAACAAATTAAATGCCACCCTTGCTTTTGAAGTAAAGCCCAATTGAACTTGGATAAACACCTAAAGCCTATGTCAGCATTTTCTTTAAGCTCACATAACTGATGCCATTCACACTAATGAATCCCGTATTTCCCTTGACACTTTTGCCATAAAAAATTCCCAATAATACGTTCTATGTCCAAACAAAGATAATTCGGGAGAAAAAAAATGACATCGAGTGTGTTGGTCTGACCTACAAAACAACTTTTATAAAAAACTTCCTTACCCCCTTGTGAAAAGGTGTTTGATACACTAGTTGTTTTTCTTACTCTTCATTCGATCTTTTAGCAGTTGAAACACCAATCTCTTACCCTGTCCAACCATATTAGGTAACCCAAGATACTTTTTTAGATCCAAAGAGCTTCGCGCTGGAAAAAATTCAGTTTGAAAACGGCTTAATTGCACAGCAAAAAATTAAAATTTTGAAAATCGACCCGATTTTTGATATTTATAGCAATAAACCTTAACCGAATTCGTACTTGTGCTTTTGGCTTAGCAAACGTTTGTTGTTCCCGGATTTTAATCAAATGCTCTTCTCCACTATTCTCATACCACAAACTTCTTCAAGTGTGGGCTTGAACCAATTGAATTGAAACACAGAACTAAAAAAAGTTTTCTCTCATTTTGTGGTGAAAATAAAAGTTCTCTCTTCTTAATAGAAACCAGTAGAATTGTTATTCTAGAAATATATATAATAGTTGAGAATAAATTCTCTCTATTTTTTGGCAGAATAGCAATCTCTCAAAGTTGTGTTAATAGCTCTACCGGTGTCATCTATTTATAGGAAGAGAATATAGAACCCCTGTTAAGTTTTGGTGGTTTACTTCAAATAGAAAAACAACATCTTACTTAGAATAAGACTAAGGTGGATAGCACACTCTAGTATTCCTACTAAGGTTGCCGCCCCTTTCATGTTCATGAGGAATTTTGAGGCCTTTTTCGGATCGAGTCCAATTACGAGTACTTTTTGGGACTTTTTTAAATTAGTACTTTGTAATTTTCCCAAAATAAACTTTAATATTTATATATAAAACAATTTTCTCATCCTTATTTTACCCCTAACAAAACAACTTCTGGCTCTAAATTAGCCTCATTGTCCATAGCCTCAGCAAAGTAGCCCATAAGAGTGATCATATGTTCTTTGATTAGAGTGTCAAGTTTTTGCTGGGGATTCATTAAGCTAGTTATCTAGCTTATCTAAAATCGCTTTAGTAGTCTTACAGCTCTCCAGTTGCTTATATAGAGTGCTGGTCATGTTTGTTAGCATATAGCAACGAGCTATCTCATTAGACTCTTCCCAACGTTTTCTAGCCTCAGCTTGAGTGGTAGAAGGGCACCTAGTATTAAGAACTATTTTAAGTTTCTCGCAACTCAGAACAATTATCAGGTTCCTTTTCCTTTCCTTATAGTTGTTCTGTTTAGTTTGTTTTCAGTAAATATGTTCAATAAGGGAGTTGGTGTCATTTTCTTTGCACTTAGTTTAGTCTCCATAAAGAAGACAATTTGGGGATGATAGATTTTTAGCATAGGTTGAAGTCTTGAAACAGCCTGTGGGTTCTCCAAGCCACGGACACCCATGGGCATTCCAACATAATAATTTCATTGTGATTGGTTGGCTTGCCTATTGGCAACTACCAATATCTGTTGAAGCTAAGCTTGTACACTTTCATCAATGGTCCCCAAAAAATCTATAGAAATAGGAACGTTAGAGTTCATTTTTTCAAAAAGAGGCTTGTTTTTTCTATCTACATTTTCCATCGAATTATCTTCCAAGTCATGTTCCATATCAACCTGAATTGTCCCATTAGAGGATCCATCCTCTTTTAACTCATTCTAATTAGAAAAGCCTTCTAAATTAAACCCCAAAATGGGATTAACATTCTGACACAATTCTTGCCTTTATCCCTCCCTAAAATTTCACCTCAAGTCTTGCTTTCTTGAATTGGCACGCAAAAAATCTACACTGCCCTCATCTCGGAGCCAAACGATCGTCATGGTGGTGGCTCTTCTCAATTGCACCCTCAATGACAAATCTCACCCAAACTCCATCTCCTTCATGTCATAATTAAATTTGATAGGACACAAATTATCCCCGTGGCCGAGGCAGCCACACAAAAAACAAAAGAGAGTTAATCTTTCATATCAAAAGTTTGCATAAACAAATTTTGATTGAGAAACCATAATCATTTTCCTTCTCTTTAACGATTTTTTAATATCTAACTGGACATAGATGTATAGAAAAATCTTGAACCCGATTCAATTATTTTGTATCATACTCTAAAATTTTGCTAATGAAATTGTTGAACTGTTTATCAATATTTTCATAAAAATATCCCGAAGAAAAATCATCTACCTTTATCCAAAAAAAAGAGAAAACCAATGCGACTTGCATATGATCCTCATCTTCCTTGAAACACCAATCTTTTTAAAAACCATCTTTTACGACCAATCTTTTGGATAAAGATTCAAAATTTTACTCTGAAGCTTTTAAAAATATTTTTTTATCAAGTGGAATAATTCAATCAGTGAATTAATTGTGAGGATAATTTCTTAGCACAATCATTTGTCAATCAAACAACTTGACTAAGCTACCTTGACTTCTTTTAGGTCAATTCCTTCAATTTTGAATATTGGTTTATAAAAAAATAAAAAATAAAAACAGAAACGGTATGATAATAGTTGTTGACCGGTCAAGTTCCAACACTACCATTTATCTACCTAATAGTTTGAAATGTGGAAATTATAGAAATATAAGCATAATAATAAAATTGATTTGGATTAATTCAAAATTGTAAAACAAAAATAGACCTGTTTTGATTTCTACAACTACATTCTTCCTTTGAAAAAGCCCATTTCTTTAATCAAATCATAATTCATACAGAATCTATTAAATCAATTTCATATGTGATTCTAAGGACTGCTAATGCTTTTCCATTCAGTCATCTTCACTGCATCCCCATTTAATATTTCTTTTGTAGTTTTGTTTATATAAGTTTAAGAGTTTGAAAATTGAAACATTAAAATGGTTAATTAACATTCTTTTAAATAATGAAAGCAATCCAGCTAAACTTGCGAAAACGACTTCCTTCTTTTGAAGCTGCCAAAATTTAGACCATGACCATTATACTCAAATATATGGATTTGTTGAATCCCTAAGTTTCAATTTTAACATTCTCATGCACCCCTAAATAAAATAGCTATTTTCAATTTTTAATAATTTATATATGTTGGTTTTATTAATTAATCCCGACAATTTTGTTATCTACATTCGCTCAAATTTATATTCATAAATTTCTTTTTTCTTTTTTTTTTTTATGATTAATAAAAGTTTGAAGTTATCAACGCGACTTTGACATAGTTGTCTATGGCCAAGGTAACGGGCTTTAAAAGTTTGGGTTCGAGTTTTACTTTTTATAATTTTAATATTTGAGTCTATCTCCTATAATTTGCATATGCCTTATGTAGGTTTTGTATGATTTTTGTCTGGATTAGTCTGAGTTTGTTTGGTTTTTCATCCGTTGCATTGATCCTGTTTGACAATTGGCTGACAGTTTATTGCTAATTATAGCAACTGATTCTATTAACTATTTATTTAAAAGTATTTGGTAAAACTTAGCTGATAGCTAAAAGCTTATAAGTGTAAAATGACAAATAAGGGCTTGACACATTTTATTATTACGTATTTACTTGTTTATATTACTGTAGTTTTTATTGGGTGAAATTATTAAAATAAAACATTATTACCAAGGAATTAAAACATTCATTATAGAAATTAATTAGTGAATATTTTTGAAATTTTAAATAAACAAATTTCTTAAGTTCTTTATTTGTAAATATTAACCTTGTGGGAATTGATAAATATTAATTGTGTATCAATATAGTTGTAAACTATATTCTTAGTGATAATTATGTCATGTTCTTAGTATGTAAACTAGTGATAATTATGTCACACTATGAATAAATTTGTCAAGTAGCATATTTCCATTAATATAAAGTTGCATAAGAAATCATTTTACACAAGTAAATTGAAAATAAATTAGGAGTACATAAACATTCAAAGATGAATGGGTTCAATTGAAAATTTCTTGCGGCAATGTTGTTTTTTGTAGATTCATGATGGAGTTTTTTTTTTTTTAGATTTACTTTGGACTTTGGAGGTGAAAATAAAAATGTGACAATGGAAGCTACTGATATCTTTGCATTCCTAGTAGGTTTGAGAGTATGTGTCAAAGGGAGTATTTTTTATCAAGCATGGTCAAATATATCATTTCACATATCTCATTCCCAATCAGATGTTGAACAAAGTTGTCCATCTTAGCGTTATTATTATTATTATTATTATTATTATGAAGGTTTTAACTTAAAAATCTCTCACAAACCTCCATTCACTAAACAATAAAATACAGGAACAATTGTGGCATTATCCGATTTCGAAATTGGCTTAGCAATCCCCTTTACAAGGAATATTGAATGTTGATAAAAAATTAAAAGTGTAATTCTAACAACCAAGGTTTCTATTTCCCTTAAATGTATCACTTGATTCATAAGAAAAACTATTTACACGTGAATTGTGATGGTCTTACCATTTAAATATAGTTAAAAAAAAAAAAAAAAATACATTAGTCTAAATTTTAAACTACTTTTTTTTTCTTACTTTTTATGAATCTACTCTACCCCTAAATTTCCAAATACTTGGATGAAAAATATTTGGAAAAATGCATTCTCTCAATTATATATATATATATATATATAAAGTGTGGCGTGATAATCGTATGTGTTAGTCCTATGACACACACAACAAAAAGAAATCATTAATTAATTAATTTAATCCATTTTAATTTAATAAATTTAGAATTTAAATCTTGTTTTTTTTCCCCTTATTTTGAGGTTGCAAACATACTTTACATATTGAAAAGATATATAATCAAATCTCTCTAACAATGATTGAATTGAGCAAAGTTTGTACATCAAGCCACTAATGTAAAGGTAAAAGCAAAGTTTGTACATCAATATTAATTTGTGTTTTATTTCTTCTTCTTTTTTAAGTTAAAATTTGATTGTTTAACTTTTAAAAAAAAAGTTAAATCATTTTTTTAATAAAAAATTAACTTAAATATTAAATTTTAAATGATGTTGGGTTAACTTGACAGTTCCTATGTACTTCATACTAACATAACATTATTTGTCTCTTATACCACGTTTACAAATAATTTAAAATTTATAAAAATATTCAAAATTTAAGAATATTATTAAAAGTCGATAAAATTGAAAAGAAATAGTATGAAGTATATGTAAATTTTTATGTAGGTTGTCATATTTAAATATTTAATATTTTAGACCATATTTTTATTAAAAAATAGTAATTAAACTATTTTTAAAATATTAATGGTCAAATTTGACTCTTTTTTAAAAATTAAAAATTAAATTTAACTAAGAAAATAAAAACTAAACTAAATTTATTATTATAGAAGTTAAACAAGTTGCAGTTAATACTTTATTTGTAGCAAAATGCAATTTTTATTTTTATTTTTAAGAAAAAAAAAAGGAAAAGAAGAAGAAAATAGCAAAGACTTGATAAGGAAGAGGGTATCTTAAGCAACCTTTAGAAAAAAAGAATAGAGAGTGAATATTTCCTTGAATGGGCATTTATAAACCATATTTGTCACTTTCAAAGTCACTATCTACCATCCTGTAAACCAAAGCAATAATAGCAACATAAGCCGCACCTTAATTTACACCCATTTGAATCATCCATACCACAACTTTTGACATGTTCAAAATCCCCACATCCAAAACCTTTGATCAATCTTCAACAATCAACAATATTTGATGGCTCACATCAATAATCTAACTTAATTCTAAAATTGAAAATCGAAAAATAATTTTTTTAAAATATTTTTTAATGTTTGGATGTGTAAATTTTTTTTTGTTATTTAACAATTTTTTTTTGAAATCATTTTTTAAATGTTCTTATTAATGAAATAAACACAACATAAATATATTTGTTATAAAATATATAGTAATATTTTCTTTTGACAATTAAAATATATTTTATAATAATTAATATTATATGTAAATTGAATTCTAAGTTGTCGTAACAGTTGGCTTATTTTTAAAATAACTTAGGTTGGAATAATTATTATTTTTTATAATATAATGTACAAATAATATTCTTTATTTAAATTGGTAAAAACATATATAAGTTTTATTTTTAAAAAGATGGATGGAATGAGAAATGGAGTTGAAAAGAGAGTCAATGTTAGAAGAAAAAGTAAATTAATCAGACGAGCAGTCTTTTTAGGTGGTGTGTGTTAAAATGGAATTAAAAGCAGTGGATTAGAAGAAGTAAATAATGATTATTTTATTTGCGCCAGCCATGATACTTCTAGCCAACTTCTTAGAAACAGCACTGCACTTTTCCATTTTCTTCTTCTTCATACATCTTTTAATCTTATACAATACGTATACCCTTAAAACGCGCTCTTCGCTATCCCCCATAAAAGCAAAACAACCCTTCTCAACATTTAACAAACCCAAACTGATCAACCACAACAAGAAGAAGAAGATCCAAGGAAGAGAGGAAATCATTAAACTGTTGATTTCGTTCGAGGCCTAATGTCGGAATCTGAGTACTCTTCGGTTGAGCTGCAATGGACGTTGTTGCTGTCGGACTCCGACATGGCAGCAGCCGCTCAACAACTGATGCAACTCAGCGATGAAGATAACAGCAGCAGCAGCAGCAGCAATGGCAACAACAATAACAAGAAAATCAAAGCGAAGATGATGAAAGACGAGAGATACTTGGAACAAAGTCAAAATGAGATAACTTCAGCAAAGATTGAAGAAATTTTTGGGAAAGAAGAGGTTTCAAGACCAAGTAAGAAGCGGAGGTATCGGTTCCTTGAGAGCATTTACAAGGAGACAAAACCTATGAAGGTTAGCTATGGGAAAGGGAATGGGAATAGTTTATATATGCTATTGAAATAAACCCTAATGGGAAATTTTTGTGTAAAGATGGGTTACTGTTTGTCTAATGAAGACTTGGTTTATTTTGGGTTGCTCGTTTGGTGATAGAACTAAGCTTGTTGATCATTGTTTTCTTCTGGGTTTGGGTCATTAATCATTATCTTGAAGCTTTGATCAACTGACTTCTTACTTTTTAATAAAATTTTGGATAGATTTAATTTGATGGACGTTAAGAATTATTAAGACTGGGATTGGGAAAAGCTCTATAGTTTTAACTTGTTTCTGAGTAAAAAGGTTTCTTTTAGATAGAAAGTTGAGCACAATTTGGCCATGGCTGCTGCCATCCCTTTCATCTTCAAAGCAAGTTCGCCCGTTATTCTTGTCGTTGGATTAATTATCATTTTATGTGGTACTTATTTCTCTAATCCAACGTCAAATTAAATTATCTTATTACCAGTAAAGGTTGAGATCATAAGTGATGAAACACAAGTTTTTCCTTGATCTGGTATACGCTTGATCATAAGCTTAAATTTAATTGCCTTATGCTTACTTTCAGGAGGAGACGTCAAAGCTTTTTGTGCCTTATGCTTAATGTGTTTACAGGTTCAGCTATATAGCTTATTATTGTAATAAAACACCCCTGATATATGAACTTAAAATTCAAGCTCCAGCAAGACATCGTAGACAAAAGTCTGTCTGCTATAAAATGTATAAGCAAACAACAAATAAAGACATGATTATCTCTCTATCATTCTATGTTATTTGGACACTTTGTTTTTCTTAAACACATATTTGAGTATAAGTATAGGTGGAGGGATATGAACTTTCAAATATAAACTTATCTTTTGATTCAGATAACATAGTATATAAATGTTTGATTTTAGCCACAGAAAGGTTATCATTCACCTTAATAACCTTTACGGAGTAAAGATGAATAAGCAGTGAGTAAAAATTTGAATGTTTGATTAATTTCTTAATTTAATAGAGCACTGTGTAATTTTTAGTAATAAAAAGATGATGTATAAAGTATGGTGTTTGTAACTCAAAACGTTCATCAGCACTTTACAATTTTAAAAACTCGCAAGCTATGCTATTGAAATATATATTAGTTAAATTGCATCATCATGAAAATGTAGACGATAGCAAGCAAGCTTCTCTTCGCTTTAAAGAAAAAATTCTTTGTCATAGCAGACGAATATGGGCTCGATTTATTTGGTCCTTAATGATCCCTCTTAATGACCCGCCACTTGGGCTGTCATATGAAGAGTGAGGCTTATTTATTCTGTTGTTTTGTCCAGTTTTAGAATCATTCAATTTCCTTTTCTCCCACTTTATACCCTCTTGTTTGAGTTTTGTATGGAATTTTCTATAAAAATGAAGAGTTCTTAGTAATTTGAAATTAACTTTATAATTTTTAAAACATTAAATTAAAATTTTATCATTTTAAGAGAGATTAAAGTATAATTTTACATTTTCCTAAATTAAAATCTTGTAAAACTTAAATGGCCAAAGTGAAAATTTTCATTTTCTAGGGAGCGAAGCCCTTATCAGCCTTTTGACTTTGCCCGATGTTAATAATCCTACATTGCTAATAAATATATAGTATAAATAAAGAATTTAAATAAACAATTCTATATAACTTGGTAATTGAGTTAGGTGTCTAGTCTACTAGATAAGTGGACTTTCCTATTAGGATTTATGTATATACATAAGGTTAAAAAATGGGCACATAATTTTTTTTTGAAATAATTATAATAATTTTTATTTTTATTTGCATTTCAACAAATTTACTCGAATAAACAACTTTTCAGTAATTACTTGTATTGAAAAATTTAGTTTTCTTTTTTTGGAAAGTTGTTATGTTACAGAAAAATGTAACTTGTGCAATAAGTTATGTATAACACATTTTTTTTATGAAAAAGACACAATGTGCCTATATACAAAACTCAATAATGTTATTTTTACTATTTTGTTTTTGTTGTTTCAAGACTTGTTATATTCTAAATGCAAAATTAAAGCCTTAAAAGGATAGTAAATCATATCTCAAGTTTATCTTATTTTCCAAAGTTTTCCTTTCTTGCACCGCAAGTTTATAACAAGGAGAGGGTCAAGCCATTGACATGAATGACATGTATAATGAACTTTAGACTCAGGAGTTAGACTCGGATCATCAGGTGGGAGAATGAATGAGAGGCATCTCTCTATTGGACAAGGTAATCTCTAATAAAGAGATTAAAGTTGGTTTAATGATTCATATTCTTAGGAATGCTTGGCCAAAAGAATTCTACTTTGAGTCTCATGTTCTGGGAAGGAACATGTGTTTGTTTGTCTTCAAGAATGACAGAGATAAAGCTAAAGTGCTCAGTGCTATTCCTTTGTTAGTTCTTAACTTGTTGGTGTTAGACACACTTTAACCGGATGAAGTAAGAACTTCAATCTGGACTTTAACAGCAACGTATTTCACCCGGATAAAATATGAAGGAAAAATGCTTGAAGTTCAAGCTTTCAGCTATTGTCAAGAATGGAGAACAGAACTTAGAGTTTTTAGAGAGCAAGGAAAAGATGGAGCATATGGAAGAAAATTTTATGATTTCATTCAAAAGAAACATAGGCTCAAAGCCATTACATATAAAACGGAAGATGAAGTGTGCAAGTAAAAAAAAACTACCAAATCACATACCTAACCCCACTCTATTACATTGAAAAAAGGTAAATTAATTTTCCATGTTGTATTACTGAAATTTCAGTCAATCAATCAATGGATTACATCAAAATATTACCAACTAAGTTGAAGAGACAAACTAGATTACAAAATAACAACACATTAGTTCAAATCCAACAGCAACAAGAAACCATAGTTGCTGCATGCTTGTCACGAGCTTGCATGGCCAATTTCCAGCTACACTTGCTTCATACCAGCTACATGGAGATCAGCTTCAACATAACTGCCACTTGATGTTGAAGGAACGACCAAAAAAAAGAGGTATTGAAGATATTGACTTTAACACTACCAAATTTTGGCTCCAAATTCACAATGTTCCGATTAATCAAAAAACCAAAAAGAATTTATGTATTGGTGAAACCTTCGTTAAAATCATTTTGGTGGGCTTCAAAGCCACTGACAGTGATAAGCAGCTTTGTTGTTTCAAAGTTATGAGCCTGAAAAGCTATGAAAAGGGTGTATAACCCCCTATCAAAGAGTTATGGCTCAAGTCAAAAAGAAAAAAGAAAATGATGGGAGAGGTTAGTGGCATAGATATCGAAACATCATAAGGTTGTTATGATGAGGTGAGGATTGGATCTACGGGTAATTTAAGGAAGTGACTTTGGGTTAATTTTCAAATGATGGATCAATAGTCACTAGAAAGTCTTTGTCAATGCCAAGGCCTTATGTAATCTAAAACAATACATAGGAGAAATTCATAGTAAACTGTTGGGGATCGACTTGATTAAGTAACGAACAAGTAAAAATAGTAAAAGAAATTGAGAAATTAAACACACAAATTTAATATAAAAAAATCCCTCCAAAGAGGATAAAGAAACCACGTGCAAAAATAATTTTACTATAATAGAAAAAGAACAAAGAGTAAAAAAGATGAAGATAAAAACTAAACCCTAAAAATTCGAAAACAAATAACCTATATGGGGTGTGTATTTTCTAAGGTTGTAAAAGAGTCTATTTATAGGCTAAATTCATAAGTCAAATAATAATAAAATAATTTAGACTAATCAGAGTTTGATTGAAACAAATAAATAGAGTTTAACTGAAATATTATTTTTCAAATTTAACTGAAATAGGAGTTATACTCAACATAAACTTTACACAAATCCAACAACAGTTGGTGAGCGTGAGATCATCGTTGAGATAGAGGATATGGAATGCAAGCACCAAACAATTCAAGAGCTTTCTACATAGTAAAAAAGTTGTGAAAGACAACGTGAAGTTGAAAAGAAAGAAAGAGAGGGAGATGTTTAAAAACGTTTTTAATCTCGTGCGAACCTTCAACCACCAGCGAGGATTAGCAAGTCTCAAAGGACTAAGGAGTTGGTCAATCTTTGGTCCTGTCGAAAGGAGTGGGTGGTTTTCTGGTATTATATTTAGTATTATAAACTAAGGTTAGGGTTTCAAGAACTTTTTTTTTTTTGTATTTCTGACAATATTGTAGAGTGACCTTGGCCCAAGGATGTCGAATTTTGGTTTTAGAATTCTATAAATATGAAATAATATGGTTTACCTTCGTCTATAGGATAGAAAAGGACGACGAATCAACCATTGAAGCATTATGCTTTGGAATTTTCTTGTATTTAAAATTAGATATATAAATGTAAAGTACATGAAAGTGGAATATGTAAATGAAACAGTGGAATCTGTTATGTCGAATTTATACGTAAGCTTTGTAAATAACTTATAAAAATCATAACTCAAAAATTTTACAACTCAATTAGTTACTTGATAGTTTTTTTTTTTTTGTCTAATTTTAAATAATGTTGTTGTCAATGATTATCAATATGTTGAATGAGTTCCACTAGTTGATGGTTTCAAGCTGAAAAAATTAAATTGTAAACTCAACTGGCCCATCGGAGAAATTGATGTGATGGATGAAGTAGATAAGATATGATCGAGCTCATTTGACCAAAGAGCTACATAAACTCTAGATTTGTAAATGTTATTTCCATCGCCAGTGTCATAAATGAAGAAAGAGAGGGGTTGCCATGATCAGATATCTTACTAGCATGATATAAAGGCCCATCTAACTAGTACATCGAAAAGGCAAGAGGGTCGAACTACTACATAGGTGACTTCAGGTCCGGCTAGACAGGTTGGGCCCTACTCGAGCACATCCTCGATGTGCTCATTGATATTTGGATGGAATGCATCATTCCTTAACTAACGAATACTCCTCTTCCACATAGAAACTCGCTTAACCCATGTATGCCTCAAAAGGGACCATCCTAAACTATTGCCCCATATATTCACTAAGCTCGTTGGTCCCAAGCGCAATCCACAATGCATTCTCTATCATTCAACACTTATCTAGCCACCTAAACTCAAATTGTTGTTTCACTCAATTAAGCTGAACAAATAATTGGTACTTGCACTCTAAATAACACATATTGCTTATACATTGTTTTGGGAATAACGGGAAATACCGCATGGTTTAGGTATAGCATCCACAAAAACTACAAATATATACACTAGATATATTAATACTTATTAACATACTTCTTTATCGACTCATTGAAATTTTTCTCATTTCACACAAGTAAGGTTTTATTTTGGCTAAGGGATTTATTTTCTTATTGGCTCAATCAGCTCATTTAATATAATGAAGTCTAAGACCCATGAGTGTTTAAATCTTGAAACTTACATTTTGTCGTACTTTCCTCCTCTGAAAAAGTAAATAAATTTTGTATTAATTTGACAGTTCATTAAATTCGATACTCATAAGTATTAAATTAACTCTAAAAAAATTATTCTAAAAAATATCTTTAATAAAAACATATTTTAATAAATGGTTAAATTTTTTAAAATAACCCAAAAAGTCCTTCGTTCGTAAAAGAAAAAAAATTATTTAGATATGAATTGCGATAGTCTTAGAATTCAAAATATCCCCTTCCTCTCGTATGAATTTACCCCTAAATTTCCAAATACTTGCAGGAATAATTTAAAATTTGTGTCATTATACCTCATTTTTTTGTCTTTTTGTTCACATTCTCTACCCAACCTTTGTTTTTTCCCCACGTCACAATTGTGCTAGTCCTAGTCCTAGTACAAAATAATAATAATAATAATAATAATAATAATAATAATAATTAATCATTAGTTTACCTTAATTGATTAATTTAAATATTTTAATTTATTGATATAGAATTCGATTTCTAGTGAAAATGAGGTTTTAACGTAATTGATAAAAATGGAAGCTCTAAATCTTAAGTATGAAGCTCAAGATTTATCGTGTAATTATATGTTTAATTTGGCCTTACTTCATAATTCATTCTAAAAATTAAATCAACCGAGACTTTGTTTGATAATCAATTCAAAAGAATAAACCATTCAACATTTTTTTTAATTAAAAATTAATGTTTTCAACGATTTAATTTTTTTAACCACATTTCATAGAATTTTAAATGAAAAAAGTGTAGAAAAAGTAAGCAGACTAAATGTAGATTTTTTTCAATTATTTTTATTTTATTTATTTTAATATTATCCTTTAAATATTCTACCTTTCAAATTTTAAAAATTACATTTATCAAACACACTAATTATATTTGTATTTATTTTTAAAAAATATATCCAATAAATTGTATAACTTAAAACCTCTACTTAATTTTTCAATGCTTAAATTTTCAACAATTAAACTTATCTTTGAATTTAGATGTAATTACTTGTAATTATACAATATGACTTATTTGAGTAACCATTGTAATTGGTGAGTCTCACTAAATTAGGTTTAATTAGAGTACCCTAATTATACTTTCCAATTCTTAGGGAGAGGATGAGAATTAGAATAATTACGTAAGTAATTACACCCAAATTCAATTTTAAAATTTATTTTTTATAGAATTTTAAATTATAATTTTTTATATTATAAGCATGAACTCGTATGATTATTTTGGATGATTATGGCCAAAACTTTATTATATTATCTTAAAAATTATATTATAAAAATAATATATGTGTATTTTTTAAAATTTATAACAAAAAAACATATTATTTAAATTCTAATTTTTTTAAAGTTACGCTCAAAAAGCTTATTATAAAAAAATAATTTATATTTCATAAAAGTGTTATAATATATTTATTTATAAAAAGATATTGCCAAGAAGTATGGACATAATTTATTTATGTGTTCACACTACATATTATAAAATAATATGCTTATTCGTAAACAGAAAAATATTATAGTTTTTTATCATAACTTATTTGTAAAAAAAAATTCTAAAATTATGGTTAAAATTATATTATTCATAAGTATTAAGAATGTTATTATAAACTTTATAAAAAAAATTATAAAGGTTCTATATTATAAATTTTATTTTATTTTTCACTTAATTTATATATTATAAATACGCTTATAACTTAGCATAATTCTTTATCTAAGTTAAGTTTATATAAGTTTTTATGATTAAAACTACAAACTATTTGCACCGTGAACCTAAATATTATATGGTGGATGTTGATTATGCAAATACAAAAGATTTTTTTACATTATTTCGTAGGGTATGATACCATTTAAGAGAATGGAGCTAGACACAAGCATTAGAGACGGCTCGCAAACTCTTTAACTTGAGACTTTCAAAACTTTGAAATATGGTTGAGAGAACCTGTAACACCTTTAAACCCTCTCCGTCACCGGATTGGAGTTTTAGAGTATTACGATAACATTTCAAAAATTTAACATTTGCTTTTTAACAAAAAAATCCAAACATAATGATAATAAATCAAACTGCATACCAATCATAACTAAACGTACTCAAACGGGTCTTAAAAAGAGTTTACAAGACCCTAAAAATAAATTGGTAAACACTCTGGGGTCAATTCAAAACAAAATGAAAGAGGTTGGGAAAAATTTTTAAAATTTGGAAACAGGGGACACACGGTCGTGTGTCACAACCCAAACCGTGTAGATATTCGAAGTCCAAACACAAGGTCGTGTCCCAGGCCATGTATCCGCTCATGTAACTCACTATTTTAAGACACACGACCGTGTGGCAGCCCATGCCCCAGGCCATATGAACCTAAATGTACCTTAAAACTCAAGTTTACCAATTTGTGATTTCTTAGGCACTAAGCAACCATTCATCAACCATTTAACCTATTCGAAATACATTTAAACATGCTCAAAATATGACAAAAATAACCATATTAAATGCCTAACCAATGTGCGCTCATTGACATCACATTTTAAACATCCAACACAAACCAACAATTCATTCATCCATCATCTTACTAATATGCCATTCATAGGTACCTCGAACAAAATTCAATCTTTTAAATAAGTAAGATAAGTAGATCCATCACTCAAACCAATTACTCATATTCAATATCAACCAAATGACAATATATATATACTTTCTTCTAATACTAACTCAAACACATCATTAATATAATACCAAAGTGAGCAATTCACTAGAACAATCACCAAGTGAAAGCATTTACATAAACAAATTCAAGCATTTATATACAACTATGTTCTAAGTTACACATAATTCATAACTTATAGGACTACATTCATTAGAATTCACTAAAAACAAAAGATCATTATTTCAAAATTGACATCCTAGGTACATGCCAAAACTCAAAAAGAAAATACATCACCAACATTGAGTGCAGGATTTGTCATGGATGCTGAGTCGTAGAACAACGGTAAATACCCAACCAGCAATCAAGTAAAAATTCAAACAGTAAGTAACCTATGTTCTTAAAGGATCCCCTTTACAACTATTAAACAAAATTTTACAATTCATAATGTCGAAACCGTTTTTTTCGGGTTGGAAAACGGAGTCGACATTAGTTTTGAAAATGAAAATGGGAGTCGCCACCAATCCCTTTTTTGAGGTGTGATCGGATCACTTTATGATTGATCGTTTCAAATAAACATTTTGATTTACTAAAAACAAAAGTTGTGGTCTACGAAATTCGAGAAAACGGGTTTGGAAGTCGGTTACGTACGAGGAAGGATTAACACCCTCGTAACGCCCAAAATTCGTACCTAATTGATTAATTAATGTCTTAATGTCGAAAGTTGAAAATCCATAAAGAATTTAAAATACGATCCTCCTTTTTTATTAATGTTAATTTTATAAAAAAAATGTTTGGATAAATCGAAGCGGATGCTAAAGACCTTCTTGTCCCGAAGTAATAAAATGTCACATCCAGTACGTTAGGACACGACATTTCAAACCCTCGAGAATAAGCTCGTCTTTTGATTTTCAAAACTCATGCATTTTAATTTTAAAAGGATATTCAGTCATTTGGGTCAAACAAGAAAAATCGAAACCCAATACGTTAGGGCACGATCTCTCGAATTTTCAAACGTGGAATATTGCTCCCCTCTTTTATTTAAAAGTCATGTATTTTGATTTGAAAGAATATTCAGTCATTTCGGTTTAACGAGAAAATCGAAACTCTGTAAGTTAAGGTACGATTTCTCGAATTCCCAAAATGCAAAACGTTGTTTATTCTTTGAAAATTCCCTTTTTTTATGAATTTGGGTAAAATTTTACGCAATATTTAAAAAACGATAGATGAATTAAAACATTATACCGATGGATGTCGATATTATGAATATGCTGATAGACGATTCGTAGTACACGTAATGGTGATAATCGCGCAATATACAATATTTAAATGCGAATATTATTAATCAAGTAGAAGGACAACAAATGATATAACCTAATTTAAGATAAATAACGAGACAATTTTACATAAGTGATAAAAGTTTAAAATAGATACCACACAAAAAGAACAATTTAAAATGAATAATGCAAGGCAACTTAAGATGATCAATATGTGAAACAATCTAAATATAGTAATGTATAAAACAAAGCTAAAATAAATAATAAAGAAACAATTTAAGACAAACATAAAAAGGTTTAAAATAATGCACAAAAATACATAATATATATAAGGGTATAAAAAGGTTTAACACAAGTAATATATAAAATTTTAAAATGAATAATAATAAAACATTAGAAGCTAAATAATATATAAAGGCTTAAATTAAATAGTATATTTATGGAACAATTTAAAATAAATAATATAAAATAATTTGAGGCTAAAAGGCTGATGGATATGTGAAAATAAAATAAAATAAAATAAAGAACACACAAATTTTACATGGAAACCCTTTCGGGAAAAAAAAGTACGGGCAGAGGAGAAGAAAATTCATTATGTCGAATTCGAATCCATTACAAGAGGAATAGACTATGTCTATTTATAGGCTTGTAAAGCCATATTCTAGTAAGACTGAAACACCTTATTCTAATCAATATCAAATAGATGGAATTTAATAAGGTTTAAAAAAAAACCTTATTCTAAAATAAAATAAAAGAAGTGTAATTCTATATGGATTCTTCTTTTATTTTATTTTACTACTGTATTTTATTTAAATAAGGATTGGGGTCACTTAATTCTAACAATCTCCACCTTGACATGAATTCTCAATGAACAAGTTCTTCATCGCAAACTTTCAACGAACAAGTTCTCCACCTCTTCTATAAAACCCCTTAAGGATTTAACTTCAACAATGAACACCAACCAAGTCTAAGCAATGCTCAAACTTGGTTATAGGAAGTGACTTAGTCATCATATCTGCAGGATTTTCATGAGTACTAATTTTTCTCACAAAAATATCTCCACGAGCAATAATATCACGAACAGAATGATATCGAACATCAATGTGTTTTGTTCTCTCATGAAACATTTGATCTTTTGTAAGGAAGATTGCACTCTGACTGTCACAAAATAATGTGTTGATTTGAAGGTCTTTATTGAGTTCACTAAAGAGTCTCTTCAACCAAATAGCTTCTTTACAAGCCTCAGTAATCACTATGTACTCAGCTTCAGTGGTAGACAAACCGACTGTAGTTTGAAAAGTGGCTTTCCAACTAATTGCACAACCTCCGATTGTAGAGACATAACCTGTTAGAGATCTTCTTCTATCAAGGTCTCCAGCAAAATCAGCATCAACATACCCAATGACTCCATCTCTAGTTCTTCCAAACTGTAAGCAAACATCAGTAGTACCTCGTAAGTATCTTAAAATCCATTGAACTGCTTTCCAATGTTCTTTACCAGGATTCGCCATATATCTGTTAACTGCAGTAACTGCATATGATAAATCTAGACTTGAACAAACCATAGCATACATGAGAGATCCCACTGCACTAGAGTATGGAGCATGTGACATGTACTCAATCTCATCATCTGATTGTGGAGACAAAGCCGATGAAAGTCTGAAATGGGTTGCTAAAGGAGTACTAACAGGCTTAGCACTCTGCATATTGAACTTGCAAAGAACTTTCTCAATGTACCCCTTTTGACTTAGGTACAATTTACTTGCTATTCTATCTCTAAAAATCTCCATTCCAAGTATCTTCTTTGCTGATCCTAAATCTTTCATCTCAAATTCTTCACTTAGTTGGGCTTTAACCTTTCTTATCTCTCCTTGATCTTTTGCTGCTATTAACATGTCATCAACATAAAGAAGTAGATACACGAAAGAACCATCACTGTTTTTCTTAAAGTAAACACAACTGTCAAAACTACTTCTTTTGAAATCATGAGAAGTCATAAGGAATCAAACCTCTTGTACCACTATCTTGGTGACTGTTTCAAACTGTAAAGAGACTTTTTCAACAAGCAAACATAGTCATCTTTTTCTGAGACTGTAAAACCCATCTGGTTGTTGCATGTAAATGTCCTCCTCAAGTTCTCCATGCAAAAATGCAGTTTTTACATCTAACTGCTCAAGCTCCAAATCATGCATGGCCACAATACCAAACAAAGCTCGAATCGAATTATGCTTCACAACTGGGGAGAACACATCTGTAAAGTCCAATCTTGGAATTTGACTGTAACCTTTTGCAACAAGCCTTGCTTTATATCTGGGTTCTTCAACTTCTGGAGTCCCTTCTTTCTTTTTAAACACCATTTACAACGAACAACTCTTTTACCTTTAGGAAGTTTCACAAGTTTCCATGTTCTATTTTTGTGGAGTGATTCCATCTCCTCTTGCATAGTAAACATCCACTTTTCTGAGTCTTCACAGCTAACTGCCTACAAATAATTAGATGGCTCTTGGTTTACATCTATATCTTCAGCCACATTTAAAGCATAAGTAACTAGATCAGCCTCGGTATACTTCATTGGAGGTTTAATTTCTCTTTTAGTTCTGTTTTTGGCAATAGAGTATTGTGGTGAAGAAGCAACTCTATTCTCAATTTTTGTACTAGCTTGAGGAGTCGACTTTGTATTAATCTGATGCTCCACCTCCTTTTGATTTTCTTTATTGGAAGAGTCTTTAAGAGATAAGTTAGGTAGCATAGCAGTTTCATCAAAAATGATATCTCTGCTAATCACAACTTTTCTATTTTCAGGACACCATAACTTATACCCTTTTACACCAACTTTATAACTAAGAAAAACACATTTAATGGATCTCGGTTCCAATTTTCCATTATCAATGTGAGCATATGTAGGTGATGGTCGCTAAAACTAACTAAAAATTTGACTAAGGCAAGCACACCTATCGAACAGTAGTATAGTTATGGTGAGACCGGAAATATCGCATCCACGAGGACTTAAAGTACTAGTAATTACTATTTTTCTTATTATCTAGACTAAGAATTTAAAGGTGTTTTTATCTAAAACTAAATATCTAATTAACTAAGTTTGCGACAGAGATTAAAGTTGGAAAATACTTTTGGAAAAATCGATGGAGAAGACAATACCCAAGGAAGAATTTACCTAGAATTTACTTATTACCTTTGAATTAGAAGATCTATTCACTTGACTTAATCCGTAAAAATCCCTGATTTATGTTAATATCTCTCTCAAGACTAAAAATAACTGACTCTAGGTTGATTAATTGAAATCTCTTTCTAATTAAAGCCCCTATTGTCGCATTAACTCGATCTATGGATTTTCTTATTAGATTTGACTCTAATTGATCGTGATTTTGTGACAGGTTTTAAATATTTATAATTAATCATTCTTGAAACTAACTATTATCATGATGTAGGCAAGTGTACCTATCGAACAGTAGTATAGTTTTAGCAAGAACGAATTGTCGAACCCAAAGGAACTAAAAGTACTAGTAATGACTGTCTTTTTATTATTTAGCCTAAGAATAAGGGGGTTTGTTTTAACTAACTAATTAACTGAACTAAGAATTCACAGAAAATAGAATTGGGGGATTACTTTTGGAAAACGATTGAATTAAGACAACACCTAAGGAAGAATCCACCTAGGCTTTATTTGTTATTCTGACTCCGAAACGGAAGATTTATTCATTTAACTTGTTCCGTAGAGATCCCTAAGTTATGTTATTATCCCTATTCAAGACTAATAACGTCTAATCCCTAGATTAAATAACTGAGAATTTTCTCTAGTTATCACCCTAGGGTTGCATTAACTCGATCTATGGATCCCCTTATTAGGTTTCACCCTAATTCGGCAAAATCTTGTCACCCTATCTCTAGGCGCACAATCAACTCTGCTTAATTATGACAATTGTACTCTTAGACAGAGTCTATTCCTCCTCTGAATAAGAGCGTAACTTGAATCAATATCCTGGAATATCAAAACAAGAATTAAGAACACATAATTAAGAACAAGTCAAATATTTATCATACAATTCATAAAATAATAACAAGATTCGTCTTAGGTTTCATCCCCTTCAGGTATTTAGGGGATTTAGTTCATAACTAAAAAGGAAAACATCTTAGAAGAATAATGAATACAAAACATAAAGAAAACCCAAAACTCTTGAAGGGAAATTGAGGGGAGATCTTCAGTCTCGAGGATGAATCCAGCTTCTGAGATGGATCAATCGGCTTTCTTCAAGTAATTCCTTCCTTCCTCTCTGTGCCTCCTCTTTTTCTCCTCTTCTAAGGTGTATTTATTGGCTTTGGAATGCCTAAGAGCCATCAAAATTAACCTTTTCGGAATTAGACTCAACTTGAGTTCGGTAAGGACACGCCCGTGTGACACTCTCGTGTAGGATTACTTCAAGTCGTGTTCGAGCCTGTTAGAATGGCATGGTCGTGTGGTCTGCTTGTGTGAGGAAGTCCAAGCCGTGTTAATTTCGTACGTTGGCCCATTTTCTCCGTTTTTGGCCCGTTTCTCATTCCTTTCGCTCTCCTAAGCTCACCTAAGTATAAAACATGAAATTAAGGCATTAGAATCATCGAATTCACCAATTCTAAGGAAGAATCATCCATAAAATGCGCAAAGCATGGGGTAAAAAAAATGTATAAATGACGGTTTATCAAATACCCCCACACTTAAGTATTTGTTTGTCCTCAAACAAAATTCTCATCTCATAATCAGAACAAATTCTTCTCAACTTATAATTTCTATCGATAATACCTCAAAATAATCCATTGGTAATCAAACATTGAAAATTTGACTAAAAGAACATCAAAGTTTCAAACATTCCAAGTTGAGCATTTTATCATGAAAACATAGGTGTCTCCCCTTATCTAAATAATTACTTTTGATTCAAAATATCACAGAGTTTCACATCTTCACTAAAGTTCACTCAAATCACTCGAGATGTTTAAGAACAATAAATGAAGCACTCAATAGTCAATAATGAAAAGTCATTACCATAGGCTTGCATAAAAATCAAATCTCCACCACTATAAATTGAGATGAAAAATCAATCAAAAGGTCTTTGGAGGGTTGTAACGTGGCTTTGGTTAAAGGGTGTGGTCACAAGCTGGAAGAAAGGGTTAGAATTGAGATTGAATTGAAAAATTACCTAACTAGAAAAATGACTAGTCATCAGTTGCATACAACAGAGCTTTTTTCTCGGAATATGAAATTTAACTACTTTAGCTCAAAAGATCACTACTACATATATGTATACATTTTTTTTTGTTTTTTTTTTTCAAGAACAAGTCAAATAACTAACTATTTAGAACATGACATAGCTAAGCAATTTATTCAATTCAAATCTCGACAAAAATAGGGATCAATTTAATTAAAGGGATTTCAACAATAATGGGTTAAGGGTTAGTGTTAAAGGTAATACAAGAAATGGTTTGTTAGCTCAACGGGGTTTTCATGGCATGAGTGGGTTAATCATAAGTGCATTTATCATCTTGACATATCAAATCAAATAGTGTGGTCTTGACATGCATAATCAAGCAAGTTCTAGAATAACAGTTCCATACTGACGCACTCATAATGAAAGTGAGCATAAAGGAATTAATAGATGCTCTTGAAGGCTCAAGATCTCACAAAATTATGGCTTTTTGATGTTTAAACTTGTGAATTTCAAATCAAGAGAATACTTAGACTTGGGGAAACAACCTAAAATTTTAAATTCTTAAAAAAATCAACTTATCATGCTTGCTTCCCTAATGTCTTAAAGTTTAAATACTCAGTGCATGAATGCCTATGTTTTAATTTAAGATATATTAATAAAAATCATAAATCAATCAAAATTTATCCTAAACATAATATGAGAGCTTCTCAGGAGAACAAGGCAATCATTCAGGGATTTCTCTGATAGTGAAATGAATACCCCCCACACTTAAGATGTACATTGTCCTCAATGTACAAAGATAGATAGAAAAAAGATAAATTTGTAATCATAAGATAGGGAGAGAAGTGAAACTTCCTGAATGATGAATGAATTCCTTGAACTGGAGTTTTAGAGAGTAATCGGCGCGAGAGTGGAGGAGGATACTCCGATGGGGAGTAGAGGTTCGCTAGACCATAAGTCCTGCGCCAAAAGAATATTATATCTAGTGGTAGCTACGGTCGTGGTCGATCAGGACATGGCAGTCGTGGAGAACCTTTCCCGATGCAGTTTTTAGTTCCTATGCGATGATGAGCTTAGGAGCTCTATATAATCGTGATGTAATCAGAACTTTTAGGAGATATAAATAAGAATAATTACTCTTAATGGAATAACCAAAATTGATAATTATAAAATAAAATTCTAAAATCTAATAAAAATAAAAAGTAGTTTTAATAAAAATTAAAATCATAAAATAATAAATTATTTTTAAACATCTTCATCATTTGGATGGTTCGCGAGGTGGGGTCAGCGATGAGATGTGGAGGTGGTGACAAATCTGTCAGTAGAGTGGCATTAATGTTGTCAAATCGTTGAAAACACTACTGCTCCGAATCGAGTGAGGCGCTCGAGAGATGTCGCGATATGAAGCCGCATGAACCGAACGAGAGAGTGGTGGTGGCTGAGACGATGGGTCCTCGTGCTGTGGAGGGACATCATCAGTAATGTCCCCGGGGGCCTCCTCCTCGATAGATTGGGCGAGACGATATTGAGGAGGGTAAGTTCCTTGGCGCTTTTCGATCATCCTCATGCTTAGCATGCTCGAGATGCATTGTGGAGACATCTAGCCAATGAAGGTCAATGATGATTCTTGGGCTGCAGTGTTGAGGAGCTCGAAGTGTCGCGCCAGTCGCGTCACATAGGGCCCAATGGAGATGACCCCTTTTCGATGTCGCTCTGTCTGGTGGCGAATGGCAAGGGCGATAAAGTAGGCGAGGTCGAAGACATGCCTATGCGACATACACCATAAGTAGTAGACGTCGTTGGTGGTGACGACGTCGGTGCTCTCTCTCTACCCTGTCAAGGTGTGAGCTAGAATCGAATGTAAATACCTCAAGGATGGAGGGAGAGCTGATGCCTTGGAGCGACTGGGGTCGTAGGTGGCCGAATATGGCATGAGTGCGCCCCAGCACCGTGAGGGAGAATGGTGGATGTAACGGTTGAGAGAATATAAGAGATTTTCCTCCTTGAACTCCTCTATATATAAGCCCAATACAGTACCAAATTCTGGGACGCTTAGCTGGCGGACTAATCTGCCTAGGCGAAATTGGATCGTACCGGGATCATTGTAATTTGTCATTACGGTCTGAAGATGAAACATTGAGCATAGTTCCATCGTAAGCTCGAGATACGTCGGCTCGATAATCCCAAAGAAAAGCTCTTAAGGGTCGATGGTTAGGAGGGCCCGAATCGCATCAGCCAATTGAACTTGTTCTACTATAGCCTAGTCGATGCAACGGCCCGCAGTTAAAGGTCAGGCCCGGAGTATTTGGTAAAATTCTTCTTGGGCCCAATGGGGAACTGCAGAAAGGAGTGGCAAATTTTCGCGGTAGGACCCGAGAAAGATAACGCCCCCTTCCTTCTCTTCGAAGCGGGGACGGCGATTTTCTTTCCTCGTGAAGATTACATTGTACCTGCAATCAAAACCATTAATTCATCTTGAAGAATGGTCAAAGTAAAATGAAGACAAAAATTAAAATAAAATAAAAATCATAATTTCAGCCACAACTACTAAGACTAACAATTTAACCAAAGAAATCAATTTTATGGCATAAGAATGGCAGAGAATTTCATGGAATGCAATCATACTTGACGAATGAAACATGTCAACACAAAATGCATGAGTATGTCTGTTATTCTAACCATGAATAATTACTTTAAACTAGTCAAATGGGGCAGAGAAATCATGTAATGAGTAAGAATTTCACATGAAAAAGATGATAACAACTCTAGATAATGAATTTTGAGTGATAGAAAGATAAATATAAAATATAAAATGCAGATTGTTATGATAACTAGCATGAAAAATGAGTGCAATTAAAGGGAAAGAGTAAACAAACGCTAGAAAAGGGAGAATGAGCGTCAAAAATGGGGTTGGAAGCAACACACGGGTGTGGCAGGGCGGGTGTGTGGACTTGCAGCGGCTAGGGTTAGGGATTTTGGGTGAAGAAGATAATGAATAGTGCAGCCTATTTATAGATTTTGGGGCACACGGCTAGGGAACACGCCCGTGTTCCCCAATTTTAGCTCGTGTGTTTCGTATTTTTAAATTTGGGTGCGTCTGGCACTTAGTCCATGCCTGTGTTCCTTGTGTGTGTGGGTGCACACGGTCGAGTCGCACGACCATGTCTGGGTTCGTTCGCTTCTCCCACGCCCGTGTATGTAGGCCCATGCTCGTGTTAATTTAACAGGTTTGACCACGGGTGCTAGACACGGGCGTGTTGTACGCCCATGCTATTATCTTAGGTTCAACCATGATTCTGCAACACGGGTATGGCGAACGCCCAGTTATTTTGGCAGGTTTGCCCACGGCAATGTCGCACGGCCGTGGCATTTTATCGTAGCCCGTGTTTGGGAAAAATCTCTGCCCTGTTTCCACACGGTCCTTAGCACGCCCGTGTGCCTGGCTGTGTCTGTGTCGAAAACCTATATTCAAGATCTCCGTTAGTAAGTTAGGTGTTAAATACTAAAATTTAAAGAAATTAATATTGTTAGTGCTCGGGTTGCCTCCCGAGAAGCGCTTATTTATAGTGTAAGCTCGACTTACCTCTCCATTGAATGGTCATGGTGGTTCGAGGAGTTTATACTCCTCATTCCTGCTACCCATCTTATCAAAATAAGGTTTTAGACGGGTGTTGTTTACCTTAAAAGTGTCAAACTTGGGATGAATTACCTCGACTGTACCAAATGGAAAAATGCTAAGTACCGTAAGAGGGACTTCTTCATTCGGTTTGGTAGTGACAATGTGAGGATCTGTGGCTTCTAATAAAATTTTATCTCCAACCTTAAGTTGATTTGGAAAGGTATTGGGCTCTTTCTGGTGTAGTTTTGGTTTATCGGGTGTTCTTGGTTTATGCGTCTGCCATTCATCTAGTTCCTCGATTTGTAGCCTTCGGTCTTCATGAATAGGTCCTCTACTATTTCTTGGGAATGGCTCATGTACTTCCTTCAGACTCATTTCCTGCAAAGTAGGTTGCACCATATTGTCACTTTTAGTAGAATGGTTTAGACGATCACCTTTAATTTTCGATATATTGCCAGAATTAAGAGCTTGAAGGGTGATTGTTTCGTCTCCCACACGAAGTGTGAGCTCACCTGTGCCAACATCAATAATCGTTTTAGTAGTTACTAAAAAGGGCCTTCCTAAAATGAAAGGAGTGTTGCTATCCTCCTCTATGTCTAGAACAATGAGGTCAACGAGAAATATAAACTTATCGATTTTAACTAGCACATATTCAATAATACCCCTAGGAAATCTTATAGTTTTATCTGCTAATTGTATGCTCATCCTTGTCTGTTTGGGTTTCCCAAGACCTAATTGTTTGAACATTTTGTAGGGCATGACGTTAATACTATCCCCTAAATCAGCTAATGCATTATTAATATCTAAACTACCAATTAAGTAAGGAATTATAAAACTCCCTAGATCTTTTAATTTGTTGGGTAACTTACTCTATAGAATAGCTGAGCAAACTGCGTTTAGCTCCACATGCGACGCCTCGTCCAACTTCCGCTTATTTGCTAAAAGCTCCTTTAAAAATTTCATTGCGTTTGGCATCTGGGATAGAGCTTCAATAAACGGTAAGTTAATGTGTAATTTTATTAAGAGTTTAAGAAATTTACCAAATTGTTCATCTGAGCGGTCTTTCCTTGTCGTGTTGGGGTATGGTACACGAGGTTTATATTCGACATTCACTGATTTGCTTTTATCATGACTTACCTCACCTTGACCTCTGCTCACCACAGTTTCTTGCCTTGGTTCTGGCTTAGGCTCAACGAATCCTTCTTCATCTTGAACATTAATTGCGTTGAGCTGTTCCCTTGGGTTGGGTTTAGTATTACTTGGCAAGCTACCTTGTGGTCGTTCGGAGATTAGTTTGGATAGTTGCCTATCTGAGTTTCGAGCCCTTGGATCGAGGCTTGTTGATTTTTAAGTGTTGTCTCGGTGTTCTGGAAACAAGTTTCGGACTCCGAGATAAATTTAGATAGCATCTCTTCAAGGTTCGATTTCTTTTCCTATTGATAGGGTGGTTGTTGAAAACCCGAAAGATTCCGTGGCCTTTGATTCCCTTAACCAGCCCAGGAGAAATTTGGGTGGTTCCCCCAACCTGCATTATAAGTATTGCTATAAGGATTATTTTGAGATCGAAGATTATTACCCATGTAATTTAATTGTTCGTTCTCCATGCTGTGGCCATAGGATTGATATTCTGAATTGCTTGATCCACCTCCACTGACTTCACAGTGCATTACTGAATGAGCTTGCGTAGAACCAAGTAAACCATCAATCTTTTTATTTAGAAGTTCTACCTGATTTGACATCATAGTAACCGAATCGACGTTATAAACGCCTGTTGCTTTAGTTGGCTTAGTCTTCATGACTTGTCACTGATAGTTATTCAGTGACATCTCTTCAATAAATTCGTAAGCCTCTTCAGGTATTTTGTTATTGATGGTTCCCTCGACTGTTGCATCAATCATCTGTCTTGTTAAGGGGTTCACACCATTGTAGAATGTTTGAACTTGCAACCATAGAGGTAATCCATGGTGAGGACACCTACACAGTAGGTCTTTATATCTCTCCCAAGAATCGTAAAAAGTTTCTAAGTCCATCTGCGCAAATGAAGAGATATCGTTACGTAATTTGGCTGTTTTAGCCGGTTGAAAAATATTTTAATAAAAAAATTTTGGTCATTTGTTCCCAAGTAGTAATTGACCCTCGTGGTAACGAGTTCAACCACTGTTTAACTTTTTTCCTCAATGAAAAAGGGAATAACCGAAGATGAATGGCATCGTCAGAAACGCCATTAATTTTAAATGTATCGCAGAATTCCATGAAATTTTTCAAGTGAGTGTTTGGATCCTCATCCTACAAACCATCAAACTGAACAAATTGTTGTATCATTTGAATAGTGTTAGGTTTTAGTTCAAAATTATTCGCAGCAATAGCAGGTCTAGCTATACTTGACTCAGTTCCTGTTAAAGTAGGTTTAGCATAAGCATACATAGTACGAGGAGTAGGATTCTGATTTGCTAGTTCAGCGAGTATCACAGGAGGTAGCTGATTATCTTGATTTTCAGCCATCTCCTCAGTCGTAGTTGATATATCGTCCTCTTGCTCTTCCTCTGTATATCTTAGGCTTCGCCTTATTTCTCTTCGGTTTTGATAAACATACTAATTTACATAATTCTTGTGTTTAATTTGGGTTATTTCTGAATTGATCCCTGCTTAATTGGTGTTTTTATGATTTAATCTTGTCAGGGATGCAATTGGTCAAAAAAGAGCAAAAATGGGCCAAATTGAAAGACAAATCGTTGAATTGGGGCCAAATCAGAAGAATGGAGAAAGCCAAGGATTGATAATATATTTTGACTTTGTAAAAAGCTAAAAATAGGAAGATTTTATTTTGTTATATTTTATTTTATATTTTATATTTTATTTTTATTTTATTTTATTAATTTAGGTTAGGCTATTTTTAGTAAACCCCATGTATATAAATAGGGGCTTTTAGTTCTTAGGAAATCATCCATTCATTTTGTATTCCTACTTCTATTTGGAATAGAAATACTCTCCTTTTCCCTTTCAAATTGGCGTTAAGCATTCTTCATTTTTCATTTGGTTTTGTTTCTTTTCTAAAATTGGGCTAATTGCCTTCCAAGTGATTTTCCTATCCAATTTCCATCACCATAATCATCAATCTTCTTTCCAAGCTCACAAAGCATGAACAATTTCATACTTAGCTAAATTTCATCTTAGCTTTAGGCCGGTGTTCTTTCCTGTCGGGAATCGTGAGATACGAATTTGTGTTAAAAATCTATCCCATCGGTATTCATTTTTTCCTAAGTATCGGGATAAACCAATCATCCCTTAAAGTCAAATTCGATTTCAAGTCAAAGTACAAGTTGGGTTGGAGTCGTGTTTGCTTACAGTTGGAGATTCGAGTCGGTCGTGCTGTATTCGAATTTCTGAAAACAAATCGAGGAAGAGGTGATCGGGTTTAAATGACTCATGCGGTTGAGGCCGTTAATTCGAGTTGGGTTCTTCAGAATGCAAGGCTATCGGAATCTTGAATCGAGAACACGTGTATCTCAGTTAGATAATCGATAAGGGTTGGTTTACAGGTCGTACCGGAACCAACTACTAGAGGAAGAATTGGTGGTTAGGATGTTCTTAACTGCTATAACTAGCTTATCGATTGGAGGAGAAGATTAATTTTTGAGGATCGATTCTTAATACGAAATTGACCGAGTCTAAGGCTAAGGCTTATTTTATCTGTCGCAAAATTTTGAATTTATTTTCTAATTTATTTAATTAATTGTTTATGCTGTTTCAATTATCTAGTTTATAAACATTTCAAAAAGCTCCCGATTTACTTTTATTTCTAATTTTTTTGCTTTCTAATTTTTTTGCAGGTACGATTGGATTCGTGGGCACAACTATTGCCATGACCTTCGACACGACAAACAATCTGATCATAAGCTATACACGGAAGTTGATTATAACAGCCAATCCTTATGGACTCGACCCTACTACCACTCTTACTACTAATTAAAGTTATTTTGTAGGAATTATATTTGGTGGATTCGACGCACATCAGGTTTCTGCGAACTGTGCGATCGATTTCTTCGTCAAAAAGTAGTGGTCCTGACGGGTTTCTTCTAGTCATAAACTATAAAAACCTGTCAAGGGAAAGAAAAAGTAAATTAATTATAATAATAAAATTAACTTGCAAGGAAAATAAATGGCTAAAGTAATAAAAATTAAGTGTTCCTAATATCTTAGTTCCCCGGCAACGGCGCCAAAAACTTGATCGTGATTTTGTGACAGGTTTTAAATATTTATGATTAATCATTCTTGAAACTAACTATTATCACGATGTAGGCAAGTGTGCCTATCGAACAGTAGTATAGTTTTAGCAAGACCGGATTGTCGAACCCAAAGGAACTAAAAGTACTAGTAATGACTGTCTTTTTATTATCTAGCCTAAGAATAAGGGGGTTTGTTTTAACTAACTAATTAACTGAACTAAGAATTCACAGAAAATAGAATTGGGAGATTACTTTTGGAAAACGATTGAATTAAGACAACACCTAAGGAAGAATCCACCTAGACTTTACTTGTTATTCTGACTCCGAATCGGACGATTTATTCATTTAACTTGTTCCGTAGAGATCCCTAAGTTATGCTATTATCCCTATTCAAGACTAATAACGTCTAATCCCTAGATTGAATAACTGATACTTTTCTCTAATTATCACCCTAGGGTTGCATTAACTTGATCTATGGATCCCCTTATTAGGTTTCACCCTAATTCGACAAAATCTTGTCACCCTATCTCTAGGCGCGCAATCAACTCCGCTTAATTATGACAATTGTACTCTTAGACAGAGTCTATTCCTGCTCTGAATAAGATCGTAACTTGAATCAATATCTTGGAATATCAAAACAAGAATTAAGAACACATTATTAAGAACAAGTCAAATATTTATCATACAATTCAGAAAATAATAACAAGATTCGTCTTAGGTTTCATCCCCCTTAGGTATTTAGGGGATTTAGTTCATAACTAAAAAGGAAAACATCTCAGAAGAATAATGAATACAAAACATAAAGAAAACCCAAAACTCCTGAAGGGAAATTGAGGGGAGATCTTCAGTCTTGAGGATGAATCTGGCTTCTGAGATGGATCAATCGGCTTTCTTCGATAATTCCTTCCTTCCCCCCTGTGCCTCATCTTTTTCTCCTCTTCTAGGGTGTATTTATAGGCTTTGGAATGCCTAAGAGCCATCAAAATTAGCCTTTTCTAAATTGGACTCAACTTGGGTTTGGCAGGGACACGCCCGTGTGCGATTACTTCAGGCCATGTTCGAGCCTGTTAGAATGGCACGACCGTGTGGTCTGCCCGTGTGATGAAGTCCAGACCGTGTTAATTTCGTACGTTGGCCCATTTTCTCCATTTTTGGCCGGTTTCTCGTTCCTTTCGCTCTCCTAAGCTCACCTAAGTATAAAACATGAAATTAAGGCATTAGGAGCATCGAATTCACCAATTCTAAGGAAAAATAATCCATAAAATGCATAAAGCATTGGGTAAAAATATGTATAAATGACGGTTTATCACAAATCTGGCATATTTATGTCGTCCTATCTCTAGGATTGCATGCAACTCCGCTTAAGTATGAATGATCTACTCTTAAACAGGGACTTTTCCTCCATTGAATAAGTACATCAAAAACCTAAATTAATATCCTAGAATATTAAAAAAAAAAGTTAAACTCACAATTAAGAATAAGAATAAGTATTTATCATATAACTCAATCAATAATAAGATTCGTCTTAGGCTTCATCTCCCTTAGGTATTTAGGGAGTTTTGTTCTTAATTATAGAAAACATCTCCAAAATTGGAAAACAACAAAACATAAAGAAACCCAAAGAACTTCTAGGAAATTGGATGGAAATCTTCAGTCTTGTTGTAGATCCTCCTTCTGAGCTGATCCCAATGGCTGTTCTTGAGTATTTTCTGTCTTCTACTCTACGTCTCCTCTTTAATCCACTTCCAGGGTGTTCATATAGACTTTGGAATGCCCAAAATAGCCCAAAATTAGCCTTTTTTTGAGTAGAATTAGACTTGGGCTCGACAGGGACACGATCGTGTGCCACGCCCGTGTGAAAGTTGATCGTGATGGTTCGTGATAAGTTTTAATAAATTTATATTTGACCGTTCTTGAAGACCAACTATTATCACGACGAAGGCAAGTGTACCTATCGAACAGTAGTATAGTTTTAGCAAGACCGGGATGTTGAACCCAAAGGAACTAAAAGTACTAGTATTAACTCTTTTCTTATTATCTAGCTTAAAAATAAAGGGGTTTGTTTTATCTAAACTAATTAACTAACTAAGAATTCACAGAAAGAAAATTGGGGAAAATATTTTTGAGAAATTTGATTGATTTAGGCAATACCGAAGAGAAAATCCACCTAGACTTCACTTGTTATTTGACTCTGAATCAGACGATTTATTCATTCGACTTGTTCCGTAGAAATCCCTAAGTTATATCATTATCTCTCTCGAGACTAACAACGTCTAATCCTAGGTTGATTAATTGAAATCTCTTTCTAATTAACACCTCTAATGTTGCATTAACTCGATCTATGGATTCCCTTATTAGGTTTCACCCTAATCTAGCAAAATCTTGTCACCCTATCTCTAGGCGTGCAATCAAATCCGCTTAATTATGACAAATTCACTCTTAGATAGGGACTTTTGCTCCTCTAAATAAGCGCATCAACTTGAATCAATATCCTAAAATATTGAAGCAAGAATTAAGAACACATAATTAAGAACAGGTCAAATATTTATCATACAATTCAAAAAATAATGACAAGATTCGTCTTAGGTTTCATTCCCCTCAAGGGGATTTAGTTCAAAAGTGTAAAAGAAAACATCTCAGAAGAATAATGATAACAAAACATAAAGAAAACCCAAAACTCCTGAAGGGAAATTGAATGGAGATCTTCAGTCTTGAAGGAGAATCCAGCTTCTGAGATGGATCAATTGGCTTTCTTCGAGTAAATTCCTCCTTCCCCCTCTGTTTCCCTCGTCTAAATGCCTCCTCTAATGTTTAAATAGACTTTTTATGCCTCAAAGCCCTCAAGAGTGGCCTTTTCTGAGTAGAACTCAACTTGGGCTCGACAGGGACACGACCGTATGACACGTCCGTGTTCGATTGCTCTAAATAGTGCTAGAGTCTGTTGAATATACACGACCGTGTGGTCTACCCGTGTAAGTCATGCTCAATTCTGCTAAAAGGGCACAGGCGTGTGGTCTACCTGTGTGAGGAAGTTCAGGCCATGTTGATTTCCCACGTTGGCCCATTTTCTCCGTTTTTGGCCTATTTCTCACTCTTTTTACTCTCCTATGCTCACCTAAGTATAAAACATGAAATTAAAGGATTAGGAGCATCGAATTCACCAAATCTAAGGAGAAATCATCAATAAATGTGCTAAGTATGGGATAAAAATATGTATAAATTACGGTTTATCAAAAGTGCTCAGCTTGTGTGCAATTCTGACTTGGTTTAATATCGACACGGCCATGACACACGAGCGTATGGTCTACCAGTGTGTCACACAGGGCGTGTGGATCACCCGTGTGGAATTGCCTAGGCCGTGTGAAACACTGAATTAGGCCCAATTTGTCCATTTTTGGCCTGTTTCTTGCTATTTTTGTTATTCTAAGCTCTCCTGAGTGTAAAACATGAAATTAAAGGATTAGGAGCATCAAGTTAACTAAAACCAAGGAAAAATCATCCATAAATATGCCAAGCATGGAGTAAAAATTTGTATATATTATGGTTTATCAGCAAGACACCCAAAGATCTTTAAGTCAGAATAATTAGCAGGATTACCAGACCATACCTCTTGTGGAGTCTTTTTCTCAATGGCAACGAATGGAGATCGGTTGATCAAAAAACATGCAGTAGAGGCTGCTTCTACCAAAAACGACTTCGGTAAATTGGCATTTGACAACATACATCGAACCTTCTCCATGATCGTTCTATTCATTCGTTCTGCAATGTTGTTTTGCTATGGAGTATGACGAACTGTCAAGTGTCTCACGATCCCTTCTGACTTACGCAGTCTACTAAACTCATCAAAACAGAACTCTAAGCCATTGTCTGTGCGGAGGTATTTTATTTATTTTCTCGTCTGTTTTTCAATCATAATTTTCTAGGACTTAAATGCGGAAAACACATCACTTTTCTTCTTCAAGAAGAACGCCCAAACTTTTCTGAAAATATAATCAATAAAAGTTAGCATATAATTAGTTTCACCTCTCGAAGGCACTCTAGATGGCCCCCACAGACCAGAATGAATATACTCCAACATTTCCTTCGTGTTATGGATTCCTCTTTGCTTCCCAAAAACACAGTGCTTACAGAACTTCATTTTGCAAATTCCTTGACCATCAAGAAGTCCTCTTTTGCTCAATTCTGCCATACCATTCTCACTCATATGCACTCATATGCCCTAGGTGCATATGCCAAAGTTTAGTAATATCATTATTCGACAAGAAAGAGGAAGCGACAGCTGCATCACCAGTAACAGTAGAACCCTACAAAACATATAAATTGGCAGTCTTTCTCTACCCTTTCATCACAACAAGGGAACCTTTGGAAATCTTTAAAACCCCACTTTTAGCTGTGTCTCTGTACCCTTTTGAATCAAGAGTACTCAACGAAATTAAATTTCTCATTAATTCTGGAACATGTCGTATGTCACTAAGTGTTCTGACAACTCTATCAAACATCTTAACTTTAATTGTTCCAACACCTGCGATTTTACACGAAGCATTATTTCCCATCAAAACAACACCTTCAGGCATTGTTTCGTAAGTTGTAAATCAATCCCGATTGGATTCATGTGGAAGGTGCAATTTGAATCAAGTATCCACTCCTCGTTCACTTTAGAATTGTTGACAGAAGCGACTAGAAGTTCACCATCGCTGTAGTCTTCTACAACATCAGCTTTACCGGAATTTTCTGGTTGTTTTCCCTTTTGATTCACAGCCTCCCTTTTAATCTTGTTCTGTAGCTTATAGCACTCAGATTTAATATGCCCTTTCTTCTTGCAGAAGTTACAAGTTTTACCTTTGTTTGAAGACTTCGATCTACCCTTATATTTACCGCGAGGATTTCATTCCTGTGTCCTTCCACGATCATCATCAGCATTCCGATCTTGTCTCTCATGAATAATGAGACCCTCTCCCTGAGAGTCTGGTTTAACCAAAAGATGCTTCATCTTATCATACGAGGTCAAAGAATCATAAACCTCATCAACTGTGAGAGACTCGTGGCTATATAAAATCGTATCTCTAAAGGTTAAATAAGACGGGGGCAATGAACAAAGTAGAATCAGCCCTAGATCTTCCTTATCATACTAAACCTCTATGGCCTCCAAGTTTGAGAGAATTTCTTTAAACACTGTTAAGTGTTCGTCTACAGACGTACCTTTGTCCAAACGATGAGCATAAAGATGCTGCTTCATATGCAACTTGCTTGTTAGAGTTTTCGACATACATATTTGTTCCAACCTCTTCCATAATCCAGCGACGGTCTTCTCCTTCATCACTTCCTGTAAAATTTCGTTAGACAAATATAGATGTAATTGTGTTAACGCCTTTCGATCCTTAAGTTTCTTCTCTTCATCCATTAATGACGAAGGCATCTTATCTACCCCTAGCAGGGCTTCCTCTAGATTCATCTGCATAAGAACTGCTTGCATCTTAATCTGCCACAATGAAAATTTGGTGTTGCGATCCAACAGCGGAATTTCATACTTCAAAGACGCCATTACTGTGATCGAGATGAAAAACCCGAAAGCTCGGATACCAATTTGTGCAAATAAAATAAAATAAAATAAAGAACACACAGCGTGGAAACCCTTTCGGGAAAAAAACCACGGGTAGAGGAAAAGAAAATTCACTATGTCGAATTCGAATCCATTACAAGAGGAATAGACTATATCTATTTATAGGCTTGCAAAAACATTATGTGCTAGGTTTTAATAAAAAAAACAATAGGAATATCATTTGTTTCTCTCTGGGCGTGGTCCTAGGGCTCAACCAGGGTCCGTCCGTCATTACTGGCGGCGGCAACCACCGTAAGTGGTGGTCGGAGAGACGCTTGAAGCTTCAACTAACCCCCTTTTTTTTACGTAGGCAGAGATTCAGGCCCACAAAACCTCAAAAAAAAAACCCTAAAGCCCCCTAAAACTACAACAAAACTTTTGACCCTTAGCTTCATCCGCCATAGCTTTAACTGGATCCACAGGGATCCGTCAGCTTTTGGACCCGAGAAGCAGATGCCGAGGATATCGACGCCAAAATACAGGTAAAACCTACCTCTTTTTTATGTATTTTTTTCGGAAGAAAAAAGAAAAGAAAAAAATCAAAAAGGATCAATTACCTTTAAAGATTTTTATATTTGACTCTTCTGAATCTCTGTATGTTTTTTTTTATCGATATTTTTGTGTTCGTAACCATTACATACTATTTGTTTTTGGGTTTTATAGCCAAGAGAAAAGAAATAGTAAAAATATTTTTTTTGCTTTGTTGTGCTGCTGTTTTCGTCTAATTTGCAAGTACAAGGCCAGCTGGACGATGGCACTAGGCGGTGATACGGAGGGTACGGGGCCAGCTGTTGCGACGCAAAGATGGTTGAGGCTAGGGTTAGGTTTTGTATTCTGAAACATTTTGGGCCATTCAAGCCTGCTATTGTGGTTGGTCCATTTGATTTGTTTGGGTTTTGTAATGGGATTTAGGTTGTTTTGTAATAAAGACTTGGACTGCCTTTATTTTGTTTTGTTATTTTGTATTTGGGTTTTAAATTTGGGTTTGTTTTGGACTGTAAATTGGACTGTGGACATTTAATTATTTTGTTTTTGTTTTTGTTTTTGTGTTTTTAATTCTTTATTTGGTTCTGGGCCCGGGCTAAAATTGGGTCTTACACATAACATATAAGTCATCTTTATAAAGTTACCATAATTCCCATTGAAACATATCTATAACATCATTTATATACAAATATCCTCTCATGAATCATTATACCTTACCGAAATGTATAATCCACTAAATGGCATCCGGTGCCTAACGATAGACCGTACATAAGGTTTTGTGCCCAGCGTTCGTCGTTTAACTCGACAAGATCATTTGTGTGCCCAGTACTAGTCAAACAAGTCGACAAATTATTGTGCCCAGCGCTAGTCGGATAATCGACGATAGTTGTGCCCACCAAGAATTAAATCCTCAAAACCATATTTTATAATTTAATCAACCACAACAATAATAATGAAAATATTTTTGATCTAATTCATATACATTCGAATCTTATTCCATAGTATTCCATCCAAAAGATTTAACCAATTATATTAATGGATATAATTTGATATCAAATACAACTAAATTAATTAAATTAAATAAAGAGTTCGAGTCAAGCACTATGAACTTACCTGATTATGATAGCTACTAGATCGAAGATGGTTACTCGACTATCTTTTTCTTTCCACGGTTATCAACTAATCATCTTGCTTCTCGATCAAAAATCAATAGCCTAATTAATTTACTCAATTCAACCATCCAAAAGATTTATACACAAGCCATTAAACTTTTAATTACATTTTCCATATTTGCTCTTAACATAAACTTTTAATACAAATTAATCCTCAATTAAAAATCATGAAATTCAACCACTATCAACAAAATATCATGCTAACCATTTTTCTCAAAAGTTCAACACAATTCATATTTTTCCATTAATTCAAAAAATACTCCTTAAGATACCATTTTTATAAATAAGTCCCTAAACTTTAAAATAATCAAGAATCATTCAATAAATATGTCTATTAAACTCCCCATTTTAAAACCCAACAAAAATAACACCAAGAATTGAATTTCTCAACAATGGCAATTTCCACAAATATCATTAATTCTCATATTTTCAATATAGGTAAGCTACTACTTGATTATAAAATTCCAAAAATATAAAATTTAATTAAAAATGATCAAAACATACCAACCAAATTGAGCTTCAAAACTTAAACAACAATGGCCGAATGCCTCTTTTCTTCCCTCGCCATTTCGGCATGCAAGACCGTAAAGAAGAAAATTGTTTTGTTTTATTCTTCATTCTTTTATTAACTTCTCCACTATCTATTTCTCATCTTTATTTTATTTTATTTTATTTATAACAGTTTAATATAACACATATATTATAGATAACATAATATATATTACATACATATAAATATGATATAACCATCCACTTAATTAAACAACAAGGGTCCTCTAAACTTGTATAGTAATTTAAGAGCCTCAAATTCTTTTTACAGTTGGTCTGCTTTCTTAGCACATTTCTGTATGCCGCCACTGGCAAGTTCTTTTTCTTTTAGGTTAATTATTAGTTTTTTTATGGTTTTGTTGAAGGATTATGACGGTGTTGTTTATATCAGAGGTTTTGTTCTATCTTCGCTAATTGGCCAGCTTAGCGATTGATCTGGTTCAATGGAAAGAGATCTGGCTATGTTGTCTTTGGATGACGAGGAAGAGGAAATTATGCATATTCAGAAGAAATCTGATTCGGGTATGGTGGAAGAATATTTGTGTTTAGCAGGGTGTTTTTTAACAACAAGCGTTATTCACTTTCTAGCGATGAGGAGTACAATGGCAAATCTTTGGTATTTAGTAAAAGGAGTTCAGATCTTGAATCTAGGGGAGAAAATATTTTTGTTTAGATTTTTCCACAGAATGGATCTAGGGAGGGTACTTAAGGGATCCCCATGGACTTTTAATAATCATCTGTTAATATTGCATCATTTGAAGGATGGAGAGGACCCGTTGAATGTGCCACTAATCTTTTTAATTTTTGGGTACAAATTCATGAAGTACCCCCGGGGTTTTTCTCTGAAGCATTGACAAGGCAAATTGAGGATTTTATTGGAAAAATTTTAGAGTATGATGGTTCTAATCTGGGGAAGAGAGTATGACATTATCTGAGAATAAAGGTTCAGTTGGATGTGAGACGATCTCTAAGGAGAAAGAAGAAGGTTCTATTTTCGTCAGGAATTTACTCTTATGTCAGTTTTAAATATGAATGATTGACCCTGTTTTTTTTTCTTTTATGGACGCCTAGGGCATAGTGATTCTTTTTTCCATTCTAATATGGAGTTAGGATTTGAAGCTGCTAAGATGGGATGGAATTTTTCATTACGAGCTCAATCCAGAAGAGCTCTCGTAATAAATAGTGTGTGGCTACGTGATGATGGTGATAAAATTCAAAGAATGAATTCGATCGAAGGACGTGAATTAGGGAGATGCAATTGAGAGGTTACGGATAGAGGATGTTCTATGAATTTTGTTAACCTCGTTATGGGGGTTAATTTGGAGGGGAATTTGAATTGGGTTTCGGATGTAGAGGTAGGATCTTCTAAAATACACGAACAGATAGATATAGTGCATGATGGCGAGGATGGTGTGATTGAAGGGGGAGATGGTAAAAAGAGGCCTAGAAGGGAGGATGATAGATCTTTGGTGGGAGAGGAGATAAGCTCTCTTGTTCTTAGAAATAGTAGAGGATTGAAAAAAATCATTTGTTATCAGTGGCTGCCAAAGGGAAAGTTGATCGGTCGCAATGAAAGTAATAAGTTGGAATGTCTATAGATTGGGGAGCCCATAGGCTATTAGAAAACCTCGGTATTTTTTAAAGTTGTATAATCCCAAAATTGTATTCTTTATGGAGACTAAGATCGATAGAATGCGAATGGAAGGTGTAAGAAGGAGATATGGATTTTTTAATGGGATTGATGTTGCATCAGTTAGTTCAAGGATGGATTGTGTCTTGCATAAAAGGAAGATATTGCAGTTAGTCTTAAAAGATATTCTGACTCTCATATTGATGTTAAAATTCAAGAGAGTGATAATGAAAAATTTTAGAGGTTTACTAGATTTTATGGTTCACCATATGTGCATAATAGAGAGGTTTCGTGGAATTTACTAAGGAATTTAAGTCACGCACAGGATTTATTGTGGATGGTATGTGGCAATTTTAAATAAATTGTATATTCTTTTGAGAATGTGGGAGGGGTTCTAAGAGACAAAAAGAGAATGGCAGCTTTTAAGAATGCTTTAGTGGATTATCTGCTATTGGATGTAGGGTATATAGGAATATGGTTTATTTGGGAAAAAGGAAACTTGCCAGAGACTAACATTCATGAAAGGTTGGATAGAAGAGTAGTGAACATTAAGTGGCTTAATTTGTTTTCTTCTGCAGAGATTTGACATCTATAGTATTCTTTTTCTGAACATTGTTCCCTTTTTATTCAAAAAAACATAAGAATGAACAACTTTCTTAGAAGGAAAGTCTGTTCTGAGTCATGGTGGATTAAAGAAGATTCTTTCGAGAAAGAGGTCAGAAGCTTATGGAGGTCTACTAGCGGCGACATTTTGCAAAAATTCAATGAGTTACAATAGGTTTTGGTAAGATGGGCAACCTTGGTTAGACACAAAAGAGCGAGTCGTAAGAAAGAATTATCAGCAAATTTAGAGATTCTAATGGGTAGAGAAAGAATTGATGAGAATTTAGCAGAATTAATTGATGTAAAAATCCATCTAAACCTCGAAATTGATAAGAAGGAAATGTATTGGGAGAAAATGGCCCGAGCTAATTGGTTAAAATAGGGAGACAAAAACATGGCCTTCCTTTATAGTTGCACCTCGCAAAGGAAAAGAAGAAATACTATTCGAAGTTAAAAATATGAAGATGGGACAGAGACAAGTGATTAGGGGGATAAGGAGAATATTGCTCGAAATTATTTTCAAAACCATTTTGCATCAAAGGGGTGTGAAAACTTTGATCACATCCTTTTGGGAATAGATAGATGTGTCTCATATGAGGTAAATTCGAAGCTAATTGCAAAATTCACGAAGGACGAAGTTGTGATTGCACTGAAGGATATGGGTCCTAAAAAGGCTTCTGGGGACCATGGTTTTCCAGCTCTATTTTTCCAAAGTTCTGGCATGTTGTTGGAATGGATGTTATTAACTTCTATTTGGGTGTCTTGAATGAAGGTATGGTTGTGGATTCTATTAATGTCACGAATATTGTGTTCATTCCTAAAGTATTTCATCCAATGAACTTTGGTAATTTTAGACCAATTAGTCTATGCAATGTTTTATATAAACTGATAGCGAAGATGATTGTTAATCGATTTAAACACATTCTGAAGGATTGCATTGATAGCGCTCAAAGCGAATTTGTACCGAGTAGACTTACCTTGGATAACGTTCTTCTTGCTTATGAGATCTTGCATATGTTACGACAAAAGAGATTAGGGAAAAAAGGATTTTTGGCACTAAAGCTGGACATGAGTAAGGCTTATGACAGAGTTGAATGGCCTTTTATTAAGACAATGATGCTACAAAGAGGGTTTCATATTTCATGGGTAGAGATTATTATGAAATGCATCTCTATTGTCTCTTATTCTTTTATCGTGAACGGAAAAGTAAGGACAAATTTTAAACCGATGAGAGGTCTTTGACAAGGTGATCCTCTTAGTCCTTTTTTGTTTTTGATTTGTAGTGGGGGTCTCTCATCGCTTATAAGACTAAATTCGAGGGAAGGTTTGATTAAAGGTGCAAAATTTAGTAGAAGGAGTCCTCCGATTTCACACTTATTATTTGCTAATGATTGTGTTTTGTTTGGTGAAGTAAGTGAAGGGGGTGTGAAAATTTTGAAGTCAATTTTAAGGGAATATGAAAGTTGTTCTGGGCAATGTGTGAATTACAAAAAATCTGTCTTTTATAGTATAAATACTTTTACAGGGATCCGAGGTGCTCTTTATGATATTCTTGGGGTTAGACATTCGAATAATATGGAGCGATATCTTAGGTTGCCAAACGTAGTGGGAAAAAATAAGAAAGCTTCTTTTCAGATTTTAAAAGATCACATAAGACAAAGAATTGAGAATTGGAGTGTGAAATTTCTTTCGCAATGGGGAAAGGAGCTCTTTATAAAGGCAGTTCTGCCAGCCATTCCGACTTATTCTATAGCATGTTTCTTGCTTCCCAAATCTTTTTGTGGGGATTTAGAAAGTATAATGGCTCGATTTTGATGGCAAAAAGGTCACGAAAGACGAGGGATTCATTGGTGTGGTTGGGATCGACTTTGTGAATTAAAGGTGAATGTGGGATTGGAATTTCGTAGCTTAACCAAGTTTAATGTTGCGTTATTAGAAAGCAGGGGTGGCTCATTATTAATCATCTAAATTCATTATTATCACGAGTTCTAAAAGCTAAGTATTTTCCGAATACTAACTTTTTAAATGCTGAGTTAAGGAATCTACCTTCGTTTACCTGGAAGAGTGTGCAGGCATCTAAGAGCTTACTGAAGAGTGGTTAGTGTTTAAGGGTATAAACTGGAGTGAAATTTTCAATTATGGTTGATGCTTGGCTTTTGAGGACTGCAAACAATAAAGTTTCAACAAATATTTTTAATAGTGAGGTTAGTTTGGTTTCAAACTTAATTAATGCACAATTACGAGAATTGAAAATTGACCTATTAATTTTACCTTCTCAAGGGACGATGCAGATAGAATTTTGAAAATCCCCTTGGCTATGGAAGCTCATGATGATATGATGGTTTCACGGGGGGAATCTTCAGAGGATTTTTCAATGCGAAGTGCCTACAAACGATTACATGAGGGTAATATTGATCCTAATTATTTACAGACTAAGATGAAAAATGTAACATCCCGAAATAGGGCCTAGTCGGAACAGTGGCTTCGGGACCACAAATCCGACATAAAAATATTTATTTTATGATTATTATGAGACCTAGAATATGAGATTATGCATGTGTTAAAGTTTCATGAAGAAATTCCTTTAGTAAGGTGTCCAATTGGAAATTAGGGACTAAATTGAATAAATTGCAAAACTTGGATTCCAGAAGCAATTTGTATGAAATTTATTTAGATTATAAATTAAAAGGTCTTAAAGAGAAATTTGCCCAATTTCTAATTTTTTAGATAAAAATGGGCTTGCATGGATGAAATTTCAAAGGAAGGGCTTAACTGTATTTTGGTCATTTGGCATTTTAATGAAATAAAATGGGAAAAATAAGCCAAAATCAGTCATTCTTCTTCCTTTTACCAGCCGAAATTCTCAAGTCCTCCATAGCTAGGGTTTTCAACATTTTTAAGCTCAATAGTAAGTGCTCCCACGCCCCGTTTTTAATGTTCTTTGTATTTTTGAAATCCCGGTAGCTTGATCTTTCCATTTCTACCCATATTTCATGATAGGGTTCATGTTTAAAAATTTAACCATGCATGAGTTGCTTTTATTTTGGTAGATTATGGAGGGGTATGAAAGTCAAAAGTGTGATAAGCATATTTTCCTAAGTGATTTTCATGAAAAACCCCTAAAGGAACCTTTTTGCAAAAGTTGTTAAATATGTGGTAAAAATGAGAAAATAATAGAAAATATGGGCCGCCATATGAGGGAAAAGTGTTCAGATAGGCTTGGGTAAGATAGAAATTGTATGTGTTTCATTATACGAGCTTAGGGACTAAATCGTAAAAAAGTCAAAGGTTAGGGGCAAAACGGTCATTTGGACCGGGGGTAGAAATTAAACTTGAAAAATGTAATGTAATGAATTAATAATATAGTTTTGTTGTTATAGACCCCGAGGAACAAATTTCGGAGGTCGATCGAGGTAAATGCAAGGTTTCAGAATAACCGAAACACAGCTCTGAAACGAATACCAGATAAGTTTGGATAATTCGAGGTAAACCTATAACATGCATATTTGTATATTTTGTGAATGTATGATAATTTTATTGTTGATGGCATGAAAATGCATAATTGCATCTTTAATAATGAATTGTTGAATAATATCTCGGTTGAGGTTGGAAAGGGAATTCGATGGATAAACCATGATTTACATGACACTTGAGATCCTGCATGTGTTACAGAAAAGGATTTAGCCTAGACTGGTAACCCAAAGATCTCAAGTATAAAAAGGATCTAGCCTGGACTGGTGTTCCTTGAGTAATCGAGCCTCCCGAAGAATATGTGTGCATTATGGATTTAGCCCAGACGGGTAATCCGATTAGGTCTAAAGTTAGCCTAGACTGGTAATTCAGATCCGAGCTCATTAAGGGTGTTTGTCATTATAAGGGATTTAGCCTGGACTGGTAATTCCGACATCACCTTATGAGTTTATATTACAGGGGATTTAGCCTGGACTAGTAATCCCGCCGTAGGATGTGAGGTTCGCAGGAGTGCATATTGAAACGATCATTCGTACGAATTGATGGAAATGGATGATCCATCGAGATTTCCTAGAAACTCAACGGGACTATCACAAGGAATATGTATAGATGATATGTTAAATGATGAGCTCATCTTATATGAATTACATGGTACATTGTTATGTAACTAACTTGATGATTGAGTATATGTGTTAGGGAAACCATTTCATGCTTGTTGGTTTCATTGCCTAATATGGTTGCATGCTAAATAATCGGTAAGTTTACCTTCCAGTTATACGGGCTTACTAAGCATGTAAATGCTTATCCCTCTCTTTTCCCTGCTTTTCAGAGCTCAAGGACTCATAAGGATTGGAAGACAATTGGAGAGTCAACACACTATCAACTAGACAATCTTTGGTATAAAGACATTTCTATTTTGTCCAATGGCATGTATAGGATTTCTGAGTATTTTGTTATATATGTTATTTTATTTGCCTAGTGAAGGCATGTAAAAATATGTTTATCTTTTTTGTATAAGGCCATGGGAATTGGCTCATTTTGAAGTAGGCTATGCCCTACAAATCTATACATGTTTATATTCATATACAATGGCTTAGTTATAATTGGCAATGAATTTTAATAACGAGCCAATCTTAATATGCCAAGCAGACATATAAATCATTAAATGCAAGATGAGAATTAACTTAGTATGTATGAAACCAATGACATGAGGTTCACATACAATGAGGTTAATCAAAGTTTCATACTTATAAATGGATAATTTGGCCCAAATATGCACTATGGTAATCTATAAGTGTAATTGGCTAGTAGAGGGTTACTTAAGGCTTGGAAAATATCCTAATAAGGTCCACATGGATAGACACACGGGCGTGTGTCTAGGCCGTGTGTGACACACGGGCTACTCCCATGGGTGTGTGCTATGACTGTGTGTCCCCTGCACCTGAAATTTTAAGTCAGCATAGAGCACAGGCTAAGCACACAGACGTGTGACTTCCCCGTGTTTATTTAACAGAATGGTAAGATTAAAGTCAGTGTTGCACACGGGCTAAGCCCACGAGCGTGTGCCTTGGCCCTATTGCTTACTGGAAAAAGGACACGGGCATCTTCTAAGCCCCACGGGCGTGTTGCACTTCAACTAAGGGAAATTTTCCTAAAGTGTCCCGAGTCTTTCGAACAATTTCAGTTTTGTTCCGTACTACCCCTAGGAGTGTTCTTAGGCCTCGAAAGCCTATATACCAGACAAAGTGCACATGTTTGAAAAGTTTTAAATTACGAGTGAAATTTAGCAACCCGAATGTGTAAGTTTGTAAAGGTGAATTACCGGTAATGCCTCGAACCCTATCCCGACGTCAGATACGGGCGAGGGGTGTTACATTTAGTTGTATCAGAGGTACGGTTTAGTCGGTTCTAGGACTACCGTAGAGGATGTTAAAGTTCGCTATACATGCAATTATTCGAATGTTGATAGTGTGACATCTCCTAATTGTTTAAATTGTTTTGAATATAGTAAATGTCTTCCAATCGAGCACAAGATGTGTCAGAGGGAGCCGAGAGCCATGCTCTAGCTTCCGTACAACGAGTTGTATCTAGTAGTAGTAGGAGACTTATGTCTGAAAGCCGGGAATAGGCCCGAGCCGTCTTCTTTGATATGATGGATGAATGGTTTGGGGATTACCTAAGGAATCGCCCCAACATACCACGACCGCCCCCGCCCCTAACCAACCTGATAAGGATATGCCACGAGGTATGGCACCGGTAAAAATCGGTAAGGCCCCTGTAGACAAAGCTTAGAAAGTATGAGGCTGAGGAATTCAGAGTGAAAGTCGATGATGATGCTGAAAGAGCCGAGTTCTGGCTTGAAAACACTACACGGGTGTTAGATGAATTGTCACGCACACCCGAGGAGTGTTTGAAGTGTGTCGTGTCCCTCTTGAAGGATACTGCATACCACTGGTGGAAGACCGTATCCTCGGTAGTGCCGAAGGAAAATATTACTTGGAATTTCTTCCAAACTGAGTTTAGGAAGAAATTTATTAGCCAACGATTTTTAGACTCAAAGCGAAAAGAGTTCCTGGAACTCAAACAAGGGAACAAAACTATAGCGGAATATGAGAGAGAGTTCGTAGGGCTAAGTTAGTACGCAATTAAATGGGTCCAAATTGAATCAGAAATGTGTAAACGCTTCAAGGAGGGTCCGAATGAAGACATCAAATTGTTGATCGGAATTCTTGAAATACGGGAGTTCGCTGCATTTGCTGATCGGGCCAAGAAAGCCGAGGAGCTTAATAACGAAATAAAGCAAGTAAAGAGAGAGGCTCGAGTTGCGAGCAAAAGGACCAGCGGTAAAACATTCTCATTCTCAACGAAGAAAGCTAGGAGCCAGCATGAACGCTTCACTTCATCAGTAGGATATTCGGGTAGAGCGAAGGGTCTTAGACGACGAAGTCAAAAGTCTTCCTCCCTGATGATGACTAGTGTGGGGAGTGTAGATGATCAAAAGCCGAAGTGTAAGAGCTACAACAAATTTCACTTTGGAGAGTGCCGAGTAAAAAGCGCTGCGTGTTTCAGATGTGGTTCTCTTGACCACTTTCTCAGAGACTGCCCAGATCGAATGGAAAAAGAAGTGGAAGTAACTCCAAAGTCGAATGCTCCTATGGCACAAGGTAAACCTCTAAGATACCCTGGAAGTGCTAGTGGCAGTCGAGTCGCAGCTAAAGACACTACAAGACTAGAGGCTAGAGCCCCGGCAAGAACGTATGCAATACGCACTCGAGAGGAAGCCTCTGCTCCTGACGTTATCACGGGTACTTTTTCCCTTTTTAATACGAGTATTATTGCTTTAATTGGCCCTGGATTGACGCATTCTTAGTTTGCATGAAATTGGTGTCTAGTATGAATATATCCGTTGAACCTACGGAATTTGTTATTAAAGTGTTGAACCCATTAGGCAAATCTATTCTAGTTGATAAAGTCTGTAAGGATTGTCCTTTGATGATTCAAGGTCATTGTTTTCCGGCTAACCTTATGTTGCTACCATTTGATGAATTTGATGTAATACTTGGTGTGGATTGGTTAGCCCTTCATGATGTAACTGTGAATTGTGGTAGTAAGTATATTAAGTTAAAATGTTTGGATGGTGAGACTCTACAGGTCGAATCAAGAGAATTGGGTTTGCCTCCGAATGTAATCACGACAATGGTTACCCAGAGGTACATGAGGAAAGGGTATGAAGCTTATTTTGCCTTTGTACTGAACACTAAGGAAATAGAGTTAAAGATTGAGTCTGTGCCGATAGTAAGTGAGTATTCAGATGTATTTCTGGAGGAATTACCAGGATTACCTCCTGAGAGAGAAATTGAGTTTGGTATTGAATTGATGCCAGGGACAACTCCTATTTCTATCGCTCCATATAGAATGGCACCAACCGAGCTAAAAGAGTTAAAAGCACAGTTGCAAGAGTTGACGGATAAAGGATTCACAAGGCCAAGTTTTTCAACTTGGGGTGCCCCCGTGTTGTTTGTAAAGAAGAAAGATGGTTCAATGAGATTATGTATTGATTATCGGCAACTGAATAAGGTAACCATCAAAAATAAGTATCATTTACCAAGGATTGATGATTTATTCGATCAGTTGAGAGAAGCCACTGTGTTCTCTAAGATAGACTTGAGGTCTGGCTACTATCAGCTACGTGTCAAGGAATCGGATGTGCCAAAGACAGCTTTCAAGACGAGGTATGGTCATTACGAATTCCTTGTTATGCCGTTTAGGCTGACGAATGCACCGGCCGTATTTATGGATCTAATGAATAGGATCTTTCGACCATATTTTGATAAGTTTGTTGTTGTGTTCATTGACGACATCTTGGTTTATTCCAAAGATGAGACAGAACATCCGAAGCACCTGAGAATTGTATTACAGACTTTTCGAGAAAACAAATGTATGCTAAGTTTAGCAAGAGTGAATTTTGGCTCCAAGAAGTTGGATTTTTGGGTCATATTGTTTCAGGTGAAGGCATCCGAGTTGATCTAAGTAAAATCTCTGCTATTGTTGATTGGAAACCGTCTAAAAATGTAATCGAGGTTAGAAGCTTTTTGGGCTTAGCCGCTTACTATCGAAGGTTTGTAAAAGGATTTTCTATGATAGCGGCTCCGATAACGAGGTTGCTACAGAAGGATGTTAAGTTTGAATGGACAGAAAAGTGTCAGCAAAGTTTTGAGAAATTAAAGACATTCCTGACTGAAACTCCTGTTTTAATGCTACCAGAACTGGGAAAGGAATTCGTAGTCTATAGTGATGCATCCTTAAATGGATTGGGCTGTGTGCTTATGCAAGATGGAAAGGTGATAGCCTATACTTCACGACAATTGAAGCCTCACGAGAAGAATTATCCGACCCATGACCTAGAGCTTGATGCAATTGTTTTTGCCTTAAAGATTTGGAGGCAATATTTATATGGTGAAATGTGTCGTATCTTTACGGATCACAGGAGTCTGAAGTACTTGATGACTCAAAAAGAATTAAATCTGAGACAAAGGAGATGGTTAGAATTAATTAAGGATTATGATCTGATCATTGACTACCACCCGGGAAAGGCGAATGTGGTCGCCGACGCTCTGAGCAGAAAATCCTTATTTGCTTTGAAAGCCATGGATACTCGTTTGACATTGCTTGATGATGGTTCGGTCTTGGCAGAGCTAGAGGCTAAGCCAACATTTCTGCAAAAAATTCATGATGCTCAGTTTAATGATGGTGACATGCAAGCAAAAAGGCTCAATGTGAGTCAGGGACTAAATCAGATTTCTGGATTAGTCCTGATGGGTGTTTGATATTCAGAGAGAGAGTATGTGTACCTAAAGACGATGAACTTATCCGAAAAATATTGCAAGAAGCTCATAGTAGCCGTTTGTCTATTCATCCGGGAAGTACCAAAATGTACAATGATTTGAAGAAAATGTATTGGTGGAACAGTATGAAAAGAGATATTTCTGAGTTTGTGTCAAGATGCTTGGTATGTCAGCAAGTTAAAGCTGAACATCAAGTGCCTTCAGGTTTGTTACAACCTGTGATGGTTCCCGAATGGAAGTGGGACAGAGTTACCATGGACTTCGTGATAGGATTGTCATTGACTCCGAAAAAGAAAAATGTCATATGGGTTGTAGTGGATAAGTTGACCAAGTCGGCTCATTTTATTCCGGTAAGGATAGATTATTCCCTTGATAGACTGGTCGACTTATACGTTTCTGAGATAGTAAGATTGCACGGAGTACCATTATCGAATATTTCAGACAGAGACCCAAGGTTCACTTTGAGATTCTAGAAAAAGCTACAGGAAGCCTTGGGGACGAAGTTGAGTTTTAGTATAGCTTTTCACCTTCAGACCGATAGTGAGTCTGAGCGAACAATTCAGATTCTTGAAGATATGTTGCGATGTTGCATCCTTGAATTTCAGGGTAGCTAGGAAAAATATCTGCCATTGGCAGAATTTGCCTACAACAATAGTTTCCAAACAAGTTTGAAAATAGCACCTTATGAGGCCTTGTATGGTAGGAAGTGCCGAACTCCATTATACAGGACAGAACTTAAGGAAAATCAGATTCATAGAGTGGATCTAATTAGGGAAACTGAAGAAAAAGTTAAAGTAATACAAGACTGTTTAAAAGCGGCACTGGATAGGCAAAAGTCATATGCTGACCTGAAAAGAAAAGAGATTGAATTCCAAGTTAGAGACAGTATTTTTGAAGGTGTCTCCATGGAAAAAGGTGTTGAGATTTAGTCGGAAAGGTAAATTGAGTCAGCGATTTATCGGACCTTACGAGATCACTGAAAGAATTAGACCATTAGCTTATCATTTGGCATTGCCACCTGAATTGGAAAAGATTCACGACGTGTTCCATGTATCCATGTTAAGACGATATCGATCAGACCCCTCTCAAGTGATTTCACCAGAGGAGATTGAGATTAGACCAGACATGACTTACGGAGAGGAACCAGTCAAGATTTTGGCCCGAGAGGTTAAACAGTTGAGAAATAAAAGTGTGACTTTAGTAAAGATTCTATGGCACCGACATGGTGTGGAAGAAGCTACATGGGAACCAGAAGAAACCATGAGAAACCAATATCCGAACCTGTTTACTGGTAAGACTTTCGAGGACGAAAATCCCTAAGGGAGGGAGAAATGTAACATCCCGAAATAGGGCCTAGTCAGAACAGTGATTTCGGGACCACAAATCCGACATAAAAATATTTATTTTATGATTATTATGAGACCTAGAATATGAGATTATGCATGTGTTAAAGTTTCATGAAGAAATTCCTTTAGTAAGGTGTCCAATTGGAAATTAGGGACTAAATTGAATAAATTGCAAAACTTAGATTCTAGAAGCAATTTGTATGAAATTTATTTAGATTATAAATTATAATGTCTTAAAGAGAATTTGCCCAATTTCTAAGTTTTTGGAAAAAATAGGCATGCATGGATAAAATTTCAAAGGAAAGACTTAAGGGCCTTTTGGTCATTTGGCATTTTAATGAAATAAAATGGGAAAAATAAGCCAAAATCAGCCATTCTTCTTCCTTGTACCAGCCGAAATTCTCAAGTCCTCCATAGCCAGGGTTTTCAACATTTTTAAGCTCAATAGTAAGTGCTCCCAAGCCCCATTTTTAATATTCTTTGTATTTTTAAAATCCCGGTAGCTTGATCTTTTCATTTCTACCCATATTTCATGCTAGGGTTCATGTTTAAAAATTTAACCATGCATGAGTTACTTTTATTTTGGTAGATTATGGAGGAGTATGAAAGTTGAAGGTGTGATAAGCATATTTTCCTAAGTGATTTTCATGAAAAACCCCTAAAGGGACCTTTTTGCAAAAGTTATTAAATATGCGGTAGAAATGAGAAAATAATAGAAAATGTGGGCTGCCATATGAAGGAAAAGTGTTTGGATAGGCTTGGTTAAGATAGAGATTGCATGTGTTTCATTATACGAGCCTAGGGATTAAATCGTAAAAATGTCAAAGTTTAGGGGCAAAACGGTCATTTGGACTGGGGTTAGAGATTAAACTTGAAAAATCTAATGTAATGAATTAATAATATAATTTGGTTATTATAGACCCCGAGGAACAAATTCCGGAGGTCGATCGAGGTAAACACAAGGTTTCGGAATAACCGAAACACAGCTCCGAAACAAATACCAGGTAAGTTCGGATAACTCGAGGTAAACGTATAACATGCATATTTATATGTTTAGTGAATGTATGATAATTGCATTTTTGATGGCATGAAAATGCATGAATTGCATCTTTAATAATGAATTGTTGAATAATGTCTCAGTTGAGGTTGGAAAGGGAATTCGATGGATAAACCATGATTTACATGAGACTTGAGATCCTGCATGTGTTGCAGAAAAGGATTTAGCCTGGACTGGTAATCTGAAGATCTCAAGTATAAAAAGGATCTATCCTAGACTGGTGTTCCTTGAGTGATCGAGCCTCCCGAAGAATATGTGTGCATTGTGAATTTAGCCCGGACGAGTAATCCGATTAGGGCCTGAATTTAGCCTAGACTGGTAATTCAGATCTGAGCTCATTAAGGGTGTTTGTCGTTATAAGGGATTTAGCATGGACTGGTAATCTCGACATAACCTTATGAGTTTATATTACGAGGGATTTAGCCTGAACTGGTAATCCCGTTATAGGATGTGAGGTTCGCAGGAGTGCATACTGAAACGATCATTAGTACGAATTGATGGAAATCGATGATCCATCGAGATTTCCTAGAAACTCAACGGGACTATCACAAGGAATATGTATAGATGATATGTTAAATTATGAGATCATCTAATATGAATTACATGGTACATTGTTATGTAACTAACTTGATGATTGAGTATATGTGTTAGGGAAACCATTTCATGCTTGTTGGTTTCATTGCCTAATATGGTTGCATGCTAAATAATCGGTAAGTTTACCTTCCAGTTATACGGGCTTACTAAGCATGTATATGTTTACCCCTCACTTTTCCCTACTTTTCAGAGCTCAAGGACTCATAAGGATTGGAAGACAATTGGAGAGTCAACACACTATCAACTAGACAAGCTTTGGTATAAAGACATTTCTATTTTGTCCAATGGCATGTATAGGATTTTTGAGTATTTTGTTATATATGTCATCTGATTTTCCTAGTGAAGGCATGTAAAAATATGTTTATCTCTTTTGTATATGGCCATGGGAATTGGCTCATTTTGAAGTAGGCTATGCCCTACAAATCTATGCATGTTTATATTCATATACGATGGCTTAGTTATAATTGGCAATGAGTTTTAATAACGAGCCAATCTTAATATGCCAAGCAAATATATAAATTATTAAATGCAAGATGAGAATTAACTTAGCATGTATGAAACCAATGACATGAGGTTCACATGCAATGAGGTTAATCAAAGTTTCATACTTACAAATTGATAATTTGTCCCTAATATCCACTATAGTAATCTATATGTGTAATTGGCTAGTAGAGGGTTACTTAAGGCTTGGAAAACAACTTAATAAGGTCCACATGGGTAGACACACGGGCGTGTGTCTAGGCCGTGTGTGAGACACGGGCTACTCCCATGGGTGTGTGCTATGACCGTGTGTCCCCTGCACCTGAAATTTTAAGTCAGCATAGAGCACGGGCTAAGCACACGGGCGTGTGACTTCCCCGTGTTTATTTAAAAGAATGGTGAGGTTGAAGTCAGTGTTGTACACGGGCTAAGCCCACGGGCATATGCCTCGGCCCTGTTGCTTACTGGAAAAAGGACACGGGCGTGTTCTAAGCCCCACGGGCATATTGCACTTCAACTAAGGTAAAATTTCCTAAAATGTTCCGAGTCTTTCGAAGAATTTTGATTTTGTTCCGTACTACCCCTAGGAGTGTTTTTAGGCCTCAAAGGCCTGTATAAGAGACAAAGTGCACACGTTTAAAAAGTTTTAAATTATGAGCAAAATTCAGTAACCCAAATGTGTAAGTTTGTAAAGGTGAATTACCGGTAATGCCTCGAACCCTATCCCGGCGTCGGATACGGGCGAGGGGTGTTACAAAAAAATTCTACAAAAAACTATGGAACAGTAATATCCCAGCCAAAATTAAGATTTACATTTGAAAATTTTCCTGGAATTTCATCCCTAATCTAGCTAATTTATTCACAAAAAGACTGGTGACGGAGATTACATGCCCAAGATGTGAAAGGGTTGCTGAGAATGTTGAACACCTATTGCTAGAATATGCTGTTACACGAGAGGTCTGGGTAAGTTTAAATCTTGATTGGATATTAACAGGATTAAATATGAACTGTTGGGAATGGCTTACTTGGGTATTTAAAAGCTATATTGGGTCACAATTTCGTTTATTCTGTTGATCATTATGGGCGATCTGGACTAACAGAAATAAAAGGTTATTTGAAGGGAAGAGAAGTAGGGGCTGTGATATAGTTGCATAAGCCTTAAGATATACCAAGGAAATTAACGAGTGTGAGAATAGTAAACTGACCAAGGAAATCGTGCCTGTGGAATGGTGTCCCCCGAATGTGTCTGATATTAAAGTGAATTTCGATACGACCTTTGACAAGGCACAGGCTACATCGGCCTCAAGGGTGGTAGCGAGAAATGCTTCTGGAGAGATTCTCGCCTCCAAAATGGTGGTATATAAGGCAATTGTTTCTCCATTCACAGCAAAGGTACATGCGTGTCTCCAAGCAGTTTTATTAGAGAAACAAAAATGATTTACATCAGCTGTAATCGAATGGGATTCAGTTTCAGTAATAAAGAAAAGTCAGTCAAATCTAGTGGACAGATCGATGATAGGGGCTTTGATAATGAGTATTCAATGCCAAAAATGATTCTTCCATCATATTTTATTCAAGCACATTCCTAGATCAGCAAATATAACAGCCCATCATACCTTCGCACAAGCTCTTTATGCAAACCTGTATATCGCAACATCAAGTGTAGTTTGGCAAGGACTGAGTCACCCACCTGAAATTGTACATCTCTTCGATTGTGATCGGCTCATTTCTTGTTGCGCTTACTTGCCTTGTGTAAACAAGCTCTAGCCAACTCATTCTTCTCTTTCCAATCATTCGCAAATCGATAAGCTGCAAGATTTGGTCCTATATAATGGGTCACATCAGCATTGGGTGTGAGTGGTTGTTGGCTTGTTACTATCTCGAACGGGCTTTGATTTGTGGCCCCACTTCGCTACAAGTTGTATGAAAATTGGGCCACATCCAACAACTTTGGCCAATCCTTTTATGTCGCACTCACATAATGCCAAAGATATGTTTCTAACAACACATTCGCTCGTTCGGTTTGCCCATCTGTTTTGCCGATGCATACTTGTGGAAAAGTTCAAGTCTAAGCCCATTGACTTGAAAAAATTCATCCAGAACTGGCCCGTAAATCACCAGTCTCTATCACTGATAATAGACAGTGGCACTCCCCAATATTTCACCACGTGTTTGAGAAATAAAAGGGTCTCCTCCTCAGCAGGGCATTCCTTGGTAGCTGGAATAAACGTCGCATACTTTGAAAACCTATCCACCACAACAAAAATACTTGAAAACCCATCAGACTTAGGCAACTCAACAATAAAATCCACGGATACACTCTCTCATAGTCTTTCCAGAATGGGCAAGGCTTGTAGCAAACTGGTTGGACTCTTTAACTCAACATTGTCTTGTTGGCATACTAGACAAGTCTTCACATAGGTCTCCTCATGTTTACCCATATGAGGCCAATAGTAACGATCCTCTAAAAGGGCCAAGGTATGGTACATTTTTGGATAGCCTACCCATCTCGAGTTATGACATTCCTTCATAACTTCCTTACACAAATTCCCATAGTGAGGCACATAGAGGCGATACCCATAACTGTATAGCAATTCGCCATCAAGCCAAAATCTCCTCGTTTTCCCCTCCTTGGCAAGCTCAATCAAACTTTTGGTTGTGGGGTCATGGGACAATCCCTCTCGAACGCGCTCTAATAAGGAACCATCGGGTTGACTGATTGCCGCAAATTCCATCTTTTGGTTAAGTGCATTACCCACAATGTTGGCACTTCCTGACTTATACTCCATCATGAAATCAAACTCAGCTAGGAAAACATGCCAACAAGCCTGTTTGGGAGACAACTTTTTCTAGATTAGAAAATAATTGTTGGCAACATTATCAGTAAGGACCACGAACCTTAAACCCAGTAAATAATGTCTCCATGTGTGCAAGCAATGCACCACAATGGTCATCTCCTTTTTTTGGACCGTGTATCTCCGCTCCGTCTCGTTAAGCTTTTGACTCTCAAAAGCAATTGGATGCCCATCTTGCATCAGTACTTCCCAAATGGCATAATCTGATGCATCCGTGCGTACCTCATACGGCTTCGAATCATCCAGGAAAGCAAGTACGAGCTCCCTCATTATTACTTGCTTTAATTGATTAAGGGCCCTTTCACATTGCAAATTCCAATTCCATACCTCCCTTTTTTTCAACATGTCCGTCAAGGGTGTGGTAATTCTAGAATATTTCTCGATGAAGCGTCAATAGTAATTTACCAACCCAAGGAAGGATCTTAACTCTGTCACCCTGGTTAGAGGCTCCCACTCAACAATAGCCCGAATCTTACTCTCATCCATTCGGATATTGCCACCTCTCATAATGCGGCATAGGAATGGTACTTCTTGTTGGGCAAATGAGCACTTCTTCTTTTTGATAAACAACTCATTTTCCCTCAATGTTTTGAACACCTCCCTCGAATGTCTCACATACTCCTCGAGAGACTTACTATACACCAGAATATCATCAAAGTAAACAACCATGAAATGGTCAAGGAAAGGTTGAAGTACCTTATTCATTAGGATACAGAATGTAGCTGGGGTATTTGTGAGTCCGAAAGGCATCATAAAGAACTCATACGAACCATACCGCGTCATACAATTTGTCTTTGGCCTGTCCCCCTCGGCTATCCAAACTTGATGGTACCCCGATCTCAAATCTAACCTGGCAAGCCATCTCGTACTACCAAGTTGATCAAACAAATTTGCAATAAGAGAAATAGGATACCTGTTCTTCACAGTGATCTTGTTTAGAGCCCGATAATCAATGCACATTCTCAACGACCAATCATGTTTCTTTTGGAACAACACTAACACACCATATGGAGATTTAGATGGTCTAATAAATCCCGTATCTAAAAGCTCCTTCAATTATTTCTGCAACTCTTCTAATTCTGGTGGAGACATACGATATGGGGCCCTTACTGGTGGCACCATGTTAGACACTAACTCGATTTTGTGGTCCACCTCCATCTTACGTGGAAAACTTTTGGGCAACTGAACGGACATCACATCCCGAAAAGATTGCAATAACTCTCCCACTTCTTTCAGAATCTCACCAACGAACTTAACAGCCTTCTCGTTCTTTAAGGTGGCCAAATAGGAAATTTCATCTCTACGTACTCTTTTAGCAAATTGAATTGCTGACAGTGTTTTTCCCTCTAGGCTTCTTTTCCTTATCATTCTCACCATGCATTGATGGTGCGAATCAAAAATCACCATGTAATTACTCGAAGGAACAATGAAAGCATTAATCCGGTCAAGAAAACTTAGTCCAACCATAAAATCATAGTTATCAAGTGGTATTACCTTAATGGATGCTTTACTGGTCCAATTGCCAAGTTGGAGATCCACTCCCTTCGTAAACCCCTTGATTGGAACACTTTCTGAGTTCACTGTTTTGATCTGACCCGACTCATTCTCTATCTTGATGACAAGTTTACAAGCAGCCACTTCGGACATGAACAAATCAAATGCACCTGTGTCGACAAGAGCATCCAATTTTTTGTTGGTCACAATGATGTCTACAAACATTAGCCTATGACTCGTCTTATCTTTGATACCCCTTAGTATCGAACCAAGATTATTATCCTCCATATCTGACTCCACTTTGGCTTCCATAGCAGAAAGTGCAGCCTTCTTTGGACATTCTTTGATCATATGTGGGACATCATAATGGAAGTAACTTATAGGCCCACTCTTCTTTTTGTCCCAAGTTTTCCTACCGTTTTCATTCCTAGTGGGCCTTTCTTTGTCTCCCCCATTATTTCCCTTTGGATTGAATTTGGGCTTAGAAAACACAAGCCTGTCTTTCTTCCCACCAAATTTGGCCAACGATTCTGCTATAGACATGGCCTTGGTAAGCTCTTGGACTTCTCGGCATTGCAAATCTTGCTTCGCCCATGGTTTCGACCCATCCATGAAGGAAAAGAATGCCTCTTTCTCACCCATATTTGAGATTTTAAGTATGAGTTTGCTAAATTCCTGCACATACTCCCTCATAATGCCTTGTTGCAAAAGTCGATACAACTTTGCTCGGGCTTCATCCTCGGCATACTCTAGATAAAACTGTGCCTTGAACTCGCATTGGAACTCCTTCCAAGTCTCAATTTCGGTTCTAAAACATCTCACATCGGTGGACCTACGACATCACCACAATAAAGCAACGTCAGTAAGATACATAGCAGCAGTAATTACCTTAGTGGCATCATCTGTGATGCCTTTGGCATGGAAGTATTGCTCGACTCTCCACAGAAAATTATGCACATCTCTTGTGGACCTTATTCCCTTGAACTCATTAGGCTTGGGAACATCCACATTGGGCTTGGGTACGACAGCAACATACCCTTCATTGCCCAAAATAGCCTTGCAGATTGTGATTTCACCCTTGAGCTCCACAATCTCCTCTTTCAATGCCGTCATCATAGCCTCAATGGCATCATCTCTACCAGTTAACTTTTTAACATAGTCTGACACATACTTTTTGAACTGCTCTTTCATGGACTGCAACCTATCAATGAGCCTATCATTGACATCATCAATCCTCTCTTTGACATCCCCCACAGATTCCTCGAGAGTGACGACTCAATCTTCCAAAACCGGTAATATGTCTCTTGAATGAATAGCTGCCTTAGCCCTCTCATGGGTCTCTATTCCCTTAACATTCTCAGCAACTTCTTTTGACATCTTTCAACGATGCCTACGAACACTAAGTCGGATACCAACTGTCACGGACTTAGAGTTTTCACAAGCAACCAGTGCAGCTTTAGGCAGTTTCTTCGCTCAAAAACGCCTAAGTCAACCTAACTCGCAATAATTGAAGATTCAACAGAACTCCTCTTAGGCACCCACGAAGAACAGTAGAAGAATGAAGTAAGAACGAACTTGAAAGATAAACAAAAGCCGCAGAAAAGTAAGAACACTTGAGAGAAAAGTTTGAGTGAATGCTCTCAAAATTCTATTAATAACTGAATGAATTACAATGAGGGGGAGAGGCCTCTATTTACAGCTGAGCCTCCCCAAAATCAATGGTACAGATCAAAATACATCAATGTCTAAGATTAAAAGCTATCTCAATATCAAATATCTAAGATTACAGAATTGTATCTTCTAAAGATTACATTTAATGTCTAGGATCACATATCTTTGAAGATCACCTTCCATATTTGCCAAGCATATCTTTGAAGATCACTTTCCATATTTACCAAGCTCCGAAGATGGGCTTTCAATCTCTCCAAGTAATGGACCAGTCCGATTAGGCCTAATGACCTCCCTCGAATTCGATGGATCGTACAAGTTCGTCATGGTTGTAGGCTCCCATGCACAACCCATGACACTTGTACCTTGTCTAACTTTCCAAATAATTAAAATAATTAGACCAACCTCAATATAATATTGTAATACGCTCGTAAATGTTAATAAATAATATTCACAAATTCTATCATTAGGAAAACAACATTTCAAAACCCCCGTTTTTGACTCCACTGACTTTTTGGTCATTACAGGACCTTTGTTATGCTAAAAAATATTTTCCTATATTAACAACATCACCTTAGTACAAATTTAAAAAAAAAAAAACAACAACAACAAAGTTGGATTGTACTAGCATGTTGCATACCGTATAGCTTCATTCATAGGTGGATTTGGGATGATCCATACTTAGAGGAGTACATAAAAGAAAGAGATCTTAATAATCTTAATGATACAAATTTAGATTTAGATAATGATAAACTCAGTTAATGACCAACATTTGATGAAAAAGGGCTTATGTTAAATATTAAAGAGGGAATAACCCAATAAATATGGAACACTATAACAATTAGATAAAATTAAATATGATGTTTCTTTTTCTTGTCATTTTTATTAGTAATTGTATTATCAACTATCTTTTTTGGATTAAAATAATACATATGATTATTTGATTTTAATTTTTATTACTTTTTTTAGAATTTTTTTTATTGTGCAAATAATTTTTTATAGTAACTAATATTTTTAAAAACATATATTATGTAACTATATAATTACATTTTGTATTACCAAACATGGCATAGGAAATTATAATATAATTACACTCTGTCAGCTAAAGACGTCTTGAAAATTGCAATTCTTTGTGACTACTTACTACCCTATTAATTATAATTTCATTCAATTACTCTCTGTTGTCCAAACAGACACTTATGATTTTAAATTTTGAATTTGAATTTCAAAGATTATGTAAATTGAATAGTAAATTATTTTAAAAATGTAACATTCATGATAATTTTTAAATTCATGAATTTATTATATCTCTATTTAGAGTTTAATATTTTAATATTTAAAAATTCCATATATTTTTTCACTTTTCTACCTATTTTATACATAATATATGTATTTTATTATTACCATTTATCTAACAAATAAAATTTAAATTTAAATCTGAAATTTCAAATCTATATTCACTTAGAAAAAAATTTCTTGAGTCAATATCGGGTTAAATGTACCTTTTAAACCATATTTTCCACTTTCTTAGTCACAAATTCATCTACTCTTTCTAGAAATAATTGAATGAATAAGTTTATGTCACATTAATAATTTCGTCTTAAATTTCAAAATTTTAATTTGAATTTAATTTTTTTTAAAGTTAAAATACCAATATAAAATAAAACTATTAAAAAGATATACATTATTACATACATTCTTTTTTTTTTGTCAATCCTATAAACCAAAAGCAATAATGGAAACATAAACACAACTTTGACAAGTTCAAGATCAATCGTTCAAAACTCCCCAATTAAAAAGCTACAATATTTGATGGGTTTTCAAAATATTTGAATAACATTTCCATGGGTAATTTTTTTTATTTTCCTTTTGTGGGAACCCATCTTTTAACATTTCCAAATAATTTCCTCGTTTTGGGAAGACCAAGATTAAAGTTTTTAAGGTGTTGTTCTTACATACCCAAAATCGATTTAAGTCGTACTGTTTAGCTTTATTAAATCCGATTTTACTTTAATTTGATTAATACTTAAATGAATTCGATTAAATATAATTTTATATTTAAAACTAAAAATTATAATTAATCGAGCTGAGCTTAACAGAATTTTAATTATTTTATTTAATTTATCATTAGCTTTATTTTTATAATATGAAAATAAATATTTTATATTTAAATTAATAAAAATAACTTTAAATACTATATAAAAAAATTATTACTAAAGAAAAACCTAATAAATCCAATTTATCTAAGCAATAGAATTTGGTTATATTTAATTATTTTCTATACTATAGGTTGAATTGTTTGAAACCAAAATTTTATATAATAATTGTTTTTTTTTTCAAAATCCATCTTAAATGAATTGTAATTAGAGGTGGATGTTTGATTGAATCAAATCGAATTGAGTGAAAAAATTTTGAGTTGGCGAGTCTTATTTTATCATTCTAACTCGATTTAAATTTTTGTTCGAATCAAGTCAAGTGAAATGAAATTCAAATCGAGTCAAACCGAATCGAGTTAAATTATTCGAGTTAAATTAAAAAAATTAAACATGTCAAATTAAAATATTGTTACAATATAACTAATTTCATGTTAGAGCACATAAATTTGAAACCATATATATTTGAAAAAAATTCAAAACTAAATAAAAAAATATTTTAGTATGATAAACTTGAATCGTTAATTAACTTATTTAGGTCCACAAAATTATTATTTTAGAAAATTTTTAAAATTGTTAATTTTTTTATATTTTGGATTTCTTTGTAATTTTTATTGTGAGAGAGACTAATTTATTCATTTTTAAAATCGATAATGATCAAAAAAGTATTTAAACTAACATATTATTTGAATTATTTAAGTTATTCGAATTGTAAAATTTAAATCAAGTAACTCGAAACTCAAATTACTTATTTAAATTAACTCAAAAAAATCAAATAACTCATTTTAATTAACTCAAAATTTAAAAAAAAAATCGATTTTTTCATATCTTAACAAATTTTGGTCCCCCAACATTGCGTAGTATCACCCATACTGATGAGATATAGAGTTGAAAAGAGCGGTCAAACAATCAAAGCTCATATTTTTGGTGTTGTGTGTTAAAATAGATTTAGAAGCATGGGATAAATCAAAAGATTAAAGATTATATTTTTGTTCGACCAAAAGATTATATGTTTATATTATAAGATCCGGCAGCCATGATCGTTCTACCCACCTCCTTAGAAACAGCACTGCACTTCTCCATTTTCTTCCTTCAGAATTAAAACTTCACACATCTTTTAATCTTATACAATACGTACACCCTTGAAACGCGCTCTTCCCCATCCCCCATAAATGCAAATATACCCTTCAACAATTAACCAAACCAATCTGATAAACAACAAAAAGAAGAAGATCGAAGGAAGAGAGGAAATCATTAACCTATTGATTGCGTTTAAGGCCCAATGTTGGAATCTGAGTACTCTTCAGTTGAGTTGCAATGGACGTTGTTAATGTCGGACTCGGACATGGCAGCAGCCGCTCAACAGCTGATGCTACTCAGCGATGAAGATAACAGCAGTGGCACCAGCAGCAGCAATGGCAACAACAACAAGAAGCAGAAATTCAAAGCGAAGATGATGAAAGACGAGAGATGCTTGGAACAAAGTCAAAATGAGATAACTTCAGCAAAGATTGAAGAAATTTTTGGGAAAGAGGAGATTTCGAGACCAACTAAGAAACGGAGGTATCGATTCCTTGAGAGTATTTACAAGGAGACAAAGTCTATGGAGGTTAGCTACGGTTCCTCTAGAAATATTATTAATTAGACCTAACTTCTCTAAAGAGGGATTAGTAATTTTGTTTTTGGAAGGGAAAATTGAAAATGAAGACTTGTTTTCTTCTGGGTTTTGGTCATTAATCATGATCATGAAGCTTTGATCAACTGACTTTTCTTTTTACTTTTAATTTGGTCAATATTTAGAAATTTTAAGAGTGGGATTAGGGAAGAATTCTTTATTTTGAACTTGTTGTAGGGTAAAGGGTGTTTTTCTAGATAGAAGGTTGAGCACAGTTTGGCCATGGCTGCTGCCATTCCTTTGATCTGCAATGCAAATTCAGCTGCTGTTCTTGTCTTTGGGTTAATTATATAATTTTATGTGGTACTTATTTCACTAATGAAAAATCTAATTTTATGGTGAGATCAAAAGTGATGAAGCGCAAGTGTTTTCCTTGATCTGATACATGATGAGAAAATTTAAACGAAGATGAAGAATTTAATACATGATGAGCTTAAAATGTGCTTGACCTGCATAATGCTTTCTATACGTGCGTTTGCGTGTTGTTCAATTTAATATATCTGTACTATTATTCTTTATAATTTGTGAAAATTGTGGATTTAGCCCATCTACTTTAATTTAATTATTTTTAGTTCATATATTTTTCTAATTGATCAATTTTAGTTCTTATACGTTTTTTGGATTATAAAATTTTAGTTCTAACTCAAATAGTAGCTGTTAAATCTTTTAGCTTAAATTCAAATTCCAATCTTATATTATATGTACAATTGTAGATTTAGTTTATATTCTCTTACTGAATCATTTCAAGTCTCTATACTTTTTCGAATTTTAAAATTTTAATTTTGATTAATGACAATTATCAATCCATTAACTGGACTTTTAGTGTGTAATACGTGGAAATAGTATAGCATAACTTAATAAATTTAAGAGGTACCATTTAGTAATGAAAGAAATTTTATAAATTGAAAAGTATAAAGTATAAAAATGACTAAATTAAAATATATGAATTAACTCTATAATTTTTACAAAATATAGGTACTAATAATAAAATTTAACCTCTTTAAATGTTTGATTAAGTTGTTATATACCAGTGTATTTTCTAGTATACAGAGCTGGTATATAAAATATGGTGTTTGTACAGAAAAAGTTCATCATGAAAACCTACACACTAACTTCTCCAACACCTAATAAAAGATTTATTAAAAAGAATTATAACGTAAGCCATCAAAATCAATTAGAAGAATTGAATTCTAACTCCTAAAAATATATAATTTTATAAATTCATTTTAATCCAATTTATTAATTGAACCGACTTATATTAAACTAGTTTAATTAAATTAATTAAGATTTAATTTGATTGGTTATTAATTAAATTGACTACTCTTCTTTGTCTCAAATCTATTTCAAAAATAACTATTGTCTTCTTTTTTCATCATAATCAGGATATTCACCTTTGGTAATAATAATTAATTTCTTCGCCGTAAAAATTCTCAAAAAAAAATAAACAGTCCATTCTTATAAGAGAAAATTGAATCCCCAACCATATATATATATAAGTAGGAAACAAGGTGAAGTAGTACCCAACCACACCAACTTTTGCCTTTGTTGCATGTTTAGTTATTTTTGTTCCCTTCACCTTGTGGGAAGAGTTGGCATTATATTCAAAAACCTGCGTTAGTTAATGCTTTTATTAAAAGCTGTATTTTCGTTTTCTTGGAGATCTCATATAGGAGGACGAAAAGAAATTGGTGCTGATAATATGTTTGCAGCTATAATTGCTTCTAATATGTACAATCATAATGAGGTTGTGCCTCAAATTGTAAAAGAAATGAGAAGAAGCAATATAGGTTGAGTTAGAGTGAATAGTCAAACTAAAAGCATATGAATCAGTAGCTCTGACACTTGAAGATATCATATTGGGTTTTGTATGTGAGATGCTTATTGTATAAAACTTTGTGGGTAACATATTTTTATTGCCATGGATGCAATTATTTTCAAATCTTTTACAGTTGGTGAAGCACGTGACATATATTTAACGGATGTTATAATAATAATTTATTTGTTTGTATTCGTGGTTATAAAAATATAGTATCTAAATCAAAATGTTTGAAGCATACTTGAAAACGTCAACAAACATACTCCATTAAATTACAAAGATCCTGTATAATTATATATTGAAAATGGATATGAAAATAATGTTGATGGCTTAAACATAGTAAAGATCTTTGTAATTGCTATCTATTTAAAGAAGGAATTTGATGCCAAGAATTGCAATAGGTTGAAATTTTATCTTGGATATATTGAAACAATTTAATAAAGTTAATTAGCTTTATCCATTAAGCTATGTTATGATTGATCCTCAAGTATTATATCTTAGTACAATAAGTGCATTTTTGTATCTCACAAATTGCACTAAACTAGATATAGCCTTTGTAGACAATTTACTTGCAAGTTTAATTCTGCACCAACATAAAGGCATAAGACGGTTTGTGAAACATGTTTTTTTTGGTTGTCTCTATGGAACATCTTATATGGGTTTACTTTCCCAAATGGAGTAAAATCAAAATTAATGACGTCTGTTAATGCATTATATCTTTCTAGTCATCATAAAGTTCAGTCTTAGATCAACTATGTTTTCACATGCAATGATATTACTATCCCATGGCAGTCTCTGAAGCAAACAATCATTACTATCTCATCAAATCATGCAAAAATATTAATCATGTATGAAGCAAGTCGTGAATGTGTGGGGTTAAGACTATGATTCAACGTACAAGAAAAGTATATGGATTTTTATAGATAATGCAAGCCAACAATATTGCATGAGGGGTTACTAAATTCGGAGACATTTCCGATAGCCATCAGTGGAGTAGAATTTTTTTTAGTAAATGTACATTTAAAATTAAATAATTAAGAATGATATATTTACTAAGCAAATTTAAATAATTCATGAAATAATTTAATTACAATATTTCAATTTTAACACACACGTCGATTAAACTAGATAATGAATACTTTAATTCAAGAACCACCTAATTATCTAAATTAATTGATCTGAACACGTAAAATATACAAAATAAACATGTTATCAAATATGTTTATCCTCAAGCATATTGTATATCCCTACATTAGAAACTATACAATAATTTAGGTGAAAAATGAATAAGTATTCAAGTACATAGTTTAACCAACAAGTGTCATAAAATTTAAATATGTAAATTCAATTACTTCACTAAATTGCAATCGAACCAAAATCTGCAAGGTATTTATTCTCAATTAATGATACAGTAGATTTGGGACATAATCAAACCTTTTTATGCGAAGTGAGGTGACAACCTAAGCATCTTACCCCGGTTACTTAGTTTGACACGTTTCCAAATGGACCATTTTTCCCTACTCATTGCATCTCGGTTAGCGGAGCGTTTGCAAGTTTCCGATTCGTCCCTCGAACCTTTTTACGCAAAATGAGATGACAACCCAAGCACATCATCCCGGTTACTAAATTCGATCACATTCCCAAAATCTCCACTCATAACTTAAGCCATTAGCAGAGTAGAATTTTTTTTTCACAAATACATTTAAAATTAAACAACTAAGAATGATATATTTATCAAGCAAATTTATAAACAATCAATTTTCATGAAACAATTTAATTACAATATTCCAACTTTAACACACACGTCGATTAAACTAGATAATGAACACTTTAATTCAAGAACCACCCAACTATCTAAATTAATTGATTTGAACACGTAAAATATACAAAATAAACATGCTATCAAATCTCCCTACTTAACCTATGCTTGTCCTCAAGCATATTGTATATCCCCACATTAGAAACTATCCAATAGTTTATCAAAAATCAAGCATCTCTTCTGCAACCATGGTCAATCTAAATAATTTAGGCAAAAAATGAATAAGTATTCGAATACACAGTTTAATCAACAAGTGTCATAAAATTCAAATATGTATATTCAATCACTACACTAAATTGCAATCGAATCAAAATTTGCAAGGTATTTATTCTCAACTAATTATACAGTAAATTTGGAACATAGTCAAACTTTTTTACGTAAACTGAGATGACAACCTAAGCACCTTACCCCGGTTACTCAATTTGACATGTCTCTAAACGGATCATTTTTCCCTACTCATGGAAGCTCGGTTAGTGGAGTGTTTGCAAGTTTCCAGTTTGTCACTCGAACCTTTTTAGGCAAAATGAGATGATAACTCAAGCACCTCATCCCAGTTACTAAACTTGATCATATTCCCAAAATCTCCACTTATAACTTAAGCCATCAGCGGAGTAGAATTTTTTTTTCTCAAATACATTTAAAATTAAACAACTAAGAATGATATACTTACCTTGCAAATTTATAAATAATCAATTTTCATGAAACAATCTAATTACATTATTTCAACTTTAACACACATGTCGATTAAACTAGATAATGAACACTTTAATTCAAGAACCACCCAACTATCTAAATTGACTAAGCATTGGAATTAGAGACTCAATATCAAACAAATAAATGAATAATCTCAGCATAAGAATTAACACATGCAAAAGAGAAACAATCATGCATACTTACACATACTTACCCCTTACTTAACCTATGCTTGTCCTCAAGCATATTATATAAGAATTAAAGTAAGTAGAGAGAAATGTCAAGTTTACTCCCTGTGTGTGTTTAATTTGGCAAATGATGGTTTGGGCAGTTCGGATTGGTTTTGGTTGGTTCGGTCCTGGGTGTATGTTTCAACAAATGGCAGTACTGAAATTTCACAAGGCATGCTTGATGGTCGTGAAACTAACTAAAAATTCAACTAAGGCAAGCGCACCTATCGAACAGTAGTATAGTTATGGTGAGACCGAAAATATTGTATCCACGAGGACTAAAAGTACTAGTAATTACTAACTTTTTATTATCTAGCCTAAAAATTAAAGGGATGTTTTTATCTAAAACTAATTATCTAATTAACTAAGATTGCGACAGAGATTAAAGTTGGAAAACACTTTTGGAAAAACGATGGAGAAGACAATACCCAAGGAAGAATCCACCTAGACTTCACTTATTACCTCTGAATTAGACGATTTATTCACTTGCCTTAATCCGTAGAAATCCCTGATTTTTGTTAATATCTCTCTCGAGACTAAAAACAACTGACTCTAGGTTGATTAATCGAAATCTCTTTCTAATTAAAACCCCTATTGTCACATTAACTCGATATATGGATTCCTTTATTAGATTTGACTCTAATCTAACAGATTTATGTCGTCCTATCTCTAGGATTGCATGCAACTCCGCTTAATTATGGAAGATCTACTGTTAAACAGGGACTTTTGCTCTACTGAATAAGCACATCAAAAACCTGAATTAATATCCTAGAATATTAAAACAAGGGTTAAACTCACAATTAAGAATAAGAACAAGTATTTATCATATAAGTCAAAGAGTAATGAGATTCGTCTTAGGTTTCATCTCCCTTAGGTATTTATGGAGTTTAGTTCATAATAATAGAAAACATCTCAAAAATTGGAAAACAACAAAACATAAAGAAACCCAAAGAACTTCTAGGAAATTGGATGGAAATCTTCAGTCTTGATGTAGGTCCTGCCTCTGAGCTGATTCCGATGGCTATCCTTGAGTATTTTCTCCTTCTACTCTGCATGTCCCCCTTTTGATTCTCTTCTCGGGTGTTTATATAGACTTTGGAATACTTCAAAACCCTAAAAATTGGCCTTTTTCGAGTAGAATTAGACTTGGGCTCGACAGGGACACGGTCGTGTGCCACGCCCGTGTGAAGATGCTCAGGCCGTGTGCAGTTCTGACTTGATTTTGTGTCAACACGGCCATGACACACAGGCGTGTGGTTTACCCGTGTGTCACACACGGGCGTGTGGATCACCCGTGTGGAAGTGCCTATGCCGTTTGAAATTCTGAATTAGGCTCATTTTGTCCCTTTTTGGCTCGTTTCTTGCTCTTTTCGCCTTCTTATGCTCACCTAAGTATAAAACATGAATTTAAAGGATAAGGAGCATCAAATTCAATGAAACCAAGGAAAGATCATCACTAAACATGCCAAGTATAGGGTAAAAATATGTATATATTATGGTTTATCAATGCTCATGCCACAAAAGAAATCTAATTCTGATTTATTTTTGGATGAAAAAGGATAACCTCCACCATTATTCTTGGAAAATAACACATTAAAATAGATTAAATAATAATCTTATTATTTTTTTATTTTCAACATAAACTAAAATTAATTCAAAATTAAATAAATAAATATAGGTCGCCTCCAAAAAAGCGCTTTTATTTAACATCGTTACCTCGACGACCTGAAAGTTTTATTCAATCTGCTCTTCAATTATTAACTCCTTGACCATATGCACCTGAAAATTTTTGTAGAAAAGCTTCAAACGTTGTCCATTTTCTTCGAAGATCTTCCAAGATTCTTCACTTTTGATTTCGACTGCACCATGCGGAAAAATGTCAGTAATGACAAAAGGCCCTAACTAGGGGTATGCAAATTTCGGATAAAATCGAATTAATTTGGTTAACTAACTGAATTCGGTTAATCGATCGGTTAACCGAATTAATTCGGTCGAGGGTCGATTAATAATTTTTTGGAAGTTCGGTTAACGGTTAATTCGGTTCGAAATCGGTCGGGTAACCTAATTAACTGAATTTAATAAATAATACTATAATATATAAGTATTTGATCGGTTTGGTTAATTTTTTGGAAATATAAATTAATCGGTCGGTTAAGTCGGTTAATTTTTTATATATTTTATACTTGTTTTAACCAAAAATAAAAAATATATATATTTTGGTTAATTCGGTTAACCGACCGAATTAACCAAAAAAAATCGGTTCGATTAATTTTTTTGAAAAAATTTCAGTTTAGTTAAGGGTTTAAAAGGGTCGGTTAATGGTAGTTCGGGTCGGTTAACCGATTGAACACCCCTAGCCCTAACAACTTAGTTCGGAGTTTACCTGCAAAAATTCTTAGTGTAGAGTCATAAAGTAGTATATAAAAAATATTTTTTTTTGGTTAATTCGGTTAACCGACCGAATCAACCAAAAAAATTCGGTTCGGTTAATTTATTTTGAAAAAATTTTGGTTCAGTTAAGGGTTTAAAAGGGCCGGTTAATTCGATTAATGGTAGTTCGGATCGGTTAACCGATTGAACACCCATAGCCTTAACCACTTAGTTCGGAGTTTACCTGTAAAAATTCTTAGTGTAGAGTCATAAAGTAGTATTTTCTGCCCAACCGAAAATTATTTTCAAGTTATCTTTTGATTATTGAATGTATTGATTTTATCTTTATAAACTTGGGCATTTTCGTATGCTTCTCATCGAATTTCCTCAAGTTCCTAAATACGTAATTTTCAATACTTACATGCAGCATCCAGCTCCATGTTGAATTCCTTAACAACCTAAAGCGCCTTGTGTTCTAATTCTACAAAAAGATGACATGGCTTACCAAATATAAGTCGGTAAGGAGACATGCCTATAGGTCTCTTATAAGTTGTGCAATATGCCCATAGTGCTTCATTTAATCGCAAACTTCAATCTTTCTTATCTGGCTTAACGGTCTTTCCAAAATCAATTTGATTTCTCTATTTGATACTTCTACTTGACCGTTTGATTTATGGGGATAAGTCGTAGTAACTTATTGTACTACCCCATATTTTTTCAAAAGTGCGTCGATTACCTTATTGCATAAATGCATTCCCTAATCGCTGACTAGTACTCGCGGTGTGCCAAATCAAGAAAAAATAGAACTCCTTAAAAAATCCACTACAGTTTTGGCATCAGCACGATAGGTGGCTTTAGCTTCCACCTATTTAGACACATAGTCAATAACAAGTAAAATATAAATTTTACTGAATGATGAGACAAAAGGCCCCATAAAATCGATGCCCTATACATCAAAAAATTCATATACATGTATAGGTGTTAGAGGCATTTCATTTTTTTGGCTCAAATTTCATACCTTTTTTACATTTTTCGCAAGTTTTATAGAATAAATATGCATCACAAAAAATATGTGGCAAACATAATCCATATTCAAGTATCTTATGTGCAGTTCATTTAGGGTCAAAATGTCCACCATATGTGTAAGAATGACAAAAAGATAGAATCGATTTTATCTCAATTTCTGCAATGCATCATCGAATTACCTGATCGGAACAATATTTCCAAAGGTAGGGGTCATCCCAAATATAGTATCGCGATTCTTGTTTAATCTTATCCTTTTCGAATCGTGATAATTACGAGAAATTATTCCTGTAGCAAGGTAGTTTACCATGTCTGTGTACCAAAGAAAAATTGTCCATGCAGAAAGTAGACTTTTATCTGGGAAATCATCTTTAAGAGGAGTGATGTCTTTTGATAGGGGTATTCGGCTTAAATGGTCAATAAAAAATTCTGGCGCCCTTTCTTATCCTTAATCTCAAGATAAAATTCTTGCAAAAGCAAAATCTATCTAATTAGTCTTGGCTTCGCCTCTTTTATCCCAATTAAATATTTAAGAGTTGCATGGTAATAAAAAAAACAACAATTTTAGTTCCTAATAAATATAATCAAAACTTTTCCAAAGTAAAGACTATGGCTAGAAATTCTTTTTCAGTGGTCAAATAATTGCTTCGGGCGACATCCAAGGTCTTGGATGCTTAAGAGATAATGTGTGGTTCCTTCTCAATCCTTTGTCCAAGGATCGCTCCTACACTGTGGTCACTCGCGTCATACATGATTTCAAATGTATAGTTCCAATTCAGTGGTTGAACTATAGGTGTCGAAATAAGTTTATTTTTTAGCGTGTCAAACACATCCCTATATGATTGATCAAACTCAAATTCCTTTTCTTTCTGTAAGAGGTTACAAAGTGATTGTGCAATCTTTGAAAAATCTTTAATGAACTGCCTGTAAAAACATGTATGACCAAAAAAAGAACAGACCTCCCTCACAGTTGTGGGGTATGGAAATGAGTTAATAACATTAATTTTTGTCTTATTAATCGAAATTCCTTTAGCAAAAATGATATGCCTAGAACTAATCCTATGTCAATCATAAAGTCGCATTTCTCATAATTTAAAACAAGGTTAAATTCTAGGCACCTTTCTAAAATTTTGGCAAGATTTGACAGACATATATCAAAAGATTCACCATACACAGTAAAATCGTCCATAAATGCCTCAATTATTTTCTTTTCTAAATATGACTTTTACAAAGTCAAAAAAAATCTTATCAGCCCTTAAATGTCTCCAAATTTCTAATTTGGCCCCTCTTCTATTTCTCATGCTCTAATTTAATCCTTTTTCTACTTGTCTTTGAATTAAAACATCTGAATTTCATTCCTGACAAAATTTAAATACAAAGCCACCAATTTAGCAAGAATTATTTCAAGAATTAATTGATTTAAACACGTAAAATATGCAAAATAAACATGCTATTAATAATGCAATGTGAATCTTACAAATTAAAGGTGGAAACATAGAAAGTGATATGATTAAACATATTTCTCCATAGTTTTTCTTCGCATATGAACATTTGAAGAAATATGACGTTGATATTTGTAAAAGACAATCAAGTGCTGATGGGCTTTGAAACCACCAAATAAAAATTCCTACGACAAAATAATATGACATAACAGTATAGAATAGTAGGGTCGAAACCACAAGGATTGGTTATCTAATTTTGCATTTTCTTATGAACAGAATTTCTATCACGACAATAGTCATGCCCACGACTCGTGACAATCTTAGTGAAAAAAATAAATAAGGGGGGAATGAAATTGTTTGGGAAGTAAATAAAATGAAATAGCAGCAAATGAAAATTATATTAATAGAAAATAAAAAAAGTAATTGGGTTTGAACTTCGTACGCAATAATATAAAGTCTTAACCTTAGACTCGGTTAATTCTGATTTTTAACTAGTCCTTGAAAATGAGTTTTCTCCTTCAAATAATAAGCTAGTTATAGCGGCTAAGAAGGTCCCAACTGCCAATTCTTCCTTTCGTAGTTGATTTTGGTATGACTAGCAAACCAACCCTTACCAATTGTCTAACCGTGATACACGCTTTCGCAATTCAAGACCCCAGCAGCATTACGTTCTGAAGAACCCAACTCGAATCAATGACCTCAACCGTGTAGGTCATTTAAATCCGACACTATCTTCCTTGAAGAAAATTCCACTAGTATAACCCCACCAGGATACGCCAATTTGTTCACGGGAATCAGAATATAGCACAGCCGACTCGACTACCCAACTGTACATCAAACAACTCCAACCCAACGTGTACTTTTTTGAATTGAAATTAAATTAACTTTAAGGAATGAATTTGTACTATCCCATATTCTGAAAAAATGGTGAATACCGTTATGAAAAATTTTTAGTACGGATTCATTTTTCACGGTTCTTAACCTGAAAGAATATCAGCCTAAAGCTAAGTAGAAGTTTAGTGAAGCATAAAATTAATCATGTTTTGTTGGTGTATGTAATTGGTTTTAATGGAAATGGCAGAAGGTGGAAAAGGAAGGAACTTAGGAAGAAATTAAACAAAACAAGGAAATGGAAAGAAATGTGAAACGAAAATGGTAGAGTGCTTAAAAGAAATGGCTACAGACACATGAAATAGAAAGGAATATAATTTCATTCAATTTCCAGTGTATTAAGTGTGTTTTTTCAAAGGCCACCCACACCCTATTTATATACATATCATGTGCTAAAATTAGCATAACTCACCTAACAACTAATTACATGAAATCACATTCATATCAAATTTTATTTCTAAATATGGCTTTTACAAAGTCAAAAATCTAATCAGCCCTTAAATGTCTCCAAATTTCTTATTCGGCCCCTTCTTTTATTGTTTGTGCTCCAATTTAGTCATTTTCTGCTTGTTTTTGAATTAAAGTGTCCGAATTTCCTTCTTGACAGAATCTAAACATAAAATCACCAATTTAACAAGAATTAATTCAATAGTTAATTGATTAGAACACGTAAAATATGCAAAATAAACATGCTATCAAATCCCCCTTACTTAGCCTATGCTTGTCCTCAAGCATATTGTATGTTTCTACATTAGAATCTATCTAATAATTTATCAAAAATCAAGCATCTCTTTTGCAACCATGATCAATGCAAATAATTGAGGCGAAAATGAATAAGTGTTCAAACTCGGTTCAATCAATGAATGTCCATAAAATTTAAACATATAAATTTAATCATTTCACTAAATTGAAATTGAATCAAAATTTTCAAGGTTTTTATTCTTGATTAATCATGCTGTAAATTTGGGACATAGTCAAACCTTTTTACGCGAAGTGAGATGACAACCCAAGCACCTTACCCCAGTTACTCAATTTGACACATCTCCAAATGAATTATTTTTCCCTACTCATGGTAGTTTGGTTAGCGAAGGGTTTGTAAGTTCCCGATTTGTCACTCAAACCTTTTTACACGAAATGAGATGACAACCCAAGCACCTCATCCCAGTTACTAAATTCGATCACATTCCCAGAATCTTCACTCATAACTTAAACCATCTGCGAAGTAGAATTAATTATTATCTTTCTTTTTCTTTTTTATTTTTCTTTTTTTTAATAAATTTAAAATCAAATAACTAAGAATGATATACTTACCAAGCAAATTTATAAAGAATCAATTTTCTTCAAACGGTCCAATTACAATATTTCAATTTTATAACACACACGTCGATTTAACTAGATAATGAACACTTTAATTTAAGAACCACCCAACTATCTAAATTGACTAAAATTGGAATTAAAGGCTCAATCTCTAACAAATTAACGAATAATCCCAACATAGGAATTAACACATGCGAAAGAGAAACAATCATGCAGCTAAAGAGAAATAATCATGCATACTTACTAATCCAACACCCCCTACTTAGCCTACATTACTCTCAATGTGCAATTTTAAAAGAATAAATAAGAAAGTGAAGGGTCAAGTGTACTCCCCGAGTATGTTTAATTCGGTAGAGGGTGGTTTGGGCAATTCGGGTTGGTTCTGGTCGATTCAGTCCTGGGTGTATGTTTCAACAAATGGTAGCACTGAAATTTTACAAGGCGTGCCCATGCCACAAATGAAATCTGATTCTGATTTATTTTTGGATGAAAAGGGATAGCTTCAATCATCGTTCCTAGAAAATAACACATTAAAATAGATCAAAAAATAATCTTATTTTTTTTTCAACATAAACTAAACTTAATTCATAATTAAATAAATTAAAATTAATAAATATGGGTTGCCTCCTAAAAAGTGTTTTTGTTTAACGTCGTTAGCTCGACGACTTGAGTGTTATTCGTTTGGTTCCTAGAGAATAAATTATTCTGTTACGTGCACTTAGAAGTTCTCGTAGAAAGGTTTCAATCTTTTTCCATTGTCCTTAAAGTACTTCTTGGATTCCTCTATCATCGATGGATTGAGGTATCTTTGAGCTTTTCCGTTCGGGTTTGCCTTTTTCTCAATAGAAATCCTTAAATGTTTCGGTAACAGTTTGAGCTCTAATTTTGGGGCCTCTATGTGAATGACAGCTTCACAAATTAACTCTTCCAACATCATTAATTCTTCCAATTAATCCATAGTATCGAGGTCTAAACTCCTAAAAAGCACAATTTGTAACCCATCCTCTTCATAATATTCAAAATGTAACTCAGTTAAAGGTTCAATTATATCAACATTAGAAACATCTGTAATCGTGCTGGGATTAAATTTCACCAATTCTCCATCGAACTCCATAGTGAGTGTTCCGCTCCACAAATCAATCTTTGTTTGTGCAGTACTTAAAAATGGTCTCCTAAGTAGTATATCGAAAGAATTGACCTAGTTTTTATCCTCCATGTCGATGATGTTGAAATCTACAGGAAAAATAAGTTCATTTACCTTAACAAGAACATCCTTTAGCACTCCTTCTGGATACACTACTGACCTATCTGCAAGCTGAATGATTATACATGTTTCTTTCAAAGGACAAGTGTTTAGTAGTTTATAAATAGACAAAGGCATAACATTAATAGATGCACCTAAATCGCACATGGTTTTTTTAATTCCAACACTACCTATTTTGCAAGATATAGAGAACATGTATTGGTCTTTACATTTAAGTGGTATTTTCTTTTGTACAAAAGTGAAGACGTTTTCTTCGACACTTACATTTTCATTACCCAAGAGCTTCTTATTACTCGTGCATAATTCTTTTAAGAATTTTGCATATTGTGGAATCTGCTTAATCGCATCAAAAAGAAGAATATTGATTTCTACCTTTCGAAAAGTGTCAAGGATCTCCTTCTCTTCTAGTTTCTTCTTAAGTTGGATGAGTCTTCCAGGAAATAAAGGTGGTACTACAAACGATTTCTGTGGTGTCAACTCTATTGGAGCCTCTAAGTCAAGTTTTTTTTCTTCTCGTCTAGCGTCATGGGTACGACTCGTGCCAAGTGCGGGTTCCAAAACCATTTCACTTCACAATGTCATAGCGCTTGCATTATTTCGAGGATTAGGTTTAGTGTGAGATGGCAACTTACCTTAGGACTCCAAATGCTAACAGTAAGCGCAAGCGTGCTCACTTGCTTATCTGATTCCTACAAATGCATGTCAATTTTCTATTGAAACTTTTTAGTACTATTGGCTATCCTTTTTACTATGGTTTCCAAAGATGATTTTGGAGGTGGTAATTGTTGATTCGAAAGCGGTCTTTGTTGGTATGGCTGATTAAATAAAAATTCGACCTATAACTCATATTTGGATGATCCTTCCACCCCACATTATAGGTGTTCGAATAGGGATCATATCGCCTTTGAGGTGGCCCTGGAAAATTTTTGACAACACTCGCTAGTTCTGTTGAACTTTTATGTAAAATAGGACATGAGTCCGTTGTATGATTTGGCACAGCACAAATTCCATACAACTGTGTTAGGCTTGTTTTATCTGTAAGCAAATTTTGAACAACATTAGTAAACTTATCAATTTTATCTTCTGAAGATAGAGAACTTAACCCATGAACTTGTCCCGTGGGTTTTATAGTAGGTTGAAATTGTTACAAGTGCCCATCCACTAGCAGCATCTATCATCTTCATTTCCATTGAAAGTAACCCCTCATAGAAATATTGCAAAAGTGATTATCTAGTCATGCCATGTTGTGAGTAGCTTGCAATAACTTTTTGTACCGTTCCCAGTAATCATAGAGCGATTCAGTCTCCTTTTGCCGAATTCCTACAATGTCTCATCTCAATTCAGCTGCCCAAGCTGCTGGAAAAAATCTGTCAAAGAATAAACAAGACATATCAGACCACGTATTAATTGAACTTGGAGGTAAATAAAATATCACTCTCTAACAAAGTCAGCTAATGAGAAAGGAAAATCATGAAGTTTAATTTGATCTTCAGTCACTCCCTGAGATTCCATGCTCGTACAAACCATGTGAAATTCTTTAAGATGGTATGCGAATTTTCATTTTGCATTCTGTGAAAGGTGGGCAAGACATAAATTAAGCCCAACTTCAATTTGAACAGTGTTCCCCTCGCCGGATAAGTAATGCACAGTGGCTATTGTTAATTTGGTGCTATTGCGAGTTAGCGTATAGTTTGATCTACCATTTCTTCTCATTCGTCGAATGAGAAAATGTCCTCGGTATAAGATCTTATTTCGAACATGAGATGTGGTCATTTACCGCATCGAATGGCTTCTCTTCGCAGTTTGTGAGCCAACTTCTCTATTTTTGGTTCAAATTCTAGAGTTCCCGATTCTGATATAGTCATAAGGAAAACAAACAAAAATTAGAAAAAAATATTTTCAATCCCCGACAATGGCGCCAAATTTTGATGGGCACCGAAACCACCAAATAAAAACTCTCACAACAAAATAATACGAAATAGCAATATAGAGTAGTAGAGTCGAAACCACAAGGATTGGTTGCCTAATTTTGCCTTTTCCTATGAACAAAATTTCTGTCGCGGCAATAATTGTGCCTGCGACTTGTAACAAGCTTGCTAAAAAAAAAAGAAATAAAATAAATAAGGGTGGAATGAAATTGTTTGGGAAGTAAATAAAATGAAATAGCAACAAATAAAAATTATATTAATCGAAAATAAAATAAGTAAATGGAGTTGAACTTCGTAAGCAATAATATAAAGTCTTAGCCTTAGACACGGTTAATTCCAGTTCTGAATTGGTCCTTGAAAATGATTTTTCTCCTCCAAACAATAAGTTGATTATAGCGGCTAAGAATGTTTCAACCACCAATTCTTCCTTTCGTAATTGATGCTAGTACGACTTGCAAACCAACTCTTACCGATTGTCTAACTGCGATACACGCATTCCCTATTCAAAACCCCAACAGCCTTGCGTTTTGAAAAACTCAACTCGGATCAACGGTCTCAATTGCGTGAGTCATTTAAATCCGATCACTATCTCCCTTGACGAAAATTCCACTAGTATGACCCCGCCAGGTTACACCAATTTGTTCGTGGAAATCTGAATACAACACAGCCAAGTCAACTTCCCAAATGTATGCCAAACAACTCCAACCTAATGCGTGCTTTTTTAAATTGAAATTGAATTGACTTTAAGGGACGAATTTGTACTATCCCATATTCTGGAAAGATGGGGAATACCGTTATGAAAGATTTTTAGTACAAATTCATTTCTTATGATTCTTGACTGGAAAGAATACCGGCCTAAATCTAAGTAGAAGTTTAGTGAAGAATGAAATTAATCATGCTTTGTTGGTGCATGTAATTGGTTTTAATGGAAATGGCAGAAGGTGGGAAAGGAAGGGACTTAAGAAGCAATTAAGAAAAATAAGGAAATGGAAAGAAATGTGAAACGAAAATGGCAGAATGCTTAAAAGAAATGGGTACAGACGCATGAAATAGAAAGAAAATAATTTCATTCAATTTCCAATGTATTCAAGTGTGTTTTTCAAAGGTCACCACACACCCTATTTATATACATATCATATACTAGAATTGGCCTAACTCACCTAACAACTAATTACATGAAATCACATTCATATCAGATTTTTTTTCTAAATATAGCTTTTACAAAGTCAAAAATTTGATCAGCCCTTAAATATCTCCAAATTTCTAATTCGGCCCCCTCTTTTATTGTTTGTGCTCCAATTTAGTCCTTTTCTATTTGTTTTTGAATTAAAGTGTCCGAATTTCATTCCTGACAAAATTTAAACATAAAATCACCAATTTAGCAAAAATTAATTCAAAAATTAATTAATTTAAACACATAAAATATGTAAAATAAACATGCTATTAAATGCTAATATGGCATGTGTATTCACAAAAGCATTACCAACTTCAATTTTCAAGAAGTACATGAATAACATTGAAACGTAATATTATATTATTTTTCCTTTAATAAATTTTTATCCCATTTAATTGACAAAATTTTAGCGAGACATAATCATAAAAAATAAACATTCAAAAGGAAGTTTTATAATATATGCACTTGGATGACTAAATATATATGAAAGACCATTAGTATCCTTTACGAGATTTATGTACATGACATTATTCATCTTTCATTACTTATGAAATTCATGTATTGTATGGTACATTGAATTGTGGAATGTACCATCCTTTATGTACTTATGACCAAGACTCCTATGTAATGAACATGTTTCACTCAAGAAAGAAAAAGAATTAGTAATATCTACTAAATTTAAAGCTTAACAACATAATGAGGATTTTCTCAATTAGTATCTAAACAAGACATATCTCGTATTTTGCATAAAATAAAATGAAATTAATATTTTTTTTAAATGATAAAATTAATTATTTAAATATTACTTTTGATAAAAAAAAATTTGAAAAGAATATTGCAAGCTAAATTTGCATTTAAGCTTTTATCTTTAATTAAGTAAAAAAATAGATTCTAAATTTATTTTTGTTAAAATTTATAATATTTTGGTTTTCGGTGGTGTCAGAAATTATGGTTTCGAAATATCATTTTCATAAATTGAGTTTATAAAATTAATATTTAATATTTATGAGGTTAGTATAAAAATATATTAAAATTTGGTCTAGTATTTTTTGTTTAATTGATAGTTAATTAAGGTCCAAGTGCAATGATCCTAAAGACAGTAGTATAAAAAAATGTAGTTTTGAAACCTTATTTTTGATGTTAGAGACCATAAATATTATTATTTATATTTACAAGGTTAGTATAAAGTTTAATTAAATTTTAGTCCTTTAATTTTTGTCAATTGGATAATTAATTAAGATATAAAGACTAAATCGTAAAAATATAAAAATTAATCGCTATTAAAATTCATTAACTAAAACGCTTTATCAATTAATGTTCAAGGATTTATGTAGAAATTAGCATATTCTAAAAGACATGGACGGTTAGTGGAAGTAGAAAAAAAATAAAAATATGTTAAATTATAATTTATATTTAAAACAAAAGATGTTAAAACATATAATAAAAAATAAAGCATGTCATCATCTTCCCGTTTCCACCTTTGTTAAGAAGCTAGGGAATTCGGCCAAGTTCTCCACTTTGCATATCAAGAATTAAATCAACTGAAAGATAATTGAGGAGAAGAGAAAATTATAAATTAGCCCTTAATACTTCAATTATCTCTAATCTTACTTGGTAAGTTCATATGGAACGTACTATGTGTATTTTATAATATGTTTGATTATTTTTAATATCTATTAGTTTAGATTAATTAGAATTTTGATAATATTTATTTATAATGGATTAAATCGTAAAATATGAATAGTATGATAAATATAAATAAATACATGAAAGTTGGTATAAATTGATTTATATTTTAAGTTTATACGAGCTTACTAAGCACTAGTTGCTTACATCTTTGTTTTTTCTCTATTTTGTAGATCATCAGAAGCTCGATCAGTTAGAATCTTTTCAGAGTCTTATCACACTATCCATCAATCACTTTGGTAGTTTTTTATTATTTTAGCTAAGGTTATAAATGGCATGTATAGGACTCTTTATAATGGAAGTTTATATGGTTGACTAGTGTGAGGATGTGGGAATGTATGTATTGGGTTTAATGTCATTTATGTTTTTGTGTGTTTTGGTTACTTTTGTCAATGGTTGGGATGCATATATTGTGTAGTTGGCTTGTTTATATATTAAAAGCTATATGTAAATGGTCACTTTGGTATGCTAATTTTAAATGGTGAAATGGATTAATAATGGTTGACATTAGGTAGCTATTTTATTTAAGTTTGGTGATTGAGTAGTGGCATTATAGTTCTGTTCTTATGGATTTTGTTTTGGTATGAAATGAAGTGCCTTTGAATGGTACATTGGTTAGAAGATCTAAGTTGATTGAATTGGTATGTTATGAATGTTTGAAGTGTGTTTAGGGCCGTTAAGTATGTGTGCAAATGGAGTAGCTTGTTGGGCAAGGTTTGATCTTTAAATGGCTTGTTTTAGGGGCTAATTATGGAGCATACAGCCTAGGACACGAGTAGACACACAGCCGTGTGTCTTAAAAATTTTGGGTGCAGATTAGTTCACACGGGCATAGAGAGTTACACAGCCTGGTGACACGGCCATGTGACCTTGAGCCACACGGTCATAGAGAGTTACATGATTTGCGCACACGGGCGTGTGGAGTAGTCACACAAGAGTGTGGATAGTCACACGGTTTGGGCTATGTCGCATGACCTAGCCACACAGTCATGTAACCCCTGTTTTCACAATTTTTTTCATGTTTTTCTAAAAATTTTCTGATTTATTCAGATCGATCCCCAATTTCTTTTAAATCGTTTTTAGGACTTCAATAGCTTGACTTAATGCCCAAATGTGTATGTTTGCTATGATTAGAATGAAATATTGGAATTTATAATTAAGTTAAATTAATTGTTCTGTATAGAATTTAAAGGTTCTGTTTTGTACAGTAACATTTCGTAACCCTGATCTGACGACAGAAACAGGCTAAGGGTATTACATCTGAATTGTTAGATGATACATGTATTATTTGTACAACAAATTGGTGGTCTTAGGACATGGCTAAAATGTTGGGTCATTTTGGTATAAACTATGTTATATGCTTGTAAATATGTTTTACTAATAATGTATGTTTTTTTTGTCAGAGGAAAGCAAATTGGTAAATAGGTTAGATTACGAGGAGTTACATATTAGTTTAAAATTATCATTACAAGTATAATGAATTATCTCTATGAATTATATTGAAACAGGAAGAAGAGTTGATTTTGTTCACATAACAAGTTTATTATCAAGGATGGTAAGCTTGGTAACTTCAAATTATTAATATATGGTAGATATGTACATATAGATATACACGCTTGTTTAAGTAGGATTGTTAAGGTTAATATTATCTATTTAAATTATAAAAATACCATTGAATGTTTTATTCAACATAAGAATTGTATGTTGAATTGTTTTCTCCGTGCGTAGGTTAGATATAATTCAAAATTCCAGTGCATCAACAACATTCAATCCATAATTCTGGCCTCATTCATATTTTAATTTTACATAAACCTAATAGGTCAGATTTTGGGGTTGTTGAATAATATATATAGTGATTTTGTTGTATGCTATTAGGTGCATATACGAATGAAACATTAATTTACTCTAGTATGACTAAGAAATGTACAAATTTAATTATTAAATTATTGTAATTACTCCCAGTGTTACAAAATTAAAGATAGGAGGAGCCGAGGTTCTCATAATAATTCATCTCTTCCACTGATTTAGAACTCACCACAACAACAGCACCAACCTCGTCACCATAGATTATAGTCAATAAGAATTGATCACTGTCACCGTCACTGTCACCACTGTTTTCAATAAATCTATCACAAGTCCTTATCCAAATTACTAAGCTCCCCACCATCGGCCTTTCCGTTTAAATTCTTATCCTAAACTCTCTTTAAAAAAAATAAAGCTTTCTGAATGAATCATAAAGACGTCCGAAATTCTATCGTTATTACAGAACAAAAAATGAGTTAACAAATAACATTTATCTTACAATTAGGTCGTTGTGTACTATGCTTATAATAATAAAATTCTAAACTCAGCACAATAAAACGCGTCTTCAAAAGTAATACCCTACCACCCATCAACACACATCATATCATAACAAACAAATCCAATATTGCTTCTGCTTCAGCATTTAAACCTCGCTTCATACTCCTCGGGTTGCTGCAACGATTTTTATGAAAAATGTTATTTCATGATAAAATATAACAAAACTACCCACCTATGTATGTGTCGTAAACAACTTACCATAAATAAGGCTGATATTGATCGGCCTGCAAACCACCTCATGTGCATTGCACGTTGAGCTTTACCTGCTGCTTCTGCGGAGTCAAATCGCAGATAGACGCATCCAGCGCTGTTCCTGCACAAAAGACAAAGAAGTATTGCAAGGAGAAAAAGAAGAATAAAAAAAACACTAAAACTGCAGTTGGTAAGAGGCAAAGCAAATAAATCTTTACTCATCAAATTTAGTAACATTTTTAACTGAATAAGGGAAAATGTTCGGCAAAAAATACTTCAGGATAATGAATTGGGAAGTCTGACAGATCAAAATTATTAAGCATTGACCGCACCTAATGATGTCAAGCATGGAGAAATTACCACCAGAAGTATGTGAATTCTACCGTTTAACCAGGAAGGGAAAATACCACCAGGTATGCAACATGAACATGACTCACCATATATTGTACATGTATGTCTCAATAGTTTCATCAAACAATCCAAATAGATTAATAAATTTAAAAACCTTGAGGATCCCCTCGATTGATAGTCCTATATTTCCAGTCTATAGAGCACATGAATGAAGGATACAGATTTCAGTACCAAAATCCAAGCATCTCTTGCCATAAGTAATTATATATATAAGAACAAAGATCGGCATAAAAGGAATTCTGATGCAAAAGAAATATATATATTTTCCTTTTGTTTTTCTACTACAAATTTTCATCTTTCCAATTTTCTTTCCCCTCTACTAATCAAAGCCATATGATTTATGCATTAACGAAGTCATCAAGTAAAATAAAGTAAGCATAGATTTGACTGGAGCACAATGATTAAGCCAACTACAAAACAAAACTACAAAATATTAGCTTATTTAAAGTGCTTACTTGTCTACATATATATGCTTCACCCTGCCATATTTGCTGCATTCTTCTTCGACATCCTCTTTAATATCCAAATCAAAATCTGGTTCCGTCTGAAATAGAACTTACAGGAAATGACTACCTTGTACAAGCCATAAAAAAAGAAGATAACAAGGAAATAGCATGTTTAAACAAAAGAAAATTCAAACCTCAGTTGCAGGATCAAACATATTCTTCAGCAGCAAACATTCACTGGGCTGGCCAACAGAATCAAGGGCTGTAGTAGACATGATTGGAGGTAGAATTGGTGTTGGATATGCAGCTTGACCATTGACAGGTAAAGTAACAGCCTGTGGATTCGGAGCTGACCCATTAAGGAGGGGTACTCCAAGGGAGCCCGTAATGCTGGCAATCACTATTACATTAGATATATTATATTTTAAATTGGAAAGGACTATTTAAAAGTAAAAACCAACCTTGTCGCAATACCAGAGCGGTCCAGCTTCCGCATAAGCAATGCCCTTGATTGAGCATTCAAGGCCTGGATGAAAATACAGGAGAAAAATAAGCAGAAAGAGAAAGAGCAAGAAACAAAATTTAAACTTCCTAAGAACTATTAGAATGAGGCAATCTGGGAAGAAATCGTTTCAACCATAGAATTATTTAAATATCATTCTATAATTGGCTGAAAATTTATGTTGAAAACAGCCATTGAAATCGTTTAGAAATTGTAAAATACCAATACAATAATATGCATTCAAACTTACCAAGCCACCACCCTCATCATCATCGAAGTCAGCAGATTTTGCTGCAGTATCTTGGGTAACAACATGATCTGTAACAGATGAAACCTATTTGCAAATATAACCACGAATATGTTAATTTCGAAGACTACAATTAGAAGCCGGCAATAGTTACAGAGGAAAAAACACACATAAATGAAACAGAGATTATAGTACTTTAGAATACTGTTATAAAGCTCATGAAATTAACAAGCCCACCTTAATGGTTCGACCAGCAATCTCCAGCTTTCCATTCAATGCACTTTGAGCTGCTTTTGCATGTTCAAGTTGAGCAAACTGTAAAGAATAACAACAAATGAGTAGATGTATAATTATTGTAATGAAAATAAACATTTTAATTCAACTTTTAACTACCTGAACAAATCCAAAACCTTTGCACTGCCCAGTCTCAAGGTCAAGTGGTAGTTGTACAAGCTCAACTGGGCCAAAAGGTTCAAATATCTGAGCCATTAACATAATGATGAGAAAAGGGTTTGGAATGAAAATCATGTACCTTTAAAATAATAATAACCAAGAAAGATAAAAATAAAACTGGATAGTATCAATTAGGAAACAGATCAGAGAATAAAATACATCTCAAACAGTCAAGAAACTCTTTCCAAACTACTACGTAAGCAACTTCTGTGGAATGTGTTTCATCCACAAATTTTCATTTAACAAGTTTAACTTACAGTCAGCAATTGAAAAGAAATTTTAAGAATAAAAAGAAAATTATTACAAGTCTTTCATAAACAAAATAAAAGACCAGTAACTTCTGATTATGCTGGTAAGATAATTGTCCTATTACCTGTCTAAGCTGCATTTCTGTCATATTGAAGTGCAGGTTACCCACATACAATTTTCTATCAACAGCTCCATATGGCCCAGCAACACCACCTGTGCCTGCACCAGAAGTATTGGACTGAACAAGATTCTTTTCAGCCTCAGAAGGTTTAACCATCACAGGTTGACCAAGAAGCAGTTGACCAGACAACGCTATTGCCATTGGAACAGACATCACATCATAAAACTCAATGTACCTACAATTTCATCAGTGGCTGTAATTAGTTTTTCTCAAATTGTGAGGGGAAAAATATGATCAAAACTTACAAAGAATAAAGCAAATAGATGTAGGGAAAGAAAACTGTAGTGCAGAAAGCTCATTCTGAGTATCTTTGTTGAATCTGATGTCTCATGTGATAAAAATACGTTAGCTCAGCAAAACAAGATTAGAAAAGCTGAATAGATATCATACACCAAGATAACCAAGTAACACATCAGGACTTAAAAAGGCGGTTGTATTGTTGCCCTGTCCTCACAATATAAAAAGAAAAAGAAAAAAAGCCAGAAGGAACAACCTTCTAACGTTATACTCTAGAACTAAGATGTCAGAATTAACTCTGAAAACTACCAAAATCAAAGATGAAGATAAGAACCAAGAAATCATCCCAACCCCTCACGTTCAACCTCAACAAGCACAAAAAAATTGAAAATTAACATATTAGGGGAATAAAGAAAGAAAAAGCCCTGCAAATGAGTTTTAAGTCCTCTAAGAAAAACCACATTTAGATTAAATTGGAAGAAGTATCATTAAATCCTCATCAGAACCATTAACAAGCTAAGAATTGGTTGAAGGTACTCATCTTTATCTGTTACCTTAATGCATAGAAAATTCAAAACAGTAGAGTTCTGGGAGAAGAAAAAAATTTAGGTATATGTCATCTACCTTGCGAACGCAGCATGAATTGATTAAACATGAGTGCAATTCCCATCATCCCTCATCATTATCGCATTGCTAGTGAATTTAAGAATACAGTTAAACTTGATGAAAGCATAGATGCGAATACTTATTTAACAAGACTGCAAAAGAAAGTATAACTTTGCTCAACATAAAAGCACATACCCAACTCCCTTTGATCGTCTTGAGTTCCTATCCATGATCAGCCGAACATCCCTGACCTGAATCATAATGTAGATAAATATGAGATCAAACAGAAAACAGTAGCTGCAAAAAATTAAAGATGCCGGGAAATTCCAGACTTTCAACATTCATCATAAAAGACCTATCAAAGGGGTCCTGAAAATATTGTTTTAACACGTGATTTTAACTCACCCCACATGTATAGTATGTTGAGACACAACAAATTCATAATACTACTCGTAACTGAAGGCAGAGGAGCATATACTGCAAGAGGAAGTAGATGTATCTCAATAATATGCATATATGCATCAATTTATAGTTATTATCACCAATCTATGAAGGCATAAAAGAAACAAAATTGATGACCATGCAAAATGAGATTGCCACATACCAGAAATCTAAATGAGGAGTTTTAATTGAAACAAATCTAGAATTCTAAATTTACACTTGTATTCTCAAAATCATTTGCATTAACTTTTTCCAAACTGATTAATATGGACTCCTGGCATACTTGAAAGCTATGGTGAAAATATTACATACAACCTTCACATTAAGAAAAAAAAAAAACCAAATTAAACCTGACTAACCTTTCCTGCTTTTGAGAAGAACTCATAGACATCTCTCTCCGTTGCTTTTAGAGGCATCTGCCATCAACCAATTCAAATTCAACAGTAATCAGTAAATTGAAAAGGAAATGCATGTTTGTACACATAGGTATAACATTTATGCCTAATAGTCCTTCAAAGATGAAAGCAAAAAACAGAATTCATCTACCTGATAAGCAAAAACGGTTCTCTGGTCCCTCTCAGGATCAGCTTCAGGCTCTGTTGCTTCCTTCTTATCTTTAAATCTCCTGAAACATACATATTCATTAGATAATCTAGAATATCACAAAAACCCTGCTCTTAGCAAACTGGTCTTTCCAAATTTAGAACAGCATACCATCCACATATATCAAACATGCCCATCCAAATGGCACAATAGTTCTACAGATGCAAACTACTAAAAAAAAAAAAAAAAAAAAAAAAAAAAAAACCTCTCACTATGTTTCTTTCCACATCAATCACTGAGGTGGATAAATTCTTAAACATCAAAATAGAGCATGAAATTCTCTCCCAAGGAAACGTCGCCTCAACAATGAGCACCCTCACCATGTTCTTGAACTCACTTAGATCATAAAAAGGCAACACAATTGGATTGCAAAAAAACACAACGGAATTGCCTCAAAACACAATTTGCTTAGAGAAAGAGACGATAAAAGGGCACCTGCTGTCTCTAATGTCAATGTCACGTTCTCTGTCCCGCTCCTTCTCTCGCTCGCGCTCACTCTCGTGCCTCCTCGACCTACTGCTGCTTCTCTCTCTCCTCTCTCTCTCCCTTTCCTTCTCCTTCTCCCTTTCCCTCCTCTCTCTCTCCTTTTCCCTCTCTCTCCTCTCCTTATCTCTCTCTTTCTCTTTCTCTTTCTCTTTCTCCTTATCCCTATCTCTCCTTTCTCTTTCCCTATCCCTTTCTCTATCTTTTTCCTTTTCCCTTCCTCTACTGCTCCTCCTCTCTAAATCTCTATCCCTATCTCTCTCCCTTTCCCTTTCTCTATCGCGGCTGCTTCTACGCCGATCTTTGTCACGATCTCGCCTCTCCTCGTCGTCCTCTTCGCGACCGCTTCTCGATTTCTTGCTGCTACTCTTGCCTTCATCATCCTCTTCATCTCTCTCGCTATCTCTCTTCCTATAGCTTCTCTCGCTCTTATCCCCCGCTCCTCCTCCGTCTTTGGTCTTCTTCTTCGAATCTTCCTGCTCCTCCACGGTTTTCTCCAAATACTCGTACTCGTCGAAATCCATTAATTATTCTCGAAAAATTGGAAGATTTCAGCTCTTGCTCTTCAAGTCTATGAATCGCAGGGCTAGGGTTTGGGGGGAATTAGGGTTTTGCTGGAGGTTTCAACTTTCAATTGAGGGGGTTTGGGGAAGTTAGGGTTTAATTTGGTCCTCGAAAGTCGAAATCTGGGAGGGAAGTGGGGTTAGGGTGCAATTGGCATTGACGCCGTGGGTTTTTAAGGGAAGAATTTGGCAATAATTTCTATGGAGAATGGGAGATCAAATAAAACAAGTACAAGGTTGCACAGCATAGCAATGCAGTGGCAGCGAGTGATGCCTTTCTATTGGGCCATTGGATAAAAGATAACTTGCCTTCAACATCATAGACCATCTATGAATTGGTAAATAATATGAATTAATAGATAAACGTACTTTTTTTTTTATGAGATAAATGTAAATTTATATACAGATAAATATGAAGAGAAAACCTTTTTAAACTAAAAAAAACATTATTAATTTACATATCTTTCTTAATTATTTAGTAGTATAGTTTTTGTATTCTTTTACATAATGAAAAATGAGATAGAAATGGTTTAAAAATCCAACTCGAGAATATTATTAACTAGCAACTTTATTATAAGCCTATGTCAGGGTGATACGCATCAATTTAAGCCAAAAATAAAATATTTACCTTTTTAAAAAATTAAAATGAGATATTAATATATGTATTTTGATTTTTAAAATTGAAAATATTTGTTGATATTATAAGTTTAAACATCATAAATTTATACTTTAACCTCTCAAAAATATATAATTTAATTTCAATACCTTAAATAAATTTTAACTTCGTTCAGTCGATACTAGTGCAATTCTAATTTTCTAATCATAGTAAAAAAAACTATTATATGTCTTTTAAGTTAAATATAAAATAAAATAAATAACATGCAATGCTTTTCTATCCGGTAAGTTGAAAAACCATCAATTCTTAAAGTTTATGATATTACGAACTTGAGCACAATCGAGTTCATATCCACTAAGTTGTCACAATAACAACAATAATATCAATTAATTTAAGACTCAAATAGCATCGAGGGGTAAGAAGTAGCCTTAGCAATCCATTTATAGCTTTTGTCATTTAACAAATAATTTCAACAAAGTTAACTTTTCTCGTTAATTCTAATAAAAAGTAAATACAATCATAAATTTAACTCTCAACATTTATATTTTTTTCAATTTAACCCCTATATTTTTTTTTTGCTTTAATTATTATAAAATTATAAAAATTTTCTCGTACGTGCCAACAAATTAAATATAGAAAAAAATACTAAACTTACTATTAAAAATTTAAACTTTTAATTCTCATTTATCCACAATAAATCTCATATATTTTAAATGATTTATATTATACATCATTCAACTTAACCTCAACTTTCATATACATCATAAACTTTTGATTTAATAATATTACATCATTTAATTTTAATAATTAATAATTTCAGTCACTTATAATAACACTGTTAAAATATTTTAAAAAAATAATTGAACTCGCATTCTTTCAACATATAAACAAATTAATACCTAATTGAAATTTTTAAATAATTTCTTTTTGGGGTTTATTTTGTAAAGTTGGATTAGATGGTAAGATAGAATTTCAATTTTTTAAATTCTTTTTCTTTTTAATGTCGACACTAACATTAGATAAATATTAGATTAACATTAGAGATCAGTGTTAGATTAATATTATATTAAGGTTTCATTTAAAATTAATTGGATATCATTTAGGTGATTATTATATATATTTTTAAAACAAAAATATCAAGATAAATCTAAAACAAATGCTAAAGGGTAGAAAAGCCCACAAACTTTTGTAAAAAAATCAACTAAGCTCCCCCGCAAAAAAAAATACCCAATTAAACCTCTAAACTTAAAAATTATATCAATTAAATCTTTTGACCAATGATTTTCGCTGTTGATCATAGTTATCTTTTAATCCTGCTGACATGTGACTTAAATAAAACCAAAATTTGTAAAAAGTAAGTGACTTGGTTAATTACTTTTATTAACCCTAACTCCCTAAATAAAACCCTAAGATAATATCTAAAGAAAAAGTCTAGCCTGAAATAGTATATGAAGAAAACATTTGCCTCCATTTCTTATTTTCTAGTGAGCTCTTATCTCTGAAATATTGAAGAAAATTTTTCTTTTATATGCTATTGATTTGATGTATCACGAACTCTCTTTTCTTTTATTATAACAATTCTCTGGGGTTTAGGAAGATGACAATGTCACCATGTTCATCGTTTGAAGGTAGCCGAACAAATGTGCACTCCTTAGTCTATTGGTAGTTCGAGAAATTGTATGGCTATTGTGGTGTCAAATGTCTAATGTGGACAACATGGAAATACACTATAAGAAATAATATTTTTAGCGGAAAAAAAATAGTCACTATAATTAATGGTGACTAGATATAAAGTTGTCATTTGTCATTATTGTATTTGTGACAATTGTCACCAAGTCATTACAATTATTTTATTTTATTTTTATCAATTTTTAGATACTAAAATTGTAAGTAATTGTGACAAAAAATGTCACATATATTTAACTTTTTGTGACTAAATTGTTGACATTAAAATTATAGTACTTGTGACAGAAATAAATGGTCACATATATTCAACTTTTTCATCATCAAATTTTTGACACTAAAACTGTAAGCAATTGTGGCAAAATTAAATGGTCACAATTATTTAATTTTTGTGACCAAATTTTTTACACTAAAATCGTAAGCAATTCTAATGAACATAAATTGTCATAATAATTTTTTCTATGGTGACATTTTTTTTACTTTAAAATTAAATTTCTAACAAGAAAAAATAGTCACGATAACTAATTTTCTTATGGCGAGAATATTAACAATAGTTACAAAAATTATTGTCACTCCTGTTATTTCAAATGTCTTTTCACTAATGTATATTGAAATTATATCTCATGAGTTGAGTAATAACCAAATTTTATCTAAAATTAAATCAATATTTTATGATAAGCCTAATCCCAAAACATGTTTCAAAATTCATATATTGGTTGATTGAACTTGATCAAATTTTGATAAAAAGAAGGGCATAGCCATAAATAATCCATTAGATTTTAAGTTATAATTATGAACATATGTAACTATATTTTTATTAATTAAAAATAAAAAAAATTGAAAAATTAAAAAATACTCTCAATATTTTTGCAAAAATTAGAATTTGGTCCATAAGACCTACACATGTTGGTCAAGTTAGAGTCACCCAAACACCACTATTAAGGGTCATTTCTGTCTATTAGTCGCCATCCTATCAACTAGAACCCCATCATACCCAAGCCTTCAAACTAGCAACCATCAACCCCTCCCCCCAAAAAAAGAGCTTTCCTTAAGTCCAAACAAGAAACCTTCAAAATACAAAATAAGTAAGTCAAATCAGAAAAATAAATAAAAATGAGAGAAGAGAAATTAAAAAAAGAGAGAACACCTTGAATCTTGCAATGTTAGAGAGGTTTTAGACCTCCATTATGAGATTCAAATGGTGGCGAGGCTTATAAGGATGAAAGTAGGCACTGGTCCAATGTCAAACTCGATTTGATGGCAAAAATGCCAGATCGAAGTTTATTCATTCATGTGGTGAAATTGGGTGCAAGTGCTTTCTCTGGAGGTTTGAACCAAGAAAGAGAATGGAGAAGGATGGGCTTCATAGGCCACCAAATGGCGAGGGAAAGTGATAAAGGTATTAGCTAAGTTTTGTTTGTAACATCCTTAACACCCATTGAGATGGAAATAGAATTATTTCGAGATTTGCACATGCTATATTTTAGAAAAAAATTGATTCGAATATGGTTTTCTTACACAATGAAAAATTAAAATTTTAAAAACCAAGCCGGTTTGTGATATTCTTAGCAATAAACCATTTTTTACCAAATCGCACTTGTGTTTTCAACTAAACGAATTATTGTCATTCCTGATTTTCAACCGAACGACCTTCTCCACTATTCTCATTCTACGAACTGCTTTGAGTGTGCGCTCAAATGAATTTAAATTAAATACATAATCAAAAATTATTTATTTTACTTTCAGTGGAAAAGTAAATCTCTCTTCAATAGAAACGGGTAGAATTGTTATTCCATAAAATATAATTTATAATTAGAAAATAAATTCTCACTATTTTTAGGTAGAATAACAATATATCAAAATTGTATCATTAGCCCTGCAAGTATCATCTATTTATAGGGAGAAAAAGTGAAACAATTGTTGAATTAGTAGAAGTATATTTCAACAGAAAAGCAAAATCTCAGTTTAACTGGGATTGGGGGGTGGCAACCCTAGTTAAATATACTAGGGTTTATCGTCTCGTGTAGTTAGCATGAAGAGCTTTTGGGCCTCTCCTGTATCGAATCCAATTATAAGTAGTTCTTGGACTTTTATCCAATAATTTATAATTCAATCAAACACAATACATGTTTTTTTTTCCTCAAAATAAACATCATAAATTAATTTCTCAATTAAATAATTTTTCTACACTCAACAAATTCACTATGTCCAATTAATTTAATTATATTTTTTAACTTCAATTAATTAATTAATTAATAATTCTTAGGTTATTTCCATACTTAGTGAGAAAACAACATGCATTTCCAAATGTTATCATTTCTCTAACTTTACCATTTTTTGTTCATTTGATTTAACATGCAATTCATTTCTAATTTTAACAAGTTAGCGGATGGAGCGGATGGACCGATTGAACATATGTGAGTAGGGCTCGAATTATTTATAATTAAATTTTAACTTTTTGCATATTAATTATAAACTCATTTAGTCACAAAGATATTCCACTATAGTATCGTGACATAGCTCTCCCAAATGATATACCATTACGAAAGTAACTCGATCAGTGCTCGTCCAATGACCTTGTCATAAGTGTGTTACCTTTATATATCCTTAACCTCTTTGGGATAAATTTGTTCTCCCGATATGATTATATTTTATCTCATGGTAATCATTACATATTCCTTCATGAAAAGTCAATTGTTATCAAATAGCAATCAAGTCATTCATCATAAAGACAAACGACCCACTTTATTCATATCTCAAGCTATGAATTCCACAATTGTAAATGATGCTACAATTTGCTAAAGTCATATAACCAACGCACCAGCTTTCAGTTCCTTATCTATTTGAACTTAGGCTTTTACTTACATCAAAGTATACGAGTTATGCATACACAGTTCATCATCCACTCAGGATTAAGGTTGTCACACTATGAACGTCACAAGTGAATAAATCCATCAATAGATTCAGGATCTATTCTTATTGGGTCCAGTCCAACATGTTGTTAGTCCAGTCAATCACATCTATATCTCTATATTCTGAGAATCGTCAGCTCCGATGCCCAAGACAAGACATCTCCCTAATTAGACTTGTTAGATGACATGTTAGTCTTTTAATTAATTTGTTCATTTTTTTTATTAGACTAATGTTATGTTTAGGTTTGTCTACAGATATAAGTTATCTTTTTATATTATGATCCAACCACGTAATACCGCTTAGTATTTGTTAACATTAGATAATCAATGAGTTAATATTTGCTACTATTTTGCTTTACATGTAAAAACAATGCGAGCACAATATACAAAAGGGTATTAATGTAATTCATGAATAATTTTATTAACCATTATGTTTGAAAAAATTATAAGTGTACATAGACGACAATATTGTACTTAGGGCACCAAATCCAACACTAGACAATTCAAAGTAAAAATAATAAAAATAGAATAAATAAGAATCACGAGTGATTAGTGGAGAAGATAGTTAGATACCATAGGAAATTAAAAAGACTTTTGAATTGAGAGAAATTAATTTGGGGTATTGATTAAACTGCAATAACGTGAAAAGTGTTGGGGTGTAAAAATTAAAAGTATAAATGATTGAATTAGATTGCTAGAGAAAAGAGGAATAGAAGTGCAATAAAGCCAATAGAGTGTTGTGAATTATGGATGAGATTGAAACTAATTGTGGGCCACTAAATGTATATGATGATGTTTAGATTTTTTAAATTAAATAATATTAAATATATTAAATATTAAATCAAATAGATATTTTCTATAAAAATATATAGAAATCTCCCCTATCTTCATCTATTTTCTTTTCACACCACCCCATTTATTAAAGAAACCAATTTTCATTTTGTTTAATTTTAGTCATTTCCACTATTTCTAACCAGCTCAAGTTTAAAAGCTTCAAATTTCTTCCATGGATTCTTAGTAAAGTCAACAGAGCAACCTCATAGCAAGCTAAGTTTCTTGAAAAGTTAATTAATGATCGCATTGGAAGAGAGAGATAAGTAAAGTTAAGGATTTGGTAAAAGTTCAACACAAGGATTATGAGTTTTCTTTAAGGATTTTATGTTTATTTCATTAAAAGCGCATGGAAATGATATGTGATTATTATTTTGATATTAAATCTTGTATGTATGTGATATGTCAACGAAGAGAAAGAAAACAAAGGTGACCAACAAGGTCTTAACAAGGGGAAATAAGTAGAAAAAAGTGAAAGAAGAATAAAGAAGCTCGTCTAAATACTTGATTGTAAGTACTTGAAGAATTTTACTTTACCTAACTTAACTTAAGTGCAAGTCATATTAAAATGATTATAAAATTGATTTGTATGTGAATATTTAAGATTATATGTACAAAAGCTGATGAATGAGTAATGAAAATATGAATTGGATTATACTTTCAAAATGAATAAATTTGGTATATTAAAATAATAGTAAGAAGAAACTAAATTGTAAAGTGTACAAAATGAAACATGCAAACTAAAATATTGATAATTAGGGCTTGAACAAAGTGTGATATATTAGTGAATAGACGAAAAGTAATATTATAGTGAAATTATAAAGTATAGTGATTTTTTGTGTTAATAAGAGTTTGTAAAAGGTGTAAAGTTTAAATTGTTTTTAATTATTGAGTAAATTTAATGTATAAATGCCCATGTAAACAAGATGCGAAATAGTAGGATACAGATGGAATGCCATTAGGAAATTTTCATGTGCGTTAGTGATAGTGGCACTCCGGTGCAATTCAGTGATTTCGCACTTCAGTGATAGTAACAATGGCACTTCGATGCAGTTCATTAATTTTACACTTCAGTGTAAGATAGTGTATGCACGTTTGTGCAATTGATTCAATGTTCATTCTGCATATCCTATGTGTTTTATTGAGCCTATGGTTGGGCTAAAAATTTAATGGTAAGTGAACTTAATAATAAAATTAGTAAGTGGCTTATAAAATGATAGTTTGAGAATTCACTATAGTTATTCTCTATTTAACTTCGTTGTATATTTGTATTGATCCATAAATTTATATGTTAACATTGGTTACTTCCAATGGCAAGTTTAATTCATGATGTATTTATTAAGTTTTTATAAGCTTAACGCATTATTTTTCAACACGTAGGTAGAAACTCAAGTTGAAACTTTAAAGTGGAGATAATATCTCAACTCATCACATCACATATCAAAGCTTGAAAGAGAGTATGATTTTGATCTTTTGGTTATAGATCATGGTATGTACATAAGTTAATGCAAAACATATGGGCAATATTTCTAGTGAAAATACTTGAAGAATCTTGATCATTTTGTTAACCTTACAAACTTAGTTAAAATTTGATTGATTTATATTTGGAATTATATGATGTTTTGATGGAGATTTATGTTTTATAGTGTTTAAAAGTGATATGGAATGATTGATGATAGTTTAAACTTGGTTTTAGATGTTTCAAACATGTTTTGGGTAATTTGTTTTCAGTGTCGCGACGTCAGAAATAAATGTCATGACATTGGACATGTAATTAGAGTAATCTATTTTTGGTGTCGCGAGATTAGTCAGTGTTGCGACACCCACTTCCTAATGTCGTGACATTGACCTTGTTTACCCTGTTTTGACTTGAATAAGTCCCAAATGGTCCCCATTTGTAATCAAATTTTAAAGAAAGCATAAAAATGACTTGAATAACTTTAAAATATTTTATCTATGTTAAAACAAAGTTTTAAATTTGATGTTCGTATTGAGTAGACTTAGTGTCCAAATGTGACATCCTTTGATCGTGATATATTTGTTCACTTCGAGTGAAGAGTGTTACATTGTTGAAAAATAATAAGAAAAGGAGAATAGAGAAAAGCCAAAGAAAAGTGTGAAAGGAAGGGAAAATGAAAATAGAGAGGAAAAGAGTAAAGAAAAGTAAAAAAAAAAAAAAGAAGAAGGAAAGAGAGTAAAAAGAAAAAAAATTATGAAAAGTAATAAAAGAAAGAAAAATAATCTTAACAATTATTTTAAAAAATAATCTTAACAATTATTTTAAAATCTAAAAATAGAGAAACGGAAATTTTGAAAATATAAGTACACGATCTAAATTTCAAATTTGTGAAGAATACAATGACCTATATCATATTTTATCAAAAAAATAATATATATTTGGTAATTCTACAATTGAGTTGAGACCTAATTAATAGATAACACGAACTTAATTAAACTTTTGTAGTGTGAATATTTTATATTATTAAAAGTATTTATATAATTATACTAATTTAATGATATTTTTATATCATTTGTTTTAATATCATTATTTTTATAACGGAATTTTAGGAACTAAACATTTCTAAAACAACTATTTATTCAAACAAAATAACTATAAATAGTAATATTTTATATTATGAATTTTAAAATAGTAATATTTTTAAAATTTCTAAAATTTTAAAATTTCTTATCAAGCTCGTGAGAGTCTACCATTTAAATTACATTAGCATTCAAAAATTCAAATTTTAAGTGGATCTCGTTATCTATAGGTGATTAAGGCCTAGTTTAGGATGCTTAAACCTGTTCATGGGCCAGGGCCAACCTGAAGGCCCACTCGAAAAATGAGAGGGTTTGGGTAAAAATATAGGTCCGAAAATGGGTTTGGGCAAAAAATAAGGCTCATTTAGAAAATGGACCGGGCCTTAGGTAAGACCTTTTTTGCCAAGCCCGGCATGGATATGTAAAAAAATGTTTTTTTTACTGTTTTGTTGCTATTTTCTTATTATTATTTTCACTATTTTGCTACAATTTCACTATTATGTTGTTACTATTTTGTTGTTATTTATAACTTTTGTTTTATTGTTAATTTTGTTACTATTTTAGAATCATTTGGTTGTTAAGTTACACCTATCTTAGTATTATTTAAGTATATAATTTTTTTAATTTATTTTCAATTTGTTAGGGAATATTTTTTTTAATGTTTTTAGTATTTGTTAGAGTTGAGTGACTCGAATCATTGTTAAAATAAAATAAAAGTAAAATCCATATAAAATTATACTTCTTTTATTTTACATTGACTAGAATAAAGTTTTTCAACCTTATTACATCTATTTGACATTCATTAGAATAATATTTTTTAACCTATAAATAAATGTAATCTAAACTCCTCTTGTATCATTCAAATTCGATATTAGTGAATTTTCTTCTTTTCTGCCAGTATTTTTTTCTCAAAAGAGTTTCCACGTAAAATCTGTGTGTTCTTATTTTTTTTCTTTTTTGCTTTGCGATCGTTCCTATATTTCCATTATCGACGTTAATTTATACAAATTGGTATAAAAGCTTTTCGAGTTGCTTGTCTCAATCACGGTTATAACAACATTGAAGTATTATATCCCGTTATTGGATCGCAACACCAGATTCGCGTTGTGGCAGGTAAAGATGTAGTCAATTCTTGCGTAAATGGATTTGAAGGATGCCCTGCTAGGGATAGATAATATACCTTAGACATTGACGGAGGAAGAGAATAAGCGTAAAGATCGAAAGGTTTTAACCTAATTACATCTGCATTTGTCTAATGAAATTCTACAAGACGTGACGAATGAGAAGACCACTACTACATTATAGGCAAAGTTGCAGTAGCTATGCATGTCGAAAACCCTAACTAGCAAGTTGCATATAATACATTGCCTTTATGCTCATTGTTTGGAGGAAGGTGCGTTTGTGCACGTACATTTAATGTGTTTAAAGAAATTCTCTCAGATTTAGAGGTCATGGAGGTTTAGTATGATAAAGAATATTTAGGATTAATTCTACTTTGTTTGTTGCTCCTGTCTTATTCTACCTTTAGAGATACGATTTTTTATAACCACGAATATCTCACAATTGATGAAGTCTATACTTCTTTAACCTCACATGACAAGATGAAACATCTTGTGGTTGGATTCGACTCTCAGGAAGAGGGTCTCATTATTCGTAGGAGACAAGAATGAAATACTTATGATAATCGTGGGAGGACATAGGAATGAAATCATCGTAGTAAATTTAAGGGTAAATCGAGATCTTCAAACAGAGGTAAAACATGTAACTTCTGTAAGAAGAAAGGGCACATTAAATCTGAGTGCTATAAGTTACAGATCAAGATAAAAAAAGGAGGTTGCGAATCAAAAAGGAAAACAACCAAAACAATCCGGTGAAGTTGATGTTGTAGAAGACTACAGTGATGGTAAACTCCTAGTTACTTCTACCAACAACTCTAAAGTGAGCGATGAATGGATCATTGATTCTGGTTGCACTTTCCATATAAGTCTCAATTGGGATTGGTTTACAACATATGAAACAGTGTTTGAATGTGTTATTTTGATGTAAAATAATAGGTTTTTTTTACCATAATAATATATAAATAAAAAATAAAAAAACAAAAAACGAAAATAGGTTGAGACAAAGATAAATTACGGAAATGGTATAGCTGAAGTGGTGGAATGTGGTGCATAGGCGGCACCACCCATAATTTCTGACCAATACAGTTTAAATAATAATAATAAATGGGTGGAGGGCATGTCAGAGGCGGCACCGGTGGAGGGCATGCTAGAGGCGGCACCAGTGGAGGGGCTGTCAGAGGCGGCACCAGTTGTGCCTATCTGATAGGCGTCACCCTCCAGTATATTTCCACACCCAATTCCTCCTATTCGGCTCGTATCAGTTTGAAACAAAAAAATTACAGAACAAGAGAGGGAGGAGAAGAGAAGAAAAAAAGAAAAGAAAAGGTAATTTTTTTTAATGTTATTTTCAAATATAATAGATTATGATAAGAAAAAAAAAATTGTTAGTATTATATAGTTAGTTTAATGTTATTTTTATATTTTGTTTTAAAGTTATTTTGTTTATTGTGATTTGTTAGTAAGTTTTGTATTTAAATTATTGAGAATGTTATATTGTAAAATTTTTTAATATATTTGATATTGTTAGAAATGACAATAAATTTGATATTGTTGAAAATGGACTATTATCATTCATTAAATCTTTTAAGTAAGTATTTTTATGCTGTTTGAAATTGTTTTGAGATTTTTTTGTTAATTTTTTAACAGATTGAGTATTGAAGACAGATAATTATTTGTTCGTATGCGTTTATTTCAATGGAATCATCTTGACAACAGCCGTTGGATGTATATTTGAATGTCGGCAACAAATAGCAATGAGATTTAATAGAAATGTCTCGTTGGATGATATGAAAGGAATGATTAACGCAAAAATTATTAGACGTTATGGGAGAAGGGTCTCGAAACTTTTCTACAAGTTTCCAGTTTCGACAGATCCTATCAAATTCACTAAAATGGAACTTGTAGACAACGAAGACGTGGAGACAATGATCGTTCTTTACTGTGGGAATCAGAGTGACAAAAATGCACCGATTCACTTATTTGCTGAGTTAGCCGGTATGGAGCAAAATGAAGATCTTATTGCATATTGTGAAGAACATGGAGCTCAAGCACTGTGCATGGTGGCTCCAATATCGTACGTTAATAGTGAATCGACTATACGCGGGATCAATATCGATATTAATGTTACACCCAATATTAGCAAGGGTTCCCTTGTTGTGATGAAAGCGCAGATAAAGATTGTTAAGTTATATGTTTTGCAAGGTTCTACTGTTACTGGTAATGCAGTTGTTACTTCCTCTTCCTTATCAAATGATGATGTTACTAGATTTTTGACATATGAGTGATAATGACATGACAGAATTAAGCAAAAGAGGACTTTTTGATGATGAAGTTCTATAAACATTGCATTTTTCGAAAACAAAAGAGAGTTCGATTCATCAAAGAAATCCATAACACGAAGGGACCCTTAGATTATATTTATTCTAATATTTGGGGACCATTCAGAGTGCCTTCGAGGGGTTGCGCTAATTATATACTGACGATCATTGATGATTTTTCTAAAAAAATTGAAAAATTCTTCCTGAAGTAGAAAAGTGATATGTTTCCATGTTTAATGCTTGGAAAACTATAATCAAGAAGCAGACAAGAAAATAGATAAAACACCTTCGCACATATAGTGGCTTGAAATTATGTTCTGATGAGTTTAATGAATTGTGCAAATCAGAATGAATCGTAAGACACTTGACAGTTTGTCATACTTTACAGCAAAACGACATTGCAGAACTGATGAATAGAATAATCATGGAAAAGGTTCGATGTTGTTGTCAAATGCTTGTTTACCAAAATCTTTTTGGGTTGAAGCGGCTTCTACTGTATGGTTTTTTATTTACTAATCTCCGTTCGTTGCCATTGAGAAAAAGACTCCACAAAAGGGTATGGTCTGGTAATCTTACTGATTATTCTAATTTGAATATTTTTAGGTGTCACTTATATTGATAATGAGAAATTAAAACATGGATCCATTAAATGTGTTTTTCTTAGTTATAAGGCTGGTGTTAAATGGTATAAGTTATTGTGTCCTAAAAATAGAAAAACTGCGATTAGCAGAGATGTTATTTTTGATGAAACTACTATGCTACCTAACTTATCTATTAAATACTCTTCCAATAAATACCAATAAAAGTAGGTAGAGCTTTAGATTGATCTAGGATCTACAACAAAGTCTACTTTTCAAGTTAGTATAGAAACTCAAAGTAGAGCTACTTCTTCACCACAATATTCTATCGACAAGAACAAACCTATAAAAGAAATTAAACCTCCAAAGAGGTACGTCGAGGTTGATCTAGTTACTTATGCTTTAAATGTGGTTGAAGATATAGATGCAAATCAAGAACCATCTACTTATTACAAAGCAATTAGCTGTGAAGATTTAAGAAAATGGATGATTATCATGTACGAAAAGATGGAATCGTTCCATAAGAACAAAACATGGGATCTAGTGAAGCTTATTAAAGGTAAAAAGACTGTTCGTTGTAAATGAGTGTTCAACAAGAAAGAAGGAACTTTAGGAGTTGAAGAACCCAAATATAAAACAAGGCTGGTTGCAAAAGGTTACAGTCAGATTTCAGGTGTAGACTTCACAGATGTGTTTTCTTCAGTTGTGAAGCATAGTTCGATTTGAGTTTTGCTTGGTATTGTGGCCATGTATGATTTGGAGCTCAAACAATTAAATGTAAAAATAATGTTCTTACATAGAGAACTTGAGAAAGATATTTACATACAACAACCATAATGTTCTATAGTCTCGAAAAAGGAGGACTATGTTTGCTTACTGAAAAAAGTCCCTTTTATGACTTAAAACAGTCACCAAGGCAGTGGTATAAGAAGTTTGATTCTTTTATGACTACTCATGATTTCAAAAGAAACAGCTTTAACAGTTGTGTTCATTTTAAGAAAAATAGTGATGGTTTTTTTATGTATCTACTCCATTATGTTGATGACATGTTGATAGCAGCCAAAGATAAAGTAAATATAAGAAAGGTCAAAGCTCAGCCTAGTAAAAAAATTGAGATAAAAGATTTGGGAGTAACAAAAAAGAAACATGGGATGGAGATTTTTAGAGATAAAAAAGTATGTAAATTGTACCTAAGTTAAAAAGAGTACATTGAAAAAGTTTTTTGTAGGTTCAATATGCAAAATGCCAAACCTGTTAGTACTCCATTAGTAGCCCACTTCAGACTTTCATCGGCTTTGTCTCCACAATCAGATGATGAGATTGACTACATGTCACGTGTTCCATATTACAATGCAATAGGATCTCTCATGTATACTATGGTTTGCTCACGTCCAGATTTATCATATGCAGTTAGTGCAGTTAGTAGATACATGAGGAATCCTGGTAAAGAACACTGGAAAGTAGTTCAGTGGATTTTCAAATACTTACGAGATATTACTGATGTTTACTTATAGTTTTGAAGAACTGGAGATGGAGTCATTGGGTATGTTGATTCTAATTTTGCTGGAGACATTGATAAAAGAAGATCTCTCACAGGGTATGTCTTTACTATTGGGGGTTGCGCAATCAATTGGAAACTATTTTGCGAACTACAGTTGCTTTGTTTACTACTGAAGCTGAGTACATGACAATTACTGAAGCTTATAAATAAGCTATTTGGTTAAAAATACTCTTTGGTGAACCCAGTAAAAACTTTCAGATCAATACAATATTTTGTGATAGTTAGAGTGTCATCTTCCTTACGAAAGATCAAATGTTTCATAAGGGAACAAAGCACATCGATGTTCGGTATCATTTTGTACGTGATATTATTGCTCGTGAAGATATTGTTCTGAGCAAAGTTAATATTCATGATAATCCTGCAGATATGTTGATTGAGTCACTTCCTATAACCAAGTTTGAGCATTGCTTGGACTTGGTTGGTGTTCATTGTTGAAGAACACCCCTTAAGGGGTTTCGTGGAAAAGGTAGAGAACTTGTTCGTTAAGAGTTCGTGGTGAAGAACTTGTTTGTTGAGAATTCGTGTCAAGGTAGAGATTGTTAGAATTGAGTGACTCGAATCCTTATTAAAATAAAATACAGTGGTAAAATAAAATAAAAGTAAAATCAATATAGAACTATACTTCTTTTATTTTACATTTATTAGAATAATGTTTTTCAACCTTACTACACTTTATCTATTTGACATTTATTAGAATAAATTTTCAACCTATAAATAGATGTAGTCTAAACTCCTATTGTATCATTCGAATTCGACATTAGTGAATTTCTTTTCCTCTACTCGTGGTTTTTCCCTGAAAGGATTTCCACATAAAATCTGTGTAGTCTTATTTTTATTTTTACTTTTTTGCTTTGCGATCGTTCTATATTGCCATTATCGACGTTAGTTTCTACAATATTTTTAATGTATTATATATATTTAAAGTAATATGGCCAGGCCGGACCTGAGTTTTAGCATTTTTATCTAGACCGGGCTTGGATAAAATTTTAGGCCTATTTTTCAGACTGAGCCTAGCAAACGAGAAAATTTTGGATGGGCTAGGCTCGAATTTGACTCTGCCCATGAGTGCATTTAAGAATGCTTCTCAAAAGTACTTTTGAGAAAAAAAACACTTTTGAGGAGAATTTAAAATTTATAACTTTTGAAAAAAGTATAAGCATTTTTGAGAAATATTTCTGTACTAACCCTAAATATATTTGATATTATAAAAAAGTACTTTAATAATTAAATTTACTGGGCTTTTATGCAATAAAGTAATAACACCAACACCTAAACAATTAATGTCTGGGCTCATGACCCACCAAGAAACAGAATAAATGAATGAAAGGCCATGCCTTTTAGCTAAAGGAAACAGCCCGTTCCCTGAAAAGAAAACAAAAATAGGAAACCTAATGCAGAACTAAAATATCTGGAGAAAATAAAACTATTCAATACACCCAGTCAAAAAATTTCCAGCAATCTTAAATATAAAAAAGAAATATATAAGTTGTATTTATTCCAAAAAGAAAACTAAAAAGTGCAAAAACAAATAAAACGTGGACCCCATGCGGCAACAACTCGAACGATTCAAAAGGGATAAGGAAAGGAAAAACCATTGATAAAACATGCTCCCATTGTTTTGAGCAAAAAAGAAAAAGAAAGGCGCTCCCATTATATCCACTTTTGGCGCGAAAATTTCAACAAAAATCCCAAACCAAATTTTAATAACGAGGGAAACCCAAGCAAAATAAATCTCAAATTTCAAACTCATTTGTTCTTTTCTTTTATCGCTTTATATAAACCGCGCTTATGGTTACTCTTTTTCTGCAAGCCTGAAACTTGTTCGACGAAATTGCTTAGAGGTAGAGAAGGATTGACAATGTATGTGGTTAAGAGAGACGGGAGGCAAGAGGCCGTTCATTTCGATAAGATAACGGCGAGGTTGAAGAAATTGAGCTATGGACTTAGCATCGATCACTGCGATCCAGTCCTTGTCGCTCAGAAGGTCTGCGCTGGTGTTTATAAAGGGGTCACTACTAGCCAGCTTGATGAGTTGGCTGCTGAAACCGCCGCTGCTATGACTGCGAACCACCCTGATTATGCTTCCGTGAGTTTGTTTATTTTTTTCTTTTAAAAAAAATGATTCTAAACATTTTGAAATTCTTTTACTAATTCAAATGTGTAATTGCAGTTGGCGGCGAGGATTGTTGTTTCGAATTTACATAAAAATACTAGGAAGTCATTCTCTGAGACGTAAGCGATTTCTATTTAATTTGATAAAGCTTTTTTTTTTTTTTTGGAGAGAGGCGATTGATGTTTTGAGGATGGGTGGTTTATAAATGTAGGATTAAAATCATGTACAACCATTTCAATGAGAGATCTGGACTGAAGGCGCCTTTGATTGCTGATGATGTTTATGAAATCATCATGAAGGTACTATGGTTATGTTTCATTCTTTTTTACTCTCAAATTTTGATTATTGCTTTATGGTAGATCTTTTGGCTAGAGTGTCACTTTACACTCAAGTTACTGATGCCTTTTTTATCTCTATTGAAATTTCTAGTTTAAAAAGTGGTAAACCCTTTATCTTGTGGTTGATGACAAAATTGTGTTGGACTAAGCCTACAAAAGCTTGGCATGCTTGTAGACTTGGAAGTGATCCATTTGTGTTATGAATGTTGACAAGTTGTGTATTATCTATATTATGATACTTGATACTGACTGCAAAAATCATGGCCTTACAAAATTTATACAGTATTTTTTAATACTTTTTAAAGCCTTTTTTAGCTGGATTTATATTTGATGTCCTTACTGTTTATAATTTTATACATTGTTAGAATTAGATGATCACATTGTGAGTGCATCAAATGCTGGTCCTTTCTAGTTATGTGGAGTTTTTAGTGTTTGCTTTGTTTTGTTGCCTTTTAGTTATGCATATTTTCAACATTGTGTATCCTTTCTAATTCCTCTTATGTGTAATGATTACATGTATAAAGGCTAAATTTTGTTGTTGTGTTGGTTTCAGAATGCTGCTCTGTTGGATAGTGAGATCATATATGATCGGGACTTTGACTATGATTATTTTGGTTTCAAAACCCTTGAGAGGTCCTACCTCTTGAAAGTTAAAGGGAAGGTTATAGAAAGGCCCCAACACATGTTAATGAGGGTTGCAGTTGGAATTCATAAGAATGACATTGATTCTGCTATAAAAACTTATCACATGATGTCTCAAAGATGGTTTACTCATGCTTCTCCCACACTTTTCAATGCTGGAACTCCAAGGCCTCAAGTAAGTTTTGTGTGCAAATATTAGATTGAGGCACCTTATTTATTGTCATTGTTCATTAAATTCTTTCGCTTACATATGTAGTTTTTTGACTTGTGTTCTGGCAGTTGAGCAGCTGCTTTTTACTGTGTATGAAAGATGACAGTATTGAGGGAATATATGACACTTTGAAGGAGTGTGCTATAATCAGCAAATCAGCTGGAGGAATTGGTGTCTCAGTTCACAATATTCGGGCTACAAGTAGTTACATTCGTGGAACAAATGGTACATCTAATGGCATTGTCCCGATGCTGCGGGTGTTTAATGACACTGCTCGTTATGTTGATCAAGGAGGGGGGAAAAGAAAGGGTATACTTGAACTGTTGTAATTCTATATGCTGTGTTTTCTGACAATGTTTGGTATCCCTTTTTTAAAAAGGATGTCTTTGATGCATTTAGGTGCCTTTGCTATATATTTGGAGCCATGGCATGCTGACATTTTTGAGTTTCTGGACCTCAGGAAGAACCATGGAAAGGTATTTTATGTAGTTTGAATTTGTTTGCATGAGCTGTGTTATTTGGGTGTTAAGCTCTTTCTTTGGCTGAATTGTTGCAATACTGTATAGTATTATATCGTATCCAATAATGTCTAAGTTTTGTTGCTGTAGGAAGAGCACCGGGCGCGTGATCTATTTTATGCTTTATGGGTGCCTGATCTTTTTATGCAAAGAGTCCAGAGTAATGGGCAGTGGTCATTATTCTGTCCTAATGAATCTCCAGGACTGGCGGATTGTTGGGGTGAAGAATTTGAGGAGCTGTATATTCATTATGAAAGAGAGGTTAACGCTGTTATATATTTGGTTAATGCTTTTATATTTTTTGCAACTAGAATTCATTTCCTAAAGTTTTCTTGTTTGATATTCAGTGCAAAGCAAAGAAGGTTGTCCAAGCACAGAACTTGTGGTTTGAGATTCTGAAATCCCAGATAGAAACTGGTACCCCGTACATGCTATTTAAGGTGATTTGTCCAAACAAGCTTTATATTTTATGGGGTATTTCTGTTCTCAGATGAGTATTGTGTTGTTGACCCTTTGCCTCCCACTGTTTATCCAGGATACGTGCAATAGAAAAAGCAACCAGCAAAATCTTGGCACCATTAAATCTTCTAATCTGTGTACTGAGATCATTGAATACACAAGTCCAACAGAAACTGCTGTTTGCAATCTGGCCTCTATTGCACTACCAAGATACGTGAGGGAAAAGGTAGGTGTTGTATGGTGCTTATGTTGTACATGTTGCTTTATCTTGAGTCTGCATGTTAATTTAATTAGCCTTGACTTTTTATCTACTTCAGGGGGTTCCACTGGAGTCTCATCCATGTAAGCTTGTTGGTAGTAGAGGTTCTCAGAATAGATATTTCGACTTTGACAAACTGGCTGAGGTTTGATTCTTTACTTTGCTAATGCACTTATCCATATATTGCTAGATGGTGTTTCATCCATCTAGTGTATCATTGTGATGGCATCATGAGTTCTGTGTTGGTGCATGATGTCACTTATGATATTATTTGTTAATAATGATTGTTATGTCTTTCCTTGCACTGTTGTGACAGGTTACTGAAATTGTTACAAGAAATCTTAATAAAATAATTGATGTTAATTACTACCCTGTTGAAACTGCAAAAAGATCAAATTTGCGTCATAGACCCATTGGTATTGGAGTTCAGGGGCTTGCAGATACATTCATCTTACTTGGCATGGCCTTTGATTCACCTGAGGTATATTTGATCATGAATATATGAATCTGATATACCATTTAAGTTGAATCTATTTTGTCTGATAATTTACTGGTTTCAAATTTCAGGCTCAGCAGCTGAACAAAGACATATTTGAGACCATATACTACCATGCCCTGAAAGCTTCTTCTAATATAGCTGAGAAAGAGGGACCATATGAGACATATAATGGGAGTCCTGTGAGTAAGGTATGTGATTTTGTCAATTCTTTGAAGTGCTTACAAGTATTCTGGTTATATTTGATGTGATTGCAATATCTTACTAAATGCTCATTTCTTGCTGATATGTTTTGCTCATGACTTAGTTGCCTGTTAAATTTCAGGGTATTCTCCAGCAAGATATGTGGGGTGTTACTGCTTCAAATCGGTGGGACTGGAATGCTCTTAGAGACAACATAGCTAAGCATGGAGTGAGAAATTCACTTTTGTTAGCACCTATGCCAACTGCATCAACTAGCCAGATTCTTGGAAATAATGAGTGCTTTGAACCATATACTTCCAATATCTATAGTCGTAGAGTTCTGAGGTTTGTCCTGGCTTTCTCTTATGCGTCTTGCTCCATTTCTTAGTTGTCCATTGCTTAAAACTTATTTTCTATTTTTCTGCAGTGGTGAGTTTGTAGTGGTGAACAAGCATCTTCTTCATGACTTAACTGAGATGAGTCTTTGGACACCTGTTGTTAAGAACAAGATAATACATGCAGATGGTTCAGTTCAAAATATTCCTGAAATACCTCATGACCTGAAAGCAATTTACCGGTATGGATTGCTGGGTTTTTTTGACATCTTAGTCTCAATCCCCAGTCCCCTTTTCTCTCATTACCTCTTCAGAATGAAGTTAAAGTATATATTTGTTTCTGATTTACTAGGACTGTTTGGGAAATTAAGCAAAAAACATTAGTTGATATGGCTGTTGATCGAGGATGCTACATAGACCAGAGCCAAAGCTTAAATATACATATGGACCAACCTAATTTCGGAAAACTTACATCCTTACACTTCTATGCCTGGTCCAAGGTATTAAAACTTGGCTTTTATCATGATTAAACATATTAATGCCAGTAGTTGCATGATGGTTGCTGATTCCCTTGACTGTATATACAGGGTCTGAAGACAGGAATGTATTATTTAAGATCTCGTGCAGCAGCTGATGCAATTAAATTCACCGTTGATACATCGATGTTGAAGGTAATACATACTGTTCTGATTCATGTTGAAGTTGCATAACATCTAGAATGTCATGAAATTTGCAAATTATATTGATTTTAATTTTTTATTTTATTTTCTGTTCATAATATAGGAAAATCCTAAAGTAGAAGATGATGAAACAAGAATGGCACAAATGGTTTGTTCCCTTACAAATCGTGAAGAGTGCATGTCTTGTGGGAGCTAAAGAGTGGTTCCTTTTTGAAGCTTTGAGAGCATGCAATCAGGGAGTTTGGTGTCGACGAATGGCGACTCTATGTGGGTTTTAATTGTCTTCACAATATCTAATCTAATTTAAATTTCTTGTATAGCTGTGATTTTGGTATGTTTAGCAATTTAGATTGTCAGTGGTTGTTATGTGTTGAAGCTTGCTTATTGTTAATTTATTATTAATTAATAATTAATGAATTCCAAGTCATAATCAAAGCGTTCTCTCTAGCAAGGTAAAAGGTTCGCCTCCTACAAATGTGTCCAAAAATTCAACAAGTGCAATTTTTGTACCATCAATCATTATGCCGGAAATGCCAGTTATTTCAGTCATTCAATCCACATTTGTTAGGTCTTGTATTTGACTGTTGTGGATAGAAATGATAGTATAGAAAATGTTTGTTTCTTATTTTATTTAAAAGGTTTAATTTGATTTGGTTTTAAATTTAATTCATCAATGAAGAATTTATTATGAGTTCTTAGTTAATCAATAATTTTTTTGAGTGAAATTGTTACAACATAAGCCCTCTTAATAACAGTTATTGCAATAGGATAATGGCTAAGAGGATTTGAAAGATATTATAACATTAATATTTTCAAGGTTTAGCTAAGGGTTAGTTTAGGATTCTATTGCTCATCGTATTTAGTTTGGTGTCACTACCATGCATGACTTCGAGAGTCACGATGATATTATTGAGAAATGTTTTTATTAGAATATTTTTGTTTCTCACTTCGAAAAAATTAGCCATAATTTTTTTGTGAACTCGTATCATAAATTATAAGCTTTAACATTTTCATCAACTTAAAAAAATAGTCATTTTATTTTAAAATGTTTATTTTTGCTTTCAACTAAATTTATTTACAAAGTCAGGCCATAACTTGAATATTTGTTAGTCTAAATTCATTTTTGATTCCGCTTGACCTAAAAGCTTTAATTATTATTTATTAAATATTAGTTGTTTTATGTCAATATTTATATAAAAATTGTAATCTTCAAACGGTTTGAATAAAATTAATAGCAACAAATAATAGTAAATGAGAAGCATTATGAACAAACAGAACAATTAACGGTAGTAAGTATGCCAAAGCAAAACTTCCCTTTGATTTACTGGCTAAATTAATTATATATGTCAAAAAAAATTTGTTAATTGGTGAAATATGCTTCTTTTTTTTTTTTAATTTAAAGAAATGGGCTATTTTTGTAAAGGATGTAAAAGCTTGTTCAACTATTGACATGCCAGGAAAAACGCGTTTAATTGAAACGTTTTCTGAAAATTCTAAAGAAAATGTGTCCAACAGGACACACTTTCTTTGACATGTCAGCAGAAAGCTCGCCTAATTGGGTGAGCTTTCTTGCCAATTGTGCAGAAAGTGCATCCAGTTGGATGCATTTTCACACTCTCTTCAAAAATGATATATTTCTCTAAATTAAAAAAAAAATTGAACTATTTGGCTAATTAACTTTTTATTTTTATTTTTAGCATGCAATGAACTTGTTGAAACCTTTTTATTGTAATCTTTGTAGGAAAACACATGTCTTCAATAAGGAAACTTGGACAGGTTAAAAGCCTATAAAAGAGTTGTTGCTTGATTTTAATTTTTTTTAAATAAGGTAAGTAAATATCACATTGGGACTCTTATAAACTTTGTTTGATTCAATTTCTTCTCCATTTACAATCTTGTGAATTGTTGCTCAAAATCTATAACTGAATAATCAAAATACATTAATCAAACATGCCAAAGTTATAATATCTTAGTAACTTTTTCTTAAATTACAATGACCGTTATAACCGACTTTCCCTCCACTTACAAGAGTTGGGTATGGAATGGTCCACCTCACATGGATGGTTGACAATGGAGTAACGTGGGGTGAGGCACCTCCAACCCACTTTTGCTCCAACGTTGAATATTTGTTTATGGAAGTAAATATATTGAAAAAATAAAATAAAAAGAAGAGTGAATAGTCATTTTAAAAGATTGAGTGAGCCAAACAAGCATTTAAAATATATATATATATATATATTTGACAATACAGTTAGTCGAATTTTGACCTTTGATTGCTTTTTTACTTTTTGAAACATGACTTGTTTTATTTGTTTGACCTCTGAATATATAGATACATGGATTTAACTGAAAAAAACTGGAACCGCTTATTATCCATCTTCAAAGTTTGGCATAATCATGATCTTCTTGGTCAAATCTTCAAAGTGGCATTGTGAAGTAAATTATTTTGCGGTTAGGTGGTTTCTACAATTGTTTGAAAAGAAATCATATTCAAGTTTTCTAATAATTTTGAACGCATTGTGGGAGTCAACTTAAAATTCAGCAATTAACATCTCTATCATTTCTGAGTCTATAAGAGCATGGGGATATCCTACGACATGATTGTGACTGGACCATTAATTGCTAAAAGATTTTAATTATTTTTCTTACAAGATAACGACTAATAACTTTTTAAGTTTGGAATTGGTTGATCGAATAAGGTTAATGCAGTATTTCAACTTTAAATTTGTCAATGGTTTTTTTATTCTACCTTAATTTTTTTTTTCAACTTAATTTTTAAACTTCTTGCATTAAGGTTTGAATATATATATATATATATATATATATATACATTTGTTGAAGTTAGTTTCTGAACTTAATAATTGTTCCCACATTGGGCTTGAACTTTTTAAAAGAAATATCATGAACTAATTTAGACAAAAAAAAGTTCAAGTTTAATCTGAGAATAATTGTCAAGTTCAAAAATTGAATTAGATAAAAAAGTTCAAACCCTAATGTGAGAATCAATGCAAAATTCAAACTCAAATAGTAAATTAACTCATTGGAAGTTATAAATATGGATTTACTAATAAGAGTTTTAAGGCAGTTCTATTTTCTTTGATGATCGTTCGCTAATATTATCAGCGTAAGTTTTCTTTTACTTCCATTGTATTTGGAGTGAAGAATTGAGTCAAACAAAGAATGCTCATTTATCCTTAAGTTTTGAGGTTGTTGGTTTTTGAACTTTCGTCTTGTACTACTTATAATTAATGATGTTTGAACTGAATAGGACCGGTTAATTGGATCGAGAATTAGTCAGAGTAACAGTCTGAAAAATACTATTAAATCGGTTGGACCGAAAATCAGTACGAACTAATTGAACTGTTTAAAAATTAATTGAATCAACGAATCGATAACTTAATCAATTTGATTTTAAAAAACTCTTAATAAGTAAGAGAAATGAGCGGAGAGAGATGAATAATTTGTTGATGAAGGATAAACATGTAATATAGTGGAGGCTATGCTTCAAGTTGACAACATGTAATACATATAATAATAAAATTAAGAAAACTCAAAGGTAGTAATGGTCAAATAATAATCTTTTTTTATTTTTTATATTTTGGCTTATGCCATGATTTGTTTTTTTTTTTCAACCCTAGGCCTGTTGTTCCTGGTATCATTTACGTGGTTGTTTTCTTTTGGACTATCCAATGTCGACTAAAACCTTCGACTTTGACTTGCCTCAGTCAAATATGTTGGCAATCAATTACCTATAAAAATTCACCACTAATTTAACTTATTTACCCTCCTTTTTAGAAGAAATTAAGAATAATGACGGTGTTGAGTAGTTCATATTAAGTCATATTTAAAAAATAGGTTAAATTGAATGTTGACCCATATTTAATATATGAATTTAATTTTTCTTGAAATTTATATTTTAAATCCAATATTTTATCCAAAAAGAAATTTTCAGTTTGGAAGAATCACTAAACATCTGGACATATATATATATATATATATATATAATGAATAGTTTACTTCTTCAAAGAGAAGAAAATTAGTCGCCAAGGTGGATATCCAGAATATTTCAACGACTATTACTATTTTTAGATTTATAGTAAAAATGAGATGATAATTTCCTTACCTTATTCAATCAAGTCCCATAATTATAAGATTAATAAGTGATTACACACAATAGGACAATCCATAACAATCATGGTTCGGTAATTTATTTTATCAGTATGCTTTAGGTGTTATCCTATTAGATTTATCCAAAAATTAAAGATCTTGGATCGCTTTCAAGAAACTTATGACCTTGGTCGCTATCTTGGTTATCCAATCCACCATAAAAGAGCCAACAAAGAGGATTATGTTTTCATTGTCGAAAAAATTTGATCAAAACTTGCTAGATGGAAACCGAATTTCCTTTCCCTTATCGGGGACTTATTCTTATAAAATCTACTACAACATCTATCCCCTCCTATTTCATGCAATCTTGAAAACTCCCTTCCAGCATATGTAATGTCATTGTTTACATTAATCATAATTTCCTTTGGGGAGGGACAAAATCTTGCACTCGCATTCATCTGGCAAATTGGGCAACTATCTCAAAATTGAAATGAGATGGGAGACTTGAAATTCGCCAGATGAAAGCTCAAAACCAAGCTCATTTCACTAAACTCTGTTGGTAGCTTATGCATTCCAACTTTGAATTATGGACTCAAATTTTTATGCGAAGTGCCTCCAAAATGACAACTCCAAAGTTAACTCTTTAGTTACATGGAAAGCCCTAAAGAGTGTGCAACATATTATTGAGAAATGTATCCGGTAGATCATTAAACATGGCTCCCGAGTTAGTTTTGCGCATGATGATTGGACGGGGTTGGGTTCTATCCGTTCTCTTATTCATGGCCCCCTTATGCCAGGCGAAGAAAACTTCTTAGTCAAAGATTACCAATTTAGTTTGTGTTCTTTATTGTTTGAAATCCCTAATTTCTTTTGGGACAATATTCTTGTGCATCTATTATCCATCTTTCCTGATGGTCTTGATACCTTGTGTTGGAACGCCTCCTCGAATGGTCTTTTTCTATCAAATTGGCTTATCATATTGCTTCAAATCTTATCAACCCTCCCCAACCTACTTTAAGGGATTGGATGTGGATTTGGAAACTTAAACTCCCTCCAAAATTTTCTTTCTTTGTTTGGGAATGATACATGCATGAATGGGGTGACATTTATTAAAGCCAATTCAAGCTGCCAATTTTCAAGTTTGGTAGATCAGTTGATTTGCAATGAATTTTTGGATGGAATTCAAACTTTTTTGGGTTAAGATATCTACATAGTGTTCAAAGAGCCATTTCATATATTCGAAATGTACTTTGAATCACTCAATTTTGAGTTAAGGAGCTCAAGTTATGACTATTTAACTAAAGACTATGTTAGCAGAATTTTTGGATGAGATTATTATGAGAAATTATGAGTTTCAAGCTTCAATTCAAGTTTAAATCATATTGGGTTCGAGTTTAAGACTTAATTTTGATTATATATGAGCTCAATTAGGTTTTATTTATTTATTTCGAAATTTAGGATATTTTTAAATACTTAAAATTCTTTAGGAGTTTTATATTTCTTAGTCAACAAGAAAATTTAAATTAATTAAAGTTTCATTACAATTTTATTTGGATGTAATTAACCTCTTCATTATTCATTAAAAGCAATTAATTCATTCATTAACAAAAATTTCAACTCTAGTAATTACTTTTTCTATGCAATATTTCTTTATTGTAATTTTTAAAAGTTTTTTTTTTTTTATTTTCTTCAAAAAGTCATAGGAATTCATTCTCATCCTTCAAATTTTAAAGGATTATTTCTTGAAGGGTTGATTAGAGTCATTAATTGAATTTGTTGAGGGGGTTATCTTAAAGGGTTCAATTGGACAACTATATCTATCTCTATCTATATCTATATCGATCGATTTATTTGATTCATCTTCCACCTTTAAAATTTTGTTTTATTTAATTATATAAAAAAAAGTTTAAATTGATTTGATACCACTCAAATTAATATAACCATTTTTTTTTTCTTCAAACTCTGATACCCAAAAAAGAATCTATTATAGAATTAATTATACATAAATATGTTGGCTAAAAGGAGGAGTATTTTGTTTGATGGTTTTATTAATATTCCATGAGCCAACAAATTGAACGTACTTTAACCCTATAATTTAATCACCGATACCATCAAATTGCAAGTTGATAAGTGGCTTATTGGATTGGAAATCAAAATTTTATTTAATCTACACTCAATTATACTTTGATAAGTCTTACCGACGTCCATCACCTTTTTGCCAAACCAACCTACTATTGAGTAAATAACACTCCACTATATCTCACATTATCTAAATGCACTAATTCTAACTTCATGTCTCCCATAAACATAAAATTTTGGTTAAATCTTTTACTTTACAAAAATTATAGATTTAATCCCTGCACTTTTATTTAATCATTTTTAGTTCTTTTATTTTCTAAATTTTAACATTTCAGTCATCACCAAAGAGTAACTATTAAATTCATTAAGTAAAGTTCTATTATTTCTGAAATTTGATACACCAAATATTTTATCATATGTGTAATGCCATGTCAGCTTATTATTTCCACGTATTACTCACTAATGGATTAACGACTGTCATTTGCGTCAATACTAAAATTCCAATATTCAAAAAAGTATAGGGACTTGGAATGATCCAATTGGAGAAAATAGACTAAATCTATAGTTGTACGCATAGTACATGACTAGTAATTGAATTTAACCAAACAAGTTTAATTGCAATTGTAGGGTCAAGACTAAAAATTCATAATTACAAAAGTATAGCGACTAAAAGTGAGCAATTTGAAAAGTACATGGACTAAAATTAATCAAATAAAAGTATAAGGACTAAATTTGCAACTTTTGTAAAGTACAGAGATTAACAACATAATTTAACCTAAAAATTTACATTAGGTTGGGATTTATATTGTGAAGGAAAAGAATGTCAAATTCTGTTATTAGTCCTTGTACTTTATACAAGTTGTGGATTTAGTCCTTGTACTTTAATTTGGTCATTCTTAGTCTCTTTACTCTTCAAATTTTAAAATTTCAGTCCTTATCAAACAATAACTGTTAAACTCATTAAGTTAAGTTCTATCATTTTCAAAATATGATATGACAAACATATTATCAGATGTGTAATGGTACATCATACAAGCTTCTTATTTCCACATATCACTAACTAAAAGTTCAATTAATGGATTAATGATTGTCGGTTGCATCAAGACTAAAATTACAAGATTTGAAAAGTATAAGGACTTAGAATGATTCGTTTGAAGAATATGGATTAAATCTACAATTGCACGCACAGTACATGACTGGTAATTGAGTTCAGCTGAATGGATTTAATTACTATATTTTGAGCCAGGACTAAAATTGTGTAATTCGAAAAGTATAGGGACTAAATTCATAATATTCATAAGGTGCAAGGACTAATAATGAAATTTAACCAAAAAAAAAGAAAGTGAAGAAATTAAAAATTAATTTATTTCAACACATCAATCGTTAAAATCATGACAAAAATCATAAGGATGAAATTATTATATATTTAATACGTAGTCACCTTGGTAAACATAATAAATTTGTTTTCATAAATGGTGTATTTTGTTTTGGTTTGGAAGGATAAAAAGAATGATAAGTGACAATGACATACCTCTAGAAAGCGGCATTCTTGTTTAATCTAAATATTGCACTCTCATAATTATTTGGTTATTTACTCCACAACTTCCTAACTACTTGTGTTCTTTTTTCAATTCAGCCCTCCAACTTTTAATTACTAAATTCATATTTCTTTCGCTTGCTAAAGATGTATGAACATACCTTTATTTTTATTACCAGGTCAATGCCAATGAATGAATTAAATTTTTTTATGAGCAAATCGAAATTAGGGTTCAAATTTTATTATTGTAATTTTCTTTTGTGAAAAAAAACAAAAAAAAAAATCCAATAAATCAATAAAGTAACAACAATTGTAAAACTTTCAATGCGAAATTAGATGATATTCATTTGCATTGGAATCAAAATTTGAATTTGAGGTAGGTTATCATCCAATAATGTACCAACAATTATAATCATGGTTGATGTTCACATTCTTTGAAGAGATATTTTTGGAGGGGTTAATTGAATACTATTAATGAAATGATGGGACCTAGAGGAAAATTTACTTTTTCTTTTTATGTACTACATGAAATTTGATTCATTCTAAAATTTAACAAGTCACTAAATAGAAAATATTGACATTCAAAATTTTATCTTAAAAAGGGATTCAATTTCCAACCATTAAACTATGTGTATTATTTCTTTTTTATTTATAGATTTATTTCTTTTTGGATATCTTTACTATATTTATAAGTTGTGATTGACAGATAATAATGTTTGGAAAGTAGGTGACTATTTATTGGTTTCTTAATATATGTTTGTTTTGAGATTATTTCAAAATAATAAATGATTCCACGAGTTAATTTAGACCCGTATTATCTTAAGTTGTATATATATTTGTTCATTTTCCATTGTTTAATAAGTTTCAATTTTAAAAATTTTTGTTTGTTCTTATAGCACGTTTTTTTAGTCTTACTTATGCATGTAGTCATGCTTTTGTAAATGAATTTAGGGATGCTTTTCTTGTTGTCTTTTCTAGTGTTACTTATGCTCGATTCTTTTACTAATTTTTACTTAATCACTTTAGATCATTCAAAGTTAATTTTCTTATTATATTATGTGCTGATAAATTCAATTGTCAATATATATCATAATATTCTACTCATTTTGAGGTTAAAATTTTTATTGTGTTAATAAAACTTAAAATGAATTATTAAATTAATGATTTTTCTTAAAAAAAGGAAACAGAAAAAAAAAACAATGTCGGACAGTATTCCAAAGGGAAAGATTGGAACGAACGCTCAAACAACTTGGTGAAACAATGATGGCCCCCACCTAATCTAGTAACAAACCGCGTCTTCTGATAACAATCTTTGACCTGGGTCAGCTTTTAGACACTCACCACCGCCGTTCTATCCAATCAAATTACGCCACCACATCTGTCAAAGCAGTTAACCTTTTATTATTATTATTATTATAAGAGAAAAAACTCACTATACATTTTTGGACGCCGTTTCCAATTTCAATATACTGCTACTAGAGGTTTTGCAAAAAATTAGGAGGGTTTATTGGAGGGTGATGAAATGGTCAATGTCCTCTCCCATTGAAATTAAACAGAAAAAGAAAATCACCTAAATTATATTCCCTGCAACTTGTGGGTTCAGCTTTGGATTAAGAAGTTAGATGCATTGTACACCATCAACTAAACCTTTGCAAGTGTCTGATATGATAAAGCAAAACTTGTTTTTTCTTTTTGAGTTGTAATTAAATGAGTTTTAGCTAAAATTTCTTTTAAAAAAAAAATTGGTTCATTAATTAGGGTAAATTTGTACAAGTCACTATAAAATGCTATCGTACATAAGATGCCTCAACACCCCACTCACACCTTACTTCTCACATCGTTAAACACATTTTATTTCATATTTAAATTAATTATCAAATTTTAATACCATTAATCAAAACAAAAAAATATCAATAGTCGGTTCGTTTCTCCCCTTTCACACTTGAAAACGTAATTTCTAGTACGCAAATCTCAATTTGCCCACTTGCCAGGTCATCTTTTTTTCCCAAGTACAAAATTCCATCTTTTTTTCTTTAATAAATTATCCACAGACCTTTTGTAAAATTTTAAAAAGCGGCTTTCATATTGCGCCAAACTGTCCTTTGTTCCGAGGAGATTCAGTGCCCGACACACATTCTCGAATCCCCTATATAAGTCTTGTTTTTATTTTTATTTTTTATTTTTATGTTGAACTGAAAAAAAGAAAAAGAAAAGAACTTGGTTAAGTTTTGTACGACTTGATTTTTGCAAATTACTGCGTAATCATTACAGAGGTGGCGAACAAGAAAGGAAGAGTGGTCGGTGAGAATAGCAGGGGAGCCGGTGACCTAGACCAAGACTATCAAGGATCATTGATTTATCAGTTGATGATGATGAGAGAAGAAGAGTCGTCGTCTGCGGCGGTGGCGGAGGCGGTGCCGTCGTCGTCATTGATGTTGTCCGATGTTTGTAGGGAAAGGGAGATGTCCGTTATGGTTTCAGCTTTGACTCATGTCGTAGCCGGCGATGTGCCTGCTGATGATGAAGAGTTTTCAGGGAATGAATACTTGGATTGGCGGTCTAACAATATCAACCCTTCATTGGGATTTGGTGGGCTAAAGAGAGGAAGGGAAGAAGTCGACGGTTGTGCTACCGGTGGTGGTGGCGGCGGACGGATGGCGGTCGAGTCTGTTGCTAATCTTTGTTCGCAATTTGTCCACTTGCCACATGGTGGCTCGTCTTCTGCTGTTGCAGGAGGTAAGCAACATAGTAGCAATTTCAAACTTTTATTAATTGTTCTTTTTTATAAGCTAAGTCAAAGTTATAGACTTTCCACGTATGCTAAGTTTTTAACCTTTGCCAATTATAGTAATGTTGTATTAAGTTAAGCCATCCCCTGTTTTTTGCAGTGACAGAAGCAAACACCCCAGCGCAATTGGTCCCAACATATGAATACAATAGCAACGAGAACAACAACAGAGAAGAACCAAGGAGGAGATACAGGGGAGTCCGACAGAGACCATGGGGTAAGTGGGCAGCCGAGATAAGAGACCCATTCAAAGCTGCTAGAGTTTGGTTAGGCACATTTGACACCGCTGAGGATGCAGCCAGAGCCTATGATGAAGCAGCCCTTCGTTTCCGAGGCAACAAAGCCAAGCTTAACTTCCCTGAAAATGTCAAGCTCCGATCAGTTCCCCCCAATCAAACAGCAACCCGTTTCCCCATTTCCGATTCCCCAAACACCCTTTTCTCCATTCCTACATCTACTGACCCAATCATTCACCACTCTCAGTCTCATTACTCGGTCCCAAATCCTCAAGTTGCCGGCGGATATCTCGATTATTCTCAGCTTTTTTTGGGTTCTTCCACCAGTAGTGTCCCAAGAGAGAAACAACTACAGCAGCTGCGGCAAAATCAACCCATTTATCCATACGATCGAACAGTTTTGTCTTCATCAGTAAGTTCTCAAGCACAATCGTCTTCCTTATCGTCGTCATCGCCTGCTTCGCCGCCGACTTCATATCCTATTGTTTTTCCGCTTCAAGCGTCGGGTTATCAGTTCAACTTGGGTAACAGTAGTCAAGGTGGCGGTATTGGAGATTTTTCGGTGCATTCTTGGTCATCAGATTCCTCTCAGTATACATCAACCACTAAATAAAGTCATATGATTTTTGCCTTTTTGGTCATTGTATGCCCTAAACAATGCGATTATTGTTTTTTTTTTTAATTCTCTTTTTGAGGGTTAGATATTTTATTTGATCTATATAATTGTTTTCGGAATTTAGTACTTTTTTTTTTCTAAATATGTTTTATAGTAAAAGAAAAAATTTGATTTCTCATGTTACTATTAAAAAGAGGTAGGAATAATATGGAATCACAGTTAAGTATTAAAAAAATAAAAAATATTTCAATGAAACAAATTAAAAGAAAAAAAAAAGTCAGACATAAAATTCCATATAAAAGAAAATGGTTGAAGCTCTTTATTGGCATTCTCTCCAAAAATATGTATTTTTAGCACATTTCCGTTTATTTCTGTACAAGATACTCTACTTGGAAATTACGTTTTTGTTTTATGTGATTTGAGATACTATAATAATAAAGAAAGAAATAAAAAATGAAGCATATCATTGAATAAAAGATGTTGGAGTTTAGACTAAATTCATTGGTGGGGAGGCAAGTCAACTCTATCAAAAGTAGTTAGAATGTTTGGAGGGACGTTGAAAGGTTCAGAACTTTCTTTTCTATTCTGTATCCTGCGTCTAATGAAACAGTTGATACAATCATAGTTCTCCAACTATGTAACTGTAGCGTCGTCGTTAAGAAACGTGTTTTTTCTTGGGAGTGAGGTGCCAAAGATAAGGTTTAAAGAGGATGATTAATTACCTATTAGAGGTGCGTATGGGTCGGGTCGACATCAACTAAAAATTTAAATTTATTTGTTAGGTTCGATTTGAAAAATGAGTTTAAAATTTTGTCTAATCTCGATTCGGATAAAAATATTAAAACCCGATCTCGGCCGGCCGATATTAATTTGTATTTATTTTTTTATATAATTTTAAAATATATATAATACATCAAAAATATTAAAAATATTAAAATAAATATTTCCCAACAAATTGAAAATAAAATTTAAAAAATATGTATACTTAAATAACACCAAGATAATGCAACTTAACAATCAAATGCCTCTAAAATAATAACAAAATTAACAAATGTCTTTAAAATAACAACAAAATTAACAATAAAATAAGTTTTATACAATATCCAAACAATAACAACAAAATAGTAGCAACATAATAGTAAAAATGTCGCAAAATAGGGAGAAAATAATAAGAAAATAATATTTAAAAAATAGATTTTTTTTGTCATTTAGTGAATTCGGGTCAGACTGGGCTCAGGCCAAAAATGCCTTACCCGAGGCCAGGTCTATTTTTTAAACGAGTCTTATTTTTTTGTCCAAGCCTATTTTCCGGGTCTATTTTTTGCCCAAACCCTCTCACATTTCAAGCGGGCCTTCAGGCCAAGCCAGGTGGCCTAACCCATGAACAGGTCTGCTAACTACTCATATTTCGTATATTTTACGTTATTATATTTAATATTTTGTTTGATTCTTAAAACAACAGTCTACAAGGTAACTCCACTACGAGTAGTGATAAAATCTGGTATTCAGACTCAGGTGCCACTAATCACGTCACAAATGATGTGTCCACTCTCAACAATGTCTCTGCGTATATAGGTACAAGTACATTATCCATGGGAAATGGCGATTCTGTTCTTATTGCTCATATATGTTATTCTGCTCTCGTTACTAGTTCTAGGCTCTTACAATTAAAAAATGTTCTTCATGTGCCAAATGTCTGTAAGAATTTAATGTTTGTTGGTCAATTTGCAAAAGGCAATAAGGTTTATTTTGAGTTTCACCCTTTTCATTGTTTTGTGAAGGACTTACAAATAGAGATCACTTTGCTAGTGGGCCACATGTATGATGGGCTGTACATGTTTAACACTTCATTTTCATCACACACAACTGTTGGAGCTCCTTCTGATCTTTCTAATGTTTCAAAATATGTACATAATATTCAATTAAAAAGTGTTGATTTGTGACACAAAAGACTTGGTCATCCTTGTAATAACGTGCTCGTTCAAGATTGTAATGTTGTTTTCAATAAAACTAACCTGCCACAGGTTTATTCAGCATGTCAATTGGGAAAAGCTCATAAGTTACCTTTCCCCACTTCTCAAATTGTATATTCTTCTTCTTTTGAGTTAGTGGTTTCTGATTTGTGGGGGTCGACACATACAACTTCAGATGGATATCTGTATTATATTTCGTTTATTGATGTTTACAACATGTACACTTGGTTGTATCTCCTTAAGAATAAGTCAAAACCTTTGATGTGTTTTGTGTAGTTTCATAAATATGTTGAAGCTCCGTTTGGATGTCATATTAAGATGTTTTCAAAGTGATTTGGGATGAGAGTTTCAATCTTTCACAAAGATGTTGTTTCAGAGTGGCATTCAGTATAAGGCTACTTGTCTTGACACCTCTAAATAGAATGGTGTGGCCGAAAGGAAACATAGGCACATAGTGGAGATTGGACTTAAACTTCTAGCTCAAGCTTTTTTGCCTCTTGGTTTGTGGTCTCATGCCTTTGTTCATACAATTCATTTGATTAATAAGCTTCCTACTGATGTGTTACAAGGTCAAACTCTTTATAAGAAACTTTATAAAGCTAGGCCAGATTATTCTCGATTGAAACTTTTTGGCTATTCTTGTTTTCCATATCTTAGGTCGTATAATCAACATAAGTTGCAGTTCAGGTCCAAAAGGTGCATGTTTCTTGGTTACAACTCACATAAAAAAGAATATAAATGTATTGATGATAATGGTAAAATTTTTGTATCTCGTCACGTTGTATTCGATGAAAGTTGTTTCCCTTTCATTACCATTACCCAATCAGTTTCTCCTTTAAGCTCAGATTCAACTTAAAAACATAAGAAATCCTATGTCCCTCTGGTGATTTCTTCCAAGCTTGGTTCTTATTCTAAAACTACTACTTCTGAAGGGTGTTCTGATGTTCCTAGTCCTTTGGTGACAGTTGAGGGATGTTCTGTTGTTTTTAGTCCTATACTTTTAGCTGGTTCAAGTTCTGGTGATGGTTCCACTAGGTCAGACACTCAAGCTGAAGTTGCACCGGTTCCAACACCCTTGGTCAGTTGTCCATCTCTACCTGGTCATTCCAATAATCACCCTATGCAGACTAGATCAAAAAATGGGATTTTCAAGCCAAAAATATTCTCAACAGAATTACATGACAAAGAGCTATTAACCATTGAAGAGGATTTTGGGAGTGAAGAATGGACCAAAGCTGCTCAACAAGAGTTTGCTTATTACTCCAAAATCAAACTTGGGATTTAGTACTTCTACCTACAAATCAAAAAGTAGTCGGATGTAAATGGATTTTTAAGTTGAAAAGAAATGCAGATGGCTTTATTGCATGGTACAAAGGCAAATTGGTGGTCAAAGGTTATTTGCAAGAGGCAGGGATTGATTTCTAGGAGACTTTTAGTCCTGTAGTCAAACTAACGACTGTTAGAGTGGTTCTTGCTCTTGCTATTACTTTTGGTTGGCAACTCAGAAAAGTAGACATTAATAATGCCTTTTTAAATGGTAATTTAACAGAGGAAATTTACATGTTTCAACCATCTGGTTTTGAGCAACATCAAGGTGATCAACAGTTGGTGTGTAAGTTGAAAAAGGCCTGATATGGTCTCAAACAAGCCCCTAGAGCCTGATTTCACAAGTTAAAAGAGTATTTGTTGGCTGCTAAGTTTGCTATGTCAAAGTTAGACACTTTCCTTTTTGTTCAACAGTCTGGTTCTACTCTTCTTTATGTGCTGGTTTAGGGTTTTTTACAAATATGGTATAAAAAAAATTATTATATACGAAAATAGGTTGTCAGATAGATTATTTACGAAAATGGGTTACTTTTTTTAGTCGCGCCTACCTGACAGGCGCGACATATTATTTTATTAATAATTTTTTTCTAATACTTTATTATTATTATTATTATATTTTAAAAAAATTTGGGGTTAAAAACGGGTCGCCCGTGACCCGTAGGCACCACATGTGGCGCCTGATGCAGGGGCGCCATGTAACACCCCTACCCGTATTCCGAGCCTAGAATAGGGTACGAGACATTACCGAACTTAATATGATCAATCATGTAAAAATCAGCTATAAAATTTCTTCTAAATTAAAAACTTTCTTACATATGTTTAACGTCCCTTATATGGGCCTACGGGGCCCAAAACATACATTCAGGGTGGTTCGGGACCAAACCGTAAACATATGAAACTTTTGCAACACTTAGAAAATTTTCACACTTTGGAGAGTCACACGCCCGTGTTTTCAACCCGTGTAACTCTCTATTTATAACTTCATTACCCTTGACAGTCGTACACTTCATATAAATAACAAGAAACATGTATGGGCTCAATTCTCATTAAATTTCTCATATATATACACAATTTCACGTTATGTAATCATACAACATATATCAGCCATATCTCTGTAATCTAAATATGTTTTCATAACAACTTATCTTGATTTCATACTATTTCATATTTAAGCTTAAATAACCAAAGTATTTGAAATATCATCTTTATGCAAATAGTACACATGAGGTATCTAATTCCATAATTATGAATAAACACATTTATCAAACATTTTCCATATTCATATATCAATCTCTCATGTCTCCATATATCAATAACTGTCATTTTCATGAATTTCGAGTTTAAGTTCATAATTATTTGTCTCGTGTTCAATTTATTTCATGTCGGAACTTTATTCATTAAAACATTTGAATTATCAATACATATGGATAGTACGTTCAAGATTAATAATTATATAATCACAAATGAATTCATTTATTAACCAAGTTCTATACTCATATCTTATCAACTCATACTTCCTTGTATCACATAATTCCATGTAACACTTACTAAATTTTGTCAAATTAGTGAACGTCTTACGGAATTGAGTACTTCGTTTTCTCGATGTCATAGTTCAACTATGGTCTTACACATCTTCACATAATGATGCCATAGCCCAGCTATGGTCTTACACATATTCATATATCGATGCCATAGCCCAGCTATGGTCTTACACATAATCACATATCACATATCGATGCCATATCCCAGATATGGTCTTATACAGTAGCATATATCACACCGATGTAGAGTTGTAACAGCCTAATTTTTAGTGGTGTCGGAACAGTGATTCGAGATCACTAAATCCGACAAATGAGTAGGAAATATTATTAATTTAGTGAGTATAAGTTAAATGTGAAGCTAGGAAAAATTTTGAAATAGTGAATAGTGTACTAAAAATAAATATTAAAATAATTAGAATCGAAAACGAGGTATCGAGACCTCAGAAATTTTAAATCGAGCCATAAATATTTTTATAAATATTTATAGAGTATTAATAAGTTAGTATTAAAGTTTCGTCAAGAAATTTTAAAGTTCTGATAGTTAATTGAACAAAAAGGACTAAATTGTATCAAATGCAAAATTATGAGAAATGATTAAATAGCTTAAATGATAAAATAAAGAGGGTTTAAAAGACAAATAGACCCAAGATCTCTTTGGGCTGGACGGCAAGGGCATGAAATCAGCAAGAAAATAAGGAGAATTAAGAGTGAAATTGGAAAATTGCAAAATTTACTTAATAAAGCTAGGACTAAAGTGGAATTATCTAGATTTCTCTTTATTTTTCTGCATTCTCATAAGCAAAAACACCATGAAAGAGTTCCCTTAAGCTGGTTTTTCATATTTTTACTTCAAGTAAGTTCAATTCTTGATTATTTCTTGAAATTTTTATGTTTTTGTGATTTTTATAACTAGGTCCACTTGTTGAATCAATAAGTTTTTGATTCTATGAAAGAAACTGAAAGTTTCTATGAATATGTGGTGGAAGTATATGATGATTTGACATGGAATTAGAGCTTTAAATTGTTTATATGCTGATTTTATTGAAAGAATTGAATAGAAAGTGAATGTTTGGGACCTAATTGTAAAAGAGTTTGAAGTTAGAGTTTTATGTAAAAATTCTGAGTTTAAATAGTTATGAAATAACTTATAATGTCTAGGAAAAGTATTAATTTAGAAAATTATCTTAATTTAGGGGTTAATTGAGCAAGGACTGAATTGTATGAATTGTGAAATTTGGGGCAAAATGGAAATCAACATTTTGCACTAAAACTATTTTGGACAGCAGCAGTGGTCTAATTTTGAAAAATCACCAAAAAATGTAGAAATGGAATTAGAGGATGAATAAAATATGAAATTAAATCTTATTGAGTCTAGTTTCTTATAAAAGAAAAGATGTAAGCAATGGAATTGTAAATCATGAGATATGATAAATTTTGTGAGATAAGGTCAGAATAATTTCGGGTTCCCCTGTTCGGATTTTGTAAAATTATAAAAAATTGGATAAAAATAATTAGGGGCTTATACTTATATGTTTAGAATCCTAAATGAGTCTATTTTCAAGAGAATCAAACGGAAACATCATTAGAATTCTGTACGAGAAGATAATTAATTTTTAGTGAAGAAGGGTTGGAACTATCAAATAGCAGAACAGGGGAGACTTCATGAATAAACTGTATTAATTGGCCCAGCTAAGAATTATGAAATTTTTATGGTAATAAGATATGTGAGTCTAGTTTCAGGGAAAATTAGCGGATCTTAATTTGGAGTTCCGTAGCTTCAGATATAAATAATTTAGTGACTATGACACGGGTGGATAGCTTGAATATTCACATAAGTAATTAGTGAAAATTATGGATAATGTTACTTACAAGTGTGTTATTTATACCAAGGATGTGGATGGAGAGGAGGAGGAGGAAAAATATATAAATGACTCATGTATAAATTGATCACATGCCCGGTTATAATCGATAAGTGTTGGATTAGAAATGATATAATGTTTTATTTGGAATATTTATTATGAAATTATGATTATCGTTATAATACAAAAATTGAACTTGTGAGTTTATATGGCTAAATTTTAGTGATTATTTGTTAATTTTATGAATTTCATGATGTGTTACTTCATATGTATTGATGATAAAATCGTGAATAATGTAAGAGCATGAAAATTGAATAAATGGTCAAATTGAGCATTTTAGTTCAATGTCAAGATGAATTGAAGGAAAAGACCATGGTTGGACCATGGCTGGACCATGGCAACAAGTGATAAGTGATAGCTTCGGCTACACTTATCTGATCAAGGACAAATGAAAGTGATAAGTGATAGCTTCGGCTACACTTATCTGATCAAAGACAAATGACAAGTGAAAAGTGGTAGCTTCGGCTACCTGATCAGTGAAAAGTGGTAGCTTCTGCTACCTGATCAGTGAAAAGTGGTAGCTCCGGCTACCTAATCAGTGAAAAGTGGTAGCTTCGGCTACCTGATCAGTGAAAAGTGATAGCTTCTGCTACCTGATCAGTGAAAAGTGGTAGCTCCGGCTACCTAATCAGTGAAAAATGGTAGCTCCGGCTACCTGATCAGTGAATTGTGGTAGCTTCGCTACAAGTGACAAGTGATTTCCGTATAAGACCATATCTGGGATATGACACGCCACACCCTGCAAACCTCATTGACCGTGCAGTGAAGCTGTGAAGAATGTAAAACAGTGAAGAAAGAAAGAAGAAAAAAATTTAGTAATTTTTTATAATTATTTTAAAATTAGATTGTTAGTAATTTAGAATTATTTGATAAATTTTTGTGTTTGTAATTATTTTAAAATTAATTTATTAATAATTTAAGATTATATATTCTAAATTATTTTGTTTAGTTTAATAATGTTAAATTTATTTTGTTAAATATTTTGCTATAAATAATTTGTAATCAGAAGAAAATAATTTAGAATTTTTTAGAAGTCAAGAGACTAGAAAATTGAAAGTAAAAGAGATTCAGAATAAAAATTAGAAAAGACGGACGAAATTGAATGGAAAAAGATGATATCGGTAAAAGTAGTATTAGAGTTTGAGGGCAATAAAATTTGTAAATGTTGGTGCAATAAAATTAATTTCTAAAATGGTATTTTTTAGTAGTGTATTATTGTATTGTGATTTTTTGATAATGTATTTTAAAAAAATATTTTTATAGCTATTTTATTAGTAATTTATGATTAGTTTATATAGTGGTTTTATTTGTTTTTTTACCTATTTGGTATAAAAAATTTATTATATACGAAAATAGGTTTTAATAAAATACGGGTTGAGCCTCCTAAGAAGGCACCACATGTCGCGCCTACCTGACAAGCTCAACATGTCGCGCCTGTCAAGTAGGGGCAACATGTGGTGCCTCCTCGTTAGGCGCAACCCATTTCCCCTATATATACCCCCTCCTCGGGAAAGCATGAGCAAAAAAACTAGTAAAAAAAATTATTAGAAGTAAAAAGAGAGAAAGGAGAAGGGAAGAAAGGAAAAGAAGAAGAAAAACAAGGTATTTTAATTTATTTATTTTTAAATAGAATGTAGATATTTGTTAGAAATTTTATTATTTAATGTTATTTTGTTAGATAAATAATTTTGTTTGTTAGGTTCTGAATGAAAAATTTTGCATAAAAAATTTTGAAAATTGTGAGAATTTCGAACTTTTTTTAACAGATCTAGTATTGAAAATGGAGAACAAATTTTTCGTATGCGTTTATTTCGATGGAGAAATTTTGACAACAAGCGTCGGATGTATATTTGAATGCCGCAAACAAGTTGCAATGAGATTTAATAGAAATATCTCGTTTGATAATATGAAGGAAAAAATTAGTAAAAAAATTTATAGACGTTGTGGGAGAAGGATCTCGAAAATTTTCTACAAGTTTCCAGTTTCGATGGATCCCATAAAATTCACCGAAATGGAACTTGTAGACGATAAAGATATGGAGACAATGGTCGCTCTTTACTGCCATAGCAACCAAAATGCACCGATTCACTTATTTGTTGAGTTAGCTATTGTGGAGTCAACATAAGATCCAACTCTATTAGGTGAAGAAGATGGACCTCAAGAGCCGTGTATGGTGGTTCCGATATCATACGTTGGTAGTCAATCAACTACACATGGGATCGACATTGATCTTAATGCTACACTCGAGACTGATGTGGGTGGTGATGATGTATACCGAAATAGTGATCCTTCTGATTATGAAGTCGATATTGATAGTGATCCCGACGTGGATGATGTCCTAGATGATATTGATGATGAAGGCGTGAACGAGGATGGAAACATTAATGCGCCTTTAGTCGGGAACCAGATCCGTCGTATTGTGGTACACAATAATCCTGGGGTACACATGTCTCGGATAGACCCCGATGCGACGCATGCAACCGAGTTTTTGGAGTACCCTGAGATACTACCTGTTCACCAGATAGCCATATATTCTGATCCTGAGAAGTTGTTCGTGGGCCAGAGATTCGAAAGTAAGGAAGAGTGCGTATTTGCCATTAAGCGGTATAGTATGAATATATCAATAGACTACAAAGTCCTCGAGTCTAAACCGACATTATATATTGGAGAGTGTTGGAAGTCGACAGAAGGCTGCAATTGGCGGATACGAGCTGCATTTATCCAGAAGTCTCAGATGTAGGAGATACGAAAATTTGTTGGGCCTCACACATGTACTTCAACACGAATGACAGAAGATCATCGAAAACTTGATTCGAAAACTATCTGTACATGCATCATGTCAATGGTTGAAGACATGCCGACCATTAAAGTTTCGGTATTAATTACCGAAATACAGGCACGATTCCAGTATCGAGTATCATACCGAAAGGCATGGATAGCTAAACAGATGGCAATGGAGCAATTGTACGGAAATTTCGATGCATCGTACAATAAGTTGCAGGGATGGATTGCGACAATAAGGGAGTACGTACCGAGGACTGTCATTGAGTAGCAGACACGACCTTATTATGGCTCAGATGAGCAACAACAACCGGGTAAAAGAATTTTCCAACGGATGTTTTGGACATTTGATCTATGTGTGCGTGCATTTCCTTACTGTAAGTTATTTGTGCAAGTGGATGGGACATGGCTATACGGTAAATATATGCAAATCTTACTTATTGTGATTGCTCAAGACGGGAACAGGAACGTGCTACCGATTGCGTTTGCCGTCGTAGATAAAGAAAACATGGAGTCGTGAGAATTCTTTCTTACAAATCTGCGGAGGTATGTAATTAGTAATGATAATATTTGCATCATCTCCGATAGAGGGGAAGGATTAATTGCAGCCATTAGGCGTTCTGGTGTACCATGGAGATCCGTTTACTGCATACGGCACATTGCGGCTAACTTTCATCGAGATTATAAGAATACAGATTGGAAGAGACAAGTTGTGAAAATGGGTAAAGAACAACTTTATCATTTCAATATATAACATACATTTTTTTTGTGGCGAGATTGTAACTTAACTTATATCGTCTTAATACATACACAGCTTACGAGCTAGAACCACACATTTTTCGGCAGAGGATGACTCGACTTGAGAGTGACATGGAAGGTCAGACGAACACATCTTTTCGACAATGGTTGGGTAGTATGAAGCCATGACAATGGGCTCAAAGTTTTGACGAGTGCTTTCGTTACGGTCAAATGACGACAAACTTGGTGGAGGGGATTAACGCTGTGTTGTTGAAAATGCAACATCTTTCGATTTCATCTGTCTTCTCAGCTACATTCTATAGGTTGGTTACCTTGATGCCAAGAATGGGTCAGCAACAAGTCAACCAGATGGAGGCAGGACACGTGTTTGTCGAACATATCAGGGATGCAATTGTTGCAAACCGTCAAATGGCGAGGTTGATAAACGTAGAAGTATATTCATGACGTAATGAAACGTTTCGCGTTACAGAGACCATCGGTCGTCGACCCGGTATTCCACCTAAGTCATACGGGGTTGATCTCCAAAATAGACGGTGCGATTGTAGGAGGTTCCAAACACTTCATTATCTTTGTGCACATATTGTGGCAGCTTGTGCTAAGGTCTTGCTCAATGTAGATCAATTTATCGATGAGGTGTACACACTTAAACGCACGTTGCGTGTATGGGAGAATGAGTTTCCCGTGCTTCCTGACCTATCTACTTGGGAGGTTCCTCAGACGATCTTTGAGCTTATCCCAGACAAAGGCTTGCGTAGGAACCCGAGAGGTCGTCCGCAATCATTAAGAATCCGTAACGAAATGGACATTAGAGAGAAATCCGACAGGAAGCTGTGTGGAGTATGCAGATTAGCTGGTCACAATCGAAGTAACTGCCCACTCTGAAATTACCAAACTGGACAATCATCGTGATCGGATAGAAATTAAGATGTTGTTCATTACATGTTGCTTATTGCATGTTGAAAGAAAAAGTATTGTCTTTTTAATTTTTAAGTACTTCGAAACTACCAAACTGGATAATCATTCTCTTTTTTTATTCTTATTATGTATTTCAACTAAGCAATTCCAAAATTCACACTCAAATCCGATAATAAAATGCCAAATAAAAAAATTGATAAATATAATGCAAAAAAATAATTTACATAAAAATAAAGTAATTTACATAAAAAATAAAGTAATTTACAATACAAAACCCCTTAAAATTGATGGTTTGATGGTGTGGTTCTAAGGGTATATCTTCGTGGAGCTCGACGTTCACGTTGTGGGAGACTACGGTGATCAACGTTCTCTTCATCCATATGTATGGGTGTAGAGAACGACTCAAATGCCACTGATGAACTTGAGCCGGGGGGAGTAGAGAACGGCGCTGGATATGGGCCAGGGGGAGAAGAGAATGGCGACGGATACGGCTCTGGAGGAGCAGAGTACGATGGTGGATATAGCTGCTCCCGGAGTATAGCTCTGGCTCTGGCTCCGGCTCCGGCTCTGGCTCTGGGTCTACCTCCGGAGCTGGTGCATGATGCTAATTTGGAAGATGTTGCCCAATCCGTGTCGTATGAGGGGGGACTACCATCGACCGCCCACCAAATAAAAATGGTTTCCCCTTCTCATAGTACCACTGTAGGTACTGTGGCGAGGGCTACAGATCCAAACAACGATCCATCTGAGGTACCCTACTAAACCAGTTGTTTCACATCGTAATATATTCTGAATGCTTATCTCCCCAATCAGTTCCATGCCTCCCCCTCCTATTCATGCCATGTAGCTGTACATCCAATCTTACTGGCTGTGTCGGGATATATTGTATACAACCGAACTGCCGGAGTACTTGATCACCATGATACCACTCCACCGTATAAAAATGGATAAGGGGTGCGCTAATGCACCATAGGTGTGAGTGGACGTGGGCATACGATGGAATAACAGCTGTAACTTCAGGAACAGAGTATGGCATCCAAATGAACTGCACAGTTCATAACATTTTTATATTAATGCGGGTTAAGTGAGATAAAATAAGAAAATAAAAATAATATTAAAAAAACTTACTCCCTCTCCAGAATGATTCTCGATCATCAGACGGTATATCAGAACCGTGTATGACCTCCCGATACCCGGATTCGTGCTCTATCTATGAAAATAAATTGTTAGAACAATATAATCCGAAAAAGAGACAATTAATTGTTGTAACGCGTAAAGATTCATCACCTATTAACGAGTGAAAATATATATGATTGATGACTAATGGATGTCAAGAATGGCATCCGATAAAGCGCCCACAACTGCAACAGTATGAGGCATCCACCTATGTCAACCGCAGAGGGATCTGTCATCCTACAAAGTTCGCGGTACAAAATGGCTAACACTGCGGACCCCCAACTGTATGAACGCGTGTTATGCAAATTAGATAGCAGCGGTAAGTACATTAAGTAGACTTCACTGCCGTGTGTATCCCGCATGAGTACACATCCTATAAGGTGCATAATATAAGCTCGCGCTGCCTGCATAACCTCCAATTCAGTGGCAGTACTAGGCAAATATTCAAAATTGGCCTTTAGCCATGAAAACTTCAAGGTTTGAAATTTTCCCTAACTTGGCGAGCGTCTAAGTAAGTCATAGCAAAGGCGAGCAGGCCTAGAGATCAAACTTACGCCCGTGACCGCGTTCCCATCGATGAGGAGCTCCAACTGTAGTGCAACGTCCTCTAGAGTGATTGTGCACTCCCCGCACGACAAATGAAATGTGTGGGTCTCCGGACGCCATCGCTCGACTAAGGCAGAAATCAAGTCATATCGTAGATTAAAAGTCTGGATCAATGCTGCTGATCCGAACCCGGCTAACTTTAAGAACGGTATTAGGCATTCATCCGGCTGAAACCCTACACTATGAATACGACCCTTCAATGCGCGGTACTCGACCTGACATTATTATATTAACGAAATAGTTAATACAATATAATTTCATTTAACAAATAATGTAATGTGAATATCAAATAAAAATTTCATTACCATCTCATTAATGCTACTTGATATGTGATTAGTACTATCAATCAATGAATCCATTTGTCACAAATCTGCAATTAAAATTATATAACAACGAATTTAATCAAAATTTTAATTAATCAATAAAAATTATCAAATAAATAAATAAATAAATTTATATAACCTAATCATTTTGTTAAAAATAAATTATCAAAAAAATCACAATACACTAATACACTACTAAAAAATAATTTTATTGCACAACCATTTTAAAAATTAATTTTATAATTCCCCATCATTTACATACAATAAAAAATAAATATAAATTATCTAAAGATTAAAAAAACATATGAATTAAAAATAATTGAAATTGAAACATACCTAAGTAGTTTCTTTCACACAACCTATAAAATTATATAACAACAAATTTAATCAAAATTTTAATCAATCAATAAAAATTATCAAATAAATAAATAAAAATAAAAATTTACATTATATAAAAATTACATTAAAAAATCATAAAACACTAAACTATAAACACTAACAACTTATAATTATTAATTACTAACACAAAATAACTATAAAATTATTTCCTTAAAAAAATATATTTCTAAAAAATCATAATACAGCAAAATCACTAAAATACATTATCAAAAAAATCACAATACACTAATACAATACTAAAAAATAATTTTATTGCACAACCATTTTAAAAATTAATTTTATAATTCCCCATCATTTACAAAAACCATTCAATTCCGTCCGGCTTTTCTATTTTTTTTTCTCAATCTCTTTTACTTTCGATTTTCTAGTCTTTAAACTTATAAAAAATTCTAAATTATTTTCTTTATAGTTACAAATTATTTATAAAAAAATAAATTTAACATTATTAAACTAAACAAAATAATTTAAAATATAATCTTAAATTACTAATAAATTAATTTTAAAATAATTATTAACACAAAAATTTATTAAATAATTCTAAATTACAAATAATTTAATTTTAAAATAATTATAAAAATTTACTAACCTTCTTCTTCTTTCTTCTTCTTCTTCTCTTTTTTTTTCTCTTTGCTTCTTTGCTCCTGCTCCTAGACGTAACAAACTTTGGGGGGAACCTTATATGGTCCCCCATTATTATTTTTCTACAATTAAATTTCATCCCTCCCCAATTTGAGATGACAAGTCACTAGGGAGGGTCATGAAATGACTACACGCCTGCAGGGTGTGGTGCCCCTGCATCAGGCGCCACATGTGGCGCCTACGGGTCATGGGCGACCTGTTTTTAACCCGAATTTTTTTAAATATATAATAATAATAATAATAATAATAATAATAATAATAATAATAATAAAATATTAGAAAAAATTTTATTAATAAAATAATATTTCGCGCCTGTCAAGTAGGCGCGACTAAACAAAAGTAACCCATTTTTGTAAATAATTTATCTGACAACCTATTTTCGTATATAATAATTTTTTTATACCATATTTGTAAAAAATCCGCTGGTTTACGTGGACGACATTATAGTCACTGGGAACAATCAACAAGCTGTGCATAAGTTTGATTTAAGGAAGTTGAGCTATTTTTTGGGGATTGAAGTAACATACACTTCTCATGGTCTCTTTCTTAATTAGAGGAATTATATCCTTGATTTGTTAAAAAAGAGTCTGATGGATAAGTCAAAAAATGCTCCCAACCCCATGGTTACCACCTATAATCTGTTAGCTCAGGTTGGTACTCCTTTTGAAGATGAGTTTACCTATAGGAGTATAGTTGGGGCGTTGCAATACATAGTTATTACAAGACCAAACATTGCCTTTGCTGTTAATAAAGCCTATCAGTTCATGCATAAGCCCCTTGATCAACATTTTAAGGCTGTCAAAAGAATTCTAAGGTATTTGCAGCATACTTTGGACCATGGTTTGGTTTTTATTGCAGTTTTGAAAATGTCCCTAGTAAGGTTTTCAGATGCGAATTGGGGAATTGGTATTGATAATCGATGATCGACTACAGGGTTTTGTGTGTTTCTAGGAGGAAATATGGTGTCGTAGAGTTCTCGAAAACAACAAGTTCTTTCTCGTTCTACAGCTAAAGTTGAATATAGAAGTCTGGCCCATGCCACTGCAGAAATGGTTTGGTTGCAATCTTTATTGGTTGAGTTACATGTGAAGGTTGGTAGCAAAGTAATGATGTCGTGTGACAGTTCGAGAGCAGTTGTTGTTGTAGAAAATCCAATTTTACACTCCAAATTCAAACATGTGAAGTTAGATCTATTCTTTGTCAGAGAGAAGGTAGCGGCAGGGACATTTCAAGTCAGTCATGTTCCAAGTCAGGATCAAGTAGCTGATATTCTCACCAAACTGTTATCAACTGGGTTGTTCACAAAGTTTCGAAATCAACTTAGAGTTCTTAGCAGGTATGATGAATTGCAGGATGACAAAAGACGGAGTTACCAAGTAGGGGGAATGTTATGGAATATGTAACAAAAGGTAGTTAAAGATGTTAAGATATAAGAGTAGTTAGTTGTTGTAACTATTTTCAACTTCCAAATACTTTCTGCTATAAATAGCAGACTCAAGGTATTGCCGAGTATGTGTGTGTTTGATCAATAAAGCGAAAGTTCTTTTATTATTTGACTGTCTTCTTTCTATATTCCAACAATGATGCATGTGAATATTGTCGTAATTCAACTCAAATTGTTTCTAGACACAGTTGTAGATAAAGAATATCAGGTTAAATTGTTGTTTTTGAATGTCTACCTACCATGAATGGGTAAATTAAGTGGGTGATGAAGCACTAAATCATCCAAACTTATGGTTTTCAAACCCAATTCTAAAATTTCAACTCTTGCATAGTATGATATTTCATAAGAATGAAAGAAATAAGAGAAGAAAATGAACCCATCTTGGGAGTTGAATTATCAAACCAAAAAAGAAAAAATTATAACAAGAAGAAACATAAAAATAAGGAAAAACTAAAATCCAGAAACAAAAAATTAATTTGGGAAAAAGGAGAAGAAAATAGGCAAAATTAACTTAGAAAAAATTGAAACCCAAGAAAATGGTCTCTCTTTCTATATGATATAATGATAATTCAGCATTAAATAATCAAGTAAACAAAAAAAAAAAAAAAAAAAAAAAAAAAACAATTTAAAGAGATTGACACCAACAAACTGGAGGAGAGGCGAGAGAGAGGAGCTCAGATGGCTGCAATGGCGAGTTGGAGGAGGTTGATGGTGGTGATAGCAAGGGATGAGAAAAGAAGGTATGGTGAGAAAGAAGAGAGTTTTTAACCGTGAGAAAAAAATAATTTTAACAAAAGAAATATAAAAATAACTTATTAATAATAAGAAATTTATTTTTATTTAATTAAAAATAACATTTTTAATATTAATATCAATATGAATTTGAACTTAAAAATATCAACACCTGACATATTTTAATTGGCTGAACTTGTCATCACAATTTCTTTTAACATTTATTTGAGTTTTGGATAAAAAAACTGCAACAAAAGTAAAGTGATACAAATATATATTTTAAAGGTTAATCAACAAATAAAGTGAAAATGGGAAAGTTATCTAAACTTTTTACTCCCTCCATTTCTTGATAAAAATTGATACATATCTTCAATTAGTATTAATCTTTGACAACAGTTGACACATACCCCAACTAGAAATTGCCACGTTGCATTATTTGTAAAGCAATAATATTTTAATTATTACTTAATTCACTTCAACTTAATTATGAATATAAAATTTATTTTTAAATAATATATTTAAAGGGTTAGTGCACATGTTGAGTCATAAGTTGGCTCATAATTAGACTTGTTCATAAGTCAAGTAGTTCGCCCGACCCGACTTGGATCATGCTTATACAAGGATTTTTGTAGTTTGAGTTGGCCCAACTCGGCAATGTAATCAATTTCAATAAAAAAATATTTTTAAATTTAATTAATTTTTTAATAATAAAATAATTTTTTTGGATAGATTTGGCCGGATCGAAAACGAGTTTAAACTTGAAATTTTTTTGGAACTGAACCTCAACTTAACCGATTGACAGTTGTACCCATAATCCATATACAACCTTAGGTGAGAAATATTTTTCATTTATTTTTATGTTTAATAATAAATATGAAGTATATTTTAAAGATCAATAAAAATAATATAAATTTGCATTAATTATTTAATATAATATAAATTAATTATATCTATTATTAATTAAAAATTAAAAATAAAGTTTTTAAAAAAAATAATGGTTTAGATTTTGGAGGATTTATTTTCCCGTTTGGGTAGACCCAGATAAAAAGAGAGACAAGAAACGTGAAACCTGTTCCGAGCAATCTCCTGAAACTTCGAGAAGCCCATAAAATAACGTTCTTAATTTAATAAAGCCCAAATTAGAGAAACTTGTAATAAGAGAAACCCTTTCCATCAGATAAAAACCCTAATTCATAGAAGCGGCTACAAACCCTAACCGCAGTCCTCTTTATAAACCCTTCTACTCATACTCTTCTCGCATCAGCCCCAAAACTATCGACCTCTCAGTATAGGTTTATTCCTTTTTAATTTTTTTTTTTAAAATTTGGAAATGGTTTTAGCTTAGTTTGCTTGGAATGAATTGTGTCGATGATGATAAATCAAAGGCTTGTTTCTCAGAAACATTCGCAGTGGCCGCCTGAGAGCTTTCGCCTTTCGCCGGGCTTGAGAGCTTCTGCTGTTTTGCTCCTTCCTTGGATGTCTGAGACTCTTTTAACCCCGTAGTAGAAATATATATTTATTTTATGTTAATTAAATCTGATTTTTACTTGGTGTCTACTTATTTTATGCTTCATTGTTTCAAAATTTCAATGATCGAGCATCTCTGTTTAGGTTCTGTTTGTTTGTTGCTTTTGCTGCCTTATTTTTAGATATGTTTATTTGCAAGATGATAATTGAATGCATAAATTTTGGGTTGTTGTGTGAAATCAGTTGCCATGTAGTGTTTTTCTTGCTACGTTAGGAAGTCAAATATAAAGTCGATGATGATAAGTTGTAAGGCTTGTTTCTCAAAACATTCGCAGTGGCCGTCTAAGAGCTTTCGCCTTTCGCCGGGCTTGAGAGCTTGTGCTGCTTCATTCCTTCCTTGGATGTCTGAGACCTTTTATGACTTGTATATGATTGTTGTTTTCATTATTTGTGCTTGGAAAACAAGTTCCTTTTTCAGAAATCTTTTAAATCAGTTCAATTGATAAACGATATTCTTAAAATTCAGTCAAAGGAAAATATATTTCTTGTGTATGGGTTTATGATGATAATCCAAAGGCTTGTTTCTCAAAACATTCGCAGTGGCCGCCTAAGAGCTTTCGCCTTTCGCCGGGCTTGAGAGCTTGTGCTGCTTCATTCCTTCCTTGGATGTCTGAGACCTTTTATGATATCTTTATAATTGTTTCACTTATTAAATATAATTGGTGATTGAAATCCAGTTATATTCAGTGAAAAGGAGTTTTTTTTAAAATTGATGTAGATGTGTTGATGATGACAAATTCAAAGGCTTGTTTCTCAAAAAACATTCGCAGTGGCCGCCTAAGAGCTTTCGCCGTCGCCAGGCTTGAGAGCTTGTGCTGCTTTATTCCTTGGATGTCTGAAACTTTTTTAAAATTTATTTGTTGGGTCTCAAAATGTAATTGGATGCCCAATTTATTTAATACCGAAATCAAAGATAACCTGATTTGAGTGAAATACCTGTTTAAATCCCTTTGTTTACTTGTATATGATGAAGAGAGATGGGAATGCAGCTAAATCTACTCCATTAGATGGGAAGTGATTTATAGAATAAAAATAAAGTGTTTTAATTCCTAAAATTAAGATTAATTATGTTGTTGCTGATCCGATGAATTTGCAACGTAACACAAAATGGCAGCCTCTTCTGCTTGGTCATCTGGAATTTTATTCAATTACTAAAGGAGGAAAAATTTGGATTTACACATGCTCAAATACTGTGATATATTAACTTTTTTATTTATTTTTCAACCTTTAAATTTTTATTTTTTTTAACCTGAGTTTTACATCAGACATTGATTTATTTATTTATTTATTTTGAGAGTGATTTAATAAAAAAAATAAATTAAGTTTAAGAGTTAGTTTAAATAATTAATTAAATTTATCTTAATAATAAATATTAAAATTACCATATATTAATAAATTTTCAAATATTTACCCCTGTATTATTAAATAGCACTATTGATGATAATGTATTATTTCCTCAATGTAGTTTTATTAATCTAAAGATGATAATATAAAATTTTCCAAAAAATTTAAAAAACATATTATAATTTCCTAAACCTAACATCCCCTTGAAAGAGATACTAATATTCAAATTACAAAGAAAGTTTTTGAAATAGTAAACTATACAGATCATATTTCATTAATCATATATATAATCTCATGTATCAGAATTAGAGGTCATCATAGTTAGGTATATAAATTAATTTTTTAAATTCTAATTTGGTTCTGCCTAGTTTATTTTTTGTTATTTAAGTTTCATTCTATTTAAGAAAAATAAACTCAAATTCAATTTAATTTTTTTAAAGGTTAAGTTTTATTTAAAAAATATAATGCACTAAAAGAAAAGTTATCTAACATAATAAAAATATATTAAAAAGTATTAATACTAAAAAATATTACCATAAATATAATAAATATTTTATTTTATTAAAAAATTTAAATAAATATAATAAATATTTTTTTTGTATTAAATATAATTTTTAATATTTTATATTTTGGTTGGAATATTTAGTTGAGTAAAAATTTTTATTTTTTAGTTTTAGGTAATAAGTTTAATTATTATTAAGTTAGTGATTCAATATAAATATATATATATTATTATTAATAACACAGGCAAAAAATTGTCCTAGACCCTATCCATATAAAAAAATGGATATTAAATTTTATTTTATTTAAGCGAAACTCATTTATTAAACAATTATATATATTTCAAATGGAAAATCTTGAGCTCTATTTTTATTTTTCTGGTAACATACGATTCTAGTTGTAAAAAAAGTTACACAACACCCCATAAACATTTAACAAATACCAGGGAAGGAGTTGATTTGGCAAATTATAAAACACCACATCCCTTCCTAAAATAGAGCCTTCAACAGTATTATGAATCCAAGACATAAACATCTTTCTAACATCTTAAAAATTACGTGATCACTATACCTCATCAATCCTGCATCATAATACAAAATACAATGGCGGCATAAAAAATTCCAACCCCAAGTAAATCATCAAGCTAAACCTAAAAGAGATGAATCTGCAATAATTCAAGTGATGAGCACATAAAAATTCTTTTTCTTATGATCTTGTATGCGATTCTTTTTATTTCATCTGCTAAGCTTCATCGTCAAAACATTTCCATTTAAAATTTATATCAATTGAGACCCTATGGAGACACATTAATTGGTTGAGATAGACCATTTGAGATTCTTTTAGATGCTACCCCTTTTTCTCTTCGGTCACGTACCTTCTCTCTTCATTGTTGTGCTCATCAACACTCTTTGTTCCCTACTACGATTGCACAATTCATGGTTATTCTCTAAACTCAATCCACCTTCTAAACACTGCGCACAACCATATCCGGTTCATTTTCTTAGTCTAATGAGTAAAATCCAACACTCTTTTATCGTGTTCCAAACTTCCTCATCACTTTTATCTAAGCCCAATCTCTTATCATTTTCCACTATTAAACCCTAGTGAATCAACTGATGATATGTAATAAAAACTTAAAAAAATAAATTCAACTGACTTCATTTTTAATGTCATATTATCATTTGGTTTACTGACAGTATATATGAATCTTTCTTATTTGCTGCTTTCTTTTTATGTGTTTCATAAGAAAAAAGGAAAAGAACTTTTAACTTATGTCACTGTTGCTGCTATTGCACCAATATATAGGCAGATTTATAATCAGTTTAATGATATTGAAACATAGGTATTCTTTTGTATCCATTACTGAAGACTAACATATACACAATCCAAGGCTTTCTCTATGCCTAGTACATATTAATAACCTGCATAACTTTTTATATACAAAAAAAAAAAAAAAAAAAAAAAAAAAAAGAAGAAGAAGAAGCTAAACCCTAGAGATTGTGTACCAATTCTTGATTCTCATATATGTGTAAATCATTTCTTTCATTAATTTATCCTTTCTACTATGTATAAATGTATACACTCAAACAAAAGCAGGTCCAAAGTGAAAAGAAAGAAAGAACTGAACTAGCTAGCTAGTACTTGTTTTTACAAAATTTTGCCAATTAATTATGGATCGGTGGTTTTCTTGTTGCTGGAGTGTAGTCCATAGATACTAATTCATCAACACTAAAATTAGGTTCTCCATGGTCTTTTGTTGATGTAAGGTCTTGATGATCATGAGGTTTTTGAGTTTCCTTGGCCACCGGTAGATTTCGTGCTGAAAAAGCAAATTAACACCAGTATCGAGTTAAATCTCTTAACAACCCTTACTCACTATCCCTTATCAAAAAAAAAAAAAAAAAAAAAAAAGAAAGAAAGATAGATAGTTGATGAGTTGGAGATTGAAGATTTACCTGTAGCAGTTGTGGAGATGAAGAAGAAGAGGAAAAATGCAGCAAGAAGAAGATGCTTGCAAGGAACCCTAGCCATCTTAGAATTTCTTTGTTTTTTTCTGCCTTGGTTTATTACAATATTTTGGGTGTGAACAAACATGGGTCAAGTTGCTTGGTCTTATATAGAAAGGAAACTAGTACTGGTTATCTACATATTGCATACATGGATTGACAAGTGGTGCATTAATCGAAAATGACATCAAATTTTGTAGTAAGGCTAAGCGAGTAATGTGGCCTCTTAGAGTCAACATCAATGTCTCCTGCTGTCTGGCATGAAATACTAATATAAGGCTCAGAAAAGAAAGGCTCCACAGTTTAACAGCACTGAAGGTGTCATTTGGACTGTTATGTTTAAGTTTGCATCTTCATGATTGAAAGCAATGGGGATTTTATCATTTTACATTCACCCTTATTTACGAGTTAACTTGAAACTGATCAGTAAAATTACTTACAAATAAATTTTTAATTAAGTAATACTAAATATTAAGAGATTAAACATGAGACTAATGAAAGTTTTAAACAGGAGACTGATGTTAAACTACTGCAAATCGTGTTGATATATATATATATATATATTTCTAATAATTCTTACGAAGAAGAAGAAAGAAAGAGTAAATAGGCTTACGATATCATGGTGTATATAAACTAAATTAAGTATTACTTGCAATGATAAAGTTGAAGGTTTAAATATTTTAGTGTTAGGTTATTTATTGATTTTATATAAAATTTATATAAAAAGATAAAAATAAAATCTTCACATTGCTTTTTAAAAAATATAAGTTTTTAGTTATTTTTCAACTAAAACTCAATAAATAAAAGATAATTTTATTTGGAAATAACTAAAAATTATTCTTTTTACAAAATAACAAATATAACTTAAATTTAAAACACTATTGTTGGAGTATTATTTTTTCCACATGTTTTACTCATGGGTTAGTTATAAACTTATTATAATTGGTAATTTTTAACCACTCATATGACTTGTTCGTGATAGAGAGAATAAAATTTTTAATTATTTTGATCAAGTTTTATTTTTCAAAAGAATTTTTATTCATATTTCTAATTACATGTTTAAATTTATATTAATTATTTTTTTTATTTTATGTCTAACTATTTTCAAACATATATATTAAATAAGCTTTTTCTTCATTCCTCATGTTATTACATTTAATAACCAAATTATAAAATATTAAATTTATCATTCCAATTAAAGCTTCAATTTATTTATTTATTATATTGATTGTTTTTTTTTTACCTATGTTGCGAGAGTGCCATAATATAGTATCAATATAATGCTATTAACTGAATTGATTTTACAAATTATTTATTTCTTTTAAGAATTTATAATTTTTTTTTACGATATTGAAGTTTGAAGCTTGCATCTTAAGGTAAAAAAAAATATATATATATATCAATCACTACTTCAAAACATATTGTACTTTCAATCTTAAAAAATAAAAAGGTTTTTTTTTTTTTTTTTTTTTTTTTTTTTTTCACTAATGTCACATTATTATATGAAACATTGGTTTAATTTTTCGTTGTTTTGTTGGTGTCGTCTTATCAATTTTGCTTACTCTACTTGCATCAGGAATAAGGACCAGGGAACAACTTCTAGCACTGACGGGTTTGTGTACCTAATTTTCTATGCACTTAAAGTACAACATTAATGGTTGTGTCACTTGTATTTTTCACTTTTCTATAGTATTAATATTCAGTATCCGTGTATCATATACCAATATAGATTTACCCTTTAAATATATTAAAAGAATTATATAGGCATCATCATTCAACCATACAAAAATGATTATAAAAGGAATAAGTACTCTATTGAGGCAAGTATCTCACTTAGTGTAGTGTCAATGGTAGCTGTTATTATGGTTAACACCGTTACAAGCTAATTTAACTTGTCTTTTTTGGAGTAGACAATTTTTAAAGTAAAATCTTTGGGCCTTGAATCATGTTATTGTGGAAATATGAAAGCCCATTTATGAAGAACGATCCATTCAAAGCAACATATCTTGAAGATCGGATCGAGTCAAATCAAGAAATCAAATCCCTTGAGTTATAAAAATTGGATTAGGATTGAATTGAAGACTTATTTCAAACATTCTTAATTTATCTTGGACTTTATTATTATATTGTATATGTTATTTTAGTGGCAGTTTGATAGAGGAATTGATTGCAATTAATCTAGCATGTTAGCAAGCCTCGAAATCTTATATATTTGAAGAGACTTGTATAGGTTTTGTATCAAGAGTTTGAGCACTTATTTATTCTCATTGAGCACTTAGAGGTGAGTGATCTAGTTTTTTAGCTACAAAGGTGAGGTTGCTATACTAGGGTGTGATAAGATTTAAATCATTTGTAGCATTCGGTTTAAAGATAGTGGATTATGTCATTGAACTAAGCTCTACAAACATAAGGAAACAAAACTACATAAAAAACTTGTTGTGTTCTTGTTTTGTCTTTCTTGTCACTGTGCCACCTTTAGTAGGCACTGCAACCATCACGTCTACTAAAAAACTCTATTTTCTTAGCAATTAACAACTGTAAATTTTAACAATTAGTATCAGAGCTTCCCATGTAACATCCCTAAACAACCTTTGGTTTTACTCATAACTACATCAACCAAATATATTATAAAACACCGAGCCTTTTAATGTGAAGATAGATAACGACCCAAGGACTTGTCTCCAGTTACTCAGTTGGCCCACTAGTTTTTTTTAAGCTCATTATATAGCTAGTAAAGTAATCATATGTTTCTCATGCTTTACTACCAAAGATATTCAAATAAATACATGTAACACCCTATACTCGACCTGATTGTCGTAGTCCTATAAAAAGTCTTCCTTCAACAACAAGCCTGAGAAGGAAAGAGTAACTGGGTAAGTTCGAAAGAACTTAGTGAGTTCCATGAAAATCTTAAGTAAAAATACTAATAACATAGTTCAATCTTGCAAAGGAATCATTCGTAACCATAAAGTATGCCCACTAGCGAATACAGAACTCAGACAGACTCAATGCGCCAATGGCATGTCACATGGGCGAATTCAATATGCCAACACAATCATAACACAAACATTCCATTTTTATGCCAGTTGTAATAGGCCCAATTCGCCCGGCCAATTATAAACCAAAAATAAATATAAAAAAAATCAAAATAAAAAAAACAAAAACAATAAATGGCCTAAAATAAACCAATGTCCATTTACAAGTTATTTAACCAAAAAAAAAAAAAATAGCTCAATTACTAAGACTAAACCAAACTAAACCCAAAACAACAAAATTAAGTACCCAACCCTAGACCCGACTACAATAGCCCAAACCCGGCACCCAAAAGAGCCTAAAGAAGCTCAGCAGCCTAAGAACACCAGAAGCTTCTGGAATATGCCAGAGCAGCGCCAGAGAGTCGGGCTGTAATATCCCGAATTAGGGCCTAATCAGAATAGTGGTTTCGTGACCACAAATCCGAGATAGAAATAATTATTTTACAATTATTTTGAGGTTTATGATATGATTGCATGATTGTGTGAAAATTTTGTGAAGAAACTCTATGCATAAAATGCTTAATTTGAAGTTAGGGACTAAATCGAATAAGTTGCAAAACTTGCATTCTAGAAGTTTTTAGTATGAAATTACTTTGGAATATTAATGAGGAGGTCTTAAATAGCAATTTGACCAATTTTTAAATTTTTGGACAAAAATGGGCTTGTACATGAAAATTTTCAAAGAAAGGTATTAAGGGTATTTTGGTCATTTGGTAATTAAAAGATTAAAAAAGGAAAAGATGGCAAAATATGTCCATCTTCTTCATTAGGACGAAAATTAAAGGGTTCTCCATAGCTAGGGTTTGTTTCAAGCTTCCAAGCTCCATAGTAAGTGATTCCAAGCCCTGCTTTTAATGTTCTTTACGCTTTTGGAGTCCCTTAACTTGATTTAGCTTATGTTAGCAATAATTCAACCTAGGGTTCATATTTGGAAAAATACCCATAGGTGAAATTTGTGTATTTTGGTGTTTTATGATAGAATATGAGGTTTTAAATTATGCTAGACAACTTGTGCTACTCGGTTTTAAGTGAAAACGAGTAAAAGGACTTAATCGGTAAAAATACCTAATAGTCACAAGTACATGTTAGAGTGAGAATTTGATGTTTCCATAGAAGGGAAAAGTGATCAGCATGTTGTAAAACATAAGAATAAGGAATAAAGTTTAATCCCGAGCCTAGGGGCAAAAATGTAAATATGTAAAAGTTTAGGGGTAAAATTGTAATTTTGTCAAAATTTGAATTAAGAATTAATTTGATAATGTGAGTATTAAATAAGCTAAATGTGTTATTTTAGATCAAGAAAGACGTGGAAACGACCCCAATCGAGGAAAAGAAAAGATTGTGGATTAAATTGCAAAACCTTTGTATTTTGGTACCAAGGTAAGTTCATGTGTAAATAATGTAGCATAATTGTTATTTTTAAGTTATTGATGTCAATTATGTGATATGCTGATTTTTATCATGAAATATATGCTTTGTTGTTATTTTCGAATAAAATGTAAACTATGTGAGCTACTTGTTAAATATAAAATGTTACCGAGTATTGATTTCGGCATTCTACGGAAGACTATGCAGGATATGTGTTCGCAGAAAATCCCGCTTGAACCTTAGGAATAGATTAGGATACAAGTGACATGTCACTAGGATGGTTGAGCATCCGAACTCGTTGAGTTGAGTCCGAGTTCACTTATGGATGCGAATGTCCGAACTCGTTGAGTTGAGTCCGAGTTCACTTATGGATGCGAATGTCCGAACTCGTTGAGTTGAGTCCCAGTTCGTGAGATGTAACTAGGCATCCGAGCTCGTTGAGTTGAGTCCGAGTTCACTTATGGATGCGAACGCCCGAGCTCGTTGAGTTGAGTCCGAGTTCGCTTATGGGCGGGTTACATAGTAGCTTGGCTACATATGTGGCACTTATGTGCGAAGTTTCCATGTATCCGAATTATATTCCGATGTGTTCAATGGGTAAAGTTCTACTCAAATGGAGGAATATTCGAGATGTAAAGAGACGTATTGGTAAGTGATGTGAAATGGATATTTTGGACAGGTATGTATTTAACCCTCGGGTTGAGTATTGATACAAATCACGATAAGGTAACAAGATGATGAAAAATGGTTAGAAATGTGATATGTGTTTTGGTGATGCATGCTAATGTTGTTTGGTATGATTGCTTTGTTATGTTACTTATTATTTGCATATGAACTTACTAAGCATTTATGCTTACTTCCTCCTTCTTACTCATTGTAGTTTTGGACAAGCCAACTCAGGAGTCGGGATAGGTCGAAGGATCACCACACTATCCTAAGAACTTTTCGTAAATGGATTGTAAATTTAAGTATGGCATGTATAGCAATATACCTATTTTGTGTAAATGATCTTATGACATGGTGATGGAATGGTTGAGAAAATGCTTGATAATGATAAATTATGGAAATGGTTAGTTTAGATTATGTTTGATGTTGTGGAAAGCTATTAGGATATCCAATTCATGAAAACCTATAAAAAGGGGTGAAATTTGCCATAAACAGAATATTGCAGCAACACTGATGTGAGTTTGAAAATTTACTAAAAATCATAGAAATTGAATTTGGTGATGGATTAAATATCAAATTGAAGCTTATTATGTTTAGTTTCACATGAAACAAATGAAATAGGTAAAGAAATTATATGTTAGAAGATATTTGAATTTTAGTGAAACAGGGTCAGAGCAGTTTCTGGATCCCCTGTTTCAACTTTAAAAATTCACCATAAATTGTAAAGATATAATTAGGTGGTGTATTTTATATTCTAAGAATCCTTATTTAGTCTAGTTTCAGGAGAAATAAACTTCATAGTGATATGAATTTTTTACAGAGAGAAATGTGGTTCGTAGTAAACAGAGGTCAGACCAGTCAAGTCCTGAAACAGGGGTAAATTTAACTAATAAACTGTCATAATTGGCCCAACCAAAAATTCTAGAAAAAAATTAGTAGATACGTATATGAGTCCAGATTAAGGGAAAATTTACGGATCTTGATTTCGAGTTTCGTAACTCGAGTTATGATTTTTCTTGTGACTGTGACGCAAGTAGCTTGAAAGCTGTGAATGTAGAAACAAATAATCCAAAGTTCTAAAAATGTTAAATTAAGCTTAGTAACACCTCATACTCGACTCCGGCGACGGTCTCGGGTGTGGGGGCGTTACACGGGCTCCCACGAGCTGGTCTCCCAAGCGTGGTTTCTACGTCACCGGGTCTCCTCCTCCGTACGGTCGTTTTTGCGTTAGAATGCACGAGAAGCAGCAAAATACAACGGAAAATAGCAAAAAGAAAAAGAAATAGATTTTTTAATTCGTATTTTTATGGCTATAAAAAGCCATCGAATGTACTTTGTAAAAAGACACACACTGAAATAAGCAGAGAGAATAGAAAAATTCGAAAGCAATTTCTAAAAAGGTGATTTCGAGTTCTTCATTTTTTCCTTTTCAATCTATTCTTTTTTTTTTCTATATTTTGCATGTATTTTTAGCATAAAAAAGAAAAGAGAAGGCTTACCTTCGTGAATGAGCCATTGAAGTCCTCATCTCCTTCGTCGTCATCGAAGTTTGAGAGGGGATTTTGAGGTTGAAATTGACGAACCTTGAACGTGGAAGAAAGGGAACCACCATATACCATCAACCATCGATCATAGTGGTGGAATGGTGGTTGAATTGTGGACTAAATTAGGGGCAAACGTTTAGGGTTTTCAATTTCCCCTTTTGCTTTGCCAAAATGCCCAGGTTTTTTTAAACTGTTTTTCTTCTTTAAATGGGTGACTTGGAGTGACGCCATTTAAGGCATGGATCAGTAGCCTTGAAACGGTGCCGTGTAGGCCTGCCGACCCGATCCGTTTCCTTTGCCCCTAGGATTCGCGCGTTTCTGCGGAGAGGGATATTTGCGCACTAGATCCTTCCATTCTCACGAGCATTCAGTTGCACCTTATTTGTTTTACTTTATTTTTTAAATTTGGCTCTATAATTTGCGCATATTTTCATTTTAGTCCGCGGTACAGCGTAGTGTTTCAGGATCAGGGATATTTCCAACTTTGGTCCCTGTGAGTTCTCACGCATTGCGCATGGGTCCCTATTTTAATTCCAGTAGTTTGTTCTATTTATAAATTATCCCTGTTATTTTAAATTTATTTTAATTAAGTTTTCTACCTACAGAATGCATTATTTTTTTAGAGACTTCATTTAATTTTTTTTATGCATTGAGATTACCTTAATAATTTTGCTTTGTTTTAAAAAATCTTTATTTTAAAATCTTCATATTATATTATTTTAACATTTGGTATAATATTCCATTTAAATATTTTATATATATTTGTACATATTATTTTAATTGAGTTTTCCTTGTTATTTTAAAATTTTTAGTATTTATATATATATGTTGAGCTATTTTAATAACTTCGCTTTGTTTTTATAAAATTATCATTTTGAATTTTTTTTTATATCATATTATTTTAACATTCTATATAATGTTTTATTTAAATGTTTTTGGATATAATGGTACACATATTTGATCCTAGATACATATCTAATTCTATGCTATTTTTACATATAATTGCTCCTAAAATTTTTATATATATATATATATATTCCTTATTATGTATATAGTTTATTTCCTAAGATTATATTTTATTATATTTTTATAATCATTATGTGTACGTTGTCAATTTTAAATAAATATTTTTTAACATTTTGCATATTATGTCAAATATTTTCACTCTATAACATTTCTTTTAATAATTATATATCCCTAGTTTTTTATGCAAATTATTTCAAATTCATCAATTTATATATTATGTATATTATGTGTTCATCAATTCATCATCATTTTAAAATTGTCTTATATCACATTGGCATCTAATTTCTATTTTATACACTTTGTATCGATTATTTTATATCATGCCATATACATTATTGTTGTATTTTTTTTATTTGTAATTTTAATTGTTCTCCATCCATGCTTGAAAATTTGATTACATTTTTCTTAGATTAATTATATTTAATTATTTGTCTTGTTAGTAGGTTAAATAATGTTTTATTATCTTCATTCACCAAGTATTGTACTTTATTTGTGCATGTAATCCCATATTTATTATTTCACTTTTTGTGTGCAAATGTTACTTGATAATTTCCGACTTTTAAAAAAAATCAATTATTTCATTTTATTTCAAATAAAATCAATGTGTTTTGAGATAATTTACAATCATTTATTAAATTTTTTTTTTTATTAAAAACAAGGCATGTTCAATATTTGGAAATTTGAAAAATCGTGCCCTACTGTGCTGGGTTTCGATTTTTCGTTGGACTAAATATTTGGACATCCTTTTGTAATTTGGTTTTAATCTAAGAGCTTTTGGAAGTCAAAATCAATCTTGTTTTCAAGGGTATGAAGAATCGTATCCAATCATGCTGGATGTGATGCTATATACCTTTGAAATGAGGGAATTTTGACGACCAACTTGAACCACTCAATTGTTTTAAAAAGGAACCATGTTTCAAAATATTTTTCTAAAATTCTAGACATAAGGACAACACTTAATCAATTTGGTACCAATTTTTGGGCGTAGTGAGGGTGCTAACCCTTCCTCATACGTAACTGGCTCCCGAACTCATTTTTAAATTTACGTGGACCAAAATTGATTTAAACGGAACAAAATGTTTTAGTAGGTGATGCAATCACACCTAAACCAAAAGATTGGTGGCGGCTCCACACTTTGTTTTAAAAGTCGATCCCCTTTTTTTCGAAAAAAATGGTTTCGACACCAGTCATATACCCAGAATTCAGAGTTAGATTCATATTAGATGTTTTTGTTTCATTCATATACATTCTCTCCTTATAGCTCCCCATTTCATAATCATTCAGTAGCATGTTTAATTGTGTTATGCCAATTCAATTTGCAATATATATCTGCCCTACCAAAGGCTTCACAACATATTTCCTTCTACTCCATTTCCTTTGACCAGTTCATATCATATCATTCATTTCAAAAGCAGATGTAGTGGCTTAACATAAAAATGGCTCATACTTCTTATCATAGACATACAAAACCCGAACTAATGACTCTAGACAGACAACCATTATACACACACATATATTGATCATCTTCTAAAGAGTAAGAATATTTACCTTACAACATTATAAAGTAAAGATAATCACAACCCATGGAAGAAAGAAGGAACTCACCAGAAAAATAACAAAGTCTAAATAGCAAGTCATTTGCCTTTGTCACTGAGACCTTTATTATCGTCTTGAGCTAAAAAATAAGGATATTTGAACATATCAGATTATTACTTCATCGAATCTGAACATGCATGCATGAAACATTAACACTTATTTTACTAAAACACGTTATACAGTAACCATATACCGAGACTTTGCCAGACAGCTGTTACATTTGTGGTATGAAAATAGTGGAAAAGACTTTTTGGTTAAAAATGGGAACGATAAGGATTCGTCTATTCAAAAAGATAGATGCGAATTTAATTTAGGGTTTATTGCTATAAATATCACAAATTGGCTCTGTTTTAAAAATTTTAATTTTCCAATGTGCAAGAAAATCATTTTCGAACTGGATTTTTCTAGAATCTATATCTAACATAATTTCATGATAAGTTTTACATTTATTCAATTTGGTCCCTAATGTAACAAAGTTAACAAACAAGCTAAATTAACTTTACAATCTAGCCCTTTTCATATTCTAAGCTTAAAATCTATCAATTTCAAGCCTAATTCTTCAAGAAATAGACAATGAAAACTTTCTAAAACTTTAACAGTTTCACAAATTGATACATAAGCTAACTAAATCAAGCTATAACGCCCATAATCGTTTTCATCGCCGGAATAGAGTTACAGAGTATTATTGTACATCTCAGAACATTTCATATCAATTGACATCCAATTATCAAATAAATTTCATAAATACATATATGATTCAGAATGAAATAGAACATACATTTATAGCATTAAATCGAGCCTTCGAAGCCTTAAAAATAGGTTAGGAACATTCAGGGACCAAATTGAAACAAATAAGAACATTTAGGAAAAAATTGAAAATTTTCACTATAGGGGTCACACGGCTATGTGGCTATCCCACACGCTAGTATGGCTACCCTACATGCCTGTGTTCTCAACCGTGTAACTCAATGACTTGGGCGACACGCCTGTGTCTCAGCCCGTGTGCCAACTCGTGTGAGCCCTGTACCTAACACACTCAGGACACACGCCCATGTGGGTTGCCCGTGTGTGACACACAACCGTGTGACAACCCGTGTCCCAGGCCGTGTGTGTGTAAAAGTAATCAAATCCAAGCCTATTCTTCATGCAATTGGATTGGTATCTATACCAACTCATTTAACATATTCACAAGTCTATAAACACACTTTAAATCAACCAAAACATGCCATTTCCAGTCATCTAAAACTAACCAAAGTATCATGTACCAAACACATTATAATGCTTATGCTACTCATTATCAAACAACTATCTATAATCCATAATATACACCAACTAACACATTCCAAACACATCATTCCAACTCAATATGACACTTACCGTGTTGACCTCTTACTCAAGTTTACTTAAGGTTAATAATCATACCACAAAGACTACCATTCATTCATCAAGTACAAAACATCACACATAGCCATGAATTATAGCATAATAACCATTTGCCCTACATGCCCTATAAGCCAAATGTTTACAAAATCTACCAAAAGAGTCTTGGGGATAGTGTGATTCAGCGAGTTGATCATATCTCCCGACCACAAAATGTAATCTACAAAATAAGGACAAAGGACGGGTAAGCTTATTTGAAGCTTAGTAAGTTCATTAAATCAAACAATAAATTTTACCAAATTTAACTTAGCAAATCAAAATATAAAATTAAATAACAAAGTTCTTGTCAATCATAGCTCACAGCAGGTGAGTATTATACAGTACATTAATTCAAATCATATTCCAAAGTCATAGTTTGGTAAGATCTCATTTCAAATAATTTTAGGGTATCACTCATTCGAGTTAATTTCAGAACTTTGATTGGCTTACGATGCTGCTCACACAAGCTACAAAGAATCCACAACACATGCAGGATCTCAAGCCATTGCTACGGTCTGTATCACCGGTACATAGTTTCTGCTAAATAATCACCGACTTAATGCCTAATAGATAACACCGACACAAAGCCCGATAAACACACCATCACAAAGCCTGATAGATAACACTGGCTCGAGGCCTGCTATTTAGAAACATTAAGTGTTCACCATATTCATTTATTATTTATTCTCAAATCATTGAATAATTAAGTTTGTTATAGGCCAATTTTGGGCCATTTTTACATAAAAAAGAAACCCAACAGCCCAATCACCCCAACCTAAACCCCATTAACCTAATTACCCAAAACCCCTCAGCCCAATACTAACCTAAATAAACCTAGCCCAATGACCAAGCCCAATACCCTAACCACCCTAACCCTAATCAGCCCCCACTTGCCCTATGCCGACTCAGCCTCTGCCCACACCATTCCCTGACACCCACTGTGCACCAGCCACCAACTCGGTCAATTCCACTGCCCACGCCACCGCCTCTGTACCTGCACGTATTAAAAGAGATAAGACAGAAAATATAGAAAAATCAAGTTGTAAGGCTATAAAAGCCATCAAAATACGAATGTAAAAGGTCGGCCATTTTGGGAATAATAATACCAGCAGTAGATTCAAACAACAAATAGCATAAATCAAGATATAAAAAGCAGAGGAAAGCACAAAAAGAAACAAGGAACGAAAACATAAATCGGAAGGTGATTTCGCTTTTCATTTTCTTTATTATCTTCTCAAAATATATTCTTTTTTTTCTCTTTTCATTTCTAACATATATACGCATATAAAAAAACAAAAAAAAAACAAAATTTTTACGGCCCCGGCGTCCAGTGACGGACCGGTGACCGGCCCCTGGCCAGATCCCCTTCCCCTCCCCCTCCTCTCTCTTTCCCTCTCTTCTTCTTTTCTTTTTTTTTCCTTTCTCCTTTCCTAATGATTTTTTTTAAAATTTTTTATCTTTTATAGGGGACCAAAACGGTGCGTTTTGGTCCCCCTCCGTTTAACCAAGAAATGACGCCGTTTTGGCCCCGGGTCGGGTCGACCCGACCCGCTCTGAACAGGATCCGCGTGTTTTTAAAGCGGAAGGGCTAATTGCGCTTTTAGCCCTTTCGCTTTTCTGATACTTTGCAATTAAGTCTCTATGAATTTTCAATCTGGCCCCATAATTTTTCGCAGTTTTCAAATCAGTCCTCGTACAGACGCTGCGTTTTGATAGGAAGCAATATTTGCTATTTTGGTCCTCCTAAGTTGCGTGCGCGTTGCATTTTATTCCTTTTTCTTTTTTTTTTAAATTCGCCCCAAAACTTCATTTTTAATTCAATTTTATCCTTTTTACCGTTTTTATTTTTAACTTTAATATTAAGTATATTATTATATTTTATTACTATTATATTTATTATCATTAATATTATATCCACCTAATATTTATGTATATATTTATATAGTATTATTAAATTTTTTCTTTATATATATTATGTATATATATTGTGTACATGCTTATTGTTCTTAATACACATGTAGATATTTTAATACGTATAAGTACATAGTCATGCAGTGCCGTTAGCATATATATAATATATATATATTTTTATTAATATTGCTGATATATGTTGTATAAGTTCATTTTTAGGTTATGTATATATATTTTATGTATATATATTTTGTATTACTATGTATACATACTTTTAATATTATATTTCACATGTATATTCTTAACATCATATTATTATGTATATCACGTACAAATTTTTAATATTTTACTACATATATATTCTTATATATTATACGTATATTTTAGTACTATGCTTTATATATCTATGTCTTTTCATATCATACTATGTATATAATATTTATATTTATTATTAATATTAGTACATATATTTCATTGCACATATATATATATATATACTCTTTTTATTAGTATTATTATTATTATTATTTTTTGTATATCGTATTATTCATTATTACACATGTATATATATATATAGATATTTTTAGTATTTATTATAATACTTTTCTTATTATTTATATATGTTCTTTAAAATATCATAGTCTCATGTATTTTATTATATATGTATATTGTACATGTTCATTTTAAATATATTATGTATATGTATATATATATTAGTACTTATATTTAGTATTATTATGTAAACATCTTTCATCCCCATATACATACATTTTTCATAAGTACATACTTTAACATTAATAGTTACGTATTTTTCTTATCATTTCATAAATATTTCAAATATTATATGTAGTATATTTCCAACATTATTACTATAAATATATGTATAAGTATATATATTGTGTTCTCGTATTTGATACTATTGTTATATTTAATATCGCGTGCATTGTCATTGTCTTTAATATTATTGTCGTATGTATTATGTGCCTTGATGTATTTCCAACTATTATCTTTCATTTCCCGCCCATTTTTATACATTACCTCGTTGTCCATTATTTTAAAATGTTGATTCGTGTCTTTATTTATTTCAATAATCAAGGCAACGTACCGATTTAAACACTATGTCATCGATTTCATCGCTATGTTGGGTGAATATCAATCGACTCGTGTTAAAACGGTATGTCCTTCTCAAAAATAAAAAAAAACTTAAAGAATTTTCGTGTTTTGATTGGATCACGATTCAATGTTATTTTGAACTTGCAATTTTGAAAAATTAAGACAACGCTTGTTTAACAAGATACCAATTTTGGGCGTCGCGAGGGTGCTAATACCTTCCTCGCGCGTAACCGACTCCCGGACCCTACTTTACTCGGATTTTAACGTCGACCTAAACTCGGCCTTCTTTTGTTTTAAAAATAAAATTCTTAGGTGCCCGATCACACCTATGAAAAGGATCGGTGGCGACTCCCCTCTTATTTTAAAATCAAATTTCGGTTTTCAAGTTTTCAATAAATCGTCACAATTAGCGACCGAAAGTAAAATTTTAACGTCGCTACAGCTGGCGACTCCACTGGGGACACCTTTTTGAGAGTCGTGTCTGGAATTAAACTCGCGTTGTCAAAATTTTCAAGTTCCTTGTGTCTTCAAAATGTCGTGCATTCGCATTATGTTGTAAATGTTTTTCTAACTCATTTTGTCTGTTCTATTTTTCGGCTTTAAATTTTTATGGTTTTAGTTTCGGTTTAGTTTTTAAATAAACGTAAAGGTTTGTGAGTTTCTCCCCACACACCGTGCACTTGCATTTTGCATAACATGAGCTCTCTACCCGGGCTCCGTCCGTTTAAGTGGAAGTAAACGCTACGCCTTCGTGAGTTAACTCGTCCCTCCGCACAGGCTAGTGAATACTTCCGGGTTACATATGAATTATGCTTTTGTGAGTCAACTTGTCCCTCCGCATAGGCATAAGTAAATGTAATCCCTCGAGTTGAACTCGTGAGCCTGTGATGGGCTACGACCGAGGCTTCGTACTAGTCTTAGTAGACGATAGTACGAACAATTTGAGTACCTGTCTAGAACTGAAACCACAAATAGCCAACTGTACGAGCCACCTAATTAGAGCCATGCCGAACCTCTGTCCGTTAATAGTCACCAAAATAAGTGTACGGGAGGAACGCCTCTTACCTTCTGCGTTTTCACTTTCTATACCAAGGGGATTGGGTCTGTTCAATAAACTAGTACGACTTATTGAATTTTCCATGTTTTTCTGCCTGTATTTAATTACTAATCAAGGTTGTTTGTCTTTACCTTATTGTTTTTCTCGTCATGCATTATAGGCATCACATTAGGAAGGTGTTGATTAAAGATTAGTGGCCAAAAAAATGGGTTTCTAATAGAAGAGTCAATTATACAAACAGTCGAGAAGAATGCCATGGTTCGGGACTGGTCTCTAAGAACTCAGAAGAAAAAAAGGGGATAGTCTAGTGGAGAGATGTTTTGCCAATCTGCCTGAGCGCGTAACTATCAATGTTCGCCAGAATAACCTTGAAGACTTGGTTCGAATTTGGAATCAGTGGGACTCGGACATTAAAGGTATATTCATTGAGAAGTACGGAGATATAGCCCACTTGATCACTATCAACATAGATGAGCGTTTGATTCAAGCCATGATCAGATTTTGGGATCCGGCCTACCAATATTTTACTTTCAATCAGGAAGACATGACCCCGACTATAGAAGAGTATGCTGCTTTACTCCGTATTGATAATGTACAACCCTATAAGATATATGTGAAAGAGCCTAAGCCAATGACCTTCAAGAAAAAGCTAGTAAGATTGACAGATATGACTGACGCGTGGGCCAAAAAGCAGATAAAGAAGAAGAATGAAGCCATTTGCATTCCATGGTCTTTCCTACGAGATTTGGTTCTGAACCATCCTGACATGATGAAAAGGGTGAATCTATTCGCTTTGGCTATCTACGGTTTGATCATCTTCCCGAAAGTTCTCGGACATCTTGAAGTCGCGGTAGTTGATTTCTTTGAAAGACTAAAACAAGGAATCAACCCTGTTCCGACTATCCTAGCCGAGACCTTCAGATCCTTGAGTAGTTGTCGAAGAAAAGGGGAAGGACGATTTATTGGATGCGCGCAGTTGCTCAATGTTTGGATTTTGAGCCATTTCTGGAAAGTAGAGCGCACTCCGTTCCACATGTTTTCAAAAACATTGGCCCCATTGGAAGCCTATCTCAAGAAAGAATGGCCCAAGGAAGTCACCGAGCAACATTAGGTCTCAGTTTTTCAAAACCTTCACGCCGAGGATATAACATGGAGAGCACCGTGGATACGCCCTTCGGTTCTGCTATACAAGGTCGGAGATCAAGACTGGGTGCCACTACTTGGCTTATAGGGAGGAGTTGGATATGCCCCGCTATTAGTCCAAAGACAATTTTCTTCGCGACAATTCATACCCGCCACTGGAGGATTATCACAGTCCGAGTTCGCTTTTGCGGGTGAGGGATATATGAAGAGGGTCCGCAGCGCTGTAAAATCCTGGAAGGAAGTTCATCTGATGGAGTTGGCCCTGTACACTGATACTCTCACTCAATATTATGACGTATGGAGGATACGGCGGATAAATAGTCAGCAAGTTTCGTCAATGAGTTGCGCCTTTCAGAATCCCTTCCTAAAGGAATTGCTGCCCGAGTTAGAAATGACAAGGCAAGAGTTTGAACGCGAAAAGACCAAGATGTCAAGGGATCTCAGTACTCTGCAAGAGGAAAACTACCAGTTAAAGATCGATGTTCAGATTAAAAGGTCTAAAACCGAGAAAGTACAAAAAGAAGTGGAAATTGTAAGAAATGATTTAAGGGACCTTCATCTGGAAAATAAGAAATTGAGAGTCACTATCAAGAATAGTGGGTTGGGCAAATCATCATCGTAATGGAAAGAGGATATAAGCAACATCAAAGGGGGGATGGAGTTTTGGAAGGGAAAAGCGAAAAAGGAAGAGGAAAAGGCTGCGCGGGCTATGATGGAGTTAAGGAGGAAGAACGCAGAATATGAAGCCGTGTCTGCCGAGGTAATGACTAGTCGATCTAAATTTTAAGAACTAAAAGAAAGGATAAGGGATTTAGAAGACATACTGCAAGATCGTCAGCAACAATTGGATAGTCTCTTAAAAGCCTTGGAAGAAAAGAACGATCAATATGATAGAGATATCCACGCTTATAAAACGGACCTCCAAGAAAGAGAAATGCAACTTGGCTTCTTGATCAACAAAATCCGTGAAGCGGCCATACGCATGGTACAATTATCAGATGAAACAGAAGATCTCAGCTGCCAATTCCTGTCGAGTCAACGATCGAGCATATCGAAATTCTTAGAGCGAGTAAAGAAATATATCGAAATAGCTAGAAAGTTCGTGTAATAGCCGAATCAAAATGGCGAAATGTTTTTGTAATGAACTCTTTTGATGAATAAAATGCCTAAATAGGGCCTATCTTGAAATCAACACCAAATTCTTGCATATTTATTCATAACTAACATTCATTCGTCATTTATTCAACATTTATTTGTCATGTATTCATCTCATTCATTCATTCATTCATTCATTGCATATTCCATAATCATTCGTTAAGGTTAGGATCATATAATTCGCAGTTGCAATACTTCAAATCTGGAACCACACCACTCGTATAGAACGCATCGACAAGCTAGAACAATGGAGGCTGAATTTAATGAAAGGATTGAAAGAATGGAAAGAATCCAAAAGGAATTACAAGAGCAAGTGGCTAGGTCACAGCAAGAGACGAGAGACTTAATGGTGAGATCACGAGAAGAACCGCTCGAACAGAAAGATCAAATGGCCAAGATGATGGAGATGATGTCAGCACTAGTTAAAGGAAAGGGACCCATGCCGAGCCCTGACATCAAGGAACCTCGGTCAAGAGTTAATCACAATCAAGATTCGCTCTATTCCCCCGGATTCACTCCGCCACACGCCCACGCAGCGCAAAGAGGGTACACCCAAGAGGAACCCACAGACCCAGAGCAACGGCCGGTGCCACCTGCTCATTTAGGGCAAGGAATATTTATATCAAATCCTAGAGCTAATCTTGCAAATCCAATTGTTCCAGATTTGGACGATCTAGCGGAAATGGCCAGGTTGAGAATGGAGGATCATGAGGCTCAAGAGAAGTATAAGAGCTTGGAGGAAAGACTTAAAGCAATCGAAGGCACTGAAGTCTTCTCGGCACTAGGTGCTAAAGAACTCAGTTTGGTACCCGATCTAATTCTACCGCCGAAGTTTAAGGTACCGGATTTTGAAAAATACGATGGGACAAGATGCCCAAAAGCGCATCTCGTGATGTTCTGCCGGAAGATGACCGGCTATGTGAACGAAGATAAACTACTCATTCATTGTTTTCAAGATAGTCTAGTAGGATCAGCTCTTCGGTGGTACAACCAGCTTAGTAGGGAAAAGATCTGATCTTGGAAGAATTTGGCATCAGCATTCTGTGAGCAGTACAAGCATGTATCGGATATGGTGCCAGACCGGATGACCTTGCAAATGATGGAGAAAAAGCCGTCAGAGACTTTTAGACAGTATGCGCAGAGATAGAGGGACTTCTCGGCCCAAGTGGAACCCCCACTAACAAAAACGGAGATAACCATTCTCTTTATCAACACCTTAAAGGCGCCGTCTTATGACAAACTAGTAGGAAGTGCTACGAAGGATTTTTCGGATATTGTAATATCCGGAGAACTTATTGAGGGTGCCATCAAAAGTGGGAGGATGAAAGGTTCAGAAAATCCAAGAAGGACAGCACCAATAAAGAAGAAAGAACCAGAAGCCCATATGGTGGGAATGAGAAGCCGTTATGCCCCTAATCCATATCCAAACCAACCCCGTCCTCGAAATTATCCACTTCCAAATTTCTATTATCCCCCTCAAACCCCGTACTACCAAGCACAACCTCCTTCCTACCCCGTATACGCCACGAACCACCAAAGACCCGTCACCACATTCCCACAAAACACGATACCCGCTCAAAGCCAGCCCAGAAACAAACCAAGACCAGCAAGGCCTAACCCCGAGAGGCCGCAATTTACTCCCATCCCTGTGTCACATGGGGAATTATACCCAAAATTTTTGGAGAAACAGTTGATTTCTCCTCATTATATGGCACCCCTGAAACCCTCGTACCCGAAATTGTACGATCCAAATGCTAGTTGTGCATACCATACCGGAAACCAGGGGCATTCTACGAAAAACTGTCTGGCCTTTAAAAGGAGAGTTCAAGGACTCATCGACGCAGGCATTCTGTGATTTGATGGTACTGGTAGTACGGCCGGGAACCCATTCCCAAACCACACCGAAGGGAATGTGAGTGCAGTGGGAGAGGAGGACAAACGAAAAAGTAGAAGATGGGTTTCTGAAATAAGAACACCTCTGCAGAAAATATGGGAGGTACTAGTTGAAAAGGGTTTGCTTTGTCGTCCTAACAGAGTGTTCGAAGGAAAAATTGCAAAAGGTCAAAGTTTTTGCGGATTCCATAGTATTGAAGGGTACAACATTCAGTCCTGCAAAGAGTTTAGGAGATTTCTGCAAAATATGATGGATAATAAGGAGATCGAGATCTTTTATAAAGGCGAAGAGGCCGATAGAGGAGAAATATACGCCTCCGACAATCAATCGTCAGGTTTCCTGTATAGTGCCGACCGACCGTTAATAATTTATTACGATGCGAAGAAGGAGCTGGTAAAACCGAAGATGATCATTGAAGTACCATCTCCTTTCCCCTACAAGGACGAAAAAGCCGTACCATGGAAGTATGATATCAATATCGTCACACCGGAAGGTGGAGAGTCCGAAGCCACAATTAGAGATGTTGGGGAGGTAGGTCATTTTACCCAAAGTGGGCGGTGCTATTCTAAAGAAGTCGAACCAGCAAAGAAAAACAGTGACTCGAAGCAAAAAGGAAAGACAGTTATGAATGAGGCCGAAGTCGAGCAGGAAACTCCACCCGTACAAGAAACTAAAAAGCCTGTGGATGAGGAGGAAGCACATGAGTTCTTAAAATTTATCAAGCACAGTGAATACAATGTGGTGGAACAGTTAAATAAGCAGCCAGCACGAATCTCAGTTTTATCTCTACTGCTAAACTCAGAGCCACACCGGAACGCTTTGCTAAAGGTGCTTAATCAAGCTTACGTAGCAAACAACATATCTGTTGAGAAGCTTGATAGGTGGGTAAATAATCTGAACGCGGACAATTTCATCTCTTTTAGTGATGATGAGATACCACCAAACGGTAGAGGCTTAGTGAAAGCACTGCATATTACGACTCGCTGCAAAGGCTACATAATACCGAGCGTGCTCATCGATAATGGGTCGGCACTCAACGTCATGCCTTTGGCCACGCTTTCCAGAATTCTGATGGATCTGTCCTATTTAAGGCCCTGTCATTCCACGGTAAGGGCATTCGATGGGACAAGGCGTGAAGTCATGGGAAAGATTGAAATCCCTCTGGAAGTGGGCCCGTATATATACGATGTTGAATTTCAAGTTATGGACATTACACCATCATACAATTGCCTCTTGGGAAGACCTTGGATCCATTCCGCTGGAGCAGTCCCATCATCCCTTCATCAAAAGGTGAAATTTATCATGGATGGTTGTTTGGTCATCGTGGAGGGAGAAGAAGACATTGTAGCATCTATTTCTACCGACGCACCATACATTGAAGTGAATAAAGATGCTGTGGAATGTTCCTTTCGATCCCTTGAATTTGTCAATGCCACCTTCGTCGCCGAGGGGAACGGAATTCCTGTACCAAAACTGTCAAGAAATACCAAAATGGGTGTCAAGTTGACTGTAGGAAGGGGGGCTCGAGCAAGAAGAGGTTTAGGAAGATATCTGCAAGGAATAGTCAGGGCTCTGAAGCCAGTGTACCACAAGGCCAGATACGGTTTAGGTTTTCAGCCGGACATGCGTCAAAGAAGGAAACAATGGAAGAAAGATCAAGAAAGAAGGATCGGAAGAACCTTAGGCTGAGAAATAGAATGGGAGCCCATAACATACCCTCCTTTGTCAAAAACATTTACGTCTGCAGGAACGATGTACCCCGAACAAGACAATACACGAAGCACACTGTTAATCATTGAAAGGGGTCTCCAGAATGTCAGTGTAAATGTCATTGACAAAGGAGTTGGCGCAAGTAAAGACATCTCAAGGATACGCCCTTATCCCCCTGGCTTCATGTTGAACAATTGGACTGCTAAAGACCTTCTTGTAGTTTATAAGTCTTCAGAGTAATGCTTAAACATTAACCCTCTATTGTGTCCTTAGATATAATAGAATTCTTTTGTAAGAGCTTGCATTCGCTCTTTATCATTCAAATGAACATCAATGAAGATGCATTTTGTCACGATCTTTCGCATTATTAATTTCATAATCATTTTCTCATTTCATAGCCTATCCTTACATCTGCTTCATACCATGCCATAACATTTCGTCTTGGTTCCAATACTTGGATTCCCCTCTATAGTTTCCTTTTCTATTCAACTTTTAGGTGCTCAGATATCAACGGCATGAACGAACCCGTTACGAGTCTTGAAATTGATTTTGAGAAGGCTGTTTGTTTAGGAGAATTCGAAGCCGAAGAAAATGCTGAAGACTATGTCTCGTCTTCGGACTTGTTAAGAATGGTGGAACAAGAGGATAAACAGATTTTGCCTCATCAGGAATCTGTTGAAACAATAAATCTAGGAACAGAAGAAAGGAAGTAAGAAGTGAAGATTGACACCTCTATTTCAGGGGGCACCAGGCATAATTTGATTACTTTGCTCAGCGAGTACAAAGATGTATTCGCATGGTCGTATCAGGATATGCCAGGATTGGATGAAGATGTAGTGGTCCATAAACTCCCATTAAAGCCAGAATGCAAACCCATTCAACAAAAGCTAAGACGGATGAGACCTGAGATGTTGTTAAAAATAAAAGAGGAAGTCAAGAAGCAATTTGACGCTAGCTTCCTACAAGCCTCCAAATATCCAGAGGGGGTGGCTAACATAGTCCCGGTACCAAAGAAAGACGGCAAAGTACTAATGTGCGTGGATTATCGTGACCTGAATCGAGCAAGTCCTAAAGATAATTTTCCTTTGCCACACATCGATACATTGGTGGATAACACAGCCAAGCATTCATTGTTTTCGTTCATGGATGGATTCTCCGGTTATAATCAGATAAAGATGGCTCCGGAAGATATGGAGAAAACTACTTTCATAACAATGTGGGGAATGTTCTGCTACAAGGTGATGCCATTTGGACTGAAAAATGCTGGGGCAACATATCAGAGAGCTATGGTGACGTTATTCCACGACATAATGCATAAAAAAATAGAGGTCTACGTCGACGATATGATTGCTAAATCCCGAGGGGAAGAAGAGCATGTAATGAACCTGAAGAAGTTGTTCGACAGACTGAGAAAGTTCCAGCTGAAGCTCAATCCGGCCAAATGTACATTTAGGGCTACCTCGGGAAAATTGCTAGGATTCATCGTCAGCAAGAGAGACATTGAAGTTGATCCAGATAAAATAAAAGTCATTCAAGAACTACCACCTCCGCGCATGAAAAAAGAAGTCAGAGGATTTTTAGGGAGGTTGAACTATATCGCTCGGTTCATTGCTCAACTTACCAACCAATGCGACCCAATATTTCGGCTTCTTCGAAAACATAATCCGGGAGAATGGAACGAGGAATGCCAGGTGGCCTTTGGTAAGATAAAACAATATCTGTCTAACCCTCCAGTGCTAGTACTGCCCATTCCGGGAAGACCACTGATATTGTATTTGACTGTGTTCGAGAATTCAATGGGTTGCGTATTGGGGCAACACGATGAGTCAGGAAAGAAAGAAAAGGCGATTTACTACCTCAGCAAAAAGTTCACTGAATACGAGGCAAAGTATTTGTCCATTGAAAAATACTGTTGCGCTCTGGTTTGGGTAGCTCGGAGACTCAGGCAATATATGTTGTATCATACGACATGGTTAATTTTGAAGCTGGATCCAATAAAGTACATGATGGAATTGCCTGCACTCTCAGGAAGAATGGCACGATGGCAGATCTTATTATCGAAGTACGATATCATCTATGTGAGTCAAAAGTCGATAAAAGGAAGTGCAATAGCAGATTTCTTAGCGGCTCGAACGACAGAGGAGTATGAGCCCTTGAGATTTAATTTCCCCGATGAAGACTTAATGTGCATCACAGAAAAAGAATTCGAGTCATCAAATGAGAAGCCATGGAAGATGAGCTTTGATGGTGCATCGAATGCGTTGGGGCATGGGATCGGAGCAGTCTTGGTATCGCCAGAAGGGAATCATTACCCGTTCACTGCCAGGCTGAATTTCTTCTATACCAATAACATAGCAGAGTATGAGGCCTGTATCATGGGACTTCGTGCAGCTATTGAACGAAACATCAAAACTTTAGAGGTATATGGAGACTCAGCATTGGTGATATACCAAATTCGTGGAGATTGGGAAGTGAGATATTCGAAATTAGTCAGATACAGCGATCTAGTGGCAGGATTGATTAAAGAATTCAAAGAAATAACTTTTAATTGCTTCCCACGAGAAGAAAACCAATTGGCTGATGCCCTAGCCACTTTGGCTTCAATGTTCAAAGCAAACACAGAAACAGAGATAATGCCTCTTCAGATGAGCATATATGAAGTCCCAACACATTGTTTCAGCATTGAAAAAGAGCCAGATGGACGGCCGTGGTTCCATGATGTCTTAGAATATATCAAGAATTAAAGGTATCCTGAACAAGCAAATGAGAACGACAAAAGAACAATCAGAAGGATGGCAGCGGGATTTGTCCTTGATAGGGACATCCTGTACAAAAGAGGAAAAGATCAGGTGCTCTTGAGATGTGTAGATGCCGTCGAAGCCAGGAAAATACTCGAAGATGTCCATGAGGGAATCTGTGGGACACATGCCAATGGTTTCACTATGGCCAGGAAGATTATGAGACTTGGTTACTACTAGTTGATGATGGAAAGTGATTGCATTAGTTTTGCGAGAAAATGCCACAAATGCCAAATTTACGGCAATAAAATTCATGCAGCCCATTCGCTCCTTCATGTCATGACTTCTCCGTGGCCTTTTTCTATGTGGGGCATGGATGTTATAGGGCCAATTTTCCCAAAAGCCTCTAATGGACACCGATTCATTTTTGTGGTTATTGATTACTTCACAAAATGGATAGAAGCCGCTTCGTTTGCCAATGTGACAAAGACTGCAGTCTGCAGGTTTTTGAAAAAGGAAATCATTTGTCGATATGGTTTGCCTGAGAGAATCATTTCAGATAACGCCTTGAATCTGAATAAAAAGATGATGAAAGAAGTGTGTGAGCAATTCCAAATAAAGCATCATAACTCCTCGCCCTATCGCCCAAAGATGAACGGGGCTGTTGAAGCAGCGAACAAAAATATTAAGAAGATCATTGGGAAAATGACCGAGACAAATAAAGACTAGCACGAGAAGCTACCATTTGCTTTGTATGCATATCGCACATCTGTGCGAACATCTACGGGTGCAACTCCTTTCTCTCTAGTCTATAAAATGGAAGCTGTGCTACCTATCGAAGTTGAGATCCAGTCTCTACGAGTCTTAATAGAATCGAAACTAGAGGAAGCAGAATGGGTTCGGGCTCGATATGACCAGTTAAACCTCATCGAGGAAAAACGTCTAAAGGCAAATTGTCACGGATAGATGTACCAAAAGAGAATGATCGCGGCCCATGACAAGAAAGTACGACCAAGAGAATTCCATGAAGGAGAGCTCGTGCTGAGAAAGATTATCTCAATACAAAAGACTTGCGAGGAAAATGGGCACCAAATTGGGAAGGACCATACGTTGTGAAGAAGGCTTTCTCAAGCGGAGCTTTAATTCTCACTAAGATGGATGAGAAGGAGTTACCTAATCCAGTGAATTCAGATGTTGTGAAGAAATATTATGCCTAAAAAAAAATTAAAAAAAAAGGGGATCAAGGTGAAAACCCGAAAAGGGCATCTTGGTTAACACAAAAATTAGGATGAAAACCCGAAAGGGCGTTCTAATTAAGCAAGCACTGGCTTAAAGAGTAAGGCGTTTGAACAGGGGCTCAAATAGTGAGACTACAGTATTTGAAGCATTTCTGAAAGCTCGAAATCTTCTACGCAAGAAGCCATGCCCGAAAAGATTCTCGACCGAGGAACGTGGAAGAGTTCATGCGTTGAATATCTAGAGCATTTTGTATTTGTTGAAATGTTATCCCTTTTTCTCTTTGTGACATTTCTACTATCATTTGATTGACTTTCTTTGTTTGTTACATTTGAAATGAATAAATGTGAGGTATCTTTTGTCCCTACCTGACCATTTTTGTGCATCTCATTATATGGTTCATTTACATGATAGATAGTGAAATGACATACTCTAAACAAAAGAAATGTTAAGCACTACCCAGATAAGAACCTGATAAGTACAAGAACCTCAAAGCAAGGACAAAGTTTAACCAGGGGCAAAAGAGTGATATCTGAGAAACGTAGATTACTCGTGAAGCTAGAGGACGGGTACAGGGCCTGAAGAGAAAGTCAAAAGTCAAAGCAATCATATGACAAACAAGCCCAAAGCGCATAGCATAATCATGTATGCATAAAGGCATTTAAGACCAGCAGGTGCATACCATGATAACATCATGCATGACATATAAAGGTACTCCAGTAGAGCAAGAGGATGGGATGATAGCTGTACTGAATCAAAAGAAAAGACACATGAGTTCCACCAGATGACATCTTTTGGGTATTTTGATGTTTTTATTTCTGTTTTCAAAAAAATCAACTTATATTGCGAGAGGTGAGTTGGGCCTTAGGACACGCTGAGGTAATTTCAATTTCTACTTTTCAAAAAAATCAACTTATATTGCGAGAGGTGAGTTGGGCCTTAGGACACGCTGAGGTAATTTCAATTTCTACTTTTCAAAAAATCAACTCATATTGCGAGAAGTGAGTTGAGCCTCGGGGCACGCTGAGGTATTTTTAATTTCTACTTTTTAAATCTTGCTTTTCAAAAAAATCAACTCATATTGCGAGAGGTGAGTTGAGCCTCAGGACACGTTGAGGTATTTCCAATTTCTCTTTTTAATTTATATTTTTCAAAAATCAACTCATACTGCGAGAGGTGAGTTGAGCCTCGGATCACATGCCGAGGTATTTTCAAAATCTGTTATGCAATTCTTGTTTTTCAAAATATCAACTCATATTGCGAGAAATGAGTTGAGCCTCGAGACACGCTGAGGTATTTTCAATTTTCGTTTTTTTCGATTTATGTTTCAAAGAAATCAACTCATATTGCGAGAAGTGAGTTGAGCCTTTTAATTTCTATTTTTCAAAAATCAACTCATATTGCTAGAGGTGAGTTGAACCTTTTAATTTCTGTTTTTTCAAAAAAATCAACTCATATTGCAAGAAGTGAGTTGAGCCTTTTAATTTCTGTTTTTCAAAAATCAACTCATATTGCGAGAGGTGAGTTGAGCCTCGGGACACATGTCGAGGTATTTTCAAAATCTGCTTTTCAAGTTAATTTTCAAAGACCAACTCATATTACGAGAGGATCATATGCCGAGTAAAAAAATAAAGATTGAAGTTGATTGAAGACACCAGATTTGTCTCCCTGAAGTTGTAGTGGAGCAGGTTAAAGTTGCAAGTCTTGTATCCCTAAGGTTGCAGTGGAGCTGATCGAGGATATCAGATTTTTGCTTTTCTAAGGTTATAGAAGAGAAGACCACAAACCTCATCTCACTGAAGCGATAGAAGAGCAGATTGAAGCTTTAAATCTTATCTTTCTGAAATTACAGTGAAGCAGATCGAAGCTACAAATCTCAGATCCTTGAAGTTACATTGGAGTAGATTGAAGCTACAAGGCATATATCAGAAGATGCAGTGGATTTAACCAAAGCTACAAGATGCAGTGGACTGAAAAAAAGAGACTGCCTGAACAAGAAGAGCACCAAAGAAGTCAAGAATCAGCAAGATTGGGCAAAATTGGCCTTTCATTGTGTCTTTGCTCTATTCCCGTTACACGACAATGAGCAAAGAGGGGCAGCTGTTATAGGCCAATTTTGGGCCATTTTTACATTAAAAAGAAACCCAACAGCCCAATCACCCCAACCTAAACCCCATTAACCTAATTACCCAAAACCCCTCAGCCCAATACTAACCTAAACCAACCTAGCCCAATGACCAAGCCCAATACCCTAACCACCCTAACCCTAATCAGCCCCCACTTGCCCTATGCTGACTCAGCCTCTGCCCACACCATTCCCTAACACCCACTGTGCACCGGCCACCAACTCGGTCAATTCCACTGCCCACGCCACCGCCTCTGTACCTGCACGTATTAAAAGAGATAAGACAGAAAATATAGAAAAATCAAGTTGTAAGGCTATAAAAGCCATCAAAAAACGAATGTAAAAGGCCGGCCATTTTGGGAATAATAATACCAGCAGTAGATTCAAACAACAAATAGCATAAATCAAAATATAAAAAGCAGAGGAAAGCACAAAAAGAAACAAGGAACGAAAACATAAATCGGAAGGTGATTTCGCATTTCATTTTCTTTATTATCTTCTCAAAATCTATTCTTTTTTTCCTCTTTTCATTTCTAACATATATACGCATATAAAAAAAACAAAAAAAAAAAAACAAAATTTTTACCACACATGAGGTGGTGGCGCACGGCCAGCGGCTGAAGGTCCTGTGATTTGACGGTGTGACCGCCCCTGGCCGGATCTCCTTCCCCTCCCCCTCCTCTCTCTTTCCCTCTCTTCTTCTTTTCTTTTTTTTTTCCCTTTCTCCTTTCCTAATGATTTTTTTAAAATTTTTTTATCTTTTATAGGGGACCAAAACGGTGCGTTTTGGTCCCCCTCCGTTTAACCAAGAAACGATGCCGTTTTGGCCCAGGGTCGGGTCGACCCGACCCGCTCCGAACAGGATCCGCGTGTTTTTAAAGCGAAAGGGCTTTTCTGATACTTTGCAATTAAGTCTCTATGAATTTTCAATCTGACCCCATAATTTTTCGCAGTTTTCAAATCAGTCCTCGTACAGACGCTGCGTTTTGATAGGAAGGAATATTTGCTGTTTTGGTCCTCCTAAGTTGCGTGCGCGTTGCATTTTAATCCTTTTTCCTTTATTTTTTTTAAATTCACCCCAAAACTTCATTTTTAATTCAATTTTATCCTTTTTACCGTTTTTTATTTTTAACTTTAATATTAAGTATATTATTATATTTTATTACTATTATATTTATTAGCATTAATATTATATCCACCTAATATTTATGTATATATTTATATAGTATTATTAAATTTTTTCTTTATATATATTATGTATATATATTGTGTACATGCTTATTGTTCTTAATACACATGTAGATATTTTAATACGTATAAGTACATAGTCATGTAGTGCCGTTAGCATATATATAATATAAATATTTTTATTATTATTAATATTGCTGATATATGTTGTATATGTTCATTTTTAGGTTATGTATATATATTTTGTATTACTATGTATACATACTTTTAATATTATATTTCACATGTATATTCTTAACATCATATTATTATGTATATCACGTACAAATTTTTAATATTTTACTACATATATATTCTTATATATTATACGTATATTTTAGTACTATGCTTTATATATCTATGTCTTTTCATACCATACTATGTATATAATATTTATATTTATTATTAATATTAGTACATATATTTCATTGCACATATATATATACTCTTTATTAGTATTATTATTTTTTTTTATATCATATTATTCATTATTACACATGTATATATATATATATAGATATTTTTAGTATTTATTATAATACTTTTCTTATTATTTATATATGTTCTTTAAAATGTCATAGTCTTCATGTATTTTATTATATATGTATATTGTACATGTTCATTTTAAATATATTATGTATATGTATATATATATTAGTACTTATATTTAGTATTATTATGTAAACATCTTTCATCCCCATATACATACATTTTTCATAAGTACATACTTTAACATTAATAGTTACGTATTTTTCTTATCATTTCATAAATATTTCAAATATTATATGTAGTATATTTCCAACATTATTACTATATATATATATGTATAAGTATATATATTGTGTTCTCGTATTTGATACTATTGTTATATTTAATATCGCGTGCATTGTCATTGTCTTTAATATTATTGTCGTATGTATTATGTGCCTTGATGTATTTCCAACTATTATCTTTCGTTTCCCGCCCATTTTTATACATTACCTCTTTGTCCATTATTTTAAAACGTTGATTCGTGTCTTTATTTATTTCAATAATCAAGGCAACGTACCGATTTAAACACTATGTCATCGATTTCATCGCTATGTTGGGTGAATATCAATCGACTCGTGTTAAAACGGTATGTCCTTCTCAAAAATCAAAAAAACTTAAAGAATTTTCGTGTTTTGATTGGATCACGATTCAATGTTATTTTGAACTTGCAATTTTGAAAAATTAAGACAATGCTTGTTTAACAAGATACCAATTTTGGGCGTCGCGAGGGTGCTAATACCTTTCTCGCGCGTAACCGACTCCCGGACCCTACTTTACTTGGATTTTAACGTAGACCTAAACTCGGCCTTCTTTTGTTTTAAAAATAAAATTCTTAGGTGCCCGATCACACCTATGAAAAGGATCGGTGGCAACTCCCCTCTTATTTTAAAATCAAACTTCGGTTTTCAAGTTTTCAATAAATCGTCACAATTAGCGACCGAAAGCAAAATTTTTACGTCGCTACAAAGTTTAATGTTGGATATAATTATAATAAACATGTAATATATATGAAATCATTGTAATATAAAAGAAATATTAAAAAACTTACCTGACTAAACTGCAGCACGATAAGGTACACGGATTATTCTGTAACTTCTTTATGCCTTGATTTTCAACCCATACTTGATCTAGAATAATAATTCCATTCAATCAACTAATTCTAATAGTAAAATTAACTCATTTTATGCAATTAAGTCTTTTTTATATCTTTACAAAATTACTCCCAATATTTTTACTTTTATGCAATTTAGTCCCTAACTCAAAACATGCAATTTAACCATTTTTATTCAAATTTTAGATTAGCCAAATATTAAGGTGCCTTTCTACAACCCATTTTGCAATTATTTCACATAAAGTATAAGTAACTTTATCATTTTAACATTTTAGTCCTTAAACGTTAAAATCATCAAAAACTACTTTACAAAATTTTCCATTTAACAACCAAACTTAATAATCCATCATAAAATTACAGGAATATACAAAACTCATCAATGGAATAATTCACAATATTTAACAGTTTTATAAATTAGTCACTGGATTAGCTAGATTGAACTAATACGAACTCAAAAACATGAAAATTATTAAAAACAAGCGAGGTTTCACTACAAAAAAAAGACTTTTAGCGGCATTTTTTTAACCTTTAGCGGCGGCGCCGCAAAAACTATTAGCGACGTTTTCCCAAGCACCGCAAAAAACGCCGCTATAGGAAACGCCTCCAAATTTTACGGCATTTATCTTAAAAAATGCCACAAAAGATCAAGACTTTTAGCGGCACTTTTTTCACAAATGCCGCTAATTTTGGCAGATTTGAAATGTATGTTTTTCACCAATATCCAACCCTTCCTGCATTAAATCCAACCAAAAACAGCAAATATAGCATGAAATCCAACCAAAAACAACAAATGTAGCATAAAAAATACAACAAAAAAATTAAATCTAAATGATACTTCAAATTCAACGAAAGATCTATGATGTAAATTAATAAATTAAGTATAACTCAAAATATTCTTACAATAATGTTAAATGTGACAATGTTAAAAACATTCTTACAAGGAGAAAATTAATGTCTAAGATGGTGGCTTTTGCGACTGCTGAAACATCTGCATCATTTGCTGAAACTGTAGCTGGAGGTCATCGTACTTTCTGCTCTCTCTTTTTGTTTGCCATCGCCACGCCTCTGCCTCCTCATCATCGCCATCGCTTTTCCTCCTCTCTCTCCGCCTCGCTCTAAGTTGTTGCTGGAGTTCTTCATATTTTCTTTGAACCTCGGCAATTTGCTCAACTATGCTCGCTTGCATCTGAGCTATCTAGTCTCTTAACCTCCGAACTTCAGCTTGAGCTTGACTCCCGGAAGACATGTATTGCTGGGAGCCGGATCCAAAATATTGGGTCGGGGTAACACCAGATCCTTGAAATCGAACTCGACCGTACCTTTCAGGACCCAAAACTTCAGTGATAATTCTATTATCAATGTTCTCAAGATTAACATAACTATCAGTCGAAGCAATCGCTTCGTACTCTGCCTACTTCTCTTTTAGTTTCTTCTAATAAATCAATCAAAGAGTTAGAAACGAAATATATAATAAAAAGGAATGCAACATAACTTAACATTATTTAAAACTACTAACGACGAATTAAACCATTATAATTAAACATTATAAATATTTATAATAAATCAAATTTTATTAAGTAAATATACCATAATTTCTCCAACTTCGGATGTCATAAGAGATCCATCTTTCTTCCTATGTGTAATCTCAAAAAGCTGAAGGCGTCCAACTTTTTGACTTGACGAGACTTCCAACAATATAGTAGTAAAAATATTATTTAATAGTAGAAAGTCATTAATATTTGACAGAATTAATAAATTCATAATACCTCAGCCTCTGCTACAGAAACAAAACTTCTCGACCCTGCTGTGTGCGTGAATTTTTGTTTTTGTCTACTGCTTGTTCCAACTCGCTCATGGTCCTACATAATGAAATTATTATTACGTATATAGTGAACACTATATATAAGAGTTTGGAAATACGTAATACCTCTCCTTTATTTGAATTTCAGAATCTAACCACATCTTCCCATTGGTACCTCAGCATTCTCGGCGGGACATTTCGCAATTTTTTCTCGAGGCTTATGTCTTTATTAAAATATTGTTTTTTCAAAGTGCTTTTATGGTCTCTTCATTTTTTACCCAATGCCTTCTTGATATAGTCATTGGAGACCTCTAAAGCAAATCTCTCCTAAAAAAACACAAGTTTAGAATGTAAATATAAATGAAAGTTAAACCGAAGTATTATAAATTACTTTAACGTTTTGTTACCTTAATATTATCGAGAGCTTGATTTTTGTTGCTATCAGGCATGTGATGCCATGATTCATAGTTGATGGGCAACATATTGGCATTTCGTGCTATAATGCCCAAATAGCCTGCTAAAAGTCGAGCTTCTGATCCAACAGGCTGAGCATGACTGTTTCTACTTACTTTGACACGCTCGACAGGATTTAATTCATATAAATCTTTAAGCAGCGTACGTCTTCGACCTCTGTGCGTCCCACCACTTTCAGCTGAAAAATGATATATTATTATATTAAAATTGAAAAAATAAATCAATAATAAAAGTCAACACACATGTAAAATAAACTTAACATTACTTTGAAATTCTGCAGGCTCGTCAAGTGTCTCCGGCACATTCGAAGATCCAAAAACTGTCTGCTGTTCACTATTTGCTTCTTCCGAATTTGGAGTATTCTGGACAATACTTAAATCTCGTAATCTTCTTCTACGCATTTTTCCTGCAATACACATAAAATAGTTGAAATTTTCGTAACAAATTACAACAATAATAGTACATGTAAAATAGTTAAATTATATAACATGACTAAGATTAAAATTATAGTATTACATATAATTAAAAAATCGTAAAATCTTACTACATCATTATTCATAAATATCTTCATCTACATCATGTCGAACCCATTGATGTTGTGTACTAGTACTAGGGAAATTTTCATCTAAGTTTTGTTCTAGAAAAGGCAATGTTTCTGATCTTTCGGTGATGTCATCTCTACTTCCATTACCCATGTCAAACAAGTCTCTAGGGGTGTCCCGGAGTACAACATACCAACCCTCATTAGTTGGATCTTTCGAATAAAAAACCTGTTTCACTTGAGAAGAAAATACATATGGCTCGTCCATCAATTGTTGTCCAGTGTGAATCAAGCGAGAGAAATTAACCATTATAAAAACAAATTTATTTTTTTTAATTCTGCGAGCAATATTAACATCAGCCCAATCACACCGAAATAAGACAACTTTCCATCTGCCATAGTAATCCAACTCAATAATGTCGATAAGAAGTCCGTAATACTCCACATTACCCTCAACCGGATTACTGTCCCTAGCACTAGCATAACTTGTAATTGAAGAATTAACAACAATTCCACAATTTTGAGTTCTCCTCATTCTCTCGTGATATTTTGTATGAAATCTGTATCCATTGATGAGGAATGCACTATATCGTTTTATTACTCTGTTCGGACCTTGGGAAAGCCATTTAACATCATTGACATCCTTCCCACTCCAAACCTATTGAATCGAAAGTAAATTGAGAAATTATAAATGTATTCTGTAAAAACATTCTTATTTGATTAACTAAATTTCGCGATTATATGTAACTTATTAACTTCAGTTACATACCGTTTGGCTTAACCATTCATGAAAAGATTCTGTGAATAACTTATTAATCTCTCGATGTTGTAATTTTCAAGAGCGTGCATGAGATCTCAAAATTTGTTTGTACTCACTATGTTAAACACAAGTTTAATTGGTTAGAAGATAAACAAATCAAAACGACGAATATGTGAGGAAATTTTAGAACTTACTTGCGTAACGGTTCAATTGAATCGTGGTAAAAAAGTACATATCGATGTGCTTGTATCCACGATATATCATCTAATTCTGGAATTTCAACTTTGCTTATTGGTTCTCCATAACTTTGGAATAAATAAGTTTCGGCCAAGTTATGATCATTGAGCCTAGCATTTCTACTTGGTCTATTCAATCGTGTTTCAACATCTTCTAAATATCTAGAACAGAAGGTCATGCACTCCTCCGCCAAGTAGCCTTCAGCAATTGGTCCTTCTGGATAACGCTTATTGTGACAATAAGACTTAAATTTGCTCAGGAACCTAAACACGATATACAATATTTATCAAAAGCTGTAACTAAATGTATAGAGGTGAATGAATGAATACTTGACAAATAAATTAACACATTTCTATAGGATACATCCAACGATAAAAAATCGGTCCACTAATATTACTTCGTGAGGGAGATGCAGCAGAGGGCTACCAACAGCGATGCAGAGGGCTACTGAAGGCGATGCAGAAGGCTGCCGAAATTTTCTTGTAATCAACGGAAAAAATTGAAAAAGCAGCCATTAAAAGAGAAGCAGCCACTAAAATTTATTATTATAATTTTCTAAATATAAAAATATAAAATTTTAAAGATTCATATAAATAATATAACTTTATAATATATAAAGTATATATAAATATATAAATATATAAAAATCATAAAATTAATTATTTTTAATTAAACTTAATTTAAAGTTATTTATCATCCACCAATCCTTTATTTTTAAATTGAAGTTTTATTTAAAATCATAGCTTAAATCGCTTTACAAAAATAACATAACTTAATTTTCCTTTACTAGTAAGTATTTATGGACGAAATCACGATATGAAAAGAATTTCAAGTCTCTTAAGTTGAAATCAGACAGGACAAAAACCAGTTGGATTGTAGATTTCATTAACTTTTATAAATAAATATGGTCCCAATATTCAAATAATATTTAAAGATGAGATTTTTAAGAGAAAAATATTTGGGAAACAATTCAAAACTGTCTTAAAGCTGTAAACTCTTTCATCACTTATTCTCTGTTTCACTCCTCCATCATAGGCAAACTACACTGACATAAATAAAAGCAAATTGGCTGTATATATACGGGTTTTAGGTTAATCAAATTCTGAAAATGGGTGCTGGAATACATTATACATATACAATAAAAATAAATAAACTAAAATAGCAGTAAACACAAAAACATAGCACGACATAGTATTATCAATTTAAAATTTGATATAAAAACATAATATTTTAAACACAAAAACGGGTTGCCCAAATATTGTTACAACAATTTGGCCAAGGAAGAAACTAAGAAAAAGGTGGGTGGTGGTTCAACCGAATGAAGCAAGAAATGTCAACAAAAAAAATTAAACAATCCAGTGACAAATTACACAACTGTTAACAAAAACTATTTCATTATTCCACATCATACCACTGTTTGCATCTTCTTTCCATAAGCAATTCTAAGACTAACAAAATAAAATGCAATCTAAATCATAAAATGAAATCAAACTTAATAACTTTGTAGCTTTTAAAAGTAAAATACCTCTACAAACCGAATTTACAGCGGCGGAGGAGGAGAGAAGATGCGTCGGAGGAGAGAAGAGGCGAAGAGTTTCCTTCTAAAACCGAGGAGAGAAGATTGGATGTTGGGAAACTAGGGTAAAAAATTTGGGGGAGAAGAAGTTGGGGGAAATTTGGGGGAAATCGGGGAAATCCACTATGGCAGAGAGTAAAGCAAATTCGGGCCTCACAAAAACGACGACATTTAAGTTAAAAATGAGTAAAACTTTGCGGCGCTTTTAGCAAACGCCACTAATACAAGCCTTTTGTGGCGTTTTAGAAAACCGTCACTAATAAAAAGAATAAAAACGATGACGTTTTCCAACAATCTCCTAAAAGATATTTGTGGCGTTTCCTTCAAAAACGCTGGTAATTCCAACTTTTTGCGGCATTTGAAACAAAGAGCCACTAATAACAAAACACAAAACGACGCCATCTGCGGTCTCTTGACAGATATTTGTGACGTTTTATAGGATGCGCCACTAAAAAAAGATATAAACGACGACGTTTCTATTGACAAAACTTTGTGGCGTTTTTGCAAAAACACAGGTAATTCATACCTTTTGTGGCGTTTTTACTAAAAGCGCCACTAATAACAAAGTTTCAAACGATGGCGTTTTGCTGTCCATGGATATTTGTGGCGTTTTTGTATAAAACGCCGGTAATTTTTAATATCATTTAGTCTCTATATTTTTATAATATTATTAATTAATCAAAATACTTAATATTATTAACACTAATTAATCATAACCCTCAACCTTAAACCATTAAACTATATCCCCATAACCTTAAACTCTAAACTATATCCCCTAAACCTTAAACTATATCCCCTAACCATAAACCACAAAACAATAACCCCTAAGCCTTAACCACAAAATGTATGAATTAATCATAACCTTAAACTATATCCCCTGATCCTTAAACCGTAAAATAATAACACTAATTAATCAATACTCTAAACCTTAAACCATTAACTATATCCCCTACTAAAGTACCCTAAACTATATCCTCTAAACCCTAAACCACACAACAATAACCCCTAAGCCTTAACCCTTAAACCATTAACCCATAACCCATAAACCCCTAACCCCTAACCCATAACCCTTAAACCCCAACCTTTAAACCATAAGCCATAAACATAATCCCTAAACCCATAATCTATAAACTTTTAAATAGTAAATCTTAAACCTTAAACCCTAAATTATACACCCTAAACCATAAAATGGCCAAATAATGTAGTGTTTTAGTTTTTTTAAAGCTAAATTGATGATTAAATTAATTCGTTATATTTAGGTTTTAACTTGGCCAATAGAGTTTTTTTTTTAAATTGAGTTTAAAGCAGTCTAATTTCAAAATTATTTGGGTCTAGTCGAGATTGATTTAAATAAAATTTTCCCGTCTAATATAATTACAAAAATACTTTTATATCTAATATTAGTTTAAAATATATGATGATAAAATTCATATCATTATTTTCTCTAGCATAATGTTATAATTATAAAATGATTAATGATATCGTTAAAAATATAATAAAATTTTAAAGATATTTGTTGTATTTTGATTAAAATATAAAAAAATTTAAAATACATCATAACGTACTTATAAGTTATTTGTTCTATTTTGATAAAAATATATATATATATATTAAAATTTTAAAATTTTGACATATTTGCGGCGTTTTAGAGAAAAACGCCGCTAATGACAGATATATTGCGGCATTTTATAACAAACGCCGCTAATGACAGTATAGCTCAACTACAAAAAAGTCGTCGTTTTGCTCATCACATTTGCGGCGTTTTCGATGAAGCGCCATTACTGCTAGACAAATAGCGACGTTTTCCTGAAAGCGCTGCTAATTCCAAGGAAGCTTAATTTAAACGACGTTGTTCATCTTAATATTTTAGCGGCGCTTTCATAAAAACGTCGCTAATGCTTGATCTTTTGCAGCGTTTTTTTAGAAGCGCCGCTAATGCCACGGAAGCTCAATGTAAACGACGTCGTTCGGCTGAATCTTTTAGCGGCGCTTTCTTTAAAACACCGCTAATGTTTGATCTATTGCGGTGTTTTGAGGAAGCGCCGCTAATGCTCAACCTTTAGTGGCGTTTTCTATTCAAACACCCTAAAAACGCCGCTAAAAACCTGTTTTGTTGTAGTGTTTACTCACTCGATCAAAGAAATCAAGCTTGGGCGAAGCTTCCATGCCTTAGCTATGGTGTTTCGATTCTCTCCCTATGAAGAAGAAAGGAAATGCTAATTTTATCTTTTAAGTTCTTTAATTTAACTTACCTTTTTAACTATTTACTAAATTAACCCTTAAATATAACTTATGAAATTACTAAATTATGTCAATATTTGTCCATCAAATTGATACGATCCGCCTCGGGGTGAGTCGAGTCGTATGCGAGTTTGCCTGATCGTTTACGAAGAAGTATCGCTCGGTTTGTTCAAAGGATGTTTTAAGTGAATAATGGCGGAAGCTATGTAAAAAGGGTTCAAAGATGGGTTTATGGTTATGAAGTTTATGTAGGTTCGGTTATAGAAAAATAATAAAAGATGGAAATAAATATAGTAATTGGATAACCAAAAACGGATGTGAAGTGAATTGATGGTTCGATTATGATGAAACGAAAAGATAGAATGGAATGGAATGAAAATGATCTAAAAAACAAACACGAACCAATATTAGAAAATATCGACCCAAATGCTTATAAGTTTTCAAGGTGGTTGGATGGAGAATAGGAGAACCTCGACCCGCTACTTAGCAAAGTAGGAACCTTGGTATAAGGGTGAATGCCACACTATTTGATAGTGATAAGTTCGGGATAAAGAAGAAGGCAGGTTGACGCCACTAGTAACCTAGATAAGCCAACGAGTTCTTCAACAAAATATGACAGGAAGAAATCTCACAAATTTCATATAAGTTCAATAATGTTTTAAACTAAGCAAAAAAATCCCTTTACAAAGGCTGATTTCACCTATTTATAGTGCCGTGCTTGAAAAATGACTCTTGAGTTAGCCCTTGGTCAGCCGAATGGACACCATCTTCATAATCAGCTTCTTAATGATGTTTGAATGCTTGAAAAAACCTTTGAAATGGCAAAAACGGTTGGTAGTGGAAAGGTTGCTGCCAAAATCAATTTGGATGATTAAATGCTCATTAAACCTCCTTTAAATGATGTATAAACCTTCTTTATAACAACCCTCTTGATTTGTAACCGAAAATAACTTGGAAAGCCTCTTTAATTTGTAATAGCCTTTATTTGTAACTGTTATGACTTGAAAAGACTCCTGCAATAAACACAATAAAATAAGCTTATTAAACACATGTAAGCACTTATTAAACATAACAAACATTAATACTTAACTTAAGTAAATGAGCTATAACATACGCATAAATTATTCCAGCACCTAGTTTAATTAAAGAAGCAACTATTAAATAAAGTTCAACAAAAACTCAATTAATTAAACTAAGATGAGTTGAATTAATGTCCAGCAACTCATTATTAAACTAAGATGCTGAAATGCATGGTTTAAAATGCAAACTAAATGAACAAATGAATTATTTAATGCATGACTTAATTAAATGCAGAACACATAATGCAAGTCATAATTAAAATATGAAGATCAATAATGCATGACATTAACTAAAGATGCATTTAATTAAACAAAACATAATTAAAGACTAAAGTAACTAAAATAAATAAATCAAGTCCTTAACTAATTAACTAACTTACTTAAAATGAATTAACTAATTTATTCCAGCTTAATAAAATGCAAGAATTAAAATTTAAAGATGAGTTTAAACGAGCTTATTTGAGCTGAATTAGCTCGTTGAATGAGCACACGAACTCATTGGGCTGGATCAAACTCAAATGAGCTGAATTTGAACTGGACGGAGCTCGTAGAGTTGGAAACGAACTGGGATCAGCTTGCCAGCAATGCAAGGCTCGACTAAGGAGACTTGACTGACGGGGACTTGACTGACGGGGTAGGCTGGGCGCTCTCGCATCACAAATGAGATTATGGTATAATTACCATCTAAGGAAGGTTTAATTGCACAATTAGTCCTACAATTATTTTTAGTTATTGATTAATTAAACTTTATTTCAATTTAATCCTAAATTAATTGGGACTAAATGAACAAATAGTCCAAAAGTTAGTGGATTTAATCATGTCACCACAGCTTGGACTTTTTGACCATGGTCTAATCACCATTTTGGTCCCTTTAGTATTTTAAATTTATAGCTATTAACTTTGACCTCTTTTACAATTTAGTCATTTTACCTAAATTAAGTAATCAATCATCAAAATTAGCGGACCAAACTTCAATTCACCTATAATATGACTTTGTAATTATTTAATAAAAATATTTACGGCTTTAAATTACGGAAGCGAGGTCCTAATACCTCGTTTTTAATAACCACTTGACTTTTGAACCGAACCTCTTATTCTAACTTTTAATTCAATTGGTTAAAGTTCCTCAAATTAAAATTTATTATAAAATTACTATTGACTCATATAATTAAATACTAATTATACCAATTTACTCGTCGAATTTGTGGTCCCAAAATCACTGTTTTCATCACCACTAAAAAATAGGCTATTACATAAGCTCCTATGACCTCAAATCTATAAAAATTACAAGGAAATGACTTGGATTTACTTACCAATTAATGGTCGAATGCCATGAAAATTTTCTTAGGTTTTCTTCTTCTTTTGGATGACAATGGTGGAATGAGGAAAATGATAACATCTTTCCTCCACTAACTTTATATACGTGTTAATTAGGGACTAATTAATCTAACTTAAATTGGTTTAATCATGGTTTACTTACATTAATTTAATTATTAATTTAACTTAATGGAATGACACCATCATCCACTAACTCCAACTTTAAAATGATTTAATTACCATTTTGGACCTTTGGCTAATTGCTATTTAGATTCCCCATATCTTTTGTTAATTGGAACTCTATAGCGATTGAACTTTATAATTAATTCAACAAAATTACTTGACCAACTTTAATATATTTCTATATTAACTCTGTACATATTCATATTTAATATTTATGAACTCGATTTATGAAAATGGGGTTCCTGAATCGCATTCTATGGTACCACTGAAAATCGAGTCATTACAGAGCAACCACCTCATTGTCGACTTCTTGAGATTCCAATCTACTCATTACAATCACTAGTTTACTAACCTACTTCTCTAGATTCTAAACCTCGCTCTTGTCTCTTATTAAAATTGTTGTATGTTAATTGCAAGTGATTTAACAATTTCTTCAAGAGGCATGCCTAAATTTGAAGATGATGGTTGTGTTGGAGCAGGCAACTTCGATTCAAGCCAAAATCCGAATAATTTATCCATTCATGATCGTAAACATTGATATAGGGATCATATCTCTATTGTGACCAACTGGAAAAGCCTCCAACTGCATTGACATAGTCATAGGAATCTTCTTGGGATGTGGGACACATATCAGTATGGTAACCATAATCAACATAAATCCCACAAGCCTTCACTTGTTGAAAATTTTCTAAAGCTAATTGCCAAACAAGAGAGATTAGGTCAGAAATTCAATTCTTAAGAGAGTAAATATTTACCTCATTCACTCTTGTAAGGAAGTCTTATCTGCACTCGAAGTGGTGTGAATTTACAACCTTGATCAAAGGTTAAGGATGCTAAAAATAAATAAGACTATTAACACCAGTCTCTGACAATGATGCCAAAATTTGGTGGTTGTCAAAACCAACAAAAATAAATTTCCTACTCAATATAAATATTTGTAGATAGTGATGAGTAAGTTCAAATCCACAAAGACTAGTGATAATTTTATTCCTTTAGTAAAAACACGTAGAATAAATGTAAAACAGGAATTTTAAAATTGAAAACTAAATTTTCAATTAAAATTGTCAAAAGAAAGATCGTAATTAAAATTTAACAAAATCAATATGATGAAAACCTAGTCAAAGGAAAAGTCTCAGTTTTGATTCATGGGTTTGATCATCAATGCAAAGATAAATTCCAATGTTCTATGATGAAATTGGTTATAGTTATCGATGAATGTCAAGCAACCAATTTCTTCTTACCTTCTCGATAACCAAGGCAAACTTCATTAATTATTTCCTTTATCAATAAATAATCTTATAAAAATGCATAGAATTTAATTTACAAATAGCATTAAGCATGAAAGAGACTCAATTCTAGTCGAAAAACACACAAACAAGGTTCTCTCAAACCAGATCACATATCCATATAACAATAAATTACATATTTTCACATACACAACCACATTATTCATCATTAAATATTATAACTAATTAAACAATTAAATTCTAAGTAATTATTCTAAACTATCAAATATGAGTCTTATATTTAACAAACTTAAATATTTTTGTAGTTAAAGTAAAAGATACATAAAAATCGTAGAATAAAAAAAAATTAAGAACAAATTAGATCTTCCAAACTTAAATAGTCAAAACATCGAGAAAATAAAATGCAAAGGCAAAATAATACTAAGGTGGCTATATCTAATTCTAGACCTAAAACCATGTATCTATAGGTAAAATTCGCACAGTGCCCTTGATAAATTAGAATAATCTTCTTCCTCTTTTTTATTACTTTTTTGGCATAATGCAATGGGAAAATCATCATAAATAAATTAGAATTTATGCACTTACCTTCCTAAATAATGTTGTTTTCAAAATAATGTTGGCATATTGGCATGAGCTATGGTAATTAAGTAGAAATTAATTTTTTTCAAAATTCATAATTACCTTCTTAAGTAATGTTCAAATTTTTAATTAAAAATACAATACACCTAACCATTATATCTAAGACTTATTCATTATCTGGTTTTTAAATTATGATGAAATTGTTGAGTGAATAGATGATGCGAAAAACAAGTCATTAATTGATGGAATTAGAAAATCAGACACCAATCATTTTCAGAGGGGTGGTCGACACATTCACACACGAAAATCCATGTGAAGGGTGCTAAAATTATCAAGTCCAGGGGGGTCTTCCTTGTCCTCTGAATCAACATACACTAAAACATGATTTATACGCCTAAGTAATTAAAGGCTAAGAATAAAAAAGCCTATCCTATGAGAGAAAAATTCAAATAAAAGCGACTGCATTCATTCAAGTATATCGACATTCAAAAACCATTTAAATAGGTGATCAAGATTAAAAATAGCTGCAATAGTGTTATTTTTAGAAAAAAAAATACAAATAATTATAAGTATATACCAATAGCTTAAACAACATTCAACATTATAAAATATAATAAAATTATAATATTATACCTATATTTTATAAGGACACATGGCGCCACAAAAAAGTATCAAAGAAATATTTATGGATGACTTTCTACTTCACAACATTTAATTCCTTACTTAATAAGTACCTAAATGGTTTACTACCTTACAGTGACTAGTCACGTAGAAACACATTCATCTCTAATAGGGGACTATCAAGTATAACAACCTCGTACTATGTCAGAGTCACACCACACTCGATGACAACCTATGTACAATGATCTCGCCACCTAGTTGATTCCACAATCACTATGTCTCGAATTTTTCATTGATGTTATATCATTGGGCATGAGAACTCTCCATGTAAATACCCTATAGAACAATAAAAAAAGAATATTTTAACCTTTCCAGCAATCTTAAGCAGTTCCAAGCACTCAATCTTCTTTACTACCTTAGCGTCCTCCTCCACCTCTTTAAGTGAACTAACCTAACTTGCATTACCACTTTTTCCTTTTTAATCTCCTCTCATTTTGACACTTGTATCAACAAACAATTAAAATATATTAAACTTAAAATAAAATAAAATAAATATGAATATAGCTATTAAAACCAAAATAAATTAAAATTTAAAAATTCACACAATTTATATTGGTGAAATTCAAATATGAGTTCACAAAATTTTTAAAATCTAAACTCTATCATTAAACTAAGGGTATAGTAGTAGTTGAATCCAAATGAAATTTAAATTACGTCATAATATTGCCATTGCTTAGGAAACGAAGTTTTGTTGGTCCTCTGCAACTAAAATTATGCAGAACTTGCATAAATTATTTAGAGTAATTAGGAATTAGTACAAATCAATCCTTCATTCTTGGAAAGTGAAGGAGTGGTGAATAGTGGCTAAGCCCTATCTTCACTTAGAGCCCACATGTCTGGTGTTTGTCTGAGGCTGCTTGAGGGTCAGCAATGCCACCAACCCCAACTCTGCCCCCACCACCAAATAACTTTTTAAATTATGTTTTTGCAATTTCTCTTTCAACTTGAGGGAGGGCATCAACACTGCATTCAATAAATCTAGTTATCAGTTAGGTCAAGTCTAATCACGACAGTAAAAAGTAAGACAATATATTTGTTTATGATTTGGCATGTTTTAATTATTTAAATTATTTAATATAAAAACATTTATGTATTATTATTATTTGGTGGCAATGACTAAAACATCCCTATATCAAATTTATATTTCTACAACATATTTTTTATTTTTATTATGAATTATAAGAAGAGAGTAAAATTTTAACATCAATCGATTAGTGTGATTTAAGTAAAAATCACACATGTAGTAATAAATATCTTACCCATCAAATCAATATACAAAATTCTTTATCCAATTATCCCTTAAACATGTTTACACGGCTTAAAGTCTACTAATTTTGGGTTTAACTTTAATGCTTAATTTAATATTACTGACAAATATGATTTTCACAATTAATGATGAATCTTAATGAGAAACATATTTAAAAAATGAAATAAACTGTAATCTTTAGTGCAAATACAAAATATGATGATATTTTAATTTTACTTGTAAAAGTATTATGAAAGTTTTTATATTAAAAATAAATTACATTTTAGTTTTTATACTCAAAAAATTAGTAAATTAGTTTTCGTGCATTAAATCAAAAAACAAACTAGTTCTGTTAAATTTATCTATTTTTATTGTTAAAAATAAGTTTTGTACGTTAGTATGAGGTACACGTCATATGCCACGTGTTACTGTCTAGTTATTCTATCAGCTGCGCTAATTTTTAACAATACAAATGGATAAAATTTTTAACAGAAAGGACCAATTTACTCTTTGATGTAACATATAGGGACTAAATTGCTCATTTTTAATAGAAAATTAAAATACAATCTAACTCTCAATACAACAACTCCATGATACTTTTACCTAATTTTGAGTAATAATACGTATTTCTTTCTTTTTCCCATTGTTTGATTACACATTGATCAATAGCAGCCAACATGTCACTACATTTTTCTAGGATGTTTTTGGATAAGAGATTTATTGGAGAAATTTTATTTTAATTAAGATTTTCAAATTTTAAAAAGAATGAAATTATTTGTTTAGGAAAAATAATAAAGAATTTCAAAAATTGTGAGGAATTTCGAGTGGATTTGAGTAGATAAATTTTTTTCTTCAAATTTCACCTAAAAAGTGGTTTTTCAAAATTTCTTATAACTTTATTTAATTTAATATATATGGTCTTACAGTAAAATAAAATAAAAAAACTTTTTTTACGAAAATATCATATCATTTAACTAATTTGAAAAAACAGAGACAATGAGGAAAAGAAATGAACCCCAAGTCATTAGGCTTACCTAATATACCCGGTCCTAGCTTTCTTCATTATCACCATTGTTGGAAAAAATATAATTTTTGAAAACTTTGAGGCATATTCTTGATTGGTAAACGTGAAGAGTTGAATAATAAATTTATGATTTTATATTCTACTTCATGATATATTTACAACAGTATACCATATGCTCAAAATAAATGAGTGATGAATGATAAATTGATACTTAAAGTAAGCCACTTATGAATATTTGATGAGGAAAAGAAAAAGCTTAGATCCCACATTAGTTAAATATTAAGTGTGAGATATGTATATATATGAGAACCCACTTGAAAGTCATTGAATAACTAAGTTTGAAATCTTGCTTCGTGCGTAAGTGGTGTAGATTAAAACCCCTTGGGGTAAAGGTACACTTGAACAATGTGGGTGATGCGAAATGTTTGGACTAGTCGAGCACAAAAAGAATTTGTAGATATTTAAGCCCAATATGTAATTTTTTTTCTCAGCAGTATTATATAGAATCTGTTGAATGCCTATAAAAGTCTAAAGAATATTGCAGAATTCTTTAGAGATACACAACAAATTTATTTCACTCTGAAAAATTCTTTTCTTTTTCTCTCCAAAATTTTAAAAGTTTCGGTAATAGAAGAAGGTAAGGTTTGTTTGTTGATCACTGCATAGGTTCTACTCCCGTGATCATTTTGTTGTTGTATCCTAGGAGATAGACGACCAACGTTTCTTCAAGTACCATAGGAGCGACCGAATCTGTCTTAAGGAAACTATGAAAATATACTTCAACATCTAGTAAAACTCGATTCCCTTATTCGATTTCTGGTTTTTCAAGGTCTTGTTTATTTAATTATTTTCAGATATGATGTTTTAAATAAATATAAATAAATATTTAATTTGTTTTTTTAGATCTGGTGTTTTTACATAAATATAAATATTTGTTTATATTATTTGTTCAGATCTTGTATTTAATATAAATACAAATATTTAGATTTGTTTGCTAACGTATTTTGTCCAACAATCTTAAGATAGACTTATTATTTTATAGTTCTCTAATCCGAAATGAACGAGACACCTAGGTAAAAAAAAAACTATATTTTGTTTGAGAATAAAAAAATTAAAATTAAATAATTCTGTTTCGGGATTTATTCCTGTTGTTTAACATATTTTATTTAATTTTGATTTTGTTTCCAAACGAGAATTAATTGAATAATTCTATTTTGAGATTTATTCTTGCCATTTAACAAATTTTATTTGATTTTGATTTTGTTTCCAAATGAGAATTAATTGAATAATTCTGTTTCGGAATTTATTCCTGTCATTTAACAGATTTTTTTTATTTTGATTTTGTTTCCAAACGAGAATTAATTGAATAATTCTGTTTCGGGATTTGTTCCCACCATTTAACAAATTTTATTCGATTTTGATTTTGTTTTCAAATAAAATTTAATTAAATAATTTTGTTTCACGATTCAATCTTGTCGTTTAATAGAATTGATTTTAATATGATATTTAGTAAAACTCGATTCCCTTATTCAATTTCTGGTTTTTCAAGATCTTGTTTATTTAATTTTCTTTAGATATGATATTTTATATAAAAATAAATATTTATTTAATTTTTTTTGTTTAGATATGGTTTTTTTATATAAATATAAATATTTGTTTATATTATCTGTTCAGATCTTGTATTTAATATAAATATTTATATTTATATTTGTTCGCTAACGTTGTTTTGTCCAACAACCATTACAATTCGAAATTAAAATATCTACAATAAAAAGACAAACGACAAATTCAGAGTAGTCCGCTTGAGATAAAACCAATCTAAGGTGGTTTTAAAAAAATATTCTATTAAAAATATTTATAATTTTTTACCAATCTAATAATAATTTTTTCATATTATTTATTTTTAATATCAATAAATTTCTTTTATAATTTTTTTTATTTTTATAACTCCAATAACCTAATCTTTTCTAAAATAATTATTTATACAAAAAAAGCAATTAAAATGACTAACATTTCAAATTGATAAATTTTAAAATGCTAACATTTAAAAAATCTCTAAAATTTTAAAATTTCTTATCCAAACACACTAAAACTTAAAGGGATTAAAATTTTTCTAACTTTTCCCTCAAACCAAAAATGTAAATTTCAATTTTTTTTTTTCAAAATGGTAAAGTTATATTTTGATCTCTCTAAAATTATAAAATTTTAAGTTTATAAAAAGTTAAAATTATATTTGTTGAGGAGAAAACTCTTTTGAGAAGCTTTTAAAGTGTTGTTTGTTGGGTAGCCGACTAAACTCCTAAAAATATCAAGGTATTTCCCCAAGTGATACCATATGTGCAAATAAGTGGCCTATATATCTCCGGTTGGTAATTCATGTCTCTCTTGCATATAGGTCAAGTTATTTACATAATTACCATCACACGTTACACAAACATCTCTCTCATGAGCTTTGTAAGTCATATCTCCACCAACCAACATACTCACAACTCTGTGAACTTGCGCTCATGACAAACTTTTTAAGGCACTTGAACTTTTTGCAAAGTCGTAGGAAAAATCCTGTCACAAGATAATACCATGATATTGTTAAGAGTCTTATCAATTATCCAATGAATAACATTTCGAAGATTTCTCTCGAAAAAATTTACCTCTCAACAATATTTAATTCCTCTAAAAATTTAAATTTAATATTCATAAAAAAAAAAAAAAACTTTCCTTCACCTGGAAAAAGAAAAGAATCTTTGCTTGATAATAATCCAATACCAAGAAAATGAGTTAGTCGGCTAAGGATTAAGTTCCATGTGCGGTGCATGTGATTCGGCATTATATTTGATACGAAAAGAAAAACATTCAATCAGATTGTGAAATAGAATTATTATTATTATTACAAAATAATGATAAGATCTTAAATAGCTTTCTCCATAGTTGACTTGAAAGGAAAAAAACAACAAAAATTTTGTATTTCTTGGTGCTCCCAAGTCAAAAACAGTGTTAAAGATTTAAAAAAAGCAATATGGAGTATGGTCCAGGCAGTGATTAAACCTGCCATGCTTCAAATCAGTAGGGTTGGTCTGTCAAAGGAGACAATATAAATGTGATTTGGGGCTACCTTGTGCCCAAAACCCATGACAGCAAACAACCTCTAGAAGTAATTAGATGGCCAAGAATGTGACCATTAAATCGATAAATATCACCTCTACAGACCCATCCATTAAATAGAAGAGAATTCAAACATCGAAGATTGTTGCATGAATCGTCAATGATTTCTTAGTTCAATGCAGAGGTGGAGTTTGGAGAGCGGGCAGGGGTGCTCAAAATTTTAACTTTTAATTTATAAAATTTAAAATTAGTATTGTATTCTGACTTTTAAAATAATAAAAAATTTGATTAATCATTTAAAATCTATAAAGATATAAGCTATTAAAATGGTAAAATTACAATTTTATTATTGTAAAAATATACAACTTAATTTCGCCTCCAATTTTTTGGCTTCACCCCTAGGCAAGGGCGGATCTAAGGGGGGCTGGCAGGGACCCCTACCTCCTAAAATAGAAAATTTTTCATTTTGGTCTTTTATAATTTATGAAAATTTAAATTAATAATAGTAAAATTGTAATTTGACCCTCTAAAAATAATAAAAATTTGATTTAGTCCTCTAAAAATTATAGAGATATAGGATATTTAAATGGTGAAATTACATTTTTACTATCATAAAAATATATAATTTAATTCTGGTCCCTCCAACAAAATTTTTTGACTTCTCCCTTGCCCCCTTTAAGTCGTATTTTTGAATTCGTCACTGCCCCTAGATTGATAGTAATGGTAAGATTGAGCTCTAAGATCTTAGGTTCGAGTCTTACTATATGTAAAATATGTAAATTTTCTAGTTAATTATTCTATTTAGTTGTTGAATTAATTATTCACTTTAATGCATCATGTAATGATTGAATATATTATAACTATTATAATTTCAAGAAAGAATCGTTACATGAATAAATTAAATTAAAACTCTGATTCGATTTGGACCATATCCTTAGTTCTTAACCAAAATCATTTTCTATGCCCACCCTAAATAGGGCAACTAGGGGCCACCCATTTTGTTAGTTAATGACGTGCATAGGGGGTGGCCTGCATGGCATGCCAAAGCTGGCATGAATAGACACAAAAAGAAAATCACATAAAATGACTTGAAAAAATCCTTTAAAACAGATGATTGTTCCATTTATGTTTTGTTGTCTGAGAGCATATGAGCTGAGGCTGTTACTGCCATGGGTTCACACCCCTTCATATATTGCAAAGTGTTTTTATTTATTTATTTATTATTATTATGATTTTTTTAATCAACATTATTGTACAAAAACATGGTGGCTCAACCAGTGATTCCATGTATCCAGAAATAAATTTAATTTTATTTACAAAAATAGGAATTATAGAATATTATACTACCTATAATTATAAGGGAAAAATCTCTAAATTACATGTAAATTTTGATTCCAGGGTAATGTGATACAATAATTTAGTTAATTTATATAGAAACTACTTTAATTTTACTCTATTTATTTCTATATTTACCTAGTTGTATGCACAAACAACATTTTTATCCTATATGAAATTTTTTTTTTTTTACTTTATAAGCTGAAATTTATAATAATAAATTTTGAGATATTGCATAGTGGTACTTTCTCTTACTTTTAATGAAAATTTCAATTTTTAAAAGATAAAATAATATTAGGATATAGTTTTTTTTTATGATTAAATTCTACTATTAATATTTTATTATGCTTAAGTTGAAATTAGTCTTTATAGTTCAAATTGATCTATTTTAGTTTTGTGTTTTGAATTATTCAATTTCAATCTTGATTTAAATGGTAGCAGTTAAATCTTTTTGGTTAAATTCAAAATTTAATTCTTATAATTTTCGAATTTCAAAATTTTAATATTGTCATTAAATCTATTAACGGTTCTTTTTTTAGTAATTTGTGAAAATATCAAGTTGGGATAGTATTACACAAATGGTGATATGGTTGCTACATCAAACTTTGGAAATAGCAAACATCCTCAAAATAATCCAATTTACTTTGAAAATTGAAGGTATTTTCATTTTTTTTCCAACTGAGTTCATACTCTATTAATCTGTGACACCAACTCAGTCAATGATTTTATAATAACTAAAAATTTCATTGCACGCGTATGTAAAACCCTAACCCTTATCCGTCGCCGGAACAGGGTTATAAAGTATTACTAGACTTTTCAGATCAAATACAAACATTTCCAAATCATCTAGCATTTACATCATAACTTAATTTAATTTTTTTCATAAAATTTCAAAAAATTTCCTAGATACAGGCACATACGTCCATGTGTTCAAGGGACAAGCCCGTGTGACCATAGCACATGCCCATGCTGCAGGCCGTGTCCGATCCCATGTAACTTTCTGACTTAGGCCACATGGCCAGCCACACGCTTGTGTGCTAGGTCGTGTGCCTTACACGGCTAAGACACATGCTCGTGTCTCTGCCCCGTGTGAAATTACATGGACATTCTGTTTTGAAATTTTAAAGTTGCAGGGGACACACGGCTAAACCACACACCCATGTGTTAGCCGTGTGTCTCACACAGTCTAGTCACACGCTCGTGTGCCTGGCCGTGTGGACTCAAAATGAGCCTTAAGCATCAAGTTTACCATACCCTGCAATTTTGAACACCAAGCAACTCAAAAATCATTTATTCAACCAATCCAAAACACATTCAAATACATCTAAAACATGTTAAAACAATCAATCCAATGACCTAACCAATTTACCTTCATAAGTACTTCACATATAATATCTAAATCAATCTAAATAAGCACCATTCAAGCCAATTCTAAATTCATGCCAATTTCAACCTAAATTTTCCTATAACATACTCACTCATACATCAAATTCAACATTTATATTAAACCTCAACATAACACTTATATTCTTATTAAGATACCAATATAATCTTATAATATCATTTACATTCATTTCCCAAAATGACAAAAATAAGGCATCCTAGGTACATGCCATTACCAAAAAGAAATATACTTCACCACGTTTGAGTTCAAGATCTCGGATGGATGCTGAATTGGCAATCTGACTTTATCTATCCTGCGCACAGGAAACAACCTTATGCTGAGTATAAACTCTGTGGTATTTCTATATTCCGAATACTTTAAAGTAAAATAAATAAACCTATACATTAAATCATACAAAACCTTAATCATACTACTAATCAATTTATAGACAAAACATTTATAATTCATTCAATTCTTATCAATTGCTATCCCAAATAGCTTTTCACAATATCAACACATATTATTTGAACCATAATATTGATCATTCATATTCAATTGACAAATACTCGATTCATGTGTCTCTATCTATATCTCATTTCACCATTCAATATCAATCATAACATTGTTTATTTCAATAACCTCTATTAACATGACTCAGACTCAGACAGATACACGGATCTAGCCAAAATACACCAGTTTGGCACCCAATGCCTCATCGGACAAATCGAAGTAATAGATTGACACCCAGTGTCTCATCAGCCATGCCGAAGCAAGTTGGTATCTAGTACCTCATCGAATTTATCCGAAGTAATAAATTGACACCGAGTGTCTCATCGACTCGAAGTCGAAGTATCCCTGAACTCTTTCAATCCTATGGCATGCCAACTATATCCAACTCAACCCAATATAGTTAATAGGGTTTTAATTCATTTTTCAAGTATAACAATATTCAATGTTCAATTTCCACAATAATCACATATTCATATCAATTTCATCACACACCAAATCAATCCATCTCAATTGTAAACACAATAATTCTCACCTTCCATACTTACCATATACAAGAAATCAAAGTATAATAATTTTAATAATTAAATTCGAAAATAATTTTAATAATTAAATTCGGATTATAGAAATACAAACTGTGATTTTTCGAGCTACTCCTTGTTGACTTTTTCTTTTCCCTTCCTTGCCGAATTTTCTGGCACAACGTTAGTTACGGAAATTGAAACGATTAAAAATCATCAATACACACAATGTCACATTGAATATTTAAATTTTTTTATTCAACTTTTACCTAAATTTCAATTTAGTCCTTAAACCGAGACTAACTTTATTTCTTCAAACCTAATTCCATATTTTCATTCAATCCCTACTTTAGACTAAATTCAACTCTCTAATTTCACTTAAATCCCTAAATTTTAAAATTTTATCAATTTAGTCCCTATAACTCAAAACTTATACTTTATTTTATAATTCAATCTCTTTTTTATTTCTAACTTAAAATTCTATCAATTTAATCTCAAATACTTAAAATATTCAACATGAACAACATCTAAAAATTCAATATTTTCCAAAATTCCAACATAGATGAAGTAGTATTTAATACTAGGATTCTGAAAACATAAAATTTACAAGAAAATGGACTAAATTGACTAACCAATTTGAGCTTGAACCCTTGAAATCCCTAAATTTCTCATTCTTTTCTTTCTCTTTCTCTTTTACTTTTCTCCCTTTTTCTCTCCTATTCGTTTTCTATTATGTTCTTTTCTATTTCATTTTCTATTCTCATTTCTTTATTTATTTGTTTTATTCATTTATTTAATTATACTAATATAATATAATAATATAATAATAATTACTTAAATAATAAGTAAATATAAATAATATAATTTAATGTATGAATTTTATTTTAACACATTGCATCATCTACACCATCCACTTGTCAATTTAGGTTTAATTGCTTATTTAGTCCCTACATTTTTCTCTAATCTATAATTAAACTTTCTCCCTTTATTTAATTTAATCCTTACACCTAATTACCCTTAATTCAAGCTAATTCACCTAGCCAAACCCTAATTAATCACACAACTAACTTCGTAAATATTTTTAATAAATATTTATGAATCCGTTTTACGAAAACCTCTACCCAAAAGTACACTTTCTGGTACCCGTGATTATCGGGTTGTTACATTTCTCCCCCTAATAAATTTTGTCCTCGAAATTTACTTAAAAAGAGGTGGGGGTATTGAGATCTCATAGTTTCTTCCGGTTTCCAAATCGCTTCTTCGACACTATGACTACGCCACAACACTTTTACTAACAAAACTCGCGTATTACGCAACTCTTTTACTTCTCGTGCCAAAATCTCAATTGGCTCTTTTTCATATGACAAATCAGGTCGTATTTCAATATCTTCTGTCGAAATAACATAAGAAGGGTCTGATCTGTATCTTCTGAGCATGGAAACGTGAAAAAATCATGAATTTTCTGTAATTCTGGAGGCAAGGCCAAACAATATGCTATTGGTCTAACTCTTTCCGTAATCTCATACGACCCAATAAAACTCAATTTTCCTTTTCGATCAAATCTCAAAATTTTCTTCTAATGCGAAACTTTAAGGAATACTTTGTTGCCGACATAATACTCAATATCTCGACGTTTTAGATCTGTATGTGATTTCTGTCTGTCGAAAGCTGCCTTCAGTCTATCTCGAATCTTCTTAACAGTGTCCTCCATTTCTTGAATTAATTCCAGCCCAATCATTTTTCTTTCATTCAATTCCATCCAACAAACAAGTGATCGGCATCTACGACCATATAAAGCCTCATACGGAGCCATTTGAATACTTAATTGGAAACTATTATTATATATAAATTCAGCCAACGATAAATAACGTTCCCAACCTGATTCAAAATCAATGACATAAACGCGAAGCATATCTTCTAGAATCTGAATAACTCGCTCAGATTGCGCGTCAGTCTGCAGATGGAAAGTTGTACTAAAATTAAGTCGAGTACCAAGCGATTCATGTAATTATCTCCAAAATCTCGATATAAACCGCTGATCCCGATCAGAGATTATTGATATAGGAATACCATGCAATCTCATAATTTCCCGAATGTAAACTTCAGCAACTTTTTGAAGTGACCAATCAATTTTGACCGCTATAAAATGAGCTGATTTCGTAAGCCGATCAACAATCACCCAAATAGCATTTTTCCTTACTTGCTGACAACGGTAACCCCGTTATAAAATCCATTGTAATACAATCTCATTTCTATTCAAGAATATTAATAGGTTGAAGTAATCCAGTAAGAACTTGATGCTTTGACTTAACTCGCTGACAAGTCAAACATTTAGCCACATATTCAACCACATCTCTTTTCATTCCAAGCCACCAATACAATTCTCGTAGATTTTGATACATTTTCGTTCCTTCCGGATGCAAAGAAAAAGGACTGTCATGAGCTTCGCGAAGTATCAACTCTTTTAATTTAGAAACAGCTAGAACACAAATCTGATTACAAAATTTTAAGCAATCATGTTCATCAATGCTGAAGTTCTCTAACATGCCATTCTGAACTATTTCACTTTTCTTCATCAACTTATCATCTTCTAACTGTGCTAACTTGATCTAATCAGACATCACCGGTTTAATTCTCAATTCAGTTAATAGACTTCCATCATCACTGATACTAAGCTGGGCAAACATTGCACGCAATTCAATTACTACTTTTCTACTTAATGCATCAGCTACAACATTAGCTTTACCAGGATGATAATCAATAACACAATCAAAATCCTTTAAAAGCTCTATGCAACGATGCTGTCTCAAATTTAACTCTTTTTTAGATAGGAGATACTTGAGAGTCTTATGATCAGTATAAATATAACATTTCTCACCATACAAATAATGTCTCCATACCTTTAGAGCAAAAACTACAGTAGCTAACTCCAAAACATGCGTCGGATAATTGCACTCATGCGGTTTCAATTGACGAGATGCATAAGCTATCACTTTTCCATCTTGTATCAAAACACACCCAAGACAATTCAAGGAAGCATCACTATAAATAACAAAATCTTTTCCCGACTCCAAAAGTGTCAAAACTTGTGCTTCAATCAACATTCGTTTCAATTTCTCAAACCTTTCCTGACATTGATCATCCTAAACAAACTGAACACTCTTTTGCAACAACTTTGTCATCGGTAAAGCTATCTTTGAAAATCCATTTACAAATCTTCAGTAATAATCAGCCAATCCATGGAAACTACGAGCCTATGATACATTTTTTGGTGCTTTCTATTGAATAATTGTTTCAATCTTTTTCAGATCAACCCTAATTCCTTCTGCTGAAACAAAATGCCCCAAAAATACAACCTTTGGTAGCCATAACTCATATTTGCTAAACTTTCCATATAGTCATTTCTCCCGTAATATTTGCCAAAAAATTCTGAGATGTTGCTCATGTTCAGATTTAGATTTTGAATAGACCAGAATATCATCAATGAAAACTACCACGAACTGATCTAAGTACGGTTGAAAAATACAATTCATGAGATCCATAAATACTGCTAAAGCATTTGTCAATCCAAAAGGCATCATTAAAAATTTATAATGTCCATACAGTGTACGAAATACCGTCTTCGGTACATCACTTTCTTTCACCTTCAACTGATAACAATCCGATCTCAAGTCAATCTTTGAAAAGACAGAAGCTCCTTTTAAATGGTCAAATAAATCATCAATACGAGGTAGAGGGTATTGATTCTTAATCGTCACCTTATTCAATTGTCGATAACCAATACAGAGTCGATCGAACCATTTTTATTTTTAACAAAAAGCACTAGAGCTCCCTAAGGCGAAGTACTAGGACATATAAAAGCACGATCTAGTAAATCTTGCAATTGCACTTTTAATTCTTTTAACTCTGTAGGTGACATACGATAAGGGGGTATTAACATAGGAGCTATACTAAGAAATCCTTCAATTGCAAATTCAACCTCTCGATCTGGTGGTAATCCCAGTAACTCTTCAGGAAATACATCAGGAAATTCACAAACAATTCGAATTTTACTACACTGACTTTCAACAGAATCTGAATTAATAACATAAGCTAGAAAAGCTGCACAACCCTGTTGAAAAAGTTTATTAGCCTGAATTGTTGAAATAATATGAATTGACCCACTAGTTCGAATACCATTCATCTCAATCTTATCCCCATTTTCACTCTGAACAATAAACTTCCTCTTACAACAATCTAAAATCACCCTGTGCTCTGAAAGCCAATCCATTCCCAGAATTATATCGAAATCACCAAATGGCATTATTAACAAATCAATAGGAAATATTATGTTTTGTATCATTAATGGACATATCTTACACACCTAATCCACTAGCACAGTTTGCCCCAATGGACTAGACACTGCTAGACATCTCAGATTTTAATCTTCCCGAATCAACCAATTTTGTATTCATATATGAGTGTAAAGATCCCGGATCTATTAAAGCATAAACAGGTTTTGAATGCAATAAAAATATACATATCACCACATCATTTGCATCACCTTCTTCACGGGTTCGTACAACATATGCTCGAGCTGGTACTCTGGCTTCTGATTGTTGAGTAGTAACATAAATTCCTTTTCTAGCACCACCCCTAGAAAACGGACCACTTCGACTTGATCCACGACCTCTAGAATCAGGCACAGATACCTAAGATGTAATAGGTGTAGCATTTTCATTCTTCGGGCACTCTCTAACAAAATGCTCTGTAGATCCACAATGGAAATAGCCTCGAGTCAATCTCCAATACTCACCCCGATGCTTTTTCCTACAATGTTCACAATTCAAAATTTCAGTATCCCGAGATGGACCTTTTACACTACTCGTAGAGACTATCAACTGTCTTTCACGGTTTATATCACTTTTGTCTGATTTAAAGCTCGATCTCCAACTACCACAAGATTCTTTTAATCTTTTAGGTTCCGGGTTTAAACTAGTAGCACTAGAACATTTTCCAACCGGACGGGGATTCTCAGCCTTTTTATCAAAACCGAATACTTGTTCAACCATTTTTGCCCTTTCAAGTAAATCTGCAAATTCTGTGATCCTGTGCGATACCAGTTGCACTCGTAATCCATCACGTAAACCCTGTAGAAATCGCTTGCAACTGTCAACTTATGTTGACACAAATTCAACAACATATCTACTGAGTCGTGAAAATTCTCGTTCATAATCAACTACAGACATTTCTCTTTTTTTTAGCATCAAAAACTCTTGTTTCTTATCTTCAATATGCAACTCACCCACATATTTCTTTTGAAACTCTCTTTAAAAGAATTCCCAATTTACCTGTTCTGCCGGTACATGACGTGTTACCGATTCCCAACAAACATATGCTTCTCCTTGCAATAGAGAAACAACATATAATAAAATTTCTCGTGGAGTACATTCAAGTTGCTGTAAAATTCTTTTTATAGCTTCAATCTTGTTTTCAGCTGTAGAAGGATCAACTCCTTTTAAACCCAAAAATTTAGTTGCACAATACTTACGTAATTCTTTAATTGAGGCCCGACGAACAGTAGGGATAGATGTTGCAGCAGTTGCAATTTCTGCTACTCGTTGAAGAGCATCAGCAATAACTTTAAGTAATTGTGAATTATCCCTTTCTCTAACATTATCTTGTTCAACATTAGGAGGTTGATTACCCACTGGGTTAACACCCGGTGTTACCGATTTAGTTTCATCTAATTCACGAGACTCTTCATCGCCAGTATACATTTCTTTATCAAAATTATCACTATAGTCATCCGACATGTTAAGCTATAAAACAAAAACAAACAATATATATATCATCATCCAAACCCTGGCTTAATTTGACTCAATTATGGCATGTACCTCTAGACTCATTTCCAAGCTCGATTTAGTGCGAGAATCGGCTAAACCTGGAAAGCTTTGATACCACTAATTGTAACACCCCCTAACCCTTATCCGTCGCCAGAATAGGGTTACGAAACATTACCAGACATTTCAGATCAAATACAAACATTTCCTAATCATCTAGCATTTACATCATAACTTAATTATATTGTCCCTTTTTTGAACCCTCGAGGCCCAAAATATATGTTAGAAACAAATCAGTACTAAACCGGGTACTCGGGGAATTTTTTGTGAAATTTCAAAACTTTTCCTAAATACAGGGCACACACGCCCGTGTGTTCAAGGGACAAGCCCGTGTGACCATAGGACACCTCCGTGCCGCAGGCCGTGTCTGATCCCATGTAACTCACTGACTTAGGCCACACGACCAATCACACGCCTATGTGCTAGGCCGTGTGCCTCACACTGCTGAGACACACACTCGTGTCTTCGCCTGTGTAAAATTACTTGGGCATTCTGTTTTGAAATTTTAAAGTTGCAAGGGACACATAGCCAAATGACACGACCATGTGTTAGTCGTGTGGACTCAAAATGAGCTTTAAGCATCAGGTTTACCATACCCTGTAGTTTTGAACACCAAGCAACTCAAAAACCATTTATTCGACCAATCCAAATCACATTCAAATACATCTAAAACATGTTAAAACAATCAATCCAATGACCTAACTAGTTTACCCTCATAAGTACTTCACATATAATATCCAAATCAATTTAAATAAACACCATTCAAGCCAATTCTAAATTCATGCCAATGTCAACCTAAATTTGCCTATAACATACTCACTTATGCATCAAATCAAACATTTCATATTAAACCTCAACATAACACATATATTCTTGTATATTAGCAGCTAATATCATCTTATAATATCATTTACATTCATTTCCCAAAATGACAAAAATAAGACATCCTAGGTGCATGCCATTACCAAAAAGAAATATACTTCACCACGTTTGAGTTTAGGATCTCGGATGGATGCTGAATCGGCAATCTAACTTTATCTATCCTGCACACGAAAAACAACCGTACGCTGAGTATATATTCAATGGTATTTCTATAATCTGAATACTTTAAAGTAAAATAAATAAACATATATATTGAATCATAAAAAACCTTAATCATACTACTAATCAGTTTATAGACAAAACATTTATAATTCATTCAATTCTTATCAATTGATATCCCAGATTGCTTTTCACAATATCAACACATATTACTTGAACCATAATATTAATTATTCATATTTAATTCACAAATACTCAATTCATGTGTCTCTATCTATATCTCATTTCACCATTCAATATCATTCATAACATTGTTTATTTTAATAACTCCTATTAACATGATTCGGACTCGGACGAATACACGGATTCTATCAAAACACGCTAGTTTGGCATCCAGTGCCTCATCGGATAAATCGAAGTAATAGATTGACACCCAGTGTCTCATCGGCCATACCAAAGTAAGTTGGTACCCAGTACCTCATCAAATTTATCCTAAGTAATAAATTGACACGCAGTGTCTCATCGACTCGAAGTTGAAGTATCCCTGAACTCTTTCAATCCTATGGCATGCCAACTATATCCGACTCAGCCCGATATATTTAATAGGATTTCAATTCACTTTTCAAGTATAACAATATTCAATGTTCAATTTCCACAATAATCACATATTCATATCAATTTCATCACACACCAAATCAATCCATCTCAATTGTAAACACAATAATTCCCACCTTCCATACTTACCATATACAAGAAATCAAAGTATTAAAATTTTAATGATTAAATTCGGATTATAGAAATACAAATCGTAATTTTTCGAGCTACTCCTTGTTGACTTTTTCTTTTCCCTTCCTTGTCGAATTTTCTGGCACAACGTTAGTTACGGAAATTGAAACAATTAAAAATCATCAATACACACAATGTCACATTGAATATTTAAATTTTTTTATTCAACTTTTACCTAAATTTTAATTTAGTCCTTAAACCGAGACTAACTTTATTTCTTCAAACCTAATTCCATATTTTCATTCAATCCCTACTTTAGACTAAATTCAACTCTCTAATTTCACTTAAATCCCTAAATTTTAAAATTTTCTCAATTTAGTCCCTATAAGTCAAAACTTATACTTTATTTTACAATTCAATCTCTTTTTCATTTCTAACTTAAAATTCTATCAATTTAGTCCCAAATACTTAAATTATTCAACATGAACAACATCTAAAAATTCAATATTTTCTAAAATTTCAACATAGATTAAGTAGTATTTAATACTAGAATTTTAAAAACATAAAATTTACAAGAAAAAAGACTAAATTAACTAACCAATTTGACCTTGAACCCTTGAAATCCCTAAATTTCTCCTCCTTTTCTTTCTTTTTTTCTTTTCTCCATTTTTCTCTCCTATTCGTTTTCTATTATGTTCTTTTCTATTTCATTTTCTATTCTCATTTCTTTAGTTATTTGTTTTATTCATTTATTTAATTATACTAATATAATATAATAAAATAATAATATGATAATAATTACTTAAATAATAAGTAAATATATATAATATAATTTAATATATGAATTTTATTTTAACACATGTCATTATCTACACCATCCACTTGTCAATTTAGGTTTAATTTCTTATTTAGTCCCTTCACTTTTCTCTAATCTATAATTAAACTTCCTCCATTTATTTAATTTAATCCTTACACCTAATTACCCTTAATTCAAGTTAATTCACCTAGTCAAAACCTAATTAACCATACAACTAACTTCGTAAATATTTTTAATAAATATTTAAGAATCCGTTTTACGAAAATGAAGACCCAAAAGTACACTTTTCGATACTCGTGACTATCGAGTCGTTACAGCGTATGTGGGTGGAAACCACGTATTTAAAACACATGTGTACGTTTAAAAATAAATACAATAAACAATGAAATGAAAGGTTTAAAACTAATAATAATAATGTATATGCAATATGTGTAATAACATTTGCAACTTTTTATTAGTTTTTTAAAAGTAAGAAACCCTTTTAATAATATAACTTTGTAAAAATATATAAGGTTATTTGAGTAATTTTCTTGACTAAATTGGTGCCGAGTTGACTCATGACACTAGTTTAATCACACACTTAGATAATAGTATAAACATACAAACAATGTGGTTGAAACATTTTGTGTAATGATATTGAAATGTATAAAAAAAATATCAAAATAAAACTCTAGTTGAAATTGTAAAAAAAAAAAAAAATTATAGATGCTTTTGGCATGAGTTCAAATCATAACATTTGTAATTTCTTTTATTTGTTCCTTAAAAAAGAAAAAATATTTGATACACTATCGATGGAGTATTTAGACTCCACAAGGAGAGTCAAAGAGTTGACAAGTGACATATTTTTAAAAAAAAAAGACATTTGACAATTTTTTAAGAGTGCTTTTGGAATAAAAAAATGCATTGTCTGTGTACCAAATACTAGCCTTTTTTATAAAATAAGAGAAAGAAAAAATGTCCTTGTAAAAATATAACTTATTTAAAATATGTAAAGTTATTTTAGTAATTTATTTGATTGAGTTGGTATCGAGTTGACTCATGACACCAACTTAGTCACACACTCAAATAATAGTATAGATATAATTGATGAAGATAATAAAATGTGCATAATAAAATAAAAATATACAAAATGATTTAAGATAAAATTTTAGTTAAGTGGTAAAGCTAAAATTTTATCATTGCAAATGTCTCGAGTTCAAATCACACAATATGTAAATTATTTATTATTTTTAAAAAAATAAAAAGACTAAACTAACCTCGAATAATATAATTTATTTTTTTAACCGAGTCAATGCCCGATTGACTAATGACACCAACTCAATTAATAACTTAAATAATGTTATAGAAAATATTAATGCTTTAAATATTTTTATTCATTATTATATATAATTATGAAAAAAAATATATATTTAATCTTTTAATTTAATGGTAGTATTTTAAAAGGTTAGATATTTTCTAATAGGGTAGTTTTTCTTATGGTTTTAAAAGTTATTATACAAGAATTCTAAAGATGGAAGTACCCATAAAACATTATTCATTAATATCTAAAAAATAATTTTTGAGTCGACTCCCAATTAAACTAGTAATAATCAATAGGTTTAGTGAAAAAAGTTTTCGTAAAAAATATATTTTATAAAATATATTCAATGTTTTAGGTTTAAGGATGTTATTTTTTAGATTTATTTTAGGTTTAAATTAAATTTTATATAAAAGATTAAAAATAAAAACATTCTCACAATATTTCTTTTACTTTTTAATTTTTTTTTAAATATTCTTTTTTTTTAACTAGGTTGAGGCATTATACAATTAATTTATGATATCAACTTAGTTAAAAACTAAATAATATAAATAGAGATAGATAAATCAACCCAAACAAAAAAATTAGCCTAAATGAAAGATATAAAGATCTTTATTAAAACTTGGAATGAGTCTTTTGTAGAAGTTCGAAAGCATAACTAAATCAACCCATAAAAACCTTAATTCCCATTGCCAAACATAACTTTCTCTTCAATAATACCGCTCTCAAACGAAGCCGAGCAATTAAATAAAGAGCACCAGAACTGGATTGAATAAATTTATATAATATTAATATTATATATAATTATTTAAATTGACTTTATTTTAAATATAAGTTTTAAATTTTATTTAAATTTATCTAAATTTTTTAATAATTAACTCTAATTCATTTATGGCCGCTCATTATTTTAATTCATTATTTACATGTATCTTTTATTAGCATTATTTTTGTCTTTTTATTAAATTTTTAAACATAAACAATTCAATATTTTTTTTAAAAATTTTACGTTATAGTATATTTGAATTTTATATAACATAGGTTACATAATATATAAAATAAATAATGGATGATCTAATTTTTTGTCCCTAAACTTGGTAATTAGGTCCACTTTGGTACCTATAGTTTTTTTTTTATTCACTTTGGTACTTGAATTTAGTAACTAGAATTATTTTGGTTCCTAAATTTGAAAATTATAAAAATATGATGAAGCGACACTATGAGATTTTGCCATGCCATCACTTGAAAATTTTAAAAATAAGCTTGTATGAATTTTTTTATGATATGGTATAATCTTAGACTGTCTCATATATTATTCTAATAATCGAACTAGTGGTGAACCAATTAGACTAGTGGTTCTCAGTTCAATCTAATCAACTACTATTTCTGTCTCCCTTTTTTTTTTACTAGTTTCGAGAAGTTTCGGATTCAATTTATTCAACCCCTTTATTTGGACTAATATATTGATAAGTTCTCAATCCAATCAATTCGATCGACCAATCCACTCATGTTCTAAGAACATTAGTTACATCAACGAATCTTGACGGAATCCAAATTTAAGAACAAAAATAAATCTAATTGCTAAATTTAAGTGCTAAAGTGAAAAAAAACACTAAAATAAACTTGGTTACCAGGGATAAAAAATTATGTTATCTTAATAAATAAATAAAAATTAATATATTATATAAAAACGGAAAAGCAAAGTCAAACTTGGTCTTTAAATATTAAAACTCATATTTCAAAAAGACTTCAAAAATTCATTTTTGAAAAATAAAAAATAATAATTTTATCCAACTAATTTATTGACAGCAAACATTAGTTTTAACTTCTGATTTGGGCCTTGCATTTTGTTGTTAAATTTATATTTAACGTCCAGTTTAAAAGCTTTGCTAGCCATCTCAAAATTCCAACCAGGTTTGCTCTTTGCAATGAAACAAACATCTCTTTCTGCGTATTTTCAATGTCAAGCATCTACCTCATGCTATATTTTTCCAAATATTGAATGACAACTTACCACCACCATCAAAGAAATACATCATTGCAACCTTAAGAAATGAATTTTGCACTATAATGAATTCTAACAACGCATTAAAATTTTACCACAAGAAAGACAAATGCTAAAACACCAAACAAATCTAATCATCAGCATGCATGTCCATACAGTCATTAGAGCTGGGGGAATTGGCTTCCCTATTTTGTTGGTGACAATAGTTGCTCTCGTTATTCCGTTGTCCGTTTACTGAAGATAAAACGTTGTTTGAATTGTAGCCGCCCTGCGCCAAGTGGTAGGGCTGAAGGCTCCGGCGAACGGGGCTTGAGAGGGCGTTCGAGAATACAGAGTTCTTAACTTGGTTATCACCAGGCCGAACTCCCTGCCCAACATTTACCGATGACAATGGATTGGACAGAACAGGGGCACCTAAATTGTTCAACTGCGTTGGAGCCTGGGAATGTGGGTGTTGCAACGGCAGCCGAGGGGACATCGGTGGCTCATCTCCTCCATATTCAAGTTCATTCTGCGAAAGAAAATTAGATTAAATCTTAAACTATAACCTCATTTCAGCGAGAGTAGATCTATCTTTATATTCCACAAATGCAGATGAAGCAAAGCTTTCGTTAAAACGAGAAAGCTCAAAGACAGAAAGGGAAAGGTTGAACAAATCCTAAATCTGTAACGAGGTAGTTTTCTTTTTTTTTTCTGAAATTCACTTTTAGTTCCTTACGGTATGCGGCTTCCCCCTTTAACCCCCACAATTCTCAAAATTCTACTTCGCAAGAACTTTACATCTACCACCAAGTTTCTCTATTCCTTTTGTTACAGTATTTTACACAGATTCATCTCTATGGAGGCATATTCAAAACATGCATACTTCGTAGATACATGATCAACTTTCAGTTGTATGGAAAATTGATCTAGTTAAAATTATATCCAAAACATGCATACTTCATAGATACATGATCAACTATGAATTGGTAGCATTTGGCAGCCAATCAAGCCCCAAGTGTTTCAATCAGCTATTAATTTGATGATAATAACATTAAAATATAAAAATTATTATTAATTAAATTATAATGTAAATGCTAAAATTGATATTACCTATTTTAGTTCTCTTCTAAAGAAAACTAATCACTTTATTAATCTACTTATATGCTACACATTTTTAATTTTTACTTCATATTATTATTTTTATAAACAAATAAATGAAAGTAAAAATGTGTAACATAAAGAATAATAATACACCTAATAAAATACTAAGACAAAAATATTTGGAGTGTTCACTTATTTTTCAAGTAGTATGATTACTCCATAAGCAGTGATATAAAGCATGAAAATTACATATATCTTCTTGTTTAAATTCACTTTTCTTTAATACAATTTTTGTAAGGATAGGGATTCCAAACCAGGTACTCTTGGATGGCTTACTTGCTGTATGAACAATTATATGATTAATATGCATAAAAGAATAAACTTTTAAATAATTTAACAAACTTTAATTACTAATATACAGACTTTTGAAAAGAAATTTGCTGGATTGTTGATATTAAAATACTATAAAATATGTAGAGAAAAGTATAATACTTCAAAATAATATAAAACATTCAAATAAAAAAATTTATCCCAGAATGATATTCAAGATTGTCTTTCATAGACTGAACCCAACAAAGTAAAAGAACTAGAATTAAATGGAATAGCATGGCTAACATATCATATAAAATAGTCCGTAAAATGTAGGATCCAAGGACATCAACAAAGTATTTCATAGTTATCCAGTTTAGTTGCAAAATTCAATTCAAAGCATATGCGATTGGCAGAGGCAAATAGCTAATTAGCAACTAAGGAAAGCAAGAAATGAAAAATACCTGCAAATAAGCAACTATATCAACAGTTGTAGCCCTTGACCCTTCTTCTTGCTGCCTCAGAATCCATTGATAAAGTTTCTCCTGCAAAGGGAAAAAAGATCTATACAGTTAGAGAGGAAGGTATTACACAATGAAAACAAATTCCATACACCAAAACCAGCAAGGAATAATACAGAAATTTTAACATTTTAGAAATTAATTAATTTTTCATTGCTTCAACATTTCACATAAATATTAAAAAGAAAATTCATATAAGATTACAAATGATTGATTGCGTTTGATAGAACAACTAACAACATAATAATTGTTGCGCATAAAAGCAAAATCAAACAGTTCGTTGCACGTGAGATTTAAACTATGGAGATTTCATATTTTATTTTAGATATTATAAAACAAAGGATATAATATTTAAAATAAAGCGATTTCATTAGGTATTTGGTTATCACAACAAATATCGGATTCAATCACGCATAAAAAAAAAAATCATAGGAATCAACCAAGAATAAAATATTATTAAGCAAATAGATACAAAGAGGGATAGGAAGCGAACCAGCGCGTGACGTTCACCGGCCTGAAAAGAAAGGCGTTGGTGGTTCATAGCCTGGGTGTAAAGCTGGGAGAGGGAGTTTGCAGCGCTGCAAAAACTGGTGTACATGGTCCGATCAACCTCGTCAAGGCGCGTGGCGTCGGATTTTCTCTTCTTCGTCATGTTTAATTTTCTAATTGAAAATAAATTACAAGTAAACAAATAAAACTGCTACGATAGAGCGAAAGAGGGTTTTATTTTCTTAAAAAAGAATTTAAAAGATGTAGATTTACATGAAATCGAAGAAGAATTGTAGATTAGGGTAGAGAGAATATGCGGATGTTTTGAGTTTGAAAGAGACGATTATGATATACCAAGGAAGAAGCAGGGCGTTTTTATATGAGCTATATCACATGGGCCCTAATGGGCCGCCTTTCATCGTTCTTTTATTATTATATACGTTTGAAATAAAAATAAAAATTATATAAAATAATATTTTTTTGAAAAAAAAAAGATAATTAATAATGTAAATTATCCATATGATTTTTTTTTATAAATCTAATCTTTATATTCTATCCTGTTAATTTATGACATCAATTTAATTTAGTATTTAAAGACAGTATAGATATTTATTGAAAAATAAAAAAAGATTGTATTTATCTTTTTTCTGCACGGTTGAAAAATAGGAGAAAAATATATTATTAATTAATTAACTTTCCCTTTACTTTTAGGAAAAAGAATAATTGATATTTTGTATGCATATATAGATTTAACTTCTTTTTTAGCTAATTAATTACTGGACACATATACACAAACAAGCAGCATAGGTTATGGGCTTGGTAAACAAAATATATTGAAAATTGTAACCTACATAAAATGCCTAGGTCCAGTCTGGTTAATCTCGGAGAACACAAACATGCTTCCTCAAGATTGAGCCTGTTGGATATGAAAAAGTATATTAAAATAATAAATACTATTTTATATTTATATCTCAAAATTAAATAAAATAAAATAACTCCAAAAAATTGGTTTTCTACTTATTTTGTATCTTTTATAATAAAAAATTTATGTAATAAATTCATATTAAATATGAGAACATAGACTAGAATTCGTCATTAGAAGAATGAGTTAATGAAACTATGAAGAGTGGTTTAAGTCAATGGATTCCTGAAAGAAACATAAAGGGATCTTTGATTGCTTTGGATTAGTATTAGTACTTTACAACTTTAGCTTGGTCATCATCCGCAAGGGGTTGCCTGGAACACAAGGTATTGTAGGTTAGTAAACCTAACACGCTAAGCAATGCTATTATATTGCCAGAATTTTCAATAGTTGTTTGTTTCTTGCTAGATTGGGATGATGGCTAGAACTAGATGTCTCCCCAGTCAAGCGAATACCACCATTATTAGACAAATACAATTATATGACAATAGCACATTAACATTGAACTTGCAATACATTTCAAGATACTTTTCAGATTCCTAGCTTTTCAAGATATTTTACAAGAAAAAAAGATGAACGCAGCAAATGAATGACCATAGAAATTTCAGAAAGGAAAATCTTGGTGTGGACTATCATCAGCACGCATGTCCATGCAATCGTTAGTGCTTGGGGAATCAGTTTCTCTGTTTTGTAGGTTAGTGTGGTAGGTTTCATTATTTCGAGGTTCAATTGTAGAGGAGCTGATGTTATTTGCACCCGGGACTGAGTGGTAGTGCTGAAGGCTCTGACGAACAGGGCTGGAGAGTGCATTTGAAAATACAGAGTTCTTTGCTTGGTAATCCGCAGAACGAACTCCTTGCGCAATTGTGCCTGCTGAAATTGGATTAGAAGAAAAAGGAGCACCTAAGTTGTTCTGGTGTGTTGCAGGCCGAGGGTGCTGCTGCTGCTGAAATGGCTGTCTGGGGGACATTGGGAAATCCTCTGCTCCATATTCAAGCTCATTCTACACAAATTCAAAAAGGATAATTATCAGGAAAAAGAGATGATCAATTGTCACTTCATTTTCCATATAAATGTAACTACATACCATACACAAATAAATTGGTTCATGTCAAATACTAGACATGACACAACGTTAACAAATCTTCTGGATTATGAATGGGTAATACAGTACCGAACAATCATCACCATCCATGCTAAAAAACCATTATATTGATCAAATAGTTACATCTTCATTATAGTTTTAAAATCATGATGTACGGAATAACTAAATAACTCACATACCTTCATATTTTAAAATCATAATGTATGGAGTGACTGAATAGTTTGTGGATGTGTCAAGGCCAACTCAATATCACATAATGAAATTTTTTTCTTAATATGGATCTCAGAGTTGCAGCATGCAAAAAAGAAAACCCCTATCATTTTTACCCCTTCAAAGAAACTAGAGTGATAAGCCTAAACCTACTAATAGCACCATCAGCCAAAATCCGTGCCACATTTTTCCTCAAAAATATTGAACAGCTCCTTATAAAAAGTTAAAAAGGACAAAAAGATTGAATTCACAAAAGAACCTCACCAATTCAAAACCATCACATCAGCCTACTAGAATAGGTTAGGGATGTGCTAGATAATCAGTTCCCATTTCAGTTAAAAAATAGACAATTGGTAGCAGAAGTTGACTATTCAAGCCCAGGGGAATTGATTATTTATTTTACACTAGACTCTCGTCTCATGTACAACTTTCTACTATATCTTGGAGTTACTGCTTAAAGAACCAGAACAGGGCCTTCAAACATTCGATACAATCAATTGACAACCAAAGTTGTTGCTCCCTCAAACTTTGTTTCTTGATAAAACTCAAACTTAATTCGGATATTTTTCTAAAGTGACTTTACTCATTTGAGTCCTAAATCTATAAATATAGTCATCCTTTTTCTCTTTATACTAACTCATTATGTTCCTCAGTTTCTCTCTAATCCCATAAAATTCCAACTCCCAAAGACCAAAAGAAAACAAAGGCTTGTACATTGTCCATTATAGCCACAAAGTTTACCTCCTTCATGAGACCTGCACTGCACAAATCAGTCAAACTTGTATAAAAATCTCAATTTCTTGGGTTCTCGAGAAAAAGCTGAAAAGTTTTAATCTTATTTATCTACAAAGATAAGTGGCTCATTCAATAAGGTGTACATGACTGTTGCTGAATTCAACTGACTGGAACAATATGGGATGTATAGGAAGCCCACAGTTAATATATCAGGATGTATAGGAAGCCTTACAGCAATTGCTTTCCAGGAAAGTATCATTATTTCAACTTCTAACGAAGGGCCTTGCACCCTCGACATCTACCTACTTTACTCTCATTTCCATCCAAAACCCAAAACAGACTTCTAAGTTCTAACCCAGGACCATGCATCTATCAATTAGGAATTCTGGCAAAACGATAGTCTCTTTCATCCTACAGTAAACTCCTCATCCTCCCATCCATTTATTTCATTCTCCTATCAGTCAAATTCTTCAAACAAACTGTTCTAGTTAAATGCTTAACTGTATGGACACTCCAATTAAATTCACCATATGACTGGAATGATAATAAACCATACTTGGTTGAAGCATTAAAAATTCAATACAAAAAAATATATAATTAAGTAGAAAAGAGGTATGTGCAAACAGATTCATGAAACCAAATAAGAGAGAGAAATCACAAACCATACCTGCAAATAAGCAACAATATCAGTTGTCATCACTTTCAATCCTTCTTCTTGCTGCCTCAAAATCCACTCAAAAAGTTTCTCCTGCAGGGAAAAGGGAGAAGGATTTATACAATTAGATGCAATACCAAAAGACCAACCAGGGACACATATGAAATCATAATTGAAAAACTAAAATATGAAAGCCAAGGAATCCCTACAGCACTATTTAAAAATGGGGCGCTACAATCAGAAGGAAGCATTTTAGTCGAGAAACAAGATGATCAGATGAAATTATCCACAAGAAGAGCTATTGACATGTTTTCTAAATCTAAGACGACGCATAGAGAGGATACAGTGCCAATGAAGTAAAAGCAAGGACGAAAATCAACAAGTTCCATTAGGAACACCCAATCAATGCCTTTTTTGCTTTTGAATTTAGGAGATTTATTTAGTTTCCTATGCTTCTAACAATTGCTCATCCAATAATTCATCATTTTAAGCTAATAAAGACTAAAAAAACACTGTTAAGCTTCAACTAGCATTTCAAAACTTCAATTTGCACAAAAAAGAAAAGCAAAATTCCAACATCAATTACACAGCAGGGAAATTCTTATTCAGTATTCAATAACGATACAGAAATGAACATAAAATTTCCACTTCTTTAAGGGAAATAAACAAAGTTGACACCTTTTTACCAGATTACAACAAAAAATAAAACAATCAAATACTACAATAATTTAATTTCTTCAAAAGAAAAACATAATTACGTTTTCTATAATTCTATTCCAAACAGATTGTTCCGTTTAATTTCAATTCATTCTTTTTCAGACATAGTAAATTATCAATCCTCAAGAAGCATATAAAGGAAATTTATAAATAAAGAGATAGAGATATGAGATAATTAGAAAAACCACAAACCAAGGCGTAACGTTCGCCAGCCTGGAAAGAGAGGCTCTGGTGGTTCATGGAGTGGGAATAAAGCTGAGAAAGAGAATTAGCGGCGCTGCAGAAGGCAGTGTACATGCTCCGACTCACCTCGTCCAGGCGCGTAGCATCAGATTTCCTCTTCTTCGACATGAATTTTTTTTTTGTTGTTGTTATAATTATTGTATTTTTAAAAAAAGGAACAAAAAGAAAAGAAACCCTTACAGAGAGAAAGAGGAAAAGAGAAAACAGAGAAGATAGAAATAAGAGGGGAAAGTGGTGGTGATGAGACACAGAAACGTAACGTAACGTAAGAAGTTGGTGGAACCGACACAGAGCGCGTTTGTTTGCGTTCAGCAAAATGCTAATAAACATGCATGTAAATCAAACACATGTTGCTAAAAAATTGGAGAAATTATTTTATGCATCCTTCCTATCATCATATTATTTATGGTTATTTTTAATTATTTAATAAGATTTTAGTAATTTTTTATATCATTGACACAAAATTTTAATTTTTTTTTTTGAACCATGAATCTTGAACCTAAATCTAAACTCAAACCTCGAATCTCGACCCTTGAACCTTCCAAAACTAAGGTTCGAGATTTAGAGTTTAGGGTCGAGTTTAATGTTTGAGGTTCAAGTTCAGGGCTACGGTTCATGATTCAGGATTCAAGGCTTGGGGTAAAATTTTTACCAAAATTATGTGTCAATGACATGGAAAAATTTGTTAAAATGTTATTAAATAATTGGAAAGAGACCATAGATGATGTGGTGGGAAGGGTCCATAAATAATTTCTCCAAAAATAGGTTTCAATTGAATGAATTTTAAAACTTTTAATATTGGGTTAATAAAATATTTGCTACCTGAGTTTTTCCTTTTTCTAATTTAGTATATGTAACACTAGATTTGACAGGTCTTGAGTTTAGGCGAGTAGCCCAAAGGAAATTCGATCGGCGCAATCCTATCCACCCAATTTTTCATCTCCAACACACTCATAAGGCACATAGGTAACAACAGAATTTAGAGTAAGGGATGTTTTCCTAGAAGAGTGTTGGCGTAGGAGGAGAGGTTGGCAAGGATATTAAAGAATTCTTGGGTTGCAAGAGACGTCACCTAAGTTAAGGTATGCCCAGTTTGTCTAGTTTACATATAAGTTACGTACTAACAAGATAGTTAAGATGGAACGACGAGTCAAATCAAAGATATGAAAAGATTTTGGATTCTAGAATATGCTTCTCCACAGCTATAAGCCACCAATAAGAGCAACCTTGAAAGTTAATGACACGTGCTAAGTTCTCCTAGGAGAGCATGGGTTTTCTTTATAAAATATTGCAACTTAGTTTAAAAGGGAAGTATGTTATCTTCTCCCTTCAATTTGAAAATAAAACTATTGTTGCCTTGCTTTAGAGGTTGATCAGGAATTTCTTACTAAGTTAAAACTAAAGACCGGAATTCATGAATAAGGTTGTATTTCACTTGGGGTAAGTATTCTAGACTCGTATCTTGTTTTTGAGAGAATGAGTCTGTTTATGTACGTGAATGGAAAGATAAAGAAGTAAGGCCTTGCATGGTGAATGTTTGCATTTCAAGCGAAATGAGTGAGTTTTGATAATATTCATATGTCTTATAAGCAGTGACTTTTAAAGGGTCCGCAAATAGATGTGTAAACTTGGGGATCAAGCTGTTGTTCATGAAAGTCATGTGAGTCCCTAAATTGAATCTCACATGTATTGCATGCCTTCTAGATATTTCTGTGTTGAGTGACCAAAAGCACGAAGAATAAATATCTATGAACTTGTATGTATGAAAAACATGTTATTTAAAGGTTAAAATTTTAGGACATGAATCTCCGGATTAATGAATAATGGTTATATAAATGTATATGTCATGTAAATATGTTAAGTAATGTGTCTGGTAAGCATAATAATATCTTTCATGAGTGAGTCGATGCATGATGAGTCTGCGTCTGTCTCTGGAGTTGTAAAAGGGGTCTGTCGGGACTAAAAACACGAATCTCTAAAAGGACAAGTCCATGGCCATGGCACTGAAGGACCATATCGTGTAAGACCGTAATTGGTGGATTATGGCATCATATGGTAAGAAGACCATATCGTAATTAGTAGGTTATGGCATCATATGGGAAGAAAACCATATCGTGTAAGACCGTAACCGGTGAGTTATTGCATCATATGAAAAATTTTAATCAAGGTTATTACCTAATGTGATTCTCTGTGTGTCCTAGGACGATGAGGGTAAACCTCACTAAGTGTAAGTCGAGGCAAATCCCAATAGCCTAAATCACCAGGAAAGGAAAAGCCTTTGTGGCGATATCTGTCAAAGAAAAGCCTTTATGGCATAACTCTAGGCAAGAAAGCCTTTGTGGCGAGTACTGGATATTAAGGAATGCCTTTGTGGAAAAACTCTAGATGGGTAAACCTTCATGGCGAATCTCTTAAGGGACGTCTTTGTGGTGAAACTCTGAAAGGAAAACCTTGCCTTTATGGCAATCTTTAGATAAGAAAGCTCTTGTAGCTATCTTTGAAAAGGAATGCCTCTGTAGCAGACTTTGATCAAAAAGAAAAGAAACCGACGAAAAACTCTGATAAACGATGTACAAGGTACACTGAAAGAATGATAAGTATGGAGAAATCTAAAAGAAAGGCTCCATAAGAAGTTTTATGGCAAACCCAGTAAAGTAACATGGTAAGAAGAAGAAGACTAGAATGCATCAACATGAGTGGCGAAAACCAAAGGTACTCTATCTATAAAGCCTTTTCTAACAAGAATGGTAAGAAATTATGAAAGAATAAAGTGAAGAATGCAATCAAGGTATTGATGATAGGTAATGCATGTTATGATCTCGGAAACAAAATGTGACACCAGCAGTAAAAGTTAGCTTGATGACCCAACTAGTATTGGGGCTGTTCCAGATGAATTTTTTCGATCGTATGGTCTTGGAAATTTGGTGCCTGCACAATAGAAGGTAGAATTTTAGTGTTCATATGAAGCAATAATTCATTAACAGATTCACAATTTGGTTTTGAATCAAAATTGTCATCAAACAATATTGCAAGTTCACTTTCATGAAGTGACTCAAAAGTTTCTTTTACTAAGGAGTCATTTATGTCGACACATTTACATTCAAAATTTCACTCTGGTGATTAATAGCATCATAAATGTTAAACTTCACAATCTCCCCGTCAAACTCCATCGTAAGGGTTCCGCTACACACGTCAATCTTAGTACTTGCGGTATTAAGGAAATGTCGCCCCAACAAGATGTCCGAAGACCCAAGAGCATTATCCTCTTTCATTTTCATCACATAAAATTCTGTAGGAAAGATAAGTCCATTGACTTTCACCAATATGTCTTCAAGGACTCTTTCGGGATGTACAATAGACCTATTTGCCAATTGGATGATAACACCTATTTTATTAAAAAAAACCACGTTAAGTGATTCATAAATGGAAAAAGGCATTACATTTATGGAGGCCCTTAAATCACACATAACTTTTTTAATTCCTACGTGGTCTATTTTGTATGGTATTGCAAATATGCCCTTATCTTTACATTTTGTTGGCATCCTTCGCTACAACACCGCAGATACATTTTCACTAACACTTACTTTTTCATTTCTAGTCAATTTCAGCTTGTTGGTGCAAAGCTTCTTAAGGAACTTGGCATATCGCGTAATTTGTTTTATGGCATCCAACAACAGTATGTTAATCTCGACGTTTTTGAATGTTTCAAGGATTTCTTTTTCCTCATTACTTCTCCAATGTTGGTTCAACTATTCTGGAAATTGAGGTTGAATTTTGGGCAATGGAGGTTTCATTCAAACCTGTTCATCGTTCTCCTGCTTTTCCTAGGCGGAATCTTGAACACGATTCTTGTCAGGATTTGGTTCCAGTTCTTTTCCACTTTACAATGTCACTGCATTCATGTCACTCTATCCCCTATTTATAGTACATGAAAAACTTAGTTAGTTCCTATTTAAACTCTAGATGATAATGTTTAAGAGATATAATTTGAAATTAAATCTAAACAATATAATAATAATCCTAACAATACTCCTAAAAATAGAATTCAAAATTAAATAAGGTTTCATGTTCATAAACTCTTCTTTGAAATTTTACCCAAAGTCTTCCACGCTTTGTATTTCAGCACCACTTCTTCCCTATTTCGCATGCTGACCCGTTTTTCTTTAAATTCATTTTTTTGCCCAAAATTTATTTTTGCCTTTAATTTAGTCCCTACAAGATAAAAAACCATAAACAACCCAAATTAGTAAGATCATACTCAAAATATATATGTAATTAACACATAAAAGTATGTCATTTTAGAGTATTATCATGAGTCATTCTAATTATCAAATTATTCAAATCAGCCCACTTGAACAAGAATTCTCACCTTAATTACTTACCATGCGCAAACAAATTAATATGCAATAATTTATAAATTAGTTCGGATTATAGAAACACAAACTGTAAACATCGAGCTACTTGTCGATGACCTTGTCTTTTCCCTTATTTTTCGAGGAATCCGTATCATCATTAGCTAAAAAGTAAAAAAAAAAAAAAACAACAAATTTCATCAATACACAATAATTTCACATTCAATTGCTAATTTACATAACTTTTGTGTTTTATTCAATTTAGTCCCTAAAACTGAGACTAGCTTAACTTTCACATTTAACCCCAAATTTTTATACCAATTTCACTCTAAGCTAAATTTAACTCCCTCTTTTTGAATTCTACCGCTAAATTTTGGAAATTTCTCAATTTTCTCAAAATCAACAATTTACTTCATAATTTAGTCATTTTTTTCACTTCTAACCTAAAAATCTATCAAATTAATTCCTAAATCTTTAACTACTCAACAATAGTAACATTTAAAATCTTAAGCAGTATCGAAAAATAAGACATGAATTAACTACCTCATCAGATCGGAATTCTAAAAACATAAACAAGAAAATAACTAAATTTAACTAACCAAATCAAGCTCCAAAAATTGAACTCAATGGCCGAAAGCTTCTTTTCTTTTCTCTCCAATTCAACATGCGAAATGTGATGAATAAAATGGTTTTGTTTTGTTTTGTTTTTTATTCTCCTATCTTTTTCTTTTCCTTATATTTTATTAACTTAAATTATGTTTTATTTTAATAAAATATTATAACATTTTAATCTTTCAAACATTAATGCGGTCTTCTAATAACTAAAACCAAGGTATATTTGCTTTTTAAGTCCTTTAGTTATAGTTTTACCTTATAATTTAATTATAATTTAACTTTTGATTCTAACGCGATTTAACCCCTACAACTTAATTAATTCCTAATTCATCAAAATTACTTCACCAAAAATTCAATTCACCTCTAATATAACTTTGTAAATATTTAATAAAATTATTTACGAGTCTGGTTTACAGAAATGGAGTTTCGAAATCACACTACCCGACACCCCTGATTTTCGAGTTGTTACAGATTTATTTGATGTGGAATTAAATTAGGCAGTAGTGAGAAATGTTTAACTAGAGAATTTGATTAAAGAATTTTCTTGAAAAATTAATTTGGAAAATCTAAGTGATTTTTGAAAAAATTAATTTTGATCAAGTAAAATTAAATTACTCAAATTAATTAAAATTAATATGGTATTTTTGAAAATTAATTTTCAAGCTAGACAATTGACATAATGGATAATTGGACTTAAAAATTAGACCTGAGTTCAAAATTTGGGCTCGAGAACCCAAAACTGAGATCGAGACCCAAAAAGTGATCAAATCGGGTGTAGTATGTAAAACTGAGCTGACAGTCCAACCGGTGGTAAGACTAGATCGGTCGGGCCATCATTGGCCCGAACTGAACCGACTCGGGGTACCATGAGGGTGTCGCACATGTGATAGCATTAGCAGACATGACTGTGCCAGCGACTGCGACGATAGCATTACGATGGCTGGCTAATGGTAGACAGTAGTGATTCTTCGGTGGTTGAGCAGTGAAAGAATTACATTTTTACTGAGACTCTTCCAAAGAATTTGATTTCAGATTAACTATTTTAAAAAAATATTATTTTAATACATTTAATATTTAATTTAATTTAATACTTATCTTAATAGTGTTCTATTAATTTAATATTAAATTGATTATCTTAATATTAAATTGAATCTATTATTTATCTTGATAAGTGTTATATTAATTTAATATTACAGTGATTAAATTTAATCAAAGTTGAACTCTTTAAACTCTTCCTGTATAAAGAGAGTATTGAGTCATTATTTTTCACATAGTTGAATTCAAGAGAAAGATGTAGAAATAAAATTCTTTGAAGAAATTATTTCAGAAGATTTCTAGAGATTTTTTATTGTTTACAACTTAGCCCAAGATTTTATAGAAATTGTAAAATTGCCCCACTAATAATTTTGTGAAAAGTTTTCTGATTTACAGCGAGCCCACACTCAGTAGACATGAGCTTGAGGATAGTGGAGAAGACTACTCAGTCGAAGCGTTCATCCTAGACGAATCGAAAAGATACAATTTTGATTTAGTGTTTATTACTTTAGATATCACAACCAAGTTCTAGTTTTGGGAAAAAAAAATTAAAACTTTGTTTTTTCCTGAAACGTATTTTTCGTTGCGTTTTCAAACTCGGTTTTCTAACAGATAAAATATATGCACTTACCCTTTTGATGAATTGTGTTGGATGATAGGTAAGCCATGTTTGCATATTAAAATTATCGTATAATTATTATGTGAGGTAAGTTAACTATTGAATTTGTATGAGCTTACTAGTATTCTTAATACTTACGCCTAGGTTTCTTTTATCTTATAGATGTTTAAAGTTCAAAACGTGACAACTGGATCAGCAAGAAGATCACACTATCTACCTAAGTTTTGGTACACTCCTAATTTTGTTAGAGTCGATTTAGGTGACACATATATAGATTTTTGGTCATTTGTAAACAAATATGTTAAATTTTGAAGGTGATTACTTTGTATTTTCATGATGTATGTAAATAAAATGAACTCAGGTTCTGTTATATTTTGTATTTTAAGTTTCGCGAGACTTATCGCAGTGTGGGGTATCCATGAAACAGTTTTCCATTTAGGTATCAACAGGAAATTATAAAATTTGGTGTTCGCCTTACTTTCCATAATATTGGTATCCGTAGAATAATTTGCAGCTTAACCATCTAAATTTCAAATACGCAAAAGGACGATCCACAGGATCGGTCCGCCATATATTAATCCGCGACACGGCTCGCCATGTATGTTTGATATATGTGTTAATAATGTGAGTATCGTATGGTAACCTCAAGTAGCTTAGGTCTGACGACCGGACTGAGCTTGGGGTGTTACAGGATATGTTGGTTTGAATTAGCTAATGTTTGAGGTTATGCATTATTTGCTAAGTAGGTCATGTTTATTTTGGTTTTAAATTATGTTTGAATGCTATTTGAATAGTTAAAAGTGGTGAGAATGAATTGGTAATGTGTTGTGTTCTCATGAACATTATTTGAATGGTATTTTTATTGTGATAAAGCATGGAAAAATGATGATTTTGGATGGTTAATAAACCAAGGATTGGTTGATTGAATTGGTATAGTTTGGATTGATTTGTTGTTGTCAAATTTGTGGAAATGTTAGAATGGGAGTTTAAAAGTAGTTAAATGAATGTTTAGACATGTTTTTCGATTGGTTTTGTGAATGATATAAGTGTGCATTTATGCACCAATTGTGCAAATGGTTTGGCTTGACATGGAATAGGTACCAAATGGCCTAAATTGTATCAAAACAGAGTCCACGTCAAAACGAGAAACTCTCATCATCGCAATGTTAGTTGACAGTTTGTGATGTCCCAATGTCGAGTGGCTGGATGTCACAACATGACAAACTATTTTGCGACGTCACTACATGAAAAAGGCAACGCCACGATGTCGACCCTGGACTTTCAAAACTTTTCAATTTGGTCCTAATTTATGCTTAGGTTAACAAAATAGCTTTTGTAAGCTCGATTAAGGCTCGGATTTAGTTGTGAATCATATTATGAATGTGTTTAAGTCATAAATGTTTGTCGATTGATATATTTACTGTATTTTGATGAGAATTACTTTGAAAACAGATGTGACAGCCTGTAACTCAGACTCGATGATCGGGTTAGGCAAGAGGTGTTACACTTTCTACTAGTGAAAGGAGATTTGTTTTTTAATAAATAAGCTTTTTCCAAACTCTACCAATGATGATGTTGTAATCCCCATGATATCCTTTTGGTGTAGATGGGGAATCCAAGATATTTCCCAAGTTATAATGTCACATTAATATTCAGGGTGTTAGTAACCCAAGATTTCCTATAAAATTTGATGATTTGGCATTATTCCTTCATAAACAAGTCAAGTTTATTTAAGAGTCTCGATAATTTTCTTGTCCATTTTTGGGGAAAAATGGTGTCATAAAGGAAGGCCACTTCTGTCACAAATGAGTTACCATGTTCTCTAGTCCACTTCTTTGAGGATTTAGAGATTAAGGAAATTTATGTACAAGATAAATATATAAGGATCCAGGAGATCTTCTCACCTAATCCCACAAGAAGGTTGGAAGCATTGTATTTGGATAATCAATAAGACCTTAGTTGAAGTAGTGGAGATGAAATTCATTATTAGAGTTATAAAAAATCTTGGTTACAATAAAGATGATATTATCTTTAACTTGGGATCATTATCTCTGGTAGAAGAAAGGGTGCAATCCATCTAGTCTTGAGGCTTTAATTGGTCTAAAAGACCAAACAGTTCTGGCAACACATTGTTGATTTTAACATGCAGTTCTTGTTTATCTCCATTCAAAAGCTGGGGCCAACTAAGATTAATCTCACTAGGGATGAGGTTAAAATATTTTTTAGTAGAAAACGTGTAACACCCCATACCCGACCCAATCACAGAGTCAAGTCATCAGGATGTCACATTCGTTGCCGAAGCAACCACTGAAAATTTTAGATCAATGTATCATATTATTTAATTAATATAGATAATTAATTTATTTCAGTAATAATTGAATTTACGATAGAATTAATTATGAGTTAAGGAGCTCATTAAAACATTCACAATTGATCAAAGGCCAAATTGTATAGTTCATAAAAAATTTTGAACATTCGCCGCGACGTTGGGGTTTCCACGTCGTGAGATGGTGAACTTGTCATCGTGATGTTGTCTCCATTTTCCTACAAGTTTCACGCTTTATTTTTATTTATTTATTTTTTTATATCATTACCTGAACTGTATTCAAATGTCATAACTGCCACTTCATTTTACATATCATCCACTTACTTCTATTTCTAATCTCAAGTGCTCACAAAAACATGATATTCAATCAAAGATAATAAAGTTTATAAAATTAACACAAATATTAAAGTTTTACAAATAAGACCATTAGAGGACTTGAACTTTCAAAGTAATTTACCCACTTTATATATATTTCATATTTATTTCTAAATTGTGCCAATCAATTTAATTCTTCATAAAATTTTAACAAGAACTCAATATCACATCAATTAACAATTATTCACTTATTATTTTATCAATTTGTTTAAACATATTCACATGTATTAATCATTCCATCACTTACAACCATTTTGAAACATTTCAAATTCATCTACTATATATATATATATATATTCATATATATTTTTTCTCCTCATTCTCTCCATTCCACATCATTTATTTATATATTTAGTAGAATCTTAAGCTTTTAGTATATAACATGCTTACATGTAACATTGTCTATAATTCCACTATTTACTTATATGTTCACATCAAAGTTGTTCACTTGTGTCATAGTCACTAAATTATTTATATCTTGAGCTACATAATTCGAAATTAAGATCCACTTGATGTTTTTGAAACTAGACTCAAATATATTTTTGAAACACCCTATACCCGTATCCTATGCCTGGGCGGAATATGAGGCGTTACCTAACTTTAACTCATACTTACAACAAATCCGAGTCTTCATGACTTGGAAAATTGAAAACTTTCTTAAACTTATCAATATATTCTTAATATGGGCTTACGAGGCCCAAAACACACATCAGTACTCATTTGGGATCAATCTGGGTCCTTAAACCTACTTAAAAAAAATTTCCTTTAAAACAACGTCCGTGTGACCATTTCGACATGGTCGTGCTGATGGCCTATGTGGGTCACACGGCCTAAGCACCCTGGGACACGCCTGTGTCGCACACTCGTGTAAAATTAATTTCTAATTCACTCTTACAGGGGTTTTCACACGGCCAGACACACGCCTGTGTCAATGGCCCGTGTCCCTCACACGGCCACGACACGCCTGTGTTCGAGCCCGTGTGCGAAAACATGGACATTCTGTTTCTGACGTCAGCATGCTCAAAATATCACACGGCCAATGCACACGCCCATGTGCTAGGTCGTGTCCTCTACACGGCTGAGACACACAGCCGTGTCTCTGCCCGTGTGTTTAATACCATGCATACTGACTTGAAATTTTTACGTGCAAGGGACACACGACCGGTCTACACGCCCATGGGGCAGACTGTGTGTCACACACGACTTAGACACAGACACACGCCTGTATACCTACTCGTGTGGACAATATAAGACTATTTACCAAGCCCCATTGTCACCCTTACATATGTAGTTCCATACAAATATCAACCAATACCAAAATGAACATAATTTCCATAATCAAATCAGCCACAATTGTAACGCCCCTAACTCGAATCCGTCACCGGAATGAAGTTACGGAGCATTACTGGAGTTACCGATTTCTTTATCAAATATTTTATTATATCATCTAATATTCATATTTGGAACCAATTAAAATCAACCATATTGTCCCTTAAACGTACTTATTTTTCTCGATATGTTTTACTTGAATTTATTACTCGTCTCACTATACTTAATTTCCTTGTATCAACGTATCAAAGATAATCACATATTTACATGTCATGATAAATATCATTCTCTTGCCATTTCATCATAAACATAAATCAGGTAATTCATTATATTGAAAATACAATTCAAGTTACACTAACTTACCTCGTTGCTTGTTCATATTTATAATTTCATTAATTCGATATCTTTTCTTTTCCACGTTCAAGTCTCGTATTCGAGTCATCCGAATCTTTATAAATAAATCTGATCGTCGTTTTCATTTATTTCATGTTCTAATATGTTCAATTAATACTCCAAACAAAACCATTTTACCCCTAAACTTTTAATTAATGACGATTTCATCCTTAGGATCATAAAAATAAAATTCTTGCAATTTTATCCTTATTTCCAGCTGTTATTCTCATACAAATTGATAACAACCCATGAATTCTATAAAATATCAGAATTTTCCATAATTTCAACACTTTTTAATTCAATCCTTAAAACATATTTTTCCTCGATCTTGAACTAAATTAATAATTTTTGTTCAATTTTGCAATTTTAAATAATAAAATAATCCATTTCATGCAAATTGGTCATTTTTAACATTTTTATAAAATTTCCCATAAAGTTTTACTTTTATTCAATTTAGTCCCTGAGCCTAAAACATGCAAATTAGCCATGCTAGCTGAATATTCATACATATTTTCCTCCTCCTCCTCTCCATTCCACATCCTTAATTTACTTAACTTGCTATAAATAACATTATCAATAATATCTCTATTTACTTATATGTATATTCAAAACTGCCCATTTGAGTCATAGTTACTAAATTATTTATATCTTGAGCTAAAGAACTCGAAATTAAGATCTGATAATTTTCCCTAAAACTAGACTTACAATAAAATTTTTAGAATTTTTGGTTTAGCCAATAAGTACAGTTTATTTTTTAAAGTCACCTCTGTTATGCTATTTGACAGTTCTGACCCTTCTTCACTAAAAATTAATCATCTCCTCGTACAGAATTTGAATGATGTTCCCGTTTGTTTCTATTTAAAATAAAATCATTCAAGATTTTAAAAATATAAATTTAAGCCCTAATTATTTTTCTCCAATTTTTGATGATTTTCCAAAGTCAGAACAGGGGAACCCAAAATTATTCTAACCTTGTCTAATTAAATTTGTTATATCTCACAATTTACAATTTCATTACTTACACCGTTTCTTCTATAAAAAACTAGACTCAATAAAATTTAATTTCATATTTTATTCAACTTCTAATTCAATTTCCTCAATTTTTGGTGATTTTTCAAAATTAAACCACTGTTGCTGTCCAAAACTGTTTTAGTGCAAGATATTAATTACCATGTTTATAACACCCTTATTTTCTTTCTCTACACTATTTCTAAATTGATAATTTCATTCAATTTATTTATTTAAATAATAAAACAATTCATTTCAAATTTCACTTTCCAATAACATACTATCAAATATTTATCTCAATTTTATTCAATTCAATATTGATGCTTACCTTAAATTTTTTTACTTACTACACACATAAATTTAAATATAACATTTATTCATTCCTTTATGACTTCGGACTCATCATAATCATCTTTTACTTATATACTTGAGTATCACTTTCAACATTATCAGAATTAGCTCGGTTGGGAAACATCTCTATCTTTAAGTAAAACAAATCTCATCAGAGTCAGAAGATATCACACTATCACAGGTTATGTGATGTATTTCTAGGCTTCACATTTCACATGTGCTACATTTGGTCCGAGAACCAACTAAATGTGCAAATTTTAGTATTCTCTAACCAGATTTCATTTCTTTTCAGAATCATTTTCAACTGTAATTTTCTCAGTTCTTCTACACTATATGTGCAGATTATTAACAACAGATAACTTACCCATTCAGATAAACTCTGTACCTTGAAGCAATTTGGGAATCGATTGAGAAACAGGAGAGGTAATTATCGTAACAGATACAGTTTCTTCTATTCACTGAAGAGCATCAATTATAATTCTAAATAGTTATGTATTATCTCTTTCTCTATTATTTCATTATTAAACATTCAGTGGTTCATTACTCATTAAATTAATATTCAATATTGTCGATTCAGTTTTCATCTAGTTCACGAGACTCTTTGTCTCCAGTATATATTTCATGACCAATACTATCGATATGTTCATCTAACATTTTCAACTATAAAATAGAAACAAACAAATATATCAGCATCCGATCCCGATTCAATTTCGACTCAACTATGACATGCACCTCTAGACTCAATTTCGAGCTCGATTTAGTTCGAGAATCGGCTAAACCTGAACAACTCTGATACCACTAAATGTAACGCCCCTAACCCGAATTCGTCACCGGAATAGAGTTACGGAGCATTACCGGAGTTACCGATTTATTTATCAGATATTTTATTATTTCATCTAATATTCATATTTGGAACCAATTAAAATCAAACATATTGTCTCTTAAACGTACTTATTTTTCTCGATATGTTTTACTTGAATTTATTACTCGTCTCACTATACTTAATTTCTTTGTATCAACGTATCAAAGATAATCACATATTTACATGTCATGATAAATATCATTCTCTTGCCATTTCATCATAAACATAAATCAGGTAATTCATTATATCGAAAATACAATTCAAGTTACACTAACTTACCTCGTTGCTTGTTCATATTTATAATTTCATTAATCCGATATCTTTTCTTTTCCATGTTCAAGTCTCGTATTCGAGTCATCTAAATTTTTATAAATAAATTTGATCATCGTTTTCATTTATTTCATGTTCTAATACGTTCAATGAATACTCCAAACAAAATTATCATTTTACCCCTAAACTTTTAATTAATGACGATTTCATCCTTAGGCTCAAAAAAATAAAATTCTTGCAATTTAATCCTTATTTCCAACTGTTATTCTCATACAAATTGATAACAACCCATGAATTCTATAAAATATCAGAATTTAACATAATTTCAACACTTTTCAATCCAATCCTTAAAACATATTTTTCCTCAATCTTGAACTAAATTAATAATTTTTGTTCAATTTTGCAATTTTAAATAATAAAATAATCCATCTCATGCAAATTGGTCATTTCTAACATTTTTACAAAATTGCCCATAAAGTTTTACTTTTATTCAATTTAGTCCCTGAGCCTAAAACATGCAAATTAGCCATGCTAGCTGAATATTCATACATATTTTCCTCCTCCTCCTCTCCATTCCACATCCTTAATTTACTTAACTTGCTATAAATAACATTATCAATAATTTCACTATTTCCTTATATGTATATTCAAAACTGTCCATTTGAGTCATAGTTACTAAATTATTTATATCTTGAGCTAAAGAACTCAAAATTAAGATCCGATAATTTTATATAAAACTAGACTTACATATCTTCTTACCATAAAATTTTAAGAATTTTTGGTTTAGCCAATAAGTACAATCTATTCTTTAAAGTCACCTTTGTTATGCTGTCTGACAATTCTGATCCTTCTTCACTAAAAATTAATTATCTCCTCGTACAGAATTTGAATGATGTTCTCGTTTGTTTCTATTTAAAATAAACTCATTCAAGATTCTAAAAATATAAATTTAAGCCCTTAATTATTTTTCTCCAATTTTTGATGATTTTCCAAAGTCAGAATAGGGGAACCCAAAATTATTCTGACCTTGTCTAACTAAATTTGTTATATCTCACAATTTACAATTTCATTACTTACACCGTTTCTTCTATGAAAACCTAGACTCAATAAAATTTAATGTCTTATTTTATTCAACTTCTAATTCAATTTCTACAATTTTTGGTGATTTTTCAAAGTTAAACTACAGCTGCTGTCCAAAACTGTTTTAGTGCAAGATATTAATTACCATGTTTATAACACCCTTATTTTCTTTCTCTACACTATTTCTCATCACTTTCTCTTATTTTCTCTTTACTAACATATCAATAACATAGGAACATATGTAAGGAAACTCTACATTAACATCAATCTCATGCTTTTTCAATAATATCAAACTTAAAAATATATTGAAATCATGATATTCTTACCTTGTTCTATTGATTTCAATCTTCATCTTGATTTTCTCTCTCCTTTAGCTTCCATTTCTTGAATCCAACTTGATATTCTAACTTCCCATAGTCTTCTTAACATTTTTCTCTCTTGGTAGCTATGGAAATTCTTTTGATTTTTGGGTGAAAATGGTGAATTTTTTGTAGAATGACCAAATTGTAAAGAAAATAAAATTTTCTTTCTTTTCTTCTCTTCCAACGTTGGTTGCATGGAAGATGGATGGTGTTGTTCCCTCTCTTTTTTTTTTCTTTCCATACACATATATATACTAAATAAAATAATAAAATAATAATAAATATCTTATTAAAATATTAAATACATAATAATTATCTTCTTGAGTCATCACTTAATTTGGTAAAATTACAATTTAGTCCCTCATAATTCTTCACCTATTCAATTTGGTCCTAATTTATCAATTTTCCTTGGTTTATAGATTATTTCACCCTTAAAATATTTGCAATATTAGTCCTTCAAATTTTTCATATTTACACTTCAACCCCTTAAATTTTGAGTATTTACTATTGGGCAACAAAACTTTTCTCACTTTTACAATTTAGTCCTTTCTTGAATTAATATGTCATAATATACTTCCCAATGACATAACTCAAATTTCCTCTTCTTGTCACTTTATTTCCTTATTTTACTATATAAATGATAATATCTTACTATAAAAATTTTCGAGGTGTTAGAACAATCACTACAGGAAAATAGAGCTTTAGCTGCGTTTTTAGCGGCGTTTTTTGAAAAAACGCCGCAAAAATTGTAAAATACAGAGAAACGCCCCTAAAAACAGAGCAATAGCGGCACTTTTGGTAAAACGCCGCTAAAAACAGAGCAATAGCGGCGCTTTTGGTAAAACGCCGCTAAAAACCAGAGCACTAGCGGCGCTTTCGTTAAAACGCCGCTAAAAACCAGAGCATTAGCGGCGCTTTTGGTAAAACGCCGCTAAAAACCAGAGCAATAGCGGCACTTTCAGTAAAACGCCACTAAAAACTAGAGCATTAGCGGCACTTTCGATAAAACGCCGCTAAAAACTAGAGCATTAGCGGCGCTTTCAATAAAACACCGCTAAAAGTCATATAACCCCTAAACCCCAAAAAAATCATAAACACTAATTTATAACCCCTAAAACACTAAACCTCTAGACCCTAAAAAACCCTAAACACTAAGCTATAACCTCTAAAACCCTAATGTTGATGTGTATATACATAGATATTAATGTAAAAGCTTATGTTCATAATAAAATATGGAAGCAATACTTAATATTGATTACATTTATTTTTGGGTTTAGGGTTTAATATTTAAGGTTTAAGGTCTATGGTTTAGGATTTTATGGTTTAAGGTTTAATGGCCATGGGTATATAGTATGTTAATCTCAAGTGAATCATATTCAATAATTAAATCCTAAACCCTATAATTAATTATTGTTATCGATAATATATATCTTGATTTTGATAAAAAAATATTTCTTATATATTAATAAGGTGTTATATTGTTTAATGGATTGAAGGGATATTTCGTGGAAAACGTTTTAAATGATAAGTCTACCTTTAAATTTTATTAATAGTTTTTTGTTTTTACTATTTTAATATTTATCTATACTGATTAATTATTTATTTATACGAACGAAAATTCTCTGGACTCATTTGTGTCTCCACGTTTTTTAATTGTAACTCATTCTCTTTTTAAAATATATATTTGTGTCTCCACGTTTTTTCATTTTCTTTTACACAATTATTGATATAACATCATTTTATATTTATATATTGCATGCATACATAAATATTTATATTTATTCAATATAAATATATATTGGTGTTTTTATTTTTTTAAATGTGTATGATTAAATCAAAATTAAAGTTTCAACTACACATTTAAACCACAATTAGAATTTCACGTCTACAATTACACATTAAATCGAAATAAAAATAAAAATTTAAAATTTAAAATTTAAAATTTAAAAATAAAAAAATTAAAAAATTAAAAAATTAAAAACTTAAAAATTTTAAATTTTAAAAATTAATATTTTAGTCCATATTTCAATTAAAAAGTTTAATATTCAAAACTCCAAAAAATGATAAACTCAGTACAAAAATTTTGAAAGAAAAAAATAAAAAATATATGTTAAAAATGAAAAAAAATTAAAATTAAACAATAAAAGAAAAAAATAAAAATAAATGTTAAAAATAAAAAAAATTAAACAATAGTGGCGTTTTTCGTAAAAACGCCACAAAAGATTGAGCTATAGTGGCGTTTTTAATGGAAACGCCGCTAAAGACCACTAATTTTTTATTACCCGTTCATTACTCCCTCTTCTTCTCCTGGAAAATTTAGTTGCGCGCCCTAAATCCCTAAGTAAAAATTTGCCCCCAAATTTCCCATTTCCAACAACACCAAGTCAATACACCTACACCAATCACACTTCATTTTCCTTTTCATTTTACTGCACTGAATTCATCCACCATAGCTGGGACAACAGGACGGAGCAAATGTCTGAGGACGATGAGAGGTAGCAATCTCCGCCGTCGGATCTTGAGTTCGTTTCCAACAAGGCGCGGAACTGTAACGCCACGGGATCTGGCTCTGGTCACTCGGAGTTCCAGTAGACGTACCCGGACCAAGTTCTGGAGAACATGTTGGAGAACGTTTTTAGGGTTTAAAGAACTTGTTCTCGTTTGCTGCGATGGGTTTGGAATTAGTGGCCTTGCTATTTTCGTTAACAAGTGCAGGTATTTTTCTTCCTTATTTTTGCTTTATTAATGTTGTTCATTATTTACTAATAACTCATTGATTGAATCTATTTATGGTGTTAAGAGTAATGTTTGTTAGCTTATATAATATGGGATTGAGAAAAAAAATTGTTGTTGTATTGAGATTTTTGTTTGATCTGATTGGTTGTGTTTATAGATTGAATGTTTTTAGATCTGTTTATGGTTTTCTAAAAATATACTATTTTTCTGAAAATTATTTGTCTTTGTCTTCATGTTCTTCTAATATCTTTTCATTTTCCTCTCTTCCTTCTTCTAATGAAAAGAGACTATAATTTCATGTACTGATGTTGGAATTTATACTGCTTGTTAACAGCTCTGCTCTGCTCTGTTTCTTGATATATTGAATTAAGTGTTTATTTTCAATATTTCTGAAATATTTTCTCAGTTTTAAGACTTTATACTTTCTAAAACCCTTTGGCATGAAGGATTCTTTTCAAATCATAGTTTAAAGATGGAAATTGATGTCTAAGTATTGAATTGTTTTTATCTTTTTGCATTTTTATGGGGACATCTAAACCAAGATGAAGATTGTACTTTTGATACCTAGTCCTATATTTCCCTACTATATTTTTGGAGCAATTTATAATTTAAAAAGGCAGCAGTGGCTGGAACTGCAAGAGGCTATTGATTTTATATCTCTGTTCTGGTAAAGTGGGCTTTGTGCTTCAGTTAGAGCTGCCTTGGTTCTTAGTGGTAGTATGGGTTCTTTCTAATTCAAAAATGAGAAAGAAAAGGAAAGAATGGGCAGATAATGTATCTCTATTATAGTACTAGATTTTGGTTGATTCAACATTAAGAAGATAGTTGAAGTGCTGGAGAACAATGATTTATCATATAGCATTGTAGCAAATACAAGATAACAATTTTCTGGCATTCGCTTTTATGAAGAAGCTCTAACTAAAACATTTAGTTCCTGGATGCTTCTCCAATAACATCTTTCATTTGATCCATCGTTTCGAACAAGTTTTTTATTTTTCATGTTCAATACTTTTTGGAGGTGATGAAAGTGCCACGATTAGAGTCAAAACTAAGAGTGTTTTGTTTCAAGATTCAGTTCCGAACTCAGGTTTGGCGGTATCTCCATAGTAAATATGATTTGATAAATTTACAATATTATTCAATAATTAATCTCCTTCTTGTTTCTCCTTTTTTCTTTTATTGAATCACTTGTTTATCCTCTGTTCTTACATTTTTTTTACCACCTGCAGGTTTCTGAATTTTAAAGGAGCTTAAATACTGTAAATTCTGCATGTAATGAGGTATATCATTAATGTTGTTGATGACGGTAGTGTTTATTCGTTCTTATCTAGGAAATACATTGAACCAAGGAACTGCAAGGGTAAGTGACATTCAATTTCTCCTTTTGGCTTCAGATCTTTGATGCTACAATTGCTGCTTGTAAAAAAATTATGCAGAGAAAATATTACTAGCTAAACCACATATAATGTATTACTAAAACCAATTAACGTTGGCTGTCCAAATCCTTGCATTATCTAAGAATTGGGTAATATTCAAACCGATCAAAAACTAATAAAAATAATTTTGCTATTTGCATAGCTATGATGATAACACTTAAGAGAATCGTAGATAAAAGCAATCACTTTTTCACATTCTCGCATCGTTGACATTACACACAGAACTTTTACTCATATGTTTCCATTTACTTCCATTAAGAAAGAAGATGATTGTAGTTTGTTAGCAATACTGAGATTGCTACTGAAGTAATACATCCATATATATTTGAATGATGTTTAATTAAATTGATAAATATGAGAAAAAAGTTTAACCTTTTGATTCTGCAGTCATTGATGATTCATTATATTAACCTTTTGATTTGAGAGTTTATTATTAAACCCTTTTAAAAAAGTTTCAAGCAGATATACTATAATATTAGAAATTTATGATGCATCATGTTACTGACATGGGGACATGTATGTAGGATTTTTTAGATACGTAATCTTATAAGTTTTAAAAAATTATGAAAATATTTAACTTAAACATTAATTATGGGAATAATTTGATTTTTATAGTAGAGTTAAATGTCTTTATTTTTTCAGGTGATATCAACTTAAAAATTTAAAACAAAAAAGTTTTAATACTGACTAACAAATTGGCGGCACCAGATTTAAATATGCAGGGACAAAATATTTTGGGCAATTTTGCCCAGCAGAATTAAGCTAATTTTATGGTTCTACCTTTAATTAATGCAGGACTGAGCAATGCTTCCTTTACAGGTCAGTTTCTTGTTTCTTTGTCATGGATGGATGTATTTATTGGAATATGGAACAAAGTAACTTAATACAAAGAAATTTTACATTTGATTTTCTATGCCTTTTAGATCACCTCTAATTTTAAGATTGATTGCAAATGACTAATATTGTGAAATAACACTTACATAAGATAAAGTAGTAACTCGGCTTTGGTATGCGGGGATGAACCGCTTTGGTTGGAATTGCTTGATAATTAATGTTGTGGAATTTTTTTTATCCGAGAGTAATTTGGATGCGAATGTAACATTAAATGTAATAACCCTTTACATTAACAAAAACCACTGCCTTCATCTAGCAAATGATTTCATTTCAGGGTGATATTGGTGATTTTGGGTTTTATTTATGTTTTATGGCATATTCAAAGTCTGCAGTTAAATTTACAGTGAGCCAGTTGACCGCATTTCTTTTTTCATTTTTTACAACTTTTTCTGACCAACAATTTATTTGTTACATATATGTTTTATTTTATTTTAATCGTTAATTGTATGTCACTAATACTTAATTGTTATAATTTTTTACATAAATGTTTTTTTTTACTCGAGGCTAAGAAGTTAGCATCACAATATCAAAAGGAAGCGGACAAATGCAATTCGGGTATGGAGACGTGCGAAGAAGTAAGAGAGAAAGCTGAAGAAGCACCGCTCGGCTCAAAATGAAATTAACAAAGAATGTGGGAAATAAGAGCTCGTCGTAAAGGGTGGAGAGAAAAGGTCGCCAAATCTAATGCACGTATGCATACAAGGTAACCTCCAGTTTGTCTAAACCATCCACCATGGCCTCGATAGGAAGAAAATTAGTAGAAAACGTATTTCTTTCCTTCTTTCTTTTCCACTGCTCAAAGTGCTCAAACATTGTAGTAAACATTATATTTGATAATTTTGGATATTCAAATCTTATATTTTACATGGTTATGATTTAAGTCCTTATTTCATTTAAGTAACTTCATTATAATATCTTATTTTATTGATATTTTTATATTTAATCTAGTTTTTATTATTTATTTTAGTTTTGATTCTAAATTTTTATTTTTATTTTAATATTTAAGATAACTTGGGTTCTAACTTTTAGATTTTAATTGTGTTATTAATTTATTATTTTAAATTCTAAATTTAAATTCATTAATTTTTGTATTTAGTTTTAAAGTTAAAATTTTAATAGAAAATTTAATTTGATAATGAATTTTAATAGAAAATTTTTATATTTATATCATGGACATTATTTTTATATTTTTCATGACCTTTATAATATTTTATATATTTTTTTTGAATTTATGACCTTTAGCGGCGTTTGTGGGAAAAGCGCCGCTAAAGGCCATGACCTTTAGCGGCATTTGTGGGAAAAGCGCCGCTAAAGGCCATGACCTTTAGTGGCGTTTGTGGAAAAAGCGCCACTAAAAGGCCATGACCTTTAGCGGCGTTTGTGGGAAAAGTGCCGCTAAAAGGCCATGACCTTCAGCGGCGTTTTTTAAAATAAACGCCGCAAACTTTTGTGGCGCCATCTATAGCGGCGTTTTTTGTGGCGCTTGTAAAAGCGCCGCTAAAGGCCTAAAAAAATGCCGCTAAAAGTTAATTTTGCTGTAGTCAATAGACATTCATTCAACCATGATAATGCATATTTTACAAATTCAAAATGAATGTTAGCCATTATTCAAGGCTTAACACAAATTGAAGGGTTTTCCCAACCCAAGCCAATACATATGACCAATCCTCAATGACACAAAATAATAAACTCTAAGTCTTATACATGCCATACTCAAAAATATAAATCCAACTATATCGAATGCTTCGGTTGATAGTGTAATTGATATCTCTGACTTCCTGTGATCCTTGAGCTAATTAGGCGGCACTGTAAGGAAATGGAGAGAAAATGGAGTAAGCATAAAAGCTGAGTAACTTGCATGTAAGTAAGTATACAACAACAATTTATCAATAATCAACATACTCATAACACCAAGGTGGGCATAAGCATAACTTACTTATTACCATCTATACAAATCACATATTGTATGTTAAGCTCATGTCTCATGCGTACCAATTAGGTACCTGTGCCACTTACAACACGATTATACTTTCCTCATTAGCTTAAGAATATAACTTTCACCGTTGAACCATTCGAAAAGCTATCGGATATTCACTAAGCCTCAAACATAGGGTATAATGCCGATGCCATGTCCCAGACATGGTCTTACATTGATACATCTCTCAAGTCGATGCCATGTTCTAGACATGGTCTTACACTAACTATCATCTCGTAGCCGATACATGTCCCAAACATGTCTTACATTAGTTTACGTCTCGAGGCTGATGCATGTCCCAGACATGTCTTACACTGGCACTCGTCTCAATACCGTTGCCATGTTCCAAACATATTCTTACACTGGCTCTCGTAATGTGGCCGATGCATGTCCCAAACATGTCTTACACTAGCTCAGACACAAATGACCCAAGTGTCATGGCATGAATATTCGATCTACTTCCTAAGGTTCCAACGGGAACTTTATTATCTCAATTATCATTAAACATTCACAATTTCACAATCAAGCAATTCATGCTATAATAATTCAAGCACATATAATAACAATGTAGTTGTATTATTTACATACAGCTTACCTCGGATTACAAAATGTGGCGACTAGTCGATTTAGTTTGTTTACTTGGCTTTCCCCTGGTTTAGGTTCGGATTCGGTATTTCTTGATCTATAATAGAAAAATGAACTTATTTAATCACTAAATAAAATTAAGAAATTAAAAATTCACATCTTCGGTAAAATAACCATTTTGCCCCTAGACTTTGGCAAAATGACCATTTTACCCCTATGCTCAAAAATCAATTTTTATCGAATCTCTTCTCATCTTAAGCCTAGATGAACTCTTTTTACTCTTATAGAAACTCCAAATTTTCTCTATTTCACACATTTATCAACTATTTTTCAACTTGTGCAAAATAGTCCCTTTAGGTGTTTTCATGTTAGCACCTTTCACAAAAGTTGTTTATAAGATACCCTCTTCCATAAAAACTCAACAAACATAACAAATCCTTTCATGGCAAAACCCTAGACTCTTAATCATTTTGCAAAATAGTACCCTCATTTGAAAGCTCATGCTTCAAGGGTCTCAAAAGTACAAAAATATTTAAGAAAAGCCATTAGGATCACTTACTTGTGAAGGCTTAAAGTTGCTGAAATTTTAAGCTCTTAAAACCCCATTCTTTGCTGAAAATTTCGGTGGAGGAAGAAGATGAAAAGGGATGATATCATCCTTCTTTTATCTATTTCTATTTTAGTCAAAATAAGCCACCTAACCCACTAAATTTTAAAATTTTGTCTCTTCTTTGACTCTATGGTCGGATATGCTCCTTTAAAAGGGTCTAATTGCCCTTTAAAATCCCCCAATTTTGATTCTCTAATAAAATAACACCTTTAGCTATCAATTTAGGACTTTTGCACTTTATGCAATTTAGTCTTTTTTCGCAATTGGGCTCACAAACATTAAAATTAGCTCACCAAATTTTTCATGCACTGATATAAACATGCTATGACTCTATTTTAATTAATAAAATAATTTCTCTGACTTCAAATTTGTGGTCCCGAGACCACTGTTCTGACTAGCCTCAAAATCGGGCTGTTACAATTTTTACCATAAAAATTTCAGAATTTATAATTTAGCCAATCAATAAAGTAAATTATTAAAATTGTCTCTGTTTTGTTACTTGACAGCTTCGACCTTTCTTTACTAAAAATTAATTATCTCTTAGTACGGGGTTTGGATGATTTTTTCATTTGTTTTTATTGAAAATAGGCTCATTAATAATTTAAACATATAAATTTAAACTCATAATAATTTTTTTTTACAATTTTTTATGATTTTCCAAAGTCAGAACAGGGGAATCCGAATCAACTCCGACCTTATTTGACGAAAATTAACATATCTCAAATTATAAAATCTTATTTCTTTCACCGTTTCTTCCATATGAAACTAGACTAAATAAAATTTAATTCCATATTTAATTCAATCTCTAAATAAATTTATATAATTTTAGGTGAATTTTCAAAGATAGGTCACTGCTGGTGTCCAAACTATTTTAATGAAAACATTTTCTTTTCTAAGGTTCTTTGCACTATCTTTCATCCAATCACACATAATTGTCATACTTTTGATTACTATACAATTTAGTCACTTATGTTTATGTGTAGGTTATATATTCATTTCTTAACATTAGTACTTTTCACCATATAAATCACATTCTCTCTTACCAATTTAGTGTTTTAAGTTTCTATTCTTCATTAAATACTTTCTATTTCTAGTATTTAGATTAAATACATGTTTCATACATCTCACTCAAAACATCTTTAACTCAATCTATTGAAATACAAGTAGGTTTAGTATGAAACTTACCTCATTTTTCAAGAATTTCTTCATTTCTTTTTCATTTCCATGCATTTCTCATCTTCACCACTTTCCTTCCTTTTTCTTCTCATTTTCTCCATTTTCATCTACTATTTTCTTTATTCTAAATTGATGAACATATTCTCTAGAATCTCTACTTCATCTTCTCCCTTTAATATCTAAGGAAATTTTCAAAAATTTTGGGTAAAAATGTAGGTTTTCATGGCAAAGGCCTAAATTGTAAAGAAAAGAAAACTTCCTTTCTCACCCTTTCACTCACATTGGAAGGATGATAAATTTTCTAAATAAAATAATTATAAATATCTAGTAAAATATTAATAAAATAATATTTAACTAATCAATTAAAAAATCACTAAAATATCATCAACATCATCATTACATTCTATAATTCTCCCTCTTGCTAATTGACCATTTTACCCTTTATGATTTTTCAAAATTCCATCCTTGAATCATAACTTAATTTGGTAAAATTGCGATTTAGTCCCTCACAATTCTTTACCTATTCAATTTGGTCCATGCATGTCAATTCCATATCTTAGAAAATTAGATTATTTTCACTTTTGATACTTCAATCTTTTTATTTTTACACTTTAATCCCTTAAATTTTAAATATTTACACTTGAGCCAATTTTTTTTTTACATATTTATGATTTAGTCCCTTCCTTAATACATCATGTCATGCTTCTTGATTTAACTCTTTTTTGATATATTGCAACTTTCATTTTCTTTGATCTTATACCTTATTTCAGTATGATTTTATCTCATATTATTTACGACCAATGGGGTTTTGAGGATGTTACAAAACTTTCATGAAGTACTCTTGAATTATCATTTATATCCCCTTTCTATCTATGACCTACCTCTCATTTGAATCATTTAGGCCTACAATTTTTTTATAGTTGCATCTTTTTATTGTGGTAAGGTGTAAAAACTTTGTGTTTCGTTCCTCTTCAATGAACCAGTTACTCATAATTTTAAGGCCTAGATGATTTATTCTTACTTAAGGATATCATGATATTATGCTACTAGTTCACTCTAGAGGTTAATTACATGATAGTATGTGATGTCATCTTTTTTGTCTATGATAATTTCGACTTGATACATAATGCTTTGTAATTGGTTTGAAAATTTCTTCATCTACAACCACATACAAACCAACCTTCTTCAAGTGTTTTTTGATACATGCATCGACCTCTAAGAATTTTAGATTATATTGATCATGAACAACTTAATCATCCCGTTGTTTAAAATTTCATAAAAAAGTTGTTATCAAATTTCTAAATATCTTTAAAATATTTTTGAAAAAATAACAATATTAAAACTAGTTGATTAGAAAATTTTATCACATTGATTGCATGCTTTTCTATTTGTTTTTCCTTAAACCTTAATGCAACCTCTTTTTCCTCTAAAAAAAGAGTTTAAGATGATTTTAGGTGGGAAGAAAATATAAATGAGTGGGTATTTATAGAGTAAAAGTTGAATCTTATAGTTATCGACTTCTACTTACTAAATAAGTTGGTAGGGACAACAGGGAAATAAATTTCCATGGGCAAATCTAACCATCTAAACTATGATTGATAAATATTATCTCTCGTTTATAAAGTTCTCTCTTATTTTGCTTTCTCAAGGAGAGTTAGAGCAATTGATTCTAGTGGCTTCTCCGACCACGAGGATAGGTATTTGATAGATCTCCCTCTCCTCTTCATCACTGTATGTTTGGTTGTCCTGTTCAGTCCCTCAACTCCCTTGTTTTTAGTTGACTAAGTTTAGTGCTAGTAATACCTTTATTCTGAAAACCTTTAGCCATATTCTTCTTATGTGCATTCTCAAGGTAAGAGAGAGACATTTCAAGGCTAGTTTTAAGTTCTAGTGAGCCGCCCTTAGCCGTTTCTACATCTTTGGTGGCCTATTCGGATCTCCGGTAGGAGATATTGGTAGGTTTTGTTGATTTAGTCTTTAGTTTAGTAGTTTGTTAAGGTAACTAGTTGTTTGGTTGTGGAACAGTAAGCCATTATTAACCATTTCTACGTCTCTAATAGCCTAATCGAATCTTTGGTAGGAGATCTCGAGTAGGTTTTGTTAATTTATTCTTTAGTTCAATAGTTTGTTAAGGTGACCAGTTGTTTGGTTGTGGAACAGTTGGTCACTAGTCTTGTTTTTCTATTCGAGCTTTGTCTATATGTCGAATTTCGACCATTTTTCCAATAAGACAAGGTTTGATTAGAATAATAATTTTTTCTATCCTTTGTGTTGGATGGAGGTTTCCTCGAGTCTCAGAGACTTCTTTTTCTAAGCCTTTTTTTTTCGATTTGTTTTTTATTTCAACTTTTGGTTCTTGTGCCTAAAGTCATCTTCACCAAGTGTCATTTTGAGTCTTTTATCAGTGGTATTAGGGGACCAGTATGGTAGATGGGATCATATGCATTTATATAGGCCCCTATATAAATGGTTGATGCCTCTTAGTAGAATGTATCTGAATTCCTCTTTACATGGTAATAATCCCTCTCCTAATCCTACTTTTAGATGGTTTAATGGGTGCTCATTTTTAGCATTTGGTGATGTTTATTGCTTGCTTTTCTCCTAGTATTTGCTAGGATGTTGTATTAGTTTAGTTTTGAACCTCCTCTCTTTTGTATGAAGTGAAACCATCTTTCATCCTAAAAGAAGTTTCCATGGGCAAATAAAACAACCCTGAACTCGACATTCATGAAAGTGAAGCTATTATTGTTTACACTTTACACAACTTTCCTTATGACACGCAAGCATGGACTTATGTGATAATTTATTAAGCCTCTAAACTCGCAAATCGTAAATTGAAATTACTCGAATTTAATAAATAATATTTAAAACACTATATTTAAGGTTTTTTTTTTAAAAACGCTCATTATGGGTGTCATTTCATACATACATTTTATTTTCATAAATTGTATAACAAATTATATTCTTAAACCAATTATTAGATGTGAAAAAGAAAGCATCAAAAAATTGGGACCCAAAAAGAAATGGGTAAATAATAAGCAACCATCAAATTATAGTAATCCATTTCCCTTCATTTTCATTATAATCGAGAAATAATGCATAAATTGGAATTTAAAATAATGAAAAGAAACAAGAAAATGACTAGTTTGAGGAAATAAACACATTTATGCAAAGTTCTAATCTTGTTAAATAATAATGGCCTTAAAAGACATTTATTATTATTGGACATTAAGATTGATTTTTATTATTTATTTATTTACTTCTCTTGTGTCTAAACTCTATTTATCTCTCAATTTCCCCTTTTTTTTTTCTAATTGGGGGAGACAATGAACAAGAAACTCATTTGAAATCCAAATATAACAGCAAAAAGATATTTCTCTCTCTTTGAACTTTTTATTTTATAAAACCTTTCTTATTTACTCCGCAAATCCCGATAGGACTTCATTTAGACTCTCTGCTTTGCTTCCTCTTCTTCCTGTCCCAGGTTCGTTAAATTTATTTCTTTTGCTTAATTTGGTGTAATTTTTTTTTTTAAAGTTCGTTCCTTTTATTTTCTAAGTATGTTGTGAATCTATCTTTCTTTCTTTTTCTTTTTTTTTTTTGTATATTATATTTCCGGTTAATGCATTGTTATTCTGATTAATTAGACCCCTTTTTTTTTTTTTTTTTAATTTGCTAATTTTGTATTGAAATTGCTCGTGATTTTTTTTTTCTGTTTGAGAAATGAAGCGTAATTAAGTAAACGTTACAGAGTGATGGATCAGCTGAGAAATAACATTTTTTTTCCATTTTTATATGATCTTTTTTTTTAAATTTAGTGGATGCATAAAATCTAAAAAAATTATCGCTTTTTTTCAACTGAAAATTTTGGTATCAGGTTTTATTAGTTTAGATCTTGGCAAGCATTTCAAATTTTGTAGCTGGAAAGGTTTCAACTTTTGATCCCGTGCATTATTTATTATTATTTGAGATAGAAATAGAGCAGATAATGGGTGCCCAAATAAATAAAAATTTGTTTGATTAATGAAGGAAAAAGCAATGAAGATGCCCTAGTTCTCGCATTGTTTGCTTCTTGTTGCCGAGATTTTAATGGAATAATGAAATTTGGATTTTGATATCAAAATTTTAACTGGCTTAAAACTCTTGATTTGAGACTAGTTACTGGAGAAATTTTTTGCAGTTCATGTTTTAATTTGATTGGATTTGACAAATACCAATCTTAATAAGTAAATTTTGAAGTCTTAAATTTAGTCTTGACTATTTAAAAATTTTAAGTAGAAACGGCAAAAACCCAGATCCAGCTTCCTTAAATTATTCTCAAACTATAAAGTTGAATTTAAATTCCTCTGATGGCGGTTTCCCAACAGATCTCTCCCAGACTTGTAAGAGATCATTGTACCTGTTATCTCTTCCTCTAAAATTGTTTTTGAAAATATATGTATTGTAAATGTATGCTGCTAATTTTTTTCTGTTATTATTATTCCTGAAAAAGGAAACATTCTTCATTGTCTTTAGTACAGGAGGATGCTAGTTTGTTCTTCTTTAACCTTCTGATTTTCCAAATAATTTGTTGATACAGGTATAGCTGCTGCTTATTTTTGACACCTGAGCTTCGGTTTCTTCTTGCATGAAAATTGAGAAACAAAGACTCTGTTTGATTATTTGGAGACTATAGTTAATAATGTCCTCTGTAAGCAAGGCTGACAGGAAGGCAGCGCTCGATGTGGCATCATGGTTTTTCAATGTTGTCACATCTGTGGGTATAATCATGGTCAATAAAGCCTTGATGGCTACATATGGCTTCAGTTTTGGTATGTTTCGAGTGAACATTTTACCTGCAAACTTTGATAATCTTTGCCTTTGCATTACATGTCTAACAATCACTTTTTTGGTCCATGGATATGACTACATACGATCAGCCTAAAAGGGAGAAACAGAGTAGCAAGAATAATAGTTTATGTAGTAACATACATTGATTTGGTTTTCCTGTTTTGTTTATTAGAAAAGGAAAAGCATGGAGAAATCTATGAAGTTGATGATCTTCCTATATTCTTTTCTCCTTTATATACTCAAAAGTAATAATTTTTGACTAGTTGATTCCACACTCCAAGAGGCAGATCTCAATTGGAGCCTAGCGGAGCCATGATTTTGAAACTTTTTTATACAGATTTTATCTCAATAATTTCGACATTTCTTATAAATAAATTAGTTAGACCCCCTCAAACCAAAATTTATGTTCATATTCGTTATTCTTTATGTATGATGGCTGTCATCTACAGGATATTAGTAATAAAACTTTTTTGTATCTTAACCTTATCAACATTACAACTATTAACTTGGTTTACTTGTCATAAATGATTTTCAGTTTAAAATGAATAAGTTTGTCAACACTATAGTTTCACAAACATATAGATTTAAACATATAGGAGTACTATAATAGCTAAAACCCAATTGACAACTATTCTAGTTTTGGGACCCTTTTCTTTCTCTTTTTTCCCCTTTCGAAAGTTCCAGTTGTATCCTGCATGCTCTTTGAAAATGTTATACGGCAAAACAGTTAACATCATTAGCTTAAGTACCTTTTCATTTTCCATTATTCAAAAATACCATGTAACAAATTAGAAGGTTTCAACTTGTCATATGAAAGTCTCTATTGTATTGGTCTAAATTTTAATTTTTATTATTTTAAAAAATATTACCTTTTTATGTATATCTCTTTTACTTTAATACTTTAAATCATTATATATGACTGCATAATTTGTTAACACTGTAAAAAGATATAATAATTTTAGTTCTATAAAGAATGTTCCTACTGATTTGCAAGTAAAAATCATAAGATCTACTACTAAATTCTTTTCGCTATACTTTTACATATAGGATACTTGTAATTAAGTTTGCTGTCATATGCTACATCTAAAAATATTTTTGCTATTGTTAATTGAATATACTTGAACCTTGTCAAAGTTTAAAGTCAAGATCCATCATCGATCAAATCCATTATGATTGTCAATTTCTTGACTGTTAACTGTACATTTGATTTTCAGCTAATTTCCTGACAATCTCAAAATTTTCAGAACATCCATCTTAAAAGATTACCACCTTAAACTTGGACAAACTGTGTCTCTCCAATTTTTGGTTTAGGCTTTGATAGACACAACTTAAAGCTTGTTTACTTTTGGAAATATTCCATTTTCATTTTAAATTTATATCTCGAAGATAATAAATAAAAAATTGGTGCTAGTTAAAATTCTTTTTTCCTTCAATTTCCAGAAAGGGTTCCATAAATTTAGCTTGTTTCTTTTTATTGATTATATTTAGATAAACAGCAATGGAAAATGGAAAATAGTTTCCAAATCTAAGTTGGCCGAAAATTTTTGGAAAGGCTAAGTAGCTGTTATGGACATGAACAGATAGTTGAACCATAGAAGAAGATATAAGCCAAATCTTTCTATATTGGAATAGACAATTTTGTTTAGAGATATGATATTTATGTGGAAACATATAATGATTGATATTGCTTAACCCTCTGGACTTATCTCAGTGATTGAAGTTATTTGATGATATTTTGAAGTTGTGTTTTGACAAAGTAAATATGCACATCTGGTATTTTTTTTGTCTTATATGGAATCTAAGCATATTTTAAACAAATATTGTAAAAGAAAAATGGCCATATGCGTATAAGAAATTGATTGGAAGATACCAAACCAGTTTTTAGCATTACCAATATGCAGAGATATAATGCCTTCATAATGGGAGAGCTATTATGAATGGCTGAAGCTATCATTTTCATTATTTTCTTCTTCAGCTTCTGTGTGAAAAGACCCAAATGAGCAGGGTTCAAATCCTTGAATGGGGCAGGGTGAGATTTGTGAGAGAAACAAGAGCTACCTCCCATTATCTAGCTGAAATTCCTTAAATACCAAAAAAAAGACCTTACATATGAAAAAATAACATGTTTTGACTGTATAAATTCTGATGAAGCATGTCGATTTTAAGAAATTTTACCTTTCCAACAACCCTGATGTTGTGCCCCGTTTAATACTTTGCTGCAGCTACAACATTAACTGGTTTGCATTTTGCCACAACAACCTTGTTGACTGTTCTTCTTAGATGGCTGGGTTACATTCAGGGCTCTTATCTACCATTACCCGAACTTCTCAAGTTTGTCTTGTTTGCAAACTTTTCTATTGTTGGAATGAATGTGAGTCTGATGTGGAATTCTGTGGGCTTCTATCAGGTCAGTTTTTGCAACTTAGCTATATGTTTGATCTTCTGGAAGTTATGTTACATATTTTTTGTATAAAACTTATTTGCAGATAGCAAAGCTGAGCATGATTCCGGTATCATGCTTTCTGGAAGTTGTTTTTGACAAGGTCCGCTACTCAAGGGACACAAAGCTTAGCATACTATTAGTTCTCGTTGGAGTTGCTGTCTGTACTGTTACAGATGTGAGTGTCAATCTCAAGGGTTTTTTAGCTGCTGTAATAGCAATTTGGAGCACAGCCCTCCAGCAGTATGTAAGTAGATCTGCAATACTATCCTGATTTTACTTAAGGTGCAATAAGTTGGAAGAATATTTTGGATAGTACCATCAAATAACTTTGCGATTGAACAAAGTTCAGAATGCATATGTCACAAGCTCAATCCATTCTATAAATGAAACACCTGCCATACCTTATTTTGTTACATGGATTGATATATTTGGTCTTTTCTTTGTTTCTTGTTTATTTTTGCAGTATGTGCATTTTCTTCAACGCAAGCATTCTTTAGGATCTTTCGACTTATTGGGACATACTGCTCCAGTACAAGCTGCAAGCCTGCTCTTAGTTGGTCCTTTTGTGGACTACTGGTTAACAGAGAAAAAGGTTTATGCCTATGACTACTCTGTGATATCAATGGTAAGGTTCTTATCAGTGTTGACTAGATTTTTAGTTGGTAACAAGACTGCTTCTCTGCTCCATTTCCACCTGCATGCATTCTCATGAAGTCAGTGCATCTGATTCTATTTTTTAATGCATGTTATGTTTATGCCTTCAAATTAAATGTTGGGAGCCACAATATTCTAGCGCTTCATTCCAAGCAAACTTTACTAATGAAAAAGCGGGAATATTTCTCGAGCGATACTCTCATTGCCTAGCGTAGCTATTTCACTACTTCCATCGGATTTAGCTTAGACTAATGATGTAAAAGAGCCAGTTTCATTGCATTGAAGTTGCTATCATCAAGCTATATTAAGTGCTTTTATAATGTTCTTGAAGAAGCTTGACTATTGGATATGCATTTTTCTTTAAAAACCACCAAGGGTAAAGAATGATTCTACCTATTTGGATGAAGTTGTCCATAATTTTTCTTTTTTTTTTTAAAATAGAAGCCAACAATAGCTTAATCATGAGCTAATCTAAATGATATCTCTGCTTGCAGTTTTTCTTAATCATGTCATGTACCATTGCCGTCGGGACCAACCTCAGCCAATTCATCTGCATCGGCAGGTTCACAGCCGTATCATTCCAAGTGCTTGGCCATATGAAGACTATTCTTGTTCTCCTCTTAGGGTTTATTTTCTTCGGGAAAGAAGGTCTCAATCTACATGTAATTCTCGGTATGGTCATCGCAGTCGTAGGGATGGTCTGGTATGGTAATGCCTCCTCCAAACCGGGTGGAAAAGAACGTCGGATTTATTCAGCTCCAAGCAACAAATTACATAAACAGGAGTCATCTGATTCCACCGAGACCGAAGAGGTCTGAAAGTTCATTCAAGGGTTTAACAAAGTAAAAGGGAAACGAAAGCCATTTTTAACTAAGTCAAGCAGATTCCGGGAATCTATTTTCACCTAGAGGATCAAAGTTCCAATTTATTACTATATTGGTTTTTTTTTTTTTTTTTCACAAATCATGGTTTATCATTGTGTTGTTGTCCTTTAATTTATTCAAGTGAAAAGATGGTGTTGAGAGAGGGAGCAAATTCCCTGTAAAAAGGGTATTTTTTTCACTAATAATATTTTCTATAGTAATTTATTTCCTTGCTTTTCAATCTACTTTCTCTGATTTTGATAATTAAACCAGGTTTTTGATATAATTTATTCATTTGTCTAATAAAGTAATTTACTTCCTTGAATTCCAGTAACCTTAAAAATTTAATTTACTAAATGCTTTTATTTTTAGGTTTAATACCTAAGTTGGTATAATGTGACCATTTTGATATTATTCTTAACTTGTTGAGATTTAATCGAGATTTTAGAGTTTATTTAGTAAAAATTATAATTAGTTAATAGATTATTTAGTGTCAATTGTGGATTTATTTGTTTACGTTTTTAATTTGTTGGACAGTTTGATAGGTTTAGTTTTTTTTTTTTTTTTTTTTTAATTTTAGGATTGATTTGACGAAAGAAAGCTGTTAATATTATCTATTAATTATAAATTTTTATCAAATCAACTCTAAAATTTGAAGTAAACATTAAAAATTTTACACTTTTACATACTAAAATGTATAACTTTTGTTAAATATAGACACTATATTTGACCAAAGAAAAACACAAATATCACATTAGAAACAAAATACCAAATGATGTATTAAGCATATTTATTACATCTATAAGTGAAAATATAGGATGAGAATTTCACCGAATAATTGAAAATTTTTCAATACAAATAATCTTGTAATTTAGAGCTAAGCTACTTGTTTTTTTTTTCTGAAAGTGTGACAAAGTCCAATCAAAGTACAAATGCAAATATATGTTTGAATAATTGCAAGTATCAAATTAATTATTACAACACAGATTGTATGAGGAATCACAAAGTAAGATCAAACCATTACACAACACAATCAGACTAAGAACTTCTACAGTCCAGATTAAAGCTAACAAACTGAACTAAACTCACAAGACAACTGCATATAGTGAGACTTCGAGACTCACGCATAAAATTACAAAGGGTGAATTTGGAACCTGTGTACTTAAGACCTAGGACCTCCACTTTTTTCAATTGAGCCAAGGCCTCCTTGGTAGAGTCAAGCTAATTGTTGAATTTCATAAGTCTAATTTAGAATTATTATCGATAAATAAAAAAAAGTATAAAATTTAAATTTAATTAAAGAAGAATATATATTCTAATACAAAAATATTTTCTAAATAAGAAAGAAAAAAAGAAGGGGAATTGACCAGAGTTGACCAATTCATAAGCAAATCTACAGATGCATGATGACCAGATTTGGTCATAAATTCCTTTGAAACAAATGAAAAATTTAGGATAGAAAAGGGGGGGGGGGGGAATGATGCATTGATGTCAAAGGAGTTAATATGGTGGTTAAATACAGCCATTAATGGTATTGGAAATCAGCTGCACTGCACTGCACTGCACATACATGCACTAAGTTTTTGCATCACTTCAATTCATGTGTTTTAAGCTTTCTGCATTTATAGCATTTAGGTTCTCATTATTTTTCACCTTGGAACTCAAGCAACTTGAGGCTGAGGCTGAGGCTTAGGGAAAGGTTGAAGAAGTGGTGGATCCTCTCGTCGTCTTTACAAACAAATCCAACCTATTTTGTGTGAAATTTTACAAATATTTATTCTAGTCAAAGTCGGCCTATCAAAGCTTATTTCATTATTGGAATAACTTCCAAAATGCCAAATACAAAATTTTATAACCCAAAGTGAAATAGACACCAAATTCAAGCAAAACCATCATATTAATATGCCCACAAAGAGTTTTGAATCAAATATATATATTTCAATGAGAGATCATAGAAAGTAGGTATGACATGATATGAATATAAGGCCCAAAATTTCAATATAAACACAAAAAAGGGTGTTTGAATGTGGAAAATAATGAGGAGAAAGGGGGGGGGGGTCCCCTCACCTCACCTCACCTCACCTTTGAAGCCATCATTTCTTTCGTGTGGCATTTGATAAGAGTTTCATTCTCGTCTCTTTTTTATAACAAAGAAAGGCCCAAAATGAACACTTTGAGACCCACTCCCTTTTCCCTATTTCTCTATCTACAAACAAATTTCTTCATCATCATCATCTACCCTTTTTCTATATAAAAATTCTCCTTTCATTTAAATAACCTAACCCAATTTTTCTATAAAAACATATCTTATACACATTAAATTTATCTATATCTGTCAGAAAGTAAAATTTTAAGTTGAAGTTTTGTAAATTAAAAAAAAAAAATAGCACTATCAAAGTTTTATACGTCAAATTTAATCGAAATTTAATATCACCACCAAATAATAAAATTTCTTTTTATATAATATTAAAAGAAGAATAAAAATAACACGATTTAAACCCGTATTAAATTAGTGTCTGATAAAAATTTTATCCACCGCTCTATACAAGTCAAAATAATAATTATGCCACATTTACGAATAAAAAGATTGATTAGTTGGTAGGCCTTTTTTTTTTTATTATTATTTAAGTTTAGGTCTTGTTTGATGTTTATTAAAATTTAATGTTTTTAATTATTTGGTTTTTAATTTTTTGATAATTCATTATTAAAGAAGTAAAAGAGAAATTTTTTTCATATGAAAAAGTGTGGAAAATAATAAGTAGACATTCAACGAATAATTTTTTTAATTTTTTGGTACTTTTTTGAAATAATGAGAAATATTTATTTAAAAAAAAGGATAAACATATAAAATTATTTTTGTTCATAATTTAAATTTTACATTTATCAAACGGATAATTTTTATAACTTAGATTCAGTGCTAAAATTTTTAGTAATTAATTTTTTAGTTTATCAAATAACACCTTAGTTGGTATTGTTTTAAATATAAGAAAATATAATTATTTTTATTTTATATTATTTTTAATATTAAACTATTCAACTATATATTAATTTTGAGGTAAATATTATTTTTGTATCAAATAAATAATTAAAATTGTTTGAAAAATATTGAAAAAGGAAAGGGTTAAAACAAAATGGAAAATGAAGAAAATAGTGAAAATTAAATAAAATGAAATTATTTTTAGTACTTCATTTAAAATTTTAAAAAAATAGTTTCATTCATAAAATCTTATCATTATTTAGCTTTTTGGAAGATAAATTGTGCATTTTCAAACTAATAAAGATCAATTTATTTTTCAAAATAGTCTCGTAACAATTATAGCTTTGTTGATAAAAGTGTCAATAAGGGAGGAGGCAAAAAGAAAAGGGGTTGGTGATGTCAAAGAAGGTCGGTTCATTTAAATAGACAGAGAGAGGAGATAAGTAAAGAGTAAAATAAGATAGCAAAGGAGGATGAATGATGTATAGTGCTTAATGCTACTGAAAGGCTAAAGGATCAATCCCTCATTCATTGTTATATAGGGTATTTATGGCAAATGAGGTCTTGTGCTCAATGAGAGACCGCATCACCAACAAATACATGACATGGTGATCATAAGGTTGGTCAAGTGACGAGGTCATTGTACGTGGGTTGTCCTCATGTATGACACTACTCTGACATTCCTTTGATTGAGGTAATATAAGATTTTTCCACTTAGTGGTCTCCTCTTTAGTAGTGAGTGCACACACCCACTAAAAGCAAGTGTCTTGGAGGATGAGGATTGCTCGGACACTTGGGTAGAGGATACATCAAGTGTTGTAGGCCGAGAGTTAAGCAAAGGGCTATCCACAAAAGTCTCTCAAGTGTCTTTTCATGATTCCATGTCTCACGTCGAATGAAGTATAACGAGTTTTATTTTTATTTTATTTGTTTGTTCCCCTTATTTTATTTTAACCAATTTTGTTACCACTAAAAATGTTACAAGAAATAATGGTAATTAATTCATTTATAATTTTTTTAATAATTTTATATTAGAGTGTATATATACGATGGAGTTAAAAAATAAATTTAAAATGCTTAACATGCATTTTAATTAGAATATAATTTTAGTTAAAAATTAATTTTCAGGGTAATATATGCTAATTTTAAATTAATTGGTATTTTATTTGTACAAAATACTTTTGGACACGATATCATTGTTTTTGTGTTTTAAATAAAAAAAAGCTTTTGTTGTACTATTTATGTTAGATAAAAATACAAACATTTTCAGATTCACGTGTAACACGATTCTGTTAGCTGTAAAATACATTAAATATGAATATGAATATGAATATATATATATATATATATCGAGAATACTTCATCATCAAATAAAACAAAAAATATCAACTTATAAATAAATATTAATAATTTATTATTTACTTATAGTGCATAAAACATATGCACTCATACATTAAATATGATATAAATATAGATTAATGTTGGTGAAAGAATATATTTTTATATAAAAATATAAAATATTTATTCATCAATTGAATTATAAGTCTAGTGGTGAAACAGTTATATACAAATATTTATTAATATTAAGTTTTTTATTGAGTTGGTGTCATCATCAATTAAATTTTATAATTTTTTTATTTTTTTTATAAATCAATAAAAAAAATTTAAAATAAGATTTAAACCAAAAACGCATTGCATAAAAAACTTTTTCATTTACCATTTGAACTAAAGCAATATTTTTGCTTATATATGAAACTTTAATAAGTATATTTGTTATATACTTATATATATGTGTGTGTTAATAATGTTAATTTAGTATCACAAATTAACTCCACACCAATTCAAGATTGATGATAAAACAATGATAAACAATTGTATTCATTTAGTATTCTTCATTCGATGTATTTTTGTGTTTAAATTTCGTATTGCTCACATTTCATTTTAATGTCATACATTTTTATGTGTTACTGTTAATTAGTTCAAAACCATACTTTTTATTATTTTTGTATACTAATTGTTTTATTTAAATATTTTATATAAAAACATCAAAAATAAAAATATCACTATAATAATATTTATTGATTCTTAAAATATTAAATTACTTTCTTATTAATTGATATCTGATTCGCTTGTGATATTAATACTAATGAATATAATAAGTATAATTATTTGATACAGAAGTCTACAAGTAAAATAAAAAATATAAGAACGATTTCGTGAGTCTGAAATCACCTTTGCAATTTTGTGTTGGATGTTGTGAAAAAATAGAAATTATTGTGTGTTTGAATCGGAGATTGGCAAAGTAGAATATATGATAAGAAGAGCCAAGTGTTTTGCTAAACATATCATCAAAGCAAATCTAAAGAACAATATTTCCAGAGGTTTCCAAGCTGAGATGGAGAGGTGGTGTCCACCCAACCATGGATAGATCAAAGTCAACATCGATGGAAAAGTTAGTAGGGATGGAAATTGGTTGGCGATTGAGAGTCTTATGTGACTTGTTTGGGAATTGGATTGAAGGGTTTCAAAGATTTATTGAGAGGAGGTTAATTGTGGTTATTGAGTTGTGAGGGATTCTACATGGATTAGAAATAGTACAAAAAAGTGATTACATTATAATTGCATGATGGTTGTGAATATGATTAAAGAATGTTTTGAAACTACATCTTCAATGAGTCTTGTTAGGAAAATTAAGAAAGTGTCCTGTTAAGTTCCAACAGTTAAGTTCTAGTTCGTGAATAGAAAAAGTAATAAAGTTACTGATTGGTTTACTAAAATATATTTGTCTAATAATGTTAATTTAATTTATGAAAATGCTCCTTTAAGAGATTACTTATAAAAATGATTCATATATAGGAATAGCTTAATTTAAGGAAGTATATTACCTTCTTTTATCTATCAAAAAGAAAATGTAAGAAGGGTTTCTATTATATTTAATTGTTTTAAAATATTTGATAATTTCTCCTAATAATAATTCTATTAAAACGTAACAAACACAAATTTATAGGCCCACTATCCATTCTTGTGGGTCCTAAGTTGTTGCATGCGCGTGTTGACGCACGTGTGGTGTTCCTTTCAATCTTTATATTTTTCAACCGTGATAATTAGAAAGGGTATCTTTTGCTTCAATATTTATGGTTTTATCATTATATTTTTTCAATAATAGGCTTTAAATTATTATTATATATTTGTATTATTTTCATAATCAATAATTCATATCGAGTTTGTTGTATTTTAATTTCATATTATATTTGTATTTTGTCGAACGTTATCAAATTCCCAGGGTCGATTTCCATACTGCCATTCTTTTGTTCTTCTACTTTAAATCTTTTAAACTTGGCTTATTAGTGAAAAAGGATTCAATGAAAAAAAAAAATTAATTAAGCTCTCGATAAAATTTAGCATCCAATTGAACCCTTAAAGGATTAAAAATTAATCAATCAAATTCCTTCATTAACATTGATTGAGTTTGACCATTAAGTTTTGCTGACGTGACTGACAGGCCAATCATATGATAACATGTGACATCCATGTGTACATCATATAGACTACAACAAATATTTTTAAAAATTAGAAAATACTAAAAAATTAATATTTGTTTCAGAAAATAATTATTTTAAAAATCAGCTCTAGGATGAACCAAGACAAAAGATTGTCCAGATTAATTTGAATCTGGACAATCATGCGTCTAGATTCATTTTATTTGTGATTTTTTAAAGTAGTTGCTATAAAATTACAAAAAAAAAAATATAAAATTTATGAGAAATTATTAATACTTATAAGAAGTTATAAAATTTTATCAAAATTATTAAAAATCATAAAAAAAATTTAAAAATTATTAAAAGCCACGCCTAGAATGAACTTGGACAAGCTGTTGCCTAGATGCATTTGAACCTAGACAACCAATGTTCAGGTCCATTCCAATTATTTTTATAATAATTATTAAATATTTTTTCACTTTTAAAATATATTTAATAAATTTTTATAATTTCTTGTAATTATTAATAATTTTTAAATAATTTTGTACCAAAAAATAAATTTTTTACTAATTATTTAAAAATCACAACTAGGATGAACTTGAACAACCATTTGCCCAAGTTCGAATGAATCTAGACAACTAATTCGTCTAGGTCATCTTAGATGTGATTTTTTAAATATTCATTTTTTAAAAAAAAGTTTAGGATTTTTTATTTTAAAAAATATTTGCTAACGTGGCATTTTGACATGTCAACATGATTTACATGTGGTTGCCACGTGCCATTGTCTGATTGGTCTATCAATCACATTAGCGAAACTTAACAGTCAAACTTGTTTAACTTTAACGAAGGGGTTTGATTGATTAATTTTTTATTCTTTAAAGGCTCAATTGGGTGCTAAATTTTATTGAGGGCTTAATTAATTTTTTATTTTTCACTAAGGTTTTTTTTTTTTTACTAATAGGCCTTTAAATTTTTATTTTTTTAATTTCATTTAAACTGTTTTTAATTTTTTTTTGAGAATTGGAAAATACATTGATGAATAAAAATAAAATTTTGTTTCAATAATGAAAACATAGAAACATGTTTGCTACTTATTTTTCTATTATAGAAATTCTTACATTTAAAGAACATCAGCCCATAAAAGATTTGATATTTAAAAACTATTAAAAATAATAATTTTGCATTTACATAAGTTTGAAACCCTTATTTCTAAAAAGAAAATTTCAATTATATAGAGCATTTAGTGAAAGCAACCTTTTACCATTTTAATTATCGCATTTTTTGTAACACCCTAAATTCGGCCTAAACGTTATGGCTGAATCTGGTGAACTCACATGGAATGGGTTTTGAAAACGAAGTTGTCTCGTCAAACATTATCATTTTATAATTCTCAAGTTTATCGAAAACATCATTTAATTAGTTCATTTATCAAGACTTATTACAGCGGAAGTTTTACAAACCAATACACTTTAGAAATTCGATTTGTGATTTTAGGAAAAGCCTCGTTTTGGTGTAAAATCTGTTCTCGTAAAGCATTTTATCAAGCATGCAAAATTTTGAGAAATATATAATCATACTCAGAACAGTGTTTGAGACGATCAGGTTACATAATTTTAGGGTTTAGTTAACCCTTACCAACCATACAGTAGACCCATAGTCGATTGGGACGACCCGTGCGACCCTAGGAAAAATTTTAGAAATTTGGGCCCACACGCCCAGGTTGGCCTTACCCGTGTGGCCCACACTACCTGGCCCAAAAACCCACACACCCGGTGGAATGCTTGTATGGGCCCACACTCCCAACTTGGCCAAGCCCGTGTGGCCTACACGATCACACTTGAGCCACCACACGGTTGTGTGCTGCACACGGCCATGCCTTCGTCGACCACACGGCCGTGTCCTCGCACACGGCCTACCACATGTGTAACAACCCGTTTTTAGTCAAATCAAAACAGTGGTTTCGGGACCAAAAATCTGAATTTGAAATTATTATTTATTATTATTTTAATGTCCACAGCATGATAGTGTGATTGTGTGAAAATTTTGTTAAGAAATTTTATTCTTTGGTTGGTCAATTTGATAAAAAGGACTAAATCGCGTAAAGAGTAAAAGTGGAGTTCTATTAGCTAAAGGTATCTAATAGCTATAGAACCTTAAAGTTAAGGTTCTTATGTTGTAATTAGACCACTAATATAGTTAATGGACATTTATGGACTTAAAACAAGTGAATTTTAATGTTTTAAACTATGGTTAATTTAATATTTATGAAATAAAGTTAATTAAATAAAACAAAACAAAAATCTATTCCATTATCATCATCCTTAGCCGAATTTTACAAGCTTGGAAGCCATTGTTAGGGCTTTTCAATCGGCCAAGCTTTCATTGTCTATTAAGGTACAATTTTTGTCCCGTTTTAATGATTTTTATGTTTTTGTGATCGTTACAACTAGTACTAGCTAGCCCAGGGACTATTTTGCAAAATTGTTAAAAATTTGAATGATGCCATTGATAAATACATGATTATTTTGAAGTTTCTTGATAGATTATGAATGCTTGTTAATAGATATACAAGTTTTGTTAAGTGATTTTTAGTGAAAATTCAAAATAGGGATTAAATTGAGAAATGTTAAAAATTTGTGGTTAAAATATGAAATAAATGAAAAATATGGGCTGCTAGGGGTATAATGGTAATTCATCTAAGCATGGGTGTTTTGAAATTTACATGAATTTGTAATTTTGTGTGATAAGGACTAAATTGTAAAAATGTGAAAGTTTAGGGGCTAATGTGTAAAATAGCTCAAATGTATATTTTGGATTGAGTTGAATAAATATATTATTAAATGATTTGAATTTGATATTATATAGATCAAGAAAAATGGAATTTGGAATTGGATCAGGGAAAAGATAAAGTTCTTGATTAATCGACTTATTTCGTCGTTTCCACATTCGAGGTAAGTTCATATGTGATAAATTTCAATACAAATATATTTCATATGCTTTGATATTGCATAAATTACGAATACGAGACCGTGGATATAAACGATAGTGTTTCGAGTACAATTCGACATTCGAAATCCCGGTTGAACCTTAAGAATAGTTTAGGATGCTAGTGACATGTCATTAGGTAATACATTGAGTTGGCTTCGGGCCATGATATAGCACTTCAGATACGAGTTATACCGATTTGGCTTCAGGCTATGCATATCAGCTAATTTGGCTTCGGGCCATGATATTAGTACTTTGGAGATAAGTTACCTTGATTTGGCTTCGAGCCATGGTATAAGTACTTATCGTGTGAAAACCTTGAGTATCCAACTTCTATTTCAAATGGTTCAATGGGTATGCGAAAGAGGTGGATGAGTATGAGATTGATGTTAAATGATACAAGTACATACATGATTTATATAAGTTTCAAATCGAAGAAACTTGTGAAGGTAGTATATAATCTCACAATTGAGAATTTGAAAGGTTTGTTAGCTAATGTAAGCTATATATTGGTGAATTCAAATTATTGAATTATATTTATGTGATTGCATTAAGTTTATTTCATACGAGCTTACTAAGCTTTAAAGTTTACTTTGTGTGTTTCTCTGTGTTTTATAGTTTTCAAAGTTAGCACGGACTCGGGGACCGTCGGAGATCGCATCACACTATCTACCTATCTCTTGGTAACTATGAACTTGGTATTTTAAGTATATGGCATGTATAGGGACTTTGAGTCATTTTGGTATTTGTAGCATGATTTTGGCCATTTGTGTTGGCTTGTATATATTAAGTGTTTATTTTTGTGTTAGCCATGTAAGTTGGCTTATTTTGGCAATTATGTGATGTATATATATAAGCATTAATGCCTCTTAGTGATGTGGTTCATGTTTGATAGGGAATGGCTTGTTGAATGCAACTTTCATGGTAGCTAATGATTGAAAAATTGAGAATGTTTGTGCTTGTGATTTTAGGCTAAGAAATGCTTAGTTGATATGGTATATATATGAATGCTTTGGAAATGTGAATTGGCATGATTTGAGTAGGCAAAGTATGGTGTTAAAAGTATATTAGTTGTTGATATTGAAATGGTATATTTTAGTCTTGGTTGTGGTTGATTTGGATATCTATATATGCTATGAATGTGTACCAATTGGATTGTGTAGGTGTGTAGAATCTAGGGTGGCAAAATGGCTTGGTAAATAGCCTATTTTTGTCCACACAGACGTATGTCTCGGCCGTGTGTGACACACAATTATGTTGCACGGCCGTGTGTCCCCTGGTGTTGAAATTGAAATCAAGTCAATATGCTCCATACGGTCTCACACACGAGCGTGTGACTTGGCCGTGTGGCATAAGTCAGTATGCCTTATAGGTTTGGCATGGCCTAGCACACGGCCTATCACAGGGGCGTGTATGGCCATTTTTAGGGCAAACGGGCTAGCCACACAGGCGTGTGTGTTGGCCGTGTGACCCAAGTCAGAGAGTTGCACGGGGTCAGACACGAGCTGGTACACGGCCATATGCTCCTATTTTGAATGTCCACATGGTCTGCGACAAGGGCGTGTCTGTTGGCCTTGTAAGACACATGGCCTGGCCATACGGGCATGTGTCCCCTGTTTTGAGAAAAAATTTCAAAGTTACGTGAAAATTTCTTAAGTTATCAGTTTAGTCTCGAACCACTCCCAATGTATGTTTAGGGCCTCGTAGGCTTGTATTAGGGACAAATTGATTGAGATTGAATGATGATTGTATGTATTGATTAAATGTATGAGAAAAGTATATTTAAATGTGTTGTAAGTTACGTAATGCTCCGTAACCCTATTCCGGTGTTGAAAACGGCTAAGGGATGTTACAACACGGGTAATCACACGCCCGTGTGGTATAGACAGCAAGGTTTTTTGGCTTTTGCTTAAGTTTATTTTTATGCATTTTGGGTACACACCTAGTACGATTATGGTGCGAAACCACTCCTAAAACCTTCAAAACCTAAAACATAGCGTTCAGATGCCCAAATAGTAGTCAATTACGAAAAGATACAAAATCCTGAGTTAACGCACAAAACTTACTGATGACCCAAACAGACCCTAGCGCGATTTAGGCTATTGGAACAAAATTTCACCACTCACCACCTTCTCCTATATCACAAATAAGCAGAAAAAATAGTCCCTTAACTTTCATACCAAAATGCCAACACAAACGATTAAGCCCTAACCAACGAGTTGAAATACTTAGTTACAAAGCTAAAATCCCACTTACCAAAATAGTGCGGAAACACCGAAATACGGAGAAAGAGGATTGCGATGCAAAAGAACAAAATTGATGGAGGAAAAAGAAAAGGGAAAAATGGCAGAGAAAAAAAAACTAACGTCAGAAATTTTGGGGAAAGAGGGAAGAGAGAAAAAAATAAAATAAATATTAGATGAATCCCTTATTTTACTCCCCCCACTAACCCCTTAACATCCAGCTTCTCAGAATCCAACTCCATCAAGACTCTATCAGGAAACTGAGCAAAAAGATTAACATTACGCTCATGCAAAGTTTCGAACACAAGACCTCCAACACACTGACTTCCTTACCACTCGAACCAACAGACTCATTCTAATATGGTTTTACAGAAAATTAATATAAGCCCACAGAACAAAGGTAGGGCTTGGATCCAAAAATAACAAAATTTGCTAAAGTTAGGACTTGAACTTGAGACCTCACACACACACCCAAAACACTTAACTGCTAAAGTAGATACACATTTGTGCCACATACTTACCACAATAATAAAAAAAGTCAAGGCGTTACATTTTTTCCGGTTCATAATAAAGCTTCATATAAAACAGAAGGTTGTAGCCGATTAATAAAGCTTCATATAAAGCAGAAGGTTGTAGCCGATTAAGTCTTAGCTTGATTGGCATCGGCATTGTTGTTAGTGCAGGAGGAAGTGGATTCGAGTGTGCTGAAGTATATTATCCTTCTATTTAAGGGTTGGTGAGAGGCTATGGGTAATTCTAGGCATTATATTATAAAGAGCAAATATGATAAGAACCTATAATGATATTAAAGTTAAAAAAAGACAGGAGGTTATAAAAATTCTTTAAGGAGAGAGAACCACTAGAGCTCTAGTTTTCCCTTGCCTAGGCCTATGGCAATCGTAGTTACAAGGGAGGTGACAATAACTAGAAAAGTCCACCTAAACAAATAATGGTAGCAACGCTTGGACAGAGAAGAGCCACTGTGAAGAGCAAGAGATCGAAAAAAGAGACGAAAAGACGGTGACCACGACCGGTTTGGCTTCACTCTATTACTTTTTCATCCATTAATATCAAATACATGTTTAATCATCATTCACAAGTTGATTTTCATATTTAAGTAAATAAGTTTATAAGATCAGATATATCAAGTTGTAATTTGATTTCCAAAAATTTTTATGTTTAAATCTTAATTAAGATCATTCTAATTTAATATTTAGAAAATATTAAAATATTAATTTTTTTATATGTTAATATTAATATATTTAATAATTAGATTTAAATTAATTTTTTTTTTGTTTTTAATTCAGAACTAAAATTAGAAGTGCCCGAATATAAAAATCTCTTGTTTAAAACTAGAATGCCCAAAATTTTGATAAAATAAAATTTACTAATATAAAATAAAATTTACTAATTCATTTATATGTCAAATTACATTAAATTAATCTTTTTCTTAGATAAATTTAACTTTTTTAGATGTCTCTATCTCATAAAGTAATTACATTTCAAAATAAAAGATAATTGAAAGTCGTCATTAATTACAGGATGTTTTAATTACTCAAGTCTAATTAGATTCACTAATTATAATAGTTATCCAAATACTTTATTATTCGTAATTACACATAATTATATTGAAATCTTGTTATACTTTCTAAGCATACTTAATAAACAAACATTAAAGATATAATAAGATGAACCCCAAGTTATAACCTATTGGTCAATGATTCGCTTTCTTCTGAGTTAGCTTGAGTTCGACTCTCAACTATACAAAAAAGAATAAAAGTATAATAACTTGTTTAGGTTGAAAATATTAGCAAAATAAATATATATTTTATCTATAATCTCTATCTATCTATAATATATCTATGCATGAGTATAAAGAAATTTATGAAGTGATGAATACATTTTTATTATATAATTGATTTTGTAATTTTAAGTGTATGTTATTATTATAAAGATTTACCATATTTATAAAATAAGAATTATAATTTTACTAAAATATTTGATTAACTAATTTTATTTGATAAAAATATTATCAAGAATTCTGATTTTCTTTAAAGGTCTTATGTTAAGTAAATGTATTTATATCATAACACACAAAAAAATTAAACATAATATTGAATTGTTTTATATTAAAGTATTATTTTTTTATTAATTTGGAAGTAAGAAAAATTATATTATTTTTATTATAAATGTCGAAACCATCCCACGATTTTAAAAAAAATTAATTTTAATAAAAAATGGTGGAATCGACTTTTTAGAAAATGAAAATACGGAGTCGCCACCGATCTTTTTGTTTTGGTGTGATCGGATCACCTAGGAATTTGGTTATTTTAATAAAACATTTTTGATTTACTAAAACAACGATTTTGGTCTACGAACTTTGAGAAAGCAGGCTCGGGAGTCGGTTACGTATGAGGAAGGATTAGCACCCTCACTATGCCCAAAATTGGCACCAAATCGATTAGATACTGTCTTTATGTCTAAAATAAAAATGTTTTTGAAATGTAGTTCTCTTTTATTTGAATAACCCGAGTTGGTTGCCAAAATCTTCTTGTTTCGACGTTCGACAATTTATAATTCGAAAATCACAAAAGGATGCTCAACTTTTTAGTCCAACGTGAAATCGAAACCCAGCACAGTAGGGTACGATTCCTCGAATTTCCAAACATTGACCATTGCCTTACCTTAGAAAATACGTGTGAAATTCTGAAAAGATATTCGATTATTTAGGACAAATGAAAAAGCGCGACCCAACACGATAGGGCTCGATTCTCAAATCGCTAAACATTGAACATCGTCCTCGTTTTTAAGTATTTTTTTATATAAAAATGAGTGAGAATATAAAGGAATGTTCGATCGTTTTGAGCAAACGAGAAATCACAACCCAGCACGATAGGGCATGATTTTTGAGTTGTCAAACGCCGAATATTGCATTCGTTTTAAATAATTTTTAGAAGATATGAATGAAATTTTGAAGGGATACTCGATTCTTTTGAGCAGACACAAAATTGCAACCTAACACGTTAGGGCACGATTCCGCAAATTGCTAAATATCAAATCTAGTCTTCGTCTTGAAGAATTTTAAAAGATATGAGAGAAATCTTGAAGCAATATTCGATTATTTTGAGTAAACGCGAAATTGCAACCCAACACGTTAGGGCACAATTCCGCGAATTGCCAAACATCGAATCTCGTCTTCGTTTTGAAGAATTTTTGAATGAATGATTATAAAGCTAGCTTAAGACGTATTAATTTGATTTGAAATAAGATGAAATTAGTCATAAGATTTCGGTTTTATAGAACCACATTTCCAAAAAAACAAGTGAAACGATGATATGGGGTAAAAGGCATGTACGAGATGTGATCAATTAACGAATTAATAGCTAACCTAAAAATGTACCCCGATTACAATAATGCATGGAGAATAAGTAATATGATAACATAAGACAATGAATAAATAGTAGGCAATGAAAACATATGTAGCATAATAAAAATGATTGCTATTAGATGCACAAGACAAAATGCAAGCCGAGAAAGCAACATGGTATAAGATTATTGTAAAAAAAAATGACAAGTTTAATATACATATGCAATCATTAGAATATATTGTAGAATGGATATTTTTCAAACACATAATGTATGAGTTGACAGATTTGCATAAAAATAAGAATATATAATTATTGAAATAGATATTATAAAATACAATTTTGAATCAAGTCATGTACAAAACATTTTAAAAAAACGAATTTATTCGAAACTTGACAAAGCGTATGATAACTTGGATAACATATGATATGAAAGGATGACAAAATACGTGATGAGATATGATACACAAAATGGATTTACAAAACATATACATATAAATCTAAAAGCAAATACATGTAAAATAACATTTAAATATTATGTATAGGGCTAAATTAATTCATTATAAAATGCACAATAGATTTTGAAGAAACATGCTTATATATATATATAAAAACTATATGTATAAAATACATTGATTTAATAATATGTAGACCAAGTTTGGATATCCATAAATATGTACGCTCGCATAACGATGATTTGAAAGATATACTATAAGATTTATATAATATAATATAAAGATGTGTTTAAAGGAGATCATATATACATAAAAAATATAATTTTAATAGTATGAATGAAACAAATAAATTGTAGGTAGAATGGATTAAGATATATACATATGCACAACTTGAGCTATGCAAAGTTAATAAAAATAATCTATGGTAACATATTGCAAGACGAATAACAAGTGAATAAAGAAAACGTATATAATTTTATAAAGAATAAAACGTGGGCTAAAATGGAAAAAGTATACTCAATTGAAGCAAAAATAAAACTGGAAGGATAATTCGTGAATAAGTAAAAGTCATAGGACAAATTTAAGGATTAAAGCTTGATATACACAAATGTTCAAGGACCAAAGCTAAAATTGTCCCTGAGTTTTAAAACGCAACATTTAATCGTTGATTAAATTGGGACTATGTACAAATCTTAGGAATAAATTAAAAAAACGAAAGGGAGTAAGAGGGGTTCAATTGAATCCCTCCCAGACCTAGCACGCGGATCTGAATCATGCGTGGGTCGGGTCATCGGGTGAAGGCCACCATACGACGTCGTATTTGGACCACCAAAAATTGGTCAAAATGGCGTCGTTCCTTCGCTCCCTTATAAGGCTAACATTGCCTTTCTTCAGCCGAAACCCTAGAGTAACCTTGGCCCTTTTCTTTTCCGTCCTTAGCCGACCCTTAACACTTCCCCTAAGAGCCGATCCGCCACCATGAACGGAGACCAGCCCGTCTAGGCCTCGGAGTTAATTTTCAGCCTTCAGACCCCTCCTATATTTCGATTCCAACGAAGAAGGAGAAGTCTCATGGCGCACTTACAAGGTTAAACTTCGTTTCCCTTTTTTATACATTTGAATGCCAAAAAAGATTCGGAAAGAAAAAGTAAAAAAGAAGAAGAAATTCGAAAAATCTTAAGTTGAGATCACCTTTTCCTTGCTGTTTCTTTGTATTCAATATGCGAATATGTGTGTCTGTATCGTGTGTTTTTTCGTAACCTCTACAGAGATTAAAAACTATGGCTTTATAGCCAGAAAGAAAAGAAAAATCGAAATTAAAAAATACAAATTTCATTTTTTTTATTTGCTGTTCTGCTGTCGTTCCTTTTTTTGTTTGTATTTGCTGTCGTGTTCGTCCTTCTTGCAGTGCAGGTGCGTTGGCATCGTCACGGAAGTCGTGTCTTTGGCACGGGCGTGGCGTTGCAGTGGCGGAGGCCGTGGTCGCTGTGGCGCAAGCAGAAACTGCTAGGGTTTTCTGCCTTGGCTCTTGTTTTAGGCATTGGGCCTATTGGGCCGTTCTGGTTTTTGGGTTAGGGTTTTACACTTAGGCTGGTTAGTTTGTATTGGGTTCGGGTTTGTTTGTAAATGGGCCGATGGACTGTTAATAAATAATATTTAATTTAATTTTTTATTTTTTATTTGGTTTATTTTTTGTTTGTAATGGGCCGGGCAAATTTGGCCCACTACAGCTGCCCCCCTTTGCTCATTGTCGTGTAACGAAAATAGAGCAAAGACTAAAAAAGGGCCAATTTTGCCCGGGCTAGCTGAGTCTTGGTACTTCTTGGTACTTCTTTTCTTCAAGTAGCTTCAATATGCTCCACTGCGACTTCAGAGAGACATGGTTCGAGTGTTTTTTTTATCCTGTTCTACTGCAACTTCAGAGAGATAAGGATTGTGACTTCGATCTTGCTCCACTGTAACTTTAGGGAGATGAGATCCTGTAATTTTCAGCCTGTTGCCCTACTACTTAAGAGGTTAAGGCTTGTTTTCTTTGATCTGCTCCACTGGCGACGAGATCTACAATCTTCAGCCTACTCCACTACAACTTTAGGGAGATAGGATAATGGCTTAAATCTGCTTCACTGCAACTTCAGGTAGACTAGATTCACTGTCTTTGATTTGCTCCACTGCAACTTCAGGGAGACAAGATCTGTAATTTCAGCCTACTCCACTACAACTTTAGGGAGCTAGGTTGATGGCTTAAATCTGCTTCACTGCAACTTCAAGAAGCCAAGATTCGCCGTCTTCGATCTGTTCCACTGCAACTTCAGGGAAACAAGATCTAAAATTTCAACCTACTCCACTACAATTTTAGGGAGCTAGGTTGATTGCTTAAATCTGCTTCACTGCAACTTCAGGAAGCCAAGATTCGTCGTCTTCGATCTATTCCACTGTAACTTCAGGGAAACAAGATCTAAAATTTCAACCTACTCCACTACAATTTTAAGGAGCTAGGTTAATGACTTAAATCTGCTTCACTGCAACTTCAGGAAGCCAAGATTCATCGTCTTTGATCTGCTCCACTATAATTTCAGGGAAACAAGATCTAAAATTTCAGCCTACTCCACTACAACATTAGGGAGCTAGGTTGGCTTGAATCTGCTTCACTGCAACTTCAGAAAGCCAAGATTCGTCTTCTTGCTACAACGTCTTCTAAAGACATGACTTGTAGGATTGGTTTCCTGCATCTATGTATGCCAAGTAATTAGGGTGCCATGATCAAAATGAATCCAATGCCCCTGACTATACGCGGTGTTTATGTCAAATAACTAGAATGCTATGATCGAAATGAATCAAGTGCTCCTAACTAAATGAATGGTTATGAATGTAGAAATGTTATGAGAGTGATTCCTTTTTAAACGCTTAAGGTATCATTGCTCATAATTCGTCCGGGTTCTATCATTGATATGCTATCGTGCTTTCCTGGTTAGCCGTTATCTCTGACAGAAAATTTGAATAAATAGTCCTAATTTGAACTACTCTTTTTCAATGTTTTTCGACTCTGAACCTGGTTAGTCCTAACTAGCGGCCCTGTTTCAGGTCCTTGTACTATTTAGAGACTTTCTAGAGTAATATGCATAACACCTTTTGTGTGAAACACAAATACTCGAAAGAGATTATCATAATGGACAAAACAGAATTTTATTGAGTAAAAATCTAAATGGATACATCAGACAAGATAGCGAATCTGCTAAATCACAGAATAAAGATGAGAAACGAGATGCCCCAGATATCGCAGCACGAGTTTCACTATTCCAATTTCTCAAAGGCTCTTTCGAACCGAATGCGTATTTAGAAGATCTTGCGTATTTTATTGATGCTCCAAAGTGTACTATTCTTTCTTCTTGTTGATTTTGGAAGGACAAGACTACCATATGCCCCATATTCAAAATTTGAGCTGCCCGTTTTCGAGTTTTCAACTCAAAAGCCCCTTTGGTTCCAAGGTGCCCTTTGCGGGTTTTCACCTTAGCCTCTCCGTGTTTTTTTTTTTTTTGTAGAGCGCCCTTTTGTGGGTTTTCACTCTAACCTCTCTTCTTCAGGTAAAATACTTCTTGACCGAATCCGAGTTTACAAGATTGGGCAAGTTTCTACCGTCCATCTCGGCTAGAATCAATGCTCCTCCAGAGAAAGCTTTCTTCACCACGTAAGGCCCCTCCCAATTAGGCATCCATTTCCCTCGAAAATCCTTCTGTATGGGAAGAATCTTTTTCAAAACCAGATCTCCCTCGTGAAATTCTCTAGGGCGAACCTTTTTGTCATAAGCCCGCATCATTCGCTTTTGGTACATCTGACCATGATGGATAGCTCTTAATCTCTTTTCCTCAATTAGGTTCAATTGATCATATCGAGACTGGATCCACTCGACTTCTTCTAACTTTAATTCTGACAACACTCGAAGAGACGGGATCTCGACTTCGATTGGCAATACCGCTTCCATTTCGTAGACCAAAGAGAAAGGGGTTGCCCCAGTTAAGGTTCTGATTGATGTTCGATAAGCAAAGAGGGCAAATGGTAACTTCTCATGCCAGTCTCTGTAGGTTTCGGTCATCTTCCCCACAATTTTTTTAATGTTTTTATTGGCTGCTTCCACTGCCCCATTCATCTTTGGGCGATATGGTGACGAGTTATGATGTCTGATCTTGAATTGACTGCAGACTTTCGCTATCGTACTATTGTTCAAGTTTAATGCATTGTCAGATATGATCCTCTCCGGCATTCTATATCGACATATGATCTCTTTTTTTAGAAACTTACTTACTGCCGACTTGGTCACACTAGCATACGAAGCAGCTTCTACCCATTTGGTGAAGTAGTCGATAACCACGAAGATGAAACGATGCCCATTGGAAGCTTTCGGCGATATTGGTCCAATCACATTCATGCCCCACATAGAAAATGGCCATGGAGAAACCATGACATGCAGCGGTGAAGGAGGCACATGAATTTTATCCCCGTAGATTTGGCACTTATGGCATCTCTTGGCGTAATTGATACAGTCTCCTTCCATAGAGGACCAATAATACCCGAATCTCATAATCTGCCTGGCCATTGTAAAGCCATTAGCGTGTGTCCCACAGACGCCTTCATGAACTTCTTCCAAGATTTTCTTAGCCTCTACAGCGTCTACGCATCTTAGTAGCACTTGATCCTTTCTTCTTTTGTACAATATATCCCCATCTAAGACATAGTCGACGGCCAATCTTCTCAGCGTCCTTTTGTCATTCTCGCTTGCTTGGTCCGAGTACTCACGATTCTTCACATATTATAATATATCGTGATACCAAGGGTGAACATATTTTTCTTCATTTTCTTCAATATTGTAACAGTGGGCCGGAACTTCATAAATACTCATCCGGATGGGTTCGACATCTTCTTGTTTGTTCACCTTGATCATGGAGGCTAAGGTAGCCAAAGCATCAGCCATCTGATTTTCGTCTCGTGGAAGGTAGTGGAAGGTAATGTCATCAAACTCTTTAACCAATTCAAGGACCAGTTTTCGATAGTCGATCAACTTGGGGTCTCGGATCTCCCATTCTCCATTGAGTTGATAAATCACTAGGGTAGAGTCTCCATATACATCTAACACTTTAATCTTGCGTTCTATGGCTGCACGGACTCCCAAAATGCACGCCTCATATTCCACCATGTTATTTGTACAATCAAAATCCAATTTACTAGTGAATGGATAATGATCTCCGTTTGGGGATACTAAGACGGCCCCGATTCCATTGCCGACAGCATTTGATGCCCCATCGGAGTTTAATTTCCAAGAAAGTTCTTCCAGGGTACCTTCTTTAGTGGTATCAACACACATTAGGTCTTCATTTGGGAAGTCGAAGTTTAAAGGCTCGTAGTCTTCCAAAGCTCTACTAGCCAGAAAATCTGCTATTGCACTTCCTTTTACTGCTTTCTGGTTCACATAAACTATGTCGAATTCAGAAAGCAGAATCTGCCACCGGGCCATCCTTCCATTCAAAGCTGTTGACTCCATCATGTACTTTAAGGGGTCGAATTTTGATATGAGCCAAGTAGTGTGATACAACATATACTGCCTCAACCTTCGAGTTGTCCAAATTAGGGCACAACACAACTTCTCTATCGGCGGGTACCTTGTCTCACATTCTGTGAACTTTTTACTAAGATAGTAAATAGCCTTCTCTTTCCTTCCTGACTCGTCATGCTGCCCTAGTACGCACCCCATGGAGTTCTCGAATACTGCCAAATACAGTATCAACGGCTTATCGGGGTTAGGTGGCATCAGCACCAAGGCGTTAGATAAGTACTGTTTGACCTTGTCGAAAGCCCTTTGGCATTCTTCATCCCATTCACCCGGGTTATGTTTCTTGAGGAGGCGAAAGACAGGGTCACATTTCTCGATCAATTGTGAAATAAACCGAGCAATGTAATTTAATCTTCCTAGAAAGCCTCGGACCTCCTTCTAGGTACGCGGCGGAGATAGCTCTTGTATGGCTTTGACTTTGTCTGGATTAATCTCAATCCCTTTCTCGCTAACCACGAATCCGAGTAGCTTTCCAGACTTGGCTCCGAAGGTACATTTGGCTGGATTGAGTTTTAGCTGAAACTTTCTCAATCTCAAGAACAATTTCCTCAGGACTTGTATGTGCTCTTTCTCCGTCCGAGACTTTGCGATCATATCATCGACATAAACCTCGATTTCTTTATGCATCATGTCGTGGGATAGGGTTACCATGGCTCTTTGATAAGTTGCCCCCGCATTCTTTAGTCCGAACGGCATCACTTTGTAGCAGAATGTCCCCCATATGGTTACAAATGTGGTCTTCTCCATATCTTCAGGATGCATCTTGATTTGGTTATATCCGAAAAAACCGTCCATGAATGAAAACAGTGAGTGTCTTGCCGTGTTGTCCACTAGGGTGTCAATATGAGGCAGTGGGAAATTGTCTTTCGGGCTGGCTTTATTCAAATCTCTGTAATCCACACGCATTCGCACTTTTCCATCTTTCTTAGGGACGGGGACGATGTTGGCTATCCACTCTGAGTATTTTACCACCTTCAGGAATCCGGCGTCGAACTACTTTCGAACTTCCTCTTTTATTTTTAGCAAGACATCGAGCCTCATTCTTCGAAGTTTTTGTTGAACTGGCTTACATTCTTCCTTTATGGGGAGTCGGTGTACCACGATGTCGTGTCCAACCTGCATATCTTGGTATGACCAGCGAAGACGTCTTTGAATTCTTGAAGTAATTCAATGAGGTCTCGCTTCATTTCCGTAGTGATACACGTTCCGATCTTCACCTCTTGTCCTTCTCCTAAGCTTACAATTTCAACTGATTCTTTGTGAGGTAGGATTTGTTTCTCGTCTTGTTTTACCATCCTCAGCAAATCAGGAGATAGGTTACAGCCTCGGTCATCTTCAAAATCCTGAAAATCATCCACACACGCATCTCGCTCGAAAGGAAATTCTGAGTCACTAGCAGTGTCACTCGTATCATTAATATCTGGGGACCTGTTATGAGGATGAAGGCAGATACAAAGAATCAAAAGAATTCGAAACATTTATTTGCGTGGTATGATTATGAATGACGAATAAAAGAATATTTAGAAGAATGTTTCAAGAATAAAAGAATCCAAAAGTAATCATTTGTATGGTTATGAATGAAATTGAAAGGACAAGAGAACATTTGCTCAAAGTGATAATAACCGTGCATTTTATTGAAACAACATTTTTAAACATCGGCCTATTTCACAAAAGATTCTTATCACTCCTAGGCCTAGAGCAATAAGTGTGTTTTGGACATTACTCTGAATCCGTTCTAAAAACTACAGGAATCTCTTCCACAGTCCAGTTGTCCAGAACACTTCCAGGCGTGTAGGGGCAAATACCCAACAAATTTCTTTCTCTAGTTTTTTCTTCGAATGTGGCATTGATGTCCAAGCTTTCCAGCCTTTCTTCTATAGCTCCCGTCATTGGTGTGTCTCTCTCGGGATAAATGACTCCTCCAGACACAAAGGTTTTCGACATGTGGGGGAATACCATTGGTTCCCAATCGATTTCCTTTCTCGTTAACCGTGCTCTCCTTCTTTTTTGTTTCTTCTCCAACTCTCTCCTTCGTTGTTTGACATCCGGCTTAAATCCTAGGTCGAAGCAGTCTCTCTTCTCTTTCAATGCCTGCGTTTTGACTCTTCCTTGAAGATGTCTCCCAAGTCCTCTTCCGGGTAGGGACCCTTTTCCGATCGTCAACTGAAGGCTCATCCTCATAGTCTTGGACAATTTCGGCATCGGAATCCTACTTCCTTCGGCAATGAACGTCGCATTAACGAATTCTAAAGACCGGAATGAGCATTCGATTGCTTCGTCATCCGTCTCCAAATAGGGCGCATTATTGCTCACAGTTGCAATAATATCCTCTTCAGCCTTGATCGTTATCAACCTCCCCTCCGATATTAGCTTCAATTTTTGATGCAACGAGGAATGCACTGCCCCTGCTGAATGTATCCAGGGCCTCCCCAACAAGTAATTGTATGAGGGCTTGATATCCATCACGAGGAAATCCACCTCGTACGTGTTTGGCCCGATCTGAAGAGGTACATCGATTCTACCCATCACCTTCTTTTCCGTGCCGTCGAATACCTTCACGATGTTCTGACACTCCTTCATGTGAGAGCTGTCTATAGGCAATCTATTGAGTGTAGTCAAGGGCAGGACATTCAAGGCCGAACCATTGTCGATCAATACGCCTGGCAGCGTATACCCTTTACAACGCGTGGTGATATGCAAAGCTTTAGTCGACCCCATGCCCCCGGGTGGTATCTCGTCGTCATTAAAGAAGATATAATTGTCGGCACTTATGTTGCTCACCAAATGGTCCAGCTTGTTAACGGAGATATCATTGGCAATATATGTCTCGTTTAAGACCTTCATTAGTGCGCTACGATGAACTTCCGAGCTTAGAAGCAAAGCCAACACCGAAATACGGGCTGGTTGTTTACGTAGCTGTTCCACCACGCTGTATTCGCTATGCTTTAGGAATTTTAAAAACTCATTGGCCTCCTCTTCGTTAACTGGCTCATTAACAGGTTTGGTTGCTTTTCCTTTCGTTTCCTCAACCATCTGGGCTTTTCCTTTTGTGGGCTGTACCTCCTCATTCACCGCATCTTAACGCCTCCCGCTACATGTATAGGAACCTCTGTCCTGATCCCCTCTTGAAGCGCCAATCGGGCTCTCTTTTCCTGGCATTGTCGCACTGCAATCATAATTTCATGGGACCTTTTTGCTGTCTTTGTAAGGGAAGACTGCAGGTCTTTGGATTATGACCCTTGGTGGTATTTGTACTCCAGCTTCATTATTTTTGGGTCTCGAAATGATCACCACGGGATAGTTATGTGTTTGATTCTGTGCTATTGGTTCTCCCTCCGATGCGCATATATCTCCCTCTACGGGGTTTTTAGCTTCTTCATAAAAGTCAATTTCCCTATTGCCCATCATGTTTTGCATTAGGGCCCTGAATTCCATGCAATCTTGGATTTCATGCCCCACCTCGTCGTGAAACTCGCAGTAGTTTCTCTCTTCTTCGGACTTTTCTCTCGAATCCAATGCTATCAATCCTCTCTTGGCCATCTCCTTCCATACCTGCTTCAACGGGGTTCTGACTTCTGCCACCTCGTATTTGGTTTTCCTGTTCAAGCCTTCACTTATCCCATTCACTCCTTGGTTGGTATGATTGGGGAGTGGGTTTCCTGCTACATTGGGCGTGGCTGAGTCGTCAAATCTCACTATCCCCACCTTAATGAGTCTTTCGACTATTTTCTTGAACGCAGTACAGTTTTCGATTGAGTGCCCGGTAATCCCCGCGTGGTATTCACATTGGGCATTTGTGTCATACCATTTGGGATACGGGGGCTGCAGTGGCTCCAGGTAGAAAGGGGATACCACATGAGCGTTGAACAAGTTCTGGTATAATTCCCTATACGTCATGGGTATAGGGGTGAATTGTGGCCTTTCTGTGTTCTTCCTCGCATTGGATTCTTGTCTTACAGAGCTTTGTTGATTGGTAGTCACCGTTTTGGGTTGATTTACGGTAATTGACTTGGACTGCCCCTTGTTGAATGTACTCATGTTGTTCACTTTATTGTCTCTCTTCCTCGGGGCCGACTTCCTAGCACTCTCTCCTGATTCTATCTTGCCGCTCCTTACATCATTCTCGATCATTTCCCCTGTCATCACTATGTCAGAGAAGCTCTTGGTGGCGCTTCCTAACATATGCGTGATAAAAGGGGCTTTCAAGGTGTTAATAAAGAACATTGTTGTCTCTTTTTCTAGAAGTGGCGGCTGAACTTGTATGGCCACCTCTCTCCACCTTTGTGCATACTGTCTGAAGCTTTCATTTGACTTTTTCTCCATTTTCTGGAGAGTGATTCTGTCAGGGGTCATGTCCGTCAGATGACTGTATTGCTTCATGAAGGCCTGTGCCAGGTCCTTCTATTAGTTAATTTTAGAGCGGCTTAATTGGTTATACCACTTAGCCGCCGCCCCGACCAGACTATCTTGAAAGCAATGGATTAACATCTGGTCATTGTTAACATATCTCGTCATTCGCCTGCAGAACATAGTGATGTGGGCATCAGGGCAGCTTGTTCCATTGTATTTCTTAAATTCAGACATTTTGAATTTAGGGGGAAGGATTAAATCTGGGACCAGACTCAGGTCCTTGGCATCAATCCCTTGATGGTGATCTGCGCTCTCCATGGCTTTGAACTTCTCCTCAAGCCATCTACACCATTCTTCTAATTGTTTTTGTGAATCCATCCTCGCCTTTTCTTCTTCAGCAACTTCGTCCAAATCGGGAATGAGTGGATAGTTTAGGTTGTTGACAAAATTAGAGCCTGAGCCGGTTTGGAAATTCATCGGTATTGAAGCTCCGGCCTGAACCTGCTGGGGTATGATCGTGACAGATGGTTTCGGTAAGTTAATTTCGGGCTTCATCGGTACATGTGTCGGAGTGAAGCCAGGAGGGTATTGGAGATCCTCATTAGTCTCCTCGACCTTATCCATGGGGCTCTTTCCCTTATCCATTCCTCCCAATAGCAATTGGGATAACTGGGACATCATTTCTCTCTAGGACTCCATCATTTGTTCCTTCATTTCTTGCTGAATTCTGGCTAGCTGTTCTTGCATCTGTGACTGCATTTGTTCTTGCATGTCTTTTTGCATCTGCTCCAATTTCTCGAGTCTCTTATCCATTGATTTTTTTCTGGTACCGTAAGGGTGCGTGGTTGGTTGGTTTTTGTTGGTTTCCAGGTTACTGAAATAATTTTTAATTAATTAATTAGAAAACTCTTATGGCCTTTAATGCATAATGATATGATGTAATACAGATGCATGAATGCAAAGGAGGCATCAATTTTGATTCAATTGCCCTTAGAAAATTTCACTTAAAAATAAAATCTTTTACATAAAGTCGAGTTACAAATAAAATTTCGCTCTAATACTTAAAGTCTTAATTTTTCTGAGCAACGAGGCCAGCTCTTGTCCGCGATCCGATTCCAACTCATACTTCACGCTCAGTGTGTCCGCCTGAACTGCTAAAGTTTGCAAGTAATCGCCTACCTCCGAATCAAGGTTATGGCTTCCCCATAAGGTAATCTCTGTTTCTGACTTGGCCTTGCGCATGGTGGAGCTGCTCTTTCCAACAGACCTCGTTTTCCTCAAAAAACTGGATCCGCATCTCGCAGTTTTGCAGTGATGCCTCTAACTCCTCTAATTTTCCTTTCATTTCCTCTATCTTGCTCAAGCTTGCCCTCAACTCTATCGCGGTGTTGTGGTTTCGATACTGATGCAGGGACTTCTCGAGTTCCGCCACTCTAGTCCTCAATTCCCCTCGCTCACTTCTGCTCTCCAACAGACTCTTCTCCAAATCTTCGTTTCGTGCCTGAGATTCTCGAAATTTTCTTTCCCACAGATCGGTATTGGCCTTTTCTTCTCGAATTTCATGGCGCCATTGTTCGGAAGTCTTTCCTAACCCCGCAGTCCTCATGGATAGGCGCAACTTCTTATAGTCAGTCTTTAAGCTATCTAGATCTTCTTCGGCCTTGGTTTTTCCTTTCCTCCACTTCTCGGCCTCCAACCTCTAAACATCAGCGTCTAACCTTAAGTGCATCTTCTCTTCCTCCAGTTGTTCAATCTTCTTCCCAAGCTCCGAACTCTTCTTCTCGAAATCTTGTCTTATAATCTCCAATTCTGACGGGGCGATTTGTAATTGTTCCCTGATAGGTCGTGCATTCTCCAAGCTTGACCTAGGAATATTATCATTAATCCTCTTCTTAACCCACTCGCTATACTCGGGTGTTGCCATGGAACCGACGGTTAACCTCTTCATCCAACAAGTTTGCTTCCAAGCATCCGATAGCTCCCGGACTTTCTTCTTATAGTGAGCACCGCTAAAAGAGAAATCACTTTGAGCAAGTCCGTGGGTCACGGGTACGAACTGTCTCGACTTATATTACCTCAACGCGAGTAATGGAGTATACCCGGTAGCTCTCCAAATTCCTAACAATGGTACCCAATCAAAGTTACCGCATCGGTACATGATCTCATCAGGAACCATCCAGTAAGCTCTCCACTCGATATCTTCCTCCTTGAGGTTCTGAAGAATGTCCATCCACTTCTCTTCCGAGATATCCTCTCTCCTTTGTATAGCTGCCTCTTCTTTTAACGGGGAATAACTCTCGGAAAAGACTCGATAAGAAACCTTTTCTACCTTCCAAAAGTGGCCATGAAACCATACCAACAATAGTTGAGCACATCCAATGAATCGCCCCTCACCTGTCTTCCGACATGAGCTCAAAGATCTGAACGTTTCTGCCAATATTGCCGGTACCAGTGTGATTCCCTTTTCAAGGCGATTGAACAAGTCAATGACCACCTCGTCCACGTGCCTCAAAGCCTTAGGAAAGATGACTAATCCGTAGATACTTAAGGCAAATATATCGACCCTCTTTCTTTCATCTGGATGCGTCAAGATCAAATCTTGTAAATTCTCCTAAGGGATACATTTGCTATCTCCTTTTTGCTGAATCCGAGCGGTGACCCAAGGCTCGCTCATCCCAGAAATGCTCATCAGTTTCTTCACAAAAGTCTGACCACTAAAAACTCGGGCATAAGTCTTTCAGACCTGAATTTTTGGGCACCTGAGTAGAGTAGTGTATTCCTCCATGGTAGGTACTAAATCCACTTCTCCAAAAGTGAAACATCTGTACGCAGAATTCCAAAACTGCACCAAGGCTCGGAACAAATGCTTATCCACTCTAATGTCTAGCAGGTAGGATATGTCACCATAGCTTTGGTAGAACAACTGCTTGGTCCCTTCATCCCAATTAGCCGAAATGTCTCTCAACTCTTGCAGCTCATTCTGTACCACATTGACGCGAGTGAAATCCTGTAACTCGGAGATATATCCTTCCGCCAAGCTATCCCCTCTCTCGGATTGTAGCTTCTCCAACCATGCACGAACAGCTGCATTATCCTCGACTTTACTAAGAAATTCATTCTTCATGTCAAACTTTCTAACTTAGTAATTGAACACGAGTTAACACCTCCTTTAGTATGCAATGTCATGCAAAAAGACAATCAAAACGAAACACAGGTTAGTATCAAATAATACCGATAAAATGCAAGCACATAAACAATAATTTCAACATAATATACGGGTAAATACTAAGGCTTGATGCGGCTTCACCTAAGGATAGCTCCTAAGGTTCACTGTATGTAGTTCGGTTCTAGAGTAAGGGTACCCGAACCAGCAGATTCCTCAATCTTCACCCATTATAGGCTCATATAGATCGAGTTCGGTTCGGGGGGATACATTTCCCTATGACCATGCGGAGATGAAAATCTCACGAAATTATAGGTACGGATGTACCCCGGAAGCAATCCACTAGCCCATGCAGAGGTGAAAACCTTACGAAAGCGTAGTTTCTTGCTCCCACTTAGAATGTGTGACCGCAGTGGCCATGCAAAGAAATGCAGCATTATTCTACAAGACTCACACCGAAACAATCATACAATCAAATGCAGTTGGAAGGTACATGATTTTGAAAAATACATTTTCGATTTTTGATAAAAGGACAGTAAACAATCAATTTTTTATGGCTCGACTCTCAAGTCCCCAGTGGAGTCCCCCAGCTATTGAAACCATCCCACGATTTTAAAAAAAATTAATTTTAATAAAAAATGGTGGAATCGACTTTTTAGAAAATGAAAATACGGAGTCGCCACTGATCTTTTTGTTTTGGTGTGATCGGATCACCTAGGAATTTGGTTATTTTAATAAAACATTTTTGATTTACTAAGACAACGATTTTGGTCTACAAACTTTGAGAAAGCAGGCTCGGGAGTCGGTTACGTATGAGGAAGGATTAGCACCCTCACTACGCCCAAAATTGGCACCAAACCGATTAGATACTGTCCTTATGTCTAAAATAAAAATGTTTTTGAAATGTAGTTCTCTTTTATTTGAATAACCCGAGTTGGTTGCCAAAATTTTCTTGTTTCGACGTCCGACAATTTATAATTCGAAAATCACAAAAGGATGCTCAACTTTTTAGTCGAACGTGAAATCGAAACCCAGCACAGTAGGGTACGATTCCTCAAATTTCCAAACATTGATCATTGCCTTACCTTAGAAAATACGTGTGAAATTCTGAAAAGATATTCGATTATTTAGGACAAATGAAAAAGCGCGACCCAGCACGATAGGGCTCGATTCTCAAATCGCTAAACATTGAACATCGTCCTCGTTTTTAAGTATTTTTTTTTTATAAAAATGAGTGAGAATATAAAGGAATGTTCGATCGTTTTGAGCAAACGAGAAATCACAACCCAACATGATAGGGCATGATTTTTGAGTTGTCAAACGCCGAATATTGCATTCGTTTTAAATAATTTTTAGAAGATATGAATGAAATTTTGAAGGGATACTCGATTCTTTTGAGCAGACACGAAATTGCAACCTAACACGTTAGGGCACGATTCCGTAAATTTCTAAATATCAAATCTAGTCTTCGTCTTGAAGAATTTTAAAAGATATGAGAGAAATCTTGAAGTGATATTCGATTATTTTGAGTAAACGCGAAATTACAACCCAACACGTTAGGGCACGATTCTGCGAATTGCCAAACATCGAATCTCGTCTTCGTTTTGAAGAATTTTTGAATGAATGATTATAAATCTAGCTTAAGACGTATTAATTTGATTTGAAATAAGATGAAATTAGTCATAAGATTCTGGTTTTATAGAACCACATTTCCAAAAAAACAAGTGAAACGATGATATGGGGTAAAAGGCATGTACGAGATGTGATCAATTAACGAATTAATAGCTAACCTAAAAATGTACCCCAATTACAATAATGCATGGAGAATAAGTAATATGATAACATAAGACAATGAATAAATAGTAGGCAATGAAAACATACGTAGCATAATAAAAATGATTGCTATTAGATGCACAAGACAAAATGCAAGCCGAGAAAGCAACATGGTATAAGATTATTGTAAAAAAAAATGACAAGTTTAATATACATATGCAATCATTAGAATATATTGTAGAATGAATATTTTTAAAACACATAATGTATGAGTTGACAGATTTGCATAAAAATAAGAATATATAATTATTGAAATAGATATTATAAAATACAATTTTGAATCAAGTCATGTACAAAACATTTTAAAAAAACGAATTTATTCGAAAATTGACAAAGCGTATGATAACTTGGATAACATATGATATGAAAGGATGACAAAATACGTGATGAGATATGATACACAAAATGGATTTACAAAACATATACATATAAATCTAAAAGCAAATACATGCAAAATAACATTTAAATATTATGTATAGGGCTAAATTAATTCATTATAAAATGCACAATAGATTTTAAATAAACATGCTTATATATATATATAAAACTATATGTATAAAATACATTGATTTAATAATATGTAGACCAAGTTTGGATATCCATAAATATGTATGCTCGCATAACGACGATTTGAAAGATATACTATAAGATTTATATAATATAATATAAAGATGTGTTTAAAGGAGATCATATATACATAAAAAATATAATTTTAATAGTATGAATGAAACAAATAAATTGTAGGTAGAATGGATTAAGATATATACATATGCACAACTTGAGCTACGCAAAGTTAATAAAAATAATCTATGGTAACATATTGCAAGACAAATAACAAGTGAATAAAGAAAACGTATATAATTTTATAAAGAATAAAACGTGGGCTAAAATGGCAAAAGTATACTCAATTGAAGCAAAAATAAAACTGGAAGGATAATTCGTGAATAAGTAAAAGTCATAGGACAAATTTAAGGATTAAAGCTTGATATACACAAATGTTCAAGGACCAAAGCTAAAATTGTCCCTGAGTTTTAAAACGCAACATTTAATCGTTGATTAAATTGGGACTATGTACAAATCTTAGGAATAAATTAAAAAACGAAAGGGAGTAAAAGGGGTTCAATTGAATTATGGCGAGAGCAGAAGGGGCTGAGTACACAATTGTCCCTCCCAGACCTAGCACGCGGATCTGAATCATGCGTGGGTCGGGTCATCAGGTGAAGGCCATCATACGACGTCGTATTTGAACCACCAAAAATTGGTCAAAACGGCGTCGTTCCTTCGCTCCCTTATAAGGCTAACATTGCCTTTCTTCAGCCGAAACCCTAGAGTAACCCTGGCCCTTTTCTTTTCCGTCCTTAGCCGACCCTTAACACTTCCCCTAAGAGCCGATCCGCCACCATGAACGGAGACTAGCCTGTCCAGGCCTCGGAGTTAATTTTCAGCCTTCAGACCCCTCCTATATTTCAATTCCGACGAAGAAGGAGAAGTCTCATGGCACACTTACAAGGTTAAACTTCATTTCTCTTTTTTATACATTTGAATGCCAAAAAAGATTCGGAAAGAAAGAGTAAAAAAGAAGAAGAAATTCGAAAAATCTTAAGCTGAGATCACCTTTTCCTTGCTGTTTCTTTGTATTCAATATGCGAATATGTGTGTCTGTATCGTGTGTTTTTTCGTAACCTCTACAGAGATTAAAAACTATGGCTTTATAGTCGAAAAGAAAAGAAAAACCGAAATTAAAAAATACAAATTTCATTTTTTTTATTTGCTGTTCTGCTGTCGTTCCTTTTTTTATTTGTATTTGCTGTCGTGTTCGTCCTTCTTGCAGGTACGGGGTGCGTTGGCATCGTACGGAGGCTGTGCTGGCACGGGCGTGGCTGTTGGAGGGTATGAAGGCCAGGGCTGCTGCGGCGCAAGCAGAAACTGCTAGGGTTTTCTGCCTTGGCTCTTGTTTTAGGCATTGGGCCTATTGGGCCATTCTGGTTTTTGGGTTAGGGTTTTACACTTAGGCTGGTTAGTTTGTATTGGGTTCGGGTTTGTTTGTAAATGGGCCGATGGACTGTTAATAAATAATATTTAATTTAATTTTTTATTTTTTATTTGGTTTATTTTTTGTTTGTAATAGGCCGGGCAAATTTGGCCCACTACAATAAATATCAAATTTTATTTATATAACAAATTTCTATTTAATTTATAAAGTTTTTTAAACAATACATTTATATATAGGGATGGATCCAGGGGACGCAGAGGGTGACGAAATTTTTAAATTTTTGAATTTTATATATAAATTATCATGTATTTCAGATTTGGTGTCTACCTTGTATAGCATTCACTCCCTGTGGAAAAATTGTATTTTATATAATTTGCCCCATTAAGCCATAATGTTATACTTTATATTAACAAAATATTTTTTAGTTTTTAATTATATAACTTTAATAATAATCAAATATTAATATATGATGGGCCTTGAAAGACTAAACTTAGAGGCCCAATATGGACTTTAAAGCCAAATTCCAAAATTAATTGATTTGGCCTATACCCATACATATTAGGTTAGTGATTTTCTTGTATTTTGATTTGTATGTCTTGCTAAGGAATTATCTTTTTCTAGTAAAGTGTCGGCACTACCGAGAAAAAAAAAAGGAATTTGATGTTGAGACTGAGAGCACAGAGTAAAAAAATACAAATTGTCTTCCTCTCAGCTCTTTATGCAAAAGACCTTTTGATAAACATTTTTGCATAAATTATGTTCTTTATTTATTTGGCTTGTTATTGTTTTTCTAATATGTTGTTTAATATATTATTAAAGTCTTCAGGTTTTTCAATTAAATTATGGTCAACAAAAAGATCGAATCTTTTTTCAAGAAAAAAGAGTTAGAAAGTAATAATGATCAATCGGTTCCTCGACCTTCTATTATTAGTGGAGAAAACTCAAATATTGGATCTTCCCAAGCTCCTAAACAAGATATCAGGTCTTCTCAATTCCAAGATCCTAAACGAGATATCGAGTTTTCCCAAGCTCTTGAACGAGATATCGAGTCTTCTTAATTTCAAGATCCTGAACGAGATATCGAGTTTTCCCAAGCTCCTGAACAAGATATTGTATCTTCTCAAGTTTTCGAATGTCCTTTTAAGGTGTCGAAAGTTGAAACAAAGGAGTTTGATGCTTCTTATTTAGATCATGATCCAGGGCTTAAAAAATCTATTTGAGATTACCCTCCAAATCAGTAAGACGAAGTCCATTGAGCTTACATTAAGTTTGAGTCATATCAACTGGTTCCTCCAAGCGAGACTCCAACATCTCATTAGTATATTGACAAGAACGAATGCCAATTTCTCTCATCTTGGTAAAGGTTATTCCCAAATTGGCTCGAGTTTTCACCAAGTAAGAATGTCACATATTGCCTTCATTGTTTTCTCTTCAACAAGCCATTTGGGTGTCATGGAAATACTTTTACAAGCCAAGGATTTCAATCATGGAAAATGGTAAATGAAGGATCTAAATGTCCTTTTATTACATTACTCATGTAGGTAAGGATGCAAATTCTTTACATAAGAATGCAATGAAAAATTATCTCAATCTTCAGAATTCCTTGCAAATATTGAGAAGATTAATGAGAAACAAAATTATGAACAAGTTGTAAGAAATTGACTATAGCTCGAGGTGTCAATGGATGTTGTCAAGTGGCTTGTATTTCAAGGTTATGCTTTTAGGGGACACGATGAAGCACGAGATTTAAGAAATCAAGAAAACTTTCATGAACTAATAAAACTCTTGGCTTCTTATAATGAAGATATGAAGGCAATTGTCTTAGAAAATGCCCCTCAAAATGTACAGTATGTCAGTTCTACTATTTAGAAGAACATTCTTTCTATTTTGACGAGTAAAATTCAGGGATTCATTCGAGAAGAGACTGAAAATTCAAAGTTTTGCATTATAGTAGATGAAGCTCATGATGAACCAAAGAAAGAACAAATGACAATTATATTGCAGTTTTTTGATAAAGAAGGTTTTATACGTAAACGATTGTTTGATTTGATTCATGTGAAGGACACAACATCGTTAGCTTTAGAGAAGGCAAATTGTGAAGTTCTTTTACGTCATTTACTTAATGTGGATGATATTCATGGTCAAAGATATGATGGTGCAAGTAATATGCACAACGAATGGAACGATTTGCAAGTGTTATTTACTAAAAAGTGTTGATTTGCATACTATGTTCACTGCCTCGCTTGTCGTCTCCAATTAACCCTAGTATTTGCATCCAAATAGGTTGTTCCTATTTGTCAATTTTTTTTTCATATTTGATTGGTATAATCAATTTGGTTGCTTCTTCAAGTAAGTGGCATGATCAATTATGAGACATTGAGGCATTTCGTATCGCGGAGTTGATTGACAATGGTGAGCTTGAAACTGGCAAAGGGAAAAATCAAGTCGGTACCCTCCAACATCCAGGTGATACTCGATGGGGATCTCATTTAACTTCTCTCAATAGCTTGATAAGGATGTTTGATTCCGTCTGCGTTGTATTACAAGATATCATCAAGTCCGGCAACCTTACTTAAAGGAGTAAAACTGATGGAATATATGATTCAATGACATCCATTGAATTTGTTTTCATCTTGCATATCATGATTGAGATGCTTGGAATCAATGATGATCTCTGTCAAGCATTGCAGTATAAATTGTAGGATATACTAAACACGATGTAGTTGGTGTCATCAACTAAAACGCTTCTCTAAAAATTCAAAGAACATGGGTGGGATCCTTTGTTTGAGAAAGTGAAGTTATTTTGTAAAGATCATGATATAGAAATCCCCAATTTAAATGCTCCGTGCAAAGCTGGTCGAGGTCAGTCTCGCATCTAGAGAGATAACCTCACAATTGAGCATCACTATCGATTTGATATATTCATTGCTTGTTTGGATTCATTGCTAGCAAAAATGGAAATCTCACTTTAATGATGAGATAGTGGAGTTACTTGTTCTTAGCTCCGCTTTGGATCTACACAATAATTACGAAGCTTTTTCTGTGGAAAATATCTGTAAGGTTATGAATGATTTTTATCCGGACGATTTTACAGAGCAAGAAAAGCTACACATAAAGATTCTATTAGAGCATTTTCAACTTGATGCTTATCAAAGCATAGAATTGCAGAAAACTTTTACAGTTGTCAAGTTGTGTCAATTGCTAGTTAAGACAAATAAGTCAAGTATCTATCCTCTTCTTGATAGAATTATTCGTCTTGTGCTAATTCTTCCCATGTCTATTGCAACAATTGAACGAGCATTTTCAACCTTGAAATTTGTGAATATAAGACTTCGCAACAGAATAGAATATGATTTTCTTTCAACTTACTTGGTGGCATACATCGAAAAAGAGGTAGCTCAAGAATTTTGAATTGATTTTATCATTGATGAGTTCAATCTTATGGAAAAGCAGAAGGTGCAATTTAGGGTGTCTAGTATTGAGAAATATGACTAAGGCCAAGTTTGTTTTTTATTTAATTTAATTTTTGGAATTATAATGATATTTATGAAACTTGTAGTATAGTATTAATTATTCTTTTCTGCATATTGAAAATAAATATTTAATTTTATATAGTATATTTTTTTAATCTTTTTACAGTTAAATCATTCATACTTTTTTTAAAAAAATATTAAAATAATTTTTTTAATAAGAAAAAAATATCTAAAAAGAATTGATATTATTTAGAGATTTCACCCATTAAAATAAAATCCTAGATTATCGGTGTTTATATAATTCAATACTATCATTTATTGATTATTAAAAAATTAAAAGATTATTAATTACAGTATGTCAGAAAAATTGTGTCCTCAAAATGGTTTAATAATTATAAAATATGAGAGTTAAAGAAAATTAAACAAAGATTGAATCATGGTATTTCAATATAAAGAAAAACACACTCAAACCTAATGTGACGTAAGCGGTTAGAGTAACAGTGACCAGCCGGCCAGCTCTTGTCGGTGATCAAAGGGGTCAAAGCGATTGATGGTGCAATTCGACTCCTCTACGTGTGGTATTTAGCCACGTCAGCGAACGGGACAGTGGCACTTGTTTATTACAGTTGAGTGGGTCCCTCGCACTTCCACCATCATCATCATCATCATCGTCATCGTCATTATTCATCTTCGTCAACAATCAAATGGGAGACTCTTCTCTTCCTCAAATTCAAAGTCCCTCGTTTCTCAATTTTTAGTGCCAAATTTATTTATTAAAACTTTTTTTTGGCAATAAATGTGTTACTTTGGATGGAATATTCACTACACCTCGTAAGATTTCTTTCTTAAATGGAATTTTAAAAAAATAACAACTTTACCTTTATTAAATAATTTTTGTTTTTGTTTATTTTTGTTATATTTAATTTTTCTATTGAATAATTTTTAATTAAAAATAATAAAAATTTATTTATTATTAAATTAAATTATGAACTACATTATTTACTAATATCGACAAATGTGTTTTTAATCAATATATATAATTTATTTTTTGAAAGTAAACTCACAATAATAATTACAATTACAAAGAATATATCTTGATAACTATAATTAAAACTAATCATTAAAAAACACAATTAAATTGGTGATTCGATATATCCAGACTTGTATCGGAATAAATCTATACATAATCTACATATGGTGGGGTTTAAACTAAAATAAGTATAGATTAAGAACCCACGCATGATTTACACAAAGCCATAATAATATTTTTATTTAAAATTTACTTAGTAAATAAATCTCAAGTGCGTTTACGGTATTTTCTTCAAACTTGAGGGGCAAGTGGAATTTCTTGAAGCCATAGGGGTAAGTGTATTTTACACTAAACTTAGAAAGAGTTAAGTGTCCTTTACCCTTATTATTATTTTATTTAATAGTTTTTTTGTATGTGATATTATCTTGATAAATTTTTTTCAAGTTAAACTATTATACACTAGTGATAAAAGTTAAAGATAACTACATTCAAAGGGCATTTGGTTTTAGGAATGTAAGATTTCGTTTTGTATTAAGATTAGGGGTGAGCAAAATCTGATTCGGTTCAAAAAATTAATAAAAAATTCAAATCTTGAATTAAATAGTTCGAGTTATTTGATTTATTCGAGTTATTCAGATCAACTCGAATAAAAAATCAAAATTTTTGGTTTAACTCGAATATGAATTACGCAATTCGAGTTATCCGAAAATTCGAATAAGAAAAGGCAAAACTACGTTGTTTTGATAAATGTTTACATTTTCTAAACTTAAAAGTCAAAACATTAAGGTAAAAGGCAAAACTACGTCGTTTTGATAAATGTTTACCTATTAAGTTAAAAGGCAAAACCATTATATTGTTTATATAGTTAAATAATCTTGTACTTTTTCAAAAAAAAAACATCTTGTACTTCGCCTACTAGTTAAATAATTGGTCTATGTAAACGCAACATTGAGTATAAATAATAGGATTCGTCAACTCGACTCGACTTGACTCGAGATTTTTTTAATCGATTAGACTCGACTCAATCGAATACTCAGCCCTAAATAGGATTATGGGGGTGGAATTTTCGATACGCAATATTACCCTATTTGGTTTATTTGGTTGGAATGTAAGGTTCAAGTGTTTGTTAACAGAGTATAAGATTACTTAGATGCATATTTTACTAAATTATCATTTTTATAAAATTTATTATTTTTAAAGTTTTATTCTTTTAATATTTTTAGACTTAATTTTCATAAAAGCTATGATAAATTATTATAATTCTTGCTTTTATTATGATTTAGATATTAATAAGGAAATATAATATGTTTAAATAAATTTATAAATCATAATTATAATTGTAACAGCCCGTTTTCAGTAAAATCAGAATAGTAGTTTCGGGACCACATATCTGAGGTCGAAAGAAAATTTATTTTAATATTATTTTATGGTCTACCATATGATAGAAATATCGTATGAAAATTTCATTAAGAAATTTTATCTCTTACATGCCTAGCTTGATAAAAAGTACTAGATTGTATAAAGTGCAAAAGTTCAATTCTAGTACCTAAAGGTATCAATTAGCTATGAAATTTAAAATTAGAGGTCCTTATATAGTAAATAGACCATTTAGAGTAGTTAGGGGATAAGAATGATTATTCATCATTGGAAATTGGATGAATTATTAAGGTTAATTTTGGAAATTAAAAATTTAAAGTAATATTAAATAAAAGAAAATATATTTTTTTTCATCATCTTTAATAAAAAAAATGGAAACCCTAGCTATGGAAGCTTGAGTTTTAGCAAGCTTATTTTGCTCATTTGGGTAAGTATTCTTGTCCCATTTTTAATGATTTTTATATTTCTGAGATCGTAATAGCTTAATCTAGCTATCTCGAGGATTAATTTACAAAAGCATTAAAATATTAGTGTAACACCCCTAACTCGTATCCGTCACTGGAATAGGGTTACGAGGTATTACCGATCAATACACGACATATAACATTCATTCCCATACATCATTCAATACAATCATATTGTCCCTTAAAAGAGCCTACGGGGCCTTAAACCTACTTTAGAAATGGTTCGGGACTAAACCGATGACATACGAAAATTTCGGTAAACTTAGAAATTTTTCAAACATATAAGGGTCACACGTCTGTGTGAACAAGCCGTGTGCCTCACACGGCTAGTAGACACGCCCATGTCTTAAGCCATGTGGAAACAGGGCATACATATTGACTTGCATCAGATGGCTGAGGACACGCCCGTGTGCCAAGCCGTGTAAAAACTAGAGAGTATACTAACTTGGGTCACACAGCCAACCACACGCTCGTGTGTCTAGCCCGTGTGCCCTTCAAAATGGTCACACATGCCCGTGTGCTAGGTAGTGTGCCATTTAGGGGGGAATACTGACTTATACCACAAGACCAGTTACATGCCCGTGTGTGAGACCGTGTGGAGCATACTGACTTCAATTCAATTTCAACACTAGGGGACACACGGCCGTGTAGCATGACCGTGTGTCGCACACGGCTGAGACACACATCCGTGTCTTTGCTCGTGTTGACTAAAATAGGTCATTTGCAAGGTCAATTTGCCACCCTTTCTTTCATGCACACCTAACAACCAAAATGGTACCATTTCATCATACAATGGCCAACCAAAATCATCATTCAAATGTATCATTTATACAATATCCAATTCAACCAAATTCAATACTCAAGTCAATGCCAAATACATATTCAAAATTTATATCATCAAGCATCCATTCATAAGCACATGACTTCTCAAATTATCAACTTCAATTACACCATATAGATCATTTACCCAAACTTAAAATATAACCATTTGAACAACTATAATACCTTAGCCACATTTATACCAAAACATACCAAAATAAGTCATCATTCATGGCTATATATATAAAGCAAACATATTCATTTACAAGCCAACTCTTATGGTTATATTCACAACCAAAGTACTACAACTAGTCTATACATGCCATATACCATATATATACATAACTCAAAAGTACCAACTTAGGTGTTTGATAGTGCGATGATGTTCCCAAAGACTCTCGGATCCGAGCTAGCTTTGATACATCATAAAACATAGAAAAATAACACAAAGTAAGCTTCATAGCATAGTAAGCTCATAAGTAAGTAATTCAATACATCAAATAAATGTAATTCAATCAATTACATATATTAAAATCATAAAAACAATAATAAAAACCTTTCTCATGTCTCAAAACATGATCAATACCATTTCATCGAACTTTCTCTATTTAATATTCAAATAGGTTCTATACGCACCTATATCGTCTCGTACTAACCTCTTTCTCAACGACATCATTCGTTTACCTGTTGAATCATTCGGAATAGAAGCCAGATACTCAAATATCTCTATCGATAAGTACCTATACCATGGTCCGTAGCCAAATCAAGGTAACTTATCCCGGACTACCTATACCATGGCCCGTAGACAAATCAAGGTATCACTCGCACTCGAAGTGCCGATATCATGGCCCAAAGCCAACTCATAACCTAATGATATGTCACTAGCATCCTAAACTATTCCTAAGGTTCAACCGGGAATTTACACTTGTCGATTTCATCGTCGAACATGTCTGTTAAATTGTATTCACAATTCAAACATTATCCATAATCTCATAATCATAGTTTATACAATATCAAAACATTTAACATACATTTATAATTAAATTACCACATACGAACTTACCTCGTATTTGAAATTGATGAATCGGATCGATTACTCGATAACCTTGCTTTTCCCCCGATCTAAATCTGAATTTTTTCTTTTTTGATCTATATGTATTCAAAATTAACTCACTTAATCATATACTCATTCAATTTGGTCCAAAAATTTACATTTGGGCATTTTTTACACATTAGCCCCTAAGCTTTCACATTTAATCAATTTAATCCCTATTTCACTAATACACAAAATTCATATAATTTCTTTAAATCCAAGCTTATCCGATTTACATATAGGTCCCTAGTAGCCCATAAATTCCATTTATTTCACATTTCAACCCCTCAATTTACACATTTTATAATTTAATCCCTTTTTGACATTTTTGTCAAAAATCACTTTACAAAACATGTAAAACTATCATCAAGCTTTCATATTTCAACATTAAACATCAAAGAACACATAGATTCAACAATGGAAACTCTCAAAATCTTTAACAAATTTAAAATTAAGGTACGGGCTAGCAAGATTACAAAGCAACGATCACAAAAACGTAGAAATCATTAAAAATCGAGCAAAAACGAACTTACTATTAAAACATGCAAGAGCCAAACCTTCAAAGCTTGTTAATGGCTTTTCTTCTTTTATGAATTGGTGAAGAAGATGATAATTAAGAAGGAAATTTGGTTTGTTTTATTTAATCTTTACTTATTTTACATTTTACTATTTTAACCTTTATTAATACATCAAAACATGCTTAATATATGTCCACACATGTTAATCCTCATTATCCATGGTCTAATTTCATAATAAGGACCTTTAATTTAATATCTCGTAGCATTTAAACACCTTTAACAAATAGAATATAACTTTTCCATTTTACGCGATTAAGTCCTTTTTCTCAAATTGAGCTATTAAACGATAAAATTAGCTCACAAAATTTTCACACATATCAAATAACATACTGTAAACACCAAAATAATATTAAAATAATTTTTTGACATCAGATTTGTGGTTTCAAAACCACTGTTCTAATTTAGCTAAAATCGGGCTGTTATAATTAGGGTTTTTTCATGGATGAGTATAGTTGAATTTTGAAGTTTTATGATAGAAAATGAAAGATTGTTGTTAGATAAAGAACTTTTGTAAAGAGAATTTTGATAAAATTATCAATTAGGAACTAAATTGAAAAGATGAAAATTTTATGAAAAAATTCTGAATTTTGTGAAATACATGGGTTGCTATTGATATGTATCAAAATTAGCAAGGCTTGAATAAGGATTAAATTGTATGAATTTCATTTTTCGAGTCTAGGGACTAAATTGTAATTAATTAAAGTATATGGGCAAAATAGTAATTTTTCCAAAGATATATGTTGGATTAAATTGAATATAAATTATATTAGATTGAGTTAAATTCATTCGTATAGATCCGGATAGATCTAATACGAAGTTAGATCGAGGCAAAGAAAAAGTATCGAACTAGTAGCCTTCGTATTTACGAAAACTTATTGAGGTAAGTTCGTGTAACTAATTTGTATATTTAAATGTTTTAAATTGAATAACTAATTTGTATATTTAAATGTTTTAAATTGAATGTTGTTGTATGTGATTTGTAAAAACTGTCGTGTGTAATTATGATCACATATCCGATAATTATCCTGTCCCGTTTGAACCTTAGAAATTCGAAGGATACAAATGACATGCCATTAGGGTTCCCGATATGGTTGTGATCCTGCTGTTCAGCTTTAACTTGCTAACATATCAAACATCTAGATATGAATTCAGAGATATCACGTTTCATTTCCAGCCACCAGTACATCTTTTTCAAATCATTATACATTTTATCATTCCCTGGATGAATAGATGTAAAACCATTATGAGCTTTCTATAAAATCTTATGTACAAACTCTGAATTCTTTGGAACACAAACTCTGCCTTTGAATAACAGACAGTCATCAGGTCCAATCTGAAATTCTAAATCAGAAGTCAATTCACACTGTACCCGTTTAGCTTGTAAATCATTACCACTCTTCTGAGCTTCACAGATCTGTTGTAGAAATGTCGGCTTAGCTTTTAACTTAGCTAAGATTGAACCATCATCAGATAGTGACAATTGGGTATTCATTGCTCATAAAGCAAACAGAGACTTTTTACTCAGAGCATCTGCAACTACATTTGCTTTTCCTGGATGATAATCAATAACCAAATCATAGTCTTTTAGCAGTTCAAGCCACTTGTGTTATCTCAAATTCAAATCTTTTTGCGACATCAAGTACTTTAAACTTTTATGATCAGTGAATATATGACGTTTTTCACTAAACAGATAGTGTCGCCAAATTTTCAATGCAAAGACAATAGCTGCTAGTTCTAGATCATGTATCAGGTAATTCTTTTCATATGGTTTAAGCTGTCTAGAAGCATAGGCTATTACTTTACCTTTTTTGCATCAAAACATAGCCTAAACCATTCAATGATGCATCACTGTAAATCACAAATTCTTTACCCGATTCAGGCTGAACTAGAACTAGTGCTTCAATCAACAAGGTTTTCAACCAATCAAAGCTTTGCTGGCATTTATCAGTCTATTCAAATTTCACATATTTTTGCAACAATCGTGTCATGGGCAAAGCTATCATCGAAAACACTTGTACAAATCTTCGATAGTAACTAGCTAATCCTAGAAAACTTCTAACCTCAAACACATTTTTTAGTGGTTTCCAGTTAACAATTGCTAAAATTTTATTCGAATCCACCGTGATGCCTTCAGTAGATACTATATGTCCAAGAAAACCAACTTCTCGAAACCAGAATTCACACTTGCTAAATTTAGCATACAACTGTTTTTCACGCAGAGTTTGTAGAACAATTCTCAAATGATCAACATGCTCATTTTCATCTCGGGAATATACCAGAATATCATCAATGAATACCACCACAAATCTATCCAAATACAGTCTGAAAATTCTATTCATTAAATTCATAAATATCGCGGGTGCATTAGTTAAACCAAACGGCATTACAAGGAATTCATAATGCTCGTACCTGGTTCTGAAGGTTGTTTTTGGTACATCCAAGTCTTTCACTCGTAACTGATAATAACCAGAACGGAGATCAATCTTTGAAAACATAGTAGCACCTTTCAACTGATCAAACAGGTTATCAATGTGGGGCAGTGGATACTTATTCTTGATTGTGACTTTGTTGAATTGACGGTAGTAAATACATAATCTCAACGATCCATCTTTTTTCTTAACAAATAAAACCGGTGCACCCCATGGTGAAGAACTAGGTCGAGCAAAACCTCTATCAATTAGTTCTTGCAACTGTGCTTTTAACTCTTTTAATTCTGTAGGGGCCATTCGATACGATGCTATAGATATCGGTGTTGTCCCAGGAATAAGATCTATAGAAAATTCAACCTCTTTGACAGGTAGTAATCCGGGTAATTCCTCTAGAAACACATCAGGATACTCACATACTATTGGCACTGACTTAATCTTTGACTCAGATACTTTAGTATCCAATACATAAGTAAGATAACCATCATACCCTTTTCTGACATATTTCTGTGCCGACATGGTTGATATTACATAGACAATCCGTCCACTTTATCATATTCAACACAGAGCATTTCACTATTCAGACATTTCAATACAATATACTTTTTTTTACAAATTACCACGTCATCATGCTGAGTTAACCAGTCCATACCCAGAATTACATCAAATTCATCAAACGGTAATAACATCATATTAGCCAAAAAACAGTAACCCCGTATCACTAAAGGACAATTCTTACAAATTTTATCCACCATCACATACTGGCCTAAGGGGTTTGATACTTTAACCACGAATTCAATAAACTCGACAGGTAAATTTTTAATAGACATTAAATTCGTGCAGATGTATGAATAGGTAGAACCAGGATCAATTAAAGTAGTTACATTAATATCAAAAAGAGAAAAAGTACTAGTAATAACATCGGGTGTAGAGGCATCCTCACGTGCACAAATAGTATATGTCCTTGCTGGTACTCATGCTTCAGATTTAACAGTTGAATCTTTTACCGTACCTTAGCTTCCACTCACATTACTGGGATTTCGAGGCGGTCTACCTTTTGTAGCGGGGTTGCTCGGTCTTGAGGTTTGAGCAATATCTTTCTCAGGCTTTTTGAGCCAGTCTCTGAGATAGTGGTCAAAGGAACCACATCTAAAACAAGCTCCACTTCTCATGCGGCACTCACCAAAATATAATTTATTACAGTGTTTGCATTTGGGTTTGGTATTTCCAACACTACCCACACTTGTTACAAATGTAGTCTGAGATCTCAATTAGAGCGTTGGATACTTCTGTCTCTCCCAGAATACCCGGAAGAAGTGGTTGAACGGTCATGATATCTTTTCGATTTATTTGAAGCTAACTTATATGACTTCCCTGTAAATATTTTACTCGAAGTCCAAGCTTCTATCTCAGATTGTCTCTTTTCTTTACTCAATTCTTCAGCTTTATGTGCTCGGTCAACCAGTACCACAAATTCTTTTAATTCAAGAATCTCAACCAGCAATTTTATATATTCATTCAGACAGACTTTCTTCAAACCGTTTACACATTGCAATTTCAGTCGGGAGACGTTCTCTGGCATACTTACTCAGTCGAACAAATTCTCGTTCATACTCAGATATAGTCATATGCCCCTATTTAAGCTCTAGAAATTTTTTCTGTTTCTGATCAAGAAATCTCTGACTGATATACTTTTTTTTTAATTCAGTTTGGAAAAATTTTCGAGTAACCCTCTCCTTCGGTACAACAGAAATCAGTGTGTTCCACCACTGGTAAGCCGAGTCTTTTAGCAGAGACACCGCACATTTTAAACATTCCACCGGTGTTCAATATAATGCATCCAGAACCCTGATAGTGTTTTCTAACTAGAACTCAGCTCTTTCAAGATCACCTTCACTTGTAGCTCTGAATTTTTCTGCCCTATATTTACGGATTTTATCAACAGAAGGCTTACTAGTTCTAACAAGTTTTGTACCTTGTGGCATATCAGGAACCAGTTGAGAGACACGAGGGGGTGGAGGTTGTTGTACAGCTGGGTTTGTTCTTACAAATTCTGTGAACCACTCATTTGTCATTTGGAAGAAGGCTTCTTTAGCCTCTCCTCATTCTGTAAACCATTAATTCATCATCGAGGTTAGAACGCTTCCGCACGACGTGGGCGACACGAAATGTCCGAACTGTTCGAACCCAAGAAGGGCATGTGGATATTTTAAAGTCTAACACAAAATGTATTATTCTCAATAGATATTATACAAAATCTATTTTAAAAAGACATATATCTTGATTTTATTTTATTCCAATCAAATTGATTTAAAGGCTCATTTAATTCTTTAGAATTATTTACACACTCATAACGAATTTTTTTTGCTCTAAAAAATTATTCTCTTTTTCTCTCCATATTTTCATAGGTTTTCGTGATAGAGGAAGGCAAGGTTTTTTTTCCATAAATATAAATATTTGTTTATATTACTTGTTTAGATTTTATATTTAATATAATTATTTATATTCATATTTGTTCGCTAACGTGTTTTGTCCAACATGATTTTTATGATAATATTTATTACTTTGTAAAATGAATATGTTTTTGATAATTTCACATTTGAATGAATTGAGTCTTGGTAACATAGATACAAATTAGAAAGGATAATTAATATACTTTACTTTAAATTGAATTGTATTATATTTAGGGGAGAATGCCTCTTATTTTGATCAAAATTTTATTTTGACTTTTCTTCCCCTAATTAAATTATGCTTTTAGTTCCCTACTTAAAAATTAAAATCTAATTAATCTAGAATTGCTGTAGTCATATATGCTATGAATTTTAACCTATAAATAGGCCTTAGTTACTCTAGATTTTACACAACAAAAATATTTAGATTGAGAGAATTTTGTTCTTTGTTTCGAAGGGTTTTTCTTGTGGGGCTTCGGGTTTTCTTTTAATTCTATCCATCTTTTGTACTCTCATTGTGGTTTTTTATCCTCTTTCGAGGAGTTTTTCTACGTAAAATTTGCGTGTTAGATCTTTTCGATTATTATTTTCTTCACTTTGTTTGTTGTTTAATCGAGTTTATCCTTGCAATATTAAATTAAAAAATTGTAAATAAATAATATTGACAGTTTGAATAATAATTTTTAAAAAATCTATCAAAAATTTGTTACAAACTTTATTTATATTTTTGCAAGTATATCTATTTTGGTCCATGAACTTGAATTACATAAAAAGGGCGATATTGTGGCACTCTAAGATTATGTCACTTTATCACCTGAAACTTAAAAAAAAAAAAAAATTCTTATAGAATAAAAGTTCAAGGATTAAATGTGAATAATTGTCAAATTCAAGTACCAAAGTGAACAAAAAAAATTCATATACTAAAATGAACCTAATTATTAAGTTAAGGGCGAGATTTCATTTACAAAGAGTATTTAAACATTTGTTATTTCACATTAAAAAATAAATCATGTTTTTAACACAGGTCATATAATAATTTTTATATTTAAATTTTTTTCTTTTTTTTCTTTCTTCAAGTTATTTGCTTTTCCCCCTGTTTTGTCTAGCGATGGTGCCAATTTTTAAGTTGATTATCGCTTGCCTTTTTCTCCTTTCCTTCAGGTTTCTTTGTTCTCCTTATTCACTCCACATGCTTTCTCTGTTTTTAGCTTACAAATTTGTTTTGTGGATATCTTCACTGACTTAACAAGTTGTGATGGACAGATAATGGTGTTTGTCATTATTGAACCTCCATTGGTCATTAGTGGTTTCTCTTGAAAGTGGGTTGGTTGTAGATACTTGAATAGGTCACTAGTGGTTTCTCTTGAAAGTGGGTTGGTTGTAGATACTTGAATAGTGGCTATTCGTCAGCTTCTTAATCTATTTTTATTTTGATAGTATTTTAAAATAATAAATGATTTCACGAGTCGATTTAAACCCGTGTTGTCTTAACTATTATATGTTTTTTTTTCTTTTCCATTTTTCTCTTGTCTTGTACAAGTTTGTAGTCTTGCTTATGCATATCGTCTTACTTTTTCAATTGATTTTAGGGATTGTTTTGTTGTCATCTTCTCTTGTTTGGTAGATGCTCAGTTCTTTTGTTAATTTTACCCGCTATTTCGAACCATTTGGGGCTGATTTCCTTATCGTGTTAAGTACTTGTAATCACTCCAAATATGTCATGCTTAAGTTGTGAAAGAATTTTGTCAATGTGCCATAATGTTCTATTGATGTTAAGGCTGAAACTTTTGTTGTGTTGGTGAAGCTTATCATTCACTACCAATGACGAGTGTTTATTATTTTATTTTTTACCTGATTTCATTTATTAAATAAATTAATAAATTTTTCTTTTAAAAAACAAGTATTAGAAATGATATACTAATAAATTTTAAAACAATTCCAAAATAAAAAAAGTAATTGTTATAACAAAATTATTTATTTATTAAATTTAATTGCTTCGAAGTGTAGCCCATCAAGTAGTGGGCCCAATTTGGGAAATGATTATGTTGTTGCGGGACCCATTCTTAGTTTAAGAGAGAGAGAAAGAGAAAGTGACGGTGACAGACTTGACCCCCTTCTCGACCTCTCCCTCCTAATTTCTTTTTAGAATTAGGTTAATGAATTAATTACTAGATTAAGGTTTTATTTAATATTTTTCAGTGGAAATTTATCATTTTTTTGCTTCTCTAATTTTGAAAGGATAAAAAATATTTATTCGATAATTAAAACTACTACACAAATTAAGTTTAATTGATGAAGTTCCACGTGTGCTAACTTCTTCAATCATTATTAATTTACCAGTAAAATATTTGAGGGAGGTGGCAAAAAGTGAGAGCCCAGTAACCCTAATTCTTCAACAGACAAAGGTAAAATTTTGGTGATGTAAAGTGTAAACAAAATAAAATCCAAAAATAACTGTAAAAACGGATTTTTTTTCCGTTCTGTTTTTCTTTTTTGAAGGCGTCACTGTTTGCCCTTTTCCCTTTGTGTTTTGCTATTTCGAGACCAGCTGAGCTGTAAAGTACTGTAAAGTCAAGGTTATTGTGCACTATTTTTATTTTTTTAATAAGAATTAAGTTCCTGTATTTTTTTTAATATCACTATTTTTTAAAAATTTACTATTAATTATAAATATTAAATTGAATAATTAATTCAAATTAAACAAATTAATTCACATATACAGTTTTCCCAACAACTTAGCTCCCGTAATTAATATTGTATTATTTTTGTTCTAAGTCAGTATGGTTTACTTTAAGTGTTATTTTAATGTATATACGTGGTAATTCAAATATATGAAACTTTAATAAAGTTAAAAAACGTAACTTTTTCTATTAATTTTAAGATATTTTAACAAAAAAATATAAATTTAATTATTAAAAAATAAAAAAATAAAATAAAAAGTTAAAATAATTTTCCTATAAAATTCAACAACTATTATGCCAAAAATTTGGACTAATAGTGGGTAATGTAATTGTGAAATGCATTTAGAGAAATGAAATCTAATAAATATATATATATATATATATATTAAAATTTTCCATCTAATCAACTACAATTACCAAGTATTGTTCACCAATTTTTATATTTTGTTTATTTACCTTGAGCTTTTACTTTATAATAATTTTTTATTCAGTTTTTGTTTGATTTTACATAATAATTTATAATATTTAGTAATAACATAATTTAACATATACACATAGCACAAATATAAATTATTATATATCATGCAAAATATTATCATATTAACTAAATTATACAATAAATTGAAAATTGAAATAGCATCACAATCAAAAACTAAATTTAAAACTTAAGTTATCTTTAAATTTAAAATAAAATTAAAAATATATCATAGAAAATGACTTAAATATAATGATGTAAATAAAATAAGATATTAAAACAAAATTACTTAAATGTATAATTGAACTTAAAATGAAATTAATCCAAAATCTAAATTTTTATATTTACTTTCACCTGAAGTTTCATCATTAATCCAACCTTTAATGAGTTTAACTCCTCTATTTTTTTTTTCATTTTCACTTTATTTCTATAGAAAAAATGAAATAAGAGAAAAAAGTAATTTAAATTTAAAGGTTTACGGGAATTAAATTGATTTTTTTTTCTTCGGGAATAATTTTATTTAATGATGGAAAATAATTAACCAAATTAATTTAAAATTTTTTATTCATTTTTTTTTCTTAAATGAACGCTATTTTAACTGAAAATAATGATGATTTTACTATAAATATAAAAATTAAAAGTTGAAAATATGACCATTTACAATGACATGTGACAATAATTAATTTTTAAAAAAATCATATAAAATCCTTGTCGTATTTAAAAATTTATTCTCGCATTATTATAATTACTAAATTTTATATCATTTTAGATTTTATATCAAACAAAAATAAAATAAAATTATAATCTAGATTTTTTCCCATAATCAATGTTTAGATCAAATGTGTAGGGATTATTGCCATAAAAAAAATCCTTGATATATAGACAACTATTCAATGTAATGTTGGGGTTTAGAAAAAATGATTTTATTTTAAAATCTATGCTGTGTAATTTTTTTAATATTTTAAAAGTTCATATATATTAATTAAAATTTTAATTTTTATTAGACAATATGATATTTTTATTTTCCAACATAATATTATTTTAAAAAATAAAAAACATTCAAATCAAATTTGATGTACAATTCTTACATTTATCAAAAATATTACCCGTGAAAATTCTTTTTATTTTCAATTTTTTTGTATATTAGAAGTATTGCTTATATTCAAATCGAATTTTCTGTACTAATTTTTAATATATTTAAATTATTAGACCTACAAATTTTTAATAACCTGAAATTTTTTATTTCCGTAATCAATTTTTATATAAAATATAGTTTAATGTTTTTTATTATATAATAAACAATTACACATGATAGAATAATATAGTGACAAATGATGAATTATAAGCACACCATATAAGAATTGTTTCCTTTTTTCTTACTTTAATATATATATATATATATATATATACTATAGATTTGATTTGTGTTTGATTTTATCTTTTGTTTTATTTACAAAATAATTTACTTAATATATATATATATATATCCATTCTACAGTCCATAGTTAAGGTTTGTGTATGCTCCTCATAATAATATTGTCTTTAATGCTCAAATTTATGCTCTCCTTTTAAGAGTGCAATATATTTTACATTTGTACCTAACATTAGTTGATAACTTTTTTTTTTCTTTTTAATTGTTCACATAATACCACTATTCTTTCATCTATACTAATATTTAAAATTTTTATTGAGTTGGTGGCACCCTACAAATGTGTCCCAACTCTATGTGAAAAATTTATTAAAGGCTCATTATTTTAACAAAGCAATATGTTCTTATTAGGTTGACAAGTGTTCTATAAATATATAGTAAAATACTAAAAATTAAGTTGTAAAATTTTTAAAGATGCTTGTGGAATAAAAAAAAATACATTACAGATGTGCCAAATACTATTTTTTTTTAAATGTTAAATTTAAATGTATAAATAACTAATAAAGGGAGAAAAATGAATGATTATCGATAGAAAAAAATGTGATCAATAATAAAAAGCTGAAAAAAAATAGAGAGTTATTTTTTTTCAAATTAAATATTCTATATATTACTCTTAATTTTATAATTAAAATTTTTTTTTCCTGAAAGAAATCACATAAAATTGAAAAAAAAAAAGAAAAGTATTTTGGTTAAAATAAATTATACATCTGGGCCGAACAACATCTGATCTGCAATTTACCTATTTTCAAACCCAATCGAAAAACATGCCTCCTAGAAAAAAGACAGTGGCACATTTAATTTTTTAACCCCACCATTATTAAACCTTTAAAGCAAGGGTTTTTCCCTTTTCCGTCTGCCCTTTAAAGCTTTGCCTTTTTGGATTTTAATAAAGAATTTTTTTTTAAAAAAAAGAGGCTTAATGGTCTAATTTAATGAATACAATTAATTTATAAAAATAGATTAATTAAAAATAATTTTAATAAAATAAAAAATGAATATATTTTTTAAATTGAAATTGATATAAAAATGAAATTTGATAAAGTAGCGATATTAAGTAAAAAACACTGATGAGTTTAGTCGATATCAAACCGTACCTATAACTGGTAAAAAGTAAAAACCCGCAAAATGAGGATATTACTGTAATGCCCCTTAACATTCTTCATATATAAAGGGTATATTCGTGATATAAAGATTAAACTGTAAGAGTAGGTTAGATTTACTGATAGAGACATGAATGACGGCAACTGCGTTGTTCCCAATAAGGTCCCACTTAAAAGTAATAAATGAAATCATGACCGTTTAAATAAGATCAACGGGTGAGAGATCGTGAGGTGGTTCGTACAGGAAGTAATAACATAAACATCCACGAATAGGAAAATCCAAAACCCACCGGAAGTAAAGCGCGTGAAGCGGAAATGCCAATTATTTGTGGGAGGATTTTAATAATCTTCTTTTCTCGGACCAATTACTTGAAGAATGGGGGGACGAGATGAGTAGTTGAGTCAGGTGACTTTGAGTCGACAGATAAGGAATGAGACGGTAGGGTCTTTCAAATAATCTGAATTGTCGTTTTATGTTTACTCTCATGCGCTTCGGTACAAAAGGGCTGAAGGCGAGTCCGGAAAACGCGCCGGGTAGAAGAGTGGGAGATACTGTGAGGGAAAATATTAAATAATTGTCAGTGCTCGTTTCTCTGGTACACGAGTACCGAGATCAGTGTATAGTCCGTATTGCCACTGTGGATCTCTTTGTTGTATTGGCCACTTAGTTATATGTTTCGTAATTCCAATATGTAAACACACACACACACACTGAAACAAGATAAATTAGGTTATTTTATAATTACAATTTAAAATTTTAATAATTTTTTATATCATTGTAAAAATACAATTTTTTCAATTTTTAAGAGTCAATTGCATTTTACCTTTTTTATTAAAAAATAGGCTAAATTAATTATTGTATATTAGTTCGAAAAATAATTTGGTCATTTCTATTAAAAATTCTATCAATTTGCATAATGTGATTGATAGAACAACTAAATTGTGATATATGTACCTCATGCTAACGTATAAGAGCTAGTTTTTATAAGTACAATTTGATAAATAAAGGACTAATTTGTTCTTTGAACTGATTTACATGAATTAATTTATCTATTTTTTTAAATAGAGAGAGACAAAAATATAATCCAACTCCTAGAATAGGACGTCTCCTATACTTTTACCTTCAATTTTTTATAAGGATAAAATTACCTAGAAAATATTATAAGAAATTAAAATGTTGAAAAATATATGTAATTCCGAGTTGGGTGATTATGAAATCTAGGTTTCTTATAGGACTATAAACGTTGAATTCTCGTTTATTCAAAAATTATAAACAACATATAATTATTTATTATGTTAATAAAGTGATATTAACGAAATTTGTAATAACAATAGTTTAAGATAACATATTTTTCGAAATAAATTTATTTAATAATAAAAAAAAAAGAATGAAATCACTTGGAATATTATTTTCATTCATTTTTAAGAAACAGTAAACTTATATATAGCTTTATCAAATGGATAATAAAAAATTCAATTTATTTTTAGATAACTGAGATTTTAGATGTTTGAAATTGAGAATAATTTAATTGAATAAATTAAGAAAAATAATTAAAATATTCAGAACAAATTTCAATAAAACTATTTTTGTTTGGATAAATTATAAAAATAGTCACTTTTGTTTGTTTTAGATTACATCTTAGTTACTTATGTTTAAAATGTTACGTTTTAGTCACTTAAGTTATTGTTTTGTTACGAAGTAGTCACTCTACCGTTAAACTCTGTTACCTCCCTAACATTGGTCCTATGTGGTAGTCCAAATGAGTTTTAAATGTTAACTTGAAAGTCTTACGCGGTAGTCCAAACTATATTTATTTAATTAAAAACCTATTTTATTTCAGCAACTGGACATCCAATTTGGCATTTAAAACCCATTTGGAATGTCACGTAGGACTGTCGTTAGGGAGGCAATGGGATTTAACGGTACAGTGACCACTTGTAACAAAACGATAATGTAAGTGATTAAAACGTAACATTTCAAATATAAGTAATTATATTATAATCTGAGACAAACAAAAGTAACAACTTTTATAGTTTACTCAGTTTCATTAGTACGATATAAAGGGAAAATCAGTGGGAGAATGGCATGCTACATTTGAAAGGAAGAAAAAAAAGGGAAGTGCATGAAAGAGAGAGGTGAGGAGGTTTTGGCCTTGTTTTAGTTTTACACTTAATAACCCTTTTTCAATGTGACAGGATTACTCACTTTTTACTTTTGTTGATTATTTTTAAAAAATTATAATTTATGACTAAATCATGATTTGAATAATCAATCATTTAGGGGATCTTTGAATCTCTTTTGGGATAAATTTTCGAAGTGTCATTTGTTTGAATTTGAGAGCTCACAAATTTTTCAATGATGAATGTATTGTCTCCCGATTCTACTGAAAACCCTGAAAGGTTTACGGAGTGAGAGCACCTTGATTGATGGAGATACAACTTATAATAGCTCACATGAGAGGTGCTAGTATTTTGCATAATATTAATTATGGAAAATGCATTCGTGGGGATTTGAATCACCAATTGAGGCAAATACAACCTTACCTTTGTAACTATGGTGCCACTTGGGACCAGCTAAAAAAATGTCACTTAATAGTAGGATAAAAAAATAATTTTTGAAAATTTTAATAATTAAATCGTAACTTTTTTTAATTAAGTGACCAAAATAAATATTTATTCATAATTTAGTGACTAATGATATAATGTATCCTTTTATTTATAATTTTTAATGCATTTAACCAAAATATTAGTATAGATTTATAATTTTAAAACATATATCAATAAAACACCTATTAATAAAATTAAAGCTTAGAAAATAAATTGTGATTAGCAAAACCCCTTAAAAAGGGACATAATGCCAAAATGACTTTGATTAATAGTCATGAATCCTAAAAGGAAAAAAGTAATCCATTGAATTAAGAGATTAGGATTCTCAATTAATTATATTGATGGATTAATCCATCACTTGGTCACACGTTCGCTTCAAAAGCTAGAGAGACAAGCACTCAATTTTCTCTCTCTCTTTTTTCAATTTTAAAAAATAAATTTGTAATTTCTTTAAAAAAATTACTAATATAAATATAAAAAAATTGTAAAATAAGTATAAATATATGCTCCATAAATTATAATTTAGAATTAAACCAATACAATACATATCAAATCAAGAATCATACAAAAACTAAAGAAAATCGAACAAAAATTCACTTAAGGCATACACATAAAGTATGAGGGAAACTTGATTATATAAACAAAATAATCAACACCCAAACCAAAAAAAAAAAATTATAAAATTATTAAAAAATATAAATATACTTAAAATAAAATTTATTTTTATATATTTTCTCAACTAAATTAATATTTGATTAACTTACTATATTAATTAAAAAAATATAAATAGTTTAGATTAATCTTATACAAGTCACTCCATGTTACATTCTCATTTAGTAGCAAATTTTAAAAAGTAATAGTTGTTAAACATGTATCCAAAAGTGTGTAATTAAGTTAATTGAGTTTTAACTTGATTGGTATGGATATTGTTATCAATATAGGAGCACGTGGGTTTGAGTATGCTCAAGTTATCATCCTAAAAATAATTTTAAGCATTGTGTCAAAAAAAGTTTGATTCCATATTTAAATAATTTGATGTAACTTCCAAATGCCACAAGTTACATAAAGAATATATATTTTTATGTTTGCTTTATAATTTATGTTTGAGGTTTGTGTTAGTTTTTCTAGTGGTGTAAACGAGACATTGGTGTTCGAAAGCTACTCGAGTTTGACTCAAAAAAATTTAAACTCAATTCTGTAATTAATGAGCCGAGCTCAAGCTCAAACAACTTGAGTTATTGGTTAAGCCGAATTCGAATTTAGTATTTGAAGTGAAATTAAATTAAATGTTGATTTAGGGAAAAGTTATAAGATTGGAATGAAGAGCTTAGTTAAAAAATATTGTTGATAATAATAATAATAATAATAATAATAATAATAATAATAATAATAATAATAATAATAATAACGTATGAAAGATGAAACTAATAAACATGACCCAAATCAAGATTAGTAATTTTTTTATATAAAAAAAGATAGTGAAACAAAAAGAAGATTTATTTGAAGTAGGAGATTAAGGGTTGCTCCACACTTAATCGCCAATCTAGAGAGACAAACATATTATTATAACCCATTATTTAAATTGGTTAGATTTAGAACTAAGATTTATTAACCATTATTTAATTTTAATTTAATTTAACTAAGAGAAACAGAAGAGTAGAGGGTCACATGGCATGTGAGCCAACAACGGCTGTTTCCACTCCTCCCCACTTTGATAAATACCCTTCTTACTGTCTTCACTTCCTCTTTTGACTCCATTTTTCTCTTTCTTTCACTAACCCCATTGCCCTCAAAGCCAATAGAAAACATAAAAACCCAACTTTTCTCTCTCTCTCTCTCTCTCTTCTCTAAAACCAGAGCTCAAAGCTCTCTCCTTTAATGGCAGGCTCATACCTTAAACACCTCTCTTTGTTTCTCTTGTTTTCATTGTTGTAATAAACAAGTTAAAAACTTCCACCCATCCCAACAAATATGAGACCTTTTTTTGCCTTTCTCACCTTCACCGTCACCTTTCTTACCTGCTTTGAAGTTCTTGTGGTGTCTTCTTTAAACAACAAAGATTCTCAGTTACTGCTCAGCTTCAAAGCTAGCTTGCCTGACCAATCTGTGCTTCAAAGCTGGGTACCTAACCAAGACCCTTGTAGCTTCAATGGTGTAACATGCCAAGACTCAAAGGTTTCCTCTATTGAACTCAGTGACACCTCCTTGAGCACCGATTTTCACTCTGTTGCTGCCTTCCTTTTAGCGTTGGAAAACTTGGAATCCCTTACTTTGTTGAAAGCCAACATCTCTGGCAACATTTCTTTCCCTTATGGATCCAAGTGTAGCTCCATGTTAACCAGTTTGGATCTGTCTCAAAACACCTTGTCTGGTCCCCTTTCAACCCTTTCCACCTTGCGTTCTTGCCCAAATTTGAAGTCTCTCAATTTATCAACCAACAAACTCGAGTCTTCTGGTGAAGAACAAACCAGGGGTTTGCAGCTAAGTTTGGAAGTTCTCGATCTTTCTTTCAACAAGCTGTCGGCTGGAAACTTGGTCCCTTGGATTCTTCACGGTGGTTGCAATGACTTGAAGCTCTTGGCTTTGAAGGGAAACGAGATTACTGGTGATATAAACGTTTCCAACTGCAAAAAACTCAAGTTTTTGGACGTTTCTTGGAACAATTTCTCAATGGGGACACCTTCATTTGGTGACTGTGTAAGTTTAGAACACCTCGATGTGTCTGCCAACAAGTTTTCCGGTGACATTGGTCGTGAAATCTCTTCATGTCTGAACTTAAACTTCTTGAATCTATCGAGCAACCAGTTTTCCGGTCGGATTCCAGGTTTACCAATATCCAAATTGGAACGTCTTTCTTTAGCCGGTAATAAGTTTCAAGGACAGATTCCTCTGTATCTGACTGAAGCTTGTGCAACTCTTGTGGAGCTGGATCTTTCTTCAAACAATCTTTCTGGTATGATTCCTAGTGGCTTTGCTTCTTGTTCTTCTTTGGAATCTTTCGATGTATCCACCAACAACTTCACTGGTAAACTTCCCATTGAGATATTCCAGAATATGAGGTCCTTGAAGAAGCTTGTTTTAGCTTTTAATCACTTTTCAGGCCCTTTGCCTGTGTCTTTGTCAAGTCTTTTGAAGCTGGAGGTCTTAGATCTCAGTTCAAACAATTTTTCAGGGCCAATTCCTGTTTCTTTGTGTGAAAATCCCACAAGCAGGTTACAAGTTCTGTATCTGCAGAACAATTACTTGACTGGATCGATTCCAGCTAGTCTCAGCAATTGTTCTCAGCTTGTTTCTCTCCATTTAAGCTTCAATTACCTTGAAGGTACCATCCCCCCCAGCTTGGGTTCTCTCTCCAAGCTTAAGGATTTGAGGCTGTGGTTAAATCAGCTCCATGGTGAAATCCCTCAAGAGCTAAGTAACATTCAGACACTTGAGACCTTGATTCTTGACTTCAATGAGTTGACTGGGACGATACCTTCAGGTCTAAGCAACTGCACCAAGTTGAACTGGATTTCTTTATCCAACAATCGGTTCACCGGTGAGATACCTGCTTGGCTTGGCAAACTTTCAAGCCTTGCAATTCTGCAGCTCAGTAATAACTCGTTTTATGGAAGAATCCCACCTGAGCTTGGTGATTGTCAAAGCTTGATATGGTTGGATCTTAATACCAATCAGTTGAATGGGACTATCCCTCCGGTGTTGTTCAAACAATCTGGTAAAATAGCTGTCAATTTTATTGCTGGGAAGAGGTATATGTACATCAAGAATGATGGAAGGAAAGAGTGCCACGGGGCCGGGATTTTGCTCGAGTTCGCCGGGATCAGGCAGGAACAGTTGAATAGAATTTCCATTAGAAACCCTTGCAATTTTAACAGAGTCTATGGAGGTCACACGCAGCCTACATTCGACAATAATGGTTCCATGATATTTCTTGATATTTCGTACAATTTTCTGTCTGGGTCTATTCCGAAAGAGATCGGCACGATGCCATATCTGTTTATCCTGAATTTGGGCCACAACGATATCTCTGGTAACATCCCACAAGAGATTGGGAACTTGAAGGGACTTGGCATTCTTGATCTTTCTTACAACAGATTGGAAGGGTCAATTCCCCAATCCATGACTGGCATCACTCTGCTGAGTGAGATTAATCTGTCGAACAACCTTCTTTCCGGCATGATCCCGGAAACCGGTCAGCTGGAGACGTTTCCGGCTAGTGATTTCTTTAACAATGCAGGTCTCTGTGGGGTCCCTCTTCCTCCCTGTGGAGATCCAGCGGCTGCTTCGAGTTCCGAGCATCGGAAGTCTCATCGCAAACAAGCTTCTCTTGCAGGGAGTGTGGCGATGGGATTGTTGTTCTCTCTTTTCTGCATCTTTGGTGTGATTGTAGCTATTGTGGAGACCAAGAAGAGAAGGGAAAAACAGGATTCTGCTCTTGATGTTTATATGGACAGTTATTCCCACTCCAGCACCGCGAATACCAGCTGGAAGCTAACTGGTGCACGAGAAGCATTGAGCATCAACTTGGCCACATTTGAAAAGCCCCTTCGGAAGCTTACCTTTGCTGATCTTCTTGAAGCCACTAATGGCTTCCATAATGACAGCCTTATCGGCTCCGGTGGTTTCGGTGATGTTTATAAGGCCCAACTGAAAGATGGGAGTGTTGTTGCTATCAAGAAACTAATACATATCAGTGGACAAGGTGACCGAGAATTCACAGCGGAAATGGAAACCATTGGGAAGATCAAGCACCGGAACCTCGTTCCACTCTTGGGTTACTGTAGGGTGGGTGAAGAACGGCTTCTAGTTTACGAGTACATGATGTATGGAAGCTTAGAGGATGTTCTACATGGCCAAAAGAAAGCTGGGATCAAGCTTAACTGGGCTGCAAGGAGGAAGATCGCCATTGGAGCTGCAAGAGGGCTGGCGTTTCTTCACCATAATTGCATTCCTCATATAATTCATAGGGACATGAAATCAAGCAATGTCCTACTTGATGAGAACTTGGAAGCCAGGGTCTCCGATTTCGGGATGGCTAGGCTTATGAATGCAGTGGATACGCATTTGAGTGTCAGCACGTTAGCGGGCACCCCTGGCTACGTTCCTCCTGAATACTACCAGAGCTTCCGATGTTCCACCAAGGGCGATGTTTACAGTTACGGTGTGGTTTTACTCGAGCTACTAACGGGAAAACGGCCTACGGATTCAGCCGATTTTGGCGATAACAATCTTGTTGGATGGGTGAAACAGCATGCTAAACTCAAAATAAGTGATGTCTTCGATCCAGAGTTGATGAAAGAAGACCCCATGCTCGAGATCGAGCTTTTACAACACTTAAAGGTAGCTTGTGCTTGCTTGGATGATCGACATTGGAGACGACCCACAATGATTCAAGTGATGGCAATGTTCAAGGAGATACAAGCAGGGTCGGGGCTCGACTCGCAATCGACCATTGCCACCGATGACGGAGGTTTTAACTCGGTCGAAATGGTAGACATGACCATAAAAGAAGTCCCAGAAGGTAAGCAGTAGATGAAAACCAAAAAAAAAATTCAGAGAGAACATTCTTTTGCAGGTGAAGAAGAAAGAAGCAGGTGGTGATGATGAATTCCCACAGAATTTTCCATCTTCTTTACTTAAAAAAAAAAAATGGCATACAAACTGCCCCTCCTTAGAATCTCTACCATTTCATGTATGTATGTTGTATCCCCCTCCCCAAAAATCTTGTTATACATTAAAACAAAGAAAAAATTGGTTGTTTAACTTGTTATAAATTGTGTAAATATACAGTTCCAGTTATTTTGCTTTTTTTTTGTTCTTCTTTTTTAAACAGATTAAATCCTCAAAATGAGCCTCCCTCAGCCTTGCTTATTTTTTCATGCCTTTCTTGCCCTTTATCTTTACTATTTCTTTTATTTCTCTTTTTCCGATTTCAATATAATTAATTACCCTTCAATTTTTTTAAGGGAGGCGTAAGAGTTGAAATAATTACATGTTTAATTTCACTTACTTCTAATTATCTGGTCTGCTTTTTTTTTTCTCTTTAAAATTTTAAATTAATAAAAATAAAATTATATTTTGGCCCCTCTAAAAATTATAAATTATTTAATCTTTTAAAAATTACAATTTAATTTCAATTCTCTTAAGAGAAATTTTTTGACCTCGCCCTTGTCTAATAAAATTAAATTTAAGAAATTTTTATACAATAATAATAGCATTTTTCTTTTAGGACATATATTTTTTTAAATACAATTATACATTATTTTACTAATTTTGTTTGAATAACAAAATTATAATTTTCCTTGCATTTTAATTTATTAAATAATTAGTTAAATTGCATAGTATTTATTATAAATGACCTATACTAAATTTAACTAGGGGCGAAAGTAGAAAATTTTTTTGGATCCAAAATTCAGTTATATATTTTTATGAGAGTTAAAGTACAATTTTACCATTTTAATAGATTATATATTTACAATTTTGAAAAGATCAAGTCAATATTATTATTTTAGGGGCCAAAGTACAATTTTACTATTTACTAACTTAAATTTATATAAAATTTAAAGAGTTAAAAATTAAATTTCACATTTTAGGTGACTCACAAACCCCTCATTGTTGAATATAACTAAATTATATAATATTTATTATTAGTTATTTATACTTAATCATGACAAATTGACGATAACAAGGAGTATATGTTTAATGTTCCATAAAGAAAAAACAATAAATATGAAAGGATAAAAGTAATTAAGATGTTTATTTTTCTTATTAATTTTATTAATAATCATATTGTCAGATATTTTCTTAGTTTAACATATTATATACGATGATTAGATTTTAAATTTTGTTATTTGCTTAGAGAAGTATTATTGATAAATTTATAATAATTAATTAATATCTTTTAAAATTTTTAAAATTATGTAGTTGTGTAATTACAAATTATGTTAATTATGTTATTAGTCCTATGCGTAACTTGTGGATTTAGTCCATGTATTTTTGTTTGATCATTTTTCAATTATTGTACTTTCTAAAATTTAAAATTTTAGCCTTAACTAAATAATGACTATTAAATTCATTAAGTTTAGATGTTTTTAAAATTTGATGCGACAAACATATCATCACATGTTTAATGACATGTTAGCTTGCTATTTTCATATATTATCCACAGAAAAATCAAATTATGGATTTAACAACTGTCTTTTGCATTAAGGGTCTGTTTGTTTTACTGAAAATGACTTCCCGAAAATGATTTCTAGAAAATGACTTACTTTCCTGGAAAAAAGTTAATATTTTTTGGTGTTTGGATAAATCTGTGTAAAATATTTTCTATTGTTTGACAGATTTCTTAAAAATATTTTATAAAAGTTATTTTCAATGAAACAAAAATACATTTGAGATTTTCTTATCTTTTCATTGTTTAATTGAGTTTATCTTATATATATATATATATATATATATATATATTTATATTTTACATTGGCTTTGCATATATTAAAAATATTTTGTTAAATTCAGGTTCATTACAATGTTATTATTTAGTTATATGACTATCAAGTGAGTTTTTTTAATTAAAAAATGTGACATCAACAAAATTGACAAATAAAAAAAAATAACAATCTTAACAATTAAACTTGATTTTCAAATCTGAAAAGTGGAAGGACTAAATTCTTGAAAATAAGAATACAGAGACTAAATTACAAATTTGTGAAGACTACATAGACTTATTACATATTTTAACCTTTATACTACAGAATATTTATGATTAATATATTTATAATTGTAATAAATATTTATTATTAGAATATTAAAATTGAATATTTTCAATAATATGTGAAGAATATTATTTAAAATTATTATTTTTAAAGTTTATTATTACAATAAAATTGAAATATTAAATAATTTATTGAAATAATTAATAATTTATTATATGACTAAATATAAATAATTAAATATGTATGTTTAATAATATTAAAAAATATAATATTTTTATATTAATATATTAATAATTTTAAATATTTTTAAAAATAAAAATAAAAATTATTAATAATATAATAATATTAAGCTTGATTTAAGTTAATTTTTATATAAATATAAATTACTTATAGACGAGTTCTTTTCTTGAAAATGACTTATGCTTTTAAAAAAGGTAAGTCATTTTACTGAAAAAATGGTTTATTTTTCATTGGCCAAGCTGTTTTTTTTGTGAAACAAACATAGAAAAATGTAGAAAATATTTTTCATAAAACCTTTTACATGTAAAGAAATGGACCCTAAGATTGAAATTTTGGAACTTGAAAGTTATAGAAACTAAGAATGATCAAATTGTAGAACATATATTAAATCTATAACTTTACACATAGTATAATATCAATAGTAGAATTTAACCAAATATATTTAATTGTTACTATTTGATCAGAAATAAAAATTAAAAATCCGAAAAGTACAAGGACTAAAATGACCAATTTAAAAAGTATAAGGATCGAAATTGATCAAATTAAAATATAAAAACTAAAACCATAATTTATGCTGAGTATATAGATAAAATTTCACCTATAATTTATACTACTAAACATGAATAAAATTACAATTTAATTATACTCTATTGATTAAACATAATTTCATTGTCCTATAATAAAAAAAAAAAATTATTAACCCAAATCACTCCCACCCTACCTCTCCACTCATCCCTCTCGGCTGAATTGAAGTAGCCATTGGTGATGACTTCTCTTCCACCTTCAAAGTTTTCCGGTTTGTCCCATGGTCGTTACTTTCTGTATTGATAAAATGGGGGGGATTATGAATGGTGGCACAAGGGGGGTGGGGTGATTTGGGTTAATAATTTTGTCATTATCATGTGCATTAAAAATAAATGTTAAAAAAAATAAAGTTATTAACTTAAAAGCCTCATCAACCAACAATTAAGTATTTAATTATTTTAAATATAAAAAATAAAAGTTAATTAATCATTATGTAACTTTTTAAAATTGAATAATTTAATAAGAAAGTTATTAATAGTCGAGTGCTTATTTATATAATTTATCTCTTTTTTTATTATTGAAATTTATTATATTTATTTTTACTCTACCTTCAATAAAATATGTATCACCTTTAAATTCCGGCTTTTAAATCCAAAAAATCAATTTAATTTTCTTCAATTTATTACTATAAACGTTATTATAATATATCATAGAAAAGCTACAAATAGCTTATAAGCCACTGAAAAAGAGTTTGGAGTTTTATATTTCACTAGAATTATGGCCTCAATTCGCTGGGTTTAAATTTTTTTAATTAAATAATTATTTTTTTTAATTTTTATTATTTTAATAATAACATTATCAATATAATTATAAAAATTAAGAAAATTATTCAATGTAAAGTATAAAACCTTAAATTATATTTTTACTTCTTTTATTGAAAAATAAGTAGATTAATCTATGTATATTACATAAAAGAAATTAATCTTGTTATTAAAATTTCATTATTTTTTATTGTTAAGTGAAGATTTGATATTATATATATATTTGAATTAAGTGGCATCTAATTGAATGAGAAGTGAGATTAAAATATAAAATTTTTATTAAGCATTTACCCATCACCCAAAATCCATTTTAATGTTTCTTAAATCGATACCCTCTCCTTCCAGCAGAAGAATGCCATTTTCTTTCAAAGTTTTCCTTAATTCCAGCACCCTACTTGAAACAACACCCAAGTTTTATTTTAGACTATGGAATGTGTCTCATATTTTTAATTGAACAGATGGTAATATTATGACGAGAAGTTTCTTGACGTTACAAAACGGATGATGTCATGATGACACGAATGGCGACGTTGCAACGTGGTGACGTGTTTCCCCACATTAATCGGGTTTTTTCTCTTAATTAAACTCTGATTATTCTAGGGATATTTTAGTATAATTAGACCTCTAATATTAACTAATTTAAAGAAGTCTTGTAACCCTGTTTTGAAAGACAAATTAAGAGGTAATTAAAGAAGTAGTATTACAAAGTTCTTTTTTTTAAGGCGACAAGATGTAGTAGCAGATATAGTAAGAGTTTTTGTAATAATTATGGAAAGAATTTTGTACCCCTTTGTTAGAGAACTCTATGAGAAGTAGGGTTTTGTTTTTGGGTTTTGGGTTTGTACGTTTAGTACATTTAGGTTTATTTTTCCATATTGTATTCTTGTTGTTGAAAAAAAAATGTAATTTTTAGAAACTTTTAGGCATATTCTCGATAGGTAAAGGTGGAGAGTTGAATAATAAATTTATGGTTTTATATTCTACTCTATGAGACCTTTATAACCGTATATCATATGCTTAAAATGGTTGAGTGATGAATGAGAAATTGATGCTCAAAGTAAGCTACTTGTGAATTATGTTGAGGAAAATAAAAAGCATTAGTCCCACATTGATTGGGAATCAAGTATGAAACTTGTATATATATATGTAAACCAACTTAATAGTTTTTGAATGATTAAACTAATGCTCTCCCTTTTGTGTGCATGAGGGGGGTGCAAATCTAAATTTATCAACACAACGAATTTTTCAATTTAAAAAATTCTTTTCTTTTTCTCTCCAAAATTTTCAAATGATTCGGTGATAGAAGAAGGCACTGTTTGTTCATTGATCACTGCAAAAGTACTACTACCTTGATCATTTTGTTGTTGTATCTTGGGAGACAGACGACCAACGTTTCTCCAAGTACCATAGGAGCGGTCGAATCTGTCTTAAGGAAACTGTGAAAACATACCTCAACATCTAGTAAAACTTGATCCCCTTATTCTATTTTTAGTTTTTTTTAAATCTTGTTTATTTAATTATTTTCAAATCTAATGTTTTAAATAAATATAAATATCTATTTAATTTGTTTTATTTAGATCCAGTGTTTTACATAAATATAAATATTTTTTTAATATTACTTGTTCAGATCTTGTATTTAATTCGCTAACATGTTTTGTCTAACACTTGTTTGTTTATTCATTTAGGAAAAAATCAAAATCTCATTTGCTTGTGATTTTTATCCTTTTCAGAGTAGTTTTTCACATGAAATCTGTGTTAAATTTTATTTATCTTTTCTATTTCGTTGTTTATACAAACACATCCCAACATAATCATTTACAAGGTAACAACACATTTTTTATTCCAAAAACGTAATTGATGGTTTTGGCAACAATATGGTGTTAAATAACACCCGACAATGATTCCCCCCCTCCCCTCTTTTGTAGTTAAATTTTATTTCATGATTTTGGGCAAATCATGGTATTAAAGAACACCAATTCACTTTATTTGTAGTGTTTGGGTTTACGAGTAACCATTTTGTTTGGTGATTTAAAAATCGGGTAAGTTAGTATTTATTTTATATGTTAATTATGTTCCTATCCATTTTGTTGATGCTAATTTATTTTATTGTATTTGAAATTTTAGCTTTTTGAAAGTGGGAATACGAGCAATCTTTCAAATTTTGAAGATTGTATCTCAACTATTATGTGCCATTGTCGGAGTAAAATCCCTAGACAAACTTTATGGAAAGACTAAGGGCAGGAAATTTTACGATTATGGAAATTACATGCTTTGCTATTTTTTTTTTAGTAACTTCATTGGATTTTTTAGTAAATTAGATATTAATTTTGTGAAATGTATAGGTTGGTGGATGTTTTTTTTTCATTGGTATGACCTTTTTGTTGTAATTTAAGTAAGAGAGTGATGATTGATATATGAGATGCTTGCATGTTAGTATCTCTATTGAATTGAACAAAAAAACAATTAAGAGGTAAACAGGATTTATTAATCAATACTAGTATTTCATTCTTGTTTGGATAGGTACAGGGAAAGAGTTTATATACAAGTTTATGTTTAACTGCTGCTAACAATATACCATATTAGATAACAACTTAGTAACAGACTAACAAACCCTATACTCTAACATTCACCCAGCTTTTCAATGGGTAAGACCCGAAGTAAACTACAAAACAGAGCAAAAGTAGAAACATATAATGGTTTTATGAGAATATTAGCAACTTGGTCACAGGCTAGCACCTCGCTGACAACTAGAGAACCATCAGCCACCTTTTCACGTATAAAGAATAGATCAAGTTCAACCTGTTTGAATTTGGAGTGTAGGATCGGATTGGCGGCAACAGCTACTGCATTAGAACTGTCACACCAAATGGCCAGTGGATCGGCAGAACAAATTTGTAGTTCTTTTAGCAGAGAGACTAACCAAGTAATATCACTGGTAGCAACAACTAGACTCCAATATTCAGCCTCAGCCGTAGATTGAGAAACAACTTGTTATTTCTTAGAACACCAGGACACAGGTGTATGACCATAGTAGACACAATAGCCTGTTGTAGACTGGCGGTCATCAAAATCTAGACCCCAGTTGGCATCAGCATACCCAACTAAAGACAGTCTATCAAATGGTCAGAAAACTAACCCATGATCAATAGTACCATGCAAGTACTTTAAGATCCATTTTAAAGCTACCATATGTACTTTAGTAGGTGCATGCATGAATTGACAAACACAATTTACTGCATAAGCTATATCAGGCCTAGTTAAGACCACATATTGAAGTGCACCAGTAATGCTTCTACGCTCAGTAGGATCAGCAAGATGATGTCCCTCATCTTTAGACAAAGTAGAAGAGCTAACCACCGGTGTGTGAACACTTTTTGCATTAGCTAAAGAACTGTCAAGTAGATCTCGAATATATTTGCGTTGGCATAAGTGCAGATTCCCAATGGAAGATCGAGTGACTTCAATGCCTAAGAAGAAGTGAAGCTCGCCCATGTCTTTAAGTGAAAATTCTTCATGTAGTTGCTGAATAAAACTACATATTTTGTCAGTTGAACTTCCAGTAACAATAATATCATCCACATAGACCAAAACATAAGTGCTGTAGTTGGACGTAACTTGAACAAATAAGGACACATCAGACTTAAATAAGACACACTAGAAACAAGAAAGTGTTTCAATTTGTCAAACTAGGCGCATAGAGCTTGTCGCAACCTGTATAATGCCTTTGTCAAACGACACACCAATGGCTCACCATTTGATCCAGACTGAGCATATCCCGGCGGTTGCTGCATGAATACTTCGTCAGAGAGATCACCATTTAAAAAGGCATTGGTCACATTGACCTGGCGAAGTTGCCAACCATTAGAGACAACCATCGATAATATGGTTCAGATAGTAACCGGCTTGACCACCTGACTAAACGTTTCTTTGAAGTCACAACCAGGTACCTGTGAACAGCCCTTTGCCACCAATCGAGCCTTACGCCGAGCAATCGTCCTATTAGGGTTTTTTTTTTATTTTGAAAAGCCACTTATGCCCAATCATTTTTTGACCACGCAGCAGCTCAACAAGCTCTCAAGTAGAGTTAGCCATTAAGGCAGCTTGAACAACCAATTTTCAATCTGGATTAGTAAGAGCTTCCTCAATTGTGCGCGGCTCAAAATTGGTAGTTTCAACAGTCAAAACCCTTGGTTTTAAAAATACTTGCCTTAGACCTCGTAACCATAGAGTGAGTATTTCTTGAAGGAATAGGTGGAGTGGTCAAAGAAACTGGGCTAGGCGAACTATCCCTATTTGAAGAGGCGGAAAGGTGGTGAACCACATGATCAGAATCTACTTCAACTGGTGATTCTATAGATATAGTAGCCGGTGACTCAACCAGTATAGACTATCGGGGACTACAGGTGGAAGCAGAATGTGAGGTCATAGTGGATGAAGTCGCAGCAGCCGTGGACTGAGAGGACTGAACTATAGGAACATATGTGGTGACACACGGACTATGCTGGACAGTGTCCAATATAGGTGAATTGAATAAGAAATGACGTTCATAAAAAATAACATGACGAGAGAGAATGACCTTACCATCTGATGTGAGACAATAATAGCCATTATGTTATGAATTGTACCCCAAGAATGTACATGGCTGGGAACAAAAGTCTAACTTGTGACGCAAAAACGAGCGTAGATACGGGAAACAACAACAACCAAACACCCTCAAATAATCATATGTAGGTTTTTGACCATGAAGAGCCTTATATGGAGATTAACCTTTCAGAACTGGAGTAGGTAGATGATTTATGAGATGAACGACACTACAGAAGGCATATCCCTAGTAATCTATGGGCAGAATAGCTTGGGCCAAGAGCGTAATATCGGTCTCAACAATATGGTAATGTTTACCCTCAGCAACACCGTTCTGTTCGGACGTATGTGAACAATAGAGACGATGAAGAACACCATAATTAGCCAAAATCGATGTGAAGGCATGGAACTCACTTTCCCAGTCACTTTGAAATTTTTTAATTTCCTTTCCAAACTGAGTTTTGATCATTTTCTGAAACTGAAGAAAGCACTCAATTGCTTGAGATTTACGTTGAATCATATAAATCCACGTGAAATGACTACACATGTCAATAAACGAAACATAGTAAAATTTTCCCTTACAAGTCAGAAACAACCAATTCAAAGAAATCCATATATTCTGTAGTAGAGTGTGAAAAAGGCAATTTATGTTATTTCCCTTTTTGATATGCAATACAGATATTATCAAGACATTTTTTATTGGTAACAATTTGACATTTATCAAGAACGAGTTTAACAATCGAGGCAAAAGGATAACCAAGTCTTTGATGCCACAATGTAAAAACATCATCAATGGTAGTGCACTCTCGAATCCCAGTGTTGTGAACAGACGGAGCCAGATTAGATGAAATAGACGGAACAACCGAAAAGTGATAGAGACCATCACGAGTGTGGCCCCATAACAAAATTTCCTATGTCCGGATGTCCTTAATAACACAATAAGACGGGTGAAATTCAAAAAATACATTATTTTCATTAGCAAATTGAGAAACAAACATTAGATTCTTCCGGGTACTCGGCACGCATAAAACATTAGTTAGATGTAGTAATTTTTTCTCTGTAGGCAAAACAAAATTTCCAATATATGAGATTTTAGTGGGAGCTCCATTACCCATTAAAATAGAATAAGTACCTGAGTATAGAGTAGACTCATTTAAACCAGAAGTATTCTGACAAACATGGTGTGTAGCCCCCGAATCCGGATACCAAGATGAAGTTCCAATAAGCGGAGGAATGTAATACCCCGAAAATTTTTACAGTAAAATATTATCCGTGATATAGTAAAATAAGGAAATAAAGTGAAAAAAAAGGGAAATTTTGAGTTATGTCAATATTAGGAAGTATATTATGATATATTAATTCAAGAAAGGACTAAATTGTAAAAGTGAGAAAAGCTTTGTTGCACAAGAGTAAATACTCAAAATTTGAGGGGTTAAAGTGTAAATATGAAAAATTTGAAGGACCAATAGTATAAATATTTTAAGGGTGGAATGATCTAGAAACTAAGGAAAGTGGATAAATTAGGACCAAATTGAATAGATAAAGAACTATGAGGGACTAAATTGCAATTTTACCAAATTAAATGATGACTCAAGGATGGAATTTTAAAAGATAATAAAGGGAAAAATGATCAATTGGAAGAGAGAGAAATCTAGAAAGTAATAATGATGCTAGAGATATTTTGATATTTTATAATTATTTAATTAGATAAATATTATTTTATTAATATTTTAATAAGATATTTTATTATTATTTTATTAGTATATAAAGAAATAAAGATGAGGAATTCTCATCCATCTTTCCCATGCAAAACCAACGTGAGAAGAAGAAGAAGAAAAGAAGTTTTCATTTCTTTACAATTTGGTCATTTTACCAAAAATTCACCATTTTCACCCAAAAATCAAAAGAATTTTCATAGCTACCAAGAGAGAAAAATGTTAAGGAGACTATGGGAAGTTATAATATCAAATTGGATTCAAGGAATAGAAGCTGGAGGAGAGAGAAAATCAAGATGAAGATTAGAACAAGGTAAGAACATCATGACTTCAATATATTTTTAAGTTTGATATTATTGAAAAAGTATGGGATTGATGTTAATGTAGAGTTTTATTACATAATGTCCTATGTTCTTGATATGTTAGTGAAGAGAAAATAAGAGAAAGTGATGAGAAATAGTGTAAAAAAAGAAAATAAGGGTGTTATAAACATGATAATTAATATCTTGCACTAAAACAGTTTTGGACAGCAGCAGTAGTCTAACTTTGAAAAATCACCAAAAGTTGTATAAATCGAATTATAGGATGAATAAAGTATGAAATTAAATATTATTGAGTCTAGTTTCTTATAGAATAAATTATGTAAGCAATGAAATTGTAAATCATGAGATATAATCAATTTTGTAAGACAAGGTTAGAATGATTTCGGGTTCCCTTATTTTGACTTTTGAAAATCATAAAAAATTGGATAAAAATAATTAGGGGCTTAAATTTATATGTTTAGAATCTTGAATGAGTATATTTTCAAAAGAAATAAACGGGAACATTATTCTAATTCTGTACAAGGAGATAATTAATTTTTAGTGAAGAAGGGTTAGGACTGTCAGACAGCAGAACATGGGTAAATTTAAAGAATAAACTATACTTATTGACTGAACCAAAAATTCTGAAAATTTTATGGTAAGAATATATATGAGTCTAGTTTTAGGGAAAAGTAGTGGATATTAATTTTGAGTTCTATAGCTCCAGATATAAATAATTTAGTGACTATGACACAGATAGACAGCTTAAATATTCATAAAAGTAAATAATAAAAATTATAGATAATATTACTTACAAGTGTGTTATATACATTAAGGATGTGGAATGGAGAGGAGGAGGAGAAAAATATATATGAATATTCAGCTAGCATGGCTAATTTGCATGTTTTAGGCTTAGCGACTAAATTGAATAAAAGTAAAACTTCAGGGGACAATTTTGTAAAAATGTCAAAAACGACCAAATTGAAGGGAATGAATTGTTTTATTATTTAAATTTATAAATTGAATGAAATTATTAATTTAAGATCGGGTGAAAATTGGAAAAATGATAAATTACCAAAATGCCCCTGAAACTTGATGTTTCTGCAATTTCGTCAGGTAAGTTTGTGTAACTTGAATTGTATTTTTAAATACTTGAAATATGTGGTTATGTGATGAAAATATGATTTGAATGTTTAATACATGATAATTGATGAAATATTGATAATATTCGATATAAATTGAAAATAAATCTCGGTCAAATGGAATGGAATTCAATGGATCATTGGAAAAGGAATTGATGGTAAAAATGATCTAGCTCGGACGGGTGATCGTATTCTGATATAGCCCTCTGGAAGAATACGTGTAAAATAGATTTAGCTTGGACGTAATGTCAATTATTAGGTCCAATTTAGCTGGACTTGTAATTCAGATCCAAGCTCATTAGAGTAATTGTCATTGTAGGGGATTTAGCCTGGACTGATAATCTCGACAATACTATATGAGTTTATATTACAAGGGATTTAGCCTGGACTGGTAATCCCGCTGTAAGGATGAGGTTCGCGGGAGTGTGCTTTCTGAAATGAAATGTGTAAGACCATGGTTGAAAGACACCAATGTGTAAGACCATGGTTGAAAGATACCATACCATGGCAACAAGATATAAAATGTGTAAAACCATGGTTGAAAGATACCATGGAAACGTGATATGAAATGAATAAGACCATGGTTGAAAGATACCATGGCAACGTGACATGAAATGAACAAGACCATGGTTGAAAGATACTATGGCAACATGACAGAAAATGAGTAAGACCATAGTTGAAAGACACTATGGCATCATGTCAAAGATAAATAAGACCGTGGATAGGAGATGCTATGACATCTATTAAACAATTGATACTCAGGTAATATGTATAAGATGACGAATGAATATATGAAATGGTAGTGTGAAATGTTTACAAGAACTGGTCATATGAAAATTTATATACAAAATAGTTGTATGAAATAATTATGAAGATAGATAAACGAAATAAGTATAAGTACATGGAATATAATTTATGTTAAGTTTGATATAAACTATTATCGGAATAAATATACATAAAATATGTGGAAATGATGGAGCATGAAATATTGATATAATGAAATGATTGATATATATTTATGAAGAAACGGTAAGAGAATGATATGTTTCATGACATGTACATATATGATTATCTTTGATATGTTGATACATGGAAATTATGTAAGTAAAGACAATTATTAAACTCAAGTGTGACATGTCGAGAAAATAAGTATATCAATGTTGAATTTATATGAAATATGTGTATGTATACTAACAGTGATGTTGTTTCACGCTTAGACAAGTGCCAAGCTATTAATTGAATGGTAACATGTTTAAGGAGCATTGAAATGGTAATTACTTAGATGAAAATATAATTTAAGATTTTTCGAAAAAAATTCTGTGATCCCGATTTAATTTCGATTGGTTTCTAATGTATGTTTGGGGGTCTCGAGGGCCCAATAGAGAGACGTTATGATTATTTTCAAAATATGAATAATAAATGACTCAGAATTATCTGAAAATATTCAGTAAACTCCAGTAATACCTCGTATCCTATTCTGGTAATGGTTACGGGTAGGGAGTGTTACAAGGAACATATGAATCATTATTATCAAAATTAGAACCATACTGAGTGGTATTAACATTTGATCTAGAGCAGCCGAACAATCAGACGCATTAAAGTTAGGAATATGGGGCAACCCAATACACGGCGAGGGCTCAAAATAAAAACTTGGGCTCTTGGTTTAGTCCGCCACAGAACACTGGGCCTACCATTTGGTATAGTAGATGTGTGGCCTTCAAGACTAACACAATTAACGTTTGGCCACATAAAGGTCTGGCCAAGTCTTGGACCAGCAGCAGCTTGCCCATAAAAAATAGAAGGTCCAGTCGTTTGGCCTATAGCAGGCGATCTATGAACAGTAATAGAGGGACCAATTTGCTGACCCACCTCACACAGCATATATGAAGTCCCATATGGACCATTCAAACCTGTGCCACTACCAAGCCTGACTCATCAAATGAATTATAGTGAAAATGATGGGAAACCCTAACCTGCGACAGATGTGAAGCATAATTTTGCATCGATGGCCACCTTCCCCACGAGAAGCCACTAGTAAATGGTACTGGTGCTACCCTCGATGGGCCAACACACTGCCCAGACCCACCAAAACCATCAGATCGAGTGAACATATCTCCACGAGATTCTCGTCCATCAAGAACAGAGGAGTAACGTGCTGCGGTCGGAGGAGACGGACCACCGTAATCACGGTTGTAGCGATTGAAGCACCGCTGTACTAGATGACCATAATGAATACAGATCTGACATTAAATCCATTGCCGAAAGCCACACCCATGAGAAGCAGAGGAAGAATGACCGCCTTCACGAACAGAATCTGCCACCGTCGTAGTCGAAGGGGCCTCAACCATGTTGGCATGAAACAGCACATCATGCACTGTACGAGTCTGATTACTCTCAAACTCTAAGAGGACATTGATGATATTTTGAAACAGAAGTGTCTTAGAGGAGAAAGACGCTAGTGTTAACACTACATCAAAATTTGACGAGCGACTGGCAAGAATAACCTCTACCTTCTCAGCCTCCGAAACGACAGATCCAGATGCCTCAAGCAAAGCGCAGGTATTTTGGATCTTGGAAATATATTCTTTGATAGTTAACGCTCCTTTCTTGATAGAGTGCAGGTCAAGCTTAATTCTGGGCAGTTTAGCACTAGTGGTAGCAGCAAATAGCCGATTTGCAGTGCTCCATACTTCACAAGCTGTTTTGGCAGTTGCAAAACAAGATAGCAACGAGGCACTAATCGTAGATAGAAGCCAAGAGGCAAGTAACTTATCTTGTTGAATAAAGAGAGATGCATCAGGATTCAAAGTTAAAACTCCATCTGGAAAAGCCACAAAGTGAGGTGGAAAAGTAACGTACCCTCTAGAAAACCTTGCAATTCATAACCTTCAATGATCAATCGTACATGTTGCTACCATTGCACAAAATTGTTGTCATCTAACTTCATTGTATCATGGCGAGGAAATGATTGAATCAAACAAAAGTTGGAGAATGAGGCAGCGAAAGTAGAGTCAGTGGAATTTGCCATGGATCGGCAAAGAGATGAGGTTCCAAGAGATCAGGCGACTGATACCATGTTAGTATCTCTATTGAATTGAATAAAAGAAACAATTAAGAGGTACACAAGATTTACTAAGCAATACTAGTATTTCATTCTTGTTTGGATAGGTACAGGGAAAGAGTTTATATACAAATGTATACTTAACTGCTGCTAACAATATACCAAATTAGATAACAACTTAGTAACAGACTAACAGACCCTACAATCTAACATTACAAAACAATTGCTAGGGAGAAGGTAAAGTTAATAGTGGATAATGGTGTTGAGACAAATAGAGTGAACTCATCATATAATGAAGATTTAAATGATGAAATTGGAATGTTGAAAATTCAGCTTTGATGTTTTATTAACCAATGAAAAATAGCTAACAAGAACTTATGTAGAATTGTTTTAATGTTTAGTTAGCTTTTTTTTTTTTTTTTGGTTTGGTTTGTTAACATGAAGAAAGGGATGGAAATGTCTATTTGAGTTAGCCATAGCTAAGTGGCAATAGTTCTTGAATTTTCTTTGAACAAAGTTGTAACATTTGGATGTGTTTAGTGTTTGGCAAATCATGATGTTTGTGTATTTTTATTTGGACCAAGTTCATATATTTTAATTTGCCAAATATAATTTAACGTGTTTTACTTTACTTTAATGAGTTAAATATGATTGTAATGAAAGTTGATTGTTGTGATTAATATGTTAAATACATAGTTAACTTTAATAATTTAGCATGTGAATTTGTGATTATATGCAATATAAATGGTACAACCTCAATTTCGATAACTTGAATGAATTAAGAAAACAAAAATCTGAATTTTTAAACTTAAGACATGCTGAAAATTATTCTTAAAGATAATTTGCTCGTAGGAACAACAAAAAATAATAAGAAAATACTTAAAAGAGGGAGATGAAGAGATATTTTTTTGGTGCCTTTGAAATATGTTGGTAGGTGTGATATTTATAGGCTCTTTTGCAACGATAAATAGAGAAAATCAAGGAAAATCGTGGGAGTAAATTAAGGAAGATCAAAGATGAAGTTAAATTTGATTTTTAATTTCAAAGAGCAAGTCAAATATGATTTCTAAAAGGGTAAACTATATAGATAGTCACTCAATTATAAAATTTTTTCATTTTAGGTACCTAAAAAAAATTGTAATTTAAGTACTCATGTTACATAGTTTGGTCATTTTGGTAACTCCCATTAAAATCACAAAAGGCAAGCTAATGTGACAGTTAAAAAAAATGAAAATAATAACAAATTTAGCCCTTAATTTTTACATTAAATCGATTTAGTCATAATTTTAAAAAAATTAAACTTTAAAATTTAGAAATGTTCTTAATTTTATCCTAATTCTAAAAAAATTTCCAAAAAATATATAAAAATACATAAATATTTTTTAAAAAATATAATAATAAATTTAAATTTCATTTAATATTAATATTACATAAAAAAAACCTTCCCACCTCCTCCCTCTACCTTTCCCTCTCCATCACATCTTTTGCACTCCATTTCTCTTTTCATCTTTTGTCCGTTTCATTTAGACCTCTTTGTAGCAGTTGAAAAAAATAATTTCCATGTTGGTTTTCTTTTCTTTTTGTCTTGAAAAGGTAGTCTTTAGTTGGTGGAGTCATTAGACTCTTATGTGTTCAACAGGTGAAAGAAGAAGAAAGAAAATGAACCACTGATTATGAAATTAAACTAAAATTACAATCTTGAGTGTGTATTAGATTTTCATTGTTGGCGTTCTTACAATGATACTTTGTTTAAAGCATGAAGCTTTGGATGAAAACCATCATCCTCAAAGTCCTAATTGTAATACCGTCGATGGGAATGAGAATGGTGATAATAATGGAGGTTTTGTTCTACAAATCAAGTGGGCCTTTATTTTTTTTCCTTTCTTTATTCAGTGTTTATGTTTTCAATTTTTTATGGATTTGTAATGGTGAATGTAGTATGGTTGACGGTTTTATTGGGAATGGAAAAGTGGTAAGGTTTGGAGCAACTTATTTTAGCTGGGGATGACCCTTGTAACTTTTGTTTTTAGTTGGAGGTAATTAGCAAAAGCTAATTTTAAATTCTTTAATTTGCAACAAGAGCAAGAAAGAGAGAGAGGGAGAGGGGGGTGGGGACAGTGGTGGGGAGAGGTTCGATGGAAGAAGGGGAGAGGGTGAGGCACGGGAGTGAGAGATTTTTATTTTATGTAATATTAATCTTGTAACAGACTGTTTTCAGTAGTGTTGGAAACAGTGATTTCAGAACTCCATTTTTTGATGATTGAGTCCGTAAATATTATTAATTAATATTTATGAGTATAATATGATGTTATATTGACTTTCGTTCCAATAATTTTGTTGAACAACTAGTAATTAAGGTATAATGACTAAATTGTAAAAAATATAAAAAATAATTGCTATTGATTTTTATTAGTTAAAAATGTTTAAATAAAAATTTCTCAATGTTTAAAATGACAATTATCCATCTTTTTATTATAATCGACGGTTAGTGTTTAATATTTAGTAAGTTATATGTTAAAATTAATGTAAATTTTATAATTATAAAACTTTAGACATTAAAATATGAAAAGAAATGGTCATCTTCAACCATTTTTCTTTCCCCCTGTAACACCCCTAACCTGTATCCGTCGCTAGAACAAGGTTATGGAGCATTACCGGGGTTTACGGATCAAACAGATAAAAATTTCAAACATTTCATAACATATCAATATTCATAATAAAAATAATCAAAATCATATATATTGTCCCCTATACAAGCCTTCAAGGCCCTAAATACGCATTAGAAACAAGTCGGGACTAAATAAGAAACTCAGAGAATTTTCGAAAAACATAGAAAAATTTCAAAGCTGCAGGGGTCACACGGCTGTGTGGTTAGGCTGTGTGACTCACACGGTCGGGAGACACGTCCGTGTATCAGGTTGTGGAACTCTCTAACTTGGTCATAGGGCCAAGTCATACGCCCGTGTGCTAGGCTGTGTACCCTTCGAAATAACCTCACACGATTGTGTGCCAGGCCGTGTGCTAGGCTGTGTACCCTTTGAAATAACCTCATATGCCTGTGTGTCAGGCCGTGTGATAGGCCATGTAATAGCCTGACTTGTAACCCTTTAAAAAATACAGGGGACACACGGCTGTGTCACCTGGCCGTGTGTCACATACGGTTGAGACACACTCGTATCTTAGGTCGTGTGAACAAGAAAATGACCACTTCCAAGCCATTTCTTTCACCTTTTCAAGCATAAACCTACAAGAAATTTGTATATGTATACAAGGCCTTTAAACATACTCAAATTATGCAAAGAATGACTAATCTCCATACAAAATGTTCATACAACCAATATGCCAAAAGGCACCTTAATCATCAAGTATCAACTTATATATATATGATCATATTTGTTCAAACTTTAACCATACATATCTAATTAATCTCAATACTATTTCCATGTCATATAAAAAATAATCTCACTATATTTGACCACATTTATACCATTTACCAACTAACTTGTTTTCATACGAATACATAACACAATTGACACATACCAACCTTATCATATTAGGCATACCATATTTTAATCATGCACATCTATTCAAGACTTTTCCAAAACATACCATGTCTTGGCCATATTGAGACCGATACAACATATACCAACTTTGGTTATTTCTAAACATGCATCAAATTGACCATATTAACCATAACCAACAAGATATCAATAGTACCTTAAGTACCTCAAATTCAAGGCAATATTTCATGCCATAATTGTCAACCAAAATGACATATATATACCAAACTCATCAATTAAACATTAGACATAATCCACCTATACATGTCATTATAACCTTAACCGAGATATCAAAATCTACTGATATAATCACTGGATAGTGTGATAGATCTCCGACGAGCTTCTAACCCGATCGAGCTTCTGATAATATATAAAGTAAGGGATAAACAACTACGTAAGCAATGAATGCTTAGTAAGCTCATACAAACTTTAAACATAATATTCCAATTCAATAATAAACTTTATATGATAAATATAAAGCTATACTAATGCCTCAAGATTTATCAACTACATAACCACTAACTCATAAATGAGTAAGTCTATCAACATCATATATCTGTTCATTCCTAACATAATAAGATTTTATAAAACATTTTACACCATCATTAACATTTTCATAAAACTATGAATAACTTCCTTTCCATTCCATTTACTAAACATAAACTTAAATAACAACATCAATTAACTAAATAATATATTTATTCATAACATAGGTAAGTTCAACCATAACATACGTAATTTCTCATACATAAGTACATTATTCAACTCATCATTCACTTTTTCATCATATCACATTTCAGTTATGAACTTACTGTTTCATTTGTATAATACTAGACATAAGCATATACATCAATCATAATCTCAAGCTTGACATAAGCCTAATCACCATCATCAATACATAAGTTAGTGCATTTATGTATATAACTTATTTTCATGTTTCAAATCACTATCCCATTTTCAATTCTCATACAATATCATCCAATATCAATCACAGTACTGTTTTATTTAATTACCCCTATTAACACGACTCGGACTCGGACGGATACACAGATCTAACCAACACACCAGTTTGACACCCAGTGCCTTATCGGATAAATCCGAAGTAGCATCTGTGCCCAGTGCTATATAAATTGACACCCACTGAATCATCGGTTAAACCAAAGTAAATTGGCACCCAGTGCCTCATCGACTCGAAGTCGAAAAAACCTCTAAACTTTTCTTATCCTATGGCATGCCATCTATATCTGACTCAGCTTGATACAGTTAATAGGGTTCTAATTCACTTCCAAATACAACCAATATCCAATTATCATATTCGCACATTATCACATTTAAACACACACACACACACACACACACACACACACACACACACACACACACACACACACACACACACACATATATATTCATTTCAATTCAAATAATCAACATATTCATAATTTGTATACCAATTCAATCTATTTCAATCAACTATCAAAATGTCAAATACTCACCTCAAACACTTACCATATGCATTAAATTGAATTACAACAATTAACAATTAGGTTCGAATTATAGAAATACCAATTGCACAATTGAAATATAAACACATATTAATGACTAATATTACAACTATCATATGTCAACCTTTTGAATTCGTACAAATTAGCACATCATTTCAATATTATTTTGTACTATACTCAAATTGCACATGCTAACATCTTTTATTTGATTAACAATGTCCTAATTCACACAATTGCTAAATAAATAGCTATTCACATATCAAACCCCAATTGTTTATACATTGACATTAGCCATTCAATACTCAATTCATGAGTAATAACTCATGTATCTCATTTAGTCACAGCATATCTCATTTTCATTTATGTTCAAGTCAATATTCAATAAATAACAAATATTTCAAATTCATTAAACAATTTACCTTACCGAGATTTTCCATACGAAGAACGACTTACGAATATGACTACATTGTTAGTCCAACCAAACACACTAGATGCTCACAAGAGCCAATCCCTCCAACACATCAATGCTCATAAGAGCTAATCCAACCAACATACCAAATCACGATTGTACTCTATCCCGCGTTCAATCCAATCCGAGTAATCAAATTCAATATTATATCTCAAATTACCATTAATTATCAAAAATAAAAAAAATAAATATAGAAGTTGTACCATGTTAATCTACTTAAAAATTCAGATTGATGTTAAATTCTAACTGTATGAACTTACCTGGCTAAATTGCAGAAATGTCAATGTACAAGGGCTTTTTTGGTAATTTTCCATTCTCCTAGATTTTCAACTCGACCTTGATCTAAATTAATAACTTCATTCAATTTATTACAGACAATTTATTTTATGAATTTTTTTTACAATTTTACAAAACTGACCCTAACATTTTACTTTTGTTCAATTTAGTCCCTGAGCCTAAAACATGCAAATTAACCATTTTTAATGCAAAACCATTCTAGCTGAATATTCATGGCATTCATTACAACCTATTTTTGCAATAATTTCACAACAAACCATTGTATTTTTTACTATTTTAACAATTTAGTCTTTAATCAAAAAATTAATCAAAATTACTTAACAAAATACTTTTAAATATCAACCATCATCTCAAATTCATCATTTAATAACTAAAATCATATAGATTCATCAATGGCAACATTCACAGTCTTTAACAGTTTCAAAATCGAAGGTACGGGCTAGTTGGACCTAGTTGCAACGATCTCAAAAATATAAAAATTATCGAAAACGGGGCTAAATTGAACTTACATGCAACATCAAAAGAATGGCTGAAACTTGAAGCTTCCATGGTTTCTTTTTTATTTTTCATTCGTGAAGAAGAAGACATCAAAATGAATATAAAACATTTTCATTTTAATTTAATTTAATTATAGAATTATCATTTTGCCCTTGGTTAATTAAATAAATAAAACACCAAAGTCATGTCCATACTTGTCCATCACATAAATATATGGCATAATTATCATCAAAGGAAGGTTTAATTTCATAATTGGTCCTTCAATTTAATTAAATTCTAACTAAATAAACTTATTTACAATTTAATCCCAATTTAATTAAGACTAAAAGAACAATTAATCCAAAAGCTAGTGAATTCAATCATAACACCACTGCTTGGAAACTTTGACCATGGTTTAATTACCATTTATGTCCCTTTTCCTTTATTCAATTAACCATTTAATCACTCAAATCAAATAGTGATTAAATTTTATATCTTTTACAATTTAGTCCTTTTTAATTAATTAACAATCGAAACGTTGAAAATTTTCAATGAAGCTTTAATACCACCTTAATGACACTCCATAAATATTTATAAAAATATTTACGGCTCGGTTTATAGAAATGAGGTCCCGATACCTTATTTTCTAGAACCACTTAACTTTAGGGTATTACGACTTGAACTTAATTAATCATTCAAATGACATAAATTATCATATCAAAAAAAATTTTAAAACCATATTTGACTCTTAAATATTAAATAATAATATTTACAAACTTACTTGTCAGATTTAGTGGCCCCGAAACCACGGTTTTCGACACCATTGAAAAACGGGCTGTTACACTCCCACTGTTTGTCCATAAGAAATAAAGAAAAAAAGACATTTTTGAAGCTTGAAGGTCCAAAACTTGCTTGTAAGTGTTTTTGAAGCCCTTTTTTTATATATAAAATTTATGTTTTTGAGATTGTTGTAGCTCGATTTAGTTAATTCTGGAATTAATTTGTAAAAATGTTAAAGATTTTAAATGTTTTCATTGATAAATTTTGAATTTTTTGGTGTTTAAATGATAGCTTTTAAGCTTAGAAATGAAGAATAGACTAATTTGTAAGTTTAAATACGAGTTTTGAGTATAGGAACTAGAATGAAAATAATTCAAAATTAGCATGAAATTTCTATAATTATAGATATTAGAAAGGCTTTATAAGGATGTGATCGAAATTGTATTGCAAAACGGGACTTAAATGTGAAAGATATAATAGTTTCGATTTTAGAGACTAAATTGAATAAAATGCAAAACTTTAGGAAATTTCTATAAAATGAAATTAAATTGTCATATGCATGAAATAAACTATTATAATACATTTTAAATTGATAAATTGAAATGAATTATCATATAGATTAAGATTTGAATCAACTTGTAGATAATCGAGAAAATAGGGAATTGTTGAATAGTCCCTACACTTCAACTTGCTAGCAGTTTTTGTAGATAAGTTCATATGGTATAGTTGCATATGTAAATTTAATGTATGTGTTTGAATTATGAATTCATATACTTTGAATGTGTTTTGAATTGTATGCAAAATGGTACAAAAAGGTAAGAGATGGATTGAATTGTAAAAAAAAAAAAGAACTAATTTTTTAAATGTGCCCGAATGAACTTAAGATAGGAAAGGATACAATTGAAATTTCAATCGAGTTAGTTGTACATTGTATGAGATATGATATGAGATGATACTTATGTACAGAAAATTCACTGTTTAAACCAGAATTATCGATTTTTGTCTCTACGGAGACCATTGTTACTAATTGTCTCTACGGAGATCTTGGTGTGTTCTAGGGGGGATGTATTGTCTTTTGACATATGATGCCTACGGGCTTAGCACTTCGGTGCTCAGGTGTGTTTTGAAGTTATCGCTTAAGAGAGATATCTGGTGTGTTTTTAGTGGTTACTTGTGTATCTATATTTGTATCTGTTTATTATTTTTCATCAAACTATACGGTTATTGTAAAATAGAAAATATTTGATTGATAATATATTTTAATTGGAAATGACTATATGTTTGAAATGATGAAATGACGTATGTATTCAATGTTTCTGATAGGATAACACTCAATGAAAATGTATTGTATGTATTAAAATATTGTAAAATTATAACTGGTGAGCTCACTTGACTGATGTGAAATGTGATGATAGGAAAGTTGTTATGTTAATTAGAAATTTAGGTGAGTTTATTGTTTTAATTCCTGTGAACTTACTAAGCAAACACAATGTTTACTTTGTTGTGTTTTCTCTACTTCTAGTTATCTTTTGCGGAACGAGGAGATCAAATCACTTTGGAGCTCACACTACTAAGCCTTCAATTTGGAAGTCTTTTATTTATTTTGGACTCAATTATGTGGCATGTATATAGGATTTGTATTGCATATGTGTTATTTTGAATGTTCATGAACTTGAGTCTTATGTGATGCTTGATTTTGGATGTTTACATGTTATGTGATGCTCATCCCATTTTTGTTAAAGTTAAACATGTGGGTTCTTATTTTTGTCGTAAGGTAGGGAATAAAAACTTTAGAAAGATTGTATGCCATTATTGTAGGAAAGATGGACATATTAGACTCCATTGTTATAGAATGATGTGAGGTTGAAAGAAGTTCAACTTAGCTACAAAACCTGTTATAACAATGAATGGAATAAGAAAACCACGACATAGACAAATTTGGGTAAGAAATGATTGAACACATTTGAGTAATGAAGACCAGCATTTGATTGATGCTCGTGTAAAACATGAGGTTTGTAACACCCCTCACCTGTCTCTATCGTCGAAATCAGATTATGGGATGCTATAATAATAAACAGAACGTGAACATGTGAATTTAAATCAAAGATTCATCTTAACATTCATTAAATCACATTCATTCAAATAAATCATGTTTTGCATACAAATTCAAGCTTAAATCGAGCTTATGAAAACTCTAAAATCAATTCGGAACCAAATAAGGACTAATTTGAAACTTTATACAAAAGAGAGGCAAAAGTGTAAAACAGAGGTCACACAGTCGTGTAGCCAAGTTGTGTGATAGACTTAAACCATGTAACATTGAGTCACACTATCGTGTATCCAGGCCATGTAACACTAAGGTCGTGTGGGTCAAAGTGTAAAAATCCAACAAAAGTTAAATGACCGTGTGACTGGGCCGTGTAACTAACTGTAACCGTATGGCAAGCTGACTTACCAAATCTACAATACTCACATAGGCGTGTGGCTAACCCTTGAGACTATCTAAGACCGTGTGATCTAAAAGCAACCTATAATTCAATGGCACATGACCGTGTCACCAACCTGTGTGTGACACATGGTTGTGTGGTAAACCGTGTGTCCCAAAATCATACTGTAACAACCTGATTTTCAGTAGTATTGGAAATAGTGGTACGAGACCACTAAATCTGATGAGTAAGCTCATAAATTTTTTTATTTAGTATTTACGAATTAAATGTGATTTTAGAAAGATTTTAAATTATTAATTTGTGTTTTATAAGGATTTATTAGGTTAAACGGTTTAGAAAACAAGGTGTCGAGACCTCAATTTTATAAATTGAGCCATAAATATTTTTAAAAATATTTATGGAGTGAAATTAAGGTAGTATTAAAGTTTCTTCAGAAAATTTTAACGTTTTGATAGTTAATTAATTAAAAAGGACTAAATTGAAAAATGTGTAAAACTTGCTAATTAAAAGAAATAGTGATTAAATAACATAAATGTTAAATAAGATAGGAATTAAAGAGTAATTAAGCCTAAAATATAGGCATGAGGTGGCATAAGCAGGGAAGGAAATAAAATAAAATGAATTAAGGGCAAAATGGTCATTTGGTGAAATTAAGAAAAAAATATAAAATAAATGTCTAATTGATTTTCTAGACATTTCTTCATCAATATTCAGCCAAAAACAGCGATACGAGATCTCCTTAAGCTGGTTTTTCTTATTTTAGCTTCATGTGAGTTCAATTCTTGCCTTTTTCTTGAAATTTTTATGTTTTTGAGACTTTTACAATTAGGTCCAACTAACTATTTCATTAGTTTCTGATTTTACTGGAAATTTTGAAAGTTACCATTGATGAATACTAGATATTTTTGATGAAATAACATGGATTTAGAGCTTTAATTTTGTTGTAAGATAATTTTATAAAGTGATTTTGTTAGATATCGATTTTAGGACTAAATTGTGACGAATTAAAGAATTAGGGTCTGGTATTAAATTTATATGTATCAAGGGCTGTAAGATAACCTAGAATATTTATATAAATTTTCAATTGAGAAAAATTAGTTCATTTGATAGACTAATTAGTAAGAGGACTAAATTGCAAAAGTTGTAAAAATTAGAGTAATTGTGTAATTTAAAAATTGAGGGGTATTAATTGTGAAGTGAATTGGAACTGAAATATATGCCAATGAATTAGTAATTTTATATTTTAGATCAAAAGCCCGTAGATACTCGTGAAAAATAAAAACTAGCAAAATGTCCCTAAACTTCTACAAAATTTACAATTTAACCCAGGTAAGTTCGTATGGTTAAAATTTAATAGTTATATTGAATTGATAAATGATATTATGTATTTAGTATATTTTTGAAAAATGGAATATTGTTAAATTTATAAATTTGAAGTGAATATCTGAATTTAAATGGAATGCAAAATTGAGTACAATCGTTGTGTGGCGAAAGATAGCAAATGAAGAATTGAAGGAAAAAATTACCGAAGTAAATTGAGGTTCAGCATTTGTTGCGAACTTTCGTGTCTAATTTCCGTTTAGCTCTTACGAGCTTCTGTTTAACTTAAATGAGTTTCTGTTCAACCCTAATGGGTTTTCGTTCAACTCTTTTGAGCTTTTGTTTAACCCTATTGGGTTTCTGTTCAGCTCTTATGAGCTTTCGTTCAACCCTTATGAGTTTTTGTTTAGCACTTATGTGCTTCTATTTAGCCTTCAGGCTTTTGAAAACGATGTACTCATTTCCGTAAGTCATTCTCTGGATCAGTAAGGTTTGGTAAGTGACATATGAAATTGATTTTGGAAGACTTATTTATATTATTGGTATTGATTTAAAATAAGTGTATTCATCGACTGAAGTTGTGATTGGCAGGAAGTTTACATTAAATAAATTTATTTAATTGATGTGTTATAGTAGGTTCGATAAGAATTATGTTTAAGCCATCGAACTTACTAAGCTTCATTAAGCTTAATTGTATTGTTTAATGTCTTTGTAGATTAATGTAAGGTCGGGAGATCGGATCAGCACAACAAGTCACACTATCTAGCTTATTCCGTTGGCCTTTGAAACGTACTTTATGGTTTATATGGCATGTATAGGGTTGGTGTGTATTTAATCAAGGTTAGCTTATATAAATGTTATGAATGATGTTTTGTTCACTTAAGCGACTTAAATATGTATGTGTAGTTTTGTCATGCTTGATATATTTTTAGATGTGATTAATTGATGGATAAATTTATAGGTAGGTTGGTGAATAAGTTGATAAAATATGGTTATTGTAAGTAATCAAATAGGTGAATTGATTAATATGGTAGTTTAGAATGTTAGGATACATGTAATAATAATATGACATTTTTAGAACTAAGAATTGGTTGTATTGAAGGTTTTGTTATGGCATATGAGTATGAATTTGAGGTGTCTAGGTTGAAATCAAGAATGGGTGAGAAATGTGGCCTTAAAATGGCCCATTTTCGTCTACATGGGCGTGTGTCTCAGCCGTGTGTGACATATGGCCTAGCACATGGGCGTGTGGTCTGGCCTTGTGTCCCTTGCATCTTTAAAATTTAGTAACAGAATGCTCAGGTTTTTGCACACGGCCTAGCACACTGGCGTGTGGCTTGGCCATGTGACCCATGCATCTTAATTTCACAAATTAATATGTTCATACAGCCTAGCACACGGGTGCGTGGCTTGGCCGTGTGACTCAAGTCAAAGAATTACACGGGCACGGGCTGGGACACGACTGTGTGCCTCACATTGAATGCCTACACGGCCTACGACATGGGCATGTCTCTCACACGGTCGGGCCACACGGGTGTGTGTCCCCTGTACTTAGGAAGATTTTTGAAATTTTGTGAAAAATTCTCTGAGTTTTCGGTTTAGTCCCGATTTATTTCTAACTTGTATTTTGGTCCTCGAGAGCTCATACAAGGGACAATATGAATGATTTATGAATAGTTTCTGTTATGTATGTTAAATAATATGAGTTATTTGTATTTGATCTGAAAAGTTCGGTAATACTCCGTAACCTTATTTCGGCGACGGATAAGGGTTAAGGGTGTTACACATACCATTTATACAATTGAATCAAACCAACACATTAATGTACCTATAAAAGCATACATTAACACTTTGAAACTTTTCTTAATACACCTTCAAACCAATGCCAAAACATATTACAATACATCCTAATAGTGCCTAACCAATAAGCCATTTTGGCACCACCACAATAAGGCATTACATTATCAAACATTCACCATGTCAAAAGCATATTACCTATGATATCATTCACATACCATTAAATTCCATTTTACTTAAGTATATCAATTCACAAACCAAACTTGACCATTTAGGTCTCAAACATACTACTATATTTAAGTCCAATTTGACCTAATAAGTCCAAACATTACAACTACCATTTGGCACATATGCCACACATTCAATCCAAGCATTATCATTCTCATAATATTTCATGATTCAAGATCAATCATACATTTACTACACATACATTCACCATTGATCATATAAGCATGACATAGAAATCTTAAAGTTCAACCTTACATATCACACATTATGAACACTTTACTAGGGGTGAGTATTTGATCGAGTCGAGTCAAATCGAGTAAAAAAATTTTAAGTTAGTCGAGTTGACAAATCCTATTTTAGAAACCGAACTCAATTTGAATTTTTTTCAAATTGGATCGAATCGAGTCAAAAAATTTCGAGTCGAGTTAACAAATCTTATTATTTATACTCAATGTTGCGTTTACATGAACCGATTATTTAACTAGTAAACGAAATATAAATTTATTGAACTACATAAACAATATAATGGTTTTGCCTTTTAACTTAATGAGTAAACATTTATCAAAACAACGTAGTTTTGCATTTTAACTTAATGGTTTTGACTTTTAATTTTAGAAAAGGTAAACATTTATCAAAACAACGTAGTTTTGCATTTTAACTTAATGGTTTTGACTTTTAATTTTAGAAAAGGTAAACATTTATCAAAATGGCGTAGTTTTGCCTTTTCTTATTCGGATTTTTGGATATTTTCTTATTCGGATTTTTGGATAACTCGAATTGTGTAATTCATATTTGAGTTAAACCGAAAAACTTAATTTTTTACTCGAGTTGATCCAAATAACTTGATTAACTCAAATAACTCGAACTATTTAATTCAAAATTTGAAAACTTTATCGAATTTTTTGAATCAAATTGGATTTTGCTCACCCCTACACTTTACAACATCAACCTTTAAGCTCAAGACATAATCCCAAAATAGCCTATATACATGCCATATTATTGAAGTAAAAATGATTTCAAAGGCTACTAAGATTAAAGCTTGATGGTGTGAACTCTATAGTTAATCCGACAGCCTTGTTCTGCAAATTGTCAACTACAGAAAATATGAAATATGCAATAAAATAAATAACATGATTCTATAACCTAACATAATAATTCACAAGAAAACATGTGAGTTCGTCAAACACAAACTCACTATGTAATTCCACATCAATCTTGTTATTCTAGCTATTTTAAGCACATATCATCACCAAATATCAAAACATCATTATTCTATTTTATTCACAGATTGGATAGCCCGATGAACTATAGCAAAAGTACTCGGATATTGTGGTAAATATATCTTAGGGAGTACTATAGTATTGAACAGGGGCACAAATGTGCATTCAGGGGCACCGAAGTGCAAACAATATAAGCGCGCAACTAACTCTATTGGCATGTCAATTGTATCTTGATCATTTACTATGTTCAAACAGGCATTTATCTAGGATTCTGAACATTTACAAAACAAGAGCACTTCCATGTTTATCCAAAACACATTCCATAACTATGTCATATTCATTCAGTACCCACACGAATTATGTTTCCCGAGTATACAAGACTTTCAATTAGATCATTTCTCACCTTTAGTGTTAAATTGTAAACATTTCAAAATTTCAATCTAACAATGTATACAAATATATATATTCAACACATTTCTATACCCTATGAACTTACATAGTAACCAGCTAGAAAGTTGTATTGTAGGGACTATTTTGTAATTTTCCTTTTCCATGTTTATCAATTGGTTGTTCCAATTCTTGGTCTAAATAATAATTAAGTTCAAAATATCAATTCCATATGCCTTATAACACTCAATTTCATGCATACGACCTGTTAATGTCATTTTACATGCCCTAAACTTTTACATTTTAATCAAATTAGTCTATAAAATTGAAACCCTTATAACTTTCACAATTAAACCCCAAAATTTCAATTGGATTACATACTCATCCTTGAACAACTCTCAAGCATTTAAATTTACAGAGATTTCATGCTATTATTGACACATTTTTATTTTAGTCCCTAAACTCAAAACTAACAATAATCACTTTACAAATTAGTCATATTTAACATTCAAGCTTACAAAGCTACCATAGAACATCAAAAGCTTCCATAAATCACTAATGGCGACTTTTAAAACTTTTAACAGTTTTACGAAATAGTCCATGGGCTACCTAAATTAACCTACAACGATCTAAAAAATATAAAAATTATGAAAAAAAGAGCTTGTTTAGGACTTACATGCAAGAGAAATAAGCTTAGCCAATTCTAAACCCTTCAAAAATGGTGGTTTCGGTTGTAAGGAAGCAAAATAAAGAAGATGATCTTCATGTTTTATTGTTTTAACCTTTAATATTATTATGACTTAATTTAACATAAAATATTCAAGTAAAACAAGCACTAACCGTATAAAACATTCAAAAGGTGATAAATTGGCACTTTAGACCTTAAATAATTATTAAATAAGCATTTTAGTTACTGTGTTGTGCTGCACATCAAAAACAGTTTTTTGGAATGTCTTTTGTTGATAGCTTTTTTGTGTTTTCTTGTGGTTATTCTGTGACACTCTTTTAGGTATTCTTTGAAGAGTTTATTGATTGTATTGTAAGATATTTAGGTGAGCGACTTGTGACACTTAGGGTTAGTATTGGGGTTGCAGTTACTTCTTTGTGTAAGGGTAGATTGGGCTTAAGTCAATAGGTGATCCGAACGATTGTTGAATAAAATCATTCATTGGGCAAGGCTTCAGAGATGTAGGACTATTATGTCTGAACTATGTTAACAAATATTGGTTGTGTTGATTCTCTTTTTTTTCGCTGCTTGTTTTCGTTCTAACTTCCGTGGCAACGGATGTTAAACAAAGTTCATTTATCGTATCGGCAAGCTAATTATATTTCAATTGCCACATCAACTGCCACATCATTACTTAATGGCCCCTTAGGGACTTTGACAAAAAAAAACTATATTTTAAAGTCTTAATGAATTGCTAACCTTTGATTAAGGGCCCAATTGATTGCCAACTTTCTATTAAGAACTTAACTGATTGTAGTTTTCAATTAGGGCTTAATTCAATTTTTTTAAACATTTAAGCGTAAATAAAATAAGCACACAAAGAATTATAATTTATTAATACATAGTAATCAAATTAATTTTAAATTATTTATCAAACAAAATTTGAACGAATATAAATAAAATTTAGACGAGCAATCATTGTTTATCATTTAATAAATGAGCCTCAATTTTATTTAAATTTACTATTTATATTAATAAATAAATATAAATATAAATAAACATAAACTGAATTGTTCATTCAACATTCTATTTATAACTCTAGTTTAAAATCACCAAAATATTATAAATTTTTTTAGATGAAGTAATAAAATTTTATGATATATTTAAATAGTTATAAAATGATAATATACCAATTAGGATGGTAAATGAAGAGATACATTGAAATAGTCATTTTTGTGTGTGTGAGATGTAGTTGGTTGACATGAGATGTGGATGAGATTTTTGTGCATGAATTCAACAGAGTGATCATCATTTCATGGAATATTTATATGACTATGCACAAACCCAATGAACTGACTGTTATCATAACAAATTTCGTCACTTTTTTTTTTTTTCCTTTTCCTTTTTGTTGTTGAAAATAAGGTAAATATGTAGTTTATATTTTGTTGTTTTCTTTTTAAAATTAAAGCTATTCACTTTAAAAATGTTGATTTTGGTATCCAGACAATTTAATCATTTGTTATAGTAAAAAGCTTTGACTAATCGGGTGTTAACACACGATACATCAGAATTGTTTAGAAATTATTATATCCATACTTTTTAATTTTATTATGATTTTCAATTTCACTGTTTTAATTTGTATTATTTCAATTCTTAATACGTTTAATTTCATTATATTTTGTAGTTGTTCAAATATATATATATATATTTATAATTGTATTCTTTTATTTTTTTTACTTGTAAAATTTTATATGTTTATATTAAATTTGAGAGTTTGATATATTCATGTTATTTTTATTATTTTTCTCATATGATTTTTTGTATGTCTCAATCTATTTAATTTTATATAATTTATCATAATAACCTAATCCTTTTTAACTCTAAAATCATTTATTTAGAAATTGCATCACTGCATCTATACTATATTAATTATCAAATAAATGAAACAATGGATTTGTATTAAATGACTGTGTCTTATGAGCTGTCCGGTGACCGTGCATGGATTACAGCTGACTACAGTTTCTAAACAAATTCTACTTAATTAATTAATTTAATAATCTGTCACTAATACAACAAAATAAACTGAGATTGTCGTGAGATTAGCACCTAGTATTACTATTAATTAATATCTCAATTTGTTGATTGGTACGGATATGTTCTTCTACGGAAATGGTACCTAGGACCATCAAGTGCCCCTTTAAATAGGCATTTAGCTAAGCAAGTGTTATATCGTAATAATATTTTTTTGGGTAAATTATAATAATAAAATAAAGCTCGAATATTAAATGTGACTAGCGAAATTCGAACTCAGGTCACACCTAGAACAATGAACACTCTTAATCATTAAGCTATTATATGAGATTGATATTATAATAATACATTAAATTCTTTTTAATAATTAATCATAAAAAAAATATATTTACTTGTTTAGTTTTCCTATGCTGTAAGAAACTTAAAATGCATACAATCAATGCCGTATTGATGCCTTCCTTGGTTGCGTATAAAGCAAATTGAAAGTTTATTTAATTATTAAAATTGGTTGTATTTATTTTCTCAAATTAATCTTTCATGTGGCTCTAACAATCCTAACAACAGCTTTCATCCAAACACGCGCACGGTGGGCGAAACGTGGGCCAACAGGGAAACCTTACCTGGCTTTGTCTGCTCCGTTTCCCTACAACGTCGCCTTCCGTAATCCTATGCCATCGCTTTCTGCCCCCACCTTTCTTTGACCTTTATACTCCAAATTCATTTCTCCACCGTCAGATCATCATTTCATATTTTGTTAAATTCGATGGTACAATTTTGATGGGGTTTTGTATTTATAATTTTATTTGTAAATTTAAAAGAAATTTAGGATTTCCAAACCAGCTTGTTTTAATAGTTTTGAAGATAAATAGTTGGAATATTTATGATTGACATCATCTAAGAGTATTTTATTTAGAGATTTTTTAAACCTGAATCAGATGAAAGCATTTGTGGATAGTGACATGAGGTGGTGCATTATTATTAATTTCTCTAACACTAATCATTTTCCAAAACTTAATATATAAAAAAAAATGGAACAAAATAAAAGATGTATTGTCTTATGTTTATTAATCAAGTGAAATAAACCCCACCTAACCTTACCATTCTCTTCTCCAAACTCATACCTTATCACATACTTCAAAAAAGTAAAATATTTTCCATAATAATAAGATTTTAAAAAACTTAATAAATTGTGAAAAATTAAAAAAAGAAAGCAACTTGTGTTTTTTTTTTTATTTTATATGATTAGTGTTGTCCAATAATACCCAATCCCTTGTGAACAAATCCACAAATGGGGTTGGCCAACACACGTGGGAAGCTGACCGAAGATGTTCCGGGCAGCAGACAAGGTTGGGGCAGGAGAAACAAATTGAACACATCACACTCTGTGTCAGCAAAGTCAGTGGTTGGATCTGCCCACGTGGGCTTGTCCAGGTGGTGGTCCCCACTATCTCCTAACCTAACTGACGGCCCTGATTTCATCATTTGGGTTTTCCAATTCTCCATTCACCAGGGTCTCCCAAGATTCTACTCATCTTCATTAGCGCTTTTAATCTTAGTTAACCATGCTCATTTTTTTTTTTTTTGGGAATCTCAATTTTTCGTGACGTCCTTGTAATTTTTGGTTAACTCATATATCATCTCTACTTGATGCAAGCAATGCAGTGATTAGAATGGTGATGATTTAATTTGTCAAAAAAAAAGGGTCAACTGGATTAAAAAGATCGTGGAAATAAGAGCTTTGAAGTTTGAACGTGCGGATGAGGAGGGAGGGAGCACGTTGTGGTAGTGGAAGGACCCATCTTTTCATGATTCCTTATATTGCAATTCAATTAACCTTCATTAATCCCATTTGTTTAATGTTTTCAAAGTTGTTCCATGCGATGCGAGTTACGACCATTCTTGATCTCTCTCTTTTATTTAATTTGGAATTAGTGAATGAAATTTATTTGGTTTTTTTCTTTTCAAAAATATAGTGTGATAATATAAACTTAAGATAAGATATGGTTAAATTGAATATAATGAATTAGCATACTAAAATATAAATGTAGCAGAAAGTAGATATTGGGAAGGCATCCTGTATATTTGTTTCATCTCTCTGTCCCATAACTTTTGTCTTATATTTCATGCTGCATGTAAAGGGCAGCCAGTTGAATCTCATAACTTATTAATTTTATTATTTATTTGTATGCATATGGTCACCCCTATTTTTATATCATTTTTTAGATACAAATACAAAAAATAAATTAAAAAAAAAGTGTTTTATTAAACAAAACTAATAATGCCAACAAGCTATTGATTCGGTGGGATATAATTTTGTACGGATATCAAATTTTAGATAAAATAATTTAAATCAAATATAAAACCAATATTTAACTAAAATATAATTAAATTTAATACGTAAAACTATTAAAAATAATATATAAATTTGGAACTATATAATAAATTAAAACTATAGACTATTTATTATTTATAAATTTAAAGTTAAATTTTAATTGATATATAATTCTAATATTAATTATGTTATAATTTAGATGCTTAAAATTTTATTCAAGTAATCACTTTATTTATTATTATTATAATTATCACCTTTTTTTTCTATATTTTATGTTTAGAGTTCTTTTTAACTAATAACTTTAATTTTGTTATGAATATCTTATTAAGTGGATGTTCATCATGATCAAGATAAAGTTTTGATGTACTTTAAATTCTAATAGTTATTAAAATTGGATTTTTATTTCTTTTATACTTCTTATGCCTATAAATAGAGACTCTGATGAAGTATTGTAATCATCCCTTTGATTAATAAAGTACATTCTCTAATATTGTTTTCATATTTTCTTTGTTCTTTATTCTCTCCATCTTTCTTTATTTTATAACACGTTATCAGCACGATCTTACTCAAAGTGATAGTTCCTTTTATCAATGATCAAATTTATCCTTCATGATTTTTAATATTTTTTATGGCAAGATGCAAAGTTTTTATAGGAAGTTTCTTTTATTTAATGTTTTATATTTGATTATTATTTTTAATTCTTCTTTCATTATACGTTATCATTGTTTTGATTAACTTATTTTACTTTTTGTTCTTAAGGATGGTGAAAGATTTGATACCATTATCTATATGAAATTGAGAAGTAAGATTCACTCTCAAAGTTTGTTTTTTGATATTTGCTTAGGGATGATCTCTTTCTCTTCATTACAAAGGATGTTTATAAGCACTAGTTCTCATCCATGGAAACGTAAGTCAATTTAATCAATTTCTTTTGAAATTTGATTTGACTTCTATTAAAAAATTCAATTTATATAATTCACTATCTGTATATTTATGAATTCATAGAATTTATTGGTTTAATTTTGATTTTGATTAAGATATATGATTATTGCGGAATGTGAGTAAAAGTACTTGTCATGAACTTTGGGATATTCACCTTGTCTATGATAATTTCATATCATTGTAAAATTTGAGATGAAATTATGTCATAAGAGGTGGAGGTTAGAAAACGTTTATGTTTAAACTTTTATAGCTATAAAGTTATTTTAATTTGACATTATAATATTTTGTATTTTGTTGTGGTATGATATATAAAATATATATTATCTAACCACAATGATTTATTAGTGACATGAATTTATTATTTGTTACGTTTAATATATGAAAAACTTCCATATCCAGACAAACTTGACTTGCATCTAATGGATGTTGTTACATCTTATTTATATGGTACACTTGATAGTGAAATTTATATGAAAATCCCTAAAGGATTTAAAATCCCAAAAAGGTATAGACTTTCTTGATAAAATTGCTCGATCAGATTAAAGAAAAATTTATGTGGAATAAAACAATCTAGACGTATGTGGTACAATCGTCTTAGTGAATACTTGTTAAAAGAAGGTTACAAAAATGATCCAATTTGTCCATGTGTCTTTATAAAAAAGTTTGGATCAGATTTTGTGATAATTGTTGTTTATGTTGATGATCTAAATATTATTGGAACTCCTGAAGAGCTTCAAAATACAATAAATTTTTTAAAGAAAGAATTTGAAATGAAATATTTTGGAAAAACAAAGTTTTACATTGGCTTACAAATCGAGAATTTAAAAGATGAAAATCATGTTCATTAATCAACTTATTTAGAAAAGAAATTATAGAAAATTTACATGGATAAAACAACCAATTAAGTACTTCGATGGTTGTATGATCGTTGGATATGAATAAAGATCAATTTTATCCTTGCGAGAATGATGAAGAGTTTCTTGGTCCTGAAGCACCATATCTAAGTGTCATAGGGGCATTGATATATCTTGCAAACAACATAAGACCTATTATAGCTTTCGTTGTAAACTTTTTAGTAAGATTTAGTTCTTCTCCAACATGTAGACATTGGAATGGAATTAAACATATATTTAGATATTTCAGAGGGACTATTGATATGGGGTTATTTTATTCAAATGATTCAAAATTCCTATTAGTTGGCTATGCTGATGTTGGATACTTATCAGATCCACATAAAAAGGTCGATCTCAAATAGGATATTTATTTACATGTGGGGGTACCACCATATCATGACGTTCGACAAAGTAAACATTAACTGCTACTTTTTCAAATCATGCAAAAATAATTGCAATGCATGAGGCAAGTCGAGAGTGTGTTTGGCTAAGGTTGTTGAAAGGTGATTACATCAAAGGTGATAGAACGAAACATATTTCGCCAAAAGTATTCTTCACCTATGATCTTGAGAAAAGAGGTGATATAAATGTTCAACAAATTTGTTCTAGTGACAATTTAGCATATCTTTTTTTAAAGCATTGCCAGCTTCAACATTTAAAAGACTACCACACAAGATTGGAATGCGTCAACTCAAAGATGTAACGTAATGTTGCCATTAGGGGGAGTTTAAAACAAGTTGTACTCTTTTCCTTTAACCAATGCTTTGTCCCATTGGGTTTTCCTGGTAAAGGTTTTTAATGAGGTAACTTGTAATAGAAGATTGTGTACTCTTTTTCCTTCGTTAGGTTTTTATCACACAGGATTTTTCCTAATAAGGTTTTAACGAGACACATTATCTATCAATGGACATCCAAGGGAGAGTGTTATGAATATCTTATTAAGTGGATGTCCACCATGATCAAGATAAAGTTTTGATGTACTTTAAATTCTAATAGTTATTAGAATTACATCTCTACTTCTTTTATACTTCTTATGCCTATAAATAGAGACTCTAATGTAGCATTGTAATCATTCCTTTGATTAATAAAGCACATCCTCTAATATTGCTTTCATATTTTCTTTGTTCTTTATTCTCTCAATTTTTATTTATTTTATAAAAAAATTTAAAATTTTTTACCTTTAACTTTTTAAATTAATAATTGTAAATTAAATTTAAATTATTTTTAAATGTTTAATTATCACAACTTCTATTAAATAAAGGGTATTCTAGCCAATTCATTTACATAGATTATAGACAAACTTTTGGTTTCCTTAAAAGTGTGTTTGGTTGAGGAATTTGCATGAGAGATTTCACTTGTATCAAGGTTGATACAATCCACCTCGAATGATAAGTCGAGTCGTATTTACGTTGTCCGATCGTATACAATAAAGTATGGTTCAATTAGATGGATATCTAACTAAATCAATGAAATAGGCTCAACTGGGATTAAATGATCAAAAATAAAATGGCTAATTGGAAAGGGAAAATATTTGGTTTTCAAATAAGTGGTAAAAGTTGATTATGTTTTGGATGTGGTAAAAAAATAGAAAGAAACGGCCCAAGAAGCAAACAAGAACCAACACTAATTAGTGTCGACCTAATACTTATATGCTTTTGAAAAGGTTTGTAAATTTAGTCAAAAACTCGACCCACTATCAAGAAAGATAAAAACCTCGGTATAGGGTTCGAACGCCAAACTTGCAAAAGTGGTAAGTTCGGGAAAGGCAAAGAATGAGTTGACGCCGTTAGCTTTGTAGATAAGCCAACAAGTCTTTGAACAAAATCAGAGAAAAGTATTTCTCCCCAAATGAGTAGAGTTTCATTAAAATGTCCAAGCTGTCTTTCAAAATGGCTGGTTACACATATTTATGGGTATAGAAAAACTAGCTAAATAGTCACATCTTAATGTGCTAGTTAAAACTGAAATTAAACTCAAGTCTCTTGGCATTCTTGTAACAATTAACTCCATCATTGAATTCACTTTAATTCAGCTGAATAAATATCCTTGATTGCTTGAAAAATGTCTCTTGAGATGTTCCTTGGCTAGCCGAAAAGACACTAGCTACTTAATGGTGCTTTAAATGCTTGTTTTAATATTTGAAAGAACAAAATCAGCTGGTAGGTGAAGGGGTTGCGGCCAAATTTAAAAGGGTATTAAAATGCTCCTTAAAACTCCTTAATTGATGTATGAAACCTCCCTTGTAACAACTCCTTCCTTTGTAACAAAAAAAAAAAAAACACTTGAAAAGTCACTTCCATTAAGTTGTAATAGCCTTGAAATGTAACGTTGTAAGATGAAGGGACACCTACAATAAACACATTAAAATGAACTTTATGAAACACAATTAATCACTAATTAAGCTCAATCACATTAAATACTTGACTTCCATAAATGAACTAGGAACAAAGGCATCAATTAATGCAGTAACTAGTTTAATTAAAAAAAAGCAGAATTAAATAAACTTGAACTCATGCGTCAATAAATTATCCTAGTAACTAGATTAATTAAATAAGCATCTTATTAGATGAAATTCAATAAAAACTTAAATAAATAAACTAAGATGAGTTGAATTAAAACCAACAACTCATTTATTAAATTTAAGATGAGTTTATTAAAATTTAAAATTCTACTTGCAATAAATTACAAGTAATGCCTATGGCGTTTGTCCATGCATGATTAATGGGTTCGACTTCTTGTTCTTCCGAAACTCGTTTCATGTAGCTTGCAAAAGTGTCTTTAAATTTCCTAGCTCGTGACCTAGTAATAAGCCCTTGTGGCAACTCAATGGTTTCGGTAGAGACATCCCGAGCTAAGGTCGTATCATTCCCCTCTCTTGAAAGTGACTTGTCCTCAAGTCGGAACCTGCATCAAAAGGAGACAAATCAGCAACATTAAAGCTTGCACTAACGTTATACTCACCCGATAAGTCAAGTCGATATGAATTTTCATTCATCCGTTCAATAACTTGGAATGGACCATCTCCTCGTGCTAACAACTTAGATCGTCATTGAGTTAGAAACCGTTCTTTCCTCATATAAATCCAAACCCAATCACCGGGTTCAAAGATAACTCGTTTTCTTCTTTTGTTCGCCCTTTGAATGTAACTCTTGGTTCGGGCTTCAATATTAGCTCGCATTTTTTGATGGAGCTCCTTGACGTATTCAGCCTTTTTCTTAGCATCTACATGTACAAAATGATTGTTAGGCAATGGCAATAAATCAAGGGGAGTTAATGGATTAAAGCCATAAACTACTTCAAAGGGAGAAAACTTAGTAGCAGTATGGACGGAGTGATTGTAAGCAAATTCAATGTGAGGTAAACATTCTTCCCATGACTTTAGATTTTTACGGATGATGGCACGCAAAAAAGTAGTCAATACTCGATTTACCACCTCCGTTTGTCCATTCATTTGAGGATGACAAGTGGTCGAAGATAACAGCTTTGTTCCGAGCTTTCCCCACAATGATCTCTAAAAGTGGCTCAAAAACTTTGCATCACGATCGGACACGATTGTTCTTGAAAATCCATGTAAACGAACAACTTCCCTAAAAAAAAGATTAGCTACATGAACAGCATCATCAGTCTTGGCACATGTAATAAAATGAGACATTTTCGAAAATTTATCAACTACCACATATATAGAGTCTTTGCCCGTTTTTGTTTTTGGTAATCCAAAGACAAAATCCATGGATACATTCGTCCAAGGAAATTCAGGTATGGGCAGCGACATATACAAACCATGAGGTTTCTACGCTCTTAGTTCATTAAGTAAGATTTTGAAGTTTTTGATGAAGCTCCCGGTGATAATACGAAGGAATAAATAGCCGTCGTATTGCAGCTTTCATCTCAACTCAAGTATTAATAGGCCTTTCTCCATTGCGCCTTCGACTAGTGGTGAATTGATCCCACCAGATAATCGCGTAATCGAAAAATTCGATTGCAGCTAGTTTGACCTTCTTACTCTCGGAATAGTTGTGGCATTCTTCAATAATTTTTTTCCCACTCAAGGTATGCCTCCAAATCGGATTTGCCTTGAAAGGGAGGTATTGACAGCTTTATATTCTTGAGATCATCATCTTCTCATCTCCGATCGCTTTGGCCACGATTCCATTGTTCCCTTCGTTGAACACTCACATTAGACCATTGGTCACTCTCAGCCTCACTAGGATCTGACTGATCATCTTCGTTAAATTACTGTCGGCCACGATTTCTAGGGGGACTTTGAGGTGTCCTTCTCTGACGTACTCTTTCTTCAACTAAATCGAACCTTTCTTGTGTAGGATTAAGCTTCTGGTCAAAGAACCGCTCCACCTTTCGAAGCATAGCTTGAAGATTAAGGTCCGGAACATTTCTAACAGGTTGTTGATCTTGTCACTCCTCTATATTTCGTTAAGGATTTTGTGACAACAAAGAAAATAAAACAAATCAAAACTAAAGAAAGATAATAATTGAAACCTCACAACAAACATTACGTTCACTCGGAAAGAAAGAAATTGATAGCACTCGCGCTTGTATTTGCACTCGTATGTTGGCTTTTACCTCCTCTCGATTGTGCTCACGCTCTTGTGCCTTTTTTTGCTCTTTTTCTCACGACTTCGTAAGCAGACTTGCCAAGGCTTAATCATAGGCTTAGGGGTCGATCACAAATTGGAAAATAAGGGAATTTAATGAAGAGAAAGATAAAAAGGGGTTTAAGTGTGGTGTGTAATGGATAGAAATGGTTGAGAATGGGAATTTTCTTGATCGGGGAATACAAGAATAGATACAAATTTTCAACTCAAAATTTTTTTTCGAATTTTTTTCAAACTTACTTCAGTTCTTCACGTACTAATTCGAGTTTGTCTTCAAAGGTCTGTACTTCTCATTTTAACAGCTCTGATACCAAATGATACGATCCACCTCGAATGATGAGTCGAGTCGTATTTACATTGCCCGATCGTCTACGAGAAAGTATGGTTCAATTAGATGGATATCTAACTAAATCAATGAAATAAGCTTAACTGGATTAAAGGATAAAAAATAAAATGGCTAATTGAAAAGGGAAAATATTTGGTTTTCAAATAAGTGGTAAAAATTGATTATGTTTTGGATATGGTAAAAAAATGGAAAGAAACGACCCAAGAAGCAAGCAAGAACCAACACTAATTAGTGTCGACCCAATACTTATATGCTTTTGAAAAGGTTTGTAAATTCAGTCAAAATATTAACCCACTATTAAGAAAGATAGGAACCTCGGTATAGGGTTCGAACGCCACACTTGCAAAAGTGATAAGTTCGGGAAAGGCAAAGAACGGGTTGACGCCACTAGCTTTGTAGATAAGCCAACAAGTTTATGAACAAAATCAGAGAAAAGTATTTCTCCCCAAATGAGCAGAGTTTCATTAAAATGTCCAAGCTGTCCTTCAAAATGGCTGGTTACACATTTATATGTATAGAAAAACTAGCTAAATAGTCACATCTTAATGTGCTAGTTAAAACAGAAATTAAACTCGAAGTCTCTTGGCATTCTTGTAACAATTAACTCCATCCTTGAATTCACTTTAATTCAGCTAAATAAATATCCTTGATTGCTTGAAAAATGTCTCTTGAGATGTTCCTTGGCTAGCCGAAAAGACACCAGTTACTTAATGGTGCTTTAAATGCTTGTTTTAATATTTGAAAGAACAAAATCAGCTGGTACGTGAAAGGGTTGCTGTCGAATTTAAAAAGGTGTTAAAATGCTCCTTAAAACTCCTTAATTGATGTATGAAACCTCCCTTGTAACAACTCCTTCCTTTGTAACCAAAAAAAAAAAAAAAACACTTGAAAAGTCACTTCCATTAAGTTGTAATAGCCTTGAAATGTAACGTTGTAAGATGAAGGGACACCTACAATAAACACATTAAAATGAACTTTATTAAACACAATTAATCACTAATTAAACTCAATCACATTAAATACTTGACTTCTATAAATGAACTAGGAACAAAGGCATCAATTAATGCAGCAACTAGTTTAATTAAAAAAAGCAGAATTAAATAAACTTGAACTCATGCGTCAATAAATTATCCTAGTAACTAGATTAATTAAGTAAGCATCTTATTAAATGAAATTCAATAAAAACTTAAATAAATAAACTAAGATGAGTTGAATTAAAACCAGCAACTCATTTATTAAATTTAAGATGAGTTTATTAAAATTTAAAATTCTACTTGCAATAAATTGCAAGTAATGCCTATGGCGTTTGTCCATGCATGATTAATAGGTTCGACTTCTTGTTCTTCCCAAACTCGTTTCACGTAGCTTGCTAATGTGTCTTTAAATTTCTTAGCTCGTGACCTAGTAATAAGCCCTTGTGGCAACTCAATGGTTTCGGTAGAGACATCCCGAACTAAGGTCGTATCATTCCCCTCTCTTGAAAGCGATTTGTCCTCAAGTCGAAACCTGCATCAAAAGGAGACAAAGTAGCAACATTAAAGCTTGCACTAACGTTATACTCACTCGGTAAGTCAAGTCGATATGAATTTTCATTGATCCGTTCAATAACTTGGAATGGATCATCTCCTCGTGGTAACAACTTAGATCGTCGTTGAGCTGGAAACTGTTCTTTCCTCATATGAATCCAAACCCAATCACCGAGTTCAAAGATAACCCGTTTTCTTCTTTTGTTCGCCCTTTGAACGTAACTCTTGGTTTGGGCTTCAATATTAGCTCACACTTTTTAATGAAATTCTGCTCATTTGGTGAGAAATAATTTCTCTGATTTTGTTCAAAGACTTGTTGGCTTATCTACAAAGCTAGTGGCGTCAACTCGTTCTTTGCCTTTCCCGAACTTATCACTTTTGCAAGTGTGGCTTTCGAACCCTATACCAAGGTTCCTATCTTTCTTGATAATGGATCGAGGTCTTGACCGAATATACAAACATTTTCAAAAGCATATAAGTATTGGGTCGACACTAATTAGTGTTGGTTCTTGCTTACTTCTTGAGCCGTTTATTTCCATTATTTTACCATATCCAAAACATAATCAACTTTTACCACTTATTTGAAAATCAAATATTTTCTCTTTCCAATTAGCCATTTTATTTTTGATCCTTTAATCCCAGTTGAGCCTATTTCATTGATTTAGTTAGATATCCATCTAATTGAACCATACTTTCTCGTAGACGATCGGACAATGTAAATACGACTCGACTCATCATTCGAGGCGGATCGTATCAAAGGTTTTCAAAATTCTAAAAATGAATCTATTTGTTTAGGTAAATATATTAGAGAATTTTAAAAATTTTGGATAATTTCAAGAGGAAATTTTAATAGCTTAAATTCCTTTGTCAGGTCCCACCTAAATAGATTTTCTTTTTCAAAATTTCTCCTAATTTTATTTGATTTAGTACACATAGTTCCACTATAAGATAAAAATTCAAACCGCAAATTTTATTTTTATTTTATTATAATATATTTTTTGAAAATTTATTTTATTAAAATTATTTATAAATTTTTACAAATATAAAATATCCATAATGAATATTTTTATATTATTTATTTTTAATATAATTACTTTTATAATATTTTTTAATTTAGAAAATTCCTTTAACTTAATCTTTTTCTAAATCAATTATTTATCCTAGCATTTTGAATTTATGAATTCTAAAATATTAGTATTTTAAAATATCAAAAATTTTAAAAAAGTTTCATCCAAACACACTTTAAAAATATTCTTATGTAATTTCTAAAAAAAGATGAACTATTTTTTTATAGGATAAGTATTTGATACATTAATAGTACACTTTTTTTTTTTTCTAACTCTAGTAGTAGAATTATAAATTTACTACGTGTTTTAATTTTATATATATATATTTCATTTATTTTACTATTCTCTATATATACTTCTCATCAACCTAAACTTTGCCTAACAATTTAAAAAGTATTTTTCTTATTTTCTATTAGGAGTAATTATAGATAAAGTAATAGTACCTCATATAATAGCGAGTGTTAATTGATTGGATAAGATCATGGTTTGCAAAATTTTATTCTAAACGTGGGTCCAAAGATCGAGTCAACCCAAAAGCTTGATTTTTTTATTTAAAATATTTATATATTTTAAATTTGAATTTGAATAAAAAAATAGGTTTAAAAGTCTAAAAATCCCTCAAAAAAAAAGTAATTAACCCTTTATTTTTTTTCCACTCAATTAGGTACTTCAACTTTCAAAATGTATCAAAGAAACTCTTAAACTTAAAAAAAAAAAATAAAAAATTAAACCTCTACTTTTTTTCTCTCAATTTGATAACTTGAACTGTCAAAATGCATCAAAAAACACTTTGACAGTTAACTTTAACTGTCCTTAATTTTTTTTAGTTAAAGCCACCCTGTGTCACAACCACGGCATGATATGTGGCAAAAAAAAATTATAAAAATCAATAAGAGTTATAAAAGTTATTAAATTTTAATAAAAATATTTAAAATTTATTAGAAAATAGAAAAATTATAAAAATAGTAAAAATATAAAAATGGTAAATTTTATAAAAATCAATGACCATTAAAGTTAACAACTCCCATTTTTTTCAGTTAAAGCCATCACATGTTGCAATACAACGTGACATGTGGTTAAAAATTATGGTACCAAAAGAAACATTTTATAATATTTATATTTTTTTTATAAATTTTATATTTCTTTAGATTTTTTATAATTTTCTTGCGACTTTATATTATAATTTCTATATTTTTGTATATTTTATATTTTTTTTACAATTTTTATGATTTTTATAACTTTTCCTAATTTTTCTCTTAATTTTTAATATTTTTATTAAAATTTAATAATCTTTAGATTTTAAAATGTGATGGCTTTAACTGAAAAAAATTAAGGGTAGTTAACTTTAACGATCAACTGTTAAAGTTATTGGTCAAAGGGCTTTTTTGATGCATTTTGACGGTTCAAGTACCCAATTGAATGCAAAAAAAAGGGGGCTAAATTGCTTTCTTTGAAAAATTTTGAGTCTTTTTTATACATTTTTAAAATTTAAGTATCTAGTGAAAAAAAAACCTTCATTTTTTTTTTTAAATTTGGGAGCGTTTTGCACTTAAAAAATATTTTTATTAGTAAAACATGGTTTTGTGGTGCGTTGGAACGGAAGAAAATTGAAATATTAAACCTATTCATCAATTTTCTCTAATCAAAATTTTCATCCTCGCCATTGTGTGTGTGTGTGTTTTTTTATCAAACAAAACCCAACATTTATTTATATGGTTTATTGTTTGGGATTTAGAAGATAAAGAATTATTTACCCAAATCATAGCCCATTGGAGTATTCTTATTTAAGAAAGCCCTTGGTTGTTTCATAGGTCTTAAAATTCCATACAAATTAATGAAATTCTAATGTAAAATTCAACCTTAACTATACTCGTACTCTCAATTTTTAATTCGGCTCAACTTCAAGTTTAATCTAAACTCAATATGATAAGAAACGGAAAAGGAAGCAAACAAATTGATAGGGAAGAATTATAGAATGTTGAGTCAGAAAAAGAGGGTGTTTACAGAAAGTAGATAATAATGTTATATATTTCTGCAATGGTTCTTCTCATAATTATCACTAAAAGATATATGAAAATAGCAAAGGAATATTTGTACTTTAGATTTATGATTGCATCATTGTTTTTGAGGATGATATACTTATCATATTCATATCACTAGTCTTTTTCTTTCATAATTTGCCTGTAAGAAACTATGAACAATAATGGCAAAAAACAAATAAAGTATTCATTACAGTCATTTATTCTTGTATTTTCTTTTCTTATATATTTAAAATCAAGTGGGCTCTTAAAGCCCAAATTTTCAATCACTGGATTTGGATGAAATTTCACCATACACTTCAATTTAAAAAATATTACAAACATATATGTACATTTTAACAAGGTGGCTTACTGTCAATTTTCTCTTTTAATTTTGTGCCCACTTTGGTTGGCTCAAGGTAGGTCCAATGCTAGATTTTCCTACAACTAGGTAGAGTGGCAAGTAATGTATAAGACAAATAAGTTTGGACTTACTTCTAATATAATGAAATTGATATTGTATCAATTCATAAAACATTCTATATTTATTTATTTAGGATTGTGATGGGTGAAATTAAGTCCATTATAGCCCTTTTAATTACAAATTATAAGTTAATATATAATTTAATGATTTTTCAACAAAATTTAATATAACATAACAAACATACATATTATCCTTTCAATTTTATTCAACAATAATTAATTCAGTGATAGTGTATCAATATATAAAATCTATGCATTAATATATATATATATATAAAGTTTATATTTAATGCATTCACAATATATATCTGTAGACTATCATAAACAAAAATTATTCTATCTCATTAAGAAAAAGTTTAAAAACAAATATAAAGATAATGTATACAAAATATATATATGAAATGTAATTGGTTTAGATGGTGGTGCTAGAAGAAATTATTAAGGTGAGAGTAAGGGTGGTGAGAGTCCTCGGAATCGTGCGACGGAGAATGAGCGTGCCGCCCTTCATAGGTGGTAATCACCATTCTCGGATCCTCCGCTAGTCGCTCCACTCGTTTCTTTACCCGGCAATTATCTTGCGTACACCGATAGTAGCTCCTGCACTCGATTCCATTCATTTTTTTTTTTTTTTACATATGATTGCAAATAATGTTGTTTATGGGTATGATGAGATTGCAAATAATGTTGTTTTTGGGTATGATGAGAATGTGCATAGTGAAAATAATAGTGAAATGCATGCAGCAAATTGGGTAAGAATAGGAGGGCTTGAATGTGAAATAATGAATTTAACAGTAAAAAAGAGAGGGATTTCTAGTGAGCATGTGAAAGGTTGCATGAAGGTGGATATTAATGAAGTTAATCAAGCTATGACAAGTCCTTAAGTTTATTATGATTATTACCAATTTGAATAAGTAGGGCGTTCCCACATATAAGTCAGGATTTAGGGCCCTACTTCCACCATACTCATTATTTTGTTTAGAAATTAAATCACTTTGTAACTAGGAAACTTTGGTTATACTACAAAGTAAAGTAATTATCAAATAAATATTCAAATTTTTGTTTTTAAAAAATAAACCCCCTTGTCAATATTTTCGAACTTTATATTTAACACCAATCTTTGATTCCATTCCTAAAAAAAAACCTACCTTTATCCTTTATTTTAAAAAATGTAATTTATATTTAGCTAACTAGATTTATATTTTAGTTATACTAGTATTCTCTAGCAATCCTTGATTATATGGTTTACTCTTTTCCATAACCAAAAAGAAATATATATAATATAGCCTACATATGCTAATTGGTAACAAATTTAGTAGCTAAAAGAGGTCATTAATGTTTCCTCTCCCTCATGTCTCATGGTTTTTTTTTTTTGTCTCTTATGGTGTGGTCTCTTCAACCCCATAATTTTAGAAAATCAAATGATACTCAAAACCCTAAAAGTGTACATATTTATATATAGGTGCATAATCATGTAGTACTCTTTTGTTATTCAGAGCTAAAATCATTGCCCTTAGAGCTTCTACTTTGTAAGCAAAGTGTCTAGCTAGGTGGTTCTCTTTTCTTACATAGTGACAAATCAAAAGGTGAAACGCTTACAGTTCATACTAAACTCCTACATTGTTTACCTTAAAATACATATATACATGCATACCAGTTACCTAGGCACTTTAGCTTATTGTTATGGCATGGAAAAGTGAACCTCTCTATTTAATCAACTAGAATTGTTGTATATAATTTCATTATGGTAATGGTATTGCCAATTTTGTTATGTAGTGAAGATATTATTCTGGGCTATAGCTTCCCTTTTTTGTGATATGCATTATAAATTTACAAATTGTTTTATAATTTCCCCCCTTTTTTTATTGTGATTTTGTCTCTTTTCGAAGATAATAATGACTTCTTTTAGGGTTCTATAAGAATTTCAGTATTGTAATTTTCATGATTAAAATCCCCTTCCCCCCACTCATCAATTTCACATCTCATGCAACAACAGGAGTACTGTAAAGCCCTAGCAGTCATGATTAACCAAATGCATAATTACATGACAGAGGGAAATAAAAAAAAAAAAGAGGAAACATAGCATGTGTAAATGGGGTACTACTAAGGCCATAGCTAAAAACCTTGATAAAATTTAAATGTAAAAAAGTAAACAAAAAAAAAAAACAAAAACAAAAAGGGAGATATCTTTGTTGAGTGTGAAATGTAATGAATATGAATATACCTGGGATGCTGGGTGTTTTTTACCACTTTCTGGCCGTACTTTCTCCATTTGTAACCATCATCCAGCACATCCACATCACTCATGGTCTTGAAGCAAAACCTAGGTTCCCTTACCTTTCTTCTTCCTTTTATCCTCTTCATTTTCATTGCTGAAACTCCTAGATGATCATCTCCACTACTTTTCTTGGTTCCCAAACACTCGTTTACCTCTCCCCATGCCCTAAAATCATTTCAGAAAACAATAAATAAGGAGTATATTATTTGCATGAATACACAATGATTTAAGAGGGTAATATATTCACCATAGGTTTGGAGAAGAACTGTGCAAGGAAAGGAGTTGGGGTCCTGGAAAATCAGAAGCTGAGTCTTCTTCTCTATGCTTTGGATGAGAGAATAGGGTTTCAGTTAGATTAGCAGGAGGAGGTACAATATTGAAAGCTTTGAGGCAACCAAATGGAGGAGGATATGAAGTGAGGGTTTGAGGGAAAGTAAAGAAACCCATTTGAGGCATCTCTTTTTCGTCAAACAACTCCTGGTTTAGCATGGCTTGCTGTGACATATTCTTGATGAGAAAGGAATTAAGTTAGGTTTTTGGTTTCCTTTACAGAAGTATAGGGAATTTTGGAAGATAGACTACAAGTAGAAATAGTCTTAGATTTTAACGACTCAAGGGTGGGTCTCCCTCAAACTTGAAACTTCTAGGATTGATAACAATAAAAATTATATATACTAAGTTTTATAATTATTATAAAATGCTTTAATGTGACCCAACCACTTTTTTCTTCATTTTTATCCTTTTAGTTTCTTATTAAAAGAAAAAAAGAGCTATATTTATAAAAAGATTTATATTAAAATCAAATAATTAACTTACAATTCATATGTTTTAAGTTCAAATCATAAAATAATATGATTAAGATAAAATATAATTATAATAAATATTTATTATTTTGTAAAAATAAAAATATTTTCATTTAATTTTTCTTAATTAAGTTAATACGGTGTCACTAAAGGTAAATTATGAGAGTTTAGGGCAAACCGTCTGTTTAGAGAGTTTAGTGCAAGACATGTTACTCTTTGACCTCATGCAATTGCATTTACATGTCTCGTTTTGTTAGTGGATTCTTCCTGTTTTAAGAATGTCAACAATACATGACAAATATTGCTTCATTCTTAGCTGCTTCCCCTTGCTTTAATTGCATGGAATATCCATGCACTCCATTTTCATCAAACTTTGCTACACCTACCCTCCAGTTTTTTTTAAACATACACAAAAACTTTATTTTAAAGAGAGAGAGAGAGAGAGAGTAAAATTCATTGCTAAAAAAACCAGTAATAAGTGAAAAAAATGAAATTATATATTCATTTGTATAATAATTAGTTTAATTGTCTAATTCCTTTTAGCAAAGATGAAAAGAAATTAGGAAAAAAAATCACAAGAGGGTGGCAATGATGATGAATGGTCTGCAAATCAGAGGTGAAGATATCATGAAATAGGCCCTATTTGACTTTTGCCCCAAAAAAAAAAAAAATAAAAAAAGGTTGTCACCTTTTGCTATTTTCACTTTTTGTATATACTTCTCCTCCAAAACCAAAACCAAAATCAACCCCACCATTTCTCAAATTCCAAGCCCACCTCCATTATATTGTTATCATCATCTCTTCAATATTCAACATAATAATTACACTTGTTTTGCTAAATAATTAATTTTTAATTTCCCATTGCTATAGTTTTTAAAAATATTCCTTGTGGACCATATATACACCCACTGCTCTCATCATTTTGATTATTGTATACAATTCTATTATTCATCAATTATGTTAATTTGGTACTTTTGATGGTAATTATATTTGTGATAAAATGATGGTTAAAAATCATTAGACATGTTATAGGATTATAAGGTTATTTTTTTTTATTAATTGAAATTAAAATTATACATGAGCAAAAGGAGCTTATAATGATATGTATATAATTGTATCATGCAACTTATCCTTAAAAAAAATTATATCATGAATCAAAAGACAACAATAATTAGATATATGATGTTTCATTTATTTTGTTGCAAATTTGAAGAAATTCAAATATGATTTCTTTTAAAATGAAGATATAATTATGAATCGCAACATATTGCAAAAAATTGATAAGTCAAAATATTTGATAAATTATTTTATATAAATATAAATATAAATATATATATATATATATATATATATATATATATATATATAAATTTGCAGTTGAAGCTGGCGTGGAACAAACGTAGTCATGATGTCAAAACGGTACGTTTTAAGGGAATAATTATGAAGCATAATTTGCACTTTGCAATGACCCTTTTTGGGTTCCTTTTCAAAAGAGAAAATTTAAACCTAATGTTTAGATATTAGTGTTGTTTAGTTAGTTTATGAAATTATAACCCCCCCCCCCCCAAAATAAAGTTTATGAAATGGGCCCTAATTTGGGGGAGATAAGGACTTGGCAATCTCAATTCCCAAACTTCTTTTCATTTTGTCTATGTGACTCATCATTCTTTTATTTCCTTACTATTTTCACCATATAGAAATAGGGGTGTATAAATTTCGATTAAAACTGAATTAACTGGTTGAACTGAACTAATTCGGTTAATCGATCTAATTTGATCGAAGGTCGATTAATGATTTTTTGAAAGTTCGGTTATCGTTAATTTGGTTCAAAATTGGATAATTAACCAAAATTCAAAAAACCAATATTATTTATTATCAATTCGGTTAATTTTAATTTGGTTAATTCGATTAAATGAACATTACCTATTTATTTTTTTGATATGTTTTATACTTATTTTAACAAAATAAAAATAAAAATTTCAGTTAATTGGGTTAACTGACCGAATTAACGGAAATAGTTTGGTTTGATTAATTTGTTTTAAAAAAATTTCGATTTAATTAATGATTAAGGGTTTAAAAAGTTTGGTTAATTTAGTTCATGCTAATTCGATTTAGTTAATCGATTCAGCACCCCTGTATAGAAGGCTTGGATTAAAGATAAATTTAGGAATTTTGTATTGAAATTCAAGATAAAAAAAAAGTGGAGGTAAAAGATAGATTTTGTGTTTAAAATGTTTAAATAGAGTAATTAATATCTTTAGGAGCCAAAAAAAAAGTAACTTTCTATATATTTTCGCCAAAGCTTAAAAAAAAGGTTATATTCAACAGTTAACTTTTAAGAGGGAATGACAAGAGCTCCTACTTATCCCCATTTTGTCTTTCTTTTGGATTTAAAGTTATGTATATATATAAGAAATTTTGGAATAGATTAAAAATTAGTTGAGATATTAAATTAGAAAGAGAATTAAATCAATTGACTTTAGAGATTGATTGAATTAAATTAAATTATGGATATAATGTTGAAAACCATTTTAAGAAAAAAGAGTAAAGAGTGAAGATATATATATATATATATATATATGGATTGGATGGGCGGAATTCCAGGTTATGATGAATCATCTCTAAGACTAAAATTCCATGGAATGATTACACCACGCTCTCTCACATTTACTCTTCTACCTCAGCTAACTTTCAAATCATACAAATAGCACCCATTTTAATTTAAACACTTTGCTAAAATGTGAATATAAACCTACATTACTTCATATTTTTTATTAATAAATTTATATATACTATAAGCTTTACTTCCAATCATAACTTTCTAAACTCTTAAATCAAAAAAAAAAGTGTCCAAATACATTCAATTTATTTTATCTTCTACATTATTATTATAATAATAATAATGGCATCAAATAAATTAAGATTCAACCAATTATATTTTAAATATAAAAAAAAGTACTTTTCTATTAAAAAGATTGAATTTGAATATAATACTACAATTAATTCAACATTTAAGTGATATGGAATAAATTATTTTTTACATCAAAAGAAAAAAAAATTGCTTTGATAATTTAATTTCCATCACAAGTAAATAAAAAGAAAAAAGGAGCTACTAAACGACAAACTTAAAAGGAATTAAGCAAGATAATATGCAATAATAACTTACACTAACAAATATTGCATAAAAAATGGCCTAACAATTTAACATAAAATACTAGTTTTATCACTTACCTATCCAACATGCATAAATTTTGCTCACAAAACATTTAGTTCAAATTCTGTTATTATTTTCTTTTTTTAAGTTTGCCATTTAATTCATATATTTTATTTTAGTTAATTTTAATTATTGTATTTTTTTAAATAGTGAATTTTAGTTCTCATCATTTTTGAAAATTAAAATTTTAGGTTTGGTTCAAAATGGTGGTGGTTAAACTTATTTGATTAAATCCTATTAATCTTGAATAATGTGTAAAGTCGTAGATTTAGTCCATGTTCTGGTAGCGAATCATTCTGAGTCCTCATACATTCCAATATTTGAAATTTTAATCTTGACACAAATAACAATAGTTAAATCTACTAACTAACTTTTTTGTGAGTAATATGTAAAAGTAGAAAGCTAACATGGTGTTACATAAAGGTGTCTATGGGCTAGGTCGGGCCCAACCAAAATTTTAGGCTCATTTGCTATGCTCAGGCCTGACCACAAAAATGAGTTTAAAGTTTTGTCCAACCCCAACTCAAATAAAAATGCTAAAACCTAGCCTGTCATATTAATTTATATATATTTTTAAAATATAATACATCAAAAATACTAAAAACATTAATATAAATATTTCCCAATAAATTTAAAATAAATTTTAAATATATATATATATATATATATATATATATATAATACTAAGATAGATGCAACTCAAGCAAATGCCTCTAAAATAGTAACAAAATTAATAATAAAACAAGAGTTAAACAATATTCAAACAATAACAATAAAATAGTAGCAATATAATAGTGAAATGGTAGCAAAACAGTAAAAAAAAGAAGAGAAATAGTAACAAAACAGTAAAAAAACAACAGTTCTTTTTTTGCATATTCGGGCCAAGCTCGGGTTAAAAAATTCTTACTCGAGGCCTGACTCATTTTCTAAACGAGCCTTATTTTTTTTTAAGCCCATTTTCTGGATATATATTTTCACCAAAATCCTCTTACTTTTTGAGCAAGCCTTCGAACCGGACCATAGATAGATCTAGTGTAACACGTGATGATAATGTGGTTATAATATACAATTTTAAAAATAACAACTTTTAAATTAATAAATTTAACAATTTTGTTCCATTAAAATTAAAATTTTAAAATTTAAAAAATAAAAATAAAAATCATCACATTAAAATATAATAATTAAAACCATAACTTGCGTACTACATAAACTACTAATAATAGAATTTAACTAAACATTTCATGCCTTTGCCATATACCCATGACTAAGATGCCATCGACATGGCCTTTCTCTTTCTGTGGGTCAGGGGAGTGGGTTTCTTTTTCTTTTTTTTTTTAAAGTTTAAATTTAAGAAAAGAAAAGAGAAAAAAATGTTGGGTAAGTGGTAGTAGTGGAAATTGAACATTAGTACACAGTAACCATAATGATGAACATTGAACATGTAGCATACTGTCAACTTCCTGAATTTCACGTGACCCAGGTTTAAGCATTAGGCTTTAAAAATAGTAAACGATTTCTGCTGCAACTTTTTTAATGTTTTTCATGTGAGATTTAGCTTACATATGAAATATTTAAAGAGTGATGCTTTAGAATTACACAAAGTATATATATTTATATATAATTTTAGAATTATATGACTTCTCCATATAATACGGGTGGACAAGTTTGGTTAAAGGTAATTTATGTGAATAAGTTTGAGTTTGGGAAAATGATAAATTGTTACAAATATCAAAGGTTGAATTAAGAGTTATGATGATTAACTCGAGACAACAAACTTATTCTATACACCTGTTTTTATATCTATTTGCTTCGTTAAAATTCACCAAAAGAGTATTCGAAATAAGAATGTTTAAAACACTTAGCACGTATTAGAATTATCTAAGCAAATCATGAGCCGTTCCATTTGTTAAAAGCAGAAAACTATCTTAATCCATGTTAGAGTAAAGAGATTAGGGACTGTTAGTTTGTTATCAGTCAGTTACTGAGTCTAGTGTATAATCGGTTAAGAGCAGTTATTCATTTTCAAATATATAAACATCATATGTGTAATTGATGAAGGCATATATGAATACTAAGCAGATTTCTAAGTAAATTCAATTTTTGTCAAATTGTTCTTTGGTTTAATATAGTATTTTGCATGGTATCAGTTGCCGACTTCCTGGGGCCTTCTTCTCTTTACTGAATCCATGGCAAATTCCACCGAATCTACCTCCGCTGGTTCCTTTTTTGGTTCTCATCTGGTTCAATCATTTCCTCGTCACGATACAGTGAAGTTAGATGATGGAAACTATGTGCAGTAGCAACAGCATGTAAGGTTGATCATAGAAGGCTATGAATTGCAAGGGTTTCTAAATGGTACTTTACCTGTTTCGACTCGTTTTGTGACCTCTCTAGATGGAACTTTGATTCCAAATCCTGGTGCATATTTATTCATCAATCAAGATAAGTTACTTGCATCATGGTTACCTTCTACTGTTAGTACATCGTTACTGTCATGTTTTATCTTTGCCAAAAACAGCTTGTGATATATGGAGCACTGCTAATCGGCATTTTGCTGTCGCGACTGGTGCGAACCTCTCAAGAATCAAGTATGACCTACACTCAATTAAGAAAAGAGCATTAATAGTAAAAGAATACATTGCCAAGATACAAAATATTTGCGCTTTGTTGGAGGCGTCTGGACCTGCCGTCTCGGAGGCCAAAAAGGTGTAGGTTATTCTCGCTGGACTTTCATCAGACTTTAACGTCGTGATAACACTGGCGTCTTTCTCCTCTAAGCCACTCCCGTTTTAAAAGATCGTTGAGGTTCTCTTGGAGTTTGAGAATTGGCAGCTTCGTACGGTACATGATGCATCGTTTCAGGCGAATGTGGTTGAGGTACCCTTGAACACGACGGTGGTCGATCTTACTCGTGACGGTGGTTGTCCTTCATCTAGTTCTCGTGGGTGGCTTTTGGCCACAGGTTCAATGCCAAATTTGTAGTCGCTACGGTCATCTAGCTCAGCGATGCTACTATCGTTATAATCGGGACTAGGATGGCCTGTCTCCTTCGTCTATGGGACGTTTCTCCTTTGATGATGGCCAACGTTTTCGAAGTGAAAAGTTTGCTTGGTCTAATGGTGCTCCTGAACAGTTTGGTGGCCTGATGAAACATTCATCGGTGCCATTTTTAGACTCGTAGGGAGGGTGGCCATCACAGCAATCTCATTTCAATCGTCTGCCGCATGTTTGGGATTATAATCCCTTTAACCCTAATTTTGTGGATGCAGGCCCTAATTATTTCTCTAATGAGGCCACATAAGCAGGCCTGATGGTGGCTCACATCTGCCTGGTCCACATGGCGCTAACGTATCGCGTGAATTGGGGCATAATTTTGGGCCAACGTCTGCTACTTATGCCCATGTCTGTGCTCCGTCTGTTGGTCCTTCTCATGCGTCACCTGCAGTAGGCCGCGCTACGGGGCCTAATGATCTTGGTGGATTGTCCTATGGTGGGTTGAAATTTGCTGCGCAGCATGCTATTAATGGTCAGCCCAAACATGGGCCGAATAATAATAGTGGTCAGCCTTCTAGTGGGCCGAATATTAATTATGTTAGCCTTGAAGGCTACACACCTTCTTTACCAAATGGTGGGTCCGGTGTTCCGCAGAGGACTAAACCAAGGGCACGTGTAATTGATTTTGATTCCTCGCAGTGTATTGGGTTACCTCATATTCCCGACTTTAATATGTCTGACTATTTGGCTACTTCCGGATCCAATGCTAATTCCACTCAGAACGGTTCTAATTTTGATGATTCATATGTTCCCCTTCCCATTGGAACTTCATCGTGGTATCCGGATTTAGGGGCTACACACCATGTTTGTCAGAATACTACTAGTTTGAATGAGTCTACCTAGTACTAAGGTAATTCTTCTGTTTTAATAGGTAACGGCGTTCCTACTAAAATCTCATATATTGGAAATTCTGTCTTGCCCACGAAAAAGAAATTATTACATCTTTCTAATGTCCTATGTGTATCGAGTATCTGAAAGAATCTTTTGTCTGTTTCTCAGTTCGCTAATGACAATAATATTTTTTTTAATTTCATCCATCTTATTATGTTATTAAGGATGCCCAAATACAGGAAATTTTTCTACGGGAACAAGCTCGTGATGGTCTCTATCAATTTTCGGCTGATCTGTCGATTCCATTTGATATAATACTTGCTATTCACAACACCGGAGTTCACGATAGTTCTTCAGATAATGATGTTTTTACATTGTGGCATAAAAGACTTGGGCATCCCTCTACCTCAACTGTTAAAATTGTTCTTGATAAGTGTCATATTGCTTATAATAAGAAAAATCTAGATGATATTTATGTTGCCTGTCAGAAAGGGAAATCATATAAATTTCCCATTGCTCAATTTACTATTGAGTAAATGGAATTATTTGACTTGGTTGTCTCTTATTTGTGGAGACCGACATTTGTTGCTTGTGGGAGTAGTTTGTACTATGTTTCGTTTATTGACATGTGCAGCCAATTTACTTGGATTTATCTCATTAAAAGCAGATATCAAACTGCTGAATGTTTTCTTCAGTTTCAAAAAATGGTTCTCACTCGGTTCAAAAAGTGTATTAAAAAATTCCAAAGTGACTGGGGAGGTGAGTATCATGCTTTTGTATCAGTTTTGGCAGATCATGGGATTCTTCATCATCTTTCATGTCCTCATACATCCAAACAAAATGGTGTTGCTGAGTGTAAACACAGGCACATTGTGGAGACCGATATTACACTCTTAGCCCAAGCAAATCTACTCATGGATTACTGAGGGTATGTATTTTGCAGTGCTGCTCATCTTATCAATCGACTGCCTACTACAATCCTGAAAGGTCAGTCTCCATATCAGGCTCTTCATGGTCATGAACCAACGTATGATCACTTAAGGGTTTTTGGCTGTTGTTGCTTTCCTTATCTGCGTCTATTCATGCATCATAAGCTAGAGTTTCGATCACAACCATGCGCGTTTTTAGGATATAACTATCAACATAAGGGCTATCACTGTCTCACACCGGATGGTAAGCTTATTATCTTTCAGCATGTTATTTTTAATGAGAGCCGATTCTTATTTTCTTCTCCTATTTTGGTCAAAAGTCTCCTGCATTTGTCACTACTTATGTTCCTGTCGTTCAGCCACCCTCTGATCGATTCACTGTCGAACCAAGAGAAACCACTACATTGTCACCCATTTTACATTCTGCTCCGACTGACAATCCTGTGCAGTCTATTTTAGTTGATCCGCTAGCTACGTGTAGTCCAATACAATCTATTTCAGTTGATTCATCATTTGAATTCAGATCTGACCGTTTTGATGTTCCATTGACTGAAGTTAATCTGTCCGACCCAATCACCGAGTCTGTTAATTCTTTTTATGTTCTTCCGGGAAGAATTTTTAAACCCAAAATTCTGTCAGTTGAGGCTGTTGATTTTGAGCCACGAACTGTTGAGGAGGCTCTTACTCATAAGGAGTGGAAATTGGTAGTTCAAGCTGAATATGGTGCTTTAATGGGTAATCTATATGGAAATTTGTGTCTTTACCTCATTGTCGAAAAGCGATTGGGTGCAAATGGCTTTTCAAAGTCAAGAAAATTCCTAATGGGACGGTTGATCGCTGAAAGGCACAATTGGTGGCAAAAGGGTGTTCCCAGGTACCTGGATGTGACTTCAAGGAAACATTTAGTTCGGTAGTCAAACCTGCGACTACCCGAACCATACTATCTATTGCTATAACAAATAGTTGGCTATAATAGCCTAAATTTCAGCGATATCGAAAATAGTGGTTCGAGACTATCAAATCTAAAAAATGAACTTGTAGATTATATTATTTAATATTTATGAGCTAAATGTAGCTTTTAAAAGATTTTTGAAATAGTAAATTGTGTTTTATAAAAATTTATTTGGTCAAGAAATTGAGAAAAAAAAGTATCATGATCTCAGTGTTATAAATCGAGCTATAAATATTTTTATAAATATTTGTGAAGTATCAATAAGGTAGTAGTAAAATTTCTTTAGAAAATTTTGATGTTTGGGTGATTAATTAAATAAAAAAGATTAAATTGAAAAAGGTGTAAAAGTTGCTAGAAGGATTAAATAGCTCAATTGTCAAATGAGGAAGGATCTAAAGTGAAAATAAGCCCAAAGGAGATATTTTGGGCGACAATAGCTGAGAAAAATCAAGAAATGGGTGAAATAAGGGCAAAATTAGAAATTGCCAAAATTAGCTAAATAAAAATGGGACCAAATTGGAATATATGAAATTCTCTTCATTTTCTCTTCATTTTCGTCAGCTGAAAAATAGCCATGGAAGAGGGTTCAAGCTGGTTTTCATACTCTAGCTTCATGTAAGTTTAATTCTTGCTTTCTCCTTGAAACTTTTAAGATTTTGGACTTTTACAATTGGGTCCAACTTACTATATCATTAGTTTTTTATTCCATGTCTAATTTTTAAAGTTTCTATGGATGAGTGTTGGAAGCATATGATGAATAAATATAGAATTGAAGCTTTAATTTTGATATATGATGATTTTATCAAGTAAAATTGATGGAAATTGATTTTAGGACCTAATTGTGAAAGAGTTTGGAATTAAGGTGTAGTGCTAAAGTTTTGATTTTCAGGGGTTATGAAGTAGTTTAAAATGAAAGACTATAGTATTAATTGAGAAAAATTAGCTCAATTTAGGGGTTAATTGAGCAAGGATTGAATTGTATAAACTGGAAAATTTTGGGTAAAATCGAAATCAACATTTTGCAGATAGCAGCAATAGTCTAACTTTGAAAAATCACCAAAAAATGTAGAAATCAAATGAGAGGATGAATAAAATATGAAATTAAAGTTTATTGAGTCTAGTTTCTTATAGAAGAAACAATATAAGCAATGGAATTTTAAATCATGAGATATAATAAATTTTGTGAGATAAGGTCAGAATGATTTTAGGTTCCTCTGTTCTGACTTTGGAAAATCATCAAAAATTGAAAAAAATAATTAGGGCATTAAATTTATATGTTTAGAATCCTGAATGAATCTATTTTCAAGAGAAATAAACTAGAACATTACTCGAATCTCGTACGAGGAGATAATTAATTTTTAGTGAAGAAGGATCAGAACTGTGAGACAGCAGAACATGGGTGAATTTAAAGAATAAATTGTACTTATTGGCTAAACCAAAAATTCTAAAAATTTTATGGTAAGAAGATATGTAAGTCTAGTTTCAAGGAAAATTAGCAGATCTTAATTTTGAGCTCCATAGATCAAGTTAAAAATAATTTAGTAACTATGACATGGATGAACAACTTTAGAATATAAATATAAGTAAATAGTGAAATTATAGATAATGTTACTTATAAGTGTGTTATAGACATTAAGGATGTGGAATAGAGAGGATGAGGAGGAAAATATGTGAGTGACTTATACATAAATTGATAACATGCTCGATTATATTTGGTAAACGTTAAACTTTATTAAAATGAAAAATGTTATAAATTCATGTTTGAATTAAATGTTATATATGTTAAAGAATAATTTGAATATTTGATATTACCTAATAAATGATGTGTAAAAATATATGCATATGAGAAATTTAATGAAAGTTGAGCCCATACATATATCTTGATATTTATATTAATTATATGACTAACAATGTGATAAGAATAGGTATTAGGGCTCATGATCAATTCGAATAATTATGCTTTGCATAATTATGTTGAATATAGAGAAGCGGTAAGTTAATTACCATGTTATATGAATTTATTAAATATTACATGTTTACTTTATTTTATTTTTTCCCCTAATTAATAATGATTCGATAAGCTCCGGTAATGCCTCGTACCCTGTTCCGATGACGGATACGGGTAGGGGGTGTTACATTGGCAACTCCGTCAAGTCGATGTAAACAATGCCTTCTTAAATGGAGATCTCACTGACGAAATGTTTATGTAGCAACCGTAAGGTTATGTTCAATATAGGGCAAATGGTGAGGCTTTGGTGTGTCGTCTAACAAAGACATTGTATGAATTATGGCAAGCTTGTAACACCACTAACCCTTATCTGTCGCTGGTACAGGATTACGGAGCATTACCAGACTTTACGAACTAAATACAAATATTTCACAACTTTATTACACATATTAAGAATCAATCATAATACACTCATATTTTCCCTTAGATGGGTCCTCGAGGCCCAAAAATCACAATAGAAGTGAATCAGAACTAAATCAAACACTCAAGAATTTTTTCCCAAAATCTTAAAATCTTTCTTAAGAGCAGGGGACACACACCCGTGTGGCCAACCTTGTGGCTTACATTGCAAGGAGACACGCCCGTGTCTTAAGCCGTGTCCAAATTAAGGTAGCTACTGACTTGGGTCACACAGTCAACCAAATGCCCATGGGCTAGGCTGTGTGTGAAGTGCAGGGGTCACACGACCAAATCACACACCTGTGTGCTAGGCCGTGTACAAAAACCAGGGCATTTTGTTTTATAATTTTAAGGTGTAGGGGACACACGACCAAACTACATGCCCATGCTCCAGGCAATGTGTCACACACAATTGAGACAGACGCTCGTGTCTCTGCCGGTGTGGACGAAAATAGGCCATTTTAAGGCCATTTTTCTCACCTTTTTATTATCCACCTGCACTCAACATTGAAGTACACAAATATGTCTCAACCAAGAAACCAATTCAAACCAAAACATGTATTTAACATAATAAATTGACCCATAACTCAAATGTTTAAATTTGACAAACTAACTTCATTCATTATTTACCAAAGCCTACTTTTATTTACATACATACAAACACTCATATATACTTAACTAACAATCATAATTATACATACAAGTTTAACCCTTTTTAATCTAGCCTTATACATGCCATATAAACCATAAAATGTACAACAAAATCTACCAGAGTAGTCTAGATAGTGTAGCTTGATGTGTTGATCTGATCCACCAGTCTCACGCTAATCTACAAAGAACATTAAACAACACGAGTAACTTAATAAAGCTTAGTAAGTTCATTGGCTTTAAACATAAATCTTACCGAACATACTATAACAAATTATTCAAATAAATCATTCAATATATAATTCCTGTCAAACACAACTTCAATCGATGAATTCACTTATTTCAGATTATTATAAATAATAACTTTAAATCTTCAATCATGAATATCAAATGTCACTTACCAACTTTTGTCAAATCGGAGAACATCTTACGGGTATGATTACATCGTATACAGAAGCACATAAGTGCTAAACGGAAACCCATGAGGGTTGAACAAAAGCTCATAGGAGCTGAATGGAAACCCGTAAGGGTTAAACTGAAGCTCGAAAGAACTAAACGGAAACCCATTAGGGTTAAACGGAAAGTCATATGAGTTAACTGAAGCTCATGAGAGCTAAAATGAAAGCAAACACAGGAGTTGCAACAAATGCTGAACCCCGGTTTACTTGGGTAATTTGCCGTCAATTCCTCTTTTGCACTGAATGACTGTACTCAATCTCGCGTCCCATTCACTTTGAAAATTCACTTCAATTTTGTGATTTTAACAATAATTTTATTTTAAAAAAATAACATGAATAATTACGTAATATCATTTATCAATTTAACATTTAACATTAAAGTTTAACCATACGAACTTACCTAGGTTAATTTGTAAAATTTGTTGTAGCTTAGGAACTATTCAGATAATTTCTCTTTTCCATGATTTTCTTTGGGCTCTTGATCTAAAATATTAAATTATTCATCCATTAGCACATATTTCAGCCTTATTTCACTTTATAATTTATACCCTTCAATTTTTGAAATTACACATTTACCCTAACTTTTACAATTTTTTTACAATTTAGTCCCTCATCAATAAACTCATCAAATAAGCTAATTTTTTTCTCAATTAACACTTTATCTAATTATTTTAGGCTACCATAAAACCTTTTTAATTTATAATTTCAACACCAAACCCTAATTCTCAAATTTTTCACAATTCAGTCCTAAAATTAATATTTATCAAAATTACTTAATAAAATCATCATATAATAAAATTAAAATTTAAAATCCATGTTAATTCATCATAAACGTACAATACTCATCAATGGTAACTTTTAAAATTACCCATGAAATAAAAAAAATGAAACATATAGTTGGACATAGTTGTAAAAGTCTCAAAAACATAAAAATTTCAAGAAATAGACAAGAATTGAACTCACTTGGAGTAGAAATATGAAAAACTAACTTAGAAGAATTCTTCAATGGTTGTTTTTGGCTGGAGAAATATGAAGATTTGTCTAGAATTTCAATTTAGTCATTATTTTATTTAGTTAATTTGCAAAATTTCTAATTTTACCCTTAGTTCACATTATATCCTTACTAATTTCTATATCCCTATCGTCCAACCTTTGTAATTTGGCCAAATTGCTCTTTAAATCCTTCTTATTTATTATTTGAGCTATCTAATCACTTTAGCGTATTTTGCATATTTTGCATCTTTTACAATTTAGTCCTTTTTATTTAATTAACTATTAAAAATTAAAATTTTCTAACGAAATTTTAATACTATCTCAATAATACTCCGTAAATATTTATAAAAATATTTACGACTTGATTCATGAAATCAAGGTCTCGATACCTCGTTTTCAAAATCACTTAACCTAATAATTCATTCTAAAACACAAATCACTAATTCTTAGCTTTCCTAAATTCTTAATTAGCTCATAAACACTAACTAATAAAATTTACGAGCTCACTTGTTGGATTTTAGTAGTCTCGAACCACTATTTCCGACACCACTGAAAATTAGGCTGTTACAACTCCCCCCTTTAGGAAATTTCGTCATCGAAATTTATTGCCTGAAAATAAGTTCATGTAATTTCATTGATTCTTCTGTTTCTCAGGTTGCCTCATCTGAACCATGACGATGCCACAACACTTTAACTAATGGTACTCGTTTATTCCGTAATTCTTTAACTTCTCGAGCTAAAATATTTACCGACTCTTCCGAGTACATCATATCCGGTCGTATTTCAATTTCACTATGAGGAATCACGTGTGAAGGATCTAATCTATACCATCTTAACATAGACACATGGAACACGTTATGAATCTTCTCAAATTCTGGAGGTAGAGCTAACCCATAAGCCACAGGGCCAATTCTTTCAATAACCTCATACGGTCCAATAAATCTTGGACTCAATTTCCCTTTTCTGGCAAATTGTAATACTTTCTTCCACGGTGAGACTTTTAAAAACACTTGGTCGCGAATCGCAAATTCTATATCTCTTCTTTTTAAATCTGCATATGGTTTCTGACAGTCTGAAGTAGCTTTCAAACTATCCCGAATGATTTGAACTTTTTCTTCAATTTCTTGGATCAAGTCGACTCCAACTAACTTGGATTCACTCAATTCAGACCAAAACAATGGAGTCTTACATTTTCTTCTATAAAGAGCTTCAAATTGTGTCATTTTTATGCTGGATCGGTAACTATTATTATAAGCAAATTCAGCTAAAGGTAGATACCTTTCCCAGCTATTTCGAAACTCAAATATACAACATCTCAACATGTCTTCTAAAATCTAAATCACTCGTTCTGATTGTCTGTTAGTCGGAGGATGAAATGCTATGTTGAAATTTAACTTAGTACCCAAAGCTTCTTGTAGTTTATTCCAAAATCTGGATGTAAACCTTGGATCTCGATCTGAAATAATAGATGTTCGAATCCCATGTAGTATTTGTAACACCCCCTAACCCTAAACCGTCGCCGAATCAGGGTTACCAGACATATCAAAAAATTTACGAATAATTCACAAATAAAATAACAAACATAGTATAATTTAATCACTAAGTCCTTTTAATGGACCCACGAAGCCTAAAAATATGTAATAAGAGTGAATTGGGACTTGTTCGGGTGCTTTGGAAATTTTTCGTAATTTTTTTTAAACTCAATATAACCCATTTATAAACATCTAACCTACCCTGAAATTTTTAAACTGCAACTAAAAACAGTTTATACTCAAATACACTTTTATCATAACCAATTCATTCACATAGTAATTTAATAATTAAGCATTCATGATATCATTCAAATTGACTAATAACTTGATTTATTTTCCATTCAACCTTAATGCCAAATTTTATAATATACTATTTACCATTTCACTTAAAACTTAGTTCAAAACATTACAAACCATCCATACTTTATAACTAGAATCATATAGCATTTTTAAGTGACCAAAACAATACCTATGCACATTCCACTTTTACCAAAAGAAGAATACATCACCAAGTTTTTATGCTAGAGTCGGGATTACTCTGGATGCTAGACCGAGACTCTGTACTCCTACTGACCTGCGCACGGAAACAACCGTACGCTGAGTATTTCATACTCAATGGTATTACTATAATTCAAATTATAAATAACCAAATGAACTTTACATATTTAGCTATAGAACATATACTCACATATAGTACAAATTCACACTTTAACTTTATTTTATATCTATTGCAATTCATTTTAACTAATTATCAACTCAATATCATGAATATCACATTCAAGTACTATTAGCCATTTAAGCCTTTGGTTCATTTATCTAAATCACATTTTCTTATCTTCATTTCACATTTCACTCTATAAGTACAAATTCCTCATTCTATTTTGTTTTTCCCTTTTCAGTTTATTCACCCTATTAACAAAACTCGAACTTTGATAGATACTTGGATCCAACCAAACACACCAGAATGGCACCCAATGCCCCATCAAATAGTTTGAAGCAATATAGTGATACCCAATGTCTCATCGGCCTAGCCAAAGTAAAGTGGTACCCAGTACCTCATCGAATCTATCCGAAGCAAAATAGTAACACCCAGTGTCTCATAGACTCAATGTCGAAGAATCCCTAAACTCTTCCAGTCCTATGGCATGCCAATTATATCCAACTCAGCCCGACTAGTTAATAGGGTATTCGGTTCACTTTCTCAATTCAATATCACTTTCAATTCATTTACGAATCAATTCAATTTCACTTTTCATTAATATACAATTCAATATCAATACTTATCCATCATCAATTCAATTTCCTTTTCAATTCCATAATAATACTTACTCATAATTTACTCACCATACATATAATTAAAAATTTAACATTTAATAAAAATTACTTGAATTATAGTAATACAAACTGTGAATTTCTCATTTTAGTCCTCGATAGCTTTCTGCTTTCCTTTGTGTGCCGATGCCTCGAATTTCTTGTTAGCTACGAAAATAATAATTCACACTATTAATTACAACACTAATTAATAATAATAATTGAATTTCTATTCAATTTATACCCTAATTCCAATTTAATCCTAATTAACTCATTTACTTTTCCAACTCAATTTATACTTCATCTCTATTCAAATTCCTATCAAATTCAACCTAATCATCAAGTGTTCATAATAAAACCCTAATTTAAAATTTCTTTCAATTTAATCCCTCAATCACAAAACTTATAGCTTCTTTTACAATTTAATCCTTTAATCAATTCTAACTTGAAATTCATTCAATTAAACCTCTAATTCATCATTTTGTTCAACATGAACTATGTTAAAAATCCTAAGAATTTCCAAAACCTCAACTTAATTTCAACAAAACTTTGTTCTAAAGTTTCTAAAACATCAAAATCACAAAGAAAAAGACTTAATTGACTTACCTATTTAAACTTCAAACTTTAAAATCCTAGTTTTTCCTTTTATTTTTCTTTCTTTCTTTCTTCCTGCTACTTTCGAAATGTTCTCTGCTTTCCTTCTTTTTTTCTTTTGCTTTGTTTCTTTTTATTATTTACTTTATATTCTTTTAACATTTAACTAATATAGATTTTTATTAATATAATAATTTAATATATAATATATAAATATCTTTACTTAAAATTTAAGAAAATATATCATTATAATACAAATCTTTAAGTACATATTTTACACATGTACTATTCCATCATCATACATTTGTCATATTTTTATTTATTCATCCTATAAAAATCTCATAATATAATTAATATAAATTATAAATTAATAAATTAATAATAATACACTATAATAAATATCTATTTAATAACAAGTATAAATACTACAATTATACACATATATTGTTGTATATTTGTACAATATCATCACTATCCATTTGACAAATTTTTAATTTATTTATCATAAAAAAATCTTATAATATAATTATTTAATTAATAAATATCTTTTAACTTAATAATTATAATAAATAATAAATATCTTTTTACTTAAATAAAAAGTAATTAAGTATTTAATTTACAATTGCACAAATATGATTATTACACATGTATATTTTATTACCATACAATTGTCTTTATTTTATTTATTTTCTATAATATAATATTTTAAATTTAATTAATATAATTTATAATATTTTAATTAAATAATATTTTTATAATATAAATCAAGAAAAATCTAAGATTTTTCCATGTATTGCAGCCTCATCTTAAGCCATTGGCTTATTTACCTATTTAGTTCTTCTTATTTTCTTTTACTTTATAATTAAACTTTTACACCTTATTCAATTTAGTCATTTTTACTAATTATTCTAAATTAAGCTAAATTCACCTAAGTTAAACCTAATTAATTACATCACTAGACTCATAAATATTTTGAATAATTATTTTTGAACTCGGTTTACTAAGATTGAGGCCCGATATTGTACTTTTCTTATGCCCGTGAATTTTGGGTTATTACAGTATTACAATCTCAGACATATATAATTCTGCTAACTTCTCGAGTGAAAAATCTGTTCTGACTGAAATAAAATGTGCTGACTTAATCTATCTACAATCACCCAGATCGAATCTTTCTTTCTTTGATTCATAGGAAATCCAGATACAAATTCCATAGTGACATGCTCCTATTTCCATTCGGGAATCATGACAAGTTGCAACAAACCTATTGGTACCTGATGCTCTACATTAACTTATTGACAAATCAGACATTTTGCAACAAACTCACAGATTTCCCGTTTCATACTAGGCCACCAATATATCTTTTTTAAATCACAATATATTTTCGTGCTACCCGGATGAATATAATACATACTACTATGAGCTTCAGAAAGAATGTCATTTTTCAAGTCTGAATTATTCGGAACATAAATTGTGTTACGATAATACAACATACCACTATCATCAATGCTATACTCTGAACTAAAATTGTCTCGAACCATCTGTCTCTTCAACACTAATTTTGGATCATCATCTTGCAACTCTCGAATCCGCTGAAGAAACACAGGTTTTGCTCTCAATTCTGGTAATACAGAACCGTCTTCATTAAGAAATAAATGAGCGTTCATCGCTCGAAGTGCAAATAATGACGATTTTCGATTAAGTGCATCTGCAACTAAATTAGCCTTTCTCAAGTGATAATCAATAACCAAATCATAATCTTTGAGCAACTCTAACCATCGTCTCTGTCTCAAGTTCAGCTCTTTCTGATTCATCAAATACTTCAAACTCTTGTGATCTGTATACACATAGCATTTCTCACCATATAAATAGTGTATCTAGATTTTCAAAGCAAACACAATTGCAGCCAACTCAAGATCATATGTAGGATAATTTCACTTGTGCGGTTTTAACTGCCGAGAAGCATGGGCCACTACTTTTCCCGACTTTATTAATACACAACCAAACCATTTAAAGACGCGTCGCTATAAATAACATACGGTATACCCGTTAATGGCTGGGTTAAAACTGGAGCCTTTGTCAACATCTTCTTCAACTAATCAAAACTCTGTTGACACTCATCAAACCACACAAATTCAATATTCTTCTGTAATAGTCAAGTTAACGATGAAGCAATCATCGAAAAATTGTTAACAAAACGTCGATAGTATCCTACTAATCGCAGAAAACTTCGCACTTCTATTATATTCTTGGGAATTTTCCAATTCACCACTGCAGACACTTTGCTCGGATCCACACGAATCCTTTCAGCTGACACAATATGGCCTAGAAATCTAACCTTGTATAGCCAAAACTCATATTTACTAAACTTTGCATACAACTGTTTTTCTCTCAAAATCTGTAGCATAGTTCTTAAGTGTTGCGCATGCTCGGATTCTGTCTTAGAATAGATCAATATATCATTGATAAACACAACCACAAACCTATCTAAATAAGGTTGAAAAATTATATTCCTTAAATCCATGAAAGCAACAGACGCATTAGTCAAGCTGAACAGCATTACTAGAAATTCATAATGACCATACCAAGTTTTGAAAACAGTCTTTGGCACATCACATTCTTTAACTTTTAACTGATAATACCCGAATCTGAGGTCTATATTCAAAAATACTACAGCACCTTTCAGCTGATCAAACAAATCGTCAATACGTGGCAAAGGGTATTTATTTTTAATTGTGACCTTGTTCAACTGTCTGTAGTCTATATACAGTCTCAAAGAACCATCTTCTTTTTTTTTTCACAAATAAGACAGGTGCACCCCAAGGAGACATACTCAGTCTAATGAATCCTTTGTCTAACAACTCTTGCAACTGTGACTTTAATTCTTTTAACTCAGCTGGTGCCATACGGTATGGTGTTACCGATATTGGAGTTGTTCTCGAAACCACATCAATTACAAACTCAACATCACGATCAAGTGGTAAACCATGTAATTCTTCAGGAAATACACCAATAAATTCATTAACAAATGGTAACTATTTTAACTTTGATTCAGAACCCCGAGTATTAAGAATATAGGCTAAAAATGCCTCATTTCCTTTTCGCATTAATTTTTGGGCTAAAAATGTTGAAATAATTCTGACAATTTCTTTCTGATCAGCAGACTCAACAGTAATCACTTCCCTTGTCTAACCTTTCAGATTAATCCTTTTCTCTTTACAATTTACTACTGCATCATGCTTCGTTAACCAATCCATTCCTAGAATAACATCAAATTCCTGAAACGGTAACAACATTAAATCATTAGAGAATTCACAGCCTTTCACTTTTAGTGGACAATTTCGACACATTACATTAACTATCACACTTTGACCTAATGGATTAGTGACTTGAACATCATAATCAGTGGGTTCAATAGACAATTTCTTTTCTAATGCTAATGCAGTGCAAACATAAGAATGTGTAGACCCAGAGTCAATCAATGCATACACAATAACATCGAAAAGATAGAAAGTACCAGCAATTACGACTGGAGCTGTTGCTTTCTCTCTAGCTCAGATAGCATAAGTATGTGTAGGTGCCTTAGGATCTGACCAAGCAGCTTTATCTCTCATATTCGAACGGGTAGCCCCAGTAGCACTGCTTTGGCCTAAACGTTTACTTCTTTAGGAAGTGGCTAATTATTTTTCTTTTTGTTCATCTTCTTCTTTTCGCATTGAGGACAGTCTCGAATGAAATGGTCAGTGGCTCCGCATTTATAACAAGCTCCCATTTTGCCTCTACATTTACCCGGATGATACTTTCCACAATACTTGCATTTAGTTCTAGGGACATTTTGTACACTACCCACACTAGCTATAGGTCTAATAGTTACTCCAAAATCTTGTTGTGTCGCCCTGTTCTTATTTGATCGCTCAAATATTGAAGTGGCTCGATTGGACTCCTCTTTGGGCTTTTTAGCCGAAAATGTTAAAAATGATTTGGAGGAGCTTCTTTTGTAAGATTCTTTGTTTCGTCTCTCTCGTTACATTTTTTTATTATATACTTCTTCCATTTTCTGAGCACGATCTGACAGAACAACAAATTCCCGTATTTCTGTGCCCTTAATCATCATTCTAATTTCATCATTTAATCCCTCTTCAAAACGGATACACATTTCCTCTTCGGTTGGTACAATTTCACGAGCATATTTGCTGAAATATACAAATTCTCTGTCATATTCAGCTATTGACCGATTTCCTTGTCGCAGATCAAGGAATTCTCTTTTCTTTTTATCCAGATACCTCTTGCCAACATATTTCTTTTTAAATTCATTCTAAGAGAATTCCTAAGAAAATTTTCTTCCGGCACCACAGCTTTTATAGTCATCCACCAATTATAAGCTTCCTCTTTTAATAAAGAAATAGCACATCTCAAATAATTATCTAGGGAACAAGTCCTTTCTCTAAAAACTCTTACTGTATTTTGAAGCCAATACTCAGCTTTGATTAGGTCATCATCTGTCTTGCCCTGAAATTCTTCGACTCCAAATTTTTTGAGTTTTTCTACCGAAGTACGTTTACTGGATTCAGTTACCAAAGGAGGTGAGGTACAATTGAGGGTGCTACAGATGGTGCAGTAGAGGGGGAGTTTGCTGAGCCTGATTTTTTTCTTGTATCATCTCATTAAACCATTTGTTCATAAACCCATAAAACATATTTTTGAGTTATTGTTCTTGCATCAGAGAAATTACGACACTATTACTTGTCTCATGTTCAGATATTTGTACTCTACTATTAGCTTCATCACGTTCAGCATATTCAGATCTAGCAGACATCTTTACAATCTATAAGAAAAACAAATATTAGACCGGATCATACACATCACACTATCATAGATTTATATGGCATGTATTTTCGGACACCTTGTACATTATATTCATTATGAGAATCGGCTAAACCGAAGCTCTAATACCAATAAATGTAACACCCCTAACCCTTATCCGTCGCCGGAATAGGGTTACAAAGCATTATCAGACTTTACGAACTAAATATAGACATTTCACAACTTTATTACTCATATTAAGAATCAATCATAATACACTCATGTTTTCCCTTAGATGGGTCATCGAGGCCCAAAATACACAATAGAAGTGAATTGGAACTAAATCGAACACTTAGGAAATTTTTCTCGAAATCTTAAAATTTTTCTTAAGAGGAGGGGACACACACCCGTGTGGCCAAACTGTGTGGCTCACACAGCCAAGAGACACGCCTGTGTCTTAGGCCGTGTCCAAATTAGGATAGCTACTGACTTGGGTCACATTGCCAACCACACGCCCGTGTGCTAGGCCGTGTGCAAAAACCTGGGCATTCTGTTTTGTGATTTTAATGTGTAGGGGACATACGGCCAAACTACACGCCCATGCACGGATGAGACACATGCCCGTATCTCTGCCCATGTGGACGAAAATAGACCATTTTAAGGCCATTTTTCTCACCTTTTTATTATCCACCTGCACTCAACATTGAAATACACAAATATGTCTCAACCAAGCAACCAATTCAAACCAAAACATGTATTTGACATAATAAATTGACCCATAACTCAAATGTTTAAATTTGACAAACTAACTTCATTCATTATTTACCAAAAACTTTTATTTACGTACATACAAACACTCATATGTACTTAACTAACAATCATAATTATACATACAAGTTTAACCCTTTTTAATCCATCCTTATACATGCCATATAAACTATAAAATGTACAACAAAATCTACTAGAGTAGTCTGGATAGTGTAGCTTGATGTGTTGATTCGATCCACCGATCTCACGCTAATCTACAAAGAACATTAAACAACACGAGTAAACTTAATGAAGCTTATTAAGTTCGTTGGCTTTAAACATAAATCTTACCGAACATACTATAACAAATTATTCAAATAAATCATTCAATATATAATTCCTGCCAAACACAACTTCAATCGATGAATTCACTTATTTCAAATCATTATCAATAATAACTTTAAATCTTCAATCATGAATTCCAAATGTCACTTACCAACTTTTGTCAAATTGGAGAGCGTCTTATGGGTATGAGTACATCGAATACAGAAGCCCGAAGGCTGAGCAGAAGCACATGAGTGCTAAATAGAAACCCATAAGGGTTGAACGGAAGCTCATAGGAGCTGAACGAAAACCCATAAGGGTTAAACTGAAGCTCGAAAGAGCTAAACGGAAACCCATTAGGGTTAAACGGAAACTCATATGAGTTAACTGAAGCTCATGAGAGCTAAACTGAAAGCAAACATGGGAATTCACAACAAATGCTGAACCCCGATTTACTTGGGTAATTTGCTGTCAATTCTTCTTTTGCACTGAACGACTGTACGTAATCCCGCATCCCATTCACTTCAATTTTGTGATTTTAACAATAAATTTATTTTCAACAAATAACATGAACAATTACATAATATCATTTATCAATTTAACATTTAACATTTAACATTAAAGTTTAACCATACAAACTTATCTGGGCTAATTTGTAAAATTTGTTGTAGCTCAGGAACTATTCAAATAATTTCTCTTTTCCACGATTTTCTTTGGGCTCTTAATCTAAGATATAAAATTATTCATCCATTAGCACATATTTCAGCCTCATTTCACTTTATAATTTATACCCTTCAATTTTTGAAATTACACATTTACCCTAACTTTTAAAGTTTTTTTTACAATTTAGTCCTTTTTATTTAATTAACTATGAAAACGTTAAAATTTTCTAACGAAATTTTAATATTATCTCAATAATACTCCATAAATATTTATAAAAATATTTACGACTCGATTTATGAAATCAAGGTCTCAATACCTCGTTTTCAAAATCACTTAACCTAATAATTCCTTCTAAAACACAAATAACTAATTTTTAGCTTTCCTAAATTCTCAATTAGCTCATAAACACTAACTAATAGAATTTAAGACACCACTAAAAATTAGTCTCGAAGTACTATTTTTGACACCCCTGAAAATTAGGCTGTTACAAAGCTCCACGTGCCTGGTTTGATAAATTGAAGCAATTTCTTATCTCTAATGGGCTTGTCTTGGCTAAATCTGATGCTTCCTTATTTGTTAAAGTTGCAACCAAGTCCATCATTTATGTCTTGATTTATGTGGATGATATTATTATTACTGGAAGCTTGATTGATGAGATAAACTATTTTGTTCAGCAGCTGCATAACGAATTTTCCCTAAAGAATTTGGATGATCTTCATTATTTTTTAGGTGTTGAAGTCAGTCGATCATCTACTGGTAGTCTCCACTTGTGTCAGTGCAAATACATTCAGGATCTTCTTGACAAGTGTTCTCCATCTAATGCAAAAAGTGTTCATACGCCAATGACTAGTTCATCTACATTATCTAAAGATGAGGGTACTCGTCTTGCTGACCCTACTGAATACAGAAGTCTTGCTGGAGCTCTTCAATACGTGGTTTTAACCTGGCCAGATATTGCATATGCAGTAAATCATGTCTGTCAATTCATGCATGCCCCTACTACAGTTCATATGGTAGCGTTAAAACGTATATTGAGGTATTTACATGGCACTATTAGTTATGGGCTAGTGTTTCGTCGATCCGACAAACAATCTTTAGTGGGTTATGCAGATGCCAACTAGGGCCTAGATTTTGATGACCGTCGGTCCACTACAGGCTATTGCGTCTACTTTGGTCATACACCTGTCTCATGGTATTCTAAAAAACAACAAGTTGTTTCTCGCTCTACGGCAGAGGCTGAATATAGGAGCTTGGCTACAACTACTAGTGATGTTGTGTGGGTAGTTTCTCGACTTACATAATTACAAATCGGTTCTACTGATCCTCTTGCTATTTGGTGTGATAATTCCAGTGCAGTTGCTGTTGCTGCTAATCCGGTGTTATACTCCAAATTTAAACATGTCGAACTTGATTTATTTTTTGTTCGCGAAAAGGTGGCTATTGGCTCTCTTATGGTTGGTGAAGTACCAACATGTGACCAGGTTGCAGATATTCTTACTAAACCATTATCCCTCTCTAATTTTGCTCAGTTTCAAAGTTTACTTTGAGTCTTACCCCTTGAGAAGCTGGATGAATGTTAGAGTAAAAAGATTAGGGACTGTTAGTTTGTTATCAGTCAGTTACTGAGTCTGGTGTATAATTGGTTAGGAGCAGTTATTCATTTTAAAATATATAAACATCATATATGTAATTGATGAAGGAAGATATGAATACTAAGCAAATTTCTAAGTAAATTCAATTTTATCAAATTGTTCTTTGGTTTAGTATAGTATTTTACAATCCAAAACAATCATTATTAGCCACTAAACCCAATTCAGATTCGTCTTCTACCGAATTATTACAAACTTCTACAACTCGAATGATACGTTTCTACAATGATAGCAGCGACCCTCTTCTCCTTTAGCCGTGAAAGAGCTTCACGAACTGCTAATACCATGGATATGTTGGCCTCCATACACCCATCCCTATAGGATAAGTCTACAGAACCATATTTTTACAAATTACATAGACTAGCTCGCATTTACCTTCTTATATCAATGGATAGAAAGGTTGGTTGTCCAGGGAAATTTAATACCAATAAAAATCATTTATAACTTAATAGTTAACGCTTACATTTGCTTCAAAGATGTTAATTCTTAGGGATAATATAATTTTTAGCCATTTAACTTAATAATTAAGTCTATTTTAGTATTCATATATTTTTTACTCATTTTTATACTTGAACTTGTCAACTAGATTCGAGACTGGATTGATTAGTTGGGCTAATTGAACTAAAAATTGACTGATATATTAGTTTGAACAAAGTGATTGAACCAATTTAATAAATTGTTTATAAATTTTTAATTAATTAATTAATTAATTATTACTCATTTTTATAAGTGGTTGAACAAAGTTATTATTTAAAATTATTTATATTTTTTAATTTTCAAGTGATGATGTGGCATAATGAGATTGTGCCATATCATCCTACTTATATATTTTTTAAATTTAGGAACCAAAATGAATCTAACTCAAGTTTAAGTATAAAAAAAAAAAAAACCACACACATTAAAATAAATTTAATTGTCAAGTTAAAGTGAAAAAATTATATTATCCCAGAGGGAACGGCATACAAGCAAACTTTGCTGAAATCTATAGGTTTAAATTCTTTTTTTTTTATCAGAAACATTTTATTAAATTAACAAAATAATTTAAGTAAAAGATTACATTCATTTCAAAATCTAAATATTTCAAAGAAAAGTAGGAGATATATTTATTCAAACAAGACAAAAATCCAATAAAAACAAACATAGGATTAGGAATTTATTGTACCATATTAGCTTATAAAATTAAAGGATTAAAAAATGAGAGGAAAACGTTATAGAAAAGTGTGTAATTTAGCAGAGGAGTGGAGAACTGCAGGCTCCTAAACCCTAAAAACAGTCGAAATTGGAGGAAAAGGATCCCACATCACCACAATACATAAAATAGCACCCAACCCACTTCCATAAATTAAAGAGCTAATGGAGAAATAAAAGTCACGGAGCCGTGCGGTGAGCACAAAGCGAACTATTCTTTCGCCTTTTACTAAAGAATACCGTGTGCTTGCCGCTCTTAGCGGCATACGCCTATTTTTGGAGGGTGGTTCTATGTGGAACGCCTCTATCAATTGTTAGTGAAAGACTTTAAAAGCTAGTTTCAGGTATTAAAAAGAAAAAATCAAAATATCACATTCTAACTTCGAAACTCACCAATTCCCAGTAGGAATTTATGAACATTAGGCCATCCTTAAACTGAGCTCCAGCTCTGGTCTTTTGCATCAACCATTGAATGTAAACTTGAACCTTCTGGAATTCCTAATGGAGGATCTTGGCATGCACAGTTATCAACCGTATATAATTCCCATTCCTTAATTCCACATTTCTCCAAAGCTGAAGATAATCTGTTGCTCTGTGTCTGTTTAGGGTATGTCCCATCCGGACTAACCAGCACTGCTCCAGTATACGATTGTCCGGCCACTCGTGCTGCCCCATGGTAATGGAACAGACCCCAGCTAAAATCTTCTGATACATCTACGATTGTCCAATACTCGTTCGAAACAACCCCGTTATCCAAGACACTGAAGTAAAATGTCCCTGGAACGTTTGCTCTCTTGACTCGATATTTACGACGCCTCCAAACCAATTCTCCTTCTAAAGTTTTAACCTGAAAAACTGGCTCGTACCAAAACGACCCCTTCGCCTTTCCCCTGTAAAATAGCTGGTACTGACATGGGAACTGATCATAGGCTGGGTTCTGCCCTGCTACGACTCGCCAACTCCAATCCAAACTCCCCAACCAACCAACAAATAAATCTTCGGCGGTTTCATGGCACAAGTCCTTCCCTCGAAACTTAAGCATAGGCTGCACGTACGGCTTTTCGGGGATCTTCGCATCTAAATCAAGACAATTGTTTTTCTGAAGAACACACAGAGAAAATGCTTCTAGTTTCGGACTTTCAAATGAAGCAATACACCGATAATTACACACCTGATCTACAGGGCTGCATTTGTTCAAGCATTGAAGTGCTTTCCTACAATTCGGATCCATAAGACAATCCACTATCTGAGGTCCACAATTCTTCACCATACAGTTCAGGGTTGAAAAGCCCTTTGATCTCAAGTTCTTCAAGATCGGGACTGGCTGAATATAAGCATTGATAATAACCAACAAACAGAACCTTATATCGTCAGAATTAAACCTGTCCCATGCCTCCGATACGGTTTGCACAACTTCCTTTGTTTCATCTGTTTTCTTCAGTTGAGAAATTCCCACCAATTTGTCAAAGATACTTCCTTTCATTTCACTGTGGACATAAGAGCCTCCTAATTTGTTAACCAAACCCGGATCGGATTCAAAGCAGATTACGTTAGGGATGTTTCCGCTATTTGTCCCAATCCATTTCACCGAGTCTTGATTAGTAACAGCTACAACTAGCAAAATATCTGCACAAGCCAATTCCTTTTGCAGATCCATGGCTGTTTGATCATTAGATTGATGGAAATTGTCAGTGAAAACAACCATTTCATATCCTTCATCCACCCATTTCAATCTTTTTGCCTGATCAGTAGCATAAACAATCAAGAAACCATATATAATTCCCAAAATAGCACTATCAAAATTCCACACTTGCTCAATAAAAAAGTCCATTAATGTAAATGCAACACTACAAAATAAACTGATAGATTTTTAGGTTCAATTGCAAGTTTTGCTACACTAAATTTACTATCAATGTTAGTAAAATTGTAAAATCATAGACTCTCTTTTTCTTAATTTTTTTGTCGAAATTTTAAATCTATATGAAAAAAAAAATCCCAAATAACTTTCGAAATCTTAAAATAAAAGTAAAATGAGAACGAACAAAAAAATGAATTTTAAGAAAATATCAAGTAAAAAATAGTCACACTTACGGTGTGCATCATAACCTCCTCCCAGGGGGTGCATTTTAATGGGCTGACGCTTCCTTGGCCGACCACTGCCACAATCCTTACCGGCGGGTCTTTTTGCTCCGTCACCGCATTTTTTTCCTTCTCCGTCTTTAGAACCACAGTAACAGTTGGTCTAGAGCTGGAAGTCGGATGAAGTGGAAAACGAGAGGCTCTGAATCGATGGTTTGGCAGAGGTAACGCGGTGTGGATGGAGGTGAAGCAGCGTTTGAGCGGAGCACCGGTTTTGGATTTGGATAGAGGTGGAGGCGGAGGTTCCAGAACCAAGCTCATGACTTTACGGGTTTGAAAGGTAAGAGTGGGAGGGAGAGTTACTTGGAACGCTAAACTAAGTAGGATTGAAAATGGTGGTTGGTTGTTAGAGGTGTGTAGAACCCGCCCGCCTTTTCCAACTTGCTAGAACCGGCGTTTCAATACGTGGCGTGTTTCTGTTGAAGGATATGTTAACATACGCTCCGGTCCTCTTAATTTTATTATTAAACAAATTGGTCCCTCTAAAAAAAGATAAGAACAATTTAATTTTGTCAATTTCGAAAGTAAGCAACTAAGGACAATTAATAAAAGCGATAATGTTTTTAAATAATTTTACATGCATTTGACTAGTATAATAACAAATTTAGCTCCCGTAATTTACACATTCTATCAATTTGATCATAATTTAATAAATTTAACCCACAATATTTTTGTAAATATGTAAATATTTGAGATTAAATTTGTTGAATTTTTTAAAATCAAGCCCAAATTAATATATATATATATGTAAACATTGAGGGATAAATTTATTACTATATCAAAATTAAACACAATTGGTGGCGACTAATTGATAATTTCAAAATTAAAAGAGACTAGAGAAGTGTTTTATCCTCCGAAATATTAATTCAGAGAAGTTAAATTATGTTATTAGTCCCTGCACTATCCTTAGATTGTAAATTTAGTATTTATATCCTAATTTTATCAAATTTAATCCCTATAATTTATAAAATTTGAAATTGAAGTGAATTAGAAAGTTGTGTACTTAAGTGAGCAGTGATGTGGTGTGGATTATGTTGTAATTTAAAATATAAAGTTTGAAGTTAGTAACAACATTGAATTTCACCAATTCTGAATCAGATTGGATTGTGTGTATTTCAGCATCACCCACTTTACAGAAGGCATTGCCCAGCGGCTGCATCATCGCAAACGTCAATTCTCAATTCCAATTGTGTATTATAAAAAGAAAACCATAGCAGCCTCTTAAAGATTCTAATCCCATAACTTGTCCATTGGTAAGATTCATAATAATAAATATTGTTGCACAATCAAATTCTCTATTTTATATGTATTATCTCTATTAATATATTTGTGTAAAATTATTTTAATTTTACATTTTTATATGATAAATATTTTAAGAATGAAGAAATAATAGAGGATACACGCGATTATCACTAAACTTGGTTACAAACTTGTGAATCGTCGTATCCTCGTACTTTTCACAAATGCCAGGGGATGAATGAAATGCAAAATCCAACCTTCAAAACCTTTCGTGTATATATATATATATATATATATGTGTGTGTACAGACTATTTTAACTCAAAAAGCATTTTCAATTGAGCGGGGCGTCACCGCAAACGTCACATTTTCAACTCCAATTATTACTTCTTTTTTTGGTGTGTATAAGAACCCATAGCAGCCTCTGCAATTATCCTCATCTCATTAACTGTCAAGTTATAACTAGAATACCGACTCATCATCTGTCCTTCAATGGCGGACCACCAACAACAACACCCCCAAGTCCTCTTAGTAACATTCGCTTCTCAAGGCCACATTAACCCTTCCCTTCAATTTGCCAATAAACTCATTAACAGTGGCGTCCACGTCACGTTGATGTCGGCTTCTTCCATGATTCACCAATTCAACAAAGCTTCACCTGTCCATGGCTTGTCCTACGCCTATTACTCCGACGGCTATGACCATGCCTTTCAACTTTCCGGTGACACGAATCATTACCTGTCCGAGACAAAGCGTCACGGTACTCAATCCTTGAGAGAGTTTCTTGCTGATCAAGGCACTAGGTTCACTTCCATTGTTTACTGTACTCTTCTCCCTTGGGTGGCAACGGTGGCTCGTGAGTTTCACATCCCAGCCACCCTCCTCTGGTTCCAACCTGCTTCTCTTTTGAACATCTGTTACCATTACTTCAAGGGATACGATGAGATCATTACCAAAAACATCGATGACCCCACGTTTACAGTTCAAATGCCGGGGCTGCCACCGCTTTCTCGCCATGATTTACCTTCCTTTTTCATACCGTCCAATCCACAAGCTATGCCACTCTTAACCATGAAAGAACATGTACAAGTTCTTGACCAAGAGACCAACCCCAGAGTTTTAGTTAACACGTTCGATCTATTAGAAACTGAAGCCATAAAAGCCGCTGACAAGTGGTACAGTATGGTCGGAATCGGACCACTAATGCCAAACCTTGCTGAAACATCCATGGTAGGTGATCTTTTCAAGGTCACAAAAGAGCATAGAGAAATGGAATGGCTCAACACAAAGCCTGAAACATCAGTCATTTATGTCGCATTTGGGAGCCTTTCCACATTGGCTAAACCACAAATGGAGCTACTCGCGAAGGGGTTGCTTGAAACTGGGCGTCCATTTTTGTGGGTGATAAGGGAAAGTACTGATGAACAAGAAAAGGGTTCATTGAGTAGGTTAAATGAACTGAAAAAGCTAGGGATGATAGTGCCATGGTGCTCACAAGTGCAAGTTCTTTCCCACCCATCGATCGGATGCTTTTTAACACACAGTGGGTGGAACTCGACGTTCGAAAGCTTGGTTTCAGGGGTACCTATGGTGACATTTCCTCAATGGGTAGACCAAGGAACCAATTCAAAGCTCGTCCAAGATGTATGGAAAACAGGTGTACGTCTAAGACAGAATGAAGATGGAATGGTTGAAGCTGGTGAGATAAAAAGATGCTTGGAAATGGTGATGGGAGGTGAAGAAATTAGAAAGAATGCCAAGAAATGGAAGGATTTGGCTAAAGAAGCTGTGGAGGAAGGAGGGACTTCATATAACAACATTAAAGCTTTCGTGGAAGAGCTTACAAATAAATAAATAAATAATTCCAGTTATTTTATATAAAATAAATAATTATAAAATTTTAGTTTATTTCCAGACATGATCTAATATTGTTAAAAATGAAATCCGATAATTGAGTCGTGATTTTATAAATTTTGTTTGGTGTATTAAATAATACATATTTTTATTTTATATTTCGAATATAGTGAAATTTTTATTTCTTTAAAATGAATGGAGAAGATTATTTGATGTTTAGGTTTTTTAATTAATTAATATTGAAATCTTCACCTTCTCTTAATTAAAGCATTGCCACTTCAAAAAGACACGAATGATCAAAAAACATAAAAAAAGGAATTAATCATTGCAAAAAAGCTATACATTTAAACAAACCTAATTGGATTTCTTTAAAGTCCTAACTACATCTTTACTTTGTTGGGATTATTTAAAACAAGAATATCTAGAATTTACTCCAAATATATCCAAATAATATTGTTTATACTAATCCTATCATGAAAAATAATATAATACAATATTTTAAAATTATTATTATTATTAAAAGTAATAAAAATATTTGAAAAAATTATTGACTGTAAGAGAAAAATTTTAAAATTTGTTAAAGTGGTTGAATTTGTGAAAATCTCTTCTTACACAAATAATAATATTATACAAATTAAATTAAATTTTAATTAATTTTTATCTAATCACAGTATCAAGTTCAAAAAAAAATTAATTCTAATTAAAATATTTACACAAGCCTAATTTGTACCGAATTTAGATTTAATATTTTATCCAAACTTGATTTATATTAATTTACAATTATTCGTGCTTGGACCAGCTTACCCAACTTATAAAATCAAAATCATGGTATGAACAACTACTCAAACCAGCAAACCAACAATTTGTTTTGGATTGATGGTATATTTATTTTTAGTGAGGTTAAAAATATTAGTAGTGGTTAAATTGATTATTATAGTGATGAAGTTAGATATTATAGCGGTAAGATTAAAAAAAATAGTATATGGGTTTGGATTCAAACATAACTATAGCGATTAGGTGAGAATATAAAATAATTATTAAATATATGAAATTAGAAATAATTTATAATAAAAAATACCATGAATAACATTTTATTAAAATTTTGTATATAATAAAAAATAAATTATTTAAAATTTACAAAATTAATAAATAATTAAAAGTTTTTACAATCATATTTATATCTAATAATAATTTTATCAATAAATAATTAAAACGTTTGAAATCCAAATATTTATTATTTTATTTAATATTCCAAAACTAATCATATAGTTGTTGAATGTATTTTTACTTTATATTTTATTTGGGATAGTTCTATATTCTATGTTATATTTATATTTATCTATTTGTATTTTCTTACTTTTATATTATAAATTTTATTTGATAATGTTATTTTTTTGAGCCATTATCTAGCTAGCTTATTTTACTTATTAACAAAAGAATAGAAAAGAGTCTGGTTGCATTTAGTTTTCTTTATTTAAAAATGAGTAAATGAGTCTTTGTACATAAGATTAAAGAGTGAATTGGTCATTCTGTTAAAAGTTTCATCTATTTTTATTATTAAAAAATAGTCCATATATCTCATGAGGTACATATAACACGCTATATGTCATTGTTTAGTTAATCTATTAGCTATGTCAGCTTTTAACTCTAGAATTGAATGAAATTTTAACAGAAAAATTAATTTACTTTTTGATATAACGTACAAAGATTATTTTATCATTTTTAAGTAAAAAGAAAAAAAAATGCAATCTAGAGGCTCTATGATATTTTACCAAAAATAACAAAATAATAAAAGAGAGCAAAGTAAAGACCAGGGCTGACAACCGAAAATGGAAATATGGGCACGCTCAAGGCTTTAGGATTATAAGGAATTATATTATGGGTTGGGTTTTAAGATAATGGGTTTAGATTAAGTTATAAAATATACTGTCCACAACTTTGTTTGAATAAAGAATGGGCTCCATGTTTAGATGGATAATTTAAACTTTAAATACATTTATTGGAAATCAAGCAAATCCATATGGTAGCTACCTAGTAAGGGGGAAGTTACAAAATTCTTTTATATTGTAATTTTTATAATAGTAAAAATATAATTTTATCATTTTAATAGTTTATATTTTTATAATTTTTAAAAGATTAAATTAAATTTTTATCATTTTAAGGAGTCAAAATGTAATTTTACATTTATTAATTTAAATTTTTAAAAATTTTAAAAGGATCTAAATAAAAAAAAATCATTTTATGGGGGAACATACCCTACCAACTCCCCTAGCTATGTCACCAATGGAAATATTAGGTGTAGAGGTGCTCATAGGTCAGGTTGGGCCTAAACATGATATCAACATACGTTATGTTCACCCAATCCTTACCTGACTCAAAATCTGAACCTAAAATTTTACACAAACTCACCCATATTTGCAAAAGATTAATCCAAACTTATTTTAGGCCCACCCATATTATTCTTTGATGATTTTTAAAAATTATTTATTTTATTTTAATATTTAATAGTTTTATACATTTTTTTATTTATTAAAATTTTTTATATAATCATCTTAATATCATTTTAATATTTACATAGAGGAGTATCATATATTTAGTACATGTTTATTTTTTTAATGTATTCTAAATTATATAATATATAAAAATAACATAATATAAAATATTATAAACTTCAAATGTGCTGGACTTAGGCATTGAATTTTCAAGCTTGAACCCGACTCATATTTTAAACGAATTTGATTTTTTTGCTCAATGTCATTTTTTGGACTTAATATTTTTTCCTAAACTCACCTAAATTTCAAACAGACCTGAATAAGTGAACAGCTCTAATTAGATCACTTTGCATTTTGTTAAATAGAAAGTTTTGTTTTCTACTGGAAAAATATAGCTCCACTATTCAAACTATACTTTATAGTAACTACTTTATGTTGTTTCTAAGCCAAGTAAACAAACAAAATAAAAAACATAGTAATATAATTTATCTCAGTTGTTTTAGCCAATTCAATAAAATTCTAGGTATTTTAAGCTATCCATACCCTTTAATTAGTTTTTAAAAAAGAAAACACGAAAAAAAATTAGAAGGATGAAATATTGAAGGGATAAAAATTTAGAATGGTGGAAAACATATTTTTCGTTTCATTGGTATGTTTAGTAAAAAAATGAAAAAAAATGAAAAGAAAATAAAATTATTTTCATCTATTATTTGGTAGTGTTGAAAAATGAAAGGAAAAAAATAAAATATTTAAAAAAAATACATAATTTTAAACTAACACACACATCTCTCTCATTTTCTCTCCTCTCATTTTTCCAATTTGAAAATATTAGTTTTTATACATTAGGATTAGAGGTGTCCATGGGTCGGGCCGGGCCGCATTCGGAGCCGGGCTCGACTAAAAAATCATGCCCATTTATTGGTCTCGGGCCGGGTCAGGCCCAAAAATAGGCCTAAAATTTTGCCCAAGCCCAACCCGGATAAAAATACTAAAACTCAGGCTCGGCCTGGCCCGCCCGTATTAATTTTTTATATTATTTTTAAATATATATAATACATCAAAAATACTAAAAACATCAAAATAAATATTTCCCAACAAATTTTAAAAAATATGTAGACTTAAATAACACTAAGATAGATGCAACTTAACAAGTAAATGCCTCTAAAATAAAAAAAAATAACAAATGCCTTTAAAATAATAACAAAATTAACAATAAAATAAGTTTTGTACAATATCCAAACAATAACAACAAAATAGTAGCAACATAATAGTAAAATGGTAGCAAAATAGGAAGAAATCAACAAGAAAATAACATTCAAAAATAAAAAAAAAATATAATTTTTTTTGCACTTTAGTGAATTCGGGCTAGGCCCGGGCTAAAAATACCTTACCCGAGGCTCGACCCATTTTTTAAACGGGCCTTATTTTTTTGTCCAAGCTCATTTTTCGTGCATATATTTTTGCCTAAACCCTCTTACATTTCGGGCGGGCCTTCGGGCCTGGCCGGGTAGCCTGACCCATGAGCACCTCTAATTAGGATGGAAAATTATCATTTTTCCTATTTTTTTCTTAGTTTTTTTCCCCAACTAAGTACACTCAAATTTATTTTCTTTCTACTTTTTCACTCCTTTCTCTCATTCTTCCACTTTCTCATCCAACCAAGCACACTTTAAAACCTGAAAAAGCTATTGGTTGTGACCTTTTTCTAATTTATGAACTCATTTGCAACATAGCAAAAACAACAAATACACCCTAATATATATGTACCAGGAAATGCTTATATGAAAGTAATATGTTTGCTATATTTTTGTTGGATAATTGAGTGGAGATAATAGAATCAGAGACTTATATGAAAATAAACAATAGACTTCGAGGCACAGATGACGCTTTCCAAAGAGAACTATTTGCCCTTACACAAAGTTGCTAGAGGGTTAAGACAAAGGTCTTCCCGAGATACAATGAAGTTTTGAATTTTCTTTGATTAGAAAAATCAAGAAATTCCCTAACTCTTACTCTAGTTTTTGAAAATAGGATTGATTGTAATTGTTTAATTTGTGAGCACCATAATGCCTCTATTTATATGCACTCAATGAATACAATTTTGAAGAGCCACAACCCTTTATATTGGACATATTTCTTCGGAGAAACATGTCCCACGGAAATGTATCCATTGGATGATAAATCATCACTTTTAATTTGAATAGTGCTCATGAAGAATTAATTTGCAATCTATAATTTCCAACAATCCCCTACTAGATTGCTAATTCCAGAAAATAAGAACACAACGATTATGCATAAAGAAAGGTGTCCGCAGATTGAATTTTCCTTTAGTGCAAACTCTCAAAGTATCAACAAAGTGAATGGTGGCTAGTCGCTTGAAGCATCACTTTTAAAATCAATACTGAAAAATTTCACAAATAACCGTAAAGTATTAGAGTAAGAGTTTAATTTGCTTTAGCATCGTTATGGCCATGTGCTCATCCCGTTTCATGAACATGTACGAGAGAAAACCATAAAAAAAATCTCGTTGTGGTGGCACCACTTCATGTCCATATAGGTGTAACACCCCCTAACCCTTATTCATTGCCGGAATATGGTTACGGAGCATTACTGGACTTTTTAGATCACATACGAATATTACATAATCATCTAACATACATATCATAATTTAAACATATCGTCCCTTTTATGAGCCCTCGAGGCCTAAAATATGTTTTAAAAACAAATCGAGACTAAATCGGGTACTCAGGGAATTTTTCACAAAATTTCAAAAAAAATTCTAGGTGTAGGGGACACGCCCGTGCCTCAGGCCGTGTCTGACCTTGTGTAACTCTTTGACTTGGGTCACAAGGCGAGCCACACGTCCATATGCTAGGGCATGTGGTTAATTTATTTTTCAAAAATTAGGAGCAAGTTTCACACGGCTAGGGCACATACCCGTGTGCTAGGCCGTGTGTCTCACACGGCTGAGACACATGCCCGTGTCTCTGCCCGTGTGAAAATATCTGGGCATTCTGTTCTGAAAATTTTAAGTTATAGAGGACATACAGCCAAATCACACGCCCATGTGTTAGCCGTGTGTCTGGTCGTGTGGACTCAAAATGAACCTTAAACATCAAGTTTACCCTTTCCTGCAACCTTGAACACCAAGCAACTCAAAAACCAATCGTTCAATCACTTTAAAACACGATTAAATACCTTTAAAACGTGTTAAATCAATCATCCTAGTTTCCTAACCAATGTACCCTTATAGGTACTTCATATATTTTATCAAAACAATTCAATATAACACCTTTCAAGCCAATTCTGAAATTATGATAATTTCAACCCAAATTTGCCTATATCATGCTCATTTATGCATCAACTTAACATTCCATATTAAATTTCAACATAACTCATATAATCATGTATATAAGTAACCAATATTATCTTATAACCTCAATTACATTCACTTCTCAAAATGACAAGCATAAGACCCCTAGTGTAACATCCCTAACCTGTATCCGTCGCCAGATTAGGGTTACGAGGCATTACCAATCAAATTACCACTCAATACGGTCATACAATTCAATCATGCACATAGTAATATTAACTCCTTTACAATAATTTTTTTAACTAAGTTTAACCAAATATAATCATGCATTGTATTTTATTCCAATATATGCGCATATTATACTTAATATGCAATATCACTTGGCAAATAAACCAAAACACATTCGGTATAATCAACCTCACCAAATGATCAAGTATAAAATTTTTAAACATCAGCGTCATGTACTCATTTTACCTAATTAATATAAACCATTTTAAATCACATACTACTAATCAAAGTATAATCAATTTACAAATTTAATAATCAAGCCAATTCATATGTATTTATTTATTCACCTCATGAATTATTCGGTTAACGCAATAATCTAAATTAAACTATTTCCACGGCATAGTACACACATATATTTTACACATAAATAATCTTTATAATAAGACCAATACAACAAATTTAACATTAACATTTTACTAAACACTTGACTAAATGATTTAAACTATCATTGCCAAATCACAAAGTTGATTATAATCATCATATATAATTTCATCACATAACTGAATACACAAGACTTTATAAACAGTTTCCAAATTGATTCATATATCAAAAACACCTCATATAAGTACCATGAAACCTAATTCCCCACCTGAACATATATCATGATCAAATCTATATAATCATAAACATCATTTCTAGCCGTTTGGATCCGAACCTATAAAGCCAATTTACAACCAAATACATATCCATCATTTTGCCTCATCACCAAGCCATATTATACAATCATCCAGCACACATTATACCACATTTGATACTTCCAAAATAAGTTTAAGTCATAGCCACATACACACTAACTTTAACATTATAATCAAGCCATTTTCGTATGGCTATATATATAAATATACAAACTTCAAAACCAAATATATCAAAACAAGCCTATACATGCCACATAACCAAATCTCAAAGCATTAGTTACCGAAATGATAACCGGATAGTGTGATGATGTCTCCAACAACTTCCAACTCGAGCAATTCACAGAAACTCTAAAGACATAGGAAAAACACACAGAGTAAGCTTCGAGAGCTTAGTAAGTCATAAGCAAATAAATAACTCAATATTAATATCAACTTAGTTTAATCAAACTAATTTATACTATCATGATCACATTTATTTTCAAGCTCACAATTTCATATATAACATATACTTCCATATACAAATTTTACCTTGACCGAATGTACATGTATCTATTATCAAAATAACATACCCTTTCAAAGCCATACTATCAATGTATATATAACCGAATATTTAAACTCTTATATACATATCTTCATAAATCAAACCATAATAACACATATATATACATAATATGTGGTCGAATATATTTTACAATTGACCAAATATGAAAACACATACATTTCATTTACAAAATCACATACACTTTTCATTTGGCCAATTATAGATTTTCATATACATATATACTCTCATTTATGTCATGAATACATAAGTAAACCGAATGTATACCTTTACATATGCATACATATAATTCACATTAACATGTAACATTTATATCATTAATTCGAACATTCCACTTGCCATAATTTCATAATTTAGTATGAATACATACCTGAGCCTTTTAAATCGATTTTTCATGTGTCAGAAAATAGCATTACATAACATTTTTATCACATATCTTTCAGCCAATTTACCTTCATTTCAAATAAGTAAACCACATTCACATACCTGATCACTTTAGCTCATTTAACACATTTGATTACTTTTACCGTTGTTCACATAAAATTTGCTAGGCATAAAGCCTAGTATAATACACCGGCACAGAGCCTGCTAGGCAATAAGCCTGATATAATACACCGGCATATAAAGCCTGCTAGGCAATAAGCCTAATATAATACACCGACATATAAAGCCTACTAGGCAATAAGCCTGATATAATACACCGGCACAAAGCCTGCTAGGCAATAAAGGCCGAACATCACTGATACAAAGTCGGTCTTACACATAATTCATATTTCAGAAATCCTAATTATTTCTTAATGTTCATATTAAGCTTTTCAAACATCATATCTCAATTGAATCGAACTTGTTCCCAAATCTCATAAACATTTATACATTCGGCTATAACTAATAAAAATTCACACAATTAAATTCAGCATATAAAGATCATATACATTCAAATTTTAAAACGTTTATTGCTTATAGACTTACCTCGGACAACAGTAATCGGAACGAGACGACTAATCGACCACTTTGATTTATTTTTCTGACTCGAATTCGTGGTCCCGAAACCACTGTTCTTACTAGGGTCTAAACCGGGCTGTTACAACTCTCCCCCCTTAGGGATTTTCATCCCCGAAAATCTTACCGAAAAGTAGATTAAAGATTTGTTTCCACATAGTATATTTCAAATTCACACAGGGCTACCCATTTCATATCTATTAAATCTCACGACTAAGATTTTAATCTGTCTTCCGCTATACATCATATTAAACCAAAATTGTTTATAACTGTACTGAATTACTTTCATTTTCTGCTTTATTTTGCTGATGATATTAATCTCATGCATTAGTTATTTACAAAGCTCGATCCTGAACAACGGAGTTAGATAACTACCACATATAATACCTCATACAATATCACTTTTATACTCACCTGATAATTTGTCAAATAGCAACAATTTTTCTTAGTTGCTTTCAAACTTTAAAACATAAGAATAAATAAATATTTCAAGAATTTTCAAAACAACCCCGCACTCACAGCTTACTGTAGTTTCTCCCAGAATTACCATATAAATTTTAGATTTCAATCTAAAACAACGATAACTATCAGCATGTGCAAACTGACAGTCTCTGATACAAATAACTCACCTGATTTATCAAAAGAGAAATCTATGTGTACGGAAAGACTTATTCAGACAGTTAACAATGATTCAAATAACATCTATCTTTTTCAATGATAAGAGATAATCCTGATACACAATTCATCAAAATTCTATTTCACCATTATTCAGATATCAAAGCATGCTGAAGTAGTCCTTAAGACGCTTAATAGTTAACTGCAACCTGTTGAAATCTCAGACATTTAAACGCGAGGTCAGAAATATTACGTTACATACCTATTATCAATACCACTTTCTCATATTATTGTGCCTCTTATTACTCCTATATAAACAGTCTAATTGACACTATGAGCCTTTTGGAACAATGGTTATACAATCTTAGACTTCTTGGTTTATACACTCTATTTCAAAGCAACAAGCAATCATCACCTTCACATTTGAAATTCTAAATCGGAAATCAATTTAAGCTGAACCCCTTTCTAACTTATAACTTGATAACACCTTTCTAAGTTTCACGAATTCACTTAGTAAGCATTAATTTAATTTCTAATCCAGCTAACATATAATCATCCCTTGATAAGATCAATCACGTATTCATCGCTCGTAGAGCACACCAAAGTTTCTTATTCAGATCATTTGAAACTAAAATCATTTCTCTCAGATAATATTATTTACTCACAGACTCAAAAGTTTTTTGACGATTCAAGCTAGCTTTGCTGTGCCAAGTTCAGATCTCGCTTTGCAACATCAAACATTTTAAACTCTTGCAATCATCAAATATGTCACATAACTCTTTTCATGTAGCTTTAACCGCATGGAATCATAAGATATCTTTATATACTCTATTATTGAACACACTTCAAACCGTTCATTGGCGCACGACTAATGATCATAAACTTTTTCTTTAACTCAGACTAAACCAGAACTGATATTTCTATTGATAATGTCTTCATGCACAAGAAAGTTTTAGCAATCGAACTAACTTTAATTTACCACAACACTCCCAGATAGAATTGTTCTAATAGATATAATTCTGCATCAAATCTTCAAGAATACGAATTCTTTTTCCAGATTATTCCTCAGTTCACACTTGTGCATTCAAAGTTTATTTCCAGTCCCATGTATAGATTCAAACACATATAACCCAATTAATTTTTCAATCAAATAATTCAGATCAGACTAAACCACTGAATCGGTCTTTTCGAAGAAATCTTTTCTTCTCATTAAAAAGGATAACCCAAACATATCATTATTCAGAAACCGCAATCATCAAATAGAAATCATAATGTCATAATAAGATTGACGTCTTCCCATAACAATAGATAATATCCCGGCTGTTAATAAAGTATCTGAACCTAGAAGAAAATCAAATATGATTTAAACAACTACCAATGCAGAAACACAACTTTTATAACTTTGATAACAGTACTGCAATACTTTCCAAATTTCAGAACAGAAATTATGATTATAATAGATATAGCCATTTCTGTCAAATAGATATCTCATATAGATAATCATATAAAATCATAAGAAAATTAGAATAGCGAAATTTCAACGTATGAAGCTACACAGGATTTCTGAAAATTTCAACCCATGTAGAATGATAATAATTCCGATGATATCCCAGAAATTTTCCAGAAAGAACGACGTCACTCATAAATACTAAAATCCACAATAACAAAAGTAATATAATATTCACATATATTCAACAGAACAATAGCTAGTAGAAACAGAATATTAGCATCATACAGAGTTTTACTGTCAATTTTCATATCCACATAAGAGAATAAATTTCAGAGAAAGACATAGCAATGTCGTACATAACCCAAATAGACCAATGATGCTTTTGTTTATAGCCATGTTTAGCTAATGTTCTCATACGATAAAAGTTCCTTCTGAAATTAAACAGTCACATATACTTCTGAGGATAATTGTACACATAAATTGCCCAGGAGAAATCATAGTATCTGCCCAACTGTAACTATTGCACTCAACCATCAATACAATTAAACATTATTCAACCGTCTAACTCTGTCATCAGAAATTTTCACATCATCCCTTCACTAATAGAAGTTAATTCAGAAAAGCTTCTAGCTAATATTTTCCTTATATAGCAAACCTGAATAGATAATTTAGTCAGGGTTAACTTCTTCTGTAATAGTGTCTTTGTATAATCTGAATAGTCTTCAGAACTATCCAATATCTCTTTTAATACTATCTTTATTTGCTGATTCATTTACTTTTCTAATCATGTTATTAATCTTCTAAACATGAACTTTTGTAATTCCACACTCGTAAACTTATTCAATCCAAATCTTACAGATTTCATTTTAACGTTTCACTGATAAGGGGGGTGAGGGTAGTAAAGCCTCAAATTTAACTTACGCATAAATGTGCACATCACATACTATCACAAATAACCAGTTCATTTACTACCTCAAATTTAACTTACGCATAAATGTGCACATCACATACTATCACAAATAACCAGTTCATTACTAATTTCACATTCTCAAATCATTTAATATTCATTTACTTTTAATCACTTTTATTCTTAACACATAATTCATATGCCAACTCAAATTACTAATTCACAATTAAAGCATTTCAGATAGTAATCATATCTCAAATATCATATCTCATATGCTCATATAATTATAACATTTATCAATTACAAAAATGTCATACTCATTGATCCATACCTTTATGAGTTTCAACTCATAATCAACACATTTCCATTCAAATATTTGAGTACACATTCCGTACTATCAGAATTAGCTCGGTTGGAAAACTTATCTGTCCCATCAAAATAATTTTCGTCAGAGTCGGGAGATATCACACTATCGTAGGTTAAATGTGGCATGTATAGCTAGACTCACATACGCTATGGTAGTCCTAGAACCGACTAAACCATAACTCTGATACCAATCAAATGTAACACCCCTAACCTGTATCCGTCGCCAGATTAGGGTTACGAGGCATTACCATCAAATTACCACTCAATACGGTCATACAATTCAATCATGCACATAGTAATATTAACTCCTTTACAATAATTTTTTTAACTAAGTTTAACCAAATATAATCATGCATTGCATTTTATTCCAATACATGCGCATATTATACTTAATATGCAATATCACATGGCAAATAAACCAAAACACATTCGGTATAATCAACCTCACCAAATGATCAAGTATAAAATTTTTAAACATCAACGTCATGTACTCATTTTACCTAATTAATATAAGCCATTTTAAATCACATACTACTAATCAAAGTATAATCAATTTACAAATTTAATAATCAAGCCAATTCATATATATTTATTTATTCACCTCATGAATTATTCGGTTAACGCAATAATCTAAATTAAACTATTTCCACGGCGTAGTAAACACATATATTTTACACATAAATAATCTTTATAATAAGACCAATACAACAAATTTAACATTAACATTTTACTAAACACTTGACTAAATGATTTAAACTATCATTGCAAAATCACAAAGTTGATTATAATCATCATATATAATTTCATCACATAACTGAATACACAAGACTTTATAAACAGTTTCCAAATTGATTCATATATCAAAAACACCTCATATAAGTACCATGAAACCTAATTCCCCACCTGAACATATATCATGATCAAATCTATATAATCATAAACATCATTTCTAGCCGTTTGGATCCGAACCTATAAAGCCAATTTACAACCAAATACATATCCATCATTTTACCTCATCACCAAGCCATATTATACAATCATCCAGCACACATTATACCATATTTGATACTTCCAAAATAAGTTTAAGTCATAGCCACATACACACTAACTTTAACATTATAATCAAGCCATTTTCGTATGGCTATATATATAAATATACAAACTTCAAAACCAAATATATCAAAACAAGCCTATACATGCCACATAACCAAATCTCAAAGCATTAGTTACCGAAATGATAACCAGATAGTGTGATGACGTCTCCAACAACTTCCAACTCGAGCAATTCATAGAAACTCTAAAGACATAGGAAAAACACACAGAGTAAGCTTCGAGAGCTTAGTAAGTCATAAGCAAATAAATAACTCAATATTAATATCAACTTAGTTTAATCAAACTAATTTATACTATCATGATCACATTTATTTTCAAGCTCACAATTTCATATATAACATATACTTCCATGTACAAATTTTACCTTGACCGAATATACATGTATCTATTGTCAAAATAACATACCCTTTCAAAGCCATACTATCAATGTATATATAACCGAATATTTAAACTCTTATATACATATCTTCATAAATCAAACCATAATAACACATATATATACATAATATGTGGTCAAATATAATTTACAATTGCCCAAATATGAAAACACATACATTTCATTTACAAAATCACATATACTTTTCATTTGGCCAATTATAGATTTTCATATACATATATACTCTCATTTATGTCATGAATACATAAGTAAACCAAATGTATACCTTCACATATGCATACATATAATTCACATTAACATGTAACATTTATATCATTAATTCGAACATTCCACTTGCCATAATTTCATAATTTAGTATGAATACATACCTGAGCCTTTTAAATCAATTTTTCATGCGTCAGAAAATAGCATTACATAACATTTTTATCACATATCTTTCAACCAATTTACCTTTATTTCAAATAAGTAAACCACATTCACATACCTGATCACTTTAGCTCATTTAACACATTTGATTACTTTTACCGTTGTTCACATAAAATTTGCTAGGCATAAAGCCTAGTATAATACACCGGCACAGAGCCTGCTAGGCGATAAGCCTGATATAATACACCGGCATATAAAGCCTGCTAGGCAATAAGCCTAATATAATACACCGGCATATAAAGCCTACTAGGCAATAAGCCTGATATAATCCACCGGCACAAAGCCTGCTAGGCAATAAAGGCCGAACATCACTGATACAAAGTCGGTCTTACACATAATTCATATTTCAGAAATCCTAATTATTTCTTAATGTTCATATTAAGCTTTTCAAACATCATATCTCAATTGAATCGAACTTGTTCCCAAATCTCATAAACATTTATACATTCGGCTATAACTAATAAAAATTCACACAATTAAATTCAGCATATAAAGATCATATACATTCAAATTTTAAAACGTTTATTGCTTATAGACTTACCTCGGACAACGGTAATCGGAACGAGACGACTAATCGACCACTTTGATTTTCCCCCCGGTCCAAATCCGAATTCCACTTTTCCAATCTAATTAATATCAAAATTAACTCACTTATTCAACATTTCATTAAATTTTATCTAAGGACACATAATCTGGGCATTTTGCATTTTATCCCCTAACATTTCACATTTTTACAATTTAGTCCCTATTTCAAAATAACACAAATTACTCAAAATTTCATCAAACCCAAGTTAGGCTGAGTTTAACTTAGGTCTCTAGCAGCCCATTTCTTTTATTTATTTCATGTTTTGACCCCTCCATTTACAAATTCTAAATTTAGTCCTTAATACACATTTTTATCAAAAATCACTTAATTAAACATGAAAATCAAACATCAAAGATTTTTTATTCATCATCAAACAACAATTTCATCACATAATAAACAATAGAAAATCTCAAATTCTTCATTAAATCCAAAAATTAAGGCATGGGTTTACTAGTACTCGAAGCAACAATCTCAAAAACGTAAAAATTATCAAAAACCGAGTAAAACACATACCCGAATTAAGCTTCCAAAGGTGCCGAATATTCAAAGCTTCCAAACTCATCTTTTTCTTTTCACATTCGGCTATGGAGAAAGGTGATAGCATAAAAAGACAAAAAACATGGCTTTTGATTTATTTAATTAAACTTTTTTTTAACATTTTACCGTTTTACCATTAAAATAAATTCATATTTACACAAATTCCAAACCAAATATCATCCACTATCTTATAAATGGGCTATTTACCATTTAAGGCCATCATATTAAAAATCCAAGGCCAATTGACACCTTTAACTAATAGCATGCAACTTTTACGTTTTACGCGATTTAGTCCTTTTTATTAAATCAAGCACACAACGATAAAATTTTCGAACGAAAATTTCACACATATCAATTCACATAATTTAAACACAGAAAATAATATTAAAATATTTTTCTGACTCAAATTCGTGGTCCCGAAACCACTGTTCTTACTAGGGTCTAAACCGGGCTGTTACACCTAGGTACATGCCGACACAAAAAGAAATATACATCACCACGTTTTGAGTTTGAGATCATTGATGGATGTGGAATCGGCAATCTGACTTTAACCTAACCTGCACACGGGAAATAAATTGTACGCTGAGTATTGTAAGAGTATGCCCAAAGATCAATCATGAGATGGTTGTAATAACATACTTGATTTACCATGTTTATTAATATAAGGCATTGCCATTATTATTTCAGTTTCTTTTCTGTTTGTAAAAATAAAATGTTTTATAATAATGTCCTGAGAATAATATGATTATTCTTAAAATGTCCTTAGTCAAGTATTATTGTTGACTAGGACAACAATAATGCATTAAGACTAACGTGTAGTTGATTGATGATAAATAGTTGTCATTGATATGGAGTGTCAGAATCAATGCATGAATATGTGTGTTAGAGAACAACATATTGGACTGACCCGCTATGAATATGTTTCTTGGATTATTATGTAATTGTCACAACATTACTCATAGTTATTAATATGAATATGATCCTCAGACTTGAGATCATCATTGCCCAACATCATGAGCTGTATATTTTGATACAGTCAAACGTACACTGTAACTGGTTGTTTTATAAAGGCTGATATTGGATATACCACAATTTATGTAGAGGGATATCATTGATCAATATAGGATAAGTCCCTCCTACATAATGGGAGTAATATCTTAGGTCACTTGGTTGAGTGAGACTAGAAATGCATGGCCATGCTCAAATAAGTTGATATGAGATGTCATACTTACTTGTGTATCATAGTCTACTCAAGGTATCAAGAAATATAGGATGGACTATGCAAGTGTGACTATTCCATGACTTGTGTCCATTCCAGAGATAAATGACTTAAGGATTAATGCATGAAAGGTTAACCACAAAAGCTTATGTCGAATCATGACTTCTTGTAACTTAGGTAGCAATGATGCATTGCTAGATGCCACTCATTGTTTGTAACATTAGAATCGTTCTAGTATTACTGCTAACGTTACAAGAACCTACAGGGTCACACCCTAATGGTTGAAATGAACAGAATAAAACATAGTTGGTATTGTGTTTGGTTGTCACATGAATTAAATTAGTTATAGAATTAATTTAATTGGGCAATCAAATATCGAACATATTATATGTACAAGGATGTTGTACACATAAGGAGAACATAATTCTATTAATATATGAATTTGGTTCATATATAAATTTAAATAAATATAGTTTACCGAAATCTTTATTATAATTAATATAATTATAATTTTCGGTTAAAACATTATTATATTTATTTATTTTAATTATGATTTTTATGTTCGGATTAAAATTTAATAAATTAAGAATTCGTTATATACATACCAATTATAAGGGGAGTTACATATATAAAGGGAAAAAAAACCCTAAAAAGTGAATATATATACAAACCCGAAGCTTTGCTACTAGGTCTAGCAAACACCACAAGCAAAAATATCTCTGAAAATAGTTTTGGGGATTTCTTCCGTTCATTGTCAACTGGGTGGATTACGTAGAGGTCGGGATCATAAAGACTGCGGCTTGGATTCGAAAGCAAAACAGTATTCTCATTGCGGAGGCTTCACTGTCTACTCAGATTAAAGTTTCGGTAATTTCAAAACCTTTTTCACCCTGATTTGTTCCTCGCACATGGATCCATGGTTTGGACCGCCGGAATATATATTTTTTCCGCTGTGCCATGGGGGTACCAGCGTTCCAACAAGTATAAACTCAGTGGTATTTCTATAATCCGAATGCTTAAAGGTAAAATATTATAACATACACATTAAATCATAAAATGACCATAATCATACAATTAATCAATTCATAGATCAAACATTTATAACACGTTTAATTCTTATCATTTGCTATCCCAGATAGTTTTTCATAATATTAACACAGATCATTTGAGCAACAATATTGTTCATTCATATCCAATTCATAAATATACAATTCATATGTCTCTAACCATATTTCAATTCACCATTCAATATCAATCATAACACTGTTTTATTCAATTACCCCTATTAACACGATTCGGACTCGGGCGGATACACAAATCCAACCAAAACACACCAGTTTGGTACCCAATGCCTCATTAGATAATTCAAAGAAATAAAATGATACCTAGTGTCTCATCGACTATGCCGAAGTAAATTGGTACATAGTACCTCATCGAATTTATCCTAAGTAATAATTTGACACCCAGGGTCTCATCGACTCGAAGCCGAAGTATCCCTGAACTCTTCCAATCTTATGGCATGCCATCTATATTCGACTCAGTCCGATACAGTTAATAGGGTTTCAATGCACTTTTCAATTGCCACAATTATCCAATATTCAAATTTCACATTAATCACAAATTCACATACATTCAAATCAATATCAAAATGCTAATTGCTCACCTCATTCACTTACCATAAACATTAAATAAAAAATACAACAATTAATATTTAGATTCGGATTATAGAAATACAAACCAGAACTTCCGAGCTACTCATTGTTAACTTTATCTTTTCCTTTTTTAACCGAGGTTTCTGACACAACGTTAGGTACAAAATTGAAACAATTAAAATTCATCAATACAACATAATTTTACAATGAATATTTCAAATTTTATTCAACATTTGCCTAAATTCCAATTTAGTCCCTAAACCAAGACTACTTTATTTCTTCACAATTAATTCTATATTTTCATTAAATTTCCACTTTAAACTAAATTTAACTTTATAATTTCACTGAAATCCCTAAATTTCAAAATTTTTACTATTTAGTCCCTATTACTCAAAACTTATAATTTATCCTACAATTCAACCCCTTTTTCATTTCTAACTTAAAAATCTATCAATTTAGTCCCTAATACACTATTTATTCAACATAAACAACATTTAAAAACTCAATAATTTCTAAAATTTTGACATGGATTAGGTAGTATTTAGTTATAGGATTCTAAAAACATAGAAATTACAAGAAAATTGACTTAACAATTAAGCTTTCAACTTTAAAATCCCTAGCTTTTCTCTTTTTCTTTTCTTTCTTTTTCTTCTCTATTTCATTTTTAACTTTGTTTCTTTTTCTTTTATTTACTTTATTATTATTATAATATAATATATATTACTTAAAATTTAAGTAATACTTATTTAATATTTTATACATATGTATATTATTTTTACACATGTACACTCAATCACCATACACTTGTCAATTTATGGCTCAATTACTTATTTAGTCCCTTCACTTTTCTCTAATCTATAATTCAACTTTCTCCCTATATGCAATCTAGTCCTTATACTTAATTATTCTTAATTTAAGCAAATTCACCTAATCAAAACTTAATTAACCACACAACTAGATTTGTAAATATTTTTAATAAATATTTATGAATCCATTTTACGAAAACGGAGACCTGAAAGTACACTTTTCGATACCTGTGACTATCGGGTCGTTACATGTCTCCCCCTTTAATAAATTTCGTCCTCGAAATTTACCTGAAAAGAGATAGAGGTACTGAGATCTCATTATTTCTTTCAGTTCCCAAGTTTTTTCTTCAACACTATGACTACACCATAACATTTTTACTGACGGAACTCGCTTATTACGCAACTCTTTTACTTCTTGTGCTAAAATCTCAACCGGCTCTTCTTCATATGACAAATCGGGTCGAATTTCAATATCCTCTGTCGAAATAACATGAGAGGGGTCTGATCGATATCTTCTGGGAATTGATACATGAAAAACATCGTGAATTTTTTGTAATTCTGGAGGCAAAGTCAAATGGTATGCAACTGGTCCCACTCTTTCTGTGATCTCATACGGGCCAATAAAATGAGGACTCAATTTTCTGTTTTGACCAAATCTCAAAATTTTCTTCCAAGCAAAACTTTGAGAAATACTTTATTGCTAATAGCATATTCAATATCTTGACGTTTCAGTTCTGCATATGATTTCTGTCTGTCGAAACCTGCCTTCAATCTATCTTGATTTTTGTTAACAGTGTCATTCGTTTCTTGAATTAATTTTGGCCTAGTTATTTTTCTTCCATTCAATTCAATCCAACAAATAGGTGATCGAAATCTACGACCATATAAAGCTTCATGCGGAGCCATTTGAATACTCGATTGAAAACTATTATTATATACAAATTCAGCCAAAGGTAAATAACGCTCCCAACCGAATTCAAATCAATAACACAAGCACAAAGCATATCTTCCAAAATTTGAATAACTTGCTCAGGTTGTTCGTCAGTCTGCGGATGAAAAGCTGTGCTAAAGTTAAGTCATGTACCAAGAGATTCATACAACTGTTTCCAAAATCTCAATGTGAACCGTGGATCCCAATCAGAGATTATTGATATAGGAATACCGTGCAATCTTACAATTTCTTGAATATAAACTGCAGTAAGTTTTTGAAGTTACCAATCAGTTCTGACTGCTATAAAATGAGTCGATTTCATAAGTCGATCAATAAACACCCAAATAGCATTTTTCTTACTCGCCGGCAATGGTAATCTCTTTACAAAATACATCGTGATACAATCCCATCTCCATTCGGGAATATTAATAGGCTAAAGTAATCCAGTAGGAACCTGATGTTCCGCCTTAACTCGCTGACAATTTAAACATTTAGCCACATATTTAACCACATCTCTTTTCATTCCAGGCCACCAATAAGATTCTTATAAATTTCGATACATTTTCATTCCTCTAGGATGTAAAGCAAAAGGACTGTCATGGGCTTCACAAAGTATCAACTCTTTTAATTCAAAAACATTTGGGACACAAATTCGATTATGAAATCTCAAACAACCATGTTCATCAATGCAGAAATTCTCTAACGTGCCATTCTGAACCATTTCTCTTTTCTTTACTAACTTGTCATCTTCTAACTTTGCTAACTTGATTCGATCAAACATAACCGGTTTGATTCTTAATTCAGCCAATAAGCTTCCATCGTCATTAATACTAAGCTATGCAAACATTGTTTGCAATTCAATCGCTGCTTTTCTACTCAACGCATCAACTACAACATTAGCTTTACCAAGGTGATAATCAATAACACAATCAAAATCTTTTAAAAGCTCTATCCAACGCCGCTATCTCAGATTTAACTCCTTTTGAGATAGAAGATATTTAAGACTTTTATTATCAGTATAAATATAACATTTCTCACCATACAAGTAATGTCTCTATATCTTTAGAGTAAAAATCACAGCAGCTAACTCTAAATTGTGCGTCGGATAATTGCATTCATGTGTTTTTAGTTGACAAGACGCATAAGCAATTACTTTTCCATCTTACTTCAAGACACAACCAGGGCTGCCCAAAGAAGCATCATTGTAAATAACAAAATCCTTTCTCGATTCTGGTAAAGTCAAAACTGATGCTTCTGTCAACATTTGTTTCAATTTCTCAAAACTTTCTTGACATTGATTGTCCCAAACGAACTGAACATTTTCATGCAACAACTTTGTCATCGGCAAGGCTATCTTCAAAAATCCATTTACAAATCTTCAGTAATAACCTACAAGTCCAAGGAAACTACAAACTTCTGACACATTTCTCAATGCTCTCCACTGAACAATTGCCTCGATCTTTTTCGGATCAACTCTAATTCCTTCTGCCAAGACAACATGCCCCAAGAATACAACCTCTGATAACCAGAATTCACATTTACTAAGCTTCCCGTATAACCGTTTCTCCTGTAATATTTGTAAAACAATTTTTAGATGTTGCTTATGTTCAGATTCAGATTTCGAATAGACCAGAATATCATCAATGAAAAATACTACAAATGATCTAGATACAGTTGAAAAATACGGTTCATAAGATCTATAAATGCTACTAGAGCATTTGTCAATCCAAAAGGCATTACTACGAATTCATAATGACCATACTGTGTACGAAATGTTGTTTTCTGTACATCACTTTCTTTCACTTTCAGCTGATAGTAACCCGATTTCAGATAAATCTTTGAAAAGACAGAAGCTCCCTTTAGTTGATAAAATAAATCATCAATAAGGGGTAACATATATTGATTCTTAATCGTCACCTTATTTAATTGACGATAATCAATACAAAACCGCATTGAACTGTCTTTCTTTTTGACAAAAAGTATTGGAGCTCCCTAAGGTGAAATACTAGGATGTATAAAACCATGATCCAGTAGGTCCTGCAGTTGTACCTTTAATTCTTTTAACTTCGTAGGTGACATACGATATGGGGGTATTGACACCGGAGATGTACCAATGAATACTTCAATTGCAAATTCAACCTCCCGATCTAGTGGTAATCCCTATAATTCTTCAGGAAACACATCAAGAAATTCACAAACAGTTCGAATTTTACTAAATTGACTTTCAACAGAATCTGAATTGATAAAATAAACTAGAAAAGCTTCACAAGCCTGATGAAAAAGTTTATTAGCTTGAATTGTTGAAATAATACAGGTTAACCCACTGGTTCGAATACCATTCATCTCAATCTTATATCCATTTTCACTCTGAACAACAAGCTTCTTTTTACAATAGTCCAAAATCACCCCATGCTCCGTAAGCCAATCCATTCCCAAAATTATATCAAAATCGCCAAATGGTATTATTAACAAATCAACCGGGAAGGTTATATTATGTCACATTAACAGACATCTCTTACACACCTGATCCACTAACACAGCTCTATTAAAGCATAAGTAGGTTTGAATGTAATAAAAATATATCTGTCACAACATCATTTGCTTCACCCTCCTTACGGATCCGTACAACATAAGCTCGAGCTGGTGTTTTGACCTCTAATTATTGGGTAACAACATCATTTCCCTTTTTGGCACCACCCTTGAAAAATGAACCACTTCGACTTGATCCACGGCCTCTAGAGGCAGGCACAAATCTCTAAGAAGTAATAGGTGTGACACTATTTTTTTCGGACAATCTCTAACGAAACGCTCTGTAGATCCACAACGAAAGTAGCCTCGAGTCAACCTCTAACTTCACCTCGATGCTTTTTCCCCCAATGTTTGCAATTCAGAATTTCAGTATTCTAAAATGGACCTTATACACTACCTGTAACACCCCTAACCTGTATCTGACGCCAAAACAGGGTTACGGAGTATTACCGGACTTATAACTTATAAAATCAAGCATTTCGTAAGCAATTATCATTCAAAAGAAAAACCATTCATAATCATTCATAAGGTAACATTCACCTCGATGCTTTTTCCCCCAATGTTTACAATTCAGAATTTTAGTATTCTGAAATGGACCTTATACACTACCTGTAACACCCCTAACCTGTATCTGACGCCAAAACAGGGTTACGAAGTATTACCGGACTTATAACTTATAAAATCAAGCATTTCATAAGCAATTATCATTCAAAAGAAAAACCATTCATAATCATTCATAAGGTCCCTAATACGAGCCCTCGAGGCTGAAAATAGACATTAAAAGTGATTCGGGACTAAATCGAGTACTTAAGGAAATTTTTTGGAAAACATGGAAAATTTTCAAATTACAGGGGACACACGCCCGTGTGGCCAGACCGTGTGTCTCACACGACCAAGGGACACCCCCGTGTCTTAGTCCGTGTGGGTATTCGAAATGGGATCACATAGTCGTGTCCCAACCCGTGTCCGACCCCGTGTAACTCACTGACTTAGGTCACACAGCCAAACTACACACTCATGTGCCAGGTCGTGTACCCTTCGATATGACCTCACATGCCTGTGTGCTTGGCCATGTGTTAGGCCGTGTAAAAACTGGAGGGTATACTGACTTGTGCCACACGGCCAAGCCACACGCCTGTGTGCTGAATCGTGTGAAGCTACTAACTTGGTTTTTAAAGAAGTATCAGGGGACACACGGCCGTGTCACCTGGCCGTGTGTCACACACGGTTGAGACACACGCCCGTGTGGACAAAAATAGGCTATTTTCCAAGCCATTTTTCTCACCCAAAGTGGTGCCAACCTAAGCTCAACAATGCACATACAACCATGGCAAAAATAGGCACTTAAAACCAACCAATATCAAGTTTATATTATGTACTAACCACACATACAACACGATATCAACATATACAATCAATTGCTCACTTTATAACATACAAAAAATATATCCAAAATGGACCGAAATGGTCAACCTCACATATGAGACCTTGTGCCTAAATTTAACATGCTTACCACATTTCAACTTCATCAATTTGGTACCCACAATATCAACTCATACCAAGGCATTCATATAGCAACCATACAACACATACCATAAGGTCATATATACACATTTACATAACCAAACACTAACCATATTCATGCCAAATCAAATAGCCAAAACACAACAAAACATATAGGCTACATTAGCCAAAACACCTATACTGTAACACCCCTTAACCCTTATTCGTCTCTGGAATAGGGTTACGGAGTATTACCGGACATTTCAAAGCAAATATAAACAATCATATAATAATATAACATACACATCATAATTTAATCATAATTTCCCTTTATTGAGCCATCGATGCCCAAATCACATGTTAGAAACAAATCGGGACTTAATCGAAAGTTCAGAAAATTTTTCTTGAAATTTCAAAAATTTTCCTAAATACAAGGTACACACGCCTGTGTGGCCAAGGGACACACGCGTGTGACCCTATGACATGCCCATACTTCAAGTCGTGTTCTACCCCGTGTAACTCCATGACTTACCTCACACGGTCAAGTCACACGCCCGTGTGCTAGGCCGTGTAGTTAATTTATTTTTCAAAAATTAAGTGCAATTTTTACACAGCCAGGGCACATACCATGTGCTAGGCCATGTTCCTCACACGTCTGAGACGCACGCCCGTGTCTCTGCCCGTGTGGTAATACCTGAGTATTCTTTTTTGAAAAATTTAAATTGCAGGGGACACATGATCAACCCACACGCCAATATGCTAGCCGTTTGTCTCACACGGTCTTGTCACACACCTGTGTACCAGGCCGTGTTGACTCAAAATGAGTCTTATACACTAAGTTTACTAACCCTGTAAATCTTGAACACCAAGCAATTCAAAAACCATTTATTCAACCACTTCAAAACACAATCAAACACACTCAATCATATTAAAATAAACAATCTAAGTGCCTAACCAATGTGCATATATAAATACTTCACATATTTCTATCAAAACAATTCAATTATACCTCATTGAAGTAAATCTAATATCAAGCCATTTCACCCCAAATATTTGCCTATTTCAAATTCATTTACACATTCACTTAAACATACCACATTGTAAACTGAACATAACATATATATTTATATAAATACCCAACAAAATATCATTTACAAACATTTTTCTACAATGACCAACATAAAACATCTTAGGTATATGCCATTACCAAAAAGAAATTTACTTCACCACTTTGAGTTCGGGATCTGCCTTGGATGCTGATTCAACAATTTGACTTCAACCTAACCTGCGCAAAGAAAACAAACTGTACGCTGAGTATAAACATAGTGGTATTTCTATAATCCGAAAGTTTTAAATAAAATGATAAAACATAAATATTTTAATAATCTAAAATTCTTAATCATTCAATTGATCAATTCATAGATAAATCATTTATCATACATTCAATCTTCATCAATATCTATCTCAATAGCTTTTCTCAACTTGATTATCACAATCATCTATCAATATAAATATTCTTTCCATGAATCTATGATTCATGTTTTCCATTTAAACAATTCAATTCAATACCTATTCCAATTTCATGATCAAAATCATTCAATATCATTCGTATTGCCAATTTATTTATTCACCCCTATTAGCAAGACTCAGATTTTGACGGATACACGGATCTAACCAAAACATACCAGTATGGCACCCAGTGCCTCACCGGATAATTCGAAGTAATAGATTGGCACCTAGTGTCTCATCGGCCATGTCGAAGTAAATTGGTATCCAGTACCTTATCGAATTTATCCGAAGCAATAATTTGACACCCAGTGTATCATCGACTCGTAATCGAAGTATCCCTGAACACATCCAATCCTATGGCATGCCAACTATATCCAACTCAGCCCGATACAGTTAATTGGGTTTCACTTCACTTTTCAATTTCAACCAATACACATTTCAACTCAAATAATCACATATACTTATAATTGATTTCATTTCATTTTATTTCATTTTATTACCACAATACCAATACTTACCTCAATTCCACTTACCATACATATTAAATAATAAATACAACAACAATTATTAAATTCGAATTATAGAAATACAAACAGTAATTCTCGAGCTACTCCTCGTTAATCTTATCTTTTCCTTTCTTAGTCGAGGTTTCTGGCTCAACGTTAGCTAGGAATTACAATAATTAAAAATCATCAATACAACACAATTTAACATTGAATATTTCAATTTATACACAACTTTTGCCTAAATTCCAATTTAATCCTTAATTAAATCTAATTTTATTTTCTTTAAAACTAATTCCATATTTTCATTCCATTCCCACTTTAAACTAATTTCAGCTCTCAAATTTCACAATTTAGTCCCTATTACTTCAAACTTATAATTTATTCTACAATTCAATCATTTTCTCAATTCAAACTTGAAATTCTATCAATTTAACCCCTAATACTTCAATTTATTCAACATAAACAACACCTAAAAAAACGCTAACTTTTAAATTTTCAACATAAATCAAGTAGTATTTTTTTCTAGGATTCTAAAAACATCAAAATTACAAGAAAATGGGCTAAATTGACTTACCAATTTAAGTTTGAACCTTTAAAACCCTAATTTCCTTCTTTTCTTTCTCTCTTTTTCTTTCTTTTTCTTTTCTCTTTGTTTCGTCCCTTTCTTTTGTTCTTTTTATTTCTATTGTTTCTTTATTTTATGTTTTAATTATATAATATAATATAATATAATATAATAATATAATAATATTTATATGTACTTAAATATTAAGTATGTATATATATAATATAAATAAATATATGTACATTACATATACACATGGAATTATATTTTCCATAGACTTGTCACATATGATTTAATGACTAATTTAGTCCCTTCACTTTTTCTTTAATTTAAAATTAAAATTTCACCTTTTATTTAATTTAGTCATTATACCTAATGACTCTCATAATTCAAACTAATTCACCTAACCAAAACTTAATTGACCACACAATTAACTTCATAAATATTTTCAATAAATATTTACGAATCTATTTTTCAAAAACAAAAGCCCAAAGATACACTTTCCTATAATCATAAATTTCGGGTCATTACATATACATGCATTTTAACCCCAAAATATGAAGTGCAAAGCACCAAAATGAGAGTTTGATAGTGTGAAGTGATCTCCGACGACTTTCGAATCGAGCGAGCTTCCAAACCACTATAAAACATGGAAATTAAAATAGAGTAAACATTTAAGCTTAGTAAATTTGTGAAAACATAGAATTAATCTTACCATATAACCTTAAATTTAGGTAAGTAACTCAAAACAATACTCAATTCAATTTGGCCAAAGTGTAATGGCCTAAATTCAAAATTATCGGAACAGTGGTTTCGTAACCACAAATCTGATTTAAAGAGAAATTTATTTCAATATTTTTTCATGAAAATTGATATGATAGGAAAATCGTATGAAAATATTGATAGAAAAATTTTACCGATTTAGTGGTTAGTTAGAAAAAGAAATTATTGAAGAAATTGGGTAAAAACAAGGTATCGAGACCTTTATCTCATAAAACCGAGTCAAAAATAATTTTATAAATATTTATGAAATGTTAGTAATGTGGTATTAAAATTTCGTTAGGAAATTTTAATGTTTGGGTAGTCAATTAAATGAAAAGGACTAAATTGTAATAGGTGTAAAAGTTGCTAGAATGATTAAATAGCTTAAGAGTCTAATGAGAAAGGATTTAAAAGGCAATTAGACACAAAATTTATTTGGGCTGGACGGCAAGGGCATGAAATCAGCAGGGAATTTGATAAATTAAGGGCAAAATTGGAATATTACAAAATTAACTAAATAAAGCTAGGACTAAATAGGAAATATCTAGATTTCTCTTCATTTCTCTTCAATTCCAGCAGCTAAAAACGCCATAGGAGGGTTCTCTAAGCTGGTATTTCATAATTTTTGCACCAAGTGAGTTAATCCTTGCCTTTTTCTTGTAATTTTTGTGTTTCTAAGACTTTTACAACTAGGTCCTACTATTAAATTCATTAGTTTTTGATTTCATGGATGAAATTGAAAGTCACCATGATTGAGTTCTGTAAGTTTATGATGAAATAGAATGAAATTAAAGTTTTAATTTATTTATGAGATGATTTTATTAGGTAATTTCAATGGAAAATTGATTTTTAGGACCTAATTGTGAAAATGTTTGGAATTAAAGTCTATTTCTGAAACTCTGATTCCTAAAGGTTGTAAACTAGTTTAAGGTGATATAATAAAGTGTTAATTGAGAAAAATAATCTCAATTGAGAGACTAATTGAGTAGGGACGAAATTCTCATTTATTAAAAGCTTAGGGGAAAAATGGTAATAAACAGTTTGCACTAAAACAATTTGGACAGCAGCAGTAGACTAACTTTGAAAAATCACCATAAATTGTATAAATTGAATTAGATGATGAACAATATATTGAATTAAAGTTTATTTTCTCATAGAAGAAACAGTGTAAGCAATGGATTTGTAAATTTTGAGATATAATGAATTTTGTGAGACAAGATCAGAATGAATTCGGGTTCCCCTGTTCTGACTTTGAAAAATCATAAAAAATTAAATAAAAATAATTAGGAGCTTAAATTTATATGTATAGAATCCTTAATGAGTCTATTTTTAATATAAATAAACTAGAATATCATTTGAATCCTGTATGAAGAGATAATTAATTTTTAGTGAAGAAGGGTCAGAACTATTAGATAGCAGAACAGGGGTGACTTTAAAGAATAAACTGTACTGATTGGCTAAACCAAAAAATTCTGAAAATTTTATGGTAAGAAGATATATGAGTCTAGTTTCAGGGAAAATTAACAGAACTTAATTTGAAGTTCCGTAGCTTGAGTTATAAATAATTTAGTGGCTATGACTTAAGTAGATAGCTTTGAATGAACTATAAATAATAGTTGAATTATAGAGAATGTTGCATATGAACATGAAATGTATTAAATTGATAATTAAATTTATTTATTTAGATCCAGAAGATTCAAATATGAAGCTAGATCGAGGAAAGGAAAAAGTTCAGGATTAGTAGATTTTTGTGCACAAATAAGTATCAAGGTAAGTTCATGTAACTTGAATTATATTTTTAAATGCTTGAAATGCATGTTTTTTTTATATGAATATGATTTGAATGTTCATTATATGAAATTTTATGAAACATTGACATATTTGATAAAAGAGAAAGAAATCCCAGTTGAATGAAAGGAAAATTCGATGGATCTCTGAAAAAGAATTGACGATAAAAAGGATCTAGCCCGGACGGGTGATCCTATCCTGATGTAGCCCTCCCGAAGAATATGTGGAAAATGGATTTAGCCCGGACGGGTAATCCGAATCAGGGTCTGAATTTTGCCTGGACTGGTAATTCAGATCCAAGCTCATTAGAGTAATTGTCGTTGCAGGGGATTTAGACTGGACTGGTAATCCCGACAATACTCTATGAGTTTATATTACTGATTTAGCTCGGGTGTAATCCCATTATGTAAGGATGAGGTTCGCGGGAGTGTACTCTCTGAAATGGAAATGTGTGCACATGAATATGAATTGACGAAACCGGAATTGTACACTAAAAGTGTACCTCTGAAAATCCATCGAAATTTCGAGAAATTCAACGGGATAAATATGGAAAAATAACAAGGAAATAGAAATCATGGTATTGATGAATTCATCAATCATGGTATATATTATTGGTACATGCAAATTATTGTACTAACTTGAATGTTGAGTTTGTGCATATTAGGGTAATAATGCATTGAATGGATATATAAATGTTTATTGTATTGTATTGAAAATATTAGGTAAGTATAATTCTTGTTACATGAGCTTACTAAGCACAAAGTGCTTACCCTGTTTCATTTTTCCCTGTTTTGTAGTGTTAAGAGCTCGGAGATTGGATTTGGTCGGAGATACATCACACTATCAACCTCAAGATTTCGATATATAAAGAAACTTTATTTTGGAAATCAATGGCATGTATAAGCTAATAAAGTAAATGATTTTGTGAAATGAATGTAGAGTTAGCCATTGGTATGGTTAACAAACCTGGTCTTGGGTATGTGATGACGTTATCTTATAAATATGCATGAATTTATTTTGAAAATATGTTGAATTGGTTTGGTTGATGTGGATTGGTCTCGGTTTAAAATTTACAGGGAATGTTAGATATCTATAAAAGGGGATATATTGAGTTAAAAAAAAATTTAATTTGTAAACTCTGGTAATACTTCTTACCCTATTCCAGCAATGAATACGGGTAGGGGTATTACACAAAGCCTATCACATAACCATTCATCAAGTTAGCCATGTATACATGTAAATACCGGGAATCATATATAAATTCAACTATTATTAGAATTCCATGTACATGTAACATCTATACCGTATATATGTATACCATATATATACAATCTTCATGTAAATACCTATACTAGTTCGTATCAACTTGTATAATCCCATAATAATTCTGTGCCCGTTGAACCACTTAGAATATCGTTAGATACGCGGGTGGTACACACGATGTGGACTGAATTGTAACCTATCAACTCTTGTACATGTATGCTCCTAAGAGCAATAATCGGTAAGCTGCTCCGAGTTGAATATCGATAAGCTCTCACGACTTGTAAATCGGTAAGCTCAAACGAGCTGTGGCGAGTCCACAAAAAATGCAGAATCTCAACCAAAATGGTAACCCTAACGACATGTCATTTGTATCCTACGAATTCCTAAGGTTCAAATGAGGCTCGATATTCTTCGAACTATATCGGTTATGCGTTCAATGATTATACACCGTAATTACTCAATCCAAATACATATATATATATTTCAATTAAAGTATATAAATACACAATATAATTGCATGAACTTACCTCGAACCCGAATGACTGAAAATGATTGTTTAATCCACGACTTTATCTTTTCCCTGATTTAGTTTTGAATGTTGCTTTTCTTGATCTATATAATCAAATTTAACTCATTTAATCATATTTCTAATCAATTCCATACAAATTCCATGTTATGGCAAAATTACTACTTTGCCCCTATACTTTTGACCTTTTTACAATTTAGTCCCTAGGCTCGTAAAATAAATTTTTATGCAATTTAGCCCCTAATCAAGCCTAAACGAATTTCATATACACCCATATCAGCCCATATAATTCATAAATTCAAACACTTACCATACAATTTTCATATTTCACAAATTAACCCCTAATTAACAATTTAAACAAAACTCTGTTAACAAAAGTTGTTTAATTAACAACAAGGATTCATTTTCTTCCATTAAACTTAAAAAACAACTAACATGCTCTCATGGTAAAACCCTAGGTTTTCCATCATTTTGCAAATTAAACCCCTATTTAGCTAGATTAAGCTACAACGATCCCGAAAACATAAAAATCAACAAAACCAGGTTGAGGGATCACTTACATGCAAGGGATTTTCTTTGTCAAAATTTCAAGCTCTCAAATGGCCATTTTTTTCTGAAATTTTCAGCTTATGCATGTGTGAAGATGATAACAATTTTGTTTTATTTTATTTTTTATCATTAATAGCCTTTTTACCAATTTACCCTTACCTAACTTTAAAATTTTCACAAATACCATGCCATGCACATCCACTAACTCAATTAGTGGTCTAATTACCACATAAGGACCTTAACTTTAAAGTTCTATAGCTATTTAACACCTTTAGCTAATAGAACACAACTTTTGCACTTTATGCGATTTAGTCCTTTTTTACAAATTGAACACACAAATGGCAAAATTCCTTAACAAAATTTTTATACCATAATACTATAATGCTGTAGACCACAAAATAATATTAAAATAAATTTTACAACATCAGATTTATGGTCCCGAAACCACTATTTTGATTTCACTGAAAACGAGTCGTTACAACTCTCCCCCTTTCGAAATTTTCGTCCTCGAAAATCTTACCAGAAAATAGGTTAGGGTAATGTTTCCTCATGGTTTCCTTGGGTTCCCAAGCAGCATCTTCAATCCTAGGACGATGCCAAAGAAGTTTCACTAAAGATATTCTTTTATTTTCCAACTTTTTGATCTCTCGGGCTAAAATTTTGATCGGTTCTTCGTTATACGACATGTCAGGAGAAATCTCAACCTTTGATGGTAACTCAAGTCGATAAGCCACTTGCTCGATTCTCTCGATAACCTCATACGGTCTGATAAATTACGGACTCAACTTTCCTTTACGACCAAATCGAAGAATTCTTTTCCAAGGTGATACTTTCAGAAACACCTTATCACTGACCTTAAATTCAATATCTTTACGCTTAAATTTCGCGTACGATTTTTTCGATCTGATACAGCTTTTAAACTATCACGAATCAGTTTCACTTTCTCTTTGGTTTCTCAGATCAAATCAACCCCTTGTATCTTTTTCCCATTGAGCTCGATCTAGTATAATGGAGTTCGGCATTTACGACCATATAAAGCTTCGTACGGTGCCATCTTAATGCTCTATTGAAAGCTATTATTATATGCAAATTTAACCAACGGTAAATATTTTTCCCAATTACCTTCAAACTCTAGAATGTAGCAACGCAACATATTCTCGATAATCTAAATCACTCTTTCAAACTGACCATCAGTTTGAGGATGAAATGCAGTGCTAAAATGCAACCGTGCAAAGCCTCTTACAATTTTTTCCCAAAATCGGGAAGTAAATTGCGGATCTCTATTTGAAATAATGGAGATTGGTACTCCGTGCAATCTGACAATCTAAAAAAAATACAACTTAGCTAATTATCAAGAGAGAAATTCGTATGCACCAGAATAAAATGTATGGACTTCGTCAAACGGTCAACAATAACCCAGATAGCATTTTTCTTTTCCAAAGACAGAGGTAATCCTGATATGAAATCCATCGTAACTCTGTCCCATTTCCACTCTGGTATCATCACTGGGTGTAACAGTCCTCAAGGCACTTGATGTTCGGCTTTAACCTGTTGACAAATCAAACATCTTGACACAAAATCAGAAATATCACGTTTTATACCTGACCACCAGTACATCTATTTCAAATCACTATACATCTTAGTACTACCCGAATGAACAGAAAAATTACCACTGCGAGCTTCGTGCAAAATTTTTTGTATAATTTTTGGATTCCTCTGCACACAAACTTTATCTCGGAACAACAAAAAATCATCAGATTTGGTCTGAAATTCTGAATTAATAGTCGACTCATACTATACTCGTTTAGCTTATAATTCACTATCACATTTTTGAGCCTCACAAATTTGTTGTAAAAATATCGGTCTAGCTTTTAATTCAGCTAAAATCAAACAATTATCAGACAAGCTCAGTTGCATACTCATCGCTCTTAGAACAAACAAAGATTTTCTACTCAAGGCATCAGCGACTACATTTGCTTTCCCTAAGTGATAATCAATCACTAACTCATAGTCTTTCAACAATTCAAGCCATCTTCATTGTCACAAATTCAAATCTTTCTAAGACATCAAATACTTCAAGCTCTTATGATCAGTAAATAAGTGGCACTTCTCACCAAATAAGTGATGTTGCCAAATTTTTAACACAAACACGATTGCGGCCAACTCCAAATTTTGTGTCGGATAATTTTTCTCATGTGTTTTTAACTGTCTGGAAGCATACGCTATCACTTTGCCTTCTTACATAAAACACACCCCAAACCATTCAAGGATGTATCACTGAAAATCACAAACTCTTTACCCGACTCTGGCTAAAGTAAAACTGGTGCTTCGGTTAACAGTGCTTTCAACTGATTAAAACTCTATTAGCAATTTTCGGACCACTCAAACTTTACATCTTTTTACAATAACCGAGTCATTGGTGTAGCTATCATTGAGAACCCTTTTACAAATATCCGATAATAACCCACTAATCCTAGAAAGCTTCTGACCTTGGATATGTTTCTCGGTGGTTTCCAGTCAACAACTGTTGAAATCTTACTCGGGTCAACTCTGATGCCTTCCGCTGAAACAATGTGTCCCAAAAATCCAACTTCTTGGAGCCAAAACTCATATTTGCTGAATTTAGCAAATAGTTGTTTATCTCTCAAGGTTTGTAACACAATCCTTAAATATTCGGCATATTTAGACTCATCTCAGGAATATATCAAAATATCATCAATGAATACAACGACAAATCTGTCTAAAAATGGCTTAAAAATTCTATTCATCAAATCCATAAAAACTGTAGGAGCATTACTTAACCCAAATGGCAAAACAAGAAATACATAGTGCCCGTACCTGTTCCTGAATGCAGTTTTCGACACACCCGAATCTTTAACCCGCAATTGATTATAACTAGACCGCAAATCAATCTTTGAAAATACTATTGCTCCTTTTAACTGATCGAACAAATCATTAATCTCGGTAAAGGATACTTATTCTTAATCGTAACCTTGTTAAGTGGTCGATAATCCATGCACAATCTCATTGATCCATCTTTCTTCTTCACAAATAAAATCGGTGCACCCCAAGGCGAGAAATTTGGTCGTGCAAAACCTCTATCCATGAACTCCTGCAAATGAGCTTTTAACTCTTTCAACTCTTTTGGAGCCATTCTGTACGGAGCTAACGATATTAGTGATGTTCCTATTACTAACTCAATAGCAAACTCAACCTCTTTGATCGGTGGTAACCTGGGTAACTCTTCTAGAAGCACATCTGAATATTCACAAAACACTGGCACTGATTCAATCTTAGATTTTGACACCTTTCTATCAAGCACATACGCAAGAAAAGCATTGCAACCCGTTCTTACATATCTCTGTGCTAGCATAGACGATATCACAATAGGCAAACCACTTGAATCATAGAATTTAATAAGAGTCTCACCGTTCTGACATTTTAATACAATAATATTTCATCTATAGTTCACAAAAGCATCATGCATAGTCAGCCAATCCAAACCCAATATTACATCAAACTCATCAAACGGTAAAAGCATCAAATCAGTCAAAAAACAGTAACCCTGATCATCAAAGGACAATTATTACAGACTTTATCAATTAGAACATACTGACCTAAGGGGTTCGATACGTTAACCATAAATTTAGTGGATTCGACAGGTAAACTCTTACTAAACACTAAATTTGTACATACATATGAATGGGTTGATCCAGGATCTATCAAAGCAGTCACATCAGTGTTATAAAGAGAAAATATACAGGTGATAACATTTGGCGCTGACGCATCTTCATGAGCACGAATGGCATAAGCTCTAGCTGGCGCCTGTGCCTCGGATCTCACAGCAGAATTTCTCATTACACCTCAACTATCACTCACATTTCCAGTATTTCAGGGTGGTCTCTTCTAGTAGATGTATTGTTCGGCCTCGCAGTTTGAGATTTTTCTTTCTCAGGCTTCTCAGGGCAATCTCTAAGGTAGTGGTCGAAGGAACCACACCTAAAACATGCTCCGTTCCACACCCGACACTCACCATAATGTGGCCTATTGCAGTGTTTACAATTGGGTCTAGCATTTCTAACACTACCTATGCTAGCTACAAATGTAGCCTAGGGTTTAGGACTGGAGTATCTCGCACCTCTATCTTGACTAGAATACCCCGTAGAAATAGTAGGACGGTAGTGATGTTCTTTAGATTTCTTTGACGTTGATTGATGAGACTTTCCTGTAAATCTTTTCCTCAAATCTCTAGCTTCAAAGTTAGCTTTTCTATTTTCTTTACTAAGCTCATTGGCTTTGTGTGCTCTGTCGACTAACACCACAAACTCTTTCAATCAGTATCTCGACTAAAAGCTTGAAGTCTTCATTTAACCCATCTTCAAATCGTTTACACATAATTTCTTCAGTGGATACGCACTCTCGGGCATACTTACTCGATCTCACGAATTCTCTTTCATACTCGGTTACGGTCATACAACCCAATTTCAACTCTAGAAATTCATGGTGCTTTTGATCAAAAAATCGATAACTTATGTACTTTTTTTTAAACTCATTCTGAAAGAATTCCTATGTGACCTGTTCTCTTGGTACTACAGATACTAATGTGTTCCACCACTGATATGCGGTATCTTTCAGAAGAGATACAACACATTTAATGCATTCTGATGGTGCCCATGACAACTCATCAAATACTCATATCGTCTTCTCTAGCCAGAACTCGATTATCTCAGGATCATCATCAACTGTAGCCCTAAACTCTTTAGCCTCATATTTTCAAATTTTATCAACAGGCGATTTGCTCAAAAGTACTGGTTTTAAGACTTGAGGAGCTATGGGAATCGGTTGGGGAAAAGGTAGGGGTAGAGGTTGCTGAGCAGCTGAGTTCATTCGAACATACTCAGTAAACCGTTCGTTCATCATTTGGAAGAAGGCTTCCTTAGCATCTCCTCCACAACTTTCAGACACGGGTCTAGACACAGACGATGCTGCCTCCCAAACTGAGGCAGGCGCATTACTTTCAACATCATCAGAATCTAATCGATTAGGATCCATTACTATATGAAAAAAATGATTTTAAACTATCAGGAGATGTCACACTGTCACAGGTTAATGACATGTTTAGCTAAACTCACATATGCTATGTTTGTCCAAGAATCGACTAAACCGTAGCTCTAATACTAATAAATGTAACACCCTTTACCTGTATCTGACGCTGAAACAGGGTTACAGAGTATTACCAGACTTATAGCTTATAAAATCAAGCATTTCATAAGCAATTATCATTCAAAACAAAAACCATTCATAATCATTCATAAGGCCCTTAATACGAGCCCTCGATGCCCAAAATAGACATTAAAATGTGGTTCAAGACTAAACTGAGTACTTAAGGAATTTATTTTAGAAAACATGGAAAATTTTTAAAGTGCAGGGGACACACGCCTGTGTGGCCAGGCCGTGTGTCTCACATGGCCAAGGGACACGCCCGTGTATTAGGCTGTGTGGGCATTCAAAATGGGATCACATGGCCATGTCCCAGCCCGTGTCTGATCCCATGTAATTCATTGACTTGGGCCACACAGTCAGGCCACACGCCTGTATGCAGAGTCGTATACCCTTCAAAATGACCTCACACGCCCATATGCTAGGCCGTATGTTAGGCCGTGTGAAAACTGGAGGGTATAATGACTTGTGCCACACGGCCAAACCACACGCCCGTGTGCTAGACCGTGTAAAGCTACTTGTAACACCCCTTACCTGTATTCGACGCCGGAACATGGTACGATGCATTACCTGACTTAAACTCAAATGAACATTCAAAATCGAGACATGAATTTCCACTCAAATTTAAAACTTTTCATAAACATTCATATCATCCCTTAAACGATCCTACGAGGCCCAAAACATTCTTTGGAAGAGTTTTGGGACTAAACCGAGAACTTTCAAAATTTTTACAACAGTTAGAAAATTTTCATGTTTTGGAGGGTTACACGCCCGTGTGGGTAGCCTGTGTGGTCTCACACGCCCGTGTAACTTTCTATTAATGATGTCATCAACAAATTATGGTCAAACAGCCAAAGTAGACGCCCGTGTGCTAAGTCGTATGGGCGATTTAATTTCATAATTTTCCCTAAAATAGGTGCAAACTTCACACGCCTTGGGCACATGCCCATGTCCCTAGGCCGTGTCCTTCACACGGCTGAGACACACGGCCTTGTCTCTGACCAAGTGGCCAATTCAAAGGTAAAATTTACAATACAGTGGACACACAGCCAGATCACACACCCATAGGGCAAGGCTTGTGTCACACACGACCTAGACACAGGTCCGTTTATCTACCCGTGTGGACAAAAATAAGGCTATTTACCAAACCTTTTTGCCACCCTTAATTGCACCAACCTACACAACATCAAACAACACCAATCTAAGCATATACACAATACCAATTCAGCCACAACCAAGACATCCACACATCAATTTCATGCTAATTTATATCACATACAATATCTCATACTTATCATCACAAATCATGCAATAACCACATCCATGGAAGGCATCATCATATGTATATATACTTAACCAATATTATCCAATACCAAATAGTCATTTACAAAATGAATCAATTACCATTACAAGCCAACACATTTGGCCAAATCAATAATGACACATATCACAAAAAAGACTAAGTCCCTATACATGTCATATTCAAAATAACTAAACCAATTATACCCAAATGATCAAATTGATAGTGTGATCAATGCTCCGACAACTTCCGATCCCCGAGTTAGCCTGACGACATTATAAGAAATGAAAAGGAAAGGGGGTAAGCTTTAAGCTTAGTAAGTTAGTATGTAAATAGCAATCAACTTTAAACATACAATAACATACACATAACATAATGTAAATTAGCACAAAATCATCAAGTGATCATAGACTTATCTTACTCATTTGCGTCCTTACCAATAATGCATCTTAAACCGAAATCATTTTTCAGGAGTTTTGCGTATGTACCTGTACCACTTCATCACATAATCATAAACTATCACATCTTTGAAATAATCTTTAAATCACCTGTTGAACCACCTAGAATACTAAAGGATACTCGAGAATTACATACACAGAATCGTACCAATGCCATATCCTAGATATGGTCTTACATGGGATCCCATATCGATGCCAATAGCCCAGCTATGGTCTTACACGATTCTCATATCGATGCCATGTCCTAGACATGGTCTTACACGAAATCTAATAATGATGCCATATCCCAAATATGATCTTACACGCAAACTCATAACCCTAATGTCATGACATTTGTATCCTAACTATTCCTAAGGTTCAACTAGGAATTTCGCCGTATCGAATCTTTGCCGAAAAATCCATAATGATAATTGTACAAGTCATGCAATAACAAAATATTAAATACATAATGTAAGTTGCATTATTTACACACGAACTTACATCAGTACAAAATATGGTAACTAATTCGATTTAGTCCACAACTTTATTCTTTCCTCAGTCTAGGTCCGAACTTCGTTTTTCTCGATCTATAATAGCAATTTTAGCTTATTTAATTATCACATTGTTCAAATCAGCCCAAAAACCATACTTTGGAAAAATTATAGTTTTGCCCCTAAACTTTTACGTATTTACAAATTAGTCCTTAGGCCCGTAAAATGAAATGTACTCATTTTCTTTGTTACCCAAGCCTAGTTGAACCTATATCATAATCATATCAGCCCATATTTTTCATCAAATCAGATTTTTACTACACATTTTATAACTTTTATAAATAGGTCATTTTTAGGTGTTTTCATGAAAAACCACTTAGTAAAAGATGTTTATCACACATCAAACTTTCATAATCGACCATGAAACATCAAAATACATGCATGTCACACATAGGTCAAACCCTAAACATCAACTCTAGCTCAAATAAATGGTAGAAATGGCTAGATCAGTTGATAACAACTTCAAAAATGTAAAGAACATTAAAAATAGGGCTAGAATGCATTTATAATCAAGCTTGAAAATTGAAGAAACCCTAGCTATGGTGACCTTAGGAATTTTGGCTATGGAATGGAGAAGATAAGTAAATTTTCACTTAATTTTCCCTTTTTTATTATTTTATTAACCAAATGACCAAAATGCCTTTTTTACTAAACTTTCAAATTTTACTTATTCATGCCCATTTTTGCCCATAAAAACAGAAATAGGTCAAATTGCTATTTAGGGACCTCTAATTAATAATCCATAACTATTTCATGCTTAAAGCTTCTACAATCATAGATTTTGCAACTTTTGCAATTTAATCCTAAAAATCAAATTGGACACTCTATCAACAAAATTTCTTAATGAAACTTTCATACAATCATGCAAACATATCATAGACCTTAAAAACGAGATGATACATTACTGACTTGGTTTCTAAAGAAGTATCAGGGGACACATGGCCGTGTCACCTGACTGTGTGTCATACACGACTGAGACATACGCCCGTTTCTCTGCTCATGTGGACAAAAATAGGTTATTTTCCAAGCCATTTTTGTCACCCAAAGTGGTGCCAACCTAAGCTCAACAATGCACATACAACCATGACATCAGTAGGAACTTAAAACCAACCAATATCAAGTTTATATCATGCACTAACCACACATACAACATGATATCCGCATATACATTCAATTGCTCACTTTAAAACATACAAAAAATATATCCAAAATTGACTTAAATGGTCAACCTCACATATGAGACCTTGTGCCTAAATGTAACATGCATACCACATTTCAATTTCATAAATTTGGGACCCACAATACAAACTCATACCAAGGCATTCATATAGCAACCATACAACAAATACAGGATCTCAACCAAAACGGTAACCCTAACGACATGTCATTTGTATCCTACGAATTCCTAAGGTTCAAACGGGGCTTAGTATTCTTCACACTATATCGGTTATGCGTTCGATAATTATACACCGTAATTACTCAATCCAAATACATATATATTTCAATTAAAGTATATAAATACACAATATAATTACATGAACTTACCTTGAACTCGAATGACTGAAAATGATCGTTTAATCCACGACTTTATCTTTTCCCTGATTTAGTTCTGAATGTTGCTTTTCTTGATCTATATAATCAAATTTAACTTATTTAATCATATTTCTAATCAATTCCATAAAAATTCCATGTTATGGCAAAATTACTACTTTACCCCAATACTTTTGACCTTTTTACAATTTAGGCCTTAGGCTCATAAAATAAATTTTTATGCAATTTATCCCCTAACCGAGCCTAGCTGAATTTCATATATGTAACACCTCTTACCCGTGTTCGACACCGGAACAGGGTACGAGGCATTACCAGACTTAATCACTAATCATCGTATAAAAACCGATTCATAATTTCACTCTAATTTAAAACTTTTTCAAACACATTCAAGCTGTCCCTTAAAAAGAGCTTACAAGGCCCATATCATGCTTTAATTCAACCACACACATAGGCAAGCATGCACATTCATAAATTGCATCATTTAATTAATAACATAATCAAGACTATCTACATTAAATGACTTTATACAATAGAGACCTTCAAATAACATAGGTCAGTATTTTAGGCCAATTCCTAGCAACTTGGTAACAGTTAAACGAGTCTCCATACATACCAAAGACTTAAAAATACTTTAAAACCTTTATATATTGATCAATAGTTTGATAGTGTGATTTAACCTCCGGCGACCTCCAACTCGAGCTAACATCTGAGACACTATAGGAAAAAAGAAAGGAAGGGAGTAAGCATTATAGCTTAGTGAGTAAGTATCTAAATATTAATAAACAATACATTATCATACTTTAAATGAATTCACAATATGTTCCCTGAATATTACCATCACAAACACACACATACTTTCACTATTACAATCATAAACAGGTTCAAAATAAGCTGTCTAGCAGAGTACCAGCAGCTAAATTATTTGTTTCTGGAGCTGCAGAATTCCAAATTACAAACCGTTAATTTTTCTTGAAACTAGATTCCCCTATATTCTTACCATAAAATTTTCAGAATTTTTGGTCTATCCAATTAGTACATTTTATTCATTGAAGTTACCCCTATTTCACTGCTCAACTGCTTTGACCACTCTTCACTACGAATAAATTTTCTCCTCGTAAAGAATTAAAAAAATGTTATAGTTTATTTTATTTGAAACTAGACTTATTAAGGATTTCAAGCATATAAATTATATCCCATAATTATTTTTGTACAGTTTTTAATGATTTTTCCAAGTCAGAACAGGGGATCACGTAGTCATTCTGAACCAGTCTCTCAAAAACTTAAATATCTCATAATATAGAATTCCTTTGCTTGCTCTGTTTCTGTTATATGAAAATAGACTCATTAAGCTTTAATTTGATATCTTATTTAGTCTCTTATTCAATTTATACTATTTTTGGTAAACTTTTAGATTCACATCACTGCAACTATCCATAACAGTTTTATTGTCAATTTTGATCTTTCACACTTCAATTGTATTCATCACTTACATAACAATCTTTCCAATTTCCAATCACATATCGAGCATATTGCTCATAAGTTACACACGTATATACTTACACTTATCATCACAAAGTCATACACAATTTCATTTAATCAATTTCCCAGTTGAACGCTTCGGAATAATAACAGATACGCAATGGTATCGCACACAGCCCACCTTTAAAATCGAAGCTCTCTTGTACACATAGTGGCCTTCACTTAGCACCACTCATGTGACCTAGCTCGATTGTACACATAATTTTGGCTCTCTTGTACACATGGTGAACACTTAGTACCACCCATGTGACCTAGCCAGTTTATCTCGTAGCTCTCTTGTCTACATGGTGTCCTTCACCTGGAACCAAGCATGCAACCTAGCTACGTATATCCCGTAGCTCTATTGTCTACATGGTGTACACATAGTATCACCCATGCAACCTAGCTACATCATAATGTCTCGTAGCTCTCTTGTACACATGATGTGCACTCAGCACCATACATGTGACCTAGCTACATACCATTTGTATCATCCAATCTTTTCGAAGGTTCAACCGGGATTTCTCTCTCTTTCTAATACTTGATTCCATACTTCCAATAGTCAATTATGATTCAAAAATCAGCTACAATACATAAAATATGCTGAAATATAAAAACATAATGAAGATAATGTATTATTTACATACAAACGTACATACTTTCTCATTTCCATGTCGAATTAATATTGAACATTTAAATCATCAAAATTATACTTACTTTCAACACCTCGGCAATCATAGTAAATATATCAATTTTACATTGAAACATGCATAAATTAATGTTTATTATACATATGAACTTACCTCGATACTAAAACGGCCATTTTATCAACTTTTCTGATTTTCGATTTTTCTCCCATTCTAGGTTCAAATCTCGTTTTTAGGGATCTAAAACATCATATTTTACTTGTTTAATTAATTTACTATTCAAAACAGTCCTTAACTCAAACTTTTGAAAAATTACAATTTTGCCCCTAAACTTTTGCATATTTACACTTTTGCCCCTAGGCTCGGGAATTAAACTTCATTCCTTATTCTTATGTTTTATGACATGCTGATCATTTTTCCCTTCTATGGAAATATCAAATTCTCACTCTAACACATAGTTATGAACAATAACAACTTTTACCGATTAAGCCGTTTTACTCATTTTTGCTTAAAACCGCTTAGCAAAAGTTGTTTAACATAATTTCAGCCTTCATATTCTACCATAAAACATCAAAATAAACACATTTCACCTATGGGTATTTTTCCAAATATGAACCCTAGCTTAAATTATTGCTAGAATAAGCTTAATCAAGTTACCGAGATTCCAAAAACGTAAAGAACTTGAAAAACGGGCTAGAACGGACTTACTATTGAGCTTGGAAAGCTTGAAAGCCCTAGCCATGGCTTCCCTCATGCTAATTTCGGCCTCCATGAAAAAGATGAGTCAATTTTGGCTTTATTTTCCCTTTTTATTTCTTTTAATTACCAAATGACTAAAATGCCCTTAAGGCCTTTCTTTAAAATTGTCCTATTCATGCCAATTTTTGTCCAAACGAAATATAATGGTCTAATTACCATTTAAGTACCTCCTCTTTAAACCCCCATTTCAATCAAGTACTTATGAATTAGAACACATATTTTGCAACTTTTGCAATTTAATCCTAAAAGTCCAATTAAGCACTTTATCAGTAAAATTACTTAACGATATTTTTACACAATATTTTAATCAATAAATAAACCTAAAAACTTAATCGGAATAAATTTTTTGACTTTGAATTCATGATTCTAAAACCATCGTTCGCTTAGGCCCTAAATCGGGTTTATTCAAGAATCTCTCGCAAATAAGCCCTAATAGGCGATTTAAACATGCAATCTATAAAATTTCTTATCAATACTCTAACACATGCATCTAATCACTCTCAGAATCATAAAAATTAATCGAAATAAACTTTTCTATCTCAGATTTGTGGTTTCGCAACCACTATTCCATTTAGGCCCTATTTCGAGATGTTACAATATACACCCATATCAGCCCATATAATTCATCAATTCAAACATTTACCATACAATTTTCATATTTCACAAATTAACCCCTAATTGACAATTTAAACAAAACTCACTTAACAAAAGTTGTTTAATTAACAACAAGGATTCATTTTCTTCCATTAAAATTAAAAAAAAAAAACTAACATGCTCTCATTGTAAAACCCTATATTTTCCATCATTTTGCAAATTAATCCCCTATTTAGCTAGATTAAGCTACAACGATCCCGAAAACATAAAAATCAATAAAAACGGGTCAATAAATCACTTACATGCAAGGGATTTTTTTTGTCAAAATTTCAAGCTCTCAAATGGCCATTCTTTGCTGAAATTTTCAGGTCATGCATGTGTGAAGATGATAACTATTTTGTTTTATTTTATTTTTATCATTAATAGCATTTTTACCAATTTACCCCTACCTAACTTTAAAATTTTCACAAATACCATGCCATGCACATCCACTAACTCAATTAGAGATCTAACAACCACATAAGGAGCTCCACTTTAAAGTTCTATAGCTATTTAAAACCTTTAGCTAATAGAATACAACTTTCGCACTTTATGCGATTTAGTCCTTTTTCACAAATTGAGCATACAAACGGTAAAATTTCTTAACAAAATTGTTATACCATAATACTATCATGTTGTAGACCACAAAATAATACTAAAATAAATTTTACGTCGAATTTGTGGTCCCAAAACTACTGTTCCGATTTCACTGAAAACAGACCGTTACACTACCCGTAGAGACTATCAACTGTCTTTCACGATTTCTATCAATTCTGTCTAATTTAAAACTTGATCTCCAACTACATCAAGATTATTTTTATCTTTAGGGTTGTAGATTTGAACTAGTAGCTCTAGAACGTTTTCCAACCCGACAGGTATTCTTAACCTTTTTATCAAAACCCAATACTTGTTCAACCATTTTTTCCCTTTCAACTAAATCTGCAAATTCAGTGATTCAATGTGATACCAGTTGCACTCGTAGCTCATCATGTATACCACGCATAAATCGCTTGCAACTGTCAGTTTCGATTGGCATAAATTCAATAGCATATCTACTGAGTCGTGAAAATTCTTGTTCACAATCAACTACAGACATTTCACCTTGTTTTAACATAAAAAAACTCTTGTTTTCTGTCTTCAATATACAACTCACCCACATATTTCTTTTGAAATTCTCTTTGAAAGAATTCCCAATATACCTGTTATGTGGGTACATGACGTGTTACTGACTCCCACCAAACATATTCTTCTCCTTGCAGTAGAGAAACAACACATAATAAACTTTCTCATGGAGTACACTCAAGTGGCTACAAAATTCTTTTTGTAGATTCCATCCAAGTTTCAGCTGTGTAAGGATCAACTCCCTTCAAACCCAAAAATTTAGTTGCACTATATTTACGTAATTCCTTAATTGGAGCTCGACGAACAGTAGGGGTAGATGTCGTAGCAGATGCAGCTCCTGCTACTCGCTGAAGAGTATCAGCAATAGCTCTAAGTAACTGTCAATCATCCCTTTCTATAACATCACCCTATTCGACATTAAGTGGTTGATTACCCACTAGGTTAACACACGGCGTTGCTGACTCGATTTCATCTAATTCAAGGGAATCATCATCTTCAATATACATTTCTTGATCAATATTATTAATAAATTCTTCCGACATTTTCAACTATAAAACAAATACAAATATATATATCAGCATTCAAATTCTGACTCAATTAGACTCATTTATGGCATGTACCTCTAGACTCAATTCCGAGCTTGATTTAGTTTGAAAATCGACTAAGACTGTAAAGCTCTGATACCACTAAACACCCTAACTCTTATCCTTCTCTGGAACAGGATTACGGAGCATTATTGAACTTTTTAGATCACATACAAATATTACATCATCATCTAATGCACATATCATAATTTAAACAGATTGTTCTTTTCATGAGCCTTCGAGGCCCAAAATATGTTTTAGAAACAAATCGAGACTAAATCGGGTACTCAGGGAATTTTTCACAAAATTTTAAAAAAAAAATTAGGTGCAAGGGACACACGCCCATGTGGCCATGGGACACGCCTGTGCCTTAGGCCATGTTCGACCCCATGTAAATTTATGACTTGGGTTACATGGCCAGCCACACGTCCGTGTGCTAGGCCATGTGGTCAATTTATTTTTCAAAAATTAGGTGCAGGTTTCACATGGCCAGGGCATATTCCCGTGTGCTAGGCCTTATGTCTCACACGGCTAAAACACACGCCTGTGTCTCTGCCAGTGTGAAAATACCTGGGCATTCTGTTTTGAAAATTTTAAGTTGCAGGGAACACACGGCCAAATCACATGCCCATGTGTTAGCCATGTGTCTCACACGACCCAGTCACATGCCCGTGTGTTTGTCCGTGTGGACTCAAAATGAACCTTAAACATCAAGTTTACCCTTCCCTGCAACGTTGAACACCAAGCAACTCAAAAACCAATTGTTCAATCACTTTAAAACATGATTAAATACCTTTAAAACGTGTCAAAACAATCATCCTAGTTTCCTAACCAATGCACCCTTATAGGTACTTCACTTATTTTATCAAAACAATCCAATATAACACATTTCAAGCCAATTATGAAATTATGCCAATTTCAACCCAAATTTGCCTATATCATACTCATTTATGCATCAACTTAACATTCCATATTAAATTTCAACATAACTCATAAAATCATGTATATAAGTAACCAATATTATTATATAACCTCAATTAAATTCACTTTCCAAAATGACAAGCATAAGACATCCTAGGTACATGCCGACACAAAAAGAATATACATCATCATGTTTTGAATTCGGGATCGTTGATGGATGCTAAATCGGCAATCTGACTTTAACCTAACCTGCGCACGGAAACAAACCGTACGCTTAAAGGTAAAATATTATAACATACACATTGAATCATAAAATAATCATAATAATACAATTAATCGATTCATAGATAAAGCATTTATAACACATTTAATTCTTATCATTTCTATCCCAGATACTTTTTCACAATATTAACAAAGATCATTTGAACAACAATATTGTTCATTCATATCCAATTCATAAATACACAATTGATATGTCTCTAAACATATTTCAATTCACCATTCAATATCAATCATAACACTGTTTTATTCAATTACCTCTATTAACACGACTCAGACTCGAACGAATACACGAATCCAACCAAAACACACCAGTTTGGCACCTAGTGCCTCATCGAATAATTCGAAGTAATAAAATGACACCCAGCTTCTCATCGGCTATGCCGAAGTAAATTGGTACCCAGTACCTCATCGAATTTATCCGAAATAATAACTTGACACTCAGTGTCTCATCGACTTGAAGTCAAAGTATCCCTAAACTCTTCCAATCTTATGGCATGCCATCTATATCCGACTCAACCCTATACAGATAATAGGGTTTTAATTCACTTTTCAATTGCTACAATTATCCAATATTCAAATTTCATATTAATCACAAATTCACATACATTCAAATCAATATCAAAATGCTAATTACTCACCTCATTCACTTACCATAAATATTAAATAAAAAAATACAACAATTAATATTTAGATTCGGATTATAGAAATACAAACCAGAACTTCCGAGCTACTCCTCGTCAACTTTATCTTTTCCTTTCTTAACCGAGGTTTCTGACACAACGTTAGCTACGTAATTGAAACAATTAAAATTCATCAATACAATAAAATTTTACATTAAATAATTCAATTTTTATTCAATATTTGCCTAAATTCCAATTTAGTCCCTCAATCAAGACTACTTTATTTCTTCACAATTAATTCTATATTTTCATTCAATTTCTACTTTAAACTAAATTTAACTTTCTAATTTCATTGAAATCCATAAATTTCAAAATTTTTATAATTTAGTCCCTATTACTCAAAACTTATAATTTATCTTACAATTCAACCCCTTTTTCATTTCTAACTTAAAAATCTATCAATTTAGTCCCTAATACTCTATTTATTCAACATAAACAACATTTAAAAACTCAATAATTTTAGAAATTTTAACATGGATTAAGTAGTATTTAGTTCTAGGATTCTAAAAACATAAAAATTACAAGAAAATGGACTAAATTGATTTACCAATTAAGCTTTGAACTTTGAAATCCCTAGCTTTTTTTCCTTTTCTTTCTCTTTCTCTTTTCTTTCTTTTTCTTCTCTATTTCGTTTTTAAATTTGTTTCTTTTTCTGTTCTTTTTCTTTTATTTACTTTATTATTATATTATATAATATATATATTACTTAAATTTTAAGTAATAGTTATTTATTATTCTATACATATGTATATTAATTTTACGCATGTATACTTAATCACCATACACTTGTCAATTTATGGCTTAATTACTTATTTAGTCCCTTCACTTTTCTCTAATCTATAATTCAACTTTCTTCTTATATACAATCTAGTCCTTATACCTAATTACTCTTAATTTAAGCAAATTCAACTAATCAAAACCTAATTGATCACACAACTAACTTCGTAAATATTTTTTAAAAACATTTACGAATCAGTTTTACGGAAACGGAGATCAAAAAGTACACTTTCTGATACCCGTGACTATTGGGTCGTTATAATAGGTGGATTTCGTGACAATTAATGTCCATCCTATAACACCCCTTACCCGTACCCAAGGCCAGGATAGGATAAGAGGCATTACCAGACTTAAACATACACAATTTCATAAAATCAGGCCATAAAATTTCATTCAATTTAAAAACATTCAAACACATGCATATTGTCTCTTATATGGACCTACGAGGCCCAAAACATACACCGAAGGTGATTCGGGACTAAACCGAGAACTTTTAAAATTTTTTACAACACTTAGGAAATTTTCTATGTTTGGAGAGTCACACGCCCATGTGGGTAGGCCATGTGGTCTCAAACACGCCCATGTGGCTTGGAACACTCCCGTGTCCTCAACCCGTGTAACTTTCTGTTTATTGTAATATCCCGAATTAGGGCCTAATCGGAATAGTGGTTTCGTGACCAAAAATTTGAGATAAAAATAATTATTTTATAATTATTTTGAGGTTTATGATATGATTACATGATTGTGTGAAAATTTTGTGAAGAAATTCTATGCATAAAATACTTAATTTGAAATTAGGGACTAAATCGAATAAGTTGCAAAACTTGCATTCTAGAAGTTTTTAGTATGAAATTGCTTTGAAATATTAATTAGGAAGTCTTAAATAGAAATTTGACCAATTTTAAGTTCATGGGCAAAATTAGGACATGGAAGGAATTTTTGAAAGTTTAGTAAGGAGGGGCATTTTGGTCATTTGGATATTAAATGAAATAAAATGGGAAAAATAACACAAAACGGTCATCTTCTTCATTTGGTTGCTGCCGAATTTTGCTCTCACCATAGCTAGGGTTTCTTCAACTTTCAAGCTTCATAGTAAGTGATTCTAAGCCCCGTTTTTAATGATTTTTACGTTTTTGAGATCCCGGTAACTCGATAAAGCTTATGCTAGCAATAACTTAACCTAGGGTTTATATTTGGAAAAATACCCATAGGTGAAATTTGTGTATTTTGATGTTTTATGATAGAATATGAGGTTTTAAATTATGTTAGACAACTTGTACTACTCGATTTTAAGCAAAAACGAGAAAAAGGGCTTAATCGGTAAAAATACCTAATAGTCATAAGTATATGTTAGAGTGAGAATTTGATGCTGCCATAGAAGAGAAAAGTGATCAGCAGGTTATAAAACATAAGAATAAGGAATAAAGTTTAATCCCGAGCCTAGGGGCAAAAGTGTAAATATGTAAAAGTTTAGGGGTAAAATTGTAATTTTTCCAAAATTTGAATTAAGGATAAATTTGATAATGTGAGTATTAAATAAGCTAAATGTGTTATTTTAGATCAAGAAAGACGTGGAATCGACCCCAAGCGAGGAAAAGAAAAGATTGTGGACTAAATTGCAAAATCTTTATATTTTGGTACCAAGGTAAGTTCATGTGTAAATAATGTAGCATAATTGTTATTTTTAAGTTATTGATTTCAATTATATGATATGCTGATTTTTATCATGAAATATATGTTTTGTGGTTATTTTCGAATAAAATGTAAACTATGTGAGCTACTTGTTAAATATAAATTGTTACCGAGTATTGGTTTCGGCATTCTACGGAAGACGGCAAGGATATGTGTTCGAGGAAAATCCCGTTTGAACCTTAGGAATAGATTAGGATACAAGTGACATGTCACTAGGATGGTTGAGCATCCGAACTCGTTGAGTTGAGTCCGAGTTCACTTATGGATGCGAATGTCCGAACTCGTTGAGTTGAGTCCGAGTTCGTGAAATGTAACTAGGCATCCGAGCTTGTTGAGTTGAGTCCGAGTTCACTTATGGATGCGAATGCCCGAGCTAGTTGAGTTGAGTCCGAGTTCGCTTATGGGCGGGTTACATGGTAGCTTGGCTACATATGTGGCACTTATGTGCAAATTTTCCATGTATCCGAATTATATTCCGATGTGTTCAACGGGTAAAGTTCTACTCAAATGGTGGAATACTCGAGATGAAAAGAGACGTATTGGTAAGTGTTGTGAAATGGATACTTTGGACAGGTATGTACTTAACCCTCGGGTTGAGTATTGATACAACAACGATAAGGTAATAAGATGATGAAAAATGATTAGAAATGTGATATATGTTTTGGTGATACCATGCTAATGTTGATTGGTATGATTGTTTGTTATGTTACTTATTATTTGCATATGAACTTACTAAGCATTTATGCTTACTCCCTCCTTCTTACTCATTGTAGTTTTGGACAAACCAGCTTAGGAGTCAGGATAGGTCGAAGGCTCGGTCACACTATCTGAAGGACTTTTTGGTAAATGGCTTGTAAAATTTAAGTATGGCATGTATAGCAATATACCTATTTTGTGTAAATGATCTTATGATATGGTGATGGAATGGTTGAGAAAATGCTTGATAATGATAAGTTATGGAAATGGTTAGTTTAGATTGTGTTTGATGTCATGGAAGGTTAATAGGATACCTAGTTCATGAAAACTCATAAAAGGGATGAAATTTGCCATAAACAGAACATTGCAGCAACACTGATGTGAGTTTAAAAATTTACTAAAAATCATAGAAATCGAATTAGGTTATGGATTAAATGCTAAATTGAAGCTTATTATGTCTAGTTTCACATAAAACAAACTAAACAAGAAAGGAAATATATGTTAGAAGATATTTGAATTTTAGTGAAACAGGGCCAGAGTGATTTCTGGATCCCCTGTTCCAACTTTAGAAATTCACCATAAATTGTACAGATATAATTAGGTGTTTTATTTTATATTCTAAGAATCCTTATTGAGTCTAGTTTCAGTAGAAACAAATCTCATAGTCATATTAATTTTGTACAGAGATAAATGTGGTTCATAGTAAACAGAGGTCAGTCCAGTCAAGTCCTGAAACAGGGGTAATTTTAACTAATAAACTGTACTAATTGGCCCAACCAAAAATTCTATTAAAAAATTAGTAAATAGGTATATGAGTCTAGATTCAGGTAAAATTTATGGCTCTTGATTTCGAGTTTCGTAACTTGAGATATGATTTTTCTTGTAACTATGACGTAAGTAGCTAGAAAGCTGTGAATGTAGAAATAAGTAATCCAAAGTTCTTAAAATGTTAAATTAAGTTTAGTAACACCTCATACTCGACTCCGGCGATGGTCTCGGGTGTGGGGGCGTTAAATTTATGATGTCAGCAAACGTTGAGGGTCACACGGCCAAGTCACACGCCCGTGTACTAAGGCCGTGTCCCCCACATGGTTGAGACACACAGTCGTGTCTCTACCAGTGTGGTCAACACTTAGGCTATTTTCCAAGCCTTGGTCAACCTTAATCCCTCACACACTTATACAACATCAAAGGCATATAACATGGCATCCATTTAGTGATTAAAAATCCTCAATTAAGTCACAACCATAGCATTTACATGTCATCATACGTGTATTTCTCATACTCATTTTATATCAAGTCTAGACATACCAAACCATATTCATTTGGCCTTGTCATCTTCATTAACTTACTCTAAATTTATATTTATGCTAAGAATATGGTCACATCTATTGATCAAAATTCATCCATCAAATATGCATACCATATAATACATCCATTGATAACAAGCCATCACAACAGGCACATCATCAAGACATTAGAACAGTTATGCAAAATCAGTTAGGTTTATAACCTAATGATCAAATATAAGCCATATCTCATGGCTCTATACAAATGAATCATTATAAGCCAACTCAATTGGCCAAATCATTAAACAGATGTCATAAAGTATTAAGTCTCTATACATACCACTCACTTGAAAACACTTAAGGTTTATTAATACCCCAACTTGATAATTTGATAGTGTGGTGCTACTTCCGACGATGTCCAACCTTGAGCTAACCTGACAACACTAAGAGAAATAGAAATGAGAGGGGTAAGCTTTATAGCTTAGTAAGCCCATACGAAAATAATAATAAGCAATTTATTAACTTGCTTTTGCCAAATTCTTACATGTTCTCATGGTAACACAATCGAAATTGCACATAATTCCACTATTTGCTCATATTCTAGTCAAGTTGTCTACTCGAGTCATAGTCACTAAATTATTTATAACTTGAGCTACAGAATTTTAAATTTAGATTTGTTAAAAGCATTTGAAACTAAACTCGTATATCTTTCTACCATAAAATATTCAGAATTTATGGATTAGCCAATAAGTACAGTTTATTCTCTAAAGTTACCCCTATTTTGCTGTTTGATAGCTTCGACCTTTCTTCACTAAAATTTATTTATCTCTTAGTACGGGATCCGAATGATGTTCTCATCTATTTCTCTTGAAAATAGACTCATTAAGAATTTAGTCATATTAGTTCTAACCCATAATTATTCTTGTACAACTTTTAGTGATTTTCCAAATTTAAGATAGGGGAGCCTAAAATCACTCTGACCCTGTCTCTCAAAAATTCAAATATGTCATAATATAAAATTCTTTTGCTTACACCATTTCCTCTATATGAACCTAGACTCAATAAGCTTTAATTTCATATCTTATTCAGTCTCTAATTAGATTTCCAAGTCAGACTACTGCTGCCGTCCAATACTGTTTTAGTACAATATGATAATAACTATCATAAGTTCATTTTCAACTCATCATGAACTCACCATTTCATGGATTCCATGTTCAATTACACAATGTAAGTTAGCATGATATTGCAATAAAATTCATGATCATAATTCATACATCTTAGCTCACCAAGGTCTCGACATTTCAAAGTCTCAATGACCATAAGCATAAGGATTGTTCACCATTCAAACCTTTTTACTTGTTTATCATATATACACATATATATACTTCCTCATCACAAATCATCATTTACTGAAGCATTACTCATGAGTTTAGCCTACATAACTATACTCACTCGTACTATATAACCACACCTTTTTTTAACATGCCCTCCTTGGGATTTTAATCACATCATCCATTACATTACATGTTGAACACTTGGAATACTACTGGACACGCAGAAAGTTTGCACATAAGTGCCACATATACATACATAGCCAGAGCTACCTCATAACATGTAAGGCTCGCAATAGAGCTACTCACGGGCCTGCTCATAAAAGCTATCGGTCAAGGTGTAACTACACGGGCTGCTCACACAAGCTGTCAGGCATCTGACCCACTCAAGGATTACCTAGCCACCGGTAGGACACACAAGACCATTGCTCGGAACCCAATTACATGTATCGCATCTATTATGAACTCGGACCAACTCAATGAGCTCGGATGCCACATACATATCACGAACCCAGACCAACTCAATGAGTTCGAATTTCTTAATTCCTAGTGACATGTCACTTGTATCCTAAACTATTCCTAAGGTTCAAACGGGATTCTTTCTCACATGTATATAACATCTCTATCGTACTTGCTCGTAACCTCGTGGATAACGACCAATATCATTCATACTTACAAAGCTACCATTAGGCATAGCATACATAATGATAAAACATTTATCACATAATGTCAACACATCAAAATATATTAAATTGTCACATTAATTGCACATGTACTTACAATTCATGTAATATCAAGCATTAACATTCAATTATAACATTGCATTATTATTATCACACGAACTTACCTCGATACCAAAAATGGTGAAAAAGGACCTAACCTTTAATTTCTATTTTTCCCCCATTCTAGGTCTGAACCTCATTTTCTTTGATCTATAATATCACATTTAGTCTATTTATTAGTCACATTATTCAATGTGATCCAAAAATCATACTATGGAAAATTACATTTTTACCTTTACACTTTATCATATTTATATTTTTGCCCCTAGGCTCGTAAAATAAAATTTATTCAATTTCTTTGCATTTTAAGCCTAGCCAAATCATTTTCTTAACTATAACAGCCCAAAATTTCCACTAGAACACACTTTTACTACATATTTTATAATTTTTACAAATTAGTCCTTTTAAGCATTTTCATCGAAAATCACTTAGCAAAAGTTGTTTCTCTAACCATAAACATGCATAATCTACCATTAAACATCAAAATGCACAAATTTCTAACATGGTTCAAACCCTATACCTTCATCATAACTCAAATAAATGGTAGAAATAGGTAGATCTTGTTACGAGGATTTCAAAAATGTAAAAATCATTAAAAACTGGGCAAGAAAGGACTTACAATCGAGCTTGGAAGCCTGGAAAACCCTAGCCATGGTTTATTCTTGTAATATTCAGCCAAGGAAGAAGATGGACAAGAAATTTTGGCTTTTATTTTCTTTTTAATTCATTTTAACTACTAGATTACCAAAATGCCCCTAACTTAAAAATATTCTATTTCACTCATTTCATGTCCATTTTTGTCCAAAAAATTATCCAATGGTCTAATTACCATTTAAGAGTCTACAATTTATAATTTCATAACAATTGGACACCTCTAGCATGTAGAACTCAACTTTTGCACTTTTTACAATTTAGTACTTTTGACCAAATTGAGTGCCCAAACGTCAAGATTTTCAAACGAAATTTTCATGAAATCATCTCATGAATTTTTAGACCATAAAAATATAATAAAAATTAATTTTCTTACGTCAGATTTGTCATCCTGAAACCACTGTTCTGACTAGGCCCAAAATCGGGTTGTTACACATCCATTAAGAGTAAAACTCATCCTCCTAAAATATAAACACTAAATCCTAATTGTTAGTGTATGTTGTCACTCGATAACTTGTTATTACCCTTTGAACCTTGAAACTAACTTTTAGCTAGAACAAGGTAAGGTTTCCATTATCAATAACGTGATTAGAATGGTTTTAATCCCATCTTAGTGGTGGTACTCTTAACCAAATCCCTTGACGAACCTTTTGTCAAAGGATCTGCTAAATTGTCAATTGACTTAACATAGGTAACAGTTATCAAACCGTCCTTAATCAATTGTCTCACATACTCATGCCTTATTGTATGCTTGAGACATGGTAGACTTACTATCACAATATGTGAAAATGGCGAACCTACGTTGTGGCCACAACTTTATATCTAGCAAGAGATCTCTTAGCCATTCCGCTTCATTTCCAGTAGTTGCTAAGGCTATAAATTCAACCTCCAAAGTTGAATGTGAGATGCAAGTTTGTTTCTTAGAGGCCCAACTAATGGCTCCACCTTCGATTGTAAAAATCCATCCCGATGTGGACTTATTGTCACTTAGACTTGTAATCCAACTTACATCCGAGTAACCTTTTAGTACTGCGAGATTATCACTATAGAATAGTCCCAGATTTTCTATTTTCTTAGGATAGCCAAAAATCCTACAAATTCCTTTCCAATGATCGGTACTAGGACAATTTGTAAATCTCACCAATTTGCATACAACAAATGCGATATCAGGTTTAGTGCAATGCATTGCATACGTTAGACTTCCGATTGCGCTGACATACTTAAGTTACGCTATAACCCTACCATTATTCTCACTTAAACTGAAGTTCAAATCGTATGGAGTGTTCAAATCCTTGATATTCAAGTGTTTAAACTTTTCCAATACTTTCTCGATGTAGTGAGATTGACTCAGTGCAAAGCCCTTGTCATGTTTTTTCACCTTTATATCTAAAATTGTATCTACCTCGTTGAAATCCTTCATTTTAAATTTTGAGGCTAGATACTCTTTGGTCTCACGAACACCTTCCATGTTCGTACCAAAAATAACAAATCGTCTACATATAGACAAGTAATTACACCATATCTATCGGTGATTTTAGTGTAAATACATTTATCCGCACCATTATGTAAAAGACCATATGACAAGATAACCGAGTCAAATTTCTCATGCCACTATTTAGGCGTTTATTTTAAACCATATAATGATTTGATCAACTTACACACCTTATGTTCATTCCCAGGAAGCACAAAACTTTCTGGTTGCTCCATGTAGACTTCCTCTTCGAGATCACAATTCAAAAAAGTCATCTTAACATCCATTTGATGTACATATAACTTATGGATAGATGCAAGTATAAGAATTCGAATAGAGGTCATCCTAGCCACTAGTGCATAAGTGTAAAAATAATCTAGGCCTTCTTTTTGCCTAAATCCTTTAGCCACCAACCTAGCCTTAAAGGTTGGAGAACCCCCTGTAGGAGTGTTCTTCCTTTTAAACACCCATTTACACCCGATAGGCTTCTATCTTTAAGGAAGATCAACTAGAATCCAAATATTGTTGGATAATATTGAATCCATTTCATCATTGATTGCCTCCTTCCAAAATGTTGCATCTCTAGAAGTCATGGCTTTACCATAGGATTGTGGATCATCGTCTACATAAACATTATGGGGATCTTCCTAATTACAGATTCTTTATTTCCCTTTACAAGGACTGCTAGAGATTGCGAGGAAATAAAATCAGGACCAAAGTCCTTTACTTTTCTCACTCTTTGACTTTTTCTCGATTCTGTATCCTTATTATCACAAAGATTTCTTTTGGTTTGATCACTTGAGATCATTGGTTGATATTCTTTTTACGAATCTGTTGAATCATTAAAAACCTTATTTTCAATAAATACAACATCTCTTGTTTCAATTATCGTATTTGACACTAAGTCAAGAACACGATAAACCTTAGAGTGTTGGGCATATCCAACGAATGCACCCTTAACAACTCTAGGACCTAACTTTGTTCTCCGTTGGTTGGGAACTCTACAGTAAGCCAAACACCCCTACACTTTGAAATAATCTAAGTTTAGCATCCGACCTTTCCATAACTCATATGGAGATACTTTGAATTTTCTCGATGGTATTCTGTTAATAATATAACACGTAGTCAATAATGCTTCACCCCATAACTTATATGGAAGTTTAGCATTTAACAACATCGAGTTAACCATATCTACTAAAGTACGATTCTTTCTTTCCGCCAAACTATTTTGTTGCAGAGTATAAGGCGTGGAACACTCATGTACCACATCTTATTCCTCACAAAATACATTAAATTCACTTGAAAAATATTCACCACCTTTATCACTACGAAGCACTTTGATTTTCTTACTAAACAAATTCTCAACCTCATTTTTAAAATGTTTAAACATATCAAAAGTATTGTTTTTACTTTTCATGAGATACACATAAGTAAATCTAGAGAATTCGTATATAAAAGTGATAAAATATCATTTTCCACCTCTTGCTAGTGTTCCATTTAATTCACAAACATCCGAATGATTTAAATCTAACATTTGCGAATTCCTTTCACACTTATTAGGAAACGACTTCTTGGTAATTTTTGATTGAATACAAATTTCACATTTATCCACAAACTCATCATTCCTTAGACTTATATAACATTTTTCTTTTTTGCATATATTGTAAAGTTTTAAAGTTAAAATGTGTTAAACGTGCATTCTACAAAGGATAAGATTCAACAATATAAACAGAAGAATTAACTTTATTCATATCAATGCTCAACTTAAACATACCCTCATCATAATATCTTTTTCCTACATATATATCACCCTTAAGCAAGACAAACTTATCGGATTCCAAGATAATCTTGAACCCCTTGTTACATAGAATACTTGTGGACACTAAATTCTTTCTCACATCGGGAACATGCAGCACATTAGTCGAAGTCAATTTCTTCCAATATGTGAAGTTGAGTTCCACTGTCCCTTGACCGAGTACCTTAACCGATTGATAGTTGCCCATAAGCACTTCACAGTTTTTCAATAGTTCATAACTCTTGAATTGTTGTCGGTCATTACACACACGGATAGTAGCTCCGGAGTCGAGCCAGCAATTACAAGACTTATCAGTCATGGCTATTTTGAGTTCAGTAATCGTAACCATGGCCACTAAGTCCATGTCTTCCACCATATTGGCTTTGGAAGTTGTGGCACCTTGTTTCTTTTTGAGAAGTCTGTAATCTTTAATATAGTGTCCTTTTTTATTGCAATTATAACAATTGCGAGATTTTTTCTTCTTGTTTTACACATTCTTGGTCTCGGATGTGACCTTTCGCTTACTATTTCGAGAGTTTTTAGACTCGCTCACATGGTTCACTTTAGAACTTTGGGGAAGATACACCGCATCACGCTTCTGAGTTTCCTCTTCAATACGCAAATGCATAAGTTTTTTTCTCCAGAGTGAAGTCCTCTGCCATATGTAGAAATTTCTTTCGATAATTGTTCCAAGACGAGGGCAACTTTGAGATGATAGCCCCGACTTGTAACAATTCTAGAATAACAACTTTCAAGTCACGAAGCCTTCTTACAAGAACTTGTAATTCATGGACTTGATCTATGATCAGGATACTATCAAGCATTTTTAATTCGAAATACTTTATCATTAAAATTTTATCAGTACCTTGTTGTTTGGTGTTGTATTTCTCTTCAAGAGCTTTCCATATTTCCACCGAGGATTGCATCGACATGTAAAGATCATACAATCTGTAACATCCTAAACCCGAGTAAGGAGTACTCGAATATTAAGGCGCTACATCAAGTCACTAGAGTAACCCAACAAAATTTTCAACTAATTTTAAAACATTGAAATACATTCTACATAAGAGTAAAATACCATATATAGTTATACTGAAAATAGTAATAAGAGTAGTTATACAAAATATATGGAGCTCCAATATCATCGTTTATCAAAATAGTCAAAATAACAAAAAATGATAAATGAATTACAGACCTACAAAAAAATACAAGTAAGGCCTTAGGAATACAATGCCCACTAATAGATAAGGTATTGTACTCTGAATACGTGATGCTAGGAGTCTCTCATCGATGATGTTCCTCGGACACAAACAAAATTCTATAAATCTGAACATTAAGAAAATTCGAAAGCTGAGCTTTACAAGCTCAGTGGTACACAACAAATTTACCATACTTCAAGCAATTCATAAATATAAGCATGCAAATCAAATGTATACATAGAAACATGACACGAGTATCGAATAATTAAAACATGAGTCATTAGATCTACATAACCAAATCGCTTGCATATCAAACTTGCCCAACTTGTTAGATTACACATACTGCTAAAAAAAGGGTATCTGGATAGTCCCGCGCCACTCATGGCCGCTAGTCAAATAATCCCAGGTGTCCGTAGGGTTATCCCGAGCGCCACTCATGGCCACTAGTTAGGTTAGAGCCTGAAGGCTGAGCGCAAACAAAGCATCAAACATATAATAATAAAAATACAACTATGACATTCGATTCTCATACTCGTTTCAACTTGCTTATCATTCTAGCTAAAATATTAACTAAAGTGATGTAACAATCTGCTACCTTGACATTCTGACCTTTCCTCACTCAAAAATTAATAACTCTTAATATATAATTCTAAATCGAGCACCATTTGTTTTAAATGAAACTAGACTTTTGTACGGTTATATAGATATAAGGCTCACTTCCTATTTTATATTATGAAATTTTTGGTGATTTTTCAAAGTCACTGCTAAATCTGTTTTATAAGAATTCTGTTGGCAGATTTTTATGACCTTTCAATACTCAAAAATTCATATATTTTAAAATAAAAATCAAAATTGATCTCTGTTAGTTCTAAACGAAACTAGACTGACTCACGGTTACAACGATGTATAGATCACTTCTTAATTATTTTTACAGAATTTATGGTGAATTTTTTAACTTACTGTTCATGTAATAATCTATTTCTAGCATATTTCACAACTAAGTTTTTAGCTTCATTTTAAAACATTCAAACAAGATTTCCACCCAAAGACATATAACAAGCATGCATTACCACACAAGCATCATATTTATGACTTATCAAGAAGTATAGCAGAGTTAAAGGGTACCACCTTGATGGAAGAACACCAACAAAGTTTCTTACCTAGCTCTCCACCACTTTGCCTTTACCCTTAGCTTTAGAAGATTCACCACTCTCTTCAACTAATAAGCATGTAACACACAAGATTTCTCACAAAAATAAGAGTTGATAGGATGTAAAAATACATACTTTAAATAAATAAAATATGAGAAGATGGGTAGAGACTTCCTTGAACTCAAACCCTTTCAAACACCCAAAACCTCCACCTTCACCCTTGAAGAACATAGATTTTTTTTTTCTTCCATGGAACTTTTTAAAAGAAAAAAAAACTAGATCAAGACTCTTACCTTCTTTGAGATTTGGAGGATGAAAAAAATGGTGAGAACTCACTCAAATCTCTCTCCCTTTACAAAACTTGATAAAGAAAAAAATATAGATGGAGAAAAGAAGAAAAAAATAAAAAGAAAAATAAAGAGATGTAAAAAGAAAAAAAAATAATAGGGTGATTATAATATAAGGAAAAATAGGGACAAATCTAATTTATCCCATACCTCAATCTACCAAATCATCTTTTCTCATTAATTGGGAGAAGATTTTTATTCAAAAATGGTAAAATCACCATATTAGTCATTCATCTTCCCTCTACTTCACACAAGCTTCCCAACATCCTTAATTTCTTATAAATTTCTTATAGAAAAGGTCCAAAACTCACCCAAATTAATTCCAACAAAAACTCAATCCCAAAATAAATTTATCCATCGCCAACCCAGGTCAACACTCGAATACTGACTCGAGAATTTAGGGGCGTTACACAATTGATCAGACAGTGTGTTGAAGATGTGTCCTCGACATGTGAAATTGTCTTCTTCACGCTTCTTCTTGAGTTTAGCCACTTTCGCAATTTCCTTGGAGTTTGCATTGGGAGCGGGATCATCCACAGGTGGATCCATAACGTACGCCACATTTAAAACGGTAAGAAGGAACAACATCTTATGCTTCCAATGATTAAAGTTTGAACCATCAAATGAATCAAGTTTTACAAACCCTTGGTTCATCACTTTGAATGCGGTAGTAGCCTCCGTCGCCATCTCCAATTTAGTTCTCTTTGATTGTTGGATAATTGAGTGGAGAGGATAGAATCAGAGACTTATATGAAAATAAACAATAAACTTCGAGGCGCGGATGATGCTTTCCAAATAGAACTATTTGCCCCCACAAAAAGTTGTTAGAGGGTTAAGACAAAAGTCCTCTCAGGATATAACGAAGTTTTGAATTTTCTTTGATTAGCAAAATCGAGTAATTTCTTAATTCTTACTCTAGTTTCTGAAAATAGGATTGATTGTAATTGTGTAATTTGTGAGCACCATAATACCTTTATTTATATGCACTCAATGAATACAAATTTGAAGAGCCACTCAATGAATACAAATTTGAAGAGCCACATGTCCCATGAAAATATATCCATTGAATGATAAATAATCACTTTTAATTTAAATAGTTCTTATAAATAATTAAATTTATAAAATGATAAATCATCATTTTTAATTTAAACAGTACTCATGAATAATTAATTTACAATCTATAATTTCCAACCATTTTTCATTAAGAAAATATTTTACCTATATATAGAAAAGTAAGGTTGAAAGACCTTTCTTTGATGCACATGGGGTTGGATGCTCTTGTTTTTCTTTTACATTTCACATTTTAGAAAAAAAGGGTTTACTTTTAATCATTCTACTCTTCTTATATATATAAAACTTTTGTGATAAAAATATCTATATATACATATTCTACGTTAAGGAATTCATTTGTAATCATTATTTTTAAATTTTTTATAAATTTAAAAATATTTTAAAAAATCAAGTTCATGTTTCATCTATCTTATTTTTTTATTTTAAAATTCAAATTTAATTATTAACATTTTAATATTTTTAATTAAACAGATTAATGTAATATTTTGAAAATGAATTCATTCAACAAAAATTATTTTAATAAATTCAAATTTAATAAATTTAAAACAAAAAAAATAAAAATACTAAATTCCTATAGAAATGAGTTGACATAATTAGAAAGTTTGAATGGACAGTGTTTCCTTGAATTTTGGGCAGTAGACAAAAATGTCCTTATAACTCACATTTGATGACCATGAATTCTCATTTCACACGTGTAGATCCCAGATAAATTGGCAACCCTTTTGTGGTACACTTTCAAACGTGCATGCATCTCGGACTGCAAATTTTATGCTTCCATTCATTGATAGAAACTGTTGATACTTTTTTGAGTCTTTTTTTTTTCCCTGGGAAATGTATTTATTTATTTTGTCGGGTAACATAAATTTGATTCCACAAATAAAATGAGAATTTGATGCGTTCACAAACAGTTCATTTATACCCTGGATTTGGTCTTATTTGGCAATTTCTTTTTTTAAAAAAAATTATTTATTTTTTTTAACATAACTACTAGTCAAAATATTAAAATTTTGATTATGAAAATCCACATGCTTTTTGTTTTTGAATTTTTATGAACATTTTTATATATTTTTTATTTTTTAATTCTTTTGAATATTTTTATAATTTTTAAATCATTCGTTAACATGAACCATCATGCGGGTTGCTTAACCAACATCGTTAAAGAAATTAATATTTTTAGTCAAAATTTTCGTTAAAAAGACGTTTTGACTATTTTTAAAAGAATAAAAACTAAATTGACAAAAAATATAAATATTAATGATTAAATTTAGCATTATACCATTTTAAAATACTTCCATATGCCATCAGTGGCCAGCCATTACTTCCTGTTACAAAGATGAAAGATGGTTAAATCATATACATACAGAGCAATTAATACATGTAAACAGCATGAGCAAATACACCTATAACAATGCAACCACAGATTCAAACCCAAAATTCAGAAGCAACAAATTAACAATCTACTTAAGATAGGACTATAGGAGAACATTTATATGTACAAAGAGTGTCACAGTTATAATAGGAAAGTGAGTATACAACAATAGATGCCTAAAACTTATCATTCATTAAGTCTCAAACAAATTAATAAATCTATTTAACACATTTATTTATAATTTGTTTAAAAAAAATAGAGATAAAACTATTATGGAGATTCTTGTGCTATAAGTTAGATTTTATTTTATCTTTTTTATTTAAAAAATAGAACAATTTGATCTTTTCTGTTAAAAATGTCATCTATTTTTACTGTTAACAATTAGTGTGGTTGACAAAATAATCAAACTATGACATGTGGCATGTCATGTGTATCTCATATTGACATATTAGGCAGGGGCAGAGCTAGGGGGTTGGCAGGGGCCTAACTCCCCCTAAAATAGAAAATTTTCTATTTAGACCCTTTTATAATTTATAAAATTTTAAATTAATAATGGAAATATTGTACTTTGGCCCCAAAAATGATAAAATTTTAATTTAATCCTTTAAAAATTATAAAGATATAAATTATTAAAATGGTAAAATTATATTTTTACTATCATAAAAATATATAATTTAATTCTGGCCCCTGTAAAAGAAAATCTGACTTCACCCTTGATATTAAGGCTTATTTTTAATAGAATTTTTAACAGAAAATCTAATTAATTTTTAAATTTTAAATACAAAAATTAATTAATTTATTTTTTGAATAGTAAAAACAAGGATGTAGATCATACTTTTACCGAAAATCAAGCTGGCAACGTTTATAAAGTTTGAACCTTCAACATGGGGAAAGGGTCGAATGGCAGAGTTCCTTGGGAATTTTGAGTAGGTACAAAAATGTCCTTATCACTCCTATAAAATCCCATTTCTCATCTATTGATTGATTTCCAGATAAAATTGGGAAGCCTGTTATGGTAAAAGCTGCCCCACTCACTGAAACAAAGAAACAATTTCGTGAAGTCTCTGTGCATGCATCTGGGACTGCAAATTATTGTGCTTCTTTAATAGACACAACTAGAATTATCATGCCAAGATTTTGAGAAATATATTTAGATAATGCAGTTTGATTTAGCATAAATTTGACTCCACATATAAAATCTGATTACATGTATTTCGAGCTTGTCTCCTTTTAGTATATTAAAACAAAGAAAACGATGAGTCGGAGAGAGTAAAAATTAAAATAATTTATATGTGGATGAATTCCAATTTATTTTTGATATTTTTTTTAATTATGCTACTTAATATTTTTATTATTTTATTTTATTTTGAGTTTGGTTGATTTTAAAATTTGATTTTTTAAACACCCAATAATAATATGTCATATTATATTTTATTTAAAATGCATGACTAATATAATATATGAAAAAAATCAAATTAACTCTCATTACTATTTTCTTGCAAAAATAGAACTCTTATGACTATTTTTAACTCCAAAATTAATAAATTTCTAAAACCTTAAACTTTTAGACTAAAAAAAACTAAAACCTAGAGCCTTTAGACCCTAAATTTAAATCTAACATTTTCCTTAAAATCATATATTTTAAAATTCTAAATTTTAACCCACCATACCATAAATTATAAATCTAGTTGAACAAAAAAAAACATAAACCTTCCATTACTATTATTATTTGTTAATTTTATTTAATTTCTTTGACATTAATCTTATTTAATTAATCAACACTAGTTAGGATTACAATATTATTAAAGTGAATTGATCTAGTGTTAGAAAGTGTACAATATTAATTATAAATTCTTTTAAAAAATATAAAGTAACACATTTTTATTGTATGCCTAAAAATTCTAATATAATATAATTTTTTCTATTTTTCATGTATTAGGTGAAAGGATTGGAGAAAAGTGAGCTTAAAGACTAATTTTGCCAAATTTTTGAGAATTCTTATTCTTATTATTTTTCATCTATAAATATTCAAATTTTGATTCCTAATACCTCATAGATAGTTCAAACTCTATAAAAGCAATACTCAATTTTCGCTCAAATGGTTTGTAGAGGAACCCTACCTTCTTAGATCCATTCGACACGTGTGATTTCTTTTCCGTCGATACGCTCTGCAATTTGTATTTGAATTTCTTTTGTATCCGCTTGCTCAGTTAATTCAATAGTCTTTTTCATTACCTTTCGAAATGAAACTCAATTCTTTAATTGTCTGACTATTAAAATTCTAATTGATAATACTTTAGTATTTCAATTATATCTTAAGCTATAATACTCTAATTTACTCCTATAAGAGACCACTTCAAAGAGAATCAAAAGATCCATCTAAACTTATTTTATGATCTAGACTCAAAATATTAGGAAGAACCCAAAAATTGTTAGGATACAAATTTACCAAAAAGCTAAAAAAACTCTTTTAAATTATTAAGGCAACTTTTGCCTTTTTCTCTTTTATGTGAACTTTGTCCTATATAATATAAAAGAAGAACAGAAGTATATATAAAACCATTGAGTTCTAAATTAATTCTTTATGTTCTAAAATACTTTCCCTTTTAGTTTTATTTATTGTGGATCTCATTTTTAGTATTAAGTTTTAATAATAAAAAATATTAATTAATAAATACAATAAAATAAATAATTTTTAATTTACATTTGCTTTTTTTTAAAACAATCAAATATATTATTTTACCTTATTTTATCTTAGAAGAAAATCATGTTATAATCTTTGGTAAAAATATAATTTGTTTATGGATCGGATCAGGTTGATTTCGGGTCCAACCAAAAATTTAGACTCATTTTTTAAGTTTGGCCTGAATAAAAATACTAAAATATAGGCCCGGCCTGACCGTATTACTTTTTCTATATTATTTTTTATATAATTTTTAAATATATATAATATATCAAAAATACTAAAAATATTAAAATAAATATTTCTGAACAAATTAAAAATAAATTTTAAAAAATATGTACACTTAAATAACACTAATATAGATGCAACTTAACAAGCAAATGCCTCTAAAATAATAACAAAATTAACAATAAAATAAGTGTTATACAATCTCCTGACAATAACAACAAAATAGTGAAATAGTAGTAAACAACAAGAAAATAGCATTAAAACAACAACAAAAAATAGCAAATTTTTTTGTCATTTTGTGAATTCGAGCTAGGCCAAAAATGCCTTAACCAAGGCCTAACCCGTTTTTTAAACGAGCCTTATTTTTTTTTACCCAAATTCATTTTTCAAGCTTATATTTTTGCCTAAACCCTCTCACTTTTCAAACAGACTTTGACCTGGCCCATAAGTAGGTCTAAACTATGGCTCTATTTCATTTTTAATATTAATTTTTTTTTTTACATTTACTTTAATTAAATCAATCAAATTTACATATTTAATATATATTCACTTTTAATTCCTTCTCACATCCACTTTAATTAAATTGAATGAATGAAATAAATATAACATCACATTTATTTTTTTAAAACTATAAACTCTTTACCTATTTCGTGTCATAATATTATTTTTGAATTTTTTATTAACATAAAATTTATTTATTTAATTTTTAAAATTATTTTAATATCATATGTCCAAACTAACTAACGAGACATTTATAATGTTAGATATTTTATAAAAGATTTTGAAATAAAACGCTTCAATTTAAAAATATTTTAATTAATATACAGGATGATAGGTAAAAAAATTAGTGTGTTCATAAAACACACAATATTCAAATAAAAAAACTAGAGATCAACATATTTAGCACTCCTAATCTTTATCTAAAAATAGACATAAAAACATGCCATTAAAAGATATAGCAAGTTGCACTAATTTTAGGTAAAAATGCACACAAAGTCAATATCAGATCAACAGCTGCACCACATTTTCCATATATAAATGTCAATTCAATTCTTCCCATTTTTATCTCACCTTCATTGAAACTGGAAAACATGCAAATTATCAAATGAAAATTCAACCCAGACTTTCAATTGTTCCCAATATGGGAAATGCCACACCTCTATTTCTTAAAACCACGTCATTTTGCCTCTGACTCGATTAGTCGATCCGCTTCAAGTTTAGGATTCACGTGTTTTTTAACGGAAGGGTTAATTGTACTTTTAACCATTCTATTTTTTATTGTTTTGTAATTAAGGTTTTTTCTTATTTTTAATTTTTACCTCATGATTTATTTTGATTTCAATTTGGTCCCTCTTGATGCTGTACGTTTTGGACAAGAAGAGAAAATTGTCCTATTGGTCTCTCCTTATTATTCGCACATTCAATGTAGTCATTTTCCTTTTTATTTATTTCAAATTTACCCCGAACTTCTATTTTAAGTTCAATTTAGTCCTCGCTGGTTATTTTTTGTTGTTTTTTTATTAAAATTAATTAGTTAATATTATTATTGTTATGATTTCTATTATTGTTATTATTACTATTATTTTTATTATTAGTATTATTATTATTGTTATATTTATTATTATTATTATTTTTTAAAAACCATTTTACTTAATATTTCTTTATTTATATGTCTACTCTTAATTTTTAATTAAACTTTTATTAATATTATTTTGTTATTTCATTCATTATCCCTTTTATTTTTTTATTTATTTATTTTTATTCATTTCATTTTTATTTTATTTTTGTCCTCATTATTATTATTTCATTATATTTGATTATATCTTTATGCACCTTCAGAATTTATGATATTCATTATTATTATATTTATATTATCGTCTTTATTATTATTCTGTGATGCATATTAACATCGTAATTCATTTTTCATTTTACTACAAAATCATATTACATTAACCTTCACTCGATACATAAAATTATTATTTTTTTAAATAAGCGATACTCCGTGTTTCGAGATTCGAAAAAGTCATTCCCTATCTTTCGGGGTTTAGGTTTTCTCAATAAATCCAAATACACGGGTCCCTTTTTAAAACATAAGCTTTTTAAAATAATCTTGGGAATTAAGAAAAGATCGTGTTCTAACTTACGAGATATGATTTCTTTTTAAAACCAAGATAATCAAACATTTTCCAAAATAAATAATTTTCGGTGTTTATCCTCGTTTCGGGGATTTAAGATACTGTGTCCTAACTTACGGGATATAATTATTTTCCTCGATTAACGTAAAATACACTATTTTCTTAGAAAATTTTCAATTAAGCAATAATTTAACGATGGATCGTATTTTTTTTTAAAGTTCTCAATTTTCTACACCATGACACTAATTAATCAACTAGGTACCAATTTTGGGCGTTACGAGGGTATTAATCTTTCCTTGTGCGTAACCAACTCTTAAACCCATCTTTTTGAATTTCATAGACCAAAATTGTTGTTTAAATAAATCAAACTGTTTATTAAAAACAACCACTTTTACGAGGTGACCCGATCACACCTCATCAAAAAAGATTAGTGACGACTCCCATTTTTCGTTTTCAAAATCAAAATCGACTCCTTTTTAAAAAAAAGGTTTTGACATTTATATTGGTATAAATAAATCTTTTCTCATATATAGTTATTTAGCATCAAAAAGAGAACCACCAAATTTAAGTAAAGAATGTTAATGGAGTTGTTAGCTATCGCATTCTCTTTCTTTTAACCATTAAGCATTCACAACTAATTTTCACAATGAAGAGTTTTTAAATCATATACGATAAAAATTAAAAAGATAGCTATTTTATATATATATATATATATATATATATATATGCTAATCGGTTAAATTTGCTATTAGTAGATTTCATTCTTCTATTTTAAATTAATTATTTTAATCTTTGTGCTTTTGAATTTTAAAATTGAAATGTAGTTGTTAAATTCGTTAAGTTGATTTTTATTATTTTCAAAATTTGATTGAGCAAACAAGTTATCACATGTGTAATATTGTCTAAATTTATTATTTTCACATATTACTCACAAAACGTCAATTAATGAATTTAGCTGTCGTTGTTTACATCAAAACTAAAATTTTAGAATTCAAGAATTATAGAGACTAAAAACAATCTATTTGAAAAACATCAATTAAATCTACAACTCTATGTATAGTACAAGATAAAACTAAAAATTAATCAACCGAATTTAACTATTATTGTTTAGATCGAGACTGAAATCTCAAAATTTAATACAAAGACTAAATTTAATAAATTAAAACATATAAATTAAATCTATAACTTATACATAATACAACCACTATTATAAATTTTTTTACCAATTCAAACCAACTGTTTGAGGATCATAAAGTTTCACAAGAAAGGAAATTTTGACAAATTGCCGACAAAGATGTGATTGCAATAGTTGCATGTTTTTTCCATTGACTATTTGTAAAGATCTTTCCAATTTAAGAGATGCTAAGTCGTTTGTGAGCTTCTCTCTAATAAGTGATTGCATATGGCTGCAATTTCTTTTATTTGTTAATCCAGCTGAATGTTTTTTGTTTTTTTTTTTTTACTTGTTGGGGGGTTTGGAGTTGATTAATTAAATCATATATTCTTATAATAATAAAATTATAATTTTATAATTTTAATATTTTATATATTTATACTTTTTAAAAAATTAAATAAAAAATTTATTATTATTGAAGAGTAAAGTGCAATTTTATTATTATTAATGTAAACTTCTATAAATTATAAGGGACTAAAAGAAAAATTTTTCATTTAAAGAAAGTTGGGTGCTGCCAGCCCCTGGCTCCCGTTCTTGGAGCTATCGCTCCTAATTATGCCATTCCCAAAATTTAAACCTAATCTTTTTAAAAATGCAATTAATTTTACTACTATATCTAACACTGGTTGATTATTTATTTTATTTTTAATATATATTCAGGAAACAACTTAGTGATAAGTCAAGCTTTTATCTTCATTTTAAGTCACGGTTGCACTTTAGATTAGCCACCAGCAGCATACATCAAGAACCTACCATGAACCCCATGGATGTTGCTGATATTGCTCTTATAATAAGTGGCTGAACTAAAAAGCAAAATTCATTTGTGCTTTAATCAAATCCTAAACCACCCACATATTTAAGGAGGGGTAGGTGGGTGAGCAAACACTAATTCCAGGAAAGTGCTTTCTTGGAGTTGGAGGGCCTGTCCAACAATTAATGATTGGAACCTCACTAAATTGAATATACAATTTTATAGGTTACTTTGGTCCAATTACTGACTTTTCTATCATCCGTTCCTTTCTGATGAAATTCCAAGCAATTCTTCCAGATCTGGTAATGCAATTTTAGCTTTTAAGCTTTTTTCTTGATGAAAGTAGCTTTTCTGGATTAAAGGATTGGTTAGGATAAGATTGAGAATATATAGAGGTGTAATCCGATTTTAAATATTGACAATTATATTTCATTTGAGTTCAACCCAACGTGAATTTCTATATTCGAAAGTTTGTGTTTGATTAAGCTCATTTATTAATTTTTATATTTAAGTTAGAAATCGAGTTTATTTAAACTCATTCTATATGTGAAAATAAAATAAAATAAAATAAAGAACACACAAATTTTTACGTGAAAACCCTTTTGAGAAAAAAAATCACGGGTAGAGGAGAAGAAAATTTACTATGTCGAAAATTTTAATTAATACAAGAGGAATAGACTATGTCTATTTATAGGCTTGTAAAGTCATATTCTAGTAGGATTGAAACACCTTATCCTAATAAATATAAAATAGATAGAGTTTAATAAGGTTTAAAAAATCTTATTCTAAAATAAAATAAAAGAAGTCTAGTTCTATATGGATTTTACTTTTATTTTATTTTCCATCGTATTTTATTTAAATAAGAATTCGAGTCACTTAATTTTAACAATCTCCACCTTGACACAAATTCTCAATGAACAAGTTCTTCATCGCGAACAAGTTCTCCACCTCTTCCATAAAACCCCTTAAGGGTTTAACTTCAACAATGAACACCAACCAAGTCTAAGCAATGCTCAAACTTGGTTATAGGAAGTGACTTAGTTATCATATCTGCAGGACTTTCATGAGTACTAATTTTGCTCACAACAATATCACCACAAGCAATAATATCACGAACAAAATGATACCGAACATCAATATGTTTTGTTCTCTCATGAAATATTTGATCTTTTGTAAGGAATATGGCACTCTGACTGTCACAAAATACTGTACTGATTTGAAGGTCTTCATTGAGTTCACTAAATAGTCCCTTCAACCAAATAGCTTCTTTACAAGCCTCCCAAATAGCTTCTTTACAAGCCTCAATAATCACCATGTACTCAGCTTTAGTGGTAGACAAAGCACTGTAGTTTGCAAAGTGGCTTTCCAACTAATTGCACAACCTCCGATTGTAAAGACGTAACCTGTGAGAGATCTTCTTCTATCAAGGTCTCTAGCAAAATCAGCATCAACATACCCTATGACTCCATCTTTAGTCCTTCCAAACTGTAAGCAAACATCAGTAGTGCCTCGTAAGTATCTTAAAATCCACTGAACTGCTTTCCAATGTTCTTTACCAGGATTTGCCATGTATCTGCTAACTGCACTGACTGCATATGATAAATCTGGACGTGAGCAAACCATAGCATACATGAGAGATCTCACTGCACTAGAGTATGGAACATGTGACATGTACTCAATCTCGTCATCTGATTGTGGAGACAAAACCGATGAAAGTCTAAAATGGGCTGCTAAAGGAGTACTAACAGGCTTAGCACTCTGCATATTGAACCTACAAAGAACTTTCTCAATGTACCCGTTCTGACTTAGGTACAATTTACTTGCTTTTCTATCTCTGAGAATCTTCATACCAAGTATCTTCTTTGCTGGTCCTAAATCTTTTATCTCAAATTCTTCACTTAGTTGGGCTTTGACCTTTCTTATCTCTCCTTTATCTTTTGCTGCTATCAATATGTCATCAACATAAAGAAGTAGATACACAAAGAACTATCATTATTTTTCTTAAAGTAAACACAACTGTCTAAACTACTTCTTTTGAAATCATGAGAAGTCATAAAGGAATCAAACCTTTTGTACTACTGTCTTGGTGACTGTTTCAAACCTTAAAGGGACTTTCTCAGCAAACAAACATAGTCCTCTTTTTCTGAGACTATAGAACCCTCTAGTTGTTACATATAAATATCCTCCTCAAGTTCTCTATGCAGAAATCCAATTTTTACATCTAACTGCTCAAGCTCCAAATCATGCATGGCCACAATACCAAGCAAAGCTCGAATCGAACTATGCTTAACAACTGGAGAGAACACATCTGTGAAGTCCACTCCTGGAATTTAAATATAACCCTTTGCAACAAGCCTTGCTTTATATCTGGGTTCTTCAACTCTTGGAGTCCCTTCTTTCTTTTTAAACACCCATTTACAACGAACAGCCTTTTTACATTTAGGAAGTTTCACAAGGTCCCATGTTCTGTTTTTGTGGAGTGATTTCATCTCTTCTTGCATAACAAACATCCACTTTTCTGAGTCTTCACAGCTAACTGCCTCAGAATAATTAGATAGCTCTTGATTCGCATCTATATCTTCAGCCACATTTAAAGCATAAGCAACTAAATCAGCTTTGGCATACTTCTTTGGAGGTTTAATTTCTCTTCTAATTCTGTTTTTGGCGATAGAGTATTGTGGTGAAGAAGCAACTCTACTCTCAATTTTTGTTATGGCTTGAGGAGTTGACTCTGTATTAATCTGATGCTCCACCTGCTTTTGATTTTCTTTATTGGAAGAGTCTTTAAGAGATAAGTTAGGTAGCATAACAGTTCCACCAAAAACAACATCTTTGCTAATCACAACTTTTCTATTTTCAGGACACCATAACTTATACCCTTTTACACCAACTTTATAACCAAGAAAAATGCATTTAATGGATCTCGGTTCCAATTTTCCATTATCAACATGAGCGTACGCAGGACACCCAAAAATCTTTAAATCAGAATAATTAGCAGGATTACCAGACCATACCTCTTGTGGAGTCTTTTTCTCAATGGCAACAGATGGAGATCGGTTGATCAAAAAACATGTAGTAGAGACTGTTTCTGCCCAAAATTACTTTGGTAAGTTGGCATTTGACAACATACATCGAACCTTCTCCATGATCGTTCTGTTCATTCGTTCTGCAACGCCGTTTTGCTATGGAGTATGACGAACTGTCAAGTGTCTCATGATCCCTTTCGACTTACACAATCTATTAAACTCATCGTAATGTAACTCTAAGCCATTGTCCAGATGCGGAGGTATTTTATCTGCTTTTTCGTCTGCTTTTCAATCATAATTTTCCAAGACTTAAATGCGGAAAACACATCGCTTTTACGCTTCGTGAAGAACGCCCAAACTTTTCTCGGAAAAATCATCAATAAAGGTTAGCATATAATTAGCTCCACCTCTCGAAGGCACTCTGGATGGCCCCTATAGATCAGAATGAATATACTCCAACGTTCCCTTCGTGTTATGGATTCCTCTAGTGAATCAAACTCTCTTTTGCTTTCCAAAAACACAGTGCTTACAGAAATTCAGTTTGTAAATTCCTTGCCCATCAAGAAGTCCTCTTTTGCTCAATTCTGCCATGTCATTCTCACTCAAATGCCCTAGGCGCATATGCCAAAGTTTAGTAATATCATCATCTGACAAGGAAGAGGAAGCGACAGCTGCATCACCAGTAACAGTAGAACCCTGCAAAACATATAACTTGGCAATTTTTCTCTGCCCTTTCATCACAATAAGGGACCCTTTGGAAATATTTAAAACCTTACTTTCAGCTGTGTATCTGTACCCTTTTGAATCAAGAGTACTCAATGAAATTAAATTTCTTTTCAATTCTAGAACATGTCGTACGTCACTAAGTGTTCTGACAACTCCATCAAACATCTTAACTTTAATTGTTCCAACACCTGCGATATTACACGAAGCATTATTTCCCATCAAAACAACACCTTCAGACACTGTTTCATAAGTTGTAAACCAATCCCGATTGAGACTCATGTGGAAGGTGCAGCCTGAATCAAGTATCCACTCTTCGCTTACTTTAGGATCATTGACAGAAGCGACTAGAAGTTCACCATCGTTGTAGTATTCTACAACATCAGCTTCACCAAAATTTTCTGGTTGTTTTCCCTTTTGATTTGCAGCCTCCCTTTTAATCTTGTTCTGTAGCTTATAGCACTCAGATTTAATGTGCCCTTTCTTCTTGCAGAAGTTACAAGTTTTACCTCTGTTTGAAGACTTCGATCTACTCTTAGATTTACCGCGAGGATTCCGTTACTGTGTCCTTCCACGATCATTATCAGCATTTCGATCTTATCTCTCACGAGTAATGAGACTCTCTCCCTAAGAGTCGGGTTTAACCACAAAATGCTTCATCTTACCATACGAGGTCAAAGAATTATAAACCTCATCAACTGTGAGAGACTCGCGACTATATAAAATCGTGTCTCTAAAGGTTGAATAAGACGGGGGCAACAAACAAAGTAGAATCAACCCTAGATCTTCCTTATCATATTGAACCTCCATAGCCTCCAAGTTTGAGAGAATTTCTTTAAACACTGTTAAGTGATCGTGTACAGATGCACCTTCCTCCAAATGATGAGCATAAAGACGTTGCTTCATATGTAACTTACTTGTTAGAGTTTTTGACATACATATTTGTTCTAGCCTCCTCCATAATGCAGCGGCGGTCTTCTCTTTCATCACATCCTGTAAAATTTTGTTGGATAAATGCAGATGTAATTGTGTTAACGCCTTTCGATCTTTACGCTTTTTCTCTTCATTTGTTAAAGTCGAAGGCATCTTATCTATCCCTAGCAGGGCATCCTCCAAATCCATCTGCGCAAGAACTGCTTGCATCTTAATCTGCCACAACGCAAATCTGGTGTTGCGATCCAACAGTGAAATTTCATACTTCAAAGACGCCATTACCGTGATCGAGATGAAAAATCCGGAAGCTCGGATACCAATTTGTGAAAATAAAATAAAATAAAATAAAGAACACACAAATTTTTACGTGGAAACTCTTTCAGGAAAAAAAACCCACGGGCAGAGGAGAAGAAAATTTACTATGTCAAAAATTTTAATTAATACAAGAGGAATAGACTATGTCTATTTATAGGCTTGTAAAGCCATATTTTAGTAGGATTGAAACACCTTATCCTAATAAATATAAAATAGATGGAGTCTAATAAGGTTTAAAAAACCTTATTCTAAAATAAAATAAAAGAAGTTTAGTTCTATATGGATTTTACTTTTATTTTATTTTCCATCGTATTTTATTTAAATAAGAATTCAGGTCACTTAATTCTAACACTATATAATAAAAATATACAAATTAAAATACATCAAAATAAAAAGCATAAACAGGTTGTGCGATCTAAAGAAATCAAGAATTACAATATAGTAGATATATTATTTTCTTGCATTTGAATGGGACAAAGGTGAAATATTAAAATGAAAACGTAAAAGGGGAGTTGCTAGGCAACTACGTATAGTAGTTATCATTAAAAAAAATTGGTTTGACCAAAGCAAAAGCCAAATTAATGTTAATTTCATCAGTTCTGGAAGGTCAAAATCACTGAGAAGCAAATTAGTGGAAAAATTCTTTTAAAAATTTTCCAGCCAAATACTATCAGTGCTGTCAAATGAAGCTTCCTTGTATCCTTCTTTGACAGCCCCAATTTCTCCATGGATTGGCAGAATTAGAAGGTCAAGATCTTATCTTGAAGTCATTTCCTTGCACTTTCACACATGCCCCTTTACACCCAAACAAACAAATTCAAAAAGCCAAAACATGGTAATTAAAAATAATTCTATTGAAAATGGTGTTTGTTCCTATTAATTAATAATATTTCATTGGATTTTCCTTGTTACTGCCTCTTCACGTCATGGCTTGGTGTGACCCCTCATGCTGGATTGACCTTAGAATCTGATTTTGACTATAAATTGACGTATTCAAGGTGGTGTGGTGTCAATTATTAATCAAATCTGATATCCAATTTATAAATAAAGTGGAAGAAAGTCTAATTCTGCTTTACTCCATCTAATTTTAATTTCAACAATTTAATTTTACTCTGCTATTACAATTCTTGATTTAGAACTAAAAACCCTTCTCATATTTTTAATTTAACGGATTTCCTTTAACAATGCTATTAACTATACTTTAATTATTAAATCAAAAGAGTATAAGAGATTAAATTCTTAGAATTAAAAATAGATAAACTAGTCACAAGGTGTGACATGATAATTGCTCATCTTGTCCTTTAACCATGTGATCGGGAATTCGATCCCTACTCATAGTAATGGAGCACATTTCGTGACCAATTGTTTACTTATCCAGAGAGCATTAACGCAAGGGGATTAGTTATTACTGCTGATGATGGATACATTAGTAGTTTTGACCCAAAAAAAATGTAGATGGACTCATTTTTAAATGAGCAAAAATTGTAGGGACTAAGAGCATAAATTAAACAGAATAAAAATTGAAAGCTCATTTTTTTTATTGTTAAATGAAATTAAAGTTTTTTTTTTAAAAAAAAAAGAGAAATTAAAAAGTTAAAATAGATGATAGTTAGAATTTATGACCAAACATATAAAAGTATTTATCATTCACAATTTTTATAATATTTATTTGTCATCATGAATCTTTTAAAGTTATATTTATTTAAAATTATATTTATCATTAAAAGGGCATAAAAGAAAAACCAAAATAAAAGGACTCATCTAGTGGTATGGCCAAGTACAAGATGACAGAATTCATGCATCAATGTCTATGAGCTTCATATTGATGGAATATGTATATATATTCAAAGAAAAATATATAGCACACCTACAGTTTGTATATTTAAAAACGTGTTTTAATGTGTGTGTGTGATGGTGAAATGGGATCCCTAATAAATGTTCAACGATCATCCATTTGATTATTGATATATAACAACAGTTTGACCCAAAAGTAACGAGTAATAAATAGATATAAGATATATCACAATTTTTTCCTGCTTTACACCTAATAAATTATATTTTAAATTCAAACAATTTACTTGGTCAAGTGATCAAATTAATAGCTGTCCCACCCTTCACTCATTCACGCTTTATGAATGATGTGAGTAAAAATAAATAAATAGTTTTGGTTTTAATAGTGAAACTCAAGGTTTAAAAATAATTATATTTCTTACGTGGGATTTTATTAATTTTATATAATAATATTTGATAATTGAAGATACCTTTATAATAATATAATTTTGTAAAATTAATATTTTTTTAAATTATTTCTTAATTTTATAATTTTAAATAATAGTATAGACAAAAAACATTATGCATTTATAGAACAAATAGGTAATGGTGAGGTTAAGTGTAGATTAATTTGCAGTTTGCCTCTTTTTATGCCCCATTTACAATTTTTTGACACTTGTCCATTTTTTTGGTTATGAATTAAGTGCATTTTTTTTTCTTTTGTTTACTAATGAGTTCAGTCTAAAATTTACTTTTGTAATTGAATTTTGAGGTTAAGCCTAAATTACTGATTAACTTTGTAAAAAAATCCATTGGTTGCTAATAAGTTAAATTTAATTATTAATTCCATTTTTTTACTTAAATAATTTTTTTATTTTAATTTTGTTATACTTTGGTGATTTTATTTTATTTTATTTTTTTCAAATTGAATGGTTGTTGATAAATACATAAAATTGAAATGTTATTTTTTGCTAATTTATTGTATTTAAATTATTAAATTATTAAGTCTGCTACCCTAACAAGTCAAAGTCTGCCGCCGCTGGCATGAATATCTAGGTTTTCTTGTTTCTTGTCTTTTGTTTCTGGTATTCTTTCATACTTTCGTACGCTTGCTTTGCGAATTAGTCTTTAGTCTCTGTTTGAATTGAAGTTTCTCTAGTTTTGTGGTCGATACCTGTAACAATGGAAGCCAAATTAGCAGGTCTGACACTTAATGAGGAAGAGGATGAAATTTTGTAAATTTCAATGGATCCACTCTCAGAAAGAGAAAGGAGTGAGTTCCAACTGGTAGGTTGCTTTCTAACGGCCAGCATAATCCACTTCCCGGCCATGAAAAGCACGATGGCAAATTTGTGGCATTCGGTCCGTGGAGTTTAGATCCGGGATCTGGGAGACAAAAGGTATTTATTCTAATTTTTTTCATATAATGGATATGGAGCGGGTTTTAAAGGGCTCGCCTTGGACGTTTAATAATCACTTGTTGGTTCTTTATAAATTACAATGGGGGGAGGACCCGTTAAAAGTGCCATTAATATTTACCCCTTTTTATATACAAATTCATGATGTCCCTGTTGGTTTATTCTATGAAAAATTAACAGTACAATTGGGTAACTTCTTGGAATTTTTTTTGGAATATGATGGTGCAAATGTAGGGAAGGAGAATTAGAATTACATGCGTATAAGGGCCCAGATAGATATCAGACGACCATTGAAAAGGAAAAAACAGGTTTTGTTTAATGGTAGATGTTCATATGTCATATTAAGTATGAGTGATTATCTCTGTTCTGATTCTACTGCGGACATTTGGGGCATAGTGACTTGTCTTGTGAAGCTAATATGTCGTTTGGGGTGGAAATTGCTGAATTAATGTGGGACCTCTCTTGCGTACCCACTCACGAAGAGCCTTGTCAATGAATAGTATCTGGCTTCGGGAGGGAGATGAAGAACATTGCGAAGGGGATAAGAGAAGCAATTGGGTTCCAAGAGTGGAATGCGGATAATAATGGAAAGAGTGGAAAGCTTATTGATCCAATATTGGGATTTAATCTGGAAGGGGGATCCTTATCTCTTGTCAGTCAGAAGGAAAATATACAGTCAGAATTGATGCAAACAAGGATGGAGCATGACTCAGAGGATGGTGTCCTAATTGGTGTCTTAAGTTGGAATGTCCGTGGTTTGGGGAGGCCACAGACAATATGCAAACTTCGATATCTGCTGAAGATGCATAATCCCTAAATTGTCTTCTTTATGGAGACAAAGCTTGGTAAGAGACAGATGGAAGGGGTGCGCCAAAAATGCGGGTTTGGGCATGGTGTTGAGGTTGATTTAAAGGGTAGTAGAGGAGGATTATGTTTGGCATGGAGATTGGATGTTTCGATCATATTTCGCTCTTATTCAAATAGACACATTGATGTGGATATCGATGATAATGAATTAGGAGAAAAATGGAGATTTATATGTTTTTATGGGTCTCCTTATGCACAAGGCAGGAATGAATCATGGGATGTTTTGAAAAGTCTAAATGTTGCTGATGACATCCCTTGGTTTATTTATGGGGATTTCAATGAAATAATGTATGGGTCTGAAAAAAAGGGAGGACTACCTAGGGATGAAAGGAGAATGGATCTATTTTGAAGAACTTTGGAGGATTGTTAATTGTCTGATGTAGGATATTCTGGTAGATGGTTCACGTGGGAAAGAGGCAATCTTCCAGAGACAAATATTCGAGAACAGTTGGATAGAGGAGTGGCCAATGCAAGATGGATATCCATGTTCCCGGAGGTGAAAGTGCAGCATTTAGTGCATTCTTTCTCAGACCATTGTCCTCTTTTAACTGACACAAGCATCGTAGGGGGAAGCTTGAAGAACAAAATTTTCAAATTTGAAGCCTGGTGGGTGATTGAGGAATTTTTTCTTAGTGAGGTTAGGAGAATCTGGAAAATGTCTTCACAAGATCTATTGCAAAAGCTAGAAAATATGAAGAAGGGCTTGGCCAAGTGGGCTGGACAGATTCAAATGAACCGAAAGAAGATGAAGGCTCTTACGGCTAAGTTATCAGATTTATATGATGCTGGTAGAGATGATAATAATTTAGCTGAGCTGATTGATACAAAAATACAATTAAATTTTGAAATCAATAAGGATGAACGGTATTGGGAACAGAGGGCTAGACTGAACTGGTTGAAATTAGGAGACAGAAATACATCATTTTTTCACAGCCAAGCTACACAACGTAAGAAGAAAAACTGTATTTGAAAGCTGCAAACTGAAGATGACAGGAAAACGGAAGCCTTATAGGAAATGGAGGGAGTTGCTCGTTCTTATTTTCAACAATTATTCTTGACAGAACAAAGGGGTCCTTTTGAACATTGATTATCAGGAATTGAGAGGTGCATTCAGGAGGAGGATAATAAACAGTTAACAGTAAATTATTCAAAAGAAAAAAATTCAAACGACGGTGTTTGACATGGGATCCACGAGGCACCAGGCGAGGATGGACTTCCAGAACTGTTTTATCAAAAATGTTGGCACATTATTGAAGATGAAGTTACCGATTTTTGCTTGCACCTTTTAAACGTTGATATGAAGGTTAGACAGCTTAACTCTATACATATTGTATTAATCCCAAATATTTCTAGTCCTTCTAGTATGAAGCATTTCCATCCGATTAGTCTTGGTAATGTTCTCTATAAAATCTTGGCAAAGACTCTCATAAATCGCTTTCGAAGAGTGATCGAAAAATGTATAGATGATGCACAAAACGCTTTTGTGCCAGAAAGACTAATATCTGATAACGTGCTGTTAGCTTATGAAATTCTGAATACGTTGAAGCAGAAGAGAATGGGGAAGAAAGGGTTTATGGCAGTTAAACTCGATATGAGCAAGGCTTATGATAGGGTCGAATGGGACTTTATAAAGCAGATAATGATTCAAATGGGTTTTGTAAATAGATGGGTAGAGACTATTATGCAATGTGTTACTACTGTTTCTTATTCAGTGATCATGAACGGGTCTCTAGGAGAGAAATTTCAACCTACTAGAGAACTTCGTCAAGGTGATCCATTAAGCCCATTTTTATTTCTCTTATGTGGTAAGGGATTATCCAGTCTATTGCGGCTCGTAGAACGGGAGGGGTTTTTAAGAGGAGTAAAGGTTAGCAGGAATGGCCCACCGATTTCACATCTTTTATTTACCGATGACTGTATCTTATTCGGGGAAGCCACAAGAAGAGGGGCGCTTTTATTCAAAAATATTTTGTAAGAATATAGACTTCGTTCGGGTCAGTGTGTGAATTTCGATAAATCAACGGTATTTTTCAGCAAAAACACTCTAGACGAAGAAAAGCAAGTGGTTGTCAATTTACTGGGTGTTCGAAGTTCAAATGAGCCAGAGCGCTATTTGGGTTTACCGAATATGGTGGGAAGGAGAAAGAATGAAGCTTTTTAGAATTTGAAGGATCGCCTTAAAAAACGCATCGACAATTGGAGTATCAGGTTTTTATCACAAGGAGGTAAAGAAGTCTTTATTAAAGCAATTCTCCAAGCAGTTCCGACTTACACGATGGCATGTTTTCTATTACCTAATTCCTTATGTGGTGATCTTGAAAATATTATAGCGAAATATTAGTGGCAAAAGGGACATGGGAAAAGGGGTATTCATTAGTGCACTTGGAAGAATCTTTATTTTTTAAAAGAGAATGGCGGCCTAGGCTTTCGAAATTTGAGTCAATTTAATGTTGCACTACTTGCTAAACAAGGATGGCGGTTGATTCATTATTCTAATTCATTATTAGCCAGAATTTTAAAAGTGAAATATTATCCGCATTCGACTTTTTTAGAGGCTTAGTTAGGAATTTTACCTTCACTTACCTAGAAGAGCATTTGGGCAGCTAAAGGTCTCCTTCAAAAAGGCTTAAACTGGAGAATCGGTAAAGGGAACAAAGTATCTATCTGGAATGATCGATGGATCCAAGGAATTGAATCACTAGAAAGGTACAATAAGTCTGACAGTATGCAACTAGAATTTGTTTCGGATCTTATTGATAACACGAATAGGAAATGGAAGGCAGAGTTGATTAGTAATACCTTTCATATGGAGGCTGCTAGCGCAATCCTACAGATCCCATTCTCAGAATCAGCGTATGAGGACTTTCAAGTCTGAAGGGGCAAACCGACAGGGGAATACTCAGTCCGTAGTGCCTACAAACTATTACAAAACGCTAACATGGGTCCTAATAATTATTTGTTACAAACCGAAACTAAAGAATTTTTTGGAAAACTATGGAAGCTACAGCTACCGTCTAAGATTACAATCATTATTTAGTGCATATCATGGAATTACATTCCTACTTTGGGCAATCTTCGACATCAAAGATTAGTGACAAATGCAAGCTGCCCTCGATGTGGTTACGAAGTCGAAGACTGTCATCACATCTTTCGGCAATGTCCTATAAGCATAGAAGTTTGACAGTTATTAAACCTATCTTGGATCACAACTTTCGTGCATCAAAATTTCTGGGAGTGGCTCACCGTAGTTTTCAACCAAGGAATAAACGAACAATACAGATATTTTTGCTATGGCTTATGGGTATTTTGGCATTCAAGGAATCAGCTTTTGCATGAACGGGTACACACAATGGGCAAAGACCTCGCATAAAAAATTCAGAATCACATGGTAGAATACAAAAGGATTAGAGTTAAGATGTATCTATCACACACGGTGCACAACCAAAGGAATGTGGAAGACTTATCGATTGTGAAGATCCAGTTCGATGCTGTGTTCAACAACAGAGAGTTCAGATCAACGTCAGGGTTGGTGGTTAGGGGTCCAATGAGCGAGTATTTGACCTCGAAAGTGGTTATTCATCGCAATGTTGCCTCTCTGTTTACTACAGAAGCAATTTCTGGGTTAGAAGCAGTCAAGTTAGGAATCGAGATGGGTTTTCAGGAAATACAAATAATGGGTGATTCACTAACAATAATCAAGAAATGTAAGTCAACTGCGACTGATTACTCAGTCATTGGAGCAATTATCAGAGATATTCAGAGCAAGAAACCATACTTCCAGCGGATCGAATTCAAGCACATACAGAAAGCAAATAATACAATAGCCCATAATATAGCAAAGGACGCATTACAGAACAGCGAGAGGAATTACCCGGAGAATGAGGAGCCGATTCGTTGCAATATAAGTGCAGCAGAACAATGGGTAAGAAATTTGGACTGAGAAGTTTGGGAGAGAATTCGTTTCTAAAAGCAGATAGCAAAGAATGAAAGTCTCGAGCAATGCTATCACCAGATGGTTGGAAAGGATGGGACAAATGATAAGTGATGTCAAGAGAGATTAATGGTTTCCAGCCATTGGAAGATTGACTAAGGGTAGATTAGGTTTCCTTTTTTCAAGGCACATTTATTTCTGGCGTTTCATTTTATTTCTTTCTTTTTTCTTTTGCTATTATTTTAATGCTTTGCTGGTTCCCTTTTTAAAAACTAAGGTAGGCCGATTTGAATTTTGGGCTTATCTTAGCAAGCCTGAACCCTTTGTTGTTTTTAGTTTTAATTCAATAAATGCCCTGTCAATCATTGATAAAAAAATTATTAAATTATTTATTTTTATTAATTTTTATATTATAATTTTTATTTTCATGTTAAACATTTTAATTATAATGTTTAGCAACGTTACTTAATTAGATTAATTTGTTTGTAGGGAATTAATCCGTGTAAGCAACGAACAAGAAAAATAACAAGGATATTGAAAAGATCAACACACTAATTTAACATAGAAAAACTCCTTAAAAAATGATAAAAAAAGCCACGGTAAAAGGAAATTTCACTATAATAATAGAAGGGTACAAGAGAAGGAGAGAATCAAAAATAAAAACCTAAAACCCCGAAAGAAAAAACTTCAAAACAAAGAACATAATTCTTTCAATCTAAATATTTTTGTTATATAAAACCTAGAGTAACTAAGGCCTATTTATAGGCTGAAATTCATAGCAAATATTACTAGAATACCCTTAGGTTAATCAGAGTTTAAATGAGAAACTAAAACAAAGTTTAACTGATAGAAGAAAGCCAAGAAACTTGAGGAACACATTGCCACATCGTGATGTGGTGTTTGGTCGTCGAGACGAAGAAGGATCATTTCATTGAAACGACGATTTTCTTTTGTCGGGATGAAGAGCTTCTTCTCGTTACGATGTCATACATTGTTTTGATTGAAATGCGGTGCATACTTTCACAAATCTCCACCTTGACTCATACTTCACTTAACTCCCTTGCCAAGCCCTATTATGGGCCTAATTTGAACTTCGTCGAATACTTACCAAGTCCAAGCAACGCTCGAATTTTGAAACTATAAGACTTTTTGTTAACATCTTGATCAGATTGTGTTTTATGCCAATTTTATGAATATGAACATCCCCTTGAATGATCACCTCTCGAACAAAGTGATAACGAATGTCTACGTGCTTTTTTTTTCTATTGGAAAAATGAGTTTGAAAAACGCAGCGGAATATAAATTTAGAGAAAATAGAGTTTTTAATTTTTTTTTCCAAAATAAGATATTGGTTATGATATCTAAAATAATAAGCACTTAATCAAAATTGTATATTTTCGATTTATCTAGGATGAGCGCTTCAACCGAGTAGTCTTCTTCGATATCCTCAAGCTCATGTCTGCTAAGTGTGAGCTCGCCTCGAATCAGAAAATATTTCATAAAAATTACCAGTGGGGTAATTTTACAATTTTTTTAAACTTTTGGGTTAAGTTGTACATCAGAGAAATATCTTTAGAAATTTTCTGAAATAATCTATTCAGAGAATTTTCTCTCTACAACTTTCTTTTGAATTCAAGTGTGTGTAAATAATGATCCAAGGCTCTCTTTATATAAGGAGAGTTTAGAGAGTTCAGCTATGATTAAATTTAATTACTAAATATTAGATTAAATTTAATATTAAATCTTATTAAAATAATAAGTAGATAAACATTAAATTAAATTTAATATTAAGATAATCACTCTAATATTAAATTAATAAAATACTATTAAGATAAGTATTAAAAGCTTTTTTATGTAAATAATATAAGAAAAATTAAAATTTTCTAAAATGGTATCTCACCCCGATTAATTACGAAAATGGGGTGTTTGGGGTGGTGGAGGGTGGTGCATAGGCGACGCCACCCCTATATTCCGACAACAATCAGATCTCAATTTAAAAAAATATTTTTTAATAGGTGCAACCTTGTTGATAGGCGGCACCATTAAATACGGATCTAGTGTAAATATACGAGTTTAATTTGAGTCTAAATTGGATGCTGGTGCCCATAGCAAAGACAACACCAGTGATTGTCATGCATTCTAGTATTTACGTAGTGTTTGTGCAAAACTTTTTTGAAAATTCAAGAATAGCAAAAAAATAAAATAAAATAAAGTCTATAGAAGAGGAGTAAATAGACAGAGAAGAATTCACAAGGTTAGTAGATATGAAATTCATTTTTTTATATTATAGTAATTTTTTTATTTGAAATTGTATTGAGAATTTTTATTTCTTTTTTAAAAGATTCAATATTGAAGATGAATAATCAATTTTTCGTATGCGTTTATTTCTATGGAGCAATTTTGACAACAACAGTTGAATGTATATTTGAATGTCGCCAACAAATAACAATAAGATTTAATAGAAATGTCTCGGTTGATGATATGAATGAAATGATTAGTGCAACATTTGTTAGAGGTTGTGGGAGAAGGATCTCAAAACTTTTCTACAAGTTTCTAGTTTCAACGGATCCTATCAAATTCACTAAGATAGAACTTGTAGACGATGAAGACGTGGAGACAATGGTCGCTCTTTATTGTGGGAATCAGAGCCAGGGAAATGCACTGGTTCAGTTATTTGCCAAGTTAGTTGATGTAGAGCAATCTGAAGATCCCACTCCATTAGATGAAGAACATGGAGTCCAAGATCTGTTTACGGTAGTTCCAATATAGTACATTGATAATCAAACGACTGTACGCGAGATCGACATCGATCGTAATGCTACACTTGCATTTGAGAACCAGAACCCGAGCCCCTGTTTACAAATGCAGTTGATGGTGTTTGAGACTGATGCGGATGGTGACGATGGATATTATAATATTGATCCTTTTGATCACGAGGTCAATAGTGACCCCAATGTAGACGAGGTCCCGGATGAATTCAACGACGAAAACGCGAATGACGATGAAAATGTTAACGCATCTTTAGTCGGGAACCCAATTCGAGGTATTGTGATACACTAATCCTGGGGCACACATGCCGCTCATGGACCCCAATCCGACACACGCAACAGAGTTTCTGAAGTACCCTGATATACTACCTGCTCACTGACTAGTTGTAGATTTCAAACCTAAGGAGTTGTTCGTGGGCTAGAAATTTGAAACCAAGGAAGAGTGCGTATTTTCTATTAAGTGGTATAGCATGAATGTGTTAGTGGACTACCAAGTCGCCGTGTCTAAATCGACATTGTATATTGGTGAGTATTGAAGGTCGACAAAAGGCTGCAATTGGCGGATACGAGCCACATTTATCCAGAAGTCGCAGATGTGGGAGATACAAAAATTTGTTGGGTCTCACACATGCACTTCAACACGTATGACAAAAAATCATCGAAAATTTGATTCCAAAACTATCTACACATGCATCATGCCAATGGTAAAGGACATCTCGACTGTTAAATTTTTGATGCTGATTGCTGAAATATAAGCATGATTCTAATATAAAGTATAGTATCAGAAAGCATGGATAGCTAAACAGATGAAAATGGAGTAGTTGTATGGAGATTGGGATGTATTGTATAATGAGCTACAGGGGTGGATAGCCGCTATGAGGGAGTACGTGATGGGGACTGTTATTGAGTTAGAGACACGATCTTATTAGGGCCTAGATTACCAACTACAACCGAGAAGAAGAATTTTTCACTGAATGTTATAGATGTTTGATCCTTGCATTCGAGTATTTTCTCACTACAAGCCATTTGTGCAGGTAGATTGGACTTGACTAAATGAGAAATATACGCAGATCTTACTTGTTTCGATTGCTCACAATAGTAACAAGAACATGCTTCCAATAGCGTTTGCCATTGTGGACAAGGAGAATATGGAATTATGAGAATTCTTCCTCGTTAACCTACGGAGGCATGTTGTTAGTGACAATAATATTTGCATCATATTCAATCGAGGGAAATGAATAATTACCTCTATTAGACATTTCGTTGTACCATAGAGATCCATTCACTATATTTGGCATATTGCAGCTAACTTAAATCGAGAGTATAAGAATGCATACTGGTGAAGACAAGTTGTAAAAATGGGTAAAATTTAATTTCATATATGTTTTAATGTTTTAATTTGATACTATAATTTACCTTTAATTAATACATACACAGCGTACAAGCTAGAGCCACACATTTTCCAACAAAGAATGACTAGACTTGAGGGTGACATGCAAGGTAAAACGAACACTCCTTTCCGATAGTGGTTGGGTATCATGGAGTCGTGGCAATAGGCTCAAAGTTTCGATAATGGGTTTTGATGTGGTCATATGGCCACCAACCTAGTAGAGGTAGTTTCCGATTTCTTCTGTGTTAAGGAAAACATGACATCTTCCAATTTTATCTGTGTTCTCAACTACATTCTACAGGCTTCCTACCTTAATGACAAAAATAGGACAGAAACAAGTCAACTAGATAGAGACAGGGCACATGTTTGTTAAAGATATCAAGAATACAATGGATACAAACAGTCGAAGGGAAAGGTCGATGAATGTGGAAATATATTCATGAAAGTTTGAAATGTTTCGAGTTATAGAGACCATCAGTCGTCAACCCAATATCCCACTTAGGTCCTACAAAGTTGATCTTTGAAACAGACAGTGCGATTGTAGGAGGTTCTAGACACTTCATTATCCCTATGTGCATGTTGTGGCAGCCTGTGCTTGTGCATTGATTAATGTTGAACAGTTTATCGCTGAGGTGTACACTCTCAAGCACACATTGTGTTCTGAGAAAATGACTTCCTTGTCTTCCATGATCTGTCTACATGGGAAGTGCCTTCGACAACTTTTGAGTTTTTCTAAGATAAAAGGTTGCGTAGGAATCTAAAGGGTCGTCCGCAAGTGCTCAAAATCCATAATGAAATGAATATTAGGGAGAAAACTAATGGAAAGCTTTGTGGTCTGTGTAGATTAGCTAGGTATAATCGGAGTAAATACCTACAACAAACCTACCATATTGGAAAATTGTTGCAATAGGGTGGGAATTGAGCTAATGTACTCTATGCTGGAATTTGAATATATATTTTACAAATTTTGTTCCAATGCATCTCATTTAAATTACAAAATTTGTTCCAAGTTTGTTCCGATGAATATAATTTATATTACAAAGTTTGTATGTGTATTTCTGTATGTATGTAAGTCGATAATTTATATCTTAGACACCATCTCATTTAGATTAAGTAGCAAAATATCCAAAGTTTGTTCCACAAGAAATGAGTTAAAATGCCCAAATGTTAATATAATTAAATGAATACAAATTTGAACATTGAAATTACAAAAACCCTTAAAATTGATGATTTAATGGTGTGGTCCTAGGGGTAAATCGTTGTAATGCCTGACATTGATATTGCGAGTGCTCACGATAATCAACGTTATCCTAACCCAAGTTTGGGGGTGTGCTAAAACATAGTAGAAAGATTGGATGCTCCAAACGTTTGCCTAGGACAAGTGGCGTACTACAATTTTAACAGGCTGAAGATATCAAATGTCATCAATGATCTCAGATCTAGATGATCAAAACTAGATCCATGAAGCTCTAAATGATATACATGGCCAAACGAACCCTGGAAATAGTGTTCAGACCTTAAGTTCAAATGATAAGAACTACCTTCAGACGAGGTTGTTGACTCAGATTTAGGCTCGGGATCTAACACAAGCTCTAACACGAGCTCAAACGAAGGCTTCGACTTGGGTTCGGGTGCAGGAGACGAATGTGGGAGGGTTGCCCAAGTCGGGGAATATGCGGGAGGACTACCATCAATTGCCCACCAAATAAATATAGTTTCCCCATCTGGAAGTACCACTATATATAATTTATGAGGGCTCTAAATCAAAACAAAGATCCATTTGAGGTCTTCGCACCATCTGGTTGTTCTACACTGCAATATATTATTTATGCACTATCGCTTAATTCAATTCTTGTTTCCCCTTCTTATTAATTCTGTAGATCTTCCCGAAGTCCACTAGAGGTGCCGGAATGTACTGTATGCACCAGTACTGTCACATTACTTGATTCCCGTGATACCACTGCACTGTTTGGAAATTGATAATGAGTGTGTTAATGCACCACAAGTGTGAGTAAATATGAGCAGACACGTTAACAACAGTTACAATGTCCGAGAAGGAATAGGGCATCCAGATGAACTGTAAATTTAAATAACATGGTTATTGTAACACGAGTCAATTAAGATGAATAAAGTAATTTAATGTCACGAATAACTTACCCTCTCCCTGGCATGTGTCTCAATCATCTGACAGTATATCGAAACCGTGTATGACCTCTTGATACCTAGATTCCTATACCATCTACGAAAAAAGAAAACTTGTTAGAACAAATTTACACAAAAAAAATTTAAATAATTGTTATAATGCTTAGATTTTATGACCTATTCACGAGTGGAAATACATATCCTTGGTGACTAACTGATGCCAAGAAAGACATCCAGTAAAGGGCCCAAGAATACAGCAATATAAGGTACTCGCCTATGTCCACGGCATAAGGCTTTGCCATCCGACAAAGCTCGCGATACAACATAGCTAGTACTGTCGAACCCCAACTATAAGAATGGACGTTATGCAAATTAGTTAACAGGGGAAAGTACATCAAATAGAACTTCTTGTTGTTTGTGTCCAACATGAGTACAGCCCCTATAATGTGCATAATGTATGCTCGAGCGGCACACATCACCTCTCGCTCGGTGGTAGTACTCGGTAAATGCTTGAAATTAACTTTCAGCCATTAACACCTTAAATTCGTAAATTTCAATTCAGCATTGCTTAACAAGACTCTCAGTAAGTTATAACAAAGGGCAATCGGATCAAATATCGTACTTATGCTCGTAATCGCACTCCCGTCGATTGAGAGCTCGAGTTGCAGTGCAACATCCTCTAAAGTGATGGTGCACTCCCCACACGACAAATGAAATGTGTGGGTCTCCAGCCGCCACTGTTCGACCAAAGTGGATATTAAGTTGTACCGTAAATCAAACATTCATATCAATGTCATTGATTCGAATCTCGCTGACTCCAAGTATGACATGAGGCGATCATTCGACAGATAGCCTACATCATTCACGCGACTTCTCAATGCGCTGTACGGGCCTTGACAATATTAAATTACTGAAATAATTAACATAACCTAGTTTAATTTCGTAAATGACGTGGAACTTTTTATAAGGTAACAAATAACAATTTTATTATCATCATATTAACCGTTTTTTTATGTGATCATCATCGTTAATCAAAGAACCCATTTTGATATCTGCAACCTAAAAAAGAATTGAGTTCAATTAGTTTGTTGGAATAAAACTAGTTCGGTAGGTAAATAATTTCTATTTGGGCCTTTTTATCCCAATAATAGGAGGAATAATATTGAAATACAGAAATGGGACACCCTAACAATTTGTTCAGAATAACACATTTCAGTAATTAAAATCTAAAGGGATCCATTTTAAATAATTATAAAAAACACATTAATATTATACAACAAATATAGTACACTAATAATATAATTACAAATATACTAAACAATTTAGTACACATCACATTTTTTTCCATACTATTTCAGTATATAATAAACGTTTTTATACTAAATAAATAAAAAAAATCTCATAAGTTCCAACTCAATAGTCTCATCTTTTACTTACATAGAAAAAAATAATTATGTTAAAACAACAGAAACTATCTCAACATAATAAACCTAATAAGACTAATGCTGTTATTTGAATATAAAAAAATATATATAAAAAATAAAACATAAGAATCAAAAAATAAAATAAAAACATACCTAACCAAAATAATACCTATCAAAAGCCTTTCTTTCTTACCAAAATAATACCTTACAAAAGTAAATAAATAAAACTTAATCAGAATAAGAATTAATCAAAAACATTTCTAAAATAAATAAAAAACAACAAAAAATAACATTTATAACCTATAAATAAAAAATATCGCTAAACTAAATAAATAATGTATAAATATTAAAAAAATACATCTTCTAAATTTTTTTAAACCCTAAACCCTTATAACCCCAAAGAAAACCCATTAATACCTTTTTTTCAAACCTAAACAGAACCCACAAATCTCTTTCTTGTTTCAAACTCCAAACTAAACCCAAACTAAGCTCTGAACTAAATTGACCCAAATGTTTTTTCCTTTCTCTTTTCCTTTCCTTTTCTTCTATTCTTTTTTTTTTTCCCATTCTCCTTCTCTTCTCTATTCTGCTAGTATCTTTTACTTCCATTTTTCCCTTCTTGTTCTCTTCTCTGACTCTTCTTCTCATTCTTGTTTTTCCCATTAGGGGACCATTATAAGGTCCCAAAAAATAGATTTTCACGAGACCCTTAAGGGTTTCGTCCCATTGTGCACAAAGAAATAGAGAAGGGCAGTGAAGCAATGAAGTAACAAGCTGGTGAAGCCTATGAGGTAACCTTCACCACTATCACCTATTAGGAAGGCTTCACCAGTCTTGGTGCCGCCTGCCAAGTAGGTTTCACAAGCTTCTTTGGATTCCACTTTCGTATTCAGGTTATGTATTCAGGATATACGGGCATGTTGGGTGTCGCCTATCAACAAGGCTACACCTATTAAAAAAATATTTTTTTAACTGATTACTGATGGGTGTCAGAATATAGAGGTGGTGTCGCCTATGCACCACCCTCCACCACTCCAAACACACTATTTTAGTAATTAATCAGGGTGGGATACCATTTTGGAAATTTTTTATTTTTTTATATTATTTACATAAAAAGTCAGTATTAAATTAAATTTAATATTAAACTATTAAAATAATATTATTTTTGAAATAGTTAATCTGAAATCAAATTCTTTGGTAGTGTCCCAGTAAAACTGTAATTTTTCCACTATTCAACCACAGAAGACCAACCGCCGCTGGCCACCGAGACCTCTCTGTCCCAGTCACTTGCACCACCGTCTCTAGTGATGTAAGTGCGACACCCTTATCACACCCTGAGCGAATTCGATCTTTACCAGTTTGGTCTTGGTTAATGATGACCTGACCAGTTCAGTCCAACCATCGATTGGGCCATTAGCTCAATTTCACATTTCGAGCTCGGTTCGACCAATTTTTGGGTCTTGGTCTCGGTTTTGGCTCCCATGCTCAATTTACGATCTTAGTTCCAATTTTCAAGTTCAATTACCCATTGGTCCAACTGTCTAACTTAAAAATTAATTTCTAAAAATATCATATTAATTTTAATTAATTTTATTAATTTAATTTTACTTTATCAAAATTATTTTTTTCCAAAAATCACTTAGATTTTTCAAATTAATTTTTCAAGAAGATTATTTAATCAAAATTTTTAGTTGAACAATTCTCACGACCACCTAATTTAATTCTATATTAAATAAATCGACTCAATTAAATTATATCCAAAGTAATAGAATTTTCTTTTGATTCAAATGTAGTATGATCAAGTATTTGTTGAGCTAGCAAAGGGACCAATCAGACATATACAATTAGGCTTTAGTAATTGCAATTATGTCTAAAGCATCGTCTGATAATTCGCAATTACTTAATCATAGAGTCAGTCCACAAGAAGTACCATGATTGAAAACTCCTTATTGTATATTCTTTACAAAAACAATTCATCCAACTGCTTTGTCCAATAACCTTGTCATATGTGTGTGTGTGTGTGTTACCCTCATATGATATCCTTGATTCCTTTAAGTTAAATCCGTTCACCCAATACAATCTTATTTTATCTCATTGTCACTATTGTATCTTATTAATAATTAATATGATCATTGTCAACAAATGACTGTGGTAAATTGCTCGTTCTCGAACGAGCAACTTGTGGCCACGTTTCATATTTATCAATCCACAAAATGTCAATGAGATGATATCATTAACTCTTTAATTGAGCTATGAATTTTACTGTTGCTAGTAAAGCCATGCCATACACAATTCATGTACCCAACATACCAGTTATAGGCTCGATCATCTTTAAAGTATAAGCCTCCACTTATTTCAAAGCATATGAGTTGTATACGCATGATCAGTAACTTAACTCAAGATTTAGGTAAATCACACTATAAACGTCACAAGTGAATTAATTCACAAACGAATTCAAAATTAATTTATCTTGGGTCCAGTCCAATGTATTATTCTACCAATGAATACATCTATGTCTCTACTCGTGGAGTCAACAGCTCCGATAGCCAAGACTAGTCATCTCCCCAATTAGAATTACAGATGATATAATAATTCTTCTACATATCTGAATCAAATGCTCGCTTTGATTCTTTTACGGGATTACAAACTCATTTAGATTATCTACTAAAGTAAGTTGTCTTTCTCACAATGTAAACATTCTTACAATGCCACTTATCTCTAGTTTGAACTCTGACAATCAATTAACTAATATTTGCTAGTCACAATTTTGCTATGCATACAAAATATAGAAGATAGAAAATATAAAAGACATAATAGTGAAATGTGAAATTAACTTTATTTATTTATTCATTGTTCAAATAAATAGAAAACAATTAGATATTTACTACAATATGTGCACATTTCCCAACACTTTCATGGTGCATCTAATCATTGGTGAGATGTATGGTACTTTGACCATTATAATATATGACAGTTGTCCCTTTCTCATTAACTAGTTTGCTAAACAGGCCCCTTAACCAATTTGTTTCTTTTATTATTTCACTAATTGCCATGTATTCTGCTTCAGTAGTTTGATAAGGCCACTGTGGCTTGAATTTTTGCTTTCCAAGTAATTGCACAATCTCTGAAAGTAAATAGGTAACCTATGAGAGATCTCATTCGTTAGGATGTGTGTTCTTAGGTCATGGGAATCTTTGCTGGCCAACCCATTGAGCATTCTATTAATAGAACTCTTTTGGTGATTGTTCCAAAAGTGCAAAGTCTGGAATCTATTTCATATTTTTGTCCTATCAACTTATGTAATGTCTTCTATAAGATTATTTCTAAGATTATAGCTAATTGTTTCAAGCGTATATTTCATATGCTCATCGCACTGAATCAAGTTAGTATTGTAGCACAGAGGCATATACAGACAACATAATTATTGCCCAAGAAATGATTCATTCGATGAGGACTGAAAAAGGTAAAACATGTTGGATGGCTATTAAGGTCGATCTAGAAAGGTGTATGATAGACTTATGTTGGATTTTATTGAAGATACTTTATTATATGCAAGTATTCCTTTTTTGTTGTCTCGAATTATTATGGATTGCATTGCTTCTGTGTCTATATAAATAGTAAGGAGTGGAAGCATATCAAAAGTGTTCGTCCCGATGAGAGGAATACATCAAGGTTGTCCTTTCTCCCCTTATTTATTTGTTCTCTGCATGGAGAGATTGGGCCAGCTTATTCATAAAGGGGTTCAATATAATGCTTGAAGGCCTGTTTCTATAGTTAAGAATGGTTTGGCTATATTGCATCTATTTTTTGCTGACGATTTGTTCTTGTTTACGGAAGCGAATGTAGAATAGGCTACTTCGGGAAACAAAGTAAATGCTAGTAAGATAGAGGTGTATTTTTCTAAAAATATTAACCTTTGTGATGCAGCCGAAATTTGTAGTATTCTTGGTTTTGCGAAAATGAAAGATTTGGAGACTTATTTAGGGATGTTATTGTTTCATCGAAAGGTGACATCAAGTAATTTTAAGTTTGTTGTGGATAAAATTTTGAGGAAGCTAGATAGTTGGGATGCTAAAATGCTTTCTATAGCAGAAAGGATAACTCTTGCATGGCCTGTCGTCTTCTTGATTCTTAATTTCTTTATGCAAACCGTTAAAATCTCTATTAGTATTTGTGCAAAGGTTACACGGAGGTTTATTTGGGGTAAGGATATATGGTGGTATAAGCTATCTTTAGTTAAATGGTCGGATTGTTTTCAACCACTCACTAATGGTGGACTTGGTCATCGAAGTCTTAAGGAATAGAATGATTACTTCCTACTTAAGCTGGGGTTCAATCTACTCACAAATAAGCAGGCTTTGTGGGTAAAGCTTCTCCATGCCAAATACAAAGTTAAGGTTGTTTGTCCTATGGATATTTCAAGAGGGTCGTGCTACTTTTTTTGGAGGTCCTTTTCGAAGGTTTGACCACTTTTACGTCAAAACCTTGCTTGGTCATTTGGTAATGGTAGCCTTATTAAGGTTTAGACTGACAATTAGATTCTGAAAATTGGCCAAATGGTTTGACATCGGGAAGTTTACTGTTAAATTTAAGTATAACTCTCTGATGCAAAATCTTTTAAATCCAGTGGATAACAAATAAAAACTAGCTTGGTTCTTTGCTGGCCGTTGACATGTTAAACAATTCTTCTGGTTGGTTCTTAAGGAATGCTTGCTGACTAATGTCAAATGATACAAACGACGTATGGTTGGTAATCCTTCTTGTATATTTTGTGATAATGTTCAAGAATCTATCATTCATGTGTTGCGAGATTATGGTAAGGCACGCGTATTGTGCAAGCAGATCATTCCCATGAGGGTTTTAATATAGTTTTTCTTTTGCCTCGTTGTTGCAATAGATCTCGATGAATTTAAGGGATGATTTTACTTTAGGTTTTGTAGAAGTTGAGTGGCAATCTTTATTCAGTATTATTTGCTGGAATTTTTGGAAACAGAGAAACTTGTGGATATTCTAAGGAGAAGCTTTCGATTTATTTCTATAACACCTTATAACATTTTTCCGACATCGGAATAGGATTACTAAGCATTGTCGGTCACTACAGTTTATAACATTAATCATATAAAATTAATTATTATAAAGTTCAATATTTTATCTTATTGATTCTTAAATGGACATTCGGGGCCCAATGAAGATGTTAAGAACAAATCGGGACCCAATCAGAAGCTTATAAACTTTTTAATAAAATTTCCAAAATTTCTCTTAATGAACAATACCACACACCCGTGTTATCACCCCGTGTGGCTCATTCGGCTAGGACACGCCCGTGTCCTCTACCCGTGTACTTCTTTGACTTTTTGCTCATGAACAAACTAGTTTTACATGGCCAAGAGACACTCACGTGTGCTTAGCCCGTGTGGATTTATTTTCAATTCAAACCTAGTGCAGTTTTCACACGGCCAGGCATATGTCCGTGTACTGTGGCCGTGTACTTCACACAGCTAAGACACACGCCCGTGTCCCTACCTGTGAGACCATATCTGAGCATTCAGTTTACCAAATTTTTAGATGCAGGGGACACACGGTCTACTCACATGCCCGTGTAAAGGCCTTGTGTCTCACACGGTCTGATCACATGCCTGTGTGCCAGGCCATGTGGACCCAAAATGAACCTTATAGTCCAAGTTTACCAACCCTGCAAACTTTAATAACAAGCAACTTAAAATTCAATCTTTCAACCAGTCCAAAACATGATTAAATGCATCCATTACACATTAAAACCACCAATGTAACGATCTATCTCGTGTGTATTAATAAGTATTTAACATAAGAACTTCCAAATAGTATACTTTGATACCGTTCATAATCAAATCAAATAAACTATGTAAAAAACCATTTTATAATACTTAAGTCTACATATAAAAGTTAACCAATGTCTTCATTTACACTATTAACATTCACATTCAAAATGACTTTCAAAAGACAACCTAGGTACAAGCCATTTCTCAAAATAAAATACATCACCAAGCATTTGAGTTCGGGCTTATCTTGGATGCTGAGTTATTAGTCACTTTCGTACCTAACCTGTGTATGGAAACAAACCATACGCTGAATATTCACTCAGTAGTATTTCTATAAACCAACACTTAAACCTTTATTAACATAAAATGCATTTAAGCTATTACTTTCAAATCTAATAGCATTAATTATATTCAAGTTCTTTCTCAATAAAACATTCAGTTCAATTATATAATAGTCAATAACAGTCGATTTCCAATACAGTAGCACAGTCACTCAGTTGTCCAGTGTGGTAATTTACCCCTATTAACATAATTCGGACTTTGGAGGATACACGGATCCAACCAACACACCAGTACATCACATTGTGCCTTATCGGCTTTGTCGAAGTAAACAGTAGCAGTACGGTACATAGTACCTCATCGGATTAAACCGAAGTAACAGAAATAGTACGACACACGAAGTGCCTCATCGACACAAAGTTGAAGTAACAATACGACATTATTAGTGCCTTATCGATCCAAGGTCGAAGTACCCCTATACACTTCCAATCCTATGGCATGCCAATTATATCCAACCTAGCCTGGCACTGTTAATAGGGTATTTATTTCACTTAAATTTTCAGATAACAGTCAATATTTATTACAATTCAAATAATCACAACTCAATTTGATTCAATACAATGATAGTAATAATTACCTCTATCTAATAAATGCAAATATAATTTTTAAGTTTGGTTTATAGAAATACAAACCGTAATTTTTCAGATTACTCCTCATCCACCTTCTCTTTTCCTTTCTTTGTCGATGTTTCTGGTACTACGTTAGCTACGAAAATTAAACAATTCGTACTATTAATACAATAACAATTCACAATGAATAATTGAATTTTTATTTAATCTATACCTAAATTTTCAATTTAATGCTAATTAACACATTTGTTTTTATCACTCAATTTCATGCTTCATTTCTATTCAACTTTCTATCATATTCTCTTTAAAAATTGAATATTCATGGTAAAACCCTAATCTCAAGTTTTTTTCAGTTTAGTCCCTCAAACATAAAACTTATAGCTTCTTTTATAATTTAATCCCTTAATCAATTCCAACTTGAAATTTATTCAATTAAATTCCAAATTCAACAATTTGTTCAACATAACTCATGTCTAAAAATCTATTAATTTTCAAAATTTCCACTTACATCAAGTACTATTTGTCTTAAGGACTCCAAAAACATCAAAATTATAAAGAAAGGGACTTAATTGACTTACCAAATTAAACTTCAAGCTTCAAAACCCTAATTTTCCCTTTTTCTTTTCTCCTTTCTTTTTCTCCCAATTCCTTCTCTGTTTCGTTTCTATTCTTTTTCTTTTTCTTTTTCTTTGTTTGTTTATTTCTTTTATGTTTTTTATTATATTATTATATTATTATATTATTATATTATATAATTAAGTATTAAGTATAAATATATGTATATTATACATACACATGGAATAATATTTTTCATACATTTGGCACTATTCCCTTTTATGGGTTATTTACTAATTTATTTCCTTCAATTTTCTTTAGTCTATAATTAAACTTTTACACTATATTCGATCTAGTCCTTACGCTAAATTAACCTTAATTCAAGCTAATTCACTTAACTAAAATCTAATTAATCACTCAGCTAGCTTTGTAAATATTTTTAATAAATATTTAGGAACCAATTTTTTGAATTAGTAAGCCAGAAACACGATTTTCGATACCCATAAATTTCAGGTCATTATATTTCTCCCCCCTTAATAAATTTCGTCCTCGACATTTACCTGAAAAGAGATGGAGGTATTGTGATCTTATTATATCTACCGACTCCCATGTTGCCTCTTCAATGTTATGAATTTTCCATAATACTTTCACTAAGGGAACCCATTTATTACGCAATTCTTTTACCTCTCGGGCTAGTATTTTAACCGGTTCCTCTTCATATGACAAATTAGGTTGAATTTTAATTTCCTCCATAGAAATAATATGAGAAGGATCTAATCGATATCTTCTAAGTATAGAAACATGAAAAACATCATGAATCTTTTGTAATTCTGGAGGTAAAGCCAATCGATAGGCAACTGGTCCAATTCTTTCCACAATCTCATATGGTCCGATATATCGTGGACTTAATTTACCTTTCCGACCAAATCTCAGAATCTTCTTCCAAGGAGAGACTTTGAGAAATACTTTGTTCCGAACTGAATACTCAATGTCCCGACGTTTCAGATCTGCATACTATTTCTGCATGTCAAAAGCTGCTTTCAGTCTTTCTCAAATCTTTTTTACAGTACCCTCTGTTTCTTGAATCAATTCTGGTCCAATCACTTTCTTCCTATCCAGTTTTGTCCAACACACTGGTGACCGACATCTCCGACCATATAAAGCTTCATATGGTGCCATTTGAATACTTTATTGGAAACTGTTATTATATATAAATTCAGCTAAAGGTAGATAATATTCCCAACCTGATTCAAAATCAAGGATACAACCTCAGAGCATATCTTCTAAAATCTGTATAACTCTTTCTGACTGTCCATCAGTTTGTGGATGAAAAGCTGTACTAAAATGAAGTCGAGTACCAAGAGACTCAAGCAACTATTTCCAAAACATGGATGTAAACCGTGGATCTTGATCTGAAATTATCGATACAAGAATACCATGCAATCTCACAATTTCTCGAATGTATGTTTCTACAAGTTTTTGAAGTGACAAATCTATTCTGACTGCTACAAAATGAGCTAATTTTGTAAGCCGATCAAAAATCACCCAAATAGCATTTTTCTTACTTGATGACATTGGTAACCCTGTTACAAAATCCATTGTGATACAGTCCCATTTCCATTCAGGAATATTAATAGGTTAAAGTAAACCAGTTGGAACATGATGCTCGGCTTTAACTCGCTGACATGTCAACCATTTAGCCACAAATTTCACTATATCCCTCTTCATACCTGGCCACTAATACAATTCTCGTAAATCTCGATACATTTTTATTCTTCTAGGATGTAATGCGAATGGACTGTCATGTGCTTCTCGGAGTATTAACTCTTTCAATTCTGAAACATTTAGAACATAAATCCTATTACAAAATCTCAAAAAATCATGTTCATCAATGCTGAAATTCTCTGCTACACCACTTTGAACCATTTCTTTTCTCTTCATTAGCTTCTTATCTTTTAACTAGGATGACTTGATTTGTTCAAATATCACTGGTTTAATTCTTAATTCAGCTAATAAACCTCCATCATCACTAATACTAAGCTGTACAAACATCGCCCATAATTCGATTACAACTTTTCTACTCAATGCGTCAGCTACCACGTTAGCTTTACCCGGATGATAGTCAATAACACAACCATAATCTTTTAGAAGTTCTATCCACCGATGTTGTCTCAAATTCAACTCTTTCTGTGACAGAAGATACTTGAGACTTTTATGATCAGTGTAGATGTAGCATTTCTCACCGTACAAATAATGGCTCTAAATCTTCAGCACAAAAATCACAGCTGCTAGTTCTAAATCATGAGTCGGATAATTACATTCATTTGGTTTCACTTGTCGAGAAGCATAAGCTATCACTTTTCCACTTTGCATCAGTACACACCCGAGACCATTTAAGGAAGTATCACTGTACACAATGAAATTTTTTCCCGAATCTGGCAAAGTCAAAACCGGTGCCTCCATTAACATCTGCTTCAATGTTTCGAAACTTTTCTAACACTGCTCATTCCAAACAAATGGAACATTCTTTTGCAATAATTTCGTCATCGGTATAGCTATTTTTGAAAATCCATTCATGAACCTTCGATGGTACCCAGCCAATCCAAGAAAATTACATACCTCTGACATATTTTTGGGAGTTTTCCACTGAACAATTGCTTCAATTTTCTTTGGATCCACTCTAATTCCATCTGTTGATACCACATGACCAAGAAATTCTATCTCTGACAGCCAAAATTTGCATTTACTCAATTTCTCATACAATTATTTCTACCGTAATGTTTGTAAAACAATTCAAAGATGTTGATCATGTTCAAATTCAGACTTTGAATATACCAAAATATCATCAATAAAGACTACTACAAATTGGTCCAAGTACGGCTGAAAAATCCGGTTCATAAGATCCATAAAAGTAGCCGGAGCATTTGTTAACCCAAATGGCATCACCAAGAATTCATAATGCCTATACCGTGTTCAAAACGTTGTCTTTCGTACTTCACTTTCTTTCACCTTTAACTGATAATAGCCCGATCTTAAATCAATCTTCGAAAACATAGAAGCTCCTTTCAGTTGATCAAATAAATCATCAATACAAGGTAACATGTATTTATTCTTGAAGGTTACCATGCTCAACTGTCGGTAGTCAATACATAATCGTATCGAACCATCTTTCTTCTTAACAAATAACACTGGAGCTCCCCATGGTGATGTACTAGGTCGTATAAAACCTCGATCCAATAAATCTTGCAGTTGTACCTTCAACTATTTCAACTCAGTTGGTGCCATACGATATGGAGATATCGACACTAGATCTATGCCTGGGTACACTTCAATCACAAATTCAACTTCTCGATCAAGAGGTAATCCAGGTAACTCTTCAAGGAATACATCAGGAAATTCACATACAGTTCGAATTTTATTACATTTACTTTCCACCGAATCCAAATTAATAACATATGCTAAGAAAACAGCTCAACCATGATAAAGAAGCTTACTAGCTTTGACTGCCAAAATAGTACGAACTGTTCTACTGATCTGAATACCATTTACTTCAATATGATCACTGCTTTCAATCTGAACAGTGAACTTCTTTTTATAACAATCTAAAATTACTCCATGTTCTGATAGCCAGTCCACACTCAGTATAATGTCAAAGTCGCCAAATGGCATGATTAACAGATTAATAGGAAAAGTTCTATCTTGAATTAATGGACATCTTCGACATATTTGATTCACTAACATTGTTTGCCCTAGAGACACCTCCACTGTTACTCTAGACTGTTCAGGTTTTAATTTTCCCATCTCAACTAGTTTTGTATTAACATAACAATGTGACGACCCCAGATCTATTAAAGCATAAAAGGGTTCTGAATGTAATAGAAATATACATGTCACCACATCGTGTGCATCTCTTTCTTCTCGAGTTCTTACAACATATGTTGGGGCTGGAGTTCTAGCTTCCGATTGTTTAGTGTCAACTTCACTTGTTCTTCTAGCACCTCCTCCACTGACTGCACCACCTCTACCTGACCCTCGACCTCTAGAAGCAGATTCAGATCTCTGTGATACTGCTGGTGCTGTTTTACCAATCTTTGAACAGTCTTTTACAAAATCATCAGTAGATCCACATCGAAAACAACCTCCCATTTATCTCCAACACTCACCCCAATTTTTGTTTCCACGGTGTTGACATTTCAGAATTTCAGTATTCCGAGATGGCCCTCTGACGCTACTAGTGGAAATTATTTATTTTACTGGCTAATCTAGGAAGGAGGTGGAGTTGGACTAAGACTCTGAGGTTGAATTGGTCATGAGTGTTTCAAGAAAAGTTGAATTGGATGTTGAGTGATTTGGGGAGAAAATCAAGGAATTTGAAATAGGAGAGTTGCATAAGAGGAGTGTTTGCGCTGAATTGGGATGGTGGAAAGGAAGAATTTTGGCTAGGGGAAATTGTGGTCACTTTTCGATTTTTCTTTGCTCAATTTCGAGTTTTTGTTGGTGTTTAACATCCAGTTTTAGTTTCTACTCCTTGTGTGTCGAATTCTCTGTTGCCTTTTCTCTTCTGTTTTTTGCTCAATCTTTGGGATCGAATATTGCCTTCTTTTCTTACTTTGGCTGAATAGGCACTCTCATTTTTGGGCATTCTTATTTCTTTCTTGAACCCGAATTTGGTTTCTTCTTCTCAATCTTTTCTCTTAATTGTCGAATCTCTGCTCTCCTCCTCCTATGATATTTCCTTTTTAATCATTGGTTGGATACTACTTCTTCTTTTTCCCCTCTCAAACCCCTTTTGGTTTAGCCTTAGTTTAACGGATTCTCTACTTCTACATCCCATACTCTTCATTTATGTTCTCGATTTGGCAAGTAATCTCTATTAATCGAACTCTCGATGAGCAAAGGGGGTTCTAACAATAAAGTGATGACAGTGGTGCCGACTGGAGTGGACGTGTAGCCTCTGCCCCCAAGTTTAAGCGACGTAGGGTGTTGGCGGTTTGAGACTTTCTGCCAGGTTAAGGAAGGGTGACTATACCAAACTTTGGATTAAGTAGGCAAATCACAGTCGACCGATCTACTCAGGGCAAGTGGTAGTCAATCTTCCGGTTAAGTGGTTGTTAAGAGTTTTTCTAACACTATTTGATTAGTGATTAACTGAATGTTATATTTGAATATACGTTCTGGCGGTCGTGAATTCTTAGTACTCTATGTAATCAGGTGTGTAACTGTATGCCTTATTTTGATAATCGACTGAAAATCTGAAAAAGTATGTGTTGTTTACTCTGCTATGACTGTAGATCGGTAAAATGCCAAAAATCCAGAAATATGGCGTATGATGCTACACGAGCGTGCGATCGCGTGTGTGGTGAACCAAGCTTACGAAATGTGAGCGTACGACGAAGAAGGCCACCATGAACGAATTCGTGGGCTTAGGCCGTAGTGGGCCATTTGGGCACGAAATAGGTCGAATAGGCCCAATGGACCTGTGGGCCCGTTTGTGTCAAATCAAATGCTAGGTGGAATATGGTTGGGCTTGTCATGTCGCGTACATGGTATGGGCCGGACTAGGCCGTGTGGTCCCAATGGGCTTGTGGGCCCACACAGATAAAATTATGTTATGTGGTAAGTTTTGGACTGGGCTACGTCGTTCGTACAGCCGTGAATAGTTCTGGGTGAAATGAGCCGTATAGGCCCAATGGGCCCGTTGGTCTGCGTGGGTAAATTTCACTGTTAAGCGGGAAGTAGATAGACTTGTCATGTCACATACATGACTTAGGTTGTTTTGGGCCTCGATGGGCTGAAATGGGCCGTGTGTGCCTAACGGGCTCGTGGGCCCACACGAATAAAATCTGTGATAAGTGACTATTAATGAATCGGGCTATGGTGTACACATAGCTGTATCTAAATTTAGGCTAAATGGGCCACACGAGCATGTAGGCCCACTTGGGCCGAGTAATGGGCCTTAGGCCCACTTGCACTGTTATGTCTGTTTAGGTTACTTAAGTCGCTCAAGGCAACAATAGACCCTTGGTTGGATCGTTAAGACTCCCGATTTGTAAAATTATCAAAATATCCCTAATTTGTAAAATTACTAAAATACCTTCAGTTTGTAAAATTATCGAAATATCCCTGTAGGGTAAGATTATCGAAATACTCTTGTAGGGTAGGATTACCGAAATACCCTTATAGGGTAGGATTATCGAAATACCCTTGTAGGGTAGGATAATCGAAATACCCTTGTAGGGTAGGATTACCGAAATACCTTGTTAAGGTAAAATGATCGTTTTGCCCTAAAGAGTAAAATGATTGTTTTGCCCTTGTGGGTAGATGATTGACTTGGGCTATGACTGATTTGACTGTGGTTGTATGACTGATATACTTTTAGTATATGTTTAAATGACTGTTACTGAGTATGGCCATTCTGCATACACGTGTGATGATTGAGCATGACATACACGACATATTGCATGGGGTTGGGACATTGATATGGAGGAAGTTCTATTCTGATAGGGTCACACGAGACGACTGTGGACCCAGTATTGATCTGTTAAAGTCGCACAGGTCAAACAAGATGACTATGGACCGACAGACGGTTTAAAGCCGCGTAATCTGATTATTGCTCTGTGCCAACCTAAAAATGGCTCTATGCCATCTTGACTTTGGCTTTGTGCCAAACGTGTTTACCCGTGGCTATGTGCCTAACATACTTATTGATGACTCTGTGTTGATCACATTTACCCAAGGCTGTGTGCCGATTATATTACCGTCGCTGATGGCTATATGCCAAACATAATACAGTTATCGATTGCTTTGTGCCAATTATAATACTGCTACTGAAGGCTTAGAGCCGCATATATACTAGCAACTTTGCTGCGATTTCGGTTAGTGTAGCAGCCGGTGATAACATTGGTGTACTGGCTGAGTAGGTCGATTTTATCCCCACGTAAGTGTAAGGTTGGTACGAGTGGTGTGTTGGCTAGATCGGGGTGGGATGCATCCTCATACTGTTGCATATCTGTTTATGAGATCTGTCACTGTATTGGGCTTAGGCCCACTTATTCTGTTATTGGTTTGGGCTAGGCCCAAATGATTTTGTTATGGGCTATGAACCAAATGATATTGTAGAGGGCTTCGGCCCATGTAAGCTCTGAACTGAACTGTACTGTTACTGTTAAAAGGGCTTTGGCCCAGACTGTTTTGGTTTCTGTTTCTATATACTGACTGCTACTCTAGTAAGGAGATTACATACTGAGTTTTCATAAACTCACTTCATTTATTAACTGTGCAGTTAATCCTTAGCATTAGGAGGATCGGTGCTGCGAGGGACTCGGAGATGGCCACACTACTGCCTTTGAACTTTATTTATGTTTTAGATTCCGTTTTGGGTTTTCAACTTTTGTATTAAGGCCTCTTAAAGTTTCTGGATTTTAACTTTAGGTATTATTTACTTCGATTTATAATTGTTTTTAAACAACACTACGTTTCCGCAACATTCTCAGAACGGTTTTGTAACTTAGTTTTTAACATCACGCCAGAAATCGCCATTTTTTAAATTAGCTTCCGCAACTTAAAAGAAATTCCGGGAATAGAATTAATAACTTTTCAATGTACCACTTTATAAAATAAACTAACGTAACTGGGATTTTACTCAAGATTTCAAATAAGAAGGTTTTTAATGAAAACATGGTCTTTGAAAAACACTTCAATTTCACACGTCAGATTCGAGCCTAACTTCTAGGCCGGGTTTGGGGTGTTACACCCCTTAACCCTTTTTCGGCATCAGAATAGGATTACGGAGCATTACCTGTCACTACAGTTTATAACATTAATCATATAAAATTAAACATTATAAAGTTTAGTATTTTGTCTTATTGATTCTTAAATGGACATTCGGGGCCAAATGAAAATGTTAAGAACAAATCGAGACCCAATCAGAAGCTTATAAACTTTTTAATAAAATTTCCAAAATTTTTCTTAATGAACAGTACCACACGCCTGTGTTGTCACCCCGTGTGGCTCATTCGGCTAGGACATGCCTATGTCCTCTACCCGTGTACTTCTCTGACTTGTTGCTCATGAACAAACTAGTTCTACATGGCCAAGACACTCACCCGTGTGCTAAGCTCGTGTGGATTTATTTTTAATTCGAACCTAGTGCAATTTTCACACGGCCAGGCACATGTCCGTGTACTGTGGCTGTGTACTTCACACGGCTGAGAAACACGCCCATGTCCCTGCCCATGTGACCATATCTGAGCATTCAGTTTACCAAATTTTTAGATGCAGGGGACACAGGGTCTACTCACATGCCCATGTAAGGGCCATGTGTCTCACACGGTCTGATCATATACCCGTGTTCCAGGCCGTGTGGAATTAAAATGAACCTTATAGTCTAAGTTTACCAACCCTGCAAACTTTAATAACAAGCAACTTAAAATCCAATCTTTCAACCAGTCCAAAACATGATTAAATACATCCATTACACATTAAAACCACCAATGTAACGATCTATCTTGAGTGTATTAATAAGTATTTAACATAAGAACTTCCAAATAGTATACTTTGATACTATTCATAATCAAATCAAATAAACTATGTAAAAGACCATTTTATAAGACTTAAGTCTACATAGAAAAGTTAACCAATGTCTTCATTTACACTATTAACATTCACATTCAAAATGACTTCCAAAAGACAACCTAGGTACATGCCATTTCTCAAAATAAAATACATCACCAAGTATTTGAGTTCGGGCTTATCTTGGATGCTGAGTTGTTAGTCACTTTCGTACCTAACCTGCGCACGGAAACAAACCGTACGCTGAGTATTCACTCAGTGGTATTTCTATAAACCAACACTTAAACATTTATTAACACAAAATGCATTTAAGCTACTACTTTTAAATCTAATAGCATTAATTATATTCAAGTTCTTTCTCAATGAAACATTCAGTTTAATTATATAACAGTCAATAACAGTTGATTTTCAATACAGTAGCATAGTCATTCAGTTGTCCAATGTGGTAATTTACCCCTATTAACATAATTCGGACTTTGACGGATATAAGGATCCAACTAATACACTAGTGTCACGGGGCTAAACCTTTTGTCTCGCAATCCGTGTGGCCTTAGGCGATTAGCTCGTCCAAACTCGCCTAAGTCAGCCTTTTCTCCCAAAAATGAGGATTCCTTAAGAACTCCTCCAATGCACCAAATTGAATAGCGGAAGCGATTGTGCCAAAAGAAGCAACAAATAAGCCAAGGAAAGAAAAAGAAAGAATGCACACAAGGTGTTTGAGTAAATGCCCAAGAATTCTATTACTCTTAAGAATTCAACATACAATGGATGGTTTACAAATGAGGGGGAGGCTCTCTATTTATAGTTGAGCTCCCCCAGAACCGACGATCAAGATACATTTACATCGACGGACGAGATTAACGATATCCCATGATTTAAGAGATTTACAAGATACGCCTTATCAAATCTAAACTAATCTTTACAAGATATGATTCTCTCTATCTTTTAAGATTAGTTACCCAAAATAGCCTAAGTTGTTATATCTTCGCTATTGGGCCACCCAGGCTTCAATCTGACAGGCTTCTCCAACAATTCCTGGAATCGGGCCAGTTCATGTGGGCTAAATGATCCCATCTAATCGATCGACCTCCATGGGATGCATCTTGTGCTATGGTCACGGGCTTGGAACTTTGGCCCATGACATTATCCCCCACCCATTCTCGTAACACCCTCGTTGCGACTTCCGAATGAAACTAGCTTGATTCGCCTTGAAACTCTCTCGTTGCCTTGGCCTCTTACCGACTTGCCTTGCAATCGGGTTGTCTCTTTCTTCGAAACCTTTGCCTCGGCTTCCGTTGCCTCTTAACTTGAACCGTTGCACTCGTTGGTACATCTCTTTGGCAAGAAGTCTCCACTTTAACTTGCCCCAATTCTGACTTGGTCCCATTAGAATCCCCACGATTCTCACATCATGACTTCGTTCCGCTTACAGTCCCTCAACCTTCTTGCTTATGAACTTTGAAAGGGCCCCTACGATCTTGCCAAGCCAATAAGTTAGAAATCAAAACACTATCAGAGTGTTTACAATGTACCTTACTCGCGGCATTTACTCGCTTTGACTGTTTTTGCATCGCTTCTTTCCTCTCGAAATTCAATGCACAATCCACCTTCCCCAAAGGTGGCTTTTCCACAATCGACTCCACAGGCCTCATATCAGACTCACGCCCCACTAACTTTTCTGAAGTGGCTTCTGTAGCCTTCCGTTCTGTCGAGTTAACATTTTTCCCATATGAAACATCTTCGACTAGTTGGATAGACGACAAAACCTTGGTCCCAACCTTCATATCCCGATGTACTGGCACAACAATCTTTAATGACGGACCAGTGACAATATAGATTTTATCGGCCCATGGAAACAAAACTGTCTGAATCCTGTCAAGGAAGTTTAAACCAAACACATAATCGTAATCATCTAATTGGATTACCTCAAAGTCTTCCTTGCCTTTCCATTCACCGATTTGTAGCTCCACATTACAAGCTACTCCCACAGTTGGGGCCTCCTCCGAATTTACTGTCTTGATCTTCTTATTCGATTTCCTAATCGACAGACCAAGCTTCTTGGCAGCCTTTTCTGATATGAACAAGTCCGAAGCTCCCGTATCATAAGAGCACTCCACTTTTGACCCGCAATGTTGATGTCCACAAACATCAACCCCTCTCTATTATTCCTTTTGTTAGGAATAAGAACCATCGAACCGACCCTCGATGTTCTTCCCTCCATAGGCTTCACCTCTTCTTTCGGCTCAACTTTCGTTTGGATAGCCGACATCATCGATCTCTTCGGACATTTTCGCAACATGTGTGGTCCTTGACAAAGGAAGCATTTTATTCTCTTCCCCTTGTCCCTTGGGTTGTTGGATCCCCGCTTCGCATCTTGTGGTCTCTCATTGCCACTTGTGCTATCAGTTCCTCACTTCGCATCTCGTGGTTTCTCATTGCCACTTGTGCTATCAGTACTGCGGTCATTATCGCTATGTCCCTCTTCGTCTTCCTCATGGTTTCTCTCACCATTGCCCTTTCCATTGGGCTGAGACGATTGAAACTTGTCTTCTGTTAGACCAAGTTCAACAAAGGACTCTGCTTCAGCCATGGCTACAGTAAGTTCGGTGATCCCTTGCCTACGCAACTCTTGCTTTGCCCACGGTTTTAACCCATCCTTGAACCAATAGAATGCTTCTTTCTCGCTCAAGTCAGAGATTTGAAGAATCAACTCATTAAATGCCCGAACATACTCCCGAACAGTGCCTTGTTGCGTGAGACGGCGCAACTTAGCCCGAGCCTCCTTCTTGGCATACTGTGGGTAAAACTGTTTCTTTGACTCTCTTTGGAACTCCTCCCAAGTCCCAATTGCGTTCCCTCCACGCTTCTCATCCGTGGACCTACGATGCCACCACAAGAGAGCCACATCAGTAAAATAGATTGAAGTAGTGTTTACCTTAATTGCATCATCCTCGATGCCCAACGCTCGAAAGTATTGCTTCATTTCCCACAAGAAGTTGTCTACGTCTCTTGTGGACCTTGCACCTTTGAACTTCTCCGGTTTGGGAACATCCATTGCTTGTTGCTTCAACTTTTAAGACAACATCCCATTACTCAAAGCAGCTTTGTAAATCGTGAGCTCCCCCTTAAACTCTTCGATCTCTTTCTTCATGGCTAACATCATATCCTCAAGATTCTTATCCCTCTCTGCCAGCTTTTCCGTAGTGGAGTTCACTAACTCATTCAGCTTTTCTACATTGGCACCGAGAGAATCCAACACAAAATCTCTGAGTTGCTCCTCCATTGAGTCAAACCCATCTGTGCGTCCTTCGACCAACTCAAACGTCTCCTTTATGTTCCCTACAGATTCTTCGAGATTAGCAACTCGATCTTCCAACGCTGACAGCATGTCCCTCGAGCGACTTACTTTTCTACCCCTCCCACGGGTTTGCATCGGCTCATTTTGATCAACAACTTCTTTCGACATCCCAACAGTGCCTTCGAACCAATAGCTCGGATACCACTTGTCACGGGGCTAGACCTTTCATCTCGCAATCCGTGCGGCCTTAGGCGATTAGCTCGTCCAAACTCACCTAAGTCAGCCTTTTCTCCCAAAAATGAGGATTCCTTAAGAACTCCTCCAAGGCACCAAATTGAGTAGCGGAAGTGATTGTGCCAAAAGAAGCAACAAATAAGCCAAGGAAAGCCAAAGAAAGAATGCACAAAAGGTGTTTGAGTAAATGCCCAAGAATTCTATTACTCTTAAGAATTCAACATACAATGGATGGTTTACAAATGAGGGGGAAGCTCTCTATTTATAGTTGAGCTCCCCCAGAACCGACGGTCAAGATACATTTACATCGACAGACGAGATTAACGATATCCCATGATTTAAGGGATTTACAAGATATGCCTTATCAAATCTAATCTAATCTTTACAAGATATGATTCCCTCTATCTTTTAAGATTAGTTACCCAAAATAGCCTAAGTTGCCATATCTTCGCTATTGGGCCACCCAGGCTTCAATCTGACAGGCTTCTCCAACAATTCCTGGAATCGGGCCAGTTCGCGTGGGCTAAATGATCCCATCTAATTGATCGACCTCCATGGGACGCATCTTGTGCTATGGTCACGGGCTTGGAACTTTGGCCCGTGACACTAGTACGGCACATTGTGCCTCATCGGCTTTGCCGAAGTAAATAGTTACCGGTACATAGTACCTCATCGGATTAAACTGAAGTAACAGAAATAGTACGACACACGAAGTGCCTCATCGACACAAAGTCGAAGTGATAGTACGACACTATTAGTGCCTCATCGACCCAAGATCGAAGTATCCCTGTACACTTCCAATCTTATGACATGCCAATTATATTCAACCTAGCCCGACATTGTTAATAGGGTATTTATTTCACTTAAATTTTTAGATAATAGTCAATATTCATTGCAATTCAAATAATTACAACTCAATTTGATTCAATACAATGATAGTAATACTTACCTCTATCTAATAAATGCAAATATAATTTTTAAGTTTGGTTTATAGAAATACTAACCGTAATTTTTCAGATTACTCTTCATCCACCTTATCTTTTCCTTTCTTTGTCGATGTCTTCGGTACTACGTTAGCTACGAAAATTAAATAATTTGTACTATTAATACAATAACAATTCACAATGAATAATTGAATTTTTATTTAATCCATACCTAAATTTTTAATTTAATGCTAATTAACACATTTGTTTTTATCCCTCAATTTCATACTTCATTTCTATTCAATTTCCTATCATATTCTCCTTAAATATTGAATATTCATGGTAAAACTCTAATCTCAAGTTTCTTTCAATTTAGTCCCTCAAACATAAAACTTATAGCTTTTTTTACAATTTAATCCCTTAATCAATTCTAACTTGAAATTTATTCAATTAAATCTCTAATTCAACAATTTGTTCAACATAACCCATGTCTAAAAATCTATTAATTTTTAAAATTTCCACTTACATCCAGTAATATTTTTCCCTAGGACTCCAAAAATATCAAAATTATAAATAAAGGAACTTAATTGACTTACCAAATTAAACTTCAAACTTCAAAACCCTAATTTTTCCTTTTTCTTTTCTCTTTTCTTTTTCTCCCAATTCCTTCTCTGTTTCGTTTCTATTCTTTTTCTTTTTCTTTGTTTATTTCTTTTATGTTTTATTATATTATTATTTTATTATATTATTATATTATATACTTAAGTATTAAGTATAAATATATGTATATTATACATACACATGGAATAATATTTTCCATAAATTTGGCACTATTCCCTTTTATGGGTTATTTACTAATTTATTCCCTTCAATTTTCTTTAGTCTATAATTAAAATTTTACACTATATTCAATCTAGTCCTTATACTAAATTAACCTTAATTCAAGCTAATTCACTTAACTAAAATCTAATTAATCACTCAGGTGGCTTCATAAATATTTATTAGAAATATTTACGAACCCGATTTTCTAAATTAGTAAGCCAAAAATATGATTTTTGATACCTGTAAATTTTAGGTCATTACAATTTCACATTATTTAATCTTCGTGGTGTTGGGCGAAATCTATTAAACATAGTTTTGTATCTTTTGCTAGTAACATCACGAGAAAGAGACAATGTCGAGAATGGAAACCTCTAACTTTGGGGTGCATTAAGTTAAACAAGGACGGGGTAAGATCCCTGGATTCGGGGTTAACTTCGACTGCAATAGTGGTAAGAGATGATGTTGATAAATGACTTGGGGGATTTGGGAGAAACATTGGTAGACGCAATGTCGAGCTGGCTGAACTTTGGGTGATTTATGATGGCCTCACTCGAGCTTGGGATACTAAATGGGATAATGTTATTGTTGAATCGAACTGTGCTCAAGCTATTGAGGCAATTTTGGATAAGACTCATGGACAATCAGATAGTGACTTGGTTATAATAATTCAGGAGCTTTGTAGGAAAGATTGGCGGGTGATTATACAGAATGTTTCAAGAGAAGCCAATGTAGCAACACATACTTTGGCTGGAATAATGAGAAATCTCTCTTATAGGCCTAAAATGTTCAAGGAGATTCTGACAAAAATTATTGTGCAAATTCGGATGGATGGTCAGCTTGTCTGTAATTACACTAATTTATCTTTGTAATTGATATCTATATTTTTCTGCCAAGAAAAAAAAATGCATGCATTAATTCAAAAACATAAATGCATTCTATCTTACCTTAATTAGTGGTTGAGGATTCAATCTTCGCCTTAGATATGAAGTAGTTTTAAAACTCGTGGCTAGCATCTACCCATTTAATGAGCCTACTAAATGTGAACGGTTAATTATTGGACTCACTTCAATAGATACCTAAAAAAAAAACACGAATGCATTTATAATATATTTTTTGTTTTTCTTTAATGTTTTTGTGTATTGATTTTCATTGCCGATTTAATTAGGAATTTTATAAGAGAAGTTGTTAAAATGTTTGATAAGCTAATTAAGCAATTATTCATTGGAGATAAATATTATTCTTGATCAAAGATTAAATTAATCCAGTCAATAAGCGCCACGTAAAATGTAGATAAAAATTTATGGCGTAATCATCTTACAGACGAAAGTGTCTCTCCCAAAACAATGGTTTCCGCCTACCAAAAACAATGGTTCCCTCACAGTGCAAGTGGTCCCATATTCCAATGCAATAAAGTTAAGGCCTTACGTCACCCATATGACGTCACTAGGCCCTTCCCAACACGTGGCACCACTGAAGAATCTTCGCTGCATAGCTCCAGGAAATAACCATGAAGCATCTGCTCATAAAATTTAAAATTAGAAGGAAAAAAAATAAAAAAGGGATAAAATTTGTTATTTTAGATATCTAAAAAAATAAAAATAAAAAAGTATAAAATGGATTGCAGCTATGCATAACAAGCTTCCTTCCCTACAAAACTCTATCAAAGACCAAAAGTCCAGATTTTCCTTAAAAATGGACTTTTCTCATCAAAACCCTAACTCTAACCCTAATTACACTTTCTTCCCTGAAAGCGTCAATCCCATGCCCGATTTTGAGGTCTCCGATTATCTCCTTCTTGACGGCAGTATCTTCGACGACGATACATCGTCGCAGAGTATGGTGTCGTCGGAGAAAGGCATGGCTGCAGCTACTGAACTTAGTGGTGCAACATCAAAAAATAGTAACATGCAAGTGATATTATATATATCTTCACCTTCCCTCAATGGAAATTTTTCTTCTTCTTTTTTTTATTTTTTTACTTAATAGGCTGAATTTTTTTTAGCAGAAAATGCAAAAATGGAGTGGGGAAAAACAAATCGGAACTGGGGGTACGAGTTGCGTTTAGAATGAAATCAGAGATGGAGGTGATCGATGATGGATACAAATGGAGGAAATATGGGAAAAAATCCATCAAGAACAACCCCAATCCAAGGTAATTATTATTATTATTTTAATCTTTTTGGGTTGATGTTGTTATATTGCATGAAAAACTGGTTTCACCGATATTGGAACCACTCATGGTTTTCAATATTGAGCCGCGGGACCCCATAACTTCGTATGCATATCCATGGTGTTTTATATTATATATACATATATACTTCCAACTTGATAAATTAACTTCATATTCTTCCTCGTGATGATATAGAAATAATTATATTCAACTATGAAAAACAAAAAACAAAAAACCCAGTGTCTCAAAACAATGAATTTGGATTATCTGTCTTAAATCATAAAACTGAAGCAGCATGTGGGTTTATGATATATATATATATATATATATATATTATTCTACTAGTTTATAATTTTCAATCATTGCAGCAATAGGGTTAATAATTAGTATACCATTTCATTGCCTTTCTCATTTATTTTTCTTGATATTTCCCTCAATAATCATATAGTTTTGCACTCAAAGGGATGAACCAATACCCATCACATCCTATATGGAATAGGATAGTAGTGAACTATATCCAAAAAGTGGGGCAAAAAAGTGGGAAAAATATTGCCCCATCAGCCTAATTATATATTTCGCCAATAGCCTTCATAGTTGAAGTAGACTGCAAGTGCAAGAGGCACCACCGATCAATCCACGTACAAACACTGTGGGCTGCTGCGTTATCATCATCACGTGCTCACACCCACAGTAGTAGCAGCAACTGTATTATCTATCTTTATTCTTTAGCCGCAATTAGATTTGCATTTTTTAATTTAGGAACATGTTTATATATGGACAAAGAGAAAGACAGAAAGGAGTTGGGTTTAGGCACTTTATTAATTAATTAACTTTGCATGGCTTAATTATATCCTTAGATTATTTTGAACATAATTTTTATTGGGGTAGGGGTATAGTGGCTGGCTAAGGCAGCCATAGACAACCATGGAAGCTGTGAAAAGACTACTCGGCAGCTTTTATCAAAATTTAAAGGCTTAATCTGGACCACATAAAAGCAAAATAATTGCTTTGCTACAATCAAAGTTTCCCCCAGTTCAATTGCTTTGTTTTCTGATTTTGCTTCTCATTTTATATATATTATGTTTGTTCAAATATATATATATATATATTATAAATAGAATGGTAATAAATTTTATATTAAAATTTCAATTAACTTAAATAAATCATACCTCAATATAAGTATATAATATCTTATTAGAGTAGAAGATAATATATATATTTATCATTGGATTATTAATTTAGATGTTCTTGTAATCGTGTTTTTGAACTTGTTCAACTTCAAAATTTTAAGTTAATGGCTTAATTAAAAAATGTTTAAGTCAATATGTCAACACTTCCATTGTATTTATAGATGCAATTATTTATTAAGTTATTCAACTTGTGGTTCACATGAATTCTTTACATGAGCAGATAACTAATAAACAATTACTACTACCCAAATATATAATAAATTAATCTATATCAACATTTATACTATTGCGATGTTGGATTTGTTTTTTTTGTAAGTTTAGAAATTTCAAATATAGAAATTTTTAATGTTTTTCAAACTAGATTGGTAGTCGGATCTGTCAAGTTATCGGTTTGTCAGTCCAACTGATTTAATTAAAAAATTATTAAAAATTCAAAAAATTTAAAAAACTCCAGTTCAACTAGTTTGGTTGTCGGTTCTATTGGTTTTTAGACGGTTCAATTGGCTCTTAGCCGGTTCGTATCAGTTTCTGATCTAACCTATTCAAAAGCATCTTTTGAACTGATACCCCTAACAATTTTCGATTCAACCGACCAATTCAATTTGATTTTTTTGAAAAAAATATTTATACAATGGAGTTGAAAAGTTTTGTGTTTAAAAACTGAAAACTTATTTAGTCTATTGTGAGTGAAAATTTTAGAAACAGGGTTGAAATGGTGACATTTATCTCATATTAGGTGTAGTAAAAAAAATAAAAGTATTAAGAAATTAGGACATAAGAACTTTTCACTCATAATGTATTAAACACTAGTTTTAAAAAATTGCAATACCAATCAATCCATTAAGTTATGCATTAAAATAATGAATATAGATTCTTATTCTCCTTTTATTTTTATTCAGGTCAGGATATATAGATATATATTAGATAATTTTAAAAGAATTATTATATATGTGTGAAAAGATAAAAGAGTAAAATGTATTAGTAGTTATTTAATTAGGGGTTTTTTTATGACTCAACTATGAAAAGTTACAAAATAATTACTCAATTATTAAATTTTGTCTTTTTTGTCACTATACTTTCTTGGATTTTTGTGTATTTTTATTTTTACGTTAGTCAGCTAGTGTAAAAAAAAAAGACAAAATTAAATAGTTGAGTAATCATGTTTTAACTTTTTTATAATTAAGTGACCAGAAGAGAAAAAAAATCATAGTTTACCTAAAAATAAAAGTATATAAAAATTACCACTAATTTATATAGATGCTGATGATCATTAGCATGGAGGGATATACTTTTATTTGGCACTTGGCTTCATATAAAAACTTCAATTAGACACTAAAAGCATTGAAATTATATTCTTGAGATTCTATTTTGAAAGTTTTGAGTCCCATTTTTAAGTATAGACAATAAGGGTAGAACTTATGGGAAGGTATATATATATATATATATGTATACATGTATGTGTATATTTTGGGTTGTTTTAATGGTTGATAATGAAAGACTTAGTGCCAACTATAAATTTGGTTAATGCAGGAACTATTATAAATGTTCAAGTGTAGGATGCAATGTGAAGAAGAGGATAGAAAGGGACGTAAAGGACCAAAGTTATGTGGTAACTACATATGAAGGAGTTCACAATCATGAGACCCCATCCATGGTTTACTACAACCAAATGTCCATTATGGCTCCTAATGCTTGGACCTTTCAAGCTTCTCCTCCTTCTTCTTCTTCTACATGAAAAGAAAACTTATATACATACATACATACATACATACATACATATATATATTATGCTTAGAATTATATATGTGCTTCTTTGCCTTATAGTGTTGCCTAAAATGGTGAGCTATTACTTTTTAGTTGACACTAATTTTCCCACTATGCATTTTCCGGGCTGACTTAGTTAAAATACAGGCGGGCCAAAGCTAGTGGATTGACTATCCGTCGTCTTTGTTGTTGTAGTTGTAATTTCCATCTCTGTTAATTATCAGAACTCAGAACTACTTTCTTTTTCTTTTCTTTTTTTAAATGGTATATATTAATAATAAAAGAAATTATTAGTACTTTCTTTTTCTTCAAAAAGATGGTAGGTTGACATGAATAAGTTTGGACCTCTAAAAGTTGCACTTTAAGGCTTTGGTAACCCCATCTAGCCTAGGAAGGTCTCTAAGTTGATTCAAGTGTAAATATCATATAACTATTCACTCATCATTTTTTTCAATAGCAACCCTATGCTTGTTTAATTGAGATTATTACTTTTACTCATACTTATTTTATGAGGAATAAAACCCATACTTCAATCCTCTTATATTTTTGTTATATCTTAATTGTTCGGATTTAACAGTAAGTCAATAAATGATATAAATAAACTCTTTAGAAGAACCCCTTGAACAAATTCATAATGAAACTCTTTAAACCAACAATTGAGTAGGCTCATTCATCAACTGTCACACTAGATTGTTGTCATAACTTCCTATTCAAGGTGACGTAAAGTAAGTCATAGTACCACCTTACTTTAACCTATACCATCATACCAATTAACCATTTGATTTTGACTTTCAGTAACAATTTGTGACGTTACACTTAAAGATACAAAATTAAGATTATACAAGGCTTGGACTAACCATGTAGTAGGGATCTATCTCCCTTCTAAGAATCGTCTCCTTCAACCTTTCTCCCTTTCTTCTCCTATCTTCTTACTTTTTCCCACCACTTTATTCGATTACTCTTTACCTTCTACTAAACAAGGTCAACCGTACATCTCCACAACCTCTCTGCCTAACCCAGTTATACCATCAACAGTTTTCGAAGAGTATATGCTAATTCTCTGCAGATGGAAAACAAAATTAATAATACATGCTTGAGTCTATGCTTTTTTCTTAGACAAGTCCTCCAAGCTTAAGTTGATAGTAAATTTAGCAATTTTGAACTAGTCACAACACATCCCAACCATGACAAAAGTTATCGCTTATATACAAACATATCAAAATTTATATAATATAAATTATAAATATGTCAACAAAAATCATATAAGAGAAATAAACTTACCCCAAAAAAAGAAAAAGAAAAAACACCCACATCTAAATAGTTTGGGATATATAGGTTACAGTTCCTCATGAGAACCGTCTGGTTTAGAAGAAGCACTCTCTTTCACCTTCTCATCAGTTTTGTGGACAGCTTCTGCAGCAGTTTTTGCAGTTTCTTCAGCTATTGCTTCACTTGTTTCAATGCTGTCCTTCACTGCTTCTTTCACCTTCTCTCCTGTTCCATCACTAGCCTTACCTGGGTCTTTCCCTCCTGTGCCTCTAAAACTAACATCCACCATAACATGTTAATCCACATTACAAAAAAAAAAAAAAAAAAAAAAAAAAGGTTAATATTTTGATACCATGTGTTAATATAAAAGTACGTAATAAGAAAAACAGGAAAGTGGTAATATTATTACTCTAGACTTGGAGGAGTGAACTGCAACTGAAACTCATGGATGATGGTTTTGACCTTTTCCCATGAACTTTGATGGGATTTCTTCAACAAAGAAAAGGTGTTTGAGACCAACTGGAACAATGATGGTTTCTCTTCGTTGTATTGGTTTCCTTCACAAACAACTGGTCGGATTTGATGAGATAGGATGATTAACCAAAGGAGAAACAATGTGTAGCGTCTTGTTCTTGATTTGTTCATTCTTAAAATTTGTAAATTAAAATTAAAAAAAAGGGGAAAAGGATGCGGTATTTGCAGCTGTGTATAGCTAAGGGGTGGTTTCGAGTTTGGACACGTTCTATTGAAACGTGGTGTTATCATCTTGGTTTTAGGCATCCGTTTCTGAACATTTCAAGGGGGAAAAGGAAAGGAATAATCATAAATCATAATGGAAAATCGAGTACCAAACTTGTAATAAAATTTTTTTTTTTTTTTGAGATATACTCGATCCTTGAATAAAATAAAAGTAGTAATAAATTATCCTTGCAAAAAGAAAAAGTAATAAATTATAAGATTTTAGTCAACCCTGCTTCTTCATTTTTTTTTTATTTTTTATTTTTTTTTTTTAGTTTTGTGTCGATACAGATGAGAAATTTATAAAGTGAAATTAAATAATTTTTTAAGTATATATTAATTTGCTCATTAATAATGTGAGACATAAAACTTATTATGCATTGAATTGCACCAAATATATATTAGAAAATTTAAGTAACTCTTAAAAGGTTATCCAATAATCTAAATAACTCCTCACTTGTTAAAATAACTATTTTAAATATGTATTCCACATATCTAATACTAAAAAATGTACTCAATACTCAATAAGGCTTTAAAATTGTATTGACTAACACAATATTTAATTTTGAAACATGCCATTGTCTATTGGTTAATTAAAAATTAAACGAAATTTTAGAACAAAAATGTAAAATATAATGAAATACAGAGGAAGATCTAATAATGACTGGAACTTGGATATCCATCAAATCCAAAAACTGCTACTACTAAATTGACATCTTAATAACATACATATCCAGCTTCTCTTTAAAGCAGAGCATAGTAACAATCCTGTGTCACATTTACCATAATTTTTTTCAAAAATAATGCTGCACAAACCCCCATGGATTTATTTTTCTTTTTCCCCTTTCAAGCATCAAGAATTTAAGAAAGCCAGTTTTTGAGTTTTTCACATTTGATTTAGGCATGAATGTGGATCACATCCTTTACTTGCCACCTTAATGAATGAACTTCGCTTCTAAATAAGGATTACAAAGAGCTTCAACTTTCAGGACTTTATTTCTATCAAAGATTATATACAGATGGTGCCGGTGGTCACTCAATTCCTACTCTCAACTAACAGTTCATTCTTTAATCTATGTGTGGTATATAGTTTTAATACTTCATTTCATTTCCATCTCTTGGAATTCTTCAGCCCTTTTGACTTTTGTTTAGCCGCTTGAAAAGCCTGCATCTTTTGTTTCTTTCGAGCTTCCTTCTCCGCCTGTTGAAACAAAGCAAGGCATGATACATAAAAGTTGATGCTTATGTACACCATGTGACAAAAATCTCTCCAGTTTTAAAAAAAAAAAAAAAAAGCTTGGAATCTCAAGTGTATTGATAATTGCTTACCTTTGACATCTTTGATTTGGCTTTCAGTTTGGGAGCTTTCTCTTCCAGATCCGCCTCACGCTCAAGCTCCTTTACCCTTGCCTCGAGGTTCTTCTCCAGATAATACTGTTCATTTGAAATTGGTACTCACAGTTAATAAAGACGGATTATAAAGATGGGAAGAGTTCATTGAAGAAAACCATACATTGTAGTCGCCTGCATAGTCCTGCAAATGGCCATCTTTTACTTCCACTACTCTGTTGACTATCTGCCGAATGAAGTATCGGTCATGCGAAACAGTAATGACAGTGCCACTGTATTCCCTAATTGCCTCCTGATTTAATCGAAAGATTGCAAAATAAATAAGTAATAAAAAAGCTAAATGCTACAATATTGAAAAAAAGAAAAATAAATGGAGTGAATATAGAAAGATAAGGAAAAAAGAAACCTCTAGCATCTCTTTTGAGGGTATATCCAGATGATTAGTTGGTTCATCCAAAATCAGTAGGGTTGATGGTTTTACCATGAATTTGCAGAAAGCAAGACGCGCCTGAATGCAACAGGAAAAGACAACATTCAAATTCATGCCTTGAAAACAAAAAAAGTATAGATAACGCACATTATCATTACCATCATGGGACGTCAAATAGAACCGTATTAGGTTAGTCTTGTATCAAAATTCATCAGCATGCATAATGTTAAACATTTTAATACAATACACCCTTGGATAATTAACCATCTTCAATTGAAGTACCCTAAAATTTGTCAAATTGAATAGGACTATCAACCAAAATAGATTCAGAGCAAAAAAATACGGTTTGTTTCACAATAGCAAAAAAGTGTACGACATATAAACTTCTATGTAGAGTAATTACCTTCTCACCACCACTCAAAAGGGAAACCTTCCTGTCAAGCATATCGGCTTTGAAGTTGCAACGACCAAGGAGTCCCTTAATATCATCAATTCTCCAGTCCTCTGCAACCTCTTCCACTGTCTGAAGCACCGTTTTATCCAAATCAAGAGCCTCGGCCTGAAAAAATATTGATTAGAGGAAGTGCTTCATACTTTCTTAAGCTCAAAATGGGATCCCAGGAACTAGGTGAAAATAAAAACATGTTCTCAAAGGCCAAATACCTGATTCTGCTCAAAATAATTTGGTAGAACATTATGCTCCCCAAGGATCACTTCACCGCCTCTCGGTTTCTCTAAGCGCATTATCAGTTTCAGTAAAGTACTCTTTCCACAACCATTTGGACCAATAATGGCAATTTTCTCTCCTCTTTCAATTGCAAGATTTGCCCTGTTAAATAGCAGCTGACATACAAACCCAAACTTTTGTCATAAAATGAGAAAGATTAAAACAATCCCTACCAACCTCTTCACACAAACAAACATCTCAACTCACCTCATCGTCGTAACCGAATTCCAGATTCTTAATAGTAACAACAGATCTACCACTTCTTCCACGCTCAGGGAACCTGATCTTCATTTGTTTCCGTTGAAATGGCTTCTCTATTTGACCCTCTTCCTGAAGCCTCTCCAGCTTCTGTTATCACACATAAGAGAGAGAACTTAAGTAACCAGAAAAACATTTAGAGTTTAAAGAACTGATCTCATGACACAAGCGTAAAGTATAATGAACCAGTAACAATCTAAGTAGCAAACACAATCAAACTGAAAAGAAAGAAATAAAAGATTAAAATTTCAGGCAGCAGCAACCTTAGTCTCTAAAAAAAGTGTCAACGGCCATACTGAGAACTAATTTTAGGTAGACAGAGTGGCTAACTTGAGACAAATGGACTTTTGAACGACAAGCGAAGATAACCAAATAGCATGCCTGAACTTATAGGTAATACTATTTATGCGAATTAACTCTCTGGCCAACATGTTAAGAAAAATACATAGGTTTCATCCTAACAAATTTCACACCTAGTGATCCAAATCATGCACCATTTTTGATCCAGAATAGAAAACTAATTGGTCTAATAAAAGTGTTTATAAACTTAGTGAACAACCTTAGGAAAATGATATAAAATTACCAACTGAATGTCAACAAAATTTCCTAATGACTAATAATTAACCTAGAATTCTGGATGAAAACCCTTAAAATAAGGAAAAGAGAAACTATCCCCAATGACCACCTTTCAATATACATTGTGTTCTACGCTCAGGATTCCAAAATTCAAGGTATCATACTTCTGTATGAAATTAATTGTACACGGTAAAACCATCAATTGTATAGAGTAAGATCTGATGAAAACTCACGCATTCACTTGAAAGATTACTGTCAGTCCAGAAGGTTCTCAATCTGGCAGTAATTTCATTTCATCATTAATAGATGCGTGTTTATGAGATAATGTCATGATGGAGCAAAACTAAACATCTTCACTCAACAATCACCAAAGTGGACAGCTTGCATTCCTCAACTATGAAATGAAATATATTTCAGGAATGACTCCCTCATACATACCTTTTCGGCAGAAGAAGCTCGGCCAGAATTTGCCCCAGCACCTAATCGGCTTATCAAGTCTCTTGTCTGCTCAATCTCCTTCTGCTGCTTCTCCCACGCAGCATACTGAGTTTCAATCCATGCTGCCTTCGCTTCAACATACTGAGAATAATTACCCTCAAACGTCCTGGAAACACCCATATCGGTCTCCACAATCTTCGTACACAACTGATCTAAAAAAGCTCTATCATGAGATATAATGACCATTGGCACATCTTGCTTTTTCAGATATCCTTCAAGCCACTCAATTGTATCAAGGTCAAGGTGATTTGTAGGCTCATCCAAAAGCAATAAATCAGGCTCCTGCAAATTTACATCCATATAAAAAAAACAGCTAGAAACACCAATATACTCTACTACATATCATACACATGAGCCACAAGTTAACACCCTCTACATCAAAATATATCTAACAAGTTAACTATTTTCCTTAATCAATTCAATGTTTAAACTTATAATGAACAGGTACCAAGTCATTTGAGCTGCTAATAGTACATCCATTGGATAACCTAGGCAACTATCATGATATCAAATGAACAACTTTACCTGCAGCAAAATCTTTCCAAGTGACATCCTCATCTGCCACCCGCTACTAAAACTGGCAACCAACCTATCTGAATCCTCAGGGGAAAACCCTAGCTCTGGCATTAACTTGCTAACCTTAGCATCAACCTCATCCAAATCCACAGCCTGAGCTCTCCTTTGCAACAAATCAAACTCGTCCAAAAGCCTTCCCATCAACTCCAAATCCTCTGTAGATCCTTCTATCGCCTTTTGAACCCTCTCTAACCTCTCAGAAATCTCCATTTCCTCTTTAAAGGCACTCATAAACTCCTCCCTCACCGTCCTACTCATTGAAACTTGGAATTCTTGGTTCAAAAACGCAACTTTCATATTGGGCTTGGCTTTTATAACGTTCCCCGAATCGGGTTCTTCTTGCCCCGTTATAATTCTCATTTGGGTGGTTTTCCCTGCCCCGTTTACTCCAACCAATCCAACTTTCTCGCCTTTTTTCACTTCCCAATTCACGTTTTTCAAAACCGTCACTCCTTTATAGCTTTTGCTAATGTTTTCGAGCTTTACACCGGAGGAAATACCAGAAGCGCCGGTGTTGGATTGTTTGTTGCCACGCTTTCGATCAATCTCTTCGACTGTGTTGGTTGAAAACAATGACTCAATGTCGTTTTGAGGTTCTTTAACGGAGGTTTCAACACTGAGAGTGGAAACTTGGGCATTTACTTTAGTGGGTCTAAATTTAAGGGTTTTGAGAGAAACGAACGATGAGGAATTCCGGGTTAAAGAGGGTCGCAGAGAGGTGAAGAATGTTGAACGAAGGTCTAAGCGATGGAATTTCGTGGATAGGTCCATGTTTGGTTGGTGGGAAAATGAAGGAAAAGGAAAGGGAAAGAAGGATAATATCTAATGAAGGGAAATAGGAAGCTCCACTGTGAAAATTTGTGGAAGAAAACCAAATTCTCATCCCACAAATTAGAGGTGAAACAAAGGAATTCTTTTAGAGACGTTTAATCGGAACTGAAACTTTCTTAAATAATGACCCTTTTTCCTTTCTATTTTCAATAAATATTTTCCCTTTTATTCATAAAAACAAATCATCATACTCATTCAACATGTTAAACCTTCATAATTTTCAATATGAGCATCGCAAATTATTAAAAATAATATCATTTTCGTGAGTGATTAAAATTATCTCAAAATATATTTTTTACAAAAAATAAAAATTTATTTAAAAAACAAAAGGGTATTAATTGAAATGGAAAAAATTTAGGCTTTTAGCTTTAAATCCCATTTTGGTGGATTTCCTTTTTAATTTTTTATATACAAAATATATTCATTATTAATTATTTATAAAAATTATTTTTATTAATTTCTTAATTAAATTATTGTGTGATTGATTTGTAACATCAATTTAATCTAGAATTTTAATATAATACAAAATATTTTATCATACGTTATACATATAAAAATTATATATTTAGAACATAAATTTGTGTTTAAAATAATTTAGAATAAATAATAAAATATATGATTAAAACTAATTAATAATAACACATAAAATAAGTATGACATTAAAATAAAAAAATAAAATTATAAGTAAAATAAAATACATTAAATTACGATTACTAAATAAAATTGAAACTAATTAGGAATAACTTCATTTCCTTTCTTGGATATAACCCCTTATGATATTAAATTTAGATAACTTTTTTCTTATTTAAAAACAATTTAAATTAAATTGGATTAAATCAATAAAAATTTATATTAAGTATATTTTAAAATAAAATTTTATTTTATAATACATAGAATGATTCATATTTTTTTAACTATTAAATAAAAAGATAAAATATACTTAAATTAATTCAAATTTATATCCTCTGGATATACTTTAATAGATTGTTGAGTAGAAAAATTAAATAAAAATAATAATTTTGGTCAAAATTGTGGCCCAACAGAAGAGAGAGAGAATCAGATGAGATAATGATGGCCGTTGATTTGAAGGAGGAGATTTTGTGGTAATGGTTAGCCAAAAAGGAGGAAATGAAAGAGACAGCGGCCCCCAGTTATTGGCACGTGCTATCCAATGCGTGATTCTACGTAATCCACGTGTCCAATCACGACAATAAACCGAGTCCTCTTTGATTCATTAAAAAAATTGTCCACTAAACAGGGCTATTCATTTGAAAATTCACTTTCCTATTCCAATTTGTTTTTTTTTTTTTAAATAGAGAAGCATTTTCATCCATAGAATAATAATCAACACCAATATTTACTCTTTTAATCAAGTTGGTGTAAACTTTTACCTACATAGAGATTAAAATTGGAAAAGGTTGGTAACTTCCTTTGGTAATATTGAAACTTATCAGATTTAGGGACTAAATGTCTTCGATTATATGTTTAATTATAAGTTATAGTTATGCAGCCCATTGGTCACAAATTTTATTTAGGCCCAATAAAGGCTACTAGTAAAAAAAATAAAAGGGTGTTTTGTTTTGTTTTTTTACGTTATGCGTTTTGCGCCTTTTTGGCAAACAAAGAAGTTTAAAACAATATGGAAAAGATTAGGGTTACGAAGTTAGAACTTAAATCTAGTAAATCACGTAAGTTTAGGTGATTTTCTTTATTTTAAATTATCTAAGTCAACCTTACTCTTAAAAATGAAAATTTACAAAGGAAATTCTTTAAAGCACTAAAATAAATAGAAAGTAACTTAAAAAAGACAAAGGAACTCGAATCAAACAAAAAAGGCACAAGAAAGCAATGCACATAAGGTGTTTGAGTAAATGCTCTGAAAAAAATATATGATTATTCAAGAATGAAATGATTGCAAATGAAGGGGAGGACTCTATTTACATTTGAACTTTTTCAGGTCCAACGGTACAAATTGAGTTACATCAATTGTTGATATTAGTGTCTATCTTGTCTCAAGTTACGAATTTAACTATTTTGAATGACACTAAATACTGCAGAAGTCGTATACTCAACGCACTAGCTTTTGATTCCTTATCTATTTGAACACAGGATTTTCCTTACATCAAAATATACGAGTCGTGCATGCATAGTCCGTCACCTACTCAAGATTTAGGCATGTCACATTATGAACGTCACAAGTGAATAAATCCATAAATGGATTCAAAATCTATTCTTCTTGGATTCAGTTCGATGTACTGTCAATCAAGTTAGTCTCATCTATATCTCTATCTTATAGGAGTTATTCGTTTTGATACCCAAGATACAGCATTTCCCCAATTAGACTTGATAGACGGCATATTAGTCTTTCAATCGGTTTGTTAATTTCCTATTAGACTAAGGACATGTTTAGGTTCGTCTACTAATATAAGTCATCTTTTTTTATTACGATCCGACCATGTAATATTAGTTAGTATTAGTTTAACATTAGACAGCCAATGAGCAACATTTACTTTTATTTTGTTTTGCGTACAAAAATCACACGAGGATAATTATACGAATTATATTAATGTAATTAATGAATTTATTTTATTAATTAGTTTGTTCAAAAAAAATTATAAATTTACAAACGAGTATACTACACTCAAGACATCAGATCCAACAAAATAAACTAATTATTTTTTAAAACTATATTTGTAGCATCAACCATGAGTTTTATTTTAATTATTTTTTAAAAAAGATTTAAACTAATTATTTCTGTAGCACGAACCATGACTATTTTCAATAATCCACACAACAAACCAAAAATGTTATTTTCAATGAAAGCTATGCCATTTTCTAAAATACTTGTATTTTATGATTACCATACGCTTTATATCAATCATGAAATTAGAAGTTAACATCCTTTGATACAAATGCAATGATCATGTTTGTTTCTCAATCAACAACGTGAAATGAACGGTATGTGGGATGTTGAAATATTGATTTTAAACCAATTCAAGGTTTTGATTTTATCAAAAGTAAAGTCCACTTCTTATGATTATAAATGAATACTTAAATTTTAAAACTTAATATAACACTTATATTGAATTTTAACTCGATTGGTATAAGTATTATTGTTAATACATGACGACATGAATTCGAGTGTACTGAAATACATTATCTTCCTATTTTATAAGTTGGAGAGGGGCGATGGGTAGTTTTCGTAAATATGTTTTACTTAAGTTGATTTTAATTTAGAAACATAAAATAAAATTTTAAAATTTGAAAGGAATCTAAATTAATTTCAATATTATATTAACTAATCGATTAACACTATCGATGGACAGAAAATTTCATATTTATCTAATTGATTTTGATGTTTTAAAATTTAAAATTTTAATATAAAGAAAATTAAAACTTCCAACAAGGGGGTAAACAAGTACAATTTGACAAATTTTAAAGCATTATTTTAGTTTTTACCACTTTTTCACTTTAATCCATAATGTATTTTACCCCAATCAATATTAAAAAAAAAAAGGATATTTTTTGGGTGACCAAAATGAAAGCAACCTAGAAGTTGAGTGACCAAAATTAACATGTGAACATGAAGTGGTGCGTTTAAGTTAACTGTAATTAGAGATTTAATGTTGAGTGATTAAAATAAAAACGCCCTAAAAATTAAGTGATAAAATTATAAAGATTTCATTTTGGATGATTAAATTGAAAGTACCCTAAATCGCACTAAATAAAAGAAATTAATTACATTGTCTACAGTGTAACGTAATTTTAGTAAAAGTTTGTGAAAGCACACTTGGGTTGGGTGTGTAGTTTTACTGCATTAGTGCATGGCTTGAGTTCTATCATTTTCCCTTAAAATTGAAATGATGTAGCATACCATGAGATGAGTTTGCTATTCCGATTAGTAGAATATTTCGTGAAATCTCATTCACCTATTCTTTTTACACCATTCTTTTTCCCATTACAATGACATGTACAATGGTGATATTAGGTCGTTGCCTCATTTTTAATCAATCATGACAATATATCTTAACTCGATTAGTATCGATATTATTACCAATGCAGGAGGATATTGGTTCAAGTGGGTAGAAGCCATTTCTTATACTAATGTCACAAAATTGGTAGTTAGCAAAATTCCCTTGGGGAATGACGTGTACTAGGTTTGAATTATTTGCCATTTTGGTCCCTCCATTTACAAACCCAATGACCCAACTCTATCTACTAACCTAACCCTAAAAGCCCAGATACTCGAAGCCCAATAGCCCAAATCCTAAATTAAACAGAACAAAAAAAACCTTAAAAGTCCTTAAGCCTTCAACCGCCGTCCTCGCCACGTCAGCAGGCGTGCCACGTGAGGCCTGACACCACCTCCTCTTCCTTGCCATCACCACTTGCAGAAGATAGAGAAATGGAAGTAAAAAAGCAGAAAAAGGAAAAAGACAAAAATAATATGCTGTAATTCAGCTATAAAAAGCCAAAGAACTATTTTACGAAGAAATTCAACAGAGGATACAAAGAGAAAAACAAATTACAAAGGTGGTTTTTTTTATCTTCTATTTTGATTTTTATTCTATTTCTTTAAATAGCATAAAAAATAAAAACAAAGTAAAAAAACTTACCTTATCGCTTCGTTTCCCACCACCGTCGGCGGCAGATCTTTGTTGATTCGATGGGTCTCCAAACTCATTAGGGCTCTTCAACAGCCTCGACGAATACTGAAGAATTTAAAAAAAAATAGCAAAGTTAAAACAAAAACTAAGATTCGTTTTTTTTCTAAGCTCCTAAAGGTTCGTCTACAGCCTCGTCAGAGATTAGGGAGACGAAGGGTTTCTCGACTATTAGTCGAATTTGACTGAGTTTTTGGGGATTTGAATCCTAGATCTAAAATCTACGTGAAAAAAGGCTCAGAATGGGTGATTTTTGTCATCTCCTGCATCCGGAGACGGCGGTCTCCGTCACCGACGACCGGTGGCCACAGCGGAGACTTGCCGACCCTGTGACCAGAGGAAATGAGGCTCGAGAGAAAATAAATGAAGCAAATGAGTTTTTTTTAGGCTATTAAAATGATTTTTTTTAGATTTTTTTAACTTAAATAAGGCATGCGATACAACACTGTTTTGGTTTGGCCTCAAAAAGCCCCCAAACGACATCGTTTTGGGGCTGACCCGAAGATCCGACCCAAACAGCCTCAGGTTCCACGTGTTTTCGAAGTGATGGTCTAATTGCCATTTTGGTCCTTCCGCTTTTTTTTGCCTTTTTTAATTTCGTCATGTTCCTTTCTTTTTATTTTTATTTTTTACATTTTACCTCATAATTTTAATTTCCTTGGAAGTCAATCCTTTAACCCACTGTTGAGCCAAGGAAATGACGTGGGGTTGAGATGATTTCCCTTTGAGGCCCTGCATTTTTCCATTTTATTTTAATTCGATCATTTATATTCTACTTTTGTTTTTCTATGATTTATGCTTTAAATTTTGTTACATATTCAATTCAGTCCCCAGACTATCGACCCTTAGGGAATGAAGTGTACTGGGTTTGGGTTATTTGCCATTTTGGTCCCTACATTTTATTTTTTATTTAACCCTTTTATTTAGTGTTTTTAGTTATTTATACCTGAAGTTTTGTCATAGTTTCAGTTTGGTCCCTTATTCATTTAATTAAGTCCCTATACTTGCTTTTTTTCACCCTTTAAGTTGCATAATTTACATTTTTGCCCTCAAATTGCTTGATTATCTTATTTTAGTCCTTTATTTTTAATTATTGATACTATTAATACTATTAGGTAATTATCATTGCTAATTAATATTAGTTTTGTTAAAATTTACTCAAAAATCAATATTTTATGAACGTAATTGTATTGACCCAAATTTTACCGTTACCGGAAAAGTGTATTTTCGGGTCTTCGTTTCTAAAAAATAGATTCGTAGATATTTATTAAAAATATTTACGAAGTTAATCGAGTGGTTAATTAGAGTTTAATTAAGTGAATTAGCTTAAATTGAGGATAATTGGATAAAAGGATTAAATTGAATGAAGTGTGAAAGTTTAATTATAGAATAAAGAAAATTGAAAGGACTAAATAAGTAAATAAGCCAAAAAGAGTGCCAAGTGTATGGCAAAAATAAAATACAAATGTAATAAATATAATACACACATTTGTAATACATGTATGTATTTACTTATTATTTAAGTAAATATTAATGTATTTATTATTATTAAATTGATATTTTATGATAAATAAATAAAAGTAAGACAAATGTGTGGTAATGATTGGGTACAAGTGTATTAAAAAAATACATACACTTGTAATGCTTGTATTTAAGTATTAATAGATATTTATTATTTATAAAAGGTATTTATTAATTAAATAATTATATTATAAGATTTTTATGTGAAAAATAAATAAAAAGTTGACAAATGTATGGTATGTATAATGACATGTGTAATATTAGTATATGTACATTTGTAAAATACATATATATTTACTTATTATATAAGTATATTATTAAGTTATTATTATTATATATATATAAAACAAAACAAAGTAAAAGGAAAAAAAAAAGAATAGAAAGAAATAGAGAAGAATCGAAACAGGGGAGAAAGAAGGAGAAAAAGAAAGGAAAGAAAGGAGAAAGGGGAAATAGGGATTTTGAAGCTTGGAAATTTAATAGGTAAGTCAATTTAGCCCTTTTTATTTAATTTTAATGTTTTAAAAGCTTTAGAACAAAGTTTTGATGAAATTAAATTAATATTTTGAAAGTTATTAGATTTCTAAATATTGTTCATGTTGAATAAAAAGATGACTTAGGGGTTAGATTGATAGGAATTCAAGTTAGAAATGAAATAAGGATTGAATTGTAAAGTAATTCATAAGTTTTGTGTTTCAGGGACTAAATTGAGAAAAATTTAAAATTATAAAAATATGTTGAAAATTTAATAGTTAAATTTGAGTTTGGATGAAATTTGAATAGAAATAAAATGTGAATTGGTGTTGTAAATTTGGTTATTAACATTTTACACCAAAACAGTTTTGGACAGTAGTAGTATGCTAACTTTGAAAAATCACCATAAATTGTGAAAATATAATTAGAGCATGAAAAAAATATGAAATTAAATCTTATTGATTCTAGTTTCTTATAGAAGAAACAGTGTAGGAAATGGAATTTTTAGTTGTGAGATATAATAAATTTAGTGAGACAAGGTCAGAATGATTTTGGGTTCTCCTGTTCTGACTTTGGAAAATCATAAAAAATTTAATAAAAATAATTAAGGGCTTAAATTTATATTTTTAAAATCCTTAATGAGTCTATTTTCAAGATAAATAAGCAGGAACATCATCTGAATCTCATACAATGAGATAATTAATTCTTAGTGAAGAAGGGTCGGAACTGTCAGATAGCAGAACAGGGGTAAATTTAAACAATAAACTGTACTTATTGGCTAAACCAAAAATTCTAAAAATTTTATGGTAATAAGATATGTGAGTCTAGTTTTAGGAAAAAAATTTGGATCTTAATTTGGAGTTTCTTAGCTCAAGATATAAATGATTTAGTAACAATGACTCAAGTAGACATCTTTGAATGAACATATAAGTAAATAGTGGAATTATATGTAAAAAAAAAGGGTTAAATTTGCATGTTTAGGCTCATGGATTAAATTGAATTGTGTTGTATTGATGATTATAAATTATTATTTTCTTAGTTAACAAAGAACCCAAGACATCGGCGCACAAAGGAAAGGAGAAAGCTATCGAGGATTAAAACGAGAAATTCACGGTTTGTATTACTATAATTCAAATTACTTTTTATTAAATATTTATAAATTCTATATTTAATAAGTGAGTTATAAGGTAAGTATTGATATTTGAGTTGAATGAGAATTAAATTGAATGGTGAATGTGTATGTATAATTGAATTGTAAATTGATTTGAATGTGAAATTGTAATTGAAAAGTGATCTTGGATTGGAAATGAAAGTGAATTGGGAATTGAAATACCCTATTAACTAGTCGGGCTGAGTCGGATATAATTGGCATGCCATAGGATCTAGAAGTGTACGAGACTTGCCGGCTTTACTGATCAGGCACTTTATGTGTTGTATTTCAGGAACCTCGTGTGCCGTATCAGGCACTTCGTGTGTCGTTTTAGACACTTTATGTGTCGTGTACTGATCATGTATTATGTACCGTTTTAGGCACAATGTGCCGTACTGGTGTGTTTGGGTTGGAATCCGTGTATCCGTCAAAGTCCGGGTTTGTTAATAGGGTGAACAACTGAAATGAGAAATTTAAAATAAATTGATTGATTATATTATTGAAATATTGAAAGGAATGAAATTGAATTATGGATTGAAATTGAGATTGAAAAATGAAAGGTATGAACTTAATGTTCATGTAGTGATTGAAATTGTTACATGTGATATGTGATGGAAATTGAAGAATAGCTAAAAATTGTATTGTTATTATTAATTAATGAAAGTTTAAGAATGAATTGATATTTGAGAAATTGGATAGTTACATTTTTGGTAATTATAATTCTTTATTGCTATTATAATTTGAATTATGGTAATACCACTGAGTATGGAATACTCAGCGTACGGTTTATTTCCGTGCGCAGGTTAAGTTAAAGTGAGAATATCGAATCAGCATCCCAGGTCGATCCCGAATTCAACGAGGTAAAGCGTGTTAATTGTTGACAATGGCATGTACCTAGGATGTCTTAAGTGTGTTATATTGGAATGTGATTGTAATAGTGAAATAAGTAAATTATGGTTGGTAATGGTATATAGTATGAAGTTGAAATAATTGATAAAGTAAGTGATATACTTAAAAAGATTCATTGGATAGGTTATAAAATGTTTTAGATTAGTAAGATTTGAGTATATTTAAGTGTATTTGGATTATTTGAATGTTGGCAAATTGTATTGGTTGAAGTTTTAATTTGCAGGGTTAGAAACATTTATTTTAATAAATGACTTTAATTGAACTGCATGCACTCTGTAATGCTCAGTAATTACTTTGAGACGGATAAGGATTAGAGGGTGTTACAGTAATTATATTATTATCATACATTTTTGTATTATCTCACTATTAGTATCATTATTATATAGTATTATTAATTGAATTTTTTCATTATTTTTATTTTTATTGAATTCATTATATTATTGTTATTTTATTTTATTATTTATGTTATTATTTTGTTACATGTTATAATTTTGCCATCATCGCATATTGTAAATTTTGCTATATACATTCATTTGTTATTCTGTGTAAACGCGTAAAAAATAATTTAAGACCGAGGCAATATTCTTTATTTGGGGAATCCGAGGGGTCGTGCTTCTAACTTACGGAGTATGACTTTTTCCTTGAAATGAAGTTATCGAATATCCTATTTAAAATGAAAACACATAGGATTTAAGTAATAATCAAATGGCGACCATTCTTGTTTTCGAGAATTTGAGACATCATGCCCTAACTTATTGGGCATGATCTTTTCTTCTCAATTAACTTGAAATAAAGCCTTTTCCGCAAAATTTAATTTAGTTAGCGATATTTTAATAAAATAATATCATGCAAAGAGGGATCATATTTTAAATTCTCTTCGAATTTTCAATTTTCGACGCTAAGACATCAAGTAATCAACTAGGTACCAATTTTGGGTGTTATGAGATGTTAATCCTTCCTCATACATAATTGACTATCGAACCCACTTCCTAGATTTTGTAGACCGAAAATTATCGTTTTAGTAAATTTAACCTTTTATTAAAATGATTAAGTTTTAAAGTGATCCTATCACACCTAATAAAAAGGATCAGTGGCGACTCCATTTTTGTTTTTAAAATAAAAAGTAGATTTCCAAAAAGGTTTTGACAGCTAAACTCCCCCAGATCAAATCACATTAATGACAACTAAGATCAATGCCTATTTATAAGATGAGAGTCTTAAGGGATCTAAACTTTATACATCTTTATCCCTTAGGATTTACATTAATTACTCTGATAACCTTGGTTTTACTGGAGCATTTCTTTAAGCCACCAAGGTTTCAAGCTTCATGTAGATGGGCTTCATGTAGATAGGCTTTATTCACATGTTCCACGAGTTGAGACAATTTAAGCGGATCAAATGAGTTCCATTTAATTTTGATCAAAAGTTTGATGACCTTTATGAAATGTTTTGTGTACAATGATCGTAAATTTTGATCTGCGATCTGTGACACTTGTCTAACTAAATTACAGAATTGAGTTCACAAGTTTGTCCCAATGGTAGACCGCAGGTCAGTGGTTTTAAAATTTTATAACGATTTTTTTTTGTTAACTACATAAAGTAAAAAAGAATTATTTTCTTTGGTGTTGCTTTTTCAAATTTACAGTATTTTTATAAAATATATATTTATATTAATTTTATAACAGTACATATATATTTTATTTTTTATTTTTTACATTGTAAACAAAATAGATTAGTATGCTATTTTTTAGAAAATAACTCGAACAAGATATAGGGATTTTATTTTCATCAAAAGTTTTTGTTTTTAAATGCAAACATCAAAATATCATTTCCATTAAAATACAATGTATATTTTATATTATTAAAATATTTATATATTCTAAAATTCTAATCATCTTCGTATTGCATATTATTATTTTTAATATATCATTCTTCTTTTCATAATTATTTTTATAATTCGTAAAATTTCAATAACTTAATTTTTTTAAATAATAAACTATTCAAACTTGAAATTAAAAAAAAAACTATTATTCTAGAATCTCCAGAATTATAAAAATTTTCATCTTAATGATCCTTTACTTATTTATTTATTTATTTTGTGAATAATGATAAACAGAATTACAACTTAACAACTACTAAGAGACTCTAATAGCTTTATCTTGTTGGATAGCCGTAACCACCAAATCAGGAGGTACTTCAAATATTTGAAGGGAAGTCTGCCAAGAGAGACTAATCTTTGCCAATTGATTTGCAATTAAGTTACACTCATTAGGAACATACTTACTTTCCCACTGACCTTCAGAGCGCAAGAACCGTTTAACTCTTCTGAGCAAGGTAATACCGGAGTCCACTGTTTCCTCCATAGACAAGGCTTTGACCACCTCAAGATTATCTGTCTGAATCTTGACTTTCTTGTAGCACTTACTTAATAAAATGAGAATTCTATCAAGAATACCCTAAAGTTCTGCCTCCAAAGGCGAACATCTACCTAAATAATGATTGAAACCCAAAATCCAATTGCCAACCTGATCACGAACCACGTCACCCGCGTAAGCATTTCCGGAAGCTCTAGCCACTGCTCCATCAGAAATTAAATAGACCCAATTATCTTCATAATGATAATGAATTTCCAAATTGGGTGAATTAGGCTTGATCCTAATTAGAAAATGTTCAAAATGTTGAGCCCAACTGAGAGAGGTTTTTATAACATCATAAGTTGTCCAATTGATGTTTTGGAAGATGAAAAGATTCATGTTCTTCCAAATTCTCCAAGCAATTAACCCAAATAAGCATGACCAAGTAATTCCCTTGTCCTGCATATTAAAATGACAACAAAGATTAGTGGAAAACCAAATTTGAAAGGAATAAAAAAAAAACCTAGGTTGCTTTTCAGGAGGGACTACAAGAATCCAAGCTTCCTTAGTCATCAAACAGTCTCGGAGAACATGCATAATATCCTAAGTATCATGACCACATAGAAGCCACGCATTATTTTGCCCAATTCCTCTCCCAGTGCGTTCTAAATTAGTAAGAAGCCTCTACTTGGCCACAAGCCAAAGAAAAAGACAAACTCTCTATAGGCCTTGATATTTCCAAATAGGTTTCCAAACATTATCTTTAGGATTCCAAGAATCTTCTTTTAAAGCACAGTAAGCACTTCGAACAGAAAAAGACCCTAAACCAGATTGAGCCCAAATGATTCTATCCTTACCACCGGCAGAATGAGGAGGGGGAATACTTACTATATGCTTTATCATGTCATCAGATAGCCAAGTACGAAGCAAAACAATGTTCCAAGAACCATAAAGAAGAACCCAATCCCTCAAAGTACTCTCCAAATCAAGGCTTGCATGAGCTGGATCATAAGAAAAAAGAGGGCCAACATCTGGTACCCAAGAATCTTTCCAACCACGAATTGTAGAGTCATCACTTACAGACCACATGAGATTCTCACAAAAGGGGGGCCACACTTTAGAGAGGGAACGCCAAAGATAAAAGCAATGATTTTTGTGAATAAAATCTGGAAGCTAATTCTTCTAGCCATATTTTAAGTGAAGGACACGAACCCATAAAGCATCCTTTCTAGAGATTAGGTTGAACCCAATTTTCATAAGGAATGTAACACCCTGAATTTGGGCCTAGAAGTTTCGGGCCTTGAGCATGGGAGCGGTTGAAGGCAGCTTATAATATTTTGTTGTGCATGTAAATTTCGTTAATGAAGACTTGTTTTAGTGGTTAAGTGTGCTGAGAAGTGTTAGAGAAGTCCTGGGTTTAAACCTAGACTCTAGCAGAAATTTTGGTTTAAGGTGAATTAAACCCTGGGTGTAGTAGGTAGGCCTTAAGAATATTGTTGGAGAAATTGTGCCACAAAAAGCCTTGTTGTCTAGTGGCAAAGTAGCGCCACATAAGAGGCAGGAAGGTGACGTCATAGAGTTGGCAAGAAAGTCCAGGGTTCGAAACTCATGGCAATCAAAGAGCATTTATTTTGCTAACAGGGGCGGCAAGAGTTGGTGTTGAATTTAAACTCTGATGATGGAGAGATCCCACATCGGGAAGCTAACATAAGAGTGGATGCAAAGCTGACTTTAAATAGAGAGAACCATGAGGAGAGTAAATGTACCTTTCTTGGCTGATCCCTTTCGCTTTATGGTGTGCTCGTTTGGGTTGGGCGTCGGCTAAGAGTTCTCAGAGCACGGATTAATTCCAATCTCCTATCAGGTGTGTATTTCTCACTACTCTAGCTGTAGGATGGCTACTTCGGGCCGCGATGGGTCGAAAGGGGCCATGTGGGCCCAAATGGGCCTACAGGCCCAATTGGATAAGTTGTTTGATTGTGTAGCAAATATTGGACTAGGCTAGGTGAATCCCATATCTGTGGCTAGATTTGGGCTAAAAGGGCCACACGAGCGTGTGGGCCTATTTGGGCCGAGAATGGGCTTTAGGCCCATTCGTATTGTTATCCCTGTTTAGAATACTCTAGTTTACTAAAATACCCCTATAGGGTAGAAATACTGAAATACCCCTATAGGGTAGAATTACCGAAATACCCTTGTAGGGTAGAAATATCGAAATACCCCTGTAGGGTAGAATTACCGAGATACCCCTGTAGGGTAGAATTATTGAAATACCCCTGTAGGATAGAATTACCGAAATACCATTGTAAGGTAAAAATATCGAAATACCCTTGTAGGGTAGAATTATCGAGATACCCTTGTGGGGTAAAATTACCATTTTGCCCCTAGGGTGTTAAATGACTATTTTGCCCTTGTGGGCAAGTGACTGACTTGGACTGTGTGGTTGACGGATTTGATTGTGAATACATGTTGGTGATATGAATGACTTGACTGTAATTGTTTGATTCAAATATGGGCATGACATTCTGCATACATGACATGTTGCATGGGTTAGGTTATATTGATGGAGGAAGCGTTCTGGTGGCTATGCCATAAATATCCTGCTCGTGGCTCTACCACAATATTCGTATCCGTGACTCTGTCACAATATCTCGCTTTCGCGGTCATGCTACAAATTCGTGGTGTGTAGCGGATGGGTGGGTCGAGTTGTCTCCCACATGGTGTAAGGTTGGTACGGGGTGTATACGGATGGATATAGGTTGGGATTGCATTCACATTCGATTCGATTCATTACCGATATTGATTCTGATTCTGTCACACCGATTCGATTCGATTCTCATTTTGATTCTAATTCGATAATGTTTCTTATTCTCAGAATGGGCTAAGGCCCATCCGTATCGTCTGTTATAATGGGCTAAGGCCGAATTGATACTGAAATCGTAAGTAGGTCAAAGCCGGACTTTTAATTCTTTTATATGACCGATTGTTCCTTTTATATAGTAGGGGATTTCACACTCGAGTTTTTAGTAAACTTACCCCGCTTATTAACCTTTCGTAATTTCCACTTTAGACGGATCGGAGTGCGAGGGCTCTCTGAGGAAGCCACACACACTGCTTATGTTACGCTTTGATTATTACTTTTAAATGTTTTTATGTGGGTTGTAGTAAAGCCGTTGTAATTTTTTGGATTTCAAATTTGGAATTTTATTTATTGGTCTTATAATTGCTAGTATTAGAACACGGTTTTCCAAAGCAACTACTGTTGTTCAAAACATCACGTATTCGTAATTGTTTTTAAATTAAGCTTCTGCAACTGCCAAGATTTTTACAAAATTGTTAAGAATGTTATTCAACTGAGTTTTTCTAACAAGGTTTAAAAAGAGTATAAGTTTTTAATTATTAAGAAGGGTTTTTAATAGAAACATGATTTTCGAAGAACACTTCAATGTGACACGTCAGATTCGAGCCAAATTTCCAGGTCGGGTTTGGAGTGTTACATTTAGTGGTATCAGAGCCCAGTTACAATAATTCAGCTGTAGATTGGGTTTTCAAAGGTTGAATTTTAGAAAATTATTTTCAACCACGTGGTCTATTTGAAGTATTTCTCTTAAAAAGTGTGGCATACCAAGTCTCCGGCGCTGAATCTGTAAGTCTTCTGAATACTTTTGTCTGTTTAGAAATTGAAATACTGTGGATTCCTTAGACATTGGTCTGAATTTAAATTTGGTATTTATTTTATGTGGATGTGATGTTTGGATATAGAAATTGTATATGTGTGTGATAAATATGTGTCTACTTCAGTGAATAAGTGTTGTATGTATGAGATGTTTCAAGTTCTAATTGAAGTGTGATAGTGATAGTAGGATCAAAGTGCGCAGTGGTAGCATAGTGGGGTTGATGTTACACGACTACTCGGTTAGATGGAAATTTCGGGGACGAAATTTCTTTAAGGGAGGTAGAGTTGTAACACCCTGAATTTGGGAATAGAAGTTTTGGGCCTTGAGCATGGGAGCGGTTGAAGGTAGCTTATAATATTTTTTTTGTGCATGTAAATTTCATTAATGAAGGCTTGTTTTAGTGGTTAAGTGTGCTGAGAAGTGTTGGAGAAGTCCTAGGTTCAAACCTAGACTCTAGCAGAAATTTTGGTTTAAGGTGAATCAAACCCTGGGTGTAGTAAGTAGGCCTTAAGAATATTGTTGGAGAAATTGTGCCACAAAAAGCCTTGTTGTCTAGTGGCAAAGTAGCACCACATAAGAGGCAGAAAAGTGGCGTCATAGAGTTGGCAAGGAGGTCCAGGGTTCGAAACTCATGGCAATCAATGAGGATTTATTTTGCTAACAGGGGGCGGCAAGAGTTGGTGTTGAATTTAAACTCTGATGATGGAGGGATCCCACATCAGGAAGCTAACATAAGAGTGGATGCAAAGCTGGCTTTAAATAGAGAGAACCATGAGGAGAGTAAATGTACCTTTCTTGGCTGATCCCTTTCGTTTTATGGCGTGCTCGTTTGGGTTAGGCGTCGGTTAAGAGTTCTCAGAGCGCGGATTAACTCCAGTCTCCTATCAGGTGTGTATTTCTCACTACTCTAGCTGTAGGATGGCAACTTCGGGCCGAAAGGGGCCATGTGAGCCCAATGGGCCTACAGGCCCAATTGGATAAGTTGTTTGATTGTGTAGTAAATATTGGACTAGGCTAGGTGAATCCCATATCTGTGGTTAGATTTGGGCTAAAAGGGTCACACGAGCGTGTGGGCCCATTTGGGCCGAGAATGGACTTTAGGTCCATTCGTATTGTTATCCCTGTTTAGAATACTCTAGTTTACTGAAATGCCCCTGTAGGGTAAAAATACAGAAATACCCTTGTAGGGTAGTAATAAATACCCTTGTAAGGTAGAAATATCGAAATACCCCTGTAGGGTAGAATTATTGAAATACCCTTGTAGGGTAAAATTACTGAAATACCCCTGTAAGATAGAATTACCGAAATACCCCTATAGGGTAGAACTACTGAAATACCCCTGTAAGGTAGAATTACCGAAATACCCCTGTAGGGTAGAATTACTAAAATACCCATGTAGGGTAGAATTACTGAAATACCCCTGTAGGGTAGAATTACCAAAATACCCTTGTAGGGTAGAAATACTGAAATACCCCTGTAGGGTAGAATTACCGAGATACCCTTGTGGGGTAAAATTACCATTTTGCCCCTATGGTGTTAAATGACTGTTTTGCCCTTGTGGGCAAGTGACTGACTTGGACTGTGTGGTTGACGGATTTGATTGTGAATACATGTTGGTGATATGAATGACTTGAATGTGATTGTTTGATTCAAATATGGGCATGACATTCTGCATATATGACATGTTGCATGGGTTGGGTTATATTGATGGAGGAAGCGTTCTGGTGGCTATGCCACAAATATTCTGCTTACGTGGCTTTGCCACAATATTCAGATCTGGTGACTCACACAATATTCGCTCGCCGCAGCCATGCGCTGAAATTCTATGGTGTGTAGCGGATGGGTGGGTTGAGTTGTCTCCCTACATGGTGTAAGGTTGGTACGGAGGTGTATACGGATGGATATGGGTTGGGATTACATTCACATTCGATTCGATTCATTTTACACGACATCGATTCGATTCTCACACCGAATCGATTCTTATTTTGATTCTAGTTCTGATAATGTTTCTTATTCTGTAATGGGCTAAGACCCATCTGATACTATCTGTTATAATGGGCTAAGGCCCAATTGATACTGAAATTGTAAGTAGGGCTGGTGCCAGACTTTTAATTCTTTTATATGACTGACTATTCCTTTTATATAGTAGGGGATTTCACACTGATTTTTCGTAAACTCACCCCGTTTATTAACATTTCAGGTAATTTCTAGCCTTAGACGGATCGGAGCTGCGAGGGGCTCGGAGGAAGCCACACACACTGTTTATGTTACAATTTTGATTATTACTTTTAAATGTTTTTATATAGGTTGTAGTAAAGCTGTTGTAATTTTCTGGATTTCAAATTTGGAATTTTATTTATTGATCTTATAATTGCTAGTATTAGAACACGGTTTTCCAAAGCAACTACTGTTGTTCAAAACATCACGTATCCGCAATTGTTTTTAAATTAAGCTTCTACAACTGCCAAGATTTTTACAAAGTTGTTAAGAATGTTATTCAGCTGAAGTTTTCTAACAAGGTTTAAAAAGGGTATAAGTTTTTAATTATTAAGAAGGGTTTTTAATGAAAACATGGTTTTCGAAAAACACTTCAATGTGATACGCCAGATTTGAGCCAAACTTTCAAGCCGGGTTTGAGGTGTTACAATGAATGAATTATTTTGGTCTTGAAGGTGCCGAAACCCAAGGCCCCCATGAGACCTAAGCTGACAAATGGGCTCCCATCCTACCAGGGCTATTTTTGGATACTCAACAAAACCACCCCAAATGAGCTGCCTTGTAATCCTCTCTATCTCATCACACACATCTTTCGGGATTAACAAGGACTACATAAAATAGTTTAGAATAGTTAGGAGAACTAATTAGGCGAGAATGACACGTCCTGCAAAGGAAAGTTTTCTAGCTTCCTAATTTTGAAGTTTACTGTTCACTTTATCAACCATAAAATTTAGAGTACTTTTAGTAACACGTTCGTGAAGGAGAGGCACCCCTAAATATCTCCCTAGATTAAGAACTTTCTGGAACAAAAAAAAACTGGCTAAGTGGTCACATAAACTAGTATCAACACCTTTGGAGAAATACATATTACTCTTCCTTGCACTAATTTTGTGCCCATAAAAATCACAGAAGTGCTTAAGGGATTTCCTTTAACAAAAAATCTTGTTCTAGCTCCGCTTTGTTGAAAATGACAAGGTCATCAGCAAAAAAAAAATGAGATAAGGCCGGCTCCGACCTAGATAATCGAATCGGATGCCACCTACTAGCTGTGATTTCTGAGTGAATAATATGGCCTAACTATTCCATGCAAAGAACAAAAAGATAAGGCGATAAAAGACACCCTTGTCTAGTCCTTCTCACAGGCTTAAAGGATTGAGACGGGACTCCATTCCATAATATCTGTATTGAGGAATAAGAAATTGCACTTATAATCACCTTTCTGAGGAACTTGGGAATCCCAGCTGCTACAAGAGACGCATCAATAAAATCTCAGCTAATCCTATCATAGGCTTTCTCCATATCTAACTTGATGGCCATCCAATTTCTATAAACTTTCTTACTACACATCGAATGAATGACTTCTTGCATGATAATGACATTACCGGAGATGTTATGACCAGCAATAAACCCCCTTACTCAGGTGATATATAATTCGAAAACACCACTTTAAATTTATTAGCGATTACCTTCATCACTAACTTATACATTACTGAACAAATACTAATTGGCCAAAATTAACTAAAACCCTCCGATCGATATTTTTTTGGAATAAGCATAATTAGAGTGTTGTTAAGATCTTCCTCAATTCTATTACTAGCAAAGATTCCCTGAACCCACTCACAAACCGCCCTTGAACTGAGTCCCACTGAATTTGGAAAAAATGCGCATGGAACCCATCACTTTCTAAAGCTTTCAACGGAGCCATGTCAAAAAGATCCTTCTTAATCTCTTCGTTAAAAACCAGCTATAAGGAAATCAATATCTTGCTCCTTAAGGCAGGAGAAGATATTAGAAGGAAGTTCACTCATGGGAGTTGGGATTTCACCATACAATCTCTCAAGGAACCTGGTGGCCTCATCACTAAGATTATTCTGATTAGAACACCATTCCCCACTACCAATGCGTAAGGCCATAATACGATTGAATTTCCTCATTTGCATTGTACAATTATGAAAGAACTTGGTATTGCGATCCCCAAACTAGAGCCAATCACACCTAGCCTTTTGCCTCCAAAAAAGTTCTTCATGGTTAAGCACACTTTCCAATTCATCTTAAAGCTCCAACTTTCATATCGAACCTCCAACTCTAAGTTAACTAACCTAGTGGAGGTTGACCGATCCATGGCCTTTTGAATGCTAGCAAGCGATCTCATAAGTTGTCTTTTGCGTGTGCCTATAAAGACATATAGGAACCTGTTCCATTCTTTGACATGTGAGGTAAAATCGGATAAAGAATCAACCATGTTAGCTGAAAACCTCCACTTACTAGAGACCAAATCTTTAAAATTCGCATGCTTTGTCTATTCTGTGAGAAACCGAAAAGGTTTCTCTTTCGAAATACTAAATTCAGTATTAGTTTCAGAAGGATGGACTTATGATCTGATTTAATGCGCGAAAGATGAAAAACAAGACTATGCGAAAAGGATGAAATCCAAGTATCATTAGCTAATGCTTGATCTATCCGCTCGTGCGAATTACCTCTTTGCTAGGTAAATGAGGGTCCTGAATCCAAGATCATGCAAATTACAAGAGTCAACAAAATTGTCAAATAAATTACATCTCTTACTAGTTTAGTGATCACTTTTTTTATCTTTAGGTGAGAGGGTAGCATTAAACTCACCCATAATTAATCAAGGTAAAGGATCGTGAGGTAAAACATTTATTAAATCAGTCCAAAGAGACTTCCTCTTAACTTTGTCAATATTATCATACACAAAAAAGATAAAAAAAGAAGAAGGAATTAATGTAAGTACTGCCATGAACACGAAGAAGCATGAACTGAGGATGATTATGAATAATGCTAATGCAAATATTATCCTTCTAACCAACCCAGATACGACCTGAAAAACCAATATACTCAATGCGATGAGAAAAGTCAAAACCCAATTTATCAATAATAGAATTAGCTTTTTTACCACTAACTCTTGATTCCAGGAGACATACTATATTCGGTATATACTCAAAATTATACTCACGAAAAACTTAGAGAAATTTACTACATGCACAGCCTTGACAATTCTAAGAAAAAATTAATAAATTTAAATCCATGATAAAAAATAAACAAGAATAGAATAAAAAACCCCAAGAAACCTTACTGTCTAGAGCTTTAATAATCATTCTTGAATTCTTTTACCAGTACCTAGGTCAATTGAACCCGAATCAGCACTTCGTAATGCGAAAACAATCTGTGCCAACCTAGACATAGAATCACTTAAAGGAATTTTAGAAGAATTTTTAATTTTAAAATTATTCCCTTTCCCGTGTGTAATTTTGTTTATTTTCCTTGTAGCCCGAAAACCCCCATCTTTACTCCCCAACATTTTTCTCAAATTCTGAATTTTATTAACACCCGAAGCTGAAACAGTGACCCCCCTCAATTGAGCACCATCAATTGAATCTTTCTCTTCGAATGAAACAACAATATGTCTATTGGGGTTTAAATCACCAGGGGAATCAACTACCTGAACTTTGATCGACTTTGACAACGAAGAAGCTAGCTTAGTTGATAGAGCTGAGCCACCATCTTCACTCACTTCCTGACCTACAAAAATCGGATTAAAGCAATGGTTAGTGGAAGTTTTAAAAATCTCAGCACCAGTCTAAATTTTAAAAGCAGAATCATTCAAAAAATGAAAAGAACTCCCTGATTCGTTATTTTGAATAACAAACTCTGTGTAATGAAGGTCTGACACGCTGTTGGGCTTATTCATTGAGCTACTCGATGGGTCTATAACAACAGCCTTGAGAGCTGTTGATCTGACTGCTTCAATATCAAAAGTAGGCTCAACAGGTGTCCGACCCACTAAAGCTTTCACTTCTGGATTTCTCCTTTGTGGGTTTAAGAGCCCATCCCCTTGATAACTTATTCTATCTCCCCTTGATTGCTCAATCCTCATTAACTTAAGGTTACCCCGTGTCTTAAACCCCTGTTGCACAATATTTTCTCCAACCTTTAATTTATTCTTAAAACCAACCAACTTTCTAGTATCTTCCTTATTTAACTCATCTTCTAGATCAACCAAAACCTTCATATTAGTCAGAGCATCAAATCGAGAACTCGATTTTCCTTTCTCTATAAAATCCCTTTTTTAATATTATTATTCATAGAATTACGCCTTACTTTCCTTTCGACCACCATCCATGGCCTGTAAACAGCGTCTTCTTCTCCGCTATGCCCTCTCGCCGAGAGTAGTACCCTTTCTCGATCCTTCCTCATTATTGAATGCCAGTTTTGACACACACAATGGCTCCTTGGTATGTCTATGCTTCTCGCAGGTAAAGAAAATCGTAGGCAGCGCTTCATACTCAACTTTCTAATGTAAACCATTCACAAGAACTTGAGTGATTAGAGGCTTGTCCAAGTTGACATAAACGATCATCCTGGCGAAGTGACCTCTAATTCTACTGTCGATATTGAAATCTAACCGAACAACCTTTCCAATGGTCCTTCCTATTTCTTCAAGAATTTTCCTTTTGTATAAAAACCCTGGGAGGCCTAGTAACTATATCCAAGCCGTCACCATGCTTGGGTATGGTTGTAAGGGGTTGAATTCTTTGGTCCAAGGTTGAACAGTCAGATACTGACCATAAATCAGCCAAGGACCCTGCTACAGAACTTTTTTATAGTCATCAGTGGATTGAAATTTAGCCAGAAAGTATCCATTCTCTATGTCCATGATATGAAAAGGCTTGGAGGGATTCCATAAACTACTAATTCGATTGTTTAAAGCCCTATACCAAATATTCCTACCAAGTAATTTCAATACAACTGTGTGTTCCATTTCTTTGAACAAGATTTGTTGAATCCTCTATGAGAAATCAATAGCAGGTATTCCATTAACAATGGATCTGTGAATATCTCCTTCCAAAAATTCCAAATCTTCATCAACACCAGCACCAGAATTATTCAAACCTAACTTATCAAATGCTCTAGATTTATTCCCCATAAGTTTATCCTTCCAAGATAAAATTGGACTCGACCAGATTCAACCATCATATCAATGATTTCCTCGCCATTGCCCTATTTGAAACGGACTTTCTTTGTATTACGATCTACATCTGTCCGATCTTCGATTTCCAGATGAGAAATGGTATCACCAGAGTTCAGAGAGATTTCCATTTAAGATTAATTGTTCAATTGTTTAAAAATAGAGATTAAAAAGATTTTTTTTAAAAAAGTGGCCACCATTAAAGATTAAATTTATAATAATTATAAATTTAATGATCCTTTATTGAAATATGAGAAGCAAGGTTTTATGTACAGAGAATACGAGTGTGATTTTAATTCACCATAATTTAGTGCAAAAATAAGACAAAAGTAAACAAGTGATCAAACAAGAAAAGGGGATTAAAAAATGTCGTCAGTTTACAGCTAGAATTAGAATTTTGTCATAAAAAGACAAGGTCAAGAAAGTCAATAATGGAAGTTCTGTTAAAAAGAAAATATCCAATAAATTATAGCCATATAATTTTCATCCAACTTATAGTCTAATACCAAACTTTTATTGGGAAAAATATAGTGGAACATAATTTTTATAAAGTAATTATACATCAATATAGTTCAGTATATTACGAGATACAAAATTTTAATTTGATACAATCGTCTAAATTATTTTATATAAATAAATATTAATTTATTATTATAAATAAAATTCTAAAACTTATTAACTTCATAATATATTTAAATTATTTTATTAGTAATATTAGTTTTGACTTAACATATTTTATATTAATTTATTTGTTTTTCTACCTACTTATTTTCCGTCCTTTTGTTGAAAATTCTGTGTTGGTTGATGAATTAATTTTTTTAATCCATTACCAAATTTTCTTCTACTAAGAATTATTTTAAAGATAATTTAATATAGCCGCCCAAGAAAGTTATTTAACGAAATCCAACTAGACCCACCGAAAGAAACAATGCTACCTAGGGATTTATCCAATAATTAATATTCTTTTACATTTATTATTTCTTTTTTTTTTGTCAAATTTTGTTATTACTTCTTATGAATTTAGTTCTTATATTATATACAGTCTTTATATTTTTAAAAATTCTGAAATTTCAAATTTAACTAAACAATAGTTGTTAAATATATTAAGTTAAATTTTATTATCAAAATTTTATGCGATAAATATATTATCATATTTATAATAACATACCAACCAATTATTTCTAACACTAAAACTACATTATTTTACTATTTCTTATAGAAAAGTAAATCAAGAATTAAGGTTGTGAATTTGATTTGTTCTAGGCTCTTTCAACCCACTTTCCTTCCAATGCAATTTATCTTAAAATTTAGTATGTTGGAAATTACAAAAATGGAAAATATACCATAGCACATTATTTTATAACTTCTTTAATAACAAAGTTGTGCTATCTCTTTCAATACAAGTAAGCTCCCTTTTCAATATCAACCCTACTCTAAAATTTTAAATAAACTTAACCAATCTTTTTCTTTTTTTCATGAAACTAAAACAATAGAATTATTTGTAAACAATTATAACCCTTTCTCCTTATTAAAAGCTATTTTTATCATTTGATCTACTTGTACGTTTTCTTCTCTAGGTATGTATTCAAGTACTCAATTTTCAATTTTCTTCAACAGGTGGTAAATACACCTCATTATTATCGATTTAAAGGGTGTTGATTTCGAAACTTAGATAGCTTCAATGACATCCAAATTGTCTGTTTATATAAACATTTCATTTCTTTTCTTTTCTTGTATCATTCAAAATACTCCAAAATTTAAACAAAATATTATAATAATAATAATAAAAAACAATTGAAATATAGTGTAGGATTCAATTGCGATTTGGTTTTGATGTATTTAGTAATGAATCAAAATTCGTTTTTTATTTAATTTTTAATTTTTACAATACAAAAAGAAATAATTTTATATTTGAATTAATTTAAAATTTTATCTCTGCGTATAACAAACATGTCTAATACGTGTCAACCAGAGAAGTACATGAAATTTAAATGTAAAAGATTATGTAGGACACTAATTTGGCGTTCAATTATAATGGGCTGATAAACGACACCGTTTAAAAGCCCAAAAGACCGCGTCTTGATAAACTTTGGAATCTGCCCTCGTAGAGACAGCTAGCATATAAAAGCAGCAATCTTAACCAAATTAAGGGGCAAAAAGCTTAAAAATCCACGTAAGCAAAGCGTGTCCGAACGAGTGGCATTCCATGTAATTTAAACGAAAAGGCAAGACCATTATCGAGAAATAAAACGAATAAAAATAATAAGTTAATATACATATAAAAAAAGGAAAGCTGGGGGGAGTGATTGATTTTAGTAGGTGCTGATTGATTAGTGTTTCCATCAAAGACCCCCCCCCCTCCGATCGGTGCTGTCGTTTGCCGTATTTATATATTTTTTGCTTCAACTCATTCAATCACCACAATTTCTCTTATTTCTTTCTTTTGATAAATACCCTTTTATTTTTACTTGCTTTTTCTATTTCTCCTTTGACTGGTTCATATTAGCCGTTGATAGTTTAGTGATTAATATATAGAACTCTTTAAAGCTTTGGAAAGATCGTTTTTTTTTCACTTGGTATCAAGCATGGAAGATCGCAAGGAGGTTAGTTCTTTGTTTTTCTTATGTTATTGATAAGAAAAAAAAAAGGATTCTTTTTTTGGCTATGTAGTTATGATTTATGAACTTACAGTAATCTGCTGAAGATGTGGTCTTAGTTATTTTCCTTAGTGTTGGAGTTTCTTTGCAGCCAAACAAATATTTGGTGTTCAATATTTCCAACTTCACTGATGGATTGAAAAAAAGGAATTTAATTTTACGTTTTCTAAGCGTATGAAGTAGTAAAATTCAATTTTTTAAATATGGGTTTTGAGTTTGGTATGTCTCAAAAGCTGAAATTCCCTTCTACAGGGAAAAAAATCTATAATCTTAGAGTTGAAAAAGAAAAAAAAGAAAGAATACAGGGGAACACTATAAACAGGTTTCTGGTTATGTTACCCAGATTCACCGAGTGAGTGTTAAGTTTTTTTAAGTTCTTAAGGAAAATGACAAGTCTAAATAATGTAAATGGTTGGTCTTATAAAGGAACATGAAAGAGTCTTGAATAACATAGATTGTTGGTGTTAATTGTTAGGAATATTTTAGTACATGCAGTGCCAGGTTGTGAATTTGGAATGTCTTTGTATTGAACTTGCAAAGTCACATTATGTCTTTTTGGCATTGTTAAGTATTGCCAAAGGACAAATTTTATAATTTGCTCAACAGTTGGCCATGAATACAAAGCATTGATAGCTTTGACATTATTTGGGGTTAATTAAAGCATTGATATATTTTGGCTTATGGGTGTTAAAATTGATGTAGAAAAATGCACCATGGCTATCAGTACCACAATTTGGTGATTGGGATCAAAAGGGACAGGTGCCAGATTACTCTCTTGACTTCTCAAAGATCAGGGAAATGAGGAAGCAAAACAAGAGGGAAGTTTCAAGAGCCAGTCTTGGTAATGAAGAAGAGTTCATTAACCCAACTGCAAACACTGTTAGCACTACTCCTAGTGATGATCATCACCACAATTACCCTCAGAACCATCACTCTCCATCTGTAAGATTCTCCCTTCCACTATCTTCCCAAATCCTTTATTTTATTAGAAACTGCACTATAAATATACAATTTTCTATTATTGGTTGGTAGCTACAAATAGTGATAGCGCCGTAACCATGTCGAATCTATATGAACTGTGTTGGCATCCATGTGATATAGGCTGGTGGGGAAGTTTTGCTTAGCTGTATCATTTAATCTTTTTCCTTTGATGTTTGCTAGCCCCGGGGCTTGCACAATTAACCTTTAAGCATATGTAACTCGGCCCTTGGGGAAAACCCCGATGAGCATTCCACTTTTCATTTTAGGAATACTTTTCTATATCTTTTATCTCTTTGGTCAATGATTATACTTTTTCTCACTTTGACAAATGTCATTAGTTAGCCATATTATACTTGGTCACACGTTTGTTGATTTCTTTTTTTTTTTTAATTTCTTGACAGACAAGGCGGAGTTTCTTTAGCTACTTCAATTGCTGCGTAAAGGCTTAAGGTTTAGGGTTTAAGGGCTCGCATGAAAGATGATTTTAAAAGCCACCCGAGTTACATCGATGTATTTATAGAGCACCCTTTCTCTCTCTCTCTTTCCATTGTGTTCTTTGTTTTTTTGGTTTCTCATCTTTATTTCTTCATCATCTCTTTGGTTTTTAAGATTAGGAAAGATAATATATGTTTTAATTTAAATGTGGTGATCATTTTATGCATCTGATCTTCCTCTTTCCTTGGTTCTCATGATGTATAATTTGAATGGAAAGGTGATGGAGAAATAAAAAAAGGGGGGGGGGGGGGAGTTGAAGTCTTTGAAATAATGGGGGGATTATTGATTAGGCTAATATCCCGGCGATGTGACATGAAAGAAAATGGGGGTTGAGAAATGTGTGGCTAAAACTACTATTGAGGGTGATGTTGGGGACCAATTTGATCTTTTTGGTGATAGGATGGGCTGATTTTAATCAATTGGAAATAAGTTATTGTGTGTAACATTTATTACCTAAATTTGAAAAGCTTTGCCATAAAGGTGATCATAGGTTAGGTTGAATTTAATTAAAAATTTAAGTCTATTTATTAGGTTTGGCCTGGCTTGATTTAAACAATGGGTATAAAATTTTTTTTAAATTTGATTCAGATAAAAATATTAAAATTCAGGTTTGACTTGATCAGTTCGTATTAATTTTTTATATTATTTTTAAATATATATAATATATTAAAAATATTAAAAATATCAAAATAAATATTTTTTTATAAATTAAAAATAAAATTTTAAAAATATGTAAACTTAAATAATATTAAGATAAATATAATTTAATAAGTAAATATTTTTAAAATAATAATAAAGTTAACAATAAAATAAGTTTTATAAAATATTCAAACAATAATAATAAAATAATAGTAATATAATAACAAAATGGTATTAAAAAATAATATTAAAAAAAGTATTTTTTTATTATTTATCTTTTAGTGAATTTGAGTCGAGGTCGAGCTAAAAATATTTTATTCGAAGTATTTTTTTTTTTAACGAGTTTTATTTTTTATTCAAGTTTATTTTTCGAACTTATATTTTTACTTAAATCTAGCCTGAACTATGATGGAACTTTAATTTGCTTTTGTCCATTTCCCTCAACAGGTTACTTAATGTATTGGAAACTTAAAAAATTTAAATCAAATTAATTCTATTTAAACACCCCCAACAATTCAATCTAACAGAAACTCAGTAATATCTTCAATTTCACGTTGAGGAAGGAAACTCAAAATCCTTCCATAGCATCTCTTCAATTTAATGGGGGAACGCTATTTAGTCTTTTAATATAATAAATTTATTTATCATTGTAGATTCTCATCGCATTTGAGGTATTCATAGGTCGATTTAGGTTTAAGTATGATGTTAATATATTTTATGCTTGTTCAATTTTGGTTCGACTTGAAATATGAGTTTAAAATTTTGTCCAAATCTGTCAATATTTGTAAATAACTAACTCAAGCCTATTTTAAGCCCACCTATATTATTTTTTTAATTTTTTTAAAAATAAATAATTTAATTTAATTTAATAATTTTTATTTATTGAATTTTTTATATAGTAATTTTAATATTATTTTAATATTCACATTAGTGTAGTATTATATATTTATTATAAGTTTATTTTTTTAATGTGTTTTAAATTACATAATATATAAAAATATTATAATATAAAATATTATAAACTTAAAACGGGCTAAGCAAATTGGACTTGGGCCTTAAATATTCAAGTCCAAGTCCAATTCATATTTTAAACGGGTTTAATTTTTTGTTCAAACTCATATTCTGAATTTAATATTTTTACTCAAATCGAACGAACCTTAAAATTTAGATGAGTAACTCAACCCATGTATAATTCACATATTATTCCATAATAGAGTAGATAAAAAGATGAATTTGTGCGACAATATAAAAATAGCCCTCAAATTGATTTTACAATTAAAACCTTTACTAATTTCAAAAACAAAAATAAAATTGGTACCATGCTAATGCAATTTGCAATAGCCTAATTCAACACCTCTTGACCACGGCTTCAAGAAAGGAATTCAATTTTCCTAAGTCATAAAAGTAAACTATCACATTTATAGAAAAAATCAATGATCCATAAATTTAATAATTAATGAATTACTTAATTAATTTTTTATTGTTTAATCATCACATGCTACATATATAAAAAATGACATATATTGACATGATGTAACATGTATACCATGTAATTATGTATATTTAAGAAAACAAATAAATTGTCAATTGAGTAGCTCGATTGGCATGAGTATTATTGTCAATATAGAGGGACGTATTTGAGTGTATTAAAGCACATTATCCTTTTATATATGAGTTACGAAGATGCTATAAATAGTTCTAGGAATTGTGTTAAAAAGAGTATATATGATATGATCAGAACTTATAATGAGATTATTCAAAAAATAAAAACATAATTGTTTGCATATGTAAAGCTCAATGTCAAATGTGGTAACTAAACTTTCAAAAAATCGATTGGTACCTAAACTTTAACGTTGTTTATCAATGCAGTGCCTGTGAATAACGTTGCTAATTTTTTAACATGTCAAGACACGTAATCCAATTAAAATGTGACATGTGACATTTATTTATTTATTCATTTTTTTGTAATTCAACCAAGGATTTGGAAACAAATACACCTTTAAGTTTTTTAATTAAGAAAAGAAAAAGAAAAAGAATATTTTTTTAACTTTGAAAAGAAAAGAATACAAAAAATTAAAAGAACAAAAAGTCTGTTTCTTTACATATAAAGGTTTTTCTTGTGCTTGTTTTTACAGAAAATAGCCTGATCAACGGAAAATGATTTATAGGTCAATATAAAATAATCATTTTTTCTGTAAAATGACTAATCCTTTTGAAAAGCATAAGTCTTTTTCGAAAAAATAAAAACTCATTTATAGGTAATTTTATTTTTATATAAAAATTAACTTAAATCAAATTTAATATTATTATATTGATAATAAATTTTATTTTTATTTTTAAAAATATTTAAAATTGTTAATATAAAATATTATATTTTTCAATATTATTAAACATACATATTTAATTATTTATATTTAGTCATATAATAAATTATTAATATAATTTAATATTTCAATTTTATTTTAATAATAAATTTAAAAATAATAATTTTAAATAATTTTTTCACATATTATTGAGAATATTCAATATTAATATTTTAATAATAAATATTTATTATAAAATATAAATATGTTAATAATAAATATTTTGTAGTATAAAAGTTAAAAATGAGTCTATGTACTCTTCATACATTCGGAATTTAGTTTCTATATTTTACAAACTCACTTAGTAGTCATGTAACTAAAAAATAATATTATAATGAAATTGAATTTAACAAAATATTTGTAATAAATGTAAAAATAATGTAAAATATAAAGCTATAGATATAAAATATATTTAATTAAAAATGAAAAGATAAGAAAATTTCAAATGTATATTTATTTCATTAGAAACAACTTTTATGAAATATTTTTAATAAATCTGTCAAATAATCAATAAATATTTTATATAAATTCATCCATATACTAATAAAAAATATTAAATTTTTTAAAAAAATAATTCATTTTCTAAAAATTATTTTCACTCGATGATACCCAAATTTTCAGTTTTTCCACTCCTTTCTTCTGCACTCTCTCTTCCATTAAACTTAACTTTTCTTCTTCTAAGCTTTGTTCTTTTATCCCAAATAAATTTAAACCACGACTTTCCCCTTTTTCAAGCTTCCACCGTCAGAAACCCTCAAAAACTTCTCCATCCTTTTAGAGTTTGCTGTCGCCAATCCTCCATCGCCGTCGCTCGTCCAGTGATCTTCTCCAATCACCCATGTTTCTTTTTTTCTCTTTTTCTTTATTTACTTTTACTATAAAGCTTCTTTTTTTTTTCCCTAAAAAAGTTCATTATTTCAGCTTCTCCTTTGACAAAAAAATATTTTCTTCTCTTTATATCTCTCCTTTCATGATCCTCGCTGTTGCTTACTCCAGCACCAACAGTGGTTCAATCGGCCACTTCTACTGCAAGCATAAACGATGCTTTCAGTAACGATCCACAAGCAAATGGGTGAGGTCTTCAAAGTCAGAAAATATAAGATACTCTATTTTAGTACAATTATGATTCGTATTTAAATTATTAGTAAAAAAGGTGAACTCCAAACTAGCTAGTAAGTCACAACTCACAACTTAAAAGTTGAATTATATATTAATACTTGTACATACCGTAAATGTTGATGGGTATCATAAGGAAATATATGAATATCATGTTTGTTTAAATACCTTATATCAGTTTTAGCACATATATAAGCTTATCTTATTGGATGTACTACAAAATATAAACTAAATATACATAATTGTAGATGTGATCAGTGACATCATAATTATAATAACCATAAAAATGATCTCTCAGATAAAAACACAGCAACCGACCTGCATTCAAACTAGGAACATATATTTAATTTTGAACATCTCATCCTCTTACCCATATTTATATACATACTAGACATAGATATTAAATATATGTCATAACATAAATTTCAATTATTTTTCTTCCTTCCATGATTATATCAGCCAGATCCAAAAGGCAATCTTTTTGCTGCAGAAAACCCAATCATAAATGTTTGCTGCTGGTACGGATAATTGAAAGAAATAGTTCAAATTTGCCACCAGCAAACAGCAACAACCACTTCAACTTGTTGATTACCTTCATTTAATGCAATAAATAAACAAAAAAATTTAATGATTATAGCATCATTGTTATGGAAAAAGGGCGGGGGGGGGGGGGGGAATGGAGGATTAAAGAAGGATCCAAGGTTCATAATACACAGCAGATGAGGGGCTGGGCATAGGTCCCTTAGCCAACCATCAAAACCGTGTGGACCAAAATCATCACCCCTCTTAATTCTAGTACTGCCTTTCCTTAGTAAGTGTGATATTGCCAGTACTTGCATCTGCAGTACCATGAACAATTTTAAACAAGGGTAAACTACATTATTAGTTACTAAATTTTAGGTAAGTTTTAGTTTTGGTCATTTAATTATAAAAAGTTATAATTTGGTCACTGAATTATTTAAAAATTTTCGTCAGGGCGAAGCCAGAACAATTTTTTAGGGGGGCCGGATGAAATTTTAATTTTTTATAGTTTATATCTTTATAATTTGTAAATGATTAAATCAAATTTTTATAATTTTAGGGGGGTCAAAGTGTAATTTTACCTTTACTAATTTAAATTTTTTAAAAAAATTTAAGGGCCTAAATAGTAATTTTACATTTTAGGGGGGCCGGGGCCCATGCTAGCCCCCTGGCTTCACCCCTGTTTTTTATTTAAGTCACTAGACTGTTAAAATCGATGTTATATGACTTTCTTTACTCGCACTGCCTGTACAAATTGAAAGCTTTCTTTTCCCTTCTCTTTTATAGATTAATTTAGTTTTTTTTATTAAACAACTTTGAACATCATGAATTTAGGAACCAAAATTTAAACAAAATTTTTCTACAATCTTCGATATTGACTGTTAGATTAACTTGGATCTGAGATATGTTCTTCTACTCGTCAATAGATACTAATCTACTGTACTGATTGTAGTTGGTTGGAGCTCACTAGCGGAGTTTAAAAGAAGAAAAACTTAACAGCCCAGTGACTTAAGTAAAAAATTTTGAATAGTTCAATGACTTAAAATAAAACTTTTGAATAATTTATTAACCAGAATGTAACTTTTCTTAGTTAAGTGATAAAAACAAAAATTTACCCATAATTTAGTAACTATCCTTTACTTGAATATCCTTGGTCATCTTAATGCATTTAATTCAGTCCCACTTTGGCTGCTTGAAAATTATATTCCGCAATGCAAAAGAAATTTTTTTTTGCATGATTTGTTTCTATTTTATATTGGGATTAGAGATAAATTATGTGTTAAAGTTCAAACGAAGATGACAATGAAATGCTCAATGTCAAAGAATCAGAACACAATTAATTCACGGCTTATATGATTTAAAACTGTAAATTACAAACAAGCTAGTTGAATTGACAAACGACCCTTCAAATTCTGTGGAGCTCTACAAAAACAAGTCTCAAATTCTAAAGTAATTAAAGCAATGGCCCTACAACAAAGCTCTTAGATTCTCTGGTTACTGAGTTTGACTGTCCTTTAGCTTAAACCATGACAAAAGACAGCAGTATCTAGCTATCTAGATACTAGTTGAGACCAGTTATGGGCAAGCGTTCATTCAATTGGGTTTTGCAAGTAGTGTATATCCCTTGTATTGGGGTTGGACTATGAATTTTGAGCCATACCTTGTTTCCTTAGAGATGTAAAAAAGGATAAAGGAATTGAGGCTGACCTAGTTACACCCATGCATGCTAGTGAGGATTTGGGATTAGATATCTGGGTGTGGGCTATCTCTTTGCCTTTGCTATGCTTTGCTTGCTGCTACTCTTTTATCTCTTCTTCCCCCTACTGGATAACATCATAACACTGCTTCATGATTCTTGTGGGGACTTAGCCAGATTGGCTAACTGCCATTAAAAGACCCCACCACCCCACATGCACTTCCCCCCCCCTCCTATCTGCCTTTTAACTCACCCATCTCTTTTCTAGCTGTTCTTTTATTTATAACCCCCCATGGCTCGGGAGAGACTAAACATTTCCTTTCTTGGTTACTTACCAAAAACCCCACTCTAATAAGACTCTCTAGCTTTTGAGGACAGACATGGAAGTGGCTGTTGAGCTTGAAGATGATCTGTTTTTTGCAGACTTGAGCAAGCAAATCTCTTTGCTAATCATGGATGATGAAGACCCAGTTTCAACATGTCCTTCAGTTTCCTTCCAGGTTTTTATAACCATCTACATATGTTTTTTTTTCATGGATTTTCTGGTATTATTAACTTCACAGCTTCATGGATTGAAATTTTTGTCCTGTCAAAACTTTTTGCAGACATTTTCTGCAGCAAATTATCCAATAACACAATCTCCATATCTCCAAGAACAAATCTGCAGAAGAGAAAGCAAAGGCACTGGAGTTTTTATCCCAAAGGCATCACATCCTAGAAGGAAGCATAGGCAAGGCAGATATAGTTCATTCAACAGAAAGTCTAACAGGCACAATGATAACACTACAAAAATGGCTTCTCAGCCATCTTATGATAATTCTTTTTACCCAAGGAAAGGCTAAGGATTCACATCTTCATCAAGTGTATGACTTAATAAAAGGAAATTCACTACTAATCCCCTTGTCAACAGCTGCTCAAGGCAAGGCAAGGCAAGGCAGGTTTAAGGATCTTATAATCACATATATATGTACATGTATATATATAGATTCATCATGAATTATGTATACGTGCAAGAAAAATAATTGATTCTGCTCCTAATAAGTGAGTCTTGAAGAGGTTCACCAAAGGGTCTGCCTCCCAAAATCATGGATATGTATGGTGATTTTTATGTAAGTGTGATATAGGGGAAAAGTATGTATTTGTTTCTCAATGTAATTGATTATATATATTAATTTATTGATGTTAGAGGTTTTTTTTAATAATATATCTTTTCCTTTATTGCCTATTCCTTCATCCATCTAACTATCCAAGCAACTATACTGGACCAAAGCATTGCATTTGAAAATTTGACCTGCGAGTTATGAATGGAAATTCAATAAAACGACCGGATCAATCAAAATATGGTCTTATTCATCATGGGACCGTTCAAGGCCTTATCAGCAAAGCTGTATGATTGATGAAATGAGCTTTCAAATTTTTTTCTTCAATTATTACATCCTTAATCATTTTGTTCTTAATTATCTAATTTAGCAGCTATGCTGAACCTGTTTGGAAAAGCAGACTCTTCCGAATAGTGTATAGGCACATTGCATTAAACTCTTTATGGCTTGTACTAACGATGAGTGTATAGCGACATTCCACTTTTAATAAAATCTTCAAGAAAATATTATTAAGAAAGATAATTATAAATTTATAAAAGTTAATTTTATGAAACATGAAATGAATATGAAGAATAGTTTAATTTTATAATTTCACAAAAAAAAATCTAATTGTTCTATCCGATGAAGAAAAAGTCGAATGATCAATTTATTAAAATATCAATCACATACAACTTATAAAACTACAAAAACAAAAAGACTAGATGGCTAATCTTTCTACTTGCTAATAATCATGAGGTCATTGCCACTGAAAGTTAAAGGGTCCCTTGTGTCACAACTGACCTTGAAAAGAACATGAGAAGGTTTAAACTTTAAGGCTAATTTAATGATATACTATTTGCTGTGATTTTGTTTAAATAAAAGAGAGGTTATTAATTTTTAATTATTTGGCAAATGTTTTGAAATCTAGTACACACCCATTACACCCCAAAACATTCTAAATGAATTATTGAAGGCAAATAATGGATTTTAAAGTGTGGGTTCCCACACATTAGTTTCCTGTAGATCTCCAACACCCAACTGGGAATTGTAAGAGCCATTGCTTAAAATGAAAAGACCAGTGGGGGCACATGTAGGCCACCCACAGTTTGAAAATAGTCGAAAATGATGCCAACCATTTCAACTGTATCTATAGGCTGTAACTTGAATATTTCCAGCTCTAAAAATTCTTTCAAGCTAGTATTTGATGCCTTTGTGAACTTTTTAGCCCATGCCATGAGATATTTTTATGTGGGTCTCCTCGGATCAATCAGGAAGATGAAAAATTCTACTCTTCTGTATTTTTCTCACCAGCAGTAATTGTCTTTTTAAGATATAAATTTGTTTAAGGTAACCAATATTCTATTGGTGAATATATTATTTTTATTTTAATATTAGATTAATGGTTTTTGAAATGGCTTGTTTTAAGGGTAATTTGGGCTGTACACGGCCTGAGACACGAGTTGTCACACATTCATGTGCCACACACGATCACCCCACATGGTCGTGTATCACATTATTTTCAGGTACAGGATTCACATGGTCTGGCACACGGCCTGCGACACGACCATGTGATCCAAGTCAGTGAGTTACACGAGTAGAGACATGGGCTGAGACACGACCGTGTGTCCCGTATTTCGAATGCCCACACGACCTGGCCACATGGCCGTGTGACCCCTGTTTTCAAACTTTTGAGCTTTTTCCTAAACTTTCTGATTTGTTTTGAGTTAGTCCCTAATTGTTCTTAAACTATTTTTTTGGACCATATAGGCTCGATTTAAGAACCGTAAAGGTATTTTTTGCTATAATAGAATTATGTTATCAAATATTAACTTGAAATTTGCATATTGTTAATGTTTTGATGTTGAATGTTCGGAATTGTATAGTAATGCTCGGTAACCCTAATCCGACAACGAAGACGGGTTAAGGGTGTTACAAAAAGAGTAAGAATTATCCAAAAAAAAACAACAGCAAAACTTACTTGAACTAATTTAGTTAGGTTGATTTTTGAAATTTAGATCTTTAACATTAACAATCTTTTCCTTATGCAAATTTTCTTATGAACACAATCTGCTCGAAATTCCAGTATGAAAGTTCTCCAACAGAATAGTGGCTCATTTTATAGCAAATACTACCCCTAGATATCAAACATAACTTCAAAATATTGGAAAATATTAGACATGACAATTTTGAGTAGTTTTTAGAAAACATGTCTTCTAAGAGTTTTTTTAAAAAAAAAATGGAATGTGATGTCTTAATTTTATTCGGGATTCTTTGGCCCAAGAATCTTTGATATAGGGTTAAGGTTATGGTTCTGGGAATTTTTCACAGGTTAGGGTAAAAAATAGGAGGAAAGAAAATGCCGCCTATAGGACGCGTTTTCAAGGGAGGTAGTAGGATGTTCTCTAAAAACGCGCCTTGTAGGACGCGTTTTCAGCTAACTTATTTGCCATACAGGCTAAGAGTACATCCTATAGGGTGCGGTGCGCTTTCAGAGAACATTCTGCCACCTCAGCTAAAAACGCCTTTGGTAGGGCTTTTTTTTCCCTCTCTTTTTCAACTTTAACCCTAACTCGTGAAAAATTCACAGAACGCAAGAATCCCAAGATAATTTTCAGATTGGGCTCCCACATTGTTTTTTTTTTCAAATTTCCCCCTGATTGCCTATATAAAGGGGGTTTTGCTTCTCGTTACTCCATCAACTCTCTCGGCTACTGTTCTGTATAAAATAAAAAAATTCTCTCCTAATTGTTTTTCTTTTGGTTGAGTGTTGAAATTTTTGGACGAAAATATTTATTTGTGTTTGTATTTGAGGGAGACATTGTGATAGTTGTAAGGTGGTTATGCTTTATAAACCCCATACATAAGTTTGAGACTATAATCATAGGGAAAAACTAAGAGGCTTTTCGATATAATCAGCTTATTCTTTTTCTCTATCTCTACCAAAGCAGTATCCTTAACCTTCTTATCCGAAACTTGTGAAGGACTTGAGGGAAAGTGAACTTTCAGGGGGAAGAGTGACTGGGACGGTGGAAAAAAGATAAAAGTCCTTTTGGGCCGATAGAAGTTATTTTGATTAAATAACTCATTAATAATTACAATAGCTACCGCCTCGACTCGATTTTTATCTTCTCTCCACCACCACAGTCACTCCTCCCTGAAAGTCCTCTTGAATCCAACTTTATCACAGGTTTCAAACAGTTAGGTTAATGATATTGTTTTTGGTAGAGATGGAGAAAAAAAATTGATTATACTTAAAGTTCATTTGTTTTTCCTAATGATTATGGTGTCAAACTTATGTATGGGGTTTATAAAACATCCTCTTCTGGTATCATGAAATTTCAAACCCGTGACCGTATAAGCACAGTAAACTTGGAGCCTAAGTTGCAATGCAATGGGTTTCTAAGGTGATATTTCCATCCCGACATGACAGCTGAAATGTGTGGGTCTCTGAGTGCTATTGTATCACCGTGAACTCAAATATACCTTAAAACTATCACAATGTCTACTTCAAACACAAACACAAATAATATTTTCTCCCTAAATTTCCAACATAAAAAAAAAACAATTTAGGAGAGAGAAATAAGAAATGCGTCACTTGTTTGTAAATCGGCCTATTTCCCTAAATATCACAAAATTTAGCCTAAAACCCAATTTTTTTTAAAACCTACATATACTTCAAATTTACTCGCAATAAAGCTTTATTTGGCTCTAATTGTAAATTTTGAATTGAATAAATGCTAAAATATAAAATTAGCTCCAAATAGCACTTTGCCCACTTAAGTGCCTAAAGATTTTTTATCAAAAGTGGTACATAAATTATAATTCTGTTGTAATAATCACCATAGGTGTTACCTCCATTAAAAATCTATTAGCTAATAATATCATGACATGTGGTACCTCTTTTTAAAGTTAAATTAAATTAATAAGTTTGTAGCAGGCCCAATTTGCCCGGCCCGCAATAAATCCAGAAAAAATAAATTAAAAAACTAAAATAAAAAACAAATAAAAGGTCCAAATTTAAAGGTCCATTGTCCATTACAACAACATTTCAAAACACCAAATTAGTACATTTCTTACAAGCCCAATAATAAATTAAAACCCAAAACCTATGGTACACAGCCCAAAAGTTTGACCCAAATTCTAATCCCAATGGTCTGGCCCAAATGGCCCGGACAGGTGAAGTCTCTGGAAACCCTAAGCCACCAAGCTCACGCGCGCCGCAGCCTCGCACGAAACCAGTCTTCACGTCACGATCTCCATTCCTCCACGCCATACACACCTGCAACAGACTAACAAACAAAAAAAGAAAGCAACAAATAACAGCAAAATGACAGTAAGGAAATTTGTATTTTTTCTTTTATTTGTATTTATTTTTTCAGCTATAAAGCCGAGGATAATCAAATATAAAAGGGGACGAACAGACGCATATTGAAAGGATAAAAATCAATTTGAAATCAGTTTTTAAGGTGATTTTAGATCGCTTTCTTCTTTGATTTTCGTTTCTATTTCCTCAATCCTTATTCAATTTATGTAAAAATTTATCAAAGGGAGGGGACTTACCGTTTAATGGCCTTCGAATCCTTGTTTGCTTCGTTGAAATCGAAGCTCGGATGGGGATTCAAATGAGGTCGGTGGCGAAATGGCATTTGGGGATGGAATGCTTGGTGATTCGGCCAAATGAGGGAGATGGAAGCTTAGGGTTTTGTTGTTTTGATTTTTAGAGTGTTTAGATGCTTTATTTTAGGTTTTTTTTTTGTTTTATAAAGGGCGTGAAACGGCACCGTTTAGGGCCTGCTTTAGTGGCTCCAAAACGGTGCCATATAGTGGCAGGACCCGATGACCTGACCCATGCACGGCTGGGATCCGCGCGTTGGGTCTTTGAGGGATCTTTGCGTGATTGGTCCTTCCCTTTTGCATTGTCATTCAATTGGGCCTTACTTGTATTTTCTTTGTTCTTTTAAATTATCCCTAGAATTTGCGCGTATGCTCATTTCAGTCTGCGTTGAAACGATTCGTTTTGGGGTTTGTTTTATTTGCTTTTTTAATCCCTATTGGTTTATGCGCATTATATTTTAGTCCTCCATGTTGCTTAACAGTTTTTATTTGTTTACAAATTATCCTTTCGATTTTATTTTTATTTCAATTAAGTTTTTTAGTTTATATTTTATATTCTTTATAATTTATTTATTATTCATCTTTTTAACATATTATTTTAGCATGTTATTTTGTACTATTTTAATTAATTACTTATTGTCTAGTTTTTTTATTTCCTTTTGTATATTTTTACATTGATTTATTATATAATTTATTGATTTTAAAATTATCTTATATAATTCTATACTTATATGATATTTATTTTCGTGCATTGATATATATATATACACATTGTTTTGTGTATTATTCATTTTAACTTTCTTCTCATATGACATTTATTCTAAAATTAATTTATATATTATTATTTTACATATTATTAATTGTTGATTTTTTTTGTGGATTATTTCAAATTTTTACATGCATTACTTACTTTAAATTTCTTTGTACATATAATTTATTCTTAAATTGTTTTTATATTATTAATTTCAAATTCTTTTTCTTTTTCATCACTTGTTTTAGCATTGTTCATTATTATTTGGGAAACTTAGTGCATTTTATTTTTCTTATTTTAGTTTATTTGACTTTATATTTTTTAAATAGCCATACTTTTATTCATTAATTTTAAATTAAATATTGGTTCTTTAAATAGGGTGATTGTCATATTGTTGCTATCAAGTACTTTGATTCGTATATTCATATTTTTCTTATTGTTATTCATTTGTATAAGGTTGAACTCACATGATGTTATTTCATGCTCAATATTATGTTTGTTTTTTTATCGCATCGCGATTCAAATTCTAAAGGATTTAGGCAAACTTTAATTGTTCTATTTTCATCCCGAACACACTAAATAAATGCATTTTGATCCATTTTTATAATTGTCTATTTAAAAATTTCTTAAAACAAAGGCAACGTTTGATGTTTAGAAATTCGGGAAATCGTGCCTTAACGTGTTGGGTTTCGATTTTCTGTTTAACCAAATAATCAAATGCCCTTTTAAGATTTCACTCGTGTTTTCTTAACTTCAAAACAAGGCAATGTTCCATGTTTGGAAATCTAAGGAATCGTGCCCTAACGTATTGGGTTTCGATTTTTCGTTGGACCAAATAACCAAATATCCTTTTGTAATTTTCAAATGTATGAGTTTTTTGAAGATCGAGAGTTGATTTTGGCTTCGAGGGTTTAAAAGGTCATGTCCTAACGTACTGGATATGATGTTTTATTCCTTCGTAATAAGAAAATTTTTACATCCAATTCGAGTTATTCAAATATTTTAAAAGAAACCATATTTCAAAATTTTTTCAACTTTAGACATAAGGACATAAATTAATCAATTCGGTACCAATTTTGGGCGTTGCGAGGGTGCTAATCCTTCCTTGTACGTAACCGACTCCCGAACCCATTTTCTTGATTTTCGTAGGCCAAAATCAGTATTTTAATAAATCAAAATGTTTCATTAGGTGATCTGATCACACCTAAACAAAAAGGACTGGTGACGACTCCATTTTCGTTTTTAAAGTCGATCCCCGTTTTTTTTAAAATAAAAATGGTTTCGACAGCTTGGCGACTCCACTGGGGACCAATAAGAGAGTCAGGCCATAAATTGATTATTTTCTATCCTTTTGTTGAAAATTGAAAAGTTGATTTGAAAAATCATGATTTTTTTGTTGCATTTGTTTGTGATCTCCATGATTGTTGTTGTTTGAGTCTTGTAGAATACTCTTGCACTGCATTGTATGACCATTGTGGTTACACCTTAAGTGGGAGTGAGAAACTACACCTTCGTGAGGTTTTCACCTCTACATGGGCTAGTGGATTACTTCCGGGATACATCCGTACTTATGTCTTCATGAGATTTTCATCTCCACATGGCCATAGGAAAATGTATTCCCTTGAACTGAACTCGATCCATATGAGCCTATAATGGGTGAGGATTAAGAAATCTGCTGGTTCAAGTGCCCTTTCTTTATAATCGAACCACATAGAGAGAGACTTAGGAGCCTATGCTAGGTAGAGCCATGCCAAATTTAGTGGTCACCCGAATAGGTACTTTATTTGTTATTTATTTCTTCTGTACTAACGTGTTTTGTTTTTGTTTTGTTTATGATTGCATTACATTACATCATCATAGAAATGAGGTGTTGATTCATATTTGATTGCTAAATAGAATAGCTTGTCATGGGAAAATGGATTTCTTGATAAAGTAGATTATAATACGGTTGTCTGAATATGGTCCAAGTAAACACAACGAAAGAAGGCTGATAGTTCATGGAAGAAAACAAGACTTTTATTTTATTTCCCGAGGATTCAAGCTGATAAAGATTATTCGAGAGCCGTCGCATCCTGACTTTCTTAAAGGAGCTAACAAACATTGCGAGGATAAGTGTGTAATAAGTCGCAGCCCGGATCAAGCAAAAAGGAGCTAGTGGATGCATACGAAATTTGACTTTTACGAAGAAAAGGGATCGGTGTCTTCACCTAGAATATGAGGGCAAGGTCGCATATGTAATCCATTTTATGTAAAGGAATTTGTTTTCTAGAAAAATTGTTCTAATAAAATTGAATTCAAAATCAACGCCTTTCTTTCTTTTGCATTCATTCCATGCATTTGCATTACATTGCATCATTTGCATTAGATTTTCACAAATGGCCCATAATTAATTGAAATCATTTCAGTTAATCTGGAAACTGGTAAAAACTTACCAACCAAGCATCGTTACAGTACCCATGCTAAGACAAAAGATATGGACCAAAGATTGGAAAAACTTGAACAACTTCAAAGAGAGATGAAAGACCAGTTACAAATGCAAATGCAAGAGCAACTAGTGAAGATCCAACAAGATATGAGGGACCAAGTGCTAGAGTCCCAAAGGAATATGATGAATCAGTTGTCCCAATTGCTGACTAAAAGGCTAGAAAAAAGGAAAAGCTCCATGATCAATGCTGGGGAGGACAATGAGGAGCCTCTCTACCCTCCGGGTTTCAGCCCGACAAATGTTCAGACATGTCTGCAAGGTGTACCTATTATCAGAACCCAGTAATATCAGGCCAGTACCTCGGCACCAGTGGATTACTCGATAGGCTCGAGCTCCAATCCGGGGGGCAATCCAAGCAATCCTGAAGTTCTTGATCTGGATAAAATGGAAAAAATAAAGATGGGACTGCCAAAACAACACGAGGATCGGTATAGGTAGTTGGAGGAAAAATTTAAGGCAACGGAGAATGTTGACTTCTACTGTGGGATTGACGCTAAGGATCTGAGTTTGGTCCCCGATCTAGTACTCCCTCCAAAATTTAAGACTCCAGAGTTTGAAAAGTACAATGGGACTAGTTGTCCTGAAGCTCACATCACAATATTCTGTCGAAGGATGACAAGATATGTTAATAATGACCAACTATTAATCTACTGCTTCCAAGACAGTTTGATCGAGTCTACAGCTAAATGGTACAATCATTTGAGTCGTGCTAAAATCAATTCACGGAAGGACTTAGCACAAGCTTTTATGAAGTAGTATAACCATGTAACAGACATGACACCTGATAGAATTACTTTGCAAAATACGGAAAAGAAGCAAAATAAGAGCTTTAGGCAATATGCCCAAAGATGGAGAGAGGTAGCAACACAAGTCCAGCCCCCTCTTCTAGAAAAGGAGACCACGATGCTTTTCATTAATACTCTGAAAGCCTCGTTCATTAACTATATGTTAGGAAACACTACTCTGAGCTTTTCAGATATAGTAATATCTAGTGAGATGATTGAAAATGCGGAAAGAAGTGGGAAGATAGATACGAGAGAAAGCGCTAAAAGGTCAACCTCGAGGAACAAGGAAAATAAAGTAAACATTGTGAGCATGCCTTCCAAATTGTTCAACATAGGCCAGCCAAAGGTTGTAACCACCAGCTATTAAGGATCTTCAAGGCAAGAATCCAACTCGAGGCCAAATACAGAAAGGCTCCGGTTTACAACCATCCCGATGTCATATAAGGAGTTGTATCAGAATCTTTTTGATGTGCATGTGGTGTCTCCGTTCTACTCGAAACCTGTGCAACCTCCATTCCTAAAATGGTTAATGAGAATGCTCAGTACGAGTACCATGCGGGAATAACGGGGCACTCAATTGAAAACTGCACTACATTTAAAAATTTAGTCGAAAGGTTCATTGAAATGGGAATTGTGAAGTTCGACGATTCCTCATAACCTAATTGCTCTGACAATAAAGTAAATGCGATATTTGAAAGTGAGGGCAAAAGAATTGCGATGCCTTGAACAAGTCAAAAGCCTGAAAGGAATATCGGAGAATCTGAATGACATATCTGAAGAGGGAACCGGGGAATAAAAGTTTCCAAACTCTTATGTACTTGCGGATGTTTTGAATAATGGGACTGCGGAAGAGATCCCTGTATTTTTAGAGCTGATCTAAAGTAATGTTTAAAACACGCTTGTTGCTTTAAACCTAAGGGCAATAAGAATCCTTTTGTAAAATAGGCTTGTGTCCAAAATCTTTATTTCAATAAAATGCATTTTTTTGAACAAATATTCTTTCATTCTTTATATTTTTGTAGAAGCCCAAATCTGCACGGACCTGTATGAAAACAAAAACAAAAAATCAAAACCAAAATAATAAATAAACAAAAAATCCAAATAGTAACAGTCCATTAAATGTCCAATTACATAACAAAACCCAAAACTAACTAGCCCAATTACAAATCCCTAACCCAAAACCCTGATGGCCCATTAGGCCCAATGCCTCAACCAAATATCAGCCAAGACTAACCCTAGCCTTTGCTTAGCGCCGCAGCTTCCAGGCGCTGTACGACCACCAGCAGCCTCCGTACATGCCAGCACCTCTGTACGCCCCACGTCGAGTGCCACATACCCCCACAGCTAGCCTCGTACCTCCGCACCTGCAAACAAACAAGAGAACCACAGCAGCAAATACGAAAAAAGAAGAAAATTGTATTTTTTTTTGATTTTTTTGGGATTTCGGCTATAAAGCCAAAAGAAATGTATTGTTCTTTTTTGGGGGGGGGGGCACTGAATACATATATTGAATAGAAAATTCAAAACCAATTTTTGAGAAGGTGATTTCCGTTTTAAATCTCCTCGATATTCTGTCATTTTTTCTTTTCCTTCGTTTTTTTAATCGTTTACATTGAAAAATAAAAGAGAAAAGTGATGATACCTTGTGAATAAGCTGTCCATTCTCCCTTGCTTCGTCGAAATCGAAGTCTACAAGGGATTTCATGGCTAAAAAATGACCCTTTGTGGCCCTGAAATCGCTGGCTGCCATTTTTGGTGGTGGATCGGTGTAAAAAATCAAGGGTCCAAGGCTTGCTGGTTGAGAAGAAAAGGGGCTAGGGTTTGATTTGGTCAGCAGAGGTCGGTTTCATTTTTAAAAGACCGTAAACGGTGCCGCTTTAAGCTCGTTCTAGTGGCTCCAAAACGGTGCAGATTGGCTATACCCGCCCGATCCGATTCTTTTTGCCCCGACCCGCGCTTTTTGCGGTGAGGGGATATTTTCATGATAGGTCCTCCGCTTTCAGTGCGCATTCAATCACACCTTATCTCGCTTCTGCTTTGTTTTTTTTTAAATTAGCTCGTTAATTTGTGCGCTGCATTCTGCTTTAGTCTCATGTACAACACACAGCGTTTTGGTCCCAGGGATATTTCTATTTCTAGTCCCCGTATGTTTGCGCGAATTGCTTATTGATCCTGTTTTCGGTTATTTTATTTATAAATTATCTCTCTTATTTTAATTCAGTTTTAATTCAGTTTTCTATTTGTATAATTTATCGTTCTAAAATACACTCGATATATTTTTATACGTTAATCCATTTTAATGATTTTATTTGTTTTGGTTTGTACAATTGTTTTGAAGTTTGTTTTTTCATATTATTTACATAACATTTGGCATAATATCTCATTTAAATATTTGGTGTGTATTGGTAAATATATTATTTTGGTGGAATTTTCTATTTAAAATACTTATTGTTTTAAAATTTTACTTAATGCTTTCATGTATATGTAAAGCTATTTAAAAAAAAAACTTCATTTTTGTGTTTATAAAATTATTATTTCGGAACCCTTCTTTATAATATGTTATTTTAAAATTTTCTATAGTATCATATATATAAATGTTTTGACATGTATTTGCATACATATAATTTATAGCAAAATTAATTTAATCTTATATGTAGTATCATTTCTATGTTATTTTTGCATATAACCGCTTTTAAATCTATTTATATATATATGTATGTGTGTATGCTTTTAATCTATTATGTATATAGTTTATTTTTCTAAGATTATATTTTATCGTATATTTACTATCCTTTCAAATCTTATGTTTCCCACGTCAGTATATTGTCAATTTTAAACGAGTATTTTAAACATTTTGAATATTATTTGATACAAATGTTTTCTCGCAACATCTATTTCAAAATTATGTACATATTCTTTTTTAAGAAAATTTATTTCAAGTTCTAGCATGTGTTATTTGCTCATCAATGCACCATTTTTAGAAATTGTTTTGTATCATATTAGTTTTATGTTGTTTGGTCTCTCATGTGGTAATTGTTTTTATATTATTTCATGTATATTTATTGCACCAATTTGTTTATTTTTTTAGTATCATTAAATCAATTATTGTTCATCCATGTTTGTGAGTTTGGTTATATTTTGGATCAGTTATGTTTAATTGTTTATTTTGTTAGTTGATCAAATAAGATTATGTTATCTTCATTTACCAAATGTTGTATTTTATGTGTGTATATCATCCCATGATCATTGTTTTCCTTTTGATTTATGAAATATTGCTTTATAACTTCCAACTCTTTAAAACTAAGTATTTCGTTTTATTTCAAGTCGAATTAATGCGTTTTAAGCTAGTTTTATAATTATTCATTTAAAAATTCTTTAAAACGAAGGCAATGCTCAATGTTTGGCAATTCGGGGAATCATGCCCTATCGTGCTGGGTTGCAATTTCCTGTTTGTTCAAAATAATCGAATCTTCCTTTGGGATTTCACTCACGTCTTTAAAAATTCTTTAAAGCGAAGGAAATGTTTGATGTTTGGCAATTCGGTGAATTGTGCCCTATCGTGCTGGGTTGCAATTTCCCGTTTGTTCAAAATAATCAAATATCCCTTTAAAATTTCATTCATGTTTTCTAAATTCTAAAACAAGGCAATGTTCGATGTCTAGAAATTCAATGAATCGTGCCCTACTGTACTGGGTTTCGGTTTTTCTCGATGGACTAAATAATTGGGCATCCTTCTCTAATTTTCAACGTATAAACTTTTGGAATTCGAAATTTATCGTGTTTTCGAAGGTATAAAGGATCGTGTCCTATCATGCTGGATGTGATGCTGTATTCCTCTGAAACAAGAGAATTTTGACGACCAACTTGGGATATTCAAATGTTTATAAAAGGAACCACATTTCAAAAACATTTTTAAATCTTAGACATAAGGACAGTATTTAATCGATTTGTTACCAATTTTGGGCGTAGTGAGGGTGCTAATCCTTCCTCATGCGTAACTGACTCCCGAACCTGTTTTCTCATATTTACGTAGGCGTAAATTGATTTAGATGGAATAAAATGCTTTATTAGGTGATCCAATCACACCTAAACAAAAAAGATTGGTGGCGACTCCATTTTCATTTTTTTAAGTCGATCCCCTTTTTCTTTAAATATATAAAAAAGTGGTTTCGACAGCTTGGCGACTCCACTGGGGATGGAACAAGAGAGTCAAGCTATAAAATTGATTATTTACCGTCCTTTTGTCAAAAATTGAAAATTTGTTTTGAAAATCATGATTGCATTTGTTTGTATGATTGTTATGGTTCGGACTTTTAGAATAATACTTTATTTCATCGCATGACCGCTGTGGTTACACCTTCTAAGTGGGAGTAAGAAACTATGTTTTCGTGAGGTTTTCACCTCCGCATGGGCTAGTGAATTGCTTTTGGGGTACATCCGTACCTATGATTTTGTGAGATTTTCATCTCCGCATGGTCATAAGAAAATGTATCCCCCTGAACCAAACTCAATCCATATGAGCCTATAATGGATGAGGGTTGAAGAATCTGTTGGTTCAGGTACCTTATCTCTAGAACCGAACCACATATAGCGAACCTTAAGAGCTATCCTTGGGTGGAGAAGCATCAAGCCTTAGTATTTACCCATATATGTGTTATAATTATCTTTTATGTGCTTGTATTTTATCTCTATTATTTGATACTAACTTGTGTTTTGTTTGGATTGTGTTTTGCATGACATTGCATACTAAAGGAGGTGTTGATTCGTATTCGATTACTATGTTAGAAAGTTTGACATGGAGAATGAATTTCTTAATAAAGTTAAGGATAATGCAGCCGTCCACGCATGGTCAGAGAACTTAAAATTAGAGAAAAGGGATAGCTTGACAGAAGGATATACATCAGAGTTGCAGGAATTCACTTACGTCAATGTAGCACAGAATGAGTTGCAAGAGATAAGAGATATATGGGCTCGTTGGGATGAAGGGACCAAACAGTTGTTCTATCTAAGCTATGGTGATATATCCTACTTGCTAGATATTAGGGTGGACAAGCATCTGTTCCGAGTTATGGTGCAATTTTAGAATTCTGCTTACAAGTGTTTCACTTTTGGAGAAGTGGATTTAGTACCTACCGTGGAGGAATATACTACTCTGCTCAAGTGTCCAAAAGTTCAAGTTAGAAAGACTTATGCCAGGGTTTTTAATGGTCAGACTTTCGCGAAGAAATTGATTAACATTTCAAGGATGAGCGAGCCTTGGGTCACTGCTCGGATTCAACAAAAAGGAGATAGTAAATGTATCCATTGGGAGAATTTGCGAGATTTGGTTCTAACATATCCAGATGAAAGAAAGAGGGTCGATATCTTCGCCTTAAGCATCTACGAATTTGTAATTTTTCCTAAGGCTTTAAGGCACGTGGATGAGGCAGTTACTGACTTATTCGATCGTCTTGAGAAGGGAATCACACCTGTATCGGCAATATTGGCTGAGACGTTCAGATCCTTGAGCACATGTTGGAAGACGGGCGAGGGGCAGTTTATTGGATGTGCACAACTGTTGATGGTGTGGTTTCATGGGCACTTTTGAAAGGTAGACAAGGTTTCTTATCGGGTCTTTTCCGAAGGTTATTCCTCGTTAAAAGAGAAGGCAGCCATGCAAATGAGAGAGGATATCTCAGAGGAGAAGTGGATGGAAATCCTTCAAAACCTCAAGGAAGGGGATATAGAGTGGAAAGATTATTGGATGGTTCCTGATGAGATCATGTATCGATGTGGGAGCTTTCATGGGTGCCGTTGTTAGGAATTTGGAGAGCTACTGGGTATACTCCATTGCTCGCGTTAAGGCAATATAAATCGAGGCAGTTTGTACCCACGACCTACGGGATTGCTCAATGTGAATTCTCCTTTAAAGGTGACCACTATAAGAAGAAAGTTTGGGAGCTATCGGATGCTTGGAAGCAAACTCGCTGGATGAAAAGGTTAGTTGTTGGTTCCATGGTGACGCCTGAATATAATGGGTGGTTTAGAAAGAGGGTTAATGATAATGTTCCTAAGCCAAGTTTGGAAGATACTCGACCAATGGAGGAACAATTATAAGTTGCCCTGTCAGAGTTGGAAATTATAAAGTAAGACTTCGAGAAGAAGAGTTTTAAGCTTGGGAAAAAGATCAAACAATTGGAGGAAGAAAAGATGCATCTGAGATTAGACGTAGACGTTCAGAGATCAGAGGCTAAGAAGTGGAGAAAAGGAAAGAGTAAGGCCGAAGAGGATCTAGACAGTTTGAAAACAGATTATAAGAAGTTACGCCTGTCTATGAGGACTGCGAGGTTAGGTAAAACTTTCGAACAATGGCGCCATAAAATTCGAGAGGAAAAGACCAAAGCCGACTGATGGGAAAGGAAATTCCAAGAGGCTCAGGCACGAAATGAGGATTTAGAGAAGAATCTGTTAGAAAGCAGAAAAGAATGAGGTGAATTAAGGGGTAGAGTGGCAAAACTCGAGAAGTCTCTTTATCAATACCGAAGCCGCAATACCGCAATGGAGTTGAGAGCAAGCTTGAGCAAGATAGAAGAAATGAAAGGAAAAATAAAAGAATTAGAAGCATCACTACAAAGCTGTGAGATGCGGATTCAGTTTTTCGAGGCAAGTGAGGAGTGTTGGAAGGAGCAGCTTCACCATGCGCAAGACCAAGTCAGAAATAGGGATTACATTATGGGGGAAGCCATAACCCAGATTCGGGAGGTAGCCGATTACTTGCAAGCTTTAGCGGTACAAGCAGACACACTAAGCGTGAAGTACGAGTTGGAGTCCGATCGAGGGTAGGAGCTAGCATCGTTGTTTAGGAAAATTAAGACTTTGAGCATTAGAGCAAAGTTTTATTTGTAACTCAGCTTTATGTAAAGAATTTTATTTTCTCGTGAAGTTTTCTAAGGGGAATTGAATCAAAATTGTTGCCTCCTTTGCATTCATGCATTTGCATTACATCACATCATTATGCATTAAAGGTCATTAAAAGGTTTTGATTAATTAAAAATCATTTCAGTAATCTGGAAACCAACGAAAACCAATCAACTACGCACCCCTACGGTACAAGGAAAAAGACCAAGTCAATGGATAAAAGACTTGAGAAATTGGAGCAAATGCAAAAAGACATGTAGGAACAAACGCAGTCACAGATGCAAGAGCAGCTAGCCAAGATTCAATAAGAGATGAAAGAGCAAATGATGGAGTCCCAAAGAGAGATGATGAGTCAGTTGTCCCAATTGCTGATGGGGAGAGTAGATAAAGGAAAGGGTCCCATGGACAATGTTGGGGAAAATAATGAAAACCCTCAATATCCTCCTGGCTTCAATCCGGCACATGTACCAATACAACCTGAGATTAATTTGCAAAGACCAGCTGTTACGATTAGGCCTCAGCAGATTCAGGCCGGAGCTTCGATACCGATGAATTTCCAGGCTGGCTCAGGCTCTAACCTGGTTAATAACCCGAATTATCCGCTTGTTCCCGATTTGGATAAAGTTGTAGAAGAGGAAAAGGCAAGGATGGAATCATAAAAGCAATTAGAAGAACGGTGTAAATGGCTGGAGGAAAAATTCAGAGCAATGGAAGGTGCTGATAGTCGTCACAGAATTGACGCTAAGGACCTGAGTTTGGTCCCAGACTTGGTCCATCCCCACAAGTACAATGGAACGAGCTACCCTAAAGCTCATATTACTATGTTCTGTAGAAGGATGACTGGATACGTTAACAACGATCAACTACTGATTCATTGCTTCCAAGACAGTTTGTCGGGGCAGCATCTAAGTGGTACAATTAGCTGAGTCATACCAAGATTAGTTCGTGGAAAGATTTGGCCCAAGCGTTCATGAAGCAGTACAGCCATGTGACGGATATGACTCCTGACAGGATTGCTCTGCAGAATATAGAGAAGAGACCAAATGAAAGTTTCAGACAATATGCGCAAAGATGGAGAGAAGTTGCCATACAAGTTCAGCCGCCGCTCTTAGAAAAAGAAACCACGATGCTCTTTATCAACACCTTGAAGGCCCCGTTTATTACACACATGCTGGGAAGTGCCACAAAAAGCTTTTCAGACGTGGTAATGACTGGAGAAATGATCGAGAATGCAATAAGAAGTGGAAGGATAGAGGCAGGAGAGAATACAAAAAGGCCAGCCCCGTGAAAAAAGGGAAACAAAGTAAACAATACGAACATAGGGTACTCAAAATCGTTTACCGTTAATCAGTCGAGAGCAGTGACCACTGGGAGTCAAGGTTCATTGAGACAAGAGTCTGGCACAAAGCAAAATACTGAGAAACTTCAATTTACGCCTATCCCAATGTCATATAAGGAGTTGTATCAAAGTTTATTTAATGCCCATGTGGTGGCCCCTTTTTACTTAAAGCCATTACAACCCCCATACCATAAATGGTACGACGCAAATGCTCAATGTGACTACCATGCAGGAATTTCAGAGCATTCAATAGAAAACTACACTGCCTTTAAGAAAGTAGTTGAAAGATTTATTAAAGTGGGCATTGTAAAGTTTGATAATACACCCAGTATAGAAAATCCGTTACCTAATCACGCTGATAGCGGGGTAAATGTGATAAGTATGGGGAGAAAGATCAAAGTAGACGTTACGAAAGTCTAGACTCCTTTGAAATGGGTTTAGAAGGAAATGGCAAAAAGGTGATTAGTTATCTCAGATCCAAAAATGAGCGGTGAAAGGATAGAAAGCTACTGCGAATTCCATCATGAGGAGGGGCACAGAATTCAAAAATGTGAAGAGTTCAGAGCTTTGATTCAGGGCCTGATGGACAACAAGGAGATGGAATTTTATGAAGAGACTAAAGAGGAGAGGTGTGTATGCACGTCAGAATCAATGTCGAAAGGCCCAATGGTCAATTATCCTGTGGTCATCATTTCACGTCCGAAAAATGAAGCAGGAGTTCAAATAGCACCAAAGGTTATAATTCAAAAACCAGCCGCCTTCTCCTACGAGGACAACAAAAGGGTACCTTGGAATTATGATTGTAATGTGGCAATCCCAAGGAAGGAGAGTTTAGCTAAGGAGGATCAAGATATAGGTTCTTACACGCGTAGTGGAAGACGCTATGATTTGATGAATACCCGAACAGAACCTGTAAAAGGAAAAGTTCCGACAGCAGAACAAAAGAAAGGAAAAGCTATTGAGACTGAGTTGCCTGTTAATGAACCAGTAAAAGAGGAGGAAGCTAAGGAATTCTTAAAATTTCTAAAACATAGTGAATATAGCGGGGTGGAACAGTTGCATAAACAACCAGCCCCCATATCTATACTAGCTTTACTCCTAAGTTTAGAGGTCCACCGAAATGTATTGATGAAAGTGCTAAATGAGACTTACGTGACTAATGATATCTCTATCAATAAGTTGGATTGGCTGGTTAATAATATAAGTGTTGATAATTTCATCTTCTTCAACGAGGATGAAATACCACCAGGAGGTATGGGGTCCACTAAAGCTCCGCACGTCACTACCAGATAAAAGGATACACACTGCCAGGAGTCTTGATAGACAATGGGTCGGTATTGAATGTATTACCCTTGTCCACGTTAAATAGATTACCTATGGATAGCTCACACATGAAGGGGTGTCAGAACATAGTACAGGCTTTCGACGGCACGGAAAGAAAAGTCATGGGTAGAATAGAAATACCTTTGTTGATTGGCCCAACTACATATGAGGTGGACTTTTTAGTGATGGATATCAAACCCTCATACAACGGCCTGTTAGGAAGACCTTGGATACATTCGGTAGGAGCAGTGCCTTCATCGTTGCATCAAAAGTTGAAGTTAGTGCCAGAGAGGCAGTTGATAACAATAAATACTAAAAAGGATATCATTGCAGCTGTAAGCAGTGATGTACCCTGTTTGAAGGCGGATGACGAAGCAATCGAATGCTCATTTCGGTCTTTAGAATTTGTTAATGCAACATTCATTACTGAGGGGAGCAAGATTTTGACGCCGAAATTATCCAAAACTACAAGAATGAGTCTATAGTTGATGGTTGGGAGAGGAGCTTTACCAGGAAAGGGACTTGAGAGGAGTCTTCAGGGAAGAGTTGAGGTGCCTATGTTGAAAGAAAAATGCGACCGTTTTGGTTTGGGGTTCAGGCCAGATACAAGACAAAGGAAGAAAGAATTAGAGAGAAGGCAAGAAAGAAGGAGAGCACGATTGAAGGGGGGAAATCAAATGGGAGCCAATGATATTCCAAATATCGAAAACTTTTGTGTCTGGAGGAATCATTCATCCCGAGCGGGGCATAGAAGAAAAGTTGGAAAGCTTAAACATCAACGCCACATACGAAGAAGGGGCTGGAGGAGAAAATTTGTCGGGCATTTGCCCCTACATGCCTGGAAGTGTTCTGGATAACTGGACTGCGGAAGAGATTCCTGTAGTTTTTAGAGCCGACCCAGAGTAATGTCTAAAACACACTTATTGCTCTAGGCCTAAGAGTAATAAGAATCTTTTGTGAAATATGCTTATATTCAAAAACGTTATTTCAATAAAATACACAATTATTATCATTTTGAGCAAATATTCTTTAATTCTTTCCATTTTATTCATAATCATATTATACAAACGATTACTTTCAGATTCTTTTATCCTTTGGACATTCGTTTAAATATTATTTCGTTCTTCATTCATAATCATACCATACAGATAAGTATTCTTAAATTCTTTTGGTTCTTTGTATCTTTCTTCATCCTCATAACAGGTCCCTAGATATCAATGATATGAGTGACACTGTTAGTGGCTCAGAGTCTCCTTTTGAGCGAGATATGTGTATGGAGGATTCTCAGGATTTCAAAGATGACCAAGACTGTAACTATCTCCTGATTTGTTGAGGATGGTAGGACAAGACGAGAAACAAATCCTACCTCACAAAGAATCAGTAGGAATTGTGAGCTTAGGAGAGGGACAAGAGGTGAAGATCGAAACCTGTATCACCATGGAGATGAAGCGAGACCTTATTAAATTACTTCGAGAATTTAAAGATGTCTTCGCGTGGTCGTACCAAGATATGCCCGGGTTGAACACTGATATCGTGGTACACCGACTCCCCATAAAGGAAGAATGTAAGCCAATTCAGCAAAAACTCTGAAAAATGAGGCCCGACATCTTGCTAAAAATAAAAGAAGAGGTTAAAAAGCTGTTTGACGCTGGATTTTTAAAGGTGGTAAAATACTCAGAATGGGTAGCCATCATCGTCCCCGTCCCTAAGAAGGATAGAAAAGTACGAATGTGTATAGACTACAGAGATTTGAAAAAGCCAGCCCGAAAGATAATTTCCCACTGCCTCATACTGACACCCTAGTGGACAACACGACAGGACACTCACTGTTTTCCTTCATGGACAGTTTCTCCGAATATAACCAGATCAATATGCATCCTGAAGACATGGAGAAAACCACATTTGTAACCATGTGGGGCACATTCTGCTACAAGGTGATGCCATTTGGACTGAAAAATGCGGGGGCAACATATCAAAGGGACATGGTAACCCTGTTTCACGACATGATGCACAAAAAAATCGAAGTTTATGTCAACGATATGATCGCAAAGTCCCGAACAGAGAAAGAGCATGTACAAGCCCTAAGAAAGTTGTTCTTAAGGCTGAGGAAGTTTCAGCTAAAACTTAATCCAACCAAATGTACCTTCGGAGCCAAGTCTGGAAAGCTTCTTAGATTCGTGGTTAGTGAGAAAGCGATTGAGATCGATCCAGACAAAGTTAAGGCCATACAAGAGCTATCTCCGCCGCGTACCCAGAAAGAGGTTCGAGGCTTTCTAGGAAGATTAAATTACATCGCTCGGTTCATTTCACAACTAACCGAGAAATGTAACCCTATTTTCCGCCTCCTCAAGAAACACAACCCAGGTGTATGGGATGAAGAATGCTAAAGGGCTTTCGACAAGGTCAAACATTACTTATCCAATGCTCTGGTGCTGATGCCACCAAACCCCGATAAGCCATTGATACTGTATTTAGCAGTATTTGAGAATTCCATTGGATGCGTTCTTGGTCAGCATGATGAGTCGGGAAGGAAAGAAATAACTATTTACTATCTGAGTAAAAAGTTCACTGAATGTGAGACAAGATATCCGCCGATAGAAAAGTTGTGTTGTGCCCTGGTTTAGACAACCCGAAGGTTGAGGCAGTATATGTTGTATCACACTACTTGGCTCATCTCAAAACTGGACCCTTTAAAATACATGATGGAGTCAACAGCTTTGAATGGAAAGATGGCCCGGTGGCAAATTCTGCTTTCTGAATTCGACATAGTCTATGTGAACCAGAAAGCAGTAAAAGGGAGTGCAATAGCAGATTTTTTTGCCAGTAGAGCTTTGGAAGATTACGAGCCCTTGAACTTTGATTTCCCAAATGAAGACCTAATGTGTGTTGCGACTACTGAAGAAGGTGCTCTGGAAGAACTTCCTTGGAAACTAAACTTCGATGGGGCGTCAAATGCTGTGGGTAATGGAATCGGGGCAGTCCTGGTATCGCCAAACGGAGATTATTATCCATTTACTAGTAAATTGGATTTTGATTGTATGAATAACATGGTTAAATACGAAGTGTACATCATTGGTATCCGTGCAGCCATAGAGCGCAAGACTAAAGTGCTAGAGGTGTATAGAGATTCTGGGCTAGTAATTTATCAACTCAAGGGAGAATGGGAGACCAGAGATCCCAAGTTGATCGATTATTGAAAACTGTTCCTTGAATTGGTTAAAGAGTTCGATAATATTACCTTCTATTACCTTCCACGGGACGAAAATCAGATGGCCGATGCTTTGGCCATCTTAGCTTCCATGATCAAGGTGAACAAGCAAGAAGATGTCAAACCCTTCCGGATGAGCATTTATGAAACTCCAACTCACTGCTACAATATTAAAGAAGATGAAGAAAAAGATGATCACCCTTGGTATCACGATATATTACAATACGTGAGGAATCGTGAGTAACCAGACTGGGCAAGCGAGAATGACAAAAGGACGCTGAGAAGATTGGCCATTGACTATGTCTTAGATGGGGAGATCCTATACAAAAGAAGAAAGGACCAAGTGCTATTAAGATGTGTAGATGCTGTAGAGGTTAAGAAAATCTTGGAAGAAGTCCATGAGGGCGTCCGTGGGACACACGCTAATGGCTTTACAATGGCTAGGCAAATTATGAGATTCGGGTATTATTGGTCCACTATAGAAGGAGACTGTGTCAATTACGCCAAGAGACGTCATAAATGTCAAATCTATGAAGACAAAATTCATGTGCCTCCTTCACTGCTGCATGTCATGACTTCCCCATGGCCTTTCTCTATGTGGGGTATGGATGTGATTGGACTAATATCGCCGAAGGCTTCCAATTGGCACCTGTTTATCTTTGTGGTTATCGATTACTTCACTAAATGGGTAGAAGCCGCTTCATATGCCAATGTTACAAAGTCGGCAGTGAGTAAATTCCTGAAAAAAAGAGATCATATGTCGATATAAAATGCTGAAGAGGATCATATCTGACAATGCATTAAACCTGGACAATAGTACGATAGCGGAAGTTTGCAGTCAATTCAAGATCAGACACCACAACTCGTCACCATATCGCCCAAAAATGAATGGGGCAGTGGAAGCGGCCAATAAAAATGTTAAGAAGATTGTGGGGAAGATGACTGAGACCTACAAAGATTGGCATGAGAAATTACCATTTGCTCTCTTTGCTTACCGAACATCAGTCAGAACCTCAATTGGGGCAACGCCTTTCTCTTTAGTCTACAAAATGGAAGTGGTTTTGCCAATCGAAGTCGAGATCCCATCCCTTCGAGTGTTGTCGGAGCTAAAGTTAGATGAAGCAGAGTGGATCCAGTCTCGATACGATCAATTGAACTTGATTGAAGAAAAAAGGCTAAGAGCTATCCGTCATGGTCAGATGTACCAAAAACGAATGATGCGAGCCTGTGATAAAAAAGTTCACCCAAGAGAGTTTCATGAGGGTGATCTGGTTCTGAAAAAGATCCTTCCTATACAGAAGGATTTTAGAGGAAAATGGATACCCAATTGGGAAGGGCCTTACGTGGTGAAGAAAGCTTTCTCCGGAGGAGCAGTAATTCTAGCCGAGATGGATGGTAAAAACTTGTCCAATCCTGTAAATTTAGATTTCGTCAAGAAGTATTTTACCTAAAGAGGGAGAGGCTAAGGTGAAAACTCGCAAGGGGTGCTTAAAGCCAAATAAAAAATAAAAAAAATGGAGAGGCCAAAGTGAAAACCCGCAAAGGGCACTTTGAGACCAAAGGGGTTTTTGAGTTGTAAACCCAAAAACGGGTAGCTCAAATTTTGAATATGGAGCATGTGGTAGTCTTGTCCTCCCAAATTAACAAGAGGGAAGAATCGTACATCTTAGAGCATCAAAAAAATACGCGGGATCTCCTGAACACATATTTAGCTCGAAACGGCCTTTGAGAAGTTGGAGTAGTGAAGCTCATGCTGCAATATCTAGGGCACCTTTTTCTCATCTTATTTTGTACCTTAGCAGATTTGCTATCCTGCTAAATTTATTCATTTTAAGTTTTGTTCTCAATAAAATTCCATATTGTCCATTATGATAGTCTATTTTGAGCATTTTTGTTCAAATCACGATTCTTGGACTCATAATATTCACACAAAAGAAGTTATGCATATTACTCTGGAAGGTCTCTAAATAGTACAATGACCTGGAACAGGGCCACTGGTCAAAACTAACCAGATTCAAAAGTTGGAAACGTTGGAAAAAGAATAGTTTAAATTGTGACTATTTCTTCAAATTTTCTGTCAAAGATACCGGCTAAACAAGAAGATACGATGGCATCAATGATAGAACCCGGATGAATAACGAATGATGATACCTTAAGCATTTAAAAGAAATCACTCTCATGACATTTCTACATTCATAATCATTCATCTAGTTAGGAGTATTTGACTCATTTTGGCCATGGCATCCTAATTATTTGGCATTAGCATAGATACAGGAAACCAATTCTACAAATCATGTCCTTAGAAGACGGTGTAGCAACATTGGTGAATTCACAGATCTCGTCTCTACTGGAGCAGATCGAAGAAGCAAGCCTTAACCTTCTAATCAGTAGGGTAACAGGCTGAAGATTGCAGATCTCGTCTCCAGTGGAGCAAGTCGAAGAAAACAAACCTTGACCCCCTAAGTAGTAGGGTGAAAGGCTGAAGATTGCAGATATTGTCTCCCTAAAGTTACAGTGGAGCAAATCAAAGACAGTGAGCCTTAACACCCTAAGTAGTAGGGTAACAGGCTGAAAATTGCAAGTCTTATCTCCCTAAAGTTGCAGTGGAACAGATCGAAGTCACAATCCTTATCTTTCTGAAATTGTAGTAGAGCAGGATAAAAACACACAAATCTCCTCTCTTGGAAATTGTAACACCCCCTACCCGTATTCTGAGCCTAGAATAGGGTACGAGGCATTACCAAACTTAATATGATCAATCATGTAAAAGTCAGCCATAAAATTTCTTCTAAATTAAAAACTTTCATACATATGTTTAACGTCCCTTATATGGGCCTACGGGGCCCAAAACATACATTCAGGGTGGCTCGAGACCAAACCGTAAACATATGAAACTTTTGCAACACTTAGAAAATTTTCACACTTTAGAGAGTCACACGCCCGTGTTTTCAACCCGTGTAATTCTCTATTTATAACTTCATCACCCTTGACATTCGTACACTTCATATAAATAACAAGAAACGTGTATGGGCTCAATTCTCATTAAATTTCTCATATATATACACAATTTCACGTTATGTAATCATACAACATATATCAGCCATATCTCTATAATCTAAATATGTTTTCATAACAACTTATCTTGATTTCATACTATTTCATATTTAAACTTAAATAACCAAAGTATTTGAAATATCATCTTTATGCAAATAGTACACATGAGGTATATAATTCCATAATTATGAATAAATACATTTATCAAACATTTTCCATATTCATATATCAATCTCTCATGTCTCCATATATCAATAACTGTCATTTTCATGAATTCCGAGTTCAATTTCACAATTATTTGTCTCGTGTTCAATTTTTTTCATGTCGGAACTTTATTCATTAAAACATTTGAATTATCAATACATATGGATAGTACGTTCAAGATGAATAATTATATAATCACAAATGAATTCATTTATTAACCAGGTTCTATACTCATATATTATCAACTCGTACTTCCTTGTATCACATAATTCCATGTAACACTTACCGAACTTTGTCAAATTAGTGAACGTCTTACGGAATTGAGTACTTCGTTTTCTCGATGTCGTAGTTCAACTATGGTCTTACACATCTTCACATAATGATGCCATAGCCCAGCTATGGTCTTACACATATTCATATATCGATGCCATAGCTCAGCTATGGTCTTACACAAAATCACATGTCACATATCGATGCCATATCCCAGATATGGTCTAATACAGAAATCACTTGTCACTTGTAGCCGAAGCTACCACAATTCACTGATCAGGTAGCCGGAGCTACCATTTTTCACTGATTAGGTAGCCGGAGTTACCACTTTTCATCGATCGTGCAGCGTAAGCTACCCTTTTCATCGATCGTGGCGCCGGTACCACTTTTCACTGATTAGGTAGCCGGAGCTACCACTTTTCACTGATCAGGTAGCAAAAGCTACCACTTTTCACTTGTCATTTGTCCTTGATCAGATAAGTGTAGCCGAAGCTATCACTTATCACTTTCATTTGTCCTTGATCAGATAAGTGTAGCCGAAGCTATCACTTATCACTTGTTGCCACGGTCCAATCATGGTCTTTTCCTTCAATTCATCTTGTCACTAAACTGAAATGCTCAATTTGACCATTTATTCAATTTTCATGCTCTTACATTATTCACGATTTTATCATCAATACATATGAAGTAACACATCATGAAATTCATAAAATTAACAAATATTTACTAAAATTTAGCCATATAAACTCACAAGTTTAATTTTTGTATTATAACGATAATCATAATTTCATAATAAATATTCCAAATAAAACATTATATCATTTCTAATCCAACACTTATCGATTATAATCGGGCATGTGATCAATTTATACATGAGTTATTCGTATATTTTTCCTCCTCCTCCTCTCCATCCACATCCTTGGTATAAATAACACATTTGTAAGTAACCTTATCCATAAATTTCACTAATTACTTATGTGAATATTCAAGCTATCCACCCGTGTCATAGTCACTAAATTATTTATATCTGAAGCTACGGAACTCCAAATTAAGATCTGCTAATTTTTTCTGAAACTAGACTCACATATCTTATTACCATAAAAATTTCATAATTTTTGACTCGGCCAATTAATACAGTTTATTCATTGAAGTCTCCCCTGTTCTGCTATCTAACAGTTACGACCCTCTTCACTAAAAATTAATTATCTCCTCGTACAGAATTCGAATGATATTCTTGTTTGATTCTCTTGAAAATAGACTCATTCAGTATTCTAAATATATAAGTATAAGCCCATAATTATTTTTATCCAATTTTTTATGATTTTACAAAGTCAGAATAGGGGAACCCGAAATCATTCTGACCTTATCTCACAAAATTTATCATATCTTATGATTTACAATTCCATTGCTTACATATTTTCTTTTATAAGAAACTAGACTCAATAAGCTTTAATTTCATATTTTATTCATCCTCTAATTCCATTTTTACAATTTTTGGTGATTTTTCAAAGTTAGACCACTGCTGCTGTCCAAAACAGTTTTAGTGCAAAATGTTGATTTCCATTTTGTCCCAAATTTTACAATTCATACAATTCAGTCCTTGCTCAGTTAACCCCTCAATTAAGATAATTTTCTCAATTAATACTCTTTCTAGACATTATATGTTATTTCATAACTATTGAAATTCAGAATTTCCACATAAAACTCTAACTTCAAACTCTTTTACAATTAGGTCTCAAGCATTCACTTTCTATTCAATTCTTTCAATAAAATCAGCATATAAACAATTTCTTTCATAGAATAAAAAACTAATGAATTCAAAAAGTGGACCTAGTTGTAAAAGTCACAAAAACACAAAAATTTCAAGAAGTAATCAAGAATTGAACTTACTTGCAGTAAAAATATGAAAAACCAACTTAAGGGAACTCTTTCACGGTGTTTTTGCTGATGAGAATGCAGAAAAATAAAGAGAAATCTAGATAATTCCACTTTAGTCCTAGCTTTATTAAGTAAATTTTGCAATTTTTCAATTTTGCCCTTAATTCTCCTTATTTTCTTGCTGATATCATGCCCTTGCCGTCCAGCCCAAAGAGATCTTGGGTCTATTTGTCTTTTAAACCCTCTTTCTTTTATCATTTAAGCTATTTAATCATTTCTCACAATTTTGCATTTGATACAATTTAGTCCTTTTTGTTCAATTAACTATCAGAACTTTAAAATTTCTTGACGAAACTTTAATACTAACTCATTAACACTCTATAAATATTTATAAAAATATTTATGGCTCGATTTAAAATTTTCGAGGTCTCGATACCTCGTTTTCGATTCTAATTATTTTAATATTTATTTTTAGTACAGTATTCAGTATTTCAAAATTTTTCCTAGCTTCACATTTAACTTATACTCACTAAATTAATAATATTTCCTACTCATTTGTCGGATTTAGTGATCTCGAATCACTGTTCCGACACCACTGAAAGTTAGGCTGTTACAACTCTCCCCCCCTTAGGGATTTTCGTTCCCGAAAATCTTATCAGAAGAAGTTGCTTTCAACACTCACGAAACACATTTACTAACTTCTCAGAATCACAATTCGGTTTAACCTTGAATATTATTTATTTATTTATTTATTTATTTTCCAATCACCTTTGAACTCTAGAATAAATGTTGGAACTTATTGTCAAAATTCTAAATTACCTTATTAGGAACACATATACTTAGCTGATCTATCAAATAAAAATTCTGTACCTACTGAAATGATCATACAGATCTTTCTTTGTCAAATGATTAACCATAAACTAAATAACATTTTCCTTTCTGATGTTAATGACAATCCCAATTCGAAATTTATAACCATTCTATCTCATATCACACTAGTATTATCACTGACTGCAATAATCCTGAATGCTCTTGATGTTCAGCTTACTTGCTATCAAATAGACATTTGAACTTAAAACTCAAATGTAACACCCCTCGCCCGTATCCCTCGCCGGAATAGGGTCCGTTGCCCGACTTAAACTCAGTCAATCATACAAAAACGGTGCCGAAAAATTTCAATCAATTTAAAACTTTTCTTTTCACATGCAATCAGTCCCATATATGGGCTTACGAGGCCCAAAACATCACTAGCCAACACCTTTGGCTAAATTATAATATCACATACTCAACATTAAAACCCTATACATGCCATAGACTCGAAATACTAGGATTTACTTACACCAATAGCGTGAGCTCGACAGTGTGATAATATCTCCGGCGAACTCCAACCCGAGCAGGTAACCGAAGTCAACAATCTATAAAACAGAGGAATGTAACAACGGAGTAAGCTTTCATAAGCTTAGTAAGTCTTAAGCAATGCAAACAAATAAACGCAATTATACTTCAATTATTCAATTTCTTAAGTGGCCATATTCTAGGTATATTGCCATCTGGCCGAATACACACAAACACATAATGCACGTTCAGCATTCTTATCACACTTAATCTGAATTCGTATAACATAATTAAATCGAATACTTTCACATACTTTCACACCCTGACCCGGTGTATCATGATCATAGATATAATTATAACATTTATTCACGTATGTATCACAATGCACACTTATGATTCATTGCAGATCAAACTCACATATGAGTACATAATTCGTACCTGGCCCACTTAATGTACTGAATGTATTCATTTGTCAACCTAACACGAGGTACCTTAGTCATGGGCTTTTCTCAAATCACCGGCATTTCGCCTGCTAGGCTCGAGGCCCGATATCAGTTCACCTGCATTATAGCCTGCTAGGCTCGAAGGCCCGAATAGTATCTCATCGGCATTATAGTTTGCTAAGCTCAAAGGCCCGAATAATCAAGTCAACAAGTTCCATATAACATATTCATATCAATTAAGTACTAACATCATTCGAACGTATATAATTATACATCTCAAACACTTTTCTTTCATCTCATTTTCACACTTAGCATTTGATAGCTTATGCATAACATTTCACTCACATTCATTTCAAACTTATCATTCGATTATAAAAGCACATTGCATTTTTACCAACATGTTATACTTGCCATTAGGCCATATAAGCATGATACAATACACTATCATTTCATCTTTAACATTCGGTTAAACCCTTATCTTACAAGGAACACCAAATTCACATAACATATCATTTCACCGGCATTACGCCTGCTAGGCACGAAGGCCCGAATACACATCACCGGCACGAAGCCTACTAGGCACGAAGGCCCGAATACACATCACCGGCACGAAGCACGCTGAGGCGACGGCGTCTAATACACATCACCGGCACTAAGCTCGCTGAGCACGAAGGCGTCTGAATACACATCACCGCACGGCTCGCTGAGCACGGGCGTCTGAATACACATCACCGGCACTAAGCTCGCTGAGGCACGGCGGCGAATACACATCATCGCACGAAGCTCGCTGAGCACGAAGGCCCGAATACACATCACCGGCACTAAGCCTGCTAGGCACGAAGGCCCGAATATAATACCAGCACTAGGCCTGCAGGATTTATCCCGGATATAATACCAGCACGAAGCCTGCGGGATTTAACCCGAATACACATCAAATATCATGCATATTTAATCATATATTAATACATCTCATTCAACATATCACATTCGTAGTCATTTGCAACATTCGGATATAAGCTCCATATGAACACCATCGTTTACATTTCGGTTCAAAAGTCATTCATAAATATCACATATCCATTTCACCATTCAAACTTAACCCATAGTGACCATTCGACTATAAGTCATATACATAAATTATTTATCTCACAACTTAATTCAAGTAGAACCAAAAGGTCACGATTCATCTAATATATACATATTGCTCACTGATTCACACACAACCTTTCAAATTAGCAATTATAAGATGGTTCCGCACATAGCCCATCCTTATCGATAATTTATGATGGTTTTACCCTTACTCACATATATGTCATAGGCATTTTTACCTATGCTTCGCAATTCACATTCATGATTAAATTCCAATCGATTTAACATGCATAAGTACATATCACATACCTTAATAATTTACTTTACGGAACGAATCCACATATCGTATTAGCCCATAGTCTTATAGCACCACACTTTTAATAGTTTACCTCATCGAAGTTCACATTTAATCACTTTAGTGCCAAGCCATATTCGGCTACCACAAAGGACTAATAATAATAATTTTACACACATCATGGTTTCCTTTATGTATTTAATAATCACAAATCGTGATATCTCCACCAGCACATATACGACATAGTTTGTTCATTGTGACACTCATTTAGTGCATCAAATTTCCAAATCCAATTCAACTTAAGCATAATATCCATAATCGGCTTATAGCCTTAAATCATTACATATTCGGTACATTAACTAAATAAAATTTACATTCCCTTTTCCATATTAATTTATCTCTTGGGCATATAAAAAGGAATCAAGCTTAAACACTTAAGAACTTACCTTGAATGTTGTCGAACGATTACAACGGCTATTCGATTACTTTCTCTTTTCCCTTATCCAAATTTTGCCCTTCTATGCTCTTGAGCTTAAATTCAAAGATTTTAAACTAGTCATTATTCGACTATTCGAGCATCACTTTCAAAATATAATATATACATATATATATATTCGACTTTCACACCTACTGATCATAGTAAGCTTATAAGAAATCAATAAGCAACTCATTAACAAATTTTTGTCAATGTTTACCACATAATCATAATTTCACTGCAAGTTGTCTTCCTGAGCAACAGTCACTAAATCATTTATAACTGGAGCTATGAAACTCCAAATAAAGTGCCGTTATTTTTCCCTGAAGATAGACTCATATATCTTTCATCCATAAAATTTTCATAATTTTTGGTTTGGCCAATCAATACCAGATTTTTCTTAAAGTTTCCCCTGTTTCACTGTTTGACTAATCTGACCACTCCTCACTATGAATCAAATTTCTCATTGTACAGAATTCAAAATATGTTCTCGTTTATTTTATTTGAAACTAGACTCATTAAAGAGTCTAAGAATATAAATTTCATCTTATGACCATTTTTGTACAATTTATAATGATTTTATAAATACAGAATAGAGGATCTAGAAGTCATTCTGACCCTGTCCCACATCACTTCAAATATCTCATTATCGGAAATTCTTTTGCTTACACGGTTTGTTTTATAAGAAACTAGACTCATTAATATTTAATTACATAATTTATTCAGCTTCTAACTCATCTCCCACAATTTATGGTGATTTTCCAAAATCACATTACTGCTGCTGTCCCAAACAGATTTATTACCAAATCACTCTTTCACACATACCTTGCATGCATGTTATTTAAATATGTATATCACCAATCAATCATCACATATCTATAATTTTACTTAAGCATAATCTCAATTTCATCATTTTATAGCACAACATGTTAGCCGATTTTTCCCTTAGCATCTAAGGCACATGCATGCTCATTTGCTTGGCTCAACTTCACCTATCTTCCATTTTTCATCAAAAGGACATGAAACAACAACCATTTCCTTCATTTTAATTCATGACCGAATGCTCACAACACAACCAAAAATCAAAATATGCTTCATGAGTTAGGGTAGAATCAAGAAGAACTCATGAACATCAAGATAGAAGCAAACTACCATGAACTTACCTTGGATTTTTCTTCCCCAAGTGACCGAACATTCAAGAGCTCTTTTCCTCTCCTTTCTCTTCTATTTTCAGCTTTCATGAACAAGAATGAACAAAAACCTTCCTTTTCTTCCTTTTTGCTATTCTATTACTAAACATTTTATGACACAAAATAACATATATTATTTGTGCCATACTTATGCCATAACTTCAATAAAAAAAATTTGCACATGTTGTCTACCATTAACACCATGGCCGGCCACTACACATAAAATGGGGAGTTTGACATGCAAATCCTCCTATTTTGCACTACTATTTATTAGGCCACTACATATTTGCCTATAGCATTTTCAAAAATTTTCACATAGGTCCTATTTCATAATTTCACTCACAAATGGCAGAATCAAAGCATGGGATTTTCACACATGCACTTTCACATGAAATAAACACATAATATAACATTTGATTATTTTTGGGACTCGGTTTTGTGATCCCGAAACCACTTTCCGACTAGGGCCAAATTTAGGCTGTCACATCAAAAATATTATGTAACGCTCTTGCAATCACTAGCACATCTAACACACAAGAAGATAATAAAGATTTTGATAATTCCTCAGAGAAAGCCAGAAGAAAAACAATGTTTACCGATTCTGGACTTCCATCATAACAAAGATAATATATTTCCCGCATGTATAAAATAAAATCATAATCAGTAGAAACATAATATTAGTTTCATATAATTTTTTTTTTACCATCGACTTCATTCCAACATATTAGAATAAAATTCCAAAGAGATGAAGAAATACTGATAATAAACCGACCAGACCAACAGGGCTTTCGTCTAACATCATAGTTAGCTAGCATTCTTACAACAAAAGAACTCCATCAAAAATTGAACAACCACACATATATATCTGAGGATAAAAGAAAATATATAATACCCAGAAAAGATCATCATATTCATTTCAACTATAACTGTCACACACACAGACATCTTTACTACTCAATTATTATTTCTCTGACTAATTCTATCATCATGAACCCTGCATCATTCCATTCACTAACGAAAATCAATTCGGGAAAAACTTCAGGAAACACATACTTTAGACATCATATCTGAATAAGTCGATTAGCCGAGGTTAATTTTTTTCTTTAACCGTGACATTACGTAATCTGAATGATCTTTAAAATAATCTGATATCTTTTTCAAAACTGTATTCACTTGTCAAACTATTTTTAACTCCGTCTGCATTATTAATTATTCCACTACTGTACTCTTTAGTTTCACACTTGTGAACTATTTAACATAATTCTCGTGAATTTTTGTTATAAAATACCACATTGATAAGGGAGTGAGGTCGTAAAGCATCTAACTAGACTCTCACAAATACACGCATATGACTTAGCATTTATCATCAACATCATATCCTCACAATTACATAATTCACTTCAAGCAAATTAACATACATAATTATGTTACACGAACTTTTCAATTATCCTTTTCAAACAAGTGTACTTAAACATACATTCCATGAATTTTTGAGTAAGTTTACTCATGGCATTTACTTAATCAAACAAGTCAGGTACATAATATCATATGAATGTCACACAAACATAGATGCGCTCATCACAAGATAAACTTCCATTTCATTTCATTTTTTTCATATTTCTCGATTTATGACTATTTCATTTCGTACCTCATCACATCCATATCATGAACTCTTCTTCATATCTTTTCAAGTTTCGACTCATCATAAACACATTCTTACTCAGACACATTAGTGTCACTTTCAACACTTTATGAAATAGCTCAATTGAAAAGTATTTCTGTCTATATGTAAAACAAAGATTCGATCGGAAACAAAGATTCGATCGGATCATACACATCACACTATCACAGATTTATATGGCATGTATTTCTAGACACTTTACACATCTCATTCGTTTCGAGAATCGACTAAACCGAAGCTCTGATACCAATAAATGTAACACCCCCACCCGTATTCTGAGCCTAGAATAGGGTACGAGGCATTATCAAACTTAATATGATCAATCATGTAAAAATCAGCCATAAAATTTTTTCTAAATTAAAAACTTTCATACATATGTTTAACGTCCCTTATATGGGCCTACGGGGCCCAAAACATACATCAAGGTGGTTCGAGACCAAACCGTAAACATATGAAACTTTTGCAACACTTAGAAAATTTTCACACTTTGGAGAGTCACACGCCCGTGTTTTCAACCCGTGTAACTCTCTACTTATAACTTCATCACCCTTGACAGTCGTACACTTCATATAAATAACAAGGAACGTGTATGGGCTCAATTCTCATTAAATTTATCATATATATACACAATTTCACGTTATGTAATCATACAACATATATCAGCCATATCTCTGTAATATAAATATGTTTTCATAACAACTTATCTTGATTTCATACTATTTCATATTTAAACTTAAATAACCAAAGTATTTGAAATATCATCTTTATGCAAATAGTACACATGAGGTATATAATTCCATAATTATGAATAAACACATTTATCAAACATTTTCCATATTCATATATCAATCTCTCATGTCTCCATATATCAATAATCATCATTTTCATGAATTCCAGTTCAATTTCACAATTATTTGTCTCGTGTTCAATTTTTTCATGTCGAACTTTATTCATTAAAACATTTGAATTATCAATACATATGGATAGTACGTTCAAGATGAATAATTATATAATCACAAATGAATTCATTTATTAACCAGGTTCTATACTCATATATTATCAACTCGTACTTCCTTGTATCACATAATTCCATGTAACACTTACCAAACTGTGTCAAATTAGTGAACGTCTTACGGAATTGAGTACTTCGTTTTCTCGATGTCGTAGTTCAACTATGGTCTTACACATCTTCACATAATGATGCCATAGCCCAGCTATGGTTTTACACATATTCATATATCGATGCCTTAGCCCAGCTATGGTCTTACACATAATCACATATCACATATCGATGCCACATCCCAGATATGGTCTTATACGAAAATCACTTGTCACTTGTAGCCGAAGCTACCACAATTCACTGATTAGGTAGCCGGAGCTACCATTTTTCACTGATTAGGTAGCCGGAGCTACCACTTTTCACTGATCAGGTAGTAGAAGCTACCACTTTTCACTGATCACGTAGCCGAAGCTACCACTTTTCACTGATTAGGTAGTCGGAGCTACCACTTTTCACTGATCAGGTAGTAGAAGCTACCACTTTTCACTGATCAGGTAGCTGAAGCTACCACTTTTCACTTGTCATTTGTCCTTGATCAGATAAGTGTAGCCGAAGCTATCACTTATCACTTTCATTTATCCTTGATCAGATAAGTGTAGCCGAAGCTATCACTTATCACTTGTTGCCATGGTCCAATCATGGTCTTTTCCTTCAATTCATCTTGTCACTAAACTGAAATGCTCAATTTGATCATTTATTCAATTTTCATGCTCTTACATTATTCACGATTTTATCATCAATACATATGAAGTAACACATCATGAAATTCATAAAATTAACAAATAATCACTAAAATTTAGCCATATAAACTCACAAGTTCAATTTTTGTATTATAACGATAATCATAATTTCATAATAAATATTCCAAATAAAACATTATATCATTTCTAATCCAACACTTATCGATTATAATCGGGCATGTGATCAATTTATACATGAGTTATTCATATATTTTTCCTTCTCCTCCTCTCCATCCACATCCTTGGTATAAATAACACACTTGTAAGTAATCTTATCCATAATTTTCACTAATTACTTATGTGAATATTCAAGCTATCCACCCGTGTCATAGTCACTAAATTATTTATATCTGAAGCTACGAAACTCCAAATTAAGATCCGCTAATTTTTCCTGAAACTAGACTCACATATCTTATTACCATAAAAATTTCATAATTTTTGGCTGGGTCAATTAATACAGTTTATTCATTGAAGTCTCCCCTGTTCTGCTATCTGACAGTTACGACCCTTCTTCTCTAAAAATTAATTATCTCCTCGTACAGAATTCGAATAATGTTCCCGTTTGATTCTATTGAAAATAGACTCATTTATGATTCTAAACATATAAGTATAAGCCCCTAATTATTTTTATCCAATTTTTTATGATTTTAAAAAGTCAGAACAGAGGAACCCGAAATCATTCTGACCTTATCTAAAAAAATTTATCATATCTCATGATTTACAATTACATTGCTTACATATTTTCTTTTATAAGAAACTAGACTCAATAAGCTTTAATTTCATATTTTATTCATCCTCTAATTACATTTCTACAATTTTTGGTGATTTTTCAAAGTTAGACCACTGCTGCTGTACAAAACAGTTTTAGTGCAAAATGTTGATTTCCATTTTGTCCCAAATTTCACAATTCATACAATTCAGTCCTTACTCAATTAACCCCTCAATTAAGATAATTTTCTCAATTAATACTCTTTCTAGACATTATATGTTATTTCATAACTATTGAAATTCAGAATTTCCACATAAAACTCTAACTTCAAACTCTTTTACAATTAGGTCTCAAGCATTCACTTTCTATTCAATTCTTTCAATAAAATCAGCATCTAAACAATTTAAAGCTCTAATTCCATGCCAAATCATCATATACTTCCATCACATATTCATAATAACTTTCAATTTCTTTCATAGAATAAAAAACTAATGAATTCAAAAAGTGGACCTAGTTGTAAAAGTCACAAAAACACAAAAATTTCAAGAAATAATCAAGAATTGAACTTACTTGCAGTAAAAATATGAAAAACCAGCTTAAGGGAACTCTTTCATGGTGTTTTTTCTGATGAGAATGCAGAAAAATAAAGAGAAATCTAGATAATTTCACTTTAGTCCTAGCTTTATTAAGTAAATTTTGCAATTTTCCAATTTTGCCCTTAATTCTCCTTATTTTCTTGCTGATATCATGCCCTTGCCATCCAGCCCAAAGAGATCTTGGGTCTATTTGTCTTTTAAACCCTCTTTCTTTTATCATTTAAGCTATTTAATCATTTCTCACAATTTTGCATTTGATACAATTTAGTCCTTTTTGTTCAATTAACTATCAAAACTTTAAAATTTCTTAATGAAACTTTAATACTAACTTATTAACACTCTATAAATATTTATAAAAATATTTATGGCTTGATTTAAAATTTTTGAGGTCTCGATACCTCGTTTTTTATTCTAATTATTTTAATATTTATTTTTAGTACAGTATTCAGTATTTCAAAATTTTTCCTAGCTTCACATTTAACTTATACTCACTAAATTAATAATATTTCCTACTCATTTGTCAAATTTAGTGATCTCGAATCACTGTTCCGACACCACTGAAAGTTAGGCTGTTACAGAAATTACGTCGGAGCGGGTCAAAGCACCAATTCCTATATCCCTGAAGATATAGTGGATTGGAGTGAGTTTATTTGAAGAAAAAGAAAAGAAGCACCAAAGAAGTCAAGGCTCGACAGGACTAGGCAAATTTGGCCCTTTAAAGTCTTTGCTCCATTCTCGTTACACGACAACGAGCAAAGATGGGCAGCTGTACAGGCCCAAATCTGCCCGGGCCCGTATGAAAACAAAAATAGAAAATCAAAACCAAAATAATAAATAAACAAAAAATCCAAATAGTAACAATCCATTAAATGCCCAATTACATAACAAAACCCAAAACTAACCAGCCCAATTACAAATCCCTAACCCAAAACCCTGATGGCCCATTAGGCCCAATGCCTAAACCAAATCTCAGCCAAGACTAACCCTAGCCTTTGCTTAGTGCCGCAGCCTCCAGGCGTCGTACGACCACCAGCAGCCTCCGTACGCGCCAACACCTCCGTACGCCCCACGTCGAGTGCCACATACCCCCACAGCTGGCCCCGTACCTCTGCACCTGCAAACAAACAAGAGAACCACAGCAGCAAATATGAAAAAAGAAGAAAATTGTATTTTTTTTTTTTGATTTTTTTGGGATTTCGGCTATAAAGCCAAAAGAAATGTATTGTTCTTTTTTTGGGGGGGCACTGAATACAGATATTGAATAGAAAATTCAAAACCAATTTTTGAGAAGGTGATTTCCGTTTTAAATCTCCTCGATATTCTGTCATTTTTTCTTTTCCTTCGTTTTTTTTATCGTTTACATTGAAAAAGAAAAGAGAAAAGTGATGATACCTTGTGAATAAGCTGTCCATTCTCCCTTGCTTCGTCGAAATCGAAGTCTACAAGGGATTTCATGGCTAAAAAATGACCCTTTGTGGCCCTGAAATCGCTGGCTGCCATTTTTGGTGGTGGATCGGTGTAAAAAATCGGGGTCCAAGGCTTGCTGGTTGAGAAGAAAAGGGGCTAGGGTTTGATTTGGCTGCAGGAGGCTGGTTTCAGTATTTTTAAAAGACCAGAAACGGTGCCGTTTTAAGCCTGTTCTAGTGGCTCCAAAACGGTGCCGTATTGGCTATACCCGGCCCGATCCGATTCTTCGCCCCTAGGACCCGCGCGTTTTTGCAGTGAGGGGATATTTTCATGATAGGTCCTCCGCTTTCGAGTGCGCATTCAATCACACCTTATCTGCTCTGTTTTGTTTTTTTTTTTTTTTAAATTAGCTCGTTAATTTGTGCGCGTTTACAGTTTAGTCTGCGGTACAACGCAGCGTTTTGGTCCCAGGGATATTTCTATTTCTAGTCCCCGTATGTTTGCGCGAATTGCTTATTGATCCTGTTTTCGGTTATTTTATTTATAAATTATCTCTCTTATTTTAATTCAGTTTTAATTCAGTTTTCTATTTGTATAATTTATCGTTCTAAAATACACTCGATATATTTTTATACGTTAATCCATTTTAATGATTTTATTTGTTTTGGTTTGTACAATTGTTTTGAAGTTTGTTTTTTCATATTATTTACATAACATTTGGCATAATATCTCATTTAAATATTTGGTGTGTATTGGTAAATATATTATTTTGGTGGAATTTTCTATTTAAAATACTTATTGTTTTAAAATTTTACTTAATGCTTTCATGTATATGTAAAGCTATTTAAAAAAAAACTTCATTTTTTGTGTTTATAAAATTATTATTTCGGAACCCTTCTTTATAATATGTTATTTTAAAATTTTCTATAGTATCATATATAAATGTTTTGACATGTATTTGCATACATATAATTTATAGCAAAATTAATTTAATCTTATATGTAGTATCATTTCTATGTTATTTTTGCATATAACCGCTTTTAAATCTATTTATATATATATGTATGTGTGTATGCTTTTAATCTATTATGTATATAGTTTATTTTTCTAAGATTATATTTTATCGTATATTTACTATCCTTTCAAATCTTATGTTTCCCACGTCGTATATTGTCAATTTTAAACGAGTATTTTAAACATTTTGAATATTATTTGATACAAATGTTTTCTGCAACATCTATTTCGAAAATTATGTACATATTCTTTTTTAAGAAAATTTATTTCAAGTTCTAGCATGTGTTATTTGCTCATCAATGCACCATTTTTAGAAATTGTTTTGTATCATATTAGTTTTATGTTGTTTGGTCTCTCATGTGGTAATTGTTTTTATATTATTTCATGTATATTTATTGCACCAATTTGTTTATTTTTTTAGTATCATTAAATCAATTATTGTTCATCCATGTTTGTGAGTTTGGTTATATTTTGGATCAGTTATGTTTAATTGTTTATTTTGTTAGTTGATCAAATAAGATTATGTTATCTTCGTTTACCAAATGTTGTATTTTATGTGTGTATATCATCCCATGATCATTGTTTTCCTTTTGATTTATGAAATACTGCTTTATAACTTCCAACTCTTTAAAACTAAGTATTTCGTTTTATTTCAAGTCAAATTAATGCATTTTAAGCTAGTTTCATAATTATTCATTTAAAAATTCTTTAAAATGAAGGCAATGCTCGATGTTTGGCAATTCGGGTTGCAATTTCCTGTTTGTTCAAAATAATCGAATATTCCTTTGGGATTTCACTAATGTCTTTAAAAATTCTTTAAAGCGAAAGAAATGTTCGATGTTTTGCAATTCGGGGAATCGTGCCCTATCGTGCTGGGTTGCAATTCCCCATTTGTTTAAAATAATCAAATATCCCTTTAAAATTTCACTCATGTTTTCTAAATTCTAAAACAAGGCAATGTTCGATGTTTAGAAATTCAAGGAATCGTGCCCTGCTGTGCTGGGTTTCTGTTTTTCTCGATGGACTAAATAATTGCACATCCTTCTCTGATTTTCAGCATATAAACTTTTGGAATTCGAAATTTATCATGTTTTCGAAGGTATAAAAGATCGTGTCCTATCGTGCTGGATGTAATGCTGTATTCCTCTGAAACAAGAGAATTTTGACGACCAACTTAGGCTATTCAAATTTTTATAAAAGGAACCACATTTCAAAAACATTTTTAAATCTTAGACATAAGGATAGTATTTAATCGATTTGGTATTAATTTTGGGCGTAGTGAGGGTGCTAATCCTTCCTCATGCGTAACCGACTCCCGAACCCGTTTTCTCATATTTACGTAGGCCTAAATTGATTTAAATGGAATAAAATGCTTTATTAGGTGATCCAATCACACCTAAATAAAAAAGATTGGTGGCGACTCCATTTTCGTTTTTTTAATCGATCCCCTTTTTCTTTAAATATAAAAAAAGTGGTTTCGACAATGTTCTTTGGACTGTCCTTTAAATATGCTTTTATTCTTCATTCATGATCATACCATACAAATAATCATCCTTAGAATCATTTATTCTTTGGAATCTGCCTTCGTACCTACAATAGGTCCTCGGATATCAATGATATGAGTGACGCTGTCACTGACTCAGAGTCTCCTTTTGGGTGAGATATGTGTTTAGGGGGATCTCAAGACTTTGAAGATGATAGAGATTATAGCCTATGTCCTACTTTTGTTAAGGATGTTAGAACAAGATGAAAAACAGATCCTACTCTACAAAGGGTCAGTGGACATTGTGAGCAAGAAGCAAAGATCAAAGCTTGAGTCACCACAAAGATAAAGCGAATCGTCATTGAGTTACTTCAAGAATTCAAAGATGTTTTCGCATAATCATGTCAAGATATACTTGGGATATTAAGACCTGTGGACGCTAATGTCTATATGGTGTCAGAAGGACACATGTTAATAGTTTTACGGTAGCCACGCTAATCATGAGGTTTGGGTACTGTTGATCCACCATGCAAGGGGATTGTATCAGTTAGGCTATATTTAGGGAGACAAGATTCATGTGCCTTATTCATTTCTTCACAGACTTTCTCTATGTGGGGCATGGATGTTATCAGGCCATTCTCATCTAATATGTATCGATTCATCTTGGTAGTTGTCGATGACTTCATGAAGAGGGTGAAGGTCACTTCATATGCCAATATTACAAGGTCGATAGTAATCAAATTTCAAAAAAAAAATGGTGTCGACAAGTAATGTCAGAAAAGATCATGTTAATACAACTGCATAATGTAAAAAAATTACATTTTGTTCAAAGATCGGGTGCCATATCAAAGTGCAACAAAGGTAGCCAAAAAGAAAAACAAAAAAGTACAAAAACAAAAAAATAAAAAAAGAATAAAGAATAAAAACAATAAAACAAAAGTCATAGTGAAAGGCGACCGGACTTGTGAAGATTGACATAAAGAAGTTACCATTTACCTTCTACGCTTATCGAACGCCAAGACCTTCATCGGGGCAACGCCCTTCTCATTAATTTATGAAATAAAAACGTTTTGTCCATTGAAGTCGAGATTCTTTTTCTCCGAGTCTTGTCAGAGTTAAAGTTGGATGAGGCAGAATGGACCCAATCCTGATAAGATCAGTCGAATTTGAGGGATATCCATCACGGTTAGATGATGTGGGTTTACGACAAAGAGGTTCATCCTAGTGAATTCCACAAGAGGGACCTGACATTGAAGAAGATCCTTCATATACAAAAGGACTCCAGAGGAAATGGGATGTCAAACTAAGAAGGACTTTAGGTAGTAAAGAAGGCATGTTCTGGAGGAGCATTGATATTGACTGAGATGGATGGCAAATCCAATCAAGGAGTATTCAACCTAAAAGGGGAGATGCCAATGTGAAAACCCGCAAAGGGCGCCTTGAGACCTTAAAAAAAAATAAAAAAAAAATCAAAAAAAAATAAAATATCAAAAAAAAATCAAAAAAAAAGAGAAAAAAAAAAGAAGAGGCTAAAGTGAAAACCCGCAAAGGTCGCCTTGAGACTAAAAGGGATTTAAGTTGAAAACCCGAAAAGGGCAGCTCAAATTTGGATCAAAGTGGGGCATACAGTGTCTTGCTATGCCTGAATTAACAATGAAGAAGTATGCTACATCTTGGGGCATCGACAAAGTACTCCGGATCCCCTAAACACATATTGAGCTTAAAATGGTCCTCAAAAAGTTTGTACAGAGAAGCTCAGACTGTGATATCTGGGGCACCTAGTTTTCCATTTTACCCATTTTGAATTAGCTATCTTTGATTATTTTATTCTTTTCAAGATACGTTCCAATAAATTTCCTTCTTAATTGCATTTGCTATCCTTGATCAACTTACTTGCTTCGAGCTATGCTCCTAATTAATTTCCTTCTGATCCACTGTTATGATCTTTTTTCAAGCATTTTGCATTGAAATAACGATTAGTGGAATAATAATACTTTCATAAAAAGAGTTTCGCATATTACTCTGGAAGCTTCTAAAAATACAAGAACCTGAAACTGGACTATTGTTTAAAACTCACCAAGCTTAAGGGTTAGAAATATTTAAGCCCAAATTGAGATTATCTCTTTGGAATTTCTATTATAGATATTGGTTAAACAAAAAGAAATTACATCAGTGTTATAATCCCAGTGAAGAGCGAGCAATGAGATTATTCTCAAGAAAAGAAATGATATTCTGTATTCATGCAGATATCAGGCATATACATCTGGTCATTACACCCAGGGAATGGTATAACAGATCAAATTGATTGAAAATGATGCAAATCCTATACCTTTGAGTTGCAGTGGGATGGATAAAAGAAACCAAATGTTATTCCCCTGAAGTTGCAGCGGGAAGTACAAACTTTATGTCCTAGAAGGTACGGTGGGAGGGAGTCTAAAATTACAGCAGGGCATTGCTGAGCAGAATGTGATTGTTTCTTTAGGTTTTCTATCAAGAATACCAGCCAAACAAGATGGCAGCATAATACATCAGTGATAATGCCCTGACGAACAACGAGCGATGACACCTTACGCATTTAAAAAAAGGATCATTCTCATTTCTACATTCATATATCATTCATAACACATTTAGTTAGGAGCATTTGATTCATTTCGATCAGAGCATCCTAATTATTTGGTATAAATATAGATACATGAAACCGATTCTACAGACCATGTCCCTAGAGGACGGTGTAGCAACATCAGTGAATTCACAGATCTTATCTCCCTAAGCAGTAGTAGAGCAGATCGAAGATGGCGAATCTTATCTTCCCGAGGTAGCAGGGGAGCAGATTTTAGCCACCAGCCTTATCTCTCTGAGGTAGCAAGAGAGCAGGTTGAAGATTGAAGTCTTATCTTCCTGAGGTAGCAAGGAAGCAAACTGAAGATTGAAGATCTCATCTCCCTCAAATAGCAGTGAAGCAGATCGAAGAGGGCGAATCTTATCTTCCCGAGGTAGCAGGGGAGCAAATTTTAGCCGCCAGCCTTATCTCTCTGAGGTAGCAAGAGAGCAGGTTGAAGATTGTAGTCTTATCTTCCTGAGGTAGCAAGGAAGCAGACTGAAGATTGTAGATCTTATCTCCCTAAGTAGTAGTGGAGCAGATCAGAGACGACGAATCTTATCTTCTCGAGGTAGCAGGGGAGCATATTTTAGCCACCAGCCTTATCTCTCTGAGGTAGCAAGAGAGCAGGTTGAATATCGTAGTCTTGTCTTCCTGAGGTAGCAGTAGGGCAGACTGAAGTTTATAGATCTTATCTCCATGAGGTAGCAATGGAGCAGATCGAAGATGACAAATCTTATCTCCATGAGGTAGCAGTGGAGCATATTTAAGCCACTAGCCTTATCTCTCTGAGATAGCAAGAGAGTAGTTTGAAAATTGTAGTCTTATCTTCCTAAGGTAGCAAGGAAGCAGACTGAGGATTGTAGGTCTTATCTCCCTGAAGTTGCAGTCGAGCAGGTTGAAATCATCAGCTTTTATCACCTTGAAGATACAAATCTTTTCTCCATGAAATTTCAGTGGAGTGGATTAAAGCACTATTTCTCATAACCCTGAAGACGCAATGGGATAGAATAAGGCTACTTGAAGAAAAGAGGTGCCAAGAAGCCAAGATTCAGCAAGACTGGGCAAAATTGATCCTTTTAAAGTCTTTGCTTCATTCCTGTTACACGACAATAAGCAAAGAGGGGCAGTTGTAGTAGGCCCAATTTACCCAGCCTGCAATAAACCCAGAAAAAATAAATTAAAAAAACCAAAATAAAAAATAAATAAAAGGTCCAAATTTAAAGGTCCAATGTCCATTTACAACAGCATTTCAAAACACCAAATTAGTACATTTCTTACAAGCCCAATAATAAATTAAAACTCAAAACCCAATACACAGCCCAAAAGTTTAACTCAAATTCTAAGCCCGATTGTTTGGCCCAAATGGCCCGGACAGGTGAAGCCTCTCGAAACCCTAAGCCACCAAGCTCACGCGCGCCGCAGCCTCGCACGAAACCAGTCTTCAGGTCATGATCTTCGTTCCTCCATGCCATACACACTTGCAACAAACTAACAAACAAAAAGAGAAAGCATCAAATAATAGCAAAATGACAGTAATGAAATTTGTATTTTTTCTTTTATTTTTATTTATTTTTCGACTATAAAGTCGAGGATAATCAAATGTAAAAGGGGACGAACAGACGCATATTGAAAGGATAAAAATCAATTCGAAATCAGTTTTTAACGTGATTTTAGATCGCTTTCTTCTTTGATTTTTGTTTTTATTTCCTCAATCCTTATTCAATGCATGTAAAAATTTATAAAAGGGAGGGGACTTACCTTTTAATGGCCTTTGAATCCTTGTTTGCTTCGTTGAAATCGAAGCTCGAATGGGGATTCAAATGAGGTCGGTGGCGAAATGGCGTTTGGGGATGGAATGCTTGGTGATTCAGTTGAATGAGGGAGATGGAAGCTTAGGGTTTTGTTGTTTTGATTTTTAGTGTTTAGATGCTTTATTTTAGGTTTTTTTTTGTTTTATAAAGGGCATGAAACGACATCGTTTAGGGCCTACTTTAGTGGCTCCAAAACGGTGATGTATAGTGGCATGACTCGATGACCTGACCCATGCACGGCTGGGATCCGCGCGTTTGGTCTTTGAAGGATCTTTGTGTGATTGGTCCTTCCTTTTTGCATTGTCATTCAATTGGGCCTTACTTGTATTTTCTTCGTTCTTTTAAATTATCCCTGGAATTTGCGCGTATGCTCATTTCAGTCCGCGTTGAAACGATTCGTTTTGGGGTTTGGTTTATTCTCTTTTTTAATCCCTATTGGTTTATGCGCATTGTATTGTAGTCCTCCATGTTGCTTAACAGTTTTTATTTGTTTACAAATTATCCTTTCGATTTTATTTTTATTTCAATTAATTTTTTTAGTTCATATTTTATATTCTTTATAATTTATTTATTATTCATCTTTTTAACATGTTATTTTGTACTATTTTAATTAATTACATATTGTTTAGTTTTTTTTTATTTCCTTTTGTATATTTTTACATTGATTTATTATATAATTTATTGATTTTAAAATTCTTTTATATAATTCTATACTTGAGATATTTATATGATATTTATTTTCGTGCATTGATATATATACATTGTTTTGTGTATTATTCATTTTAACTTTCTTCTCATATGACATTTATTCTAAAATTAATTTATATATTATTATTTTACATATTATTAATTGTTGATTTTTTTTTGTGGATTATTTCAGACTTTTACATGCATTACTTACTTTAAATTTCTTTGTACATATAATTTATTCTTAAATTATTTTTATATTATTAATTTCAAATTCCTTTTCTTTTTCATCACTTGTTTTAGCATTGTTCATTATTATTTAGGAAACTTAGTACATTTTATTTTTCTTATTTTAGTTTATTTGACTTTATATTTTTTTAAATCATCATACTTTTATTCATTAATTTTAAATTAAATGTTGGTTCTTTAAATAAGGTGATTGTCATATTGTTGCTATCAAGTATTTTGATTCGTATATTCATATTTTTCTCATTGTTATTCATTTGTATAAAGTTGAACTCACATGATGTTATTTCATGCTCAATATTACGTTTGTTTTTTTATCGCATCGCGATTCAAATTCTAAGGGATTTAGGCAAACTTTAATTGTTCTATTTTCATCCCGAACACACCAAATAAATGCATTTTGATCCAGTTTTATAATTGCCTATTTGAAAATTTCTTAAAACAAAGGTAACGTTTGATGTTTGGAAATTCGGGAAATCGTGCCCTAACGTGTTGGGTTTCGATTTTCCGTTTAACCAAATAATCAAATGTCCTTTTAAGATTTCGCTCGTGTTTTCTTAACTTCAAAACAAGGCAATGTTCCATGTTTGGAAATCCAAGGAATCGTGCCCTAACGTGTTGAGTTTTGGTTTTTCGTTGGACCAAATAACCGAATATCCTTTTGTAATTTTCAAATGTATGATTTTTTTGAAGATCGAGAGTTGATTTTGGCTTCGAGGGTTTAAAAGGTCATGTCCTAACGTACTGGATGTGATGTTTTATTCTTTCGTAATAAGAATATTTTTACATCCAATTCGAGTTATTCAAATGTTTGAAAAGAAACCGTATTTTAAAATCTTTTTAAATTTTAGACATAAGGACATAATTTAATCAATTCGGTACCAATTTTGAGCGTTGCGAGGGTGCTAATCCTTTCTCGTACGTAATTGACTCCCGAACCCGTTTTCTTGATTTTCGTAGGCCAAAATCAGTATTTTAATAAATCAAAATGTTTCATTAGGTGATCTGATCATACCTAAACAAAAAGGATTGGTGGCAACTCCATTTTCGTTTTTAAAATTGATCCTTGTTTTTTTCAAAATAAAAATGGTTTCGACAAAATTAATTATATATTTATAATTAAATTAGAAAGATAAAGAAATATATATATTATTTTCTTTTTATTCTCATCATCATCTTCTTCTTCAACCATCAATCCCAATAGGCTATTTATGTGACCCAATCAAAGGCCAAATGATCTTGCAACCTAACCTTGAGCTTACTTGTCATTTGTAGGAGAAGAAGTGGTTGAAGTGGTAGTGTATTGAATGTACATTTTGGATTTCTAATCCAAGAAACTTGTTATGAAATTTTCTTAACTCCAGTCTCGCATATGGGATTAAAGGTTTTGTGTATGAGATTTTCTCATTAGATTGGGAATAGAAAGTGTTGTAGTTGAATAAATTCCCAATGAATCCAACAAATGTTTGCATTTTCTTCTTTTTGAAAAGTTTGAGGTTTTGATTTTACAAATCAAAGAAAAAGAGTGCAAAAAATTGTTTTTAGGGAAAATAATACATGAGTTTGAATCGGGATGAGAAAAGAATATAAATCGAAGTTTAAAGACGAGAAAGGAGCCACCAAAATTTGGATTTCATTGTTAGAAATTGAGTTTAGATGAGTTTTTTTTTTTTTTTGATAGAATTCTTGAATTTTGTCATTAAAATTCTTGAGGTGAACAATGTTATAAGAACAAGACCGATGATCGAACTGACCAAATTATTAGTTCTCAATTCAACCATTACAAAATAAAAATTTAAAAAAAAAAAAAGAAAAGAAAGAGAAGAAAGAGAAAGCATCTATAATATAAGCATAAACAATAATTTTATAAACTAAATTAAGTTGAAATGGTTTTTTAATTGGTTGAACTAAATTTGCACTAGTTCAATTTTCCTTCAATTTTTATGATATCGGTTGAATTGATTAGACCATTTACTTATTGTTCAATCGATTAATTTAATCTAGTTCTAACAATTATGGGATAAAGAATAAAAGAAAAGAAACAAATGAAAATTTCAAAAAGAAAAATTAACCTTCTTTAAATTTAAAAAAAAAAAAACAGTTGAGGTGGCATAATATTATTGAGTAAGGCAATTTTTCTTAACAAATCAAATGTTTGAGGTGTGCAATCATAATTTAGGTATCAGTTTTGATCCTAAAAGATTTGAATGTTATAATTACAAATAAACGACTTTCCACAGTAAAATTGGACACCTTCAGTTAGGTTAGTGTATTATAGTGAAAAGTGTAATTTAATTTAGTATGTGAGAGGGGTTTTTTTCTAGTGAAAATTCTTCCCAATTTTCTATCAAGTACGAGTATAATATAATCCTAGTAAAATTATAAATATTTTCTCCACACCAACAAATAGTCGGAAGAAGTTCAAATTTTGAAATCGACATTGTTGAAAAGACTTTACTTAAATACTCAAATGAATGAAGATATTTTTGTAATTATATCAAAATAAATATATATGCTCGAGTAACTAAGTTGGAATCTTGAATTCGATATTGTTGGAAGAACTTTACTTGAATTGAATATTCAAATGAATGAGGACACTTTTATAATTATACCAAAACAAATATGTGTTTGAATAACTACAAAATATATTCAAACAAACATATTAAAAATCAAAATACTTCCTATCAACTATTAAAATCCAACAAGTTAAATCATAATTATAATGAGAATCAATATATTATTTACTCCCCATATGTAATAGAAAATTAAATTTTCAAATATTACACAATTGATATTTACACTGAATTTTAAATTTATTTACTTTTTTTTTATTTAAAACTTTTTTAATTGTAAGATTTGAACATTTAAGCTTTATATTAAATTTCTTTCACTAAATTAAATACATATTATCATTAAATAATTATTATAATTAACGATAAAGTCGTATAGTTAGTGACAGATTGAATCTAATACTAACACCCCGCCATTGATTCCTATTGATTAATGATTGATTACTTTGTTCAATAAAAAAGTTGGCAAACCACTTTTTAGGGACATTACACCCATTTGTGATAAAATAAGAAAAAAGGAACTCGAAGCCCATGCCCAAAGCTATGCAACCATTTCAGCAACAACATGAGGTCTACTTCAAATAAGCCCAAAGTCAAATTTCCTTGGGTTATATCAACAAAAATGTAGACTTTTTTTTTCACCAATACAATAGGATACAATGACAAATATATATCTGTCAATTACAATATGGAATTAACTAATACAATACATCATAGATAAAGAACCGGAAAAGATCCAACTAATTCGAACAAAAAAAAAAAAAAAAACCTTCAACGAAAGATGAAATTCTAACTCAAATATTCAAAGCCTAAAACCTCGTTGTTTATCAACAATGCCATGTACTCACAGGCACTAATAACACAAGTTTTACCAAACAATTTTCTTTTCTCTATCGTCTTTTCATGCATATGTATACAAAATCACCTCACTGTATCAGTTAAGTATAACCATTTAATCGTCGGTACCAGTTAAGTATAGCTATTTAATTGTCGGTAAATATATTTATCATAGAGATATGATCAAATTAGCTTCTTTATTATTTAATGGGTCAATTTAGTTTTTGTATTATTAAAAAAGAATCAAAAAAGGTCAAAGTAGAATAAAGTTAACATTCACTGTTTTAAAAATACCATTTATTGTTTAACAGAGTTAATACTTGCAAAGATTATATGGTTCTATAAATGAAATCTTTTGTTTGAAATTGAATTACAGTTGAAAAATAATTATTTTCAACATATTCTTCGTACGGTAAATGTTAACTTTGTTACCAACAATCTTTAGGTCCAGTGACAGGAGCAATATGTTGTAAACATGAGAGTTTGAGTTAATTCCAAAAAACTTTATTTCTCTCTCCCAATTATCTAAAAATATATATATTTATATTACATTTTAATAATAAAAAGATGAATTTAATCATGTGTCTGTAATATAAGAATACTTTAACCTCATCTAGCTAAATGGTAAATCATAACTATATTTTATGTATTAATTGTTTTTGAAAAATAACCTAATAGATATACTAGCTTTTAATCCAATTTTATAAGCGGATGGAGTTTTATATACTCTTATTAATTTCATGAAACTCTCTGTTGAAGTTAACTATACTACTTTTACCACAGTGGATTAATCTCAAATTGTCCCCTCACTAATAATATAAAATAACATTAGATATAAATGAAGCAATTTTTTATAATTTATAATGGGTTATTTAATAAATGAAAGGATATTTTTATAATGAAACAGTGGTTATATTATTTATTAAATCACACAAATTTAAATTTTTATATTGTAAATTTTAATAAATTAAAATTTTGAGAGACACAAACGCCGGTTGAAATTTTTTCATAAATAAAATTTGCAGTAAGATGGGTCCTCAACTTCACTCTCGTCCCTAGACATGTTTATATAATTAGAGAATTGATGAAAAGATTTACAACACATTTGATTGGAGGAATAGAATACAACTATAATTAATAATTTAATTATTTTGTTGAATGGAATAGAATAAAACTGTAATATTTTTTTGTGTTTGATTAAATGGAATAGATGTTGTAATAGAATAAGAAAAAAAGTTGAAATGACTAGAGTACCTTTAGCAAAATATTTTTAAGTAGATAATTATAGTTATTGTTATTAAATTTTAATAGGATTATTATTAAATATAATTTAATAAAAATAAAAATAAATAATTTAATCATATTTTAATATAATTATTATTAAATACAATTTATTAATAGTATTTTTATTATTCAATTATTGTTAAATGTTCAGATAAATTTAATTTAATTAATATAATTCATAAAAATAATATATCTAGAAATTTTTAATATTATAATTAAATGCTAAATATATCTAATAGTATAATTAATACATTATTTATAAAAATATGATTTATTTCTTAATAACTTCATAAATATTATGTCAAAAAGTAATATTTGAAAATAAATAATTTAAAAATTTTACATTTAATAATAAAAACATTATTTAACAATAAATTTAATTTTCTAAATTTAAAAATAAATCTAAAAATCATATTTAAAATCGTGGGGGAAAAATACAGCCAAACAAAACATAAACTAATAAAGAAAAATAAATATAATCATTATCGCTTTCTAGGGATCCTAATTGCCCTAGCCTTGCTTCTTTAATCTGGAGCCTCTACCCATGTCAATCAACTTTTTCTCTAACTTGTCTCTAGAGTTCTATCTAGTTCTCTCCTCTCTTTTTCTCAAGTATCTTCCTCTCCAAAGCTTTATCTCCACCTACTCTTTCAACTTTTTGTTTAGTTTGTCCTAAAAACCCACCAAAACCTATAGATCCATACATGCAAATCTCCCCTCTGTTAATCTCCCACCATCCATCACAGTTTTTTTTTTTTCCTTTTTTCTGATTTAGGTTGTTTTGTTTTCTAAATTTCATTATTGGGTTTGGAACATGTCAGGGTGGAGGAGACTGTGTTGATTTTGTGAAAACAACATTGTTGGATGAAATCGAAGTTGGGAAAGCATTGAATCGTAACGATTTGGTTTCAATTTTTGTTTCTTCTTGATTTTTCTTCCATAGCTATAATTTATAATTTGAAATTGTGGTTAATATGATGTTTTTGGTTTGGGGTATTTTTCAGACAAAATTTTGTGGCTATTCAATGAAAGGCTAGAATTGCTATTCTTTGGTTGTAGCACGAAATTGGTATTCCGTGAGAGGCTGGAATGAGGCCATAATACTACCTGGCCGTTTCACTCCTTCAGTTAATCCAAACAATGGAATAAGACTGTTGCGCTAAATAATGCATGAATGGAATAACCATTCATGCCAACCAAACGTGGTGTTAATGTTAGGTATTGTTTGATAAATTGAAAAATTATGTGTTAAATTTTTAGTCCTAAATTTTATAAGTACTGAATTTATATTAAAAACTTGTTTGATCTATTAATAAAATTAAATATTGACCATAAATATGTTGTTTGGTAAAATTAAATCTTGTGTTTTTAAAATAATTTATGTCTTAAATTTAACCTTATTAGTATAATATTTTATTTTATATAATTTTGGATAAAAGTTAAATATAATAATTTGGATATTTCACATTTTAAAAAATATATATAGAAGAGATGATTTATTTCAAACATATTTTTTAAATAAAATTAACTTAATATTATCAACATTAAGTGATATGTAGTTATCTACGTATTTATCTTATTCAACATTTTTTTTGTGAAAATTTTGTATTAATTAAAAAATTAGTAGGATTATCGAACACATTTTAAAAAAATAATTAAATATTAAAAAATTTCATTTTTAATAAAATAAAAAATTTTAACAATTTATCAAGCGCACTTTTAATTTTTTAGAAGTGAAAAATATATTTTTAAAGTTTTATAACACTTTGTGAGTGTAACAATAAATTTATAAATGTTTCAAATAAAATGTTGCTTACAAAATTATTTTTTAGCTTGGAAAGTTGAGAAGGATATAGAGGGGTTTTGAGAACAGAGAAAGAAGAAAAGAGAGAAATTAGAGAGAAGAATTTCGTGTGTGTATTTTTTTTGGCTTCTTCTAGTTCCTTACAACATAATAAAGGAAATGAAAAATGGATAAAAACAAACTAGCTGGTTACAAAATAATATAATTGTTGCTGACTAGGCCTAACCAAAACGCCCCGTTTAACTTACCCAACACGCCTCGTTCTACAAGTTATCACTACGCATCGTTCCCTTAAACTAAATGTTGTTTCATAAGTTTAGAATTTTATCCAATAACAAACACCCTCACCTTGAACGAATCATTAACCTCAAGGATCAAACTGAGGAAAACTGCTCATGAGCTATTCAAGGGTCTCCCATGTAGCGTCCCCTGGAAATGAATCAGTCCACTCAACCAAACACCTCAGTCACAGCCTTGTTGTCATGTTTGACTATTCGACGTTCAAGGATACAAGCTGGTTTCTTGGACTAGACATCGTGTTCATCAAATACAAGTAAGGCTTTTTGCGTAGAGGCTCATCCCACATGGTTCTTAAGTTGGGAACATGGAATGTGAGATGGACCTTGGACCTTGGTGGAAGTTGCAAATGATAAGCCACCTTCCCCACTTGAGCTAGTACCTTGAAAGGACCAAAGTATTTTGGGGATACCTATATAGTTGTAACTTTAGGTAAACCCAATCACCTTCCTAGAAATGCCTTTCACTTCTATGCTTGTCAGCCTGCTATTTCATTCGATCTTGTGCTCGTTTTAAATGAAACTGGAACAATTTTCTAATGGTTTCCCTCTTCTGCAAGCTTCTGCCAATTGATGGCACATAAGAGGTGCTTGCCAAGTAAGGCTTGTGATGTGAAGAAGACTAGCCGTAAAGGGCCTCATAAGGAGTGGTGTGAATGGCTGAGTGATAAGTAGAGTTTTACCACCACTCAGCCATAGGGAGCTACAACAACCAGTTTCCTAGTCTCTCTCCAGTCATGATCTTAGGTACCCTTTGAGACACTTGTTGAAGATCTCAGTCTATGCATCAGATTTTGGGTGATAGGCAATGGATAGATTAACTCTGATTCCCACCCTTTTAAACAGATCCTACCAAAAGTTGCTGATAAAAATCTTATCTCAGTTGGAGATGATAGAATCTGGCATTCTATGGAGCTTGAAGACGTGGTTCAAGAACTTTTGTGCCACTGTAGTAGCTGTAAAAGGGTGTTTAAATGGCAAGAAATGGTCAAACTTGGTGAGACGATCTACCACTACCAAAATGACAAACTTTACTTTAGATTTTGCAAGCCTTTTTAGGAAATCCATACTAATAGAGGACCAAGCTCTATCTAGTACAGGTAAAGGTTGTAGCTGCCTTAGTTTGGCTACATTTTCAGACTTACATCTCTGGCAAATTGGACACTCATTGATTTATATTTTGATATCTCGAATCATTCCCTTCCAGTAAAGTAAGGAAGCCGTGCTTTTTCGAGAAGCTTGGCAGTGGCCTCCTATAGGCCTAGCATGAAAATGCTGGAATAAAACCTGCTTAAGAGTGTCATCTTATCCCACAACAATCTTACTCTTCCTTTTTAAGAATCTTCTATCCCATGTGTACTTAGGGTGTTGATCATACTGATGCTGAACTTCTTCAACAACTTGTGCAATCTACCATTAGATCGATATAATGCCTACACTTTTTCCAACAATTCAAAAACCATAGTAATGCCTGTTAATTGCCATACATGTCCTTCCAATAGTGGCTTGTTTCAAGAGAGAGCATCAACAGCAGCATTCAAAGATCTTTTCCTGTAAATAACTTTATAATTGTATCCTAGCATTTTTGCAACCCATCTATGCTAAAAAGGGGTTATGGCTTGCAGATCTGACAAGAACCTCAAATTTTAATGATTGATTCTTATTTTAAAGTGTCTTCCCACTGGATATGCATGTCATTTTCTCACAGCTAACAAGACATCAAGCATTTCATTATCATAAGTGGATAATTCTTTGTGTCTGACCCCTAGGCCTTTACTAAAAAAAGCTATTGGTTATCTACTTTGCAGCAAGACAGCTCCTACCCCAAAGCCAGAAGCATCAATATCAACATAAAATTCGAGATTAAAGTTTGGTAACACTAACACTAGTGCTGAACAAAGGGCTTCCTTGTCACCTTCTGGTATACCTTTAGCCACAAAATATTGCTCGAGTTTTGACCACCAGCCCTTGAAATCTGACCCATTGAAACGAGGGCAATCTAGCTTGTAAAGCTTATCTTGGAGTGTTCTTGATTGGGAATGGGGGAGCTGGTATGACTTGGCATTAGGGGAGGTTGAGGGACCTCACTAGGTTCATTGGGAGGAAAACCAGGAGGAGGTCTTCCTAAAACACCCTTACCCTTAGCTTGGGCAGGCGCATTGCTGGTAGCAGTTGGGTGACTGATATATTGCTCGAGTAAACTCTGGATATCCCCTTTAAATTCCTTCGTAAAAGCTTGCAATCTTACCTCTATTTTGGTGTCCAAGAGAGATATTTCCCCTTGCATCTTGGTAAGCTCCTGCAACAAAATAGTAACTTCCTTTTGCAAGCATGTGGTGCCTCATTCCCCAGCCATGAAGGTCGTGCTAGCTCTGATACCCTTGTTATAGCTCAAAAAGTTGAGAAGAATGTAAAGGGGTTTTGAAAATAGAGAAAGAAAAGAAAAGAGAAATTAGAGAGAAGAATTTCTTATGTGTATTTTTCTTAGCTTCTTCTAATTCCTTACAACATAAGAAAGGAAATGAAAAATAGGTAAAAACAAACTAGTTGGTTACAAAATAAGATAACCGTTGTTGACTAGGCTTAACCAAAATGCCCCATTTAACTTACCCAACACGTACCATTTTACAGGTTATCATTACGCATCGTTCCCTTAAACTAATGTCGTCATTTCATAAGTTCAGGCTTTTGTCCCCTAACAAATTATTGAAAAATTCTTGGCATCAAGAAGAATATAATCATTCTTAAACTTATTTTAAAGAAAATTTACAATTGTTGGAGGTGTGAGATTCAATTAAAAACTACAAATATCTTGAGTTGCCCTTTATATGGGACATAGGAAAAAAAAAACACCACAATTTATTGCAAAGAAGGTCATAAGAAAAATCTACAATTGAAAAGAGAAACTCCTATAATAGTAGGACATAAAACATTAAGTAGTAGTGAAGCTAGAAAATTTATAATGAGAGAGAAAATAGAATTGAAAATTTTTATAGGTTAAAATAAAAAAAATTATTTATTTATTAAATTTTATCAAAGTTTAAAGATATAAAGAAGTAATCATACCAAATCAAGAAAGGAAAGGCCCTGCCAAGCCTCTTGTGCAACATATGTTATGAATTGTAAAATTACTTTAACATCTTGTAATGAACTTTTTTTAATGAAATGTTTGGATAAAAATAACATATGATATTGTATTCCAATCCATTATATTAAAAAGGTTTAATGTTCAATTTGACCCTTAAATTATACATTTTCTCACTTTGATATTTAATTTTTTATCTCATTTTAATATTTAAATTATTAGTCTGTTACTCGATTCGGTTCAATTTTTGTTATGGCATTAAAAAATTGATTGACATGTGATATCACTTAAAATGTGCCACGTGGCATATCTAACCAATCATAATGTGCCACATGGCATTCAGGTTTATTAAAATAAAAAACTTAAATTTAAATTAAAAATGGAAAAGAGTTTAAAAATTAATCATTTAAAAATATATATCTTTGACTTCCTTTAAATTTTGAATAATTTCAAATTTCCATAAAATTTTTAAATATATATTTTGCAATTTAAAAAAATTATTTAAAACTTTTTAAAATTTATATATTTGGCTTTTTATTTATTTCAAATTTTAAGTTTAAGTTTTCGGTTTTTCAATTTTTATACTTCATAATTTTTAGTTAAACCTTTTCTTCTTGTTTTTTTTTTTGAATTTTTATTCATTGTTTTAAATTTTAAAATTTTTGGAAAATATTAAAACTTTTACAAAATTTGTAGAATATATATATTTTAAATTTTAAATTTTTTTCAGTTTTTATAAATATAAATACTTTTTTTTTCATTTCTTATAAAACTTTTATTTTTTATATGTTATTTTGAAATTTCAAATTTATATATTTTATAATTTTATAAAATTGTACTTATTTAAAAAATAATTTTTTGAATTATTTACATTTTATATATGATATTAGTTTTCTTTACATATTAATTAAATTACATTTATTATTTTTTAATTTATTTTATTAACTTTGAAACATTTCATTAATAACATTGTTATGAAATTAAAACATAATAATATATAAGTAATTTTAAAAACATGATGATTGATATTAGATTGAATTTTAATAAATAATATTTTGAAAATATAAATATTATGATAGTAGGTTTTGTGAAATTCTATTTTTATATATAATTTCTAACTTAATTTTTATTATTAATTATTAAATGTAGATCGTTAACTAAATTTAAATATTGCAACCACTAAATAATTTATTATAACATTATATCTATTTTCATTTTAATAGTATATTTAATTTCAAAAATAATAAATTTAAAAAGAATTTTTTAACAATTTAATTTATTATGTAAAATTAAAAGTTGAATTATTGAATATAATGAAATTGAAAAAATTAGAAATAAATAAATAAATAAAAAAGTAAAAGAGTTTATATTGCAATTTTTCCCTACACAAATACGTACTTCTTTTTCTTACCACATTACAAATTTTTATGTTGTGAAGATATTAAAAACTTAAGAATATTGTAATCTAATATATATAAATTTTTTTTATTTTTTAATTAATATAATATACATAATATTAAAAAAAATTAAAAAGATTGATGTGATAAGCTCTAATAACACTACGTTTTAATCATAATTTTTTTAGCGTGGTGGAGAAATTTAGGTATAATAGTTGAAGTGAGGTAATTAAAAAATATGAATTATAAATAGTTAATTTTTATAAATAATATTAGTCAATTTTAAAGGGTAGAAATATAATCCTTATATTGGGCAGCTTTATAGAACTTTCCAAGCATAGGTAGCTACAATGTACTGCGTTGGAAAGAATTTTACGTTTTAATTATATTTTATTAGATTTAATATGTGTCTCAAAATGAGGTTATTAGGGAAATATACCGGTTTTTTTAAAATAAATAGAAATTAAATTTAAAGAAATAACCCCTCATTTTTTTTAAATCTATTTATTTCAAAATAGAAATTGAAGGCCATTGATTTTCTAATTCTTGGGATCAACCAGTATTTTAAATTTTTTTTTTTTTTTATCTTAACAGCTAAATTTGATTCCCAATAGTCTTATGTTCTATTTCTATATATGCTCTCCACACTTTTAATATTTTTCCTTCAATCCTATCCATTCTTAATTTTCTACCCTAATCTCTCAAATTTCTCTCAATTTTGCTCACTTGTTATTAATTGAGAAAAATATTTCCTATCTTTTAAGTATCATCTCTTCATTCTTGATCTTAGGATCAACCAAAAAAACTTGAGGAAATTCATTTTCTTCATACTTCATAGAATAAAATACACCATAACTAATCTTCAAGAAAAAAACATTTTTTATTTAAAAGAAAATATTGAAAGTCGAATAAGATGAAAATATAATTTTTTCATAAAATTAAAAATAAATCAAATGTTCTAGAACTGAATAACATGGACATATATTTTTTTCCTAAAAAAACAACCAAATGCTTAAATAGAAAATAATAACTCAAATGTTCTTTTCATCTCCAACTTTTCCATTGTCATTCTCAAAAAAAATCTTCCACATCCAAGTGGGTAAGATTAATAAGATTATTGAAGTCATCGTCATTGTAAGCAGATTTTGTTTCAGTATTATACTCGAGATCATCATTTTTGTGCACAAAATTAGTCTCTATATCATCATTTTGATATATCAAATCTGTTCCAACATTCTTTTCCTTCTTTTTGACAGATGGTGTATGACAAGTATGCAACTAATATCTTTTCATTCCACATCGATAATACACATTTTTTGTACCTTTTAAAGGATTGATTAGATCACTTTTCTCATTCCTTTCAATGTTATTCTTCTTTTGATGGTCAATACTACCATCATGATAACAATAGCTATTACATTTTTTACACATCCATAATTATGGTTACGACCGCGACCACGACTATAATTTGTTTCACTTTTAGAAATACTAGGTACTACCACATTCACTTCTAGGAATGAAGTAGAACTAATGGGACGACTTTCATGATTTTTTATCAACAACTCGTTATTTGTCTTAGCCACCAAAAGACATAAGATTAATTTAGAGTATTTCTTAAAATCCTTTTCATGACACTGCTACTGTAGAAGTACATTAGAAGCATGAAAGGATGAGAAAGTTTATTTGAGACTCTGCATTAGTAATTTTTTTCTCCACACAATTTTAATTGAAAGTTTATTTTAAATAATATAGAATTGTACTCACTTACTGGTTTAAAATCTTAAAATCTAAAATGTATCCAATCATAATGAGCAGTAAGAACGATTACCCTTTTTTTATGGTTGTATCTTTCTTTCATGTTATTCCACAATTTAAGTGGAACTTTTATGATCAAATAATTTGGTTTCAACCCTTCATAAAGATGAGATGGAGGAAAATCATAGCTTTGACTTTGTCTTGGTTAAATTCCTGATTGCCTTGCGCAATTGTATTTCCAAAACCTTTAGCATTTAGATTGATTTGAGCATCAAGTATCCATTATAATAGTATTTTCGAGTTATATCAAGAGTTACCAATTCGAATTTTACAATGTTTGACATAATTATCACTAAAACAAAACAAACCAATATTAAAACAATCTTTATAATATAAAATTAATAATAGTAATATACCAATATATTTGATAAAATAAAATTAAAAGAAACCTTAAAGAGATTGGTGATAAAACATTTCAGATACGAAAAACAGGTTATATCCTTGGCATGAATTTTAATAACTTCCAAGCAGTTGAGTGGTAAGAAAACATTGGAATTAGTTAAAGGGCAAGGGTTTGAATTTTGCTTCCATCAAAATTTTGGCTTTCTTTTTTTCTGCCGTAGTAAAGGGTTTTATAAAAGAAATTTAAGAAAAGAGTTTAGATTCTCGTAAGGCGAATGAATGAGTAAGGTAGAAAAGCAAGAATATTATAAGGGGGAGCAAGCTCAAGGCTTCGCTAAGGTAGAAAAATTTTGGAATTTTTTGATTAGTTGGTTCAAGACTCTTTCAGTTGAAAGAGAAAAAAGTAACAACAATCCTGAAAAAAGAAACAATTATTCTGGTAATGTGTTATAAAAATAAAGAGAAACAACAAAAAAAAAAAAAGTGTAAAAGAAGTTTAGGATTTTATTAATCAAAATAGGGAATGATCTAAAATTTATATTCATAGATATAATAAATATAAATGAAATTAAATTCTATGTCTAATAAACATCCACTTGATAACACGATGTGAAATTTTAAGACATACATATGTCAAAAAAATAAACCATCCACATTTAACAAATTTTTTTTAATAGAATCATTTATCAAGTCGATAAAAAAGAGTAAAATTATATTTTTTTGATATTATATATCAAGGTTTGAGTCTTTAACCATCTATTTACTTCTCCAATTTTATAATAATAATAATAATAATAATAATAAATATTAATTAAAATTATTGGTAATTAAAAAAATGACTATTATCATATTTTATTTAAAAAATTAGCTTAATACATGTACTAGCTCAACATTTTTGTTATGCTAGTACATGTACTTATTCAACGTTTTATTTTTGTTTCGAGCACTGATATGTTAGTTACAAAAATCTTGAGTTAATAGAGCCAATTATATTTTCTTTTAATTATTAACTAGTGTCCAGCTTTTATGTTTAGGATTAGTCTATAATAGTAACAGTTTATGTGCAAAGTATGGGGCAAAATTTTACATTATAAAGACCATAAAAATATAATTTTTTTTATTAATCATGAAATGTGGTGTAATAATTTACCTCATTCTTAAATTATAAAGTTGACGGTTTTATTTTCACTTAATAGAGTATATTTTATAATCAATCATTTATTTTTTTAAAGAACACTCGTGACGAGTATATATAAAAAAAAAATTAATCACTACCGACAATGTAGAACTTGAGTTTGACTAAAAAAATAGTTGTGGTTGTAGCATTGCAGTTAATAACCGGGAGCGCATTCAATCTAATGTGCTTGAGCCATCTCATTCTCCACTGATGCATGTTAAAGGCTGCGGCCGGGACTGCATATATTGTAAAGCTTAGGCATTAAATTCTAACCGTCACAGCTCTCAATGCGTTATATTACTCGAACGCTTGAACGGCCTTAAGCGTTATTTCCCTTTCAGTTCATTGGGGTCTCTCATTTAATGCTCTCCTTTCCCTCGGGTCTCACAGTCTCAGTCTTTGCTTTCTACTAAAGTCTACGGTATAGTATTCCCACCGTGAAACATGTATCAGATATGGTCATAACGTCCCTTCCTCAACCCCCTCCACACAATTCGTTCTCAGATTTCCAACCCTTCTCTCTCTCATGCAACAGAGCTCTTCGTTTTCCTCTCTCCACGTGAAACTCTCCCCCTTCCTTCCTCTCCTTTCGTTATGTCACATCCATTTTTTTAACGCTTTCTACATAATAATATTATATTAACATCTTTAAATAATCACCAAATATATTTCTATATTATATATAGTATCCACCCCTTTCTTTCTTTTTCTACTCTGCATAAAGTAAAGCACCTTACTTCCTTTTTTCTTTAGTCTTTGTTCTTTAATGGAGTTGGGTTCGGTTTCAAAAGATACAAGCTGGTGGGTTTATACTCTTCCAGCTTTCTTTGGATCCAAAAATTTGTTCGATGGGTATGTTTTGTTTTCCCTCTTTATGGCATTTCTTTCCATTGCCCTTTTTTCTTGGGCTTTTGCTGTTGGTGGGATTGCATGGAAAAATGGAAGGAACCGAAAAGGTACCCTTCCTATTCCTGGTCCTAGGGGTTTCCCTGTTTTTGGTAGCCTCTTTACTTTGAGTCGTGGTTTGGCTCACCGTTCGCTTGCCGCCATGGCTTTGTCCAGGGCCAATACTCAGCTCATGGCTTTTAGCCTCGGTTCCACCCCAGTGGTCGTAGCTTCTGATCCCCACACGGCTCGAGAAATCTTAACTTCCCCTCACTTTGCTGACCGACCCATTAAGCAGTCCGCTAAAAGCCTCATGTTCAGTCGAGCCATAGGGTTCGCTCCCAACGGAACCTATTGGAGGCTTTTGAGAAGGATAGCTTCCTCCCACCTTTTTGCACCCAAGCGCATTTTAGCACACGAACCCGGTCGCCAGCTTGACTGTACTGTCATGCTGCGCAACATAGCGAACGAGCAGAAGCTCCATGGCTCTGTTTGCTTAAGAAAACACCTCCAGTTTGCTGCTTTGAACAATATTATGGGGAGTGTTTTTGGCAGAAGATATGACCAGAGAAAAGACAGTGAAGAACTGGAAGAGCTTAGGGATATGGTAAGAGAAGGGTTTGAACTACTTGGGGCTTTTAATTGGTCTGATTATTTGCCATGGCTGAGTTACTTTTATGACCCCTTTCGTATCAATCAACGTTGCTTGCAACTCGTTCCCCGAGTTAGGAAACTCGTCAAAGGCATCATTGAACAACACCGACAACTCAGTGAGTCCAAAATGCTGTCTGATAATGCTGATTTTGTAGATGTTTTGCTTTCTCTTGACGGTGAAGAAAAACTCCAAGAAGATGACATGGTTGCTGTTTTATGGGTTAGTAAATAGTAATAACATAGTAGAATTTTAATTTTTATGTGATCATTATTATTTGCATGTTCAAATACTGAGTTAAGTCGGTGAATTTTGGTTAGGAAATGATATTCAGAGGAACTGATACGACTGCTTTGTTAACGGAGTGGGTCATGGCTGAGTTGGTATTGCACCCGGAAGTACAAGCCAAGCTGCAACTTGAAATTGACAGTGCTACGAGGAACAAAACCCTCACCGACGCTGACGTCGCTAAATTACCTTACCTTCAGGCGGTGGTCAAAGAAACCCTACGGATCCATCCCCCAGGGCCACTGCTTTCTTGGGCGAGGCTGTCCACGTCGGACGTCCAGCTCAGCAACGGGATGCTGGTTCCCGCCAACACAACCGCCATGGTGAACATGTGGGCCATAACCCATGACCCCAAAGTGTGGAAAGACCCGGTTGAGTTCAAGCCGGAGAGGTTCCTGGAAGCTGAGGTGGACGTAAGAGGCGGTGACTTGAGGCTCGCACCCTTTGGGGCTGGGCGCAGGGTTTGCCCTGGGAAGAACCTTGGGCTGGTGACGGTCCAACTGTGGGTAGCCAAGCTGATGCAAGGTTTCAAGTGGGTTCAAGATTCGGTGGCTCACCCGGTCGATTTGAGTGAGGTCCTGAAGCTGTCATGTGAGATGAAGTTCCCATTGCATGCTATTGCTGTGGAAAGAGAGGATACCCTTTTGCCTTAGCCTAGGGTTTTAGTTTTCTAGGGTTTAACTGTTATCGTCGTTCTTGGTTTTATTTAGTGTGTTCCTTTTTTTGTTTTGTTTTGAGATTTTCTATGTGAAACTGTATATTTAGTATAGTAGGTAAACGAATTTCCTGCAGGTATTTGATATTTAGGCTTTGGGATTGGAATGAGTTTTCGTGGGCTCCTAAATTATAATTTGATGTTTTGCTTGCAGTCTCTATTTATTATTTATTCAGGGTTGTGTCTTACTGGGTACATATTAACAACAGCAAAGTTTTTGGGTGTCTACATCACTGGTTTTTTTTATGAAAAGTATATGGTATGAATTATGATTAAGTGATAGAAATGAATTTATGTTCTTGAGGAGTTTTCTAAATAAGTCTTCTATAAAGTTCGACTAAAAATGAAAGAAATTAAGTTGATATATCAAGTTGAAAATTCTCTTCCTGCTGATAAACATTAATTTAATAGTTCATATGTCACTCGCAAATAATGACCCCCAAAAAAAAAAAAGAATGGTTAGGTAACAGTCCACGATTCCAATAACCGACAAATCTAAGCAAACAAGTACAAAATTATTAAAATTTAAGGTTTAATATCTAAAGATTATATTGTATTTTATTGTATTAGGATAGAATTTTGTAGAAAAATTAAACTTGTTTAAATGATAGGCTTAAAATATAGATTTGTTGATACAAATATTCAACAAGGAAGGAGATAAGAAAGAGAATATGATGGTGTTAAGGAGGTGGGCAGAGCATTGAAAAAGTAATGATGTAAGGTAAATTACTTAGGGTTGTTGATGGGGAAAAAGATCTCTTCTTTATTGTTCCTTGTACTATATATACAGGGGAAGGGTCTTTTGCCCAATAGTGTCATGTCACTAACAAACTTGGAACATGGTGATTGTGTGGTCGATCAAGTGACAATACCGTTATATGTAAATTGTCGTCAAGTGAGGTACTACCTTGACATTCTCTTTGTTGAGGCAATACAAGGTTGTTTTGCTTTATTTGTCTCCTAGTAGTCCCACTAAAAACAAGTGGCATGGTGAAATATGAGATGTGCAGATGACTGGTCACTAATTTAGTGATTAGACAAGTGATATGAGGTGGAGCGCTATTTGAAGGTTATTCTCAGGTAATCTCTTGTGGTGTCATGTGTCTAAATTAGGTAGGGGTATAACATGAATTATTACTATTTTTTATGAAATATAATTATTTTTACTATGATTATAATTAAAGATCAATTTAATTGAGAAATGATTAAAAGTTCATTGTTTTTATAAATTAACAAATTCTAAGATATTCTTGTATTTTTAAATTTTGAAATATTTTTTATAAAATATTATTTTGGTGATATTTGAACTTTAAAATATTATGAAGTATTTGGATGAAGAATTTTAAAATTTTTTAGATTTCTAAAATGCTAGTATTTTAGAATTTATTGATTCAAAATGCAACCAATTGTTATTGCTTTGTTTGGATAAATAATTGATTTAGGAAAAATTAAAAAAATTAATTTTACAAATTTAAAAAGAATTATAAAATTAATATAAAAATATTCAAAATCATTATCATTATATTTGTAAAATTTTATAAATAGTTTTAATAAAATAAAATTTAAAAAGTATATATTGTAATTAAAAAAAATTATTGTTGCAGGGTAAGTTTTTTTTCTTATAGTGGGACAATGTGTAACAAATCAAATAATTACGAGAAGTTTTGAAAAATAATATATTTAAATGGAATTTAAAAAATAAAATTGAGCTATTAAAATTCTGTCTCAAAATTATTCAGAAATTTTAAAATTCTTCAATATATTTTTCTAAACAAATAAAATAATTTTCTACAAATGAAATATTTATTTATTACAAATTTCTCTCCTAAAATTTTATCTTTAGCCTTTTATATAATGAATATATCATAATCAGTAAAATGAGAAAAAATGATGAGTTGCAAGAGGGAATGCAAATAACACCGGAGAGCCTCCGAAATCAGCCATTCCTAGGGGACTTAACCGCCTCTGGTGCACGCACATTTCATGCAGTGGCTTAAAATATTAAAATATGAAGTGCTTGATTTAGACCCTAAAATAAAAATAAAAATATTACTATTTTATTTTTATTTTAATTTTAAACGCATTGCGGTCTGTATTTCTTCCAATTACGTTTTATCTCACATTTGACGTTTTCTCATAAGATTTCGATGAATACACAGCATAGAATGCGTGGTTGCATAAACCGAATCCTCTCAATGGAATTCTCATCCTATACAACATATACTTTTTAACACTCCTCAATCGAATATTATTATCAGGCAAATTATTTTATAATGTTTGATAAATATTAGTTCCTTACAAATATAATAATAATTTATAAATTTATCCTTATTAAATAAAACGTAATAATTTAATACAGACCACAATTAACTTGAATATTCATAAATATTATAATAAAATTAAAATTTCAATTTAATACACTAAAAAGAAAAGAGAGAAAAATAATAATAAATAAATATATTATGTAAATAATATACCATATAGATGATTAAATATGTATATAAAAATTAAAATCAAGGAAAAAAATTGTTTGCAAATAATAAGTTGAAATAATAGATAAAATCAAGTAGTAGGAAGGAGGGAGATAATAGTGTTTTTTAAATAGACAAATGCCCTAAACCAATATAAAATAGGGTTCATTTTGTCTTATTACCTTTTTAACTTTTCAACCTACGTGGGAAAGTAACTTTCCCACCTTATTATGGAAATTACATTACCATGTTTATGGAAAAGTAACACTTAAAGGGAAGTTAGATTCCAAAGAAAGTAAATAAAATTTGACATACCAAACGTTGAAATTACTTTCCAATTGATTAAATTCCTAGGAAAATGACTATTTTCTATCATACCAAACACTACCTTAAATTCGAGCTTCTGGAGGAGCAAATGATAAACCTTTATTTAGACATATCCCTTTGGACGTAGTTTGTGTGGTAGGGGGTATGTCCCTACCAGGTGTGTGTGAGTACTAACCCTCTAATTCTATAGTACCAAAAAAATCTTATTGCAAATATAAAAACAATTAGTTAATTGCACTAGATATCTCTCAAATTATGATCTTCATTTTAAATTGATTCTCAAACTTCAAAATGTTCTAATTACATCCTCAAACTATCGATGTTATATCAATCAAGTCCTATTATTAAAATCATTAAATAGCATGCCAAATCTTATGTGGTATAATTTAAAATAAAAATATTAAAGAAAAGAGTGAGTGAATAATAAAGCTTTTGTAAAAAAACTTTGAAACCAAGATTTTTACAACATTGATTTTTACAATTTTTTCCTTAATTTTCTTTCATTTTAGACTATACCACATAAGATTTGACATGTCATTTAATGGTTAAATTAATGATTTTAATAATGGAAGGACTTTATTGATATAACCTCAATAGTTTGAGGCTATAATTAGAATGCATTAAAGTTTACGGCCACTTTAGAATGAATGTTATAGTTTGAGGATGAATGGTACAATTAACTAAAAAATATTTTTAAGTTGATGTCACAAGTAATAGATACCAACTCAGTTTGAAAACCACTAAAAAACCATTATTTTTTATAAAATATATTATTATGAGGGTTATTTTTATCTTTTAAGATATTCTATATAAAATTAATAAAAACTATAAATTATGAGATTTAAATCTAAGACATCATGATTTTGAACATTTAATTTTACCATTTTAATTAAAACTTATAATGAATATACTTTTTACATTTTTTCCACCCACATTGGTTGTATTATAATCTAATATATTTTAAAGATATAAATACATGAATTTTCATATTCATTAATAACTATCGAAATTTCAAATTCATCGTTATATAAAACATTTATTAAACCCATTAACTTCTTTTTGAGAGGATTGAAATTACAAGTACACTACAAGTATCAATGTATGTACGACCAACTACAATGTAGAATTAACTCAGTACAAAGTATAATTAACGAAGAATCGGAAACAACCTAATCAAATAAAAAAACCAAAAATACCCACACATGACACATGTGCAAGGTAAATATAAATGCTATATTTATATGTATTCAACTTTTTAAATCAATATTTTCTTTGAAATTGCAAACAATCAAATCTCAATTTAAAATATAATAAATAGTTGATTGAGTCTTAACTAGATCGACATTGATATTGTTGCTAGTGCAGAGGACGTGAATTCGAGTGCGTTAAAACACATTATCCTCCTATTTAAGGATTGGGAAGGGGCTATGAATAGTTATAAGCATTATATAAAAAAACAGATATGATAAAAACCTAAAATGAGATTAATGCTAAAAAAATATAATAAATACTAGGAAAGCTTTGACATTCTACTTGTATTCAATCAAACAAAGAATGAAATTCAAAAAACCCAACCACGTTTAAGGAAAAACAGAAAAGAAATCTTGAAATTTTGTCTTAAAATACAAATAGGACATGAATATTAATCTGATTTATTTATTTTTATAAAATTCTTAGAATTATTCATAACCTTCTCAACCCTTAAACAAGAGGATAAATATGTTTTAGCGCGCTCGAACTCATGTCCTTTTTTTTTTAATGGGAAAATTGATCCATTCATTCCATGAATGGACTATACAATTTGAGGGGGGGGCAACAAACACTGACAATCGACGGTGAAAGACAAGTTTCACCAACACGATAAAGGCTTCAACCTTAGCATCAATAGAATATTATAGCACGTTGGCAACTGACTTTGTCACAACTCAAGTATGACATATCTGGAGTGATTGTAAGCACCCATCACAATAAGAAAACCGACCCTGGATGGTCCAAAATGACAAACAAAATCAACAAAAGAACCGAGCATCCACCAAACTGCAGAGGATGACAACAAAACTATCCTTAAAATCACTTGCAAAAGCAAGACAACATGCATAAGCAATACTAAAAAACTCGTATAAGACAAGACAAAAACTTCCAAAATGGAAGGCTTATTAAACAATAGAAAACAAGACATATAAAACTTAAAACAACACGAGTCTAAACCGACTTATAAAATAATTTATTATTTTGAAATACTCTCAGAACAAAAATAGATTAAGAAGCCAACGAATAGCCACCACTCGAGTATCTACAATAATTCACTTTCCAAGAGAAACTGTTAGTGACCAGTGAAGATTCAATAACGTAAGGCACCATCGTTTGTCCATCGCAAATTGTAAAGGCAATGAATATACCTACAAACCAAAATTACAAATTGAAAAAAGAGAAAATACATAGAATAAAAGAAGAGGAAAAAATTAAAAAAAATGATTAATAGGAGGGAAGAAAAGGCGGATAGTAATCTTCCCGAAAACTAACACCTCAATTTGTAAAACAAAGGAAAAGCAACTGCAAGAAAAGTTTTTAGATTATCGTTAGAATTACTTTTTTTTAATAATTAAAAATATAGAGAAGACTTAAACGCAAAATACTTTTGAACTATATTTTTACATGTGAATTTTTATTAGGGTTAACTAAGCAAAAAATAAAATATTTAGATAAAAAATTTGTATGTGATAGTACTCTTCTTGCGTAGTCATATTAGGTTCTTCAATTTGATATTAAACTAAATTAATTTTGAGCATACTATACTCATAGTCATTCTAAAATAAACACAATTTTATTTTGATCATCTCAAAATTTTTATAAAAAAATCCCTAAATTTTAATAAAAAAGATAACAAAAAAATGCCAAATGTCAAACACTTAATAGATTAATTGTTATATCAATAATCTATTAAAAAAACAAAAATTTTAACAGCGATAATTAATTCACTAGTTGTTATATCAGTAATCTATTAAAAAATAAAAATTTTAATAGCAATAATCAATTCACATAATTATTTTATTTAAAGTAAATAAATTGAGATATTTATTTTTAAACAAACAATAAGCAGCTTCAAAATAATATTTCACATATGAAGTTTGGAAATGAGGGAAAGCCAACGAAGGAGGGGAGGAGAGTGTCAGTAGGGGGCTCGCAGTCCAACCAAAAACAATGACCTCATTCATACTCAGTGATTCACTCAGTGAGTCTGGCAGCAGTTGTCAAAGCAGATAAAAAAGTAAGGAAAAGCACAGGGGTGTTGGGTGGGTGGGGTTTAAAGGCAGCTAAGCTAACCTAAAAGTCAGAGCTGAGAGTTGGATATTTTCAGGGTTCACACCTTCACATTCACTTTCAAAGGTTCGTCAACCATTTACCGTACCATTTCATCTTTTGCTACTTTGGCCTGCTTCCCCACACTCACTGTACCCACATTATGTATCACGCGTTATTTACGTTATTCTAAAGTTTTGCGTAGCTATTTTAATAATTTAAAATTCATAAATATAGCCCAAGTGAATAATATTATTGTTTAAAATATAATTATATATATTATGTAAATATGTGATTACTTAATGAATATGAAAATAATTATATACTTTGTTACACCCAACAGTTGGGACCGAGCGGTAAGCTCACAAACAGTAAGAATAGATTTTTTAATAGAACTTTTTCTAGAAACTTTTCTGGGTCAATAGTTGAGCATTCATTAATGGCATGTCTTATTCAAAATGATATGATGTACATCATACTACCACTCTACTTAAATTTATATTGTAATGCCTTAAAGCCTGAATTAGAAGTTTAGATTTAATTTTAAAAGTTAAATTGGCCACCAAAATTAGTCGAAACAAAAATTTTAATTTAAACCAAGAAATTTTTTTTGTTCATTATGTTTGAAATAATATTAAATCAGCGTCAAACATTCAGAAATAAATCCACAGTTTCTAAAATTCAGTCCACAGTTTGTATAATCGTCTTACAAATCGACTTAAAGTTTACAGTATAAAACTTATGAGATTTTACTTAAACTGAATCAAACCATATTTGTCTGAGTTCTCCGGTATGTCGAGTCTAGCTCTAAAACACGGAAAGTACTTGAAAGGAAAGACACTACAGATATGAGCTACGCGAGCTAAATGTGAATCCGAAGCATGAACAGATGACAAAAGACGGAGTGACACAATAAATACTTCAGACAAGCATAAGTATAAAAATGTCACTTACGAAAATCTCAATCAATATGTCAAATACATTATCAAACCACAGAAATGATGATCCAGTCATACACAATAATCAGAACATATCACATAGCATTAACTATATTGTCCATAATCAAAAGGTCACATAAACAGACATAATGTTATGACAAATAGACATATATTTAGATGCGAATGGATGCACAATTCAAAATCCCACCCCACTAACCAAACACCACTTCGTCCATCTAACACACCACTTAAGGGCTATGGTAGGCCCATCCACCATGCACACCACATAGAACCATAATAGCTTCATCCACCCTACACACCACAACGTGGAACTATGCCACTTGAGTAACTGTATACAGTTGAGCTGATATACGTATAGGATAGTGTGGTAAACCACTGTATAAAAGTATCGTAGTTAAAACTGCTAAGTTTGTCTTCCTTCTCTTCATAACCAGATCCCAAAATTTTCGTGTTATGCAACAATGCACACATTACGTAGACAACATACAGAAAATGACATTAACATTTCCAGTTGAACAAATTCAGATTTGATTACACTTGTATTCTAATATTCAGTTATGACAACAATAATGAACTCATACTTATTCATCACATAAACGAGCAATAAAATTAAAGCCTATAAATGCACATATATACACGAACCAAACTAAACTGAGTCTCAAACACACTTATCGATGCTTGACTAAAGGTCAGATTACACAGAGACATAAATCAGATAGTTTATGACTCAAAACAAAAATTCTACGAAATAAGGTTACATAGCCGTGTGGCCCGGCCGTGTGGGGGTCTACATGCCTATGTGAAGGCCACACACGCCAGTGTGGAAGGGACACACGCCCGTGTGAGCAGCTCGTGTAACTCACTATCCAAAAATGCCAAAAATAAAGAGCAGATGAGACATGACCCTGTGGAGATCTCATACGCCCGTGTGGGTACACATGCTCGTCTGGCACCAAAATTCGCCCAAAAACCCTAATTCCCAATTTTACACGGTCGTGTGAGCCACCCATGTGGGGCACACACCCGTGTGACCACTTATGTAGTCATGAAACCACACTGAAATAGCCTGAAATTTGTGTTTTTGACACCGAAACGATCCCCATCCCTTGGAAATCTAGAAACATACTGAAATATGCAGAATATCATGCAACTCCTCAATAACTCAACACTTAAAATCAACAGTTTCGGAAACACACCTTAAATCGAAATTGCAACAACAAGGATTAACCGTTTCGCCTCCACAAGACTATTCTGACTCACATCTGATAACACGAAACACACAAAAACACTGACCCTAACCACAATCTCAAAACTTATAACCCCAGATTCCGGGATGTTATATATATATCTTTAAACCACTTAATTCTAAACTATCAATAATAGTTTGACATGCGATATCTCGAGAATTTTTTTCCTATCTTTGGCCACTATCAAACGACTCTCCGCGCTCTACTAAACTAAGTGAACTTTGTATCTCCACCACCTTCTTTGCCTCATGTCCACCGACAATGCACTTAATAAAGTTTTTCTTTAAGAATTCTAAAACATAATTATCAATTTCTTTAGAATTCTAAACAGAAAGCACCTATCTTTATTTTGTTATTCTGTCTTGTTAATCCTTATTATCCACTCTCCTCTCTTTATAGTCTTAATCCCTGGAAAGTTGTTATTACAAAGAGTAAAACATGTACTGTATTTCTTATAAATTTAAAATTTAATCTTTTAATTTATGTTTTTAATAGTTTAGTTCCTCTATTTTTTAAGATTCATTTGTTAATATTGTTAAAATTCTTCTGTTAATTTTATTGTTCAACTTTTTGATATAGAAAAAAAATATTCACTTGATAATCATGTAACAAAAAGAAAAGATATTGTAATAGACTGGAATTAAACATAAAAATATTAATAATCTTATCATTTGAGTTATATTTTTAAATCCAAAAACTAAAATTAAATTCCGTAAAATAAAAATAATTTTTTTAAATATATAAAAAAAGTATAGGAAGTTTAAACATATTTAAATCTATTATAAACTAGCATTAATACCCCCACTACATTGGGATGTTCAAACTTTTTTTTAATAATTTATTTGATTAGTAATAATATTTAAATTTTCCAAAAAAATAAAAATTAACTTGATTTTATATTAAATAATAATTTATTTAGTTTTTTTTTGTTAATTACATAATTTAAATTTACGATAATTGTTAAGATGACATATGGTTTTTAAATTGATTTATAATCATTGTGCATATTAATAATTTTAAATACATTATTTATTTATTTTTATATCTTGAGTAGGTTAGATAGATATTAAATTGATACATGATTAAATATATAGACTATTTCCTTTAAATAAATTATTAAAAATTAATTTTTTTTCTCTAAATGAATTAAGTGTGAATCCTAAATTGATATTAAATAGGCATAATGATAAATTTAGCTTTTAACATTTATAAATTTTATCAATTTGGCCTTTTTTTTCTTTTTTTTTGAGCTAAATTTAGCCCTCAAAAAGAGTTGAATTGTTGTTTTTTAACAAAATTACTAACTAAAGCATTAAATTTTTAAATATTGTATCCTGCATGGCAATTCATGTGTACTTCATGCTACTTTTTTGAATTTTTATGAACTATTTATATATATTTGAATTTTTTATTTATAATTTTTAAATATTTTATAATTTTAAATTATTTATTAACTTGACATATAAGACAAATATTGTTATGTCAACATGAATTACACGTAAACTACCACGCACGTTGTCACACCAACATCGTTAAAAGTATTAATGTTTTAGACAACATTTTTGTTAAAAAAATAATTGAACCAAATATGTAAATGCTGAGAGCTAAATTTATCATTATGCCTATTAAATACGCAAGTTAACTTACCAACGAAATATACTTTAATGTTACGTTTGGTTGGAGTATTATTTTTCCACATCTTTTAGTCATTCATTAGCTATATACTAATCATAATTGATAATTTTTAGCCACTCAAATGACTTGTTTGTGGCAAAGAGAAGTAATTTTTTTCTTATTTTAAAAAGGAATTATTTTTTACAATAGTTTTTACTCATTTTTCTAATTAAATGTTTAAATTTGTACAAGTTATTCTTTATTTTATGTTTACCTGTTATAAGACAATTGTGTTAAATAAGTTTTTTCTCAACAACCAAATGCAGCATAAATATATTATTACGAATCAACTTATGGAGAAATACAAACAATTATTTGCCTACACTAAGTAACCTAAAGGCCCGTAGGCTGAGGTTTGATGTTCTATGTCCAATATGCGATGAAGAATACAAATCGGTCAACCATATCTTCCGAGACTGTAATCTTGCGAAACAAGTTCTCCAACAAATGAAAGTGATATCCGCGCCCATACATGAAAATCAAGACTAGAAAGACTGGTTAGCTGAGACTTTTAACTATCAATAACACGTATCAATGTACATGTCTAGTAGTTTCATTCTGGGCAATATGGCATAATAGGAATAATTTTTTCCATGAAGGTATTTGGTAGAGGATATGTGCGATAGTGGGCTTTATCAAAGCATATATTACAGAACCAAGCATACTAGACGAAGTATTGGAAAGCAAGCACAATAAAAAGGAAGCCCACTGGGAACCCCCAACAGCGGAACAAGTCAAAGTAATTTTTGATATCGCGTTTCAACAATAAAATAATAAAGCAATCTCTGGAATAATTATCAGAAACAATATGGGACTCGTTGTAACGACCTGATAGTTAGGGGTGTCGGAAAGTGCATTCCCAGGACTCCATTCTCGTAAATCGGACTAGTAAATATTTATTAAAAATATTTACGAAGTTAGTTGTATAGTTAATTAGGTTTTGGTTAAGTGAAATTGCATGAATTAAAAGTTATTAAGTATAAGGACTAAATCGCGTATAGGGTAAAAGTTGAATTATAAATTGAAATAAACTAAAGGGGCTAAAATAACAATTAAACCATTTAGTAAATGGTTGTGTATAGGTGGCCGTATATGGCTAAATAAAAATGCATGTATATATTATATATATGTATTAACATTAATGTATATATATTTATTATAATTATAATTATAATTATAATTAAAGTTATAATAAAAGAAATAATAAAAGTAAGTGGAAACGTGCAAAATTAAGAAAGAAAAGAAAGAAAAAAAGAAAAAGAAAAGAAAGGGAGAAATGAGAGAACACACGGCCTAACGACTTCAAGCTTTCAAATTTCAATTGGTTAGTCAATTTAGTCCCCTTTTCTTGTAATTTTTATATTTTTAAAATCCCGTACTTAGAGCTACCCGACCCATATTGTAATTTTTAGTATTGTTCAAGATTTTAGATGTTGACATTGTTAAATAGTTTAAGTAATAGGAATTAAATAGATGGATTTTTAAGTTAGAAATGGAAAAGGATTAAATTGTGGAATTAATTGTTGACTTTGAACAATAGGGACTAAATTGTGAAAATTTTGAAATTACGGGGTTGAATTAGAAGAGAGGAAGCTAAATGTGGTCTAGAGTGAAATTAGTACAAAAATATGAAGTTAAATGTGATGATTAAAATTAGTCTCAGTTTAGGGACTAAATTGAAGAATAAGCAAAATATAGTGTGAAAATGAAAATTTAATGTGAAATTGAAATGTGTAATATAAATGTGATTTAATTTTTTATCCCGTAGGTAACGTCGTACTGGAATCCTCGAGTAAAAAGGGGAAGGATAAAATCAACGTCGAATAGCTCAAAAATCACGGTTTGTGTTTCTATAATCCAAATTAAATAGTAGATTATTGCATATATAATTGTTTGCATATGGTAAGCAATTAATGTGAGTGCTTTGGTACTTGGGAATTGAATTAAATTCATAATTGAAATAAAATGGATTGGTTTTGTATATTATGAAATATATTGATTATGAATATATGTGTATTGAGAAAGATGTGATGATTACCAAATTGAATATATGCTTATATGTGATTATATATATTGTAACACTCCTAGCCCGTATCTGTCGTTGGAACAGGGTTACAGAGTATTATTAGAATTTACATCAGACAAACAAATAAATTCATGCCTTATAACATTCATATTAGAAATCAATCATAATGTCCTCTATATAAGCCATCAAGGCCCAAAATATACATTAGAATCAAATCAAGACTAAACCAGGTACTTAGAAAATTTTTCGAAAAATATTAAAATTTTGCCTAGGTGCAAGGAAAACATGCCTGTGTGGTCAGGTCGTGTGAGGGACACGCCCGTATCATAGGTCATGTAACTCTCTAACTTGGGTCACACGGCCAAGTCACATGCCCGTGTGCTAGGCCGCGTATAGGTATAGGGGTCACACGGCCAAATCACATACCCGTGTGCCAAGCAGTGTGATCAATTCTGAGCATTCTGTTTTTCAATTTTTAAGATGCAGGAGACACATGGCCAGATCACACGCCCATGTGCTAGGCCATGTGTCTGCCCTGTGGATGAAAATAGGCCATTTTCCAAGCCATATTTCTCACCCAATTTGTCTTGCACCTACACCAACATTTTTACATATTCATAATGCAATACAAACATTCAACTAATGTGCCTTTAGGCACCCTTAAATGATAATTTAGTATCATGTCAAATCTTATACTCATACTTACCTAGATATCAAGTTCACTTTTATGCATATTTTATCAAATATACTAGCTTAAATGAATCATTTCAAACATATACCAAACATGACATAATTTCTTATATAAATCAAAACATCATAAGCCATACCAATGGTTAATTATAACCAAAATATATACATGTCTATATTGATCAATTAACTTATACATGCCATTATAACCATAATTGATTTACCATATATATTGAAATGGGCCGATGGATAGTGTGAGTGATCTCCGCCAAGCTTCCAATCCAATGAGCTTTTGAATTACTATAGGACATGGAAAAATAAAACAGAGTAAGTATGAAATTCTTAGTAAGTTCATATAACATGGTAATTAACTTACCATTCATTCATGTTCAAGATAAACATGCAAGACACAATCAACCAATTTGGTCACAAGCCCTAACACATATCCTCATCACTTTTGTTAGCCATATATTTTATTTAAATATCAAGAAATATGCATGGGCTCAACAATAACCAAATTTCTATATACATATACTTTCCACATCATGAATTCATATAACATATAGAAATCATGTCCATGTATTTCAGGTATATTTTCATAATAATTCGTCTCAAGTTCAGATTATTTCATATAAGGATTTTGCCTATTAAATCAATTGAAATATCGATGGAAACACGGGAAGTACACTCGAGGTGTACAAATTTATAATTATAGATGAAAATATTTATCAAACAAATTCCATGTTCATATATCATCATCTCATACTTCCATATAGCATATATCATCATTTTCATGTATTTTAGGAAGATGTGTATAATAATTCATTCTATGATCATATTTTCTTATGTCAGGATTTTGTCCATTGAATTTATTTGAAATATCGAAGGATACACATGTAGTACACTCGATATGTACAATTATAATCCGTCAATTCATATTTAGGAGTGCTCATTAGAGCACATAATCAGAAATCACTCTCTTGAGTTATATAACGAGAAGCTCATGTGAGCGATGTAACAGGAAGCTTATCCGGGTTATAACGGGAAGCTCATAAGAGCCTAAATCAGAAAGCTCATAAAGAGCTTTTAACGGGAAGCTCTGAAGAGTCATTAATCAATAGCTCCGGGTAGCCATATATCTAGAAGTTTAAGCGAGCTATATCGGGAAGCTCCGGAGAGCCATATAACATGATGCTCACAAAGAGCTGCGGTATATTCACAACACATGCAGGATCACTACCGATCATATAACAGGACGTTCACAAAGAGCTGCGGTATGTCCGCAACACATGTAGGATCAATATCGATCGGGATGATCACATGATCCATGTAACGGAAAGCTCGAGAGGACTTATAACAGGATACTTGTAAGAGCTATGGTGTGTCTGCAACGTATGCAAAACTACAACCAATCGTGAATTCTGTATCATTCAAATTTTCATTTATTCAAACGAGACTTAACATTTATCAGGCTCTGTTGGATATGTGATTAATTTCATGTATTCATAGAATATATACAATTCACATATAAACATTCAATTCAAGCATATAAATATATGCAATTTAGTTACACAAACTTACCTCGACAAATGTTCGTGTACGTAAAATCTACTGATCCGTCACTTTCTCTTTTCCTCGTTCTAACTTCGAATTTGGTCTATCCGAATCTATACGAGTAAATTTAACATCAATTTAATACAATTTATACTCAATTCAGTCCAATTCACATCTTAGGCAAAATTACTGTTTTGCCTTTTTACTTTTAATTAATGACAATTTTATCCCTAGGCTCGGAAAATAAAATTCATGCAATTTAATCCTTATTCCAAGCCTAGCTGATTTTTACATTTAACATTTACAGTCCATTTATTTCATAAAAATTTAAAATTTTTCCATGAATTTTACATCTTTTCAATTTAGTCCCTAAATCATAATTTCATCAAAATTCACTTTACAAAAGTTGTTTACTTATCAACAACATTTCATTTTCTACTATAAATTTCATAATTCATGCATACTCACTCATGGAAAAACCTTAGTACTTTGATATCTTTACAAATTAATCCCCGAGATAACTAAATTAAGCTATTATGATCTCAAAAATATAAAAATCATTAAAAACGGGGCAAGAATACTTACCTAATCAAGCAAAATAAGTTGGCTTAAGCTTAGGTTTCCATGGTTAGGGTTTCCATACTTTTAATTTGGAAAAGATGATATAAATGATTATATTTTCATTATTTTATCATTTATCATCTTTTATTATTTTACTTTCCAATTTAGTCCTTTTCTTGAGTTTATTTTCCATGGATGAATCATCATCCTTAATCACTAAGCATTTTTAATGGTCTATTTACCATACAAGGACTTCCAATTTAAAGTTCTATAACTATTTAATCCCTTTAGCTATTAGAACTTAACTTTTGCACTTTGTGTAATTTGGTCCTTTATCAAATTAAACATGTAATCAGTAAAATATTAAAAAATTATTTTTAGACTTAGATTTGTGGTCCCGAAACCACTATTCTGATTTTGCTGAAAACGGGTTGTTACATATATTCATGAAACTGAGACATTGGTTGTAATGAAAAGTGAAATGAATCCCTATTAACTATACTAGGCTGAGTTGGATATAGATGGCATGCCATAGGATAGGAAGAGTTCAGAGATTATTGTGACCTTGAGTGGATGAGGCACTGGGTGCCAATTTGCTTCGGTTTAACCGATGAGACACTAGATGTCAATTTATATAGTGTTGGGCACAATTATTGTAATATCTCGAATTAGGGCCTAATCGGAATAGTGGTTTCGTGACCACAAATTCGAGATAGAAATAATTTTTTTATAATTATTTTGAGGTTTATGATATGAAACTTATTATCATGAAATATTATGCTTTGTGAATTATTATTTGGTAATATGCAAATTATGTGAACAACTTGATAAGTATGAGATGCTAGCAAGTATCGGTTTCTACATTTCGAAGAAGGCGATCAAAATGTGTAATTGAGAAGAATCCCGTTTGAACCTTGGGAATAGATTAGGGTACAAGTGACATGTCACTAGGATGGTTGAGTTCCGAACTCGTTGAGTTGAGTCCGAGTTCGTGAGATGTAACTAGGCATCCGAGCTCGTTGAGTTGAGTCCGAGTTCGTTTATAGGCGGGTTACATGGTAGCTTGACTACATAAATTTTAAAAGCTATTGAGCTTGTTTAGCTATGAGTATAGCACTTACGTGCACACTATCCGCGTATCCGAAATTATATTCCGATGTGTTCAACGGAAGAATCCTAAGAGAAAAGGGAGAGTACTTAAAACGAAAGTGATTGACGATGAATGTGTTGAAGAAGTGAAAATGGACAGGTATGAGTTTAATCCTTGGTAGAGAATTTGGTAAGACAAAATTGTGGTAAGATAGTAAGTATTCTTATGACATGAGTGTCTTAATGATGTTTATGTTGGATTGCATGATCATGTTACTTGTTATTTGCATGTGAACTTACTAAGCATTTATGCTTACTCCCTCCTTTTCATTCATTGTAGTTTTGACAAGTTGGCTTGAGAATCGGGATAGCTCGAAGGCTCGCTCACACTATCTGAAGACCTAAATTGGTATAATGGCTTGTATTTTTTGAGTGTGGCATGTATAGCACTATACTCACTTTGTGTAAATAATCTTATGATATGGTTATGGTTTGGTAAGAAAAGGTTTGGAAATGATTAGCCATTAGAATGACCAATCTAGATCATATTTGATGTCATGTATGTTTAATGTGTTACTTAGTCAATGGAAAACCATAAAATGGTGAAATTGGTTATAAAACAGAATCACACAGCAGCAGTGATGTGAATTTGAAAAATCACTAAAAATAGTAGAAATAGAATTAGATGATAAATAAAAAATGTAATTGAAAATAATGAATCTATTTTCATGTGGAAGAAACAAAATAAGTAAAAGAGTTGTATTTTATAAGATATTTAAATTTTTGTGAAATAGGGCCAGAGCAATTTCTGAATCCCCTATTCTGAATTTGGAAATTCACCAAAAATTGTAAAAAAATAATTAGAAGTTATGATTTATATGTACATATTTCTTATTGAGTCTAGTTTTAAGATATGCAAACAACATAGTCTTTTGAGTTCTGTACAAAGAGAAAAGTGGTTCGTAGTGAACAGAGGTCAAAGCAGTCGAATGCAAAAACAGGGTAAAGTTTAACTAATAAAATATACTAATTGGCTTGACCAAAAATTCTAGAAAAAAATTAATAGATAGATATATGAGTCTAGTTTTTAGGAAAATTTACGGATCTTATTTCGAGTTTCGAAACTCGAGATATGAATTTTTAAGCGACTATGACGTACTTAGCCAACTTGTCTGGAATTTCTAAAATAAATTGTTTGAGTTGTTTAATTAATGAATTAAGCCCGTTAACACCTCGTGCTCGACTCCGGCGACGGTCTCGGGTACAGGGGCGTTACAGTTATTACTTCAGATTTATTTGATAAGGCACTCGGTGCCAAACTAGTGTGTTGGTTGGATAAGTGTATACATTCGATTCCGTGTCGTGTTAATAGGGGAAAATAAAATAATAATTTATGAGATGAGAAAATATTGAAATGGAAAATATGGGAGATGATTATGAGATGAGAAATGAAATATGAAATGATGATTCAAGATGTGAAACTTGAATGAATTCAAGTATTGAATAAATGTATGAATCTTGCCATTGTATGAGATGATGCATTCAAATGTTAAATGAAATGCCATTGATATATATACTTATATATTTGAACATGTGAAAATCTTAGTAGAGGTGAATAAGGAATGAGCAAAAATTATACAATTGAATTGAAACACATGAATATAACTTACTTGTTGTATTTTACATTTTAAATATTTATATCAAGTTTATGTTATTCAGATTATAGAAATACGACAGAGTTTTACTTAGCGTGCGGTTTTTTTTTTTCCGTGCACAGGCTAGGTACTGTTCGAATTATTCCCGAATCATCATCAAATCACAAATCCCAAGCCCAAGTGTGGTGATATTTTATTTTGAAATGGCATGTACCTAGGGATTTTTTTGTTGATATCATTTATAAGATGTTGTTAACTTAGTTGCTAGTGAAATGATGGTTAAATGTGTATATGGTTGAGGTTGAGGCTATGTTGGTATGCTAGCCTAGTTTATATTTTGGTATATGATAGTTTAAAGTTGGTAGCTTAGCATAATGCTTGGTACGTGCTTAGCTTCATACTTGGTAACTTTAGAAGTTTGGAAGTTAGTTCAAATATGGAAAGTGTGATATGAATGAAAAATTTGAATGTTTGATGTGTTGTTGATGTATTTGAACATATCAAATGTGGTAGCAATGAGGGTACATTGGTTAGGCATATTAGGTGATAAATTTGGTGTATTTTGGGCATGTTTAATCGTGTTTTGAATAGTTTAAACGATTATCAATTGAGTTTCTTAGTGTCCAAGTAAATAGGAAATGATAAGCTTGTGATTTAAGGCACATTTTAGGTCCACACGGCCAGACACACAGGCGTGTAACAGAGTATGGACTATTACTTTGATGCTAATAATTGGAATAGCATTATATGTAATCGAATTCTGACATTCTAGAAGGGATAAATAGTGATAAGAGTGTAGACAGTGGAAGACCAAGTTTAGAAATGCATAGCACAATTTATTATTCGAATGTATAAAAATCTTGCATGAAAGTATCAAATTATTGTAACCTACCCCTGTATATTATAATGTTATTAGTGAGTTTATATGTTGATTATGATTGATTTAATTGTTTGATTAGTTAGTAATGCTCGTGACCTTAATCCGATGATGGAGAGGGGTTAGGGTTGTTACATTTAATTGTATCAGAGCTTGCAGGTTTAGTCGACTCTCAGACTAAATCAAGCTTGGAATTGAGTGTAGAGGTATATGCCATAATTGAGTCGGATTGAGTCGGGATTTAGATGCTGATGATAATTGTTTTTGTTTTATAGTTAAAAGATGGCATATGAATCAGATAATGAAGTGGAACAAGAGTTCTACTTTAGTGATGAGCATAGTGATGATTGTGAGGTAACAGAGTTGCTAAATCTGAATGTTAACCCAACTAGTGCTTAACAACCTAATATTGAGCGAGATGATAATGATAGAGCAGATGATTACATTTACTTAGGGTTATCGTTGATGTATTTTAGCGGGTTACGGGAACTACATCTGCTACAACGCCTGCACCTATCGTTCGACGGGCTCTGATATAAGAATTGTGGAGATATGGTGCCACAGATTTTTTGGGGTTCAAAAGAGTTGATCCTTCCGTAGCTAAAATTTGGATTGAATCACTGAAGTGCATCTTGCAACAACTTGAATGCAACTCGCATGAAAGCGTTATATGTGATGTTTCTTTACTCCAAAGAGAAGCATATACCTGGTGGCAATCAGTTGTCACATACCTGTAAATCAGGCTAATTAATAATTCTTCTAAAAGGAATTACAATAGAAATATGTTGGTGAACTTTATATTGATGATAGAAGACAAGAGTTTTTTTATGCTGAAACAAGGTGGAATGTCTGTGGTTGATTATGAACGAGAGTTTTTGAGACTTAGTAGGTACGCCATTGAGTTTGTGCCGACTTAGCTTGATAGTTGCAAGTGATTTTTGTGTGGTTTACGCAATGAGTTATGGATATAGTTAGAGTATCGCACAGAATTACTGAGTTTGCGTTGAACAAGCAAAGATGGTAGAACAAGACTTCGGACTTGATAAAAAGGCTGAGGTTACTCGAACTTATGGAAAGTGTCACGGAGCTGCTAGTTCAAATCCACAACCGAAGAGATTAAAAGAATTTTGTGGTAGCTGGAGGTCAAAATTTAAGTCAGATAGAGCTGATAGAAACTGTGATCGACAACCGACTGTGTCCACGGGTAGTGTGCGAGGTCTAATCAGGGATATTGATATTTCAATTTGTGAGCACTTCGAGAAAAAGTACTGTGGTGAATGCTGGAAGTTAACTCGAGGTTGTTTTCGTTGTGGATCCACTAAAGATTTTGCTAAAGAATGTCCAAAGAATGAGAAATCTACACATGTTACTTCTGGGAGGTTTGTGCCTGATCCTAGGGGTCGCAGGTGAAGTCGAGGTGATTCATTTTCGAGAGGTGGTGTTAAAAAGGGAAATGATTCTGTTATTCATCAGTCAGAGGCCAGAGTGCCAGCCCGAGCTTATGTTGTGCAGACATGTGAGGATGGCAATGTTAATGATGTTGTAACATGTATCTTTTTATTACATTTAGAACCTATTGATGCTTTGATAGATCCGAGATCTTCGCATTCGTATGTTAATACTGAATTGGTTAAGTCGAGGAAGTTTAAAATCTAAAATGTCTAGAGTATCAATAATGATGTCTAGCCTGTTGGGACAGTCTGTGTTTATGGATCAAGTGTGAAGGAGATGCCTGTTATTGATATGGAATATAACACTCTCTGTTGATTTGTTGATAATGTCGTTTGGTGATTTTGATATGATTTTAGGTATGGATTAGCTTACGGAGCACGGGGTGATTCTAGATTGCCGTAAAAAGATACTTGTTGTTCAGAGTGAAGGCGGTGGTATGATTGAGGTGAATGGTGTTTGAACGAGTGGTTCAACTTGTATCATTTCAGCAACTGGAGTTGATAAACTTCTCAATCAAGGCTGTGAAGCTTTTCTAGCCTATGTTATCAATTCAAATTCTGGTGATAGTCAGTGCAGTAAAATTTGAACTGTTTGCCAATTCCCTAATATGTTTTCCGAAGAATTACTAGGATTACCACCAGATCGGGAGGTTGAGTTCGCAATTGAAGTGTTTCTTGGTTTGGCTCCGGTGTCAATGTCCCCTTTTGTATGGCACGCACTAAGTTGAAAGCATTAAAAGTACAATTGCAAGACTTACTGGATCGTGGTTTTATACGCCCTAGTATTTCAATTTAGGGAGCTCCAGTGCTTTTCGTCAAAAAGAAATATGGCTCGATAAGGCTTTGTATTAACTATCGACAATTGACTAAATTGATGATTAAGAATCGATACCCTTTACCCCGTATTGATGACTTATTCGAATAACTTAAAGGAGCTTCTGTCTTTTCAAAGAAAGATTTGAGATTAGGTTACTATCAGTTGAAAGTGAAAGATAGTGATGTACCTAAGGCGGGGTTTCGTACGTGTTATGGCCACTATGAATATTTGGTGATGCTTTTTAGGATTCCGATGGCATTCATGGATATCATGAATCGTATTTTTCAATCGTATTTGGATTAATTGATGGTAGTTTTCATTGACGATATCTTGATCTATTCGAGAGAAACGATTATATGGAAAGCTTAGTAAGTGTGAGTTTTGGTTATCAGATGTTGTATTTTTGGGTCATCTATAAGAGCAAAGGAAGAAGAGGAGAAGAGAATCGGCTAGCAAAGTTGAAAGAGTTGAGAGAGGGAAGGGATGTGTTCGGCTAACAATCAGGCAAGAAGAAAAACAAAAAGTGATTGCTAAGAGGTAGGGGAGAAAAGCACAAATGGTCAGTAGGGCACTGAACTTGAGCAGAAAAACCAAAATTGAACAAAATGAAAAGTACCCGTAAAAACCCTTAGCAGAATTCAGCTGCCCAGAAAAAGAGTGACAAGAACCCGAAACCACTTGTTAGAAGCCGAAAAAGAGAAGAGTAAAGAAAACTCACCCACAGCCGAAATCCCTGAGTGGTCAGAGTACCTATTCGGCTACAACTCCCCTACTTTCAAATCCTATAAAATCTTCCTAAAAACACTCCACCATTATCTCCTCAACCACCTATTCAAACACTATTCAAACACCTCAATTTCAGTCAACCTAGGACACTTCCAGAACACTTGTAGCAAAATAAAATGCTCTTTTTGCATCGTCGAGCCTCGAACCTTAGACCCAAAGGCACACTCCACACGCCCCTTTACCACTAGGCTAGCAATCAAGCAAGAAGAAAAAGAAAAAGTGATTGCTAAGAAGTAGGGGAAAAAAGCACAAATGGTCAGTAGGGCACTGAACTTAAGTAGCAAAACCGAAATTGAACAAAATGAAAAGTACCCGTAAAAACCCTTAGCAGAATTCGGTTGCCTAGAAAAAGAGCGACAAGAACCCGAAACCACTTGTTAGAAGCCAAAAAAGAGAAGAGCAAAGAAAACTTACCCACAGTCAAAATCCCTGAGTGGTCAGAGTACCTAGTCGACTATAACTCCCCTACTTTCAAATCCCACAAAATCCTCCTAAAAACACTCCACCATTATCTCCTCAACCATCCATTCAAACACTATTCAAACACTTCAATTTCGATCAACCTAGGACACTTCCACAACACTTGTAGCAAAATAAAATGCTCATTCTGTATCGTCGAGCCTCGAACCTCAGACCCCAAGGCACACTCCACACGCCCCTTACCACTAGGCTAGCAGACTTTTTTTTGTCATGTTTTACTCACATTAATTAAAAAGCTTACTAACTAAAGGCAAATGTTTATTTCTTAAAAAAAAAAATGTTTTCAAATGCCCAAGCTTGAACCCAAGACTTCTCAGGTACTTCCCAAGACACTTAACCACTGAAGCAAGTATATATTTATGCAACATAATATACGTAAATAAATATCTAAATTTTAGGGCGTTATAACTCTACCCCCTAAAAGAAAATTTCGGCCTCGAAATTTACGTGGTCAAAATAGATGAGGGTATTGTTGTTGCATTGCCTCCTCAGGTTTCCATGTGGCCTCCTCAGAATTGTGATTACGCCAAAGTACCTTAACCAGTGGAACAGACTTTTTCCTCAGGACCTTAACATCATGGTATAGGATCTGAACCAGCTCCTCCTCAAATGTCAGATCTGGTCTAACATCAATCTCCCTAGTCGAGATAACATGTGTGGGATCAGAGTGATAGTGCCTCAACATAGAGACGTGGAACACAACATGAATCCGGTTTAACTCTGGAGGTAACTCAAGCTGATAGGCAACCGGTCCCACAAGTTTCTGTATGCGATAAGGCCCAATGAACCTAGGGCTTAGCTTGCCCTTCCTTCCAAACCTCAGTATCTTCTTCCATGGCGAGACCTTGAGAAATACTAAGTCTCCCACAGAATACTCAATCTCCTTACATTTCAAATCTGCATACGACTTCTGTTTTTCTGATGCCGCCTTTAATCGATCCCGAATTAGTCTAACTTTATCCTAGGTATTAGAAACCAACTTAGGGCCCAGAACATGCCGCTCGCCCAACTTAGTTCAACATAAAGGAGTACGACACCTACGACCATATAATGCCTCATAAGGTGCCATCTGTGTGCTAGACTGGTAGCTAATGTTATACTCAAACTCTATTAATGGCAAATAATCCTCCCAACAACCTCGGAACTCTATCACACAACTCCTTAACATGTCCTCCAGTACCTGAATCACCCTCTCTGACTGACCATCTGTCTGAGGATGGAACGCAGTATTGAAGTCCAACCTTGTACCCAATACTTCATGCAGCTTCTTCTAGAACCGAGACGTAAAGCGAGGATCTCTATCAGATATTATAGAAATTGGTACCTCATGCTGTTACACTATCTCAGAAACATACAGTTTAGTCAGCTTCTGCAACGAGTAATCAGTACAAATAGGTATGAAATGGGAAGATTTGGTCAATCGATCCACGATGACCCATACTGAATCCTTCCTAGTTGACGTTAAGGGTAGCCCACTTACGAAGTCCATAATCACTCTTTACCACTTCCAAAGCAGAATCTTAACTGGCTGAAGCAACTCTGAAGGTAACTGATGTTCAGTCTTAAGCTGCTGACAAGTAAGGCATTTACTCACAAAGTCGGTAACTTCACGCTTAAGACCTGGCCACCAATATAACTCCCTAAGGTCTCGATACATCTTATTCCCGCTGGGATACATAGCATAAGGACTACTATGCACCTCTCACAGTATAGACTTCCTCAATTTAGTATCCCTCGGTACACAGACTCTACCACGGAAATACAGTACCCCTTCGTTATTTAGTCCAAAATCTGAAGTTTCCCCTCTCTCAATTTGTGGGAATCGAAGACTGTTTACCCTTAATCTGCTCAATCCACGCCGGTTTAACCTAAAGTTCGGCCAACAGACTACCATTATCAAATAAGCTGAGACGAGCAAACATTTCCCTCAGATCCGTCATAGTCCTACGGCTCAGTGCGTCAGCTACCACATTAGCCTTACCAGGATGATATTCAATCAAACAGTCATAATCCTTAAGCAGCTCAATTCATTTACGCTGCCTAAGATTTAGCTCCTTCTGAGTGAGGAGATACTTGAGGCTTTTGTGATCCGTGTAGATGATACACATCTCACTATACAGGTAATGCCTCCAAATTTTCAGTGCGAAAACCACTACGGCCAACTCCGAGTCATGCCTCGGATAATTCTCCTCATGAGTCTTAAGCTGACGAGATGCATATGCCACCACCTTACTCTGTTGCATCAACACACAACCCAAACTAACGTATGATGCATCGCTATAGACTGTAAATTCTTTCCCAGACTCTGGCTGTATCAAGACAGGGGCCTCAGTAGAAACTTTCTTAAGTTTCTCAAAACTTTTTCCTGAGCATCAGTCCAGTTAAACGGCACACCCTTACGTAACAACTTAGTCAGAGGTGCAAAAATCAATGACAACCCCTCAACAAATCATCTATAATACCCTGCCAGACCTAGAAAACTTCGAATCTCAGATACCGTCTTAGGCAGCTTCCAATCCAAAACAGCTTCAATTTTTCGAGGGTCAACCCTGATCCCTTCAGCAGATACCACATGGCCCAAAAATGTTACCTCCCGTAACCAAAACTCACACTTACTGAACTTGGCGTATAGTTATTTCTCCCTCAGAATCTGCAGAATAATTCGAAGATGTGCATCGTGCTCATCTATAGTTTTTGAATACACCAAAATATCATCTATAAACACCACTACCAACCGGTCAAGATAGGGCTGGAATACTCGGTTCACCAAATCCATAGAAGCTGCTGGTGCATTCATCAGTCCAAACGACATTACTAGGAAGTCATAATGACCATAACGAGTCATAAATGTTGTATTATAAACATCAGCCTCTTTGACTCTCAGTTTATGGTACCCAGATCGAAGATCTATCTTAGAGAAAACTGAAGCACTACAGAACTGGTCGAATAGATCGTCAATCTTCGGTAGAGGGTACTTATTCTCAATAGTCAATTTATTCAGTTGCCGGTAATCGAAGGACATACGCATGGATCCATCATTCTTTTTTACAAATAAAACCGGTGCTCTCATGGAGACACACTAGGACGGATGAACCCTAGATCTAGTAATTGTTGAGTCTGAGCCTTAAGCTCCACTAGCTCCTTTGGTGTCATTCTATAAGGGGCGATGGACACTGGAGCTGGACCCGAGAGGACCTTAATCTCGAACTCAACTTCTCAGTTTGGAGGTAACCCCGATAGCTCATCGAAAAATACGTCTGAAAAGACCTTAACTAGACCTTAACTATTTTGATATCTTTAACAGAAGAAACCTCAAAATAAAAAATACCGATGTAGGCTTGATACGCCTCACAACCCTTATGAACCAACTTCTCGGCCCTTAGTGCAATAATCACATTCGACAGATAATTTCGACGCTTTCCAATTACCACTACTTCGTCACCCTCCGCAGTTTTTAGTACCATCCATTTGGTAGCACAGTCCAAGTTCACCTGATGTTTAACTAACCAGTTCATTCCCAATATTAAATCAAATTCTCCGAAAAGGAGTTCCATTAAATCCGCATAAAAGATAGTTCCTTGAACTTCTAAAGGCACATCTTTGAACAATTTATTTACCTTCACAGACTACCCTAACAGACTCAATACAGTAACCTCATTTGCGGTACTTTCAACCATTATACCCAAAGTTTCAGATACAGTACATGCTATATAGGAATCTATAGACCCAACATCAATCAGTGCAGTATAAGGTACATTATGAATTAAGAACGTACCCATAATAACATCTGGGGCGTGTCCGTTTTTCTGTTGACGTGCAGCATATACCAGAGCTGGCTGTTTTGCCTCAGTACTACCGGCACTTTTGCCTGGTGCCCTCTGACCACGACCCATACCATTACCACCTCTGGCCTGGCCACGACCTCTTGGTGGTTGCTAAACATCCATCGGCGGCTGTACATTACCCAAACCAGTAGCTTGCATCTGCTCATGCCTCCGTGGACAATCTTTGATACGGTACTCCAAAGATTCACACCTAAAGTATGCCCCGATCCTTCTCCAGCACTTGCTCTATTGGCGTCTTCCACATTCAATACAGGGCTACGGTCTAGTAGCAGCAACATGGGTCCCAACTCTGACCGGCCCATCAACTCTGGCTTTTTCTTTAGGCCTCATAACTGAAATTGAGGGCTCTCAAACCCTCTTGTTCCTAGCTCTGTCCTTCTCACGGTTCTGGTGCTCAACGCGCCTTACATCCTCGACGATATTCGCCTTTTCCTTTAACACATCAAAATCTCGCTCGCACTGTGAAGCTATTAAAACCAATAAATCATCCTTGAGGCCATCCTTGAATCGAACATAACAATCATATTCAGTAGCCACTATCTCACGCGCATAACGGTTAAGTCGTAAAAATTCAGCCTCGTATTCAGCCACCGATTTATCTCCCTAAATCAAATTTCGAAACGCTCTCTTTCGAGCATCCACATAACTAGCGCCCACATATTTTTCCTGGAAAGCAGTCTTGAAAAATTCCAAGGTCAACCGGTCTGCCTGAGTACCGTCTTTAACTGTAAGCCACCACTGATCGGCTTATTCTCGCAGCAGTGACACCACACCTTTTAGTTTCTGCTCGAGGGTGTAGTTGAGGTCATCCATTATCCTCTCCGTGGCCTCAATCCAATATTCAGCCACATTAGGGGCAACTCCAGTAATACCCCTAAAAATCTCAGCCCTATTAAATCGGAGTCATTCTGTAACTGACCCACGGACCACAGTACCCGTATTGGGCCCAGCGACCCTCTCCAGAATCCGTAGCATTACTTAGGATAGTGCGTCGTCCCCAACCGCCCAATCATGAGACCCAGTCTCAGTTACAGGTGAAGGCGGTGCCTCTCTAGCTTTAACATTAGACATGTGGCTCGATGACGAAGATCTAGCCCGAGCACCTCCACGGCCTTTGCCGCGGACTCTTCCACGAGTACCTCTGGTGCTTATTATTGATTGATGCTTTTATTTGTATTAACAAATTTATGCATCAATTTATAGTTCCAGTGTTTATTACAGGATATTTTATGAAAAGTTGTTTCAGTATTTCAGTGTTCGTTTTCGTAGTTCGCTGACTTACTACAGTTTTAGTTTACCCTAAACAGAGCATTCCAGTACAGTCTACTACCTATAGTAATCTCAGTATTTCAGTTTAAACTGACAGTAGTTTCATAGGACTTACAGAAACGGCGCTGGAGACTCGGTAAACCACACGTTCAGTAAAATTATTTTAAAATACCCTCCAGTCATGTGAAACAGTTCTTTTGAAAATTTCAAGTTCTTAGAGAAAAACCAAATCCACAGCCGAGTTTTGCAACATAGCTCTGTTACAACTAAATGTAATACCCCAAACCCAGCCTAGAAGTTATGGCCGAATCTGGCGGTGTCACATGAAAGTGTTTTTCGTAGAATAAAATTTCGTTGAAAAACCCTATTCTGTATTAAACGTTTTTGTAATCTTAGCTAGTATTTAGGACGTCTTGTTCAGTGTCAAAACCCAAATTGTTTAGTAAAAATTTTAATCAAATTAAATCGTAGTTACCTTTTAAAACGTTATTTGTTGCGAAACCTTTTTGAAATATGTTGCGTACTTGTGGTGTTTTGAAAAGCATTTAACTTTTTGAAAACCCGTGTCCTACTACTAACAAATATGAATCATAGTAAACAAATCCCAAATTATAAGTTAAAAATTTAAGAGGCCTTATTACATAACCAAATACCCAAATTAAATTGGAAAATAAAATTTAATAAAAAGTTCATGCAGTTGTGTGGCTACCTTTGAGTCCTTCACAGCATCGACCCGTCTAAGACTTGGGAATACCTGCACAGTTAAACAGAAGGGTGAGTTTATGAAAACTCAGTGTGTAATCCCTTAACAACAGTCAGTCATACAGTAGACATTTACAGTCTAGGTCTAAGCCTGTTTCAGTAACAACTTAATTTCAGTTAGGGTTTTGGCCCATTTCAGGATCAGAATCAGTGTGGGCTTTAGCCCAATTCAGTAGCGGTCAAAGTATAGATATGAAATCAGAAATCCTACCCCACCAGCCTCTACACACCACTCCGCCTAGCCTTACACACTATGTGGGGATAAAATCAACCAGCCCATCCCTATACCCCAAAAATAGCGCTGGTGGCAGCACTAAACAGAAATTGCAGCAGAGTTGATAGTACAGTACACTTCCTCCAAACGTAATAACCCATCCTCATGCAACATATCATGATATTATGCATGTATACAACATGTATAAAATGACATGCTCAATACAGTCAAACATCTCATAAGGGAATAATAGTCATTTTACCTAATAGGGGCATAACAGACATTTATAAATTTTAGGGTCGAGGTATACTTATCGACCCAACAGTAGGTCCACAGTCGCCTCGAGCGACCCGTACCTTATCAGACAAACAGTGAAAATGGGCCCAAGGCTCATAATGTGGCCCACATGGGCCCACACGCCTGTTTGGCCCACCAACCCAAATATGCCCTTGGCCATATAGACTATACAGTTTGGCACAATATTTTTCATTCGTCTGTGTGGTTTACTCGTGTGGGGCCCACATGGCTCATTTTGGCCCAACGTGGCCCAATGCGACCTAAACCTATGAAATCACTGATGGTGGCCTTTACGATCAAATGCCCACGTTTATGCGTTCAGATTACCACATGAGTAAGCGCACGCTCGTGTAGGGTCGACGATCACCTATTTCTGCTTTTGCTGATTTACGATTATAGTAGTATGATTACAAACCTTGTTGCGAAACGGCGCAGAAACCTACGAGCACCAACCCTACATTCAATCAAGACCCTTTATTAGACCTTAATCAACAAGGTTAAACACCCTATTTCTATTATTCATTTCAAAATCATATTGATACTTGCCTTGATTGAACGAGTGTGGTTTTAGCCTGCTTAAGCCGCTGAAAAAGGTTGATAACAAACTCTTTGATGGCTATCTGCATAATAAGCGAATCTATTACTCATGTATGCTTATACATATAGGTTTAATCAACGTATACCAGCCTATAGAAAATGCAAACCTAAAAAAAATAAGAGAAAGAAGTATTCAACCACTACTAAAGAATCCAAGCCAAAATACCTCGGTTCAATACAATATCAACGAATAGCGTTACCTTCGATCGAGAGACGAGAGAAAGGTTCTGATCTTTTCTATAGCACTAGAGAACTCCTTCACTCTACAAGAAGTACTAAAACCAGAATGAACACTATAACCAAGAGAAAAGATGAGAATCAACATTCAGAAAAAAGAAGAGGAAAGCCGAAAAAGTAGAGACAAAATAGAGACTTACCATTCAATATTCGACCACCACACCAGTGAAAAGGGTATGGATTGAAAGATACAAAGAAGGAGAACAATCGATCTATAAAAGCAAAAGGAAAAGAGGAGAAGAGAATCGGCTAGCAAACCCGAAAGAGTTGAGAGAGGGAAGGGATGTGTTCGGCTAACAATCAGGCAAGAAGAAAAAGAAAAAGTTATTGCTAAGGGGTAGGGGAGAAAAGCACAAATGGTCAGTAGGGCACTAAACTTGAGCAGCAAAAACGAAATTGAACAAAATGGAAAGTACCCGTAAAAACCTTTAGTAGAGTTCGACTACCCAAAAAAAGAGTGACAAGAACCTGAAACCACATGTTAGAAGCCGAAAAAGAGAAGAGCAAAGAAAACTTACCCATAGCTGAAATTCCTAAGCGGTTAGAGTACCTATTCGGCTACAACTCCCCTACTTTCAAATCCCATAAAATCTTCCTAAAAACACTCCACCATTATCTCCTTAACCACCCATTCAAACACTATTCAAACACCTCAATTTCAGTCAACCTAGGATACTTCCACAGCACTTGTAGCAAAATAAAATGCTCCTTCTGCATCGCCAAGCCTCAAACCTCAGACCCCAATGCACACTTCACACGCCCCTTACCACTAAGCTAGCTGGCCCTTTTTTTTGTTATGTTTTACTCATATTAATTATAAAGCCTACTAACTAAAGGTAAAGGTTTATTTCTTAAAAACAAAAATTTTTGCAAATGCCCAGGCTTGAACCCAAGGCTTCTCAGGTATTTCCCAAGACACTTAACCTCTGAAACAAGCATATATTTATGCAACACAACATACGTAAATAAATATCTAAGTTTTGGGGCATTACAATTTTGTTGGAAGTATTTCTTAAAGTTTTACCTTGGAAGAAAATTTTGAGATTTGGCCGAAAAGGGAAACTGAGTCCTCGTTTTATTGGACCATTAGAGATCATAGAAAAAGTAGGACCAGTTGCATATCGTTTAGCTCTACCTGCGGAATCACAGAAAATGCATGATGTTTTTGATGTTTCAATGCTTAAAAGATATCGATCGGATCTGTCTCACGTTATTTCTATAGAATAAATTAAAATTTAGCCTGACTTATCTTATGAAGAAGAACTGGTCAAAATTTTGGCTCGCAAGGTGAAAGAATTACTTAATCAACATGTTCAGATAGTAAAAGTTCTACGGCGTAGCCATAGTGTCGAGGAAGCGACTTGGGAACAGGAAGGGACGATGAGATCTCAATTACCCCATCTCTTTTCAAGTAAATTTCGGGGATGAAATTTTATTATAGGGAGAGAATTGTAATGACCTGGTAGTCAGGGGTGTCAAAAAGTGTATTACCGGGATTTCACTCTCGTAAATTGGAATCGTAAATATTTATTGTATTTGTATAGTTAATTTGGTTTCGGTAAAATGAAATTGCATGAATTAAAAGTATAGGGTGAAAACTGAATTGTAAATTGAATTAAACTAAAGGGGCTAAAATAACAATTAAACCATTTAATAAATGGTTGTGTATAGCTAGTCGAATGTGGCTAAGTAAAAATGCATGTATATATTATATTATATATATATGTATTAACATTTATGTATAAATATTTATTGTAATAATAATTAAAATTAAAGTTATAATAAAAGAATTAATAAAAGTAAGTGGAAACATGCAAAATTAAGAAAGAAAAGAAAAGAAAGGGAGAAAGGAGAAAATGCACTACCTAAGGGCTTCAAGCTTTCAAATTTTAATTGGTTAGTCAATTTAGTCCCATTTTCTTGTAATTTTTATATTTTTGGAGTCCCGGCACTTAGGGCTACCCGACCCATATTGTAATTTTTAGTATTGTTCAAGATTTTAGATGTTGACATTATTAAATAGTTTAAGTATTACTGATTAAATAGATAGATTTTTAAGTTAGAAATGGAAAAGGACTAAATTGTGGAATTAATTATTGATTTTGAAGTATAGGGACTAAATTGTGAGAAATTCAAAATTATGGGGTCGAATTGGAAAAGAAGAAGCTAAATATGGTCTAGAGTGAAATTAGTACAAAAATATGAAGTTAAATGTAACGACCCGATAGTCACGGGTGTCGAAAAATGTATTTTCGAGACTCCGTTTCCGTAAATTAGACTTGTAAATATTTATTAGTAATATTTACAAAGTTAGATGTGTGGTTAATTAGGTTTTGGTAAGGTGAATTTGCATGGATTAAGAGTAATTAGATAAAAGAACTAAATTGTATAAAGGGTGAAAGTTGAATTATAGATTAAAGAAAACTGAAAGGACTAAAGAAGTAATTATGTCATTGCTCATAAATGAGGCGACATAAATATATTATTATAAAATTTAAAGTAAAAATATATATTATAATATTATATAATATTAAAACTTAATGTTTAAGTATATATGTTATATATTATATTATAATATAAAATAAATAAATAAAAGAAATAGAAATAGAAAAAGAAACAAAGAACAAACGAAGTAGGAAGAAAAAGAAAGAAAGGAGAAAACTAGGGTTTCAAAGTTCAAATTCCATTGGTTAGTCAATTTAATCATTTTTCTTGTAATTTTTATGTTTCTAGAATCTCATTATTAAATACTACCCGACCCATGTCAAAATTTTAGAAATTATTGAGTGTTTAGATGTTGTTAATGCTAAATAATTTTTGTATTAGGGACTAAATTGATAGATTTTTAAATGAGAAATGAAAAAAGATTAAATTGTATAACAAATAGTAAATTTTGTGTAATAGGGACTAAATTGTGAAAATTTTAAAATTTAGGAATTTATGTGAAAATAGGGATTTGAATTTAGTCTAAATTGAAATTTGCATGAAAATAAAGAGTTAAATGTGAAGAATAAAAGTTAGTCTCGATTTAGGGACTAAATTGGAAATTAGGTAATATTTGAGTAAAAAATTGAAATGTTCAATATGAAATTGTATTGTGTTGTATTGATGATTTTTAATTCTTTTAATTCTGTAGCTAACGTCGTACTAGAACCCTAACTAAAAAGGGAAAAGATAAAGTCAACGAGGAATAGCTCAGAATTTCTCGTTTGTATTTCTATAATCCGGAACTAGTTATAACTGCCGTATTTTTAATTTAATGCATATGGCAAGTGTTGAGGTGAGTATTTAACACTTTGACTTTGAATTGAATTAAAGTTGATTGAATGGAATGAATATATATATGTGCAAATATGATAATTGAATACTGATTGTATTTGAAAAGTGAATTGAAACCCTATTAATTATATCGAGCTGAGTCGGATATAGATGGCATGCCATAGGATTGGAAGAGTTCAGATTTCTTTGACTTTGAGTCGATGAGACACTGGGTGTCAATTTACTACTTTGGATTAATTTGATGAGGCACTGGGTGTCAATTTACTTCAGTTTAGTTGATGAGACACTGGGTGTCAAATTATTACTTCGAATTATCCAATGAGGCACTGGGTGCTAAACTGATGTGTTTTGGTTGGATCCGTGTATCCGTCCAAGTCTGAGTTGTGTTAATAGAGGTAATTAATCGAAATGGTATTATAATTGATGTTAGATGATATTGTATGTGGAATGAAATTGAGACACATGAATTGTGTATTCATGATTCGAATATGGAAGGAACACTATTGTTGTTTAAATGATATGTGTATTATATTATGAAAAACTATTACATAGTAAATGATGAGAATTGAGTATGGTATGAATGATGTATTTATGAATTGAATATTGAATGACTAATGTCATTGCATGAATAAATGTTGTTTTTTTAATTCAATTGTGCATATTATATTATTTTTTCTATAAGTATTCAGATTATAGAAATACTATTGAGTTTTTATTCAGTGTACAGTTTTGTTTTCCATGTGTAGGTTAGGTACTTAGTATTGATTGTCAATTTAGCATCCAACAACAGTCCTGAACTCAAACGTGGTGATGTTTATCCTTTTTGTGTCAGCATGTACCTAGGGTGTCTAATTATTAGTCATTTTGTGGATTGATTGTAAATAAGATTATAAGTTAATATTGGTTGGTTATATACATATAAATATGTGTTTATGTTTGAGGTCATATTATGACATGTTTAAGTTAATGTTTAAATGAACATGAAATAGGCAAAATAGATTGAATTTGGTATTTTACAAATTAGATTTGAATGATATTATATTGATATGTTTTGTTGGTATAATTGTGGTACCTATGAAGGTACATTAGTTAGATATCTAGGATGATTGTTTTGACAAAATTTGGATGTGTTCGATTGTGTTTTGAATTGGTTAAATAAATTTTTTTTGAGTTGCTTATTGTCCAAGTTTGCAAGGAATGGTAAACTTATTGTTTAAGGTTCATTTTGAGTCCACACGACCAGACACACGGGCGTGTGACTGGACAATGTGGGACAGACGGCTAGTACATGGGTGTGTGAGGCCATTTCGAAAGGGCACACGGTCTGGCACACAGGCATGTGGCTTGGCCTTGTGACCCAAGTCAGAGAGTTACATGGGTATAGACACGGGCTGGGACACGGCTGTGTGTCACTGTTTCGAATACCCACACAGCCTAAGACATGGGCGTGTCTCCTGACCGTGTGAGTCATACGGCCTGACCACACGACCATGTGAACCCTGCAATTTTGAAAATTTTTAATATTTTGCGAAAATTTCTTTAAGTTTCCGAATTAGTCACAATTTGTTTCTAACATGTACTTTGGGCCTCGTGGGCTCGAATAAGGGACAATATGTATGAGTTTGATTGATTTTGACTTGAATTTTATATGATATGAAATGTTTTGAAATTATGTCTGTTTGATCGGTAATGCTCTGAAACCCTATTCTGACGACAAATGTGAGTTAGGGGTTTTACATTAAATGTGATAATTAAAATTAGTCTCGATTTAGGGACTAAATTGAGGAATAAGCAAAATATAGTGTGAAAATTGAAATTTAATGTGAAACTGAAATGTGTAATATTAATGTGATTTAATTGTTTTATCCTTGTAACATTCTAAATTTCTGTAATTTCGGCTTTTGTAAAATTGAAACATAGGAAAATATCTAAATATTTTTTTACATGAATTTGCATAATATCTGTCTGCTTTTGTATTTAAGTGCTTTGGGGTGTGTTAGGGAAGTCCCAAGTTCAAGTCTCAACTTGGGCAAAATTTTGATTTTTTTTTTAAAATAAAGCCTGGCTTTTGGTTAGTGGGCTTATAAGAATTTATTGGTAAAAACTTAACAGAATGGGCCTGCTGGTCTAGTGGTTATGTGGCGAGGGTTTATGCTAGAGGTCCTGTGCTCGAATCATGGCTTGGGCATTATTTTTGCCAGTAAGGCCGTGATAGAATTGGAAGTGAACTAAAACACTGTAGTGGTAGGGTTTATCAGATTTATCTGAGTAGTTTCCCCATAAAAAACTCTCTCTGCTGAAATTCTCTACTACTTTTCCCCTCTCCACGTTCTTTTTCTTTTCTTTTTGCCGAAATTTCCTTAGTTTCCTCCCATTCATTTTGATTTCATATTAACGGGCTTCTGCTGTTCACTGACGTTCTCCTCATTGGTAAGTTTCTGCTTGTCGTTCGTAAACATCGTTTTGATTAAAAGATTAAGGGGGAATTTTCTTTGGGTGTTTAGTTATAGATTAAGGGGTTATTCTTCGTTCCTGAATAGCGAGTTAAGCGCGTAGTATTCGCTAGTTTTCGCTCGAGGTAAGGAAATTTAATGATTTCAAGGCAGAATACCTCATTTAGTTTCAATCGAAAATTGTTTAAATGACTAATATAGGTCTCGAAATTGTCAAATATAGGTTCTGGAGTACTCGAGATTGCGTTAGGCTTCAATCGAAACCAGGTGTGTGCCCCAATCGATCTAAAATCGTGTTTCGGTGAAAATAAAAAACGCTACTGTCAATGCTACACGGCCGTGTGGACTGCCTGTATGGCGAGACATGACCGTGTGGTCGACAAAGTAGGCCGTGCGTGCACCACACGGGCACGGCGGACACGGGTGTGTGAGGTTGACCGGCCCGTGTGCGAGGCACGGGCTTGACTAATTTGGCCGTGTGGGCTACATGGGTGTGTGGGCCACACGGGTGAATCACACAGGTGTAGGGGATCTTAGGCCAGACCATGTGATCCACACGGGCAAGGCCAATCTGGGTTGTGTGAGCTACATAGGCGTGTAGGCCTATACGGGTAGGGCATACGGGCGTGTGAGCCCGATTTGTTTGAAATGTTCTGTAGGGTTGCACGGGTCGCCCAAGTCAACTGTGACCTGATTGTTGGGTCAGTAAGCATTACTTAGACCCCTATACTCTGATCTGATACTAAGATGTATGTAAAAGCATGATAATTTGAGCATGTGTATCTGTTCTGATTTGATGGTGATGTTATGATCCATTATCTGCACATGGCATGCCATATTATTTATGTTGCATTGCATTGGGTTGGGTTATTGTTGAAGAGAAGGAAGACTGAAAAGCTATTAGCCTATCATCTGACAGCTATGCTGCATATATCTGATACGTGCCGTATATGGTACTACTTGGTGTGTAGGGTGGGAGGGGTTGATTTTATCCCCATACTTGATGTGTAGGGTTGGGTGAGTCAATTTTATCCCCACATAGTGTGTTGGGTTGGACGGAGATGGTGTGCAGGGTTGGTGGGCATTGCTGTTTTGATTGATATGCATGTATATCTGTATGGGCTAAAGCCCAAATGTATCTAATACTGTTCTGAGTGGGCTAAGGCCTACACTGATTTTGTTAAGAGCTCAGGCTCGATTATGACTATTTGACTACTACCTGTTTACATACATGTTTTACTGTGGGGATGTACACACTGAGTTTTTGAAAACTCACCCCTTATTTTATTTGTCATCGTAATCCCAGCAAAGTAGTTGGATCGGTCAATGGAAGGCTCGACAAATGACCAACTGCTACATACACTTTAGTTTTAAAGGTTTTTAATGCTTTTATTATTTTAATTACTATAGTTGGAGGTAATTATTTAATTTTTGATATTAGACTGTTTGGTTTAAGTTCAGATTTTTTAAATAATGTTTATAGATTTTGGAACTGCAACTTTATTTGTTCTTAAGCTTCCGCAAACTAAGAAATATTTTCAAGCAAATTAATTAATACATGTTTTCTGAGTTAAGTAAATGGTGGTAACTGGAACGATTTTTGGGTAAACACGGTTTTAAACACATTCTCATGTGACTTCGTCAGATTCGATCATAACGTCTAGGCTGGGTTTGGGGTGTTACATTTAGTGGTATCAGAGTCAGATTACAAAACTCGGCTGTGTATTTGGGTTTCAAAATTTGGTTTTAAGAAAATGATATGTAAAGCGATTTGAAATATTTTTGATAACAAGTATACGGTACACCGAGCCTCCAGCATTGATTTTGTAAGTACTCTGAAACTCTGATATGTACTATTTGAAACCCTGCCTATACTGAAATTTTGTGTGTATCTGTCAGAAACACTGTATAGGTGTGATGGAACTGCTATAAGTAGTATTCTACTGGAACGCTTTAGGTAGTGTAAATTGGAAACCATAGTGAGCTTATTACTCGCGATAACTAACTCTGAAACTCTAATACTATTCTGCATAAAATATTTATTAATAATTATTGGATCTGTAAACTGATTTGCATAAAACTCTTAATACAGATTAATTCGTTAGTTACGATGAGCACACGTAGTACTCGTGGACGGGGTACTAGGGGCCGAGGTAGAGGTCGTAGAGAGATTCGAGCTGAGTCTTTCGCACCTGATACGATTCTTAATCTGGACACTAGCGAGACGCCGATGTCACCTGTTACTGAGGCTGGTGCTGAGTCTCATGACCGTGCAGCTAGGTACGATGCACTGTCCTAGGCCATGCTGCGAATTTTAGAGAGGGTCGCTAGTACTAATACTGAATTTGGAGGTCGTGGGACGGTTACAGAACGACTCAAGTCGAATGGGGCTGAGATATTTAGGGGCATCACTAGAGTTGCTTCGAGTGTAACCGAGTACTAGACGGAGGCCGCGGAGCGTATCATGGACGATATGGACTTTTCTGATGAGCAAAAACTCAAGGGGGCTGTGTCATTGCTGCGAGATGAGCTGTATCAGTGGTGGCTGACCGTTAAAGAGGGCACTTAGCCGGATCTACTGACTTGGGATCTGTTTAAGACTACCTATCAAAGTAAGTACGTGGGAGCCAGCTAAAGTGATGCTAGGCGACGTGAGTTTCTAAATCTCACTCAGGTTGACCGTTCAGTGGCTGAGTACGAGGCCAAGTTTATTAGATTGAGCCGTTATACGAGGGGCATGGTGACGACTGAGTATGAGTGCTGTGTCTAATTTGAGGTTGGTCTACGAGACAATCTGCGAGTTCTGATAGCTCCACAGAGGGAGCAGGATTTCTCAGCCTTGGTTGAGATGGCCAAGATTGCCGAGGAGGTGAAGCACTCTGAGCGCCAAAACTGTGAGAAGGGGAAAGCTAAGAGGGATTTTGGGCACTCGAATACTGAGATGAGGCTTAAGAAAAAGGCCAAGACTGATGGGCCCGTGAGAGCGGGGCCTACTATTGCTATTCTTGATGGGGTAGCGATGTGCCAACTCTATAATAGACGTCATCTAGGCAAGTGTTGGAGGGCTACTGGAGCTTGTTTGAGGTGTGGCTCAACTGAGCATCGTGTTAAGGATTGTCCATTGAGGAGTAATCATTTGTAAGCTTCAGTTGTTGAGACTGCACAGTTGCCGAGAGGGGTACAACAGCCACCTAGGGGCCGAGGATACGCTAGGGGTGGTAATGGTAGGGGTCGAGGTCAGGGAGCACCAGGTAGAGGTGCTGGGCTGACTGAGGCAAGGCAGCCTACCCTTCTGTACGTTGCACGTCACCGTGAAGATAGAGGTGCTCCGGACTTCATCACGAGTATGTTCTTTATTTCTAATGTACCTTATGTTGCACTGGTAGACATAGGTTCTACAAATTCCTATGTTGCATGTTCTGTGTCTAAGACTTTGGGAATTCTGTGTGAGAGAAATTCTAGTGAGATTTCAGTGGTGAGTCCGTTGGGGCAGTCTATTAGGGTTAGTAAACTGTTTAGAGACGTTCCATTGGAATTCCAAGGGACGATATTCTTAGCTGATCTTATGGAACTTTCGTTTGGGGAGTTCGACTTAATTCTAGGCATGGATTGGTTGGTGAAGCATCGTGTAAGTCTGGATTAAATTTAATAGAGAGTTGTTCTGTAGACCGAGGAGGATAATGAGTTAGTCGTGATTGGAGGACGACGAAATTAGCTGAGTAATGTGATATCTGCGTTAGTAGTAGAGAAGCTTGTGAGAAAGGGATGTAAGGCATACTTGGCCTACATCAGTGTTTTTGATTTTATGGACTTATCGGTGAAGGACATCCGTGCCGTGAAGGACTTTCTAGATGTTTTTTCAGAGGAACTACCAGGATTGCCTCCGAGTCGTGAGGTAGAATTTGGGATTGAGTTGATTCCTGGTACAGCTCTGGTGTCTATTGCCCCTTATCGAATGGCACCAAAGGAGTTGGCAGAACTAAAGGCTCAAATTCAGGAGATGTTGGATCGTGGGTTTCTTTGTCCCAGTGTGTCTCCATAGGGAGCACCTGTTCTGTTAATAAAAAGAAGAACGGTACGATGAGGATGTGTATCAATTACCGTCATTTGAATAAGTTGACGATTAAGAATAAATACCTACTTTCGAGGATAGACAATTTATTCGATCAGTTCATAGGGGCTTCTGTGTTCTCCAAGATCGATCTACGATCAGGTTATCATCGGTTAAGGGTCAAGGAGGCCGATGTGCATAAGACGACATTTAAGACTCGTTATGGACATTACGAGTTCTTGGTTATGCCCTTTGGGTTGACTAATGCACCAGCGGCATTCATGGACTTGATGAATCGTGTGTTTCAGCCCTACTTAGACCAGTTTGTGGTGGTGTTTATTGATGACATCTTGATTTACTCTAAGTCTGAGGACGACCACGATGAGCATCTCAAGGTTGTTCTGCAGATCTTTCGTGAGAAACAGCTTTAGCAAAGTTCTCTAAGTGTGAGTTTTGGCTTCAGGAAGTAATCTTTTTAGGACATGTGGTGTCTGCTGGGGGGATTCGTGGTGATCCTCATAAGATTAAGGCTGTGTCAGATTGGAAACAGCCGAAGAATGTGTTAGAGATCTACAGTTTTCTCTTACTGGCAAGATATTACCGCAGTTTCGTAGAAGGGTTTTCTTTGATTGCAACGCCGTTGACTAAGTTACTACGTAAAGGAGTTTCTTTTGCTTGGACTGACACATACGAGGAGAGGTTCGAGAAGCTCAAGACAGTTTTGACTCTGGCTCCAGTTCTGATACAACCTGAGCCTGGTAGGGACTTTATGGTTTACGGTGATGCATCACATGTGGGTTTGGGTTGTGTCTTGATGCAAGATGTTAGGGTAGTTTTCTATGCATCTCGATAACTTAAGACTTACGAGGTTAATTATTCGGCGCATGATTTAGAGTTGGCTGCAGTTGTCTTTGCATTAAAGATTTGGAGGCACTATCTGTACGGTGAGAAGTGTACCATCTACACTGATCACAAGAGCATCAGGTATCTCCTCACTCAAAAAGAGTTAAGTCTTAGGCAGCGACGATGGGTCGAGCTGCTTAAGGATTATGGCTGCAGTATAGAGTATCACCCTGGAAAGGCCAATGTGGTGGCCGATGCATTAAGTCTTTGGGCTGTGGCTGATTTAAGAATGTTGTTCGCTCGATTGAGTCTTTATGATGATGGGAGTCTTCTAGTAGAGCTACAAGTGAAGCTGACATAGATTGAGCGTATTAGAGCTAAGCAATTAGAGGATAAGACTCTCGAGATGCGATTTCATCAGGTTGATACTCGGACTACTACAGATTTTGGGCTAAATAATGATGGGGTATTATGCTTTCGAGGTAGGATCTGTGTACCTAATGATAAGGATTTGAGGCTGTCGATTTTGAAGGAAGCACATAGTAGTCTGTACGCTATGCATCCTGGTGGAAATAAGATGTATAAAGATCTCCGAGAGTTGTACTAGTGGCCAGGGTTGAAGCGTAAGGTGACCGATTTCGTTGCTCGCTGTCTGACTTGTCAGCAGGTTAAGGCTGAGCATCAGTTGTCTTCAGGGCTATTACAGCCGGTTAAGATACCGACGTGGAAATAGGAACGAGTGACGATGGATTTTGTTAGTGGGTTGCCTGGATTCTGTTTGGGGTTGTCATGTATCGATTGACCAAGTCTGCACACTTCATTGCTGTTAGGACAAACTTCTCTTTACAGAAGTTGGCTAAACTTTATGGGGTTCCAGTGTCGATTATCTCCGATAGGGATCCTCGGTTTACTTCTCGATTTTGGCAGAAGCTTCATGAGGCTTTGGGTTCACGACTTGACTTCAGTACTGCATTCCATCCTCAGATAGATGGTCAATCAGAGAGGGCTATTTAGATACTAGAGGATATGTTGAAGGGCTGTGTTATGGATTTCTAAGGTAGTTAGGAGGAGTATTTGCCTTTGGCAGAGTTCGCTTACAATAACAACTATCAATCTAGTATTCAGATGACACCTTAAGAGGCACTTTATGGTCGTAAGTGTTGTACCCCTTTGTGCTGGGCTGAGTTGGGTGAGCGACGTGTTCTGGGTCGGGAGTTGGTTTCAGAGACTGAGGATAAGGTCTGTTTGATTCGAGATCAACTGAAAGCTACTTTTGATAGACAGAAGTCCTATGCTGATTTGAAGAGGAATGATATCGAGTATTCTGTGGGGGACTTGGTTTTCCTTAAGGTCTCACCATGGAAGAAGGTTCTGAGGTTTGGTCGCAAAGGTAAGTTGTGTCCTCGGTTTCTTGGGCCATACCGAATTCTGAAGCGAGTGGGGTCAGTCGCATATCAGTTAGAGTTACCTCTAGAGTTAGATCGTATTCATGATATTTTTTATGTCTTGATGTTGAGACGATACCGCTCTGATCCCACGTACATTGTGTCTATGAAGAAAATTGAAGTTAGACCAGATCTGACGTTCGAGGAGGAGCCAGTTTAAATTTTGGATCGTGACGTCAAAGTTCTGTGTAGGATGTCTATTCCTTTAGTGAAGGTGCTGTGGTGGAATCATAGCACTGAGGAGGCTACTTGGAAGCCAGAGGATTCAATGCGTCAGCGGTATCCTCACCTTTTCTGACCAGGTAAAATTCGAGGACAAATTTTTTTAAGGGGGTAGAGTTGTAACACCCCAAATTTCTGTAATTTCGACTTCTATAAAATTGAAGCATAGAAAAATATCTGAATATGTTTTTGCATGAATTTGCATAATATCTGTCTGTCTTTGTGTTTAAGTGCTTTGGGGGTGTGTTAGGGAAGTCCCAAGTTCAAGTCTCAACTTAGGCAAAATTTTGGTTTTTTTTTTAAATAAAGCCTGGCTTTTGGTTACTGGGCTTATAAGAATTTATTAGTAAAAACTTAACAGAATGGGCCTGCTGGTTTAGTGGTTATGTGGCAAGGGTTTATGTTAAAGGTCCTGTGTTCGGATCTTGGCTTGGGCATTATTTTTGCCAGTAAGGCCGTGATAGAATTGGAAGTGAACTGAAACACTGTAGTGGTAGGGTTTATCAGAATTTATTAGTAAAAACTTAAACTCTCTCTACTTAAATTCTCTACTAGTTTTCCCCTCTCCACGTTCTTTTTCTTTTCTTTTTGTCGAAATTTCCTTGCCTTCCTCCCATTCGTTTTGATTTCGTATTAACAAGCTTTTGAGATTCACTGACGTTCTCCTCATGGTTAAGTTTCTGCTTGTCATTCGTAAACATCGTTTTGATTAAGGGATTAAGGGGGGATTTTCTTTGGGTGTTTAGGTATTGACCAAAGAGCTGTTTTTTGTTCCTGAACAGTGAGTTAAGCGCGTAGTATTCGCTGGTTTTCGCTCGAGGTAAGGAAATTTAATGATTTTGGGGCGGAATACCTCGTTTAGTTTCAATCAAAAATAGTTTAAGTGACTGAAATAGGTCTCGACATTATCGAATATAGGTTTTGGAGTGCTCGAGATCATGTTAGGCTTTAATCGAAACCAGGTGTGTACACTAATCGATTTGAAATAACATTTCAGTAAAAGCCGAAAACACTACTATCAGCGCCATACGGGCGTGTGAACTGTCTGTGTGGAGGCCGTGTAGCGAGACACGACCGTATGGTCGACGAAGTAAGCCGTGTAGCAAGACACGACCGTATGGTCGACAAACTAGGCTGTGCGCGCGCCACAAGGGCACGACAGACACGAGTGTGTGAGGCTGGCGGGGCCGTGTGCGAGGCATGGACTTGACCAATTGGGCCATAAGAGCCACATGGGCTTGGTGAATCACATAGGCGTGTGGGATATTGGGCCAGGCCGTGTGATCCACACGGGCAAGGCCAATCTGAGCCGTGTGAGCCACATGAGCATGTGGGCTCACACGAGCAGGGCATGCGGACGTGTGAGCCCGATTTGTTTGAAATTTTCTATAAGGTTGCATGGGTCGCCCAAGTCGACTGTGGCCTAATTGTAGGGTCGGTAAACATTACTTAGACCCTTATACTCTGATCTGATACTAAGATGTATGTAAAAGCATGATAATTTAAGCATGTGTATCTGTTCTGATTTGGTGATGATGTTATGATCCGTTATCTGTACATGGGCATGCCATATTATTTATGTTGCATTGCATTGGGTTGGGTTGTTGTTGAAGAGAAGGAAGACTGAAAGGCTATTAGCCTGTCATTTGGCAACTATGCTTCATATATCTAATCCGTGCCGTATACGGTACTACTTGGTGTGTAGGGCTAGGTGGGTCGATTTTATCCCCACATGGCATTACTATTCTGATTGATATGCATGTATGTCTGTATGGGCTAAGGCCCGAATGTATCTGATACTTTTCTAAGTGGGCTACGGCCTACACTGATTCTGTTAAGAGCTCGGACTTTATTATAACTGTTTGACTGCTATCCGTTTACATGCATGCTTTACTGTGGGGATGTACACACTGAGTTTGTGAAAACTCACCACTTATTTTATTTGTTTGTCAGGTAATCCCCAGCAGTAGTTGGATCGGTGTAGCGGAGGGCTCGGTGGCGACCACTGCTACATACACTCTGGTTTTAAAGGTTTTTAATGTTTTTATTATTTTAATTGCTATAGTTAGGGGTAATTATGTAATTTCTGGTATCAGACTGTTTGGTTTAAGTTCGGAATTTTTAAATACTGTTTATGGATTTTAGAATTGCAACTTTATTTGTTCTTATGCTTCCGCAAACTAAGAAATGTTTTCAAGCAAATTAATCAATACATGTTTTCTGAATTAAGTAAATGGTGGTAACTGGAACGGTTTTTGGGTAAACACGGTTTTAAACACATTCTCATATGACTTTGCCAGATTCGGCCATAACGTCTAGGTTGGGTTTGGGGTGTTACAATTTTGTAGCTAACGTCGTACCGGAGTCCTCGAGTAAAAAGGAAAAGGATAAAATCGACGTTGAATAGCTCAGAAATCACGGTTTGTGTTTCTATAATTCGAGTTAAATGGTAGATTATTGCGTATATAATTGTTTGCATATGGTAAGCAATTAATGTGAGTAGTTTGGTACTTGAGAATTGAATTAAATTCATAATTGAAATGAAATGGATTGATTTGTATATTATGAAATATATTCATTATGAATATATGAATATTGAGAAAGATGTGATGATTATTTAATTGAATATATTCTTATATGTGGTGACATATATTCATGAAACTGAGACATTGGTTGTAATGAAAAGTGACATGGATCCCTATTAACTGTCTCGGGCTGAGTCGGATATAGATGGCATACCATAGGACATGAAGAGTTTAGAGATTACTTCGACCTTGAGTGGATAAGGCACTGGGTGCCAATTTGTTTCGGTTTAATCGATGAGATAATATGTGTCAATTTATATAGCGCTGGGAGAAGTTATTACTTCAGATTTATCCGATGACGCATTGGATGCCAAACTGGTGTGTTGGTTGGATCTGTGTATCTATTCGACTCCGTGTCTTGTTAATAGGGGAAAGTAAAATAATAATTTATGAGATGAGAAAATATTGAAATGGAAAATATGAGAGATGATTATAAGATGAGAAATGAAATATGAAATGATGAATCGAGATGTGAAACTTGAATGAATTCAAGTATTGATCAAAGGTATGAATCATGCCATTGCATGAGATGATGTATTTAAATGTTAAATGAAATGCCATTGTTATATATACTTATATATTTGAACATGTAAAAATCTTAGTAGAGGTGAATAAAGAATAAGAAAAAATTATACTATTGAATTGAAACACATGAACATAGCTTACTTGTTGCATTTTGCATTATAAATATTTATATCAAGTTTATGTTATTTGGACTATGGAAATGCCATTAAGTTTTATAACTTAGTATGCGGTTTTGTTTTCTGTGCATAGGCTAGGTACTGTTCGAATTATAGCCGACTCATCATCAAATCACAAATCGCGAGCTCAAGTGTGATGATATTTCATTTTGTAATGGCATGTACCTAGGTAGTCTTTTGTTGATATCGTTTATAAGATGTTGTTAACTTAGTTGCTTGTGAAATGATGGTTAAATGTGTATATGGTTGAGGTTGAGGCTATGTTGGTATGCTAGCCTAGTTTGTATTTTGGTATATGATAGTTTAAAGTTGGTAGCTTAGCATAATGCTTGGTATGTGCTTAGCTTCATACTTGGTAACTTTAGAAGTTTAGAAGTTAGTTCAAATATGACAAGTGAGATATGAATGAAAGATTTGAATGTTTGACATGTTGTTGATGTATTTGAACATATCAAATGTGGTAGCAATGTGGGTACATTGGTTAGGCATATTAGGTGATGAATCTGGTGTATTTTGGGCATATTTAATCGTGTTTTGAATAGGTTAAATGATTAGCAATTGAGTTTCTTAGTTTCCAAGTAAATAGGAAATGGTAAGCTTGTGATTTAAGGCACATTTTAGGTCCACACGGCCAGACACACGGGCGTGTGACTTGGTCGTATGAGACACACGGCTAGCACGGGCGTGCGAGACAATTTCAAAAGGGTACACGGTCTGGCACACGGGCGTGTGGCTTGGCTGTGTGACCCAAGTCAATGAGTTACATGGGCACGGGCTGGGACATGGCCATGTGTCTCAACTTCGAATGCTCACACGGCCAGACACACGGGCATGTGACTTGGCCGTGTGAGTCACACAGCTTGGCCACACGGCCGGGTGCAGTTTAAATTTTTGTAATTATTTTCTAAACTTCCAAGATTGCTTCAAATTAGTCCCTGCCTATTTTTGAACTATTTTTAGGGTCCCGTTGGCTCATAATAGGGGTTGTAAGAGTAACTTTTACTGTGAATTGGGGTGGATTAGCAAACCTTAATTAAATGCATTCCACTAACATCATCGAAGATTAATTAAAAAGATAATCGTAAGTAGAGTTTGGACTAATACTCTAATGCTACTAATTGGAATAGCCTTATACGTATCCGAATTTTGATATTTTTAAAGGGATAAATAGTGATAAGAGTGTAGACAGTGGAAGACCAAGTTTAGAAATGCATAGCATAATTTATTATTCGAATGTGTAAGAATATTGCATGAAAGTATCAGATTGTTGTGACCTGCCCCTGCATATTATAATGTTATTAGTGAGTTTATATATTGATTATGATTTATTTAATTATTTGATTAGTTAGTAATGCTCGTGACCCTAATCTGACGATGGAGAGGGGCTAGGGGTGTTGCACTCGTAATGGGTTCATGTGTTTACTCGGTCAAAAACGTCTGAGATCCGACAACTACAGAAGCATGTGCATGTCTCCAAGGGGTTGTCTTTGCAGAAGAAATGGGATTTGATGAAGTAATAGTCAAAGGGGATTTAATGACTGTTATTAAAAAATTTACAAAGTCCAAAAAATGATAGATCACTTATCGGATTCACCATAAACGAAATAAAAGAAAAAATCAGAAGACTTAGGAGTATTGAGTTTCGTTACATACTCCGTAGAGAAAATGAAACGGCCACTTGGTGGCTGCATGGAGGAGAGGATGTGACTGCCCAACCTTTTGGATGGAAGAAACTCCGATGAAGTTTGAACCTATCGTTCTGAAGGACCAAATGAGAAGAAGTTAGAGGAGGCGGAGATGATATTTTGATAGGCTGAGTCGGGAGAAGAAAGAGGATTTGTTACAGGATCTCTGAGGAACTCAAAGATAAAATGAACTAAGGGAAGAAAATGACCCACACACACTGTTTGAGGAATACCAATTCCCTCGGAAAAGGGCATTCGACGTTGTAATAATAAAGAAGAAGGGTAAGGGAAATATAAGAATTTAGGGTTTCATTTTATTTTAGTTTTCTTAGGAAAATGACTGTTAGTTTCTTCTACAGAGTTTAAGCGCCTATTTTCAAGCCTTAGGAAATTGAAATATCGAGGCACTGCCGACGGGAAGCAATGGTTTAGTGGATAAATGGTAGGATTAGGAGGCACAATAATTTTTTAGGAATTTGTAATTTTTTTAACTTTCCCTAATTAATGCATGAGTCGAATTTGTGTAAAAAAAAAGTAAAATAAAATAACCGAGTAACATTTTTTTTCTTAAATTGACTCATTTGGAAAAAGTATTTGAATATTTACTATGCCTATTCATGTATTACCTTTTTATACTATATTATAAATTGGTCTCTAATTTTTTAAGTATTCTAATTATACCTTTGAAATATTAATGTTATATTAATTAGGTCCTTTCATCACTAAAATCTTTAATTTAACTGTTAAATAACACGTTAGATCTTATGTTATATAGTTAAAATGAAAAATTTAAGCAAAAATGAATATTATAAAAATGAATGTTTCAAAAATCTTAGTTTTGAGGGTTTTTAAAGATTTTACTAAAATTTTATTTTTCAGTTTTATTTTATTTTTAGTTTTTACTTTTAAATGCTATGCAATAATATTCTATTTTTCTTTAAATTTTTATTTTAAAATTTAGTTACATAAGATTTTACGTGTCATTTAATAGTTTTAATAACGAAAAGACCTAATTGATATAACATTGATAATTCGAGGATGTAATTAGAATGTTTTGAAATTTAAGAACCAATTTAAAATGAAAGCCATAATTTGAGGACGCATAATGTCATTAATTCTAATAATTATTAATAGTTAAAATTCTTTTTTAAAATTCTTTTTTAACTACACTTGATAAATGTAAAAATATAGGTTTTTTTTTTTGAAATTGACCCAAAAAAATGATTAATTATGAAAATGACCGAGGTACAAAATCTTGCACGAAAATGACTCGTTTCGTTTCCTACAGTGCACATCGGTGCCGCCATTCCTATTGGAGGTACCATACTGTGATCATTGAGCAATTATCATCTTTTTTAAAAAAAATAATTTTTTTGGGTGCCACCAAATAAATTGACGGTATTGGACTGAAGTGTGATTATATAAAATGTTTAGGGAAATGATGAAGTACTACCCCTTTTAGATGGGCTGGAAAAAAGGGGTGCGACGTGAGAGTATGTGGCACCAAACTAAATGCTTTTCAAATGTTTGGTCTATTTGCATGTTAGATCTGTCTCTTTTTAAAATTAAATTTAAATAACCCTTAAAAATTATTAGAATAACAAAAATAAACCCTTCTCATTTTTTTAAAAACAATAAACTTAAAAAACTATATAAAATTCTTATTTAAATTACCCAAATATATCGCTCAAAAAATTTCCTCAATATCTAAATTCAAATATGCTAGGGAATGAATTGAACATATTTAAATTTACATAAACTTGAGGAAATTTTTTGAGGGATATATTTGAGTAATTTAAATAAGAATTTTATATAAAATTTTAAGTTTATTTTTTTAAAAAAATTAAAAAATGAGGAGGGTTTATTTTATTATTCTTATATTTTTCAAAGGGCTATTTAAATTTAATTTAAAAAGGAGATAGACCTAACATGCAAATAGATCAAAAGTTGAAAAGCATTTAATTTGGTGCCACCGTACCTTAGGTGGCACCCCTTTTTCAACTAATTTAAAGGGTAATTGCTTCATTAGATCATTGAACATTTTATACAATTGCACTTCAGTTCGATGCCGTCAATTTATCTGACAACACCACTAAAAATTGTTTTTTTCTTAAATGCAATCATTGGCTGATGATGGGGTGCCAGTGTTGCCGGTGTATCTAACGGCACCGATAAACACTATAAAAATCAAATTATTTACATACATAACTTTCAAATTTGATCATATTCATAATTAATCAAAAAATTTAAAAGTCTAAGAATATGTGTTGATAGTAAAAATATTAAGAATTGACTTATGATACATAAAAATTATATACAAGTTGGCTTTTGTGAGTTTCTATTAGTACATTTATCATAATTCTTACTATCATAAGTTGAAATGTCAATATTCTTACTATCAACATATAATTATAACATTATTGAATATTTGTGTTTCTATTAAAATTTATTATACCCACTAAAAAAATATTTCATACATAAAATTATATACAATGAAAAACATATCAAAATAATTGGTTGATGTTTCTAAAAACAAAATAATATATACTGAAAATTTATTTTCATCATATAATTACGTATTTATTAATTTTCTGTATAAATAAAAAATTTATTAATTAAAACATAATTTAAAAGTAAAAGAACATCTTAAAAATAAAAACAAAGAATACTTTAGGGAATATTTGAAACTAGGCCACACCAATTATATTAAATTTGAGAAAAAAATTTCTCTATTTTTAATATTTAATTAAATTTTTATTAGAACGTTATAAATAATAATAACTAATTAATTTTACATAAAAAATAATTTAATGGATTTATCTCAAGATTAATATATATCTGAATTAAATATAAACTTAAAATTTCTTTTAATTAAAGTCAAATATTTTTTTTATGAAAGAAGTCAATTAATTTTATAGCATATTATTATGTAATTAAATTTTCATATTTTGAAAAACTTAGCAATCTGCTACCCTAGCACGAAATAAGTCTGCCTTCTTTGGCACGTTTTCTTAGGTTTTCTTTCTTTTGTTCTTTTGTTGGTTGTTTGCTTGACGGCGGCGTGATTCACAATTTAGTGGTTCTTGCATCACAACGTGGTACGCACAATAGAATCCCTCGTCTGCAATCAATAGAAACTAATTTAGCGGGATTAACACTTAATGGAGACGAAGAAGCAGTCTTACAAATTCAAGTTGAGCCAGATATAGATGGAGAAGTGGAAGTCTTCAAGTTTGTGGGTTGCTTCTTAACAGCTAATATTATTCACTTCCCAGCAATGAAAAGCACTATGGCAAATCTTTGGCATCCCGTTAGGGGTGTTCAAATTCGAGATCTGGGAGAACAACGATTTTTGTTTCAATTTTATCATGTTATGGATATGGATAGGGTGCTGAAAGGGTCTCCATGGACATTTAATAATCATCTACTAATGTTACATAAACTACAATGGGGGGAGGATCCTTTAAAAGTTCCCTTAATTGTGACGCCTTTTTGGGTGCAGATTCATGATGTTCCTTTTGGTCTCTTCTCTGAAAATTTGGCAGTGCAATTGGGAAATTTTATAGAGAAATTTATAGAATATGATGGATCGAACCTAGGGAAAAAAATAGAAATTATATGAGTAAAAGTTCATATTGATGTACGACACCCGTTAAAAAAAAACAAATTATGTTTCGTGGGAGTTGCGCATATGTGAGATTTAAATATGAAAGACTGTCACTATTTTGTTTCTATTGCGTTCGTTTGGGCAATAATGATTCTTACTGTAAAGCAAAGATGGCGCTGGGTGTAGAAATTGTAGATTTGGGCTGGGATCTATCACTACGAGCTCAGTCTCGTAGGGCTTTAGCAATGAACAATGCTTGGTTGAGGGAAGAAGGTGAAGGAAGAATGAAAGAAAATAGTGAAGATAATTATATGAAAAAAGATTCCTTATGGACGGTTGGAAACAAAAAAATAGGATGTGGATGGTCTTTTGACCCGGTTTTGGGGATTAATTTAGAAGGCAAGATGGCATTCTTGAATTAATAGGGAAAAAGTTAATAACAGATCCAACTTTCACCGATTCGGAAGATGGAATACTGATTGGATAGGAAGGGAAGAAGAGAGCTAAATGGGAGATAGAGGCGTTAGCAGAAATGGGAGAGATTAACACCTTAGTAGTAAAAAATAAGAGATTATTGGAGGTCAACCAGTTATCATCGACAGCTGCCAAGAGGCAAGCCGACCGGACGCAATGAAAATCCTAAGTTGGAATGTCCGTGGATTTGGGAGTTCACAAACAGTTCAAAGACTTCGGCATATGCTGAAGACACAAAATCCGCAAATGGCCTTCTTTCTGGAGACGAAGTTATGCAAAATTCAAATGGAAAGAGTTCGCTACAGTTGTGGTTATGCACATGGGATTGAAGTGGACACGGAGGGAACTAGAGGAGGATTATGTTTGGCTTGGAGAAATGAGCTTTGTGTTACGCTTCGAAGTTTTTCTAAAAGACATATTGATGTTATGATTGATGATAATGAAGTTTCAGGCAAATGGAGATTCACTGGTTTCTACGGATCTCCTTATGTACAAGATAGAGATAACTCTTAGGCTGCGTTGAGGAATTTATATACTGGTGAGGAAATCCGTTGGTTTGTTTGTGGGGACTTCAATGAAATCATGTATGGTTTTGAAAAAAAGGGAGGATTACCTCAAGATGAAAGGAGAATGGAAATATTCCGTGGTGCTCTGGTAGATTGTCAACTAATGGATGTAGGGTTCTCTGGAAATTGGTTACATGGGAAAGGGGAAATTTACCTGAGACAAATATTCGTGAAAGATTAGATTGAGGAGTTGCAAATGAAGAATGGATGAATATGTTTTCTGAGGTAAATATTCTTAATCTAATACATTCTTTTTCTGATCATTGTCCTCTTTTAATCAATACACGGAAGGTCGAAAAATTTTCGAATAAGAAATTGTTCAAGTTTGAAGCCTGATGGATTATGGAGGACTCGTTTGGTGAGGAGGTTAAAAATATTTGGGAGACATCTTCAGGGAATCAGCTGGAAAAATTAGTTAATTTAAAGTAAGGTTTGTAAAGCTGGGCTGGGAGGGTTCAAACTGATAGACAGAGGCGAAAAGAATTTCTTACAGCAAGGTTATCAGAACTGATAGAAGCTGACAGAGATGATTTCAATTTGGCAGAGACAATTGATACGAAGATTCAACTGAATTTTGAAATCAAAAAAGGCGAACGCTATTGGGAACAAAGAGCTCGTGTAAACTGGCTGAAATTCGGGGATAGGAACACAACATTTTTTCATAGCCAAGCGTCACAGCATCGAAGGAGAAATTGCATTAAAAAATTGAAAGATGATGAAGGGAGAGAAACAGAAATTATTTAGGAAATGGAAGGGATCGCGAGATCATATTTTCAAAATTTATTTACGTGAGAAGCAAGAGGAGATTACGATCACTTGTTGTCGGAATTGATAGATGCATCTCAGAGGAGGACAATCAAAGACATTCATCGCGATATACAAGGGAAGAGATTCAAGGAGCAGCGTTTGAAATGGGACCCACAAAAGCCCCAAAAGAAGATGGACTTTCGACTTTATTTTATCAAAAGTGCTGGCAGATTGTTGGGGATGATGGCATCAATTTTTGTTTAAAAATCCTTAATGAAGGTAAGGAGGTTAAACAGATTAATTCTACTCATATAGTACTCATTCAAAAAATAGCCAACCAATCTGATATGAAGAATTTTAGGCTTATTTGTAACACCCTTGACCTGTATCAGTCGCCGGAATAGGGCTACGAGATATTACCGATCAAATACAGCATATGGCATATATTTCTCATACATGAATCCATTATCACATAAACATTAATAAAAAATAATCATAATGTCCCTTATAAGACTCTACGAGACATTAACATACTTGGAAGAGGTTCGGGACTAAACCAATAACATTTGAAAACTTTGGGAAACTTAAAAAATTTTCAAGCATAAAGGGATCACACGCCCGTGTGAACAGGCCGTGTGCCTCAAACGACCACCAGACATGCCCGTGTCATAGGTCGTGTGAAAATAGGGCATACATACTGACTTACACCACACGGCCTGAAACACGCCCATGTGCCATGACCGTGGGAAAACTGGAGGGTATACTGACTTGGGTCACACGGCTGGCCACACATCCATCTGCCAGCCTGTGTGTCACACATGGCCAGTAGACATGCCCATGTGTCTAAGCCGTGTAACTCTCTAACTTGTTTTAACTAGGATTCAGAGGTCACACGGTCGAGTCACACGCCCGTGTGTTCATCCATGTGGCACGAAAATAGGCTTGATTTAAGCCATTTTTCCCATCTATCTTTCATGTAGCTAAAAGCACTCATTTTGCATCATTTTCACATACAATAGGCAACCAAAATTGACTATTTCATGCACATTTCATACCATTTTACATCTATTCCTTTACTACTCATTTAATAACCATAAACTAGCTCAAAAGTATACCAACTTCACATGATTCATTATTCACTACTTACCTACTAAATCATACACCAATTCATCAATCTTTGCCAAACAATATGACATCCAAACATCAAGTATTTAGCCAACTAAAAACATCATTTCCAATCATGCTATTATACATCATCAATAACTAGACATTTTTGCATCTCAAAACCATACCAAGATTACCAAATTCATAAGGCACACTTATATACATCACATACCATATTGCAATTCATACTATAAGCCAAATGCCATTCCATCATCAACATTATTTTCAAGCCAACTCACATGGCTAAATCCACAACTCAAAATATACCATAATGATACTAGCATATACATGCCATATACCATATTTACAAAGCTTCAAAAGTACCAACTAATTGATCGATGGTGTGATGATGTTTTCTGACAATCCCCGAGTCTGAGCTAGCTTCGATTATCTATAAAACAAGGAAAGAACACACAAAGTAAGCTTTAAAAGCTTAGTAAGCCATATGCAAATAAAACCATTTCATGAATCAACATCATTTCCATCAATTAAGCAAATTATGAATAAGCACATATAAGCAAATCATGAATCAACATCATTTCCATATGCAAATAGAGGGACTGGATCGACTATTCAAAAATATTTGATTTTCTCTGATTTAAATCTGATTTCTTTTATTCTTGATCTATATACATTAAAAATTAACTCATTTATTCATGAAATCACTCAATTTAGTCCACAAACACATATTTGGGTATTTTTACACTTTAGCCCTAAAAGTTCCACATTTTTACAATTTAGTCCCTATTTCACAAATACACAAAATTCACATAATTTTACAAGACCCATGCTTGGCCGAATTACCATAGTGCCCCTGAAAGCCCATATTTTTCATTTATTTCACATTTCAACCCCTCAATTTACAATTTTTACAATTATATCCCTAAAATGCATTTTTAGCTAAAATCACTTAACAAAACTTTAAAATCTATCATATAGCTTTCATATTTCATCATAAATTATTCAAAATCTCAAGTATTCATCAATGGAACTTCAAAAAATCATTGAAAACTTAAAAAATTAAGGCATCGGCTAGCTAGAATACAAAGCAACGATCTCAAAAACGTAAAAATCATCAAAAACGAGCTCAAAACACTTACCAATCAAGCTTCCAATTGACCGAACCCTAAAATGAACTAAATGTTTTCTTATTACCCAAAATTCGATCAAATAAAGATGAAATGAAGCTTAAATTTTGTTTTGTTTTATTAATAATAACCTTATTAACCAAATTACTAAATTAACCTTATTATAAAACATTTAATATCATCCATTTAATGCCCATTTATGTCAAATTACACTATAAATGGTCTAATAACATCATAAGGACCTTTAATTTAATAAACCATAGCATTTAAGTACTTTAAACAGGTAGAATGCAACTTTTGCATTTTACGCGATTTAGTCCTTTTTCTCAAATTGAGCTATTAAGCGATAAAATTAGCTCACGAAATTTTTACACATACATAAAATCATGCTGTAAATACCTAAAATAATAATATTAAAATATTTTTTTGACCTCAAATTTGTGGTCTCGAAACCACTGTTTTTATTTAAGCTAAAATCGGGTTGTTACACTATCAGCTTATGCAATGTGATTTATAAAATCTTGGAAAAAGCTATTGCAAATCGACTTAGAGGAGTAATTGAGAAATGTATTGATTTAGCACAAAGCACTTTTGTACCAGGAAGACTGATTTCGGATAATATACTGCTGGCTTATGAAATTCTCCAAACATTGAACTTGAAGAGGGTGGGGAAAAAAGGGTTTATGGCTGTGAAGCTTGATATGAGCAAGGCATATGACAGAGTTGAATGGAAATTCATAAAAAAAATAATGGCTCGAATGGGTTTTGCTATAAACTGGATTGATACGATTATTAAATGTTTAACTTCTGTTTCCTATTCAGTAGTGGTTAATGGATACAATGGAGAAAGTTTTCAACCGAAAAGGGGACTTCACCAAGGAGATCCATTGAGTCCGTTCTTATTTCTCATATACGGAGAGGGCTTATCTAGCTTAATGCGCCTTGCAACTAGAGAAGGACTATTGAAAGGGGTGAAAGCTAGCAAAAGTGGTCCACAAATATCACACTTACTATTTGCAGATGACTGTATCTTATTTAGTGAGGTGACTAGTAGAGGGGCTACTCTATTGAAAGGAATCCTAAGGGAATACAAAATATGCTCGAGTCAATGCGTTAATTTTGATAAGTCAACGGTATTTTTTAGCAAAAACAAGACAGAAGAAGACTGAAGAGCGGTTGCAAGCATTTTGGGGGTACAGAGTTCAAACGATCTGAAGCGTTATCTCGAATTGCCCAACATGTTTTGAAGAAAGAAAAAAGGAGTCGTTTCAGAATTTAAAAGATCGGATTAAGAAGCGGGTGTATAGTTGGAGCACTAGATACCTATCTCAAGGGGGGAAGGAAGTATTTGTTAAGGCTATTCTTCAAGCCATTCCAACCTATTCAATGGCTTGTTTTCTACTACCGAAATCGTTATGTATTGAATTAGAAAGCGTTATAGCCAAATTTTGGGGGCAAAAAGGATATGGAAAATGGGAAATTCACAATGTGATTGGAGAAATCTTTGCTTGTTAAAGGAAAAGGGGGGTCTTGGATTTCGAAATTTTAGCCAGTTTAATATTGTCTTATTAGCTAAGCAAGGATGGTGACTTCTTAATTATCCGAATTCATTATTAGCGAGGGTTCTTAAAGCTAAATACTATCCGTATTTGGATTTCCTCAATGCTCGATTAGGTAACTTACCTTCACTTACCTGGAAGAGTTTATGGGCTGCTAAGGGCTTGCTATAGTATGGGTTGTGCTAGAGAGTTGGAAGAGGAACTAGAATATCTGTATGGGATGATTGTTGGATCCCAAGATTTGATCCAGGTGAATGGAGCAATAGAAACGATAATGAAGTAAAGTTAGTCTCTAATTTAATTGTAGCCACAAATAGAACATGGAAGACATATTTAATTAATAGTACCTTTCAAGAAGACGTCACCCAAAAATTCTACAGATTTCTCTTGCGAAAACACCTCATGATGATTTCCCAGTATGGAAAGGAGAACCATCTGGTGAATTTTCAGTGAAGAGTGCCTACAAACTATTACAAGATGCTTGCTTGGACCCTAATATTTATTTAATACAGGCCGATCTTAAGGATTTCTATAAAAAGCTCTAGAATTTACAGCTACCTTCAAAAATTGCAATTACAATATGAAGAATATCCTGGAACTATATTCCTACTTTAGCCAATCTAAAGTATAAACGAGTGACTAATACTGCAATATGTCTACATTGTGGAAGAGGGGAAGAAGACAACACTCATGTTTTTCGGCAATGTCATGTAACAGTTGTGGTATGGCAAACGTTAGACCTTTTTTGGGTTATTAGTAGTATGAATCAGGGCTTCTAGGAGTGGATTACCTAGGTCTTCAAGACGAGTACTTCTAAATAGTGTAAAATGTTTTGTTGTGGACTGTGGTTCATCTGGATCTCGAGGAACAAACTCATACATAAAAGGAAGGCAGTGACAGGGAGAGAGTTATCACATAAAATTCAACGATACGTAGCCGAACTCGAAGGTTTGATGGAGAGAAAATGTACCTTGAATACGGGTAGAAGTCATAGTCAACGGGAGGCTATTGTTAGGGTGACGATTCAATTTGACACAGCTTTTGATAAAAGAAGTTTTAAATCGGCATCGGGTCTGGTGGTTTGGGGCCAGTCAGGGGAACTCCTTGCAACAAAGACTGTACTACACACAAATGTTCCATTTCCATTTATAGCAGAAGCCTTTGCAGGTCTACAGGCGTTAAAGCTAGGAATCGTGATGGATCTCCCCTCAGTGACGATTATGGGGGATTCCCGGACAATTATCAAGAAATGCCAATCAATGAAACCAGATAAGTCAGTCATAAGGGTGATTATTAATGACATTCAAAGCAAGAAGACTTATTTTTAAGAAATAAGATTCCAGTTTATCAATAGAATAGAAAACGCCTTTGCCCACAAAATTGCAGAAAAATATTTAAAGAAATAAGAAGAAACATATCTGGTGAGAGCGACTGTCGACCTTTTTCATTTGAATCCGGAGGGACGATGGAGAAGAGTCCCAGACTAAAGTTTGTAGTGAGAAGGAAGAAATGAATCTGGTAGCAAGCAAAGCAAGATATGAAACAGCTATCGTCTGAACAGATTGGACAAGAGATGGGACAAGACAATGGAAGGAGGCGTCCAACTGTTCTTAAATCGACTGGCAATAATGACATTAGGTTTTCTTGTTTGAAGCATTAAATGATTTGTTTTGCACGTAGTCATACTTTTTGAATTTGTTTCTGTTTCTTTAGTAGGTAGGCCGAAAACGTGATAAACTTTTTTAGGCCTAAGCCCAGTTTTTAAGACCCAATTTAGTTTTTCCTTTTATTATTAATAAATCACTAGTCAATTTTCATCAAATTTTTTTTCATATTTTGTAATTAAAATTGGAGAAATGAATAAACAAAATAAAAAAATATTTAGATAAATAATAATGTATAATTCTTAAAAGGGTAAATATGCATTTTGCTACTTGAATTTGGCTTCAAGATTCAAATTGATACATAAAGTTTTTGTTCAATTAGGTACCTAAACTTGACCTTAAGGTTCAAATTGATACCTAAACTCTTTTTAGTCCAATTAAATACCTGAACTTGGCTTTTGGGTTTAAATTAGTATTTAAACTTGGTTTCATAGTTCCAATAAGTCATTTACTATGAGTACTAATTTGTACTAAAATGCCAAGTTTAGATACCTAATTGGAATTAATAAGTCAAGTTCAAGTACCTAATTGGACCAAAATAAACTTTAAGTACCAAAACCTTAAAGCCAAGTTTAATTACCTAACTAAACCAAAAAAAAAAAAAAAACCTTACACTATGTTTCGATTGTATTAAAATTAAGGAAAAGACAGGAAAGGAAAATAACATCATTTCCCTTGTTTGGATAGTTTCTTTTATTTGAGCAAGGGAAAGTAAAGTGAGTCGAATTTCTCTTGTTTTTTCTTGAGTTAGTTTTTAATTACCTCGATTTGAGAGTAAAACTAGAGAAAAGAAAGTGAGGTTGTTTTTAAGATGCAGATTTACATTTTTATTTTATTAAATTTTTACACGAGTTATTTAACAAAAGGGCATAATTGGGAAAAAAATCATTCTAATCAATCATTTCTTTTAACTTTCCATAGTTTAACCATACAATATTTCAGATATTCTTTTACTTTCCCTTACTAATTATATTTATCTAAACAAAATAAACATACATAATATCCTTTCTTTTATTTTCCTTTACTTTTTTTTCTTTATAAATATTTATCTAAGAATAGGCTTAAGTATAATTTAAACTTTAAACTCAAATTCAAGTATTAAAATATTTATTTATCCTTTTTAAAATTATAGAAGATACTAAGGGCGAATCTAAGAGAACTTGCAGTGCCCTGCCTTCTAAAATGAAATTTTTTTCATTTTAGCCCTTTAAAATATTAAATTAGAAAAAATAAAATTACACATTGACCCCTTTAAAAAGAATAAAATTTTGATTTAATCTTTTCAAAATTACATTTTTACTATTACAAAAATTATAATTTAATTTCAGACCTCTAAAAAAATATTTTGACTTCACCCCTAAAAGATACATGTATTTACATTAATTTTTTTTTACATATTATAAACAGAAATTTAAACCCTAAATTTTGAGATGCTAACAAGAATTAAAACCACTACACTCTTATGATGTTGGCTTTATGTATTGTATACTAAAATTGAAGGTAAATCTCTTTACTAAAAAAAAAATCAATAACAATTAAATCCTAAACCTTAAACTCTTTCTATAATCCAATCTCACAATAACATTTATTTACGTGTTAATTTTCTTTATATTGTATTACTGTGAGCTTAACAAAAAAAAAATTTAGGATAGGCTTTTAGCTTTTTACCCATTTATTAAGTTACAAGAAATGAGTATGGTGTCATAATTTTTGGTATTTTCTAATTTATATAATTTTATAATTTTGGTATCTTTAAAAAACTTTAGTATTCCATAAGTTTTTAATATCTCCTCATAATTTTCAAAATTAAAATTCGATACAAGAAATAATTTTGATATAAAAAATAAATACTAAGAACTTTCAAGTAGAATTTGTGATTTTAAATTTTAAATCATTATATTTTTATGTTAGAATTTGTAATAAATAAAACAACATCTCTTGGTTATATATATATAGATATATTTGTATATATATCTTCATATTTTTGTTATTCCTTCATAGGTAATCCGTCACATTTTTTTATTTTTCTCATGTTTTTGGTAAATACTCTTACATTTTTTTGATAACCACTCATCTTTTTTTGTTTGCCCTCACATATTTTGGTATCCTATCAAACTTTTTTGGTATTCTCTCATTTTATTTATTTATTTATAAATCCTCATATTTTGTGAGGGATAAATTAAATTCAATGATAAATTTTTAAAAAATGAAATTTAAATAATTTAGCAAATTTCCTAATATGAACCAAAATTGATATATATATATATATATATATATATATATATATTGTATATCCTCACACTTTTTGTAATCCCCTCATGTTTTCTTGTAATCCATCACATGTGTTGGTATTGCCTCAGATTTTTTGGTAACCCCTCACATCTTTTTGGTTTCCGCTTATCTTCTTTTGGTTTGCCCTCATATATTTTATAATCCTCTAATATTTTTTTCTTATTTTCTAATGTTTTTGGTAATACGTCACGTTTTTTCTGTATTTCCTTGCTTTTTTTTTTTTTGGTAGACCATCATTTTTTTAGTATATTCTCATGTTTTTTTTTGGTTTATCTTCATATTTATTGGCATGGTTTCAAATTTCTGGTGTGCCTTTGTATTTTTGGTATTGTTGGTATGCTTTCAAATTTGGAATTTGGTAAGAGATATAAATTAGGGTTAAAATTTTGTGAGGGACAAATCAAATCTAATGATAATTTTAAAAAAATGACATTTAAATAAATTAACAAATTTCCTAATACGAAGTAAAATTGGCACATTTCATTTTCCTTTTATATTCCCTCATATTTTTTGGTATCTGCTCATGTTTATTGGTTTGTCCTCATTTTTTTTTTTTTTGTTATACTCACATTTTTTTGTATATCCTCATATTTTCGGGTAAATTATCACTTCTTTTTTATATTCCCTCTTTTTTCTTTTTTCAGTAAATCCTCGCATTTTTAGGTATCTTCTCAAAATTTTTTATTTTTTTTGTATTTTCTCAAATTTTTTGGTACTTGCTCAAAAAATATATTTTTCAATCATTTAAGATTTATAATTACTAAAAAAGTCATTAAGATTTTTCACTTGTATTTATGTTGGTAAAATTTGGTAATTTTTATATTTATATGTTAAAATTTGTAAGGGAGACATTACGTAATTTCAACATCAATGTGACACTTAATGGTTTTGAGTGTAGGAATATTGTAGTTGATACTTGATATTTACACATTCATAAAATGGAAATTTTGGACTAGTGTATATCAAACAAATTTCTCAACATCTAAATGATATTATTTGCCATCTAGATGGCTAATTGGATATTATGAACAATGGGGAAATCAAACAACTTCATCGCCATCGTGATGGTATTTTTTTACCATCTAGACGGCTTCTTATATTTTAGAAATCATATTTTCATGCAAATAAAAATAAGATTATACATAAATATAAATTGATGATATTAACATAATGTTTAAAGAACAATAAACATCAACTATAAATATTCAAATATGGTTTAAGTTAAATCTTATTGAACACATAGAACTCACGTATGATTAGAACCAACATTGTCATCCTCCTCATGCTTAGATACATCATGTGATGGAAACTCTCCGTTGGGTCCAAATGGAAAAAGTATGAGAACTGAATAATTTGCAAGATCGTAGCCCGAATTTTTGACCAAAAATCATGGAGTATCTTCTCATTCGCAATGTAGTGCGCATCAGATATCTCAATTCTTGTTCTCAAATTTTGCATTGCTTCCATAAGAGATGCCAAATTTATGTTGTTTGAGCTACATGACGGTATTGAAGAAGACGAAGGAGCTTGTTTTGACGACGATGGTGTAATGACAATTCTCATGCAAATTATCAATGCGCTCAACTCTTTGCTGTAACATAATCATTTGAATATGTTTCAATGCTTGTGTCATGTTAGGTTTTAGATTTTTTCTTGTAGTTGTTTGAAAGTCAAATTTGAAGTTCCCAACCTACACACTCAATTGAAGTCTTTGAATATAAAAGAAAACCAAGAGAAGTCAATAGAAATACAAATTTATGCACAATATATTTGTTCTCCGTGACATGTGAAGCATAAAACCTACAGTCGTATATTGTACTCAAATCATCAATTGCTTGTTTCTGAGGACAGTGTTCTCTGCTGATTCTGGAAAATGAAAATAATGCATGACTCAAACAAAGCACATTAGCACATTGAAAATAATAGTCACTGGACTACTGTATAACATTCATTACTTTTCAAAACAACGTTCCAAGCTATGCCATTCACGATCCTTTGAACGGCTTCCAAAACGAACTACTTCTGCCGAAAGATTACCCACTATCAAAAGAGGGCGGCGACATCGAGAGGAGTAAGATCCTCCCACGGTGAAGAAGAGGAGCGACCAAAATGCACCAATTGGAACCTACGGCACTGACAAGGCAATGAACTTCGTTAGTCGTCGGAAAGCGATAGACGCGGCGACGATGTCCAGTGGGATCGGTCAGAACCGCGGTGAAGAAGAGGACAGCATGGGATGGCATAAAATGTTGCATTAAATGGAACCTACGGCATTGATGATGCAGGGGGCATTGATCGGGGTCGGAGAGCGGCAAACATGGCGGTGGCGTCGACCGGAATGGGTTGGAAGGAAGGCCGATAAAAATGGTCGGGAGGAGGAACGAAGAATGGCAGCTTGGGGAAGAAATTTTTTTTTTAAACCTACAATTGTTTTTCTTTTACCTTCAGTGAATTTCTTTGAGTACCTATAACCGATGATTCCTGATTTTGCTTTTAATTTTGGCTTATCCCTTTTTCAACGATTACTATTAATTTTTATTCAATTTATAAACTCATGTTCTTTGAATCTTATAATAAGCTTTTTTTAACTCTTTTGTAAGAGATTTCGGTAGAATTTTCCCGACTTTACGTAACCCACTGTGGAAAGACATAAGGTTGAAGGATGAAGCGGGGAGAAGCCATGAATACGAACATAGGTGGCTTTTTGGAGGCGTTACCGGTTGTTTGCGCCAACTCATTGGTAAGTAATTAGTGGATGCCATTAATTACCTGGAGTATTCAAAGCTTCATACCCTTCACCGATTGTCCAATTGTCAGCTCGCTTATCCAATAATCATCTGCTCAATTATACATATGTGCACACCAAAAACAAAAAACAATAAGTCTACAGACTAAAATAAATAAATAAATAAATGAATGACCACTCATCAGCCACCAGCCCCACCACACCAATTGACAATCGATGGAGATATGCAGTGCCTGCCATTTGTTTTTTAGTTAAAAAATGTGACAGTAATTTAATTTAATTTAGTTTTGTATTTTTATTTTTAAGAATTTTATTTTTTTTTAAAATTTTAAAATTTAGATTTAAGTGACTTTATTTCTTCGGTCGGACTTGGGAAATCTCTTATATATGATGTAAAATAGATCTTGTTTTAGTATTGATAAGAGAAATTTCTATGAAAAATATGAATCGGAGTTTGAGGAAGGAGAAGGAGTACTTAACTTACATCAGATAGAGGAAGATTTATTTAATTACATAATTTGGGCTCATGGGATATGGCGTCCTTGGGGCTTTCTATTTGATTGCATCAAAAGGCTCAATGAATTGAGATTTCCCTATTGGGCTGGGTTATTTTGATGGTTAAAATTATTTTATTAAATACAAGTTAATTACAACATCATTTTTTAGTTATAAGGCTAATAAATGATTTTTTTAAAATTTTAAAATGTCACACTAATGAATTTAACAAAAAATTTAACAATTTAACAGATCTGAAAAGTAAAGGGACTGAATTTCTAGAAATAAAAGTACAAAAATTAATTTTAAATTTCAGAAGGATTTAGGGACCCATAACACATTTTAACCATGTTTTTAACATTTGTTTCTCAAACTAAACCTTTTCATAGCTCGAGCTACCTGTCGCTTGAAGACTTGCCTGAAATTTAGAAAAAATATTAGGCTCGAAAAATGAGTTTAGGTAAAAAATTAGGCTTGCTTAAAAGATGGATTGGGCTCAGGTTTAAACATTCAAGGCCGAAGCTTGGCTCGATTGACCTTTTTTAAGTTTATAATGTTTTATATTGTGTTGTTTTTATATGTTATATAATTTATAACACAAAAAATGAAATCCATAGTAATATATAATAATATTATAATGTAAACATCTAAAAAATATTAACATGATTGACTATATGTAAAATATTAATAAATAAAAAAATAACATTATTAAATATTAAAATAATATAATATAAATATATAATTTTAATATTAAAAAATATTATGGGCATGCCTAAAATGAGTTTGAGTATACAAATATTGGCAAGCTTAGGCAAAATTTTAAATCCATATTTCAGATTGTGATAGGCTTGGGCAAACAAAAAAATATGTTCATATCATGCATAGAGTTGAACCGAACCTTACCTAACTCGACTCATGATCACCTCTAACTTAAACTAGTAAAATTTTTCACAACTTATTTATTGTTGCATTTAAAAATATAATCGTCCATGGAGAAAAAAGCAGAGGAGTCGAGTGGTAAGCTAGCACTGAAAAAGGTGTGTCGTCAAGAGGAGGATCCACTGGATGTAGGGGACCATGGATTGATGGAGGGAGGTGGACTACCGTTATTTAAGTCAGTGCTTATGAATGGAATGTTGGTTGTAGAGAATGAAGGGGTATGAGAGTGATGAGTTTGATCTGAATGAGGGTGATGTCATTACGTCTATTGTTGATGAGAGTGTATACTTTGGTCCAGATAAGTAGGTCAAAATTGGTGATTACGTCAAAATTGGTGATAATTAAAATGTTGGGAAGAAAAATCAGGTTTAATATGTTGTGTAGTAAACTTCATGCGATTTGGAGACCAACTTGTACATTTCAGTTGATGGATCTCTATAATGACTACTATATAATGAAGTTTCAAACCAAGGCAGACACTGAGAAAGCTCTGACAGAGGGACCATGAGTGATCTATGGTCAATACTTGACAATGCAACATTGGCCCCTGTTGTTTAGCACGCAGGAAGAGTATCTTATATAACCTTGATATATGGTCAATACTTAATTGGACAAGTAGTGAGAATGGATGATAACACTGAAAATGGTTATTAAGGAAAGTTTGCACGACTAATGGTTAGTGTCGATCTTCATCGACCATTGATATCAAAACTAAGAATAGAGGGTAAAGTACAAAGGGTTGAGTATGAAAGCCTACTTAATGTTTGTTATGAATGCGGTCAGTTTGGTCATGTTAAAGAGGGATGCTCGAAAATCATAACAGAGAGAGGATCAAACTCTGATAGAGGAGTTGATGAGGGGCATATGAAACCACCAATGATAAAGCCACCATCAACGGTGAAACTTGACAGAAAAACTGAAAAGAAGGCCTTCGGGGCGTGGATGACAGTATCCAGGAATTATAGGCAGAAATTAAAGAGGAAATTAGTAGAGGATAAAGAGCATAAACAACAATCATGGGATCAAGATTTGATGTGATTGCTAATTCTATTTATGAGGAGAAGGAATCACCGAAACAATCAATGATAAGAATTATAGAGGGACGAAATGAGAATAGTGAGGTGGATAGAATAAAGAACCATAAAAATGACTTGGTGAGTGGGTTTAAGCCCGATAAGAAAAGTAACTCAATTAGCAAAGATAATGTGGTGATGGCAAAGTTGGACTTAAATAAAAATTGGGCTTCCAAAGGGGTAGTGATAATGGATGGCAATAAGAGGCGTGATAAAGGCACGTGAATTCTACAATCGATGGTTTTACAGTTGGCTTCTAAAAAGGGAAAAGAAGTGCTAGATGAATCCAAACAATTGTGATTTTGGTGGAGCCTGGGCTGATGCGGATGGAAGTAGGATTGTCAGGGTTAAAGGGCTTAATGGGGAAGCTTTTAATGCTAAACGAGTTTTCAACCTTGATACCATCGGACCTAGTTGACATAGAAATGGGTGTCTTAGTGGAAAGTGTGATTCCGGTGAATGTGGTAGTGACTACAATGGCATCTGCGATTGTTATGGCAGTAGATGAACAGATTAGGGAAGGCAGATGATTTTGTTAAAGGAGGGCCCATGTAGCTGCGCATATGGTGGTGAGTGGTTTGCTATTGGGTTTTTTTTTTCTAATTTTTTAATTTTGAATAAAGCTTTTTTTGTGTGTAGAATTGCCAATGATTTACACATTCGAGGTTTTATCGTTGTTTAGTGGAATACATATAAGCGTATAATTTGGATTTGGTCACACTTTTGGAAACCCAAGTAAGTGGGTGGGAGGCGAATTTGATAATTGAAAAAAATGATGTTTAATTTCTCCCATCGGATTGAGGCTCAAGGATATTATGGTGGTATTTGGCTGCTGTGGAATAAGTTGTATGTGGTGGATGTTGTGGTAAACCATTCTCAGTTCTTACATGTAGAAATTATGAGCTTGGGTATATCAAATTTGTTTTTCCTAACTATAGTGTATGGTAGTCTGTGTAAAAGATTAATATATGGATTGTGGGAGCAATTATGCATGCTGGCTAGTAATATGGTAAAACCATGAATTTTTTTAGGTGATTGGATTGTAATTCTTTTGGATGATGAATATGAAGGGCCTAAAAGGCATGTGAGTCATAGTTGTGGTAGTTTTCAAAAATTTCTGTTTGATTTTTCTTTGAAGGATATTAGGTTCGTTGGTCCAAGATTTACTTAAAAACATGGAGTTACATTGGAGAGGCTAGATAGGATGGTATGTAATATGGAATGGAGTGACAAATTTTTGAGTGCTCGGGTCAGACATTTACATTGACTGAAGTTAGATCACAGACCACTATTGATTGAACTTGAGGAGAATGACTAGTAAAATAAGCCAAAACATTTTTTATTCTTTAAAGGTTGGTTAATGAATGGATGTTTTAAACATATGGTGAAGAATTCATGGAAAGATAATGACCCTATTGAAGATAATACTGAACGATTTTCTTTGGAGGCTAAGGTATAGAATAGGAAAGTATTTGGGAACATTTAGACAAGAAAACGGAGGTTGATTAGTCAACTTAAAGGGGTTCAGAGGGCAATGGAAAGTAAAGCTACAAAGAATCTTCGAAAATTGGAAGCGAAACTCAGCACAAAATTAGAGCAAATCCTCGATTTGGAGGAATTATTGTGGAAACAAATATCGAGGAGTGATTAGGTTAAGGATGGAGATCAAAACACCAAATATTTTATTATCATGCAATTTCGAGGAAAAAGTGGATCACAATTAGGGGTTTGAAGTTAAATAATGGAGAATGATGTTTTGATGAAGATATGTTAAAAGATGAATTCGTTCAATTCTTTCAGGAGTTATATTCAAATGATAAGTTTGATAGGGATTAGATGCCAAACTCTGGTTTCTTTGAAGTATTACCCATGGTTGTCAAAGAAGCTTTGAGTTCCAAAGTCGCTAAAGAGGAGATTAAGGTGACACTGACTTGATGGTTCGTTCATGACAGATTTTATCAAAGTTAGTAGGATATTGTTGAAGAATCGGCGTTTCAAATGGTGGTTAAAGCTTTTGAAGGTAGGTCAGTAGATTTGGGGATCACTTAAACTGTGTTGGTTTTTACTTCCGAAGGTAGAGAGACCGAAATCATAGAGCCAGTTTAGACTAATAAGTTTGTGTTCTGTGGCGTACAAGATTATAACAAAAACTATTGTGAGGAGGCTAAAGTTCATCATGCCTTTACTGGTGGCACCAAATCAGGTGAGCTTTGTGACGAGTCATTCTATTATGGATAATGTTGTGGTGAAGCAAGAGGTTGTGAATGAATAGGAGAAGACCAAAGTGGATGGCAATTAAAATTGATCTCAAAAAAGCATACGATCGGATTAGATGGGATTTTCTTGAGGAAATTTTGAGGTAGGCATAACTCCCAACACATTTAATCTCTGTGATCATGAACTATATTACGGGCTCAACCATGTAGATCTCATGGAATTGGGAATATACAAGTGAGTGCAGACCTTCAAGAGGGGTTTGACAGGGTGATCCTTTATCATCGTATCTGTTTGTACTCTAAATGGAAAGATTAGGTCATTGCATTAGACATGCTATTGAGGAAAGTAAACAGGGGTCGATACGGTTATCTAATGATGGTCTCAGTATTTTACATTTATTTTTTTGCAAATAATATAGTTCTATTTTGTAAGGCAAATGTACAATATGCAATCATGGTGAATAACATCCTTCAAAAATTTGGGAGATGTTCAGGGCATAAAGTCAATAGATCTAAATCCCAATTTTTCTTTTCGGATGCAGTGGGAAATGACTTAGTAGACTAAATCACAGGTACAATTGGGGTGGAATGGGTTGAAGATTTAAGCAGATATCTTGGTGTCCCGGTGTTGCATAAACGTGTCACTAATGCCATGTACTTGTTCATAATTGAAAAGGTTCGAAAAAGGTTCAGTGGGTGGAATGCCAAGCTACTTTCTCTTACTGGACGGGTAACACTTGCTAAATCGGTGTTATTTACAATTCCAAACTACTTTTTTCAAACAACACTTTTTCTAAAAAGGCTATGCTTGGAGATTGAGAAGATTATAAAGAGATTTGTTTGGGGTGCTTCGAGTAATGACTGTAAGATTTTTTTTGGTGGGCTAAGACAAATGTTGCATGCCAGTTGATAGAGAGGGACCTTGGGTTTTGACATATTCATAGCCAAAATAAAGCTTTTATACTGAAGTTGGGTATTAACTTCGTTAACAATATCGAGGCTTTTTGGGTAAAAGTGTTACTGTAACAACTCGTTTTTCAGTAGTGTAAAAAATAGTGGTTTTGGGACCACAATTGCAACTAGTGGACCAGTAAATATTATTTATTTAATATTTACAATGTTATTAGAGTGTCATATTAAAATTTGGTTTGGTAATTTTAACGTTTGGATAGTTAATTAAGGAAAGAGGACTAAATCGTAAAACCTTCAAAAGTTAATCATTATTAGTTTATATGTGCTTAAAGGTTATAAAAACTTTATTGGAGGGTTTTATGATGCAATTTGATCATGTTGGGTTATTTTGGCCAGTTACTTTGCATGCTAGGTGTAAAATTTTGTAATAAAATAATGTTTAATAATTTAATCATGAATTAAAACTTAAACCAAAAGACTGTTATTTTATTTTTCACTTTCTTCAACCTTCTTCACCAAAAATCCATAGCTAGAAGAACACCAAGGTTCGGCCAAGCCATTTCTTCTGGCATGGTAGGATATTTAAGTTCATTTTTAGTGACTTTTATGTTTTTGAGGTTGTTGTAGCTTCATCTAGCTAACCTAGGGATTAATTTGTAAACCTGTTAAAGTTTTTAAAATGTGCTATGTATTATTTCAATTTTCTTTAAGTTAAATGATAGGATTATAAGCTTGGTTGTTAAATAGGACTGTTTTGTACAGTGAATTTGGTTAGTTTTAAGTTTAGGGACTAAAATGATAAAATAATAAATTTAACATTAAATTATTTTGAAATTTCAATAATTATGGGCTGTAAATGTATAGGATAGAATTCAACTAGCATGGTTTTAGTTTAATTGTGATAAATGTGTAAGTTTTGGTTTTAGGGACTAAATTGAATAAGAGGTAAAAGTTTAAGGTAATAATGTAAAATGTCATTAAAGGATCAAATACATGAATTTAGATATTTTAAGGTACTGAATTGGTTAATTAAGCTAAATTATTATTATATATATTAGGAAACAGATCAATCGGTCGATAATCGCGGGAAATGAAAAGTTGTCAAGTAGTCCTTGTTGTGATGTTGGTAGCTGCCTCGTTTAGGTAATTTTTTATTAGATTTATTATGCTTATTATTGGTTTGAATTCAAATTTCATATGTGTTTAATTAGCATGGTTAATTGAGGTAAGTCTTGAAAGTGGAAATAAGGGACTGAATTGTAAAGTATGGAAATTGTACATGTTTGAATTAAACTATGTTATCATATGGAATGTATGTAATCAAGTCAATCATGGTATAATGTTATAAACATGAAAATATTATGGAATACGAGTCAAAGCTCGCGTGAGCTTAGTGAATGATTATGATACAAATGACATGTCATTAGGGTGTTTCAGGTACTATGTGTTGATGGCTACAGTTATCAAATACTTTGTACTGGTGTTACAATTTTTAGGCATTTTTTGCCGGTGATATATTATCAGGTACTATGTACCGGTGGTGGATACCATACAGATGGCTAGAATCTAGCATTTGTTGTAGATTCTCGTCAGCTTGTGTGAGTAACATCGTGTATTGGTTAATGTCCCGATTGTCAGCTTGCGTGAGGATTATTTCTCATGTATCCAAAGTTAATTTATTATAGTTCTCCGGTAAAAACAATTAATGAAATGTATAAAAATAAAATCTTATGGCATGAAAGGTTATATACTTATTGATTATGATTTTGTAACAGTCCGGTTTAGACCCTAGTCGGAACAATAGTTTCGAGACCGCAAATTTAAGGTTAAAAAATTATTTTAATATTATTTTTAGTGTTTATAATATGTGAATTGATATGTGTGAAAGTTTCGTGTGAAAATTTTATCGTTTGTGTGCTTAATTTATGAAAAGGACCTAATCGCGTAAAATGTAAAAGTGACTAGCTAATTGTTAAAGTTCTTAATTGCTATGTCTCTTTAAATGAGAGGTCCTTATGATACAAATAGATCATAGTTATAATTAAAAGACATTGATGGACATAAGTTAGTGGAATTTTAATGATTTTATAAAGGGTAAATTGGTAAAATAGATATTAATGTTAATTAAAATAAAACAAAACATGATATTAAGGCCATTATTTTCATCATTGCCGAAATTACAAAGAAAAAGAAGAGAAAATAAGAGTTCTAGGGTTTGGCACTCATATTGGCTAATTAAGGTATGTGTTTTGATTTGTTTTTGATAATTTCTACGTTTTTGTTATCGTTGCTTAGTGTTTTACTAAGCCCATGCCTCAATTTCTGAATTTGATTATGATTTTAAGATGTGCCATTTTTTATAATGTGTGTTTTATGAAGTTTGATGATAGTAAATGAAAGATATGTGTTAGATTACTATGTTTTGTATTGGGATTTTTGATGAATTTGAGTATTTTGTGATAAATTGTGAAAATGGGAAATTGAGGGACTAAAATGTAAAGTAAATGAAAGTTTTGGGCTGTTAAGAGTCCCTAAGAAATTCAGCTAGGCTTGGGTGTAATTAAATTTTGTTTAATTTGTGTTTTTGTGAAATAGGGATTAAAGTGTTAAAATGTGAAAATGTGAGGGCTAATTTGTAAAATGTCCTAAATATGTGTATATGGATTGAATTGAATGATTTGTTGAATAAAAGGGTTAATTTTGAATACATATAGATCAATAAAAGAGGAATTCGGATTTAGATCAAGGGAAATCGAAGATTATCGAGTAAATGATCTGAATCGTCAATTTCGAGTACGAGGTAAGTTCATACGTGATAAATGATGGTACAATTTATGTTTTAATGCTTTGATAATGCTTAAACTGTATATATATTTTATTATGTTTTAAACACGGTGATAAATCGACTATGTTCGGCAATAAGTATGCGATTCAAAATAGCTTCGGCTATAAATAACACTAAGTGTGCGAATTGGAATAACTTTGGCTATACGAGGCACTAAGTGTGCGATACCGAGATAGTTTCAGTTATTTGAGATGGCACTAAGCGTGCGAGATCGTTACAGCTTCGACTAATCATTAATACACTAAGTGTGCAAGCTCTTAAAGTATGAAAAGATTTTCGAATGAATTTATGTATTCAAACGAGAGGTAAGAATGAAAATGAATAAATACGGGAAAGTTCAGGTATGTACGATACCTATGTGGTAAATGATACTATGTGTATGAAACTTGATGAATTTGTATGAACATATTAATTGTGATGGAATAGAATTGATGGATGATTTGAAAACTACTAAGTGTTTATTAGTTGATGCTTTGTATTATATAAATTGTTGATTATATTTGGTACGACTTACTAAGCTATGAAGCTTACTGTGTGAAATGTTCTCTGTTTTACAGTGTTATAAAGCTAGCTCGGATCAGGGGATCGTCAGCGACTCATTCACACTATCGGACATCTATTTTGGTACCATTCTGAGAGTTGTATATATGGTATATAGCATTTATAGGCTAGAGTTATTTTGGTTTTGGTTTGTGTAATGTATATCTAGCCATGTGATATGGCTTGGTTTTGAATGTGTTTATGAATGAGTTTTTGTACAAGCTATGTGATGTAATATTATCAATATGATGTGTTCATGAATGGCCAAGAGAATTTGTAAGTTTGGTAAGTTTTTTATATGTGCTCAATTATGGAATTGGTAAGAATATGATATAAAATTTGAATGACTAAAATTGAAGTTATGAAGCATGTGTTTTGGTATGATTTTAGCTTATGATTTGGCATCATTTTATATGGATTATAGGCACAAAATAGGTTGATGAATATATGGCATGAAAGATGAATGTTTACTGATTGAAAATTTGTTTGAAATGTGATGTAATTGGTTTGGTTTTGGTGCATGTAAGGAATACCCTTAATGGGTGGCAATTTGGCCTTGTAAACCCACACGGTCAGGGACACGGGCGTGTGTCTCAGCATGTTGCTAGAGGGCCATTTCAAAATGAGCCTGGGTAGGCCACATGGTCGCACACACTGGTGTGTGCCAAGCCGTATGGCCAAGTTAGTTTCGAGCACGGGCTAGACACACGGGCGTGTGACTGGCCGTGTGACTCAAGTCAATAGCCTCCCTAATTTTCACACGGGTGTGTCTTATGGCCGTGTGGACAAGTCAGTATGTATGCCCTATTTTGCCACGGCCTAGACACACGGGCGTGTCTAATGCCGTGTGAGGCACACGGTCTGCTCACACGGGCGTGTGACCTTTATAACTTTGAAAAAATGTTTAAGTTTTGAAAATTTTTATATGAACTCGGTTTAGTCCCTACCCCTTTCTTATGCTTGTTTAAGGTCTTGTTGACCTATATAAGGGACTATATAATGATGTGTGACTTTGATGCTATGTTGATTATGAAATGAATGCGAATAGTTCCGATATGTCTAGTAATGCCTCTTAACCCTAGCCCGGCAACGGATACGGGTTAGGGGTGTTACAGATTTGGTATGTGAGTTATGTTAGCTTGAAATCTTAATGATGTTATATGTTCATACCTAACCAATTGGTATGGTAGGAAAATGTGAAACTTGTCAAGGAATTCTACCTATATGTAAATTTTGAATTGTATCCTTTAAATGACAAGTATGCAATGTTTAATTATATGAACTTACTAAGCTTTAAGTAAGCTTACCTTGTTTTGCTTTCTTCCTTGTGGACTGTCGGATTCAATCTGTTAATTGGATCATCTTTAGAGATCACATTATCCGTCAACTCTTTTGGTAGTTATTTACTTATTTTGGCTTAGTTATAAATGGCATGTAAATAGGGTTTGACAATATATGTTTATGAGCACTTTGGTTATGTTTTATGCCATGTGGGATATGAATCATGTATTTGGATGTAAGATATAATGGCTACTTATTTGTTTTGGTGGCTTGTGTTGGTATAAGCCTTTTTGGTATCTTTCATGTTATCTTGGTTAGAAGTGTTGTTTATGTATTTGGTTAATTGGTGAATTTGGTTTGGTAAATGTAGTCATGAGAAATGAAGTATATTTGATGATTTAATGGACATGAAATCTTAGGTTGTTTATGCTTGAATGATTAATGTTTAATGTGTAAATTGTGGTGCCAATGATGGCATGTTCGTTAGATACTTAGGTTGAATGTTATATTGTGAATTTAGGTAGGTATTTGATGTATTTTGAATAGGTTAAATGGCTGGTATGGCATGACTTGTGACCTAAGTGAACATTGGTGTGATTTCTTGGTTTAGAAAGCATGTTTAAGTGCACACGACCATGTGGTTTGTTAAATTTAGGTGCAAGTTGGTTCACATGGCATTAGTTTGTTACATGGCAGTGTGACCGAAGATTACATGGCATCAGTCTGTTACACAGTTAGGCAACACGGCTATGTCATTTAACTTCACTCGACATCAGCATATCGCTTTTTACCTATCTTTTCATAAAAGCTTCAGATTAGTCTTTATTTGTTCCCAAGTTATTTTAAGAGCTTTGTAAGCTCAATTGAGGTTTGTTTTTTATTAAATATCATTGAATAATTGTATTTATATTACTTTATGGATTGGTTGATTATTTATGTTGAATTGTTCAATGATAATGATGTTTAATAGTTGTAATACCTTATAGCTCTGGACCGGGTATGGGGTGTAACAATTACATTCTAAATATTAGGTGGCTGACCGCATTCCAAATAATGCATCGTCAGACCAATGCAGTTACACTTGGAGATTGATGGTAAGCATTTGGAAGGATATACAAGAAAATATGTCTTGGAAGGTTGTTACTGGTTGGGATGTGAAGTTTTGGATAGATACATGATTTAAGAATTTGGGACCACTAATTGATTATTGCACTTTGCCAATACCAACCTTTATGAAAGTTATGTTTTTTGCAATGGTGACCCTAGAAGGAGATTGTAATTGGCAGTGTCTCATAGGTGAGTTACCACATCAGATAATTCAGTTGCTTGTTGAATCAAGTCCAAATTTGGAAGATTAAGGCAGGGATATATGTTTTTGGAAAACAACTGAGTCTGGTACTTATACAGTGACAAGGGGTTATAAGTCTCTTAATCAGGTTTCTTGGTTAGAGGTGAATAAGAAATGAAGAATGATTTGGATAATCAAGGCGCCATAAGGGATAAGACAATTCATGTGGCTATGCATACATGGTAAAGTGCTAACCAATGAAGAAAAATGCAAAAAGGGATTAACAAATGATGTGTCGTGCTACATGACTATTTGTTGGAAAGTATTGATCATGTTCTAAAAGCACGCTCATCAGCACATGCTATTTGGAAAAAGGTTAGTTAGTGATATATTTTTAATGATTTCTTTACACACGATTTTTAGAATTGGTTGATGTTTAATATTAAAAATGCGGCTGTTAGAATTAAATGACCTGAATCCTTATTTAAATAAAATACAGTGGTAAAATAAAATAAAAGTAAAATCCATATAGAACTACACTTCTTTTATTTTATTTTAGAATAAGGTTTTTTAAACCTTATTAAACTCTATCTATTTTATATTGATTAGAATAAGGTATTTCAGTCTTACTAGAATATGACTTTACAAGCCTATAAATAGACATAGTCTATTCCTCTTGTAATTAATTCAAATTCGACATAGTGAATTTTCTTCTCCTCTGCCCGTGGTTTTTTTCGGAAAGGGTTTTTACGTAAAATCTGTGTGTTTTTTATTTTATTTTTATAAATTGGTATCAGAGCTTTCGAGTAGTTCATCTCGATCATGGTAATGGCGCCTTTAAAGTATGAAATTTCGCTGTTGGATCGCAACACCAGATTTGCATTGTGGCAGATTAAGATACAAGCAGTTCTTGTGCAAATGGATCTGGAGGATGCCCTGCTAGGGATAGATAAGATGCCTTCGACATTAACAGATGAAGAGAAGAAGCCTAAGGATTGAAAGGCGTTAACACAATTACATCTGTATTTTTCCAATAAAATTTTGTAGGATGTGATGAAGGAAAAGATCGCCGCTGCATTATGGAAGAGGCTGGAACAAATATGTATGTCGAAAACTCTAACAAGCAAGTTGCATATGAAGTAGCACATTTATGCTCATTGTTTGAAGGAAGGTGCGTCTGTACACGAACACTTAACAGTGTTTAAAGAAATTCTCTCAAACTTGAAGGCCATGGAGGTTCAGTATGATAAGGAAGATATAAGGTTGATTCTACTTTGTTCGTTGCCCTAGTCTTATTCAACCTTTAGAGACACTATTTTATATAGCCACGAGTCTCTCACAGTTGATGAGGTTTATGATTCTTTAACCTCGTATGATAAAATGAAGCATCTTGTGGTTAAATCCAACTCTCAGGAAGAGGGTCTCATTGTTCGTGGGAGACAAGATCAGAATACTGATGATGATCGTGAAAGGACACAAGAACAAAACCCTCGCGGTAAATCTAAGGGTAGATCGAAGGCTTCAAACAAAGGTAAAACTTGTAACTTCTGCATGAAGAAAGGGCACATTAAATCTGAGTGCTATAAGCTACAGAATAAGATTAAAAGAGAGGCTGCGAATCTAAAGGGAAAACAACCAGAAAATTTCGGTGAAACTGATGTTGTAGAAGACTACAGCAATGGTGAACTTCTAGTTGCTTGTGTCAACAATTCTAAAGTGAGCAAGGAGTGGATACTTGATTCAGGCTAGACCTTCCACATGAGTCCCAATCAGGATTGGTTTACAACTTACGAAACAATGTCTGAAGGTGTTGTTTTAATGGGAAATAATACTTCATGTAAAATCGCAGGTGTTGGAACAATTAAAGTTACGATGTTTGATGGAGTTGTTAGAACACTTAGTGACGTACGACATGTTCCAGAATTGAAGAGAAATTTAATTTTGTTGAGTACTCTTGATTCAAAAGGGTACAGATACACAACTGAAAGTAGAGTTTTAAAGATTTCTAAACGTTCCCTTGTTGTGATGAAAGGGCAGAGAAAGACTACCAAGTTGTATGTTTTGCAGGGTTCTACTATTACTAGTGATGCAACTGTCGCTTCCTCTTCTTTGTCAGATGATGATATTACTAAACTTTGGCATATGCGTCGAGGGCATATGAGTGAGAATGACATGGCAGAATTGAGCAAAAGAGGACTTCTTGATGGGCAAGGAATTTGCAAACTGAAGTTCTGTGAGCACTGTGTTTTTGGGTAACAAAAGAGAGTTTGATTCACCAGAGGAATCCATAACATGAAAGGAACGTTGGAGTATATTCATTCTGATCTGTGGGGGCCATCTAGAGTGCCTTCGAGAGGTGGAGCTAATTATATGCTAACATTTATTGATAATTTTTCCAAAAAAGTTTGGGCGTTCTTCCTGAAGCAGAAAAGTGATGTGTTTTCTGCATTTAAGTTTTGGAAATTATGATTGAAAAACAGATGGGAAAATAAATAAAATACCTCCGCACAAATAACGGCTTAGAGTTCTGTTCTGATAAGTTTAATAGACTATGCAAGTCAGAAGGGATCATGAGACACTTGACAGTTCGTCATACTCCACAGCAAAACGGCATTACAGAACGAATGAACAGAATGATCATGGAGAAGGTTCGATGTATGTTGTCAAATGCCAACTTACCAAGTCGCTTTTGGCGTGACGACCTCTATTGCATGTTTTTTGATCAACCGATCTCCATCCGTTGCCATTGAGAAAAAGACTCCACAAGAGGTATGGTTTGGTAATCCTACTAATTATTTTGACTTAAAGATCTTTAGGTGTCCTGCGTATGCTCATGTTGATAATGGAAAATTGGAACCGAGATCCATTAAATGTGTTTTTCTTGTTTATAAAGCCAGTGTAAAAGGGTATAAGTTATGGTGTCCTAAAAATAAAAAAGTTGGGATTAGTAGAGATGTCATTTTTTATGAAACTGCTATGCTACCTAACTTATCTCTTAAAGAATCTTCTAATAAAGAAAATCAAAAGTAGGTGGAACATCAGATTAATACAGAGTCGAGTCCTCAAGGCAGTACAAAAATTGAGAATAGAGTTACTTCTCCACCACAATACTCTATTGCCAAAAACAGAACTAGAAAAGAAATTAAACCTCCAAAGAACTATGCCGAAGCTGATCTAGTTACTTATGCTTCAAATGTGGCTGAATATATAGATGCAAACCAAGAGCCATTTAATTATTCTGAGGCAATTAGCTGTGAAGACTTAGAAAAGTGGATGTTTGCTATGCAAGAGGAGATAGAATCACTGCACAAAAATAGAACATGGGATCTTGTGAAACTTCTTAAAGGTAAAAAGGTTGTTCGTTGTAAATGGGTGTTTAAAAAGAAAGAAGGGACTCTAGGAGTTGAAGAACCTAGATATAAAGCAAGGCTTGTTGCAAAGGGTTACAGTCAAATTCCAAGAGTGGACTTCACAGATGTATTCTCCCCAGTTGTGAAGCATAGTTTAATTCGAGCTTTGCTTGGTGTTGTGGCCCTGTATGATTTGGAGCTTGAGCAGATAGATGTAAAAACTACATTTTTGCATGGAGAACTTGAGAAGGACATTTACATGCAACAACCAGAGGGTTTTACAGTCTCAGAAAAAGAGGACTACGTTTGCTTGCTGAAAAAGTCCCTTTACGGTTTGAAACAGTCACCAAGACAGTGGTACAAGAGGTTTGATTCCTTTATGACTTCTCATGATTTCAAAAGAAGTAGTTTTGACAGTTGTGTTTACTTTAAGAAAAATAGTGATGGTTCTTTCGTGTATTTACTTCTTTATGTTGATGACATGTTGATAGCAGCAAAAGATAAAGGAGAGATAAGAAAGGTCAAAGCCCAACTAAGTGAAGAATTTGAGAAGAAAGATTTGGGACCAGCAAAGAAGATACTTGGTATAGAGATTCTCAGAGATAGAAAAGCAAGTAAATTGTACCTAAGTCAGAAGGGGTACATTGAAAAAGTTCTTTGCAGGTTCAATATGCAGAGTGCTAAGCCTGTTAGTACTCCTTTAGCAGCCCATTTCAGACTTTCATCGGCTTTGTCTCCACAATCAGATGATGAGACTGAGTACATGTCACATGTTCCATACTCTAGTACAATAGGATCTCTCATGTATGTTATGGTTTGTTCACGTCCAAATTTATCATATGCAGTCAGTTCAGTTAGCAGATACATGGTCAATCCCGGTAAAGAATACTGGAAAGCAGTTCAGTGGATTTTAAGATACTTAAGAAGTACTACTGATATCTGCTTATAGTTTGGAAGAACTAGAGATGGAGTCATTAGGTATGTTGATGTTGATTTTGCTGAAGACCTTGATAGAAGAAGATCTCTCACAGGTTATACCTTTACAATCAGAGGTTGTACAATCAATTGGAAAGCCACTTTGCAAACTACAGTCGCTTTGTCTACCACTGAAGCTGAGTACATGGCGATTACTGAGGCTTGTAAAGAAGTTATTTAGTTGAAGGGACTCTTTAGTGAACTCAATGAAGACCTTCAAATCAGTACAATATTTTGTGACAATCAGAGTGCAATCTTCCTTACAAAAGATCAAATGATTCATGAGAGAACAAAACACATTGATGTTCGGTATCATTTTGTTCGTGATATTATTGCTCGTGGTGATATTGTTGTGAGCAAAATTAGTACTCATGAAAATCCTGCTGATATGATGACTAAATCACTTCATATAACCAAGTTTGAGCATTGCTTAGACTTAGTTGGTGTTCATTGTTGAAGTTAAACCCATAAGGGGTTTTATGGAAGAGGTGGAGAACTTGTTCGTTGAGAGTTCACGATGAAGAACTTGTTCATTGAGAATTCATGTCAAGGTGGAGATTGTTAGAATTAAATGACCCGAATCCTTATTTAAATAAAATACAGTGGTAAAATAAAATAAAAGTAAAATCCATATAGAACTACACTTCTTTTATTTTATTTTAAAATAAGGTTTTTTAAACCTTATTAAACTCCATCTATTTTATATTGATTAGAATAAGGTGTTTCAGTCTTACTAGAATATGGCTTTACAAGCCTATAAATAGACATAGTCTCTTCCTCTTGTAATTAATTCGAATTTGACATAGTGAATTTTCTTCTCCTCTGCTCGTGGTTTTTTTCCCGAAAGGGTTTCCACGTAAAATCTGTGTGTTCTTTATTTTATTTTATTTTCACAGCGGCAAACCTGCTGGTTAAGAGGATAAGATGGGAAATTATGTTTGTGAATGTTGTATAGAGATTGTTAAAAGGCAGAAACTTGACTATTTTTACTGATCAACATCTAAGTACGAATGATGTAGTTATGGCCAGTTGGTATTGGACTTAGGTGTCATTGAATTTGGTCACTAACGTGCAGCAACATGATTCTAAGCGTTGGGAAAGCCCTCAAAATGGATAGTGTAAACTAAATACATATGGTGGGGTTGATGTTAATTCTGGGAATGCAACAGCAGAGGGATTTAGTGAGAGGATCGGAAGGAGAGTGGGTAGTTGTTTATGGGCGTAATATAGGTGTGAGTTCAGTCTTAGGTGTTGAGCTTCAAGCGATTGCTGATGGTCTAAAAACAGTTGGGAATAAAAGGGTGCGGTTGTTGCTGATTGAGTGTGATTGCAAAATAGTGTGGATTTAAAACTTGGGCTATAGAGGGTGGGGTTATCGAAACTGAGCCTGGAAATCCGAAATTGAAAGGTAGAAATAAGACAAGTTCCAAGAATGAGGAATATGGTTGCTAATGCGATGACTAAATGGGTTTGATGTTGTGCGATTTAATTCATGTTTTTGACAACCCCCCAAGTGATTCTAGTTGGTTTGGCTCAAGATAAAGGTAAAGAAGCTGAAGTCGACGATCTGGTTAAGCATTGAGTCTCAAGTTCCTATATTGTAAATATATATATACAAAATTTGTACAGAAATTGGGTAAAAAGACTACAAATTTTTTTTAAAGTCATTGATTAGTTGTAGGTTTTGGAAAAATATGTTCATTTCTTACCTATTTTTCATCATATTCGCGTGATTAAGAAGAAAAATCACAGAATTTGACTTTTCTATTTGGTAACTAGGGTTTAGGATTAACCTGATATAGTGACGGAATTTACTTTATGACTCATTTGTTTTTTGGTTTGTTTAAGCATGAAAATGATGTAAACCCCTCAAATGGAAAAATGAAGATCAAAAATAAAAATAATTGATAAGACATATTTAATTTTATTTAAATCAAAATATTTAACAATTAATATAGTCAATCTAATCTAATCTTAAACTGAGAAGAGAAACAACCATCATTAATTTTGAGCATAATCAATCATTTATTACTAGACTTTAATTTAGATTTAAATGTATCGAAGAATCATCGGATGAAATGATAGTAATTTTTTTTGGATGCAATCATTGTAGTAATTCAACTTGTCCTTGTCCTCTAACCGCATTACTAATTTTAGGTAAAGCCCCAACTTCACGTACATATATTTATATATATATATATATGGTACTTTACATGTCCCAACAAGATGGTCGGCCTCTATTGTACTTTACATATTGGGAAATTTTATTGAAAAAAATAGTGCAAATGGTCTGAGAAAATATAAAAAATATATAGACGACCCTAGTTTTAACCCCTAGAATCGTGTTCTTTGTTTCTATTTATTTTATGCAAAAATCCAATACGCCCCACGTTTTCCTTTTATTTTTTCAGGCAATTATGCTGTGGGCAAAAACGTCGGTGGACGACTGCCATAGACCAATTAAAAGCATGCGTGCATGCATGAACGCATTTGACTCTAATTTGTTTGACGACCGACTGTCCATAAGTCCACCATTCTAGTTATCAAATATTTGTGTTAATGAAAGTTAAATTACAACTTACGTAATTATTAAAAGAATAAAAAACAGAAATTTGTAGTTTTAAATCTTTTGATAATCTTAGAGAATAATTCACAGTTAATTAATTGTATAAGTCGTTATTTAAATTTAAATTAAGTTGTAATTTTACTTTTATGTTAAGATCACTCTTTCACTAACACAACCTCACTTTCATACATTCAAATAAGATCACTCTTTTCACTAAGATTTGGGGAAAGATTTTTCCCATCAAAAGCTTAGACAATACTAATTAAGTAGTATATACACAAGTAATTTGTACTAATAAAAGCTCCCTACACAAATTGGAATGTGCTCTCTTAATCTCTTATCAAAGTCGAAATACTAATATTTAAATAGGCATTGTAATCATTCGTAAATGAATTAGTACAAACATAAATAATCTTTGAAATTTCTTCCCAATTAAAACTCTTTAATATGGCATGTGATAAAAAGAGACCTTCATCAATTAAATTTCTTCTAATCTTAAATATGTATAAACAAAGTAAATGAATCATACTAAAACTCTTCAAAATATCATTACTTGACCAAATATATTTACCAATTTAATACCACAAAAATTGCCAATTCCTCAAAAAGATGCACAAAAATAGTTAAAACAATCTAATTATTAAAACATGCCGTTAGGCAAGTTGCATTGCATCTAGTTGCGAAGGGAGTTGCAATATATATATAATGAATTGTCAATGCATGAGTCTCATGCACCATCAATGAACCATAATTTATCACATTATTAATGAATAAAATAAGAAAATATCGGAAGACAAATAAATTTCTTAAATTAATTTAAACATAATTAAAAATATAAATTTTCATAATTAATTAAATTATGGATTATAATTTATTAATGATAAATGAGATTCATGCACTTATAGTAAAATAAAATTTGATATTGGAGGGTGAAAATAAAATTTTAAGAATTTGAGAGGTCCAAATAAAAAAATTTATTTAAAAAAAACTGAAATTGAATAAAATCGTTATTATTCCACTTAACCAATAGAGCTAAAACTCCCTAACTGTGCCCCTACGTGCACTAGGAGGACATCAAATCTATAGTATTATAATATAAAGATTGCAGGGATACAGGAAATATATGAATAGTGAGGAGATCCACTCCATTCCTAAATTAAGAGAGTAAATCTAATAGGTTGTAGGTTCAATGTAAGGTTGGATAAACAGACATAAGATTTTCGATCCATTTTGTCGAGTACAATGCATGCATTTACTCTATGTTTATATTGAGATGTGTGCTTGCATTGTTTGTGAATTTTTATTTAATTATTTGTAAGTATATTATTTATGTTATTATATAGAGAGATATTAACAAGTACATTGCACCATGGAACCGGACTATAATTCTTTTTCTCTCTCTCTCTCAATGGGTTCTACTCAAAATGAGATATTTGTCATGTATACATTTAACCAAGAATCAAAAAAAATTTGGGACAAATGTAGGGCTCAAGAATTTAAATTTGGGCTAAGCTTAAACAGAAGTTGAAAGAGTATGGGCTAAGGCCCCCATATAGATCCATCTCTGATGGACCTAAGCTAAAATGTAGAAAAGGTTAAAGTCATGGGTAAAAGGGGAAAATGTTAAACCCAAACCAATGCAAACCATGTAATTTATTAGGTCAAATTCTGTTATTAATTCTTGTACTATATGCAAGTTGTGGATTCACTCTATGTATTATAATTTAGTCAATTTTAATCTCTATATTTTTCGAATTTTAAAATTTCAGCCTTGATACAAACAGTAGCAATTAAATACATTTGGTTAAATTGTATTAGTCATGTACTATGCATAAAGTTGTATAGATTTAGTCCATGTTCTTCAATTTTAGCATTCTTAGTCTCTATCCTTTTCAAAATTTGAAATTTTAGTCTTGATGTAAATGATAGCCATTAAGTCTATTTTTAAATTTTTTTTTTGTAAGTAATATGTAAAAATTGAAAGCTAAAATTAAATGAATTTTAAAGCTACCATTTGATCAAGGCTTAAATTGCAAAATTTGAAAAGTAAAAAAATTAAAGTTGACCAAATTAAAGTACAGGGACTAAGTTCGTAACTTACCCATAGTATAAAGACAAAGGCTCCCTTTGGATGGGCAGTGCAATTAGCTTGGTTGGATTAAAAATACCTGAGGCAATGAGATTGAGTACTATAGAGATGAGATTAAATCATCAATAGATAAGTGTTTGGATTCAAATGCAGTTGCAGAAGTGAGTTTGAAAATTGAAAATGACAATTAAGAATATTAGGCTAAAAATTATATATAATAAAAAATTATACCAAAAAATTTTAGTCTTTGAGAAAGGATAATTTTTTTAAAGGTGAATTAAGTATTTGGAAAGAAAGTGTGAATGATGAAATTTAGTAAGAATTAAATGGCAAAATTTTGAAAGTTGAAGGACTAAAAGTGCAAATTTACCATTTTTGAAAAGGGGAAAAGTTTGAAGAAATAGTTTTTTTATGAATGTGATATGGATATGTATTGAAATGAGGAGTTGGAAAATCAAGATAAAGGCTAAATTAAATAAAGTGGAAAGTGTAGGGTGTAACACCCCTTAACCCTTATCCGTCGTCGGAATAAGGTTACGGAGCATTACTAAACATTTCAGACCAAATACGAACATAAAAAAAAACAAATAATATACACCTCATAAATTAATCATGTTGTCCCTTATTTGGGCCCTCAATGCCCTAAATATGTATTAGAAATAAATTGGGACTTATTCGGGTTCTTTGAAAATTTTTCGCAAAACCTCAAAATTTTTCCTAGGTGCAGGGCTCATACGCCCGTGTGGTCAAGGGTCACGCCCGTGTGACCCTATGATATGCCCGTATTTAAGGTTGCGTCCTACCCCGTGTAAGTCTCTGACTTACATCACACGGCTAAGCCACACGCCCCTGCGTGCTAGGCCGTGTGGTCAATTTATTTTTCGAAAATTAGGTGCAGTTTTCACACAACCAGAGCACATGCCCGTGTGCTAGTCGTGTGTCTGGCCATGTGGACTCAAAATGAACCTTAAACATCAAATATATCAACCCTGCAAACTTAAACAACAAGCAACTCAAAAACCAATCATTCAACCACTTCAAAACACAATCAAACATCTTTAAAACATGTCAAAAACATTAACCTAATCACCTATCCAATGCATACTCATAGATACTTCACATATATTGTCCAAACAAACCATTAAAACATCATTCAAGCTAACTCAAATTTTCATACCATTTCAACCCTAGTTTTTTTCTGCCTATTTCATAGCCACTTAGGTATCAACTTAAATATACCACATATTTAACTCAACATAACATATAAATTTGTATATAACCAACCAATAACATCTTATAATATCATTTACAAACATTTTTCAAAATGACCAACATAAAACATCCTAGGTACATGTCATTACCAAAAAGAAATAGATTTCACCACGTTTTAAGATCAGGATCGTTGTGGATGCTAATTCGATGATCAAATTTAAATACCTAACCTACGCACGGAAAACAAACCGTACGCTGAGTATAAACTTAGTGGTATATTTATAATCCGAATACTTTTTAAGCAAGAATTTATAATATTTATATATCTAATCACACATAACAAAGATCATTCAAACAAATAATAAATTTCATAAACACATCATTCATAACACTTTCAATTCTCATCTATTGCTATTTCAATATGATAATTACTATTCAAATAGCTTTTCTCAATAGGATACACTATTCATTTTCAATATCAATATCAATATCCATTCTATATCTCATTCCAATTTCATATTCAAAATCATTCAAAATCATTCATATTGCCAATTTATTTATTTACCCCTATTAACACTACTCGGACTCGGATGGATACACAGATCCAACAAAACACACCAGTTTGGCACCCAGTGTCTCATCGGATAATTCGAAGTAATAGATTGACACCCAGTGTCTCATCGACCATGTCGAAGTAAGTTGGTACCCAGTACCTCATTGAATTTATCCGAAATAATAATTTGATACCCAGTGTCTCATCGACTCAAAGTCGAAGTATCCCTGAGTTCTTCCAATCTTATGGCATGTCATCTATATCCGACTCAGTCCAATATAGTTAATAGGGTTTCAGTTCACTTTTCAATTTCAAACAATATTCATTCTAATTCAAATATTAGCATATGTTCATAAATTAAATTCAATTCAATATCACAATATCAATTACTCACCTCAATCCACTTACCATACACATCAAATAATAAATTCAACAATTAATTATTAAGTTCAGATTATAGAAACACAATTTCTATAAACACAATTTAAAATCATCGATACACACAATTTTACATTGAATATTTCAATTTATACTCAACTTTTGCCTAAATTTCAATTTAATCCCTAAATCGAGACTAACTTTATTTTTCCAAAACTAATTCCATATCTTATTCAATTTCCACTTTAGACTAATTTCAACTCTCCAATTTCACCATAAAATCCTAATTTTGAAATTTCACAATTTAGTCCTTATTGCTCAAAACTTATGATTTATTCTACAATTTAATCCCTTTTTCACTTCTAACTTGAAATTCTATCAATTTAACCCCTAACACTTCAATTTATTCAACATGAACAACTTTTAAAAATTCACTAACTTCTAAAATTTCAAAATAAATCAAGAATTATTTTGTTTTAGGATTCTAAAAATATCGAAATTACAAGAAAATGGGCTAAATTAACTTACCAATTGAACTTGGAATATTAAAACCCTAATTTTCCTTTTTCTTTTCTTTCTCCCCTGTTTCGTTTTTTCTTTTCTTTCTCCCCTGTTTCGTTCCCTTCTTTGTTCTTTTATTTCTTTTTATTTCTTTTATTTATTTGTTTATTCCTTTATCTGTTTTATTATTATTAAACTAATATAATATATTATAGTATATATACTTATACTTAAATATTAAGTAATATTTATTTATTATTTTATACATGTGTATATTATTTGTACATATGTATTCTTTTATTGCCATACACTTGTTAGATATGGTTTAATTACTAATTTAGTCCATTCACTTTTCCTTTAATCTATAATTCAACTTTCTTCTTTTTTTCAATTTAATCCTTACACCTAACTAACATAAATTCAAGCTAACTCACCTAGCCAAAAACCTAATTAACCACACAACTAACTTTGTAAATATTTTTAATAAATATTTACGAATCCGTTTTACGAAAACAGAGACTCGAAAATACATTTTTCGATAACCGTAAATTTTGGGTCATTACATTTCTCCCCCTTAATAAATTTCGTCCTCGAAATTTACCTGAAAAGAAGTGGGGGTACTAAGATCTCATTGTTTCTTTCGGTTCCCAAGTTGTTTCCTCAACACTATGACTTCGCCATAATACTTTTACAAACGGAACTCGTTTATTACGTAAATCTTTCACTTCTCGAGCTAATATCTCAATCGATTCTTTTTCATATGATAAATCAGGTCGGATTTCTATATCTTTTGTCGAAATAACATGAGAGAGATCTAATCTGTATCTTCTAAGTATGGAAACATGAAAAACATCATGAATTTTCTGTAATTCCGGAGGCAAGGCTAAACGATAGGCAACTGGTCCAACTCTTTCCACAATCTCAGACGGCCCAATAAAATGAGGACTCAATTTTCCCTTTCAACATAATCTCAAAATTTTCTTCCAAGGTGAAACTTTAATAAATACTTTAGAATACTCAATATCCCGACATTTCAAATTTGCATATGATTTCTGTCTATCAAAAGTTGCTTTCAATCTTTCTCGAATCTTCTTAACAGTATCCTTTGTTTCTTGAATTAACTTCGGCCCAATCAATTTTCTTTCATTCAATTCCATCCAACACACAGGTGATCGACATCTACGACCATATAGAGCCTCATATGGAGCCATTTGAATACTTGATTGGAAACTATTATTATATACAAATTCAGCTAACGGTAAATAATGTTCCCAACTTAATTCAAAATCAATAACACAAGCACAAAACATATCTTCCAAAATCTGAATAACTCGCTCAGATTGTCCATCAATATGTGGACGAAAGGCCGTGCTAAAGTTGAGTCGAGTACCAAGTAATTCATGCAACTGCTTCCAAAATCTCGATGTAAACCGCGGATCCCGATCAAAGATTATCGATACAGGAATACCATGCAATCTCACAATTTCCCAAATGTAAACTTCAGCAAGTTTCTGAACTGACCAATCCTAACCGCTATAAAATTAGTTGATTTTTTAAGTCGATCAACAATCACCCAAATAGCATTTTTCTTGCTTGTTAACAAAGGTAACCCTGTTACAAAATACATTATAATACAATCTCATTTCCAATCAGGAATGTTAATAGGCTGAAGTGGTAACACCTCTTACCCGTATCCAACGCCGGGACAAGGTTTGAGGCGTTACCGGACTAAAACATAAACATTCACACAAAGCCGGGCCATAAAATTTTGCCTAAATTTAAAACTTTTCATTCACATGCATATCATCCCTTATATGAGCCCTTGAGGCCCAAAACATACATTGGGTGTGGTTCAGGACTAAACTGAGAACTTTTGAAACTTTTGTGACACTTAGAAAAATTTCTTGTTCTAGAGGGTCACACGCCCATGTGGGTAGGCCGTGTGGTTACACACCCCCATGTGTCTTGGGACACGCCCATGTCCTTAGCCCGTGTAACTCTCTGTGTATGACATCATTAGAAAAATAGGGTGTAACATCCCGAATTAGGCCCTGTCGGAACAATGGTTTCGAGACCACAAATTCGACGTAATAAAATTTATTTTTATTATATTTTTATGGTATAAGGTTTTACGGAATGATCTTTTGACGTTTGGGCACTCAATTTGGTCAAAAGGACTAAATTGTAAAAAGTGAAAAAGTTGAGTTCTACATGTTAGAGGTGTCTAATTGTTATAAAATTTTAAATTGGAGGTCCTTAAATGGAAATTAGACCATTTTATAACTTGTTGGATAAAAATGGCCTTAGATGGATAAAATTTCAAAGAAAGGAAAAAAGGGCATTTTGGTCATTTAGGGGTAAAATGCATTAAAAGACAAATTTTTAAACCCAAATGTGTCCCTTTCTGCTGGCTTCAGCTGAATTTACCAATAGAAGGCATGTTTAGGGTTTTTCCAAGCTTCCAAGCTCAATAGTAAGTGATTCCGAGCCCCGTTTTTAATGTTCTTTACATTTTTAAAATCTCGGTAACACGTTCTAGCTATTTCTACCATTATTTTGAGCTAGGGTTTGTGTTTAAAAATTTACCCATGGATGACATGCTTTTATTTTGATGTCTAATGGTAGAAATGAGTGTTGGGTGTTTAATAAATGACTTTTACTAAGCAGTTTTCGATGAAAACGTCTGAAAGGACCGTTTTCTAAAAGTTGTAAAATTGGTCATAAATGGGTGATTTAGTGGAAATTTGGGGCTTTCATAGTTATGAAAAATGATAATAATGTCATAAAACATAAGAAAATAGGATGAAGTTTAATTTTCGAGTATTGGGGCAAAAGTGCAAATATGCAAAAGTTTAGGGGTCAAAATGCAAATTTGTAAAAATATGATTTTTGGACCCCTATGAATAATGTGACTAATTATTAGGCTAAATGTGATATTATAGATCAAGTAAAATAAGATTCGAGCTTAGAACGAGGTTGAACAAGGCAAAAAGGGCATTTTGGTCATTTAGGGGTAAAATGCATTAAAAGACAAATTTTAAAACCCAAATGTGTCCCTTTCTTCTTGCTTCAGCTGAATTTACCAAGAGCAGCCATGGTTAGGGTTTGGCCAAGCTTCCAAGCTCAATAGCAAGTGATTCTGCGCCCCGTTTTTAGTGTTCTTTACATTTTTGAAATCCCGGTAACACGTTCTAGCTATTTCTACCATTATTTTGAGCTAGGGTTTGTGTTTAAAAATTTACACATGAATGAAATGCTTGTATTTTGATGTCTAATGGTAGAAAATGAGTGTTGGGTGTTTAACAAATGACTTTTACATAGTGGTTTTCGATGAAAACATCCGAAAGGATCGTTTTGTAAAAGTTGTAAAATTGGTCATAAATGGGTGATTTAGTGGAAATTGGGGGCTGTCATAGTTATGAAAAATGATCAGCATGTCATAAAACATAATAAAATAGGATGAAGTTTAATTTTCGAGTATTGGGGCAAAAGTGCAAATATGCAAAAGTTTAGGGGTCAAAATGAAAATTTGTAAAAATATGATTTTTGGACCCATATGAATAATGTGACTAATTAGTAGGCTAAATGTGATATTATAGATCAAGGAAAACAAGATTCGGGACTAGAACGAGGTTGAACAAGGTTAAGCACAAACTCAAAATAAATAGTCGTACTCGAAACCAAGGTAAGTTCATATGTCAATGATAATGCAATGATATTATTATTGTTCATACTTGAACTTAAAATGATGTGTTGACATTGTGTGATGGATATTTATTTAGTTGATATGAAGATTATATATTGTAACAAATGCCAAATTATAATTATATGCAATACCATGTTTATTTTATGGACTAATGTCTAAATAAACATGGAAATGTGTTGAATTGGATGTACATTGCATGAGAAGCTATGCATAATGATATACTTGATGGAAAGAGAAAATCTCAGTTGAATAAAAAGGGAAATTTGATGGATAAACCATGATTTAAATGAGACTTGAGATCCTGCATGTGTTGTAGAAAAGGATTTAGCCTAGACTGGTAATCCGAAAATCTCAAGTGTAAAAAGGATTTATCCTGGACTGGTGTTCCTTGAGTGATCGAGCCTCCCGAAGAATATGTGTGCATTGTGGATTTAGCCCGGACGGGTAATCCGATTAGGGTCTGAATTTAGCCTGGACTGGTAATTCAGATCCGAGCTCATTGAGAGTGCTTGTCGTTACAAGAGATTTAGCCTGGACTGGTAATCTCGACATCACTCCATGAGTTTATATTACAGGGGATTTAGCCTGGACTAGTAATCCCGCCGTAAGATGTGAGGTTCGTAAGAGTGCGTACATGAAATGATCACTTGTATGAATTGACAGAGAATGGGATATCCATCGAGATTCCAAAAAATTCAACGAGATTAATATGAAAAATGAAATAAAAGGTTCTTGCCATGATACATCATGTATGTTATATGATATTATTATGATGCATATGAGTTGTCATGTTTGGACGAGTGCGGTGCTAAATGATAGCACAGGTAAGTACTCGAAACTCATGAGCACGTGTTTGACATGTGAAATGAAATGGACTTGTGATGATAGTGCAAATGAATGAATGATATTTATGAGAATAATTTCTATGACAAATTTGTGATGGTTATTATCTTATTGCACTAAGACAGATTTGGTACAGTAGCATTGGTCTGACTTTGAAAATCCACCAAAAATAGTGGAAATTTGTTTAGAGACTGAACTAAATATTAAATTAAATTTTAATGAGTCTAGTTTCACGTAAAGGAGACGGTGTAAGCAAAAGAATTTTGTAGTATGAGATATATGAATTCTTGTGAGACAAAGTCGGAGTGATTCTAGACTCCCCTGTCTCAACTTTGGAAAATCACTAAAAATTGTACAAAAATATTTAAGAGTTAAAATTCATATGAATGAAATCCTTAATAAGTATAATTTCAAGAGAAAGAGACAGGAATATTATCTGAGTATCTTACTATGAGATAAATAAATTTTAGTGACGAAAGGTCGAAGCTGTCAAACTGCGAAAGAAGGGAGACTTTTAATAATAAACTGTACTTATTGGGTAGACCAAAAAATTTGGAAATTTTATGGTAAGAAGGTCTATGAGTCTATTTTCAGGGAAAATTAACGGATCTTAATTTGGAGTTCCGTAGCTCGATTTATAAATAATTTATCAGCTATGACTCGAATAGACAGCTTCACCAGAATATGAATAAAAGTATAACTATAATTGTTTTACTTAAGGAAACATGTTATATTAATGCTTATTATTTTCATATGGACTTACTAAGCGTAAAGCTTACTCCCCCCTTTCCATTTATTTTAGTTTTTACAGGTTAGCTCGGGTTGGAGATCGTCGGAGGCAGCATCACACTATCGAGCCTTTACCCTTGGAGTATTGACATGTATATGTTATACGTTTTCAAGTGAGTGGCATGTATAGGGACTTAGTTTTTCTATGATCCATGTTGTTGTGATTAGCCAAATGTATTGTTTTATAATGATTTGTTGTATGTAGCCATGAGATGTGGCTTATCATGAATTTGGCTTGGAAGCCTATTTATCTATGATATGTGTAAATGTCTTGTGATGTGGGTATGTGATTATGCTTGTTCATTATGTTTAAGAAGTATATGGCATATATACATGGTGAATGTCTTAGGACCATTCAAGGTGGTCATGGCCATGGAATAAATGTGTGATATGGTAATAATTTGTTAGTGCCCTGAACATGGATGTTTAATATATAAGTTAGTAAACATAGTATAATGGTATAAGTGATTAATAAGATGACAAGGTCACATGAATGTGTAATAATGTGGCTAGATTATTTTATCACGAGTAGGAGGAACAAATGCATAATAATGAACTATTGAGAAATGCCATAGAAACCATGTATATGTGTGCTTGTAAAGATGACAAAAAAATTAAGAAATTAGCCTAAGTTTTGACTACACGGGCAGGCCACACGGGCGTGTGTCTTGGCCGTGTGTCTTTAACATAATGTTAAGGATTAAGTTAGAGAGTTACACGGGCCAAGGACATGGGCGTGTCCAGAGCCACACGGATGTGTATTTCTAAACGGCCTACCAACACGAGCGTGTGACTCTCCAAAACTAGAAAATTGTTAAGTCACCCAAAGTTTACCGAATGTTTTCGGTTTTACTCCGAACTACCCTAATGTATGTTATAGGCCTCGAAGGCCTGTATAAGGGACGATATGCATGTGTTCGAGAATTTTAAATTTTGGGCGAAATTTGGTGACCTGGTTTTGTATGTTTATGAATGTTTAAGTCCGGTAATGCCTCGAGCCCTATCTCAGCATTGGATACGGGTGAGGGGTGTTACATAGGGACACACGGCCAAGTCACACGCCCGTGTGCTAAGGTTGTGTCCTTCATACGGCTGAGAGACACGACCGTGTCTCTGCTCGTGTGTTTACTACTGGGCATTCTGTTTTACCTAATTAGGGTGCAGGGGACGTACGGCCAGATCACACGCCCATGAGGTAGACCGTGTGTCACACACGGCCAGATCACACGCTCATGAGGCAGACCATGTGTCACACACGGCCTAGACACACGCCTGTGTGTCTACCCGTGTGGACAAATACAAGGCTATCTTCCAAGCCATTTTGCCACCCTCACTTGTACACAATCACACAACATTACATGGCACAATTCATGGCATATAAATGCCTTCAAAACAACTACCATTAAGTAATAGCATATCATTTTCATACCATCATCTATCACCCATTATAACACCATGCCTTACCAATTCATATCATGCTAAATTCACACCCAAAAAGTATTAACATATGAATAAACTCATATCCATTATATATAAAGCAATATAAACCACATTTCAAAACATTGACATATGCGCATGCTTAATTATATGAGTTTACAACCAATTAGCCAATATAGGCCAATTTGCATAGCTACAAATTATATCCAACCTTTAGCCATCACAAGCTAACAAATTTAACCAAATCCTAATGACTCATACTCCAAATGACTAAGTCCCTATACATGCCATAGACTCAAGCTACTTGAATTCATCAATACCCGTAGTGATAGCTTGATAGTGTGATGGCATCTCCGGCGACCTCCAACCCGAGCATGCTAAATTAACCTATAAAATATGGGAAAGGAAGGGGTGTAAGCTTTAAAGCTTAGTAAGTTCATATAAAAATAATGAGCAACTCATACTAGTCATATACTATGTTTGACAATATAAGCACAAGTTAATATAAAAATAGCTATAAATCTCAAGGTTGTAATATAACTAGAGGTGTTCATGGGCCGGGCCGGGCCGGGTTCGGTTCGAGCTCAACTAAAAAATCATACCCATTTATTGGGCTCGGGCTGGGCCGGGCCCAAAAAATGGGCCTAAAATTTTGCCCAAGCCTAACCCGGATAAAAATACTAAAACCTGAGCCCAGCCCGGCCCGGCCCGTCCGTATTAATTTTTATATTATTTTATTATTTTTTTTAAATATAAATAATACATCAAAAATACTAAAAATATCAAAATAAATATTTCCCAAAAAATTGAAAATAAATTTTGAAAAATATGTAGACTTAAATAACACTAAGATAAATGCAACTTAACAAGCAATTGCTTCTAAAATAATAAAAAAATTAACAAATGCCTTTAAAATAATAAGAAAATTAACAATAAAATAAATTTTATACAATATCCAAACAATAACAACAAAATAATAGCAACATAATAGTAAAATGATAGCAAAATATGGAGAAAACAACAAGAAAATAACATTCAAAAATAAAAAAAATATGCAGATTTTTTTTGTCCTTTAGTGAATTCGGTAGGGCGGGCCGGCTCTCAACTAAAAATATCTTACTGAGAGGCCCGCCCATTTTTCAAACGGGCCTTATTTTTTTGTCCAAGCCCATTTTTCGGGCCTATATTTTTGCCCAAACCCTCTCACATTTCAGGTTGGCCTTCGGGCCGGGTCGGGTAGCCCGGCCCATGCACACCTCTAAATATAACCTATTCACATGTTTACTCTCTTTTAATTTATCAAAATAATTTAACATTACTCGACTTTCAATCTAGCAGCCATAATTTCTCCATTGTAGCATGTTTCATAATTAGTAAGTCATTTTAAACATCTTAGAAAAAGTACACGTTACTTATGTAAATTCATGTTTTCATGCATATAGCTCAACATATTTCAAATTGTAATAACTCTTTCTTTCCATACTTTCTTAACTATTTTAATAGGCAATTAGGCCAATATTTCCTTTCACTCATAACCGATAAATCACAATTCAAATGAACAACATTTACTATCTCACCAATCAATTGGGCCTCCAAGGTCTAACATATAGTCATCAACCGGGTTTCCATGCATTTATACATCATGACCATAAATCAACAATCGCAGGGTTATCTCAAAGTCACTTTCATAGTGATCATAACTCACAATAACATGAAGTCAATACTTAAAAATCTTTACGCACATACATGTACCATCTCATAACATAACCACTTACTTTCTCATTTTTGGCATACCCGTTGAACACTTGGAATACTAAATGGATACACGGAAATTCTTTACACATAAGTGCCATATATGTAGCTAAATCTACCTCATATCTCATATCACATAAATGTTCACTCTCGAGCAAATTTCGGGCATGCTCACACAATCTGACGGTCAAGACGCAACTACGCAGTGCTGCTCACACAAGCTGTCAAGTATCCGCAACACATGCCGGACTACCCAACCACTGGTAGACGTACGAGACCAGCACCCGAATCACATAATCATACATACATCACAAATATCCTTAGTGACATGTCACTTGTATCCTATTCTATTCCTAAGGTTTAAACGAGATTTTTCTCACTTATCCGAACTTCATCAAATACAACCATAGAATCAATCATTTATTTCATACATTATCAAAGCATTTAGAATATTTAAAATACAAACATAACATTTCATTATTTACATACGAACTTACCTCGACACCAAAAATGGCAAAGTGGGACCTAACCGTCAATTACTCGTTTTTCCCCCATTCTAGGTCCGAACCTCGTTTTCTTTGATCTATAACATCACATTTAGCTTACTTATTAGTCACATTATTCATTGTGACCCAAAAATAATACTATGGCAAAATTAAGTTTTTGTCGGTAAACTTTGTCATATTTACACTTTTACCCCTAAGCTCGTAAAACGATTTTCATTCAATTTCTTTATACCTTAAGCCTAGCCGAACCATTTTCATAACTATAGCAGCCCAAAATTTCCATTAAGACACACTTTTACTACATTTTTTATGACTTTTACAATTTAGTCCTTTTAGACGTTTTCACCGAAAATTACTTAGTAAAAGTCATTTCTCTAACCATAAACATGTATAATCTACCATTAAACATCAAAATACACAAATTTATAACATGTTTCAAAACCTAGACCTTCATCATATCTCAAATTAATGGTAGATATAGCTAGATCGTGTTAGAAGGATTTTAAAAACGTGAAAATCATTAAAAATGGGGCTAGAACGGACTTACAATCGAGCTTGAAAGCTTGAAAAACCCTAGCCATGGCTTTCTCTTGCAAATTTCGGCCAAGAAGGAAGATGGAAAAATTTTTGGGCTTTTATTTTTGTTTTTAATTCATTTTAATAACTAAATGACCAAAATGCCCTTAATGAAAAACTTCGGAAACATGCCTAACCATGTCCATTTTTGTCCACAAACTTAACCAATGGTCTAATTACCATATAAGGGCCTCCAATTTAAAATTTCATAACAATTGGACACCTCTAGATTGTAGAACTCAACTTTTGTACTTTTTATAATTTAATCCTTTTGACTAAATTGAGTGCCCAAACGTCAAAATTTTCAAACGAAATTTTTACAAAATAATTTCGTGAAATCGTAGACCATAAAAATATAATAAAAATAAATTTTATTACGTTAAATTTGTGGTCTCGAAATCACTATTCTGACTAGACCCTAAATTGGGATGTTACAGAAGTAGTACAGTAGGAACCTGATGCTCTGCCTTAACTCGTTGACAAGTCAAGCATTTAGCTACATACTAACCTATATCTCTTTTCATTCCCAGCCACCAATATAACTCTCGCAGGTTCTGATACATTTTTATTCCTCTAAGGTACATAGCAAAAGGACTGTCATGAGCTTCTCGAAGTATAAACTCTTTTAGTTCAGAAACATTTGGAACACAAATCCAATTACAAAATCTCAAACAGCCATGCTCATCAATGCTAAAATTCTTTATCCTGCCATTCTGAACCATTTCTTTCTTCTTTACTAATTTGTCATCTTCTAGCTGTGCTAACTTAATTTGATCAAACATCATTGGTTTGATTCTTAACTTAGCCAATAAGTTTCCATCATCATTGATACTGAGATGTGCAAACATTACTCATAATTCAATTATTGTTTTTCTACTCAATGCATTAGCGCCAACATTTGTCTTTCCCAGATGATAAGCAATAACACAATCATAGTCTTTTAAAAGCTCTATCCACCAACGTTGTCTCAAATTTAACTCCTTTTGAGATAATAGATACTTGAAACTTTTATTATCAGTATAAATATAGCATTTCTCACCATATAAGTAGTGTCTCCATATTTTTAAAGTAAAAATCACAGCAGATAGCTCCAAGTTATGAGTCGGATAATTACGTTCATGTAGTTTCAATTACCGAGAGGCATAAGCTATCACTTTTCCATCTTGTATTAAAACACACCCGAGACCATTCAAAGAAGCATCACTGTAAATAACAAAATCTTTTCTCGATTCAGGTAATGTCAAAACCAGTGCTTCAGTCAATATTTGCTTTAACTTCTCAAAACTTTTCTGGCATTGATCATCCCAGACAAACGGAATATTTGTATGTAGTAACCTTGTCATTGGAAAAGCTATCTTTGAAAATCCATTTACAAATATCCGATAATAACCAGTTAGTCTAAGGAAACTACGAACCTCTGATACATTTCTCGATGCTTTCCACTAGACAATTGCTTCAATCTTCTTTGGATCAACTCTAATTCGATCTGCTGAAACAACATGCCCCAAAAACACAACCTCTGATAACCAGAATTCACATTTGTTAAGCTTCACGTATAACTGTTTCTCCCATAATATTTGCAAAACAATTCTGTAATGCTGCTCATGTTCAGATTCAAATTTTGAATAAACCAGAATATCATCAATAAAAACTACCACAAACTGATCCAGGTATTGTTGAAAAATACGATTCATAAGATCCATAAAAATGTCTGGAGCATTAGCCAATCCAAAAGGCATTACTAAGAATTCATAATGACTATACCATGTACGAAATGTTGTCTTCGATGCATCACTTTCTTTCACCTTCAACTGATAATATCTCGACCTCAAATCAATCTTTGAAAACACAGAAGCTCCTTTCAGCTGGTCAAATAAATCATCAATACGAGGTAACGGGTATCGATTCTTGATCGTCACCTTATTTAATTACCGATAATCAATACACAACTACATTGAACCGTCTTTGTTTTTGACAAACAGCACTGGAGCTCCCCAAGGTGAAATACTAGGGCGTATAAAACCACGATCCAGTAAATCATGTAACTACATCTTCAATTCTTTTAACTCTGTAGGTGACATACGATACGGAGGTATTAATATCCGAGCTGTACTAGGATATACTTCAATTGCAAATTCAACCTCCTGATCTGGTGTTAATCCCAGTAACTCTTTAAAAAATACATCAGGAAATTCATAAACATTCCGAATTTTACTGCATTGACTTTCAACAGAATCTGAATTAATAACATAAGCCAGAAAAGATGTACAACCCTAATGAAGAAGTTTATTAGCCTAAATTGTTGAAATAATATGAGCTGATATACTGGTTTGAATACCATTTACTTCAATCTTATTCCCATTTTTAATCTGAACAATAAGTTTCTTTTTACAACAATCTAAAATCACCCCGTGCTTTGAAAGCCAATCCATTCCCAGAATTATATCAAAATCACCAAATGACATTATCAACAAATCAACAGAGAAGATTCTATACTGTATCATTAACGGACATCTTCGACATACTTGATCCACTAACATAGTTTTCCCCAATGGACTAGACACCACTATTGATACTCTAGACATTTCAGATTTTAAATTTCCTGACTAAACCAATTTTGTATTAACATATGAGTGTAAAGATCCAGGATCTATCAAAATATAAATAGGTTCTGAATGCAATAAAAATATACCTGCCACCACATCATATGCATCACCCTCTTCACGGGTCCGTACAACATATGCTTGAGCTGATACTCTGGCTTCTGATCGTTGAGTAACAACATCACTTCCTCTTCTAGCACCACCCCTGGAAAATGAACCACTTCTGTCTGATCCTCGACCACTAGAAGTAGGCACAAATCTTTGAGATGTAACAGGTGTAGCATTTTCATTCTTTGGACAATCTCTAATGAAATGCTCTGTAGATCCACAACGGAAACAACATTGAGTCAATTTCCAACACTCACCTCGATGTTTTTTCCCACAATGTTCACAATCCGGTATTTCAGTATCCTGAGATGGACTTCGTACACTACTAGAAGAAACTGTCATCTATCTTCCATGGTTTCTATCACCTCTATCTGATTTGAAACTCGATCTCCAACTACCACGTGATTCTTTTAATCTTTTGGGTTGCGGGTCTGAACTAATTACTCCAAAACGTTTCCCAATAGAACAAGTATTTTCAGGCTTTTTATCAAAACCCAAAACTTGTTCAACCATCTTTTCTCTCACAACCAAATCCACAAATTCTATAATTCTATGTGATACCAGTTGTACCCTTAATTCATCACGTAGACCCCGCAAAAATCGCTTACAGCTGTCAGCCTCAGTTGGCACAAATTCAGGAGCATATCTACTAAGTCATGAGAATTCTCGTTCAGAATCAACTACTGACATCTCACCTTGTTTTAGCATCAAGAACTCTTATTTTTTTTTCATCAATATACAATTCACCCACATATTTCTTCTGAAATTCTATTTGAAAGAAATTCTGGTTTACCTGTTCTGCCAGTACATGTCAGGTTACTGATTCCCACCAAACATATGATTCTCCTTGTAGTAGAGAAACAACACATAATAAACTTTCTTGTACGGTACACTCAAGTTACTGCAGAACTCTTTTTGTAGCTTCAATCCAATTTTCAACTATAGAAGGATCAACTCCTTTTAAACCCAGAAATTCAGTCACACCTTTCTTACACAATTCTTTAATCGGGGCTCATCGGGTAGTTGGAACAGATGTCTTAGCAAATCCAGTTCTTGCTACTCGTTGAAGAGTATCAGCTATAACCCTAAGTAACTGTGAGTCATCTTTCTCTCTAGCATTACCCTGTTCAGCGTTAGGTAGTTGATTATGTATTGGGTTTACACTCAGTATTGCAGAATTTATTTCATCTAATTCATAAGATTCATCGTCTCTAGTATACATTTCTTGATCAGTATCTTCAATATATTCATTCGACATTTTCAACTATAAAATAGAAACAAACAAATATATCATCATCCAAATCTCGACTGAATTTGACTCAATTGTGGCATGTACCTCTAAACTCAATTTCGAGCTCGATTTAGTTCGAGAATCGGCTAAGCCTTCAAAGTTTTGATACCACTAAATGTAACACCCCTTAACCCTTATTCGTCGTCAGAACAGGGTTACGGAGCATTACTGAACTTTTCAGACCAAATACAAACATAAAAAAATCAAATAATATACACTTCATAAATTAATCATGTTGTCCCTTATTTGGGCGCTCGAGGCCCTAAATATGTATTAGGAACAAATTAAGACTTATTCAGGTTCTTTGAAAATTTTTTTGCAAAACCTCAAAACCTTTTCTAGGCGTAGGGCTCACACACTCGTATAGTCAAGAGACATGCCTGTGTGACCCTATGACATGCTCGTATTTCGTGTCGTGTCCTACCCCGTGTAACTCTCTGACTTACATCACACGGTTAAGCCACACGCCAGTGTACTAGGCCGTGTGGTCAATTTATTTTTCGAAAATTAGGTGCAGTTTTCACACGGTCGGAGCACATGCCCGTGTGCTAGCAGTGTGTTTCACAAAGTTCAGTCACACGCCTGTGTGTCTGGCTGTGTGGACTCAAAATGAACCTTAAACATCAAGTATACCAAACCTGTAAACTTAAACAACAAGCAACTCAAAAACCAATCATTCAACCACTTCAAAACACGATCAAACATCTTTAAAACATGTTAAAAACATCAACCTAATGACCTATCCAATGTATCTTCATAGGTACTTCACATATATTGTCCAAACAAACCATTAAAACATCATTCAAGCTAACTCAAATTTTCATACCATTTCAACCCAAATTTTCTTTGCCTATTTCATATCCATTTAGGTATCAACTTAAATATACCACATATTTAACTCAACATAACATATAAATTTGTATATAACCAACCAATAACATCTTATAATATCATTTACAAACACATTTCAAAATGACAAACATAAAACACCCTAGGTACATGCCATTTCAGTGCACTTCACTTCCTCGACGATTCCTCGGCGATCATCACATTATCAACCAATGCAGCAAAGTCTCGATCCCTCTATGGAGCTATCAAAACCCTCAGGTTATCCCTGAAGCCATCCTCAAAGTAAACACATTGCTCATACTCAGTCGCCACCATACCTCGCGCATAGCGACTCAGTCTTAAAAATTCGGCCTCATACTCAGCTACCGATCTATCTCCTTAAGTCAGATTCAGGAACTCTCACCGACGGGTATCCACGTGACTAGCACCCACACACTTTCCCTGAAAAACACTCTTAAAATATTTCTAGGATAGTCGTTCGGGTTGAGTGCCCTCCTTAACAGTGAGCCACCATTGATATGCCTCATCATGTAGCAGTGATACAGCACTCTTTAATTTTTGCTCGGAGGTGCAGTTCAGATCGTCCATAATCCTCTCTCTGGCCTCAATCCAGTATTCCACCACATTAGGGGCAACTCCAGCAATATCCCTGAAAAGCTCAACTCCGTTAGACCGTAGTCGTTCCATAGCCGACCCTCAGCCTTCAGCTCCAGTATTGGGCCTAACGACCCTCTCTAGAATCCTTAACATGGCTTGGGACAGTGCGTCATCCCCAGTCGCACAATCATGAGACCTAGATCCAGTCTCAGTCATAGGTGAAACTGGCGTCTCACTAGTATCCAAATTAGGCAGGTTTTTAGAAGATGAGGACCCTGCTCGAGCCCCCTACGACCTCTACCCCGGCCTCTTGTACCACATCTGCGAGTACCTCTGGTGCTCATTGTCTAATTGTGTTTTTATTTGTATTAATAGTTTTATGCATCAGTTTACAGTTCCAGTTTTTATTAATAGATATTTTATAAAAACAATATCAAAAGTGTAAAGTTTATTTCGTACATCATAATGTCAATCAATGTCTATCAGTTTTACTACAGTCTCAGTATACATTGTTTTAAGTGTTTTCAGTACAGTCTATCTATAGTAGTCTCATTATATACTACCTATAGCAGTTTCAAGATATACCATCAAAAACAGTTTTAGTTTAACAATTCACAGTTTTAGAAAACTTACTAGATCGACGCCTGAGACTCGGTGTACCACACTTTCAGTAAAACATTTTGAAAATTAGTTCTCAGAAATCACATCTTAAAAAAACCACATCCATAGTCGAGTTTTATAACTGTCTCTAATACCACTAAATGTAACACCCCAAACCCGACCTAGACCTTATGGCCGAATCTGGCGATGTCACATAGTAGTGTATTTGAAAACTATAGCTTGTGTTGAAAAACCAAACTTTGCTTAAAACATTTTCCGTTTAGAATATTTTCATTATCACTTATTAATTCTATTATCGCGTTAACTAATCATTCGAAAGCTTTCAAAACGTTTATTATATGCGGGAGTTTTTAAAACCGTTTGCGTATTCGTAAGTATTTTGTTAAAACGTTTGGTTCTTTTGAAAACTCGAGTTTTCCCCTAGTACTAGCAGTTATAAACCAAAACATTAAAAATTCCAAATTAAAAATAAAAATCCAAAAAGGCCATGATACAGTAAAATACCCCAAAATAAAATCAAAAACATAATTATGTACTAAATAGAATGAAATAGATCGTGTGGCCAATGCTGAGTCTTCCGCCGCACCAATCTGCCTATTTTTGGGGATTACCTGTACCAAATAAATCAGAAGGGTGAGTTTACGAAAAATCAGTGTGTAATCCTATATAAAACAACTGACAAAAAGCAATTACAGTCTGGGCCTAAGCCCTTTTCAGTACTAGATTCAGTTTTAGTTAGGGCCTTAACCCATTTTAGTACAAGAGCAGTCATACATTAGGGCCTTGGCCATTACTGATCTCGATGTCGATCAATGACAAGAATGATATGCAATCAAAAATCCTACCCGGCAAATTTCTACACACCATGTCCGTCTAACCCTACACTTCATGTGGGGATAAAACCAACCCACCCATCCCTACACTCAAAAAAGTACTAAATGCGACACTAGACAGTAGTTTGCAGTTGAGCTGCCAGTAAATTAAGCTCGAGGCCTTTCAGTACACTTTCTCCGAACAATATCAACCCCCATCCCAATGCAATGTAATATACAAATATGATATGCTATAACATAATATCATGCATATAATCAGGACATATGATATCAAATCAGTGGGAGATCATCATGCTTAATAACATGCACAATCGTATCAATCATACAGTTATTTCAGTTAATTAGGGGTCTAGGTAAGCTTACCGACCCTACAGTAGGTCCACAGTCGACTCGGGCGACCCGTGCAACCTTAGTAATCACACAATAAAAATGGGCCTACAAGCCCACACGCCCGTGTGGCCCACACGGCCCAAAATGGTCTTAGTCGTGTGGATCACACGGCCTGGCCCAAAAATTCCATACACCCGTGTGGTTTACCTATGTGGGCCCACACGCATGGCCAACCTCATCGATCACACGTCCGTGTTTGATCACACGGCCTATCACAAGGGGTGGTCACACGTCCGTGTGACGTCGGCAGTCCTATTTTTTGGCTTTTCGCCGAATCTTGTTTTCAGTGATGTGGTTACACACCTGGTCTATTTTCACTAGCCTCGCAATCCTAAGCCTCCAACACCTAGAAATCGACAATACCAAAACTTAATTTTAGAATTAACACGCACACAAATCGAGTAGTAAAGACCCCAAATCACTTACCTTCAAATCTGAGTAACCCCCGACTACGGGTCCAACGAGATAGGTCACCGCTCCCATAATTCGCTACTATCAAATCTGAAAGACCCAATATTAATAATAATTTCGATCTTAACAACCAACAGAATAGAAAAGCTTCCCCTACTTCACAAGACATAACCACCTTACCTACTAGACGAGTAATAGCAGAACCACACTGCTCTAACGCTAACCGAATCACTCCAGCCCTTAACCTTCACCAATGAAATGGTCGACCAAATTACCAAAAATCCATAAACCAGATTACAACTCAGTTATGAAAACTTACCTACAACTCACGAAAGCAGAACGGAGATGACAAGTTGTGGCAACGTAAAAGAGATTAAAGCAGAAATGGATTAATGAAGAAATCAAAGTAGAGAAAAAAGGAAATTTTTCTCAAGCAATCGGCAGCAAACAAAATAAAAAGAAAAGAAGAACCAAGGGAACAATTCAGCAGAGAAAATGGATTCAAAAATGTCAAAAGAGTAGAAAAGCCGAAATTTGGGAAAATTAAATAAAAATGCCTAAAATCTGGTAACTCCTCCCCTTAATTCTCCTCAGATTTCTCTACCAACTCCCCACTCCTTACTTTTCTCCCCAAATCCCTCCTAAAACCATTCAACCATTCTCATCTAAATCCCTTAATTTTCTCTCCACACTTCTCACTACACCTCTACCACTTTGGCATTTCAATTCAGCTCAAACACTACACGGCACCACTAACAAAAATAACACTCAAGCACAGTTTGAACCCAAGAACTTTAACATTTTAACACACCACTTATCCACCAGACCAACAGGCCCATTCTAATATATTTTTACAAACTTTTAACTATAAGCCTATTGAGCAAAAGCAAGGCTTTATTCAATTAAAACAAAATTTTAGCCCAAGACAAGGCTTGAACCCAAGACTTTTTAGACACTCCCAAAACACATAACCACCGAAGCAGATAGATATTTATTATAAATACGCTGAAACAAATATACAAACTTTGGGGCGTTACATGAAAAGACATATTACACTTTTAAAGGAAAACTCAAATTTAACCTTTGAAAAAGAAATTGTTTGGATAGCAACAAAAAAAACTTGAATAACTATTTTTTTATAAATAGCTACCACTTTATTTTCTAAATTTTATTTTTTTGGTAGAATCAATGTATAATTCATGTTTGTTTTACAATTCATGAAAGATTAATCTTTTAAGGGTTTATGGTTGTCCCTCCTAATAATGTCGTATTTTGTGGTGTGTCATAATCTAATTGTTATTATTATGGTTAACTAGTAGGTGGTTAGAAGAAATGTCATTTTTTTCTCCAAGTATTTAGATTGAGTTTGAATCCTTGGATCATCATTATTTTGAAAAGGTTTTACCTAAATATAATTCTGACTCAAACAAAATTAGTTCTAGACCATGAAACAAATCTCAATACCCATAGTTATATAAAAATAGGTCAAAATTTGTAGTTAGTCCCTATACTTCTATAAAATTTGAGATTTAGTCTATATTCTTTTAAAATTAAAAATTCAATCTTACAACTTAGTCAATTGAAAAGTCCTCATCCAGATCATCATGGTCATTGATAGTTTATGTCAAAATTTCTCAACTTAGCATGTTTATTTTTATCAATCATATATCATAAGAAGAATACAAACAAAAAGAATGTGCCAAATAGAAAAATTTTAACAAAAAATACTAATATATTTATTTTCTGTCATCCATATATCTTATGAACTAGATCTCAAATTTTATCAAACTACATTATAATGATAATAACATATTTTAACCTAAAAATATTTTATGGCCTTTGATAAAAATGTTGAAACGAATATGGAAAAAAAAAGGCCATTAAGCTTAGCCAACGTGGTGCAAAAATAACGTTTCCTTGCGCTAAAACCCAGCGAACCTTATCCACTCTTTTAAGTCACTGCAGCATTTTTTTCTTTTCTTTTTTTTTCATTTCTTAGTTCTTAAGTGAAACATAAAAGGAAAAAGGAAGAATATAGAAAAGACAACAACAAAGACAATGTTGAATGTGAATAGCATGGCTTCTCTATCAAACTCAAAGCTTCCATTTCAATATTTCCATTATTATAATAAGCATTCCAGCAAGTGTTTTAAGGTATTAACATCCAGGAAATCAGAGCTGCAACTGCAAATTATAAGGGCTTCTTCTTCAGCTGCTGCTCCTGATGTTGATCTCAACACCCTTGAATCTGCCATTTCCAAGGTTTATTATTCTTTTCTTTTCTTTTCTTTTTTTCAATTTCTTTGCCCTGGCTTGAAACTACTTGAAACTGGGTGTTTAACTTCGGGTTTAGTTTTTTTTTTCTTTTTAAATGAATTAACCTGCATGTTATGATCATTTGATGGTTGATGAACTATTTGAGATTGCATATCATTTACAAATCATATATATATATATTCACCATGTAAGAGGATACTCACTAAGCATTCAGAGCTGATTGGTTAAAGCGTTCAACTTATAATTGAAATAAATTCATAGGTTTAATTCCTACTAGATACACGTCAATGGGACCCTTCAATAAATCTATTGGAATTGACTCTATATCAATGGAATATATATATATGAGATTGGAATTATATACAGTGGTTTTCTCTTATTGCAAATTAGGATATGCGTATGTTTGAACTTGTAAATCCTTTATAAGGTAGTTTGATATGTATGTATATGTTTTGGTTCAGAAAGACAGTGAAGCAGTGAAAGAAGCACTTAATCAGCTGAGTGAAGTTGGATGGGCAAAGAAATGGAGTTCACAGCCGTATGTGTCACGTCGTACGGTCAGTCTCCTATATCAAGTCTGAAGTTATGGGAAAAAGTGATCACTCAAATGTTAGCCTGCATACTCATATGCATACATGTACATGTATACCATACATCTTTTATATTCATTGCTATATATATAAATATTTAACCGAGCAAATTAAAGGGGCCTGACTTTGAGATTGTTTGCATCAGACATCTCTTAGGGAGCTGACCAGCCTTGGTATTAAAAATGCAGAAAACCTTGCAATTCCAAGTGTTCGAAATGATGTAAGTATCACAATGCTCATCTTCTAGTTGGGACAATATCATTCTACTCACCTTCCTCATATTTTAGAGTCAATAGGCTGAGAAGCTCTCACAATGCAGCCTTCACCTAATCGAGTTTTATTTTTGAACTTGGAACTCAATTTGAGATAAAAACAAATTAAGTTCATTTTCTTAGTAAAAAATGAATCTGATTCCAAAACTAAATGTCAACTTGATTATCTGAGTTTGAGAGATTTTTGAATATTAAGTAAAAATGATTTTAAAAGAAAAGCTGCAAGCTACTCAAATCAAGTATTAAGATACTCGAACTTTTGGAGCATAGCTTTTCAAATTAAACCCAAAAAACATGTGAGTACACAATGTCTCATTTACACCTTAGTCTAACCGGAATTTCATCACATAAAGCAATCTTCACATGGTTAAAACATTAATTTCAAATTGCAGTTCATGTATTTGATATGTTTCAGTTGTAACAGGCAGCATTTCTTTTCACAGTTGTTGGGACAACAGGGTTTTTGGGAGTTCTTGCTGGCCAGCTTCCTGGGGTAATTTTAGCTATATATATATGTGTGTTCTCTTTTTTCTTTGTTTTTCATTTTCTTTTCTTTTGCCCATATTTTTTTAAATAATGGTTTTAAAATATGACCCCCATTAATATGCGTTGAACACATAATTCTTACACTTAAAAAAAGTGCACTTATACATGGAATAGCCTTACACTTTTTATCCCAAAAACTTAAACTAGTAAGAAAAAATTCAACTATTATATTTAAGTTTTGAATAGCATTATTTACTTATATTTGTATTGCCATTGTTTTCTTTGATGGAGCTGTAAGATTCCAAGGTGGTAATATGTATGAAAAATAAAAAGAGAGAGAAAAGTAGAGAAGTTATTGCTTTTAACTGGTTTTCTGGTTCACACTTTGCCTACAGGATTGGGGTTTCTTTACACCATATTTAATTGGGAGCATTTCTTTGGTAGTTTTGGCAGTGGGGAGCATTTCACCAGGGTAATTAAGTCTAATGCAATTTTTCCTATCCCATGGTTCCAACAATTTTGGTTTACAAGTGACGGTCATTCATTTGCTCCTACAGACTTCTTCAAGCTGCCATTGGAGGCTTTTCATCATTTTTCCCTGATTACCAAGAAAGGATTGCTAGACATGAAGCAGCTCATTTTTTAAGTAATCCCTAATCACGTATAGTATCTAGTGACATGTGCCTGTGCATGTATATATTCATTCATAATCTTTTCTCTTTGTATGTAGTTGGTTATCTGTTGGGCCTTCCTATCTTGGGGTATTCACTGGATATTGGTAAAGAACATGTCAATCTCATAGATGAAAAGCTGGAAAAGCTTATATATAGTGGACAGCTTGATGCTAAAGAGCTTGACAGGTACTAATCTTAATAATCTGAAAGCTTCCATATAGTATATTATATGGTGCATGAAGCAGTAAAAGTACCATGGAAGTCCTTGTATTAGGAGTCAGATTGCATTTTACTCCTTCTACTCAAAAAATGAGAAAATTTGTCATGTATGTTAAATCAAAGAGCAAACGGGTCCTTCTGTTAAAACATTTATATATTTCTACTGTTAAAAATTAGTCCTCGTACATCAACATGAGGTACACATAGCACGCCATGTGTAACTATTTAGTTATTTAGTCAACCATGTCAGTTTTTATTTTTAACAGAAAGGATCAGTTTGCTCTTTAATCTAACATACAGGGATTCATTTGTCCATTTTTTTATTAAAGGAGACAAATTAATAGAGGAGTTTCCATGGTACTTTTACCTGCATGGGGCCTCAACAATATCATTTGCCATTCCTGGTTATTAGTTATATAGTTAATGATAAGCATACAAAAACATGGTATCATGTGCTTGGGCCACTTCTCACAAGCAACTAATGGGGGCGATATCAACAACTATAAAAGCTTGAAATTAAAAGGAAACTCACTCAACTGCAATGTGTATCTCAGGTTGGCAGTGGTTGCCATGGCTGGACTTGCAGCAGAGGGTTTGAAATATGACAAAGTGGTGGGTCAATCAGCTGATCTTTTCACACTCCAGGTTTTAAAACAACCCTTTTAGCCAAAGTTGAACTAGATTTCATTAGTTGCTTACCTATTTAGCAACTAACTCTGGTCTGTATTCTCTGCAGAGATTCATAAACAGGAGCCAACCAAAACTAGGCAATGATCAGCAGCAAAATCTAACTAGATGGGCAGTAAGTTACTTAAAGTTTCCTTTCAGCTTCATATTACCATTAAAGGATAAATGAAAGCTAATGTTAAAGGTGAAACTAACACAGGCTCTGCTTGCTGGATCCCTGTTGAAAAACAACAAGGTGATTCATGAAGCCTTGATATCAGCAATGTCAAAGAAGGCAACTGTATTGGAATGCATCCAAGCAATTGAGAACGCTGCATAGGTTTTACCTTGCTGCTCCATTTTATATGCCCAAATTCGGGAAAGAATTCACTCCTTGAAATTTTCTTCTGATTTTCTTTTTATTATTATTTATTTCATTTTCAATACCATTAATCTTGATATTCAATTTATATACCCAAAATGATTGTAAAACGAAAACAATCAAGTTCAAGTTCAATTCTGTTTACTATGCTCTCTACATCATGAGTTGAAGTAAAAAGGCAATTTAATCCATTGGAGTAATTTAATCTTTTGTACATTTGAAACAAGAAAAAGTGTACGTTCTTAATAGAAGAAATTGTTTTTGCTGCTTTAATTTTATTTACGGTTCCTATATTGTCAAATTTCATGAACTCAAATCAACATTGAGATGGATTTTCCATTAATATACTATCAATTTTACTTAATATCAAATGTATAGGATTAAAATATTCAGTTTCATAGTACATAGACTAAATTGCACTTTTATCTATGATAAAGGGACTGATTAAATACTTCAACCAACATGATTCTACTCATCACAGCTTGCTAATGGGTAGATGCTGAAAACTTACCAAAGTAGACAGATAGCGCTCTCAATGAAGCTAGAGACTGATTTCATTACTCTTGAGTAGCAAACATGGCAATAGGCATGCATATATTTAGAAAGTAAGAAATTAACGAGAAAGAAATGAAAGGGTATCAAGCTTTTTTTTATTAGTTTATAAATAAAATTCAACTCTAAAACCTCAGTCATCAGCAAAAGAACTTATTTAAAGCTAGACTAGACACATAATGGTGGGGGTGGCACTAAATTCATGTGTAGTGACCGAGGAAAAGAAAGATATGAAGCTTTCCTGGACTACTTTCGATCGTACATGGAAAGCATCTCTCTAAATCTTAACGCTTCTTTTTCCAAGCTATCAAAACTCGTGGAATTAGGTATCCTCCAACTCCAGTTTCCATGCTGCACACAGTAGTTACCAAACAAAAAGTTACGGTGAGATGTGTGAAAACCCTAGCTTGAATATGAGCCGCTTAAATTACACAAATTACTTTTTCTTTTTTCCCATAATAAAGATTAAAATAGCAATGAAGATTCTGAAATATGGCATCAGAACTTAGACCACAGCTAATGCTCTATACCTTAAGCAACAGGTTTCTAGATGCATGAACCTGAACCCATTTGAAGAAATTATGTTTACCTGTGTTGCAGGAATGTTCATCCTGGCAGAACTGTCCAACCCAAGAACATCCTGCATGGTTATTATAGTAGTTTGAGCTATTGAAGAAACTGCAGCTTGGATCAGTGCCCATGAGATCTCATCTTCTTCAGTGATACGAAGATACTTGAATACCTGGGATGAATTTATTATGTAAGACAAATACAAGATGATAAATCCGGTCAGAAGATTTAGCATAACAAAGAAAACTCACATTGGACCTCTCTTGTTCCATCAAATTGCTCCACCAACCTTGAATCTATGAGACAATCAAAAGAACTATTGGCATGCAATATCTAAGCATTTGGTAAAATAAAAATTTCAAACCAAACGACAATATGCCTTTAGCTCGAATTTATGACTAGTGACATCAAATTTCACACCTCATTGCTCTCTTTCATTCTTCATTCCTACGCTTCTTCCTCCATATTATATATTCAGAGCCAGACAATTTTCTAGATTGGGATGTTTGCTCCAGATATTAGTATTCGGGACAAGGGTGATTACCTTACTGACATTGTTGTTCGTATTTTTTTTTCAATTTTTTTTTCTGAAAATTGAAAGAGAGAGATACCGGCATATCTTTTTGAGTTTTGCCTTCACTGGTTTTGTCTCGATGGTTATTGTGATTTCCATCATTCCATATCCAAAAAATTGTGCTTGTTTTGTTTAAAATTGCATTTGATTAATGAAGTTTGTTCAGATAGAATAAAGTTCCCAAAAGCACCTATCCTTCCTAGCATGTAGCATTCCAACTTTCAAGCAACAATGAAACCAAAAATAAAGAGATCAATGAAGAATCTTGAAGGAGATTTACCGTGTCATTGTCATGTGTTCCAGTGTACACAACTTGATTGTGCTCGTGATTGTGAGGTAAATGAGGGTTGCTAGAGTCACTACCAAAACCTAAACCAAGAGAAAATGGGACAATATCACAGAATGCCAAATTAAAGGCCATCAGTCAAAAATGATAGTTCAAAAAGATGATATCACAGCTGATTAGTAGCAATATATTACCAAACTGGAGAACAGCCATTCCAGGTGCTCCAATATATTTCCTGAGCTGAACTACATCCTCAGTTATAACTCCCTGCCACGTGAGACCCAATGAGATGAGAGTTTGCAAAGAAGAAAATGAACTACGGAGTCAAACAAAACATTCTTCTGGACCCCCAAAAATCCTCAGCATCCCTGCTAAATAAATTATTAATTTAAGAAAACAAGCAGCACAAGGACACCAACGATTTGTTTAGCGGTGCATGCAATGTAGGAATTAAAAGAAAACAAGTTTAGTTTTATAATTAATTACTTGATCTATAATTGTCATTATGACTATGATTTATCTAGATTGCCATCCTTTTTCACTCATTATATTTTTTATGTAACACCTAAGCATACAGACAGAAAAACAATAAAGCATGAAATAGCAATGACGCATCAAACAATGCCAAACTAGAATTACAAGCAGCAAAATCTGCAACTTGCGTCCTATTCAAAATCAACTAAATTATCAAACCAGCGCTCAGTGTACACTGAACTAGCTCGTGCATTAGCTCACATGATCTTCCTCCCGTTTGAGGGGGAGAACACGTCATAGAAGGGGTTTCAGCAGATATAAGCAAGAACATTGAACTATAAAGACAAGTTATATTTTACTCAATATCTACAAAGTAGCTGAAATGCCCCCAGAAGAACTTTTATCATAGGCAGGTCAAGCTTATTGAAAAATCAAGTATCTATACTTATTTTCCCTTGAAGAAGAGATGAGCAATAAAGCTACAGAAAGAAAAATGATAAAATAAGTTCTTCATATTCTATCAAGCAGAACGCACCAGATCTTCAGCTATGATATTAATCTTTCCAACTGCTTTGGAGATGGCGTCGAACAAAGATTTTTGAGGACCAACCTACTATCATGGAAATAACATCAGTAGTGGAAAATGGGACAGTTAAAGAAAATTTTAACATGGTCAGATTAGAAACCTGACCTTCCATCGTCCAACCATTGCAACTTTCGCTTCTGCATAGATTAATTGTGTCAATAACATGGTTTCAGTGTTTCACATTTCTAGCAAGCGCCAAAAGCTCAGTATAGTTTACAATATCTCACCAGAAGGGACAGCCCAAAAGCCAGCAAATCCTCTAAAGTGATCTATCCTGAACTCATCATATAGATTCTGTGCACGTCTAATGCGACTTATCCACCATAAAAATCCATCTTTTTCCATGGCTTTCCAATCATATAGAGGACTGAAATAAAGCATACATTAATTAAAGATGATTAGTGCAGCATGAAACTAGCATAAAAAATTTAAACTGCAAAGATACCCTACGAGAAAATAGGAGCAGAATATCTGGATAAGCAAAACATCATATATAGGTTTACAGGCTATGACTAAAATAATGTGAGTTTAGCCAACTGTCAAAAAGTATTAAATAAAAGGCCCCTAAGTCCCTATCCTTGTTAGAAGATCGAAAAGACATCCATGGCACCAGAAAAAAAAAAACAGGGGAGGAAATGTGGAAAAAGAAGATGCAAAACAATCGTCAAGTTCAAAACTGCATACAATTGGATTTATGATGCATCTCCAAAATGAATGAACTGAAACAATACCTTGCTTTTACTAGCACAGGTAACATTATTTATGAAAATTAGATTGTTTATATAACATGCATGTAAACTTGTTTCTGGTCAGTACAAACCTCCCCCAGAGCTGACCAGTATCACTGAAGGCATCAGGAGGAACACCACTGACTAGCATAGGATAACCATGCCTATTCTGCCAAAGAGAACAGGAAACAACAACAATTGAATGATTCAGAACATAGTTAAATTATTACCAAGTTCTCATTCATGAGTAAACTCCTCACCAGCAAAAAATGTTTCTTATTTGCCCAAACATCAGCACTGTGATAACCTACATAAATAGGCATGTCTCCCATTATGCTGACTCCCTTTGTCTGCGCATAGTTGCGAATTTTCCTCCACTGCCTTTGGAACAGGAATTGTTTAGCAATGAACAAGTCTATCTGCCAAGTGAAAGCAACAGCAGGTAGCAATATTAGCATCTAAATTAGGTAGATAATGTATGATACCACGGAGCCAATATTTTTAACAAGAGAGGTTCAGATCATACAAAATCCTTCTTTTCCTCGTATATTTTTTCTAAGGCTGCAAGATGGCGATTTTTCAAAGGTTCAGGCCAATCATACCAACTGAATGCTTTTAAACTGTCATTAATAGCAGCAAAATAAGCTGCATCTTCAAGCCAGCCTAAAAAAAATTAAAATAAAAAACATGAAGAAAGGCCTCCAATGGCACACAAATTAAATTCAAAGGTAATGCAAAGGACATGATAAATCAGTACATCTACCTTTACTTCCTTCGTGTTTTTTTAAGGAAAAATTCTCCTGAGCATTACTTAATTAATTAGGATAAAGTAAAACTTCTTATAAGGCCACCCATGCACGCAAGTGAAATTTTTCTGAAAATTATTTACTGCTGTAGACAGCTCCCTATGAGATTTCTTTAACTGTCAGGCTACATATATAAATGAATGGCTCTATACATATAGAGATGCAGTCATATTATTTGCCAGAAATATTTCAGTATACACTGCATCATCAAAGAAGCTTGCAGTTGATTTTGTATATAATATACAGAGATAGACACACAAAGGGGCATAGAAGGATCAGGACACCAAAGTAGAACTTTCATAAAAAGAATGGCAAGGATTTTGCAAAGCAAATTCAGAGAAATTTGGGTGAAAGAAGGTATTGAATTTAATTTGTTAGCTAACTTCAAATGATACCAGCAACAGATTTGTATAAAATTCATCTGGTTACAGTAATTTCATTCCAGTAATGGAGAGAACATAGGAAAACAATTTTATTTTTATAAATAAAAAAAAAAAACCAACCATAAGCAGCTGCACCAAATGAATGGCTAGTACATGATTTAAGAATGAGAAAGTAAATATGCTAAAAACTTGTAAGTCCAAAACCTTTGTCAACCCTTAATGATCTTTAAAACAGAGTCAAATCTTTTCAATCCCAGCAAAAAACAATGTTTTTTTTCCACCAAAAACCTTTCTTTCTCAAACTCCACATATTCATCAAATTCATTTAGCAATACAGATTGAAGCTCGGTGGATATTTAAACTAGAAGTACACAGGAAAGTGATAGTAGTTAGTGCAATTATATGGAAAATAAATAGCTCACACGATATGGTAGGATCTCTACGGAAAGCCTCAAGCTGAGTTTTAAGTTCTCCATCAGTCGAAAGTAGCCTTTCTGCAGCCTAAGAAATAATGATGTGAGTTGAACTGGGCACCGCTAACCAAATAAAGAAGTGATGCTCAGTAGATGCTTTACCTTAGTTATAAGTGGATCCTTTAGCTTAGCGACGATAGAATAGTTCACACGGTCATAATCACTGAACAAATGATATAGTAGGATTGTAAGTGTCAACATTATTGTCATACTACAATTTTAGCTGAATATAATGGTATATATAACACTCCTCACATTGGTTGTGGAAGCTCTTTCTTTGTTAGCAAACCATCTTTAACAAGCTCTTCAAGTGATATCAAGAAAGTGTTGCCGCAATTTGCATCCTGAATGATAATCATCAAGGAAAATTATACAATGCCATAGAGCAACTAAGAGTATATATATATATATGTAAGAGAGGGATTTACTTACCTTGTGTAAAACTTAAGTAGTTTCATAACTTTATTCAAGGGTTGTATTGTTAAAATATTAATAGTACAAAAAATTATGAAAATGTTTAAATTGCTTAGTTTTACCCTGAATCTCTCCCATATACATTCAACAAGTAATTAACAGAAAACCTACTAAATTGACCAAAAACTTTCAGGATTTTTCATTCTTAAATCCGCAGAATCGATTAATATTACTTATTGAAACAAGAAAACAAATAATTTAAGAAGATATTAGTGAAGAAGCACCTGTCCTGCATATGGTGATCCCTCATCATCAGGGGGAACAAGGGGAAGCACCTACATTCACAATCAATTATTTTCCAAAATTAGGATTAGGATACTAAATATCGTTATCATTACAAGATGAAATGAGTTAAACCAACTACATTAACTGAAACAATATATACCTGCCAAACGGAGCAGCCAGCTAAATGAAGCCAGTCAATGAAGCGAAAAGCTTCTTCACCAAAATCACCAATACCATAAGCTCCCTTAAACGAGGTCGGGTGGAGCAAAATGCCAGCTCTTCGGCGCTGGTCTGGATCGGGTTTGGGAAGCCAATCACCATAATCAAGCGGTAAATCTTCACCGACTTCCATAGCAGTCAAAGTGGAAGAGGAGGCAACATTAGCATGAAAGTGAAGATTGAAGGATTTGGAGGTGTTAATTTTGGGTTTGAAGAATAAAGGTAAGGATTTGGGAGAGGAAAGGAAAGAGGGAGAAGAGAACAAGAGAGGGATAGGAATCGCCATGAAAATTTGCAAACATTGGTGAATGGGGGAAAGGGGTAAATGAGAGAGGAATCATACAGTGAATTTTTAAAACCAACGATCTATATTTAGCCAGAAAAGCAAAATAATTGTAACAATTATTCGTGGGAAGCAGCAGCCAGATGGGCGTGGCACTTGGTAGATTCAGCAAGGTTTAGGCCAAAATCAAAGCTAAAAGCATGGGATGCACGTGAAGCTGTCACGCCGAGCGCCATAAGTGCACGAAAACACACATCTTGTAAAAACTAAAATTATCACATGATAAATGACATTCAAATTGTCTGATTTCAGGTTGAACATTTCCCTACACGCCCATCTCCTCTCTCTCTCAAAGCCGATTAAAGAAATATCATTTTTTTTATGCCCAATGAATCTTGGGATTGGGATTGGAAAATTAGAGTTCACTTCTAAATTTTTTATTATAATTGGTCAAAATTTTCTATTAGTCCCTACATTATGTGCATGTTCTCTAATTTGGTCAAATTTAGTTCTTATATTTTTTTATTTTTAGTCCATGTACTTTTTAAAGTTTAAAATTTCAATCCTGACATAAACGATAGTAGTTAAATTCGTTAAGTCAAATTTTGCTATTGGTTCCAAAAGTTGTGGATTAATCTTTGTTCTCCGATTTGATCATTTTTAGTTCCTATGCTTTTGAAATTTTGAATTTTTAGTCTTAACTCAAATAACAACCATTAAAACCATTAAATAAAGGTTTTTTTTTTGTGAATATTACATAAAAATAACAAACTGGCGTGGCATTGCATATGTGATAATTTGTTTGTCACTTCAGACATTAGAAATAGCAAAATTTAACTTAACGAATTTAACAATTATTGTAAGGTCAAGAATGAAGTTTTAAGATGCAAAAAGTAAGGGACTAAATCCACAACCTACATATCATAGGGACTAATAGCATAATCTGAACATTATAATTTATAATAATCAAATCTAATGCTACACAACATTTTATTAAAGGTTAAACGCAAAATTAGTCCTCAAATTATACCATTTTTTTCACTTGCATACTTAAAAAAAATTTATCAAAAGCCATACCTAAACTATCAATTTCATCTCATTTTATCTCAGAACACAATACAAACCGATAAGAAACCGATAAGAATGTTGCACATAATCATAGACTTTTCAAATTAAATGAGACAAAATTTGTAGTATAAGTTCAACTGTTAATAAAAGGAAAGGTGTAGGTATATTTTCTATAAATAAATAAAAACGTGTAGATTAAATTTTGTTTGAGCATCATATAGATAACATAAAGATATTGTTATATTCGAATATTGTTGAAGAATGAGGCATCCTCAAAGTTTTGTCCCCTGTTATAAAGAAAGATAAGAGGTGCTTACTAAGTGCAATATACACACTTATTAAGGATATAAAATGAACCTTCAACAATCTTATTTCATATAAATTTTACTCTTTCAACTCATTAGATCATATCATTGTCATCAAATTAAATATCAGATAAAAAGACATTTAATAACATTTCCCTCAATCAAGAGATGCAATTTTTATATAGAGCTCTCTCGCCTAAATTAACTGCATCGACTAAAGGGAAAGAGGAGGAAGGAATTCACCGAAAGAGACCCCTCACCCAAACAATGAGAGTAGATCCCTTGCCTGGACAATGATAAACAAGGATTTGCCCAAATATCAATAAGAAAACGGTTTAAAGAAATAACTCACCTAAAGAATAAGCCTCGTCAAACAATACATGATCTTCATATATTAAATTTAAGTTGTTCCCCTGATTGACACCAATCTCCCTCATGTATAACACATAGACAAGCGCCAAGTCACATTGACTCCACCTAAGGACTCCTCAACATGACAACAAACCTGTCAATCACATCTTAGTGCAAGTGTTAAAGGCTCACTACCACCCAGCTGGTTGCTTCTCATAACAAGACATGTGTACTAAGAAAACTCGACTTGGAGGAATAAAAGCCCTCTCCAACAATTAGACCCAATCAAGACTAATCCTATAACAACTCGGTTTAGACCCTAGTCGAAATAGTGGTTTCAGGACCACAAATCCAAGTCAAAAAAATATTTTAATATTATATTTCATGCTTAAATTATGTGAGTTGATATGTGTGAAATTTTCGTATGAAAATTCATCGTTTGAGTGTTTAATTTGTGAAGAGGACCTAATCGCGTAAAATGTAAAAGATGTGTTCTATTTGTTAAAGTGCTTAATTGCTATGTCTTTATATATGTGGGGTTTTTATAATGCAATTAGACCATTGAAAGAGTTAATGGACATTAATGACCATTATTTATGTGTTTATTATATGTTTTTAATGAAGGTTAAAAAGGTAAATGATATATTATTATGAATAAATAAAACAAAGGCATGAAATTAGTCCATTAATGTTTGTTCTTGCCGAAAATATCAAAGAAAAAGAAAAGGAAAAGAAAATAAAAAGCTTGCTAGGGTTTCGACACTTATCTTGGCTAAATAGGTATGTGTTTTTTATCGGTTTTTGATAATTTCTACATTTTTGTGATCGTTGCTTAGTGTTCTATCAAGCCCATGTCTCAATTTCTGATTTTTTTGATGATTTTGAAATATTCTGTTGATGAAATTGTGAGCTTTGTGATGTTAGTTGTTGGAAAATAAAATATATGTGTTGGGTTGATATATTTTGTCTTTGAATTTTTGATGAATTTGTGTAATTTGGGCTAAATTGTAAAAATGAGATTTTGAGGGACTAAAATAAGAAATAAATGATATATGTGGGCTTGTATGAACACTATAAAGATTCGGCTAAGCATGGGTGTATGGAAATTTTGTGTATTTTGTGTTTTGTGAAATAGGGACTAAATTGCGAAAAATGTGAAATATCAGGGAAAAATGTAATTAACCCATTTATGTGTTTTTAGATGAATTTGATTGAATATATTATTAAAAAATTTTAATTTGTATTGAGTTAGATCAAGAAATGAGAAAATCAGATTTGGATAGGGGAAAATCGAAAATTATCGAATAGTCGTTTCGGTCCGTTCGTGTTAGTACAAGGTAAGTTCATAAGTAAATAAATGTTGTTAAATTCAAATGTATATGTGTTATATGTACCGAATTGAATTATAATAAATATATGTGTATATGCCGAATTGAATTGAGAGTTGAAGAACTAGTTACGAGCTTGAATCAACAAAGTTTCGACATCGGAGAAGTCTCGTACGAACCATAGGAATAGTTAGGATACATATGACATGACATAGGATTCCAACATATGTTATTGTGTAAGACCACGTATGGGACGTTGGCATCGATTTGTGATTTACGTGTAACACCATGTCTGAGATATTGGCATCGTATATGATTTCGTGTAAGACCCTGTCTAAGATAATGGCATCGATATTTGATTACATGTAAGACCATGTCTGGGACGTTGGCATTGTACGAGCTTATGAGTTATCCAAGTATCCTTATTGATTCTGAACGGTTCAACGGGCATTCCGAGAAATAAATGAGTATATGAATGTGTATCCGAATCAGGTATGTTGCGATGTATATGAAATTAAGCAATGAAACTGAGTATGATTATGATCAATTGATATATGATCTATGTGAAAATGAGATGTGGATACTAGCTAGTGAACTATGATTAAATGAATTATATGAAAAATGTGGTATTGTAATTGTGTTTTGCCATATATGATTCAGGTACATGTGATTTGTATATGAAATTCTGATATGAAATATGAGTATGATTCAAATGAACGATATGTTATATATACTCGTTATACGAAATTGTGGTCATATGTTTCTCACATGAGAATTATGGAAAAATGGAACATGGTTTGGATGTGTGATTTGTTATGGTTATTCGGGTTTTGAAATGCATAAAAAGAAATTGATATATTTCTATGCATGAAATGTAATAAATGACCATGTTTTGGTTGGTTATGTAATGAAATTGTGCAAGCTTAATTTATATGAATGATCTAATGGTTGTTATTTGAAATTAAAAGAATGGTTTATATGTTCACCGACAAATAAGCCTAATGAAGTTACTTAATGTGGTGATGTTGGACTATATAAGATAAGTGATTGAATATGTGTATGAAGTTAACTAAATTTGGCTTATTCAAGTTGAATTATATTCATGATCTTGTGAAGATTTATTTGCTTATGGCTTACTAAGCTCTCGAAGCTTATTATGTGTGTTTTTCATATGTTTATAGATTTTCAAAGATCTGCTCGGGTTGGAAGTCGATGGAGACGTCATCACACTATCCTGTTATCATTTTGGTAAATAATGTTTTGAGATGTGGTTATGTGGCATGTATAGGCTATATGTAAGTAAATATGTTTTGAGATATAAATATATGATTTGCCAAGTGATATGGCTTGATAAAGGATGTGAATATGGTTTGGTTTTGTTATGGTTTTATGATAAGAAAATGGTATGATTTGATGCATATGAATGATTAAATGAAATGGTCAATTTGGTATGTGCTTAATTGATAAATTTGGTATAAATTTGGCATAAAGATGGATAAGAAATTGAGATGTTGGTAACATATGATTTAATATGACTTTGGCTTATGATTTGATATGATTGAAATATAGATTATAAGCTTGAATTTGGTTGATAATAATATGGCATGAATGATGTAAGTTTTAGTATTGAAATTGGCTGAAATTATAGTGCAAATGTGCTTAGTTTGATGCTTGTAGTTTTGACCCAAATTGGGTGGCAAATTGGCTTTTCAAATGGCCTATTTTTGTCCACACGGGCAGAGACACAGGCGTGTGTCTTAGCCGTATGCAACACACAGTCATGTTGCACGATCGTGTGTCCCCTGGGATACCCTACGATTTTAAGTCAGTCTTGAACACGGCCAAGGTACACGGGCGTGTGGCTAGCCGTGTAACCTAAGTCAGTTTCGACCACGGTCAAGGCACACGGGTATGTCTTGTGGCCGTGTGATTAAGTCAGTATGAATGCCCTGATTCGACACGGTCTAGACACACTGGCATGTCTAATGCCATGTGAGGCACACGGCCTGTTCACACGGGGGTGTGACCTCTGTAACTTAGAAAATTTATTTAAGTTTTGAAAAATTTTGTATGTGTTCAGTTTGGTCCCGAACCTTCTCCAAAGCATGTTTAAGGTTTTGTAAACCTTCTAAAGGGACTATTTGTGTATGAATTGTTATGATATGATGATGTATGATTATGATTTTATAATGTTCCGATATGTCCGGTAATACCTCTTAACCCTAGTCCGGCGATGGATACTGGTTAGGGGTGTTACAAATTATCTATATTAAAACTCGACAAATCAAGCTCATAGCCTTCTAACTAGATGTGTTCATTGATTGAGTTGGGCCTAGGCTCATTTCCAAAAAACAGTTCAAGTTTGAGCTCGAGCTCAATTCGCCCAAATGGCTCATTTTGTTATTTTAAAAAATATTTTTTATTTAAATTTAATTATAAAAACACATAATTATTTTTTATGCATTTTTACTTTTAAACAGTTAAATGGGTCTGTTCGACTCAATCAGAGGTTGATAAATACTAAATTATCTTGTCCAAAACTGGTTAAGTATTTAGCTCATGAACACCTCTAATCCTTATCCGAATGCTTGAAACCACTGATACCAGCTCTTAGCAACATTGAACAAACTGTCGTCTTTCACCTTACCCTTAATATCGTGTCAACAAATTTTGTTGAGTTTAAGTAGTTAAAAAGTTCAAGCACAAATTGGAATTTACAATTGAAAATTTTGGACTTTGATTTGAGAAAATAAAGTGCCCAAACTCTCTTGCATATATGAATTTTGATTTTGTGTAATTTTATACATGAAATTTTGATTTATTCCAATTCTCATTAATTATTAATACAATTATTGGTACAACATCATTTTATGTTTATATCTTGTACACAAAAATAATTATATTTATCCAATATAAAAATGATTAGAAATATCCTTTTTCAAATTTGAATTTGTTCATTTGTTCATTTGGATTCTTTTAACTTCATTCTTATTTACTTATTTATTTTTTCCCTCTTTTATTTCTTTTATTTATTCTTTTTCGGATGTAGATGATGATATCTATACAAATAGATATATATCATATAATTCATATATATTGTACAATGAAGACGGCATGAGTGGATATATAGGAATCTAAACATATCGAACCACTCGTTTTAAGATCTTCTACATCCTAGTTCTTCCCGTTCTGTCATCTGGTTTATGTTCTTTATGTAGCATTTAGACCGAATGACTCTATGCGATTACGCCAATACTTCTACATATTACGGGTAACGTAGAAGACATCTCTGTTTTTCATTGATATATTTATTTCTTCAAATGTGTATGATTAAATCAAAATTAAAGTTTACATTTGAACTACAATCAAAGTTTCATGCATATAATTATACCAAATTAAAATTCATTTATCAAATTGCACATTGAATCAAAGTTTATGTATAATTTTAAGATTTATTCCTTTAATATATAAAAAAAATTAGTTTTCATATACATTTTAAACATGATTATCTAGACATTGAATTTTTCAATAATAATTAAAAATAAAAAGTTTTATGTTTTAAAATAAAAATTCGATTTCACCACAACGCTTATGGTGTGTTTGAAGTATTTTGGATGAATGAGAACCTTTTTAGTAAGTGCGGCTGATGGAATTGCATTTGGATCCAACTTGTCCGGCCTGTGGTGGAGGGGGCGGAAATGATATTGCACGTTTTATGTGACTGTGAGTTTACAAAGGCTATTTGGTTTCGAGTCTTACCTGCTCATTGTGTGGCCAGCTTTTTTGCATCGGGATGCACTGATTGGATAGTTGGCAACATTCGAAATTGTCTTAACATTGTAACGCCTGGTTTCGAATTGAGCTTATTCTGTGGTATCTTGGTTTGGCGTCTGTGGCATGCCGGTAACAAATTGATTTTTACTGAAGAGAGTGTGCCACCTGAGGAAATTATTTCTTATTGTCGTGGTCTGTCCACACATGTTTTGAATGCAGACCAATATACGTATGTTTGTGCTGACAGTTCGGGTTTAACTGCTCACTAGCAAGCACCGGATATTGGATGGGTTAAGCTTAACTACGACAGGGCTGTACACCCAATTTCGAATGGAGCTTCTGTTGAGGTCTTAAATGGGATGACCGTGGTAACGAGCTCACAGGATTCAGCAGGTATCTGGGGATGAGCTCGGAGCTGCAAGCAGAACTACATGCTATTAGAGAGGGGCTGTTGGTTGCCTGGTTTACTGGTTTTCGAAAAGTCATTGTTGAGACTGATTGTGCCCATGCTGTAACATGTATCAATTCTTCTCTGAAAGCTTCAAGTGCGTTGGGGGTGATTAATAACATAAGGGAGCTGTGCAGTCAACAGTGGGAAGTAAAATTTAGACAGGTGCAACGGGAGGCAAACTGTGCCACTGATAATATGGCAAAATTGGTTGTTGCGAGCTGATATGTTGATGTTGTTCGGTTTGATTTGCCGCCAAGATCGATTATTTTTGTTGTTAGAGATGATCTAATTTCATCTTCATTGTAGGCTTGCGTTGTGTTTCTAATTTTTTTAGGGTATAACCTTATTTTTATTATAAAAAATAAAAAATTCAATTAGATAAGCGAATTATTTGAGAAATTATTAAAAGATTTAATTTACAATTTAGCTCCTAACATTACCTATTTTACCATTTTGGTGCCTAAAATTTTTTTTTTCCAATTTGATACTCAGACGATTATTTTGACTCAATTCACCCAAAAAAATCCCTCAATATTAACAAATAAAAATGTGGCATATGGAAGACGATGCCGTCCACTCTGGTAGTTTTAAGGGTAAATTAGGGTAAAATGATAGTTCAAGTATTAAAGTAGATTTAAAAAAAAAGTTTAGATATCAATATAATAAAACATATATAATTAGGAGTTAAATCATAAATAAAATCTTTAATAAAATACTTGAACTAGATTCATTCAATAGTTTAAGTTACTTAACGAAATATATGGATCACTTCTCAAATAAATGTATAAGTAAATTCTGCTATTAGTTTCTTACGTGTCGTGGATTTAATCTCTAAACTTTAATTTAAATCATTTTAATCCTCATATTTTTTTAAAATTTTAAATTTTAGTCTTGACCCAAATAAATTTAATTGCAATTATAATCTCTTGTAATAGTTAATTAGTCAATTAAGCTTTTTTTTGACTCTTTGATTAATGAAAAAAAATACATTTTTGTCTCTCCACAAAATTAGTAATTCAGTTTAAATTCTTTTAACAATTTTTTAAACTTTAACCCCTTAAAATGTTAAAATTTTATCTAAGCCCCTAAACAAACTTCTAGCTTTGTCCTGCTTGTATGGATGGAAGTTTTAATATGTTTTGATCCCACTTAGATTCAAACAGATCTATCTTATGTCGGCAACACTTGTAATACTTTATATTACTGAAAACTAAAGTCAGACAGACAGCCCCAAGAATATATCAGATGAAATTGTTGTCATAAAGAAATGTGCACAATAAGTTCCACCTCGATGATGTTGCTATGAGTGACAGAAGGATCAACAGGAGAGTTTTTTATATGCAATTACAAAGAGTTATCAGATGACTATATAAGCAAACAGAGTTGATTACTATATAGAATTCGTAATTTTTATACAAGTTAACATCTATAATCTCACATGAGATAGGCAGACACTATCAAATCCATCCCCCCTTCGTATACATATATGCCTTCTGATTCAATAAAATTTGCTGCAACAAAACCTAATCCCTCCATCTGTAACTTTCCTTGTCATGTAGTTCCACTTATTATCATTTCTCTCAAAGGGAGATCATCCTATCTATATATAAACATCAACATATAATTTACCATTCCCTACTTTCAAATATCATCAGACCAGTCACTAGTACCATCAGTTTCATAGAACAATCCATCCACGATTTGGTCGATCACCGAATCAATAAACGAGTTGCAACCGACGGTGAAGATCCGACCTACTTTGTTCCGAGCACTCGATAACCAAGCAAAAGCCGCAGCACAAGTCATTGCGCCTAAGCACGCACCCACTGCTTCAGCAATCCCTTGCAAATCCATCTTCCTAAATATGGAGGTTCCCGTCACGAACTCTGTTGTCACTGTCGCTGCAAACACAATCTGCAAAAAGAAAAAGAAAGTAAATCCCCATCAGATTCATGTTCCAAATTTAGTTAAAATAGAAAACAGGGGCCAACAGTGAGCGAAGCTTTTTAAAGTTTAATTACCATGGCGAGACGGCCGGAGATGATCTCGAAATCTTGACTTTTCTTGGTACTTTCAATATACTCCGATAAAGTCTCGAAAAAGGGTGAAACGTCATCGTTTTCTTCCCTTCTGGTCTTCAGCACCCCGACTCGATCCGAACCGTACGACCTTAACGTACATAACCTCGGCTGCAACACTATCTTTCCATTCTCGGGTTCACCCACTTTCACTCTCTGAACCTGACCACCCTGTTCCCTCCTAGTGTTCGCTCCAGGTTTAGTGGACAGTAGTTCACAGCGAATTACACGCGCCACCGTGGCCATAACAGAATGGGAAAGAAGGGAAACGGTGTTTTGTGTTATGGTGTGGGGGAGGTTTGGTTTTGATGATTCCTAGAATGTTGGCGGATGATATGAGGAGCGTATGATTTGGAAGCTTCGTGGTGGTTTATGAATCCACGTCGAATGTCATTTTATCTGACGTTTTAATGGGCCTGGTGGTGAGTTACGTAACGGAGGGAGAGGATTTTGGTTCGGTAACGTGGCTTTCACAGAGATGGAATTATAACATTGTTGGTAGGTTTTATTGTCTTCAACCACCCATCGTTTTATCATAAAAGTGATGTGTTTACTTTTCCAGCATGCTCCACAATCATTGCTTTACCTTACTTTGCCCTTTTCTATTGCTTCACTGCTCATACTGCAAAATTTTAGGTTCAGCTTCTGGGTTGGATTCAGATTAAAAAAAAATGTTAAATTCGTTTATATTAAATTTTTTATATAAAAATAAATTTAAAAAACATAATACATCGTATATATACTAAAAATATTAAAATAAATATATTTCAATAAATTAAAAATACATTTAAAAAATATTTATAGTTAAATAACACTAAGATAATCGTAACTTAGCAAACAAATGCCTCTAAATTAGTAGTAAAATTAATAACAAAATAAGAGTTATACAATATCTAAATAATAACAACAAAATAATAGTAATATAATAGCAAAATGGTAGGAAAACAACATTGAAAAAAATGTAGGCAAATTCAAACCGTGCCCGAGCCAAAAAACCTTATTCGAGGCCTAAGCCGTTTAGAAAACAGACTTTATTTTTTGTTCAAGCCTATTTTTTAAGTCTATATTTTTATACAAACCTTCTCATTTTTCGAACAAATCTTCAGATATAGATGAATGATTTAGGGTATAATAATACACAAGTTATAATTATATTCATTAAAGATATTAAATATAATTCAATAACTAAGCACATAGTAGAAGATATAGTTATATCAAATTTTTATTTATGTTTTGTCCTTCAATGGCCTATAGCCTTAGAGCCCTAGGCCTAGAATAAGTGAGAAAAAAACAAAAGAAAATCCTTAACAAATAATGAAAAGGTATGCAATGCTGCCTATAACACCTTTAATTATTGAGAGCGAGTGATGTATTCAATAAATAAATAAAAAACAAAAAAAAACAAAAAAGACTAATTTCAAAATATCCAGCTAGCTGGAGGTGGAGGATATATCACATAACCCTTTGGTGTCTGCCTCATTTACCTCTTTATTATCAGCTTTATGATGTCACATGTTTTAGGTTAGATTAATTATTTTTTTCATCAAATTATTGCGTAAACTTTTGAAGAGTAAAATGTTTAGGTATTTTTAAAATTTTAGTTTTTATTTTATTTTTATATTTAAAAACTTAATAGTATTATTGATACTATTAATTTTTTTATTAAATTTGTTGATAAAATATTATAAATTTTCTTAAAAATACTCTCTCGTTAGCAATATGATAAAAAATAATATTATAATAGACTTGATTTTAACAGTATTAATAATTCTTAGAAGTTCACGTCAACATTTTAATTAAAATAGAATATTTAGGCTAATCAAAAACATTACAAAAGCTAATATATTAAATTATATCAAAAATTAAAATATAAAAAAAAGTCAAAACTGAATAATTTTTTAAATTTATGCCAATTTCCAAAAAAATAATATTTTAATTAAAATAAAATATTTAAACTAATTAATGATATTACAAAATTTAAAATATTAAATTAAATAAAAAATTAATGTATAAAAATTAAGACTCAAAACTGAATAATTAACTAAAAAACTCACTCATTTTATATTTAAACTAATTAATGATATTACAAAATTTAAAATATTAAATTAAATAAAAAATTAATGTATAAAAATTAAGACTCAAAACTGAATAATTAACTAAAAAACTCACTCATTTTATATTTAGCGAGACTCAAACTTGATGCCTCAAATATCTCAAAACCTCAAGTTAACCAATTAAACCAATGCCCCATAAAATCTTAAAAAAAAAAAAAACATTTCTTTTTTATATGGTAATATAGATATAGTGATGGGAGGTCCATTATTTTATTCCCATGGGGGAATAACATGTAATGAATGGACTTGACGACTCCGACCACTTGAGGAATCAGGCCCTAATGTAAGCCAACTCCCCATGTAGGCCCTTAATCTCAGTATTCCTCCGCAGCAGTATCATCACGCTGAAATCCTCCACTGTGACTGACTGTTACTTAAATTCTACCATGCCCCCAGTTGTGTTTTTCTTTTTCTTTTTTTTTCATTGAAATACGTTGTCAGCGAAAGCTCATCCATAGTATCTTTTCCACATTCGAGGGCGAATTTTGTTACCACATTCGTTTGTATAATTATCTCAATTAAGTCTTTAAGGCGGTAGTTGAGGCTCCATGTTGATACAGCTGATATCCCATGCCCACCAGATGTTCCATAAAATGTGTGAATAAGTTAGGTAAGAAAACTTTCCAGTAAAGAAGAGAGAGAGAGAAAGACATTAGCAAATGAAATTTCCTTACGTGACATCCGCAACATTTCCCTATATTCTCGGTCACACTTTTTCCTCTGTAACAAACTAACTGCATTTTCCAACAATAAGCCTAAATAAAGAAGTAAAATTATTAAAAGACTCACTAGAATCTGGACTTGCTAGCTACAGGCTTAAATACTAACCCAACAAAATTAAACTAAATAATCAGTAAAAATTTGGCTTATTGATTTTCCCATGCAGAAATACTTGCCTGCAGAAGTGAATCCTTGTCCTCAAGTATTAAAATTTGGATACTTCTGCTGCAACTTATATAAGAACCCCTAAGTATCATCTTCAGGGAAAGTGTTTGTCCATTGCACCAACACTTCAGTCACTGCCCGGTTACCACATTTGGTCGTTATTCAAACTAAGATTTTCTCTGGTTCCTTAGCTAAGCTCCCATCTGCAGCTAAAATAGAAAGTTGCGGCTGAGTAAGAGTCGCTCCAATATGTTTCTTTAGTTGAGAAACATGAAATGTAAGGTGGACTCTCGACCCTTCTAGTAATTTCAGTGTATGGGCCAAAATATTTTGGCGAAAGCTTCGTACAAGGTCTATCAACCGTTGTTTGTTGACTATAAGCGCCGAGACAATTATATGACCAGTGCCACATGCAGTGTACATTGCATTCAACATTGTGCAATTTACGTAACTTGTCTTATTTAGTATTGATAATCTTAAACAAAATTTTTGTTTATATTTTTAAATATGTGGTAGCTCTTTTTAAAGCAACATATCTTGAATATGGAATGAATCGGATCCCCTTAAATAAGGAGATTGGATCATATCTAAAGACCTTATTTTTGTTATCTCCACAGTATTTTAGATTTGTTAACCCTGCTTTAATTTATCTCCACAGTATTTTGGATTTGTTAACCCTGCTTTAGTAGGGAGACTTATTGTAACCGATCTAGTATGTTAACAAGCCGAAATTAATATATATGCTTGAGACTTGTATAAGTTATAACACTCATCTATTAATTGAGAAATTTGTATAGGTTATGCATTATGAGTTCTAATAATTATTTGTTCATTAAGGAACTTGTTGTCTGGAGTGTATCAAAGTGTAAACAAGTATGTTACTTAGTTTACAATCAAAATTTTAAGAAAAAACATAAAGGAGAATGATCTAAATCTTTAAATACAAATGTAAAATTAATGAATTAGTATTTATTAAAACTTGAATTACTTGATATACAAGATTAAAAGATAATGAATTTTCGATGAATTTTCAATAATAGTTGAAAGAAAAAGGAATGTTGTCAAAACTACCATTTGAGGATGTATTCAAACCCGGAGGTTTGTTAAAAAAAATGTTCACTTATCCTCTTGAATTTGATGAAAATTGCACCAAATTAGAATAAACCTATGTAGGACCTACTAAACATGACAAAATTGGTCATTTTCAATTTTAAAATTTTAATCTTTATTAAATTAATTTAAGTTTTGTTATTTTTAAAATTTGATGTGTCAAATATGTTATCGTATATGTAATACTATGTTAGTTTGTTATCTTTACATATCACTAAAAAAACTAGTTAATAGAACAAATGATTTTGTTTACATTAAAACTAAAATTCTGAAATTAAAAAAATAAAGCGACTAAATATTGTCCAATTAGAGAACATGGACTAAATCTCTAACTTTACCCGTAAATATAGGACTAATAGTAGAATTTAACCAAACAAATTTAATTGCTACCATTTGGTCAGCACTAAAATTTACAAATTTAAAAGGTATAAAGACTAAAATTGACCAATTCGAAAAGTATAAGAATTAAAGTTAATAAAAGAAAGTTGAATATTAAAATGTTAAAACTCCAAAACCAGAATCAAGTTGACATGTGAATACAAAATCAAGAATGCAAATAGCAATACATAAAGTTGTATTGACTACTTAAAATAATTAAGGTTAAACTATGCTATTAGTCTTTGTATTTTATGAAAGTTATGGATTTAGTCTTTATACTTTAAATTAGTCATTTTTAGTTATTGTACTTTTTAAATTTTAAAACTTCAGTACTCACCAAACGATAAATGTTAAGTCATTAAGTTAAATTCTGTTATTCCCAAAATTTAATAAAGCAAACATATTATTTTAAATTAATCAAATTAAAATATAGAAACTAAATCTACTACTTTTACAAAATAAAAAGACTAATAATAAAATTTAATCAATAATTAAATATTGTCTAAACTTCTTGCTCCCTTGCCTACCCTTTTTCTTAATATATATATACACACATATATATTAAGATGGGACCGTCCATCAATTGAACACTTAATTATAAAATTATCAAAATAATCTTTAATATACAAATAAAGTTATATTTTTATAATTTTTCATCATTTTCATATAATAAATCAATAAAAATTTAATTATAATAACATTTAAATACAAAACATGATACAAAATCTTAATCATTATAATCAAATCATAAATTAATTTTAATTTTTACAAATTTTTTTTTTACTTACATTAGGGTTTCTCATAAATCTAATTGTTATTTTGTTATTATTACCAAAAAAGGCACGTTGTTTGCACGTGAGTCAAGGAGGCACGTTACTGCACAGTACTCTCACCTTGTTAGCGCGTGGCATAGACTCGGTGCCTTTTACTGTTCCCTTAGCCTTTTTTAGTCATTACGCTTTTCTTGTTCTCCCGCGGTCGCTTACTCCAAGGACGGTGTCGTGCATGGTTGACATGTAACACCATTGAGGTAGGCGCCACGCATCTCCAAGGATCGTGATTTAAACACGCTTCTTGTCTCTACGATATTATACTTCAAGTGCGTTCAAAACCACCGGAAGGGTTAATGTCCAAAAGTCATAAAAGTTTTAATCGTTTATTAAATTAAAAAAATTTCAAAATATTTTAACTCATTGAAATAATTTACATTAATAGAAATTTTTACATGTTTTTTAAATAAATTTAAAACATGAAAAAAATATCATTACAATATTTTTTTTGTTTTTAATTCAAAAAAGAAAGTAAAAAAAATAAATAACACAATAACAAACCTAATTTAAAATCATCATAATAAACACTACATCAAAAATAAATAAAAATAAAAATTGAGACTTGAATGATAAAAAAAAAAAAGTTTTGAGTGTTTTTTATTGAAATAAATTTTAAAAAAATTATTTACCAAAACAAGTTGTCAGCCCGATTATATACTAAAATGAGGTGTTTTCCTCATTCGCGCTTATCTGATAGGCGCGATTCGTTTTTTTATATTAATTTTTTTCTGTTTTTTAATAAAATATTTTTTTATTTTTATTAAAAATATTTAAATATATGTACAGGTAAAAATACGGTCTAACGGGTCAAAATAGGGGTAAAACGGGTCGCGCCTATCAAATAAGCCCGATTAATCGCACCTGGCAGCTAGACGCAAATGGGTTGCCCCTCCTACTGCTGCATGCCGCCCACCTCGCTACCCCTTCTGCCCGCACAGTGCCTCCCTGCAGCCTCTATTGCTGCATGCATGCCCCCCTCCCCTGCACCATGCTGCTGTCTAGTCCCTTCAATGGGAAAAAGCAAATGGGGGACCTTATAAGTATGGTCCCCCAAACCCCATCCACGCACACAGGAAGAGAGAAAGGAGAAGAAGAAGAGAAGAAGAAGAAGAAAGAAAAAAAAAAGTAATGTATTTTTTAGTAAATAATTTTGTTTATAATTTAAAGAGTTTAATTAAGATATTGTGTTTTTTTTGTTATTAATTATTAATTACAAAATATTTATATGTTTAGTGTTTATAGTTTTGGATTAATATTTTGTATGAATGTACTTTTTTTGTTTTTTATAATTATTTTAAAATTAATTTGTTAGTAATTTAGGATTATGTTAAAAAAATTTGTGTTTGTAATTATTTTAAAATTAATTTATTAGTAATTTAGGATTAAGTTATAAACTGTTGTGTTTAGTTTATTATTTGGTGAGTTTAACATATAAGTTTATAAAAAAATTAAAAATCATTTCATTTTGAAAATGAATTGGGACAAATGATGTTTAAGCTCATTTAAAATTTTTAAGTTACTGTTAAGTATTGGTATGTTAATGGTTGTTGTTAACTCATTTAATTTTTTTATATCAACTAGGATATCAAGATTAAGTTATATAAATTATTTAACACCCACAAATATCAATGTTTCTAGTGTTTTGTATTTTTCTCATGTAATTTTTATATAATGTAATTTTATTTGATTTTTCATTTATTTGAAAATTTGTATTGATTTATTAAAATGTTGATTAAATTTGTTGTCATTTTTATAGGTTGTTTGTGGGGTTTTTTACATAAATAAATTTTAAAAAAATTTAAATACCCAAATAGATTGTCAGTTGAATTATTTACTAAAATGATACCTTTTTTTAGTCGTGTCTATCTGACAGGCGCAACTCTTTTTTTATATTAAAAAATATATTTTTAAATAAAATATTATTTTTTTATTTTTATTAAAAATATTTAATTTTTTATATAGGTCAAAATACGGCCAACGGGTCAAAATTAGTCCGGGTTTGCAATTGGATTGAAACATAATTAGTCCGGGTTTGTAATTGGATTCAAACATAATTAGTCCGGGTTAAGTATGTATGAACACAAATAGTCATACTTCATCCGTTGTTTGTTTGAAAGAAACTAATCAGGTATGTTTCTATTTCTATTTTTATTTTTTTAATTCGTATATTTTTATGTTTAGATAGTTGATATTAATTTTAATTATATTATTATTGTAATCTAACATAATTTTTTTTTATTTTAGGTAAATTATGAGAAATTATTAGATATTTACCGTGTTTTGTTTCTGAAATTTAAAATAATTTATTGTATTTTTTGAAACAAATTAAATGAATTTAATTTTTTAATTGCAGATTTGCAGCACATGGGTTATTTAATTAAAAATAATAATCACATACCAAGTACTATTAATAAGATGGTAATGAAATTTTTATGTGATACTCATGTTATTTGCGGAATTAAATTATATAGTATTAACTATTTTGCTAATTTAATAATGTCAGGGCCCATACCGCGTATTGAGGGGCCGTGTTAATAGTATAGGGTTTCCGCCAGATGAACGCTTAATACCATACTTGGAGTTAGCTGGGTTCGGATCAGCGGCATTGATCCGGACTTTTGATCTGCGATACAACTTGATTTCCACTTTAGTCGAGCGATGGCGTCCAGAGACCCACACATTTCATTTGCCGTGCAGGGAGTGTACCATCACTCTAGAGGATGTTGCACTACAGCTTGGGCTTCCCATCGACGGGAATGTGGTCACGGGCGTAAGTTCAATCTCTAGGCCGGCTACCTTTTGCTATGAATTACTTGGACGCTCGCCAAGTGAAGGGAAATTTACTAGTTTGAGGTTTTCATGGCTAAAGGTTAATTTTGAGCATTTGCCGAGTACTGCCAATGAATGGGAGGTGATGCAGGCCGTTCGAGCTTACATTATGCACCTTATAGGGGGTGTACTCATGCCGGATGCAAATGGCAGTATGGTCCACTTGATGTATGGTCCACTTGATGTACTTACCCCTATTATCTAATTTGCATAACATTCGTTCATACAGTTGGGGGTCCGCAGTGTTAGCCATGCTGTATCGCGAACTTTGTCAGACAACAGATCCTTCTGCGATGGACATATGCGGATGCTTCATACTGCTGCAGTCGTGGGCACTTTACCGATTGTCATTCTTGGCATCCATTAGTCATCAATCATATATATTTTCACTCGTTAATAGGTGATGAATTTTTACTCGTTATAAAAATTAGTTGACTTTTTTTCGGATTATATTGTTCTAACAATTTGTTTTCGTAGATGGAGCACTAATCCGGGTATCAGGAGGTCATACACGGTTTCGATATACCGTCTGATGATTGAGAATCATGCTGGAGAGGGGGTAAGTTTTTCCAATATAAACTTAATTTTATTATTTTATCTCACTCGACCCGCATTAATATAAAAATGTTATTAACTGTGCAGTTCATTTGGATGTTGTACTTTGTTCCAGAAATTATGGCGATTATTCCCTCATCTACCCACGTCCACTCAAACCTATGGTGTATTAGCGCACCCGTTATCAATTTTCATATAGTGGAGTGGTAGCATGGTGATCGAGTACTCCGGCAGTTCGGTTGCATACAGTATATCCCGACACCGCCAGTACAATTGGGGAATATCTATGGGATGAGCAGGAGGGGGCGTATGAAAATGATTGGGGAGAAGTGCATGAAGAATATATTACAATGTGGAACAACCGATTGGGGAAGTTACCTCAGATGGATCATGCTTTGGATCTGCAGCCCTCGTTAGAGTACATACAGTAGTACTGTGAGATAGAGAAACCATTTTTGTTTAGTGGACGGTCGATAGTAGTCCCTCCGCATACGACACAAATTGGGAAACCCTTTTCAGATCAACATCATGCACCAGAGCCGAAGCCAGAGCCGAAACTACACTCTGGAGATAGTTCCTATCATCCAGATTTAGGGGGCGATGACTATTTCCCGGGCTCGTCAGGCCACGGATATCATTCAGAGTTTGATATCTTTAGCCCACTACCACATCAGTACTCCAGTCATTCTGGCTCGTATCCACCTCAGTGCTCCGCTCATTCTGGCCCGTATCTACTGCCATATTCCACTCCTCCAGGCTTGTATCCACCGTCGTACTCCACTCCTGGCCCGTATCAATCGCCGTACTCCACTCCTCCTGGCTCAAGTTCACAGATGGCGTTTGAGACATATGATTTTTTGTGACATCCCTAATTTGACCCTGGTCGAGATGTGGTTTCGGGACCACAAAATCGAGTTATAAAATTTATTAAATATTAAAATTCATATCTACTATGTGTGATAGTGCATGTGTAAAATTTTGATGCTTAAATTCTGTTAGTTGAATGTGAATTTTAGTCAAAGGGCTTATGTGAGAAACATAAAAAAAAAAGTGATGAATTAATTTGAAGACTAATTAGTGCATGATTCTCAAAATGGGGACTTGCATGTCAAATACCCCATTTTGAGAAGTAGTGGCCGGCCATAATGATTAGGGTGCATAGAAAATGAATTTAAGTAAGTATATTAATATTATATGGCCTTAATTTATAAAGAAAAGATAAATAAAATATTTTGGGGTGAAAAAAAAAAACAAAGTTTGGTTCATTCTTCTTCTTCATTGCCGTGGTAAAGAAAGAATAAGGAGAGTGAAGCTCAAATAATCGGCCATATGCATAGATCTAATTCTAAAGGTATGTAATCTGATTTTTGTCAAATTGATTATGAAATTTGGTTGTTAATGACATGTGGTAGATAACCCATGATTTTAATTCTAGATTAAGTGATCATAGGGCATTCGACCATTTAAGAGAAATGTGGAAATTTTGTTTTAAAGCTCGTAATTCATGTTTAATTGCTGAATGGAGTTTTGAATTGGTAGAATTGAGTTTTAATTTTAAGAAATAAGTGATGTTTGTAAGGATTTTCAAAGTTCATGTAAAGCTTACCTTCGGTCATATTAAGGAACGGTAAATTGGTTGTAATATTATATATATTTTGATAGTATATTAGATGGTTTGAGATTTGAGCTAGTTACATGTGCTATTATGAAGATTTATGGATGTTTTAGAATCGGCCTAAGTGTTTTAGTCATTAATATATATATTGCCGAATGTATGCTTAAGCAATTGGTTAAGTACATTGTTGTTAAATGCTTGTTGTTTTTGTATAATTGTTGCCTAGCTACTAAATGAACTTAGGGTGTTATGGATAAGTTTAAGAGTGGCATAATTGAAATGAAGTTTGCTTGTGCCGAATGTGATTTTAGTGCATGAATTAGGAGTTAAATTTCATTTGGTAACTCATACCAAATTGGGAGATAGTATTAAACATTAGTATTATTTGTTAAATAATTGAAGTGAGCTTTGAATGGTTGTTTTGCTTATAATGGCCGAATGCGAACTTAAGTTTTGAATTACAATTGAAGCTTGTTAGTTAGTTGATGATGTCCTTTGATAGCCCTTTTGATATTCGGCCATTGTTAAGGAATTTTGAATTGGTTATAAATTTCTATGTTTTAATTAGCAGATTGAATTATTGAAGGTTGAGCTAATTATATATGTATACGTTTTATATGTACATTAATTTCTTAGTCTATGTTATTCGGCTATAATTGTCATGGTAGAATTTTTTTAATTTGTAAAATTGTTAATCATTAGCTCAAGAGCATCAAGGACAAAAGTCGGAAAAAGGGAAGGCAAAACTAAGCGAATATCCGTAGAATTATAGTCGTCGACAACTCTTAAGGTAAGTTTCTAGCATATAAGTTTAGTTATAATGAAGAATGATATGGAATACGGGTAAAGATGGGACTATGAATTGGAGTAATTACCTATAGTAAAATGATAAGGAATAAGTTACTTCTATGAGCCTTAGCCAATTGGTTATTAGAAAAGTGATATTTAAATTATGATTTGTATGTGATAATAAGAAGTACTTATATATGATGATATGTTTTAAACTCAAATGGTAAGTTCTTAAGTGTTTGGACTTGGAAATTTAAGAGCAAATTGTAATAATCTGCTTAGGACAGCAGCAGTAGCGTGATTTTTGAAAATCACCATAAATTGTTGGAGTGGAATTAGAGACTGAATAAAATATGTAATCAAAGCTCAATGAGTCTAGTTTCTTATAAAATAAACTTGCAAGCAAAGGAATTTCCTATAGAGAGATATTTAAATTTGTGTGTGACAGTGTCAGAATGAATCTGAAATCCCCTGTTCTGTTTTTAGAAAATCATTATAAATAGTAAAAAAAAAAATTGTTATAAGATAAAATTTATATTTTTAGACTCCTTAATGAGTCTAGTTTCAAATGAAATCAACAAGAACATATTTTGAAATCTGTACAATGAGAAATTTGATTCGTAGTGAAGAGTGGTCAGTATAGTTAAACAGTGAAATAGGGGAAATTTTAAGAAAATTCTGGTTTTGATTGGCCAAATCAAAAATCCTAAAAATTTTATGGATAGAAGATATATGAGTCTATTTTCAGGAAAAATTTACGGCACTTCATTTGGAGTTTTGTAGCTCCAGTTACAAATAATTTAATGATTGTTGCTCAAGAAAACAACTTGTAGTGAATCTGTGATTTTGTTGTAAACATTGATGAAACTAATTGAGTTGCTTATAAGCTATTGCTGAATTGATGTAGAAGATAAATATATAGGTGGTGAGGCCAAAATGGATAAAATTTAAATGTGTGCAAGTTATCCGAATGGCTATTTTATAAACGTAAGCAATGTATATGTAATATGTGTTGATAGTTTTATAAATTGAAGGTGTAGTGACTTATATGTTGTTTAGCCGAATGGTTGTCATGAGAAGAATGTAAGTCATGTGTGTATTTTCTTATTTAGTTGGAAGTTTATTGAAAGGGATATATATATATATATAAATATGTATTAAAGTCGAATGATATTATGACATGAAGTTAAGGTACATGTTATATGCTTATATTCGAATGAGGTTAATGAATTACAATGGTGATAGTTTGTGTGAAATGTGGTAACATGTGATTAAATATTCATGGAATTTGGAAAGTATCCGGGTTAAGACTCGCTGACTATGTGATGTGGCCTAATGGCTCTTGTGAAATGAGACTAGCTATATTGAGATACGAATAAGTTCGAATGAAGTGATACCTTATTAATGTGTTTCCGTGTTGGAAAAATCGAAGGTATGTGAATTGATGTGTATACAACTTTGTGAATTAACTATGATGATATATCCGAGCTTAAAGTCCCATAGGCTTGGTACTGGTAACTGGATTCGGATTTTTTTTAAACCTAGCAGGCTATGGCTAAGTGCCTTGAATTATTTCAAACCGAAGACCATTTATATATCTTTAAGATAAAGATTTAATTAGTTTCATAAAAATTTACTAATTTGAGTTGTATTCGGCAGGATGTGCAAATACAAGGTATGGATTGCGTTTGGTCATTTATGTATATGTGATAAGGAATATGTTTGGTCCTTTATATACGTATACGAAACTTTAATACTTGTCATGATTTGATTATTTGAAATATTAATGTGAATATGAACTAAAGAACTAAGCTCCTAAATACATATATACATTTATGTATGTGCACGAAATGAGTGCATATGATTAAGTGGTTAGAGGTATTGAAAGATTGAATTGGTAATTGGTAACTATGGAAACGGTAAGTGTACAAAGGTTAAATATATGGTAAGTGATACTTACTTGCTATGTGAACTCGATTTCGTTTGTATTACAAATGTACTTGGGGAATCACTTATGAGATGGTTATAAGTTATATTCAACGAGTATTAACTCTATCAAATTGTTTATGTAAGATGAAAACATGAATATGTGCTTCCAAATATGGAAACCGAATATGATTATAGTGTTATGTTTTAGTTCGACTGATTAAACTAAAAGTAGCATTGATGTTTTTAAATGCGAAGGGGTATATACTCCTAAATTTGGATGAAATAGATGAATTACATGTGCATACATAGGGTTTAATCTATTTGACCGAATGGTGATATATCTTGACATTTCAAAACGTGATTTTATGTAAGGCCTAATCTTAAGTGACTTAGTAATAAATCAACAATTACGGATGTTCAGTACATTAAGTTGGCCAGGTATGTATTATGTACTTGTGTAGGCTTATTAAGCCCATCGAGACTTCACTTGGATTTTGTGTAAGTTATAAATGTATTTAATCCAGCAAAGTTAATTGTTTTACTTAAGACTTACTAAGCCTTGAAAGCTTACTCTGTTGTTACGTTTCTCTGTTTTATAGATTATCAAATTTGGCCTTTGCTCGGGGATCGTCAACAACTCGTCACACTATCACTATCCACTGTTTGGTACTGCTATGTTTTGGATTATTTTATGGCATGTATAGAATAGACTAGTGGCGGAATAATATTCTGGTTAGTGTATATAAGCCATGCGAAAATGGCATCTTTTGAATGTGTACTTATAGAAGTTTAATTTTATCCCTGGCTGTATTTAGCATTTATTTAAATAAATGATCTTTATTTCAAGAAAAAGTTTAAAATTTTACTGTTCTAACATGAGTTACAAGTCTGGTAATACCCCTTTTCTATTCCAACAACGGTTACAGGATAGGGGTGTTACATTTTTCATCTATGTATTACACACCCCCACATACGGATGAAGAGAATGTTGATCGCCGTAATCGCCCACAACATGAACGTCGAGCTCCACAAAAATATACCCCTAGAACGACACCATCAAACCATCAATTTTAAGGGGTTTTGTAATATAAATAACTTCATAAATAAATGAATTCTTTGGCATTTTATTTATCAATTTAATTTGGTTTTTTTTTTGCAATTTAAATAGTCAACTTTGTATTTATGTAATGACTTTTTTGCCATTTTATTTATCAATTTTATGTTTTTTTATTTATTATTTAAATAAATAAACTTTATATTAACTATGTAAGTCAAATTAGATTAACTTCAACAAATTGTTGACAAATTTGTGACTTAATCCTTTTAACACGTAATGAACTACATTTCAATTTCTACCCGATTGCGACGATTGTCCAAAATAGTAGTTTCGGAGCGGGCATTTACTCCGATTATGACCGGCTAATCTGCATACGCCACACAGCTTCCTGTCTGATTTCTCCCTAATGTCCATTTCGTTATGGATTCTGGATGATTGCGGACGACCTTTCAGGTTCCTACGCAACCCTTTATCCGGGACAAGCTCGAAGGTCGTCAGAGGTACCTCCCAAGTAGATAGGTCAGGAAGCACGGGGAACTCATTCTCCCATACACGCAACGTGCGTTTGAGGGTGTACACTTCATCGATAAATTGTTCTACATTGAGTGAGACTTTAGCACAAGCTGCCACAACATGTGCACATGGATAATGAAGTGTTTGAAACCTCCTATAATCGCATCGTCTGTTTCGAAGATCAACTCCGTAGGATCTAGGTGGTATACCAGGTCGACGATCGATAGTTTCTGTAACTCGAAACGTTTCATTATGTCGTGAATATACTTCTATAGTCATTGACCTCGCCATCCGACGGTTTACAACAATTGCATCCCTGACATCTTCAACAAACACATGTCCCGCCTCTATCTGGTTGACTTGTTGTTGACTCATTCTTGGCATCAAGGTAGCCAACCTATAGAATGTAGCTGAGAAGACAGATGAAATCGAAAGATGTCGTGTTTTTAACAATCCAGCGTTGATCCCCTCCATCAAGTTTGTGGTCATTTGACCATAACGAAAGCCCTCATCAAAACTTTGAGTCTATTGCCATGGCTCTATAGTACCTAACCATTGTCGGAAAGATGTGTTCGTTTGACCCTTCATGTCGCTCTTAAGTCGAGTCATTCTTTGGCAGAAAATGTGTGGCTCTAGCTCGTGCGCTGCATATGTATTAAGAAAAGATAAGTTACAGCATTGCCCTAAAACATTAAAACTTATATTGAAAAGATAAGGTAATCCTTTACTCATTCTCACAACTTGTCTCTTCCAATATGCATTCTTATAATCTCGCTGGAAGTTAGCCGCGATGTGTCGGATGCAGTAAACAGATCTCTATGGCACACCAGAAGGCCTAATGGCGGCAATTAATCCTTTCCCTCTATCGGAGATGATGCAAATATTATCGTTGCTAATAACATACCTCCGTAGGTTGGTAAGAAAGAATTCCCATGATTCCATGTTCTCCTTATAGACGATGGCAAATGTTATCGGGAGCATGTTCCTGTTGCCGTCTTGAGCAACCGCAAGAAGTAGGATCTGTGTGTATTTTCCATATAACCAGGTCCCATCTACTTGCAAAAATGGCTTGCAATGGGGAAATACTCGCACACATGGATCAAACATCCAGAACATCCGATAAAAAATTCTTTTTCCCGATTGTAGTTGGTCATTCGGCCCGTAATAAGGTCGTGTCTGCAACTTAATGATAGTCCCCGGCACGTACTCCCTCATAGCAGCTATTCATCCCTGTAACTCATTGTACGATGCATCGAAATCTCTGTACAATTGTTCCATTGCCATTTGTTTAGCTATCCATGCCTTTCGATATGATACTCAATACTGGAATCGTGCTTGCATTTTGGGCAATCAGTACCGAAACTTTAATGGTAGGCATGTCTTTCACCATTGGCATGATGCACAACAGATAGTTTTGGAATCAAGTTTTCGATAATCTTCTATCATGCGCGTTGAAGTGCATGTGTGAGGCCTAACAAATTTTCGTATCTCCTACATATGCGACTTTTGGATAAATGTAGCTCGTATCCGCCAATTACAGCCTTCCGCCGACAGCCTTCCGCCGACATCTAACACTCTCCAATATATAATGTTGGTTTAGACGTTACAACTTTGTAGTCTACTGATATGTTCATGCTATACCGCTTAATGACAAAAACACATTCTTCCTTACTTTTAAATCTTTGGCCCACGAACAACTCCTTAGGATCAGAATATATAGCCATCCGGTGAGTAGGTAGTATTTCAGGGTACTCCGGAAACTCGACTGCGTGCGCCGCATCGGGGTCTATCCGAGACATGTGTGCCCTAGGATTATTATGTATCACAATATGACGAATCTGGTTCCCGACTGAAGATACATTAACGTTTCCATCATCATTCAGGCATTCGTCGTCAATATCATCCGGGACCTCGTCCACGTCGGGATCATTCTCACTATCGACTTCGTGATCAGAAGGATCACTACTATGGTATACATCATCACCAACCACATCAGTCTCGGGTGCAGCATTAAGATCAATATTGATCCCGTGTATAGTTGATTGACTATCAACGTATGATATTAGAACCACCATACACGGCTCTTGAGCTCCATCTTCTTCACCTAATGGAGTGGGATCTTCAGTTGCCTCTATATCAGCTAACTCAGCAAATAACTGAATCGATGCATTTTGGTTGCTTCGAGTCCCACAATAAAGAGTGACCATTGTCTCCACGTCTTCATCGTCTACAAGTTCCATTTCAGTGAATTTTATGGGATCCGTCGAAATTGGAAACTTGTAGAAAAGTTTCGAGATCCTTCTCCCACAACGTCTATAAATTTTTCGACTAATTTTTTCCTTCATATCATCAATGAGATATTTCTATTAAATCTCATTGCTACTTGCTTGCGACATTCCAATATATATCCCACAGTTGTTGTCAAAATTTCTCCATCGAAAAAAACACATACGAAAAACTGATTCTCCATCTTTAATACTAGATCTGTTAAAAAAGTTTCAAAATTTTCAAAACAATTTCGAATAGCAAAAAAAATACATAAAATTTTTAAAGCAAAAATTTTCATTCAGAAGCTAACAAAATTAATAACCTAACAAAATAGCTTTCAAATAATAAAATTACTAACAAAACTTTACATTCTATTTAAAAAGAAATAAACTAAAATACCTTATCCTCCTCCTTGTTCTCTTTTTTTTTTCTTCTCCCTATCTTCTTATTTCCGTTCAGCTAAATTTTGTGTCTGTTGCTTTACTAAATTTTGTGTATGTGCTCATTTGATTTTCGGGGGTATATATGGAGAAAAAGTAAACAGCGTGTGTGCCCCACCATTTGCGCCTCTGAGAAAGGCACAACCATTTGCGCCTCTGAGAAAGGCTCGACTAGTCGCGCCTCTGAGATAGGCGCAACCTGTATTCGTATTTATACGCGGGTCATATTAATCCGAAAATAAAAAAATAATATTTTATTTAAAAAACAAAAAAATAATATAAAAAATGAATCGCGCCTGTCAGATAGGCGCGAATGAGGAAAACATCCCATTTTGGTATAAAATCAGGCTAACAACTTATTTTGGTAAATAATTTTTTTTAATTTATTTTAGTGAAAAACTTAAGTTTTGAAAATGAAAAAAAAAAAAAAACCAACAAAAAGATCAAGAAGAATAGAAGATGATTTGATGTCAAATACCGTCCAGCCAAACTTGAGTTTGACATGGAAACAAAAAAAAAAAAGCTTCTTTCTTCAATTTTTTTACTTATTTATTTATACTTTAATTTAAAAATATATAAATCTATTATGATTTTAAGCTCAGTGTATAAATCCAATTAGATTTTAATCTATTATTTAATTTTTATATTTTGACCTTATACAATATATTGGATTTATCTAATATATTAAGTCTGTAATATTTTGTTATTAATAATTTTAAACTGAATTAATCATTAACTAAAATTTTAAAAATTTTTAATCGATTGAAAAATAATTCGATTAAAATTAAATTATGTACTGACTTGTGAATTTTGATCATTCGAAATCATTTGTTCGCTTAAAAACAATTTCCTTTTTTACTTTTTACTGTGATTTTTTTCTAAGAAAAATTCACATTGCTATCAAATTAATTTTTTCAAGCTACAGAAAATAAATAGTGCTATAATTGAGTTTAGTACCAATAAAGGCTCATTCTCAAAATTATTTATGAATATGGGTCGTTTCCAAAAATAATAATGGGTTAGACCGAAAATTTAAAAATTCATTGACATGGATGCATTTTCAGGAGATAACACATAAAAATGCTTTCACATCAACACTTTTTTCTTTGTGTCAGGTAAAAACATATTGACGTGGACGCGTTTTACTAAAAAGCACTAACGAAGATTCACTTTTGGCTATGTTTTTCCACAACGGTAAAAAAAAAGAGAGTATAAAATCTCGACCTATTTTTTCACACTAAATTTTATTATTCTTCTAAATTTCTATCTAAATTTCTAAAAAAACTCTCAAAGCTCTCTAAATTTTTTATTTTTGTTTGAATTATTATTTTTTATACTTTCTAAGAAATTTCTCTCTAAACCCTAAACTACAAACAATTAAAAACCTAATACCATAATTTAAAATTTTCTAAACTCTAATCAAATCCTAAACCTAGGCTCTAATTAGCAAATAATTCACTGGGGATTACAGAGTCAAAAGCGCGTCCATATCAGCACGCTTTTGTCTGACATAATAAAAAAAACGCTGACGTAGAAATATTTTTCTGTATTATCCCTTAAAAACACATTTACATAAGCGCATTTTTAAATTTTCAATCCATCCTGTTATTATTTTTAAAAACAGTTCATTTCCGTAAATAATTTCGAAGAGATATCTTTATCGGTACTAAACCCGCTACAATTACCAGAAGCAACAATAATTAGCACATATATTGAGCTCATCTCCTTTTTATCTTAATTTATTTTGCCGCAATTTTCGATTGTAGAAGTTTAAAGAAGGAAAAAGAAAAGGCGACAACATTTTTTTTTATTTTTCTGATCAGGATTCAGCCCTACTGGAAATGTGTATTTGGTTAGGTATATCAAAGAATTAATCATTTTAGTCAACTAGATTAATGATAAGATTTTATTTTTTTAAAATAATTATTTTATTAAATTAAATGATGTTCTTATTTATTATATTTAAACCTCATTATAAATTAAAATTTAAACAAAATTCTAGTTAGTGAAAAAATTCAACTTTGAAATATTAATTTCCACTTTCCAGCTATGTAAATGAATTTTGTGTAATTATTATTTGTTTAAATTTAAATACTTGATATTTAATCTGTTTATAATTATAGTTATTTGTAATTATAACTCTATCGGGTCAAATTAATTCAATTCGATTATAGTTTTTTTATTTGTTTTCTGAATCATCTATTATTATTTGATTTAGTTCTTGATTTTTTATTTAAAAATTTTGAGTTTATTTTGATAAAATAAACTTTTAATTTATGGATTTTGATATTATTTAGTAAAGTAAAAAAAAATATAAATATTTTTAAAAATTTTCAAGTAAATGATTTATGTGATTTTTAAAAAAAAAATTGATATAGAAACTTTGAGTTATTTTAAGAATATAATAAAAAAATTAAAATGAATTATAAAGTAAAAAAAAAAAAAGAATTCCATTTAGTTAGGATAAGCAGAAATTTTAAGTTGTATTTTATAAATAATTAAAACACTTGATTTTGGGTTTCTGGATTTTCTTGCTCAGCCTTAAGGATACCAGTGGGTGCGCGGACTTTTGCACCAGAAATATACATAAATATGTGTTTTAGGATACTTAAACCAGAAATATTTTTTTATTTATTTTATTTTCCAAATTGGAAAAAATATTAGAAACCTTTGGGCAACGTAATAAATAAATGTCCTCTGTTTCTCAGATTGGAATACTTCAATTTTCGACCCACCCCAGATTCCCTTCTACCTTCAAATTCTTCCTTTTCTTCACCTCTCCCCCTCTCTTCCTTTTCTTCCCTCAATTTTTTTTTTGTATTTTATTTGATCACAACAGAAAATGTATGATTTTGGGGATGAAGTAACGATTGAAAGCTACAGAATCCCTTGGCTGATATGGATCCAAATAATCGTCCTTCTACTTCTCATGCTTCTTCTTTATGGCTTCACTCTCTTCGCTTTCGATCTCCCCGAAACCTCTTCTTCTTCTTCTTCTTCCCCTGACTCCCAGTTGGGCAAGCTACCTGGTTTCAAGCAAACTACAACCTTTTCTTCCCAGGTATCCACTTCTTCCTTTGTTCTTCATCCAGCCCCCCTTCTTCGTTTTTATTCAATTGGGTCTTACACATGGCTTATTTTGAGTTAATATTTTCTTCGCCAAGAAGAAAGAAACGTTAGACATTAAGAAATATTTTTTTTTTGAAAAAATGAAAAATGGGTAGCAGGGAGCTACCTGATGGTTGAAGTTGACGCATAAACTGGAATTTCTTGCTATTTTCTTCAATTGTTTTGGATGAACTTTTATTATTTCCATTTTTAACTTTTTTATATTATAGACATATAGAAATGTATTATATAGTGGATTTTGGGAAAACAATGTGAAGATTATTGGGGCCCTTTTTTTTTATTTGATAGTATATGGGGACCCTTTCTGGTTAGGTAAAACAATGAAAAAAAAAAAAAGAAAAAAAAGGTAAACCATTTCTAAGAAGCAATGCCTGTTCTTAGTATGATTAGAATTCCAAACGCAAACTTGAAATGCTGTCATTCATTTTGTGTGTGAATCTTGAGACTTAACCTCCAAGTTTTGTTTACATAAAGCACACTGAGGTTCTTGTTCCCGTTACTTGAAGCTCTGCTTTCGCTCTTTGGGGAATGATAATAATTGAAGCATGATTATAGTAACAGTTGTGGTTAAGGGATAATGTTTTTTCAGGTCAGAGAAAGGCAGAGCATAAGGGGAGAGATAGGCATAGCAAAAGCAACAAGTAGGAGGATGGTAAGAGGAGAAGAGATGGAGGGAAGTTCAAGAAATGAACCAAATCAGCAGGAATTGGACCTTCATCCCTGTCACTATTTCAGGCTTGCTAAACTAGCATTTCTCAAGTGTTTGGGTCTCGAGTCTGATCATAACAATAATACTTCAATTACTGAACAAAGAAACCAAAGATAAGTGCATACTTGTTATTTATTAAAGTTGGTGGTGTACAGGGAAAAATTGTCTTCTTTTCTTGGGCCAGGAGGTAAAATTCGGGGGTGGAATATTTGCTTTGGTTATTTTCAGTTTCTTTTTTCTTTCTGAAAAAGGAAGTATTTAGTTTTGATAGTTAATATGCTTTATTAATTAAAATTCAAGTCCTTAAAAGGGAATTTTAGAGTTAATTGTAATAGACATCTCAAATTATGATATTCATTTTAAATTGGTTCTCAAATTTTTAAATATTTTAATTACATTTGTAAACTATCAATGTTATATCAATTAATTAAATGACATTTCACATCTTATGCAATTAAAATTAAAGTGAATTTAAAAAAAAAATGTTGCAATAAAAGTAAAAATTTAAAATAAATTAAAATTAAAAAAAGGAAAGAGTGAACAAATATAAAATTAAAATATTCATTTTTCTTAGAATTTTTATTTTAAATTATATCACGTAAGATCTTGCGTGTTATTTAATAGTCAATTAATAATTTTAATGACGAAAAGACTTAATTGATATAATCTCAATAATTTAAAATTTAAGAATTAATTTAGAATAAAGGTTGTTATAGTTTAAAGATATTTAGTACAATTAACTTATAATTTTATTTTGACTCCAACAATAAGATTTGTTCCATGTGTGATATTGTGATTGCATTGAGAAATTATTTTATGAACCCTTCTCACAACATTTATGGTCCATTTTCAATTATTTAATGACATTTTAAAATTAATGACATTTTAATAATTTTTCTATGTCATTGATACATAATTTTAGTATTTTTTTTACCTTGAACCCTAAACTCGAACTCCGGACCTTGGGGTTCTAAGGTAAAAAAATTATTTAATGGCATTTCAATAATTCTTTTCATGTTATTAATACATAATTTTGGTAATTTTTTATGGGTTCAAGGTTTAAGGTAAAAAAATTACCAAATTTATGTATAAATGACATAATTTTTTTTGTTGAAATATCATTAAATAATTAAAAAGTGAATATAAATAATGTGATGATAAGAGTTCATAAAATAATTTCTCCTGTTACTTTAATTTCAAGTAAACATCATGTTTTAAATTGAAATGTGTTTATTAATGCCAACTTTTTTTTAATTAAAAATTAGAATAATTTGGAAAATTAGGATTAAGTTAAAATCAGTAATTATATATTTAAAATATTTTATTTTTAACGAGCAAGTGTGTTTTTTCCCTAAAGAAGATAATACTTCGTTTAAATATAAATTCATTACAAAAGATGAAATCTGGAGAGTCCAATAAAAAATAGGGTAAACTATTAAAATAGTCATTTTTGTTTGTTTCAGGTTATATTTTAGTCATTTATGTTTGAAAGGTTATATTTTAGTATTTATGTTTGAAATGTTATGTTTTAGTCACTGAACTGTTAATTGTTGTTAATGGTGTAACAGAAAGATGTCGTGGCACGTTAAATCATCATTTCAAACGAAAATTTCAGGTTAAATTATACAATTGGTCCCTATATTTTTTCGTTTTTAGCAATTTAATTTTTTTTTATGTTCTTTTAGCTTTCCTTTTTCCTTTTTTTCTTTTTTCATTCTCTTTTACTTCTCCCTCTGTTTTTCTCTTTTTTCCCTTTAAGACGATCCTTGCCATCGATACTCCATCTCTCCCTTATCCAACAACGACTCCTAACTTGCCAGTTCTCATCCTTGCCTCTTACTGACGCTTCAAACATTGACCCCAATAATAAAAAGGGTTCCTTTTCTAGCACTTTCGTAAAATGGGTCTTTGGAATCGCTGTTGGTTTGAGCTTAGGTGCAATCTATTGGTGGTACTCAACTTCAACTTCAGATTGGAGTTCTGCTTTTTTCAAGAAATCCTTTTTGTCTTTCTCCAAATGGTCAATGGAAAGTGATGAATCTACCACCAATGTTTCCCTGACTATAACTCTAAGTTCATCTTGGGAGGTTATTGCTCTTATTTCAAGTTTCTCTCAATCATTTTTTTGCTTTTAATTAGTAGTAAAATGAAAAAAAATGTATTGTACATTTTCATTTTCCATTGTGGAGGTGTATAGAAGGAAAGTTTTCTTTAACTATGAGAAGCGATTAAGATTGCGGAGTCCACCGAAAAAGGTAAATGGTTGAATACTTTGTGGATTATATTTGGTTTACTTGCCTTTAGATTGTAAAGATAGTGCCTTTTGCATTGAGTTAGTAATTTGTGTTTGGTTTTTGTAAGGTATCTTATGGATATTGTTGTTATTTACTCTTTGTTGGGTCTTCATGTCACTTCATGCTTGCAGGTTTTTGAGTATTTTGCCTCTTTTCAAATCTTGAAAGGGGAATTGTTCATGAGACCAGTTGATCTAATGCAAGCTATGGTTCCTTTTTTCCTTTATCTGAATCCCATCTTGTTAGAGATGATTATTTGACAAGGGAAATTTAAAAACAACATAAAAGAAAAAAAAATTAAATTACTCAAAACGAAAAAATTGGGGACCAATTATATAATTTAGCCTAAAATTTTTGTTTGAAATTATGATTTAACGTGTCATGTCAGCTTACTATTACACCATTAATTGCCATTAACGATTAAAATGTTACAACATGATAACGTAAGTGACTAAAACGTAACATTTCAAACATAAGTGACTAAAATGTAACTTGAGGTAAACAAAAGTGACTATTTTGATAGTTTACCCTAAGAAATATAAATCAAGAAAATCATATGAATGCTTGATTGATAGTCAAACCATATGAAAGAAAGGAACTGTGTTTGTTTGAATCAAGTCTTCACTACCAAATAAGTGAAGTAAGGAGGACTTGCATCGGGGCTCAGGCAGACATAAGCGCATTGAAATATATGCAAACCATCGAAGCAAAAAGAACCCTTTGATGAGTTTCTTTCCAAGCTTTTGCTTCACCGGTGATAGAAATGTTTCTACTGATTTAAATTAATATCTATTTTCAAAATATTCATTTTAGAAATAAAAAGTTAAACAACTTAGGTTAAATTTAAATTATTAGAGTTAATTGCATTAGATATCTCCAAACTATCACCCTCGTTGTAAATTAGTCTTTAAACTTCAAAGCATTCTGATTATATCTTTAAACAATTGATGTTATATCAATTAAGTCTTTCCATTATTAAAACCATTAATTTAACTGTTAAATGAAACATCAAATTTTATGCGGTATAATTTAAAATGAAAATTTTAAAGAAAAGTAAAACATAGGCACATAACTTTCAATAGTAAAAAGTAAAAAAAAAGTAAAACCGAAAAAAGAGAAAGTGAATGGTAATGCTTTTGCAGAAGCTTTGGAAATATAAAAATGAAAATTTTTACAACATCTATTTCGACAATATTCATTTCTTTTCTTTAAAAATTTCATTTTAAATTATGCACTGAAATATGACGTCTAATATAATGGTTAAATTGACGATTTTAGTAGTGGAATAACCTTATGGATATAACATTTATAGTTTGGGGATGTAATTAGAATGTTTTAAAGTTTGGGGGCTAATTTATAATGAGGGTCATTATTTGGGAATGTATGATGTAATTAACTTAAAGTATTATTTAGAAATTAATGTTTTATTTATTTCCCCCCAAAAATATATAAAAATTATAAAATTATTTTAAAAATATATAAGCTGTAATTTAATATTTATAAATTATCTAACAATCTTTTGGTCAAATGTAAGTTATTATATGAAAAATATTTAGCAATTTAATATATAAAATTTAAATCAATATGCTAAAGGCTTATGATAGGATAAACTAGAGTTTATTTCTCCGAGTAATGGAACATACGAGGTTCAATACGAAATGATAACAATTAATTCACTAGTGTATTAGCATGGTATCGTATCAAGTCCTTATCAATGGTAGCCTGCCAACACAATTCAAATCTCACTAAAGGCTATGGCAAGGTGACTCGTTATCTCTATATCTCTTTCTGTTGTGCCAAAATGTTTTGCCACTAATGCTACTACAAGCAGAATAAAATACTGAGATAGAAGGCTTCATATCAGTCGGTATGCACCACCAGTGTCTCATTTGTTGTTTATTGATGACTCATACATTTTCTTTAATGCATACATAAGCTATTGTAAAAGAATAAAAAAAGCTATTGAGCACTTATTGTCGAATTTTTGGACTGACAATAAATCATGCCAATTTTGAGTTGTACTTAAGTAAATCTAGAGGTGCTAAAAAAAGATGTTGGGTTCCCAACATTTTAGGAGTTCACATTGTGGAAAAATCAAGCAAATATTTGGGAGTTAACCTAAGCCTTATGAACAAGAAAAACAGTTTTTCCAACCGATCTTGAATCGCATGTATTATAAATTAGCAAGGTGGAAAACTAAACTGCTCTTTCCAAGAGGATAGTTGGCATTTATCTAATCTACATTGGCATCTCTACCTCTTTATACCTTATATTGTGTATAGTCCCTAAAATTAATATTGAACTCTATTGACAGAATAGTACGTTTCTTTTTGGTGGGATCATGATCCCCACAAACAAAGATTACACCTATGTCAATGGGATGATGTCTACAGCTTAGTGTATTATGGAGGTCTAGGCATCTGTTGCTCCTAAATGATAAATTATGCTTTTTTAGCCAACCAAGCATGGAAAATACTTACTAATCCACAAAGCCTTATGCAAATTGCTTTATTGGCAAAATATTGCATGAAACAAAATTTTTTACAAGTACAAACAAAGCGAACAAATACCTGGACCTGAAAAAGCTTTCTGCGTAGTCATGACCTTTGCTATCAAGGATTAAATATTCAAATCTAGGATGGCAACAATGTTTCAGTGGTCTATCATGGACTCATCTTAAAGCAATATGTTTCAGTGGTCTATCATGGACTCATCTTAAAGCAATCTCCCAGTCAAAGCTTACTAGGTTTATCTATTAGTCATTTACAATTTGCAAGTCTCATAATATGGAACTATAATATAATTTGATTGCAATTGTACAAATCTTAGGCCATCGAACTTTCCTTTCAGGCATTTTCCCTAATGAGAATAGAGGATTGTTATGTATGGAAACGAAACTACACTGAGAATTTCAATGTCAATGAAGTTTATAGGTTCTTACAACAACAACATCTCGTGACGCAACCAAGAACATATGTGCCTATCAATTGGCAAGCGTTGTGGAAGCTTAAATTACTATTTAAATTACTATTTTTTTTGGAAACTTTGCAACAACTGCCTACTAGTTAGATCAAAACTACATTACAAAATCACTAGGACTAAAATCATATTTCCGTTTTGTCGTGTTGAATCAAAAGTACTAGATCATCTATTTCGTACATACCCATTTACCCATGTAGTTTGGTTTCATTCAAGCTTAGGAATTCGAGTCGATTACATTAAAAACCCATGCATTACTAAATAGGTAGCACAATGGTTGAATGACTCAGTGCCAACCACATGTGCATGATTTATTCTTTACTAGAAACATAAAAGAAGAAGGATAATTCCATACATTTCTATCTTGAGATTACAGTTTTTATGTATTTATATACAATGAATTTTCAACAGAAGGGATAACTACTCATAACTAATCACCAAAATTTGGTTGAGCTTAACAACTTTTCTCAACTTACAGCAGTTACTTCCTCTGATATTCTCTCTGCATTTCTTTGTTGAAAAAGCAACCACATTCAACCTGTCACAAAACTGAGCAAAAGCTACGAGGGTTAATTGTAACACCCTTCACCTAGTTTGATTGTTAGACCTGAGTTATAGGATGCTACAACAATTAACAAGCATATCACGTACAATTCCGACTTTAAACATTCAAATAAGAAATAAAATATTCTATTATTTGAGCATAAAATGATTTATAAGATAAATCGAGTCTCAAATAAGCTTACAAAAGCTCTTAAACCAACCCAGAATCAAATAGAGACTTAATTGATAACTTAACAAAAAGTAGGGAAATTTCAACAAAAAGGGTCACACATTAATGTGCCTTGGCCGTGTGAAGAACTGAAACCGTATGAAAGGGAGTCGCATGGCTGTGTCACCAAGTCGTGTAACTAACTGAAGTCCTGTGGACCTAGATGCGATAATTTAAGCTTAGAGTCACACAATCGTGAACTTGGACCATGTAACAAATTGAGATTGTGTGCAAAATTTAATGACCATATAAACAGTACCACAAGGGTGTCGAGTGTGAAATGGTATGCGAATTGTGTAAGTATACATGTTGAATCAAGTAATAAGATGATAAGTAAGATCATCTCCACAAGAATCAGATTAGGTATAAAAGTGGTCAAGTTATTATAACGAATTATGATTAATGTTATGACACCAAGTTAAGTATGCAGTGGTAAATTAAAGTAGTAATGTGCAAAATGTATATTGACTAATACTGAAAAATGCTAAGGCAAAACAAGAGTAAAAATGAAATGGAAATTACGAGAATAATTACGTAAATAATCTGCGAGCGAATAAATAAATAACTAATAATGCTATGGAAAAGATACTACGACAAAGGACTAAGGGTCTACGTTGTTGATTTGGAAGGTTAGGATTACTAAGAATCTACTTTTACTTTCATAAAACCTCAGCAAAATCGTACTCAATCTACTGTTCAGAAGAGACCTAAAGTGACCTGCTTCTTTTGAGAGCTAAATCTCAAGTCTGTGCCTATAGGCCTTAGCACGGTACCTTGCATTACTTTGTCTTCATTCTATACAAATGCTACTTTATGTTTAGAGTCTGCTGCAAGTATTTAGTTGAATACTCGCTTGTATTATTCAATTCCAGTCCAACTAATCTAACCTTTTCAGAATTAGATTTAGTTTATGGGTATACTGCACACTCATCTATGTCTAGAGAATGTACACAACAATTGGGAAATAAAATAATTGAATGAAACAGTAGATTAAATCAAATATATGCTTCAACCATTAAAGAAAATAAAAATTTTATCATGTAATCCCAACCCTATGACATTGAGCTCATGGGTTGGCAATTAAGATTCAAGTTCAAAATAACACCTAACATTGTTTCAATCAAATCAATTCACGAGAGAACATCTTAAAAAATAATGGAAGAACTTAGAAAGATGGTTGTCGCCAATACAATCCACAATCCACCAGTATAGTATCCTGTGATGGTTGAGAGGGACTACCTTCGATTTCCTCCTTTAGTATCTACTCAGCCGCTACCCTTTATTGTTGCCTCTAGATCTCCACACCCTTTAAGGTTTCCTCCTTTGGCTTTTTATAAGGGTAAATTCAACAGCTCCTGATATCTTCTCATATTTTTTAAGCAGATTTTTCTGGTACAAGTAGAGTTGGGCTAAAACTGTTATGCGTTGAATGTTGACGCGGTCTTACTGGAATTGCCACGGCATCTGTGTTGGCAAACTGTCCAACCTTTTGCCACAAAAAACCTTCATTCCTTTATTTCTTTCTCCGCATCCCTCACCTGCCAAATACTACCAAACAAATCCTTCCCGCAAACAAGTAAAAGTAACATATAATAACATTTAAGCACAATCCAATCTTCTTAATATAATGCAATGAAAATTACGAATGGAATGTCCTAAAAATGCAACTAAATTTACTTATGTACAGACAATTGATCTAGTTTAAAGGCATGAATTATAACTCTTTTCAAGAGTTATCACACCCTCAAACCTGAGTTATTGCTTGTCCTCAAGCAAGATATGCATGAATGCATGAACGTAAGAATTGTCATAAGAAAATAATCACCTTTGTATTGTTAGACCATTAAGAGAGCATTTTGTACTTTAGTTCTCAGTAATCTTCTATGTTTAAAAATTTGATCAAGTTTCATAAGCTTATTTAGCAAAGATAGTGCAGAAAATATTACTCTAAAAGAAAGAAAAATCCTAAGTATTCATGCAATTTTCACTATAGCAAGTATCTCTTAATTTAACTAACTAAGTTTTCATCTTTTCTTTTTTTTCTTTTTCCTTTTTCATCTGGCCTTATACATACTCAATTACATAAATATCCATTTATTATTCCTATTTTTTTGCTAGGGGATTCAGCTCGTCACATGATTCTTTGGCTTGACAATTACAATAGAGCATACACTAAATTGTCGAATACTCAATCATGTCACGATTTGAATACCTACTCATGAAGCTAAGGCTTTTGACTAAAAAGATAGATGGAGCAAACAACTACCTCCTTAGCTACCCAGCCTGTTACTACAGTGGGGTGCCCCTAATTTTCTTTTCTTTATTACATACACTTACTTGAACTCACCTTTCTAGTCAACAACACGATGGAGCAAACAAAGTGGTGCTGACTTACTTGGCAATTCTAAGCATTGGAGTATTTGATGGCATTTTTTCCTTGAATTTTCTTACACATTGCCACTTTATTCATGATTGAGTATTGCCATTGTACTAAATTTAGCTTTAAGAATCTCTAAGTTTATTAAAATAAACTTACTATAGATCAATTGTAATTGCAATTAGGACATTCTAATTTTAGGGATCAATTTACAAGTAAACTATCCTAAGCTAAAATTACCTAATCCACTCTCACAACTTTCTAAGTTTATTGAAGAATTAAGCTCCTTATTGAACATTATAGAAAAAAACACACTCATCACAGTCTAAACAATTCTTGACAGTCATGTGTGCCATGGCAAAATGAATGACAAATGAACAAAAAAAAAATACTAAAACAACATGCTCAGCTAAATATCTAATGTTGTCTAGATGCACAATACACCCGCAAACCTAAAAGATGTATTATCCTCAATGCATGTATAGATATGAATCATGAATGCAAGAACATATATATGTACAGAATGAGATGTAATAAAAGAAGAAAAACTTCCCGAGCTTGGAACTGAATGGTGGTACTTTAATTACGATGAATGGTCTTTAGTGCACTCATATTATAATGCATCGGCCTTTTAAGTAAATTAAGTGGTACATCCTCCTCTTCATTATCAAATCTGGTGAGTTCATCAATAATCCAATCGATCTCACGATCATGTTTAGTCATCGGTTTAGTAGAAGGAGGTGGAACAACTGCAATGCTGTCCATTGGTGGTGCAATTGAGTGATTTCCTTCCTTTTCGTCCTCATGGTCAGTCTCAATGGTCACAGGCTTTGTTTTCATTGGTTCTTCCTCTAGTGCTTTAGGTGCATTCTCTTTATTGGCAGGATTTGTCTCAATGGGCTCTACGTCACTGACCCATTTCCCTTCTGTAGTTTATTAAACAAATGAAATGAAATAACTAAGAGAAATTTAAATTGACAAAATGAAATAAAAATAAAAAGAATTTTCAAGATGTTGAAGTTAAACATCTTAAAGATCAATGGATTGTTTGTATTGCTCTACATGAGCACCTAGTAGTGCTTCAAGCATTGTCAATTAACTTATAATATGTCCCCCGTTTTCATGTCATTGACATCAACAATCTATGCGGATATACATGAGCTACCAAACATTTTTCATCAAAATTGAAAGGTCTATTTCACTCCAGCAAAGTGCATAAGGGTCTCCGCTTAAATGAATATTCATCAGTATTAGAATTGCTGTGGCAAAATCTCATGAACTCTTCCTCCACTGCTACTCCTATCAAGTCAATGGCATGACATTCTTCATTCTCATCAGCACATTTCAGCGCATTAAATACATCAAAAGTAACTTGCTGATTATTTACCCTCATGGTCAACTCGCCTTTCTGTACATCAAGTAAAATCCTTCCAGTAATAAGAAAATGTTTCCAAGAATAATTGACACATCTTGGTTAGCTTCACATTCTAAAATAAGAAAATCCATAGCAAAGATAAATTTATCTACTCTTACCAACACATCTTCAATTTTACCTTCTAGATGCGCATAGGATTGGTCAACCAGTTGCAACGTAATTGTAGTAGGTTTTGCTTTTCCAATTCCCAACTTCTTGAAAATAGATAGATGCATTAGATTTATACTTACTCCTAAATCACATGACGCCTTACCAACATAATAATTTCCAATTAAACATGGGATAATGAAACTCCCTGTGTCCTTCAACTTTAGAGGTAATTTATTCATCAACATTGTTGTGCACCCTTCAGTGAGAGCAACAGTTTCAAATTCTCTCTATCTATGCTTCTTTGAAAATATATCTTTCATAAATTTCACATAATTAGATAGCTGCTCCAAAGCTTCTACTAACGATATGTTAATATGGAGTTGCTTCAAGACCTCCAAAAATCTTTTGAACTGAATATCTTATTTAGAATTTTGGATTCACTGAGGAAAAGGTGGAGGTGGTCGTCCTTTAGGTTGCTGATATTGTTTTTTCGTAGTATTTTCGTTGACAACATGATCTGATTCTGACGTAGCATTTTGCTGCTTACCCTTTTTAGGTTCAGTATGTTATTCAGATGACTTTGGGATCTTTATATAGTTGTTATTCGAATTATCCTCTCCTACCGTGGCATCTTAATCAACGTCATCAAGCCGAGTTTTGCTTCTAAGAGTGATGGCCTTATACTGTTCCTTCTCTTGTGATCTTAAATTCTCGGTATCACTTGGAAAAATTACTTGTGGCATCGAATTCAAAGCATTTGCTATCTGCCTCACTTGATTCTCAAAAGCTTAGAGGGAAGCAGCTTGACTCTGAATTACAATATCATTTTTGACCATATATTCCTTCAGCAAGGCTTCAATAGACAATGATGATGATGATGATGAAGTCGATGATTGACCTTGTTGGACATTTTGCCTTAGCATAGGTTAAGTATAACTAGGAGGTGCATTGTTGGCATTCTATCTCACAACATTATTTAGATTCCCCACACCTTGATTATTCAACTAAAATTTTGATGCTACTGCCATCCTAGATTGTAAGTGTTGGAATAGGGGTTATTATCCTGGTTAAAATTACCCATGTAGTACACAAATGCTGGATTTGCTGGGCATTCGTAAAAAAATGGTCTTTACAACAATAAACACACGATAGTTCAACTAATTTCATTTCTTAGACTGTAGTAAGCCTTTTCATTATTTTGATCATATTAGCTAAAGAAGATACTTGAGTTGTCAACGAAGTGATTGCATCAAGCTCCATAGTACCAACAGCTCACTTGCCCGTCCCAACTCTTGTGGTTGGATATTGATAATTATTGTTGGTAATCTTTTCCAAAATATCATATGCTTTATTATAGGATTTATCCAACAACGTACCATTGGCGGAAGCATCAACTACCATCCTCGTATGTGCATTCAACCTATTATAGAATATCTCCATCTAAGTCTAATGTTGAAATCCATACATCGGACATTTCTGAAGTAATTCTTTAAATCATTCCCAAGCTTATATAACGTTTCATCCTCTAATTATCGAAAGGATGTGATATCATTTCTAAGCTTAACATTCATATTTGGTGGATTATACCATAACAAAAACCTCTAGCAAATATCATTCTATGATACCACTATTCCTGACGGCAGAGCATTCAGCCATGCTCTCGCACGATCTCTTAATAAATATGGAAATAGTAAGTCGCAGAGCATCTTCGGGAACACCTTGTTGTCTAAATGAGTTACAGACCTCTAGAAAAAGTTTTAAATGTAGTCTTGGATCTTCAGTGAGTAATCTACCAAAATGTCTTACTGTTTGCAACATCTGAAACATTAACAGTTTCAACTCAAACTATTGAGCCTGTATTTGTGGTGTGACTATCCCTAGATTCAGGTCATCTAAAATTGGCACAACATGCTCTTGAATTGGTCTATCTCAGTAATCTATTACCCTACGAACATGAGGATTAGCGCCCTGACCATTCAAATTATCATTCATACCTGGTATCACACTATGAACATGAGGATAAGCATCTTGACCATTCAGATTATCATTGAGACTGAGATTATTCCCGTTCGTAGCTATTTTTTGTAGTTCTTTCTACCTTTTTCGTAAAATTCTTTTGATCTCTAGGTCAAAAGGATAATATTTGTTAGTAGGAATGCCTCTTTTCATGCACTGATAGCAAACTTGTAGAAATTAAATTAAACTAAGTTAAATAAAACTAATGGAATTAAGTAAAATAACAAAACCAAATTTCGCCAAATTGTCGATTCCTAGCAACAATGCCAAAAACTTGTTGCGTGTGAAATGGTACGCGAATTGTGTAAGTATACAGGTCGAATCAAGTAATAAAATGATAAGTGATATCGTCTCCACAGGGATCGGATTAAGTATAAAAGTGGTCAAGTTATTATTACAAATTATGATTAATGTTATGGAAAAACCAAGTTAAGTATGCAGTGGTAAATTAAAGTAGTAAGGATGTGTGCAAAATGTATATTGACTAATACTAAAAAATGCTATGGCAAAGCAAGAGTAAAAATGTAATGGAAAGTACGATAATAATTACGTAAATAATCTGCGAGCGAATAAATAAATAACTAAGAATGCTATGGAAAAGATACTACGAAAAAGGATTAAGGGACTACGGTGTTGATTTGGAAAGTTGGAATTACTAAGAATCTGCCCTTACTTTCAGTAATGCCTCAGTAAAATCGTACTTAATCTATTGCTCAGAAGAGACCTAAAGTGACCTGCTTCTTTCGAGAGTTAGATCTCAAGTTACTTAGCATGTGTCTATAGGCCTTAGCACGGTACCTTGCACTACTTTGTCTTCATTCTATACAAAAGTTGCTCTATGTCTAGAGTTAGCTGCAAGTATTCGGTCGAATACACGCTTGTATCATTTAATTTTAGTCCAACTAATCTAACCTTTTCAGAATCGGATTTAGTTTATGGGCATACTGCACACTCGTCTATGTCTAGAGAATGTACACAACAATTGAGAAATAAAAATAATTGAATGAAACAGTAGATTAAATCAAATATATGCTATAACCTTTAACAAAAATAAAAAATTCATCATGTAATCCTAACCCTATGAGACTTAGCTCAGGGGTTGACAATTAAAATTCAAGTTCAAAATAACACCCAACATCGTTTCGATCAAATCAATTCATGGGAGAACAAATTAAGAAATAATGGAAGAACTTAGAAAGATGGTTGTCGCCAAGTCAATCCACAATCCAGCAACACAGTATCATGTGGTGGCTGAGAGGGACTGCCTTCAGTTTCATCATTTCGTCTCTACTCGATCGCTACCCGCTATTGTTGCCTCTAGATCTCCACACCCTTTAGGGTTTCCTCCTTTGGCTTTTTATAAGTTTTTTTCCTTAGGGTAAATCCAATAGTCCTTAATATCTTATCCTATTTCTAGGCAAATTTTTCTGGTACAAGTAGTGTTGGGCTAAAACTGTTATGCGTTGAGTGTTGAGTCGGTCTTCCTGGAATTACTGTAACACCCCTAACCTGTATCCGTCGTCGAAACAGGGTTTCGAAGCATTACTAGAATTTACGAATCACCTAAAAAAATTTCAATTAAATACTTACCGATTCAATGCATCATATAAATAAATATATTACCATTCAATCAACAGCTTGGCACTTGTATAAGCATCAAACAACAACATTGTTAGTATACTAGTACATATTTCATATAAATTCAACATTGATATACTTATTTTCTCGACATGTCACACTTGAGTTTAATAATTGTCTTTACTTATATAATTTCCTTATATCAACATATCAAAGATAGTCATATATGTACATGTCACGAGACATATTATTCTCTTACTGTTTCTTCATAAGCATATATTATTCATTTCATTATATCAATATTTCATGCACTATAATTTCCATATATCTTATGTATATTTATTTCGGTAATAGTTCATATTAAAATTAACATAAATTAAATTCCATGTACCTATACTTATTTCATTTATCTATCTTTTTAATTATTTCATTCAACTATTTTGTACATATATTTCCATATGACCAATTCTTGTAAACATTTAACATAACCATTTCATATAACCATTCTTCATCTTATACATATTACCTGAATATCAATTGTTCAACTGATGTCATAGCATCTCCCATCCACGATCTTATTTATCTTCGACATGATGCCATAGTGTCTTTCAACTATGGTCTTACTCATTTTCTGTCAGGTTGCCATGGTATCTTTCAACCATGGTCTTATTCATTCCGTCATGTTGCCATGGTATCTTTCAACCATGGTCTTATCCTTTTCATGTCAAGTTGCCATGGTATCTTTCAAACATGGTCTTACACATTTTATATCCTGTTGCCATGGTGTCTTTCAACCATGGTCTTACACATTTCACATCATGTTGCCATGGTATCTTTCAACCATGGTCTTACACATTTCATATCATGTTGCCATGGTGTCTTTCAACCATGGTCTTACACATTTCATTTCAGAAAGCACACTCCCGCGAACCTCATCCTTACAACGGGATTACCAGTCCAGGCTAAATCCCCTGTAATATAAACTCATAGAGTATTGTCGGGATTACCAGTCCAGACTAAATCCCCTGCAACGACAATTACTCTAATGAGCTTGGATCTGAATTACCAGTCCAGGCTAAATTCAGACCCTAATTCGGATTACCCATCCGGACTAAATCCATTTTCCATATATTCTTCGGGAGGGCTATATCAAGGTAGGATCACCCGTCCGGGCTAGATCCTTTTTACCGTCAATTCCTTTTTAGAGATCCATCGAATTTTCCTTTCATTCAACCGAGATTTTTTTCCCTTTTTTTATCAAATATGTCAATGTTTCATAAATTTTCATATAATGATCATTCAAATCATATTCATATAAAAAAACATACATTTCAAGCATTTAAGAATATAATTCAAGTTACACAAACTTACCTCATTGCTTGTTTGTGTTTATAATTTCATTAATCCGATATCTTTTCTTTTCCACGATCAAGTCTCTTATTTGAGTCGTCCGGATCCTTATAAATAAATTTGATCATCATTTTCATTCATTTCATATTCTAATGTATTTAATTAATGCTCTAGGCAAAATTACCATTTTGCCCCTAAACTTTTATTTAATGACGATTTCATCCTTACGGTCAGGAAAATAAAATTCTTGCAATTTTAATCCTTATTTCCAGCTATTATTCCCATACATATTGATAACAGCTCATGAATTCTATAAATTATCAAAATTTTCCATAATTTCAACACTTTTCAATTTAATCCATAAAAACATGTTTTTCCCCGATCTTGAACTAAATTCATAATTTCATTCAATTTTGTAATTTAAATAATAAAACAATCCATTTCATGCAATTTGATCATTTTTGACATTTTACAAAATTACCCATAAAGTTTTACTTTTATTCAATTTAGTCCCTAAGCCTAAAACATGCAAATTAACCATGCTAGATGAATATTCATACATATTTTTCCTCCTCCTCCTCTCCATTCCACTTCCTTAATGTATATAACACACTTGTAAGTAACATTATCTATAATTTTTATTATTTACTTTTATGAATATTCAAGCTGTCCATCTATGTCATAGTCACTAAATTGTTTATATCTGGAGATATATAACTCCAAATTAAGATCCGATAATTTTTCCTGAAACTAGACTCATATATCTTCTTATCATAAAATTTTCAGAATTTTTGGTTTATCCAATAAGTACAGTTTATTATTTAAAGTTACCCATGTTCTGCTGTCTGACAATCCTGACCCTTCTTCACTAAAAATTAATTATCTTCTCATACAGAATTTAAATGATGTTACCGTTTATTTATATTGAAAATATACTCATTAAGGATTCTAAACATATAAATTTATTCCCATAATTATTTTTATCAAATTTTTTATTATTTCAAAACAGGGGAACCCGAAATCATTCTGACCTTGTCTCACAAAATTTATTATATCTCATGATTTACAATTCCATTGCTTACATAATTTCTTTTATAAGAAAATAGACTCAACAAGATTTAATTTAATATTTTATTTATCCTATAATTAGATTTATACAATTTTTGGTGATTTTTCAAAGTTAGACTACTGCTGCTATCTAAAACTGTTTTAGTGCAACATATTATTTACCATGTTTATAACACCCTTATTTTCTTTCTCTACACTATTTCTCATCACTTTCTCTTGTTTTATCTTCACTAACATGTCAAGAATATAGGACCATATGTAATGAAACTCTACATTAACATTAATCCCATGCTTTTTCAATAATATCAAACTTAAAAATATATTGAAATCATGATGTTCTTACCTTGTTCTATTGATTTCAATCTTCATCTTGATTTTCTCTCTCCTTCAGCTTCCATTTCTTGAATCCAACTTGATATTCTAACTTCCCATAGTCTCCTTAACATTTTTCTCTCTTGGTAGCTATGAAAATTCTTTTGATTTTTGGGTGAAAATGGTGAATTTTTGGTAGAAAGACCAAATTGTAAAGAAATGAAAACTTCTTTTCTTCTTTTTCTTCTCACGTTGATATTGCATGGGAAAGATGGATGAGAATTTCTCATCTTTCTTTCTTTATATACTAATAAAATAATACTAAAATAATAATAAAATATCTTATTAAAATATTAATAGAATAATATTTATCTAATTAAATAATTATAAAATATCAAAATATCTCTAGCATCATTATTACTTTCTAGATTTCTCTCTTTCAATTGACCATTTTGCCCTTTATTATCTTTTAAAATTTCATCCTTAAGTCATCATTTAATTTGATAAAATTGCAATTTAGTCCCTCATAGTTCTTCATCTATTCAATTTGGTCCTAATTCATCCACTTTCCTTAGTTTTTGGATCATTCCACTCTTAAAATAATTACACTATTGGTCCTTCAACTTTTTCATATTTACACTTTAACCCTTCAAATTTTGAGTATTTACTCTTGTGCAACAAAACTTTTATCACTTTTACAATTTAGTCCTTTCTTGAATTAATATATCATAATATACTTTCCAATATTGACATAACTCAAAATTTCCCTTTTTGTCACTTTATTTCCTTATTTTACTATATCACGGATAATATTTTACTGTAAAAATTTTCAGGATATTACAATTAGCATGGCATCCGTGTTGGCAAATTGTCCAACCTTTTGCCATGAAAAACCTTCATTCCTTTAAGCACATCCTAGAATTGGCTTGGTCTTTATCCGTATTCTGCAACTGCCAATTACTACCAAACAAATCCTTCCCGCAAACAAGTAAAAGTAACATATAATAACTTTTAAGCACAGTCCAATCTTCTTAATATAATGCAATAAAAATTACGAATGGAGTGTCCTAAAAATGAAACTAAATTTACTTAAGTATAGACAATTAACCAAGTCTAAAGGCATAAATTGTAACTGTAACACCCCTAATTCGAATTCGTTGCCGAAACAAGGTTACGGAGCATTACCAGAGATTACAAATCAAACAGACATAAATTTCATATCATAACAATATTCATATCAAAACCAATTCAAATAATACATATTGTCCCTTATACAAGCCCTCGAGGCCCTAAATACGCATTAGAAACAAGTCGAGACTAAATTGGAAACTCAAAATTTTTTTTAGAAACATTTAAAATTTTCAACACTACAGAGGTCATACGACTATGTGGCCAGGCCGTGTGACTCACATGGTCAAGTGACACGCCCGTGTCTCAGGCCGTGTGGACATTCGAAATAGGGACACACGGCCATGTCCTAGTCCGTGCCCGTGCCCGTGTAACTCACTAACTTGTTCCATACGGCTAAGCCACACGTCCGTGTGCCAGGCTGTGTGAGCATACTAACTTGTACCCTTAAGAAGCTACAGAGGACACACGGCTGAGACACACGCTCGTGTCTCTACCCGTGTGGACGAAAATAGGCCATTTTCTAAGCCACATTTCTCACCCAATTTGGCACCAACCTAAACTTAATATTATGCACATCAACAAGCCATAACAAGGCATCCAAAACAAGCCAAAATTAAGTCTTAAACATGTAATATTTCACATACAACCAATATGCCTTTAGGCACCTCAAATGACAATATTCAAACATGTATTTTCATATATATAATTTAACCAAATAAACCATCAATTTACCAAGCTAATTTGCATCATTTCAAACCAAATCACTTATCTACCAAAATATACTATTTGGTGCCAAAAATGCATTTCAAATACTAACATATTTAGACATATATATATACCTTACATATCAAGGTACCAATTCATCACCAATTCTTCACATCACAAACACATGTACAAAATGCACATTTAGCTAACATTTTATCTTTCACTATACAACCATAAGCCAACCACACATAAACCATATAAGACAAATATGCACATACTAAAATGTGTCAAAACACAAAACAAACAAGTGGCTAATCTCAACAAAGTACATATAGGCCAACTTTAGCCAAAACAACCTATACAAGCCATTATAACCGAAAATAGCCAACCAAAAGTACTGAATGAGCCGATGGATAGTGTGATATAGCTCCGACAAGCTTCCAACCCAAACTAGCTTCCGAATCACTATAAAACACAAAAAAATAACACAGAGTAAGCATTTAAGCTTAGTAAGTTCGTATAACACAGAATTTAACTTACCATTTAACCACAATTTAGGTGAGTAAATATAACATATCCCAACCAATTTGACCAAAAGCCTAAACACTTGTTCACCAACATATTAACCATGTAAATCCCATATAAAATCCAATACACATGGATAAATTAAACAAGTAATCACATTCCATATACATGTATTATTCATTTCATATATCAATGTATCATGTAACATCACTTTCATATATTTCATGTAAATACTTGTAATAGATCATATCGAACTCATATAATCTCGTAACAGAACTATGTTCGGTGAACCATTTAGAATATCATTGGATACGCGGGTAGTACACACGAGGTGTACTGAACTATAATTCGTCAATTCCTGTACATGTATGCTCATACGAGCTCTGAATTGGTATGCTTTTACGAGCTATAAATGGTAAGCTCTTCCGAGCTGAATAACGGTAAGCTCATGCGAGCTGAGTATCGGTAAGATCATATGAACTGAAATTGGTAACCCTAATGACATGTCATTTGTATCTTACGAATTCCTAAGGTTCAAACGAGGCTCAGTAGTCGTCGTACATCGTCGGATATGCAATCGGTATTCATTCATGGCAATTACTCAATTCACAAACATATAATTCAATTTAAAACATATAAATGTACAATTTAATTACACAAACTTACCTCGACGAGTGTACGTAAATACGGAGGCGATTAATCCGAGATTTTTCCTTTGCCCTGGTCTAACTCTACACGAGGTCTAACTTGATCTATATGGATAAATTTAACTTAATTTAATATTTTTCACATTCAATTTGGTCCAACATGTAATTTTAACAAAATTACTATTTTGCCCTTATACTTTTAATTCTTTACAATTTAGTCCCTAGGCTCGGAAAATGAAATTCATGCAATTTTTCCCTTACCCAAGCCTAGCTGATTTCTATACATACTAATAAAAGCCCATATTTTTCACAAATTTACAAATTTACCATATAATATTTTTTATTTTTCAACTTAGTCCTTATTTGACAAATTCACTAAAAATTCCTTTACAAAAGTTGTTTATTTAACAACAACAATTCATTTTCTATCGTCAAACTTCAAAATTAACAAATGTTCATCAATAGTAAAACCCTAATAGTTTAACAGTTTCACAAATTAGTCTATAGGCTAGCTAGATTAAGCTACAATGATCCTGAAAACATAGAAATCATAAAAAAGGGGACAAAAATCACTTACCAATTGGACACACAAGCTTGGTCGAATGTTAGAGATGAAAAATGGCTTCTTTTTACTTAAAAATTGGTTGAGGAAGATGATACTAAATGATATTTTAATTTGTTTTTAATTATTATAACCTTAATTACTTAATTACCTATTTAGCCTTTTAAAACATTAATAATTACAAAATTGCCAAGACATTATCATCCACTAACATACTAATGGTCTAATTACCACCTAAGGACCTCCATTTTTTAGTTCTACAGCTATTTAATACCTTTAGTTATTAGAACTCAACTTTTGCACTTTAAGCGATTAGTCCTTTATAACAAATTGAACATGTAAATAAAATAAAGATAAAATAAATTTTTTGACCTTAGATTTGTGGTCCCGAAACCACTGTTCCTATTTCACTAAAAACGGGCTACTATAGTAACTCCTTTCAAAAGTTATCAACGGGCATGTGGCCAACCCATGTAACTTTTTGTAACTGTGTGGTGTACATGTTAATTAAATTCTAAGGAGCACACGACCATGTCACTAGCCCGTGTATGGCACACAACCGTGTGTCAAACTGTGTGGAACGTAGATAAGTCTTTAAATGCATAATTCAAACCAACCATTAAGAGACCTGTAATGCACATATAAATAATGTAATACCTCTTTAAAACATCTACATTTCATACCATAAACACAACTTATAGCATAACCCTAAATGCCTAACCAGTATGCCACAATTGGCACTGCAATACAACAACTCAAAACCAAACCATTCACTATCAAACATACCATAATATCGATACTTAAACTTTCATCACATAATCATCATTTCTAAGTGCCAAAATTCATCAAGCAAGGTTTACCATATTAACTAAAGCATGTATACCATTTCATGCTACAACTAACCAAAACAACATTAAGGCTTAGAAACATTACACATAAACCATATTAAAATGATCCAAAACATAAATTTTCAACTTCAAATTATATAAACATTTACATTTATTTACATGCCACTTATTATTGGGCCAAAATGTCCAAAAGTCTACCAAAAGGATTTGTGGATAGTGTGAGCTCCGAAAATAATCCAATAGACAACACGATTTTCGACAATTTACAAGGAAGAAAAACGAAACAAAGGTAAGCTTACTCAAAGTTTAGTAAGTTCGTATGAAAATAAACACAACATACTTGACATTTCATATCTTAACAACTGAAACAACATATAAACATAATATTCCTTGTCACCTCACACAATTAATGCCATAACCAAATTGGTTAGTACATTATCACATAATGATCATCACATACATATGAGTAACATAGTAACCATAATAACCATAATCAATTCATGATTAACATCTCCATTCAAACACCCTTTCATTTCAATTCGATTTCATAACTTAGTTTCGCTTGGTACCCTATTGACTAGCTCGTTTGGGTCAATCACCTTGCCACTGCCTTGGGATTAGAATTGTTGTAATAGATGACTTCATTGTTTTATAACTCAATTTTTCCTTAAGTTTATTTTTACTTCCAATCCCGTGAACCTTGTAGTTAAATATTTGTTTGTTTGATTATATTGACTTCCTTCCAGTATGAATAAAGACCTAAAGTTTCATTAACCTTCCTTTTGTGTGTGACCTGTTGTGTTCCTTGAATTTTGTCTAAGTGTGACTTAACTCTTGATAGGAACCAATTTTTTATGTGAGGTATCCATGCATGTGACTCCTTCGTGTTTCCAACCTCAAAATTACATGCGGACCCTTACTAGTGAAAACCTTACTTGTTTGCGAGCCGAGTTGAAGTATGCGACACTTGGTTTTTATGGTCTTTCTTGATGCGAACCCATGTATGTTAATTATGTGAACCTATGTTGCATGTTAATCTGTGAACTTATGTTATTATGCAAACCCATGGTGTATGTTATCATGCAAAACTTGATATTAAGTTCTAAGTACTTGTGTATTTTTATTCGAATATGCAAACCCTAAAAATCTTTATGTTAACCCTAAAGTGTTTGTTGTTTATTAACATGCGAACCCTTCCCCTTTACGTAAACTTTATGAGCTCGCATGTTTTATATTCCATGCATGTTATTATTACATTTCGTTGCATTATGATAACTTAGCACATTTTATGTTGCAAAACCATGATGTGTTGGAGGTTAAGTTGAGAGTTAATAGAGAGTCATTTGGTAACTAATATAGCAAGCCGGATTCGGGTCGAACCAACTCGATTGGTCTAAAGTGTTACAATTTTGCTTATGTACCAATATATATATTTATGTATATATTAAATTTGAATATTAATTTTTTTGGCAAAAGAATAAATAAGAAAATTTCGACTTAATGAACCAGGCCGGCCGGACGGAGAAAACACATAATTAAATAAAATATATTTTAAAAAAATATTGGATTGTAACTCAACAAATACTCGAATATGTGTTTGGATAAAAGGAGTGAAAAGAGGCAAAAGTAAAAGCCAAGGACATTGGAAGAAAATTCAAGTTGCAGACGTAAATTGGAAATCCATGTTGAATAGACTGAAATTGCAGCCACCTGATTTCAGCGCCACTTTCATCAATGGCGCGTCCCCAACTAACATCAGCCCAAACCGTCGTGTCCGTAATCTCCGCCTTCGGCTCCTCCGCTACGGTTCTCCTTCCGTCCGATCGGAGTATGGTTCAGCTTCGCCTCCGCCGTCTTCATCATTATCTGAGCCGTCGGTTTCTACTCATTATGTCTCCTCCGTCGGATCTCCCTCTCTCCAGCTCTCTCAATGGACCCTTACCAATCGCCACATCCTCGTGCTTAACGTCGTCGCCTGCGCTGTTAGTTCTCCTTAATTGTATCTATTTTTAGTTCCCTTAATTTTGTTGCATATTGTTTGAAACTTGTAATTAGTTAATAAAGTTGTAGCTAAGGTTACTGCAACTTGAAATCATCATTGGACAATATTATTCATTTGAAGAGAAAAAGAAATACTCATAAATTAGCTGGTCATATATGAAGTAATTCAGCACTCGTACATTTGGCTTATTGAGATTCTCTGCTCAAAGAACTGATTTCGAGCCCCTTTCCAGTTTTTCATAGTGATCCCTAGATATCGAATGGGACTATAGTTGATGCCCTTGAACTCATGATTATTGAATTTAATTTGAGGAACCATAGATAGAGAATTCATGTTTGGTTTGTTATTCCTAGAAGGTATTTCTAGTTCTTGGCTAAAGCTTAAGTTCTTTATTGCTCCAGCACTTAATTCTATGAACAATTGACAAGTTTTTCATCTTTTAAAACTTGCTTGGAGATCTCTTGGGTTTGGAAGATATGGTTTGCATGTAACTGCTATCACATTGAAATCCTCTGCCATTCATGTAGGGTTGTTAGTAATGTTGTATACCCAAAGAAAGAATCAGGTGCCATTGACCTGGACTTTTGATTTTCCGTGAAATATCCGTGTTAGATACTTATTTCTGACACATAGTTTGGACATGTGTATGAGGGGATGATCCTTGAAATATATAAGAAAAGAACTTTGACAAAATTGAGCATATATGCATAGGATACTTGCCCATATCCGGCGTTCATATGAGTCCGAGTAATATAAGCTTATAACAAAAGTCACCTGGTTGGCATTTCAAATCTATTCCACTTGTGTAAACATTTATTGATCCTATAATCCATGGAACGAATATACAAGGTACAGTTTCTGGTTTTGAAGATTTATTAGTTCAAATGTTTTTGTGGAGTGCTTTTTCTCACTCTATTAAGCAAAGCATCAAACTGAAGCAAGTTGTGTTTTGAAGGGACAACATGTTATAATTCCAACAATCAAACAATCAGCAAATTGTGTTTCGAAGTTACAGTATGTCATAATTCTGACAAATCTACAAATCTTTTCTAGGTGGCAGTTTCGGCAACTTGGCTTTTTCTCTCTGCAATCCCCGCGCTTCTGGTTGGTTACCTTGAACAGCATCAGGTTCAGTGATGTTAGCATTACAATGATTAATGTTACAAGTTCTAAAGGATATTATTTGTCCTTGTCTGTTCTGTATGATTTTTTCTGAAAGGCTTTCAAGAGAGCAGCCGAGTCACTAGAGAAGCTGATGGATGTCACCAGGGAAGAGCTTCCTGATACGATGGCTGCTGTACGATTATCAGGCATGGAGATCAGTGACTTGACAATGGAGCTTAGTGATTTAGGGTTAGTATTTTATTTGATCTTTTAAGGACTCCTGCATCTCTTCTCTCTTCTGTTTCTATTTTGCCCTTATACATTTCTATCTTGAATTCACAGTAACTAATAGTTTATTTGTGTTACAGACAGGAGATTACTCAAGGTGTTAGAAGCTCAACAAGAGCTGTTCGCTTAGCTGAGGAGAGATTGCGTGGGTTAAAAGACATTGCTTCATCAGGTTATCCTTACATTTGCTGTTGTTTTAGTTACTTGCTACAAGTTCTCAAATGGATACCAATGAATTTTACTTTATTTTTACTTGATTAGCTTCGGTGCAGGTGGTAGCCAGTCAGAAAACTGAAGTATCAGGGCCAGTATTGGCTCGAACTGCAAGAAACATAAGGGAGGGAATTGTAAAGGGTCGAGCCATATTTCAAATATTTTTCACGCTTACCCGATTTTCAAAGATGGCTCTTAACTATTTTGGGAGTCGAGGTAAGCAGTAGAACCATGGAGGCAAGCTTTGTGTTAGGGAAGTTAGGAAACATGTCATGTCTAAATCTTGTCATCTACTGTTACGTTTGTTTGTTTCCGAGTGTGCTGATTTAATTTTGTTACCGCTGGTTTGCTAGTAGGCTTTTTGGCACTAATGTTACTTTAATGATGTTAGTTTCAGGATTTAAAAAACTCTGAATCATTGAGTGTCGAGTATAGAAACCTTAAGTTTGATTGAACATAGAGAAATTTCAATCATATCCAGGGAGGGCTCCATAATAAATGGGGATAAGGGAGAACATGGTTAATTGAAAGTAGAAGCCAATCACTCCATAACAAAGTGAAAAAGGGAACAAATCAGTAGGTCACCAAACGCTTCTTCTACCTTTATTAGAGCCCCACTGAATAATGCTATCACGGTCGAATGCTGTTTGATTTGTTCTTCTTGTCCATTTGCTTATAACTCCATTCTGGTTGCTCTAGTTTTACTTCGTCTATTTTAACTGGTTATCAGGGTAATATTTCGGTGGGGAAATCTTACTTTCTATAATCACATATTCATGTATGATATTAGCAGGGGCGTAGTTAGAGGCCCAAATGGAACATTACCCTTTTAGTCCCTTTTGAAATTGAAAAATTTTAAGTTAATTAAAAGTTAAAATTGCATTTCGGCCTCTCTTAAAATTTAAATTTCAGTCATGGTCTCTCCAAAAATAAAAAGTTTGTAATTTAATTCTTTGAAAATTTGTAAAATTTGACGTTAATACAATAACAAATTTACATTTTTAGCTCTTTAAAAAAATTATAATTCAAATTCTAGTCTTCCAAAAAAAAAAAAAAAATCTGGCTTCACCTGTGACCAACAGTGTCAACATTGAGCATATAAGGAGTAATCTCAATATCATTTCTTTTTTAGCTAATACAACATTTCTCTCAAAATGCTACTTTTATTCCAATTTTGCCATTCAGTTTTTAAAATTATTTTTCTCTTAATAAATAACAAACATGTTTTTACTAAAAAAAAAAAAAGTTTAGGTCTCAAAATTCGTGTCAAAGCATTAGTATTATATTAATCATGTCTTTTTGTTAGTATAATCATTAATTTGAGTGTTAAATGCTAGCTCAAATATGGAATGGAGTGACCAATTTGTAAACATGTGTGTACCTACTATATGCATAATTCAAATTTGACATGTTAAAAGAAATAACCCTTATAAATTTGGTTGACATTGTTTATGTTTTTAACACTTTAAATTCAAGTTGTCTAAGTGATAAATATACACGTATTTACAATTTAATTCATATGTTTACTTCAAGTCATATTTGAAATGACATTTAATGTTAAAATCTACCCACAAGCTTTGGAAGGACTTGATCGATATTTTAAGGACTTGATTAAAATGTTTTGAAGTTTAAGAACCAATTTAAATTTTAAGTGATAATTTGGTGATGTTTGATGCAATTAACCCTAAAACATGTTTTTCTAGTTTATTTGCTATCATTTCCTATTTGCCTTGCTTATTCCTTTTCAAAATTGTTGATACTTTAAGTTGCTTGTTTGTTGTAATACGAAATTATAAATGGAAGTACTTGACTATAGTGGCCACTACGGCTTATCACTGCAAAATTATGCAAACAAAATAAAGAACACCAAATGTTTGTTTATGTAGTTCGGTTTTCCTACACCTGCAAAGCCTAGCTCAGTGAATAGTTTCACTATTTTTAATCACAAATACAACAAGTGATTCACACTCTATCACTCCCCAAGTATAGAGATCTCACATTTATACTTAAAAGACTAGAATACTTACCTTCAAATCCTCCCTCTAAGAACTTGGACAGTAAACACTTTAATAGTGTTTATAGTTTAGTTTGTACTCTCTCACAAAAACAATTCCTCAATGAACAGATTAGAATGTACTCAATAAGCTCTCTTTCATAACCTAGACAAGCATCTCAACATATATCCATTTCGCTTGCTAACATAGCATTTAAGTGAATACAAAGTAACTCCTTGATAATAGTTATTACATTATTAACATTCAAAGCACAATCAATCGAAGATGCGCTCCCCATAATCAAAAACACAATACTGATTGAATCTTCATATTTCAAGGGTTGAATTGTTTCACTTCTATCCAATCCAGTTTTCAAAAGCCAATGATTGATTTTCATGGATGGACCATAGTATTTTTCAAAATAACACATTATCAAATTCAAAGATTTTCATCATTAAACTGTCAATTCAAATAAAACAAGTAATCAAACTACCTAGGTAGTAGTCTACAACTGGTATTGTGGAATGCTACTCAACAATCAACTTATCTAAACACAACAAAAATAAACTAAAAAGTTTCATAAGTTTTAAAAGATGTCATTTATTTTTTGACGTAATAAAATAAAAAAATAATTAAAAATAACATTATATATGTGTGCGTGTGTTTTCATATATATATATATATTACAAATTAAAAAAAATGGAAATGACAAAAATAAAGTTTGAACCTAACATTCAAAATGTCAAAAGAGCTGAACCATTGCTCTTTTACGTTTATTTGGCATATATATATTTGCTGAATAAATTAAAATACTTTACAAAAAGCTAGAAAGAGTCAAAATGAGAATCTATATATAATTATAAGCTTTCCCCTCTGTCAAAGGCCAACTTGGCAATGCGAACAACTTCAGCATTTTTTTCTTTAGGGACATGTTCAATTGACTAATTCTCTACACTCTGCAAAAGCTGAGTTATCCGTTTGATTATTGTTAAATTTAACCGCTTCGACAATGCTTCTTTGATAGCTCTAATAACTTCCATATTATTTGTCTGTACCAATATCCTGTCTTGTTGTCTTCTTTGCACCAACGCCACACTATCGAGAATACCCCACAATTCAGCTTTGAATACCGAATATTTCTCCAATCTACGATTAAACCCAAGGATCCAATTCCTTGCAGAATCCTCAATGACTGTATAAAATAGCTAGGAATTGTAAGTAAGACTAATTGTGCTAAAGTAACTTTACCAGCTAGATACAACTGCTTTGTATCCCACCTTTGCAACCTAGATATAACTTTTTCCACCACAAACCTCAAGGAGCTAATAATTACTCTTTCTTAGAAAAAGAGATTTCCAAGTATGATCCTATATTATGGACTTTATGAAAACCAAACATATCACAAAAATGTCCTGCTGAATCTTCGTTTACCCCTTTAGAAAAGAAAAATATTGTTTTTATGAGCATTCACCTGATGGCTAGAAAAACCACATAATTTATCCAGCAAATCCTTAATTAAACTAGCCTGGCTCAAATAAGCTTTCCTAAAGATAACAAGATCATTAGCAAAATAAAATAAGATAGCGTCGATCCTTACCGGGAAAGATGAATGGGAGACCACAAACCTGAATTGATAGATGAACAAATGCTTTGTCCCAGCCATTCCATGCTTGATGTGTAATACCCTTAATCCGTATCCGTCGCTGAAATAGGGTTACGAGGCATTACCGAAAATCACACACGATTCACATACATTCATACAATCATAATCAAAATCTATACATATTATCCCTTGTAAGGTCCCACGAAACCTTAAAACATGCTTAGAAGTGGTTCGGGAGTAAACCGATAACATTTACAAACTTTAAGAAACTTATAAATTTTTCTAACAGTTAAGGGTCACATGCCAGTGTGAACAAGCCGTGTGCCTCACACGGACACCAGACACGCCCGTGTTACAGACCATGTGAAAACAAGGCATACATACTGACTTGCACCACACGGCCGAGGACACGCCCGTGTGCCTAGCCGTGTAAAATCTAAAGGGGTTACTGACTTAGGTCAGACGACCGACCACATACCCATGTGTCAGCCTGTGTGCCACACACGACCAATAGAAAAGCCCGTGTGTCTAGGCCGTGTCAAAACTGTAGGGTATACTGACTTTAAATCGTAGGGTACCCCAAGAGACATACGGCCGTGTACTAAAGCCATGTGTCACAAACGGTCAAGCCACACGCCCGTGTGCTTAGCCGTGTGGAGTGAAAATATACTTAGTTTAAGTCACATTTCTCACCTTCCTCAAGCATACTTAAACCACATCAAATTTCATCATTTCTAAACATATATATGTGCAGTCAAAACATGCCAATTCACCACATATTATACAATTTAATATCAACCATTTCAATTACTCAATTCCACAACCAAAACATGCATATTTCAATCCACAATATCACCAATCAATTTCATATCGAAGCATACCAATCCATTTGTCTCAAACAACATTTAATCAAATTCAATATCATACTAAAACCTTACCATTTCAACTACCAAATCATACCAAGATGACCATTCACACAAAACCACACACATATATATATATATATATATCAATTACATCATTTTTCCATCACATAGTCTATACCAAAACCAATTCCATAATCTCAATCATCTTCATGCCATATCACATGGTAAGAAATACACATAACACATATCATAACATCACTAGCCTATACATGCCACACATTAGTATTTACAACTTCAAAAATACCAAAATATCATTCGATAGTGTGACGATGATCCTTGACGATCCCCGAGCTCACGGTAGCTTCGATAATCTATAAAACAATGAAAAACACACACAAAGTATGCTTTCTAAAGCTTAGTAAGCCATATACAAAAAAACTTAACACATAAGATAAACTTAAACCAATTCAATCCTAGCAAGATCATACAAATCACAATTTTATTTCATAAATTACATTTAGTTCACTTGTTCATAGTTCACTTGCATATAATCACATTTCATTCTCTTATAATTCATATGTCATTATTTATAACATACTCACATTTCATTCTTGAATAACTTGTACATTTCATACGCACCTGAATTGGATATTCATTCATATATTAATTCATTCCTCGATAATGCCCGTTGAACCGTTCGAAATTGATAAGGATACTCGGATAGCTCGTAAACTCATACAATGCCAACGTCCCAGACGAGGTCTTACATGTAATCAAATATTGATGCCACTATCCCAGACAGGGTCTTATACGAAATCATATACGATGCCAATATCTCAAACATGGTCTTACATGTAAATCTCAAATTGATGCCAACGTCTCAAATGTGGTCTTACACGAAATCACATATCAAAATCCTATGTCATAACATATGTATCCTATTCTATTCCTATGGTTCGTACAGGACTTTCAGACGTCATATCACTGTTGATGCTTTCGCAGTTTCACATATTCATCTTGCATAGTCATACATTACATTTCAATATCATATAAACATGAATACATTAATTCAAATACATTTATTTGCATATGAACTTACCTCGCAGTCGGAATAAACGGACGAAATCAACTACTCGTCAACTTTTGATTTCCCCCGATCTAAATCTGATTTCTTTCTTTCAGGATTTATATGTATTCAAAATTAGTATATTTAATCATCAATTCAAACAATTTCATCCAAAAATGCATAATTTATCCAATTTGCACTTTGGCCCTAAACTTTTACATTTCTTTCAATTTAGTCCCTATTTCAAAACAACACAAAATACACAAAATTTCAATAAACTCATGTTAGGCAGAATTCTATTTAGGTCCCTAGCATCCCATAAATTTAATTTATTTCACAATTTAACCACACATTTTACACTTTTCACAAATTAGTCCTTTTTATGCAATTTCACTAAAAATCACTTTACAAAATATAGGTATCTATCATCAAGCTTTCATATTTCATCATCAAACAACAAAATCTCAAGCTATCAATAATGGCAAATCACAAAATCCATAACCAATTCAAAAATTCAAGCATGGGCTAGATAGTATTCGAAGCAACGATCACAAAAACGTAAAAATCATCAAAAACTGAGCAAAATACATACCTCAATCAAGTAAAATGAGTGCCAAACTTTAAAAACCCCAAAATGATTATTTTTCTCTTTAATTTTCGGCCAAAAGATGAACAAGCATGGCAATTTTATGTTTTGTTTTATTTTAATAACTTTTATTTCATTAATTACTAATTTAACCTTAGTAATAACATTAAAATTCCACTATCTCATGTCCATCTATGTCCATTCATTAAAACTATGGTCTAATTACAACATAAGGACCTCACATTTATTAAGACATAACAATGTAGCACTTTAACAAATAGCTAGCCACTTTTACATTTTACGCGATTAGGTCCTTTTATAAAATAAAGCATACAAACGATAAAAATTTCACACAAAATTTTCACACATATCACATATCATGTTGTAAACACAGAAAAGAATATTAAAATATTTTTTGACTAGGATTTGTGGTCCCAAAACCACTGTTCTGACTAGGGTCTAAACCGGACTATTACATAATGCCCTTAATGGGGTTGAACTTCTGAGTAAGCACCCCGTTTCACAAAATTTGCATAGTAGAACTTGTGATGGCTGACATAATGACATTTCGAAGGTATTCTGGTATGCTTGCCATCTGGAGAGAAGCATCTATGAACTTTTCCTATCTCACCCTATCATAGGCCTTCTCAAAATCGATCTTGATGGCCATCCATCTTTTATGTGTGCTTATCATGGAGTGGATAACCTCTTGGGCTACTAAAATATTATTTGTGATGTTTCTCCCAGCAATGAATCATGTCCGTTCTGGGCCAATGATTCTAGGAAATATCATCGTAAATTTGTTCGCAATAATCTTTATGTCCAACTTGTAAAGAACAGGACGAAACTGTGTAAAGCTCTCAGGATTCTGAATCTTAGGAACAAAAATGAGCAAGGTGTTATTAAGCTCCCTATCTATGGGCTAGCCACCAAAAATCTTCTTGAATCATTCACAAATAGCTCCACCAATCAGCTCCCACTGGCTCTGAAAAAATAGCGCATGGTAGCCATCATTACCCGGCGCTTGCATTAGAGCCATATCAAACATAATAGTCTTTATCTCTTCATTTGAGACCTCTCTTTTCAAGAAAAGAACATCATTATGATAAAGTTTAGGAAAAGAACTGGCTGGTAAACCTGTCATGCGATCCGGAAGCTCACCATACAGTTTCAGGAAGAACTTAACTGCCTCAAACTGTAGAACCTCACCCTCGAATACCTATTCACCCTCTTCATTCTTTAAAGCTAAAATTATGTTATGTTTCCTTCTCTGAATCATACGGGAATGGAAGAAGTTAGCATTTTGATCTTTAAAGTGTAACCAATCACACCTAGCTTTCTGTTTCTACAGCAATTATTCGTAATGAAGAACACACTCCAATACCTCTCCAGTCTGTAATTCTATAAGACTTAAATACTCAGAATTATATCAGCCAGTTTCTACATCAGCTTCTTTTTGTAGACACCAATAAAGCCATAAACTGAACTATTCAGTTCTTTAATGTTATAGGTGAAAAGATTCAAAGATTCAACCATGTTACCTTTAAAGCACCACTTCTCCTTAACAAAATTTGAAAAACTAGAATGCTCTACCCAACCAGCTAAAAATATAAAAGGACATCCTTTAGGCAAATTAACATCCAGCTTGAGAGAGAAGCAACAATCTATGATCCGACTTGATCCTTGAAAGGTGAGTGAAAAAACTGTACGGAAAAGTTCTCAACCAAGCATCATTACCAATAGCCCTATCCAATCTTTCATAGATCCCCCTCTATGCCATGTGAAAGCAAGCCCCTTGAACCCCAAATCCTACAAATTAGTTATATCAATAAAATCATTAAAAAGAGGAAAACCCTTCCCGACCTTATGCTCTCCTTTCTTGTCATTAGAAGATAGCAGTGTATTAAAATAACTGATAGCTACCCAAAGAATATTAGCAATCAAGATAATAGACTTAATACCTTCCCATAACTCTCTCAACCTATTTGACCTTCCATAAACAAAAATAATATGAATGGGGAAAATAGAATTTTCCTTCAGAACTCGAATGCAAATGAATTGGGGATTACTACGGAGAATCTTGACAAACATCGAATCATTCCATCCCACCCAATACTTACCAAACAATTAATAGACTCCACCTAATGTGAAAATTGAAAACCCAAACTAGCTATAATCTTACCTGTTTTGAAACTACTAGCTCTCGTCTCTGGCAAGCTAATAATATCGGGCTTATGTTTTCTACTGTACTTACGAAAAATGCGAGGAAATTTCAAACTAGCACATCCCTAACAAATCCAAGAGAAAACTGTCAAATCCATAAAAAATAAAAAATAGGATTAATACCAACCTTATTGCTTGGAATTCTTAGACCCCGGTGTCTGCTTTCCTTTCGAAGCCTTTAGTTCTTTGCCCATTTCTATGTCTAGTTGAGAATTAACTAACTCAACCATAGAATTCAAAGATTTAGTCAAAGGTACATGGGTAGTAGCAACTAATTTAAACTTGTTCCCACGATTGCGGATGGTTTGATTTAGTTTTTTACCATTATAGCTTGATCCGTCTTTATCATTTGAACTCCAAGCTTTGAAATTATAAACTTTTTTCCACTGCCATTGGTTATATCATCCCCCAAAGCTTCTCCTTTATTTGTATTAGCATTTTCCTTAAAGACAACAACCGTATGTTTTCTTGGGTCAAGTATTGAATCATCTAAAACCACTATCGTCCCCTCCGATTGTTCAAAGGTTGGATTAAAGTGCGTAGTGGTTACAGGGGAGTCATTAGAAAAATTAGAAAATTTTGAAGGGCTTTTAATAAATTACCCAACTGCCTATTTGTATCTAAATTCGCCGCATCCATGACTAATTCAAGGCACTACTCTTTTGGGTCAAAATTAATAGCGGCACAACCCCTATAACCATAGTTGACTGATTGTAACCTACCATTACCAGCCCCCGACCCAAAAACCATTAAAGATTGGCCTGTGATTTGCCAAGTCCAAAACAGTGTGCCCAGCGGTCCTCAAGCCCAAGTTTAATTCTCCCCCCTTATTTTGCTCAATTTTATTATTCCTGCTTACTTGAAGTCCACGGTCCATATTAACCAAATGGCTTGCATTGTTTTTAGATGGACCAGACCCACTACCAAATTGACGCTGGTCCAAAGTTTCTTTTCCTTCTCTACTAGACTCACCAGGCCTTGATCCACTTCTTAGCAGACTACAACTCACGACACTGCTTCATTATCCCATAAACCCATCACCTTCATTCTTTAAAGTAAAGATTCCTTTCCTCAAATTCTTTGAAACAAATTTATTTTTCCCCCTAATTTTTGCTGCAAATCCCCCTAACACTGCCTCATTTACAACACCATTTTTTTCTTCCAAATTTTCTAAATCATTCAAAGCAAAAAAATCTCAACCCCAAACTTATCTTTTCTGAAACTCCTCCCTCTAATTTTGCAAATCTTTTTGTCCCCATCGATTTCTCCGCTTCACCACTATTCAAGGCTCGTACGCCGTCATCTCACCACCATTCATTGGCTCAGATGACCCTAAAGCCCGACTAGTTTTTTTTCTTCATGTTATTCGACTCTCCTACCGGTGTGGACACATCTCTTTCAAATGTCCATACTTGCCACACGAAAAACAAATGGTCGGTAAAGCTTTGTATTCTATCCGTTGCAATTCTCCGTTCACCAATACTTGGGACACCAACAGTCTATCAATATCCGCAAAAACAACTATTTTAGAAAAGTGACCTATGGTCTTGCTATCTATGTTAAAATAAAGCTTGGCCACCTTTCCCATCAAACCCCCAACTGCTTTCAAAATTCTCCTTTTATACATAAAGCCTGGAAGACACGACAATCTAATCCACACTAGAGCCACACTCGGGTAAGGTTTCCTGGGATTGAAATATTTGATCTATGGCTGAACAGTAAGAAATTGACCATAAATAATCTATGGTCCTCGTGAAAGAACTTTGTTAAAATCTTCCACACACTAGAATTTAGCCAGAAAACACTCTTTTTCAATGTCCATTAGGTGAAATGGTTTTGATGGTTACCATTAGCTACTAATCCAATTATGTAGGGCAATGTGTCCAATATTTCGTCCTAGTAACTTCAGCACCACCATTGTCTCCATTTCTTTAAACAAGATTTGTTGAATACGATATAATAATTCTATAACTGAGATTCCGTTGACCATAGACTTTTAACATATCTTTTTAGAAATTTGATATCTTCAACACTATCACCTTCTGTACATATATTCACTTCCTCCTAAACAGAAATCCTTGTCCCAATCAACTTTTGTTTCCAGGAAACCTTTTGCCTTGATTCCAAGTCTATGAGCATATCATCATCCTCATCGCCCTCACCATCTTTAAACCTAACTTTTTTCGTTTCCCGATCAATGGATGATCGGGACTTAAAAACCCTTTCATCACTCAAAGAAAAAACCATTGCAAGCAAAACTAAGATCTTCGTGTCTTTTATAAAAAGGGGGGGATTTTAAGCATCCTAATTCCACACTAAAAAAAATTTATTTCTTTTATTTGTTTTGTTTTATATATGTTTTATATATGCTAACATTAAAACTCACAAATTTATCTTTAATATCTTTCCACTTTGTACTTAGTCTACTATTGATTTTTACTTTTATTTTATATGGGTAAACTACTTAGTTATTAAATTTTTGGGTGCTTTCATATTAATTACTAAAAAAAATACAATTTAGTCATTATTATTACATAATTTATCGTTTGATCATTCATCCATTTTTTTTTCTTAGGGAATCTCACATGGCATTATGTAATTTTTTTTAATCTATAATATTCCACATAAGCACTCTTTCCAGGTAAATAGTTTACATGTACTTATGTAATTTTTTAAATCTATTTTATGTCTCTATTTTTACCGTCAAGAACCCTAACCCTAAATCTTGAGAATCCATTTCACAGGCTTTATGGGCTTTGCCTTTAATTGCTCGCTTTTTTGTGTACTCTTTGTTCCTTGTTCATCAATAAGCTAAGTATTCTTTCAAAATCTCTCCTCTTTTTTGTTTTTAAAATTTGGGGAATAGGTTAAGATCTAAGGATTCTTTTAGGGTTTTGTCTTTGGTTTTCAATGAGCTAAGCTATTGTTATGCAATGAATCCATAATCTTCACTCGTTCTTGGTCGTCTTCCTTTACTGTTTCTATGTTTTCTCATGGATTACCTCTTTGTTCATCAATGTGATTGTCTAAAGCTAAGTTGTAGTTACTAGTTAGTTTCTATGACTATTGAAGAATTTCAATCCTTAATTTTTCATTTAATTTGTTAATTTTGATTAAATATTCTTCTGTGTAAAAAAAAAAAAACTCTTCCCCTGAGATGGCTTATGTGCAAAAAAGCTGACAAGTTCCTCTGATTCCAACCTGCGATACGCCAACATTGACTAGAAGAAAAGGAAGAGCATGTTTTTGTACCGTGAATCGGCGAGGAGATCACATATGAGGAACAAAAGCTACTTGAAGTTTTAGTTAATTCATGTATGCATTTTTTTATTTTCAAAAGGTTAACTAAATCATGACGGTAAAAATAAGGGAAATAAAATAGATTAAAAAAATTACAGAATTACATAGAAACTATTTACCAACAAAGAGTGCTTATGTGGAATAAAACAGATTAAAAAATATAAAATGCGACATCAGATGCTGATAGGGTGATCAAAAGATAAATTATTGTAACAAGAGGGATTAAATTGTAAATTTTTGTTAAATGATCAAAATGAAAGTACCTAAAAACTTGGGTGACCAACTAAATAGTTTATCTTTAGCTCATTTATTATTTTGCTCTTATTTGCACCAATGGCATAAATAAATGAGAGAGGGGATGAGTAAGAATCTCTACAAATAAGAGTAGAATCAAAGGCAAAATGAAAGGAAAATAAAAATAAGCTAAATTTATGCCGATTGAATATTAGCTTGATTGACATAGACATTGTTGTCAATATAGAAGGACGTGGGTTCGAGTGTGCTAAAACGAATTATCCTCTTATTTATGGGTTCGGAGGGGTTATGAGTAGTTTTAAGTATTGTGTAAAAAAAATATATGATACCTATAATGACATTGTTAAAAAAATATGAATTTCATTACAACTAAGATGAACTAATTTTTTTTTATAAATCAGACTGGTGTATTAAAATAAAATAAAAAACAATTACAACTGGGCTAACAAAAACAACAAGCCCATCATAAAAAAAAAACAAAACCCAAGAGTTTGCAAAAAAAAAGAAGAAGCTGAAATGTACCCCTAAAAAAAATTAAAAAAACGACATAAAAAAACAAAAATAAATTAAAATAAATTCTCAGTCTGATCACAACTGGAATTCAATCAGTATATCCACAATAAATGCACCGATTCTAGTCCCCAGAAAAGTGGTATCCAAAGCCCATCAACTATCCCACTTTCTTTTTCTCTTCCCACTCACATACCACCTACCTAATATCACTCAGTCAGGTTCTCTCCTTCTCCGCAGATCCACCTCTGATGTTCCTTACTAAGGGACCCTTCCGATCAGGTATGCTCACGATTCTTCTGTCATTGCCTCTCTAGCTAAATTGTGACCCACTAGATCTGTAGATCGGTATGTATGTTGAAAGGTTATTTGGTGAAAAAATTACTTTTGTTGCTGAATGTTTCGTATTATACCCCCAATCACTGATTTATCAATCTTATATGATTTACTTTTTTTCTCACTAATACTAAGTATCCTTCGATAACAACTGATGTGAACCCAATTTGTTTTCCCATGAACACTGCTAGGAGACACATTAGGCCTTTGCTGCAAACGAAGAGGCTACCTTCCCATGAACCACTATTTTGAAGGCGAGGACCTCCCTCGAAACATTTCTAGCCACCACCCCTGAGACTGATTTTTCCCGAGATTCATCAAAAGCGGCGTCAAAATTAACTTTAACAATGGAACTAGCTGGTGGGCACCAACCCATACTTGATATTGTATGCTGGAACTATTCTTGAACACCCAGGTAAGTCACTCCCAGTGGGACAAATTTATCTCTGTTAATACCCATTCTAGATTCAAACTAATCCAAACTTCTTGCATTACAGGACAATCTCTGAAAATATGATCAATGTTTTCAGCAGCTGCTCCACATCTAGGATATACTACCACCGAAAACAATCTCTTACACTGAAGATTCACAAAGTGAGGAATAAAATTCCAAGAAATTTTCTAGATTAAGATTATAATTTTCCTTAGAATGTGAATATTCCACAGTTTTTTGTAAAATATTTTAGCCTCAGCCTATAAATAATTAGGAAAAATGTCATGTAATATTTTATAAGCACTTCACACAAGGAATTCTTTAGAGGCCTCTCCTTTCCATACCATAAAGTCCGCATGAGGTTCTATTGCTAAGGGATTTCGCACAATTTTGTCCGCTTCTTTTCTAGAGAAGGTAGAATAAATTAAGTCAACCTTCCATTCTCTCTTTTGTTCATCAATTAGATCCACCACTTTATTGAGTTCACTGTAATTCCTAATTGATTCTACCTTATAACTTACAAATCCAGGGAGCCATGCATTAGCAACAATTGAAATATTCTGACCCGTTCCCACCCTCTAACAAATCCTATCCTTCAGCAATCCTTTAATTGTCCATACACTCTTCCAAATATACAAAAGTAGTCGTCCTAACTTAGAATTAAGAAAATTCGTATTTGGAAAGTACTTATCTTTAAGAAATTTCGTTAATATTGAATCTAGGTAATTAAGAATACGCCAACCTTGTTTAGCTAATAATGCAACATTAAATTTGGATAAACTACGAAATCCCATACCCTCCCATTCTCCTTAATATCACAAAGTTGTTTCCCAACTGCAACAATGAATCCCTTTTCGCCCATGTCCTTTTTGCTACCAGAAATGAGCCGTACTATTGTCCAAGTCCACACACAAAGACTTTGGAAGCAAAAAACAAGCCATAGTGTAAGTAGGTATAACCTGTAAAACAACTTTAATAAACACTTCCTTACCTCATTAAGAAAGCAATCTTACACTATAATTTTCAATCTGTTACCTCATGCGATTCTTTAAGAGCTGAAAAGAAGCTTTTTTATTTTTCCCCACCACATTCGGCAAATAGCTCTGATCGAGATCTGCAGTTCATTTTGAGATTTTAGAAATAGTTGTACGAATCTCTTGCTACACAACTTAATTTTAGCACAGCTTTTCACACGTAGACAGACGGACAATCTGAATGTGTTATTCAGATTTTGGAAGATACGCTTGGCACTTGTGTTATTGATTTTGAATCAAGTTGGGAGCGTTACTTACCTTTGATTGAATTTTTATATAATAATAGCTTTCAATCGAGTATTCAAATGGCTCTGTACGAAGCTTTATATGGTTGTAGGTGTTGAACACCTATTTGCTAGATGGAATTGGGTGAAAGAAGAATGATTGGGCCGAAATTAATTCAAGAAATGAAAGATATTGTTAAGAAAATTTGAGATAGATTGAAGACAACTTTTGATAGATAGAAATATTATGCAGATTTGAAATTTCGAGATATTGAATTCTCTGTCGGAGATAAAGTATTTCTTAAAGTTTCACATTGGAAGAAACTGTTGAGATTTGGCTGAAAAGGGAAGTTGACTCATCGTTTTATCATACTGTATGAGATCATTGAAAGAATGGGACCAGTTGCGTACTGTTTAGCTTTGCCCGCGGAGTTACAGAAAATGCATGACGTTTTTCAAGTTTTAATGCTTAGAAGGTATCGATCGGATCTGTCTCACATTATTTCGACGGAAGACACTGAGATTCAACCTGTTTTGTCTTATGATGAAGAACTGATCGAGATTTTGGCTCGCGAGGTGAAAGAGTTAGGTAATAAGCGAGTTTTGTTAGTGAAAGTCCTATGGCCTAGTCATAGTGTCGAGGAAACAACTTGGGAACTAGAAGAAACAATGAGATCTCAATATCTCCATATCTTTTTAGGTAAATTTCGGGGACAAAATTTAATTAGGGGGAGAATTGTAATGACCCTATAGTCAAAGGTGTCAGAAAGTGCATTCCCAGAACTCCGTTCCCGTAAATTAGACTCGTAAATATTTTTAGTTGTCTTGTTAATTAGATTTTGGTTAAGTGAAATTGCATGAATTAAGAATTATTTTAGTATAAGGACTAAATCGCGTATAGAGTAAAAGTTGAATTATAAGATTAAAATTAATTAAGGGACTAATGTAGTAAATATACATTTACTTCAACTAGTGGACGATATTAATGAGTTATATATATAACTATTATGTAAATTTATTTTATATATATTATAATAGTTAATAAATTTAAAAGTATGTAAACATGTATTATATAATATATAATATATGATAAAAACAAAATAAAAGAAATAATAAATGAGATAAAAAGAAAGTAAGTGGAAAAAGGTGAAAGAAAGAAGATTTAGAAGAGAAAGACGCACGGCTATAGGGACTTTAGGGTTCAAATTCAAAATTGGTTAGTTAATTTAGTCCATTTTCTTGTAATTTTTATATTTTCGAAATCTCGGTGTTAAGTACTACCTGGCCCATGTTGAAATTTTAACATTGATTAAGATTTTAAATGTTGTTAATTTTGAATAGTTTTAGTATTAGGGATTAAATTGATAGATTTTTAATCTAGAAATGGAAAAGGACTAGATTGTAGAATAAATTGCAAATTTTGAGTAATAGGGACTAAATTATGAAAAATTAAAAATTTAGGGGTTTAATTAAAAATAAAGAGCTAAATTTAGCTTAAAGTTAATTTAGTATAAAAATATGGGATTAAATGTGAAAAATAAAAATTAGTCTCGATTTAGGGACTAAATTAGAATTTAAGCAAATATTGAGTAAAAATTAAAATTTCAAGGTGGAATTGAATTGTGTTGTATTGATGTATTTTAATTGTTTTAATTCTGTAGCTAACATTGTACCGAAATCCTCGACTAAAAAGGGGGAAGGATAAAGTCGACGTCAAATAGCTCGAAATCCACGGTTTGTATTTCTATAAATCTGAACCTAGTTGTTAATTGTTGTATTTCGATTTAATGCATATGGTAAGTGGTTGAAGTGAGTATTTTTGCACTTTGATAGTTGATTGAAATGGATTGAATTGGTATACACATTATGAATGTATTAATTATTTGAATTGAAATGAATATATGTCTAAATGTGATGATGTGCAAATATGAGACTTGGTTATTGGTTGTATTTGAAAGGTGAAATGAAACCCAATTAATTGAATCAGGCTGAGTCAAATATAGATGGCATGCCATAGGATAGGAAGAGTTCAGGGATTTTTTCGACTTCGATTTGATGAGGGATTGGGTGCTAATTTGCTTCGGTTTAACCAATGAGACACTAGGTGTCAATTTATAGAGCGTTGGGAGCAGTTATTACTTTGGATTTATCCGATGAGGCACTGGGTGCCAAACTGATGTGTTGGTTAGATCCGTGTATCCGTCTGGGTCGTGTTAATAGGGGTAACTAAATAATAAAATTTTATGATCGATATTGAATGGCATGGTACGTGAAATGGAAATGAGATACTGAATTGAAACATGCAAAATAAGATATGTTATGATTAAATGAAATACATGAGTTATGTACTCATGAATTGAATAGGGGATGGATCATGCCTTTGTATAAACAAATGTGGATTGATATGTGAAAAGTTATTTATATAGTAAGTGATGTGAATTGAGATATTTGTTAAACAAATCAAATGTAATAGCATGTGAAATTTGAGTATAATATGAAATGATATAGTAATATGCTTGAATTTGAAATGATGGTATATGATAGTTGTGAGCTTAGACAATATTATGTTCGTATAATTCAAATTATGCTATTGTATCATTATGTTTTTAATTGTTCGGATTATAGAAATATCATTGAGTTTTACTCAGCGTACGGTTTTGTTTTCTATGCTCAGGTTAGGTACTTCTCTTTTGATCGCCAACTCAGCATCCAACAACAATCCCTATCTCAAATGTGATGATATTTATCTTTTGTAATGGCATATACCTAGGATGTGTTTGATTTTTAATGAATTTGGTATATATGATGTAATTGAGTTTAAGTATAATGTTGGTTTGGTATATATATAAACTTATGTTTGTCTTTGGAGCCATAATTTGGCATGTTGATTTGAACCAAGACTTGTTAGGTGTTGTGAATTTAAGTTTGATGTTTTAGGTAGATATAAGCTAGGCCAAATTGATTGATTTTGGCGTGTTTAATACTTTGATTTGAATGATGCATGGATGATATGTTTTGATGATATAACATGTGGTACCAATGAGGGTATATTGGTTAATCATATTAGGTGATGAATTTGATGTATTTTGGTCATGTTTAGTCGTGTTTTGAATGGGATAACTTTTGGATATTGAGTTGCTTAGTGCCCAAGTAAGTAGAAAATGGTAAACTTGAGTTTTAAGGTACTTTTGGGTGCACACAGCCTGGTCACATAGGCGTGTGTCACACACTGGCAACAAACATGGGCGTGTGACCCGAGTTAGAGAGTTACATGGCCTGGCCACACGGGTTTGTAATCCTTGTAGTTAAATTTTTCTAATTTTTTCTAAAATTTTCAAATGTTTTTGATTTAGTCCCGAATCACTTCTAAAGTGATTCTAAGGCCTCGAGGGCTTGAATAAGGGACGATATTTATGCTTAATGATGGATTATATTGTTATTATTGAAATGTTTTGAAATGAATGATTTAGGTAAAGTTTATTTGGTAATGCTTTGAAACCCTATTTCGGTGATGGATACGGGTTAGGAGTGTTACATTCTCACCCCAAGAATATTAGAAACGACTCGCCTAGACTCTTCTGAAGTGTTGATACTATAAAAAATCAATGATTTTTCATAATTGACGTATTTCCTCGAGTATCCTTTGTATTCTCGTAGGATTGATTTCAAAATTTGTGCACCCCCTCTAGTTGCCTTTGCTCCCTTAATCGACCCTCCCTCAAAGCCATGCTCATAAGCACCGAAAGGCCCTCACTACAAATTAAAAACAAGAAGAGACTAAGAGGGTCCCCTTGTCTAATCCCTCTTGCCAGTTTAAATGTCTGGCCACTTTTCCAATTAATAATTACTAAACATGAGACCAATGTAATGCACTTCATAATATTTTTCACCCACAAAGTATGAAATCTCATCTGTAACACCATTACTCTTAGAAAATACCAGTCTACCCAGTCATACACTTTGCTTATGTCTAACTTAAGTGCCATAAACCCTTTTCTTCCCAACTATTTTTTGTCTAAAGGTATGAAGAATCCCATAAGAAAGGAGCATCCGAAATTAATCTATCCGGCACAAAGGCACTTTGGCACCATCAATACAATTGCCTATTATACTTTTGAATCTATTCGCAATCATTTTGGCGACTATTTTATAAAGAACATTGCATAAACTAATAGGATTAAAATTTCCTAAATTCACTGGATTAGAGACTTTAGGTATAAGCATGATATTAGTAAAATTACAAAGGTCCACAGGCATACTTTTGTTTAAAATACCCAAGCAGTATTTTGTTACCTCATTGCCTACATTATGCCAAAACTGTTCGAAGAATATAGCTGGAAAACCATCATCCCCGGACGCCTTCATAGGACCCATCACTTTAAGAACCGCCATGACCTTTTCCTTTGTATAATTTACTACCAGCTTTGAATTCTCTTCCTCAGAAACAAACCTCTCAATCCCAGTAAGGATATGCTCTGTATCCCCACAACCATTAGACAAGAAATGTTGTTGAAAATAACTCATTGCAATTTCCTCCATCTTCCTATCATCATAAGTCTCTTTTCTATCATCGTGCCTTAAATTACGAATAGTGTTCCTTCTCCTTCTTTGCGAAGCATAATTATGAAAAAATTCATATTTTTGTCCCCTAATTTTAACCAGTTTACCCGAGCTCTTTGCTCCCAATACATCTCATCATTATTAATCTCTAAATTAAGGTGAACTCTAGTATCAATCAATTCAGCCAAACTCTCATCAGTTCTGTCTTGATCAAATAGGAACTTTATTTTTTCTGTCAGTTCCTTCTTACGCCCATTCCTCTTATGTCTAAGCTCGACTGCCCATCTCCCAAGCCCACACTGTAAACCCTTTAACTTTTCTAAGATATCACCTCTACCTTTCTGCAACAGTCATCTAACATCATTCGCACAATTCTCCTCATTAACCCATCACGTCTCAAATCTAAATATCCTTCTAGACATGGGATGCAATCCTATATCTTTTTTTTTAAAACAAAAAATGACCACAAGGGTCAACCCAAATTTATTATGTAACATCATGAATTACAGCATCATGGATTTCATTAGGGTAATCCATTTAAAAAAAACAATTTTTTCCCTCACTATACATTTTTTTACAAATTAAATCTGCTACAGTATTACAAGATCTTTTGGCACAAATAAATTTGGCCGATATGAAATTGTTGAAGGCAGTAGTACAATTTTTTATGCGTACGTTGATTATGGTGATGTCAATGGCTAGACTCCTTAGCCTGTTGACCAGTCCAACGTGATCTATCTCAAACATAACATGTTCTTTTATTTTCAATTGACAAGCAACTTTAATGTTGACTTCAAAGGGAAAACACTCGGCCTCTTCCACTGATATCCTTGTCTCTATAAATCCCCACCGCCCCAAGCACAAAACCGTCTTCATCTCTAGTAATTGTCCCATACCCTGTTCCTTTTTCACCGATTGTAGTGTCAAAGTTAATCTTTATGAGGCCTTTTAGAGATTTTTTCCACTTTTTATTCGCGGTATTTTGTGAAAGCACTGGTTCATTCAGCATGTTGCACATCTAGAACTCCTTGTTCAAATTGCTTGCTCTTTCCTATATGAGCTTAGCCTCCTGTTCTTTTCCTCTGAAGATGTAGTTGTTTCTGTTGTTCCAACAATTCCATAATAATGTCATAAGGTCGGCCATGGCTCTCTTATCAAAGGCACGCATCATGTCTTCCAGCCAATCTATGCAGTGGTCATATTTTTTTGAAATAAAGCTCGTGGACCACCCTCCTAATGAGAGAACAACACGAGATGTTGGGCAGTCTTTTAACGCGTGTAACAGAGTTTCGGCCTCAGCTCCACACCTTGGATAGCCCTTGTCAAAACCTTGTCTAATGGAAGTGATTTTAACATTCGTCAGGAGAATCTTGTGCCCCACGTGCCAAGTGAACACACGGATCTTCGGTAATGTGCCAAGCTTCCAGAGAGCTTTCCAAAAAAATCTATGAGGACCATACCCCATCTCCTTCAAAAGCAACCAAAAATAAGCAGAGTTTGAAGTAAAGAACCCATGAGGATTGTGGAACCAATTATTTTATCACCCTAGCCTACGTATCCAATAGGAACATTGCAGATTTTGTCTCCCAAGTTTTTCCCATACACTTTATTGACTTTTTTAACATTCCAACATCTCATATCCACATGCCAAAGATCATTCACCCTCGTCTCACCTGGATTGAGTATATTACTTTTAATAACATCCCCACTCAGCCCTTTCATTCCCCAATTGTCCACCCGAATATTTATCTTGTCACCATTCCCAATCTACCACCCCAAACCGTCTTTCAGAGCTTTTGCCGCTACTGCAATGCTTGACCAGGTAAACGAAGCTTTGTCCACCTTTTTGGCATGAAAAATGTTACCATCAGGGAAATATTTTGAGGACAGCACTTTGAAACAGATAGAGTCTTTGTTGTTTATCAGCTTCCACACTTGACGCCTTAAGAGAGCTAGGTTGAAGAGTCGAACATCTCTAATTCCAAGGCCTCCCATGCCCTTCAGTTTACACAGAGACTTTCAATGGATCATTGTCCAGAATCTACCTTTTTCTTTCCCCATCCACCACATTCTTCTTAGCTTAGCTTGAATGTCATTGATCACCCTTTTGGAAACCAAGAAAATCGACAAAGCATACGTAGGAATGGATTGGAGAACTGCTTTGATGAAGACTTCTTTGCTACCAAAAGATAGCAGCCTCTTGGTCCAACTGTTGATCCTGCAAGACAATCTATTGTTAATTTCTTTAAAAGCCGTTATTTTCTTCTTACCAATTAGAATGGGAAGACCAAGATAGTTATTTAGATTCTCCACCACCGTCATGGCTAGAAACTCACTAAAATTGGATCTTTAAGCTCGTGAAGTGTTAGGACTAAAGAGAACCATTAGCTTTTTAAAATTGATCTCTTGACCTGAAATGTTAGAGAAATTATTAAGCATGTTCACAAGACTTTCAACATCACTCTTTTTATTTGTAATGAAAAAAAGCGTGTTGTCAGCAAAGAACAAGTGATTTATCCTAGAGTCGTTTCTACTAGCCCGAATACCTCTTAAAATTTTTTTCTCTTGAGCATGGATAAGCATCCTCGAGAAAAATTCCATACAAAATAAGAAAAAATAAGGGGAGAAAGGATCCCCTTGACGGAGTCCCCTCTAGGGGATAAAATATCCGATAAAAAATTGTTACATTTAACTGTATATTTAACCGAGTGAACGCAGTCCATAATTTTGTCAATCCATTTCCCATCAAATCCCATCTTTCCATAATTGTTTCGATGAAGTTCCATTTCACGCGATCATACGCTTTGCTCATGTCGAGCTTGACCACAAATCCTTTATCAGGTCCGTTTTTAGAGCTTTGAAGGTAATGGAGAAGCTCATGCGCAATCAAAATATTATCATGTATCATCTTTCCTGGCACGAATACGCTCTGATTTTAACTAATGCAACTAGGAATGACAACTTTCAAACGATTGGCATAGACCTTAGAGATGATCTTGTAAACAAACCTGCATAAGCTAATAGGACGGAAATTGGTTTGTTTACATGGATCTCTAATTTTAAGGATTAAAATGATCATTGTTTCATTAAGGCTAGATATATTTTTGTTTCCCATTAAGAACATCCAAACAGAAACTAATCGTATCATTTCCAACAATCTCCCAGTAATGCTTGAAAAAGTTCCCCGAGAGGCCATCAGTACCGGGGTATTTATTTGGGTCCATCTACTTAATAGCCTGAAGGATCTCATTCTCTGTATAGTTCATGTTAAACCATTCATTTGTCTCCCTGGTCACACACTCCTTAATATACCCAAACTCTTGGATATTGACATTTTGACCATTTGACCAAAATAATCTTACAAAACAGTCTTTAGCCACCTAACTAATGTCCTTACTATTAGTCACCCAGTTTCCTTCCGTGTCTTTAAGCCTCTCAATATTATTCTTCTTAAGATGTCCAGTAGCTTTAGCATGGAAATACCTAGCATTTCAATCCCTCTCCCTAAGCCATTTTGGCCGAGACCTTTGAGCCCAGTAGCTTTCTTCCCTGGCATAGAGAAAGTCAAGTCTTCTACGAGTTTCCCTTAAGGCCTTACCACTATCCTCTCTACTAGCAGAGTCAATGATCAGGTCAATATTTTTCTTTAATTCTCGCATATCACTCTTTATTCTTTCATATTTCTTACGCTGCCATAGGCCCAGGACAAAACTAACCCTTTCGATCTTATTCCTATAATTAGTATCATCCCTGTTCCAAACACTTTCTATAATATTTTTTGCTTCCCTGTCACTAGCCCAACAATTATCAAATTTGAAGCACAATCTATGGTCTTTAGGGTAATCTTTTGGTTTTTGACCCCACAAATCAAAAAGAATCACATCATGATCGGATTCAATCCTATATCTGTATCAAGTAGGAGGGGCAATGGTCAGAAAAAAGAATACGACCACTACCCTGTCAAGCCTTTCACAGATATTTATCTCTGGCAAATTCCCTCTTTCCCATGTAAACCAAGTACCCAAGAAACCAAAATCCATCAGTTGACACTTATCCAAAACATCCTTAAAAGCAACCATCATCCTCTTTCTCTTTGTACACCAACCACCTTCTCAAAGGAATAAAGAATCTCATTAAAATCTCTACAAACCATCTAAGGTAAGCCTTTGAGTCGACTCAGGTTTCTCTACATTCCCCAAGTAGCCCCTCTATTCTGCGCATAAGGGGAGCCATAAAACCCGGTAAACTTTTATTCCTTTCTATTATCACTTTCCTTCAATGCGACATCAATGTGATAGGCCGAATAAATTTTTACATAAACATTGGTGTTATCCTTCCATGCCAAACATAAACCTCCTCTCGATCCATCCACTGCAATATCAACCCCATTTAGAAAACCACACTTCTTTCTAACATTTTCCATTTGTACCTTGACCAGTTTAGTTTCCATGATGAAGACCACTTGTGAATTGTACAATTTCAGCACATACCGAAACCTTCTAATAGCTTGTAGACTTTCCAATCTACAAATATTCCAACTGAAGAATTTCATTGCGACTGGTCAGCTTGTCCCTTAGTAACTGCCGATATAACGTGACTTTTTTCCAACAAACCTCTTCCTTACGACTAAGGACCCCACCTCTTCCCATTCCTTAAACTTATCACTCTCCCTTTTAGGCCTCTTCTTTCCATCACCACCCTCTATCACATATATTGCCAAATCTTGGTCCATGTCTACTCGACCTTGTAAATTCGATTGAATCCCTTCCACATCCAGATTTCAATTAAGGCCCCCTTCTAAATTCACCCCCAATATGGGGTCAATACGGCCTCTCAACCCTCCACCATTCTCTTATTCCCTTTTGCTTCTACCCAACTTAGCCCCTTTGTAATTATTCCCCCATCTTGTCTCTCTCCCCCCTCTCCCCTCAACCATACACTGTCCATCGCAAATATTCTTCTAGATTGATCTCTTAAAGATAGGTCCCACCCTATCTCAGCTACTTCAAACCCTAGATCCATCTTCGCTTGATAGAAAGAATCATTTGACCTAGTCGACCACAAAAGAAACAGAATAAAGTTAATCTTTCATATTTAAAACTAACAAACAAGCAAGCCTTGGATGAAACTAAAACCTTCTTCGTCCTTCTCAAAGGGCGCCTCACATCCATCTGTATCCTCATACGAAGATGATTTTGCACCCTTCTACCTAGATTTGTGCCATCATATTCTAAGAACTTCCCAATGAGGTCCCCCATTTGTCTCGCTAGCGCCTTAGAAAAATACCCCGGAGGCACATCATGAATTTGAACCCAAAAATTTACAAAGATTAGATGCATCTTCAGCAAATCCTCTCCTTCCCCTCCTTCCCTAAAATGACGAACCAGTATTAAATGAATGTTAGAAGACCACGAAGATCCTTTCATCACTCTCTCTAGATCCATCCTATGAAAAAATCTAAACAAAAATATTTTCTCACCTAAATCTGAAATTTGAACCCCTTTAACTGGATGCCAGATATTTGCCATTATGTTTCTCATCGCTGGAAAATGTATAACACTTGCTGTTAAAAAATACCCTACTAAACATAATTCCTCTTTCTCATAAACTGGATCCGGCCTTTTTTGCACCTAAACAACTCCTCTTCCTCATCGTCCAATGATAATGCAACAAAACCTCTTTCCATTCCCTTATTTCACCCACACAAAACGTCCTCAAATTTAAAGAAATCAAGCAATTAATCTTGACGGCACCACCCAAAAAACTTAGAAAAAAACCACAAAAAACACATTGAAACCCTAAAAGAAACAAGAACCTGGTAGATGTAGCAAACAGAGACGTGTAAGGAAAGCAGGCCTAACTTAGTTAAAATGAACTAATTTTTAGCTGATGATTTCAAATAAACAATAAAAAACAATTTAATAAAATGTGTATTTAAATATTTTATATTTTTCTCAATTAAATAATAAAATCTTATAATCCAATTAAATGAAATTAACATAATCCAATAATATATCCAGTAATGTGCTAAATACTAGACATACTAAGTTTATCAATTATGATTATATCATAGACTTATTTGTTGAGTTCAAGCAAATCCTTTAAATGTCAAGTTACACGAAAGTCGACTCGATATTTAAAAAGATTTGAATTAACATATAAAATTTTTAAAAGAATAGCTTAAAAAAGTAGATGCATTTTAAAAAAATCTTAAATAATTTTTTTATTATCTTTTAATGATTAAAGTATTTTTATGTTTATTTTATAGTTGATAAAAATTAATTTTTTTGGATTTATAGCTACTTTTTTTAATAATGTCATCTAAAGTTCAAATAAAAATTATCTTTTCAAGAGTGTAATGTGCCTTATCATTATACCTAATACTAATTTATTGATAAATTTATTAATACTCGAGTTTATGCCATTATGAAAAAAAGGGAAAAAGAAAGAAGATAAAAAGATAATTTCTTCAAGCAATGAGGGCATGACATCTGAGATTCTCAAGGTGAAGCCTAAAAGCAACTCACTCCTCCTCATTAACAATATCCGTTTACAATAATATCAAAGTTTGAAAAAATATATATAAATCATAAACTTCTAGTATTAGATTTTTTCTAAACACATTTGTTGAGTCCAAACTATTTCTAAAGTAAAAGAAAAAGCCTTTTTTCGTATGGCAGTAACAATATGCTCAAGCCAAAAAGGTAACAACGACGGTGATGATAGGGAAAAACCAAAAAGCTAAAGCTAAAAGGACATTATTCCATTTCTACATACTAATTTACTACCTTATTCCCATCCAAAAATAGTGTAAAATTTTCAAGAACAAACTTTTAACCTTTGTGAATAGGACCACCAATCCTACTATAAGGTTCTCAAAAATTACATTTTTCGAATTTGAATGCTGATTATTGAAGGTGAACAAAATATCACTTATGCTCTAAGCCCATCTATTATATATATAGTTTAAGATATTTTGATATTCGATAATTATATTGAGTTCTCACTAAATTTAAAATCAAATTAGATCGAATCTCTAGGTAATGGGCAAAGCTCTTCTAACATTGGTTTCTTTAAGCTCAGTGATGGTTTTTAACATTGGTTTCTTTAAGCTCAGTGATGGTTTTTTAAGTGGTAAGTAAAACTTTATTTTCATTTATAGCTGTGGTCTAAATACAATTAGTATTTTACTTCGTTTGAAGTGTTTGTTTGAGTTTATTGGGTTCTCGTAGTAATCAAGGTTTTTAGAACTTGACTGGTAGTTGAATCGTTCAGGCTATTTGTTTCCGGTTTAATTGGATTGTTTGGTTCAATCAAATAAATTATTAAAAAAATAAGAAAACTTATCCAATCGATTTTGTAGTTCAATTCATGTCAATTCGAGGGTTGATGGGCGTCGAAACCACCAAATATAAATTCCTACTACAAATATAACAGTAAATTGAAATGTAGAGAAATAGGGTCAAATCCATAAGGACTGGTTATCTAATTTCGCCTTTTCTTATGACCAGATTCACTGTCGCGGTCACAATCGTGCCCACAACTTGTGCGTAGTAGTGCTGAAAAAAAAATAAAAATGGGGGGTTTAAATTGATTAAGATAATAAAATAAGGAAATATGAAGTGTAATAAAATAAAATAAAAACAAATTTGAAAATGCAAAAATAAATTTAAGAAAATAAAATAAATTGGTAAATAAAATATTTTTAAGCTTAGCCTTAGCCTTGGTGTACTCTGATCTTGAATCGATCCTTGAAACAAATTTTCCCTTCTAAGCGATATGCTGGTTATAGCAACCGAAGATCCCTCAAACTGCAAATCGATCGTTGTCGAATTTTCAACCACGTGGCATGTACCCGTAATTTAAGACTCCAATAGCCTTGTGATCTAAAAAGCCCAACTCGAATTAACGGCCTCAACCATGTGGGTCGTTTAAATACGATCACTATCTCCCTTGACGGAATCCAACTAACTTTTTTCAACTGAACGCGCCAATTTGTTCGCAGGATTTTGAATACAACACCGCCAACTCAACTTCCCAACTGTACGCCAAACGATTCCAACCCAACGCGTGCTTTTTGAATTGAAATTGAATCAACTTTGAGGAACAAATTTGTACTATCCTGTATATCGAAGAGATAGCGAATACCAAATTACAAAGTATTTAGCGTGGGTTCATATCTCATGATTACTTTATCGAAGTGATAACCGGGCCAAGGTTAAAAAAGGATTTAGTTAATCATGAAAAGAATCATAATAAATGGTTTAAATGGAATTACGGAAAGCGGAAAGGAAAAGGGCCTTGGAAGGTAATTAAACTTAAAGTTGAAAGTAAAAGAATTTTTTTTTTTTTGAAAGAATAGATAAAAGAAATTTTTTTTTGAAAGAATAGAATAGGGGTGTTCAATTGGTTGTAGCCAATAGGTATTTTATACACACCTTTAGTGCTAAAATTTAGCTAGGTTTATCCTAAATATTATCACTAAATAATTCTAGATATTATCACTAAATAATTCAAAATTTAAAAATCGAATTTAAACTAGAATTTAAGCTAGTTATAGAGTTGTAAAAATATCAAAATTCCTTTAATATTTATCTAGCCACTTTTAAAAAAAATCTTCAACCCTTCAATCTTTATCCAATTATCTTTGAATCTTCAATCTTTCAATCAAGCCCTCCTCTTTGCTTCTTCTTTTTTTTTTTTTCCAATTTGGCCCATTTTTGTAAGAGTTTGAATTCAGCACACCAACTTCACTCCTAATAAGAAAAACCTAAATTTAATAGCATTTTATTTGATAATTAGTCAAAAATAAATACATTAAAAATACGAATTTATCTTGCTATCAAATTTAATAACATTTTATCCGATAATTAACCAAAAATAAATACATTAAAAATACGAATTTATCTTGCTACCAAATTTCCCCCTACTTAGCCGATGCTTGTCCTTAAGCATGATATCCACTAAAAATAATTTGACAATCCTTTTCAAAATCAAAACTCCCTTTCCTAGTCAAGTATACATCAAACAATTAGGTGAATCAAAAATAAACAATTGCTAAACTCAATCAATAAGCATTTTATAAAATCCCAAACAGCATGTCAAACTCAACTATTTCACTAAATTTAGACTCAATCAAACATGCGAAACGGTCATACCCAATATATGTTTTTATTTATATATATACATTTTTTATTTTTATTTTTTTCAAACGTAGTCAAGTCTTTTGACGCGAAGTGAGATGACAACCAAGCACCTCACCCCAGTTACTCAACCCGACATGTTCTCTTCATTTATTTTTAACGAATTCGAGACATAACCAAACTTTTTTACGCGAAATAAGATGACAAACCAAGCACCTCATCCCGATTACTCAATTTCATATGGCCCTAATCGATTTATTTCAAGGTATCTCAGTTAGCAGAGTGTTACAAGTTTCGGCTTGTCACCAAACTTTTTTACGCGAAATGAGATGACAACCCAAGCACCTTATCCTGGTTACTCAACTTGGTCACATTTCCGAATCTTCACTCTTAACCAAGCTATAAGCAAATTTATTTATTTATTTAAACGAGTACTTTCATTAAGCAAGTTCAACAAAACCAACAATTTTCATGAAATATCGATTAAGGCATAACATTTTTAATTCTACAAAATATTCATTAATCAAGCAAGTAATAGTTATTCATGATTCACTCACTTATTTAAGTAAACTAAACATAAGAATTAGAGGTTTATTTCTGAAATGAATTAAAAAATTATTCTTAGCAAAATACATGCAAAAAGAAAGTATCTTATTATGTTATGAACCCCTCTACTTAGCCCACATTGCCCCAATATGCTAAAAGAATAACAAGAGTGAAGAAAACTATACTCCCCGTGTATATTTAATGGGCTGGAGGACGGTGGAAGTGACCGCTTTGCAAAACAATAAGGATGCTTGAGATGTTGGCTTTTATTATTTCGAGGTGAGCTTCAATGCGATAAAGTTGTTTGTCTACAGCTGAAGGTGGTTGCTCCTAGAAAACAATACGATCAAATGGATTAAAATAATATTTTATTTAATTCTCAAACTAAACTAGAATTCAAAATTAAATTAAATAAATAAAATAAAAATAAATGTGGGTTGCCTCCCATAAAGCACTTTTGTTTAACGTCGTTAGCTCGATGACCTAAGTGTTATTCATTTGGTTTCTCAAGAATTAAATCTTCCATTATGTGCACTTGGAATTCCTCATTTATTGGTGGATTAAGGCGTCTTTGAGCTTCTCCCTTCGGATTTTCCTTTTCCTTTATCAGAATCTTTAAATGTTCCTATAACGATTTGAGTTCTAGTTTCGAAGCCTGCAAAATAGAAGGCAAGAGTTTAATTTTAGAAGGAGAAACTTCAAAATATTTACCAATAGAATAACGGTTTCACGAATTGGTTCTTTGAATATCATTAACTCCTTCAATTTATCCATCGTATTGAAGTCTAAACTCTTGCAAAGTACAGTTTGTAACCCATCATCTTCATGATACTTAAAATGAAATTTCGTTAGTGGTTCAATAATATCAACACTGGAAATATTCGACATTGTATTGGGTTGACCCATCGCCTCATAAACATTAAATTTTACCACATCACCGTCAAATTCCATAGTAAGGGTTCCATTTTGAACATCAATCTTTGTACGTGCGGTACTTAGGAACAGTCTCTCGAGTAGAATATCAAAAGCGTTTCTTGAATGTTTATCCTCTATATTAATGATGTAAAAATCTGAAGGAAAAATTGATTTATTTACCTTTACAAGGACATCTTCCAGCACCCCTTCTGGATATACACATGACCTATCTGCCAATTGAATAATCACCATTGTCTCCTTCAAAGGACCCGTGTTTAACAATTTAAAAATAGATAAAGGCATTATATTAATAGATGCTCCCAAATCACATATGGCTTTCTTTATGCCAATAGTACCTATTTTACAGGATATAGAAAACATACATTGGTCCTTACACTTAGGCGGGATTTTCCTTTGTAGCACTACAAAAACATTTTCTCTCACATTCACCCATTCATTTCCTTGGAGCTTCTTTTTGCTGGTACACAATTCTTTCAAAAATTTTGCATAGCATGGAACCTATTTAATTACATCAAATAAATGAATATTAATTTCTACCTTTCGGAATGTCTCAAGGATTTCTTTTTCCTCTCGTTCCTTTTTAACTTGGGCAAGCCTTCCAGGGTATGGAGGAGGTGCAACAAATGGTTTATTAGGCGCCGGCTCAGTGGGAGCTGTTCGTTTGGCTTCCTGTTCAACGTCATGGTCACGATTCATGCTTGGCACTAGTTTTGAATCTTTTCCATCCTTTACGATCACAACATTTGCATTTGGACGTGGGTTTAACTCGGTTTGAGATGGTAATTTTCCTTAGTTATCCAAACGACTAACCGTAAGAGCTACCTTACTTATTTGTTGATCCATTCCTTAAAGATGCTCTTTAGTCTTTTGTTAGAACTTTTCGGTGCTAACGACTAGCCTTTCTACTATGGTTTCGAGAGATGACTTTGGAGGTTGATACTGTTGAGGTGGAGGTGGTCTTGGTTGATATGGTTGATTGTATCGAGGGTTCGACCCATAGTTTAGATTTGGGTGGTCCCTCCACCCTGAATTGTACATATTTGAATATGGATTATAGTGCCTTTGAGGAGGCCCTGGGAAGTTTCTAATGGTATTTACTTGTGCAGTTGTGTCTTCAAGTAAAATCGAACATGAGTCGATAGGATGATCAGGCTTAGCACAAATCCCTCACAACCGAGCTAGATTCGTCTGTACTGCAAGCATATTTTTAACCACATTAGTAAGTTCATCAATCTTATTTACTATGGAATGAGTACTTAGCTCATGAACCCTTCTCGTAGGTTCCATAGGTGGTCGATATTATTGAGAATTTGTAGCCATAATCGAAATTAATTCCTTAGCTCTTTGGGGAGTCATGTTCACAAGAGCCCCTCCACTGACAGCATCAATCATCTCTATTTCCATTGGGAGTAACCCCTCGTAGAAATACTGTAAGAGCGACTGTTTAGACAGGCCATGTTGTGGGCAACTTGCCCACAACTTCTTATATTGTTCCCAATATTCATAGAGTGACTCTGCTTCTTTTTGTTGTATTCTGACTATACTTCTCTTTAATTTAGCTGCTCGAGCCGCTGGGAAAAACCTGTTAAGAAACAATCGAGACATATCAATCCAAGTATTAACAAACCTCATAGGTAAATAAAACAATCATTCTTTAGCAGAGTCAGCTAATGAAAAAGGAAAAGCTCTTAGTTTTATTTGATCTTCAATTACTCCTTCTGGTTTCATGCTTAGAAACCATGTGGAACTCTTTTAGATAAGTATGGGGGTTCTCATTTTTCAAACCACGAAAAGTAGGCAATAAATGTATTAATCCCGACTTTAACTTAAACGGTGTTTCGCCCGCTGGATAAGTTATGCATAATAGTTGTTGTTCGTCTGGTGCAGCTACAAGTTGACGTATAGTTTGATCTGCCATGTCGTCTAAATCTTCGGATGAGTAAATATCTTCGGTGAAAAATCCTTCTTCAAAGTTGGGTTGTGGTTGTTTACCACGCCGAATAGCTTCTCTTCGAAGTGTTCGAACCAACTTTTCTATTTTTGGTTCAAATGCTAGAGTCCCTGATTCTGACCTGGTCATAAAGAAAACAAAAAAAAATTAGAAATTTTTACCAATCCTCGGCAACGACGCCAAAGTTTGATGGGTGTCGAAACCACCAAATATAAATTCCTACGACAAATATAACAATAAATTGAAATACAAAGCAGTAAGATCGAATCCATAGGGACTGGTTATCTAATTTTGCCTTTTCTTATGACCAGATTCATTGTTGCGGCCACAGTCGTGCCCACGACTTGTGCATAGTAGTGCTGAAAAAAAATGGGGGGGTTTAAATTGATTAAGATAACAAAATAGGGAAATATGAAGTGTAATAAAATAAAATAAAATAAAAATTCGAAAATGCAAAAATAAATTTAAGAAAATAAAATAAAATGGTAAATAAAATATTTTTAAGCTTAGCCTTAGCCTCGGTGTACTCTGATCTTGAATTGATCCTTAAAATAGATTTTCCCTTCTAAGCGATAAGCTGATTATAGCAATCAATGTTCCCTTAAACCGTCAACTATTCCTCTCATAATCGATCCCGGTATCACTTGCAAATCAACCCTTGTCGAATTTCAACCACGTGGCACGTACCCGTAATTTAAGACTCTAATAGTCTTGTGATCTGAAAAGTCCAACTCGAATTAACGGTCTCAACCGTGTGAGTCGTTTAAATCCGATCACTATCTCCCTTGACAGAATCCAACTAACTTTTTTCAATTGAACGCGCCAATTTGTTCACGGGATTTTGAATACAGCATCGCCAATTCAACTTCCCAACTATATGCCAAACGATTCCAACCCAACACGCACTTTTTGAATTGAAATCGAATCAACTTTGAGGGATAAATTTATACTATCCCATATACCGAAGAGATAGTGAATACCAAATTGTAAAGTATTTAGTGTGGGTTCATATCTCACGATTACTTTGTCGAAGTGATAACTGGGATAAGGCTAAAATGGTTTTAGATAATCATTAAAAGAATCATAATAAGTGGTTTAAATAGAATTATGGAAAGTGGAAAGGAAAAGGGCCTTGGAAGGTAATTAAACCTAAAGTTGAAAGTAAAAGAAAAAAAAATTGAAAGAACATAATAAGGGTGACGCATGAAGGGGAAAGAAAAAAATTTATTAAATCTTAAAGGCAAAATTGTGTTCAATTGGTTGTAGTCACTAGGTATTTATACACATCTTTAGTGTTAAAATTTAGTTAAATTTTTCCTAAATATTATCACTAAATAATTCGAAATTTAAAAATTGAATTTAAACTAGTTACAGAGTTGTAACAATATAAAAAATCTTTCAATCTTTATCCAACCACTTTTTAAAAAAAATCTTCAATTCCTTTGATCTTTATTAAATCATCTTTGAATCTTGAATCTTTCAATCAAGCCCTCTTCTTTGCTTTTTGTTCCAATTTGGCCCCTTTTTGTAAGAGTTTGAATTCAGCACACCAACTTCATTCATGATAAGAAAAATTCAAATTTAATAACATTTTATCCGATAATTAGCCAAAAATAAATACATTAAAAATACGAATTTATCTTACTATTAAGGGTCAACAGATTCAACCCTTATTCTAAGTTAGTACCTTGAGCAATTCTCGATTTAGCTAACTGATTCAATCTAATCCTAAAAAAGAGTGATAGTAATATTTTTGATATTGAAATTTACTAATCTTTTGATTAATTTTTCTCATTAGAGTTACCCTCCAATAAAATTCAAACCTTTAAAAGGGGTGGAGCATTTTTTTCCAATTAACACAAAAATATTAAATATTGATTAAAAGAAGAATCCATGGAGATATATAATGTGTGTGAGAGAAAGAGATAGGGTTGGACATATTATTTTGTCCATATTTGAGGGTAACCAAAAACAGGAATAAAACTCTTAAGAGCCATTAAAAAAACATGATCTAATAATAATGGTTTTATTGAACATCTTAGACTAAATCTTGTTGAGTTGTTTTTATGTGAAGGAAATCCTTGTGGTTGGATGCTTTAATTTGTTCACACTTAATTAATTAAACTGGGTTTAATTTGTTCATTCTCTAAAAGCAAAGATTTGTACATCTCATTTAATTATATTATTTATCCAAACTTTAATGTTTGACCTTTACAAGCCTCCATTCATGTCAAACCCCAAACTCAGTCACATTTTTCAATTTTAATAAACATCACTCATTTCCGATTCACAATAAGCTGTTTATTAATCAATATCCAGACTTTTGCATTTTATATTATTGAGGGGACGGACAGCCCCCTCTTTTTTATTATATTTGCAGGTCATCTTTGGGGTGGAATTGGTAATGTTAGTTTGAAGATATTAGAATTTAGCCATTTGTCACTTTTATGCTCATAAAACGCTTCATACTCTAGGATTTCAACATTATAATATCAATTCAACAAAAATATTTTCTTGTAATTTAAGCAGCCAACACACAGATTTAACTGCGGGTTGTTGGCAATGATCAGTTAATTAATATAATAGTGCTTCGTCAAGGACCAAGGTAGGCAGGGATTTCGGTCTCTTAGAATTAAAATATTATCCTTTTACTTCTTTCAATATTTATAATGTTTTAATTTAATTTGATGTAAACATTTTTTACTCTTCTTAAAATTTAAATTTTAATTATCCTCTCTCCAAAAACAAAAATATTTATAGTTTAATCATTTGAAAATTGTAAAATTTTATATTAATATAACAATAAAATTATATTTTCAGCTCTATCAAATATTTATAATTCAAATTCGGCCCCTCTCAAGTACTTGTTGACAACAACTTGTTAGCACTAGTTTTCTAAAGCTCCATATCATTAGCTCTACGGGTTTTTTTTTTGGTAAACTATAAAAATAGTTATTTTTGTTTGCTTCATATTACATTTTTGTCATTTATGCTTGAAATGTTACGTTTTAGTCACTTACGTTATCGTTTTGTTACGAAGTGATCACTCTACTGTTAAGCTCCGTTACCTCCCTAACAGGGTCCTACGTGGCAATCCAAATGGATATTAAATGCCAACTTGGATTCCTACGTGGCAGTCCAAATTAAATTTATTTAATTAAAAACCTATTTTCATCCCATCAATTGAATATCCAAGTTAGCATTCAAAATCTATTTGGACTACCATTAGAGAGGTAACAAAGTTTAACGGTAGAGCGACCATTGTGAACAAAACGATAATGTAAGTGACTAAAACATAATACTTTTAACATAAATGACTAAAATGTAATCTGAGACAAACAAAAGTGACTATTTTTATAGTTTACCCCTTTTTTTGATAAATCATAGGTGTGTTAATTTGTTTTGCTATTTGAAACTAATCTTATTTAAGTTAGGAGTGATATTCAACTAAATTCGAACTCAATCCAATTATTGTATTTCTTTAAAAACATAATGCTCCCACCCTACTTATGCAGAATGTGACAAAAGACAATGTGCATTAATGCAATTTAAAAACTCCATAACTATTCAAAACATTAAGGAGTTATTGTTTTACAAAATATGATTTAGAGACTCATATCTCCTAACTTAACAATAACTTTAACTTTTATTACATTCACTACTTTTAATTTCATTTTTCGATTTTCTATTAAACTTCAAACTCTTACTTTTTCTCTTAAAATATTTATTTTCCTACAATTACTATAATAATTACCACCACCATCTTTTTAACCAGTTACAACCTTCATCACAACAACCTATCACCATGCCTATTTTTTTTCAAGGTCCACTCCAATATTCCTCTTTGTCGTCTCCTTAGGGATACCTTTAAGCTTTACTAATGTTTCAACGTTTTCTCACTCAAATAAGTTCATAAACTTGAAATTCATTATTTCAGAAAAGAAAAAGAAATTGTCACCAATAGTAAAACATTGATTCAAGGTTAAGTTTTTCCTCTCTTTTTATAATTTTCAAGCAAGAAAAGAACTGTTGTGGACAGTGAGTAGCACTCGATGATAATAATAGGTAGGGAGAATCTCAGCCACGAGCGGAAAAAAACAAAGCATAATAAAGCAAGAGTTAGATAGATAGATAGATAGAGTAAGCAAAGTGAAGCATATGTGCAAAGCCCCCCCCCCCCCTCCCCATCTTCTTTTTTTTTTTTAACTTCTTTTTTTTCTTTTTTTTTCCCTATCAAGTCGTACGAAAGATACCATGCCCATTTCGTATATTATTTTGGTTAAAATCTTTCATAAGTCCCTTTACTTTTATAAATTTTAAATTTAGTCTTTGTACTTTTATTTATAGGAATTTATTTTTTTTTATTTTTCAGATTTCAAACTTCAAGTTCATTACAACACTATTTTTTGTACTATAAAAAAATAAATAAGACCAAATTTGTAACAGAGTCAAGGGACTAAAATTTTGAAAATAAAAGTACATGAATTAAATTCTAAATTTATGAAGAGTACAGAAAATATCTTCTAAGTTCCTATATTATAAGGACTGAAATGGATTAATTTATTTTTTTTTTACTATAGAAAAAAATCAAACAATACCAAATTTGTAACAGAATTAATAATTATTGTTTAAAAAATAACATTTTTTTTTAGTTCAACTCTAGATCATAAAGAATTTCATTTGTTGAAGGATAAAGGTTTTCAAAAGTATTAACTTTGTTAAATAATAAATAATATTTTTAAATAGAAAATATTAATTTTATCAAAATTTAGTCTTATTTTGATTATTTTAATAATATATGGACTAAATTGATATATTTAAAAAATAAATTTAATTGGATGATTATAATAGAGGGACTTACCAATTACTTTTATCTAATTTTCATACATTAATTTAAGCCTAGAATGTATTAGTTCATTTTGCCAATGACCTTCAAATCTCCATATTTGCATCCCATTAAAAAATAAAAAATAAAAAATTCGACCCATAATTATGATTGTTCATGAAATCACTTTTAAGAAATTATATTCGAATTTTATTTACATATTATCCTAAACAAGGATGTAGTTAGAGGGATAGAGAATGACCTTAGCCCTCTTTAGCTAAAGGGTATAATATCTCTTTTAATCCTTTTTAGTTATGAAATATTTAATTAAAATCCTTTTTAAATAAAATTTTAAACTTTTCCCTGAAACTTTTAAAATATTATTTTGGCCTCTCTGATAATGAATTGCTAGCTTTGCCGCTGTTTGTAAACTACAAGTTAGTTTGTGATGAAAAAATGAAAGAAGAAAATGGTGGGAAAATATGAGGAGGAGGAAGAGAAGCAACCGGGCCGCTAGCTTTCATTCCATGAATGTCCAATCTATATTCAGGATTTTATTCCACGCCATTATTTGGTAGGTATATATGGAAAATGGAACCCTATGCTATATAGAGCTCACCTGGATTAGTACGCCTCATTATTAAACTATAATAATTAAACATTTTATTTTTATGATGATTGAGTTTTTGCTCGATTGATATGAATATATTATCAATGTAAAAAAATATAATTTCGAATATATTAAAATATATTATCCTCATATTTATGAGTTAAAAAACGAATTGTGAGCAATTTAAATTATTTAAAAATAAATAAAAAATATTTTTTAAACAGTAAAATAAATTATATGAAAGGATTTAAGTGATTTAAACTTGGCCCGGCCCAAACTAACAGTAAACACCTCTAATGTACACTGATTCAGTCAAGCCGAATGTCATATCAGGCATGCAATTTGGTAGATTAGATTCCACTAGGCAAATTTCTGTTACAGAATTCACTAGCAGGACAACAACTTATTGTTATTATTATTATTATATATATATATATATATATTGCATATTGGCCAAATATATATGTAGCATTATTATTATTTGGTCTGATATATAGAGTATTATTCTTATTATTGTTATGCCCCTTTTTCCCCCTTACTTTTGCTGGTTGGTCATGCGTTTTTCCTTTTTCCTAGGAGTGAGTTTTAAGTTTTGACTGAAAATTGCATAATCAGAATTGGAGGACTTAATGAAAAGATACACCATAGAGTAAATGAGAAGCTTCCTTTTTTTCTATAAATAAAAATCCATTTAAAAAATAGATTTTTTCATAGGTTAGGTAACCTATCCAATTCATTTAACTTAACTCGAATTTATATTAAATAATTTTAAAATATATAAATTTTTTAATTTACTCTAAATTTATATTAAAATTGATCCGATAGAACCCGACCCAATCCATAAATATCTTTATTTAGTAGCTTTTACACTTTCTAATTAAGATTCCAAAACCTATTAAGCTTTATTTTATGCCATGTTGTTTTGATCCTTCAAGTGCCTGTTTTTTTCCTTTCCTGTCTACATCAAACCCTCCTTCAATTCCCTCTTTATATGTATATATATTGGGTTCTTTCATTGCCTTCTCTTAGCTTATAAATCTAAACTACCCTTTATTAGATTCTTCAAACAAGTTGTTTCATTTCATAAACAATTCGTTCATTCATATTATCTACCCCCATTTTCATCTCAAAGCAATTCGTATCAGCTGTAAAAAAGAAGGCCATCTCCATGACTGGGAAAAGAAACCAAACCAGCCCCGTCGGCAGCCCATCGTCCGGCAACATATCCGACAGTTCTTCTAAAGAACAAGATCGGTTCCTCCCCATAGCTAACGTGAGTCGGATAATGAAAAAATCCCTCCCCGCCAACGCAAAAATATCCAAAGAAGCCAAAGAGACAGTGCAAGAATGTGTGTCGGAGTTCATCAGTTTCATCACCGGCGAGGCTTCCGATAAGTGTCAGAGGGAGAAAAGGAAGACCATAAACGGGGATGATCTGTTGTGGGCAATGACGACACTGGGTTTCGAGAATTACGTGGGTCCTCTCAAGGTTTACCTCAACAAGTATAGGGAAACCGAAGGGGAGAAGAATTCCATGGCTAGGCAAGAAGACCATCACCATCACCATCACCATCACAATCAATCACCCACATCGTACGGTTTGATCAGCCATGGTGGGGCTAATGAATTCAACAATGTAAATGCGGGTATATCGTCGTCGGCTAACGCTACCGATCATTTCCAGGGGTATAACAGTGGTGGTGGGGGATTCTTTTCGCTAGGGTCTCACCCGCAGAGTTATGGAGATCATGGTAGAAGAGGGATCGATGGTTATGGAGAGAATTTGATGGCAGCTGCAGGTGGTTTTAACACAAGCAGGATCGGAGAAAATGGTGATGGAAATGGTAATAGAACCATGGCAGCCCACTTTCACAGGGTTGACTGGTAGTAGTTTGAAAACTCCAAAGATACAAATATATATATATATAATTATATATAAGTTGAAGTTAATTTTTCTTTGTTTAATTTTGATTAACTACGGAATGACTGTATTTAAAGGTTTATTAGAAGTTGTGTTAATAAAGTTAATGTTAAAATGCAGAGTTAATTAGTTGGTATAGAATCTGAGTTTTAGCTTTTCATTTTATATAAAAACGAAAGTTGGTGAGAGTTTGGAGTTAGAAAGATGAATTCTAACATGAGATTGGGATGCCCAAATGGGAAGCAGAAATTTTAGGGTCAGTAAATGGAGTTGGTTTAGGGCAGTTTGAGAAATTATTTGCCTTTCTTTTGTTAGACAAAATCTCCTCTTCTCTTGTTCTCAACTAATTTTGCTATTATCAGCTTTATTATAACATTTTCACATTTGCCTTTTAATCTATAAACAATTAAGATAATTTGAAGTTTTAAATATTGAATTTAAATTATAAAATCAAATATAATTTATACTAGAAATTAGTAGGAATTAAAGGAGAGATCCTATAATTCATGTCTCAGAGTTCATAAAAAAATTTATTCTAGAAATTTTATTGAATAAATTGATTAAAAAATCAAAAGTAAAGATAAAACTGTTTAACATTCTTTTTTGGCCATAAAAAGTATTTAAAATAATTTAATTTTAAAATTTAAAATTACAATAATTTAATGAATTCTCTATAATAATAAGTAGATTCCTATCTAGATCTATTTATGGGTCGGGTTAAGACCAAATAAAATTCTAGATCCGTTCGATAGGTATGGGCCCGACTTGAAAAACAGGTTTAATTTTTGTCCAAACCCGATTTAGATAATAGATGCTAAACTTGGGCTCAGCCCGTATTAATTATTTTATTTTTTTATATAAATAAATTAAAATATATAATACATTAAAAACATTAAAATAAAGTTCTCACCAAATTGAAAATAATTTTTAAAAAAATTTTTATACTTAAAACTTAACAACCAAATGCGTTTAAAATAATAATAAAAAATTCTTACTTGAGGCTCGATTCGTTTTTTAAACAAACTTTTTTTTTTTTTACTTAAACTCATTTTACAAATTTATATTTTTATACAAACCTTCGGGAGTCATCCCAAGTATGTACAAGCTATTGCATATTAACATCATCCACTCTATTAATACTCTTTCCCCACAATGGAGCTTGTACAGTGTCCTGAATATAACCCAAAATAAAAACCTCATTGACTTGAAAAGATTAGCATAGCCAACAAAGTACTTGCTACCAATTCATTGTACTTTTTTGAATACAACAATGATTAAGTACCTTTTCCTAAATTTTCTTTGAGGATTGATACTCAAAAGAAAAGATGGTTTCTTGTTTCATCTCCCTACAATCTCAATTTAGTGAATCAAATGCTCTCTGAATGAGCCATCAAAATGTTGTAAGTGATGAACAGAGGCACTCTGATTGAGGGGATAATGTCTAAAACAAAATTGTTTTATCATTTAAGTTGTCTTAGAAAAGTAAGAAGTAAAGCAGGTCCTGGGGTTTTATTGCTTTCTTGCAAAAAAACATACAAGCCTTAATCTCATCACTAGTTATTTATAATTATATAAATAAAAGATATATATATATATTTTTTTTTTAATTTGACATTCAAACAGTTTTGGAAAGTAATTTTTTTTATTTGATTAGAAAAAACAGTTTAAATCCAAAAAATGATCGTTGGGGTTTTTTTATATATATATATATTATAGATTTTAACACTATTTATTAAAATAGATTTTAGGCAAAGTTATTTTTAAAAATATTTATTTGGAAGAATATTTCAATACTTATGAGACTCAAAGTTTAGCATAAGTTTGTAATTATTGAATTATTTTGGTATTAGGGGGGACAAGAAAAAGAATATTTGATGATAAGTTTGACTTTAGACTTCAACACCCATGGATATCAAATTTCGTTTTATCTATTAACTTTGATTGATGTCGAGTTCTGTTTTTTATATTTTCATTTGTAGACATCTTTCTTCCATTTTGTTTTAGATGAGTGAAAATTGAAAATTTCCTATAATACCACATAGTATTTTAGGTGTCTTTTATACTCATGCTTTCATCTATAAATAGAGTCAAGCTCTCAACAATTTTCTTAAAACTTTTAGGACTTTTTTCCCATTGAAGTAACACTATGAGTGAATTTATAGTTAAAGTTTTGCTTTTTTATATATTTAGAGAGAGAGAAAAAAAAAATATTAAGCTAAACTTTACATCAATAAAAGCTAAAGTCTATTTAAATAAATAAAATTAACTCATCGATATTAATGAAAATTGAGGTTAGTAAATAAAATACAACTAGATGTCAAATAAAATTCGATATCCATAAGTGTCGAGATCTTAAGTTAACATTTTTCATATTTACAAAAATATTTAATAATTAAAAGATTTATACTAAACTTGACATGGAATATCAAATTTTTCTTAAAAAGTTGATTAAAAAAATTGTGAATGTTGAAGTCGAAAAAAAAGCTAATTATGAAATAAATAATAATAATTGAAGAGGCAGGCAAGGCACCGAACCGATCCTAGCTTTTAAATTGAATGACAGCAAAAATATTGGATGGATTTGTTAAAACAGCTTCTATAACACGGTTAGACGAATGTTCTCACGGCGTCGTTTCAAACGCCGCTTCTCACTTCTACCTTTTTTATTATGCCCAGGGCACTGTTTCTGGAAATTCCGTACGTTTTCCCCCAATGGACACTATGCCTTCTTCTTCTTCCCCTCTTTCTCTGCAACCTAACGGATCCTCCGCGTGCGCGTCCATTATTCCATACAACCATGATTCGAATCCAACACTCGATAATCATATTCCATCTTCGAAGCCCCTCATCAGAAAGAAGAGGAGGAAAACTGTTGACAGAGATGCACCCTCATCTTCTTCTTGCTCTGCTTATTCCTCCTCTGTTCAGAAAGGAATGCGTTTGTCGTCTAAACGCCGGAATCTTAGGGTTCGGTTCGGTCCAGTTCGGCGAGCCGACGTTCGTGACGTTGACTCCATTGCGCTTCCTCTAGGAATGTCCTTCGCGGCCGTTGTTGCTCAGGTTCGATCAAGTTTCATTCTTTTCTTTCTTTTAAATATTTTAGCCCTAATGCTAGTCAGGAAATTGTAATGTATAGGTTCTCATTTGATAGAATTGTTGATAATTCAGTTGAATTTTCTGAACTTTTTTAGGGGACATTTTTAGAATTCTGGTGGAAACGTAGGTTTTTTATTTTGGGGGGGGGGATTTTTTAAAGTTAAATTCTCGTTTTTTATTTAACAATTTGGAAAAAAGGTTTTAATTCTTTTACATTGTGATTGTCTCTGCCCCCTAATATTTAAGTTTGTTGTGAATTTGGATTCGTATACGTTTAAATTTGTAACAGTTTATGCCACATTTATTGTTTTGATTATGCTTAGTTTTGGCCATTTGAAGATATCTTATGACATAGTCTTTATAGATGGCTGAGGTAGTGCATCAATAATGTTTGCAATTGCCTCAGGCAAAACGGAGTGCTAGGCTGATGTATCTCATTTTTGCCTGGCACATTGAAGCTTGAGTTGCAATATAGAGCTATATCTAGGCTATTGGTAAAAGCTAAGGCTCGCACATTTTCTCTGTTTGATTATAGCTTTAAAATAAGCAAACTTTGCCTTGCCTAGTTGGTTTGTTATCATGCAGTGGAGGGGTCAAGGTAGTTTAGATCCCTTCTCTGTTTTGGTCTTCATCAATTATGGCCAATTCTTTTTAAGAAAGCTGCATTTTTTAAAAGGCAATTCTTGCATTTTTCTTCAGTTTGTAAAGATCTCACACTAGTTTTGTTTGATTATGGCTGACATCAATCCTTGTAAATCTAGGTTCTGGAAAAGATAGATGTTACAAATGAAAGGCTGCCTCCTGATTATCTCTCACTGGTATGGTCCGAATTCTCTAACATGATGCTCATGATGGCTGGTTTACTTTACTGAAGTTAAAAAAGTTTCTTGCTTGCTAAAAAAGTTGGTCAATCTTCATGCTTGCAGATCTGCACTTCAGCTGTCAGAGAATCTTTAGCCAATGTAAGCTGGATTTTAAACTGCAGACTCATAGACTGACTCTGATTTTACAAGTTAAGTTTCCTCGTGCCTTTTTATGGGAATCACACCACCAATGATGCTTATAGAGGACATGCCTTTTTCTTCTATGGTCTACTTGGTTACAGGTTTTCGGAGACAAGTTTGATTGTTTTGCGAGGAATTTTGAGAAATCATTTGGAAGCACCTTGAGGACTCTTAGATTGATTAATGACTCATCGAAGCACAAGGAAAAGTATTCATCAAACTCCAATAATGTGGAAAGTTCTTCAGATGAAGCTACAAGCAGAAACTCATTTGACATAAAGGATTCTTACTCAGAAGTTGATCGGCCTTCTGTTTCAACTCAGAATCAATTGAATATCCATGAAGAGGTACAGGAGAATATCCAAACTGGGTCCCTGAATCGGGAACTTGTCATTCATGGACAAGTTAATCAACTGGCTTGCTTCAATCCAAGAACAGGTTCCGTTGCCGACCAGTCAGTGCGCAGCACAATCGAGAAATCTGTTATAGAGCAAGTTCGTTCTAATGATCTCAAGACATTGGAGCTTAGTCTTACTATGAGAAAGTTGAAGTTGAAAGAGGAACAGCTAGCTCTAAACTTTGATTCAAACCATCTGGAGAGATCAAAATTGGCAATGGGTATATCAAAGGCATCCTTTAAAGCTGAAAAGCTCAAGAACGAACTAGAAGACACAGGACAGGCTGAGTTGCTTAAAAAGTGCATCGATTGTCTTGTTGCTGGATTGCTCATCATGTCAGCTCTTCTTATGTATGGTACTTATGTTTACTCTTACAAAAGGATTACTGATGCTACATCATCTTGTAATCTTTCACTTGAGGTAAGGACGATCTCTTCCTGGCTTCAGTTGATCAATTTCCTCCCTTGATTTTCTTGTGTAATAGAAGCTCAGTGTTTTCCTTTCTTTTGATTTATTTGACTATTAGGTTAGGTGCCTTTTAATATTGATTCTTGTGTTTGGTTATCTCCTTAACTAGGTTCTGGAGCCCATGAAAAGTAATCCCTCAAAACACCATATGGAAGTTTCTCTTTTGGTTGCTGCTTTCTGAGTGAATTATCTAGTTGCTTACACTGTAGCTTCATGTGGAAAATTTACGTAGCCTTCTGGTCTGTAGGAATTAAGAATGTGGTTTTGGGGGGCAAATGATTGATGAGTGGTTCTGGAATTAACATGGTTGTTCAGTTGCCAAAGACTAGAATGGAGTGTAAGAAAACATTTTTGCAGAGACTGCCACCGTTTATCATATGGTGTTTGTCTTTCTAAATTTTGATAGCAATAATTTATCATTAGGTTTGATGCATGTATACATCTCCAACGTTCATCTGTTTCCTTTGTTCTGTTCTAGATAATTATCTGTTTGAATATTATCTCTTGACATTAAGTGCCTGATGATATCAGATCATTCATAATAAATTATTATCTGTTTGGGATGTTTCCCCTCTAAGGCTACTTTTAACGTTTCCAAAATATTTATATGATGCTTTCGTTGTTTTCCCAGGATAGCAAGTCTTGGTGGATCCCAAAGCAAGTGTCATCTCTCAATATAGGGTTCCACACTCTCAAGTGCCAGGTTCAAGTTGTAAGCCGAATGATGTTCGGGGTCATGCTGATTCTTGCAGTAGCTTATTTGCTTATACAACGATCTGGAACTTCAAATCAGACGATGCCAGTCACTTTTATACTGTTGCTGTTAGGAATTGGCTGTGGTTTGGCTGGGAAGTTCTGTGTGGATACTTTAGGAGGAAATGGATATTACTGGCTCATCTACTGGGAGATTCTATGCTTTTTGCATTTCCTCGCAAATGTCTTTACGTCCATGTTGTTCATCATTCTTCATGGACCTGTTAACATATCACAAAGAACAAGCAGCACACTTCTTCCATACTGGATTCGGAGATCACTCTTCTATTCTATTATGCTTATCATTCTTCCCTTATTGTGCGGTCTTATGCCTTTCGCGGGCCTGTTTGAGTGGAAAGATCACTTCTTGCAGCTGGTTCTCGATAATGGAGAGGAAATCTAGAGTTTGGAGAGTTGAATTGGCTGCTGCGAATTTTTAAGTGCTTGTGAGCTTGTTGTTCAACTTATGGAATAATTATTTTGGACTAGATGTCAAAGTGCTGCATCGTTGTCAGCCGGAAAAGTTTGTGGGCTCTGAGGTAACTTATCAGAGCATTATTTTAGGTCGTCTGGCTTCACTCTATTTTGTACCTCTGCGATTGTCACGTCCAGCAGGTATTCTCTTACCTACAGAAAGTTGAGGTTGAAGAGGCATTTTGAACTGTGTATCAAACTATTGTACTTTTAACATTATTTATTAAATTATATTAATTATGAAATCAGCAGTTGCCTTTTGTGCATGGATGTTTGTTCTTAATATGAGAAATTTTTGCAAAAGAAGGGTCAAGACTACGAACTTTGCAAACTGATTTTCCCTGGAATGCAACCTTTTCAAGTGAGGATCGAACAGGAAACGCTGTCAAATAATCAATGGATGGTAGTCACATTCACTTTACAAGAAAATTTTCAAGAAACAAAAAACAGATCTGACAACTTAACTACCCCAAAATCACAAGAAAAAATAATAAAATATGAAGAAAAAAAGGAAACCCAACAATGTGGTCAAGGAATGATAAAAATGAATTCCAAGACGAATGTACAAAATTTCAAAGGGATATCGAACAGAGATCTTCATATACTTGTCTGATGTTAGGTCTCTCATTTACCGGAAGAATACACCTCAATGATATGGCAAGCATATCATCCATTGCTTTTGTGTGTTCTTCCCCGCTAGCTATGTCTCTGTCAATACAGTCCATCCCCCGTCCCTCTTGATCGCATAACCGAACCCAATCCGTCAGATCCACCGCTCCTGATTGACCCGATATTATGTCACCTGCACTTCTTCTTGTTAACAATTCCATCAGGATCACTCCTAATGCATACACATCGGCTTTAAAAGATGGGACTGGTTTGGATGTGGAAGCAAGTTCGGGAGCACGATATCCAAGGGCTCCCAGATTCAATATCTGCTCAGCGATTCCAGTTGGTGTCATCAACCGGTGCAGACAATAATCGGTGAGGCAAGCATGGTAATCAGGGTCAGCAAGGAGTATATTTGTCGGTTTCAGGTTTCCATGTGGCAGCCCTCTATCATGAAGGTGTAACAGACACTTGGCAACTTCCACAGCTACTTTCAGTCTTTGGCTGAAAGATAATGGGTGGTACCTCCGAGGTGTAGTCTCTGCATTAACATACATATATGCATATACGCTGATCAAATGAAAACATAAAAGGTAGAATCTTCAATCACTTTCATGAATTCCCAAAACATAAAGATACATATATGTGCAATTTAAGATTGCAACACAATTAAAACAATCCCTTATTGCCCATTCTTCATTTACAACAATCAACACAGGTGGAGACTGATGGTTCCAAGAACGGGTTAATGAAACCGCAAAGAATCTTTTCAACCTTAAGCTCCATCTTTTGCAAGGAAAGCAAAAGATTTAGTCACCGGAAGGGTGAAAGAAGCAGAATTTAGAAGTTCAGCCACAGTACCTGAGCCTAAACTCTAAACCAGATTCAACATATCTATGTTTATGCTCCTCTTAAATTACTGCCCTCATTTCTTGCTTGCAGCCATGATGTTTGACTTTCAAGATTCAGTACTTAAGGTTTCTCTGTGCTGACTGATTACAGGCTCATCAGGATACATAAACAGGGTGGTAAAGTCACATCAGTAGTTGCAAACACTGGTGATTATAGGATAAGCAAGAGTGCTTAATTTTTTAGGTTTAATTGACTATCTTGTAGACTTAGAAATTATTGTAACTAGCCAGTTTCATTTGACACTTGTCTAATAATTTGGTCCCCAAGAAGGTCAAAATCCAGATAAGCATCACTGCATTACTTCTGTCACGCAGAGCATGTTAAAAACATTTGCAAGAGACCTCAACATGACCTCATACACCTACTGACAAACAAGAATATTATTATCCAGTTTTCTTTCATAACCATTTGCACGCTTAAAAGTTCTGTTTCTAGGTGCTGCTACGGAAAGAGAGATGAAGAGACTTGACTTTCCAAATTCCCAAAACATGAACAAAAAACACACTCTGGACCGTATTGAATAAGCAAGTAAATAATACTCCTGCCAAAACTGAGGTAGGACAGCACTTAGAAAGTATCCCAAGAAGATACGAAATGGTTCAAACAAACATAGAAAGAGCTTGTCACAGATATGTTAACTGCACTAAATTTAATATGCATCGTCTTACTTTTATAATCACCATAACTTGTAGCAGCTAAGAAAGAAAAAGTTACCAACAGCAAACCCAACAATATTAACATGCAGTAGATTATGAGCAAATCTAGAACAAAAACTAGAAAAATAAATGAGAACCAATATCATAAACATCATAATCCATGTGATAAGAAGACTTCAAGGATACTAGATATGGCACAACCACTATGTGGGCTGTTGAAAATGCATGGATGAAAATTGTGTTATAGAAAAAATATAAAAAAACATTATATGGATTGTTTCTCTTAAGTGAATACACATTTATATCATTAGTTTTAAAATTTTTAGGATAGTTTTCTTTGGAGTTTTTCTTTTTTCCATTTGAGTTGGTGTCAATAAGTCAAGTGAAACCAAACTCAGCCAAAAGCTTTATAATAGTATAAATAACTAGCAAACAAACATTAAGATTTAGTTAAATAATAAAAAACAACAAAACAAAAATAAAACAAATATAAGAGCTCTTACCATAGAGATGCAAAGCCAAGCTATCACACTGGATATAATCTGATAGAAGAAGCCTTTCTTGTTCCCTTGGTCCCCAATAGTATGCTCGGACTGGAACAAAGTTAGAATGCCTCACGGACCCTATCTTTTTAACTTCCTTAGCAAATTCTTTCTTATGTTTAACCAGTCCTACACGCAACCACTTCACAGTCAACATATGTCCATTACGCAGAGTAGCTTTATAAAGAGTTCCATGGCTGCCTCTTCCAAGAACTTCTGCTGGAGCTCGAGATAACTCTTCAATAGTGAATGATAATGAAGTATCAAGAAAGAATAATTCTCCAGCCAAACGATCTGGTGAGTAAACATCCAATGTCACAGGCTGTTCAAATGTTTCTATAACACGTGGTGATGATGCTAATGGAGAGCCTGGGGAGGATTTCCTCCCAGATGATACTGGGTCATTATCTAGTAGATTAGGATTCACAGATGCTGAAGAGGTTGTCACTCTCTCGGCTGCACCATGCTCAACAATTTCAGCAGCAAATTCTTGCTGTCCAGAAACTGACCTAGAATTTGAAGTAAGCAAGTGATCATTTGAAAAACTTAATGAAGTTTGTGGCGCCTGAGCAGTTGAGTGAAACTTGAAACGGGAGGGTCGTGCAAGCCCACCTGACTTTGCATTGCCTCCAGTAGTTGTGTCACTAAATCCACATCTTCCACGAAATTCTTTAAGTTGGGCTCGGTGAAATGCCAAAAATACAAAAACAATCATTACAGCTGCTACAACTGAGGCAACAATAATTGCTACTCTAATACTACCCTTTGAACTGTGATGTCTCACATGATCAAGGGTATGATCCTGACTCGAGCCTGTCGGTGGCATGCCCTTGGGGAAAATAAGTAATGAGTTTCCTGGAGAAAATGCAGACCTAGGGAAGCCTCTCAAATTTTCTGGAACAGGACCCGACAAATCATTATTGGACACATTAAATGCACTCAGGCTATTTGAAAGCTTATCAGGGATTTTACCCTTGAAGTTGTTTCTTGATAAATCAAGGTATTCCAAATCACTAAGTTTGCTTAATTCACTAGGTAGCTGACCTGATAATTCATTGCCTGAAAGATTCAGTAGTTTGAGCCTAGCTATGTTACCAATCTCAGAAGGCAAACCACCTGTCAAGGAATTATTGGACAGATCAAGTGACTCCATTTGGGGATAAGTTGACATAACAAGTAATTCACTAACACGAGAGCCTTGAAGTGGAATTGGTCCAGTTAAGTGATTTCCTGAAAGATTCAGGCTTTTCAATGTTGTAGAGGTAAAGAAACTGCCAGGAATATGTCCACTGAGTTGATTCAAACTGAGTTCAACAACAGACAATATTGGAGAGGTATCCAGTAGAGAAGGCAAAGCACCAATAAGGGAATTATTCTTAAGATTAAATGTGTTCAAATCCTCGAAGTGAGGCAAGTTTGACAGGCTTCCTGACAACTTGTTTGAACTCAAATCAAGATCCACCAAAGAGGCTTCCCAATTCGACATAACAGATACATCACCAGAGATCATGTTGTTACTCAAATCGACCATTTCACAGCTTCTTAGAGAAGAAGGCAAATCACCAGACAACTGATTAGAAGAAAGCTTGAGAACCTTCAAAGTTGTAGAATTAATTACACGAATTGAACCTGTACAAATTTGGATAGATGTAAAATATCAAATGACAGTCAAATGCAAACAGAACAGAATTTACCACAACATTAGGTTTATAAGAAAACATAAAGGAGTTCAGGAGTCAATTTTGACATAGCAAATATCTACTGTCAAAATAACACTAATCCTAAAGAGTTGACTTTTGCTACATTCAAACAACTAATTGATGGGATTCAGTGATTCACACTTTTCAGATATCCATGTACATAAAAATCTTCCTGGTTTTAGTAATCACAACTTTAAGCAAAAGCAAGAAGATTAGCTCAAACTTAGAGGATGAATAACTGTTACACAGTCTAACTGCCTTGAATCCCCTTAAGCAGGCATCATCGTATATTTTGCTTGAAGCATATCTAAAGCAGATCGATGATGCAGGAAGAGTGCATCTCATTTTCATCATTCCTCAAACAGTATATGTAAAGCAACAAACAAACCAAGAGGAAGCGAAAAAAAATCATTTTCCTTTGTTTCGCACTCAAGGGCTTACAAGAACAGCAATGGTGCCTTCTCACTTAAAATTTTGTGCTCTAAAGATTCCACACAATCATTTTAATGCAAGATAGAATGTTCAGCTTCATATTTATGAAAATATACGAATAAAGTGATGGTTTTTTCCCCCTACATTGTGTTTGTTAAGATCATGAATTAAGATAATATATTTCAACCTAATAATTCACATTCATACCTTTCTAGTAAATTACAATGTTAGAAAACCATTAAGTAAATAATTATTGTAAACCAAAATGACAAAAAAAAAAGAAAAAAAAAGACGTGCATGTTTAACTAGCATTGCTTTCATGGGAAAATCAGAACCTAAAGAACGTATTGTCATTAGTCTCTAACATAAAAATCTAAGGATCAATAACACTATCAATAATTAAAATCCAAAAAAAAAGTTACATATTTAGCCTGAAAATTAGTAGCCTATTGACTAAATATTCCAACTTCATTATCAAAAACACTGAAATAAAGAGAAAAGTAAAAAGTCAAATAAAAAGTCAATACCCGTAAATCCATTGTGACTGAGATCCAACTCTTCCAACGGGACAAAACCCTCTAACAACTCCACTGGCACAGGTCCAAAGAGTTGGTTTTTACCCAATTTCAGAACCCGCAAACCCGGCAATGACCCGAAGCTTGGCAGCTGCCCAGACATGGAGTTATCACCCAAATCCAAAAGCTGCAGATTCTTAAACAACCCAATTGCTTCCTCTTTCAAAAACCCACCATTCAACTGGTTATGACTCAAGTTCACATGACGGATTGTATTAGCTAAACTGGACACATTCTCAACGGGTACAGACAAGCCTCCGTAAAACTCGTTATAACTCAAATCAATGTGTTCAACGTTCCTTAACTCACTGAGTAACTCGCCTATATCGCCTCGAAGCGCATTGTTGTGTAAATCTAACACCCTTAATTGCTGTAAATTTCGGAACCCGCTCGGTAACCCACCATCGAACTTGTTGACCGATAAATTCAAATAGTTTAACCCAAAAAGGTCAGCGATCCGACCCGGGATAGGGCCGATGAACTGGTTATCAGATAGATCCAAATGTTGCAACGAGGTTATTGATCCCAATGCGGGTGCAATCCGACCCGTGAAATTGTTGCCTGACAATGAGAGGTTTTGGAGGTTCCTAAGAGGAGTGAGAGTGTGGAACTTGAGGTCGCCGACGAGGCCAAGACGATCTAAGCCGATGGAAACGATGAAGCCGGAGTTGGGGTCGCGGGTAACACCGGTCCAAGAAGTAGGGTCGGGTCGGGTATCCGGATCCCATACCGAAAGCACCTTATTGAAAGGATCGTGTCGGATTCCTTTCTTGAACTCAAGCAAAGATCGGAGCTCCAACGGGTCGAACCTAGATGCAGAAGCCAACCCCAAAAACAAGAGCAACAGAAGTAGATAAAAAGAGAAAGCGAAAGAAAAAGAGAGATTCATTTAATTCATCGAGTAGAAAATCCCAAACCAAAGAAGAAGAACCCAGAAACTGAAGCTTCTGCTTGGGAAAAAAAGGGTTTGTTTGGGATACAAATAAACTTACTGGGTTTCTTTTAACTTGAAAAATGGAAGAAAAGTAAATTCGTTAAAAATGGCGGTAGGGTAGGGGTGAGAAATGAAGAAGATGAAGATGGTTGGTGGGAAAAAGAGCAAGTATAGTCTGTAAAGGGAAGGGTTAGCCAAAGCCCTTATTTGCCTGCCTTAGCTATGAAAGCTTAAGAAAAAGATTTTTGTCTCTTATTTTGTTTCCATTTATAAAATATTTTTCTTCAGATTTTGCCATTTTGGTATTGCAGAGATATACATACTCTTTACTGTCTCAATTTTTAGTGTTTTTTTTCTTTTTCTTTTTTCTTACTTACTTGTAATTATTAATTTTGTTTTTATGTTAAAACAAGCATGTTTTTTTAATCAACTAGCCGTTTCATTCTTTTTCTATTTCCTATCTTTCAATTTCTAAATTTAATATATTTTCATCTTCCATTTAGATTTAAATGCAATTATTTATAATTATACCAATAATCATTGTTGGTGGATCTCACTTAATTCAGTTATTATAAAAGTTATTATTATTGAAGGATTATAAAGTTTGTTTACGAGAAATTCTAAAATTGATTAAAAATTACATCTGGTAACCCACAAAGTTGGTTATACAGGTACAAATAATTTACTAACTCTTTAATTCAAGACGTTTAAAACTTCTAAATGTGGTTGAAAGTATATTTGTTATTGTGAAAAAATGATTTCTTATATTCAATGTAGTCTAAAAAATTTTTGATTGTACTAACATGTTGTATATTTCACAACTTCATTCTTAGCTAGAATTAAGATGGTTCATACTTTAAAAACTACATAGAAGAATATCCTAATAGTAATAGTCTTAATGATACAAATTCAAATTTCAACTAAGATTGTAAAGAAATTAGTCAAGGACCAACAATTTAATGAGTAAATGTTAAATGTTAGAAAGAAAATAGCCTAACAAATATGGAATGATAGAGCAATTAGATAAATTTACACATGATATTTATTTTTCTTGTTATCTTTATTTGTAATTATATTGTCGACTATTTTCTTGGACTAACATATTACATATGATGATTTGATTCTAATTTTGTTACTTGTTTAGAATTTTCTTCTCAACTATTATTAATATTTTTATAGTAATTAATATTTAAAAAATAAATAATTATGCAACTATATAATTACAAGTTGTACAACCAAACACAACATAAGAAATTATAATGTAATTACATTTTGTCAAGCTAAACAAATCTAGAAAATTACAATTCCTTGTAATTATGAGATGGTGTAATTACTACACTAATATTTATACTTTCACCCAATTACTTTGTGATAGAGGGGTTTAAATAGTCGGTTTAGTTAATACTCGAAATGTAAAACCTTTAATTATTAACCGACTTGAAGTTTTTTTTCAAATACATTAACCGAATCAAAATATTTTGGCTAATTTGGTCAGTTAGCCAAAATTTATATGTTTTTACTTTTTGGTTAAAAATATAAAAAATATATTACTAATGTTTATTTTATTTTTTTAATAGTTAAAAAAACTTTAAATGGAGATGAAAACAATAAATAAGACATTAAAAACATGACATAAGTCTTAAAATTTAACAACCAAATAAAAAGTTAACAAGGACACCATAGAAGAAATCTTAATAATCTTAAAAAGTAACATAAAGTAAGTCTTGAAAGTTAACAATGATAGCACATAATACGACTAAAAGTTAACAACAAAAAAACCTTTAAAGCAAAGTTTCAAAAGAAAAGTAATTACCTTAAGAATTCAATCTAGAAACGCTTGATTGTTGAAACTCGAAATGAAAAGGAAAAGGGTGTTGATTTCGAGTTGGGATGTTACAGGTGCAGGGTGAAGTTTAAGGGTTCGTTTGTTTACTAGGAAAACATTTTTCAAAATATTTTCCTGGTTTTCCAGTGTTGTTTGCTTGAAAATAACTTACATTGGTAAAACGTTTTCAGAAACACGAGAAAATGAGAAGGGATTTTAGGGAAAATATCTTACAGATTTTTAATCGGTAAGACATTTTCCGAAAAATCTTCCTCCACTCTCACCATATTCTGTTAATACATACTTCATCTGACTAAATTATGCATTTGAGTGAAAATTGTATAATTTAGCCGGATGAAGTATGTATTAACAGATATACTTAAAATCTAGTTGGCACTTAAAATCTAGTTGGACTGCCACGTAGAATTACCGTTAGGGAGATAATAATAACATAAGTGACTAAAATGTAACATTTCAAATATAAGTGACTAAAATGTAACCTGAGGCAAACAAAAGTGACTATTTTTGTGGTTTACTCATAAATAAATCATTGCAATATATGTAAAAACAATTTAAAACATAAATTTATTAATATATATAATAAACTCAAATAAACAATGAAAAGATATTAAATTCTTAAATATATATTTGTTTAATTTAAAACAGCTTTTATGAAATATTTTCAGGAAATCTACCAAACAACAGAAAATAATATTTTACATAGATTCATCCAAACACCAGAAAAGTAAATCATTTCCAGAAAAGTAAATCATTTTCCAGAAATTATTTTCTGAAAAATATTTTACTGACAAACAAATGGAGTCTAAGTTAAATTTGAAAATGAGTTGAAAAAAAGGGTTAAGCCAAAAGAAAAGGGAAAAAGAACAACAACAAAAAGACCAATTTAATTGCTAGGGTTTGTTACTGTTTCAATTTCATTTTTTTTTTGTTAAATGTTTAATTTTAATGTTTTTTCTTTATTATTTTTGGGTCATTATTGGCTTGTTACGTAAAAAAACTTGCAGTCCATTGTTTTCATATATTGGGTTATCTTAATTATTTATATACAGGGGTGGGCTATATATATTATTTATTTCAGGTAAATATTTGGTTTCGAATTGAATTACTCGATAATCGAAATTTTAAAAAATCATTATTTGACCTTCAATCGAATTAAATTCGACCACCGACCGATTAATCAAATCAAATCGATTAGGTCGATTAATTTTAACCAAACTATGAACACCCCTACTTTGTGATATCCAAACACACTCTTAATATTTTAAATGTTTTTAACTGTAGTGTGAAATAATTAATAACAAAATGGTATAAACCTTCTATTGACACTAATCTTGATTTGATCATTAACATATGATGAAAATATAGCCACACCACTTACAGAGTAGTTGTCATTTATTAATATTGGGACTATAACTGCTATATTGGAAACTTAAACTTGAATGAATTCTATGTGGAGATCTCAAGCCATCATACGGTTAGTGAGAGTTGATGTAACAATCTTTTTAATCTCCGGGTATTCATGAGTGAGATTGATTTTGTGGAGCAATGCATAAATGGTGCAACATGAGGGATTTGAAGATGTAGGGCATCGGGGAATTGCAACTCTATTTGGGTTTTGTATGCATTGCTCAAACATATAGTTTTGACCTCAGTCAAGTTAGGATAATGTTTGATGTTTAAATACTTCGAATCATATTTTCGGGGGTTTCAATTATTTTGAATCTTAAATGAAGTTTTATTTGTTTAAAATATTTTGTGTGTCATAATACATATTATTAAAAATAAGAAATTGACAATTTGGTGTCCAAAAGAGTGTCCACTTCCTAGCCATCAAATATGTAGAAGACAATTTCTATATTTAAGGTACTGACAATTTATTGAATGGTTTATATGGGCTATGCTGAGTATACATGAATGATATCTACCCCATCAATGAAGTCACTTGAGGAAACATGTTTTGGAGATTGGATCAAATTTGATCACCTTTATCTAACCCCTTAAATTAAGAAAGTTGGATTGGATTCAATCAAGGAAGACTTAGCTGTCAAGAATCATTGTTTACTTTGTTTATTATTATATTGTATTCAACTTATATGGTGGCTACTTTTACAGGGCTTGTGATAGATCCTCTCTATGTTAGCAAGTCTCAAAATATTCTTTATAAATTGAGAATACTAAATCTGCCAAGCGAGTAACTTCTTTGTATTAGTGCATATTGATAGTAAAATCTTTGTGTTGTGGTTTTACTTGCTGAATTCACAATGAGTGAATTTAGTAGGGAGAGTATATAGTCTTCAAAATACAAAGGTAAGAAAAATGGTCACAGGATATATGATATATTAGGACCACAAACCAAACAGCGTAAACAACTTCCTTATATTCTTTATTTATTTTTCATTTAGTGTTTGAAGGATTACCTTGATTTCATACTTCGAAATTGTTATCACATGTCAATTCAAAAAAACTATTATTTTAGCTTTTCAAACAAAAATTTGTGTCTTAAAGTTTTAAGGACCATTTTACCAATAAAAGCCCATTTCCTATTTTATTTACGGAAATGGGCCACTTTTCTTATTATTTACTGGAATGGGCTGAAAACACTAAAACGTGTCCACGTAAGAGATTTTTAAGGGGAAATTCCAGCAAAACGTGTCCCTGAGGGAGAAATTTTGCCATCTCAGCGAAAAACGCGCTGACGTGGATGTGCTGTAACACCCCTAATCCTTATCCGTCACTGCAACAGGGTCACAGAGCATTAATTGGGCTTTCGAATCAATTAGATAGAAAATTCAAATGTTTCATTACATATCAATATTCATAATAAAACCAATCAAAATCATATTTATTGTCTTTTATACGAGCCTTCGGGGCCCAAAATACGCGTTAGAAACAAGCCGGGACTAAATCAGAAACTTAGAGAATTTTTCTAAAAAAGTAGAAAAGTTTCAAAGCTGCAGGGGTCACACGGCTGTGTGGCCAGGCCATGTGGGCATTCAAAATTGAGACACACGGCCGTGTCTCAACCCGTGTCCATACCTGTGCAACTCTCTGACTTCGGTCACACGGCCAAGTCACACGCCCGTGTGCTAGGCCGTGTGAGCATATTGACTTGCATTCCTAAAAGGTACAGGGGACACATAGCCATGTCACCTGGCCGCATGTCACACACGGCTGAGACACACGCCCGTGTCTCTACTCGTGTGGACGAAAATAGGTCATTTTCTAAGCCATATTTCTCACCCAAATTGACACCATCCTAACCTCAACAAATTGTACATCAACAAGCCATAACAAGGCTTTCAACACAAACTAAAATTATGTCTTAAACATGTATTATCACCACATACAACCAATATGCCCTTAGGCACCTCATATGACAACTTAAAACATGTCAACCAAGTATCAAAACTTACCTAATCAACCTATCTAATCAAGTTACCAAAGTTCACTTTAACTCAATTGTATACATATATATATATATATATCACTTATACTAACATCACACTCATACCTTAATTTCATATCAATGGGTATGTTGGTTATATAAACAAAATGTTATTCATAATATTTACATAAGCTAAATTTTGACCAAAATTGAACAAAAGCCTATACATGCCATATAAATAGTATTCAATGTTTCAAAAACTATCGGGATAAGTTGGATAGTGTAACTTGAATGCTGATCCAATCATCCAACTTTCTAAAAATTTACAAAGACATTAAACAACACATATAAGCTTAATGAAGCTTAGTAAGTTCGACGTGTTAAACATAAATCTTACCGAACCTACTATATAAGTCAAATAAATAAAATCATTCATGTCAACTCCCTGTCATTCACAACTTCAATTAATAAATACCTCCGTATTCAAATCAATACAAAAATACGTAACATGTCTTTCAAAGTTATTAAATAAACCACTTTACTGAAATTTTCCATTCGAAGAACGACTTACGGATAAGAGTACATCGTCAACAGAAGCTCATAAAAGCTGGTCCTTCCGAATATGCCAACAGAAGTTCAAAAGCTGAACAGAAGCTTGTGAGAGCTTAACAGAAGCTCATAAGAGCTTAACAGAAAGTAAAACACGAGAGTTCGCAACAAATGCTGAACCCCAGTTTACTTGGGAAAAATGCATTGTCTCCTCCCAATACCATCATACACCAAAATACGAATATACTCAAATCCCGCATTCCATTCAAACCAAATATCCAATTTAATATTATAATTTCAACAATGACTCATTTCCAACAATAAAATAAATTCATAATATCGTTCATCAAATTTATACAAATATAAAATTTTAATCGTACAAACTTACCTAGACTGAATTGTAATTGTAGAAGTTGAGGGACTATTCCGCTATTTTTCCTTTTTCACGAGTATCTACGGGATCTTGATATGAAGAAAAATATGAAGAACCAGCTTAAAAAGCTCTCTCCTATGTCAGTTTAAGCCGAAATTGAAGAAGAATTGTATAGAAACTTTTAGAATTTCAAATTGTATATTTTAATTTCACCTAAATTTCTATTTTGCCATTCAATGGCTTTATTTTATTAATTTCTCTTCATATGCCACCTCATCACTTTAATTTAGGTATATTTATTACTTAAGTCCTTCTTTATTTATTAATCAAGCCATTTAATCACTTTATTATTATAATTAGCAAGTTTTACATCTTTTTCAATTTAGTCTTTTTTAATTAATTAACTATCGAAATATTAAAATTTTTCAACGAAACTTTAATACCACCTTAATGACACTCCGTAAATATTTTTATAAATATTTGTGACTCTGTTTATAAAAACGAGGTTCTCATACCTCACTTTCTAAAACCACTTGACCTAGGGTCTTACCACTCGAATCTAATAAATCATTATAAAATATAAATTATCAATTATCAATTGAAAACCCTTTTTAAAATCATATTTGACTTGTAAATATTTAATAATAATATTTATGAACTTACTCGCCGGATTTTGTGGCCTCGAAACCATTGTTTTTGACACCATTGAAAAATCAGGCTGTTATAACTTCCCCCTTTAGAAAATTTCTTCCTCAAAATTTGTTACCTGAAAATAAATTTAGATATTGTAATCTCATTGATTCTTCGGTTTCCCAAGTAGCTTCTTTTGAACCATGTCGATGCCACAAGACTTTTACTAATAGTACTCGTTTATTCCACAATTCTTTGACTTCCCGGGCTAAAATTCTCATTGGTTCCGAATACGTCAAATCTGACCGTAGCTCAATCTCACTATGAGGAATCACATGTGAAGGATCAGATCTGTACAGTCTCAGCATCGATACGTGAAACACATTATAGATTTTCTCGAGTTCTGAAGGCAAAGCTAATCTATAAGCTATAGGGTTGATTCTTTCAACAATTTCATGCGGTCCGATAAATCTCGGACTCAGCTTTCTCTTCCTGCCGAACCGTAACACTTTTTTCCACGAAAAGACTTTTAAAATTACCTAATCATCAAAAAAAAATTCTATATCTTTTCTTTTCAGATCCGCATACGATTTCTGACAATCAGATACAGCTTTCAAACTGTCTCGAATAATCTGAGCTTTATCTTAAGTTTCTCGGATCAAATCAACCCCTACATCTTGGATTCACTCAGCTCAGAACAATACAACGATGTTTTACATTTTGTCCCGTAAAGAGCTTCAAACGGTGCTATTTTTATACTGGATTGATAACTGTTATTATATGTAAATTCAGCTAACAGCATATACTTTTCCCAACTACCTTCAAATTCGAGTATACAACATCTCAACATATCTTCCAGAATATGAATTACTCGTTCTGATTGCCAGTCAGTCTGAGGATGAAATGCTGTGTTGAAATTAAGCTTAGTGCCTAGAGCCTCATGAAGTTTGCTCCAAAATCTCAATGTAAATCTCGGATCTCAATTTGAAACAATGGATTTCAGAATTTCGTGTAATCTCACAATCTCAGATACATATAGTTCCGTTAATCGCTCAAGTGTAAAGTCTATTCTGACTGGAATAAAATGTACTGATTTAGTCAGCCTGTCAATAATCACCCAGATCGAATCTTTCTTTCTCGGAGTTACAGGTAAGCTAGATACGAAATCCATCGTGACTCACTCCCACTTCTATTTAGGAATCATAACAGGTTGTAATAAACCCGTTGGTACCTAATGTTCTGCTTTCACCTTCTGACAAATCAAACATTTAGCTACAAACTCACAAATTTCCTGTTTCATACTCGACCACCAATATATTTATTTCAAATCACAATACATCTTCGTGCTGCTCGGATGAATAGAGTATGTACTACTGTGAGCTTCAGAAAGAATATCATTTTTCAAATCTAAATTACTCGGAACATAAATTCTATTGCGATAACGCAATGTACCACTATCATCAACACTGTCATCTGAACTCAAATTATTCTGAACCATCTGTCGTTCCAATACCAACTTCGGATCGTCATCTTGCAATTCCCGAATTCGTTGTAGAAACAGGGGTTTCGTTCTCAACTTTGCTAATACAGAACCATCTTCATTAAGAGCTAAATGAGCGTTCAACGCTTGAAGTGAAAACAATGATGACTTTCTACTAAGTGCATCAGCAACTACATTAGCCTTTCCTGGATGGTAATCAATAACCAGATCGTAATCTTTTAGTAATTTTAACCATCGCCTCTGCCTCAAATTCAATTCTTTCTGAGTCATCAAATATTTTAAACTTTTTGTGATCTATAAACACGTGACACTTCTCGCCGTATAAATAATGTCTCCAAATCTTCAAAGCAAATACAATTGCGGCCAACTCGAGATTATGTATAGAATAATTCTTCTCATAAAACTTTAATTGTCGAGAAGCATAGGCTACTACATTTCCTAACCGCATCAGTATACAACCCAAACCATTGAGAGATGCATCACTATAAACAACATACGTTACTCTAGATTTAGGCTGAGTCAAGACTGGGGCTTCCGTCAACATTTTCTTCAGCTGATCAAAACTCTATTGGCATTTATCGGACCAAACAAACATAACATTTTTTTGTAATAATCTGGTCATCGGTGAAGCGATAATCAAAATTTTTTTTACAAAACGTCGATAATAACCTGTTAAACCCAAAAAAATTCGCACTTCTAAGACATTTTTTGGAGTTTTCCAATTTATCACAACAGAAACTTTACTCGAATCAACTCGAATCCCTTCAACTGATACTATGTGACCCAAAAATCCAACCTCACGAAGCCAGAATTCAAATTTACTAAATTTTGCATACAACTGCCTTTCTCTCAAAGTTTGTAGTATGATCCTCAAATGTTGTGCATGCTCAGATTCTGTCTTGGAATAGATTAATATATCGTTAATAAACACAACAATGAATCTATACAAATGAAGTTGAAAAATCTGATTCATTAAATCCATAAAAGCAGCAGGGGCATTAATGAAACCGAATGGCATTACCAAAAACTTCTAATGACCGTAACAAGTTCTGAAAGCAGTGCATCAGCCCGATTTAGACCCTAGTCGGAATAGTAGTTTCGAGACAAAAAATCTGAGTCAGAAAAATATTATAATATTATTTTCCGTGCTTATAGTATGTGAATTGATATGTGTGAAAATTTTGTGAATTAATTTTATTGTTTAAGTTTCCAATTTTACAAAAGGACTTAATCGCGTAAAATGAAAAGTGGCATACTATATGTTAAATGTGCCTATTTGTTATGGATTATTAAATGTGAGATCCTTATATTGTAAATGGACCATTGGATTAATGCATGGACAAAGTTAGACATGAGTTAGTGGATTATTAATGTTATAATAAAGGGTAAAATTGGTAATTGATAATTATGTTATTATAATTAAAACAAAAGCTAAAATTTAGCTCATTTTATTTCTTCTTAATCGAAAATACAAAAGAAAAAGGAAGAAAAATACTAATCTAGGATTTGGCACTCATTTTACTCAATTAAGGTATGAATTTTGTTCGGTTTTTGATGATTTATATGTTTTTTGTGATCGTTGCTTTGAGTACTAGCTAGACCGTACCCTAATTTCTGAATTTGTTGATGATTTTGAAAGTTGACATTGATGAATTCTTGAGTTTTTTAATGTTTGATGATGAATAATGAAAGCTTGGTGCTTGATATACATGTTTTGTAAAGTGATTTTGAGTAAAAATGCATATTAGGGATTAATTTGTGAAAATGTGAAGATGTGGGGTTAAATGTGTGAATAAATGAAAGTTTTGGGCTACCAGAAACCTTAAGAAGTTTCGAATAAGGCATGGTTTTGATGAAATTTTGTATATTTGGTGTTTTGTGTATTAAGGACTAAAATGTCAAAATGTAAAATTCCAGGGGCTAAAGTGTAAAATGCCCTAATTATGTGTTTGTGGATTGAAATTAATAAATATGTGATTAAATGAGCTAATTTTGAATTCATATAGATCGAGAAAAAGAGGAATCGAATTTAGATCAGGAAAAATCAAAGGTTATAGAGTAATCGATCCGATTCGTCCATTCCTAGTATGATGTAAGTTCGTATGTGATAAATGAAGTTACAATTATGTTTTTAATGCTTTAATAATGCATAAATAGTATATTTGTGACTACGACTGTATACAGTGACAAGTCTACGATGTTTGGCACTCAGTGTGCGTTTTGAGATAGCTTCGGCTATATACAACACTTAGTGTGCGAATTGAAATAGCTTTGGTTTATGTGGCACTAAGTGTGCGATACCGAGATAACTTCGGTTCAATGTGATGGCACTAAGTGTGTGATATCATTATAGCTTCGGCTAAACATTTATGCACTAAGTATGCGCGTTCTTAAAGCATTGAAAGATTTTCGAACGATTTAACTTATTGAAGAAAGAGGTGAGGATGAAATAAATAAATAGGGGAAAGTACAGGTACGTACAATACATATATAGTAGTTGATACTATGTGTATGAAGCTTGATGAAATGGTATATACATGATAAATGATTATGGATTAGAATTGAATGAAAAGATGAGAACTATTAAGTGTTTATTAGTTGATGATCTAGATAATATGAACTGTTGAGTATTTTTGGTACGAACTTACTAAGCTATGAAGCTTATTGTACGTTATTTGTTTGTGTTTTATAGATTATTGAAGCCAGTACGGACTTAGGGATCATCGAGAATACGTCATCACACTATCGATTATCTCGTTGGTATTTTTGGTAATGCCTTGTAACCCTATTCCTGCGTCGGATACGGGTTAGGAGTGTTACATTCTTTGGCACATCACAGTCTTTAACCTTCAATTGATAATACTCAGATCTGAGATCTATCTTCAAGAACACTTCAGCATCTTTCAATTGATCAAACAAATCGCCAATATGTGGCAAAGGGTTTTTATTTTTTATTTTTTATTGTGACTCTGTTCAACTGTCTGTAGTCTATACACAATCTTAAAGAATCGTCTTTCTTTTTCACAAACAAAACATGTGCACTCCAAGGAAACATGCTCAATCGAATAAATCCTCAATCTAATAACTCTTGTAATTGTGCTTTCAATTATTTTAGTTTTACTGGTGCCATACGGTACGGTGATATTGATATTGGTGCAGTTTTAGGAATCAAATCAATCACAAAATCAACTTCACGATAAGGAGGTAAACCCGACAATTCTTCCGGAAATACATCAATGAATTCACTAACAACTGTTAACTGATCTAGCTTTAACTCTAAGTCTCTAGTATCAAGGATATATGCTAGAAATATTTCGCTACCTTTTCATATCAACTCTAAGCAAAAAAAGCCGAAATAATTCTAACGACATCTTTTGGATTCTCAGACTCAACTGAAATCATCTCTCCTATCTGACATTTCAAATCAATCCATTTCTGTCTACAGTTTACCAGAACATCATGCAAAGATAACCAATCCATACCTAGGATAACATCAAATTCCCGAAATGGTAACAACATCAAATCAATAGGGAATTCCCAGCCCTTAACTTTCAGTGGACAATTATGACAGACTAAATTAACTATCACACTTTGACCTAGTGGATTAGTAACTTGAATATCATAATTAGTATATTTAACACGTAACTTCTTTTTCGTTACTAATGTAGTGCAAATATAAGAATAAGTTGACCTAAGGTCAATCAACACATACACAATAACATTGAAGAGATAGAATATACCAGCAACCACATCTGGAGCAGTAGCTTCTTCTCTAGCTCGAGTGGCGTAGGTAGGAGCAGGTGCTTTAGCCTCTGACCGAACGACAGTGTCTTTCATTCCCGAATGAATAGTTCTGATAGCACTATTCTAACCCAAACGTATACTGTTTTGAGAGGTAGACATTTGCTTTTCTTTCTGATCTTCATCCTCTTTTGGCAATTTAGGATAATTACAAATAAAATGATCAGTTGATCCACATCTATAACATGCTCCCATTTTATCTCTACACTCACCAATGTGATATTTCTCGCGATATCTACATTTGGACTTCAGAGCATTTTGTACACTACCCACACTATCAGTTGCTTTAGTAGATACTCTGAAATCATGTTGAATTGTCTTGTTTTTATTCAAACGTTCAGACACCGAGGTAGCTCAGCTAAAATCATCTTTAGTCTTTTTCGCCAGTGATGCCGAAAATGACTTGGAAAAACCTCTCTTGTGTAATTCTCGAATCCGTCTATCCCATTGTATCTTACGGTTGACATTTCTTTCATTTTCTATGGACGATCGAACAAGACAACAAATTCTCATATTTCATTACCTCCAATCATCATTCGAATTTCATTATTCAGATTATCTTCAAACCAGATACACATTTCTTCTTCAATAGGCACAATTTCTTGAGCATATTTACTGAGATATACGAATTCTCTATCATATTCAGCTATTGATCTATTTCCCTGACGTCACTCAAGAAATTCTCTCATTTTCTTCTCCAAATACCTTTTCGTGACATATTTATTTTTAAACTCAGTCTGGAAAAATTCCCAAAATTTTTTTTCCTTCGGTACCATAGCTACTATTGTCGACCACCAGCTATACGCTTCCTCTTTTAATAACGAAACAACACATCTAAGGAAGTCATCAGGGGAGCAAGCCATTTTTTCGAAAACCCATAATATGTTTTGAAGCCAGTACTCAGCTTTAACTGGATCATCCTCTGATCTGCCTCGAAATTCCTCAGCACCACACTTTCTAAGTTTCTCAATCAGAGTACGTCTATTAGGTTCAATCACTGAAGGCGGTGGAGGTGCAACTGGAGGTACAACAAATGGTACAATAAGGGGTGGAGGTTGCTGAACCAGATTTTTTTTCTTGCATAAACTCGTTGAACCACTGGTTCATATATCCAAAGAACATATTTTTAAGTTCATGTTCTTGAGCAAGAAGAATCGGGACATTACTACTCATCCTATGTTTAGAAGTCGGTACTTTACTGTTAACCTCATCATTGTCAGCACGTTCAGATCCGTCTGACATCTTTACAATCTATAAGAAAACAAAGGTTAAATCGGATCATACACATCACACTATCACAGATTTATATGACATGTATTTCTAGACATTTTAAATGCTATGTTTAGTCCAAGAATCGACTAAACCGTAGCTCTGATACTAATAAATATAACACCCCTAACCCGTATCCGTCGCCCGAATAGGGTTACGAAGCATTACTTGGGCTTACAGATAAATCAGACAGAATTTTCAAACGTTTAATCACTTATCAATATTCATAATAAAACCAATCAAAATCATATTTATTTTCTCTTATACGAGCCCTCGGGGCCCAAACAATGCGTTAGAAATAAGTCGGGACTAAATAAAAAACTCAAAGAATTTTTCTGAAAAAGTAGAAAAGTTTCAAAGCTATAGGGGTCAAACGGCCGTGTGGGCATTTGAAATAGTGACAAATGGCTGTCTCTTAACTCGTGTCCATACTCGTGTAACTATCTGACTTGGGTCATACGGCTAAGTCACATGTCCGTGTGCTAGGCCGTGTGAGTATACTGACTTGCATTATTAAAAGATACAGGGGACACACGATCGTGTCACCTGATAGTGTGTCACATACGGCTGAGACACATGCCCGTGTCTTTACCCATGTGGACGAAAATAGGTCATTTTCTAAGCCACATTTCTCACCCAAATTGACACTAACCTAGCCTCAATAAATTGCACATCAACAAGCCATAACAAGGCCTTCAACACAAGCTAAAATTATGTCTTAAACATATATTATCACCACATACAAGCAATACGCCCTTAAGAACCTCATATGACAACTTAAAACAGGTCAACCAAGTATCCAAACTTACATAATTAACCTATCTAACCAATTTACCAAAGTTCACTTTAACTTAGTTATATACATACATATATCACTTATACTAACATCACACTCATACCTTAATTTCATATCAATGTGTATGTTGGTTATATAAACAAAATATTATTCACAATATTTATATAAGCTAAATTTTGACCAAAATCGAACAAAAGCCAATACATGCCATATAAACCATATTTAATGTTTCAAAAACTATCGAGATAAGCTAGATAGTGTAACTTGAGTGCTGATCCGATCGTCCAACTTTCTAAAAGTCTACAAAGACATTAAACAACACATATAAGCTTAATGAAGCTTAGTAAGTTCGACGGGTTAAACATAAATCTTACCGAACCTATTGTAACAAGTTAAATAAATAAAATCATTCATGTCAACTCCCTGTCATTCACAACTTCAATTGATAAATACCTTCGTATTCAAATCAATGTAAAAATACATAACATGTCTTTCAAATTCATTAAATAAATCATTTTACCAAAATTTTCCATTTGAATAATGACTTACGGATAAAAGTACATCGTCAACAGAAGCGCATAAGAGTTGGTCCTCCCAAATACGCCAACAGAAGCTCGTAAGAGCTTAACAGAAAGTAAAACACGAGAGTTCGCAACAAATGCTGAACCCCGATTTACTTGGGAAAAATGTCGTTGTCTCCTTCCAATACCATCATACACCAAAATATGAATGTACTCAAATCTCGCATTCCATTCAATCCAAATATCCAATTTAATATTATAATTCCAACAATGACTCATTTCCATCAATAAAATAAATGCATAATATTGTTAATCAAATTTATACAAATATAAAATTTTAACTGTAAGAACTTACTTAGACTGAATTGTAGAAGTTTCAGGGACAATTCCGCTATTTTTTCTTTTTCACAAGTATCTATGCAATCTTTATTTGGACTGAATTGTAGTAATTGTAGAATTTTAATGACTATTCCGCTCTTTTTTTCTTTTTCACGAGTATCTACGAGATCTTGATATGAAGCAAAAATATGAAGAACCAGCTTAAAGAGCTCTCTCCTATGTCGGTTTAGGCCGAAATTGAAGATGTATTGCATAGAAACTTTTAGAATTTCAATTTGTATATTTTAATTTCACCTAAATTACTATTTTGCCATTCAATGACTTTATTTTATTAATTTCTCTTCATATGCCGCCTCATCACTTTAATTTAGGTATATTTATTACTTAAGTCATTTTTTATTTATTAATCAAGCCATTTAATCACTTTATTATTATTATTAGGAAGTTTTACACCTTTTTCAATTTAGTTCTTTTTAATTAATTAACTATCAAAAAATTAAATTTTTTTAACGAAACTTTAATACCACCTTAATGACACTCTGTAAATATTTATAAAAATATTTACTACTTAGTTTATAGAAACGAGGTCCCGATACCTCACTTTCTAAAACCACTTGACCTAGGGTCTTACCACTCAACCTAATAAATCATTATAAAATATAAATTACCAACTCAAAAACCTTTTTGAAACCATGTTTGACTCGTAAATATTTAATAATAATATTTACAAACTTACTCGTCGGATTTGGTGGCCTCGAAACCACTATGTCCGACACCACTAAAAAATCGGGCTGATACACGCGTTTTGCTAACATGGCAAAATGCTCCTTCAGGGACGTGCTTTAGCCCGTGTTTTTTACCCCTAATAGTCATTTAAAATTTTGACCGTTGGGGGATCAACGATAACAAAAATATATAAAACCCCCTCATATTTTTTCACACAAACATTTCTTCCAAAATTTTTAAAAAAGGTCTCAAATTTCTCCCTAAATTTCTCAAAGCTCTCTTTAATTAATTATTTCCTTTAATATTTTTTCTAAATTAGTATTATTTTTATAATTTCAAAGATATTTGATCGTGTTAGCAATGACCGGGGAATTAATTCGTCTCGATTATACACATATCTTCGTTGAACAAATGAAAATGGTATGGGTTAATATCAATTTTTGAATATTATTTAAATTTTTTTCATTTTAATTAATTTTTATTTTATAATTTTTTATAACAGTCTGTAGATCGTGTGTTACAATGTTATATTTGTAATATGTCTAATCGTCCATCACCATTGATAGAAAATTATTTGAAGGGAGTAGGTTTTTGGCACGTGGCTAATATAGGCCAGGGGTGCAAGTTGGACCCGACACTCATCAGCGTGTTCATAGAGAGGCGGAGACCAGAAACGCACACATTCCATCTTCCATGCAGAGAGTGTACCATCACTTTGGAATATGTGCAGTTACAATTGGGATTATCGGTGGATGGGTTTGTATTCACCAGGTCTGCTTAATCTGCTGATTGGGGAGCCATATACTATGATCTTTTGGGTGCACCTAACTCCCCTGGTGTTATTGCAAACGCAATTGAAAAGATTCTCCCACTGCCATTCTGTACCGTCAGTTTAGGATCCACGACAGGGCCCTTTAAATCCAATCAGAAAGGATGACGATACGAGCCCATCAACAGCACCCACAAAATTATCGGGCCCAATGCCTCAACCGAAGACACCGACACCATAGCCCCTTCAGATTATGCCATGTGCGTATCCTAGCCCTTATATGTATCCTAACCCTTATATGTTTCTTTTTCCCAATCCTATGCTAGGTTAGAATGCATGGCCCGGTGCATCTATTTTCCAGATGACTACGACTCAACCAACGATATATAGGCCATCATCACAGGAGGGATCGCATGAGGTATCATCACAGAGCTTATCTCATTACCAATCCCCATTGTCTTATGAGATTCAAACACCTCTACCATGGGTGATGTAAACACTTCCACATTCTTTATTCTATCAAGGTGGGTCATCCTAAAGATACCGTGGTAGGATATGTGTTCCTAAAGATACAGAGCTGGTTCAAAAGATTCTTAATGAGACACATAGTAGTTGTTTGTCTATTCATCCGGACAGTACAAAAATGTATTGTGATTTGAAGAAAATCTATTAGTGGTCAGATATGAAACGAGATATCTCAGAGTTTGTTTTGAAATGCTTGATTTGTCAACAAGTAAAGGCCGAACACCAAGTAGCTTCGAGGTTACTTCAGCCAGTGATGGTACCCGAGTGGAAATGGGATAGAATTACCATGGATCTCGTGACGGGTTTACCTTTAACTCCGAAGAAAAAGGATGCCGTTTGGGTTGTCTTGGACAGTTGACAAAATCGACTCATTTTATACTGGTACGTACTGATTACTCACTAGATAAGCTAGCTGAACTATACATTGCTGAGATTTTGAGATTGCACGTGGTGCCTATTTCTATTATTTCAGATAGAGATCCGAGGTTTACTTCACGGTTTTGGAAAAAGTTGTAAGAAACTTTGGGTATGAAATTGAATTTTAGTATAGCTTTCCATCCATAAACTGATGGTTAATCTGAGAGGGTAATTCAAATTTTAGAAGATATGCTCCGATGTTGTGTTTTAGAATTCCAAGGTAGTTGAGAAAAATATCTGTCGTTGGTTGAATTTGCCTACAATAATAGTTTTTAGTCAAGTATAAAGATGGTGCCTTATAAGGCATTGTATGACCGAAAATGTCGAACTCCATTGTTCTGGATAGAGCTCAAAAAGAATCAAATTCACGGGCTTGACTTGGTTAGAGAAACCGAAGAAAAAGTAAGGGTGATTCGTGATTGTTTGAAAGCTACTTTAGGTAGACAAAAGTCGTATGCGGATTTGAAAAAAAAAGGGATTGAATTTTAGATCAGTGATAAGGTATTTTTGAAAGTATCTCCATGGAAGAAAATTCTAAGATTTGGCTGTAAAGGCAAGTTAAGTCCGCGATTTATTGGGTTGTATGAAATTACTAAGAGAATAGAATCAATAGCATATCAGTTAGCTTTGCCATCTGAGTTGGAGAGGATCCACAACGTATTTCATGTGTCTATGTTACGCTATTATAGATCAGACCCTTCGCATGTGGTTTCACCGGCAAAAGTTGAGATTCATCCAGATATGACTTACGGTGAAGAACCGGTTAAGATATTAGCCTGAAAAATAAAATAGTTGAGAAATAAAAGTATAGCTCTTGTGAAAGTGTTGTGGCAAAGACACGGTATTGAAGAGGCTACTTGGGAGCCCGAGGAGGCAATGAGAAAACAGTACCGAAACCTATTTTCTGGTAAGATTTTCGAGGACAAAAATCCCAAAAGAGGGGAGAGTTGTAATAGCCTAATTTTGGGTCTGGTTGGAATAGTGGTTTCGGGATCACAAATTCGATGTAGAAAAATTTATTTTTATTATATTTTTATGGCTTATAGCTTTATGGAACTATTCTATGAAATTCTCGTTCGAAAATTTTGACGTTTGGGCACTTAATTTAGTTAAAAGGACTAAATCGTAAAAAGTGCAAAAGGTGAGTTCTACTTGTTAAAGATGCCCAATTGCTATGAGATTTTAAATTAGAGGCCTTAGTTGGTAATTAGACTATTAGATAAGTTAATGGACAAAAATGGACATAAATAGGTAAAATTTCAAAGTTATGCATTAAAGGCATTTTGGTCATTTGGTAAATAAAAGAATAAAAAGGGAAAATAAAGTCAAAATTGGTATCCATCTTCTTCTCCTTGGCCGAAATTTCCATGCTCACCATAGCTAGGGTTTCTTCAACTTTCAAGCTTGATTGTAAGTACATCCTAGCCTCTTTTTAATGCTCTTTACATTTTTGAAGTCGTTATCATCCGATCTATCTATTTCTACCATTATTTTGAAGTAGGGTTCATGTTTAAAAATTTAACCATGTGTGATATGTATGTATTTTGATGTTTTATGGAAGATATTGTATGTTTAAGGTGTGATAAACAACTTTTACTAAGTGATTTTTAGTGAAAATGTATAAAAATGACTTATTTGTAAAAGTTGTAAAAATGGGTAGTAGAAATGTGATTTGATGAAAAATGTGGGCTGTTATGAGCACGATTTAAGTTCGGCTAGGCTTGGGTAACAAATAAAATGGATACATTTCATTTTACGAGCCTAAGGACTAATTTGTAAAAATGTGTAAAGTTAGGGGTAAAATTGTAATTTTTCTATAATGTGATTTTTGGGACAGCATTGAGTAATGTGAAAATTAAATAAGTTAAATTTCCTATTATAGATCGAGAAAAAAGAAGTTCAGACCTTGATTAAGGGAAGAACAAAGTTATTAACAATTAGGTCTATTTTCTACTATTTTGTATCGAGGTAAGTTTGTGTGTAAATAATATAATGTTATATTATGTATTTAATGCTTATATTGCATAAATTGTATAATTGTTTCTATGGAAATATTCAATGAAGTTTCGACAATGAGAAAATCTTGGTTGAACCTTAGGAATAGTTTAAGATACAACTGACATGTCACTAGGAAATCATGTGTTATGTGATCTATGTGAATCCAGGTGCTGGTCATGTACGTCCTACCGGTGGCTGGGTAGTCCAGCATGTATTGGGGATACTTGACAGATTGTGTGAGCAGCCCGTGTAGCTACGTCTTAACTGACAGCTTGTGTGAGCAGACCCGTGATTAGCTCGTATGCGAGCCTTATGTGTTATAAGATATGAGGTAGCATTGGCTACATATGTGGCACTTATGTACAAGACTTTCTGTGTATCCGATAGTATTCTAAGTGTTCAACGGGTAATCCAAAGAGTATGTCAAAGATGACAAAGTATGCAACTATGTTATGAGTTGGTACAGGTATGTATGTAAAACTCATGAGTATGTACTTTAGTATGAGATGAACTCTTGGTAAGAATGCTAATGAGTAAGTTAAGCCTAAGATACATGACGATACTTATGTTAACTCATGTTGAGTAGTTATATGATTAATGAATAATTTATATTGCTTATTATTTGCATGCAAACTTACTAAGCTTTAAAGCTTACTCCCCTTTTCTTTCCATTCCTTATAGTGTCGCCAAGCTAGCTCGAGGATCGAGAAATGTCGGAGCTTGATTCACACTATCAAACGATTGCTTTGGGTATACTTGGTTTCAATTTTTTGCATATGACATGTATAGGGACTTGGTCATTTTGTTATGTGTCATATTGGTTTAGCCAAATGTGTTGGCATGGTAATGGTTAATGATTCATTTTGTATATAGCCACTGGAAGTTGGAAAATATTAATTTTATGGGTCATTAGTATGCTTATGTGATGAAGCTTATCATGAAGATGAAATTTGCATGAATGGAAAAAAAAAGTATGTGATGTTTATGCATGATAGATGTTAGTATGTGTAAATGATGTATTGATATATTGTTGGGGCTGAATTGGTTGTATGTATATGCTTGGATTTGGTGTTGCTTGATGTTGTGCAAGTTGGTGTAAGTAAGGGTGGCAAAATAGCTTGGTAAATAGCCTTATTTTGGCCATACGGACAGAGACACGGCTGTGTATCTCAGCCATGTGAAGGATACAACCTAGGGGCATGGGCATGTGTCCAGGGCGTGCGAAGTTTGCACCTATTTTATGAAAAATTTTAAAAATTAAATTCACCACATGGCTTAGCACACGGGCATGTGACTTGGCTGTATGACTCTCTTTGGTGCATGACGTCATAAATAGAAAGTTACACAGGTTAGGGACATGGGCGTGTGTGACCACACGGTCTACCCACACGGGCGTGTCCCAAGTCACACTGGCGTGTGACCCTGTTTTGGTGAAAAATTTATAAATGTTGTAATATTTTTTAAAGTTCTCGGTTTAGTCCCGAACCACCTCCAACGTATGTTTTGGGCCTCGTAGGCTCGTTTTAGGGATGATATGTTTGTAAATGAAAAGTTTTAAATTTGGATGGAAATTTATGTCTCAGTTTTGTATGTTAGTTTGTGTTTAAGTCCGATGATACCTCGAACCCAGTTCTGGCGTCGGGTATGGGTAAGGGGTGTTACAAATGGCTTGCAGTACACAAATGCATCCCGACATTACTTAAAGCTCCAGAACAGTGCTTGAACACTAGACATCCATGGAGTAATCGATCGTTGTAGTACACAGAGCCCGTTTCAAGGTCTGTTATGCAACCTGGGATGTACCTCTCCAGCACCTGACACCACCGCGACACCTCATTATATGAAGCATCCCACCTACTATGCATCTTTTCCAACGCCTTCTGCTTAGCTATCCAAGCCTTGCGGTAAGAGGGCATGTACCTCAATTGGCTACGAATATTGGCAATTAATATCGACACAAAATTTTTAGGATCTGCCTTCACTGTCGGTAGTATTAAGCTAGCTATCATATCTGAATCCTTCTTGAGATGATCTTTTGAAACACCTGTCAACGTAGTATATTAAATAATGCAACATTAAGTAATAACAGTATTATTCAAAAACCCTAAACACCCAGTGATACTGTACCGGCAACATATGTATGTGGACATTTGTACTTTTTTCATCTCCCACAAGCCTATCTTTTTCCTAACCGAAGCCATGATTTTTCATGAACATGTACCATCTTGCACTGCACACTTGGCCTTGAACTTCTCGGATTTGGATTTAACCATGTTGTAGTTAACCCTATTCATGATGCTATGTTGTTTCAATGCACCAAGAAAACTATCCTTACTGGAAAACTCCTTACCAACTTCCAATTCACCCGAATCCAATGACGAACTTGTACGGTCATGCCTTCTGTGTGGTAGATCTAAAAATTCCAATGCATCATCGGTCGATAGATCAACATTATGCATATAGGCTGGAGACGAGTACGCCTTGAATCGCGAATCTTCTTCTTCTTCTTCATCTAAACCCCCTTCAACATCTTCAGGTTCGATTGGAACATACTCCAGTTCAGAAAATAATGTAGCTTCTGCACCATCGGGGCTGGGCTCTCGAGGTGGATCCATATCAGACTCATCATCCAATCTAACATTATCTGCAACGTACAAGGTCCCCTCACCGGTGGATGTCGTAGGGAATATATCATCCCTTCTTGTGGACATTTCGTAATGTCTCCAATCATATGTGGATTGCCAACCACTAGAAGTTGATGTCATTCCCCAATACGTATTTCCAGCATCAAACATCGACCCACCAATGTGTATGTCCTATCCACTAACCGAGTGTCGTGCAGGAGTTGTGTATTCCATACTTCCGCCAAACAAGAGCGCTTTCGTGTTCTGCCTCTCACTAACAAAATGTCGGGTAGGGGTCGTGTATTCCTCTCGAACAACAGTAGATGTTGAAGTTGCAAATGTTTCATTTGGCGATAAAAATTGTACATATAACTCAAGATAGGGTGATACACTAGCGAGATGAGTTTGCACAATCGCCTCCAAGCTGCAACCACTTTTGATATCAAATGAATCATATGTCACGGGATCAACCGAAGCACATAATCGATACTTGATAGATGAAACCTCATCGGCGTTGTTCTACTGATTTTACACCTAATTCTTTTACGAAGTTCTATCAAATCTATGTTCTGGTTAAAAACCAGTCGCGTTGTGTTCTCCGATAAAAAAACAACGCTGTTCTTGGTGCCACAGACCTCACCATCATAGTAAATAATAACACTAATACGTTCACTCATCTTCAATTTCTATTTTGCTTAGCCTCTCTAATTTTTCTTGCTATAACTTATGTAACCTGAGAATGAAATTTTGATCATTTATAGCCTAAGGCCAAACAGCAACTACTGTAGAAAAAGAGCGTCCACGTGGGAGCTTTTTTCATCAATTTTGCTGACAGTGCATCCTGTTTGATGTGTTTTTGCCATTATTTGTTCAGAATCGTCTTCTCAAAATTATTTTTTCAGGAACTACTGTAGAAAAAAAGCGTCCATGTGGGAGTTTTTCTCAATATTTTTGCTGACAGTGCATCCTGCTTGAAGCGTTTTTGACACTTTTTCTTCAGAACCGTCTTCTCAAAATTATTTTTTCAAGAACTATTGTAGAAAAAGTGCGTGGGAGCTTTTTTCAGTAATTTTGCTGACAGTGCATCCTGCTTGAAGCGTTTTTGACATTATCTTTTCAGAACCGTCTTCTCAAAATCAATTTTTCTGAAACTACTATAGAAAAAAAATAAAATCCTTATTATCAATATAATTTTCTCTAAACCCTAAACCTAAATACAAAATTATTTTTAACAAAACTAACCTTAATTTAATTAATTTTCTTAAAAACTCTAAACCCTAATTTAATTAATTTATTTAAAACCCCTAAAATCTAACTTAATTACTTTTTTTTAAAATCTCTAAACCTTGATTTATTTTTTAAAATTCTTAAACCCTACACCCTACACCTAAATTATTTTAACAAAACCCTAAACCCTAAACCTAAATTATTTTAACAAAACCCTAACCCTAAATTATTTTACCAAAATAATAACCTTAAACCTTAAAAACCCTAAACCAAAAAACCCTAGGGACTAAACATGCAAAAAGCCCTAACCCTAGAAAAACACGGAGCAAATCGCGTCCCTGGGGGAGCGATTTTGCCACGTCAGCAAAAACGCTTCCATGTTAGCGCGTTTTGTGCTGACATGGCAAAATCGCTCCCCTAGGGACGCGATTTGCTAAAATTTCACCCCAAAACGCTCCTATGTAGACACGTTTTGCATATTTCGGCCATTTTCGGTAAATAATGAAAAAAATAGCCCATTTCCGTAAATAAAGTTGGAAATGGGCCTTTATTGGTAAAATGATCCTATAAATGGGTAAGAACATTTGAGATAATTATATTATAAAAATAATTTATATATTTTATAAAGTTATAACAAAAAAGTATATTATTTAAATTCTAAAAAAATTTCCAAATGGTCAAAAAATTTATTATAAAATAATTTACATATTATAAAAGTGTTATAATGTATCGTTTAAAAAAAAGTGTTATAATATGTTTATTTGTAAAAAATTATAGCCAAAAAGTATGGGCATAATTTTTTTATGTGTCTATGTTATCTATTATAAAAATAATATACTTTTTCATAAAAATGTTATAGTTTTTTTTTATCTTAACTTTTTTATAAAAAAAATAGCTTTCTAAAAAAATTATATTATTTATGAGAAGTGTTATGAAAGTTTTAAACAATTTATAAAATCTTTTAATAAAGGTTTTATATTTTAAATTTTATATTATTTTTTTACTTAATTTACGTACTATAAAAAGTGATATAACTTAATATAATTTTTTTTCAAATTAAGTTTATATAAATTTTTATAATTAAAGCTATAGATTATTTGGATTGTGAATCCAAATATTATAAGGTCGATGCTAATTATGCAAATAGAAAAGATTTTCTTATACTATATCATGGGAGATGATATCATTTGAGAGAATGATGTCAGACACAAACATTATAGATAACTCGCGAATTCTTTAATTTGAGACATTCAAAGGCTTGAAAATATGGTTGAGAAATATTTTCTATATTAACATCACCTTAATATTGCATAAAAAACAAACGTTGCATATTTCGAAGAGTACATGGAAGAAGGAGATTTTGATAATTTTAATGATGCATTTTCAAATTTAGCTGAGGATGAACTCAGTAAAGGACCAACAAATGATAATAAAGAGCATATGTTAAATATTAAAAAGAGGATAATCTAATAAATATGCACTAGAGCAATTAGATAAAAATCTATATGATGTTTATTTTTCTTATTATTTTTTATTACTAATTGTATTATCAACTATTTTTTTAGATTAACATAGCACATATAGTGATTTGATTATTATATATATGTAATATACAACAATTATATATTTTGATACATTTTGTTTGAACTAATTATGTAAACTTTATTTTGGGGATTATAGTATCTTTGGTTACACTCAATGGTGGTTTTGTTTGTCCTCCTTTAAAGGATCATGACCATAAAAAAATATATGTATAACTTTTTATTCATGTATATTCAAATATGTGAAAAAGGAAGAAGAAAGTAAGGCCACTGCGAAAGTCTAAGCTCACTCCAAAGTTATTGGAAAAAAAAAAAAAAGTAGCAATATTCCAATCTCCCAAATCCAATGGCTCATCATATGTCCTTGTTTTCTCTTTTGTATCATCTCTGTTGTGCATGGCAAAGTGGAAAACCACACAAAAGCTGCTCCTGCCTGCTGTGAACCCCCCTTCATTTCCCCCATTACTTTCAAACTTTTGCATTACATATCATCTCTTCACTTTGCATGTAAGTATGTGAGAGGTGTAAGGAGAATATAATGTGGATTGCAAGCAAGGAAAGGGTGGGGCAGCTGAGGAGAGGATTACATCACCAACTCTCTCTCTCTCTCTCCCTTGATTAACTCTTTGTTTAGTTTTCTTGGATTCTAACTAATCAATTTAATGAAGGTTTAGCTTTTAACCTAAGCTCAATTATGTGGGAACCCATCTTGTCCATTCACATTTTCTAATAATTTAAATATTTTATTTTTGGGAACCCCATAATTCTTTTCTCTAATTAATTGCTTAGATTACACAACAAAAACTACTCTCTTTCTAATAATTGATTGCCTTAAAAAGAACATATAGTATTATACATGGCTAAGTTACAGAATTTGATTCTGGCAACCACGTTGTACGAGTTATTTGAGGTTAAAGGATCCAATTTTTGTTTCGACTTTTACCTTGGGTTGTGGATGTATCCAAATATGTTTTGGTGTATTATTTTAAATTTATCAATTTTTGTTTTATAATTTTTTTCATCTTAATAACATATTATAATAAATATATACCTCAATTACATATTTTAAAATTATTAATTGGATTAAATAATTTAATTTTATGATTACATTTTAAATTGTTTAACTGAATCAATCTCCTATCTCCGCCATTGAAAAAAAAAAAAGAGGAGAGGAGAGGAGAAAGGGGAAAGAGAACAGAGTATGGGTGTTTATGTCCTCTCATTTAAGAGAGTTTAGGGTTTTTAATTAGGTAGTGGATTCTCATAGGTGGGCGGGTTCCCTCGTTGCCCTTCAATGAGGGTTGTTACGTGATGTTATAAGGTGTACAGAAGATGGATAATGACTATCAAGTCAATGTGATGGGCTTTCTAGTAGTGGCGGCTTGAGCATTCCTTTAGAGTGATTAGTATTGATAGAGGAGGTATCTTAGTGTATTTGATCGTGATCGACGAAGGTAGTCAACCAGCAAGGGTATCCACAGAGCTACCTTGTACAATATATACATAAGTTGTATACTTTAATTTGGTCATTATTTATTTTTATACTTTTCTACAATTTGAATTTTCAGTTTTGGACAATTAGAAATTATTAAGTTCATTAAGTTAAATTATGTTATTTTTAATATTTTACGTGATAAATATATTATTGTCTATGTAATGCTATATCAGCTTGTTATTTTCACATAACATTTACAGAAAAAACCAAACTATTTTAGTTAATGGATTTAACAACTATTGTTTGAATAACGATTGAAATTTCAAAATTCGAAAAACATAGGCACTAAAAATAATCAAATTGGGCAACAGGAACTAAATCCACAACTTACAAGACCAATAATAGAATTTAGACCTAACGAATTTAGCCACTACTGTTCGTTTCAAGACTAAAATTTCAAATAATAATAATAATAAAAGGACTCAAATTGACCAAATGAAAAGTAAAGAGATTAAAATGAATCAAATTAGAGTATAAGGATTAAATCCACAACTCACACAAGTCCAAGGACTAACAGCAAAATTTGACCAAAATGTGTTTTTGTAAGGTAGAACAGCTGATGCCGTCAGAGACGAAAACAGAGTTTTGCATGTTGACATTTCCCCTTTCCCCTTCCGTACAAAGAATGGAGCTAAAGATTTATATTTGAGGGTATGTGAATGTACAGATCTGGCCCCCAACCACAATGTCAAGTACAATCACTGTTTAAGTGTATAGCAATTGGAAATTAGGTCAAATAGAAAGATGATGACATAGGAGGAGTGGGGCATAACACCGCCCACCCCCATCTGCTTTAGCATCTTGAATGATTATAAAAGGATACATCAAGTGACTGACAGCTAATGAATAAAGAATTTAGGAAATAATAATAATAATATAATAATAACCTTTTCAATTGTTGGAAGTTGGTGTTTCTACAGAATTCAAATCCAAGCTTTTCTTACCTTTTTTTCTTGTCTTTTCTCATTGTGGCATCATCATTTGTCAAGTACCAACAAAGTGCATGTAATTGCCAACTTATGACTCCAGGACCACTTCACCTCCATTTCTTATCACTTTTGTTCTCAAAAACCATAGTTGATAGAAGAGGCTCTGGTGATCTTCGGGTCAAACAACACCAAATCAGATTTGAATCTCATATTTATCAACATTTTCTGTTCATTCCAAACTGAATTCCAAATATAATTATTAATAAATGCTGGATGTAATGGTAAAACAAATAAAACTCAAGTTTGAGCTTTGTATATGATATTTTTGAAAGAAACATTTACAAACTCCGAAAAGATTAGTATTCATGTACCATAAAACGGACATGTTTAAACAAAAAAAAGTTCAAAAGTGTTTAATCTGTCAGGTAAAAAATATATATGTATAGCAAGCTGTTAAGATAGAAACCATAATTGAATTTGTAATCTGTGAATGGTGTATAACTTACAAATTACACAACATTTTCTCGTATGTTGAAATATTATACACAGCTTATAGACATGCCCCTTAGTAAATTGACGGGGGGATACATTATGCTAACACTTAACATTGAATTTCTGCAGAAGTTAATCTATGCTATGGCTAAAAGACTTGCTACAAGAAAATCAGGCCAGCCGATGATAAAAAGGGAAAAAAAACTACTAACTCGAGAATTGAAAATATGAAGTTGCTACAGGAATTGCCGAAACTAAGCTTTGGCTAGAACACCATCAAGATCTTTGAGAGCTTTTAAGTAAGGCCATCCCAAGTGCTTAGCTGTTAAACATCCATTTGGCTAAAAATTTACCAAGTTGAAGGCTTTCATTTATGTTGAATTAACAAACAAAAAATGTAGTGTATCTATGCCTCTCACTTTGTTTCTGTGGGTGGAGATTGCTTTATCATCAAAGTTTCCTCCGAGTTGAATCTTCAAATCTGCAAAGACAAGGTTTAAACCTCCATTATGTATTCCCGGCTCCTGTGATATAACTTACTAGAAGAGTAACACGAGAATAACATGAAAGCAGGCATTAATCTACATTGATATGTTTATATTTCTTTTTCCATAACAAAAAGAAAAGGATGCATCAAAGAGAGCACGTAGGAGTCTGACTTGTTATTTACGTCTAATAGTATGATGATATACTTAGTATTTGCTTGGTTGAGTGGTAAGAAAACTCGAAAGATGAGAAAAGTGGAAGATAGAAATTGTGTTTTTCTTTCCATTAGTATGCTTGGTAGGAAAGGTACAAAAGAGTATATATATAATTTTCTTCATACCCATTGCTAGGTATGATTGAAAAAACGAGAGGAAAGAAAATAAAATGTATGCCACTAGGCATTTGATTAAGACATACCCTTTGTAAGTTGAGATGAGAAAAATAGATCTTGAAAAATATAAAGAATCTAGTAAATGTAAACACTTCACTCAAATCAACCTAGTTTTCTTTCGTCTTTCGTTGCCAATTTGGAGCAGGGAAGACAATTGACTTCAACTTCCCCGTCAAATGCCCTGTGACTATCCTGTTCATGTGTTCATAACAACGGATTTGTTTTTGTTCGTGGAAAATGATAAATCTTTCTCTCACTTTTCTTTCCTACCAAGTGCACCCAAAATTCATATTCTTTCCACTTTTTCACCATTCTCTATTGATCCTCCCACTTTTCCACTCTACCAATCATACCCTTAATCGTATCAGTAGTTCAAGCGTCTAAAACAACATTGATGAATCTCATTTACACTATATATTATCTACAAAGATGAAGAAACTTAAAACAAGATGCTTAAAGTGTAAAAGAAAAAAATTTTGCTTACCTGTTACTCAAGCAGTTCCTGTTATCAACCTTTCTCGCTGGTCAAATCTTTTCACCTTAATAATACCAATAAGAACTTGAAAGCTGAAAAATGCACAGATGACGTATGCAGCAACAGCTGGCACCTAAATTGATAACCATAAGAGCAAATGATTAAAGAGACGGTCAAGAACTGAGGGGTGTAGATATACATAGTAAAATAGAGAGCACTTTTTTGGCCAACAAAATAGAGAGCTTACTCGAATGGAATTGAGGTACAAAATTGTTGCGAGGTTGATCAGGCTTCCAGCAGCTACTGCCTGTTTATAGGTAAAAAGGATCAGGATCACTATGTAAATATCTAGTTTTGAAGAACATTCCAAATGTTTTCCACATCGTAGAATATGTTCAAAAGCTACCAAGAACGTAAATGTCCTTTGAAGTTATAAATGGAAAACAATTCAGTAAGCTATAAAACCCTTCAATTCTAGTAATATCTGAAATACACAGGACTTCATCCATTCTGAACTTCTTAAAGTCTGATTTTCACTTGTACCAGCAATCCATGAACTTCATTGTCACATATCCCATCACTTCCCCAGTCCTCCCAAATGCACCATTAGAATATAATACTAAGGGAATACAAGTACAGAAGGAAAAAGGGGGGGAATCATGCTGGGCCTACATCTCGTATTAACAAGTTGCCAACCTATAGAAGGATGCATACAAGAGAACTTACCCTTAGTTTGGATGGGCAATTGGGAGCGGTGCGGTGCGTTTAGCTTACTTTTTGTCTCACGCTACAGTATCGCTACAGTATCCAATTTTACCGCCACCGCTGTTTTTACACTAACCGCAGGTAAACGCACCGCCCATCCAAACTCACCCTTAATGTGAAGTCCGCCACCGCCCCCAAAAAAAAAAAATCAAAAAAGAAAAAACTTACCATATCCACTTGGAAATGCGAGAAAGCCAATAATTCAACAGTGCAAAATGATGTTTGAAGGAATTTAAAATGTTTTCATAGTTAAAAACAAATCTCAAAAGATGAAATTAGACGGAAAGAAAAAGAAATTTATAATTTAACTTACACTCCCTACAGTCTTCTGAACAGTAGCAACACGTTGGAAAGCCCTTTCAGACTCCAAAGCTCGTACTCTGAGCTTCAGATCACCTTGCTCCTGTAATATGCAACATTAATTTAACATTTGAAACAACTGATATAACATAGAAACTATTTTAACCTTTCAAACAAAATCATAGAAGGAATCTAGAGCCTTACCAATCTTTGGATGATTTCAGCAAGCTTCTCAACTCTATCTGCCTGCCTAAATAAGTTATAGAACGCACGGGACTGCCTGTCCCATCTCTTTCTGAAGTCCTGAAATATTTATACAGATTATCATGAAAATGGAACTGTATCATGAAAAATACAACTCAAAACTAGATTCAAAGATTAGAAGATTGCCTTCAACACAACTTCAACTCCAGCTTCACGAAATTTTAACAACTCCAGTGCATAGCTAGGAACAATAAAATGCAAGATAATCAGATATACTGACAAAATGAATGACTAAACCTTTGAAAGATGAGTGAAAGCTTCAAAGATCTTAAAGAGTTAAACCACACTCACGGTTTTGCAATCTCAGTTATGTCAAACCGAGGATCAAGGCCCTTCCCGATGCCATCTAATACTGCAGAGGAAATAATTGATGGTGCTAAGGTTCTTGTTCAACAAAGCACAAATAGAAATGAAGCCACCAGGTTAATATATATTACCTGAAAATGATCTGACAACAAATGTGAATGTGGCAGGGAATCGAAAGGGTTGATCTGCCGCAATGGCTAATAAATCTTCCCCTGTTCAGGTAATGAAACATCCATGAGAAGCAGGAACCCGCTATTTTTAGTGAACCAATAAAAGGGTAAACAGCTGAATTATTAACTCAAGGAAGAAATAAATGGAAATTAATAGATTGGAAGAAATACAATTCAAACTTAAAAAGGGAGGTCTTTCTAGGATGTATCAATTGATTCTAACATAAAGGAAGACAACTCAAGTTTTGAAGAGCTTTCAATATCCAACCACATGTAATGTCCACATAATGCAAATATAGTTCTTGTTAAGAGGAGGAAAAAGGCCAGACCTTGGAAGTAAGGCAATCTTTTCATAAGACGTATGATACCGATATTTTTCAAAATTGATCAGCTGATAAAGAAGCTGACATTATCTTTTTCCTCTGATCGCTAGTATGTGTGTGTATCCATGTAAATGTCAAATAACTTGCAAACAAATATCCTGTTAGATGCTTAGTGAGTCTTCTCCACTGAAGTTATGAAAAGGTCTCATGTCCTTTTTGCTGAGTTAGTAAAACCTTATTTTACACTAAAAAGAAAAAAAATAGCACCAAATGTATTACCGATTGCAGCCAGGCGTTCCTTTTTTTTTGCAATCTTTTCCTCCTTTGTCAATGGTTTCTTATATCCAAGTTCTGCTGTAGCCATTTCTCTCTCCCTTCTTTGAGCAGCAAGTCGCTCTTCAAAACTGAAAAAATTACATTTATGTACTTCACATTCAGCAGAATATTAGATGAAAGAGACAACTGTAATGTACATCACTTTTGCCACCCATGCCCTTTTTTAACCCAATTAAATAAAAAAATAGTTTAAACTTACTTCTAAACCTTTGTTCAACAGGCAAAGAGCTCCAAATACTAATTTTACAGATAAAATGAACTATTTTTCTTTCCAGTTTTAGGCATGCATACAGAAGCATACTCTAAAGTTTAAGCCAAGATCCTCCTATTAGACAAAAGAAACTTAGGGATGCTGTGAAAAGTTAAAACTGTAGGATTTTTTCTTGTAATCCACCTATTAAGGAAGAATTGTGCCGTCCGTCTGACAGCAGTCATATCTCCAGTAGGAACAAGAACGCCCATCTGAATCATTGCTTGAAGGACCTATTAAGGTTACCTTAATCAGTAACAGAATATAACAACAGAAGTCCACAAACTAATGCATGATATGGCTGTTCCTTAAAGACATAATTACCTTATCAGGATCCTTCTCATAGATTCCATAGAATGCTTCCAACAAGCCTTCTCTGATGTTTGAACTGATACTGCAAGGTAGCAAAAACAGAAGATATATGTCAGGCAAAGTTACCAGCAGTCCTGAAAAGCTTTCTATCCAGAATGTTTCCCGCAAATAGCTAACCCTAGAACAGGACATTACCTTCCCATCATGCCGAAGTCATAGAAGATCAACCGTCCACCATTAAAATCATCAACAGCAATATTTCCTGGATGCTGCAGAAATGGAAGAAAAAGAAAACACAAGAAAGCTCTTGTTAGAAATACCTGAAGGCCCGTATAGCATTGAGAAATCATGGAACTTGAGGACTAGGGCTTATTTATAACTACTACAGCTAGGGGTCTCGAGACCTATAACAGGTATGAATAGGCTACAGCAAGTCTCCCAATTATTGGAACATACTATAAGACAGAAATGAAAACATAAACTGCTAAAACTCCCAGAACTTCTTCTAAATGATCTTAACCATAAATAAGGAGGCAGTTTACACAATTCTTGGCTCTCTTGGTCAGCCTACATTTTTTACATTAGCTAATTCTAAGTTTTTGAGCGTTACTAACTTGAAATTGAGAAATAACAACTCTTGAAAAGATAACTAAGCTGGGTATGAAAACTGGTGGCTGGAGGAACTTATGTAATGGAAAAGTGCACAGGAAAAACATATCAACCTTAATTACATTTGATTTCTTTCAAAATGTTAGTAGTTCCAGTAAGCATATGGTTGTCTAATCTTTTTCTTGCTATAGTATAATGAAGAAAGAAGCTAGGAGGAAATGAGGATTGATTCAATAATGTCTAAGAAAAGAAATAATGAAACAGGGAACTATCAATTGACAAGACTGCACATTATGTTTTAAAGCCAACTGCTCCACATGTATAGTGCAATGTTTGTGCTTCAAGGGTCAGAGCTGACTAAGTAAGCTGGTGGATAAAGGAACTCAAAGAGAACCCCAGCAGGAAAAGGTATCTATCCATCAACCCCAATTACATTTGAATTTTTGCAAAATTTCTAATATCAGTAATTTAAGTTTCTAGTTAAATAAAGCAGGAGGAACTCATGAAGTGGAGTTTGTAATCTGAGTAAATAATTAAATAAAAACAGGTACTGCTAATCGAATACTGCACATTTTAGTTCTAAAAAAATACTAGGACTACAAAACAAAAAGCAAAGCATTCCTTTGAAACTATGGCATGTTATATGCTACTATTTTAAGTGCAAACATAACATTCAACTGACACCCCTTGACCTAGCAGTTCCACAAATAAACCCAAATACCTTGCTCATTTGTATAAAAACCCAACAAATTAAAACTGATTGTAGAAACTCACTGGGTCAGCATGGAAAAAACCATGAGACAAAATTTGTTCCAAGTAAGATTCAACTGCATATCTGCCCAACCTGCATCACATAAAAATGTAATAACTGTGAAGAGCAAGAAGGGTAACACATGAACATCATATATTGCAATCACTTGTTAATATGTAAGAGAAGAAAGCAATGCATGAAATATTGTTTTCGCTAGGGAAATTAGCAAAACCTTTTCCGATCAACTCCCAGCTGATCTAAAGCTTGAATCTTGTTTATTTTGATCCCAGGAACATACTCCATTGTCAAGACCTACACAGATTACATGGATAAATCTAAATATTTAAGAATGTAAATCCAGAAGACATTCCAACTCTAATTTTTTTTTTTATAAATTCATAAAATTCATACCTGTGGTGTGGTGTATTCCCAGTATATTGATGGAACTTTCACATAATCCATGTCTTTGAAATTACTGGCAAATAATTCTGCATTGGCAGCTTCCTTTGTGTAATCAATTTCCTGAAAATTGCATATATGTATAAGTTAATATCAATGACAATAGTTGCAGAATTTGCAGAAAGAAGAAAGTAACTCACACTAGGTAAGATTATGCATTTAACCCGCAGGTCAAGATGATAAAAAACTCGTATAGTTTGCCTATATGTTACTTTTTAGTTACTGAATTTAATGGCAATCCAAAATGCATTCTCATTCCCTGGTCGATATTTTACATTTTCATATACATAAGATCTTTCAAAATTCTCAAAAACATGAGTCTAAACAGTGAGCAAAACTAATTAATGCTCTTCCTACATTATTATTACCATCTCTAGTTTAGGACATTCCCTTGATGTCTAACTACTATTCATGTTGGAATCCCTTAAATTAAGCATATTTTCTACCTTAGTTCTAGGAATTTCCTTGTACTATTAGCCATAATCTAATTACTAATTTTTAGGGATAAGCTAATTTCTAGAGATTATTTTCCTTTTTTTTAATTTTTCTTGCTATTCTTTAAAAGGTTGTATTCAGATTAGAAGAAATAAGAATTATTCTTCTTCCTAAACTTGTTCATGGTATCAGAGCATCAGGAATCTAGTTGATCCTGCTCTTCCTTCTCTTTTCTTGTTCTGTTTTCTCTGTTAGAAACCCTACTCCTATGGGTGACACCGAAAATTCCTCTGAGACTAAGATCTCACAAATAACTCAAAATCACAACCAAGGAATCCCACAAGGTGACCTTAACTCTTCTCTTATAATCACAAATCACTGATTAGATGGAAAAAATTTCCTGCAATGGTCACAATCTGTCCTTATGGTTCTTCGTAGCCGAGGAAAAATTGGGTACATTAATGGCCAAATTCCTCGACCAGCATCAACAGACTCTAGTTATGCAACTTGGGAGCTTAACAACTCAATGGTTATGGCTTGGCTTATAAATTCGATGGAAGCTCATATAAGCCGAATGTATCTTTTTTTCAAAACTGCCAAAGAAATGTGGGATGCAATCAAAGAGAATTACTCGAATCTTGGAAATGCTTCCCAAGTATTCGAGATTAAATTAAAGATGAAAGATATTCGACAAGGAACACTTGAAGTCACTCAATATTACAACAACCTAAAGATCTTATGGCAGGAGTTAGACATGTATTATGAAGCTGATTGGGGCGAAGGCTCGGAACACACCAAGTTCATGGATCATCTTAACAAAGAATGTCTCTATGAGTTCTTAGCAGGACTATATCGTGATCTTGATGAGGTCCGAGGACGAATACTAAGCAGAACCACACTGCCAACCATAGGAGAAGCATTTGCTGAAGTAAGGAGGGAAGAGAAACGGCGTCTTATTATGTTGGGAGACACAAGAGAACTAAAACCATTGACCATAGCTGGTCATCGTCCTTCCGAGAACTCTGCTCTTATTTCAAGAGGCCCAAAATCTCAAAGGTTCAAAGATGGAATTGATTCTGGTCCAAATAGGCCATGGTGTAGCCACTGTAACTGGGTTGGGCATACCAAGAAGAAATGCTTCAAATTCCATGGCTATCCTGAAAAAAAAACAGAAAGAAAACAATGCAGCAATGATATCTACTACTGAAGAAGATGCTCAAGATGTTCGGCTAACCAAAACTCAACTTGAGGCTCTTCATAAACTACTCGGGACTCCTACAGCCAGTGGGTCATTAGCTACTCAAGGTACTGCTTTAAATACTACACACGAACCTATCACAACTTCCTGGATACTAGACTCGGGTGCACCCAACCACATGACAGGTAATCTAAGTTTGTTTCACACCTATTTACATGATCACTCTCGGATTCGCATAGTTGATGGATCTTACTCGCCGGTGGCCGGAATGGGGACAGTTAGACTTACTGAAAATTTTTCCCTTGATAAAGTTTTACATGATCCAAATATTTCCTGTAATTTACTCTCAATTAGCAAGCTTACCAAGGATGAAAAAGTACTTGCTGAATTTTCTGCTTTCGGTTGTGTGGTTCAGGAACAAGAATCGGGGAAGATGATTGGCACTGCTAAAGTTGATGATGACTTATATGTTTGGAACAAAAACAGTTCACAAGAAGGGATGGCCTTATCTACATCAAAAGAAGATTCTATCATGCTATGGCACCGTAGACTAGGACACCCGAATTTCATGTACTTGAAGAAACTGTTTCCTCTACTATTTCTAAACAAGAAAATAAGTTCCTTGAACTGTGAAGTTTGTCAACTGTCTAAACACACTCGTGTCCCTTATCCTTTGAAACCTTATGCTCAGTCTCAACCTTTCTCTTTAATCCACAGTGATCTATGGGGAGCCAGTCTAGTAAAAAACATCACAGGGGCTAGGTGGTTCATAACTTTCATTGATGACCACACTAGAGTTTGTTGGGTCTATCTCCTTAAAGAAAAATCCGAAGTCTCTAGAGTCTTCCAAAATTTTCATTCAATGATTCGAACCCAGTTCAATTCAAATATTCACACCCTTAGAACTGATAATGGGAGAGAGTACTTTAATTCTATCCTAAGTCCTTATCTTTCTGAGCAAGGAATCATACATCAAAGTTCTTGTCCCGACACCCTCAACAAAACGGGGTTTAGAGAGGAAAACAGACACCTTGTAGCCATGGCTCGTGCCCTTATGTTTACTATGGGTGTACCAAAGTATTTATAGGGAGAAGCTGTCCTCACTGCTTGTTATCTTATAAACCGACTCCCATCAAAGGTATTAAACTTTCAAACACCTTTACATACTCTTCAAAAAAATTTTACCTTGTTTCGTGTTACTAATCTCTCAACCAAAACATTTGGTTGCAAAGCATTTGTCCACAACCATCAACCTAACCGATCTAAACTTGGTCCTAGTGTCACGGGCCAGAGTTCGAAGCCCGTGACCATCGAACCAAATGCATCCGATGGAGGTCTATTACTTAGATGGGGATCATTTGGCCCACGTGAGCTGGCCCGATTCAAGGAACTGTTGGAGAAGCCTGGTTGGCCCGATAGCGAAGATATGGCAACTTAGGCAACTATGGTAACTAATCTTAAAAGATAGAGGGAATCATATCTTTTAAGATTAGATAGGATTTGATATGGCAATATCTTGTAAATCCCATAAATTAAGGGATATGGTTGATCTCGTCCGTCGATGTAATTGTATCTTGTCCGTCGGTTTTGGGGGAGCTCAAGTATAAATAGAGAGCCTCCCCCTCATTTGTAATTATCTCCATTCATTGTTTCATTATTCTTTATGAATAAGAGAATAGAGAGCATTTACTCAAACACTTTGTGAGCGTCCCTTTCTGTTGTTCTTTATAAGCTTCTTTTGGCATAAGTTTGCTTCCGCTGTTCGATTGGTGCCTTGGAGGAGTTCTTAAGGAATCCTCATTCGAGTAAAGGCTGACTTGGGCGAGTTTGGACGAGCAAATCGCCTAAGGCCGCACGGATTGCGAGACGAAAGCTCTAGCCCCGTGACACTAGAGCCCACACTTGTGTCTTTATTGGTTACTCACCTACACAAAAAGGGTACAAGTGCTACTCTCCAACCTTACACTGGATGTTTGTGTCCCTTGATGTTACTTTCTTCGAAAACGAGCCATATTTTTCAGCCTCTCATCTTCAGGGGGAAATACTTAGTGAAGATGAGACCTTGAGCAATCTTCTCATTATACCTCAAGACTCTATCAGCCCTACCACCACTACAAAACCTGCTGAAAATCCTACAGCCACTGTTATTCCTATTTTGGACCCTGTTTTTCCTATCTCCACTGTTCAGCAACAAGAAACAAGGGTGATTAACCATACTAATGAAGAAAAACAGCCCACTCATTCTGAAAAACAAGGAAAAACTCGGGGGCTTCGTGTATACTCTCGGAGACATCAGCTGCGCAAGACCGAAACAGCAATGCCAATGCCATCTTTACCCGAGGACTGTCCTGAGGAAGAAGTTTCACCTCCTTCATCTTCCATCTATCTTCCAATAGTAGTAAGAAAGGGCACTAGGAGCTGCACTCAACATCCCATTTCTCGGTTTGTATCCTATGGAAACTTTTCTAAATCCTACAATGCCTTTGTTTCTAATGTTGACTCTGTAGAAACTCCAAAGAACATAGAAGAGGCTCTTAAGTCAACCAAATGGAGGCAAGCTGTGTTGGAAGAAATAAAGGCTCTTGAAGACAATGGAACTTGGGAAAAATCTAAACTACCTACTAGGAAGAAAACCGTAGGTTGTAAGTGGATTTTCACCACAAAATTTAAACCAGATGGGAGCATTGATCGATACAAGGCTAGACTTGTAGCCAGGGGTTTCACTCAAACATATGGGTTAGACTATGAGGAAACATTTGCACCAGTGGCCAAACTGAATACTATTCGAGTGCTTCTCTCAATTACTGTCAACTTAGAATGGTCTTTGATCCAATTGGATGTAAAGAACGCTTTTCTCAATGGAGAATTAAACGAAGAAGTCTACATGGATTTTCCGCCTGGATTTCGAAGGAAGCAAGGGCCAAGTATGCAAGTTGAAGAAGTCCTTGTATGGACTAAAGCAATCCCTAGGGCTTGGTTTAATTGCTTTGCCAAAGCCATGACTAGTAGACATTATACTCAAGGTCAAGCTGATCACACCTTATTCTACAAACACTCGGATAATAAGAAGTGCTGTATTCTCATTGTCTATGTAGATGACATAATATTGACAGGGAATGATTCAATTGAAATTGAAAGACTAAAAGAGTTCTTAAGTCTTGAGTTTCAACTTAAAGACTTGGGGAATCTTCGATATTTTCTTGGAATGGAGATAGCACGGTCAAAGGCAGGTATTTCAATCTCTCAAAGAAAGTATGTTCTTGATCTATTTTCTGAAGTCGAACTGTTGGGTTGCAAACCAGCTGAGACTCCTATGGAACCCAACCTTAAATTAGGAACTGATAAGGATGGAGAAGAGGTAGACAGGGGGAGATATCAAAGGTTAGTGGGAAAACTTATCTATCTTTCTAACACTCGTCCAGACATAGCTTTTGGAGTAAGTGTTATTAGTCAATTTATGCATGCTCCTAGGGAGAACCATTTGGAAGTTGCCTACAGGATATTGAGATACTTAAAAGGGATTCCTGGTAAGGGGTTGCATTTCAAGAAAGATGTAAATCGAAGCATAGAAGTCTACACCGATGCGATCGGGAAGGGCGAGATTAATGATAGGCGCTCCACAAGCGGTTCTGCAGCTATGTTTGGGGTAATCTCGTGACATGGAGGAGTAAAAGCGATCTATTGTGGCACACAAGAAGGTTGAAAAGTGAATATCGAGCTTTGTCCCACGGTATATGTGAAGGAATGTGGTTACAAAGGCTAATGGGAGAACTAAAATTATCCTATACAAAACCTATAACATTATACTTGTGACAACCAGCAAAGATTAGCATAGCTCATAACCACATACACCATGATCGTACCAAGCATGTGGAAATTGATCGCCACTTTATTACGGAGAAAATTAACAAAGAGGAAGTTTGTGTTTCATATCTACCTACAAGACAACAAGTAGAAGACGTGTTAACCAAAAGCTTGAGCAGAAAAATGTTCGAAGAAATTATGGGCAAGCTGGGTTTGATTAACATCTACATTCCAGCTTGAGGGGGAGTGTTGGAATCCCTTAAATTAAGCAGATTTTCTACCTTAGTTCTAGGAATTTACTTGTACTATTAGCCATAATCTAATTACTAATTTTTAGGGATAGGCTAATTTCTAGAGATCATTTCCTTTTTTCATTTTTCCTGCTATTCTTTAAAAGGTTATATTCAGATTAGAAGAAATAAGAATTATTCTTCTTCCTAAACTTGTTCAATGCTATCTTTTGTGTTTATCAATATCTTCCGTTATTGGAAGCTCAAAACCATAGCACAAAATCCTTAATTTCAAACTTCCGCCAAGAGTTCTCCCTTTAAAAAGAGTCTTTAGCATAAGGCTAGAGGGTTTGGTCATGACATAGGATCCCATTAAACACCAATTATGCCTTCACTAGTAAAGAAATCTTCACTATTCCCTTCCCTCACCATGTTGCATGATTATACAATCCAATCATTTCATCATTCTTATTCCTAATAAATCCTTTGGTTATTTAATCTAAAATGTGCACTCAATTCTTACATAGTTAATGAGCTAGATCTACTTATGGTTTAAGGTTCAATTTACACTCATCTGATTTTAGCTTCTAGCAATTTTTGGATGATGAATTACTAAGATATTTTGCCTCTAGTGGTTCTTTCTCAATTTTCCCCCCAAGTTCTTCCAATTCTCCCTAAAATCCTGAATTTTCCCTGTTTATAAGGTTTTCCTTCTTATTTCATTTATTTCCTTACTTGTTTATCCTCACTTGCCTTTAACTCTCTTCCTAGTTCATTATTTTAATTTCATCCAGTCTTGTGACATTGAGATCTTTCGAGCATCAGCTTTTAAGAAGCAAAAAGGTCCTAAAACTAAAAATAAAGAATCTTCATGCATAAACTTTATGGGGAAATAATAGCAATTGCAAATTGCACACAAACTAGTATTAAAGCAATTCAGAAGCAAGGCACTTGATAGCTTCTGATACAGTAATGGGACTACCTGATACAACACACTTGCACATTCATCATAAATTGCAACCCAATCTCGCTTTGCACCATCTGACTTTGGGTCTATCTTCTGAAGATATTCAGCTATTACCTGAAAGCCAAACCAAAGAAGAGTCAGAATCTTTAACCTTCTGTAATCGTTCTCATTTTCCAAAAGTTCCTTTAAAGATTATCTTAATAGAAAATAAGCAGTTTATTACTACCCAATGATAGTGATAGCATAACCAAAGTAATTAAGTAGAAATCATGTTTGACAAGTGAATCAAAGAGTAAATGGCAACACACCAGAAGTCACAAAAGCTAAGAAACCATAGGCATGATGAAGTCATGATAAGAGGATAACATTATCAGTGGTACATAGAATTTCAAAAATTAGTAAACTAACCCTCAGGTTTTTAAGATCGATATCAAAGAGACTCTTTAGACCAGGTCTTTGTACTTTAACAACTACTTCTTGGCCCTTCAGTTTTGCACGATGGACTTGGCCTGCAAAAGAAACAACAAATCTTTCAATTCCATTTAATCAACTAGCAAACTATTATGGATTTATATTTGATACAATAACAGTGTATAGATCTATACCTTCCAATGAACCACATGATGCCACCAGTTAAAAGATAAACTTATTTTAATTATACACTGACAGTGTATAAATCAGTTCACTGTATTAATGATGTGTCATAATATGGTTCACGGTCAGTGTATAGACACCCAACTTTTTCCTGTGTATGTTCTCTTACTCCTTTATCGTTTAATCATGAATACGATTTGTTTCTTCTGTTTTTAAATTGATTCTTCTAAATATTTGCAAACTCATTGAAATTAAAATATCATCTGGATAGGGCTAATTTTAAAGGGGGAGTGAGGGAGAAATAAGCAACATGGTTGAATTCATTTGCTGCCACATGGAAAAATAATGTGATGACAAGAAAGTCAACTCCAATTTTTTTAATAGTTATAAAGAGTGGTTTGGTGAGGCTTTACCTTATATAAGCACTTAATATGATATGTGAGCGTACAAAACAATAAGTGGATGTCCAACGTACAACAAACAAGTCTTTTCCAACCATGAAGCTCAGTTACATTGATCATATTCTGTTATTGTGCTCAATTTAGACACATCCTTATGCAAGCATCAGAAAACTTGGGCTCTTTTTATTTCATTTAATTTAATTATTACTACCGGGGGAAAAGTGAAAGTCAAAATTCCATTATTGCTAATTGGTAATACCATTCTATATCTCTCTCATCTCATAACAAGTTCATAGAAATCTACAGAGTTATTCATATATATAATTAAATAGGCATTAGATGCCACATTAATGTGTTAATGAAGCAATAGAATAGTAATAGTTCTTGATATATTATCATATGAAGACATTAAATCAGTAAACTTCTTTTAGGCACAGCTAGCTCTGAATTTATCTTTGCGTCTTTCATATTTACATGTTATTTTAGTCAAACTATTAAATAGTCCACCAAATTGGTATGAGTTCGAATTTTATTTACAAGTAAAATAAGTGAATTAAAGAAAAAACAAAAATTGTTCTGAATATACCACTTGGCATGAGTTGCAACGTATCTTTGTAAAGTCTTGTTCAAAATTGGGTTGGAGAGGAGGGGGGTATGTTATAAAATTTGGTGATTTGGCAATGGTCATACTAACCACAGCATAATCCATCTTTTACCACCAACAAAGCCACAGTTGTGGTGGCAACATTGTTATATGTTGACACCAAAGGCCAAGGTTCAAGCCTTGTGCAATCCATCCCCCTCCCCAAATTGTAATGATTAAAAAAAAAAATCCATCTTTTACCACTTGATCTTATGAAATGTTTATTCAGTGATGAAAAAGAAATTAAATCAGAAAAATGTAGAGGTCTAGAAGATTACCAAGACTAGCAGCAGCAATGGGTTCATAGTCAAACCGATCAAAGATAACACCCACAGGAGCTCCAAGCTCTTCTTCAACAATAGATACTGCAGTCTCTGATGGAAAAGGTGGAACTTGATCCTGCATGTGAATAGAATTAAATTCTATACTACAAAATTTTAAATTCAGAAACCATATTGCTAGCTAACTCTCTCTTGCAGAAGGGAGGGGGTAGTATGTACCAGAAAATCATTATATGATTTTGGGGCACAGAATTATCATACAGTTTATTTCACAATCTGCCGTGAATGAATTCTTCTACAAGCAGAACTAACGTTCACAATAAACAATATCCGACCTAAAAGTTAAAATTTAAAAGAAAAGGAACTTCAACCTGTAGCTCTGACAGCTGATCAACATATTCTTGAGCAAGAATGTCGACCCTTGTGGAGAACTGCTGGCCAATTTTGATGAAAGTAGGACCCAGTCTCAAGATGCTTTCTTTTAACCATTTTGCCAGGGCCTTCCGCCTTAGAACTTTCTTTTCCTCAGTCATTCCTCCTGCATGAATGCACCTTAAAACAAGATATATAATGCCAACAAGAAGGATACATAACAATATAATAGACCACAGGGTTTATCTAAGGGCATAAGTCAAACAAGCCACCCCTTGCACTTCTATATTCCAACATTTGGTGGTAGTTCAGAAATGCAAGAAAATGCTACAAGCACACTCACTGTCTATAAAGGCAGGATACAGAATAAAAAGGATCACAAAGAAAATTTTATATCCTGATAACATTGCTGGATCATGTCAACCATTCAAAACCAATTCTTTTCGCAAACTAGCAATCTTCTTTATATTGCATCTCAAGAATGTTAATTCTATTAGATAACATCCCTTTATCTAGTCAAACTTAAATTAGGGTTGCTAAAATGTAAAACAATGAACTTATATAATTTGTGATGCATTCTTTATAAAATACCATTTTCTGAAAATATCACCTTTTTCATCATATGTCATGGATCAAATTTGGGATATACCAATTTTTATAATCTATTTTTCCTCCAAGTAAATGATGGGAAAAATGAAAAACACGGCGCAATTGCTGACAGTCATACAGGAGTGCTGTATTTTAACAGCTATAAACCTACGAAGCAGCTAACCTCTAACATAACCAAAACCAATTGATAATGAGACAATTAATTTTAATTAAATAATTACTATTTTATTATTTTTATTATTAGTATTATTATTCTGTTCCATCAGACGGAAGAAAGAATTGTTTACAATAACAAATTTTGTATTTGTCATGGAGACTTACTGCAAAGAGAAAGGGCATATCTAGCAGTAACTGACCTTGATAGGAGAATTTCTGATTGTTCAACCATGCCTTAAATACAAAAGTTAGAACAAATCCCCATATTTCCAAGGTCCTTTGTATTGTTGAGTAGGTTTTGAATCTACTCCAACGCCCCCCAGGAGCAACAGAAACCTGAAAGATTCATTGCCACAAGATTACAGTTAATACAAAATAGATGGGACACAATCAGAGCTACTTAGGTAGAAAACGCACCAAAACAGAGATGGTTGTGACACTAAAAACAAATCAATGCCGTCAACTCAACATGTATTACATTATACAAGGAAATCAAACAAACATCACGGAAATGGGTGAGAAAGTACATCAAGGAAAAGCACCCAGGCACAAGCTTAAACCTGAATTTTTGTTATTATTAGCTGTATATACTCCTCTCTAATAATGAAATAAGATACTACATTCAAAAGAACGAAAAACAAATTGGTTTATACTGCTACATTAATCATGGAGATCTACACCAAAACTTTAAAAGCAATTCTGCAACGTCTGAACTAGTAGTACATTTACTTACAAGCAAACAAAAAATTCACCACAATATTCAAATTCCATGAGCCCCATATCTTGTTATATAATATTAGAAGCAGCATTTGTTTAAAAGATTTCTTAGTTGCTAATTTTGTTAATTGTTTTTTGCTCCTAAAATCAGAAAGCAAAAATGGTATTTGAATTCAAATTTTTAAATAAATATATATTTTTTGGATTAGAAATAACACATTTCGTAAAGAATACATTCATAATCTACTTTTATATTTTGGCTCCCTTTGAATTAATATGGTTTTACTTTCTATGATTTACTTTGCTTCGCAGAACCTTTTAAGAACAAAAAAAGCAAGTAAAAACAAATAAAACCAAGTTTTTTCTAAATCAGTCCCAACTCCACAAAAGGTAAAACCATGTACCTCGACCTGGTCTTGAGTGCTCCGCTTGAACCAAGCCTCCTCTTTCCCAATATCTTCTACCCTTTTTTTCCTCGCCTCCTCCGAAACTACTCCTTCCTTTTCTACCACCTGCATCACCTCCGCTGCCATCACTTCCGCCGCCGCACCATTCCCATTCCCGTTCACATACTTGACCAAGCTCCCATTGCTCTCACTCTCCACCACTCCAACTCCACCGTTGGTATTATTATATCCCTCAACCGATCCATTCTTATACTCGCACTTACTAGCACTACCATTCCCATTCGATCCAAACCCACCGTTGACTTCCTTGATGAATTCTCGCTCCCTTTCCTCATAGGAAACTCCTTCCTCTTTAAGCGCTCTAACTCGAGAACGCAAAACGACACCGTTCCTTAAATGGCCGTTCCCAACAAGAGAAACTCTAGAGAGAGAAGAACATCTAGAGAGATAAAACCGGTGCTTCGAAGTAGTTCTCGGGGAGAGAAATTGAAGCTCTTGTAATGGTAGAGATGATGACGCCATTAATGCAACTGAACTAGAATTTTCCTGCAACAGTCAGAAAACTTGAATCAAACCCTAACTAACCCCCCAAAAAGGTCATTATTTTTCTCTTTTTTATTTTTATTTTTTATTTTTTGGGGTTATATAGTTGGGACTGTGAATGTCCTGTGGTTGGAGAGTGAAGAGATTGCAGAGAAACGGACAGATTTTTCAGAAAATGAAGTGAAAAAGGAAGAAAAAGGGGTGGAGGTAAGGAGGACACGTGGCAAAAGGCGGATAGAGAAATAGAGGAATTTAGAGTTGTGATTGGTGGATAATATGGCGCGGAGATGTCTTGGCCACAAAGGGTGTTGGTCTGGCAAAAAAATTTCATTTGGATGGATGCTCACGTGTTAATTATGTTTGCGTTTAATTGGTCAAGTATTTTTAAAAATCTTACCCAAAAACAATCCTAGCCGCGTATGTATGTTAGGCTTGCTGGAGTTGGAGTTTAGTGAAGTCAGCCTGCCGGTTGATGTTGAGTGTGCCACTAGGGTGCATGCCTAAACTCACTTGTAGTTATACCGTATGGGTATCTACGTTACTTCTCTTCCAAATAAAATGAAATCATACTTGTCCTATCCGTTTATATCAGATAATTTACAATATATATAGATTTTTATTTTATTTTATTTTATTTTATCTTTATCTATATCTATATCTATATCTATATCTATATTTAGTTTTATTAAGGGAGAATCGACTCCTTCGAGAGAAATTGTCTTTAAAATGTCATTCTTTGGGTTGCCAACTTAGATCTCAACAATCGAAGGTATTGTCTTCGTGTCGAGGTTTTGTCCTTAGCCTCCACAGAGAGTCATATATGGTTCACAGAAGGGGTACTTTTGTCGGTAGAGATAGATGTAACACCCCTAACCCGTATCCATTACCAAAACAGAGTTACGAAGTATTACCGAAATAAACAGATCAAATATAGGCATTTCATATTATTTAACATTCATGTTAGATATTATTCATAAAGTCTCTTATTTTAGCCCTCAAGGCTCAAATTATGCATTAGAAACAAGTCAGGACTAAACCGGGTACTCAGAGAATTTTTCGTAAAATCACAAAATTTTTCCATATTGCAGGGTACACACGCCCGTGTGGTCAGGCCGTGTGACTCACACAGTCAAGAGACACGCTCGTGTCTTAGCCCGTGTCCATACCCATGTAACTCTCTGACTTAGGCCACACAGCCAAGTCACACGCCCGTGTGCTAGGCTGTGTGTAGATCCAGGGGTCACACGGTCAAGCCACACGTCCGTGTGTCAGGCCGTGTGATAAATTTTGAGCATTCTGTTTTGAAATTTTAAAATACAGGAGACACACGAGTAGATCACACACCTATGTGCTAGGCTGTGTGTCACATACGACTGAGACACACGCCCGTGTCTCTGTCCATATGGACAAAAATAGGTCATTTTCAAGGCCACTTTTCTCACCCAATTTGTCTTCTATTTACAATGACATTTTAACACATTCCCAAGTCAACACAAAACATACAAATCAAACGAAAACCAAGTTTATTACATATCATATTATCATATATATTCAAATATCCATGCTTAACAATTTGCTTATTAGTTATCCATCAATCAACTATACCAAAACACATAACAACTATGATAAGACCATATACTAATATATATCAAAATATATCAAACATAATCCATCCAAATGGTTAATCACAACTAAAAATTTACATGCCATCAATGGCTAAATTAACCTATACATGTCATTATACCAAAGTTGATTTAATAAATAAATCGAAAAAGGGTGATTAATAGTGTAATGTGGCTCCGACCAGCTTCCAACCTTAACGAGCTTCTAGATTACTATAAAACAAAGGAAATAAAATAAAGTAAGCATTTAATTGCTTAGTAAGTTCGTATATGTAATACCCCTAACCCATATTCGTCACCGGAACAGTATTATGAAACATTACCGGAGTTTACAGACCAAATATAATTAAATTGTATCATTTACTATTCATATCCGAAATCATACATAATCAATCATATTGTCCCATAATTGGACCCTCGAGGCCCAATTGGTGCTTTAAAAACAAGTTCGGACCAAATCGAGAACTCAGAGAATTTTTCGTGAAATTTTAAAAATTTTCTTAGATACAAGGGTCACATACTCGTATGGGTAGGCCGTGTGGCTCACATGGCCAAGTGACACACCCGTGTCTCAGGCCATATGGGCATTCGATGTGAGGTACACGGCCATGTCCCAGCCCATGTTCAATTTAGGGTAGCTACTGACTTGGGTCATAAGGCCAGCCACACGCCTGTGTGCCAGGCCGTGTGAGCATACTGACTTGAAATAATTAGGTACAGGGTTTACACAGCCAAGTCACATACCCGTGTGCTAGGCCGTGTGTCACACACAGTTGAGACACACGCTCGTGTCTCTACCGGTGTGAAAATACCTGGGCATTCTATTCTCAAATTTAAAGATGCAGGGGCCACACAACCAAACCACACGCCCGTGCGCATGGATGTATATCATACACGACTGAGACACACACTCGTGTGTCTACCTGCGTGGACAAAAATAAGCCATTTTCAAGGCCACTTTTCTCACCCATTTAGTCTTCCACCTACAACCATATTTAAGCACATTCACCAACCAATTCAAGACATTTAAACCAAGTCAAAAACGAATTCTTATGCATGATATATCATGACCTTGGTTCAAATATTCTACTTACTCAATTGAAGATATTCTTACTTAAGCATGTTTAAACATATAATACTAATCATGCACACTTACATATAAAACATAGTATAATCTCATACATATACATTAACCATAATATCACTAGGCATTCCAATGGCTAGTTACAACCAAAACATTTCGTCATTTAATCTAACTTAGCCTATACATGCCATTATACCAAAAGTAGTTTTACTAATTATACCAAATTGAGTTGAAGGATAGTGTGATCTTGCTCCGACCTGCTCCAACCTTTATGAGCTTCCGAATATTATAAAATGGAGGAAATAAACCGAGTAAGCATTTAATGCTTAGTAAGTTCGCATAATGAAAAATTAATTTACCACTCATGTTCATTTAAAATAAGTATATAAATAATATGCATCCAAAACAAATTTGTCATTTACTAAACACATATACTCATCAAGCAAGTTAGTCATGAATTTCAAGTACTTTTCAAATAATAAAGATGAGCTCATTGTATAAACATTTTCATATATTTTTAGGTAGATACAATTATTAATTTATTCAGACCTTAACTTATCTTATATCGGAAACTTTACCCATTAAACCTTATGAAATATCAATGGATACAGGGTAGTGCATATGAAGTGTACAAATTTATAATCTATCAATTCATATTTAGAAGTGTTCATGATAACACTTAAACAGGAAGTACTCTCTCAAGTCATATAACGGGAAGCTCATGTGAGCCATATTGTATCGGGAAACTTATTCGGGCTGTATAATGAGAAGCTCATGAGAGCCATAATTAGGAAGCTCGTGCGAGCAAATAACATGTAGCTTTGAAGAACCATTAACGGGAAGCTCCAGATAGCCATATATTGGGAAGTTCAAGCGAGCCATTATCAGGAAGCTCATAGAAAGCCTTAAATCGGGAAGCTCACGAAGATCCATATAATCAGGAAGCTCATAAGAGCTAAGGTGTGTCCACAACACATGTAGGAATCACAACCTATCAGAACCCTCCAAAGAGCTATAACGGGAAGCTCACAAGAACCATATACCGAAAGCTCGAGAGGACTAATAACGAGACGCTCCTTTAAACTATGGTGTGTCTACAACATATGCTAGATCACACCCAATCGAGAAACTTATATCCATCGAATTTCATTTATTTAATCGGGACTTAATATTTCTCGGGCATGTCAGATATATAATTACTTTCATATAAATAAATAAAAATTCATAATTCATATACAATATTCAATTCAAATATGAAAATATACATAATTTAGTTATACGAACTTACCTCGATAATTGTTCGTATATGAGAATCTACTAATCCGAAACTTTTTTTTATTCGATCTAACTCCTTATTTGGTCTTTCCAGATCTATATAAATGAATTTAATCATCAATTTATTACATTTCACATTCAAATCAATCTAATTCACGTCTTAGGCAAAAATTACCATTTTGCCCCTAAACTTTTAATTAATGACAATTTCATCCTTAGGCTCAGAAAAATGAAATTCATGCAATTTAATCCTTATTCCAAGCCTAACCAATTTATACATATAACAAAAACAGCCCATGTATTTCATAAAAATAAAAAATTTTCCATGAATTTTTACATCTTTTCAATTTAGTCCCTAAATCACAATTCCATGAAAATTTCCTTTACAAAAGTTGTTTATCTATCAACAACCTTTCATTGTCTACCATAAATTTCAAAATTTCAGCATACTTATCCATGAAAAAATTTTAATACTTTGATAATTTTGCAAATTGATCCCCAAAATTGATAGATTAGGTTATTATGATCTCGGAAATATAAAAATTATTAAAAATGGGACAAGAATTCATACCTAATTAAACCAAGATAACTTGCTTGAACTCACTTTCTCTTAGCTAGGGTTTCCATGTATTTTTAATTTGGGGATGAAGATGATATAGATGATATTAGGTTATTATCATATTTAATTATTTCCATTTCTAATTTAGTCCTTTTCTTTTTCTAGATTTCCATGGATGAATCATCATAAATATCTATTAACTTTATTTAATGGTCTAATTACCATATAAGGACATCAAATTTTGAAGTCATAATTGCAAAAAAAAGCCCTTAACCTTTGGGGCTTTTGGATATATGCCCCTAACTTTTTTATTTTTTGATTAACACCGTCAACGTTAGATTTTTTTCAAATATCAGCCCAGTTTTATTGGTCAATGTGAGTTGACCGTTAATCAAACTATAGGTCAACATAGTAGCCCATGCGGCATGCCACATAAGCATATGATGTCATAGATGACGTCATCTATTTTACAAATTTTTTTCTCTCATTTTCTCTCTTGCCAAACACCATTTTTCTTCTTCAAAACATATGGTTGGCTCATTTCATCTACAAGAATCTCCAAAACATATGAAATGGCATTCCAAATTGGTTGCGAAGATCGTCGATTCGTTTCTCAAATGACTTAGAAAGCTTAGAAATAGAAGTTTTGCAAACTGACAGTAACACAAATGAACAATAAGATGATGAAAATTTCACTAAAATGTAAAATATGTGTGGCGTGATGAAAATTCGATTTGCATAGGTAAAGCTAGATGATGGATCCACCAATTTCACCGATTTAAAAACAACTTAAACATAATCAGTTTCCAAATTAACTTTTATGAACTCTTTCGTTAGGTTCCTATTAATTTTCGACAAATTAGGAAACTCTGCTAAGTAGTAAACATTGTAAAATGTAGCAATAATAATGAAAAACTGTGTTGAAATAACAGTGGCGATGAAAAGAAGTAGCATGAAAATACCACGGGAAGCAGTGACTTGTGTATCTGCCATGAATTCTGCATATGAAGCCTGAAATTGAACACAATAAAAAGGAAATTAGATGATAGTGTCGGAACTGGAAAAAAAATTTAATTGTAGAATATGGTTAATTTCTCCTTTATTCAGCGTCGAAAGATTTACTTTCATTACTTCATGGATTTCATCAATCTTTTCCAATATCCTCTTGTATTCCTTTTCAGCTTCTTCAATCACTTGTTGGCATGCATGTGTCTGGATCTGTCAAATTAGGAAAAACAATTAGTAGTAGAAAAATTAAGAAAAAAATAACAGTCTAATTATAACAACTTTTAAAATTTAAAGGTCCCTTGAATTCATGTAAATAATCAAACAGATCAGTAAGAATAAGTGAGAGAGACCTTGAAGTGCTTTGGAGGCGCCAGTGAAGGACGTCAAGATCCTTAAGAATCTTAGAGTGAGATCAGTTGATAATGTTACGCTTTATATCCTCCAGTCGAGAAGACGTAAATTTCTTGAGATCAAAGATGGTGGTTAGGGTTTTGTGATTAGCCGGTGAGGATTAGAGGTTGGAGAAAGTGGAAGCTGAAGTCGAATGGGAGGCGTTAGCTGCTATAGTCCTCTTCCTTTTGTTGAAAATGGTTGATTTGAGCTGAGAATGGTTATCCTCTCGAGCAGGAGATGTCACTGTCAATGGCAATGGTCAATTACTTCTCCTCTGCGTTTTCATTCGCAGGAGCCAAAAATTGTTTTCAACTGGATGAATTATATTTGTGGTTGCAAACTGACTGGTGGGTTTTATTATAATAATGGAGATTCTTGTAGATGAAGTGAGCCAACAATATGTTTTGAAGAAGAAAAATGGTGTTTGGGAAGAGAGAAAATGAGAGAAAAAAATGGCAGCAACCATGTTTGGCAAGTGAGAAAATGAGAGAAATTTTTGTGAAATAAATGACATCATCTATGACGCCGTGCGCTTATGTGGCATGCCACATGTGCTATTATGTTGACTTATAATTTGATTAACGGTCAACTCACGTTGACCGTTAAAACTGGGCTGATTTTTAAAAAAATTGTAATGTTGAGGGTGTCAATTAAAAAATAAAAAAGTTAGAGGTATATATCCAAAAGCCCCCAAACGTTGAGGGTTTTTTTACAATTATGCCAATTTTGAACTCCATAGCTATTTAATACTTATAGTTACTAGAACTCAACTTCTGCATTTTATACAATTTGGTCATTTTTGTAACATCCCGAAATAGCGCCTAGTCGGAACAGTGGTTCTGGGATTACAAATCCGACGAATAAATATTTAGACGTCGGATTTGTGGTCCTGAAACCACTGTTTCGACTGGGCTCTATTTTAGAATGTTACACTTTCCACAATTAAACATGAAACCGGTAAAATTTTCTTAACGAAATTTCTATACAATATTTCTATCATAATGCAGATCATGAAATAATATTAAAATAATTTTTCTTAAGGTCTCGTATTTGTGGTCTCAAAACCACTGTTCTAATTTCACTAAAAATAGGCTGTTACAACTCTCCCCCCTTAAAGAATTTTCGTCCTAAAAAATCTTACCAGTAAATAGATTTGGATGTTACTTTCTTATATTTTCTTCAGGTTGCCAGGTAGCCTATTCTATTCCATGTCATTGCCAAAGGACTTTTACTAGAGCTACCTTTTCATTTCTCAGTTCTTTTGTCTCACGTGTCAGAATTTTGATCGGTTCTTCACTGTAAGTCATATCAGGCTGGATTTCAACCTCTGCCGGGAAGATAACATGTGAAGGGTCTGACCGATATCGCTGTAACATAGACATGTGAAAAACATTATGAATCTTGTCAAGTTCTTGTGGTAGTGCCAATCGGTATGCAACGAGTTCAATTCTTTCAAAAACCTTATACGCCTCAATAAATCGCAGACTCAATTTACCTTTACGGCCAAACTGAAGAACTTTCTTCTAAGGTGATACTTTCAAGAATACCTTATCGCCTACTTAGAATTCTATTTCTTTTCATTTAAGATCCGCATAGGATTTCTGACGATCAGAAGCTACTTTTAAGCTGTCTCGGATCACTTTCACTTTCTCTTCGGTTTCACGAATTTGATCAACTTTATGTATCTTTTTCTCATTGAGTTCAGTCCAATACAATGTAGTTCTACATTTACGACCATACAAATATTCATACGGTGCCATTTTAATACTTGACTGATAACTATTATTATATGCGAATTCGACTAATGGCAGATATTTTTCCCAATTACCTTTGAATTCTAAAACACAACACCGAAACATATCTTTTAAAATTTGTATCACATGTTCGAATTGACCATCTATCTGAGGACGGAATGTTGTACTGAAATGAAATTGAGTACCCAGAGCTTCTTGCAGCTTTTCCCAAAATTAGATGTAAACCGCGGATCTCTATCAGAAATAATAGAAATTGGCACATCGTGTAATCTGGCAATCTTAGAAACATATAACTCAGCTAATCTATCCAGGGAGAAATCTGTACGTACTGGAGTAAAATGTGCAAATTTTGTCAAACGGTCGACGATTACCCAAATAGTATCTTTCTTTTTCAGAGATAGGGGAAATCCCAAAACAGAATCCATGGTAACTCTTTCCCATATCCATTCCAGTATCGTAACTAGCTGTAACAATCCTAAAGGTACCTAATGTTCAACTTTAACTTGCTGACTTACCAAACATCTAGATACAAATTCAGAAATATTATGTTTCATTCCCGGCCACCAGTACATCTGTTTCAAATCATTGTACATTTTATTACTCCCCGGGTGAACAGACATAGTACCATTCTGAGCTCCGTACAATATCTTCTGTACAAGCTCTGAATTCTTTGAAACACATACTCTACCTTTGAATAACATGTAATCATCAGAACCAATCTAAAATTTTGAATCGAAAATTGACTCACATTGTACCCGTTTAGCTTGTAATTCATCATTATTTTTCTGAGCTTCGCAGATCTACTGCAGAAATGTCGTCTTAACTTTTAGCTCAGCTAAGATAGAGCCATCATCAAACAATGACAATCGAGTATTCATTGCTCACAATGCAAACAAAGATTTTCTGCTTAGAGAATCTGCAACCACATTTGTTTTTCCCGGATGATAGTCAATAACCAGGTCGTAATCTTTTAACAGTTCAAGCCACATGTGCTGTCTTAGATTTAAATCCTTTTACGACATCAAATACTTTAAACTCTTATGATCAGTGAATATATGACATTTTTCACCAAACAAGTAGTGCCACTAAATTTTCAAAGCAAAAACAATAGCTGCTAATTCAAGATCATGTATCGGGTAATTCTTTTCATGTGGCTTAAGCTGTTTAGAAGCATAGGCTATTACTTTACCTTCTTGCATCAAAACATAGCCTAAACCGTTCAGTGATGCATCACTATATATTACAAATTCCTTACCTGATTCAAGTTAAACCAAAACTTGTGCTTCAGTCAACAGGGCTTTCAACCGATCAAAGCTTTGCTAACATTTATCAGACCACTCAGATTTCACATCTTTTTGCAACAACTGTGTCATCGACAAAGCTATCATCAAAAACCCTTGTACAAATCTCCGATAATAACCGACTAATCCCAGAAAACTTCTGATTTCAGATAAATTTTTCGGTGGTTTCCAATTAATAATTACTGAAATTTTATTCGGATCTACTCTAATGCCTTCAGCAGATACTATATGTCCAAGAATACCAACTTCTCGAAGCCAAAATTCACATTTACTGAATTTAGCATAAAACTGTTTCTCATACAGTGTTTACAGAACAATTCTCAAATGATCAGCATGATTGGTTTCATCTCGGGAATATACCAGAATATCATCAATAAATACAACCACAAATCTGTCTAAATACAGTTTGAAAATTCTGTTCATCAGATCCATAAATACCACAAATGCATTTGTCAAGCCAAATGGCATCACGAGGAATTCATAATTTCTGTACCTAGTTCTGAGGTTGTTTTTGGTACATCTGAGTCTTTCACTCGTAATTGATAGTAACCAGAACGGAGATCAATCTTTAAAAATACTGTAGCACCTTTTAACTAGTCAAACAAGTCGTCAATGCGAGGTAGTGGATACTTGTTCTTGTTTGTAACTTTATTAAGCTGTCGCTAATCAATACACAATCTAATAGATCCATCTTTCTTCTTAACAAACAGAACTAGCGCACCTCAAGGTAAAAAACTAGGTTGAGCAAAACCTCTGTCAGTCAATTATTGCAACTGTGCTTTTAACTCCTTTAATTCTGTCGGAGCCATTTTGTAGGGTGCTATAGATATCGGTGTTGTTCCCAGAATAAGATCTATAGAAAATTCAACCTCTCTGACCGGCGGTAACCCAAGTAACTCTTCTAGAAACACATCAAGATACTCACAGACTACTAACACTGACTTAATCTTCAATTCAGACATTTTAGTATCCAATAAAAAAGTAAGATAAGCATCATAACCTTTTCTGACATATTTCTGTGCTGACATGACTGATATCACATTAGATAACCCGTCCAATTTATCTGATTCAATATAGAGCATTTCATCATTCTGACATTTCAACATAATATACTTCTGTTTACAATTTATAATTGCATCATGTTGAGTCAACCAATCTATACCCAGAATTACATCAAACTCATCATACGGTAATAACATCAAACCGGCCAGAAAATAGAAACCTTGAATCATTGACGGATAGCTCTTACAAATTTTATCCACCATTATATACTGGCTTAGGGGGTTTGATACTTTAACCACAAATTCAATGGACTCAACAGATAAATTTTTAATAGACACTAAATTCGTGCAAATGTATGAATGTGTCAAATCAGGATCAATTAAAGCATTTATATTAGTGTCAAGAAGAGAAAAAGTACCAGTAATAATATCGGGTGTAGATATATCCTCACGTGCACGAATAGCATATGTCCTTACCGGTACTCGTGCTTCAAATTTAACAGTTGAATCTTTTATCGTACCTCAACTACCACTGACATTGTTAGGTTTATAAGGTGGTCTACCTCTTGTAGTGGAGTTGCTCAGCTTTAAAGTCTGTACAATATCTTTCTCAGGCTTTTCCGGAAAGTCTCTAAGATATTGGTCAAAAGAACCACATCTAAAACATAATCCGCTTCTCATGTGACACTCACCAAAATGAAATTTATTATAGTGTTTGCACCTGGGTTTGGTACTCCTAACACTGTCTGCACTCACTACAAATATAGCCTGAGATCTCGGATTAGAACATTGAATAATTTTGTCTCTCCTAGAATACCTCGTACAAGTAGCAGAACGATCATGATATTTCTTCGATTTTTTTTATGAAGACTGATATGACTTTCCGATAAATCTTTTACATAAAGTTTTGGCTTCCATCTTAGCTTGTTTCTTTTCTTTACTCAGCTTTTCGGCTTTATATACTCGGCCAACCAGTACCATAAATTCTTTTAATTCCAGAATCCCAACTAATAGCTTTATGTCTTCATTTAGACTTTCTTCAAATCACTTACACATTGCGACTTCAATCAGGATACACTCTCTAGCATATTTACTCAATCGAACAAATTCCTTTTTATATTCAGATATTGTGCTATGCCCCTGTTTAAGCTCCATAAATTCTTTTCTTTTCTGATCAATAAATCTTTAACTGATATATATATTTTTTTAATTTAGTTCAAAAAAATTCCCAAATGATACTTTCTTTCAGTACAATAGAAACCAGTGTATTCCATCATTGGTAAGCTGAGTCTTTTAGCAAAGATAGAGCACATTTCATACATTCATCGGTGAACAAGACAATTCATCTAAAACTTTGATAGTGTTTTCCAACCAAAATTCAGCCCTTTCAAGATCATCTTCAACTGTAGCTCTGAATTCTTCTACTCTATATTTATGGATTTTATCAACATGAGGCTTACCGGCTCTAACAAGTTCTGTACCTTGTGGCATATCAAGAACCGATTGAGAAACTGAAAGGGTGGAGGTTGTTGTACAGCCGGGTTTGTTCTTACAAACTCTGTAAATCATTTATTCGTCATTTGAAAGAAGGTTTTTTTTGCTTCTCCTTCTCGATCCTCAGATATGGGCTTTCTACTACTAGATGCTACTCTTTGTACTGAAGCTTGAGCATTGCTCTCAGCTTCTTCGGATTCAGCTCGGTTGGACGACATTACTATATGAAAAACATATTTAGAATAGTCAGGAGATATCATACTATCACAGATTATATAATGGCATGTACAGCTACATTAGTCTAAGAATCGACTAAACTGTAGCTCTGATACCAATAAATGTAACACCCTTAACCCGTATCCGTCGTTAAAATAGGGTTACAGAATATTACCAAAATAAACAAATCAAATACAAACATTTCATATTATTTAACATTCATGTCAAATATTATCCATAAAGTTCTTTATTTAAGCCCTCAAGCTCAAATTATGAATTAGAAATAAGTCAAAATTAAACCAGGTGCTCAAAGAATTTTTCGCAAAATTTCAAAATTTTTCCATATTGCAGGGTAGGCATTCCTGTGTGGTCAGGCTGTGTGGGTAATCGAAATAGGGCACACAACCATGTCTCAGCCCATGTCTATACCTGTGTAACTCTCTGACTTAGGTCATACAGCCAAGTCACACGCCCATGTGCTAGGCCGTGTATAGATGCAAGGGTCACACGGCCAAGCCACACGCCCGTGTGCCAAGCCGTGTGATAAATTCTAAGCATTCTATTTTGAAATTTTAAAATGCAGGTGACACACGGCTAGATCACATACCTATGTGCTAGGCCGTGTGTCACACACGGCTAGGACACACGCTCTTGTCTCTGTCTATATAGACGAAAATAAGTCATTTTCAATGCCACTTTTCTCACCCAATTTGTCTTCCATTTACAATGACATTTTAACACATTTCCAAGTCAACACAAAACATACAAATCAAACCAAAACCAAGTCTATTACATATCATATTATCATATATATTCAAATATCCATGCTTAACAATTTGCTTATTCGTTATCCATCAATCAACTATACCAAAACACATAACAACTATGATAAGACCATATACTAATATATATCAAAATATATCAAACATAAGCCATCCAAATGAATAATCACAACTAAACATTTATGTGCCACCAATGGCTAAATTAACCTATACATGCCATTATACCAAAGTTGATTTAATAAATATACCGAAAAAAAGGTGATTGATAGTGTGATGTGGCTCTGACCAAATTCCAACCTTAACGAGCTTCCAGGTTACTATAAAACATAGGAAATAAAACAGAATAAGCATTTAATTGCTTAGTAAGTTCGTATAATGGAAATTAACTTACCATTCAAATGTATTTAAGGTAAATACACATAATATATTCAAGCAAGTTGATCATTAGCCTAAACACATATCACATCATGTTAGCGAAGTAATTACATATAATAACCCTTAATCATGGATGAACAAGGTCATCAAGCAAATTCCACATTCAAGTAACAACCAATCCATGCTTAAGTATATCAAGCAAATATCATTTCCATACACTTCCCATATCTTGTATACAAACTTCATATACAAGTCATGTTCTTGTAGTCAAATATATGTCCATAATCTTTCATCACAAATTCATTATTGTCATTTATCATAACTTTACTCGTTGAACCACTTATAATATCGATGGATACATGGTTAGTACACACATAGTATATACTATATTCCGTTAATTCATATTCAGTAATGCTCATTGAGCATTTAAACGGGAAGCTCTTCCAAGCCAAATAACAGAAAGCTCATGTGAGCTTGTAACGGGAGGCTTATCTGAGCTTAATAACAGGAAGCTCATAAGAGCTTAAATCAAAAGGCTCATACGAGCTTAACGGGTAAATCCGAAGAGCTATTATCAGGAAGCTCATGAAAGAGCTTTTAATCAGGAAGCTCCGAATAGCCATATATCGGGACGCTCATAAGAGTTGTGATGTGTCCGCAATACATACAGGATCACTACTGATCAGAATGTTCATAGGAGCATATAAACGGGAAGCTTGGAAGAACCATGTATCGGGAAGCTCGAGAGAGCTTATATCGGGATGCTCATGTGAGTTATAACAGGACGCTCTTGCGAACTATGGTGTGTTCGCAACATATGTAAAACCATAACCACTTCGGGAACCCTGTATCCATCTAATTTCATTTGTTCAAACGATATTTATTTCTTGTCAGACATTGTTGGATATGTGATTTATTTTCATACTTAACAATTATACAAATTACATACATATAAATTAAGCATATCACATAAATATATAATTTAGATACACGAACATACCTCGACACTTGCTCGTGTACAAAAACCTACTAATCCGACACTTTTTTTTCCTTGATCTAACTCCTTATTTGATTTTTCTGGATCTATATAAATGAATTTAACATCAATTTAAAACATTTCATATTCAATTCAATCCAATTCATATCTTAAGCAAAAGTACCATTTTTACCTCTATACTTTTGATTAATTTCAATTTTGTCCTTATGCTTAGAAAATGAATTCCACGCAACTTAACCCTTATTCCAAGCCTAGTTGAATTTTTCATATAACAATAACAGTCCATGTATTTCTCAAAAATCAAAAATTTTCCATGAATTACGTCTTTTCAATTTAGTCCCTAAATCACAATTTCATGAAAATTTCCTTTACAAAAGTTGTTTATCTATCAACAACCTTTCTATTTCTATCATAAAACTTCATAATTCATGCATATTCATCCATGGAAAAACTTTAATACTTTGATAAATTTGCAAATTAGTCCCCAAAATAGCTAAATTAGGTTATTACAATCTCGGAAATATAAAAATTACTAAAAATGAGACTTGAATACTCACCTAATTGAACCAAAATAACTTGCTATCTTCAAGCTCTTCTAAACTAGGGTTTCCATGTTTTTATTTGGGAAATATGATATAAAATGATGATATTTTCATTATTTTATCATTTATCATCTTTTATTATTTTACTTTCCAATTTCATCATTTTCTTTATTTAATTTTCCATGGATGAATCATCAAACTTATCTACTAATTCCTCTTAATGGTCTATTTACCATATAAGGACCTCAAAATTTGAATTCCATAGCTATTTGATCTTTTTAGCTACTAGAATTCAACTTTTACATTTTATGCAATTTGGTCCTTTTCTCAATTAAGCATGGAATCGGTAAAATTTTCTTTACAAAATTTCTATGCAATATTCCTATCATAATGCAGATCATGAAATAATATTAAAATAATACTTCTTACGGACTTGAATTTATGGTCCCAAAACTACTGTTCCTATTTCACTAAAAATAAGCTGTTACAATAGGTATTTACAAGTGTCATGGGGTTAGAACTTAAGTCTGACAAACTGCACAGCTTTAAACGATTTCTTTACTTTAAATCTACCTAACTCTCAAAAAATGAAAATTCTCTTGGAAATTCTCTAAGGCATTGAAATAAAGCAGAAATAAACCTAAAAGCAAAAGAGCAACGAGAGAACTGAAAAAGCTACAAGAAATGTACACTAAGTGTTTGAGTAAATACTCTCAAATATATTATAAAGTACAATGGGATACTATGGGATTTAATGGATGATTACAAACAAGAAGGAATGACTCTATTTATAGTTGAGCTCCCTTAGATCCAACGGAATAATTTTCGTTACATCAACAGTCAAGATTAAGTCAATCTACATTTTGAGATTCTTAAAGGATTTACATGATCCTTTAATATTACAAAATCAAATATTCTAATATTACTTTCCATATTTACCAGGGTCGCTCTGATTTCCCTTAAGTGTTTTACTGAGCCACCAAGGCTTTAAGTAGATGGTATTTTCCACATATTCCATAAATCGGGTCAATTCAAGTGGGTCAAATAAGCCTCGTTTAATCAATTGACCTCCATAGGACACTATTTGTGCATTAGTCACAGGTTTTGATCTGCGGCCTGTGACATTCTCCCCCACCCATTCTTACGACGCCCTCATCGCATCCTCTGAGTGACATTGGTTTGACTCATTTTTGAACTATCTTGATGCTTTGGTTGATTCTCGATTAGCCTCTATTGGGTAATCCCGTCCTTTAGAATATTTGTCTTGGCTTCGATTGTTGTCTAACTCAAACTGTCCCTCTCATTGGTACATCTTAGTTGTAAGAGCCTATCGCTCTTACTTGCCCACATTGTGACTTACCTCGATCAGGAACCCTTTAATCCTTACAAATAGGCTTAGACGTACCCACTTGAACATTGGGTTAACCTTGAGTTTTCTCCCCAACTCCGATTTGTAAGCCCTTCAGGTTACTCGCTTCAAAACTCTGAAAGGGCTTTTGTATCTTTTCTAAGCCAATGGTAAGTCAAAATGAAAAACACTAGGAAAGTGTTTAAGATGTACCTCCTGCGTAGCATTTACTCGATCCAACTACCCAATTTGCATCACTATTTTTCTAATAAAGTTTAATGCACAACCACCTCCATAGGTGGTAGCCTCACTGATAGTTCAACAGGCTTCACATTGGTTTTCCGTACCTCTAGCATTTCCAATGAGGTTTTCATAGCACCCCAATCTACCAAGTCAATGTCTTGCCACAATGAACATCCTCAACTAGCTGGATTGTCGAAAATACCTTGGTTCCACCTTTCCCATCACGACTCACCAATACAATGCATTGTCATTGATGAGTATCCACGATACATATGCAATCGACAAAAAGAACTAACAGAGAATTTGTAACAACCCAGTTTTTAGTGGTGTTAGAAACAGTAGTTTTGGAACCCCATTTTCGATATCCAAGTCCGTATATATATTAATATTTATGAGGTTAGTATTAAAGTTTATTAAAGTTTGGTCTCTTAATTTTGTCAAATTGGTAGTTAATTAAGATATAAGGACTAAATTGTAAAAGTTTTTTTATATAGATTTTTAATTAACCAAAAGACCAAATGAGCAATTAGACCAATTGTATATGGCCAAACAGTGGTAGGTGATGATAAAAATCCACCAACTTTTTTAATCATGCTTAAGGTTAGCTTACTTAAGTTTAATTAAATTAATTGAGATTAATTAAAAGTTAAACTAAGTATAAAAGACAAAATTGGAAGAAAAAAGAAACATTTGTTCATCATCTTCTTCTCCACCAATTGCAAGGGAAAGAATAGGATTTTAAGCTTTCAAAACTTTCGACCTTTAATTTGTAAGTTTAATCAAGTCATTTCTTAAAATTTTTATGTTTTTGATGTCATGAGAGCTTGATTTAGCTAGCTCATGTACCAATTTGTAAAACTGTTAAATTTTGTAAAAGTTTCCATTGATTATTTCTTAAATAAATTGGTGTTAAATTGATAGGTTTTAAGCATAGAAGTGAAAATGACTAGATTGTAAAACTTAATTGTTAGTTTTTGAATATAAGGACTAAAGTGCATAGATTTAAAAATTGATGTGAAATTGATGTGATTTTAGATAGTAGAGGGTCCTAAAAGGATGTAATTGAGATCAATTTTGAAACCAAATCTCAAAATTGAAAGTTATGGCAAATTTGGTTTTAAAGGCTAAATTAAATAAAATGCAAAACTTTAAGGACATTCAAAAAATGAAATTGAATTGATTTATGCATATAATAAGATGTTATAAAATGTTTGGAATTGAAAAATTGAATCGAATTATTGTACAGATCAAGAATTGAACCAAATTAAAGATAATCGGGGAAAAGGCAAATTTGTTGATTATCCCTTAAAGACTTATTCATTTGTTGTTTTGCCAGGTAAGTTTCATATAGAACTTACTATTTTGTTTCATGTTATGATTTAATTGTAATTATTTTGCTCATTAGTTTATATAATTGTGAATTTGGTGATTTTGGCATCAATTGGACTAAATTACAAAGTATAAAAAATATTATATTTATGAATAGGTACAAGGTATCGAAATGGAAATGGAATGTTTATAAGATTGGTATGAAATGTATATGTTGTTACAGGGATTGAAATGATATGAATACAATAATAATGTCTGTGTGAACTTAGTAAATGATTAGAATATGTATGGTATGCCATTAAGGTCAAATATGAAAATGATTAAGGATTGACATAGTTATATGAGATCTATTATTTGTTACAGATTCTCGGTTTATATGTATCGTTAGTTTAGCATGGACTAGTAATCTCAATACAAGTCCAACTTGTATGAGCAAATTAATAAATGTCAGCTTGTGTGAGCAACCCTGATCACTATCAGCTTGTCTAAGCAATATAGTCCTATGTATCTGAGTTGATTTACTAAGGTTCTCTTGGGCGAAAATGGTAACCTAATGGAAATGAAATTGTTGAAATGATTTGAACATGAATTAAATTACATATGCTTTCAAATTAAATACAAATTGGATGGTACATGATATTAAATGAAATTGTTGTATATATATATGTTTTGTGTTATAAGTTCTTGATATATAAGTGAACTAACCTATTGGTTGTATTTATTTATGCATATGATATTATAAGGATGCCATATAGAATGCCAATGTATTTAAATGTTTAATTTGTTGTAATATTAAGGTAAGTTAAGTAAATTTCATATGGGCTTACTAAGTATTCAATATGTTTACTCCGTTGTCTCCCTTTGTTAAGGTAAGTTAAGTAAATTTCATATAGACTTACTTAGCATTTAGTATGTTTACTCCGTTGCCTCCCTTAGTTCCCTCAAGCTCTTCAATTCTTGTGCTCAAAACCTTCTTCGTGACTTTAGTTTCCTCTTTCAAAGCCATCACCATGACCCCGAGAGCATCGTCCCTTACTATCAGCTTATCCGTAGTGGAATTGAGCACCCCTCATATCGCTTCCACATTAGAACCGAGAGGCTCCAACTCAAATTCCTTAAGCTGCTCTTCCATTAAGTCCAACTCTGCAGTGCATCCTTCAACTACCTCAAGTGTCTCCTCACATCCCTCATGGATTCCTTAAGATTAACTACTCGACTTTCCAAAGCTGATCGCACTCCTTTAATCGGCTAGCTTTCCTAGCCCTCCCACAGGTCTCTATTGGCTCAACTTGATCTTCTCTTCCTTTCGTCATCTCGACCAACCCTTCGAACCTTAGCTTGGATACCAACTGTTATGGGGCTAGAACTTAAGTTTGGCAAACCGCGCGGCCTTAGGTAATTTCTTTGCTTCAAATTTGCCTAAGTTAGCTTATCTCTCGAAATGTGATAATTTTCCTGGAATTTCTCTAAGGCATCAAAATAAAGTAGAAGCAAACTCAAAAATGAAAGAGTAATGAGAGAATTGAAAAAATCACAAGAAAGTAATGCACACTAAATGTTTAAGTAAATGCTTTCAAACATATTCTTTAACTCAATAATAAAGTACTGTGAGATGTAATAGGATGATTACAAATAAGAGGGAAAACTTCTTTTTATAGTTGAGCTCTCCTAGATCCAACGATACAATTTACTTTATATCGTCGATCGAGATTAAGCCAATCTACAATTTGAGATTCTTAAGGGATTTACATGATCTCCTAAGATTACTAAATCAAATTTTCTAAGATTACTTTTCATATTTACCAAGGTAGCCCTAATTTTCCTTAAGTGCTTCACTAGGCCGCAAAACTTCAAGTAGATGGGCTTCTCCAAATGTTCCATGATTTGAGTCAGTTCAAGTGGGTCAAATGAGCCCCATTTAATCAATTAGCCTCCATGGGACACTCTTTGTGCATTAGTTACGGGCTTTGATTCGGAACTCGTGACACAAGACTTAGGATAGGTATTAGTATTGGACGTGTGAATAATAATGGAGGTACTTGGGTATGTTATACCTCGATTGAAGTGCCCCCTCCTTGAATCGTACACAGCACTCCGTAGAAACCAAGGACAAAACCCCAATATGGGTACAACATCTTCAATTGTTGAGGTTCGAATCGACTGCCTAGAGGACAACACTTCGAAGACATGACTTTTTCAAGAGAAGTCGATTCCCTCTTAACAGATATATATGTTCTATATATGTTTTTTCTACTCATAACGTGAGTGTGCCATAATCTAGCTATGTATGAAAAATATAACCGTCTTTAGTGTCATGAGTTAAAATTACAAAAAAGATGATTAAGGGTGTTTAAAACTTTTTAAGTTTTAATAAAAACTAAAGCATTTATTAAAAAAAACCACCAACTTAAAAAATTACTATATATTTTTTATCAAAATATAATTATTATTTTTTAAAAAATTGTTTTAATATATCTTTCTTTTAAATTTTTGTTATGAATTCTTTTACTCAAATAAAATAATTATAAGGGTAGGATATGGAATAAAAAAAAATTGTCACCCACCTAACAAGGAAAAAGTTATTTATAATTAATTATATCAACAATTTTAATTAGGATCAATTTTTACAAAAATTAAATTGAATAAATTAATTTGTGTTATTATCTTAACATTTACGAACACAACTAAAATTTTATTGACAATATACGGATATGTTCTAATAATTTATTAGCACAAACTTTTTTATACTAATTTTTTTAAAATATTTTATGTAAAAAAGTAATTTATATCTTTTTTTATTTGTTTTAATATGTAAAAAATTATATTTACACCAGATTACAAGACTAAGTGAAGAAATGAAAATAATATAAGAAAAAGTTGGGGAGAGCCTAAAAACGCATAAGAAACAAAACAAAAAAATGCACGAAAATTTGATGAATTGAGAAAAAAAAAAAAACTAAACTAATGGTTTTTGATTAAAAAAATAATGTGTGGCAGTTGATGTTATGAACAAGGTGATAAAGAGCTGTACAATAGGATTTCATTTTTTCTTTCACTCGCTTCTAGTGGAGTAAGGTATTATGTTACGTGATTAGTGATAGATAACTTAATCCTTTATTTCTTGGTTAAGCTTTTGAAGTTCAACTTTCTTTGTAATAAAGAAAAAAAAAAAGAAGAATCATAAAAGCCTAAACTCATGGTTAAAAGTTATATAATATCTAGAGAATTAAAAAATAACTATTTATACATATAAATAAATTGTAACCTCTACAAAAGAATATTAAAAAATTTTAAAAATAATTAACTCATTATAAACAGAAGAGAAACTTTTAATTAGCATCAAAACAACACTAAAACGCAATTAATTAAATAAAAATAGTAGGTTAAAAAATTTAAAAGCTTCTTGATTAAAATTTAAAAACACAAAATGATATTGTGTTACATAAACATGAGAATAGGGACAAATTTAGTGGCAGCTCGGGTCTTGGCTCCCCCTCTCTGGATAATTAGAAAATTTTCAATTTTATCCCCTCCCAAAAATATTAATTCAATTCAAACATTTTTCATTTTATAAATAATTTTAAGAAATTTATTATAAAATTATTTTGAAAAAGTGTTATAAAAAAAAAGTGTAATATGTTAATTTTAAGTATTTAATATTACTATCGAAAAATTATAGTTGAAAGTTAAAATATCTATTTTAAACATGATAATGTAAAATAAAAAAATAAAATAATCTAAATAATTTAATATAATAATATATGACATATAAATTTTAAATATCTTTTAAATTATTAATATAAATTATTTGTAATATTTAATTTAAATATATAAATAGATATTGTTAATAATATAATAACAATTACTCTTACTAATATAATTGTTAGGATCCACCCGATTAAACAACGAACAAGAAAAATAGCGGAATAAATTGAGAAATTGAACACACAAATTTAACGTGGAAAAACCCTTCCAAAGAGGATAAAAAATCACGGGCAAAGATAATTTTACTATAATGGCAAAAAAACAAAGAGTACAAAAGATGGAGATAAAAACTAAACCTCGAAAACTCGAAAACAAAGAACCCACAAAACGTAAACACAAAATTATCTAAATGTGTTATGAGTTTTAATCTCTAATGGGTGTTTTTTCTAAGGTTGTAAAAGAGCCTATTTATAGGCTAAATTCATAGGTCAAATAATAATAAAATAATCTAAACTAATCAGTGTTTGATTGAAACAAGTAAACAGAATTTAACTGAAAGATTATTTTTTAAATTTGACTCAAAATATGAGTCATAGTTAACAATAATAATAAAAAACTATTAAATCTATGCATATGTGAAATTTGAAGAGTACAAAAATGTATATCATAATGTTTACAATTTCCGAACGTGTGCCCTAAGAGTGAAGTATTGCTAATTATGTTGTGACCATAACACGTTCTTTGATGGGTGGTTATTATCTGTTGATTCGTTGTATGTAGGGGTGAAGCCAGAACAAATTTTTAGGGGTCGAATGAAATTTTAATTTTTTATAGTCTATATTTTTATAATTTTTAAAGGATTAAATTGAATTTTTATAATTTTAGAGGGTTAAAATATAATTTTATCTTTACTAATTTAAAATTTTAAAAAATTTAAAGAGTTAAATAATAATTTTTTATTTTAAGGCGCGTGTGGTTGTATGTCTTTCTAATTCTCCCAACAAACCGGTTGGCAATTTCCACTAACAGAAACTATATAACACTACTATTATATTACTTAGCTTTTATTAATTTATTTTTTAATTAAAATATATTTAATTTAATTAGATATTTCAATCTGATATAAATATAGTTAATTAATATGTTTATTTTATGTGTATATTTTATATACTTTTAATTAAAAAAATCTATCTTGCAAGTGGACTTTTTCATAACTAAGGATTATATAGAGTAAGCTACGATAGCTAACATTGTCGGATCCGTGGCGCAATGGTAGCGCGTCTGACTCCAGATCAGAAGGTTGCGTGTTCGATTCACGTCGGGTTCAATTCCCCGATCCTAGCCGGATGTCTAATTTTTTAGTGTTAATAAAGAATTAACACTAATTTCTGCTTTGAATACCATGAAACATACAAGTTGAGAGGAAATATTCAAGTTTTAAAATTCAAACTTTATCATGGATGGTCTTTCTCAACACTTTTGAACAAAATACAAAAGATAAAATCTCTCCGTTACAGTTGGAAGCAAACTGGTTTGCTGTCGATTTCTGCACCACCTTCATCACCGCCCTAATTACCCTATTAAACAATTAACAACGTGAATAAAAATAGGACCTGAAATGATGGGTTTTTGGAGTTCTGTTGCATGAAACTTGAAATAACCTGAATCTGTGACTGCATTTCCTGATATTTTCTCTTCATTTCTTCTTCATGTGCTTGCATTTTGGCCATGTCTACTTCTCTTTCTGCTTGCATTCTGGCCAGGTCTGCTTTCATAAAATTCACTTCTTCTTCGATTTCATCAACTTCTTCTATAGACAACCAAGTATTTCGCTCAAAGTAGCAAGATGGCAGGGGACCTATTCCAATACCTCGGATCCCTCGGTTCCTTTCTCTTTTAGTAACTTCAGTGAACACTTCATTTTCAGTATCCTGCATACTATATGAACTGACTGATTGTGCAGCTGCTTAATTTAATACTCGGCAATTTTTTTTCTTTTGTTTTCACCTATAAATAATGAAAAATGCTTACCATATGTGTTGGATTGTAGTAGGTAACAACACAAGCAATGAAGACAAGCACAGTATATCTCAAATTTGAAACTAAAATGAAAAGAAACCACTATAAAAAAAAGGGTATATGACATATCATTTGAGTTGTTTTTAGCATTAGCATTAGCATAAGCATTAGCTTTAGATGTAGCCACTTCGGAGGAAGTAAGATTTTTTTTTATTTATTTCAAGTACAACTCACACACCTACATTCGTACTAAATTATCACACAGGCTATGCTGTGGATCGATCCCACATATCGGGAATGAAGTGAACACTCTTGGTCAATGAGTCCAAGATGGGGTTCTAGGAGGAAGTAAGATGCTTAAGAAATCTAAGCCACTTGATTAGATGTCAGATGGTAAGAAAGATGCAAAACATACACAAAAAATGATCTATTTTCAATTATGGAACCAAGACATTGCAAGTTTCCGAGAAAAGTGATTCTATCATTTTCGGTATAATTGAAGCCAAAAGTTATACAAATGCTGGAGAATAGAGAAAATTCAGATGTTTTTGTGTAGAGAATTGCAAGAAAGTTAAACATAAGAATGCATTTCATCAAATAATTGGCAGATAATAGAGATAATCACAGAGCAAAACGTAAAACTTGTTCTTACTGCAGAGGTGAAAAATGCAGATTTCAGACCCAGAATACAAGCCACAGTTCTAATTATAAAATGACCGTAAATTAAGCATGATTGAACGTACAAAACACTAAACAAGCTCAGATGATTCAAAAATCTTTTGCAAAGCAATGAAAAGTAGACAGTAAAGCTTAATCAGTCGACTCTGAACCACGTTAGTGATTTATCTTATGCAAAAACCATAATAAGCTCCATTTCTCCAAGTTACAGTATACGAAACTACGATCATTACAGTTTACAAAATCCTACCATTCTTATGAAATTTTGGCTTGTGGAAGAAATCAACTTATGGGAGGAAATACTAAAATCCTAAAATCCTACGATCGTTACCCATTACTACTTTAAAATGCTAAATTTTTGGCTTGTGGAAGAAATCAACTTATGAAATTGTTAAAACACAATAGATATTGAGGTAAAGAGAACCGGAGGGGGAGAGAACCGGATGGAGATATAGAGCCGTCGCTGCTTTAGGATTTGAAATTAAATTTGAGGTTTGTGTTTTGGGAGGAAGGACGATGGTGTTGGACATAATGAAGGTTTTAGCGGCGATTGCACTTGAAAACGTCGCTGAAACAAAAGGGCAGCTTAAATGAACATTTATGTTTATCGGCGTTTTTATGTGAAAAATGAAAGTAAATGTAAATAACTAGACTTTTGACGATGTTTGACTCGATGTATTCGGGGGGTTTAGGCATTAAATGCTGGAACAAAATTTGGTAGCATTATGTCATATCTTTTATAAGTGAAGCGTTGTTAGTGTAATAAAAAATAGGATAATATATAAAAATAGTCACTTTTATTTGTCTCATGTTACATTTTAGTCACTTATATTTGAAATGTTTCACTTATGTTACTATTTTGTTACGAAGTGATCACTCTACCGTTAAGTTTTCTTATCTCTCTAACGGTAATCCTACGTGGCGGTCCAACTAGATTTTAGATGCCAACTTGGATTTCTAAATGGGATGAAAATAGATTTTTAATTAAAAATTTAATTAATTAAAATTTTTAAACCTAAACCTTAACTAAAAAATCTGTTCATCTCTTCTTTTTAATTTTTCTTCAGTCTCTTCTTTTTTCAATGGTTTTTTTTCATTTGATTGAAAAAACTATTATTAAGATCAAAATAGTTGAAATCAAATTGACTGCTTCATAAAGATGGATTCGATGGAGGGTTCATGTATGTCTTCTTTGCACTCCTCTATCTCTTTTATTCAATACTGAAAAATAAAATATTAGATTTTTTATTGTTTAATGAATACCCTAAATTAAAATTCTTGATATGAATATTAACAACTAAAAGAATTTTAGATCAGAAAAAAGGGATACCCACAAAGGGATTGTGAACAAATAAGCCGATTCAGATAAGAAAAAATCGGATTGAGAAACTAATTATTCAAGAACGTGAAGAATTGAAAAATACAATGATTAGGAACAAAAACGATTACCATCTTTTTATTTGTCAACAACCACTTCATTTTAAGTTTTAGAACATAAATTTGTCGGTGAAGAAGACATACCTGGACCCTCCATTGAGTCTTCTTTTGTTTTTGTACGTGAATAAAAAAATTTGATGATAATAGCTTTTTTAGTCAATTAAAAAGGAAAACTAAAAAAGGGGGAGATGAATGATTTTTTAACTAAAATTTAGGGTTTAAAATTTTTAATTAATTAAATTTATTTAATAAAAAATCTATTCTCATCCCATTAGGAAATTCAAGTTGGCACTTAAAATCTAGTTGGACTGTCACGTAGGATTACCGTTGGGAGATAACGGAACTTAACGGAAGAGTGATCACTTCATAACAAAATAATAACATAAGTGACTAAAACGTAATATTTGAAACATAAGTGACTAAAATGTAATCTGAAACAAACAAAAGTGACTATTTTTGTAGTTTACCTAAAAAAATATTGTATCTTGTATGTTTATTTGATAGTTTGGGTGTTCATCCTTTCAGGTGTAATATAGATTCGAATCGCGTTAGTCACTTGTCATTAGAGTTCTACTTTCTTCTTGTAATTTACAAAAAAAAAAATAAAATTCTTTGTATGGCTATATCTTCATTGTTGTGCCTAGTGAGAGATTTTGGACGATAACAACCATGCTTTCGCTTCAGCCCCAATTAAAAGTAAAATGCATGGCAACAATTAAAGTTATCCACATTTTATGTTGGGTTGATTATTTGTTTATATTATAGAGTAAAATTTTAAAAATTAAAATATACTCTAAGTAAGATTTTCAAAACTAAATTAGTGATCGAATTAATCAGGCTACTGGTTCAATTGAATAAATCATTAAAAATTATTTTAAAAATAACAACCAGTTTAATCGTTTTTTAACTTGGTTCAACCGGTTTGTACTGGTTTGCATGTTAACTACTTTGATGCTTCTCTTTGGACTGATACCTTGATTGGTTCAAACAACCGTGACACTAAGTTTCTACACTTCGTATATTTGGAATTTAGTTCTCTTACTTTTATTTTCAAGAATTTGATCCCTCTGCTTTTTAGATTTATAAATCTACTTTCAAAGTATATATAATCACATAACATTTTAATTGAAAAGTTAACAATATTATCTATTTGAAGTAATTAATTACATTATAAAAACATTAAATTAATTAATAGCATTATAACAACATAGAGACCAAATTATGTTAGAAATTAAAGTATAAGGACAAATCTCGAATTTAAGCATATTAGAAGGACCGAAGTTAAAAATTAACCACTTTTACAAAATGTAAAAAAAAAAAAAAAAAAAAAAAAAGACGGTGGGTGTGTGCCATATGTAGCATGAGGAAGAGACTTTGGACTTTAATTCAATATATATTTATAGATTAACGGAGGGTGAATAAAGTGGTGGTGCCAAACCATCTAGGAGGGGAAGGAAGATAAGGTATCATTAATGCTTTGAAGTATAACACAACCTTTGGAAACGTTCAAAATCTACTGTAAGTGCTTCTCAACCAAAACAAATGTTTTCTTTGTTCTGTTTTCATTTAACTATATTTTATTTGTTTCCCTTAGAAACAACAATTCTTACATCTCATGTAGCATCATCAACTCCAGTTCCATCAGTACCTATAACTCCACCAACAAGTGTATCAACTTTGGTAGAACTAGATCCTACAACTCCAACAATAGCATTGATGCTAGCAAGAATTATCGTTTAGGTAAGCCTCCAAAAACAAGTTAGACCCTCTTCACATGTTCCCATAGAATTGATTCAAAACTTTGTAGGATTGTGGGATATTATCCTCTTACAGACTACCTATGCACACCTTAAGAAACAAGTCTCCAGCAAAACCATTGAATGCAACAACATATGTTGAGGTAAATGATGATTGTTTTCCTTGTTTGACTAGCATAAATAACACCTGATATGTATGTATGTGTAGGGTTTATTTATTGTCTCTCTATACAAAACAAAAACTACTTCGTTACAGTCAACTCCTTCAACTGAATAAGGTATTTCAATAGACCATTCCCCACCTACTTCAACCAAACCAATTGCCTCGACATAATAGATACTAACAAGACTTACTAAGAGGGGGAAGCAGGTAATGTAGGGAATGAGAGTTTACACCAATGCAATAAATTGAAAAATTCCATAACACATTCCAATGTTCACATCAATTACATATGCCATTAATCAAAACCTTTGGTAATATTGAACCAAATTGCTAACAGAAAATGTATAACAAAAGCATAATCCAGGTGACAAATAAGCTCAATTTATACACAAATATAATAGTTCTTTTTTGAAATAGTTGACAGGTATCTTACCGTCTTCTTTTTTAATCGCATAGTTTAGAATTCCTTATTATTAACCAATTGTTGTGGCTCATTGTTGTTAATTCCCAATTGCCTATTCTTTGTTAGTAACATCTTGTGTCGATGAATTAAACAAAAATTTTCCATTGTTTTGTTCTTCTACTATTCTTCACTTCTCGAAAAAAAAAAATAAATTAATCTCATAATTCAATAAATTTAACAATCGAAATATAATCTCATAATTCAACATCAATTTAAACATAAAAAAAAAGTTATATCCATCCTAATCCCCAAACTTTATAAACAGTAATTTCACTATCTATAAATCTTGTATTACAACTCATTCTCATCTCACAAATCATAATACCCAAATAAAAATTTCTCAACAAAAACAAAAAAAGAAGACGGATATTAATCCAAAAAATTTTCTTCCTTTATTCCACAGAGCGTTGAAGTTGCATGTTAAAGCTCTCAACCCACAATAACAATAATTGAATATATCCTCACTAGTTTTTGAGTTTGAGATGGATGAAAAAAAGACATTTTTTTAGTTTACTATTCTTATGGTCTAAGGTTAGATCACTTAATGATTTATTTCTAGTTATGATGGGTTTTCAATCTCTTCAAGTTATGGGTTTAGAAATCATTTTGAATTATGGGATTTTATAGCAATGTTTTTAGGGTGTCAATTGTGGGTTTTGAAGTCAATGGTGTTTGAGGAGAAAATGGAATATCATGATCAAGAAAATGGAACTTAGGATTTTTAGTAAAATTAGGTTAGATTTTCCTTTAGGGGTAAATGTATATGGAATAAATTATTTTTTTCTTTTTCAACTAGTGTTAGATACATTTTTACAACTACTTTAAAGACTTATATGGTAGTCAAGTAATCTAAAACATGTTTTGAAGGATTTAATTTAGTTCCACCTGATGTCGATTGAGTTTTAATTTGATTGGTATTAGTATTGTTGTTAATATAGGAAGATGCAGGTTCAAGTGCACTGAAGTACATTAATTTTCTATTTAAGGGTTGGAGAAGTGTATATAATATGAACCTATAATAATTGCAACAAATACAAAATCAATTTCTAAAATCTAAAAAGAGTATATGCTTTTGTTTTTAATGGGTAATATTCGAGACTTTGAAAGCCTAACTAAAATATTTTAAAGTTTGAGAACTAATTGCATTATGCAATAAATTATTTAATAATTATTTTTTATAACATCTTTGTAGTTAGGTAAATAAGTGCAAGTGTGGTTAAAAATATAGTAAGTGGTAGAAGAAAATGTATAGTATGTTTTGGACAAATGGCAAAACATCCAAAACTGAATACGTAATGGATGAAAACAATAATCCAAACAAATTAGAGAGGTTTTTAAATCAAGCATCTAACATTTAACAAAAGAGAACATTGACATTTTTGGACAGGAAGAAGATGATACATATTATTCCATGTGCTGCTGTCTTATTAAATTGGAAATTAAGATGGCATCAATCACATTTGTCCCTTGGATAATATTTTAAGCCAAACCAATTGATCCATGAAAATATGATATCCATGAGATCTGTAGTACAAGAGTTAAACTCAAACTCGATATTTTTCAAAGGAGAAAGAAACACAAAGGAAAGAGATGAGGAAGACTACTACTACTATTTCTACATCATGTAAGAAATATCCTTGCATTTGCTTTGACTTGTAGTTTTTATTTCATATAGTTTTACTGAAATGTTGGCACTGCCATGCTTGCATGCTTCAGTAGTTTATATATACATATATTCCCAGATCAAATAAGGCTGAAACATGATTTTTAAATCCCCCTCCCCTCTCCTCCATTGGTGAAAATGCCTGATTATGCGTATTTTCCTATGATGCATTTATTTTTTAGTAGAACAAAGAAGAAGAGAATCGAATTCAAAGCCCATTTCTGTTTCTCTTTATTTTATTTAATCAGATAAATATGATGCATGCATTTCAATAGCCAAATGTCGAGTGGCGAGTGCTAAAGAAGGAAAAGTTTGAAAAGAGAATCATATATTAAATACATAAATGGAGAGGAAATAAATGTCGTTGTTTCTACTATGTAAATATGTAAGTACGAGGCTACTTAGTGTAGGTGTTCATGTTTAAAATATTAATCTTTGAGAGAGGGAGAAGGGCTGTGAATTTGTATGAATCATGCTTATTTCTGGTGTTGTTATTTCATTGGGAACTCAAGCAGGTCATGATTTACCCAATATTGCAGTAATGTTGTGGATCACCATTTCACTTCTCTTCTTCCTGGTCTCCCCTGCTACTTCAACAGAGGTAGATGGTGCAATTGCTTCCACTAAACAGAGACGTGAGCAAATCGTTGCACGTCAAGGCGCAGTTGCTGCCGATGATGGCCGATGTTCGACGATCGGGATGAGTATTCTCCGGAACGGAGGCCATGCCGTCGATGCAGCGGTGGCTGCTTCCCTTTGCTTGGGGGTTGTAAGCCCGGGATCAAGTGGCATAGGTGGAGGAGCCTTCATGTTAATTAGAGAAGCTAATGGGAAAGCACAAGTATTTGACATGAGAGAAATAGCTCCAATGAAAGCCTCTCAGGTGAACAGCAAATTGATTGACATTTCCATATGTTGAATATCCATCTGTTTATTTGTTTGTTTTTTCTTCATTAATTACTCCATTTTTCTCCATATCCAGAACATGTATGCAGGCAATGCTAATCTAAAAGCCAATGGTGGTCTCTCGATCGGAGTACCGGGGCAACTTGCAGGCCTTCACAAAGCTTGGAAACAACATGGAAAACTTCCATGGAAAAGACTGGTGAAACCAGCAGAGAGTCTTGCCCGAAAAGGGTTCAAAGTTTCTCCATATCTCCAAATGCAGATGGAAAGTTCGAAATCAGCAATCATGGCAGATAAGGGGCTTCGAGAAGTCTTCACATCAAATGGGGAGCTTTTGAAAGTTGGTGACATTTGTTATAACAAGAAGCTAGCAAGAACTCTTCGAAAGATTTCAGTATATGGGGTACAAGCTTTCTATAATGGATCCATCGGGTTTAATTTGGTAAAAGATGTTCAAAAAGCTGGTGGGATACTCACATTAACTGACTTGAAGAAGTATGAAGTTAAAATGAGGGAACCCATCACAGCTAACGTACTAGGCCTTAAAATTCTTAGCATGCCACCGCCTTCCTCAGGGGGAGTTTCGATGACACTAGTAAGTATACTCTGGTTCATGCTTTCTGTCACAATTAACATCAATTTGTAAGATATTGTCAGAGTTTGATAGCTTGGTTTTATATTGTCAGAGTTTGATAGCTTGGTTTTTCTTTTTTAATCTTATTGTAACAGATATTGAACATTCTTGCCCAATATGCAATCCCAACCGGCCTTACAGGATCACTTGGAACCCATAGACTAATAGAAGCATTGAAACATGCATTTGCAGTAAGGATGAATTTAGGTGATCCTGATTTTGTAAATGTTTCCCAAGTTGTAGCCGATATGCTCTCTCCCAAGTTTGCACAAGAGTTAAAGAAAACCATTCATGACAACATGACTTTTGGTCCCAAGTACTATGGTGGAAGGTAAAACCACAGTTACCAAATAACCTTTAAATAAACATGCTTGCTTTTCTCCATCTCAATTAACGTTGATGTTAAAAATTTTGCATCCTGGCAGGTGGAACCAGATCGATGATCATGGCACCAGTCATGTATCCATAGTGGATACCAACAGAAACGCTGTAGCAATAACTAATACAGTGAATGCATTCTTTGGTTCAAAAATACTGTCACCAAGTACTGGTATAGTCCTCAATAATGAAATGGATGACTTCTCCATGCCGAGTAACAATAGCTCAAAAGATACCCCACCGCCAGCACCATCCAACTTCGTCCGCCCTTGCAAAAGGCCCTTATCTTCTATGACACCCACAATCATTTTGAAGGTTTGCTGCTTCAAAACATATTCTAACATCTAAAAAAATGATGGGTTTTTCACACATGTGATTCTTCAGGATAAGAAGCTGAAAGCGGTGGTGGGTGCAAGTGGAGGAGCTAATATCATTGCTGGGACTACACAGGTTTTGTTGAACCATTTTGCTCTTGGGATGGATCCACTCTCGTCTGTCATGGCACCAAGGGTCTACCATCAGGTTTTTTTTTTTTGCGTAAAACTCTTGTCATTTACAATCTGGGTTTGGTTTTCTTGATTTATCTGATATTGTTTTCTTTATGTGTTGATGTAGCTGATACCCAATGTTGTGAAGTATGAGAACTCGACAAATGTGATTGGCGACCATTTTGAAGTGCCTGAAACAATCAGGAAAGACCTTCAAAAGAAGGGACATATACTACAAGGTCCAGCCAGTTTAAGTGTTAGCCAATTTATAGTTCATAATTTAGATGGTTTGAAGGGAAATGGAGAACTTGTGGCAGTTAGTGACCCTAGAAAAGGAGGGTTCCCTGCCGGTTTCTAATACCCACGTTTAGTCGGATTGTGGGTGATGAAATTCAGGTCGCATGTGTGAGATTATAATCTTATGATCATTATTTAATCAAAATAATTGAGAGTGAAATATATAGTATCTCCAACAACCATTTCAAACCGGTTTAGCATCCATGTGCAGGATATCCTAATTTCCTGTTAGAGACCATCTACAATATCACGTTAATCTGCTCCAAGCCCCATCAAATTTCCATCAGCACTTTTCTACTGGCATCTATGTTTAGCTTGAAACTACTTGTAATTCTCTTTCCCCTTATCTTTTTGTTCTGTGCATGAACATTCTTTCGTTCATGCTTCAAAAAGCTAATGAAAATGGATCCTTATGTGGAACTAAGATATCTAAAAATGCCCCCTATTAATCATCTTCTCTTTACAGATTACTACATTTTCTTTTAATGCTTCTCTACAGACTTGCAGATCTCTCAAGGCCTTGCTTACAGGATGTTGCTCTCTCTCATGTCTCCAAATAAATTTTGCTAAGTTCGAGCTCTTTCTCAGTCTTTCTACCAAGCAACATGTGAATAGATGGTTTAGTGGCATCTTTAGCCAAAAAAGTTTTAACTTTTCTGGAAGGTATTTGAGGCTTGAGCTAGAGAAATTGCATAAGCAGAAAGAGTTCTTTTACGACTTCTATATAAGATTAACAGCAAGCTAGCTTCATGGAGGACAAAATGCCTGTTGTTGGATGGGAGGCTCACTCTTATTAAATCCACTCTAACTTTGCTTTCCCTCTATCCCCTTTCTACTTTCAAGCCCCCACGAACATTTGTGATGAAATTGATAAGACAATTAGGGCCTTCTAGTAGGGTCACGACACAAACACTTGGCAATTTCATCCTTGTCAATGGGATAAGCTTTGCGCTCCCATCTCACAAGGGGGCTTGGAAATCCGTAAGACTAAATGTAGCCCTCCTCTCGAAAGTCGCAAGGCGAATAATGACGGACAAAAATTGTATGCTCTCAAAAGTTCTTAGAGCTCAATATTGCAGTCACATCCCCTTTGAATCTGTTAATCCAAAACCTTCTTTACTCTTGGGTCTGGAAAGGCATTTTACTAGGTAAGGATATTTGTAACAGAGGAAAGGATGTTTAGTTCTGGGGTGGAAGAAAGAGTTGGACACTGTTGAACCATATGACTCCGACTTCCAAGTTCAAGCTGATAGTACAAAAACTTCACTAATAAAAATCATGAATACCCAAATGGAACACGAACAACAGCTTGAATAGAAGATCAAGAAATAGGATAAGGATCCAAAGCGTGTATCAAGTCAATATCTTCTAAGTTTCTATTCATCCTATCTATACTCGGTGTGCAAATGAGTTTCAAACAAATGAACCTCAAAGATACAAAGAAATTCGATTACTAACGAAAATAGTCCACTAAGCACTAAGCAATGTAAATCAAAAAATCAATTTCTATAAAGAATTCTGCAGTAACTCTTTATAAAACAATCTAATAATATTAGAAGATGGAGTAAAGATAGAATTTTAGAACTTATTGATATGATTTCAAAATGAAATTTTATTTCTATTTATAAGAATTTTCATCTAATAACATAACTATTCAAGTAATATTGTTTGAATAGTTATAATTCTTTGTCAAAAATCAAATATAGCTTTTAAACAATAAGCAAAAGATATAACTTTTGATTTATTATATCTTTTCATTTATAGTTATTGAAACGTTATATATAAATATTGTTGAAAATATTCCAATACAAACTTATCTCTATCCTCGTCTCATCATTTGGGATCAAAATAAGTCCCATAAATCTCTTGACACCAAGAGAGCCTTTGATCTCCTTAATAAAAGAGTCCCCATACATGGAGGAGATGAGAAATTAGTTCGCTTCGACTCTTTTACCAACTCATCTATCTCCAATTAGATTTTATAATGGCTCTAAGAAAATTGTATCAACTTTCACAATTCAAGAAATTTCTACATTGCTTTAACATGTACCTTTTGGGTTATATGAAAATCGAGAAATAAACTCATCTTCCAAGGATCTAATCTATGTCCTATAGGGGCCATTACAATAATTCATGATCTTTACCTTTCGATTCTCAGCACCAATCTTACTCATTCATCTCAGACTTTGGTGATCACTTCTCCCTATGGTGATAGAAGGATATGACTAGAGTAGCAGCCATTGTTAAGAACTATAATGGATTCCAATTGCTATCCATTTGAAGCTTCATGTTTGATAGCAAATTTTAGGCTAGAATTCTTATCCTCCGTGCTATTCTTTTGTCCAATATTACTTTTTTTTAAAAAATTTTAAAGTCTCACAAAATTTTTTCTTGTAAGTTATTGAAGACCAACATCATTCTTGAATGCACTAAAACAATATTTAAAACCGTTGAGAACCTCCAATTTGTCACCATTAAACAGCAATTAAAAAACAACCACATGTTAATAAGAGAAACAACGAAATGGACAACATGTACTTTCATTAAATTTCGTTGGTCGTAATGATAGTAAAGAAAAAAAAACTACTTATACAAATAAAAAATATTATTATTATTATTATTGTTAAATAAAAAAATAACACGTCAACTTATAAGAATGCACCACATGTCTGCATTTTATCCATGTAATCAATGTGTGTAGTGTATATACTTGGTGTGAAACTAAAAATAGAAAGTATTTTCTAATTAAATGGAGAACAAGTATTTGTCGAAATTGTTTCTGTTTACATTTTTGTTTGAAACTCTCCCTCGCCCAAACTCCATCTCTTCTTGAAACTTGGGGTTTCACCTTTCCAAATATTCATCTATTCTATTCTATTCTATTCTATTCTTGTTCGTGTCTTAGTTGATTTTGAACTAACAAAATTACTAATCTTCTAAAGGTTCTGCAATGTCGAGTGAGTGCTCAAAATTAAGCCATGGTTCGAGGGGTATTCACTGCTCTTGCAGATCGAGTGCACATACTCCTTAAAGTAAATGGAAGAAATTCTGCAGATGTTAAAAATACAAAGAGGTTGACCTGAATTTATTCAAACATGATCTTTAAATCCCCTTCCCCATTAATGTAAATGCCTGATCATGTATTTTTCTGTAATGCATTTTTTGTTTGTTTACTGTTCTTTCTATGTTTGGGTTTTTTTCTTTATTTTATTTCAATATGAATGTTCTTTGAAATTTGCAGTAATGACATTAATGTTGTGGATCACCGTTGCACTCCTCTTCTTCCTGGTCTCCCCCGCAACTTCAACTGAGGATGGTGCAAGTGCCTCCACGAAACGGAGACGTCAGCAAATTGTTGCACGTCATGGCGCAGTTGCTGCTGATGATGGCCGATGTTCGACGATTGGGTTGAATGTTCTCCGGCACAGAGGTCATGCCGTCGATGCAGCGGTGGCTGTTTCCCTTTGCTTGGGGGTTGTAAGCCCAGGATCAAGTGGCTTAGGTGGAGGAGCCTTCATGCTATTCAGAGAAGCAAATGGGAAAGCACACGTGTTTGACATGAGGGAAACAGCTCCAATGAAAGCTTCCCAGGTTCACACCATCTAATACTAATTTTTTTCATATGTTGAATACCCATCTGTTTTTTGTGTTTTTACTTCTTTAATCACTCCAATTTTCTCCATATTCAGAACATGTATGCGGGCAATGCTAATCGAAAAGCCAAGGGTGGTCTCTCCATCGGAGTGCCAGGGCAACTTGCGGGCCTTCACCAAGCTTGGAACCAACATGGAAGGCTTCCATGGAAAAGACTGGTGAAACCAGCTGAGAATCTTGCTCGAAAAGGGTTCAAAATTTCTCCATATCTCCACATGCAGATGGAAAGCTCGAAATCAGCAATCATGGCGGATAAGGGGCTTCGAGAAGTCTTCACATCAAATGGGGATCTTTTGAAAGTGGGTGACATTTGTTATAATAAGAAGCTAGCAAAAACTCTTCGAAAGATTTCAGTATATGGGGTAGAAACTTTCTATAATGGATCCATCGGATTTAATTTGGTAAACGATATTCAGGAAGCTGGTGGGATACTGACAATAACTGACTTGAAGAAGTATAAAGTTAAAGTAAGGGAACCCATTACAGCTAACATTCTAGGCCTTAAAATTATTACCATGCCACTGCCTTCGTCAGGGGGAGTTTCAATGATGCTAGTAAGTATATTATGGTTCATCTTTAATACCATGACATTTAGCATCATTATGATTTTAATGGTAATAAAAAAGTCTGATAAATTGGGATTTTTACCTTCTTGTAACAGGTATTGAACATTCTTGCTCAATACGCAATCCCATCAGGCCTTTCAGGATCACTTGGAACCCATAGACTAATAGAAGCATTGAAACATGCATTTGCAGTAAGGATGAATTTAGGTGATCCTGATTTTGTAAAGGTTTCCAAAGTAGTAGCCGATATGCTCTCTCCCAAGTTTGCACTAGAGCTGAAGAAAACCATTAATGACAACAGGACTTTTGGCCCCAGTTACTATGGTGGAAGGTAAAACCACAATTACCAAATAACCTTTAAATAACCATAATGCTCTGTTCTGTATATCCCCATGCTTGCTTTTCTACATCTGAATTAACTTTGATGGTAAATTTTTGCATCCTGGCAGGTGGAACCAGATCCATGACCATGGCACCAGTCATGTATCCATAGTGGATGCCAAGCGAAACGTTGTATCCATAACTAATACAGTGAATGGATATTTTGGTTCAAAAATACTGTCTCCAAGTACTGGTATAGTCCTCAATAATGAAATGGATGACTTCTCCATGCCAAGTAACAATAGCTCCGGAGTTACCCCACCGCCGGCACCGCCCAACTTTGTCCACCCTGGCAAAAGGCCCTTATCGTCTATGACACCCACAATCGTTTTGAAGGTTTGCTGCTTCAAACATAAACTAACATCTAAAAAAAATGATTGGTTTCTATCCATCTAGGGAAAGTTTGGTTTTTCACACGTGATTCTTCAGGATGAGAAGCTGAAAGCGGTGGTGGGTGCAAGTGGAGGAGCTAATATCATTGCTGCGACTACACAGGTTTTATTGAATCATTTTGCTCTGGGGATGGATCCACTCTCGTCTGTCATGGCACCAAGAGTCTACCATCAGGTTTTTTTTCTTTTGCTGAAAACTCTTGCCATTTACATTCTGGGTTTGGTTTTGTTGATTATCTGATGTAGTTTCCATTGTGTGTTGATGCAGCTGATACCCAACGTAGTGAGGTATGAGAATTGGACAAGTGTGATTGGCGACCATTTTGAAGTGCCTGAAACAATCAGGACAGACCTTCGAAAGAAGGGGCATGTCCTAGAACGCGCAACCAGTACAACTGAGAGCCAATTTATAGTTCATGATTTAGATGGTAAGGGACATGGAGAACTTGTGGTAGTTAGTGACCCTAGAAAAGGAGGATTCCCTGCCGGTTTCTAATGCCTCATTGTGTGGGACTGGGGGAGATGCAATTTAGGTAGCAAGTATGAGATAAGTTGTAAGCAACGAATGAAAAAAAATCGTGATATTCATATTATTCAATTAAAACTATCATAAGTTATGTATTTTGGTTAATATTGGTTTTCTTTACATGAATAAAAGGGTAAAATTATCGGTATATGCTGATTTTAAAAAATATTTTGAAATTTAGACTGAATTTTTTTATTATTTTAAAAAAATAGGCTACTTTTGTTGACGGGGGTGTAAAAGCGGGTCCTGTGGACCTACCTATTTTTGAAAAGCATTTTATGCAGAAAGTGTTTTTTTTATTTTTATTTACCTTTAGTCAGATGGTTAAGAATTGAATTTTATCTTTACACCCTAATAAGGCTTGTAAAATCAACACTTCACTAATAATTCGATTTTTGTTCGTTTATATTTATTTATTAAGTTAAATAAATTAACATCAACAAGATTTTGAGGCTTGTTTATTAAATAAATCGAATATAGACAAAGTTTGTTCAGTTCATTTATGTTCATGAATAAGCTTATTTAAGTTTGTTTAAAACTCGATTAATAAATCATTTAAAGCTTGTTTATTATTATATTAGTATATATCAATAAAATTATTATGGTTTGTGTTTTTTTATAATATAATTATTAATATTTATGTTTGACTATTTTATATTTAAAAAATAATATATATGCATACATATATGTTTATTGTTTGTTTGTTAGTTATTCATGAACACTGTTTGTGAACATTTTTAATTATATGTTCATGAATATGTTCGTTTAATTTAAATGAATAAATATGATCATACATAATTTTGAATAAACGATCGCAAACAAATATTTTAGAATTCTTAACGAATCGAACACAAAAAAAGATTAAAAATAGACAAACAAAAATGAACAGAGGTCCGTTTGTTTAAGCTCGATTCATTTACAATCATAAGTTTCAAGTTTGATTCCTTCTAAGCATATTCGGTTTTTTTTATTATTAATTCTAGTTGTTCAAGCATATTTTGTTTCAAGCTTTTTTGAAAAAATTATATGTCAAATATGTATTTCTTCCATCCATATTGTGGATATGGTAAATTCTAATATTATTCTTTATATGTAAAATATTTCAAATATTATGTTGGTAAATTCTAATATTATAAAATCAAATAATTATTTCAAACATCATTATTATCTTTATAAGTAAAATATTTTAATTAATTATTTTAAATACATATAAAAATATAAAATACTAAAAAATTTCACAGGCATCATACGTGATGGAAAAATAAATATTATAGATATAAAAATTATATTTACTAAAAATAATTATATTCAAAATAATTAATTAATTTTATAATATTAGAAATTATCATATTCACAATGTAAGTGAAAAAATGATATTTGAAATATAAAAATAATAATGATATATAAAATAATGATTTGATTTTATATATTAGAATTTACTATACCCATAATGTAGATTGAAAAATAAATATTTGATATATAACAATTATATATAGAGAAAAATATATAAAAAATAGTTGATGTTTTTAAAATATATATTCAATACGTAATTACATATTTATTCTTTTATTAATATAAAAAATTGAGTTATTAATTAAAAATTTTAAAAAAAGTTTAAAACAACAAGAATTAAAAATAAAATATGTTTAAGATAAATCAAACTTGAGACACAAAAATAAAAAGAGTGAGATTTAACCATCAAACTAATAGTAATGACATGTTTATAAAAATCGTTTCTTCTAAAAAAAATGCTTTCTAAAAGTGTCTCTCACTACCTAAGTAAAAATAACCTATTTTCTTAAATAATAATAATAATAATAATAATAATAATAATAATAAATCAGTCCAAATAGGTTTTTTTCTTCTTCTGGAATCGGCATATACTTATAATTTTGCCTGAATAAAATAATTAGTATTTCGTATTATAAATGTTCTATAACAATTACTTTTTTTCTGAAACGATTTTATACTAATTCGTTGAAATCTTATCAACATATTACTTAGAAGTCTAAGAGGCGGTTCGACAAAACTGATTTTCAACCTGGCTTTTCTTGACCTGAAATTGCACTGCAAAAGTGCTTTTTCACTAAATCGCAAAAATAGGGAGTTTAAGTGTTTTTGACTTTTGCGTTTTAAAAGTGCAAATGATCAAAATACTTTTATTTATATGAATTATTTAAAATATATTAAAAATTTTAAATTAATTTATATTTTATCTATCATTATATTAAATATTATTTATCATTTTATTTAGAATTTTAAAATATTTTCAATTTAAAATAATTTATCATTTATTAAAAAGCATTTAATATATATTTTATGTTTAATTATATTAAATTAGTTAAATATTATCTAAATTAATTTATATTTTAATTTCTAACATCAAGTCTAAAATGGAAATTTTTAACTTCCCACCGCAAATTTTGACAACAATATTAAGCACATTAAATTAACAAACCACACTTTTTCACAACACTTTCTCAAAGGTTTTTTTTTTTTTTCAAACTGAGCTTTTCAGAGACACTTCTCAATCATAATAAGAATGTCAAACTAACCCTGCATAATTATAGGTAAGAAATTTAATTTCCTTCCCATGGTTTTCCAATATTCCAGTAATGGTTGTAGTTAGGTCTTTTTTTTTTCAAAGAGATTCTTAAAAACATTTCTGATCACAACAAATGGGTGAGAAAAACCCAAAAGACATACAACAATGAAAGCCTATGAGCTAAAGCCTACCAAACCTTAGTATTCATATCTTGTCATCACCTTGCAAGGGAAGAGAGGGAGAGGACACCAATAGAAATCGAGTGCAAGATTGCTATAATTGGCAATATTATGTGCGCCTTTGGTAAAGGCCATGCCACCGTCAAATTCCCCCTCAAAAGGTCGAAACCCCAAAGAAGACCAACCAAAACCTCAGCAATGGAAAGAACTAAAGCGGACATAATGGCAACGATAGTCACCAAAAATAAATGTTTTGGTGTGATGACTAAAGTCACCATTGAGAAATCAGCCAATGATAACTTTAAGGGGACAACAATGTCACATCCTCATTAGAGCAGGGAAACTTTGCCTAGGAAAGAAATCATAACTAAAAGTCAAGAGAACCTAAAATCCTAGTTAGAGAGTAAACGATGGATAACCAAGCAATGGTGGTAACCATGGAGCAACAAGATCCAAGTTGTCACCATTCGTTGGGCTAAGGTCAAGAAACGAAAAGAGGAGTCTTGAGGTTATTATGCCAAAAGCATAAAAGACAAAAAATTAAAGAAAAACATAAAAGATAAATGGAGAGGTGAGCGGTATTGATTCAAAGGTCGAAGGACCACTCACAAATAAGGCCAAAAGTTTAAACTTTGGAAGAAAGAGATAGGAGGTTTTTAGGTTTCACTTCGATGAGGGAATTGAACATGATAAACAATAATTGATGGCACATTAATTCAATGACATAGTGTTACAATTATATAAATTTGGATGTGCATATTCTAACCCCTTCATTTATGATATAAAACCCTCTCATTCATTATGAAAGTGAATATGCAAGTTGCTTAATGTATGTGTTAATGAAGCACTTAAGTAAGCTTCATTTATTTGTGTTGCATTGAATGACAATGACTTATAAATAGAACCCTTGTGTGAGTGAAAATATGATACAAGAAAATTCTTTGTTGATTTGATCTATTGTAAACTTTTTAGTGTTCTTTTATTTGATTATTTTATAACATGTTATCAGCATGAGCCTCTACAAGTTCATAGTGAAGTTCACATCATTGCAACTATATATAACTTGTCCGTAAAGCTCCAGTTGAACTTTATACGACAAATGGTAAAAGATTTAATATCAGTATGGATTTTGGTTCGATGCTCTTGACATTGGGGTGCCTTAGTATCATATAAGTTATTTTGAAATAATTTTTTTCTCGATGAATTTTGAATTTTCTTACTTTTTGATAAGAATCATCAAGATTCAATGTTGAACAAGAAAGTTGTTATTAAAACTTCTGTAGAATAAAAGAAATTGAGGTAAAATTCACTTATCACATTATATGCTTTAATGTACCTATATTTTTGTTCATAAAAAATTGTTTTTCTTAATATATGCTATTTAATAATTACTTGGCAATTATATCTAAATGGTGATGGATTAAATTTAATCTTATAAATTGATAGATTTTTAAATCACGATTCATAATATTATCGGTCATTTTTATTAATTAAGGCCTAAGGTTCACCATAGATGTGACCCTGCATCGGTTCTTAGTCATCATTAAATTAGTTGTTTTATATGTTTATTTGATGGTTTCAATTTATATATGTATATGTTTTTGAACTTTGATATTGTTTAAAATTCTCTTAATCAACAATGATTAAAGTTATTACATATATTAATAAAATCAAGATTGGTTCATACCAAGTAATCAAATATTATTTCATATCAAACATGTTTATTTAAAGTCATTTTCGTGACAATTTTTAAGGAATGTCTAAATTGATTTTTGGGTTGATTCTAATATAGAATATCAAGTATAGTTGTTGTCATTTTTAATTCTTGAATTATTTTGGTTGAAAACATTTTTATAAACTTAAAAATGAGAATTATTATATTAATTTGGCCATTGACATTTCTATGAACCTTGTTTGGCTTAATTGATTGTTGTTTGATAAGAAGCATAAAAAAAAGGGTTGTGTGGTTTGATTTTTTAAATGCCTGATATTTTTCCTACTATACAACCCCAATAAACTTGTTACTTTTGTAGTGATGTTAAAGGTAGTTCATACGCTTTGTATTATTCAATTTATTAATTATTTAGAGAAATGATATGAACAATTATAAATGGAAAGTTTTTAGTGAACATAAAATGTATTATTTTGAAGTAAATTTCATGTATGTCTGCAATGGTTTATGAAATTTTTGCTAGCACTAGCATTATATCAGGTTTGATATTTTAGATGTCAGTTTTATCCATACATTTGATTTACAATAAACTTCATGCATGAATTGACTATTTTTTTCTAGTTAATTATTGTGAAAAGAGTTTTTAAAGTATTTCGAATTGATTCCATGCCTTCTTATGGCTAAACAAAATAATGAGTTATTCGTTCCACTGGTTCTGCTCCATTTCCTGAAGTGAATGTAGCAATACATAACAATTATAATAATGAAACCTATTGTCGGTATTGACAAATGGATTAAAAAAAGATGGATGATTCGAAATGTTGCTAGGTGTTCATTCTTAAAACATAATGACCAATGATTTATACTAATTAATCATTCCTTGAAACATGTTATATCTATATAATCCTATTGGTAAAGAATATGATATACGCTTACATTATTGCATGAATTATTTTCTGCATATTCCTTGAAGTGAATGTTTGCAATAAATATAACAATTTTTTATAATAACTTTTGATCATTAAAGTCAATTGGACATTTAAATTTTTTGGCATATTCCTTGAAGTAAATATTTCAAATAATTATTTGCAAATTATATTTCTTTTATTGAGTTAATGACATTATGGACTTCAAATTGATGTACACATTTCCAGAAGTGAATGTCACAACATTGCTTATATGTGGATACAAAGTAAAAGGAATGTCAATAAAATTATCAATTTTCAAAATTTATATAGACATTATTAGTACAATTGAAAAACATGTTAAAGTAAACTAGAAGTTTATTGATACAAATACATTTACTACTTGGCATGACCAGTTAAACAATTCTAGATCATATATTGATAAGCCATAAAAGTAACATGTTTTTAATCCCATTCTTGATGCATTTTTGGATGATTTAGTATATGAATTAGTGAATTTGATGCTCCTAATCTTTTAAATTCATGTTTCTATACTTAGGTGAGCATAGGGGAGCGAAAGGAGCGAAAAACGAGCCAAAATCGGGCAAAAAGAGTTGTTTCTAGGATCCACACAGCTTGCGCATTTCCACACGGGCTGGCCACATGCCCATGTGCTAGTCCGTGTTGATTTCGCACCCTACTTCCCTGTTACGTGGAAAAACCCAATTTTTAGGGTTTCTGAGGATTCTAAAATCTATAAATACACACTAGAAAAGGACCTAAATGGGACACACGGAGTAGAAAGCGTAAATTACTCGAAGAACACCAACAGATTTAACTCGGAAGCAAGATCTCCTTCAAGACTGAAGATCTCCCTTTAATTTCTCTCGAAGTTTTTGGGTTTCTTTATGTTTTGTTATTTTCCTATTTTTGAGATGTTTTTCCCAAAATTATGAACTAAATCCCTAGATACCTAGGGAAGATGAAACCTATGATGGATCATATTATTTAATTTTCTGAATTACATGATAAATACTTGTTCTTGTTCTTAATTATGTGTTATTAATTCTTGCCTTAATATTTTCAGGATATTAATTCAAGTTTGATGTGCTTATTCAGTAGAGCAAAAGTCTCTGTTTAAGAATAGATCTAGTATAATTAAGCGGAGTTAATTGCAATCCTAGAAATAGGACGACATAAATCTGTCGGATTAGAGTCAAATCTAATAAGGGAATCCATAAATCGAGTTAATGCGACAATTTTGGGTTTTAATTAGAAAGAGATTTCAATTAATCAACCTAGAGTCAGTTGTTCTTAGTCTCGAAAGAGATATTAACATAATTTAGCGATTTCTACGGATCAAGACAAGTGAATAAATTGTTTGATTCAGAGTTAGAATAATAAGTGAAGTCTAGGTGGATTCTTCCTTGGGTATTGTCTTTATCATTGGTTTATTCGATTATTTCCTTCACTCTTTGTCGTGTTCGTTAGTTAATTTTAGATTAAAACAAATCCCTTTTAATTATAGGCTAAATAATATAAAGTTAGTTATTACTAGTACTTTTAGTCCTCATGGATACGATATTCTCGACTCTCCGTAACTATACTACCATTCGATAGGTGCGCTTGCCTTAGTCATGATCGTAGTCTAGTTTAGTGAATCATAAAATGATCATCAAGTTTTTGGCGCCGTTGTCGGGAACTAAAATATTAGGAACACTAGATTTTTTATTACTTTAGCCATTTTTATTTTTATTTTATTTGTTTTTATTTGTTTTACTTTTAATTTATTAACTTTTCTTTTATTTGCTTATGGGAGGTTCTTATAGTTTATGACTAGAAGAAATTCGCCAATGCCTCTACTTTTTGACAATAAAATTGAAAGCACAGCTCGCAGAAATTGTAGAGAAATAAGGCAGAGTCTAGTATATAGAGGAAAGGCAAGAGGACGATATCAATAATACCGAGGAGATGGCTGAAAATCAAAATAATTTGTTACCTCCTGTGGTTGCCGCAATTCCTGTAAATTAGAATCCTGCCCTTCGTACTATGTATGATTATCCTAAGCCCACTCTCACTGGGGCTGGATCGAGTATTGTTAGACCTGCCATTGCTATAAATAATTTTGAATTGAAACCTGACATTATTCAAATGATTCAACAGTTTGTTCAGTTTGATGGTTTGCCGGATGAAGGAAATACTCATTTGGTCAATTTCTTAGAGTTTTGTGATACTTTCAAAATAAATAGCATTTTTGACGATGCCATTCGCTTACGATTATTCCCCTAAGCAATGGTTGAACTTCTTGCCACGAGGGTCTATTAATACTTGGGATCAAATAACCGAGAAATTTTTATTGAAATATTTCCCACCAGCTAAGACAGCTAAGTTGAGGAACGATATCTCCTCCTTTGTACAAATGGATTTAGAGACTTTATATGATGCATGTGAGAGGTACAAGGACTTATTGATAGGGTGCCCTCACCATGGGTTACCTCTATGGTTACAGGTTCAAACTTTTCATAACGGTTTGAACCCCTCAACTAGGCAAATGATCAATGCAGCCGCTGGTAGTACCATAAATAATAAAAGACCTGAGGAGGCTTATGAGTTCATAGAGGAGATGTCACTAAATAACTATCAGTGGCAAGTCATGAGGACAAAGCCTAATAAAGCAGCCGGTGTTTTCAATCTCGATGCGGTCACCATGTTATCAAACTAGGTAGAGCTCTTAAATAAAAAGATTGATGGTTTATGTGTTTCTACGCAGGTACATCCGGTAATGCAGTGCGATGTGAATGGAGGAGGAATGAATAACATAGAATATCCATCCCACAACCCTAGCACAGAGAACGAACATATCCACTATATGGGTAATAATTCTAGACCTCAGAATAATCCATATAGTAACACTTATAATGCAGGTTGGAGGAACCATCCCAATTTCTCGTGGGGTGGTCAAGGACATCAAAAACCGCAACCCCCTCCAGGTTTCCAACATCCACCTTACTAGTAAGAAAAGAAACTGAACCTTGAGGAGATGCTAACGAAATTCATCTCGGTGTCAGAAACTCACTTCCAAAACACTGAAACTGCACTAAAAAATTAGCAAACGTCGATTCAAGGGCTCAAAAATCAAATTGGTAAACTTGCCAAGATTATTTTAGAATGACCACAAGGTAGCTTACCGAGTAATACCGAAACTAACCCAAGAGAGCAACTTCATGTGATTACTGTTCGAGATGAAGAAGTGTTAGTTGAAGATGAACCAAAATCGAGACAAGAAGATGTGGTAGGTAAAGGTAAGGTTGAGGTGAGCCACAACAATAAAAAACCAGTCATTAAGAAATATGAACCTCATGTGCTATATCCAAATGCGACAAAGAAAGACCACACAAACGAACAATTCGGTAAATTTCTTAAACTGTTGAAAAAATTACATATTAACTTACCGTTTATTGAAGTTCTTTCGCAGATGCCAAATTTCATTAAATTTTTAAAGGAGCTTTTAGCAAATAAGCGAAAGTTAGATGATTCATCACACGTGGAGCTAAATGCAATATGTTTAGCCATTTTGCAGAATAAACTACCCAACAAATTGAAAGATCCAGAGATTTTTACTATTCCTTGTTTAATTAGTAGTTTAAGTGTTAATAATGCTTTGGCCGATTTAGGGGCTAGTATTAATGTCATGCCCTAGAAAATGTTTAAGTAATTAGGTCTTAGGAAACCCAAACAAACTAGGATGAGCATTCAATTGACAGATAGAACAATTAGATTTCCTAGGGGTATTGTTGAAGACGTACTCGTCAAAATTGATAAATTCATTTTCCCAGTTGATTTTGTTTTTCTAGACATGGATGAGGATAGTGACGTACCATTGATTTTAGGACGGCCCTTTTTAGCAACTGTTAGAACTATCATAAATGTTGGTATAGGTGAGTTAATACTTCGTGTAGGTGATGACATGATTGAACTCCAAGCTCGTGATTCTGTTAGGATATCTAGTGATCGAGATGATATTACGAGCTCTATTAATGTTAATAACCTTATGGCTCAACATTCTTTACTGGAAACACCTCAGAAAAACGTGATAGAGCCCCAATCCAGTTTTCATAACAAAAACAGAAGAAATCATGAAGAAAGAAGATTACAAATCGATAAACTAGATGAATGGCAGACACACGTCAAGGAGAAACCTAGAATACACGATAAACCAAAGCGACTCCATCACGAGCTTAAGGATGAGACGAACCAATTTAAGATTGGCGATCAGGTATTGTTGGATAAAACGGACCCTCGAATCGCTGCTTCAGAGCATAATGCAAACGGAGCAACTCCTTTTATGGTACTGAATATTTTCCCATACGGTACAGTCAAGGTAAATCATTCTAAATTTGACACTTTTAATGTAAATATTACTCGGCTAAAACATTATGTTGATAATAGAATTGATAGTGAGAAAGAGGAGTTTCAACTCCGTGAACCACCGTAATCGTGCGAATACGAGGTAAGTCGAGCTTAAACTTTAAATAAGCGCTTATCGGGAGGCAACCCGAGTGTTAACACTGCTAATTTTCTTAACATTATTTCATGATTTTTTTTAAAAATTAATTAATTTTCAAAATCTAAAAAAAAAATATTTTTGACCCACATGGCCTGGCGACATGGCCATGTGACCCACACGGCCTAGACACACGGGCTTGTCCTAGGCCGTGTGAAACCTGAAGCTAATTTTTTTTCAAAGTTAGAGAGTTACACGGCCTGACCACACGGGCGTGTGAATCTCACATGGGCGTGGGAGAAGCGAAGGAAAACACACACGGCCTGGCGACATGGCCATATGACCTACACGGCCTAGACACACGGGCATGTCCATGGCCATGTGAAAACTAGGTTAATCACCCCAATTTTATTTTATTTTATTTTATATTTTTAATTGTTATATTATTTATTTTTATTTTACTAATTAATTAATTAATTAATTATTCTTATACTTATGTTTTTAATTTTTTATATATATTTATTATTTTTATTTTTAATTTTTTTGCTATTTCTATTTTTTTCTTTTCTCTTTCGTATTTTTTTTACTATTATCATTACAATTACCTTTTAAGTTTATTGATATCATTGAGTTTATTATTATTATTATTATTATTATTATTATTATTATTATTATTATTATTTTATCTTTCTTTTTTATTTTGTTTTAGTTGTTTTATTTTTTTCTCTTCAACTTATTTTCATTATTATCTTTTGAAAGATTTATGGTTGTTTCTAATCGAGCTATAACCCCTTAATCTTCTTTATTATTTTTGTTTATTTTCTTGTTAGTTTGCTCGGAATCATGAGTTACATTTAGATTTGACTGCAATTCTGCTTTTCACTATTCTGAATATTTCATCTAATATTTAGGGTAGTTTCAATTTTCTCCCTCTCTTATGATATTCTGTTTATACTGTGATTATATATGTTTGTACATTGAGGACAATGTACATCTTAAGTGTGGGGAGGTGATCTGTAGAATTACTAGAAAATCCCTAAATTATGTCTTGTGTTTAAGTAATTTTCTCACATTACTATTAGAATGAATTCTTATTGATTTATGATTATCATTGATGTGTTTTAGATTAAATTCATAGGTAATTGTGCATTGATTGTTTAAACTTTAAGACACTAGAGAATCAAGCATAATAAGTCTATTTTCAGAATTAATAATTTTAGGTTGTTTCCGTAAATTGAAATATTATCTTGAAGTTTGAGATTTGCATGATTAACATAAAAAAACCATAATTTTTGTGAGATTTTGAGCCTTTAGAGCATACATTTTTCTTGCTCACTTTATTATTGGTTATGAGTGTGTCAATATTGATTGGTCATTTTAGAACTTGCTTCGATTATACATGTCGAGACCACACATTTGATTTGATATACTGAGATGATAAAGACACCTAGGTTTTAACCCACTTATCCCATAAGCCTACCTTCACAATTAACCCTTAGTGAACCCCCTTTAAGCCTAACAAAACGTTTCTTGATTTACCTTTTAATATTAACCCATAACTTTTTTCACATTCATTGAGAATTGTTTCCCGTTTTATTGACTCCCTTTTTGTCGAGATTTGATTTGGTTAGTTGCTTAACTATGTTCTTTTGTTTCAGTTGTTAAATTTTCTCTTATTATTTATTGTTTTAAAAAAAAGAAAAAAAAAGTGAAAAAAATACATTTATGTTGAATTATTACTAGTTCTATGTTTTTGAGCTTAAGTAGTTAATTTCATATTCTGAGAAGAAGCTCGTGTTATTCTTTAATAATTTCGATTGATGTAATTATTCAGTATTAGTTTTTTTTCTAGATAGGTAATTTATCAATTCGATCTTGATTCTAACCTTCTTTTTTAGCCTTTATCCACACCTTTAACCCAAGCCCCGTTATAACCCTTTTAAAGACCTTTTGATTTGTGTATCATATCATTCTATAGTAGTGGAGATTTGATTTTCATGCAAGCCTATGGTAATGACTTTTCACAATTGACTTTTGAGTGCTTAATTTTTAAACCTTAAAAACCTTGAGTGAATCTTTAGTGATGATGTAAAATCTTATTGATTTTAATTAAAGGTAATTACTTAGATAAGGGAAGATACCTATGTTTTCATGTCTTAAAAAAATGTGTGACTTGGATTATTTGAATCTTTAGGGCTATTTTAGTTGAATCATCAATGTGTGATTATTTGTGAAATATGACAAAACATTATTGATGAGAATTACAAGTTGAGAAAGATTAATTTTAATTGTGAGTTGAGGATTTTGCTTGAGGACAAGCAAATGCTTAAGTGTGGGGATATTTGATAAGCCATAAAAGTAACATGTTTTTAATCCCAATCTTGATGCATTTTTGGATGATTTATTATATAAATTAGTGAATTTGATGCTCCTAATCTTTTAAATTCATGTTTCTATACTTAGGTGAGCATAGGGGAGTGAAAGGTGCGAAAAACGAGCCAAAATCGGGGAAAAAGAGCTGTTTCCAAGATCCACACGGCTTGGGCATTTCCACACGGGCTGGCCAAACGCTCATGTGAGTCACACGGGATAGCCATACGCCCATGTGTCAGTTCGTGTGGATTTTGCACCCTGCTTCCCTTTTACGCGAAAAAACCCAATTTTTAGGGTTTCTGAGCATTCTAAAGTCTATAAATATGCACTAGAAGAGGACCTAAGGGGGACACACGGAGTGGAAAGCATAAATTACTTGAAGAACACCAACGGATTCAATTCGGAAGCAAGATTTCCTTCAAGACTGAAGATCTCCTTTCAATTTCTCTCGAAGTTTTTGGGTTTTTTTATGTTTTGTTGTTTTCCTATTTTTGAGATGTTTTCCCCTAAAATTATGAACTAAATTCCCTAGATACCTAGGGAAGATGAAACCTATGATGGATCATATTATTTAATTTTCTGAATTACATGATAAATACTTGTTCTTGTTTTCTTGTTCTTAATTATGTGTTATTAATTCTTGCCTTAATATTTTCAGGATATTAATTCAAGTTTGATGTGCTTATTCAGTAGAGCAAAAGTCCCTGTTTAAGAATAGATCTAGTATAATTAAGCAGAGTTGATTGCAATCCTAGAAATAGGACGACATAAATCTGTCGGATTAGAGTCAAATCTAATAAGGGAATCCATAAATCGAGTTAATGCGACAATTTTGGGTTTTAATTAGAAAGAGATTTCAATTAATCAACCTAGAGTCAGTTGTTCTTAGTCTCAAAAGAGATATTAACATAATTGAGCGATTTCTACGGATCAAGACAAGTGAATAAATCGTTTGATTCAGAGTTAGAATAATAAGTGAAGTCTAGGTGGATTCTTCCTTGGGTATTGTCTTTATCATTGGTTTATTCGATTATTTCCTTCACTCTCTGCTGTTTTCGTTATTTAATTAGTTTAGTTAATTTTAGATTAAAACAAATCCCTTTTAATTATAGGCTAAATAATAGAAAGTTAGTTATTACTAGTACTTTTTGTCCTCGTGGATACAATATTCTCGACTCACCGTAACTATACTACCATTCAATAGGTGCGCTTGCCTTAGTCATGATCGTAGTCTAGTTTAGTGAATCATAAAACGATCATCATATATGATGCGAAAAATAATTGAGAATTCATATGGACATTCATTAAAGAACCAGAAGTTTCTTTAATTTAAAGAATTATCATGTATTACTTGTTCTTGTAGATAATTGATTATTATAAACTCACTAACTAAAGTTGAGATTTAATTTGTAAATTGAATAAGGGTCTATTCATCCGCCATATGGATGATTTGATATTATAAGATTTTAGTAGATGCATCTACAACAATAATAACATGTGTTATCAATTTGCAACTTGCAACTTGTAACTTGTCGCTTGCGAGAGTGCTTGTTTAAATGATTAATTTCAGATTATGCAATTAAAACAATTCATCTTGCTAATTTTGGTGAGTTTACGTCCCAAAATTTCAATAATTATTGTGTGTCAATAGGGATAAAAGTTCAACATTCTGTAGCTCATGTTCACACATAAAATGTTTTAGTTGAACCGTTTATCAAATGCCTCCAACTAATAGCTAAACCATTACTTACAAGAACAAAGCTTCCTATTTCAACATGAGATTGTGTTGATTTGCATGTTGTACACATCAAGTAAATAAATTACAAATACTCCTCATTACAATTGGCTTTTGGTCAAGAGCTAAATATTTCTTATCTTAGAATTTTTGGATGTGTGATATATGTTCCAATTACTCCACTACAACGCACAAAGATAGGTCCTCAAAGGAGGTTGGGAATATATGTTAGTTATGAATCTTCTTCTATAATTAAGTATGTTGAACCATTAACTGGAGATTTATTTAGTGCACAATTTGTTGATTGCCACTTTGATAAAATAACATTCCCAACATTAAGGGGAGAGAATAAAAAGCTGGATGAATAAAGTATTTGAAATGAATTATCATTGTCTAAGATCCTCGTACAAAGCAATGTGAACCAGAAGTTCAACAAATAATTCATTTTACAAATCAACTGCCAAATTCATTTACTAACCTAAAGAGGATTACAATATCTCACATATCAACTGAAAATACTCCAATATGAATTGATATCCCAATAGGACAAATTATTAGTACAAAAGAAAGTAATACACGTTTGAAGCGTGGAAGACCAGTCAGTTCCAAAGATAAAAATCCTCGTAAAAGGAAATGAGTAAACATTCAATATGATCATACAATAGAGGCGGGGGTTCCTGAAGGGACCAATGACTTAACTAATTATAAAACTCAAGAAGAGATTCTGGTACTTGAAAGTGATAAAGAAAATGATGAAAATAAAGGGATCTTGATAAATTATGTCAATACGAGAAAAAGATGGAACTGGAAAAATATAGTTGTCGAAAACAATTTTACTTATAATATTGCTATTGAAAAGATTAAGAAAAATCTATTGTGAAATGTAGAAATATAAAAAAGTTTGGGAAAAATGGAAAGACACAATTCAAGTAAAATTGAATTACTTTCTAAACATGAGGTTTTTGGACCTGTAGTCCAGACACCGAAAGATGTAAAGCCGATAGAATATGAATAAGTGTTTGTGTGAAAATGAAATGAGAAAAATGAAGTTGTAAGATATAAAACTCGACTTGTAGCACAAGTATTTTCGCAAAGGCCCAACATTGATTACGAAGAGACATTCTCCTATGGTGGATGCAATCATGTTTTAATACCTTATTAGTCTGACAGTACGTGAAAAACTTTACATGCATTTAATGGATGTTATTATAGCCTATTTGTATGATACACTTGATAGTGAAATTTATATGGAAATCCCAGAAGGATTTAAAATCCCAAAAGGATAAAGAGTTTCTCAGGAAAATTGTTCAATCAGATTAAAAAAAAGTCTATATGGATGAAAACAATCTGGACGTATATGGTACAATTGTCTTAGTGAATATTTATTAAAAGAAGGTTATAAAACGATCCAATTTGTCAATGTGTTTTTATAAGAAGCTTTAGATCAGATTTTCTAATAATTGCTATTTATGTTGATGATCTAAATATTATTGAAACTCTTGAAGTGCTTCAAAATGCAGTAAATTATTTAAAGAAAGAATTTGAGATGAAAGATCTTGGAAAAACAATTTTTTTTCTTGACTTGCAGATCGAGCATTTAAAAGATAGAATTTATTTCTATTAGTCAACTTGAACGGAAAAGATCTTAAAGAAATTTTACATGGATAAAACACACCATTGAGTATCCTGATGATTGTACGATCATTAGATGTGAATAAAGATTGATTTCATCTTTGTGAAAATGATGAAGAGTTTCTTGATCCTCAAGTACCATATCTAAGTGCCATAGGGGCATTGATGTATCTTGCAGACAACATAAGACCTAATATAGCTTTCATTGTAAACTTGTTAGCAAGATTTAGTTCTTCTTCAACATATAGACATTGGAATGGAGTTAAACATGTATTCGGATATCTCAGAAGGACTATTGATATAAGATTATTTTATTCAAATGATTCAAAGTCCCTATTAGTCGGCTATGCTGCTGTTGGATATTTATCGAATCCATATAAATGTCGATCTTAAACGAGATATTTATTTACATGTGATGGTACTGCCATATCATCGCGTTTAATAACTGCCGCCTCTTCAAATCATACAAAAATAAATACAATGCATGAGGCAAATCGAGAATGTGTTTGGCTAAGGTTATTGACCCAACATATCCAGAAGATATATAGTTTTCCTTTATAGGAAATGTAACACCCTTAACTCTTATCCGTCGTCAGAATAGGGTTACGAAACATTACTGGGCTTTTCAGATCAATTACGAACATTTTATATCATTTGATACACATATCAGAAACCAATCATAATTCACTCACATTGTCCCTTACATAAGCCCTTGAGGCCCAAAATATACATTAGAAACAAGTAGGGACTAAATTGGAAACTTAGAGAATTTTTCATGAAATTTAAAAATTTTCCTTAGGTGCAGAGGACATACGCCCGTGTGGTCAGGCTGTGTGGCTTACACGACCAAGTGACATGCCCGTGTCTCAGGTCATGTGGGCATTCGATGTGAGGCGCATGATCATGTCCCAGCTCGTGTCCATATCTGTGTAACTCTCTGACTTGGGACACACAACCAATACACACATCCATGTGCTAGGCTGTGTGAACAATTTAATTTGCAATAATTAGGTGTAGGGGTTACACGGCCAAGACACACGCCCACGTGCTAGGCCGTATGTCGCACACGGCTGAGACACACGCCCGTGTCTCTGCTCGTATGGACAATTCAGAGCACTCTGTTTCTTAATTTTTAAAATACAGGGGACACGCGGCCAAACCACATGTCTAATTACATGGTCGTATGTTACACACGACTGAGACACACACCCGTGTGGATAAAATAAGGCCATTCCCAAGCGTTATTTCTTACCCAAATTGCCTTCCATCTACATAAACACTTAAACATGTTCACCAACCAATTCAAACCATTCAAATCAAGCCAAATTCATGTATTAAGTATGACATAATATCATATATAACTAAGTATTCAAACTTACTAAATTAACCCATTTCACATATATGCATATTGGACTAAATATGCTTAACTAAATATGCTAACTCAACCTAACCATCGATATATCTATATGCTTTTCAACACTTAACCATTTCAAACACATACCAAGCATGATAAAGCTACACACAAGTATATATACTTATACTTCAAAATATAACCATTACAAGTTATTCCAATGGCTAGTTCCAACCAAGTATTTATATGCCATCATTTGGCCAAGTTAACCTATACATGCCATTATAACAAAAAATTAACTTGCTTTATATACTGAGAAGTCTGAGGGATAGTGTGATATGACTCTGACCAAGTTCTAACCTTCACGAGCTTCTGAGTACTATAAAACAGAGGAAATAAAATAGAGTAAGCTTTTAAGCTGGGTAAGTTCGTATAACATGTAATATAACTTACCTTTATTTCACAATTGTAAGCAACAAATAAACATGCATCCAAAGCAATTTGGCCAATTGCCTAAACACATATACTTATCAAGCATGTTAGTCATGTATTTCATGTGCATTTCAAGTAACAGAGATGAGCTCATCGTATAAACCTTTCCATGTATTTTCAGGTTGATACAATTATTGATTCATTCAGACCTTATCTTAACTTATACCAGAACTTTACCCATTGAACCTTATGAAATATCGATAGACATCGGGTAATACATAATAAAGTGTACAAATCTGTAATCCATCAATTCATATTCGGGAGTGCTCATAAGAACACTTAAACGGGAAGCACTCTCTCGAGCCATATAATGGGAAGCTCATGTGAGCTATGTAACAGGAAGCTTATCCGGGCTTTATAACGGGAAGCTCATAAGAGCCATATTCAGGAAGCTCATGCGAGCCAATATCGAGTAGCTCCGAAGAGCCAATAACGGGAAGCTCCGGATAGCTTAGTATCGGAAAGTTCAAGCAAGCCATATTCAGGAAGCTCATAAGAGCTGCGGTGTGTCTACAACACATGTAGGATCACAACCAATTGGGATGCTCTAAAGAGCTATTAACGGGAAGCTCGCAAGAACCCTATAATGGGAAGCTTGAGAGGGCTAATAAGGAGATGCTCTTTCGAGCTGTGGTGTACTCATAACATATGCATGACTACAACTAATAGGGGAGACTTGTATCTATCGATTTTCATTTGTCCAAATGGGACTTAACATTTATCGGGCACTATCAGATATTCAATCAATTTCATATACATGGTAATTATAAAATTCACATATAAAACATTTAATTCAAACATATAAATGTACACAACTTAGTTACACAAACTTACCTTGTCAATGTTCGCGTTCGTAGGCTACTAATCTGATACTTTTTATTTTTCTCGGTCCAATTCCAAACTTGGTCTATCTGGATCTATACGAGTAAATTTAACTCAATTTAATACAATTCACATTCAATTCCATTCAATTTACATCTTAGGCAAAATTACCATTTTGCCCCTATGCTTTTGATTAATTACAATTTCGTCCCTAGGCTCGGAAAATGAAATTCATGAAATTTAATCTTCATTCCAAGCCTATTAATTTGCATAAATATTAATAGCAACCCATGAATTCCATAAAATTCAGAATTTTTCATGAATTCAACATCTTTTCAATTTAATTCCTAAATCATGATTTCATCAAAATTCTTTAATAAAACACTTTTAAATACCCATCAACACCTCAAATTCATCATCTAATAACTAAAATCATATAAAATCATCAATGGTAACTTCCAAGATTTTCAATAAAATCAAAAACCAAAGTAAAGGTTAATTAGACCTAATTGTAAAAATCACAAAAATATAAAAATTTTAAGAAACGGGTAAGGATTTGACTTACATGGAGCAAGAATTGAAAAACCAGTTTAAACCCTCTTCAATGTCTATTTTTAGAACTGAAAATGATGATGAAATGTCTAGAATTCTTTAATTTCTCATTTATTTCATTAAATTTGGCAAAATTTCCAATTTTGCCTTTAGTTCAAACCATTTAATCATCTTTTTAAGGCTTATGCCGCCTCAGCCATTTGATTTTGGTATATTTATGTCTTAAGTCCCTCCTTATTTATTGGTTAAGTTATTTAATCACTATTTCTTTTAATTAACAAGTTTTTCACCTTTTTCAATTTAGTCCTTTTTAACAAATTAGACGTGTAATCGATAAAATTTCTTAATGAAATTTTCATACGAAATTCCTAACATATCATAGACTATAAAATAATATTAAGATAAATTTTATTCCGACCTCGAATTTGTGGTCCCAAAACTACTATTTCGATTTCACTGAAAACGGGCTGTTACAGGAAAAGATGTCAACTATCTGATACGAAGATAATAGAGTATGTATAACTCAATTGAAGGGTGGTTACATCAAAAGCATTGTCAACCACAACATTTGAAAGACTAGTATACAAGATTGAATGCGTTGACTCAATGATGCAATTTGATGTTTCCGTTAAGGGGAGTCTAAAACAAACTTATACTCTTTTCCTTTAACCAAGGTTTCGTCCCACTGGGTTTTCCTAGTAAAGGTTTTTAATTAGGAAACTTGTAATAGGTGCACTCTTTTTCTTTCATTAGGTTTTTATCCCACATGGTTTTTCCTAATAAATGTTTTAATGGGGCACAATTTCTCTAATGGACATTCAAGGGGGAGTGTTACATACATATAAATGTGGATGTCTATATTCTAACCCCTTCATTTATGAGATAAAACCCCCTCATTCATTATGAAAGTAAATATGCAAGTTGCTTAATGTATGTGTTAATGAAGCACTTGAGTAAGCTTCATTTATTTGTGTTGCATTGAATGAAAATGACTTATAAATAGAACCCTTGTGTGAGTGAAAATATGATATAAGTAAATTCTCTGTTGATTTGATCTATTGTTTACTTTTTAGTGTTATTTTTTATTATTATTGTATAACACATACCATTTTGTTAATTCATTTTTCTTTGAAAACATCAAGCATCCATTGATAGAATGTAGGTTACAAGCCTTTATAAGAGTTAAAATATAGTTGCTCATGGGTCAGGTGTGTTTGATTCGTACTGAGCCTATATAAGATATTTCTTAAGATTTTTTTCCTAGGCCTAGCCTATCTTAAAATATAGATTAAATATTTCATTCAAACCCAACTTAGATTAAATTGAAAGTATTCAACCCTAACTCGGCTCACCAATATTAATTTTTTTTCTTTAACTTGTTGTTTAACATTCTTTTTCATTCTTGATTCGAAATCTAGTACCAAAAGAAAAAAGAATTAATTTCAAAACTCCAAATATTATTTAAAATGAATATATTACAATATTTTTTCTTAAAAAATTATTAAAAATAATAAAAATAGAATAAGTAATAATCTAATATAGATACAAAATTTATATTCATCCATAAAGAATGACATCTTTCTACTAGCTCTTCCCATGAGCAAATCCAAACTCAATGGAGTAAACCCAACAAGGGAAACAAAAAAAAAAATACAAAATCTAGAAAAGAGAAGTAGACTTAAAACACAAAGGAAAACAATGTAGAGGTGGTTCAGCTCTAGGGAGGAAGGCTTGAAGCACTGATAAACTTTGAGTTAGAAAGTACACCTTGTTTAGAAGATTAACCTTTCCCATGCATGCCCAATAGAAACCTTTTGAAGGAGGAGAAGATCATCGATTGTAGGGGTGTGTCACGACTGAGCCACTTCTAAGATTAGGAGTCAACCATAAGTATGAGGTGTTGGATAATATAAACGACACACATATATAATAAGAATAATTATATCATTATTTATTATCATAAAATTTTAGTCCAAATTAAAAGTGACCTAATGATTTTTTTTTCATTAGAATTGTAAAATTAGAATTCAAGCTTACTAAATATCACATTTAATGTAACGCCCCAAATTTTGATCAATTGTTTGATAAACTCTATTGATAATTAAGTCTCTATATCTGTGGCTAAGTGTTCTACTTGTGTAATAGAGGTCAAGGGATCAAATATTACTTTTAGAAATTTTGTTATTTTGTTTGACTTGGCCCTTATCCTTTAACGTTGGGCTTAAGCTTATTTATGTGTGAATTTGTGTCCAGAATGAGCATGCTGGTTCGATGGTTAAAATTCTGTATATTTTTTAATCTTGTGTTCAAGTCCCTGTACTTGTATTCAAGAAATATTTTTACGCTTTGAGAAAATATTTTTATTTTTTATTTAGTTAAAAGTTGACGTTCTCTTCTTCCTTTTTTTTCTTTTTTCTGTTTCTTTCTTTTTCTTGTTTCCTTCTTTCGTTTAAGTGATGTTGTAATCTTACTGTTGGTTGTAATTGAGGGCCCTAGTTTGTTCGTTGCGTCAAACGGAAGGTTTTTGTGTAAGTTTGGTTGTAGTTTATTGTGTTTCTGCATGTTTCGCTTGTTTTTGGTTAATTCTCGTCGAAATGGTTTTCTGCTTGAATTTTTTGTTCGAATGTTTAATTGATTTTCCTTCTAGGTGAATATCTTAGGGGAGACGTTCCTCCAATACATTAGTTTCGCAATTCACTGCTACGTATAAGGTAACGTGTGATTTCTCGAATCGAGATTTTTGTCAAAGCTTTTGACATAAGTTTAGGTTATATGTTACTCTTAGTGTTTTGTTGCGAATTAATTGTTGAATTGGTCGTTGGTTGTGCGATATTAGGTTTTGGAGTCATTCTTTGTAATGGCCTAAATTCAAAATTATCGGAACAGTGGTTTCGTAACCACAAATTTGATTTAAAGAGAAATTTATTTCAATATTTTTGCATGAAAATTGATATGATAGGAAAATCGTATGAAAATATTGATAGAAAAATTTTACCGATTTAGTGGTTAGTTAGAAAAAGAAATTATTGAAGAAATTGGGTAAAAACAAGGTATCAAGACCTTTATCTCGTAAAATCGAGTCGAAAATAATTTTATAAATATTTATGAAATGTTAGTAATGTGGTATTAAAATTTCGTTAGGAAATTTTAATGTTTGAAATAGTCAATTAAATGAAAATGACTAAATTGTAATAGGTGTAAAAGTTGCTAGAATGATTAAATAGCTTAAGAGTCTAATGAGAAAGGATTTAAAAGGCAATTAGACCCAAAATTTATTTGGGCTGGACGGCAAGGGCATGAAATCAGCAGGGAATTTGATAAATTAAGGGTAAAATTGGAATATTGCAAAATTAACTAAATAAAGCTAGGACTACATAGGAAATATCTAGATTTCTCTTCATTTCTCTTCAATTCCAGCAGCTAAAAACGCCATAGAAGGGTTCTCTAAGCTTTTATTTCATAATTTTTGCACCAAATCCAGAAGATTCAAATACGAAGCTAGATCGAGGAAAGGAAAAAGTTCAGGATTAGTAGATTTTTGTACACAAACAAGTATCAAGGTAAGTTCATGTAACTTGAGTTATATTCTTAAATGCTTGAAATGTATGTTTTTGATATGAATATGATTTGAATGTTCATTGTATGAAAATTGATAAAACATTGATATATTTGATAAAAAAAGGAAGAAATCCCAGTTGAATGAAAGGAAAATTCGATGGATCTCTGAAAAAGGAATTGACGGTAAAAAGGATCAAGCCCGGACGGGTGATCCTATCCTGATATAACCCTCCCGAAGAATATGTGGAAAATAGATTTAGCTTGGGACGGTAATCCGAATTAAGTCTGCCGAATTAGCTTTGGACTAGTAATTGGATCCAAGCTCATTAGAGTAATTGTCGTTGCAGGGATTTAGCCTAGACCGTAATCCCGACAATACTCTATGAGTTTATATTACAGGATTTAGCTGGACTGTAATCCCATTGTAAGTATGAGGTTCATGAGTGTGCTCTCTGAAATGGAAATGTGTGCACATGAATATAAATTGATGGACCAAAAATTGTACACTAAAAGTGTACCTCTGAAAATCCATCAAATTTCGAGAAATTCAACGGGATAAATATGGAAAAATAACAAGGAAATAGAAATCATGGTATATATTATTGGTACATGCAAATTATTGTACTAACTTGAATGTTGACTTTGTGCATATTAGGGTAATAATGCATTAAATGGATATATAAATGTTTATTGTATTGTATTGAAAATATTAGGTAAGTATAATTCTTGTTACATGAGCTTACTAAGCACAAAGTGCTTACCTGTTTTCATTTTCCCTGCTTTTGTAGTGTTAAGAGCTCGGAGATCGGATTTGGTCGAGATACATCACACTATCAACCTCGATTTTTGGTATATAAAGAAACTTTATTTTGGAAATCAATGGCATGTATAAGCTAATAAAGTAAATGATTTTGTGAAATGAATGTAGAGTTAGCTATTGGTATGGTTAACAAACCTGGTTTTGGGTATGTGATGATGTTATCTTATAAATATGCATGAATTTATTTTGAAAATATGTTGAATTGGTTTGGTTGATGTGGATTGGTCTCGGTTTAAAATTTACAGGGAAGGTTAGATATATATAAAAGGGGGATATATTGAGTTAAAAAAAATTTAATTTGTATACTCTGGTAATACTTCTTACCTATTCCGCAATGAATACGGGTAGGGTATTACATTTATTGGTATCGAGCTACTGAGTTAGCGGTTCTAGGACCGATGTAGCAAATACGGGATTAGCTATACATGCCATTTAAATTATTATTGATAGTGTGATATCTCCCGACCATTTAAATGTGTTTTTCTTATAGTAATGTCATCCGACCGAGCTCAATCTGAGGAAGTCGGGAGTCATGCTCCGCCCGATGACAAAGAAAGAAACTAGCGATGAAGGCCCGAGACAGAGGGTCGAGGAGGAGGCAAAACAACCTTCTTTCAAATGATGAATGAATGGTTTAATCAATACCTAAGAACTAACCCTGTAGTGCAGCAAGTTCAAGCTTCCACTTCTGCTCCTCCACCAGTTCCCGACATCCCACAAGGTGCAGTGTTTGAATCATCGAAAAGGAAATTCTCCAGTAGATAAAATTTGAAAACATGGGGCCGAAGAATTTCGAGCAGCAGTTGATGATGATTCCGAACGGGTTGAATTCTGGTTAGAAAACACTACTCGGGTTTTGGAGGAATTATCTTGTACACCCGAAGAATGTCTGAAATGTGCCGTCTCACTTTGCTAAAAGACACAAACTTACCATTGGTGGAATACTAAAGCTTGATTGTTCGAAAGAATAAATTACATGGGAGTTCTTTCAGAATGAATTTAAAAAGAAATATATCAGCCAAAGGTTTCTCGATCAGAAGAGAAAAGAATTTCTTGAGTTGAAACAGGGTAACAGATCAGTAATCTAGAATATGAAAGAGAATTTGTTCGATTGAGTAAATATGCTCGAGAATGGGTACACTCAGAAGCAAATGTGCAAATGATTCGAAGAAGGGTTGAATGAAGACATTAAGCTACTGATCGAAATTCTTGAAATTCGAGAGTTTGCTACATTGGCAGAGAGAGCTTATAAAGCAGAAGAATTGAGCAAAGAAAAGAAACAGGTTGAGAGGGAAGCTCGAATTTTTAGTAAAATACCGATGGGAAAATCCCAGTTTTCTGCTTCAAAAAAATTAAAGAAGTATCGAGATCGTTCTACCTCACCACTTGGGTATTCGGGCGAGAGAGCGAGGTTCTCAACGCGCACTAATCCAAGACCTTCTACTCCATCGGTGACCGATGTTGGTAGTGTTGGCACTCCTGGCGAGATGCCGATCGTAATAAAGCTCATTTTGGTGAATGTAGATTAAAGAGCGGGGCTTGTTACCGATGTGGTTCTTTTGACCATTTCCTCAAAGATTGTCCAGAAAGAGGTGAAAAAGAAAGCGAATGATATCGGCCGCGAGTAATCCGGTTTTGAGAGGTAGACCACCTCGACCATCCGTAATGTCGGTGGTAGCCGAGGAGCTACGAAAGATATTGCGGGCGAGTGCGAAAGCGAGCACTGCTAGGACATATGCCATTCGTGTCGGAGAAGATGCCTCAAAGACTGATATTATTATCGGTACATTTTCTTTACTTGACACAACGATATTACTGCATTGATTGATTACGGTTCTCGCATTCATATATATGTGTTAAACTTGCAATTGTTAAAAATTTATCTGTTGAACCTCATCAATTTGTGGTTAAAGTCTCGAACCCCACAGGTCAATCTATTTTGGTGGATAAAATTTGTAAAAATTGTCCACTTGATGGTAAGAGGTTATTGTTTCCTACTGATTTGATGTTACCGCCATTTGATGAATTTGACGTGATATTGGGCATGGATTGGTTAACTTGAAGATGATGCGGTAGTAAATTGTAGACAAAAATATATTGTGCTAAAATGTTAGAATGGTGAGTTGCTCGGGTTAAATCGATCGACAGAGGGGTTATCTCGATATGATTTCGATAATGGCGGCACAGAGGTATGTTAAAAAGGGTATGATGCTTACTTGGCTTATGTACTTGACACCAAGGTATCTCGAGTAAAAATACAGCAGCGATTCCAGTGAGTATGTGAATTTTTCGATGTGTTTCTAGAGGAATTACCAAGTTTGCCACGAGAAAGAGAAGTGGAATTTTCTATAGATTTGATTCCGGGAACTACTCCGATTTCCATAGCTCCGTATCGGATGGCTCCTATAGAATTAAAAGAGTTAAAGACACAGTTGCAAGAGCTTGTTGATAGGGGTTTTATTCGACCGAGTCATTCACCTTGGGGTTCTTGCCTGTTTGTGAAAAAAAAGACGGGTCTTTGAGATTGTGTATCGACTATCGGTAGCTTAATAAAGTAACCATAAAGAATAAGTACCCGTTACCCCGAATTGATGATTTATTTGATCAGCTAAAAGGTGCTACTGTGTTTTCAAAAATTGATCTTCGATCGGGTTATTATCAGCTACGGGTAAAAGAGTCAGATGTGCCAAAAATAGCCTTCAGAACTAGGTACGGGCATTATGAGTTTCTGGTCATGCCATTTGGGTTAACTAATGCACCTACAGTATTCATGGATTTGATGAACCGGATATTTAAACAGTATTTAGACAAATTTGTGGTAATATTCATTGATGATATTTTGGTTTATTCTCGGGATGAAGAAGAACATGCAGAACATTTGAGAATTGTGTTGCAAATTCTGCAAGAGAAGCAGTTATATGCTAAATTCAGTAAATGTGAATTTTGGCTTCGAGAAGTGGGTTTTCTAGGACATATTGTATCTCGCCGAAGGGTATCGAGTAGATCCAAGTAAAATCTCAAATATTGTCGGTTGAGTCCACCAAGAATGTATCCGAAGTTAGAAGTTTCTTGGATTTAGCTGGTTATTATCGGAGATTTGTACATGGATTCTCTATGATAGCTTATCCGATGACTCGATTATTGCAGAAAGATGTAAAGTTCGAGTGGAATGATGAATGTCAACAGAGTTTCAACCGATTGAAAGATCTACTAACGAAAGCACTGTATTAGTGCAAATTTGAACCGGGTAAGGAATTTGTTATTTACTGATGATGCCTCATTAAATGGTTTAGGTTGTGCCTTAATGCAAGAAGGTAAAGTAATAGCCTATGCTTTAAGACAACTTAAACCACATGAAAGAAATTACCCAAAGACATGATCTTGAATTAGCTGCTATTGTATTTACTACTTGAAGATATGGCGGCATTACTTGTATGGTGAGAAATGTCATATATTTATACTGATCATAAAAGCTTGAAATATTTGATGACACAAAAGATTTGAATTTGAGACAGCGCATGTGGCTTGAACTGATAAAGGACTATGATTTGGTTATTGATTACCATCCGGGTAAAGCTAATGTTGTAGGCGATGCTTTGAGCCGGAAATCTCTGTTAGCTTTGCGAGCTATGAATACCCTGTTATCATTGACTGATGATGGTTCAATCTTAGCGAATTAAGAGCTAAACCGACATTTTTACAGTAAATATGTGAAGCTCAGAAGAACGATGAGAAGTTACAAGTTAAACGGGCACAGTATGAGTCAGGTAATGATTCTGAATTTCAGATTGGTTCTGATGGTTGTTTATTATTCAGAGGTAGAGTATGTGTACCTCAGAATTCAGAGATTACACAAAAGATTTTGCACGAAGCTCACAGTGGTATTATGTCTATACATCCGGGGAGTAATAAAATGTATAATGATATAAAAAGGATGTATTGGTGGCCGAGGATGAAACGTGATATTTCTGAGTTTGTATCGAGATGTTTGATATGTCAACAGGTTAAAGCTGAACATCAGGTACCTTCGGGATTACTACAGCCAATTACGATACCGGAATGGAAATGGGAAAGGATCACAATAGACTTTGTGTCGGGATTACCTTTGTCTCCGAAGAAGAAAGATGCTATTTGGGTAATCGTTGACCGGTTGACAAAGTCGGCACACTTTATACCGGTACGTATGGATTTTTCTTTAGATAAGTTGGCTGAATTATATGTATCTGAGATTGTCAGGTTACATGGGGTACCGGTCTCTATTATTTCGAATAGAGATCCTCGGTTCACATCTCGTTTCTGGGACAAGTTGCAAGAAGCATTAGGGACTTAGTTGCATTTTAGTACTGCATTTCATCCTCAGACAGATGGCCAATCCGAATGTGTAATTCAGGTATTAGAGGACATGCTTCGATGTTGTGGACTAGAGTTTGAAGGTAGTTGGGAAAGGTATTTACCTTTGATTGAGTTTGCCTACAACAATAGTTATCAATCTAGTATTAAAATGGCACCATATGAAGCTTTGTATGGTCGGAAATGTAAAACACCATTATATTGGACTGACCTGAGTGAGAAAAAGATACATGGAGTTGATTTGATTCGGAAACCAAGAGAAAGTAAAGGTGATCCGAGATAGCTTGAAAGCGACTTTTCGATCGACAAAAGTCATATGCCGACCTTAAACGAAAAGAGATTGAATTTCAAGTCGGTGACAAGGTATTTCTGAAAGTGTCTCCTTGGAAGAAAGTCTTCCGATTCGGTCGAAAAGGTAAACTGAGTCCAAGATTTATCGGGCCATATGAAATCATAGAAAGAATTGGACCGGTCGCTTATCGATTGGCATTACCATCAGAACTTGATAGAATCCATAATGTTTTTCATGTATCTATGTTACGACGATATCGATCAGATCCTTCACATGTTATTTCTCCGACAGAAGTGGAGATTCAACCGGATATGACTTACAGTGAAGAACCGGTCAAAATATTGACACGGGAGACAAAAGAGCTTAGAAATAAAAAGATAAAGTTGGTGAAAGTATTGTGGCAAAAGCATGGGATTCAGGAAGCGACATGGGAACCAGAGGAGGCAATGAGGAAACAATACCCAAACCTCTTTACTGGTAAGATTTTCGAGGACGAAAATCCTAAAAGGGGGGAGAGTTGTAATGGCCTAAATTCAAAATTATCGGAACAGTGGTTTCGTAACCACAAATCCGATTTAAAGAGAAATTTATTTCAATATTTTTGCATGAAAATTGATATGATAGGAAAATCGTATGAAAATATTGATAGAAAAATTTTACCGATTTAGTGGTTAGTTAGAAAAAGAAATTATTGAAGAAATTGGGTAAAAACAAGGTATCGAGACCTTTATCTCGTAAAACCGAGTCGAAAATAATTTTATAAATATTTATGAAATGTTAGTAATGTGGTATTAAAATTTCGTTAGGAAATTTTAATGTTTGGGTAGTCAATTAAATGAAAAGGACTAAATTGTAATAGGTGTAAAAGTTGCTAGAATGATTAAATAGCTTAAGAGTCTAATGAGAAAGGATTTAAAAGGCAATTAGACCCAAAATTTATTTGGGCTGGACGGCAAGGGCATGAAATCAGCAGGGGATTTGATAAATTAAGGGTAAAATTGGAATATTGCAAAATTAACTAAATAAAGCTAGGACTAAATAGGAAATATCTAGATTTCTCTTCATTTCTCTTCAATTCCGGCAGCTAAAAACGCCATAGGAGGGTTCTCTAAGCTAGTATTTCATAATTTTTGCACCAAATCCAGAAGATTCAAATACGAAGCTAGATCGAGGAAAGGAAAAAGTTCAGGATTAGTAGATTTTTGTGCACAAACAAGTATCAAGGTAAGTTCATGTAACTTGAGTTATATTCTTAAATGCTTGAAATGTATGTTTTTGATATGAATATGATTTGAATGTTCATTGTATGAAAATTGATAAAACATTGATATATTTGATAAAAAAAGGAAGAAATCCCAGGAAAATTCGATGGATCTCTGAAAAAGGAATTGACGGTAAAAAGGATCAAGCCCGGACGGGTGATCCTATCCTGATATAGCCCTCCCGAAGAATATGTGAAAAATGGATTTAGCCCGGACGGGTAATCCGAATTAGGGTCTGAATTTAGCTGGACTGTAATTCGAGATCCAAGCTCATTAGAGTAATTGTCGTTGCGTGGATTTTAGCTTTGGACTGTAATCCCGACAATACTCTATGAGTTTATATTACAGGGGATTTAGCCTGGACTGGTAATCCCGCTGTAAGAATGAGGTTCGTGGGAGTGTGCTCTCTGAAATGGAAATGTGTGCACATGAATATAAATTGACGGACCCGAAATTGTACACTAAAAGTGTACCTCTGAAAATCCATCAAAATTTCGAGAAATTCAACGGGATAAATATGGAAAAATAACAAGGAAATAGAAATCATGGTATATATTATTGGTACATGCAAATTATTGTACTAACTTGAATGTTGACTTTGTGCATATTAGGGTAATAATGCATTGAATGGATATATAAATGTTTATTGTATTGTATTGAAAATATTAGGTAAGTATAATTCTTGTTACATGAGCTTACTAAGCACAAAGTGCTTACCCTATTTCATTTTCCCCTGTTTTGTAGTGTTAAGAGCTCGGAGATCGGATTTGGTCAGAGATACATCACACTATCAACCTTAGGATTTCGGTATATAAAGAAACTTTATTTTGGAAATCAATGGCATGTTAAGCTAATAAAGTAAATGATTTTGTGAAATGAATGTAGAGTTAGCCATTGGTATGGTTAACAAACCTGGTTTTGGGTATGTGATGATGTTATCTTATAAATATGCATGAATTTATTTTGAAAATATGTTGAATTGGTTTGGTTGATGTGGATTGGTCTCGGTTTAATATTTACAAGGAAGGTTAGATATCTATAAAAGGGGGATATATTGAGTTAAAAAAAATTAATTTGTAAACTCTGGTAATACTTCTTACCCTATTCCGGCAATGAATACGGGTAGGGGTATTACATTCTTGTTGCTTCTACATCGAAACTACATTAGGTGTGTACTGAAAACCCGATTTTCTGCGATTTTCGAATGCCAAAAAAATGGTTGTCGAAGCTAAGTATGAGCCACACGGGCATGTGTCCAGGCTGTGTAACTCACTGCTTATGTTTTGGGTCACACGGGCTAGGATATGGGCATATGTCCAGGCCATGTAACTCACTATTTTGGATTTAAAGTCACATGGATCAAGGACACGAGTGTGTGTCCAGACCGTGTGAGTGGTCACACGGCCATGTACTTGGCCGTGTGCCAGATTGTGTAACTCACTGTTTTGAGCCACAAGACCGTGTGTTAGGCCGTGTGAATCCACACAGTCATGTGAGTCAAAACACTGAAATTTTCTCTTGGGTCATAAGCGTTGTTTGAATCGAACGTAAGCCTTTTGTAGGGTCCGTATGATCTGAAATAGAATGTAACTTGATATCCAATATTCTAAGGTTGAATATTCAATTATTTGTACGTATAATTTATGCAATAACTGTTAAATAATAATGATCAGTATTATCTGATTGTGAATTGTAATTGAATAATTGTATACATCCTTAATATTTGATATCTGTAATCTGCATCTGCATTGGATAAGAATGGTATAAAGAAGAAAGTGTTGGCAGTTTAATGATCTGCCGAATTGAGTGGCTAAGCCACGATTCTGTATCTGATTCTGGCGGTTTATCGCATACTGATCTAGTAGCTAATCTGTAATCACTCTGAAATGTGTCATACCAACACTAATTGGTGTGTAAGGCTGGATGAGTGCTTGATACCCTATATAGTGTGTTGGGATTGTCAGAGATGGTGTGTAGTTAATAGGGTAAGAAACTATATCTGATTCTGACATATTCTGCATCTTATTTGAACTGTTACGATAACACTAATTATCATCTATTTCTGATTATGTATTAGAATTTGGGCAACTACTGTTATATTTATATTACTGTCTTGCCTATATATCAGCTACACATATTGAGTTATAAGCTCACTCTATTTTTTGACTGAATTACAGGAAATCCACAGACTTAGGAGGCTTGGCATGTTGGGAGCTCAGTCATCTCTCTCTTTTCTAGATAATTTATTGTTTGATTAAATTTGAAGTAACATATGTTTTATTTCAGACTATGCTTTGTAAGCTCGGATTTCCATGTTGGCTTAACTAGTTAAATGTTTTCTGTATGACGAATATTAAAAGATTTAAAGGTTGGATTTTACCTTAAACATTTTAATGTAGCCTCCAGACTTGGTCTTAAAATCTAGGCTGGGTATGGGGTGTTACATTTTATTCTTTTTAGTATAGTCGCATTAATCAACCAATTTAAATTTTGAGTTCACTTTTTGTTATTGTCACATGCTAGCTTATCCAATAATTTTAAGTGCTTGATATACTTGTTACCTTGAAAAGTATTTATTTGATATAATAATGATAAACGCGAAAAGTAACATATTTTAACTTCATTCTTAATATGTTTTTGGTTGATCATCCGATGTTAATTGTGAATTTTATGCTCTTAATCTTTTAAATTCATGTTTTAATGCTTAATAGAGCATTTGGGAGCAAAATAAGCGAAAACGAATGAAAACTGGATCATCGGAGCAAGCTATAGGAGCCACATGGGCTGAGCCATTCCACATTGTCGTCTGACCCACATAAGTGTGGGGTAGGTCATGTTGATTTCACGGGATTACAAACAGAACTGCAAAAAATCATGATGTTTAGGTTTTTCAGGCATTCTAAGACATATATTTGACAAAAATAAGAAGATGAGAGAGAGCTGCCAAAGAACATTTAAGAAAATAACTTGAAAAACACTATTAAAGTCGGCTTAGAAGCAAATTCCCGTTAAGATTGAAAATTTCCAATTAATTTCTTAAGAAATTATAATGAATTTCTTTATTTCTTTTGATTGTACTATATCTTGAATATTTTTATATTTAAGCATAAACAAAATTTTTAAATGCCAAAATAATAAATTAAACATTTTTTTACGATACCTAAATTTACCAATAATCTTTTACCATTCCATAAACAGAAAGACTTAACCACATGATCCCATTTTTTTTTTCTTTATTATTGCTCCAATAAAAAAACATCAATAGCTAGAAAAGGATTGCTTGAAAATAACCCAAAAATATGAAAGGTGGAGTGAATCCCACAGCTTGTGCCCAACTGCCAAAATAAAAAACCGACAAAGAATTGACGGACGTCGCGTCAGCCATGTGCTAATAATTCATTTCCCCGCAAACTCAAGGACCTAATCACTCTGTCCTTCTACAACATTATAATAAATTTTAAAATGTTTATTCATTTTAAATATGCAAATACAATTTACTTTATTTTAGATCTAAATTAGTTTCTTATAATCAAATTTTGTTACCTTTTTTTCCTATAAAAATTAACAAATGGAGTGATGAAATTTTGTTAAATTAATATACAAGGATTAAAATTAAAATTTAAAGATAATAAAAAAAATTGAAATTATAATTTTTTAATAATTTACTTGAAAACACAGTTTGGAATGATTTTTTTCTCTCCAGCAATTTTATTTTTTTTGTTGAGTTTAATTTTTATTTAAATTTTAATTATGGAAATATGTAAATATTAAATATATTTTTTAAAAACAAATTATATACTTTGTGAATAATAATATCAAACAACTATACCTATCCTACGCTCATATATTTGCTTTCACCTAAAACATAGCTCTGTCGCAGTAAATTTTGATCTAATAGTTTTACACCATTTTATGATTATGGGAAAAAATTCATTCAAAATTAAAATAATTTTACTTCCTTTCATAAATTATTATTCGATTAACATTTTAACAATTCAATCATTAAAATTTAAAATATTTATATTTGTTATATATGTAAAAATTTAAATCAATTTGATATATATCATATCATTCTAAAATATTATCTATATTAATATATATTTAATGGTTGAAAATTTTTTTGTTCATAAAGTGAATAGTTAGACATTTTTAATTTATACCAAACTTAACTCGCATTATCTATATAAATAAAACATGAAAATATTAATGATATAAAAAACTACGAAAAGATATAAAAATAATTTAATTTTTATATTTAATCCGATGAACTTGGACATATATTTTTCATTTTCTTCAAGAGAGACTTACCAATGTTTTCTTAGATCATGAAAACATGGATGACAATTTTTTAATCATTTTTTTAAACTAATAAAAACCTTTTGTTTTTTCATAGTTTCAATCTTGTTTATACGAAGTATTAACCTTGTTTATATGTTATGATGTCTACTTAACTTTGCATCCAAAAAGAATGTCATTACTCATCCCGTATCATATAGATATATAGATTTTACTTGAATTTACTGCTTAAATTAACCATGATTTTTCATTTCTTTAAATACATGATGATTGGTAATTTTTGAACAACAAAAAGTTTAAACCATGTACAGGATAAGAAGATTAAATGAATCGTGAATTTTCATTTCTTTATATCTGCTAGAGTTAAAAGATTTTCTAGCAATGTTTGTTTAGTTACTTACTCAATTAAAGATTTGGTCAATTAAGACACGAGATAGTTGAAATATTTAACTTTTTGGACGTCTTCATCCCAGTGGTTAAAGCTGAAATTAAAGTGATGTGTATTTGTGAAGAGTTTAAGTGTTTTGAAGAGTTTGAGTTTGACTCGGAACATGGTGAGAGTTTTTCTCAATCTCAAAGATGTGCTCATTGGCTATTTTCAAGGAGGTTTCTGTTGCAAATATGTTAGTGAAATAAACAGTAATGTAAAATAATGATTTAAATCACAAGATTGAGCCAGAACAATATAGATGTATATATTTAAAATCTCAAAATAAAAACTGGAAATAAAACTGGATCGGAATTGCGTATTCGTAGGTAAGCAGAAATCTGACTGGTAGTTGAGGCATGTTTTCACAGTTTCCTTAAGACAGATTCGGCTGCTCCTTTGGTGCTAGGGAAATGTTGGTCAACTGTCTCCTAGGATACAATAATAAGATGAGCACGATAGTAGCATGATTGCAGTGATCAACAAATTGTAGTATAGCTTTTTTCTATCATCAAAAACAGGTTCAAAATATGCAGGGGAAAAATCTCAAAATTTTTACAAGAAAAATAGAGAAAAATTCAGTGTATTTTTTCTACTACAGATTATTTTGATTTAAATAAAATATTTAAAATGAAAGAACTTTTGGAATTTTTTTAACTAATGGAGCCATTAATGTCCGTGAATTAAGAAACCCTTAAAAACTCAAATTAATTTCTGAATTAAAGGAGCCATTAAACTCAATTTAATATTTGTCCTTTTAATTCCAAAACAGAATTTGAAGAGATAAGCTCTACTGAGGAAAAATAAAATTACATATTAGGCTAAAATATCCAAACATATTTCAAACTTGATATCTAACCAATGTGAAACTAAGCTTTCCAGTTTCCTCAACATAATTCACAAGTGACTTACTTTGAGCCTCAATTTCTCATTCATCACTCAACCATTTTGAGCATATGATGTATCATTGTAAAGGTCTTATGGGGCAAAATATAAAATCATAATTTTATGATTCAAATCTCCACTTTTACCAATTAAGAATATGCCCCAAAGCTTCTAAAAATCTATTTTTTTCCAACAATCCCCCACATAAATGAAATTGATAGTTTTAATGAAAAACATTGACTCAATGTGGTGATAGAATCTATGATCGATAGTTCCATAGGATAGGTAGGCATCAACCCTTAAACCTTCCCTTGTGAAATTATATTTACTTTACTAGCTAACTAGTAGATGCGATATCCTTGAACTATTCTGTCTTTTGTGTAAACGATGATATACCTCACACAACTACCTTCCTAGCAAGGTTTTAATTGTCATAGGTATGTTCATATGGCCGTGAACATCTCCTGGTTCTACAAGAGTTTGAGAGAACTATGCCTCAGTATTCTCCTCGAAGCGGCCCCACTTCACTCTCACATAGGTGACTTATGTTGCTCGGCTCACCAAAACACACAATGGCCATTAAAAGCATTGCTTAACTTATACCACTTTTAATCACTGTTTATATCATAGAAACGAACTTGGGATAAGAACCCCCACAATGTCCTCACAAGGTCTATATAAGTAGGTTGTCCCTTTGAACCTAAATCTTGGGATTTCAAGTAAATTAGGTTGGGTTTTTCTTCACATAGCGTTTTTAATTTTTATAGGTTTTAGTCTCATTCTTTTCGATGTTTTATCAACCTGATCTCAGTTTAAGCATTTAGTTAGCGGATCTACACTGTTATCTTTTGATTTTACAAAACCAATAAAGATAACTCCATTTGAGATCAATTCTCTAACGGTATTGTGTTGACGATGCATATGTCTCAACTTACCATTATACATTACGTTTTGTACTCTACCAATTGTTGCTTGGCTATCACAATACATGCATATTGTTGACACAGAATTTGGCTAGTCAGGAATATCCTCGAAGTTTCGAAGCCATTTAGCCTCTTTTCTAAATTTATCTAGAGCTACAAACTCAGATTCCATTGTGGATCTAGCTATAATCATTTGTCTTGAGGATTTCCATGATACAGCTTGTAACGCCCCAAAAATCCCGAAACCCAAAAATCCCAAAATCTCGAACTTTTTTTGTTTTCGATTTTGATAAAAATTGTGTTTTATATTCCTAGCCAAGTGATAATTATAGTAGATCTTAAGTAAGGTTTGAGTTTGAATCTAGGGGTAGAAGAAATTATTGTTTAGTTATCAAAAGAATCAGGGTTGGCAAGCAGTTCGGCTTTTAAATAAAGATAGGGGAACGTAGCATAAAAAAGCCTTGTGGAGGAATGGCTAAGTGACGCCACTTAGGGAGTAGGGAGGTGGCATTATTGGCTAGCAAGGAGATCCAAGGTTCGAATCCTAGCTTAGTAATTTTTAGAGTTTAATTTTGGCCTTCTAGAAGGTTGGAAGTGACGTGAAAATGGACTCCAAGGGAAGTGTTCAGGAGAGAAAATTAAGGAAAGGATCAAGGGGTTATCAGGGAGAAAAACGAGGAGATGAGAAGTGAGGAGCAAGTGGAGCCGAAATGGGAACTTGGGCTTGAGGAATTCAGCTATAGGGGTTATAAATAGGTGCCGAATGCAAGGGTATGAGGCTAATGCAGAAATCTTTTTCTCACCTTGTTGCAAGAAACACTCTTCTCTAAAAGCCAAAAACTCTTTTCTTTATTTTCTTTCTGCCGATTTCTATTCTCTTCAACACAATCTTCTTTGCCAATTTCTTCTACTACTCTTCTTATTTTATTCGTGCCAAATAAACCTTATTCACCATGCTAAGTTGAAAGCCAGAAAAGCCAAATCCCCCAAGGGCCGAATACTCTTTGACCGGATCTAGTGTAAGTGTTGCTCTTCTAATCTGTTTTTCTTGCTAAGTATCGATTATTGTCTCTCACTCTTTCTAATCAACTGTGGTAGGGAATTAGTATCGGATCTCGGATCTTAGCTCTCTGCCAAAATTGCCTTTAGGTGCTTGCGGTTTTGGTAAGTCTTCCCCTCCCATTGGCTAAGGTGGCCGAATGTTCATAGTTAATGTAAGGGGACTTGTGTTGGATATGAGTCATCTATTATTCTGGTTTTATTAGTTAAGATTGGTGCAGATCAAGGAGTTGATCATGGTTAGTGATTTAAGAAGGGGCTGATCGCACAAGGTAAGGTTAAGGTGAGGTTTCGATTTTAGTGAAGATATGTATTAAGCATGCGATTAATTGAAGGGTGATATCGTTTGTAGGTTAGTGACTAAGGGAATCACAACATGTTTGCTTACCAGGTGTGTACATACACTGCACACACAAGTAGATCGACAAAAGCCGAAAAGTCGAAATACTGAAAAGTCGAAAGCTTGGCTGCGGTAGTCTTGCGAGTGCGCGAACACTTGTGAGGAGAAAACCGATAGGTTGCCTGAGGCCCATGGGCGATTCCGTGGACTTGGGTTGTGATTTGGCCATATGGGTCGGAATGGGCTAAATGGGTCCGATGGGCTGTTGGGCCTATAATAGGCAAAAATTGAATATTGATGCTATGTGATAGGAATTTGTATGTGAGCATGAATATGAAAGTGACTGGGACTAACGGGCCATATAAATGTGATTTGGGCCTAATGGGTCATATACAGGTGATTTCGGCCTAATGGGCCAGATACTAGTGTGTGAATTTGATTGGGCTTGTAAGGGGTTTTAGGCCTAGAATATGATGACTACATAAAACTTAATAATTATTTGCGACCGTGGACAAGTCATAAGGTTAAGGTGTGGCAACGGGTATATGCATGTCTAGGATTGGATCTAAGGAGAGCTTGGTCCTTAAGCGGTCTTAATGACCCACCTCCTCTTTTCTAGAATCCTTAATGACCCACCTCCTCTTTTCTAGAACCCTACCTGGTGCATAGTATTTGTTCATCTTAGCTCACGAGACTTGTTAACGGGCCAAGGTAAGTGAAAACCGTAATTAAGGAAAAATTACCATAAAAATACCCCTAGGTGTTGAATGTAAGTGACATGCATACATATGATATTCTGCTTAGGTTGCATATGGGTTGGGAATTATGGAACGAAGGAAGTATATGAGGATCGCATGGTTGCTTAACAATCGTGGATCCAACGACGGCTTTTAAAACCCAATATGTAAATGAAGGTAGTTCCGCAACTGGGCTACCCTTGGTGTGTCGGTTGGGTTGGTCGATATTTATATCCCCACATGGTGTGACGGGGGACAGAGCTGGTGTGTAGCGGATGGATAATTTGGATGGGATTGTATTGCATGTTTGATGTATGATGGTTTTTGGAATGCTTGTTTTTTTTTTTTGTTGAGGGTTGTACACACTGAGTTTGCGAAAACTCACCCCCTCTTTTATTTTATTTTCAGGTGATGCTCAGTAGAAAGTTCTATGTTTGGAGGGACTCTGGGTGGCCAGCTAGCAAGATAATTTGGACTTGGTTTTTTTCAAGCATATAAGTTTTTATTTTATTAAGTATGTTTCAGACCAGATTGTTACAAGGTTTTATTATGTTATTATTACTTGAATTATTATTATTTTCGTTGTAAATACGAAAAGTTGAACATGGGTTTCCTAAATTATAGTATGTTTTCTACGTTTCGCAACTAAATTTTAAAATGACATGTTTTCATAAAATCATATGTTTTAAAAAGGTGATTGAAAGGAGTTTTTTTTAAGTTAATTAAGGTTTCTTTTATTTTAAGAATGGTTTTCAATGAAAACAAGGTTTTCGCTAAAACACTTCAATGTAACATGCCGGATTCGGCCATAACGTCTAGGCTGGGTTTGGGGTGCTACACAGTCCTCCTCTCAATGTATAAACATATCCACTTGTATCTTTGGTATCTCGAATATCAGATATCCAACTGACATCGGGGAAGCTTTCTAAAACAGTAGGATCTCTGGAATAATGTAGCCTGTAGTCCGAGTATATCTAAGATATTTCAGTACCCTCACAATTGTTTTTCAGTGGTTTTCCCCTAGATTGCTTGTGAATCTGTTTAAACTACTCATAGTGAAAGCAATATCTAGTCTAGTACAACTCATAAGGTACATTAGATTTCCTATAACATTTGCATATTCCACTTGGTTAATACTTTCACCTTTGTTTTTGGACAGATTTTGGCTCGTATCTATTGAAGTTCTGGCTATACCAGAATCATCCTTACTAAATTTCCTAATAATCTTGTCCACATAGTGTGACTGAGTCAATATGAGACTTTCATATAACCTTTTGATTTGGATGCAAAAAATCACATCAGCTAGTCTCATATCTTTCATGTCAAATCTTTAATTTAACATGTCATTGGTACATTTTACCATTTCATTGTTACTTCCAACAATGAGTATGTCATCAACATATAAGCATAGGATTATACATCCAATGTTGGTAGTCTTGGAACTACATGACCATTAGGTTGTTCCATGTAAATCTTTTTATCTAGATCTCTATTTAGGAAAGTTGTTTTAACATCCATTTGATGTATTTCAGGATTCCTCAAGGCGACAATTGCAAGTATCATCCTTATAAAAGTTGTCTTGGATACTGGAGAAAAAAGTATCAAAGTAGTTAAAGTCTTCATTTTATCTATAACCTTTTATAACCAAATTGGTCTTGTATTTATCAACTATTCCATCTGCTTTCATTTTTCATTTGAAAATATCTACAGGCCTAGAAAGCCTGACCGGTCCAGACATTTCACGTCACCCACATCGTGTGGGTGTGCCCCCAACCTTGGTGGGTTTAGATTTGCACCTATTACACGCGAGGGAGAGCAATAGCTTAGTCATTCAATAACCACCAAGTTGGTTCATATATATAAACATATTCCACACTTGATATCTAACCAATGTAGAACTAAGCTTTTCATTTTCCTCAACATAATTCACAAATGACTTACTTTGAACGTCAATTTCTCATTCATCATTCAACAATTTTGAGCATATGATATACCGTTGTAAAGGTTTCATAGAGTAGAATATAAAACCATAACTTTATGATTCAAATCTCCACCTTTACAAATCAAGAATATGCCTCAAAGCTTCCAAAAATCTATTTTTTTTCCAATAGTTTGTTCCACTTAACTTAGGACTTCATTAATAAATATTCTTTAGTAGATGTGGCCTACAAGAAGTCAAGTTAGTCTTGATTTATTTGAGCTTATCCTTGTTTCCTGTGAAGCCGAAAAATATGTTGTTATACATCACATTTGAAGGTGACTTTAGAGTGCTTTGAGCTAGTTATTTGTTTATTTTTTTTACTTGGTATTTTTGCACTCTTATGTTAGGCTTTTATAGGAGAGTTTATATTTGATGTAAGAGAGGCTTTTGGGGTGAGTGATTTGTAACAATTAGGGTTAGTGTTGGGACTGTAATGACTTCTTTGTGTAAGAGTAGACTGAGCTTGAACCAATGAGTGAGATTGTTGAATAAGAATCATTCACTGAGCGAGACTCTATAGCGTAAGATCGTTTCTGAACTATGTTAATAAATGGTTGGGTTTGAATCTTTCTTTAATTTCTCTTTTTTTTTTGTTTTATTGTCTGACCAATCTTTGACTGAACACTTCATTGAATAGTTAGACCAAACTTGCAACAAACTGTCGAGTGTTTTTTCAAGTGGTGTTAAAGCAGGCTTCAAAAGTTATTTGGAGAAAGTCTTAAACACTATTTGTTGTCATGAAAATTATAACACCTCAAACTCGGCCTAGATGTTATGGTCGGATTATGAATGTTACATTGTTAGATAAAATAAAACTATTGCTTGTTTTGGAGCAAAACCAATTCCAGGGGTTGAAAATTCCATCATCTCGCTCTTTTGTAAAACATATTAATCATTTCAATAGTTCAAACTAATTCACCTATTCACCGATAATCATAGCGTACCAAAATTATTTTTAGTGAAATCCTTAAATTTAGTTTGTAGTGGCGAATACTTAAAACTTATAGTTTGAAAAACCGTAGATCAATTTAGTTGGCCTAAGTTGGATTGTTAATCATTTTGAGCTTTAGCGTAATAAACCATTTAGTCCTAACGATCTAAATAAATCATAAAATGTCCAAAAGTTAAACAAACCATAATAAAGTTTGAAATGTTCAATTTAAATTAAATAGTATAAAACCATGAAATACAAAATGTGAACCCAGGTCTTCCGTGACGCCATCTAATGTTAAGTTGGAGGATTACCTGAAACAAATCGTATAGGAGCGTGAGCTTATAGCCCAATGTGTGATTCGACCCATAATTCCAAAACATACAGTTTCATATTCGTTAATATTATAATAGAATATCATACAATGCATTTATTTCAAATAATTCATATCTTATTGAAATCCATGCAGATATTAACTTATCATACTATAGCATAACATACTAAATCATATCGTACATATCATATCAAATCATATTATGCAAATTAAATCCTACCCCCATTCGCTACACATTATCTCCGTCCAGCCAATCACACCATATTGGACTACACGAGTCCATCCATCCAACCACACCAATATGTGGCGGTATGCCACTTATATAATTGCAGCGGAGCTGCCATACATATAGTGTTGTAGTTTAGCCGCTATTTTTGCAAGAAGTACTGTCATATACACTTCTTTCGTCAAACATATCCCACCCCACACATATGCATATCATATACATATTTTATACATATTGTATGTAACACCCCTTACTCGTATTCAACATCAGAACAGAGTACGAGGCGTTACCAGACTTAAATACAAGTAATCATACAAAATCGAGACATGAAAATGCGCTCAATTTAAAACCATTCATACATATGTATATCGTCTCTTATACGGGCCTACGAGGCCCAAAACATACATTGGGAGTGGTTCGGGACTAAACTGAGAACTTTTGAAATTTTTATAACACCTAGAAAATTTTCATGCTTTGGAGGGTCACATGCCCGTGTGGGTAAGCCGTATGGGCACACACGCCCGTATGGCTTGGGACACGCCCGTGTCCTCAGCCCATGTAACTCTCTATTTATGATGTCATCAACAAATTAGGGTCACACGGCCAAGTCACACGCCCGTGTGTTAGGCCGTGTGGGTAATTTAATTTTCATAATTTTTCTTAAAATAAGTGCAGACTTCACACGCCCTAAGCACACGCCCATGTCCCTGGGACGTGTCCTTCGCACGGCTGAGACACACGACCGTGTCTCTGCCTGTATGACCATTTTGAAGCTAAAATTTACAATACAGGGGACACACGGCCAGATCACAGACCTATAGGGAAAGCCATGTGTTACACATGGCCTAGACACATGCCCGTATATCTACCCAAGTGGACAAAAATAAGGCTATTTACCAAGATTTTTTGCCACCCTTACTTGCACCAACCTACACAACATCAAACCTCACCAATCCAAGCATATACACACATAACCAATTCAGCCACAACCAAAACATCCACACATCAATTACATGTTATTTTCTATCACCTACAACATCTCATACTTATCATCACAAATCATGCAATAACCACTTCCATGAAAGGAATCATCATATGTATATATACTTAACCAATATTAGCCAATATCAAATGGTCATTTACAAAATGAATCAATTACCATTAAAAGCCAACACATTTGGCCAAATCATTAATGACACACATATCAAAAAAATACCAAGTCCCTATACATGCCATATTCAAAATATCTAAACCAATTATACCCAAATGATCAAGTTGATAGTGTGACAGATGCTTCGATGGCTTTCGATCCCCGAGCTAGCTTGACGACACTATAAGAGATGAAGAGGAAGGGGGTAAGCTTTAAGCTTAGTAAGTTAGCATGTAAATAATAATCAACTTTAAACATACCATAACATACACATAACATAATGTAAATTAGTACAAAATCATCAAGTGATCATAGACATATCTTACTCTTTTGCATCCTTACCAATAATGCATCTTAAACCGAGATTATTTTTCATAAGATTTGCGTACGTACCTATAACATAATCATAACTTTTCACATTTTTGACATAATCTTTAAATTATCCGTTGAACCACTTGGAATACTAAAGGATACTCGGGAATCACATACACATAGAATCATACCAATGTCATATCCCAAATATGGTCTTACATGGGATCTCATATCGATGCCAATAGCCCAGCTATGGTCTTACACGATTCTCATATCGATGCCATGTCCCAGACATGGTCTTACATGAAACCTCATAATGATGCCATATTCTAGATATGGTCTTACACATAAACTCATAACCCTAATGTCAGGACATTTGTATCCTAACTATTCCTAAGGTTCAACCGAGAATTTTATCGTATCGAATCCTTGCCGAACGAATCCATAAAGATAATTGTACAAGTCAGGCAATAACAAAATATTAAATACATGATATAAGTTGCATTATTTACACACGAACTTATCTCGGTACAAAATATGGCTAACTAATTTGATTTAGTCCACAACTTTGTTCTTTCTCCAGTCTAGGTCTGGACTCCTTTTTTCTTGCTCTGTAATGGCAAATTTAGCTCATTTAATTATCACATTGTTCAAATCAGTCCAAAAACCATACTTTGGAAAAATTATAATTTTACCCCTAAACTTTCACATAGTTACAAATTAGTCCTTAATCTCGTAAAATGAAATGTACTCATTTTCTTTGTTATCTAAGCCTAGCTGAACCTATAGCATGCTTGTACCAGCCCATATTTTTCATCAAATCACATTTCTACTACCAACTTTTACAACTTTTACAAATAAACCCTTTTTAGGTGTTTTCATCAAAAATCACTTAGTAAAAGATGTTTATCACACATCAAACTTTCATAATCTACCATGAAACATCAAAATACATGCATGTCACACATGGGTCAAACCCTAAGCATCAAATCTAGCTCAAGTAAATGGTAGAAATGGCTAGATCGGTTGATAACAACTTCAAAAATGCAAAGAACATTAAAAACGAGGCTAGAATACACTTACAATCAAGCTTGAAAGTTGAAGAAACCCTAGCTATGGTGACCTTTGGAATTTTGGCTATGGCATGGAGAATATGAGAAAATTTTGACTTAATTTTCCCTTTTTATTTTTTTATTAACCAAATGACCAAAATGCCCTTTCTACTAAACTTTCAAATTTTACTTATTCATGCCCATTTTTTCCATAAAAATAGAAATTGGTCAAATTGCTAATTAAGGACCTCTAATTAATAATCCATAGCTATGTCATGCTTAAATCTTCTAAAATCACATTTTTTGCAACTTTTGCAATTTAGTCCTAAAAATCAAATTGGACATTCTATTAAGGAAATTTCTCAACGAAACTTTCATACAATCATGCAAACATATCATAGACCTCAACACATTCATAAAATAATTATTTCTACTTTATATTTGTGGTCTCAAAACCACTATTTCAACTAGGCCCAAAATCGGGATGTTACATCGAAATCATAAACAAGTGACATACATACACATATATCATATATTACATGGCATGCTTTCATACATAGTTTAGTTTCCTCATAACATAACTTATAATTTAATTTTGGCTTAACATATTTATCAAGCTTTTAGAGCTACTCATACGTAATTAAGTAATAAACTTTCAATTTTTCGACCCTTACGGTGTCCTCGGACCCAACGATCAAATTCCTTGAACAACCCTAAAATTGGACAAAAAAAAGGCCCACACAACCCAAAAGCCTAGCATGTGTGCTCCACACAGGCCACCTATATGGTCTATAATGATTCACACGGCCCAACTACACGGGCTACATAATCTCACACTGTAGTGTGCTACACACGGCCACATCACACAGCCTTTATAAATCTCACACGGCCTGACACACGACTATGGAGAAACTGGGCAGTTCCAAAACAACATCTATTTCGACTTTTCAATCAGATTTCAATGGAATTTTAGGGTCGTTTTCACACACCTAATTACGTAATCGACCAACTGCACTATCAGGAACCCACAAACCTACAATTTCCAACAACATGCTCTAATCAATTCATCAAAAAATCAATCAATTTGGCACTTTAACACCCAAAATTTCATCCTCTAAAATAAAATCCGCATACTTACCACTTGGGAAACAACGACCAAAACGAAGTCTACTTGTCTGGAGGATTAGGATTCTCACAACGTTCGCCTAAATCAAAAGCACGAAAACACAAATTTTAATAAACAATACACATATCAATTAAACCCACTCGAACGAACAACCTTAAACACAACATCCTTAAACAACACAAGAAATATTCAAGCAAAACTTGCCTCGTACAAGAACATGTCCAACTCGAGACGAAAACCCACAACTATTCAAGAAATATCGAAAGAAAAATCCAAAGACTAAAGAAGAAAAAGAGAATAAAAATAAAAATAAAATAGCAAAAGAAGATGATAAATAAAGCAAGGAATAGACGTGCAAGCAAGAGGAAATAAAGAAAAACAAATGTGAGTGGTTACAAAATTGAAAAATAAAAAGGATTTTTATAAAAGTTAAATCAAATAAACAAATAATTTTTATCACCAAATTTTTAATAGAATTCTACTCGAATTCAACTTCCCACATATAGCAAGAAATAAAAAAAATCCATACACCCACGCTAAGACTCAATCCCGAAACCCCAAAGTATGCTAAAGCTTAACCACTAAATCACTAGGCTCATCGTTATCACACTCTACCAATCACATTCAAAAAATTAAAATTTTGGGGCGTTTCAAAAACTATGAGAGAAGGAAGTTCTATTACGCAAGCAACTCTACTAGTTGGCTCTTCAAACTATGCTTGCAGGAAATCCCGAATAAGAGCTTTCATCATGTCAATTGATGAATCTACCTAGGAAGTAGTTGAGGAAGGTTGGAGCAAGCCTGAATTTATAGGTAATGATGGGTTAACTAAGCTAAAAGAAAATAATTAGAACACTACTAATGAGAGAATGACAACCCAAGCAAACTCAAAAGCCCTTTATGCTATCTTTAGTGGGGTTGACATAGAGCGATTCATAGTGATTTCGACTTGTGAAATGGCTAAAGAAACATGGACCATCTTACAAAATCAACATGAAGGGAATGTTGCTATTAGAATGTCCAAACTACAAAACTTGACTGCTAGGTTTGAAAATCTCAAAATGTATGAAGATGAAACTATTTCATATTTTTATACATAACTATATGACATATCTAATGAAGCTTTTTGTCTTTGTGAATGCTTTTCCGAGGTGGAATCAGTGAGAAAAGTTCTAAGGTTTCTTCCAAAACATTTTGCTATTAAAGTCACGACTATTGAACAAGCTAAGGATATCACCACTCTTAAATTAGATGAGCTAACAAGTTCACTTAGAACCTTTAAATTGAACCTAGAAGAAGAGAAGCATGACAAGGTAAAACTGACATTAAAGTTAATCAAAATAAGGTATTTAAACTAACTAATGACATTAAAAAAAAAGTTGAAGTACCAAATTACGTAAAAAAAATAAAGTATAGAGAGTAAATTCAAATTTTGAGCATAATACAAGGACTAAAATTGAAGATTAACCATTGTTATATACCTAAAAAAAGTAAAAGGCTATGTATTTAGAAAAGCGTACATCAACATTTTACTCAAAATGAACTATTAAGACTAACAATGACATTATAAAGGTTGAGGTACCAAATTATGTTATAGAGATTAAATTTCAAATTTGAGTATAATATAGGAAACAAAACTACTATGACGACCCAGTTTCTAGTGGTACCAGAAAAAATGGTTTTGAAACCTCGTTTTTGTAAACCGAGCTCATAGTTTAGAATTTGGATAGCCAATTTAGTCGAAATTGTGGTTAATTAGAGCCTAAGGACTAAATTGTAAAGTCTAATCACAATAGATTTTTAATTAGTAAATGGCTTGGGGACTTAAATTGCAACGAAAAAAAAAGTTCAAAATAGAAATTATACCATGCTAAAATATGTATTAGTGGACGGTTTGATTATATGATCATTAATTTAATTAAAATAAGGTTTATTTAGTTAAAATATGGTTAATTAAGTTTTTTAACAATTTAATCCTAGTATATAAATTGAATTTCGATGGAAATAAAGAGAAACTCATCTTTTCCAATTGATTCCAAGAGAAGAAGAGGTGACTGATGCCATTGTTAGGTTTTTCAAGCTTTTGGCCTTAATTTCAAGTCCCTAGCCAATTTTTTCTTTTATTTTCCTCGAAATTGAGTTATGGGAGCTTGATTTAACTAACCCATGTACTAATTTGTGAAACTGTTAAAATTTTAGAAAGTTTCCATGGTTGAGAATTGAATGAATTAGGTGTTAAATTGTTAGAAATTAAGCTCAGTATATGAAAAAAGACTAAATTGCAAAGCTTAATCATTAGTTTCATACCATAAGAACCAAATTCAATCAAATGAACAAACTATCATGAATTTTTTATAGGTATAGAAATCCCTAATGAGTTTTGATGAAAACATACTTTAATCTGAGGTCCTAAGTTGAAAGTTATACTTGTCTCGATTTTAGGGATTAAATTGAATAATTTGCAAAATATGTGAAATTTGGTATTTGATTCTAATTTGGCTGGAATTTGATAATGTGATATTTTTATGATTAGTCGTAGCTAATGACAACATCGAATCCTCAAGAGGGAAAGAAAAAGAAAAAATCGTCGACGAGTGACGCACGAAATCTCGATTTGTATATTTATGATTAAAGGTCATTTAATTGGGCATTTTCATGTTATTTTCACACGGAAGTGTTAAGGTGAGTATTTAGTGATAAACTGAACTATTGGATTGAGCTTGAATACGAATTGTTAAAATAAAAGACTAAAGTGAATAAAATATAAAATAGCATGAATTGTTTGAAATATGACATGTATTATGGAATTGAGTGAGATTATGCATTGAATGATATGGATTATATATGATATGATAATGAAGTGAATTATGATGGTGGATATGATTGAAAATTTATGTGTACTAAATCGTAAATGTAATTAAACATTGATACCCTATTAACTAGTCAGGTTGAATCGGATATAATTGGCATGCCATATGATTGGATTGTGTACGAGACTATGCACTTATGCGCCAGGATGCACTACGTGTGCTAGTACGTGGTTCGAGTGCTAGTATGCACTTACATGCCAGTTAACCCTACTCCAGTTTATCCGATAATGCACTTTGGTGCTAGTTTCGTGTGTTGGTTGGATGATCTGAGTATCTGTCCAAGTCTAAGTTAGGTTAATAGGGGTTATAAATTTTAAACTAATAAATAATTTAGATATGGTAGTGAATTGAATTAAAGATGATACATAGTCATAATGTGATTTGGTTGTAAACGAACCCTAAGGGCCGCAGTGAATAAAAATGAGTCGTCATACTCTAGAGCCGATTCAAATGGTTTAAAGACCAAAGTATAAGACATGATTGTGTTGATACACAAATGATATGTTATTAATGGCATGTTGTATATTGCGTAAATGATTGCTGTAGCAGCCCAAATCTGCCCGGGCCTTAAAACCAAAAACAAAAAAATAAAAAATGAATGTTTATTTATTTTAAACAGTCCATTTACAAGTCCAGATTACATTTAGCCCAATTACAGTTTATTGACCCAAATAAAACTACCCAATGCCCAATTACACCCAAGCCCGTATGCTACCCAAAATACACAGGGCCCAAGTGGCCCAAACTGTTAACGAAAGACAGAGAGGCCTAGGGTTTCAGAAACCCTAGGCACCGCAACCATCCCAAGTGTCACGCCCTTTCATCTCGCGCCATTTCAGTGGGCTTCATCAGCACTATGACTCCGGCCTCGTATCACGCCGCAATCGACACACGAATCAACGCTAGCACTCATTGTCGAGATTCTCGTTTACCTGCAAAGAAAGAAAGAAACAGTAGCAAACAAACAAAATAAATATGGAAAGAAATAAAAGATTTCTTCCCAAAATATGTAATAAGAACAGTGGCTATAAAAGCCTCCTTTGTAACCTGTAAACACACGGAGATTTTTAACAAGAAATATAATAGCCAAATACAAACAGTTTCTTTTAGGTGAATCATCAATCTTTTATTATTTTCATTCGAAGCATATACATACATATATAAATAGTTGGTAAACAGTTTTAAAAACAAGGAAGGAGTCTTACCTTTTAGTATAGGCGAAAAAACGAAGCTTTTCAGCTTCCGACCGCCATAGATGGCAAAGTCGACGGTGGCGTGTGGGCGCGTGCGGAGGTCCGATGACCGGAGCCATGATGGCCGATGGCCAGAGCTCTGAGAGCTTCAGAGCATTTTTGGAAATTTTTTTTTAGAAATGTTTTAAAATGATTTTTTAAGGGTTTAATTGGCATATATAGCCTTCTGAAAACGGTGCAGTTTTGGCTTAAGTCAATAAGCCTAAAACGACACCGTTTTAAGGCCTCAGGATCTACGCGTTGGCCCAATAACCCGAAGAGGATCCGCGTGTTATTTAAAAATGGGCTAATTGTCTAATTAGCCCTTCCGCATTTTTAAAATTTACAATTCCATTTTTATTTATTTATAATTTAGTACTTACCTTTTATTTTGGTTTCAATTTAGTCCTAACAGTCGTTTTGAAGCCGCATCCGGGGAACGACGTCGTTTTGGGATTAGGGCAAATTGCCCAGTGAATCCATCGACTTTAAACGCGCGTTCCAGAGAGAACAAAATTTGTTTTTTTTATTTTCTAAATTAGCCCTATAATTTTTTATATATTTTTAAATTATTATAATTTATTTATTTTCAAATTATTCTACATACTATTATAAATATCATTATATATGTATAAATTTTATATTATATTTTATTCTTCAATATTATATTATTTATTATCTATTTATATTTTATTAAACATTATTATATTTATTATATTATATTACTTATTATATTATTTTATACATATTATTTTATACATCATATTATATTATATATTGGTATGTATAGTTTTAAAATTAATAGCTTATTATTAACATTATGTTTTTATTTGTAACTATTTAGAATTCATTTATATTACTACACTACTATATTATTTTTTGATACTTCATTATATATCATATATTATTATTTTATTTATTATTATTATTATTATTATTTCTTTTGAAAATTATTAATAAATTTTTAAATATATTTACTAAATTGTCTTTGTTATATAATATATATATTTTTGTAAGTTTTTTTTTCTCTTTTCCTTTTATTTATGTATTATTTTAAACCCCTTTTTTACCCCTCTTTTATTTTGATTATATTTTTTTTCATCATTAAAAATGATTAATTTATTTTCATATCCTTTTACCCTTATTTAATGTTATTTTGGCATGTTAACCTTATTTTTGAATTATTTATTATTATGATATCTATTGTTTTTATATATTCGCATGAAATTAATTATTTATGTCGATCTAAGTTACATTTGCATAAAATATTATCATATACATATTATGCAATTTATATTGTTGTATACATTATGCTCTATGTTATATTTAGTATGTAACAATAATGCATGTATATTTTATATTATCTATGATCACATATGCATAAAATGATGACGTATATTGTGTAATTTATGCTATTACTCATCATCTTTATTATATTTGCATGGAATGTTAAAATAGGTATCATGTAGGTTAATATTGATCCTTTGTAACATGTGAAATGCATCATCACTTTAAAGAATTTTTTTTATATTTCATTTGATCCAAAAGGATTTTTTTTAAAAAAGAGAGGATAAAACAATATTTTGGTATTTAGGAATTCGGGAAATAGTGCCCTAACATGCTGGGTTGCGATTTTCCGTTTGTCTAAATGCCTAAAATACCCTTCTAAACGATTTTATAAATTACGAGGTGACTTCAGTTACAAGAGTTTTAGAATATTGGGTCTTATCATGCTGGATGTGATATTCGTATTCTTTTGGAACGAAGAAATCTCAGTTTTTTTTTACTCGAACTATTTTAATCTCAAAAGGGATCATATTTTTAAATACTTTCAAAATTCTAGAATTAAAAATAGAAAATTATCCAATTTAGTACCAATTTTTTGGGCGTTACGAGGGTGCTAACCCTTCTTCGTACGTAACCGACTCCCGAACCCATTTTTTGATTTCGTAGACCAAAACAGATGATTTCAAACAAAAAGTGGTTTGAAGGTGGTTCAATCACACTTAAACTGATTGGTGGCGACTCCCATTTTTGTTTTTCATTTTTTAAAAAAGTCGAACCCAGTTTTTCCAAACCCGCTTTCAAAATGGTTTCGACAGTTAGGCGACTCCGCTGGGGACAATAAGAGAGTCAAGCCAAAAAAATTGATAAATTTTTGTCTTAATGCTAAAAATTTGAAAGGATTTAAAGATAAAGATCCCTTTTCATGTGTTCGCTGCATATGTTTGTTATATTATCTGCACACATTGCATTTGCATGACCGTTGGCCGCACCTTTAAGTGGGAGTGAGAAGCTAAGCTTTCGTGAGGTTTTCACCTCTGCATGAGTTAGTGGATTGCTTCCGGGATACTGTACCTATGTCTTCGTGAGATTTTCATCTCCGCATGGCCATAGGAAAATGTGTCCCCCTGAACTGAACTTGGTCTATATGAGCCTATAATGGGTGAGGACCGAGGAATCTGCTGGTTCAGGTACCCTCACTTTATAACTGAAACTCATATAGTGAACTTTAAGCGCTTACCCTAAGGATTATGGTGATAGTTTTTAGTAAACTACCCTTATAAGTGTTTGTTTGTTATACTTTTATACGATACTAATTTATTCTGTTTTGCTATCATCGCATGTCATTCAACATTCAAAGATATCGATTCACAATTCAACTTCTGAGTTAGAAAGTTTTGTAATGGGGAACGAATATCTTGATAAAGTGGAGGACAATGCCTCTGTTTGTACTTGGTCAGAGAAAACCCAGTTAGAGAAAGGAGATATTGTCACTGAGGGGCATACATCAGACTTATGGGACTTCACCCGTATTAATTCGACGCAGAATGAGCTTTAGGAGTTGAGAGATATTTGGGCCCAATGGGATGACGAGGTTAAGCAGCTTTTCTATCAGAATTATGGAGACCTTCCCTATTTGCTAGACGTCAAAGTAGATAGGCATTTGTTTCGAGCTATGGTACGATTACGAATCCTTATATAGTTGCTTTACATTTGGCGATGTTGATCTTGTACCTACTTTGGAGGAGTATACGACTTTACTGCATTGTCCGAGGATTCAGGGTCACAAGGCTTATGTTAGGCCTGCTAGCCTTCCAACTTTTGCGAAGAAATTGGTGATGATTACTGGGATGAGTGAGCAATGGGCTGTAGCTCGTGTGCAGCAAAAGGTTGATAGTAAGTGCATTCCATGGGTCGTTTTGAGGGATTTGATATCAACATATCTAGACGTAAAGAAAAGGGTCGACGTCCTAGCTTTGAGTATTTACGGTATGGTGATTTTCCCAAAGGCATTGGGACACATAGATGAGCGCGATGTGATTTGTTTGATCGCGTTGGTAAGAAAAATACACCGTGCATGCCAAAATCCTAGCTGAGACATTTAGATCTTTGAGTGCATGTCGGAGGGCCGGCAAGGGTAGATTTATTGGATGTGCGCAATTGTTGCTAGTTTGGTTCCATAGCCACTTCTGGAAACTTGATAAGGTTCCTTGCCTAGTATTCTTTGAGGGTTATTCTCCCTTAAAGGAAGCAGTAGACATGCTTAGGAGAGATGACATTTCAGAGGAGAGGTGGATAGACATTCTTCAGAATCTTCCAGAGGAAGATGTTATGTGGAAGGCTCTTTGGTTGGTTCCTAGTGAAGTCCTTTACCGCTGTGGCAGTTTTGATTGGGTCCATTTGCCAGGAATTTGGGGAGTTGTTGGATATGCACCATTGCTTGTTCTAAGGCAATATCGAGCGAGGCAGTTCATACCGGCTACACAGGGTTTAGCTCAGAGTGATTTCTCTTATAAAGGAGATCACTATAAGAAGAGGATGCGAGATATTTCTGTATGAAGATCTTGACCGAAGGCTCGACGTCAACCCTTGAGTATAAAGGGTGGTTTAGCAGGAGAGTCAATGATAACATCCCTAGACCAAGTTTGAAGGCTGCTCGATCAATGGAGGAGAAGTTACGAGTAATTCCATCAGAGTTAGAGGTCATAAAGCAAGAGTTTGAAAGGAAGAGTTTGGAGCTTAAAAGAAAGATAGAGAGGCTTGAAGAGGAAAATATGTACCTAAGCTTAGACGTCGACGTTCAAAAAATCGAGGTCGAAAAAGTAAGGAAAGAAAATAGGAAGATTGAAGAAGATCGAGATGACTTAAAGATGCAGTATAAGAGGACACAGCTATCATTGAAGAGAGCTGGATTGGGGAAGTCTTCGAAGCAGTGGCAACAAGAGGTTCAAGAAGAAAAAGCCAAGGCCGAGTATTGGGAGAAGAAGTTCCAAGAGATGTAGTCGCATAATCAGGCCCTAGATAAGGAAAATCAAGGATTAAAAACTAAGGTAGCTGAGCTTGGACGGTCTCTTCATCATCACCGAAGTCGTAACTCTACGATCGAGTTAAAGGTAAGCTTGGATAAGATCGAGGAAATGAAGCACAATATCGGAGGGTTGGAAGCAGCACTACAGGACTGTGAGCTACGGATTGAGCAGCTTGAGGCAAGAGAAGAACAGTGGAAGGGAGAATTTCACCATCTTCAGGATCAAGTGGGAGATAGGGATTATCTCATGGGAGAAGCTATAGTCCAGATTTGAGAGGTTGCTGATCATTTACAAGACCTAGTGGCACAAGCTAATGTATTGAGTACAAAATATGAGTTAGTGTCAGATAGAGGTCTAGAGTTAGCTTTATTGTTGGATAGGGTTAAAATCTTGGGCCTGAGGGCAAAGGCGTATTTGTAATCCGTTTTGTGTAAAGATTTTTGTTTCTTAAATAACGTTTTCTAAAAACAAACTGAATCAGAATCGATATCTTTTAGCATTCATGCATTTGCATCTCATCACATAATATGCATTCAAGTTTATAGAAAGACCCTAATTAGTTAAAATTATTAGGGAGAAAGAGAGAGTGAGAGAAAGAAAATCTGGGAGCAACACATCACTACGGAACTCGTACAAAAACTAAGAACATGGACCAAAGATTTGAGCAGCTACAGGACATGCAGGACCAATTGCAAGAGCAATTGCCAAAAATGCAAAACGACATGAGGGAGCAAATGTCAAAGGCTCAAAGGAATATGATGGCTGAGATGGCTCAACTACTGAGGGCCACTGATAAGGGAAAGGCTCCCATGGCAATTACTAGAGAGGAGGGCGAGGATCATCCTTCAGGTTTCACTCCACCCCAGGTGCCTACACAAACTGAGGCACTTCTTAGGAGGCCATCTGTCACTATAAGGCCTCAACAAAGGCCGACTGATGCTGGGATCCCCATAAATTTCCCAACCGGCTCAGGGTTCAATTTGGGCGACAATCCTGCAAATCCTGTCATTCTTGACTAAGATATGGCTAAAAAAGAGGATTTAAGAAATGAGGCTGCAAGACAGTTGAAAGAACGCTACAAATGGTTAGAGGAGAAATTCAAAGCTTTAGAGAATGTTGATGAGCATCATAGAGTTGATGCCAAAGATCTAAGCTTGGTCCCAGACTTGGTGCTTCCTCACAAATTCAAGATGCCAGAATTTGAAAAGCACAACGGGACTACTTGCCCAAAAGTCCACATTACAATGTTTTGTAGGAGGATGACTGGGTATGTGAATAATGATCAACTGTTGATCCACTGTTTCTAGGACAGTTTAATTGGAGCAGCAGCCAAATGGTATAATCAACTGAGTCGGGCCAAAATAAGTTCATGGAGGGATCTTGCACAAGCCTTCATGCAGCAGTACAATCATGTGACTGACATGAGGTTCACGCTGCAAAACATGGAGAAAAAGCCTAATGAAAATTTTAGGCAATATGCACAAAGATGGAGAGAGGTGGTAATGCAAGTTCAACCACCGTTATTGGAGAAAAAAACTACCATGTTGTTCATCAACACTCTAAAGGCTCCATTCATCACTCACATGATTGGGAGCACCACTAAAAGTTTTGCGGATATAGTCATGGCGGGAGAGATGATCGAGAATGCCATAAGGGGTGGCAAAATCGAGGGGGAAGCAACCAAAAGATCGGCCCCAAGGAGAAAGGATAGTGAAGTGAATAACACAAGCACCTTCAACACGAAGGCAATCACAACTGGTCAACCTAAAACAGCTGCGGTTGAGCAACAGAGTTTTCAGAGGTAAGAGTCGGGTACAAGGCAGAATTCTGAAAAGATGCAGTTCACACCTATCCCCGTAACGTATCGTGAGCTTTATCAAAGCTTATACAATGCACATGCTATTGTTCTTTTTCACATCCAAAATGGTATGACGCAAACGCTAGATGCGAATACCATGCTGGAATACTGGGGCATTCGATTGAAAACTGTACTGATTTTAAGAAGGCCGTAGAGAGGCTTATTAAGATGGGGGTAGTGAAGTTCGACAATACCCCTAATACTGAAAACCCGTTGCCAAATCATAGCGATCAAGGAATGAATGCCATTGGCAAGGCTAGTGAAAGGAGACTAAAGGAAGATGTTGCTGAGGTGAGGATGCCTATGAAGGTGATTTGGGAGGAGATGATGAAGAGAGGTATGTTAACCTCTAAAAACGAGAGAAGAGAAACAAGGAACAATGGTGAGTTCCATGAGAAAAGAGGACATAAAGTTCAAGATTGTGAAGAACTCAAGACCTTGGTGCAAGGCTTTATAGACAATAAAGAGCTACAAATTTTTGAAGGTAGCTCTTGTGAAAAACAAGTATGTGTGCTGGAGGATGAACAGAAAGGAACTAGCCGGCCAAGGATTATTATTTCCCTGCTGGGGAATGATGAAGTGGGGGCACAAAAGGTGCCTAAGGTCATTATCCATAAGCCTACGCCTTTCCCTTATATAGATAACAAGAGGGTACCATGGAGTTATGACTACAGTGTGACAGTGCCGGAAGAGGAGAATATAGCCAGTACGTCTAAAGATGTACAAGTTGAGAGTTCCCATACACGAAGTGAGAAGTGGTATGATACAGTGGGCGTCAGAGAGGAGCCCACAAAAACAAGGAATATTAGTGCGGAGAAGGAGAAAGAAGCTGAAGTGTCTGCCAAAGAGCCAGTAAAGGAGGAGGAGGCTAACGAATTTCTAAAGTTCCTTAAGTATAGCGATTATCTCATGGTTGAGCAGTTGTGTAAGCAGCCGGCTCGCATATCAATATTGGCCTTACTTCTAAGTTCTGAGGTGCATCGGGATGCATTGATTAAGGTGCTCAATGAAACATATGTCACCCATGACATCCGTTAACAAGCTGGACCGGTTGGTGAATAACATAAGTGCGGATAATTTCATCTACTTTAATGATGATGAAATTCCACCGGGGGGCAGGGGGTCAACTAAGGCCTTACACATCACCACTCGATGCAAGGGGTACACACTCCAAAGCATGCTCGTCGATAATGAATCGGCCTTGAATATTCTATCATTGTCTACATTGAACAGATTACCCATTTACGGTTCTCACATGAAGACTTGTCAAAATGTGGTAAGAGCCTTCGACGGTACAGAAAGGAAGGTGATGGGAAGGATTGACATCCCCTTGGAAATTGGGTCGAGTATATACGAAGTAGGCTTCTTGGTGATGGATATCAAGCCCTCCTACAATTGCTTATTAGGGAGGCCATGGATACACTCAGCGGGAGCGGTGCCCTCATCGTTGCACCAGAAATTAAAGTTAGTGACGGATGGACGGTTAGTAGCCATCAATGCGGAGGAGGACATTATAGCTACAGTCACTAGCAAGGCCCCTTATGTCGAGACGAATGAAGAGTCTATTAAGTGTTCCTTTTGTTCTTTAGAATTTGTGAATGCAACCTTCATTTCAGAAGGGAGTGAGCTACCGGTGCCAAAGATAGCAAGAGCCACGAGGATAGCTCTACAAATGATGGTGGGAAAGGGAGCCTTACCAGGAAGAGGGTTAGAAAAATACCTGCAAGGAAGGACTCTGTGACAGCCCTAATTTGACCCTAGTCGGAAAGTGGTTTTAGGACCACAAAACTGAGTCATAAATATAATTAACTGTTAAATTTTGTGTTTATTATATGTGTAAATGCATGTGTGAAAGTTTCATGCTTTGATATGGTCATTTCCATGTAAAATTTATAAGATAGGACTCATGTGATAAAACTTGAAAGTGTGATAGGTAAATTTTAAAGTACCAAATAATGCATGAAATGATGACATGAGGGATTTGCATGTCAAATGGACCAATTTTGTTTAGTGGCCGGCCATAAATGATGGTTGATGTATAATATATGTTTTATTTTAGTATTATAATAAGTGATGCCTTTATTTTTGAAATAAATTAATTAGTAAAACAATAAAATATGATAAAAAAATAGATGTTCATCTTTCTTCTTGATTGCCGAATTTGGGAAAGAAAATATTGAAGAAGAAACCAAGGCATTCGGCCATGGCTATCCCAATTTAAGGTATGCATTGTGATTTTTTATTTTAATTGATTATGAGATTAAATTGATAAGTACATAGTTTATTTAACCCATGGTTTAAATTCATGAATCAATGAACAAATGTCCATTCGGCAAGTGCTAAATTGGTGTTATTTTGATAAGTCTTTGGGAAGATGTTAGTTATTTGTTAAGTAGCTTAAATGATGGTTGAATGAGTAGAATTCATGGTTGAAAAGTACAAATTGAAATTTTTCGTATGAGTGTATATGCATTTTGGAAAGAAAAATGTTGTTGTTTAGTTGAGTTTTCATTTGATATATATTCATTCGGTCAAAAGGGGGAGGAATAAGATGAATTTAAAATGTTGTGGTTTATTTTTTTAGTTGGTTAAATGATTGTGGTCATTGCCGAATACAATTGTTTAGGGGAAATAGGATTAAATATCGGTTTGATGAACTAAATAAATATATATATATTCGACTATATAGATTTGATGTGTACTTGAAAATATAATAAGTCTTGAGAGATTGTACTTGTGTATGTGAACTAAATGTTTAATGGATATTAGGCTAAAAGGAGTAAAAGGTTAAGTCATAAGAAAATTAGAGTGATATTCATATTTGGACATAGGGTTATATGAACTTTGGTTATTTGAGTTATGTGTTATGTGAACTATTTATTTGATATACATAATCGGTCATTGTTTGGCAATAATGTAACCTATGTGTAATTTGCTACAATTGATTATGAGATGGAATTTGTATATGAAAGCTAAGTTTGAGTGGTTAGGGCCGAATGGGATATATAAGATTTTAAAGCATGTTATAATTATATATTGGGGTATACGTAGTTGTAATTAATCCTCTATTTGAATTCGGTTAGATATGGTCATGGTATGAGTTTAGTAGGGTTAATATCTTAAAATTGAATGGAGTTTTAGTTAACCTTATGTGTTATGTTCGTTAAAATAGTTGATGATTTGGGTGTTATTATATGCATTTATGCTAAGGATTTTTCAGCTATGTTTTATATCTATGAAATGATTATAATGGATAATTTGTAAGAGTAATTTCGGCTTGTTAAATATGTGGTACGTGTATGACAAATTGTATAAACATGATATATTGAAGTTACCTTATAAGATCGAAATGGGTAATTAAATTATTGGTGTGAATGTATTTTTATTCATTGTAAATTGGCATGTGAAATTGGTGTATGATAGTTAATATGTGTGCTTAAGGTGAAGTGATAAAATAATTAGGTATATGGTTTGGTTTCATTATTGAGTATAAGGGTTAAGTGCTTTAAAAGACCTTTGATGTTCGAAATGATTAAACAAATTCATTTGTTTAAATTAAGCTCAAGAGCAAAGAGGAACTAGACCAAATAAGGGAAAGGAGAAAGCGAACGAATAGCCTATCCGCAACTGTTCAAAAATATCCGAGGTAAGTTTTGAGTAATTACAGTTATTAGATAATTGATGTAATGAGATAAGAGTGATAAATGAATTGCAAATTATTGTCTCTACTTGAATAAGGTTGTTTAATAAATAACTTGAGTTTATGGAATGTAATCGAATGGATATTAGGAGTTAAGCTGAGATAGTGAAATGGTTACGTGTTCTTGCATAAAAGTGTTGAATCGAAAGTTATATTGAAAGTGTGTTTTCATTGTGTGCTCATACTCGAATGAAGAAAGTGAAGTACAAATGTGATATGATATGAGTCGGATTATCATGTGGGTAAATATGCTTAGCTCTCGATACATTATATATCCGGGTTAAATCCCGTAGGCATCGTGCTGGTAATGTATATCCGGGTTAAATCCTAGGCATCGTGCTGGTAATGTATATCCGGTTAAATCCATGAGCTTCGTCTTTGGTAATGTATATCCGGGTTAAATCCCGCAGGCTTAGTGCTGGTACTATATCCGGGCTTAAAGTTTCGTAGGCTTTGAGCTAGTAACTGGATTCGGGTTTTGAAACCTAGCAGGCTTAACGCCGGTGATTCGAATGAGATTACAAATTCAAATGTTCAAAGTAAACTATTATCGAATATGTATGATACATGGTAATGACCAGGTACGTATTATATACTGTTATGTGAATTGATTTCAAAGTGAGTCATTAGTATCAAACAACGATATAACTATGTGAATGATTAATATATCTATGAATAAGAGAAATGACCTATTCGATCGATGTCTACCATTATATGAAAATATGTGAATTAAATTAGTTGTATGAGCCATAAAGTAAAGTGAAACATGTGCTGAAAATTTCTTGTGTATTTATATTCGGCCAATAGTCTTTATGTATGGTATACTTGTGTATATTTCGCCTAGTGATTGTAGTTAGAATACAAATTTGGTAACATTATTGTTCGATTTAAATGACATGTTTTAATTGTTGAAATGCTTAAAACTTACTAACCCTCGAAAGCTTACTCTATTTCTTATATCTCTGTTTTATAGATTGTTGATCTTGGCCACCGACTCGGGGATCGTCAGCAGTTCATCGTACTATTGATCTTGTTGGTACAGTTATATCTTGGTCTCGATATGGCATGTATAGGTTGGACTGTTGACAAAATATGTTTTGTAATTGTAAATATTTTGGCCGTATGAAAATGGCATTTATAACTTATAAATCTGTATGTATTCAGTTCGATTTCTGCTTTTGTTGTTAGATTATGTGATTGAAAAATTAAATGTTTAGCTTGGTAATATCTCATAGCCTAAACCAGCGATCGGACTCGGGCTAGGGGTGTTACATTTTATTGGTATTAGAGCTACGATTTAGTCGATTCTAGGACTAAAGTAGCGTGTATGAGTCTAGCTATACATGCCATATAGTATTAATACGATAGTATGATGAATTCTAACAGTTAAAAATGTGTTTTCGTATAGTAATGGATCCTGATCCCAATCGAGCGGTAGCTGATGATGTTGAGAGTGTATCGCCTGCTCCCGCGCATAGGACAGCGCCGATGGACTCTCAACCTATTGCAAGCAATCAGAATAACGAGGCTAGACAGGCTTTTTATAGTGTGATGAATGATTGGTTCAACCAATACATTCGAACTAATACGGCTGTTCCACAACCCCCACTCCTGAATAATACACCCCCTGCACCTACAATACCTCCGGTAATTGATCAGACGAGGTTAAATAAGCCTCCGGTTGACAGAATCAGAAAGCACGGGGCTACTGAATTTAAAGCTGCAGATAGTGATGATGCCGAACAAGCTGAATTTTGGTTGGACAACAATATTCGGGTACTCGATGAACTATCCCGCATACCCGATGAATGTCTGAAGTGTGCTATATCTTTGCTACGTGATTCTGCCTATTATTGGTGGAATACATTGGTTTCTGTTGTACCCAGAAAGCGGGTGACGTGGGAGTTCTTCCAAACTAAATTTCGAAAAAAGTATATCAGTCAGAGGTTCATCGATCAGAAACGAAAAGAATTTCTTGAGCTTAAACAAGGTTCTATGTCAGTTACTGATTATGAACGGAAGTTTGTAAGACTTAGTAGATATGCTCGGAAATGTGTATCGTCTGAGGCTATTATGTGTAAACGTTTTGAAGATGGGCTGAATGAAGATTTAAAAATGTTTGTTGGCATTCTTGAAATACAAGAGTTCGTAGTACTTGTCGAGCGAGCTTGCAAAGCCGAAGAAGTTAGTAAAGAAAAAAGGAAAGCTGATGCCGAAATTGGAGAATTTCGTAAAAGATCTTTAGGAAAGTCTTTTCAACAATTATCGAAGAAATTTCAAAATGATTCAAGCAGATCAAAGAATACTTCGGGTTTTTCCAGACGAGACCACGATCGACCCCCTGTGAATACACGAGCCATTTCAGTTGCCAGTGTTGAAAATGATCGACGGGATAGGACCGAGTGCAAGTATTGTGAAAAATAGCATTCGGGGAGCTGTAGATTTCATGACCGCTCCTGTTATAAATGCGAATCAGCCGACCATTTCATTAAAGACTGCCCGAGATTATCCGAGCAAAATGTGAACCAGAGTGGAAAACCGAGTACTACAGCACGAGGTAGACAACCTAGGAATTTGGGGAATACTAGTGGCGGTCAAAGAGGGGCTAGAGATGCTACGACTAGATCCGAGGCTCGTGCTCCTGCTAAAGCTTATGCTATACGCGCACGCAAGGATGCTTCTTCGCCTGATGTTATTATTGGTACTTTCACTCTCTTTGATACTGATGTGATTGCTTTGATTGACCCTGGTTCTACTCATTCATATGTATGTGAGACTTTAGCATCCAATAAGACTCTACCTGTTCAGTCTACTGAGTTCGTAATCCGAGTGTCAAATCCCTTGGGTCGATATGTGTTAGTCGACAAAGTGTGCAAGAAATGTCCCCTGATAATCTAAGGTTCCTGTTTTCCGGCCGATTTCATGCTTTTACCGTTTAATGAATTTGATGTTATTCTCGGTATGGATTGGTTGACCGTTCGTGACGCAGTTGTAAATTGCAAAAGAAAGACTATTGATTTGAGATGTGCAAATGATAAGATAATCCGGATTGAGTCTACTGATAAGAACGGGTTACCAACAGTTATATCCTCGATGTTGGCTCAGAAATATGTCAAAAAGGGGTGTGAAGCGTATCTTACGTACGTACTTGATAGTAAAGAATCAGAAAAGAAGCTTGAAGCAGTATCAGTGGTTTGTGAATATCCAGATGTTTTTCCCGAGTAATTGCCAGGGTTACCACCTGTTCGGGAGGTAGAGTTTGGTATTGAACTTATACCTGGGACGACACCAATTTCAATAGTTCCGTATCGTATGGCACCAACGGAATTGAAAGAATTGAAAACTCAGTTGTAAGAGTTGACGAATAGAGGGTTCGCTCGACCGAGTTTCTCATCTTGGGGTGCACCAGTATTGTTTGTGAAAAAGAAGGACGGAACCATGAGATTTTGCATCGACTATCGTCAGTTGAATAAAGTGACGATAAAGAATAAATATCCGTTACTGTGTATTGATGATTTGTCTGATCAGCTGAAGGGAGCTTCAGTGTTTTCAAAGATAGATTTGAGATCGGGTTATTATCAGTTGCGAATTCGAGACTCAGATATACCTACAACTGCTTTCAGAACGAGATACAGTCACTATGAGTTCTTAGTGATGCCGTTTGGGCTCACTAATGCCCCTGCAGTATTTATGGATTTGATGAACCGAATTTTTAGGCAGTATTTGGACTAGTTTGTAGTTGTGATTATAGATGACATCTTGATTTATTCACACGATGAAAATGAACACGCCGAGCACATGAGATTAGTGTTACAGATTTTACGGGATAAGTAGTTATACCCTAAGTTCAGTAAATGTGAGTTCTGGTTGAGAGAAGTTAGCTTTTTGGGACATGTAGTATCCGCATTGGGTATTCGAGTTGATCCGAGCAAAATTTCAGCCATACTTGATTGAAAGCCCCCGAGAAATATTACTGAAGTTCGGAGCTTTTTGGGACTTGCTGGTTACTACAGACGGTTTGTAAAAGGTTTCTCGATGATAGCCACACCAATGACGAAGCTACTTCAGAAAGATATTAAGTTCGAATGGTCAGAAAAGTGCCAGAAAAGTTTCGACCAACTGAAAACGCTTTTGACGGAAGCCCTAGTGTTAGTGCAGCCCGAATCTGGTAAAGAGTTTGTCATTTACAGTGATGCGTCCTTACATGGACTGGGTTGTGTTTTGATGCAAGAGGACCGAGTTGTAGCTTACGCATCGAGGCAATTGAAGCCACATGAGAAAAACTATCCGACTCATGATCTCGAATTAGCTGTCATAGTTTTTGCTTTAAAAATATGGCGACATTACTTGTTCGGAGAAAGATGTCATGTATATTCGGATCATAAAAGCCTCAAATATTTAATGACTCAAAAAGATTTGAATCTGAGACAAAGACGTTGGCTTGAATTATTGAAAGATTATGATCTTGTTATTGACTATCACCCTGGAAAGGCTAACGTGGTTGCCGATGCTTTGAGTCGCAAATCACTGTTTGCTTTGCGAGCGATGAATGTTCACTTGTCCGTTTCATCCGATAATGTGTTAGTAGCAAAATTAAAAGCCAAACCGTTATTGATTCATCAAATATGTGAAACTCAAAAAGTTGATGATGAATTGGTGGCTAAACAAGCTGAATGTTTATCGAATGTGGATTCAGAGTTTCAAATTGACGACAACGATTGTTTGAGGTTCAGAAGTCGATTGTGTATTCCAAGAAATTCAGAACTTATTTCGATGATTTTGAACGAAGCTCATAATAGCCGAATGTCGATCCATCCTGGTAGCACGAAAATGTACAACGATCTGAAACGTCAGTTTTGGTAGCCTGGTATGAAACAAGACATTTCTGACTTTGTTTCGAAGTGTTTGGTATGTCAACAAGTGAAAGCGGAACATCAAGTGCCTTCAGGATTACTTCAGCCGATCATGATACCCGAATGGAAATGGGATCGAGTTACGATGGATTTTGTATCTGGGTTGCTATTGTCGTCAAGCAAGAAAGATGCGATCTGGGTTGTTGTTGATAGATTGACAAAGTCGGCTCATTTTATTTCCGTACGTACGGATTATTCACTTGACAAACTAGCCAAATTGTATGTTTCTCAGATTGTGAGGTTACACGAGGTACCTATTTCTATTGTGTCGGATAGAGATCCGAGATTCACATCGCGATTCTGAAAGAAGTTGCAAGAAGCATTGGGTACCAAGTTGCATTTTAGCACCGCTTTTCATCCCCATACTGATGGTCAATCAGAGCGGATCATTCAGATACTCGAGGATATGTTGAGATGTTGCATCCTTGAGTTTAGTGGTTCATGGGAACGATATTTGCCTTTGATTGAATTCGCTTACAACAATAGTTTTCAATCAAGCATTATGATGGCACCTTACGAGGCTTTGTACGGTCGTAAATGCCGTACACCGTTGTTTTGGACCGAGCTTAGTGAAAGTAAAATCTTCGGGGTTGATTTGGTTAAAGATGCTGAGCAAAAAGTAAAAGTAATCCGCGAAAGTCTAAAAGCAGCTTCAGATCGTCAGAAATCGTATGCAGATTTAAAGCGAAAAGACATTGAATATCAAGTCGGAGACAAAGTGTTTCTTAAAGTTTCACCTTGGAAAAAGGTGCTCAGATTTGGTCGTAAGGGCAATTGAGTCCGAGGTTCATCGGGCCGTATGAAATATCCGAACGAGTTGGGCCGGTCGCATACAGATTGATTTTACCCCCTGAGCTTGAAAAGATTCACAACGTTTTTCATGTTTCGATGCTTCGACGTTATAGATCCGATCCATCACACATAATTAATCCATCAGGGGTCGAAATTCAAACTGATTTGAGTTACGAAGAAGAACCGGTTCGTATTTTGACTCATGAAGTAAAAGAACTACGAAATAAGAAAATCTCATTAGTGAAGGTACTGTGGCTTAAGCATGGGGTTGAAGAAGCTACTTGGGAACTAGAAGAATCTATGAAGGATAGATATCCTAACTTATTCACCAGTAAGATTTTCGGGGACGAAAATTTCTTAAGTGGGGGAGAGTTGTGACAGCCCTAATTTGACCCTAGTCGGAAAGTGGTTTCGGGACCACAAAATCGAGTCATAAATATAATTAACTGTTAAATTTTGTGTTTATTATATGTGTAAATGCATGTGTGAAAGTTTCATGCTTTGATCTGGTCATTTGTATGTCAAATTTATAAGATAGGACTCATGTGATAAAACTTGAAAGTGTGATAGGTAAATTTTAAAGTACCAAATAATGCATGAAATGATGACATGAGGGATTTGCATGTCAAATGGACCAATTTTGTTTAGTGGCTGGCCATAAATGATGGTTGATGTATAATATATGTTTTATTTTAGTATTATAATAAGTGATGGCTTTATTTTTGAAATAAATTAATTAGTAAAACAATAAAAGATGATAAAAAAAATAGATGTTCATCTTTCTTCTTAATTGCCGAATTTGGGAAAGAAAATATTGAAGAAGAAACCAAGGCATTCGGCCATGGCTATCTCAATTTAAGGTATGCATTGTGATTTTTTATTTTAATTGATTATGAGATTAAATTGATAAGTACATAGTTTATTTAACCCATGGTTTAAATTCATGAATCAATGAACAAATGTCCATTCGGCAAATGCTAAATTGGTGTTATTTTGATAAGTCTTTGGGAAGATGTTAGTTATTTGTTAAATAGCTTAAATGATGGTTGAATGAGTAGAATTCATGGTTGAAAAGTACAAATTGAAATTTGCCGTATGAGTGTATATGCATTTTGGAAAGAAAAATGTTGTTGTTTAGTTGAGTTTTCATTTGATATATATTCATTCGGTCAAAAGGGGGAGGAATAAGATGAATTTAAAATGTTGTGGTTTATTTTTTTAGTTGGTTAAATGATTGTGGTCATTGCCGAATACAATTGTGTTAGGGGAAATAGGATTAAATATCGGTTTGATGAACTAAATAAAAATATATATATATATTCGACTATATAAATTTGATGTGTACTTGAAAATATAATAAGTCTTGAGAGATTGTACTTGTGTATGTGAACTAAATGTTTAATGGATATTAGGTTAAAAGGAGTAAAAGGTTAAGTCATAAGAAAATTTGAGTGATATTCATATTTGGACATTAGGGTTATATGAACTTTGGTTATTTGAGTTATGTGTTATGTGAACTATTTATTTGATATACATAATCGGTCATTGTTTGGCAATAATGTAACCTATGTGTAATTTGCTACAATTGATTATGAGATGGAATTTGTATATGAAAGCTAAGTTTGAGTGGTTAGGGCCAAATGGGATATATAAGATATTAAAGCATGTTATAATTATATATTGGGGTATACGTGGTTGTAATTAATCCTCTATTTGAATTCGGTTAGATATGGTCATGGTATGAGTTTAGTAGGGTTAATATCTTAAAATTGAATGGAGTTTTAGTTAACCTTATGTGTCATGTGCGTTAAAATAGTTGATGATTTGGGTGTTATTATATGCATTTATGCTAAGGATTTTTCAGCTATGTTTTATATCTATGAAATGATTATAATGGATAATTTGTAAGAGTAATTTCGGCTTGTTAAATATGTGGTATGTGTATGTCAAATTGTATAAACATGATGTATTGAAGTTACCCTATAAGATCGAAATGGGTAATTAAATTATTGGTGTGTATGTATTTTTATTCATTGTAACTTGGCATGTGAAATGGGTGTATGATAGTTAATATGTGTGCTTAAGGTGAAGTGATAAAATAATTAGGTATATGGTTTGGTTTCATTATTGAGTATAAGGGTTAAGTGCTTTAAAAGACCTTTGATGTTCGAAATGATTAAACAAATTCATTTGTTTAAATTAAGCTCAATAGCAAAGAGGAACTAGACCAGATAAGGGAAAGGAGAAAGCGAACGAATAGCCTATCCGTAACTGTTCAAAAATATCCGAGGTAAGTTTTGAGTAATTACAGTTATTAGATAATTGATGTAATGAGATAAACATGATAAATGAATTGCAAATTATTGTCTCTACTTGAATAAGGTTGTTTAATAAATAACTTGAGTTTATGGAATGTAATCGAATGGATATTAGGAGTTAAGCTAAGATAGTGAAATGGTTACGTGTTCTTGCATAAAAGTGTTGAATCGAAAGTTATATTGAAAGTGTGTTTTCGTTGTGTGCTCATACTCGAATGAAAAAAGTGAAGTACAAATGTGATATGATATGAGCCGAATTATCATGTGGGTAAATATGCTTAGCTTTCGATACATTATATATCCGGGTTAAATCCTGCAAGCATCGTGCTGGTAATGTATATCCGGGTTAAATCCCACAGGCATCGTGCTGGTAATGTATATCCGGGTTAAATCCATGAGCCGTCTTTGGTAATGTATATCCGGTTAAATCCATGAGCTTAGTCTTTGGTACTATATCCGGGCTTAAAGTTCCATAGACTTTGAGCTAGTAACCGGATTCTGGTTTTGAAACCTAGCAGGCTTAACGCCGGTGATTCGAATGAGATTACAAATTCAAATGTTCAAAGTAAACTATTATCAAATATGTATGATACATGGTAATGACCAGGTACGTATTATATACTGTTATGTGAATTGATTTCAAAGTGAGTCATTAGTATCAAACAACGATATAACTATGTGAATGATTAATATATCTTTGAATAAGAGAAATGACCTATTCGATCGATGTCTGCCATTATATGAAAATATGTGAATTAAATTAGTTGTATGAGCCATAAAGTAAAGTGAAACATGTGCTGAAAATTTGTTGTGTATTTATATTCGGCCAATAGTCTTTATGTATGGTATGCTTGTGTATATTTGGCCTAGTGATTGTAGTTAGAATACAAATTTGGTAACATTCATTGTTCGATTTAAATGACATGTTTTATTTGTTGAAATGCTTAAAACTTACTAAGCCTCGAAAGCTTACTCTATTTCTTATATCTCTGTTTTATAGATTGTTGATCTTGGCCACCGACTCGGGGATCGTCAGCAGTTCATCGTACTATCGATCTTGTTGGTACAGTTATATCTTGGTCTCGATATGGCATGTATAGGTTGGACTGTTGACAAAATATGTTTTGTAATTGTAAATGTTTTGGCCGTATGAAAATAATATTTATAACTTATAAATCTGTATGTATTCAGTTCGATTTTTGCTTTTGTTGTTAGATTATGTGATTGAAAAATTAAATGTTTAGCTTGGTAATACCTCATAGCCTAAACCGGCGATCAGACTCGGGCTAGGGGTGTTATAGACTCAAATCCCAGAACCGAAAGAGAAGAAAGATTAGTTTGGCCTAGGCTTCAAGCCAGATTATAAGCAAAGGAGGAAGAAAGTTGAGAAGCGCCAAGAGGGAAGAAGGGCGCGTCCTAATGGAAGAGAATTGGAGTGGGGGCCGATGATATTCCCTCCAATATCCCAAACCTTCATATCGGGAGGGTCACTTATAGAAGAAAGTCATCAGATTGATGCTATACACGACGAAGGATCGGAGCAAGGAAACCTTGAGGGCATTCGCCCTTACGAACCGGGAAGCTCTTTGAACAATTGGACTGCGGAGGAACTTCCTGTAGTATTTAGGAATTTTTCAGAGTAATTCTCGAAATATTCTTGTTACTCTAGGGCCTAGGAGTAATAGGATTACATTTGTGGAATGGACTTACAATCATATATTATTTTTTAATAAAACATAACTTTTATCAATTAGAACGAGTATTGTTTCATTTTTATCAACCAATATTTCGTTAAACTTTTGCAATTCTTATTCTTTCATAGCACATAAATAATCATTCTTAAATTCGTTCATTCTTGTATATTCTTTATACTCCACAGGTCCCTAAATATCAATGACATGAGCACTGATATTACAAATCCTAATTTCTCTTGCGAGCAAGACATGTGTTTAGAGGAATCTCAGGATTTTGAAGATATCCAGGATTGTGATGTGTCTCTGGATCTGTTGAGGATGGTAAAACAGGAGGAGAAACAAATCATGCCCCATGAGAAAGAGGCAATAGAGAGTGTAGCCCTAGAGGAAGGGAAAGAGGTAAAAATCGGCACGCATATTGCCAAAGACACAAAGCAAGACTGATTGAGTTGCTACATGAGTTCAAGGATATCTTCGCATGGTCCTATCTAGATATGCCAGGGTTAAATACCAATATTGTGGTGCACCGTCTCCCAATAAGACAGGATTGTAAGCTAGTCCAACAGAAGTTGCGAAGAATGAGACCAGATATAGTATTGAAGATAAAGGACGAAGTCAAAAAATAGTTTGATGCTGGATTCCTATAAGAGGTTAAGTATTCAGAATGGGTTGCCAACATTGTACCTGTCCTTAAGAAGGATGGGAAGGTACGAATGTGTGTTGATTATAGAGATCTGCACAAAGTTAGCCCAAAGGACAACTTTCCTTTACCGCACATTGATACTTTGGTGGACAATACAGGGGGATATTCGTTATTCTCCTTTATGGAGGGCTTCTCAGGGTACAATCAGATAAAGATGCATCTTGGGGACATGGATAAAACCACCTTTATAACACCGTGGGGTACCTTTTGTTACAAGGTAATGCCCTTCGGACTAAAGAATGCAGGGGCAACAAACTAAAGGGCTATGGTGACTTTATTCCACGATATGATACACAAAGAAATTGAGGTGTATGTTGATGACATGATTGCTAAATCTCGAACAGAGAGGGAACATATTAAGGTTTTGAGGAAGTTGTTCCTGAGATTAAGGAAATTTCAGTTGAAGCTTAATCCAGCAAAGTGCATCTTCGGAGCTAGGTCGGGGAAGTTATTAGGCTTTGTGGTCAGCGAAAAGGGAATAGAAGTTGACTCAGACAAAATTAGAGCCATACGAGAATTGCCCCCACCATGTACTCAGAAGGAAGTTCGAGGTTTTCTTGGAAGATTGAATTATATTACCTGGTTTATTTCACAATTAACTGAGAATGCGATCCTATATTTAGCCTCCTTAGAAAACATAACCAAGGTATTTGGGATGAGGAATGCCAGAATGCTTTTGATAAGGTTAAGCAATACTTGTTAAATGCTCCAGTGTTATCTCCGCCTAGTCTAGATAGACCATTAATTCTGTACTTATCAGTGTTTAGCAGTTCTATGGGATGTGTGCTTGGTCAACATGAAGAGTCGGGAAGGAAAGAAAAGGCCATCTACTACCTCAGCAAGAAATTCACAGAGTGTGAGATGAGGTATTCGCCAATTGAGAAGTTGTGTTGTGCCTTGATTTGGACGACTCGGAGGTTAAGATAGTACATGCTATATCATACTACTTGGCTAATTTTAAAACTTGATCCATTAAAGTATATGATGGATTCAACAGCACTAAATAGAAGAATGGCAAGGTGGCAAATATTGCTTTCAGAATTTGACATAGTCTATGTGAGTCAAGAGGCTATAAAACGGAGTGCTATAGCAGAATTTCTGGCAAGTAGAGCTCTAGAAGATTATGAGCCATTAAACTTTGATTTCCCTAATGAGGAGTTGTTGTATGTGGCAACTATTGAAAAACGTTCATAGAAGATGAACTTTGATGGAGCATCCAATGCGGTAGGAAATAGAATTGGGGCGGTTTTGTTATCCCCAAATGGGGATCATTATCCATTCACATGTAAATTGGATTTTGACTGTACAAACAATATAGCTGAGTATAAAGCATGCATCATGGGGATCCGAGCGGCTATAGAGCGAGGAATAAGAACCTTGGAAGTATATGGAGACTCTGCGTTGGTAATTTACCAGCTTAGAGGTGAATGAGAGACAAGGGATTCTAAATTGATCAATTATCGAAAGGTAGTTTTGGGGTTACTTGAGGAGTTCGATGATATCACCTTCAATTATATCCCACGAGACGAAAACCAGATGGCAGATGCTCTAGCAACCTTGGCTTCAATGATTAAAGCGAATAAAGAGGAGGAGATGAGACCCATTCAGATGAGTATCTTTGAGGCTCCAGCTCGCTGTTGTAACATTGAAGAAGAAGAAAATGATGATAGCCCTTGGTATCAGGATATATTGCGATATGTCAGAGATTGTAAATACCCAGAATAGGCAACTGAAAATGGTAAGCGAACTTTAAGGAGATTAGCCTACGACTACGTTTTGGATGGGGACATCTTGTATAAAAAAAGAAAGGATCAAGTACTATTGAGATGTGTTGACGCCGTGGAAGTTAAGTTAATCTTGGAAGAAGTTCACGAGGGTGTTTGTGGGACGCACGTTAATGGTTTCACGATGGCTAGACAAATCATGAGGTTTGGATATTATTGGTCTACTATGGAAGGGGATTGTATCAACTACGCCAAGAAATGTCATAAATGTCAGATTTATATAGACAAGATTTATGTACCACCTTCCCCTCTACATGTTATGACTTCTCCATGGCCTTTTTTTAATGTGGGGCATGGATGTCATTAGGCCAATATCACCAAAAGCTTCAAATGGGCATCGTTTTATTTTTTTGGTCATTGATTACTTCACGAAGTGGGTAGAGGTTACTTCTTATGCGAATGTTACTAAGTCGGCTGTGAGTAGATTCTTGAAGAAAGAGATCATTTGTCGGTATGGGATGCCTGAAAGGATCATATCAGACAATGCATTGAACTTGAACAACAGAACGATAGCAGAAGTTTGTAGTCAGTTCAAGATTAAGCATCACAATTCTTCTCCGTACCTCCCAAAGATGAATGGGGCAGTGGAAGCTGCTAACAAAAACATCAAGAAGATAGTGGGGAAAATGACTGAAACCTACAGAGATTGGCATGAGAAGTTACCATTTGCACTCTTAGCTTATCGAACGTCCGTCAGAACCTCTACTGGGGCAACTTCTTTCTCGTTGGTTTATGGGATGGAAGCAATGTTACCCATTGAAGTGGAAATACCGTCTCTCTGAGTCTTATCAGAGATAAAGTTGGATGAAGCTGAATGGATACAATCGCGATATGATCAGTTGGACTTGATTGAGGAAAAGAGGCTAAGGGCTATTCGTCATGGTTAGATGTATCAGAAGCGAATGATGCGAGCTTATGACAAGAAAGTTCTACCAAGAGAATTCCACAAGGGGGATCTTGTGCTGAAAAAGATCCTTCCCATTCAGAAGGACTTTAGAGGAAAATGGATACCGAATTGGGAAGGGTCGTATGTCGTGAAGAAGGCCTTCTCTGGGGGTACATTGATCTTAACGAAAATGGATGGGAAGAGTTTACCCAATCCAGTGAATTCAGACTCAGTCAAAAAGTACTTTGTCTAAGGAAGAAGAGAATCCAGGGTGACGCCTTGAGTTTTCGAACAAAAAAAAATGGAGAGGCCAAGGTGAAAACCCACAAAGGGCGCCTTGTGACCAAAGGGGTTTTGAGTTGAAAACCCAAAAGGGCAGCTCAAATTTTGAAGAGCACACAGTAATCTTGCTATATCTTATTCAACAAAGAGCGAAGCGCGTTGCATATTGGGGCATCAACAAAGTACTTTGGATCTTTTAAACACATGTTGAACTCAAGAAAGTCTTCATGGAGCTGGTGTATAGACGCTCAAGTGGCGATATCTAGGGCATCTAACTTTTGTCCTAGTTGGTACCTTTAGATTCTCTTTCTTCTCAAAGATAGGCTATCAGATTAATTTCCTTTGTATTTTTGACAAATTCATTCAAATCTAATTATTCTCAAGATTAAATCCATCTTCCATTATTCTTAAAGTATGTTGCATTAAAATAATGATAGATGAACTAAATAATTTTCACAAATGAAGTTTTGCTCATTACTCTAGAAATTTCTAGATAATACAAGAAACTAAAACAGAACAATTGTTCGAGGAATTCACGTAAGTGAGGTTTGAAAGAACTCGAGGAAATTCTCTTAGTCCAAAATGATGATTGGACAAAACAAACGGTTCGGTCCTAAGAGAGAATCATCTTACAGACATTTTGGTGGGTGATAGCATTTGAAGAATGGTACAAACCCACAGACTAAGTAGGAATGATACTTCGAGATAAACTTTAACGAAGGAATGAGTGGTGACGTCTGGAATAGGGGTCATATTCATAGGCATTTTGCATTATAACAGGTTTAATTAGGAGCATTTGACTCACTTCGATCATAGCATCCTAATCATTAGGCATGAACTCATACGATTATACAGGTTAAGTCCTTCGAGGGACAATAAAGATTAATGCACCTTAACCCCCTAAGTAGTAGGATAGCAGGCTAAAGCATAGCAGATCTAACCTTCGGATGTTTTCATATCGAAGTAGGTCCAAGATGATTTGGCATCCTTGCGTTTACAAGGAGCAGATCGAAGATATAGTAGATTTGGCTTTCACGTGTTTACGCTGAAGCAGATCCAAGATGATTTGGCGTCTCTGTATTGTCAGAGAGCATATCGAAGATAGCAGATTTGGCGTCTCTGTATTGTCAGAGAGCAGATCGAAGATAGCAGATTTGGCGTTTCTGTATTATCAGAAAGTAGATCGAAGATAGCAGATTTGGCGTCAATGTATTGTCAGGGAGCAGATCGAAGATAGCAGATTTGGCGTCTCTGTATCGTCAGGGAGCAGATCGAAGATAACAGATTTGGCGTCTCTGTATTGTCAAGGAGCAGATCGAAGATAGCAGATTTGGTGTCTCTGTATTGTCAGAGAGCAGATCGAAGATAGCAGATTTGGTGTCTCTGTATTGTCAGAGAGCAGATCGAAGATAGCAGATTTGGCGTCTCTATATTGTCAGGGAGCAGATCGAAGATAGTAGATTCGGCGTCTCTGTATTGTCAGAGAGCAGATCGAAGATAGCGGATTTGGCATCTCTGTATCGACGGGGAGCAGATCGAAGATATAGCAAATCTAACCTTCGGATTTTTTGCATCAAAGCAGATCCAAGATGATTTGACATCCTTGCGTTTACAAGGAGCAGATCGAAGACATAGCAAATTTGGCTTTCACATGTTTACGCTGAAGCGAATCTGAGATGATTTGACATCTCTGTATTGTCAGGGAACAAATCGAAGAAGCAAATTTGGCGTCTCTGTGTTCGACAGAGAGCAGATCGAAATATCAGCATGACAGTCTTAAGTTTGCAAAGTGTAGATTGAAGACAAGGATCTGATAAGACCGGGCAAATTTGGTCTGTCTATAAGTCTTTGCTCGATTCCTATTACACAGCAATGAGCAAAGAGGTGCAGCTGTAGTAGCCCAAATCTGCCCGGGCCTTAAAACCAAAAACAAAAAATAAAAAATGAATGTTTATTTATTTTAAACAGTCCATTTACAAGTCCAGATTACATTTAGCCCAATTACAGTTTATTAACCCAAATAAAACTACCCAATGCCCAATTACACCCAAGCCCGTATGCTACCCAAAATACACAAGGCCCAAGTGGCCCAAACTGTTAACGGAAGACAGAGAGGCCTAGGGTTTCAGAAACCCTAGGCGCCGCAACCATCCCAAGCGTCATGCCCTTTCGTCTCGCGCCGTTTCAGTGGGCTTCATCGGCGCCATGACTCCGGCCTCGTATCACGCCGCAATCGACACACGAATCAACGCCAGCACTCATTGTCGAGATTCTCGTTTACCTGTAAAGAAGGAAAGAAACAGCAGCAAACAAACAAAACAAATATGGAAAGAAATAAAAGATTTCTTCCCAAAATATGTAATAAGAACAGTGGCTATAAAAGCCTCCTTTGTAACCTGTAAACACACGGAGATTTTTAACAAGAAATATAAAAGCCAAATACAAACAGTTTCTTTTAGGTGAATCATCAATCTTTTATTATTTTCATTCGAAGCATATACATACATATATAAAGAGTTGGTAAACAGTTTTAAAAACAAGGAAGGAGTCTTACCTTTCAGTATAAGTGAAAAAACGAAGCTTTTCAGCTTCCGACCGCCGTAGATGGCAAAGTCGACGGTGGCGCGTGGGCGCATGCGGAGGTCCAATGACCGGAGCCATGATGGCCGATGGCCAGAGCTCTAAGAACTTCAGAGCATTTCTGGAAAATTTTTTTTTTAGAAATGTTTTAAAATGATTTTTTAAGGGTTTAATTGGCATATATAGCCTTCTAAAAACGGTGCCGTTTTGGCTTAAGTCAATAAGCCTAAAACGACACCGTTTTAAGGCCTCAGGATCCATGCGTTGGCCCAATAATCCGGAGAGGATCTGCGTGTTATTTAAAAATGGGCTAATTGTCTAATCAGCCCTTCCGCATTTTTAAAATTTACAATTCCATTTTTATTTATTTATAATTTAGTACTTACCTTTTATTTTGGTTTCAATTTAATCCTGACAGTCGTTTTAAAGCCGCATCCAGGGAACGACGTCGTTTTGGGATTAGGGCAAATTGCCCAGTGAATCCCTCGACTTTAAACGCGCATTCCAGAGAGCCCAAAATTCGTTTTTTTATTTTCTAAATTAGCCCTATAAATTTTTTTATATATTTTTTAATTTTTATAATTTATTTATTTTCAAACTATTCTACATACTATTATAAATATCATTATATATGTATAAATTTTATATTATATTTTATTATTTAATATTATAGTATTTATTATCTATTTATATTTTATTAAACATTATTATATTTATTATATTATATTACTTATTATATTATTTTATACATATTATTTTATACATCATATTATATTATATATTAGTATGTATAGTTTTAAAATTAATAGCTTATTATTAACATTATGTTTTTATTTGTAACTATTTAGAATTCATTTATATTACTACACTACTATATTATTTTTTGATACTTCATTATATATCATATATTCTTATTTTATTTATTATTATTTCTTTTGAAAATTATTAATAAATTTTTAAATATATTTACTAAATTGTCTTTGTTATATAATATATATATTTGTAAGTTTTTTTTCTCTTTTCCTTTTATTTATGTATTATTTTAAACCCCTTTTTTACCCCTCTTTTATTTTGATTATATTTTTTTTCATCATTAAAAATGATTAATTTATTTTCATATCCTTTTACCCTTATTTAATGTTATTTTGGCATGTTAACCTTATTTTTGAATTATTTATTATTATGATATCTATTGTTTTTATATATTCGCATGAAATTAATTATTTATGTTGATCTAAGTTACATTTGCATAAAATATTATCATATACATATTATGCAATTTATATTATTGTATACATTATGCTCTATGTTATATTTAGTATGTAACGATAATGCATGCATATTTTATATTATCTATGATCACATATGCATAAAATGATGACGTATATTGTGTAATTTATGCTATTACTCATCATCTTTATTATATTTGCATGGAATGTTAAAATAGGTATCATGTAGGTTAATATTGATCCTTTGTAACATGTGAAATGCATCATCACTTTAAAGAATTTTTTTTATATTTCATTTGATCCAAGAGGATTTAAAAAAAAAAAAGGATAAAGCAATGTTTTGGTATTTAGGAATTCGGAAAATAGTGCCCTAACATGCTGGGTTGCGATTTCCCGTTTGTTTAAATGCCTAAAATACCCTTCTAAACGATTTTATAAATTACGAGGTGACTTCAGTTACAAGAGTTTTAGAATATTGTGTCTTATCATGCTGGATGTGATATTCGTATTCTTTTGGAACGAAGAAATCTCAGTTTTTTTGACTCGAACTATTTTAATCTCAAAAGGGATCATATTTTTAAATACTTTCAAAATTCTAGAATTAAAAATAGAAAATTATCCAATTTGGTACCAATTTTTTGGGCGTTACGAGGGTGCTAACCCTTCTTTGTACGTAACCGACTCCCGAACCCGTTTTTTGATTTCGTAGACCAAAACAGATGATTTCAAACAAAAAGTGGTTTGAAGGTGGTTCAATCACACTTAAACTGATTGGTGGCGACTCCCATTTTTGTTTTTCATTTTTTAAAAAAGTCGAACCCGATTTTTCCAAACCCGCTTTCAAAATGGTTTCGACAATTGCTAATGGCTAAATGAGTTAAAGGTATTGGTAAGGTTGTTTTGAACTTAATATAAGTATATTCAGATGGTTGGAAATTACTTGTCATTTAGTAAAATGAATTGGTTGATTATTATGTGCATATAAGCATGTTTATTTTGAAGTTTATTATTAATGCTTGTTATTTATGTCTTGATTCATAAATGTACCACTGAGCCTATTGCTCATCATAAGGTTTGTTTTCTCCTTGCGCAGGTTCAGGTGTATCTCGAAGCCTCAAGACTTAAAGTTAGCATCCAGACTACCATTTCTGACCCAACAAAGTTTGTATATTGTGTTTCATTTTGGTAATTTTGCATGTACCTAGGGGTATTTTGGTTTGATGTTTCAAATGGATAGGTTGTCAAGTTGTGATCTTATGTAAATGTTTAGAAATCATGTTTGAATATGTTTCGAAAGTTGATTTGGAGCACTTGAGTTAAAGGCTATGAAATTCTATGTGATTTTATTGGTTTTGAAAATATGAATGATTTAAGTTAGATTGATTTGTTGATGTTAGAAATTGAGAGTTTGATGGTATTTGGAAGTACCAATTTAGCATAATTTGATTTGAATGCTTTGGTATGTGATGGATATGGTACTATGGAATGTGTTTATATATGATTTCAAGTTTTTCAAACTTGTACCAAGTTGGTTCTTGTGAAAATAGTAAGTCAAGTTGCAATGAGAAACAGAGCAAATTCCATGTGGCGACATCGTTGCTTCAAGGTCACAACAAACACCAAATAGAGAGTTACGTCGCGATGAGGAACCCCGGCGTTGCGACGTCAACCCAAAATCTTAAGATTTTTACAATTTGGTCCTATTTCAACCTTGGGTTAGCAAAAGAGATTTCATAAGCTCGTATAAGACCTGAAAATGATTATGTATCATTTTATATACTTGTTTTAGTTATATTTGAATGTTTAACAGTTTTTAATCAAATGTAATTTGACCGTAGTTGTTTTGGCAATGGATGTGACACCTTGTAACTCGGATCCAACGATTGGGTCAGGTATCGAGGTGTTACAACTACAATTTGACCATTATTATATAATCTCAAAAAGAAGTAAAAGGTTGTGTACGTCAACATTTTAATTTGAACTAACTATTTAGACTATGGTATTATAAAAGTGGAAGTTCTAAATTATGCAAAAGAAAATGGTATAAGATTAAATTTAAAATTTGAGCATATAATAGGGGCCAAAATGAAAATTTGACTAAATTTAAAATTTGAGCATATTATAAGGACCAAAACTAAACTTAGACCATTCTTTTAAAATCTGAAAAACAGCTTTGTTTGTTTATTTGGACAAGTGCCAATAAAAGAGATGGACTAAATTTAAATTTAAATTTAAAATTTAAAATCAGACATCAAAACTAAAGTTGGACTAAATTTAAAATTTCAGCAAAGATGTAAAATTGACCATTTTTTTAAATCTAAAAGAAATTTGTTTATTTGGATAGATGTTAATAAAAGAAATGGCTTCTACATTCATGTTTTAGGTTGGATTGATTATTTATTTGTGTGAAATCATTGATTATTTATTTGTGGTAAAATTATGGAATAAAAATTTGAAGGTTAATAATAGAAAGTTCAAACCGTACACTTGAAATTTAGTCTCTACTTTTATTTTCAGGAATTTAATCCCTTTACTTTTTAAATTTAAAAATTTAGGTCAAGTTGTTACCATTGTTAAAATTAATCTATTAGATTTATTGGAGTTACATTTTGAAATTATATATAGTTACTTGATAGTCATGTAATAATAAAACTAATTTTGAAAATACTGATTAGGAGTTTCTTAAAATCACACGTTTGAACTCATAATGATAAAATAAATTTTTTTGTTATTGTAATGTTCTTAAGAAAAATTGACTTCAATATTTAGATTGAAATAATTAACAATATTAACTATTTAAGCTAACTAATGACAGTATAAAGTAGAAGAACCAAATTATATATAAAAAAAATTAAAGCATATATATATATTTAATCTCAAGTTTAGCATGGTAAAAGAGTAAAACTTGAAATTTGACCATTATCTTATAATGCTAAAAAAAAAAAAAAGACAAACTCAAAAGAAATGAGAAGCTACTTATTAGTCTTAAGACTTAACTTTTAAGACATTTAAATTATATATAATTACATAATATTTTAATAAAAAATTAATAATATTAACTATTTATACTAACTAATAATACTATAAAAATATAGAAATTAAATTACGTTAAAAATTAAAATATAAAATTAAATGATAAATTTAAGCATAATAAAAAGATCAAAATTGAAATTTAATCATTAATCTATAATGCAAAAATTAAATAAAAAAAGAGAGCACCATAGCATGAGTGCCACGTTTGGATGTTTATAGATAGATAGATGAGTAGAGTGACGACATTTTATTTATCACTACACTAACACACTAAAAGAGAGACACGTTTCTTCCAATCACCGAAATTAGGCATCACGCGTGCAATCACGACACTGCATTTACAAATTTAACTTGGCTTTATTTGTGGGCGGCAGCCGACAAAATGTTTAGCTGTTTTGTCCCTTGTTGGGTTGTTTCTGAGGACTCTGTGGTCCCAATGGTTAACACAAAAACAACTGCTTTACCTTTTCTAACTCTAGTTAATAGTTCAATTAATTAATTGAGGATAACAAACATATTTTTTTAATTTAAAATTTTTTATTGAGCTATTTGATGAAATATACATCTGTAAAATAATTAAAATTAGAGACTGTAAAATAAAATAATTTTCTTTTGATATAAATAAAATATTAATTTTATTTATATTTTTTTTACAAATTTTATTTATAAAATTTTAATACTTAAAAATTGATAGGTGAAATTAGATTATATTAAATTTAAATTCATATAATATTTGTTAATACATGATTATCAAGTGATTTTTTTTATTTCGAAATATTACTTTAGTAAATTTAATTGATAATTTTAACTGTATTTATAATTGAACATAAACATTGAAACATGAAAAGTGAAGGGACTAAATAATTGAAAATAAAAGTAAATGGACTAAATTACAAATGTAAGCGAAGTACAAAGACTTGAAGTATATTTTTCTCAATTAACTATGTAAAGTAAATGTAATTTTTATTATTACCTAATTAAATTCATGTCTAATTAACTCATAACATTAAAAACAATAAAGAGTTTAATACTGATACAGATGGTATGGAGTTTAATATATGAACATCCTTACCATATAAATAGGGGCACAAGGGCCATGGGCCCCAAAAATACAAAACTGATAAAGTTAGTTCCATCATAAATAATGAAATTATAAATTAATATATAATAAAATTATACTTTAGTCACTAAAAATGAAAAAAAAAATCTTGTTAGTCCTTTAAAAATGACAAAATTATAAATTAATAAAAGATCGGGGTTCGATTCTCGCTTATGAGAATAGAGAACATTTCATGATTAGTCGTTTATCTCTTCGAAGAGCACTTATGACGAGGGATGACACCAACAGGACTCTGACACTCCCCAAATTATAAATTATTATTTTAGTCCTTTGAAGTTTTTAAAATATGAGTTAGTTTAATAGCAAAATACACTTTGGCCCTAAAAATAGAAAATTTTCAATTTAATCCCTTTAAAATTCTAAAATAAAAAACATATAAAAAGAATAAAATCATACTATAACCTCTTTAGAATATTATAATTTAGTTTTACATTTAACATTATCCCTACCCATGACAAAAGAGATTAAACACTACTAGTAATAAAGAATACGGTAATTTAAAAAAATATATGAAATTATATAAAAAAAATTATAATTAATTAATTCCTAGTCTCCTTAAAAGAAATTAGGAGCAACTCCAAAGAAAATAGAGAAAGTTTATTTTCCCTCTTGAGAAAATACCGAAAGTTAATAATAACTAACAAAGATGAAAAGCAAAATTAGAATTCAGAATTGTTGTATTGCACCTACTCATGAGGGTTTAAAAATCAAAACAATTAACCCCAGGAAAAGGCTGAGCATCCCCCATTTTCCACATTTTTCTCGGCTTTTTTTCATTTCCAACTTTCAGCGGCCGGTCATTGTTTTCTTCACCTTTAAAGCCCTAAACCATCTGCATGTCATTTCCCATGTGGATCCATAGGATTTTACAAACCCACTACGCCTTGTCTGAAAACCACCAAACCTGAGACTCCCCACGTTCTAATATTTTAAAACTATTCCTCACCTGTTCCTGTCGCCCTTATCCAATCGATCTTTTCTCTTATAAATACTTCCCTCATCAATATCTGCTTCTCCATAGCTTCAACTTTCAATATCCATTCAAAGTTCTCATAACAATTTTTCATTTTCCAGGGTTTAAATTAAATAGAAGAGTTTAGAGATGGCAGATATTGCTATGCTTGTTGCCGAGGAGTATGAAAGGAGGGTAAGGGTTTCGAGAAGCAAAGTTGGGTCGGAGCTTGAAAAGCGACATGAGATTGACTTGGTTTCTTTTGTAGCAAATTTGGGTCAGAAGGCGAAGACTAAATTTGGGCTTCCAAGGGTTGAGACTGTCAAGTTGGCTGTAGAGCCAAAAAGCCATATTGGTGTTGCAGCTTTCAATGGAGCCTTCTCTGCTTGATAACTTGTCACTTTCTTTTCTTAAAATCATTGCTCCAAAACAGCTGTAAACTAAAAATTCATTTCATTCTGACTTTTGATTTGTAAATTCTGGTGTTTTTTGGTTGAGAAGCAAACTTTCTGCTAATGGTGATATGATCCTGGGTTAACTGGGATCTTAATGTTACTGCTGCGGGCTTAATTATCTGCACTTAAAAGGATATCTGTTATGTGAGTCATTATTATTTTGAAATTACCAGGAGAGGAAAGGAGGAAAGGAAAACCAGTATATTGATGTCATTAGGCACATTAGAATTAGGTGTTACAAGTTATTTAATGATTGAAGATGGTTAATTCCTCTGTTCAAATAATTTAAGCAATGAACAAAGAGATGAAACTAGCAGAAACAAGTTTGGAGGAAGAAATATTAAAAATGATTGAAATTGTTTGATTGGATAACAAGTTTGGAGTAGTGGTAAGTCTTGGTGGATATTCTTTGATGGATAACAAAGGTATTGCCAAATATGAAATTTGTTAAAAATAATAGCAATATATTACCATAGCAAAAGCAATATGAAATGAAAATTATTTAAAAAAAAAATACGTATAGAGGAAAAGAAAATTCACTAACTTTAAATTTGAATGGTATAAGAGGAATTTTGACTGTAGAGGTTATCTTAATCAATGTCAAATAAAAGTAATGTAGTAAGATTTAAATATCTTATTGTAATCAATACCAAATAGAAAATGTTACCCTTTTATCTCTCGGCCTTCGCTTCACAGATATCTCTATTTTATCACTATATTTTATTTTTTTACAAGAATTTAAGTCATACAATTCTAACAAAATTATAAATACAGCAATCAACATGTCTCTTGAAATTGTTATATATGATCTAATTGCTCAATGAGAGGATGAATTAAAGTGATTAAATAAGAAGGATATATCAGTTCTTTCACACCTTAAGTGTACTTATCGCAGACTATAAGAGTGCGACAGGAAAATAGTTTTGCTAATAAGGGGTAATATTAAAGGCATTTACAACTTGTACTATTATCTATTTAAAAAAAAAAAAAGAATTTACCCAAAATTAATTTAAGATTAGAGACTTCAATAAAGGTGATATTTTTTTGGATGGTGGGTATGAAGTGGTTGTGATAATTGTTTATTATGTTTTATTATATGAAATTACTATTTAATTTTATGTATAAATATTAAAAATTAAAGTGTAATAATCTGTTTTAAAAGAAAAAACACACAATAAAGTGGGATGAGATATTTAACATCCATGAAGGTGATAATAATTTTCAAATTTTCAAGATTTTATGTTTATAATGGAGTAAGATGAATGATAGAGTAGAAAATACTAATTGTAGAGCGATGAAGGATTTAGTAACATTTGTTTCCGCTCTGTTCCATTAACACCCTTATTCAAGATCATGTAACCCTATTATCTATTTTAATATTAAAAACTTGTAAATTCCTAACTCAAATTGAACTAACCTAAATAAAATATTACAATCTAATTAAAAAATAAATTATGTTTAAAATTATTTAGTGTTAACTTAGCAATTAACATAAATACACCTGCCATTTGATTGATTAAAAAAAATAAGATAATAAGAATTAAAGGAAGACTGATAAGTCAGGTTGGGATCGAAAGTATTACCAAATTTATAGTTCCAAACTAAATATTTTAAGAGAAGAAACTGTATGAAATTATAATTTCATGTTATTTTTATCATTTTTTATTAAGAGAATGGTAAATCAAATTTTTCTTCCTGAAAAAATTTAGATTTTTTTAGGAGGAAAAATCTAATTTATCATTCTCCTAATGGAAAAGAATAGGAATAATGTGGAATCACAATTTTATACAATCCTTTCTCAAGGACTCAATTAAGAAACTTTTTGAGGGGTTATTTTTAAAGACACTTTGAGAGACTAAATAGAAATACACCTGATTTGATGATGATACGAAGAATAGAAGTAAATTTATAAAATTTAGTGGTCTCTCCATCTAGCTCAATGTACCAATATTGATGGGTATTGTGAAAGACTTCCCTCAACTTCTTTATGGATTTTTATTGAAAAAAATATATCTTTTAACCTTGGATTAACAATATTAAAGGAAAAGAAAGGAAGGTTAAAAAAAAGGAAAGAATGATTTATTATTTCATTTGGATAGTTAAATTTAATAAAAGAAAGTAAAATAAAATAATTTTGGTAAATCGGGAAAAAGTAAAGGATATATGATGGGTTTTTTACAAGTATGTCTTTTTTATAAAATAATTTATATAGAAGATGGAGAGAATTTTGAAAGTAAGGTGGTAGACCGTAAGTAAGAATGTGCGAGAGTTGATCCCTTCTTCAATTTCTTGGGGGTTATTTATAGGCAAGATCCAGTGTTAGGTAGAATTAACGTGACATATTCACTATCAGGCCATCATTGTGGGATGCTTGGAAATAATGTTTGTGATGGGACGAGGATGCCTGTGATAGGACATGTTGTCATTCTTTTTGAGTTGTAGTACGATGGTCTAAAAAGTCAATGGAGGTATCATTCGGAGAAGTAGGTGGCTAGCTTCTTTAGACGACTACATCCTACTTGGTCGGATAGTCAAATCGGGAGGCTGAGCTTCTATTAACCATTTGGTCTGCAGCGGGGAGGAATTATTTTATGAGCCATCCTTACTACACCATCCATGGTCCCTACCAATTAAAAATAAACACATCATATTTTTTCCACATCATATGTACAATTGGTAAGGAGAGATCATGAATGATGTGTTTATTTTTAATTGATAGAGACCATGGATAATGTGATAATGAGGGTTTATAAAATAATTTTTCTTGTAGTAGGTGGTTACTTCTAAAGTGGCCTATCGTATTGCCACGTCTCTTAAATTGGCATAGGTAAAAGAAAAAATTATTTACATCTTAAAAAATCTTTTTCTCTTTCTTTTCCCTATTGTACCCCAAATTGGGTCAAGTGAAAATTAAGTATTTTAAAAGAAAGTAAAAGATACTAAATTTCTCTCATTTTGCCTTCATAAATAAAAATACCAATCCAAACAAGGGAAAGATTTTCCCTTTCCCTTACTTTCTTTTCCTTTCTCTCTCCGTACTTCAATCCAAACATAATGCAAAAGTAAAGTTGATTTTATATATATATATATATATAAATGTTATTTGTTAAAAAAATATATTAAAAAAAACTTAAAGATGTTTTTAAAAAAAGAGTAATTTTCTAGGATAAACTACATTTATGGTCATTGAACTATTAGCAAGTGCACGTTTTAGTTTCTCAACTTCCAAAAGTTACAAAATCAACATGAAACTATTAAAAAAATTTCATTTAAGTGGTTGCACTGTTAAAATCGTCGGTGTATGACTTTCTTCATTCTCACCTTTGACACCAATTGAAAGGTGTAAATTTCCCTTCCACTTTTATAGTTCAGTTTTTTTCATGAAACATCTTTGAATGCCACCAATCTACAATCTAAAATATGAACAACTTTCTTCTTCAATCACCAACATCGGCCAATCTGAGATACTTTTTCTACTCGTCAATGGGTACTGTTTCACTGTACCAATCATTGAATTGTCACTTGAAACTTATCGGATGGACTTTAAGAAAAAATCCAGTGATTTAAATGAGAACATTCCGATAATTCAATGATTATTTTATAATTTTTTAAAATTAAATGACCAAAATATAAACTTACTAATAGTTTAATAAACTTAAGGTTTTTTTTAAAAGGATTTTATGAAGTAGTTTTTTAAGGGTCACTTTAAAAAAAAATTACACAATACTAGAATTCTATCACATATGTATGCATATGAAAACCACATACTTAAAACGCATATGCTTGTTTAAAAGTAATATCCAATACACGATGAAACAAAAATGTATTACAATATATAAAAAAAATGAAGCTTTAGTTTAGTGATAAATTTAAGATTTTAATAATCTAACAATTGATGTAGGTTCAAATCATATCAAATGCATATTTTATTTCATTTTAGTTAAAATTAAAAGATTAAAATACTCTCGAATAATATCACTTTTTTAATGATAAAAGAAGGTTAAAGCTGACATTAACTCAATCAAGAACTTAACAAATAATATAAATAAAAAGTTACTAACATTCAATAACATATATAATTTTCTAATTTTCCTCAACTAATTTGATATCCAATTAACTTTTTACAACTCATGAATTTTATTATTTGTTGAGATATATAGATAATAACATTTGAAAAAGTTTGAACATATTATACTTGTCCATAGGTCCGGTCTGAAGGCTCGCTCGAAAAGTGGAAGGGTTTGAGTAAAAATAAATGCTCAAAAAATGGACTTGAACAAAAAATAAGGCTCATTTTATAAATAGTCTAGGCTTCGAATAAACTTTTTTTGGCCCAAGCCCGGTTCGAATTTGTAAAAGAAAAAAGAAATTGCTATTTTTTTTTATTGTTTTGCCACTGCTTTTTCATTGTTTTGTTATCATTTTGTTATTATATTACTAATATTTTGTTGTTATTGTTTGAGTATTATCTAACTCTTATTTTATTATTAATTTTATTGTTATTATAGATGTATTTGCTTGCTAAGTTGCACTTATTATAGTGTTATTTAAGTATTTTTTTAATTTTTTCTATTTATCGAGGAACATTTATTTTAATATTTTTAGTGTATTTAATATATTATATTTTTAAAATTTATTTTTATATAATAAAATAATATAAAAAATTAATACGGGCGAATCAAATCGAACTTAAACTTTAACATTTTTATTCAGATTAAATTTAGACAAAATTTTATTTATTTTTTGATCTAAATTAAACTAAACTTAAAAGATGGACCTAATTTTTTTAATTCAACCGACCCGATGTTGCTATTGACAACTCTAGAGCATGTCCCGAATTCACGTTTTTCTTAGCGTTCGATTTTCAACTTTCAGCGGGCGATCATTGTTTTTCTCCGTTAAAAGCCTATGTAACTACTACATACATGTCATTCCCTAAGTCAGTCCATAGGATTTTGAAAACCGACTTTACTATATTTGCCACTATGCCCACTTACACATCCCTGAAAACCACCAACACAAGCCAATCCCCGAGTCTCCCCACGTTCTAATATTTTAAACTACTTCCCCACTTAAACCACCCACCTGTGCCTCTTACTCTTATCCATTTGGTCTTTTTCTCGTATAAATACTTCAATCATCAATGTCTTTTTCTTCATAGTTCCAATATCTATTCAAACGTCTCACACCACTTTCTTTATTCAGAGTTGAACTTAACCAATAATCAGAGAGTTATAGAGATGGCAGATATTGCTTTGCTTGTTGCTGAGGATTACGAAAGGAGGGTAAGGGTTTCGAGGAACAAGCAAGAAGAGATTGACTTGGTTTCTTGGGTAGCAAAGTTGGGCCAGAAAGTGAAGATAAAATTTGGGCAGCAAAGAATTGAGGCTATACAGTTGGCTTTTGAACCAAAGACCCAGATTGGTATTGCAGCTTTCAATGGAGCCTTCTCTGCTTGATAACTTCTCACTTTCTTTCTTTCCTTCTTTCTAAAATCATTGCTCTGAAACAGTTGTAAATTAAATAATAATAAAAAACCTTCTTTTTTTATACTAGTAAATGAAAACCCATTTCGTTTTGTCTTTGATTTGTAAATTCTGGGTTCTTTTTAAAGCATAATTTTTGCTGCTGGTGATATGATCCTGGGTTTTAACTGGGATCCCAATATTATAGATCAAATTATGAGAAATAAAGGGGAGTCCAATAATCATTTCGGATTCAATCATTATGCAAAAACAAAAATAAAAATGAGTGGAAAAATATGTTCAGGTCGAGCTTGAAAATTAATATTTTTATTCAAGTTAGGATTGATCAAAATAATATGTCCATCTTTATGTCGGTTCGAGTCTACAATGATAAAAATATATTTTATTATTGGTTGAAATCTGCCTACAGTAATTTATTTTTTGAAATTTAATCTCTTTAATTTTTAGATTTTAAAATTTAAATTTAATTATTAATGTTTTTAGTTTTTAAATTTTAAAATGTCATGTAAATAAATTTAGTAAAAATTTAATTGTATTAATAGTTGAATTTGAATTTTAAAATGTGAAAAGTAAAAATAATTTATTTTTAGAAATATAAATGTAAGGACTTAATTCCTAATTTTTTAGAACTTCAGGGACTATAGGCATATTTTACCCTTTATTAGTTTACTTGAGTCGGACTCAGAATCCGGTTCAACTTACCAAGCTAGCGCAAAATCTAGTGTATGTTTGAACTCTTACTAGTTTTCGAAGCTTGACAATTGTCTAGTATTATTTATTTTTACATTTCTTATATCATATTAAAAATCCTAGTTTCATTATAACTTTCTTATGTTTATATATTTATATTTCTTTATGAGTTTGGTATTTGATTCTGTTTGGGATTTAAAAATTAAATATTGTGAATATTGTTATACTTTGTGTAGTGAATTTCACGGGCTTTGCAGCATAAATTTTGAATTTCACATGACACTTATTGAGAGCTTAACATGTGTCTTCCAATAGAATTAACAACATCACAAATCCATAGTTAGCTCGTGAATCATTTAAACCACGCACCTTCATTAAGGTTAAATGAGGACCACGCAGAGACCCTAAATAATTAATTGCTAGGTAGTTATATCACAATCACTGCTAATGGTATTAAATCATTTTTCCACATCAATGATCTTAAGACACAGTTGAGCTTGTCCTCACTATATAAAAGGGTCATGCAAACAGCTTATAGACTCACGTAGAAACCAACTAGAAGCACTCCAAAGAACATTCCTTAAACACAACTAATATCATGGGGCTTCACCTCTTCCTCCTTCACCCAAACCACCATCTTTCTCCCTTGTTCACTTCACTGGTTAACAATCGGTGCGGTGAGCGTGAACAAGCATCTCGCATCCAGGTATAAGTGATCCTACTTGCACTGATTTTAATATCGTCAATGATCAAGTTAAAGATCCCACTGGTCATGACACGACTAAATAATAACCAAAGTAGAACAACCTAACACACAGGTTCTTTGCATGGGAACCAAAGCACAAACTCACAAAACCAAACCAACCCTCAAAATCAAAACCAACAAAATCCCTAGTAGCAAAACCCGTACCAATAGTTCTACCAATATCATGCTGGATCTGATGCCCTAAGTATAGTATATTTGTTTTTCAACTTGTAAATTTTTTTCGAGCAAATTGGTTAATAAAACAATTCATGGATTACATTAATATACTTTGTATAATTATTCTCATGTGATTTTAGCATGCAAAGCAAAATAGAAGTAAAAATTGGCTCACTAGTTGTGTAATGTTTAAACAAATACTAAACAAATATTCATACTTATATAATTAAAATATCCATATTTTTATACTAGGTTAAAATATCTCATAAGGCCTTGTACTCTTCGTAAATTTAAAATTTAGTCCATGCACTTTTATTTTTGGGTTAGTTCTACTTTTTAGATATCAAAATTCATGTTCAGCTGTTAGCCTTATTAAAAATATTTTGTTAAATTCATATTCACTATAATTGTCATTTTTTGGTTACATGAATATCAAGCATTTTTTATTTAAAAATGTGACATCAACAAAATTGACAAAAAAATTTAACAATGTTAACAATTGGACTTGATTTTCAAATCTGAAAAGTAAAGGTGCTAAGTTCTTGAAAATAAAAGTATAGGAACTAAATTCTAAATTTGTGAAGAGTACATAGACTTACGTCATATTTTAACTTTTATACTACAAAATATTTATTATTAATATATTTATAATTGTAATAAATATTTATTATTAAAATATTAATATTAAATATTTTCAATAATATATGAAAATTATTATTTAAAATTATTATTTTTAAAATTTATTATTAAAATAAATTAGGTTAATAATTTATTATTTGATTATATATAGATAATTAAATATGTATGTTTAATAATATTGAAAATTATAATATTAATATTAATATTTTATTAATTTTAAATATTTTTAAAAATAAAATTTTATTATTAATATAATAATATTAAGCTTGATTTAAGTTAATTTTTGTATAAAAATAAAATCATCCATAAAAAAGCTCGTTTTTGGAAAATGACTTACTCTTTGCAAAATGGTAAGTCATTTTACAGAAAAAATAATTTATTTTTCGTTGACCTTTAAGTCATTTTTTGTTGACCAAGCTATTTTTCATAAAACAAACCCAGGAAAATGCAGAAAACATTCTATGAGAGTCATTTTCAGTGAAATAAACGGAGCCTAAATGAGTTTATAATTAATAGATGAAAAGCTAGAACTTATTTATAAATTATTTGGGTCATAATCACATATGTCCAGTCAGTTTCTCCACTAGCTCGTTGAATCCAAAAATGAATTGCACATTAAATCAAATTAATAGAAATGGTAAAAATGGAGAAATGGGAAACATTTGGAAATGAATATGGTTTTCTCCAAAATAAAAATGACTTGGAAATGAATTTATGAGTTTCGAATTAAATGAAGTTCGAAAATGTTGTAGTAAATCAATTGAATGTAGAAATATTAAATATACTTTTTCCTAGATCCTTTTATGGTAAATTCGTCATAATTTTAACGAAATTAGAATTGAGTTGTAACACCCCTTACCCGTGTCCGACACCAGAACAAGATACAAGGCATTACTAGACTTAAACATGTACATACATGTAAAACCGGGCCATAAAATTTTAATCATATCAGAATCATTCGATCACATGCAAAATGTCTCATACACGAGCCTTCGAGGCTCTAAACATGCATTAAAAGCAGCTTAGGACTAAACCGAGAACTCACGAACATTTTTACAACACTTAGAAAATTTTCATGTTTGGAGAGTCACGCGCCTGTGTCACCAGGCCGTGTCCCTCACACGGTTGAGACACACGGCTGTATCTCATCCCATGTAGTTAACTCTTAGGCTATTTTCCAAGCCTTTTTGTCACCCTTACATGCACACTCGTATACATGGATCCAATGGCATTCAACATCCTCAATTATGACACAAACATATCATTTACCTACCAACATGCATGTGTTACAGATTCTCAAATTAAACCAAGACTAGTCATGCCATAGTTATCTTTGTGCCATTTTAATTCTAACTTATCATTAAGCATACATATTCTAGCCAAGTTATGTCTTTATAGCGTATCCACATTTCACATGCATAAAACAATATGCTTGACTAAGATATTCTACACCAATTCCATATTCAATTTAACATTATTACTATTTCTCACATTATACCATTGTACCATGGTTACCAAACTATCCATCAAACGTCCATGTTCAAGGCATTATCATTTTATTTCCATATTACACATTTAATTCATGGTCATGACTACCTCGATTGGTCATAAAACATGCATTCAACACACATGACATATTACCGGCCATGCATGGCAAACAACCATATTCACATCACAATTATCAGATATAACATGAATAACTAGATTTACAAACCATAATCAATAGCTTAATATAGGCCAATACATTTGGTCAAATTATAATAACATATGCTATAAAACTAGGTCTCTATACATGCCACTCACTTGATAATTCTAACATATGTAACAATATTCCAAATGTATTGGCTTGATAGTGTGATGCTGCCTCCGACGATCTCCAACCCCGAGCCGACCTGACAACACTAAAAGGAATGGAAATGAGGGAGTAAGCTTTACTCTTAATAAGCTCACATGAAAAATAATAAGCAATGTATTAACATGCTATGTTTCAGTTTCTCTCTATTTATTCAAAGTCCAGTTAAGTTATTTTCTCGAGTCATAGTCACTAAATTATTTATATCAAAATCTACGGGACTCCAAATTGAGAACCGCTAATTTTTCCTGAAATTAAACTCATATATCTTCTTACCATAAAATTTTTAGAATTTTTGGTCTAGCCAATAAGTACAGTTTATTCTTTAAATTTACCCCTATTTTACTATCTGACAATTCTAATCCCTCTGCACTAAAAATTAATTATCTCTTTGTACAATATTTGGATAATGTTCTTGTTTTTTCTTTCGAAAATAGACTCATTAAGGATTTTAAGCATATAACTTATAGCCTATAATTATTTTTGTACAATTTTTAATGATTTTCTCAAATCAGAACAGGGGATTCCGAAATCATTCTAAGTTTGTCTCACAAAAATTCAAATATCACAGAATAAAAAATTCATTTCATCGTTTCTTTCATGTGAAAATAGACTCAATAAGCTTTTATTTCATATCTTATTCAACTTCTAATTTGATTTCCACCATTTTTGGTGATTTTTCAAAGTCACACAACTGCTGCTGCCCAAAACTATTTTGTTGCAAATTTCACTCTTACATAATCTTACTTACTCTATTCCATCTTTTCGAAAGTTTGCTCAACTATCAAGCACATTGCTCATAAATTTTCACTCACATATACCTGCACTTATTCATCACATAGTCATATTCAATTACACTATTCATTACATGATCACATGTATTTTCACTTAGTCAACTTCCCGTTGAACTCATCGAAATAATAACAGATACTCGGTGGCCTGCACATATTACCACCCTTCTAACCGAAGCTATTTGGTGCACATAATAGCTTGCACTTAGAACTACATATGTGACCAAAACCGTCTCTTACACATAGTGGCCTGCACTTAGTACCACACATGTGATCGAAGCTATCGGGTACGCATAGTAGCCTGCACTTAGTACTAGACATATGAGCTAACCATCTGGTACACGTAGTAGCCTGCACTTAGTGCTACTCACGTGACCTAAAACCATCTTAGACACATAGTAGCCTGCACATAGTACTACACATGTGTTCTCACAATGGATCATTCGTATCTTTTCTATTCCGAAGGTCCAACCGGGAAATTCCTCACTTTTCAACATTTTACCAATTCATTCATAATCAACTTCAATTCATAATTTACATCCAGTATCTTTCAATATATAACCACATCTCATATAATAACAAAATATTATAACATTAGTAAAAACGATATGTTATTTACATACAAACTTATTCGTTTCAATGAAACATCATATTCCATCAAACTTCCAATATATTAAATCATACACTTTATGCCATAATAGTAGAGAATTACAATTCAAGTATGATATTGCATTATTATTATCATACGAACTTACCTCGACACCCAAAACAGCAAAAAGGAACCTAATCGTCGATTTTCCATTTTTCACCCGATCTAGGTTCAATCCTCTTTTTCTTGATCTATAATATCACATTTAGTCTAATTATTAGTCACATTATTTAATGTGATCCAAAAATCATATTTTGGCAAATTTATAATTTTGTCCTTAAACTTTCACATATTTGCAATTTAGTCCCTAGGCTCGTAAAATGAAATGTGTTCAATTTCTTGATTACCAAGCCTAGCCGAACCATATTCAAGCTTATGGAAGCCCAAATTTCTCATTAAAATAGATTTTTAGTTACCTATTTTACATCTTTTTCAATTTAGTCCTTTTTAGGCTTTTAAATGAAAAATCACTTTAGTAAAAGGTGTTAAACACACTCCAATTTTTATATTCTACCATTAAAATTTAAGATACTAGCATGTCATGCATGGGTAAATTTTTAAACATAAACCTTAGCTCAAAATAATTGTAGAAATGAATAGATCATGTTATCGGGATTTCAAAAATGCATAGAACGTTAAAAACGAGGCTCGGGATCACTTACTATTGAGCCTGGAAGCTTGGGAACCCTAGTCATGGCTCCTCTCTTGATTCACACAGCCATGGGAGGAAGATGGATACTAATTTGGCTTTTATTTTGTCTTTTAATTCATTTTACCCCTAAATGACTAAAATGCCCTTTTTACTATTTTTCAAAATTTTCCCATCCAAGGCCATTTTTGTCCAAATCTTTAGAACTTGGTCAAATTACTCTTTAAGGACCCCTAATTAATAATCTAATTTAATTTCATGCAAATTGCTTCTAGAACACAAGTTTTACAAATTATTCGATGTACTCCTTAAAGTCTAATTAAGCACTTTTCACATAAAATTTCCTCATGAAATTTTCACACAAGCATAGAGACATATCATAGACCTTATAATAATCATAAAATAATTATTACCATTTTGGATTTGTGGTCTCGAAATCACTATTCCGACTAGGCCCTAATTCGGGTTGAGAAAATTATTTAATCGAAAAATTAATTTATTTAAATTAATTTGAAATGTTCATTTTGAGAAATAGAAAAACGAATAACGAGTTGGATCGAATTATAAAGTCCTAGGTTAAAAGTAGGTTAAAAGTCCAAGAAGTACTTGTAATTGAATCTGATATGGGAGAGGCCCAAAAGCCCCTCATGTTTAAGGGATGGACGACAAACCCTAGTTTGTTTAACTAGGGTTGTCGCCCCCTATACTCCAATTTAGACTAGTAGTTCATTTTTCTATTTGGAATAGACTTCTAGAATTGAACAAGGGTTTTATTTTTTTCTCCTTATAAATAAATGGCACCAGTAGGGCAAAAAATAACACAACTTGAAAATATTGTTACTCTGTCAAAAAATAGTGAGAGTTTATTCTCTAAGTATTAAATATATTTTCCGGAATAACAATTCTAAAGAATTCTATTGAGAAGAGATTTTGCTCACACTAAAAGTAAAGAAAACTATTTCTGGTTCTATGTTTGATTCGAATCATTCGAGCCCACACTCGAAATAGTTTATGGTACGAGAATAGCGGAGAAGACCGTTTGGTTGAAAGCCAAGAACAAGACAAGGAATCGTCTAGTTGAAAACACAGGTGCAATTTTGGTAAAGGGTTTATTGCTATAAAGATCACAAATCGGCTCAATTTTCAAAATTTTTATTTTTTGTTGTGCAAGAAAATTATTTTCAAGCCGAATTTTTTCTAACATATCTCTCCTATGGTATTATAACCCTAAAAATTAGCACCACACCGGAGCATCACCAATAAACCAAAGGTTTCAACATCATCAGTGAAGTAGTCAACAATATCTAAACAAGCAAGAGAAAATAAGAGTTATAGAGGAGCAAATGTCTTCCCAGCAAAAGAGATATGAAGAGAAATCCCAAATGGTGTCTCCTTGTCACAATCTCAAATTTATACTTGAAGTTGTTGAAGCAAATGATTCCCCTACACTCCAATAATTTCCACATCTCCTCTAAAGATGTAGAACACGTAAACTCTTTGCTTTCAGTTGGAACACTAACCAATCTTGAGACCATATTTTAATAAGGATAAAATAAAGCTAAGAATTAAAAACAAAGAAGACCTACCAGTAGCAATTCAATAAGGGAAATAATCGAGCAAACAAATGAGAAAAAATAAGCAATAACATATGCAAATTGCATAAATTAGAAAAAAAAAAAGGTGATAAAATCCCAAAATTTTATCCCTATTTATAAGTTAAAACGAAACCTTTCAACTACTTCGAAATATATCAAGTAAGTTATCACGTGCCTACACCTGCATTGTTACTTATATGCACAAAGCTACTCCAATCGTAACATGACACATGCATTCAAATATAAAAAATAATAACGGTTACATTGGGAACCAATAAATGTGCCATAGGACACCGCACATTTCATAAATTTCATTATAAAATTTAAAAGAACGTGCTTACAAGAACCATTTATCTCGCCATAAATTTAATTAATTTAAAATTTTTGATTATTTATAAATCAAATTTCAAATTTGAAAATACTTATGCACAAAATAAGGACACCAATACAATATGTGATACTTCACCACAAGCCTCAATTATATTGCTTAAACCTTAATTATTTACACATGTATTGTAAACTTCTCATCAGGCTCATGAAGGTCACTTTATAACTTTCACTCATTTGGAGGGCAATTATTATACCCTATGTAGTGAACCTCACGGATCTTGCAATGTAACTTGTAAACCTCATAAGGTACCCATAGAGAGCTTGATATGTGTCTCCCAATAGAACTAACGACATCATGAACCCATAGTTAGCTCATGAACCGTAACTTGGTGAACCATTTAAACTATGTATCTATGCTAAGGCCAAATGAAAACCACGTGAAGACCCTGAGTAATTGATTACTAATTACCCTAACACGTTTCATTTTAAAACGTCAAATCACTGTCACTACTAAAGATATTAAATCATCTTTTTACATCAGTGATCTCAAGACACGTAATTGAACTTATTCCCACTATAAAAAAACTATGTAAACATCTTGTAGGACTCACATAGAAACCAACTAGAAGCACTCCAAAGAAACTTCCCTAAACACAGTTAATTTCTCCAAACCACCATCTTTCTCTCTTGTTCACTTCATTGGTGAACAAATATAAAACTATTGAAAAATTCTAAATTGAGACTCAAATTGTAAAATAATCGATTTTAATTTAACTAGCCGAGAAATTTTAGGAAAAAATCATTTTAAATTTTAGGATTTTATTTATAAAAAAAAAAAAAAACTAATACACACGCGCATCCACTATACCGAATGAGGTGTAGTGAACTTACAAGAGCCCAGCCCAATAGCAATACAATGCGCTTAATGAGGTTGAATTTTGTTGATTTGCTTTATTAGTTTACTTACCATAAAATTATTATATCTCCCTTCTTCTTATAAATATTTTTTATAATGATTACAATTTAATTATTTAAAATTAATATCAGATAAATATATTTTTTTTAATTCTAAAATAATTATTTAACTAAAATGAAATGTTTTGATTATTTTCAGAGGTTAACCAACATTATTGTGTCTATCCTTTTACTCATTGAGGGTTTTTTTTTTTCTTTTTTTATCAACTCTTTTGATTTTGTAGAGAAAACTATTTTAAGTAGATTTATTGATTGCTTATAAAATTTATGCACAGGTTTCTGCCTTTTCATCAAAAAAAAAATTAAATGTTGTTTGTATTTATTTTTAAAGAAGATAGAATTTGTGAAATGATGATCTATCTATATTATATAAAAAAAATTGATTAATTGAGACGAATTATTTTACATCAATTTAGTTGTAAAATTATTAAAATATCTTTATTTTAAAGGATAATTAATATTATTGTAGGGGTAATTTTATCTTTAAATATTTCTATATAATATCTATATTATATATAAAATAGTGACTGAATTAATGTCACGAACCAACTCACACCAATTTAATTATAAAATTACTAAAATACTTTTATTTTAAAGGGTAATTAATAATGTATAAAGATATTTTTTGTCTTTAAATATTTTTATTTAATATTTCAATAAAACAACTGAAATACAAGAGAAATAAATTCAAATAGGAATTCCTTCCCACTCCATCAATAATAATTTGTTAAAATATTTTAATATAAAATATTTTCATTCACTTACGTATTAATTAAATAAAATTGATTTATGCTAATAATTTATTTAAATGTAAATAAAATGATAGAGGTTATTTTGGGTATAAATTAAAAATTAAAGGTTTATTTATTTGGATGTAATAAAAGTCTAGACTAATCTATTTAAATTGATATCAAAGTAGCCATAATTGTATTGATGGATATATTGTTTTTCTACCAGAATTGACATATATTGATATCGTTCTATTCCGATGTATTATCTCAAATTTATCAATATATAATGTATGTATATAAAAAAATTATAAATATCAAATAAATAATTTTAAATATAAAATATTCATTAGTTATATAAAATACTCATTAATAAAGTCCATAAATAAAAATACATAATTTAATAAATCCAAAATTAACAAGAAAAAAAAAGTTGAACAGTGAGTGGGGATTTTATTATTATTACTATTATAGAAGTGTTGGAAAATATTAATCAATTTAAAGAACCAAGAATACAAATCGAATAGCTTGAGGTGTTTTGGAAATTGTCAAGGATATTTCACCATATAGCATATCCCTTAAAATTCAACAAATTCTTTCATTATAAAATGGGAATAAGAATCTAACAATAACTTGTAATAGAAAATACTTAGCGAACTCAATAGGAGAAGAGAAGAATGATAGATTTTTTTAAATGTGTTGAAAGTGAAAATGAACTATAATATATATATATATATATGAGTTTTATTGGCTAAAAATAGCAGAGGTATCTTGATTAAACTAGCTAAAAAATAGTTTGAATATGGTTTAAAGAATCCTGACTAAAACTAGTAAATATAGAAATTTATTTTCTTAGAATCTAAAAAATTCAGTGAAAAATTAAGTAAAAACGAAAAACAAAAAAGGGACTCAAATGTACATTACACTATTTTTTGAGCGTAATGCACAAATTCACCCTCTCAACTCCGTTCTTCGTTCTTAGTTTATTAACCAAATAAAGTATAATGGCTTATAAAAGGTCTCAAGATCTTTATTTTTAGGAACATAGGATTTGGTTATTTTGAAATATCTCAATTCTTCCAACAAAACAAAGTTGACTAGAGATTTTTCTTTGATATTCGGATGAGTAGGTTTTTTTTTCTTTTTAATGTGAAAGTATTTTCTAAAAAATTACTTTAAAGTTTAAAATATTAAAACTTAACTTTTTAGTGTAGTTTTATTTAATTGGTTTGTACATTTTAATAAGTCTTCAGCATAATATTAAATAATTAAAAATTTTATATTTTTTTAATATTATTTATACACTGGTTGGTGCATTATGTTCTAGCCGATATGATTGGAATTGGCTAAAACGAGTCAGTGCAATCAGTATGGACAAAAAAAATTTGATGCAGAAAAAGATATTACTTGTTCTTGGAACGTACACACCGACTAATATAACCCAAACCAGTGTATAACCAAGTATCATGATTGATATAGTGAGAACTAAAGATGCTCATGAGTCGGGTCAAGCCGGGCTCAACTAAAAATTTAGGCTCATTTATTAGGCCCGGGCCTAGCCTAAAAACTGGGCCTAAAATTTTACCCAAGCCCGACTCGGATAAAAATGCTAAAACCTCGGCCCGACCTTGCCCGTCCGTATTAATTTTTTATATTATTTTTATATAATTTTTAAATATATATAATACATCAAAAATACTAAAAACATTAAAATAAATATTTCCCAACAAATTGAAAATAAATTTTAAAAAATATATACACTTAAATAACACAAAGATAAATATAACTTAACCAGCAAATGCCTCTAAAATAATAACAAAATTAACAAATGCCTTTAAAATAATAACAAAATTAACAATAAAATAAGTTTTATACAATATACAAACAATAACAATAAAATAGTAGCAACATAATAGTAAAATGGTAGCAAAATAGGGAGAAAACAACAAGAAAATAATATTTAAAAAAAGAGTAGATTTTTTTGTCTTTTAGTGAATTCGGGCCGAACCGGGCCAAAAATATCTTACTTGAGGCCTGACCCATTTTTTAAATGGGCCTTATTTTTTTGTCCAAGCCCTTTTTTGGGCCTATATTTTTTCTCAAACTCTCTCACATTTTGAGCAGGCCTTTGGGCTGGGCCGAATGGCCCGACCCATGATCAGGTCTAGTGAGAACCTAGAGATTTTATTTATTAATATATATCTGCTATTGTGGAAATAAATTGAAAGAAAATATTAATTTTCTTTTATTGAGGGAGAGAGTTAAAAATGAAAAAAAATAGTTTTTATTTTTATATCTAAAAATGTTGGACAATTATGTAAATAGAGAGGATGAATTCGGATGGATGGTAGGGTGTAGTACAGTGTGTTTAGCTTATTTTTTGTCTCACGCTACAGTATAATTATAATATTTAGTCTCACCACTACTGCTATTTTTACACTAATAGCAAGTAAAGACATTGCCTATCTAAACTCACCCAGAGTCTCTTTCCTTATCTTTGTACTAATCTTTTGCAACAATTTTGATTTATTGAATACAGAAATAAAAAATTCATTTTGCATTTATTTTCCACTTGCTACTAATAAAAAGAAATATCTTTCCCTTTTTTCTTCTTCCTCTTCTTATACATAATTTTCTTGTTAAGTTGTCAGACAAGTCTGGAACAATATAAATTAATCATTTTACTATTAAATAGTTTAATTTAATTTTTATATTAATAAAAAATAATATAATATAATATTTATAGTTTAAAAAGTATATTTAAGTATTTTTATTTGCAATTCATGATAGAAAAATTAATTTAAATATAATTTTTTAATAATAAATATTAATTATATATTAAAAGTTGGTCTTATTTAACTCTTTCTATTAATATAGAAATTAAATTAATAATAAAAATTAATTTAAAATCAATTTTCATAATAAAAGGACTTAATAGTTACTTTCAACTTTTTACCACACAACTTCGAATATATATATATATATGAAGGATTAATGTATTATATGGTACGCAAATATGATATTTATGTGTTCTATTTAATATAGTAGTTATATTTAGTAAAAGTTATGTATTTTAATATTTAAAGATAAGTATGTTAATTTTTAATGTTTAATTTAGGGTTTAGGGTTGATATGATAAAAATTTACTATCAATTAATACTATTATCAATTAATTTTTATTAAATTGATTTTAAACCCCAAAAAATATCACAACCATAAGAATGTATTTGAAAAATTAAATACAAGATTAAAGAATTTCACAATTAGTATTAATTTTATACTATTATGAAAATCATTAAAATTAAAACATAATAATATTAACAATTAACTTTTATCAAAATAACTCTAAAACTCAAGTTGAACATTAATATTATATATGTAACAACCATTTTTAGTTAAATTTGAACAGTGGTTTCGGGACCACAAATCCGAAGTCAAAATATTTATTTTATTTATTTTAATGTTTACAGCATGATAATATGATTTTGTGAAAATTTCGTTAAGAAATTTTAACGTTTGAGTGCTTAATTTGATAAAAAGGATTAAATCGCGTAAAGTGTAAAACTTGAGTTCTATTAGCTAAAGGTGTCTAATAGCTATAGAACCTTAAAGTGGAGGTCCTTATGTGGTAATTAAACCATTAATATTATTAGTGGACATTTATGTGCATGGTTAAGTAGATTTTTAATGTTTTATTATAAGGTTAATTTAGTAATTTAGTAATTAAACTAATTAAAACAAAAGAAGAAAATAGGTATCATCTTCCTTAATAGATGATACCACTGAAATTTTGAAGGAGAAAACCTCCATGAAAGCTTAAGTGTTCGGCCTTCACTCTTAGCCTTGCATGTGAGTATTTTTCGTCTCATTTTTAATGATTTCTATGTTTTTGAGATCTTTGTAGCTTAATCTAGCTAGCCCAGGGACTAATTTGAAAAATTTTTAAATGTTTAGGGTTTTTCCATTGATGAATCTATGAGTATTTTGGTGTTTAATGTTAGAAAATGCATGATTGTTGTTAGATAAACAACATTTGTTAGGGGTTAAATTGTGAAATGTGTAAATTTTGTGGTTAAATTGTGAAATAAATGGAAAATATGGACTGCTAGGGACCGAATTGAAATTCGGCTAGCATGGGTTGTGTTTTAATTGCATAAATTTGTGATTTTATGAAATAAGAACTAAATTGTAAAAATGTGAAATGTTAGGGGCAAAAGTGTAAAGTAACTTTAAAGTGTATTTTGGACTAAATTGAATAGAGAGATTATTAAATAAACTAAATTTGATATTATATAAATCAAGAAAAGTGAAATACGGACTTAGATCGAGGAAAGAACAAGGTTTTGGATTAATCGACTCGTTTTGCCGTTTTTGCATCCAAGGTAAGTTCGTATGTAATAAGATTGTTATAATTGTGTTTTAAATGTTTTGATATTGCATAAATTGTAAATACGACCTTAACGACACGTTCGACGACAATTTGACAAGTGTGAAGTCTCGGTTGAACCTTAGGAATAGTTTAAGATACAAATGACATGTCATTAAGAGTTATGTGATTTGGATGCTAGTCCGTACGTCCTACCAGTGGCTGAGTTTGTAACACCCCCTAACCCTATACCGTCTTCGGTACAGGATTACAGAGTATTACCGGTCATTATAGTTCAATCGCAATTAAAATAGAAATAAAAATGGTACAGTTCATAAAGTAGATTTTAGTATCCTTTAATGGGCCCACGTCACTTAATACGTATATTAAAATCAAACCGGGATTTGAACAGAAGTTTATAAAATTTTTCGTAAAATTTCAGAAAATTTCCTTTTATGAATAGTACCACACGCTCGTGTGGCTTAGGGGACACTCCCGTGTTATTTACCCATGTATAATGCTGACTTATTACTCATGAACATACTAGTTTCACACGGCCAAGTCACACGCCCGTGTGATATTCTGTATTACAAAGTTTAGGTGCAGGGGACACACGGCCTATCAATATGCCCATGTGCAAGCCATGTGTCTCACACGGTCTGATCACACGCCCGTGTGACATGCCGTGTGGACTCAAAATGAACCTTATAGTTCAAATTTACAAACCCTGCATACCTCAAATACCAAGAAAATTTAAATACCATCTTTCAGCCAGTCCATAATATGATTAAACATATGTAATACATATTTATTATACTAATTTAGCAATCCAACATTAGTATATTATCAACTGTTAAATAAAATAACTTCAAATTTATACTTAAGAATCATTCAAATTAATTCAAAATGAACCATGTTATATCATTCACTTTACATCTATGAGCTAACTATTAACATTCCTCACTAACTTCTCTTTTTTTAGAATAACATAAAAAACAACCTAGGTACATGCCATTCCTAAGGATAAGATACATCACCAAGTATTTGAGTTCGGGAGTTGCCTTGGATGCTGAGATGTTAGTCACTTCGTACCTAACCTGCGCACGGAAACAAACCATACGTTGAGTATACACTCAGTGGTATTTCTATAAACCAATACTTAACATGCATTTGAAACATAACTATAAATTCTAACAATAAGAACTTTATAAATTATCATTCAATTATCCTCATATCACAGTAACGCTTATCAATAAAATCGTATTCAATAAGAACATACAGTAACAACAGTATCTTTCAGTGTTCAGTACAGTACCTTACCCCTATTAATATAACTCGGACCTGGACAGATACGCAAATCCAATCCATACACTAAGATATTTTACAGTGTTTCATCGGCCAGAGTCGGAATACACCGTAACATTAACAGTAACAGTAGCAGTAGCGGTACACAGAGTACTTCATCGGAACAAATCTGGAACAATAACAGTAACAGTAAGACGACACTTATAGTGTCTTATCGACACAAATTCGGAATATCCCTAAACATTTCCAATCCTATGGCATGCCAACTATATCCGACTAGCCCGACACTGTTAATAGGATTTCCGGTTCCCTTTCTTAATTCATCATCAACAGTCAAAATGCATTTCAATTCAACTATTCATAAGTCAACATAATACCACAATATCAATACTTACCTTAATTTCAATAGCCATACATAATATCAATCACATGTATCAAAATTATTATTAAGTTTGGTTATAGTAATACAAACCAAAATTCTCGAATCTACTCGATATCTCTGTCCACTTTCTCTTTCCCCTTCTTCAATGATGTTTCCGATGCTACGTTAGCTACAGAAAAATTAACATTTAAAATTATTAATACATATCATTAAATAACACACTTTTCTATTTTCCATGCAACTTTTACTTAAATTCCAATTTAATCCTTCCACCATAACCATTCTTTCTCTTCAAATAAATCCTATATTATCACTCAATTATCACTTTAAACCATTCCAACTCTTAAGTTTTATAACATAAAACATTAATTATAGAATCCTCTCAATTCAATCCCTACTATTACAAAACTTATATTTTCTTTTACAATTTAATCCTTCTCCCACTTCTAACTTGATTTCTATCATTTTATCTCATAATTCATCTATATGTTCAACTTAATTAACATCTAAAAATTCACTAACTTTCTAAATTTCAACATAATTCAAGTGGGGTTTTGTTCTAGGATTCCAAAAAATCAAAATTACAAGAAAATGGACTAAATTGACTTATCAATTAAGCTTCAAACCTCAAAACCCTATTTTTCATTTCTTTTTCTTTCCCTTTTTTCTTTCTTTCTTTCCTTGTTCTGTTCTGTTTCGTTTTCATTCTTTCTTTTATTTCTTTTTTCTATTTCTTTATTCTATTTCTTTTATTTACTTTAATTATTATATTATATTATTATAATAACATATTATATATATTAAATATCTTATACTTAAAATATAAGTAAATACATATATATTTTACATTTGTATAAATACAATTATTACAAATGTATTAACTTATGCCACACATTTGTCCCTTTTTTGGTTTATTTACTAATTTAGTCCCTTCACTTTTCTTTATTCTTTAATTAAACTTTTACCCTATATTCAATCTAGTCATTTCACTAAATTAGCCTTAATTCAAGCTAATTCACTTAGCCAAAAATCTAATTAATCACACTACTTAACTTCGTAAATATTTCTATTAAATATTTAGGAATCTAATTTTTAGAATCGGAGACCCAAAAGCTCACTTTTTCGATACTCGTAAACTTTGGGTCATTACAGAGTTATCCGGCATGTGTTGCGGATACTCGTTAGCTTGTGTGAGCAACACGTGTAGCTTCGTCATGACCGTCAGCTTGTGTGAGCAGACCCCGTTGATTGCTCTAGTGTGATTATTATATGTGATACGAGATTGAGATAGCTTCGGCTATGTATGTGGCACTTAGGGTACGAGATTCCCGAGTATCCGATAGTATTCTGAATGGTTCAACGGGTATGTCAAAGAAGTGAATAAGTATGAGTTTTTACGGGATGTTACAGGTATGTACATGAACTGAGCAATACTTTGAAATATGGAAAATTATGAAAGTTACATCTAGCTTTGTGAATGCAAATGTGGTAGGTTGGTGATTCATTATAGGATATGTTATATTATATTTTGTTTGCTAAATTTGAGCATATATGATAAGTTGATTTAAATGTTATACGTGTAACATCCCAAACCCGGCCTAAAAATCTAGACCGAATTCAGAATGCTACATTGATCACCGAAGTGATCGTGAGAAAATTCTACAAAAAAACACCCTTTATTACTTAAGATCATTTTCGAAAAACTTTATTCCATTTTCCTAAAACATATATTTTATTACGAATCCAAAAACATATAATGTTTAAAATTCTATCCGCAAGTTTAATAGAATAACTGCACGAATAAAAGTTTAAAACGGAAATTATACCACAGTCTTATAAAACTTTATAGTTTAACTTAAACCAAATAGCAATTAAAAACCAAAATAAAACTTACAGTTTATTTCCTCCAAAACTGTCTGAGACCTTCGTGTATTAAGCCCATCAATAGAATCCAGAAATGTACTTGAAAGGGGAAATAGAATAGGGGATGAGCTACTCGAGCTCAGTCTGAAATCAAACCAATTAAACTACAGAAGCAGAAATAGGGAACCAGAAGCAGTTAAGAAGCAGAACATACTTACAGACAGATGACAGTTGAGCGAATTCGCTCAAAATCAAACACACACCATATGTACTTTACAGTCATATGGGTCAATCAGACACACACAGTTTCACGTACCATTCAGACACAATAGCAGTAATCCTCAAACAGTCATAGTAACTATCTAGTCAGATAGTCACAGTCAAAGCCTACAAAATTCTCATAGGTACAAGTGCCTTTCAGTCGAACAGTCAATCGGACATTTCAATCAAACAGTCAATCATAATTTCAGTCGAACGGTCAATATAATGCATACTAATGCAATTGAGTTAAGAAAAACTCACCCATCTAGCCAACACACCTCTTCGTCCCCCATCACTCCTCATAAGAGCTTTAAGCTCATCCCACCAATCACTCCACTCAGGACCTCGTAAGGCCTATCCAACCCTGTACTATCAAACTGATGTCATCCCGGGTAGCCCGACAACAATGGCTATCAGGACTCTCCACGACCCTCTGGGTATGGGGACTAATATTATGTAGATAGACTACTAGTCACATATATTACGCAGCAAAGCTAGCGTATAAGCTGTATTATGCAATGCGGTAAACCGTAGTACAGACATGCAGTTAGAACTACCAGATCAGATAATAGTACATAGCGTAGCTACCGTACATGCAGTACAGTGCAATGTGGTAAACTGCTATACCGTTAGGTTGCAGTAAAACTGTCAATTCAGTCAATGGTACGCAGCAGTACTGACATATGTACTGTACGGTGCAATTCGATAGTCCGCAATACAGTCAAATTGTCCACGACCCTCAGGGTATTGGGACCGCCCATGACCTTTTGGGTAATAAGTCTACCAGTCACCAACAGATCAGCTGCTAGTTTCGTAAATTTTCATTCTCTTCAACATACCGCCCAAAATAGTTCATGCATATGTAAGTATGTATATAGTCAGATGTACCCAATCAGAATACCAGTCTCAAATAATCAGAAACAGACATTCACATCCAATTAGTCAATTGCAGAATCATACATGTGCACAAACATAACTCGAATTCAGTATCAAGCTTATCACACAACCAATCACAAATGACAAACATATCAAGCCCAGATTAGAGTCATAATTACCCTCAGTAAGTCTTAGTCGAGGGTTGAAACACACAGAGTCACGATTGCATTTACATCTGTCCTAAAACCAAAATCTAGTGAAATAGGGCCACACGCCCGTGTGCCCCAGCCGTGTGGAACAGTCCAATCCGTGTAGGGGTCTAAACGCCCGTGTGAAGGGTAGCACACAGCCGTGTGATGGAGGTACATGCCCGTGTGAAGTAAGGACACGGCCGTGTGAATAGGCCGTGCAAACTCACTGTCTAAAATCACTAAAATAAAATACAGGGAAGACGCGACTGTGTGAGGGTCTCACACGCCCGTGTGCTAACCAGACACGGTCGTGTGTTCCGAAACACATGCCTGTGTGGGATCCCTAAATCCCCAAATCAGCCACACGATCACGTGGCTAGGCTGTGTAACTCCAAATCTCAAATCCCTAATTCCCAAACTCACATGCTAGTGTGCCCAAGAGACATGGCCGTGTAAATTCTGACAAAATCCCCAAATCAGCCACACAGCCGTATGGCCAGGCCGTGTGGCGCCCAATTTGGCCCGGAACCCTAGTGTCTAAATCTACACGGCCATGTGCCTCGGCACACGCCCGTGTGGACATCGAAGAGGCCATGAAGCCTCCTAGATCAGTCTCAAAAGCTTCGTTTAAGCCACCGTAATAGTCCCTAACCTTTGCCTTATCAAAGTACATCAGAAAGTGACGATTTCCCATCACTTCGATCGACTAAAAACCCAAAACTAACGGGTTAGCATACAACTAAGAAAAGTCGAACAGAGAGTTTGCAAATTAAATAAACAAATAGAAATAGCGTAGCTACTGTTTGAATCCCACACCTGTTTCAACGATGAAGCAATCGACAAAGGAGCGTAAATTTCTGAAGCCAAAAGCCAAAACTATTTTTTTTTAGAAATATTTAGAAAATAGAAGAAAGGTAAAAAGCGAAGAAGAAGAAGAAGAAGAAGAAGAAGAAGAAGAAGAAGAATAAGAAGAAGAAGAAGAAGAAGAAGAAGAAGAAAATGAATCAGAACGAGAAAAATAACCTTACTAAATTAAATAAAAAAGAAACAGATTTTTATTAACAAATAACTTAATTAACTATAAATTATTTACTTATTAAAACAAAATTCAACGATGAAGCAATCGACAAAGGAGCGTAAATTTCTGAAGCCAAAAGCCAAAACTATTTTTTTTTTAGAAATATTTAGAAAATAGAAGAAGAAGAAGAAGAAGAAGAAGAAGAAGAAGAAGAAGAAGAAGAAGAAGAAGAAGAAGAAGAAGAAGAAGAAGAAGAAGAAGAAGAAAATGAATCAGAACGAGAAAAATAACCTTACTAAATTAAATAAAAAAGAAACAGATTTTTATTAACAAATAACTTAATTAACTATAAATTATTTACTTATTAAAACAAAATTCATAAAGTCTCACTAAAAAGCGCACACCAAGACTCGAACTCAGATCCCTGAAGCAGGCTAGCACTCACTAAGCCACCAGACCAGCAAGCCTATTCTGTCACTAAGTTACACTACCAAACACAAGTGTGCAACCTCCTCACTGAACCTATGCTTAAAACCCAAAACTTCTAGGCCCAAATTCGAGGCATTACAATACGAACTTACTAAGCTTTATAGCTTACTTTGGTTATATTTTCTGTGTTTTATAGTGAAATCAAAGCTAGCTCGGATTCGGGATTGTCAGAGACTTTATCACACTAGCCAACTATCACATTGATTGTAACAACCCATTTTTAAGAGAAATCAGAACAGTGGTTTCAGGACCACAAATCTGATCCAAAAATAAAGTTTATTTTTATTTTATTATATGGTCCATATTATGATAGAAATGTCGTGTGAAAATTTTGATACGAAAATTTTATCCATTAAATGTTTAATTACGAGAAGAACTAAATCGCATAAAATGCGAAAGTCAAATTCTAGTAGCTATAAAGATTAAATAGCTATGGAATTCAAAACTAAATGTCCTTATATGGTAATTATACCATTAAATAAAAATATGTAGATTTTTTGTGACTCATCCATGAAAAAATTAGAAAAGAGTAGGAACTAAATTGGAAATTGAAATAATTAATTAATTAAAAAGATGATAAAATATATCATCTTATTATTTTGTCATCTTCAACCACAAAATTATATGGAAACCCTAGGAAAGAGAAGAAACTTTCAAGGCTTAATTGGGTAAGTTTCCTTGTCCTGTTTTTAGTAATTTTGACATTTCAAAACCGGGATAGTTTATCTATTTGGGGGATTATTTTGAAATGTTATCAAGGTATGAAATTTGGGTCATGGACGAATATGCTAAAAAATAGAAACTTATGGTAGAAAACGAAAGGCTGTTGATAGATAAACAACTTTTACAAAGTGATTTTTTATAAAAACATGATTTAGGGACTAAAATGTAGACTTGTAAAATTGAAGAAAAATGCTAAATTTTTATGAATAAATGTGCTGTAAATTTTGTAATACGATTTTGGTTAGGCTTGGAATAAGGATTAAATTGCATAAGTTTAATTTTCTGAGCCTATGGATAAAATTGGAATTTATGGAAAAGTTGGAGACAAAATAGTCATTTTGCCTAGGATGTAAATTGAGACCAAATGAGTATGAAATATGAGGAATTGATGATTAAAGCTATTTATATAGATCCGAACAACATAAATTCAAGGTTAGATCGAGGAAAAAAAAGGTTTTGGAATAGTAGATTACTTACGCGAACAAGTGCCAAGGTAAATTTGTGTAACTTAATTGAGCATGTAATTATGTTAATTGAATATTGTGTTTGTATGTAATGTGACTTATATTGATATGTAATTCTTGAATGCTATAATGGAAATTTTAATAAATGCTTGAAATAGTGAAAAAAGGGTAAGTCCTAATTGAATATTGAATTCCGATTAATACATGTGCTTTCCAAAAACGGATGAGGTCTTGCATTTGTTACAGACGGGATTAAGCTCGGATGAGTAATCCTAATAACCTCATTATAGAAAAGATTTATACTGGACGGGTAATCCTGATATAATACCTCTCGAGTATACGTTATGATTAGGGTTTAGCCTGAACTGGTAATCCTAATTGAGTTTCTCTGAGCATACATTATATATAAAGGATTTAGCCTGGACTGGTAATCCTGTTATATGATATATGGCTCGAGAGTGTGTTCTTTAGTTAAGTGCCCTAATGGGTACTCTTGAATAAGAATTGACGGATTATTGAATTGTACACCTCGAGTGTACTACTTGAGCATCCATTGGAATTTCAATGATTCAACGGACATGAAACCTCTTGGTATTTTAGGAGAATTATAGAATGAAATGAATGATATTTTGAAGGAAAATTGTATGAAGAGCTCATCTATGTTTACTTAATTGATATGAAGATTTTGGTGACTAACATGTTTGATTGAATGCATGTGTTTAGGCAAATTTTGCTAATGGATGGAAAATATGATATTGTATGCTTAGATTTAATAAACAGGATTAGTAAGTTTAGTTTTTATTATACGAACTTACTAAACATGTAATGCTTACTCCGTTTTATTTTCCCTATCTTATAGTGCTCGGAAGCTCGCGAAGGTTAGAGATCATTAGAGCATCGTCACACTATCAACTAGCTTATTTTGGGTATACTTAGTAAAATCATTTTGGTATAATGGCATGTATAGGTCAACTTGACCATTAGTGGCTTGATAATGATGTTTTGTAACCTGGCTATTGGAATGGCTAGTAATAGTTGTTTTGATATACTTGTATTGTCATGCTATGGTAGCTATATATATATGTTTAACATATGGAATATACCAAGGTAAGATTATACCAAGGTAATATTATAAACATATATGCAAGCAATGATATACCTTGTTGAATGATGGAATTTGCTTAATTTGAATGTTTGAATTGGTTAGTATTTGGATGTGAGTTTAAGTACAGGTCATGGGTGTGACTTTGGGTGAGAAATGAAGCCAGAAATGGCTTTGTTTTACCCACACGGGTGTGTGTGTCTAAATTGTGTGTGACACACGGTCGAGTACATAGGCATGTAGTTAGGTCGTGTGTCCCTTGCACCTTAATCTTGAGAAACAGAATACTCAGAATTGAGCACACGAGTAGAGACACAGGCGTGTGTCTTAGTCATATGTGCTACATAGCCTAGAAGACGGGCATATGTCTTGGTCGTGTCTTTGCCGTATGAAACCTGCACCTAATTTCGAATTAAATTAATTAACCATATGGCCTAGCACACAAGCGTGTGGCATGGTCGTGTGCATAAATCAGAGAGTTACACGGGGTCGAACACGGCCTCTAGCACAGGCGTATGACCCCTACACCTCGAAATTTTTTTAAAAATTCGCGAAAACAATTCTTAGAGTTCCCGATTAAGTCCCGACTCAATTCTAATGCTTCTATTGAGCCTCAAGAGTCTAATTAAGAGACGTTTTAGATGATCTCGGTTAATGATTAGTAATTTATGAGAATTCTTTGTAGAATGTTTTGAAAGATTTGTTAATGCTCTGAAACCTATTTTGACGATAGGTACGGGTAAGGGGTGTTACATTTAGTGATATCAGAGCTACGATTTAGCTGATTATCAGATTTAACGTAGCAAACACGAGTTTAGTTATACATGCCATTATATAATTCATGATAGTGTGATGACTCTTGATCATTTTAAATGTGTATTTCACATAGTAATGTCATCCAACCGAGCTAGAGCTGAATCCGAGGAAGCTGAGAGCAATGCTTCAGCTTCAGTTCAAAGAGTTGCGTCTGCGTTTGGTAGTGAAAGGCCTGTGTCTAAGGGCCGAGGTGAGGTGGTAAAATAGACCTTCTTTCAATTAATGAATGAGTGGTTTACCAAGTACTTAAGAACAAACTCTATTGTACAACGACCTCCCCTACCTGCTCCCAATCGGTTCTTGAGATACCACAGGGTGCTAAACCTGCTAGAACAAGTAAGCCTTTGATAGATAAAATCTATAAGCATAGGGCAGAATAATTTAGAGCTACCGCAGATGATGATCCGGAAAGGGCTGAGTTTTGGCTAGAAAATACTATTCAGGTTTTTGATGAATTATCCTGTACACCTACCGAATGTTTGAAATGTGCAGTATCTCTACTGAAAGATACAGCTTATTATCGATGGAATACCATAACTTCAGTGGTACAGGGAGAAAATGTTACATGGGAATTCTTTCAGGCTGAATTCAGAAAGAAATATGTTAGTCAGAGATACATGGATCAGAAAAAGAAAGAATTTTTAAAACTCAAGCAGGCAAATATGACTGTGTCTGAGTATGAACGAGAATTTATTCGGTTGAGCAAATATGCTAGAGAATGGGTTCTAACCAAGGCTGAGATGTGTAAATGTTTTGAAGAGGGTTTAAATAAAGATATCAAGTTATTGATAAGAATTCTCGAAATAAGGGAATTTGTGGTGCTAGCCGGTCGAGCACACAAAGCTGAGAAATTGAGTAAAGAAAAGAAACAAGATGAAAGAAAGGCTCGGGTTTCTGGAAAAAAGAACTATGAGTAAGTTACAATCATTTGCTTCTAAGAAATTAAAGAAGTATTATGATCGTGTTACCACCTCTACGGGATATTTTAGAAGAAAGCGGGGCTCTCAACGTTCTAACTCAAGGTCTTCATCTCCATCTGTGACCAGTGTGAGTAGCGTTGGTAATCCTAAATCGAAATGTAAACATTGTAACAAATTTCATCATGGGAAATGTCGGTATAAAAGTGGAGCTTGTTTTGGATGTGGTTCACTTGACCATTTTCTCAAAGATTGTCCATAAAAAGTTGAAAAAGAGATAAAACTAGCTCCAAAGCCTAGTAATCCTATCTCGAGAGGCAGACCATCCCTTCATCGCGAAAATTTTAGTGGTAGTCGAGGTACTACCAGGGATACAGTAGTTAGATCTGAGGCACAAGCACCTGCGTGAACATATGCTATTCGTGCTAAAACAGATGCCTCTGTACCAAACGTCATTACTGACACATTTTCTCTACTTGATACTGATGTTACTACATTGATTGATCCTGGTTCCACACATTCATACATATGCACGAACTTAGTGACTGTTAAAAATTTACCTGTTGAATTCACTGAATTTGTGGTTAAAGTTTCAAACCCCTTGAGCCAGTGTGTTATGGTGGATAAAGTTTGTAAGAACTGTCTGTTGATGGTAAAAGGTTATTGCTTTCTGGCTAAATTGATGTTATTGTCATTTGATGAATTTGATGTGATCTTGGGAATGGATTGGTTAACCCAATATGATACAGTTGTGAATTGTAAATAGAAATATATTGTATTGAAATGTGAGAGTGGTAAATTACTTTATGTTGAATATGATAAACTGGATGGATTACCTAATGTAATTTTAGCAATATCAGCACAAAAATATGTCAAAAGGGGTTATGATGCTTACCTTGCATATATGCTGGATATTAAAGTATCTGAGTCAAAGATTCAATCAATGCCAGTTGAAGTGAATTCCCTAATGTATTCCTAGAAGAATTACCTGGTTTACCATCGGATAGAGAAGTGGAATTCTCTATAGATCTTGTTTCAGGAACAACACCTATATCTATAGCACCTTATAGAATGGCTCCTACTGAATTGAAAGAGTTAAAAGTATAGTTGTAAGAATTGATTGACAGAGGTTTTGCTCGACCTAGTTTCTCACTTTGAGGTGCGTCAGTTTTGTTTGTAAAGAAGAAAGATGGATCGTTGATGCTATGCATTGATTACAGACAGCTCAACAAGGTTACGATAAAGAAAAAGTATCCATTGCCTCGTATTGATGACTTGTTTGACCAGTTAAAGTGTGCCACTGTATTGTCAAAGATTGATCTTCGTGTTGGTTATTATCAATTACGAGTAAAAGATTCAGATGTGCCAAAGATAGCTTTTAGAACCAGGTATAGACACTATGAGTTTCTTGTGATGCCATTCGACTTGACAAATGCACCTGTAGTGTTTATGGATCTGATGAACAGAATTTTCAGCCCGTATTTGGACAGATTTGTGGTGGTATTTATAGATGATATTTTGGTTTACTCTTGAGATGAAAACGAACATGCTGGGCATTTGAGAATAGTGTTGCAAATCCTACGAGAGAAACAATTGTACACCAAATTCAATAAATTTGAATTTTGGCTACGGGAAGTTAGTTTTCTCGAACATATAGTATCTGCTGAAGGTGTCAAAGTAGACCTGAATAAAATTTCATCCATTGTTAATTGGAAACCACTGAAGCATGTTTCTAAAGGTTAAAGTTTTCTGGGACTAGCTGGTTACTATCGGAGTTTTGTAAAAAGTTTTTCAATGATAACTTCTCCGATGACTCGTTTGCTACAGAAAGATATAAAGTTTGAGTGGACTGACAAATGCCAGCAGAGTTTTGACAGATTAAAAGCTTTATTGACAGAAGCACCAGTGTTTGTTTTGCCAGAATCGGTTAAGAAATTTATAGTCTACAGTGATGCGTCATTAAACGGTTTAGGCTGTGTTTTGATGTAAAAAGGTAAAATAGTAGCCTATGCTTCAAGACAGCTAAAACCACATAAAAAAACTACCCGGCACATGATTTTGAATTGGCAGCCATTGTGTTCACATTGAAAATTTAGCAACATTACTTGTTTGGTGAAAAATGTCACATATTCACTGATCATAAAAGTCTAAAATATTTGATGTCACAGAAAGATTTGAATTTGAGACAGCGCAGATAACTTGAATTACTAAAAGTTTATGATCTTGTTATTGAATTACTGAAAGTTTATGCCTTAAACTTGGGTCATGGACGAATATGCTGAAAATTAGAAATTTATGGTAGAAAACGAAAGGCTGTTGATAGATAAACAACTTTTACAAAGTGATTTTTGATGAAAACATGATTTAGGGATTAAAATGTAAACTTGTGAAATTGAAGAAAAATGCTAAATTTTTATGAATACATGTGCTGCAAATTTTGTAATTGGATTTTGGTTAGGCTTTGAATAGGGAGTAAGTTGCATAAGTTTTATTTTTCGAGTCTAGGGACAATTAGAATTTAAGGAAAAGTTAAGGGCAAAATGGTAATTTTTTATAGGACGTAAATTGAGTCCAAATGAGTATGAAATATGAGGAATTGATGATTAAAGCTATTTATATAGATCTGGACAACACAAGTTCGAGGTTAGATCGAGAAAAAGAAAATGTTTCAGATTAGTAGATTACTTACGCGAACAAGTGTCGAAGTAAGTTCGTGTAACTTAATCAAGCATGTAATTATGTTAATTGAATGTTGTGTTTGTATGTAATGTGACTTATATTGAAATGTAATTCTTGAATGCTATAATGAAAATTTTAATACATGCTTGAAATGGTGAAAAAGGGGTAAGTCCTAATTGAATATTGAATTCCGATGAATACATGTGCTATCCCAAAATGGATGAGGTCTTGCATTTGTTGCGGACGGGATTTAACTCGGATGAGTAATCCTAATAAACTTATTATAGAAAGGATTTATCCTACACAGGTAATCCTGATATAATACCTCTCGAGTATGCATTATGATTAGGGTTTAGCCTGGACTAGTAATCCTAATTAAGTTTCTCTGAGCATACGTTACATATAAAGGATTTAGCCTAGATTGGTAATCCTGTTATACGATATGTGGCTCGAGAGTGTGTTCTTTAGTTAAGTGCCCTAATGGGTACTCTTGAATAAGAATTGACAGATTATTAAATCATACACCTTGAGTGTACTACTTAAGCATCCATTGGAATTTTAATGATTCAACGGACACGAAACCTCTTAGTATGATAAGAGAATTATGGAATGAAATGAATGATATTTTGAAGGAAATTTGTATAAAGAGCTCACCTATGTTTACTTGATTGATATGAAGATTTTGGTGACTAACATGTTTGATTGAATGCATGTGTTTAGGCAAATTTTGCTAATGGATGGAAAATATGATATTGTGTGCTTAGATTTAATAAACGGGATTGGTAAGTTTAGTTTTCGTTATATGAACTTATTAAGCATCTAATGCTTACTCCATTTTATTTCCCCTGTCTTATAGTGCTCGAAAGCTCGCAAAGGTTGGAGATCATTGGAGCATCGTCACACTATCAACTAGCTTATTTTGGGTATACTTAGTAAAATTATTTTGGTATAAAGGCATGTATAGGTCAACTTGACCATTAGTGGCTTGATAATGATGTTTTGTAACCTGGCCATTGGAATGGCTAATAATGGTTGTTTTGATATACTTGTATTGTCATGCTATGGTAGCTATATATATATATGTATATATATGTTAAGTAGTTGATCAAATTATGTCTAACATATGGAATATACCAAGGTAAGATTATAAACATGTATGCAAGCAATGATATGCCTTGTTGAATGATGGAATTTGCTTAATTTGAATGCTTGAATTGGTTAGTATTTGGATGTGAGTTTAAGTGCAGGTCATGGGTGTGACTTTGAGTGAGAAATGAAGCCAGAAATGGCTTTATTTTGTCCACACAGGTAGACACACGGGCGTGTGTCTAAATCGTGTGTGACATACGGCCGGGTACATGGGCGTATAGTTAGGCCACATGTCCCCTGCACCTTAATTTTGAGAAACAAAATGCTCAAAATTGAGCACACGAGCAGAGGCACAAGCGTGTGTCTCAGCCGTGTGTGCTACACGGCCAAAAACACGGGCGTGTGTCTTGGCCGTGTAAAACTTGCACCTAATTTTGAATAGATTTAATTAACCACACGGCTTAGCACACGGGCGTGTGGCATGGCCATGTGCATAAGTCAGGGAGTTACACAGGGTCAAACATGGCCTCTAGTACGGGCGTGTTCCAGGGTCACACGGGCGTGTCCGTTGGACCACACGGGCATATGTACCGTACACCTCGAAATTTTTTTGAAAATTTACGAAAAAATTTTTTAGAGGTCCCAATTAAGTCCTAACACGATTCTAATACTCGTATTAGGCCTTGATGGTCCAATTAAGAGATGTTTTAGGTGATCTCGGTTAATAAATAGTAATTTACAGAAATTATTTGTAAAATATTTTGAAAGTTTCAGTAATGCTCTGAAACCTTATTTCGATTACGAATACGGGTTAGGAGTGTTATATTTAATGATATCAGAGCTACGATTTAGTCGATTCTCAAATTTAACGTAGCAAACACGAGTTTAGTTATACATGCCATTATATAATTCGTGATAGTGTGATGACTCCTGATCATTTTAAATGTGTATTTCATATAGTAATGTTATCTAACCGAGCTAGTGTTGAATCCGAGAAAGCTGAGAGCAATGCTTCAGTTTCAGTTTAAAAAGTTGCGTCTACATCTGGTAGTGAAAAGCCCATGTCTGAGGGCCGAGGTGAGGAGGCAAAACAGGTCTTCTATCAGATGATGAATTAGTGGTTTACGGAGTTTGTTCGAATAAATTTGGTTGCTCAACAACCTCCATCCCCACTTAATCCCCAATTGGTTCCCGTAGCTCCTTAAGGTGTAGAGTTTTTACAATTGAATAAGTCGCCAGTTGATAAGATTCGAAAACACGAAGCTGATGAATTTAGAGCTAATATTGACGACGATCCCAAGAGAGCCGAGTTTTGGCTTGAAACCACTATTAGAGTATTTGATGAACTTTCTTGCACCTCGACTAAGTGTATAAAATGTGTTGTATCACTTCTAAGGGACGCAACTTATCAGTGGTAGAATACCCTAGTATCAGTGGTGCCGAGGGAAAGAGTTACCTGAGAATTCTTTCAAGTTGAGTTCAAAAAGAAATACATTAGACAACGGTTCATTGATCAAACGCTAAAAGAGTTTCTTGAACTAAAACAGGGTCATATGTCTGTGACCGAATATGAGCGGGAGTTTTTTAGACTCAGTAACTATGCTCGAGAATGTGTTTCAACTGAGGCCATTATGTGTAAAAGATTCGAGGATGGGTTGAACAAGGATATTAGATTGCTAGTTGGGATTCTAAAATTGATAAAATTCGTATTACTAGTTGACAGAGCCTGTAAAGCCGAGGAACTTGGCAAAGAAAAGAGAAAAACATATATTGAGGCTAGAGATTCGAGAACAAGATCGATGAATAAACCATATCAGTCTTCACCAAAGAAATCAAGAGATTTGTATCCTCGTTCGGATGCTTCAATCGGGTATCCAAACAGAGATCGTAGAAAGCAATACTCAAGTCCTAAAACTTAGGCTACATTAGTATCGAGTGTTGCCAAAGTGAGAAACAATAAGCCTGAGTGTCAACAGTGTGGTCGATGATATTTTGGTGAGTGCTGGATGAATAATAGAGGTTGTTTTAAATGTGGCTCGCAAGATCATTTCATTAGAGATTGCCTTGAGTTAGCCGAGAAAGATAAGTCCAAAATGTAAGATCAAGCAACCCAGCTACTAGAGGGAGGCCACATAGAAATGCCGGGAATGTGATTAGTAGTAGAAGAACAATAAAAGACTCTGCTGTGAGATCCGAGGCTAGAGCACCTGCTAGAGCTTATGCTATTCGCACTCGTGAAGATGTATCATCACCAGATGTTATCACCAATACATTTTCTCTCTATGACACTAATGTAATTGAATTGATTGAGTCAACCAAGTTTGTGGTTAAAGTTTCGAACCCCTTAGGCAAATATGTTCTAGTTGATAAAGTTTACAAGAACTGTCATTTGATGATTCGAGGTTACTATTTTCTGGCAAATATGATGCTTTTAGTGTTTGATGAGTTCGATGTAATTTTGGGTATGGATTGGTTGACGCTACATGATGTCATTGTGAATTGTAGACGAAAGACTATTGAATTGAAATGCCAGAACAGTGAAATTCTTCGAATTGAATCAGATGAGTCAAGTGAATTTCCTATTGTAATTTCATCTATGTCAGCTTAGAGATATGTGAGGAAGGGTTGTAAAGCTTATCTTTCTTATGTATTGAATACAAAGGTATCGAAATTGAAGATTGAATCAATACCAGTAGTATGTGAGTATCCGGATGTGTTTTCAGAAGAGTTACCGGGGTTGCCACTAATCAGAAAAGTCGATTTTGCTATTGAATTAGTACCGGGAACATCACCGATATCTATAGCTCCGTAGAGAATGGCTCCAACAGAATTGAAACAATTGAAAGCTCAGATGCAAGAGTTAACAGATAGAGGTTTTGCAAGACCTAGTTTTTCACCCTAGGGTGCGCCAGTATTGTTCGTAAAGAAGAAAGACAGATCAATGAGACTTTGTATTGATTATCGTCAGCTCAACAAGGTTACGATAAAGAACAAGTATCCGTTACCGAGAATCAATGATTTGTTCGATCAGTTGAAAGAGGCAACAGTTTGGTTATTATCACTTGCGAGCAAAAGATTTAGATATGCTGAAAACTGCATCCAGAACAAGGTACGAGCATTATGAATTTCTTGTTATGCCTTTCGGATTAACTAATGCTCCTGTAGTTTTTATGATTTGATGAATCAAATCTTTAGACCGTATTTAGACAGATTCGTGGTTGTATTCATTGGTGACATTCCGATCTATTCACGAGATGAGTCTGAGCATGCTGAGCATTTGAGGATTGTACTACAAACCTTGAGAGATAAGTAATTGTTTGTTAAATTTAGCAAATGCGAGTTTTGACTTCGAGAAGTCAGATTTTTGGGACATATTGTTTCAGTTGAAGGCATACGAGTTGATCCGAGCAAGATTTCTGCAGTTGTTGATTGGAAACCACCAAGAAATGTGTCTGAAGTTAAAATCTTTCTAGGATTAGCTAGCTACTATCAGCATTTTGTTAAAGGGTTCTCAATGATTACTACACCTATGACCAGATTACTACAAAAAGATGTGAAGTTCGAGTGGTCTAAAAAATGTCAGCAGGGTTTTGAATAGTTGAAAGCATTGTTAACTGAGGCACTAGTGTTGGTTCAACCTGAGTCGGGTAGAGAGTTTTTGATTTTAAGTGACGTGCCATTGAACGGTTTGGATTGTGTTTTGATGTAAGAAGGTAAAGTAATAGCTTATGCCTCCAGACAGTTGAAGCTGCATGAAAATAATTATCCGACATACGATTTAGAGTTGGCCGCTATTATTTTCGCATTGAAAATTTGGTGACATTATTTGTATGATGAAAAGTGTCATATCTTTACCGATCATAAAAGCTTGAAATATATAATGACTTAGAAATATCTGAATTTACGACAACGAAGATGGCTCGAGTTGATGAAAGATTATGAGTTGGTGATTGATTATCATTCGGGGAAAGCGATTGTAGTCGCGGATGCTCTGAGTAGAAAATCATTATTTGCTTTGGGGCAATGAACTTAACTAACCTTATCTGATGATGGTTGAATTTTAGCAGAGTTGAAAGCTAAACCAGTATTTCTTCACCAAATTTGTGAAGCTCAGAAGTATGATAATGAATTGCAAGCTAAAAGAGTATAATGTGAGTCGAGTAGTGATTCAGACTTTCAGATCAGATCCGATGATTGTTTATTGTTCCAAGATACAATTTGCTTACCAAAGAATTCTGAGCTCATTCAGAAAATTTTGCACGAAGCACATAGTGGTTGTTTATCTGTTCATCCGGGGAGTACTAAAATGTATAATGATTTGAAACAGTTGTATTAGTGGTCGAGTATGAAACGAGACATTTCAGAGTTTGTATCGAGGTGTTTGGTTTGTCAGCAAATTAAAGCTGAACATCAGGTGCCTTCGAGATTGCTACAACCTGTGATGATACCAGAGTGGAAATGGGATAGAGTTACGATGGATTTTGTATCGGGACTACCCCTGTCTCTAAAAAAGAAAGATGTTATTTGGGTTGTCGTTGATCAACTAAAAAAGTCTACACATTTCATTCCGGTACGTACAGACTAGTCACTTGATAAATTGGTTAAATTGTACATTTCTGAGATTGTTAGATTGCACGGGGTGCAAGTTTCGATTATTTCATATAGAGACCCGAGGTTTATGTCGCAATTTTAAAAGAAATTGCAAGAAGCTCTGGGTACGTGGTTCAACTTTAGCACCGCATTTCATCCACAAATCGATGGTCAATCTGAGAGAGTGATACAAATGTGTTTTAGAGTTTGAAGGCAACTAGGAGAAATATTTATCATTGGTTGAATTCGCATATAATAACAGTTTTCAATCGAGTATAAATATGGCGCCATACGAAGCTTTGTATGCTTGCAAGTGCCAAACTTGGTTGTACTGGACCAAACTTAATGAGAAAAAGATTCACAGGGTTGATCTGATTAGAGAGATTGAAGAAAAAGTGAAAGTAATTCATGACAGTTTGAAAGTAGCTTCAGATTGACAAAAATCGTATGCAGATTTGAAACGTAAAGACACTGAATATTAGATCGGCGATAGAGTATTTCTAAAAGTATCTCCGTGGAAGAAAATACTTCGTTTTGGTCGCAAAGATAAATTGAGTCTGCGATTCATCGAGCCGTATGAGATTATTGAACGAATAGGGCCAGTAGCATATCGACTAGCTTTACCATCCGAGTTGGAAAAGCTTCACAATGTGTTTCATGTGTCGATGTTACGACAGTATCGATCAGATACATCGCATGTAATTTCTCGGGCAGAGATTAAGATTCAACCTGATATGACGTATAACGAAGAACCGATCAGAATTTTTGCTCGAGAGGTTAAAGAATTGAGAAATAAACGCATAGCTTTGGTAAAGGATTTGTGGCAACGGCACAGGGTCGAAGAGGCCACGTAGGAACCTGAGGAAGCTATGAAAAAACACTATCCTAAACTCTTTTTTGGTAAGATTTTTGGGGACGAAAATTCCTAAGGGGGAGAGTTGTAACAGTCGTTTTTAGTCAAACCAGAACAGTGATTTTGGGACGATAAATTCAAAGTTAAAATATTTATTTTATTATTCTTTTAATATTTACAGCATGATAATATGATTGTGTGAAAATTTCATTAAGAAATTTTAACGTTTGAGTGCTTAATTTGATAAAAAGGACTAAATCGCGTGAAATGTAAAACTTGAGTTCTATTAGCTAAAGGTGTCTAATAGCTATAGAACCTTAAAGTGGAGGTATTTATGTGGTAATTAAACCATTAATATTATGAGTGGACATTTATGTGCATGGTTAAGTAGATTTTTAATGTTTCATTATAAGGTTAATTTAGTAATTTAGTAATTAAACTAATTAAAACAAAAGAAGAAAATAGGTATCATCTTCCTTAACTGATGATACCACTGAAATTTTGAAAGAGAAAACCTCCATGAAAGCTTAAGTGTTCGGCCTTCACTCCTAGCCTTGCATGTGAGTATTTTTCATCCCGTTTTTAATGATTTCTATGTTTTTGAGATCGTTGCAGCTTAATCTAGCTAGCCCAAGGACTAATTTGTAAAACTGTTAAATGTTTAGGGTTTTTCCATTGATGAATCCATGAGTATTTTGGTGTTTAATGTTAGAAAATGCATGATTGTTGTTAGATAAACAATATTTGTTAAGTGTTTTTTAGTAAAATGTCCAATTAGGGGTTAAATTATGAAATGTGTAAATTTTGTGGTTAAATTGTGAAATAAATGAAAAATATGGACTGCTAGGGACCTAATTAAAATTCGACTAGCATAGGTTGTGTTTGAATTACATAAATTTGTGATTTTATAAATAAGGACTAAATTGTAAAAATGTGAAATGTTAGGGGTAAAAGTGTAAACTGAATTTAAAGTAGATTTTGGACTAAATTGAATAGAGAGATTATTAAATAAGCTAAATTTGATATTATATAGATCAAGAAAAGTGAAATACGGACTTAGATCGGGAAAGAACAAGGTTTTGAATTAATCTACTCGTTTTGCCCTTTTTGCATCCGAGGTAAGTTCATATGTAATAAGCATTGTTATAATTGTATTTTAAATGCTTTGATATTGCATAAATTGTAAATACGACCTTACGGATACGATCGATGACAATTTGGCAAGTGTAAAGTCCCGGTTGAACCTTAGGAATAGTTTAGGACACAAATGACATGTGATTAGGGGTTATGTGATTTGGGTGCTGGTCTATAAGTCCTACCAGTGGCTGAGTTATCCAGCATGTGTTGTTGATACTCGTCTGCTTGTGTGAGCAGTACCGTGTAGCTTATTCATGATCGTCAGCTTATGTGAGCAAACCTGTTGATAGCTCTAGCGTGAGCATTATAAGTGATACGAGATTGAGATAACTTTGGCTATGTATGTGGCACTTAGGGTGCAAGATTCCCGAGTATTCGATAGTATTCCGAATGGTTCAACGGGTATGTCAAAAATGTGAATAAGTATGAGTTGTTACAGGATGGTACAGGTATGTACATGAACCGAGCAATACTTTGAAATAAGGAAAATTATGAAAGTTACATCTAGCTTTGTGAATGCAAATGTGGTAGGTTGGTGATTCATTATAAGATATGTTATATTATGTTTTGTTTGCTTAATTTGGGCATATATGATAAGTTGATTTAAGTGCTATACGAACTTACTAAGCTTTATAGCTTACTTTGTTTTAATTTTCTGTGTTTTATAGTGAAATTAAAGCTAGCTTGGATTTAGAATTGGCGGAGACTTCATCACACTATCCAACTATCACCTTGGTACTTTTGAACTTAAGTATTTTGAGTATATGGCATGTATAGGAGTTTGGTCATTTTGGTATATGTGTTGTTAATAAATTTAGTCATTTGAAATGGCTTGTAAATATTGAGAGTTTAGTTTTGTATATAGCCATGAAAGTTGGCTTAACTTGGTTGGTTTGGTTGTGTATATATTTTTGTATATAGATCTTATTATGTGCTTGAATTTGGATATGTGATGTTAGTTGATGTTTGGTAATCAGAGGTACTAAATGGTTGAGAAATGGACTTGGTATGTTTATGAGATTAGGCTAAATGATTCAAAGTTGGAAGTGTTCATATTAATGATTTGATATTAGGAATTTTGGTATGAAATTGAATGGCATATTGTTGGATTGGTGTGTTTTAAATTGATTGGTATTGAAATAGGTTGAATTATGTTTGATTGAGGTTATTAGAATGCATATTTTTATGCTATGAATTGTGCCATTTGGTTTGATATAGGTAAATGCAAATTGGGTGGCAAAATCGCTTGGTAAATATCCTATTTTTGTCCACAAGGGAAAAGACACGAGCGTGTGTCTTAGTTGTGTGTGACACATGATTATGTTACACGGCCGTGTGTCCCCTAGTGTTAAATTAAAAATCAAGTCAGTATGCTCCACACGGCTTAGCACACGGGCGTGGAACTTGGCCATGTGGCATAAGTTAGTATACCCTACAGGTTTGGCACGGCCTAGCACACGGGCATGTATGGCCATTTCTAGGGCACACGGGCTTATGTGTTGGCTGTATGACCCAAGCCAGAGAGTTACACAGGGTAGGACACGGGCTGGGACACGTCCATGCGATTCCATTTCAAATGTCCACACGGCCTGTAACACAGGCGTGTCTTTGGCTATGTGTCGTGTGTCCCCTGGATTTTGTAAAATTTTCTAAGTTTTCCTGAAATTTCATAAGTTATCGATTTAGTCCCAAACCTCTCCGAATGTATGTTTTGTGTATTGTAGGCTCGTATTAGGGACAATATGATTGATGTTGAGTGATGATTACATGGTATTGGAATATATATATGAAATGTATGATTATTTAAGCTATAAGTTCGGTAATGCTCCGTAACCCTATTTCGATGTTGAATATGGGTAAGGGGTGTTACAATATATTTTTGTCAAACATAAATATTACATTAGACCCAAAAAAGGTACTAGACTTAAACATATATTAAGCCAATGATTAATTTTAAAAGAGAAAATAACTTGTATCATTAATAATTGGACGATAAATTTTTGTATGAAGGAAATTCTTTTTGGTCTTCCCCATCTAGATGCGTGCACGGATATAATTAATTAGGCTTGTACTTCGACAGGGTCTTCTCGGTTAAAAGTGCATATAAGTTAATAAAGAAGTGTTCTTGGAGTCCTAGAGATCTGATTTGGAAGATACTATGGAAATTCCTAGGCCCCCAAAGAATTTATTATTTTCTTTAGTTGGTCTATAAACAAAGATTACTCACTAACGTCGAGCGAGTCGGAAGGAGAATTGGCCATGACACATCTTGCCCACTTTGCAGGTATGATGTTGAATATGTCTTACATGTTCTTAGAGACTGCTCGATAGTGAAGGAAATGCGATTGCAAGTTCTTCCAGTTAATCAGCATAGAAGGTTTTTCTCAGAAAACTTACATGATTGGCTAATTTCCAACATTCAGAGCCATTCAAATTTCATTATAGGAGGGATGAGTTGGATTTGCATCTTTGGACTTATAGCTTGGCGCATTTGGAAGAATAGAAATGTATTTATCTTCCAAGGTGTCACACGGAGTTTGTATGATGTTGTCAAAGTCTCCTATTGTCTGGTAAAGCAGTTTTTATCTGTCCATAATAATGTTCAAAATTGTTGACAAGAAAATGGCATTAGTCACTCGCTATCAGGTAATTGGATATATTTACATAATGATGGTTTAGTTAAGATGGATACAGGACTGGCAATAGTTAGATGAGTAGTGCGCGACAGCAATGGAGACTAAATACTAGGCTATAATCGGTTATTGGGCAATTGTTCTGTTTTTATGTAGAAGTATAGGCCATTATAGATGGCCTTTCTATTTTTCATGAACAAGGATACAGAACGACAATGATTCAATTTGGCAGCTTGGAAGTGATTAAGGTTATCCAAGACAGATCGTTGGAGGCTTCAAGTTCTGTTTTGCTCAAGCGAACTAAACAGTTCTTGAAACATGAAATTCGGTGGTTTATAAGGCATGTTCCAAGGGAGAAGAATCACATTTTCGATTACCTAGCTAGAATGATTTTTTATTGGAAGGAAGGCCATCAAGAGGAATTCTAACGATGATTTGTCCTAAATTTTTGCTCAAAATAATCCTATATAACTAAGTGTTATTTTTTTTTATCACCAAAAAAAATCATCATAAAATTGATAAGAATAAGAAAGAAGTAACGTAAATTTCTCGAAAAAGCCAAAAAAAAAACATGAAAAAGGAAAAACATTACTTAATTTTATATAAATAAAAACAGCAAAAAAAAAAGGTTTAAAAATGGAATTACTGTTGTCCAAGAAAAAATGAGGTGAAGAGATGCGGGCGAACGTGACATCCATTATTTATTAATAATGAATGTGGCTTGAATTCGTAGGAAAAAATATTAAATTGTTCATCCACTACCTCTTAGAGCATTAAATAAGGTTGCCCTCTCCACTTGACCTGCCACCATTGAAGGGATCGTATTTTCATTTTCATGGGAACATACACCTTTTAAACTTAAGTCGTAGTTAATTATTGGTTAAAAAAAATTTATATGCACTAATGAAAAATAATTCCTTACAAGCAAATCCTAGATTAAACAAAGATGCAGCAGTGAATATAGTAATATCCTCTGCAAATGACCTTTTACAGCTTAAATTTATTTAAAAAAAAAAAAGTCAGCCAGTTTAATGTTGTTCATTAATTTAGAAATTCCAAATTCAAGGTTAATATTTTATTATTTTATTAGGTTTTAAAAATTTTAAATTTTGCTTAATTCAAGGGCCACTGATGATCTCATTCTCGTAAAACAATGAGGTATGTCATCATTGATTTTTTGGGGGGGTAAATAAAAGACAAGTTTTCACATCGAAGCAATCTTTAAGGAAGAATACCAAAAGCTGCAAAGGCACACAAACATGAACCTGGCATTTAATTAGGTAGGAACCTATGGCTTCCTCCCCTTTTCAACAATTTTTAAAAGAAAGTTGGTAAAAATGAAAAATCCCACAGCTAGTTTATTGTCCCAAGTTGATTTGAAGCAAATGGTGTTAGAATTGGTGGCAATATATGATTATGTATTTGTCAAAATCCTCAGTACATTTTTATTTATCAATGTCAGTAACCCTAAGAAAAGAAATCTTGTTACTGATATCTAGATATGGATATCCTTAGAAGAGTCCAAGTAACAGAGAAGAAACCTATCCAATGCTTAATTTCACCTGTTTACCTACCAATCTTCTTTTTTAATATTGATAATGAAGGGGAACATCTATGGTGCTTTTTAGCAGCAATTAAGCATTGCTAGCTACCATGAAGCTGTCTCATTAAATTAGATCACCAAGCCTGTATCTAAATTTTCAAGAAAAAAAAAAAAGATGAACTTTGCCTGGATTTAAACAACACATCAAATGCTATATTTGAGAAAGTATTCAAGGAATTTGTTGTAGTTGGGGGCCAGAAACTTATTATAAATTAGCCCAGAAAAACACAATACAGAGAAGTATTTGAAGCCCCGTAGCTAATAGAGGAATCATATATATATATATATACACATAGATCAACTAAAAATCTACATCAAAATTTACCCAGAGAAGGAAAAAAAAAAAGTATAGTACTTCAGAACAATCTGTGTAAGCTATTATCATGTAGTGCAGATAATAAGAAAATCATCTCTTCATCACTTCCATCATACTCTACCTGATTTTGGAGCCTGTGATAATTAGCCACAACCTCATCTGGCAACACTTTGGTCCGACAAAGTGGGCAAGTTGCCCAATACTGTTGGAGCCATCGATCAAGGCAATCCTTGTGGAAAGTGTGTTTACATTTCAGTTTCCTCACTTTCTCACCTTCTTCTAGCTCAGATAAACACACGGTGCACTCGTTCGATGACAGATCCACCCTGGATGATGATCTTGTGGAGTATATGATTGTTGGGTTCTTTTCTTCAATGAATTTCAGGTACTGGGTAGTTGTGATGAGGCGTTTCTCGGAATCGGAAAGGCCGCCGGTGAGGGACCTGATGAGGATAGCAACTTCGAGGAGTAAGAGGGTGAAGAAGACTACGGTCATGGTGTAGAGGTGGGAGAAGAATTCAGTGAGAGCAGCCATGGTGGTGGTGGCGGAAAGAAGAAGGGGGAGAAAATAATAGTACTCAGATTTTATGGATGTAGAAATAAGTAGGGAAAAGCCTATCTTTTACTAGATGACCCCACCTCTGTCCCGTAAGCCTTAAAAGCCGTACGTAAACATTTTTTTATCATTTCATTGTTTTGTAATGATAATGTAATTAAAACTTATTATTTTAATTTTTTATTGCTAAATTAAAATATTCTTTTTTAATATATATTTTTTCTTTTATATTTATATCTTTTTCATACTTTAAAATTTTCTCCCTTTCCTTTTTTTTTTTTCTTTCTATTTTTACTTGAAATTAGGACATCTATGGCAATGATTAATCCATCCATTACCAATGTTTTTTTTGAAAAATAAGTGATTGAGTATGAAATGTGTTTTATTTTAATAAGTGGGATCGAACCTTTAATTATAAAATTAATTAATGGACGAGGTGAGTAATTATCATATCACACCTTATAATTTTTTTTATCTATTAGCAGAATCATAATTATGAGTATAAATGATAACTTTCATTATAATAAATTATTATGTGATCATTTTTTATTTGATAATCAAAACAAATTAAGTCTCTTTATTCTTTATAAATTTGGAATTTACTTCTTATATTTTTATTTTTAGAAATTTAATCCATTTACTTTTCATACTTCAAAATTTAAATTTAATTGTTAACACTTTTTTTTTGTTATATTTGTTAGAGTGGCATTTTGAAATAAATAAATTAAAAAAACCTCATTTGATAGTCATGTAATTAAAAAAATGGTGTTGTAATGAACTTAAATTTAACAAAATAATTTTAACATTGTTAACAGTTTGACCTAAATTTTGAAATCTAAAAGTAAGAGGACTGAATTCTTATAAATAAAAGTATAAGAATTAAATTTCAAATTTTCGAAGAGTACAAAAACTAATAGCATATTTTAACCTAAAAAGAACCTACACATGATTTATAAAAAGAAAATAAGGCTCAAACTTGATATCACAAAGTTCTCAAAGTCTAGATCCTGCCATTAAATCCAAATCCCGTCGATAATTTATCATTCTTAAATATAAAATATAATGACTTATTTGGCCTTCCAACTTTACAAAAAAGTTATTGTAGCCTTAGATTTAATTTTTTGTCTTTTTAGCCCTTAAACCTTTTTTTTTTAAATTAACCCAAAATAGAAGGAAAAGTTAATCTTTGTTAACTTTACTGACCTCACATACACATGGACTGTAATGTGGATGTCACACTAATAATTAATTAATTTTTTTAAAATTAAAAAATTAAAAAATATATAAATTATTTCTAAAAAAATTAAAAATATTTTTGAAAATTAAAAAAATTTAACAAAAGTTCACATTTCCATCCATTTTGAAAGTGATTTGAAAAATAATATAAGTTCAAAGACTAAAAAAAATAAAAAATAAATGAAAGCCAAAAATAATTTATTTTTTATAAAATTAAAAGAAGAAAAAAATCATTATACCAAAATACATTTTATATAAATTTGTAAGCGAGTGTTTAATATTAGTATAATAAAATGCAGTGACCAAAAAATCTAATTGATGGAATCTCAACTTTATCATTATTTTTTCAAATTTTCTTATAATTACTTAAATTTAGTTTTAGCATCTTAAATTTTTAATTATGATATTTTGGCGAATGTTTTCAGTCTTTTACTTTTAAGAATTTCCTTAAAAATAAGTTCTTTAAAAATCTCCAATATCTTTTAATTATTGAATTTTTTTAAAAATACTGTTCTATCAAAATTTTGGAAATATTAATATATTATTATTATTACTTTTTTTCAGGTTAAAAGGCTGGCTTTTCTGTTGTTTTATTTCTTTCTTTCTTTCGGCATTCGGTGTTGGAATTCATTGGAAAAATTTGTTGCGGTCCCTTTCCCTCAAATCTTCGCAGTTTAGCCCAAATAAATAAATACACTAAAACTCTTTTGGTAAAAAAGGCTTTTTTTCAGTTTTTTCCAATTTTAAAATTGATTAAATTTAGTATCTCTTAAAAAATTTTTGAAGTAATTTAGTCTTTATCAATTTTAAAAGTGTATTTATTGTGATCCCTTTCCCTCAATCTTCCTAACAATGTGTAAATGTTAAGAGTTAGATTTTTTAGAATTAATATTAAATTAAGGGTTAAAGTTACTATTATGCTATTTTTAAAAGCTGACACCATTACAAAAAAATATAAATTTTGAAATCTTCTACTTTTAATAATATATCATCTATATAAAATAAAAATTATAAATAAAATTCAAATTTCAAAAATTTTAAATAATAGAAAATTTTATAGAATAGAAAATTTATAAAACGTAATATAAATTAGAAATAATTCAAAAAAAAGATAATTTTCTATTTTAAAAAATATATATTAAATCAATCAATTATCAATGTTAATAATCAACACATGTAAATGCCCTATCAACAGTTAATAATCACGTCGGTAGTGACCTAGGAAAGGAACATCATGTGGCAAGTTTCTCATTAAATAAGATCTCATTTGGATTGGTTGCTGAAAAGAAGCTTTTAAGGTGCTATCTGACAATATGGCTAGCAACAAATTTTAAATAGGATAAATTGCTTTATAAATTCTCATTGTTTATTATTTTATTTTATTTCCCTTCAACACTAAAAAATAGAGAGGCCTTTTATTAATTAGTCCAAATAATTTTTTTTACCAAAAAATATTTTTGTAAAAAAGTCGATTCTAATCGAGAATAAATTTTATTTTTTTTAAAAAAATATTTTTTTATTCAAATTATATTTGAAATAACCGTTAACAATATTGATAATAGTTTTGTTTAAAAATCTCTAATATCTTTTAATTATTGAAATTTTTTAAAAATACTGTTCTATCAAAATTTTGGGAATATTAATATATTTCTTCATCATCATCACCATCACCATCACCATCACCATCATATTATTATTATTATTATTATTATTATTATTATTAATTTTTTTCAGGTTGAAAGGCTAGTTTTCCTGTTCTTGTATTTCTTTCTTTCGGCATTCGGTGTTGGAATTCATTGGAAAAAAATTTTGCGGTCCCTTTCCCTCAATCTTCGCAGTGTAGCCCAAATAGATAAATAAATAAATACACTAAAAATCTTTTGGTAAAAAGGCTTTTTTCAGTTTTTCTCAATTTCAAAATTTATTAAATTTAGTCCTTCTCAAAAATATTGAAGCAATTTAATCCTTATCAATTTTAAAAGTAAATTTATTGTGATCCCTTTCCTTCAATCTTCCCTAACAATGTGTAAATGCTAAGGATTAATTTTTTTAGAATTAATACTAAATTAACATAATATATAAATACTAAGGGTTAAAGTTACTATTATGCCATTTTTAAAAACTGACACTATTAGTTAGCCGATAACCAGAAAAGACAAAATTGAATAGTTAGGTTATCGTTATGTAACTTTTTATAATTATGTGACTATTAAAGAAATTTATTAATAGATGAGTGACTACTAGTGTAGCGTACCCTATAAAATATAAAAATTGAAATAGACACAAACTTTCAAAAATATATAAAAATTATAAAAAAAATATAAATTTTAAAATCTTTTACTTTTAATAATATATCATCTATATAAAATAAAAACTATAAAAAAATTGAATTTCAAAAATTTTAAATAATAGAAAATTATAAAACGTAATATAAATTAGAAATAATTCAAAAAAAGATAATTTTCTATTTAAAAAAAATATATTAAATCGATCAATGATCAACGTCAATAATCAACACAGATAAATACATTGTCAACAGTTAACAATCACGTCAGTAATGACCTAAGAACGGAACATTACATGGCAAGTTTCTATTTAGTTAAGTATGCCACCTATATTTTTTAACAGTTAACTTATTGGACCAAAAACTATAATGAATAAATAATTTAAGTACCAAAATAGGAAAAGAAAGTTTAGATACTAAAATGAAAAAAAGAGTCTAGTTTGAGGGCTAAATCATGATATAAGCCACTCATTATAATTCTTTAAAATGTTCTTAGCTTTTTTTATTTGAAATTTTTTTGAAAGAATATTTATTTATTTATATTTTCAAAAAAATTCTTAGCGAGCTTGAATTTTTATTTTAGTATTTTAAAGAATTTTTTAGATTTTCCTATATATATTTTTTCTCAAATGCTAAAAGATTCTAATAAAATAAAAATTCAATTAGAGAATTATAAATTTCAACAAAATCGTCATCACTTAATATGCCATTATATATTCACAAAAAAATTAATTTTAGTAATTTAATTGATTGTTAATTTTCTATTAAGATCCCAACTAAGTGTTTTTATTAAGAGTTATTTTAGCATTTGAGCCCAAAAAAATAATATATATATATATATATAATTATAATATTAACATTTAAATAAATAAGATTCTTCTTGTTTTATATAAACTTACAATTTATTTGGACATATTTTATTTATTAGAAAATTATTACAGTAGTCACTGAATTTATTTTTGTTAATTTCATCACCCTTGCAACGTCAATTTTAAATTGTAATCGCTCCATCACTAAAATGTATATGTATTATTAAACGAAAGACTTAATAATAAATTTAGCTTTTAATATTTAATATTTTATTAATTTAATCAAATAAATTTAACTCTACGTATTTATACATTTTATTAATCTAATATCAAATTTGCAGATTCAAAACACAATTATAACTATAAAATTCACTAAATACAAACAATTAAAAATATATAATTTTTAAAAATTATTATAAAAGAAAACTTGAACGTTTGTTTTGCAGGCAATGTAATGATGAATCTGGTATAAATTCACGGAGAATTTCATTTTTGCTGTTATAAATTATACATACCACTTTTGCTTCACAATTATTTCAACTATGTTTCTACAATAAATAATATTTGGTTTGATGAATCTTTAAAAAAAAAAAAATTTGATTTCATGATTTCTAATTAAACCCCACAGGTAGTAAAAAAGATCACTAAATTATGAAAGGCAAATTTACATATTTATATATTTTTTATTTTTATGATATTATTAATTAGTCAAATAGTTAATATTCTTTATTTTTATGATATTATTAATTAGTCCAACTATGTCTCTACAATGAATATTTTTAAAAAAATCCTAATTAGTATTTTTAACATTATTTTTATTATTACATGATTGCTAAGTGAATATATATTTTTAAATTTCAAAATGTCACACAAGTAAATTTAATAGAATAATTTTAATGGCGGCAATAACTGAACCTAAATTTTTAAATTTATAAAGTAAAAAGACTAAATTCTTGAAGATAAAAATAATAAACTAAATTCCAAATATACAAAAACTTGGAGTATGTTTTAATTTTTAATTTTTTTTATAATTTGAAACAAATAAATAAACAATCCAAGGCAAAGATGGAGTAAAAAAATTGAAAATCAAAATAACCTTTTAATATTATTATTTTATGTGTAAAAGTGGTTGTTTAATTATCTACTAAGTTTATGTCACCTAAAAGCTTTGACGAAGCTAAGAAAAAATAAATTACATTAAATTGATTTTTTTTTTGTAAAAGCTTAATTATTAAATTACTATTTTTTTATATCTAAATTTTTTTATCATAAATGGTACTTAAATTATTTTTTATTAGTTAAACTGTTAAGTTTATTTTGTCCTTTGAAGCATATCCGATTTTTAATTTTGGTACCTAAATTATTTTGTCCCAATTTGATACGTAATCCGTTATATTTGTTGAGTCTATTTTTTAACAAGCATTAAAATTTTTTTATAACCAATCACAAAACACCACGCGACGACTTAATGTAAAAATAAATAAATAAATACCTTTTTTTATTAAATTTATATACACATTAAAAATATAAGTAAATAAATATAAATATATAAAAATTTAGAAAATATATAAAATATCAAAAAATATATTAATTATAAAAACATATTAAAATAAAATTTACAAAAATACAATAATTAAAAAGAAATTAGTTGAAATTAATAATATTATTACAAAATATAAAATATAGTAAAAAATATTTTAATTTTTTTTATAAAATTCTAAAAAGGTATTTAAATTTCAAGAATTTTTTTTTTGCAATTACTTGAAATTTAAATATTTTTTAAAATTTTATAATAATTTTCTATTTTTATATATTATTTTGAAAATTTAAAATTTATGATTATATATTTTATAATTTATAAAAAATTAAAATTAAAAATTAAAATTTTTTAACTTTTTTATATATTATATATGGTTATTTTTATATTTTTAATCAATATAATATATATAATATTAATTTTTTTAAAAGGACATGTGCGTGGAAGGTCAACGCCTGGTCAGTGTTTATACACATTGGTCAATGCTAATAAACACTGATCAATGGTTGATCAAAGTCGACAGTATTTTTTAAGATTTAAATATTTAATATTATAATTTTTTGACTTTTTAATTTAAATTTAATATTTTTATTTTAAATAAATTTAATTGTCATGTGGTATTTTTCATTGGCAAAAAACAAGCCACATGGCACTTTTTTATTGGCCAAAGTGGCCTAACAAAAAAATTTTTATAACTGTTACAAAATGGACCAAAAATAGAGAAAATTGATACTTTAGGTACTAAATTGGGATAAAAAAAGTTCAAATACCAAAGTAGAAAAATGGTATACTTCAAGGGCTAACTCGTGAATTAAATTTTTTTTTTGTCACAAGTGGTATATAAACTATTTTTCCGTTACCCATTTTACACCAAATAAATTATATCCATTAAAAAGTTCTAGCCTAGATTGCCATGTCATTTAAATTTAAAAAAAATTAATTATTTTCTTTTTCTTTGACATTTTTTCTCTCCCCCCTTTTATTTTTTTCCTTTTTTTTTCATCTTTTATAATGATCAGTAATGCTAGTAAGCTCAAAATTTATCCTCTCAAGGTTTAGATGCTAACGATTAATTTTGTTTTCGAATTTCACTGCATGCTTGCTCAACTTGACAAGTTCGAAAAAGTTATTTCATTGATCAAAACCAATGTTTTTAAAATTGGATTGAACATGCCAGAGTACTGGTCTAGGGATAGGGGTTGAACCAGATTTCTTTATTTTTATGATTTTTTAAGTAATTAATTTGATTGAACTAAATGAACCAGTCAAATCAAGAACTGGTAGCCTGATTGGTTCGAACCTTAGTCCAATTTTGAAAACCTTGATGAAAACCATGAAGCCTAAAATACTCACACTAATAAAAGAAACACAGGGTGATAGATAACAAAAAAAAGAGAGTAAAATTTAATATATTATATATTAAACACATTAAAGTAAATGTTTTCCAACAAATTGAAAATAAATTTAAAAAAGTCTTTATACTTAAATAGCACTAAGACAGTTGCAACTTAGTAAGCAAATACCTCTAAAGTAGTAGTAAAATTAATAATAAAACAAGAGTTATATAATATCCAAACAATAACAACAAAATAGTAGTACTATAATTAAGGGTGAAACCAGAAAATTTTTTTAGAGGAGGGAAATTAAATTGTAACTTTTGTGATAGCAAAAATGCAATTTCACTATTTTAACAGCCTATATCTTTATAATTTTTTTAAAAGATTAAATCAAATTTTTATATTTTAGGGGGGCAAAGTGCAATTTTACTTTTATTAATTTAAAATTTTAAAAATTTTAAAGGGCTTACAAGAAAAATTTTCTATTTTAGAGAGGGTCGGGACCCCTACCAGCCCCCTGGTTTCGCCCCTAAATATAATAGTAAAATGGTAGCAAATAGCAGCAAAATAACAATAAACAACAATGAAAAAATTTAGGTAAATTTGGACCAAGTCGAGCCAAAAAATCTTACCAGAGGCTTGGCCAATTTAGAAAATGGACCTTATTTTTTGTCCAAACCTATTTTTTGGGCCTATATTTTTACCTAACCCTCTCACATTTGGACCTAGGTGAGTGGCCTAGCTCATGATCAAGTCTACGGAGAAGTAAACTACTTAGTAAAATGAGATTATTATAAATTATAACTTTTAAGTGTGATGGAAGTATAGTAAAGTTTTGACAAACACATGATACGAATTTGAAGCTCTTTTACATAAATAGTATAAAAATAATAATTAATTACGAAAACAGTATGAGAAATTGATTAATTATGAAAATATGGCATTTGTTACAGTGTTCTGTCGGTGCCCCCTAACATATTGGCGGGACCAGGCTAAAATATGATGATCTAAAATATTTATGGACCTGATATGTAAATTTCTCATTTGGATTGGTTGCTGAAAAAAACCTTTAATGGTGCCAGACAACATGGTGGCAACAAACTTTAAATAGGGTAAATTGCTTTATCAACCATCATTGTTTATTATTTTCTTTTATTCCCCTTCAACACAAAAAATAGAGAGGCCTTTTACTAATTAGTCCGAATAGTTTTTTCTACCAAAAAGTATTTTTTGTAAAAAAGCCAATTTCAACTGGAAATAAATTTTATTTATTTTTTGAAAAATATATTTTTTTCAAATTATGTTTGACATAACAGTTAATGATATTGATAGTAATTTTCTTTGGCTCACATTATATCTGGAAGATATAAATTTAACTAATAATTATAATTTATACATAATAAGATTTTCTAAAGCTTTTATAATTATAATATTATATATATATATATATATATATATATAGAGAGAGAGAGAGAGAGAGAGAGAGAGAGAGAGAGAGAGAGAGAGAGAGAGAGAGAGAGAGAGAGAGAGAGAGAACGTAAAGAGAAACGGTAAGAAGATATTGGAACATAAATTTGGAAGAGATGTTGGAAGCATAAGTTAATTTTGGTCATGGTACTAGGAAATGGAATCCTAGAATTGCGCCATATATCTCTGCAAAATTTAAGGATATTCATGTTATAAATCTGACTAGAAACACTTGTTTTTTTATTAGAAGCTTGTGATTTAGCTTTTGATGCAACAAGTAAGAGAAAACAATTCTTAATTGTTGATACAAAAAATAAAGCTATTGGTTCAGTGGCGGGGGTTGCAATAAGGGCTTGGTGTTATTATGTTAATAAAAAATGGCTTGGTGGTATGTTAACAAATTGGCTCATTACGGAAACAAGGCTTCATGAATTCAGGAATTTGAGAGCAGAACAAAAGATAAAGGGGACTCAATTGTCTTCCAAAAAGAGATGCAACTATGTTGAAGAGACAATTATCTCGCTTGCAAACATATCTACCGCACAAGTTGAGTCTGCATAAAACTACACTTCTACTATCTAACTTTGATTAGAATAGAGTTTTTCAACCTTTAAATAGATGTAGTCGAAACTCCTCTTATATCATTCGTTTTCAACACTAGTGAATTTCTTCTCTTCTGCCCGTAGTTTTTTCCTGAAAAAATTTCTACGTAAAATTTGTGTGTTCTTATTTTTTTTTTATTTCTTTACAATCGTTCTACTGTGATTATTGAGTTTTATCATAACAATTCTTTCAAAAGAAAATCTAAAAATCTCTATTTCGCATATAATAGTATCTTAATCCCGAAATTGTGCTTTATTTGGGAAATGGATATGAGAATTTATATTTTAATTTTATTATTATATAAATGTATATATTATGTATAAATTAGTTGGAGTTTAATATAATATATAAGTGAAAGGTATATAATATAAAAGCATAGACTTTTCGAAATTAAAAATAAGGATTTCAAATTTATCACAAAATAAATATATAAATTTAAAAATTATGATGAATATTTCATATTTAAATAATTTATTAGTATTTTCGAAATCCAAATTCAAATTTACAAACGTTAGCTTGGGTTAATGTCATTTTAAGGTTTTGGAAAGGAATTTTGGTGTATAAGTCCTCATGGTCTACGGCCCAATCCCTTATTTAACATTTTACAGCCCAAAGACAATCTATGTGTTTTGGGTGAACACTTTTGTAGTTGGATTTAGCCAATGGGTCTATAACTTTCTTTAAATGCTGCCATCAGTGTAATAAGCTTTCTCATGTATTTTAAGTAATTTTGTTTTTATTCAATATTGATTCCAAGATTCCAAAGAAGTTGGAAGAGCTATACTGAAAACAAATTAAGTTATTTTTCCATGACAAAATTTGAATTTCTCTTCTTCTTTTATCATTTTAAAATGATTTTTTTTTATTGTAATGTAGGAAAAAGTTGCTTCCAAGCTCGAGCAACAGTGGTAAAGGAGAGATTTACTGTTCTGAAAGGTTTATGAGTCTGTAATAATTTCGAATGTTTATGATTACTGTGAACAAGTAAAAATCGTGTATCAAATGGATTCGAGAAAGGGAGTATAACATGTGTTTCTTCCAACCAGCATGCCACAAAAAATTAGAGCCAAAAGAATTATTTAGATGGGATGAACTTGTATGGAATTTGGGTTGAGGTGCTGAGATAGCTTAAATGGTGGCTATTATGTTGCATAATGGCTCTATGGTCAATTTCGCTAGCTATAAATGAGGTTGTAACAGAACAGTGGAAGAGCTAGCTCATGTATTTAAATATTAATATCAAATATTATAATTTGCTCCAACCTTCAGACTTGTTGGATGGCTCCTCCTCGTCGGACTAGGGTTCCTTTATCTTCTTTCATTTTTGGCATGAGGAGCTTTTTAAAATAATAAGTGCTCTCACAAGTGAAGGTAACTTCATTTATTACTTGAGTGTGAAATATTACAAGTTAATCAGGATAAAAGAAAACTATTGGTGTTGGATTCAACACACTAGTGCTTTCTTGGTGGTTGATGCCACTAGATGTTGCATTTAATTCTAAAAAGCTGTGGCCTAAAATATAAATAGCATTAGTATAGAATATATTTGTTGTTTAACTTTTGAGTTTAGACAACAATTGCATATATAATAGTTATAAAGTTGTTATAATAATTGTAAATAGTTGTTATCTAAAACATCAATGTCAACACTAGAATAAATTGTTGTTTAAAAGGAAAAAAAATACCACTTTTGCGTTTAGACAACAACCACTTACATAACAATCATAAAATTGTTACATAAACTTTATTGAAACAAAATTTTTTGTTTAAGCAACAATTTACAAGCATTGCTTTTATTATAGTGCAATTAGATTGCCAATAAGCTCTAAGGATAGTATCTCAAGAGAATTCAAGTTTAAAATACCAACAAATTTGTCATACATTTTTAGATAAGATTTAAACATTTTTAAGTTGAGTTGTCTTTTCATGGATCAAATATCTATCTCTTAATTTAGCAATACACTTTGAAATGTGTCAATATTTATAGTCATTTTAGTGAAAACTGTGTAGGTAGAAATTTCTTGACAAGTTCAATACGGAATTTTTGAGTTGAAGGCTTTGAAAGTCTCTTTAACTATAATAATTGATAGTTTTTTAGAGCTAAATTTTAGAGTTTTCTATTATTTAGAAATTTATTTAAGAGAATTTATGTAAATTTAAATATTTAATTAGTTTTTAGAAGTGTTATATAAAATTGGTAAAACTTTCAAAGTTGGAGATGGATTATCAATATTTCTAGAGATATTTCTTTTAGGGTTTATTGGAAAATTTTCATCCAAACGTTGAACTTTTTAATTAAGGGTGAAATTTTTTCTTTCTATATATTTTTATTTTTCTCTTCTATTTTAAATCTAATTTTGTGAGATTCTGTATCAAATTAGGTTGATGAACCCATCATCACTTATCTTCATCTTAGATAAGGACCTGCCAACACCACATGTGGGGGAATATACAAACGTCAAATGCACATATTTTCTTGAGTTTGTGTTTTGTTATCTCAGCTCTTTAATTGTACATTTGTATGGTGATAATTGATTTTGAGTAAATGGAATACAATTTCTTTTGGGCAAAAAATTGAAAAAGGAAAATTGTAATAACAATGTTGTGGCTGACAAGAAATGGAAATCCATTTTAAGGATTCAAACTTTCATGGAGAGAATGTATAGGAAACCAGCCATAAATCATCAAATTTGCCTTTTAATACGTATAATGAAATGAAAAGAGATGGATTTTCAAAATTTAAAACCTCTAAAAATTAACTTAAAAATTTTGGATTATCTCGAATATTGCATGATAATTAATTTGTAGTGAAGTAATCAAACATGTTTATGTAATTAGCTCAAACACACTACCGCTAAATTGCAAACGAGAGGAGACATGAGAGTGAAATAAATTTATGAGTAGGGGAATTCGGTATTATGATTTCAACAGAATATGATTTTTTTGAAATGTGATTCATAGAAATATATTTCTTAAAAGAGTTACTTTATAGTGTTTGATTTACATTGAAAAGCATTGATTAAAATATTATAAAGTTACATTAACACATTTGGTATACTCAATACTTTTCTAAGTATTTTATAAAATTACCCTTATTAAATAAAAAAATAATTTTTATGTATTTGAACATTATCAATAAATTTTATTACTAGAAGGACTAAATTGAAAAACAATAAAAAATGCATAAATATCAATTCAAAGAGCTTAAGTGGTCAGTTGACTTCCATGTTGCTAGTCAATTCTTGGATTAGGGATCTAAAGGGTTCAAATGTCTAATTGGTTCAATTTCATTTTTCGGTCACCATTTTACCAAATTAGACGATTTAGTCTGATTTATCTCTCGCTCTTACTAAACTAAATCGGGACAATCAAATTAATTTTCAATAGGCTCTCCTCTCGGTTTTATCTCTCTAGTTGTTCACATAGAGGCGTTAATTCTAGGTTTTGAATTCTATGCAATTTAGTCTAATTTTATAATTTAATCTCTAACCCAAAAAGCTAATTATGCAACATTTTCATCAACCAACCACCATGAGACTTAGTTACTACCCATCATCGACACACAAACATCAGTTAAATATACGCTCAAGTGATTCATTAAAGAAAACATAAAAAGCAAGGTTAAGAAAATTTTTGAGACTTTTGATGGAGCTTTTGTAAAAGATGACAGCAGCAACAATGAAGAAGAAAGCACAACTAAAGTTGAGATGTAACACCCTTAAAAAAATATTTTTCCTTTTGCGAATATTTGACAAATATTTGTATCTTCTTTGGTGGCTAAATGTTTTGGATGTGCATGAAAGGTCTTGGGTTCAAGTCTCACCTTTGTTAATTTTGTTATTTTTGGATCAAACATTATCCTTGATTAGTGGGCTTATATTAAATTGCCTGTAAATTCATATTAGAATAAGCCTGTTGATTCGAGTGGTAAGGGAATTGCTGTGTTGGAGGTCCTATGTTCGAACCCTTGCGCGAGTATGGGTATTAATTTTGCTCAGTCATCTGATAAGAGTTTCGGTGAAGCTGAAATTGTGAGGAAGTTGTGAGTTAGTGGGAGAAAAAAGGGGGATTTGAGGATAATTTTATTTAGATTTTTTTATTTTTGAAATTTTATCTTTCCGAAAAACTAACGTTCTTTTCCTCCTCTGCCGTTTTTCCCTCTTTCCCCTTCTTAAACGAAATATTTTCTCTTTTTTTTACTCATTTTGACAAATCGTGTTTCCTTGTCGCGGGATTCCAGATCGTTGCATTTATTCGTTTGGTAAGTTGGTAGTATGTTTTGCTGATGAGGGAGTCTCTGTTTAACTTGTTTGGCTTTATCAAATTTTCTACTAATGTTGTACTCATGTTTTGGCAGCAGCAAATTGAGAAGATTATGACTCTCTTCTTGCAGAATTGTAGGCAAAGATGTTCGGGGTGCTGGGGTAAGCGATGAACGCTTGTTTTGAATTGCTTTCGGTTTCATAGTTTTGGTTTATTCGTGAATTAAGTCTGATTTTGAGCGCGGGTGTCGATTTTTAGGTTCTAAAGGGTTTGTGTTTACAATAGCATTGAAACGATACCAAGTGTGCTCCCAAAATACAGAAAATGAGGCTTCATCGAAAGTCAAAAAATGAATCTGTCGATGCCACACAAGTGTGTGGTCACTTGTGTAGATGGCCGTGTGCGAGACATGGCTGCGTGGTCGACAAAGGCATGGCCGTGTGGTGGCTCGAGTGTAGCCGTGTGGGCCATACGAACATGGCCAAGTTGGGCGTATGGGCCACACAGGCATGTCACACGGGCGTGTGGATTTTGGGCCAGGTCGTGTGGGTCACACAGGCAAAGGCCAATCTGGGCGTGTGGGCCCATAATTGAAATTTTTCTTAAGGTCGCTCCGATCGACTGTGGGCCTACTGGAGGGTCAGTAGGGGCTATCTAAACCCTAATTTGTGTGCTAAGACATCCTGATAGACTGAGCTGAGTAGTGTATTAAATGTATGCATGTCTGTACTATTATCTGTATATAAGCATGCTAATCATGTTTAATTTGTTATACTGTATCTGATAATTTTGTATCATTGACTAGGGTGGGATTTGTATAAGTGGAGGAAGTGATCTAGAAGGCGACCTTCGCCTCTATTCTGGCAGCTTGGCTGCACTTTATCTAATATGTGTCGTAATGGCACGATGTGGTGTGTAGGGATGAGTGAGTATTTTTAACCCCATATGGTGTGATAGGATGGTCAGAGATGGAGTGTAGAGGATGGGGTAGGACTCTGTATTTCTGATCTGCATATCTATTTTTGATTTTTGTATTTGAAAAAGGACATAAGTCCGAACCTATATCTGATTTTGTATGAGACTTATGTATGTTTGATTGTCTATCTCTGCTAGGTTACACACTAAGTTTTCGTAAACTCACTTCTGTTTGTCTGTTCTGTTCAGGTAATACATAGACATAGGCGGATAGGTGCAACGAAGCCTCTTGGTGACCACGAGTTTATAAACGGTTAATGATTATGATTTTATATTGATTTTAAGGGTTTTTTGGAGTTTTATAATTTATGGAATCTTCGAACAGTTTGACTTTATTTTTGACATTTGGATTTTGACCTGACTATTTATTTGCGATGGTTTTTACTAAAACAACGGTTTTTCGAAAACACAAACGGGATTACCAAATTAAACGTTTTGTGACTTTTGCTGTACTTACATTTGGGAAAATAAATAAATTAAAGGAACGCTTTCGAAATTAGACATAAATGAATATGGGTTTTGAAACTGAAATGATTTGACGAAATGACTCCGTTTTCAAAAACCCTACCTTGTGACACCACCAGATTTGGCCATACGTCTAGGCCGGGTTTGGGGTGTTACATGGAATTTTACACTTTTGAGAGTTAACAAAGCTGAAATCTATTAAAGGACTTAAAGGAAAATTAAAATACAAAGTAAGGTTTTTGTATCTAAGTGTAAAGAAGTAAAAACTAAGGTTTTTGTATCTAAGTGTAAAGAAGTAAAAACTATAGTAAAACTATAGTAAAACTAAAAAAAAAACTACTAGCTACAACTACCAAGTTGAGAAAGGTAAATAACTAAAACCTAAAAATGGAGAAAAGAATAAAAACTAAGCAAAAAAAATGATAAAGTTGGCTCCTTTAGTTTGACATCCGAAAGTGTCTTTAATACAACCAAAATTTAACCTTAAAACTTGACAAAAATGCCCTTAGAGTGTATGAATTGATTTGTGTTTGTGTTGGACATAAAACTACCATTGGAATAGTTTTCACCCCATCAAGCATCGGTGTCACGACACCTTTGATGGTGGCACACTCTTGACTTTCGGGGTTCTCAATGTTGCAACTCTAACTGGTTGGTGTTGCGACATCTTCAGTAGTAGTCTTGACTTCTTCACTTCAACAATAAGCAGTGGTATCGTGACCTTAGAGGCTTGGTGTCATGACAAAACACTCTTAGCTTTGGGGGTTCCCAATGTTGCAACACTAACTGTGTAACGACCTGAAATTTACGGTTATCAGAAAATGTATTTTTGAGTCTCCATTTTCGTAAAAAGGATTCGTAAATATTTATTAAAAATATTTACGAAGTTATTGTGTGGTTAATTAGGTTTTGGTGAGGTGAATTAGTTTAAATTAAGAGTAATTAGGTGTAAAGAATAAATTGAATAAAGGGTGAAAGCTGAATTATAGAGTAGAGAAAAGTAAAAGGATTAAATTAGTAATTAAGCCATAAGTGCCAAGTGTGTGGTAATAACGAAATACATGTGGTAAAATAAAATACATATATTTAAATAATAATTATCTATTTACTTATTATTTAAGTAAATGTTATAAAATATAATTATATTATATTATATTATAATTAAAGAATAAAAGAAATAAAATAGAAACAGGAAAGAAACAAAGAAACAAAACAGAGAAAGAATAGAAAGAAAAAGAAAGGAGAAGGAAAAGAAGGAGAATTAGGAATTTTAAAGTGCAAACTCAAATTGGTAAGTCAATTTAGTCCATTTTCTTGAAATTTTGATGTTTTTAGAATCCTAGAATAAAATACTACTTGATTTATGTTGAAATTTTAGAAGTTAGTGAATTTTTAGATGTTGTTTATGTTGAATAAATTAAAGTGTTAGGGGTTAAATTGATAGAATTTCAAGTTAGAAGTGACAAGGGATTTAATTGTAAAATAAATCATAAGTTTTAGGTAATAAGGACTAAATTGAGAGAATTTTGAAATTAGGGATTTATGGGAAATTAGAGAGTTAAATTTAGTTTTAAGTGGTAGTTGAATGAAAATAAAGAATAAAATTGTGAAGAAAATAAGGTTAGATTTGATTAAGGATTAAATTAGAATTTAGGCAAAAGTTGTGTATAAATAGAAATATTCAATGTTAAATTGTGTTGTATTGATGATTTTTAAATTGTTTTAATTTCGTAGCTAACGTTGAGCCGGAGACATCGGCTAAGAAAGGAAAAGACAAGATTAACAAGGAGTAGCTCGAGAATTACGGCTTGTATTTCTATAATCCAAGTTTAATAATTAATTGTTGAATTTATTACATGATGTGTATGGTAAGTGAATTGAGGTGAGTAATTGATATTATGAAATTGAATTAAACTGTATTGATTTTATGAGCATATGTAAATATTTGAATTGGAATGAATATTGTTTGAAATTGAAAAGTGAATTGAAACCCTATTAACTGTATCGGGTTGAGTCGAATATAGTTGGCATGCCATAGGATTGAAAGTGTTCAGGGATACTTCGACCACGAGTCGATGAGACATTGGGTTTAAAACTATTTCTTCAGATAAATTCGATGAGGTACTGGGTACCAACTTACTTCAGCATGGCCGATGAGACACTGGGTGTCAACTTATTACTTTGAATTATTCGATGAGGCATTGGGTGCCATACTGGTGTGTTTTGGTTGGATCTGTGTATTCGCCAAAGTCCGAGTCCTGTTAATAGGGGTAAATAAATGATTTGGTAATATGAATGATATTGGGTGATTTTGAACATGAATTGGATTGGGATATTGGATTGAGTTATGAAATTGAAATATATGAACAATGGGTTCATGAAATGATTATTTTTATAGTGAAATGATATGTACTGTAACATCCCTCACCCGTATTCAACATTGGAATAGGGTTACAGAGCATTACCTGACTTACAGCACATTTATGCATACTTTTCACATACATTTAAATCAATTTATACAATCATCATTCAATCTCATTCAATATGTCCCTAATACAAGCCTACGAGGCCCTAAACATGCATTGGGATTGGTTTGGACTAAAGCAATAACTTTTAAAACATTTGGAACACATAGAAATTTTTTTTCTCAAAACAGGGGACACACGCCCGTGTGGCCCCGTGTCACAAGCCGTGTGGACATTCGAAATGGGAGCACATGGCCGTGTCCTATCCCGTGTCCTACCCAATGTAACTCTCTAACTTGGATCACACGGCCAACACACACGCCCATGTGGCTAGCCCATGTACACTACAAATGGCCACACATGCCCGTATGCTAGGCCGTGTTCTAGGCCGTGCCATTCAAAATCTCTAACAGTTTTGTAAAATAGTCTTTGGGCTAGCTAATACTAGATGCAACGATCACAAAAACATAGAAATCATTAAAAATGGGACAGAATTTACTCACTAAATTTTTGGTGGAAAGATGGTGTAAAAAATTGAACTTTAACCCTATCTAAGGCTTTTTATTTCTTCAATTTTCGGTGGAAAGATGGTGTAAAAAAGATCATAGAAATTTTTGTTCTATTTTTACTAACCTTAAATTATCAAATACCAATTTTAACCTTAGCATACAACTATTAAAATTATTTAATGGTAGTCCATAATTGTCCACTCACCTTTTAAATGGTTTAATTACCATTTAAGGCCACCATATTTAAAAATCAAAGCTACTTGACACTTTAAACTAATAGAACATGCATTTTACACTTTACGTGATTTAGTCCTTTTTAACAAATTGACCAATTAAACGATAAAATTTCTTCACGAAACTTTCACACATACATACTATCATGTTGTAAACACTTAAAATGATATTAAAAACAATTTTATGACCTTGTATATGTGGTCTCGAAACCACTATTCCAATTTGACTAAAAACGGGCTGTTACAACTCTTTCCTTTAGGGATTTTCGTCCCTGAAAATCTTACCAGTGAATAGGTTAGGGTACTGTTTTCTCATAGCTTCCTTGGGCTCCCACGTAGCCTCTTCAACACCGTGATGTTGCCAAAGTACTTTCACGAGAACGATGCTTTTATTTCTCAACTATTTAACCTCATATACTAGAATTTTGATCGGTTCTTCATTGTATGTCATATCAGGTTGAATTTTAATTTCAGATGGAGAAATCACATGTGATGGATCTGATCTATATCGATGCAACACCGACACATGAAATACTTTATGAATCTTTTTTAACTCCAATGGTAAAGCTAGTAGATATGCCACTGGCCCTATTCGTTCAATAATCTCATACGGCCTGATGAATTGTGGACTTAATTTGCCTTTTCGAACGAAACGAAGTATTTTCTTCCACGGAGATACTTTCAAAAACACTTTGTCACCGATCTAAAATTTAATATCTTTTCGTTTCAAATCTGTGCACGATTTCTGATGATTTGAAGCTACTTTCAAACAATCGCGAATTACTTTCACTTTTTCTTTGGTTTCTCGTATCAAATCAACCCTGTGAATCTTTTTATCACTCAACTCTGTCCAATACAATGGAGTTCGACATTTGTGACCATACAATGCTTCGTACGGAGCCATTTTTTTGCTCGATTGAAAGCTGTTATTATATGCAAATTCAACCGACGGCAAATATTTCTCCCAGTCCTTTGAACTCTAAAACACAACATCGGAGCATATCTTCAAGAATCTAAATTACTCGTTCAGATTGACCGTCTGTTTGCGGATGAAAAGCTGTATTGAAATTCAACTTCATACCTAGAGTTTCTTACAATTTCTTCCAAAACCGTGACGTAAACCTCGGATCCCTATCTAAAATAATAGAAATTGGTACCCCGTGTAATCTAATGATCTAAAAAATGTATAACTTAGCCAATTTATCAAGCAAAAAATCAGTACGTATTGGAATGAAATGTGGGAATTTCGTCAGTCGATCAACGACAACCTAAATTACATCTTTATTCTTCAGAGACAGGGGTAATCCCGATACGAAATCCATAGTCACTCTATCACATTTCCACTCTGGTATCATCACAGGCTGAAGCAAACTTGATTTCACTTAATGTTTGGCTTTCACTTGCTGACAAATAAAACACTTTGATACAAACTGACCACCAATACAACTTCTTCAAATCATTGTACATTTTGGTACTCCTAGGATGAACGGATAAACAACCACTATGTGCCTTGTATAAAATTTTCTGAATCAACTCTAGATTTTTTCGGTACGCAAATTCTATCTCGGAACATCAAACAATCATCAGATCCGATTTGGTACTCTAAATCACTAGTCGACTCACATTCCACTCTTTTAGCTTGCAATTCACTATCACGTTTCTGAACTTCACAAATTTGTTGAAGAAAAACCGATTTAGCTTTTAACTTAGCTAAGATCGAAACATTATCAGATAATGTCAACTGTGTATTCATTGCTCTCAAGGCAAATAACGACTTTCTACTTAAAGCATCCGCAACCAAATTTGCTTTCCCCGGGTGATAATAAATTACTAACTCATAGTATTTTAATAACTCAAGCCATCTCCGTTGTCGCAAATTCACATCTTTCTGAGTCATAATATATTTTAAGCTTTTATGATCAGAAAAGATGTGACATTTTTCATCGTACAAATGATGACGCCAATTTTTTAATGCAAAAACTATAGCAGCCAATTCTAAATCATGCGTCAGATAGTTCTTTTCATGCGGTTTCAACTGTCTAAAGGCATAAGCTACAGCTTTTCCCTCTTGCATCAATATGCAACCCAAACTGTTCAATGACGCGTCGTTGTAAATCATAAATTATTTACTCAGTTCAGGTTGAACCAACACTAGAGCCTCGGTTAATAATGTTTTCAATCTTTGTTGACACTTTTCGGACCATTCAAACTTGACATCTTTCTGTAGCAGTCTGGTCATCAGTGTAGCAATCATTGAGAACCCTTTTTACAAAGTGTTTATAATAACCAGCTAATCCTAGAAAAATTTTAACCTAGGATATATTTTTAGGTGGTTTCCAGTCAATAACTACAAATATCTTGCTCGGATCAACTCAAATGCCATCTACTGATACAATATGTCCCAAAAATTTGACTTCTCGGAGCCAAAACTCACATTTGCTGAATTTAGCATATAGTTGCTTATCTCTCAAGGTTTGCACACAATCCTCAAATGTTCGACATGCTCAGACTCATCTCATGAATAGATCATAATGTCATCAATGAACACAACAACAAATCTATTTAAATACAGTCTAAAGAACTGATTCATCAAATCCATAAAAATGGCAGTAGCATTAATTAGTCCAAAAGGCATAACAAGAAATTCATAATGTTCGTACCTCGTTCTAAACGCAGTCTTAGGCACATCTGAGTCTTTAACTCACAACTGATAATAACCCGATCTCAAATCAATCTTCGAAAACACTGTTGCACCTTTCAATTGATCAAACAAATCATCTATTCTCAATAACGGATACTTATTCTTTATCGTAACTTTGTTGAGCTGATGATAATCAACACACATTCTCATTGACCCGTCTTTTTTCTTAACAAACGATACTGGCGCACCTCAAGACGAAAAACTCGGTCGTACAAAACTTCTATCTGTTAACTCTTGTAGTCGAGCTTTCAACTCTTTCAACTTTGTTGGAGCCATTCTATACGGAGCTATAGATATCGGTAAAGTTCCCGACACTAATTCAATAGCAAATTCAACTTCTCTAATAGGTGGCAACCCCGGTAATTCTTCTGGAAATACATCTGGATACTTACAAACTACATGCACCGATTCAATCTTCTTTTCAGACACTTTGGTATCTAAAACATAGGCAAGATAAGCCTCGTAATATTTTTTCACACATCTCTGAGCTGATATAGACAAAATCACAACAGGCAATTCATTCTATTCATTTGATTCAATCCGAAGAATTTCATTATTCTGACACTTCAATTCTATAATCTTTCGTCTACAGTTCACAATAGCATCATGTAAAGTCAACCAACCTATACCTAGAATCACATCGAACTCATCAAATGGTAAAGCATCAAATCAGCCGAAAAACAGTAACCCTGAGTCATTAAAAGACAGTTCTTACATACTTTGTCAATTAGTGCATACTTGCCTAAGGGGTTTGATTCTTTAATCATAAACTCAGTAGACTCAATAGGCAAACTCTTGTTAGACACCAAATTCATACATATATACGAATGAGTCAATCCAGGATCAATCAATACAATAACATTAGTGTCGTAAAGAGAAAATGCAATAACATCTGGTAATGACCCATCTTCGCAAGCACGAATAGTGTAAGCTCTAGCAGGTATTCTGGCATCAGATCTCACTGTAGAATCTTTCGTTGTACTACGATTACCACTTGTGTTTCCCGTATTTCTTGGCAGCCTCCCTCGAGTAGTTGTATTGCTTGATATTACATTCTGTGATTTGTTTTTTCATTTAACTCAGGACAATCTCGGATAAAATGGTCTCACGAACCACAACTGTAACAAGTTCTATTATTATTTTTCATCCAAAAATCTCTAAAATGTCATCTTTCACACTATTGACACTCAGGTTTAGTGTCTTTCACATTGCTAACACTCGATACCGATGTAGCTTGAGCTTTAGGACTGGTGTATTACTTTTCTCGATCTTTATTGGAATATCCTATTGAAGTGGTCGATCGGTTAAAATAATTTCTTGATTTCTTTGACGAGGAATGATAAAGTTTATTCATCGATCTCTTCCTCAAATCTCTAGCCTCTGATTCAGCTTTCTTCTTTTCTCGGCTAAAGTCTTCGGCTTTGCAAGCCCGGTCAACTAACACAACAAATTTTTTCAAATCTAATATCCCGACTAGAAGTTTAATATCTTTGTTTAACCCATCAACAAATCGCTTGCACGTAATCGCTTCGGTAGAAACATACTCCCGATCATACTTGCTCAACCGTACAAATTCTCTCTCGTACTCGTTTATGGTCATGCAGCCTTGTTTCAGTTCTAGAAACCTTTTATGCTTTTGATCCAAAAACCGTTGACAGATGTATTTCTTTCAAAACTCGGTCTAAAAGAATTTCCAGGTGACTCTTTCCCTCGGCACCATTGATACTAATGTATTCCACCATTGATACGCGGTATCTCTAAGAAGGGATATAACACACTTTAAAAATTCAGCTGGCGTGCAAGAAAGCTCATCAAACACTCGAATTGTATTTTAAAGCCAAAACTCGGCTCTCTCAAGGTTATCATCAACATTAGCTCTGAACTCTTCAGCCCCGTGTTTACGGATCTTGTCAACTGGAAGCTTATTCAATCTTAAAAGCTCGACTCCTCAAGGAGCTATAGGAATCGGTTGGGGATTAGGAGGGGGAAAAGGTTGTTGAGCAGCCGGGTTCGTATGAATATATTGAGTGAACCACTCATTCATCATTGGGAAGAAGGCTTCTCTAGCCTCTCCTCCTTGGCTGCCCGTTACGGATCTAGAATCAAACGACGCTATCCCTTGAGCGGGAGTGGGCGCATTACTTTCAACCTCATCAGCTATAGCTCGATTAAGATCCATTTATATATGAAAACACATTTTAAAACGTCAGGAGTCATCACACTATCACAGTTTATATATGCCATGTATAGCTAGACTCTCACATACACTACATTAGTCTTAGAATCGACTAAATTGTAGCTCTGATACCAATAAATGTAACACCCCTCACCCGTGTTCAAAGTCAAAATAGGGTTACGGAGCATTACCTGACTTACAACACATTTATACATACTTTTCACATACATTTAAATCAATTTATACAATCATCATTCAATCATCATTCAATATGTCCATAATACAAGCCTACGAGGCCCTAAACATGCATTGGGATTGGTGCGGGACTAAACCAATATCTTTTAAAACATTTAGAACACATAGAAATTTTTTTCTCAAAACAGGGGACACATGCCCGTGTGGGCCCGTGTCACAAGCCGTGTGGACATTCGAAATAGGAGCACATGGCCGTGTCCCAGCCTGTGTCCTACCCAATGTAACTCTTTAAATTGGATCACACGACCAACACACACGCCTGTGTGGTTAGCCCGTGTACCCTAAAAATGGCCATACACGCCCGTATGCTAGGCCGTGTGCTAGGCCGTGCCAAACTTGTAGGGTATATTGACTTATGCCACACGGTCAAGTCACACGCCCGTGTGTGTGGTCGTGTGGAGCATACTGACTTAATTTAAATCTCAACACCAGGGGACACACGACCGTGTAATATGATCGTGCGTCACACACGGCTGAGACACACACTCGTGTCTCTGCCCGTGTGGACAAAAATAGGCTATTTACCAAGCCAATTTGCCACCCAATTTTTGTGCATACCTATACAATTAAAATGGTACTCACTTATAGCATAATTAGTCATCCAATTCAACCAAAAATCAAGACTAAAACATACCATTTCAATTCCAACAACTAGCTTGCTTACAATCTCATGTTTTACTCATTCAAATCATACCAACTTTACATATTCAAATCATCTAATTAAACATTTTCCAAATATGCATCATCATACATCATCCACAAGCACATAGCTTCTCAATTACTAACCATTTGACATCTATAATAACAACTGTCAATAACACTGCAAATCAACCTCAATCACTCAATATAAACCATATGCACGCTTATATATATACATAACCAAACTAGCCAAATTAAGCCAAGTCTCATGGCTATATGTACAAACAAAACATAACCATTCATAAACCATCTCAAAAGACAAAACTCACTATCAATATACATATCAAAATGACCCTAACCCTATACATGCCATATGACCAAACCAAAAGCTCAAAAGTACCAAAGTGATGGTTGGATAGTGTGACGTAGTCTCCGACGATCTCCAAATCCGAGCTAGCTTTGAAATCACTATAAAACATGAGAAAAATAAACAAAGTAAGCTTTATAACTTAGTAAGCTCGTGTAAAATAAACTTAACAAAGCATAGATACTAACAAAACTTTCACATGTTTAATCATATACTTATATGCAAACTTCATAACTTACATAATTTAAGGCTTGTATGATTCATATACATACTTGAACCTATCCATAATAAACTCATACCTAAACGGACAAATGTCGAATACTCGAATTCTCGCACACTAAGTGCCAATACATAGCCGGAGCTATTTTAATCTCGTACACTAAGTGTCATACATAGCCAAAGCTATCTTGAATCACACACTAAGTGCCATACCTAGTCGAAGTTATCTCGAATCGCACACTAAGTGCCATACATTGCCGAAGCTATCTCGAATAGCACATTAAGTGCCATACATAGCCGAATTGTCGTCAAATATAACAGTAGTCTCGTATACACAATTTATGCAATATCAAAGCATTTAAAAGCATAATTATAACAATGCTTATTCCATATGAACTTACCTCAGATATTAAAACAGCGAATCGAGTCGATTAGTCGATAACTTTCATTTTTCCCTGATCCTGATTCGAAATCCATTTTTCTTGATCTAAATTTATTCAAAATTAACTCATTTAATCAAATATTTATTCAATTTAATCCAAAATATACATTAGGGCTATTTTACACATTTACCTCTAAACTTTCACATTTTTTACAATTTAGTCCTTATTACATAAAATCACAAATTAGTGAAATTCCTATTATACCCATGCTAGCCGAAGTACCATAATGCCCCTAGTAGCCCATAATTTTCATTTATTTCACATTTTACCCACTAACTTTGCACATTTCTCAATTTAATCCCTATTTTGCATTTTCACTAAAAATCACTTTACAAAACTTGTTTATCTAACATCAAATATTCATAATCTATCACCAAACATCAATATACTCATGTATTCATCAATAACATCATTCAACATCTCTAACAATTTTGCAAAATAGTCCTTGGGCTAGCTAGTACTAGATGCAACGATCACAAAAACATAGAAATCATTAAAAACTAGACAAAATTTACTCTCCAAATGAGTTAGGAAGCTTGGCCGAACTTCAAACCTATCTAAGTCTTTTTATTTCTTCAATTTTTGGTGGAAATATGGTGTAAAGAAGATCTTAGAATTTTTTGTTTTATTATTACTAACCTTAATTTATTAAATACCAAATTTAACCTTAGCATAAAACTATTAAAATCATTTAATGGTTGTCCATAATTGTCCACTCTCCTTTAAAATGGTTTAATTACCATTTAAGGCCACCATATTTAAAAATCAAAGCTATTTGACACCTTAAACTAATATAACATGCATTTTACACTTTACGCGATTTAGTCTGTTTTAACAAATTGACCAATCAAACGATAAAATTTCTTCTCAAAACTTTCACACATACATACTATCATGCTGTAAACACTTAAAATAATATTAAAAATAATTTTACGACCTCAGATTTGTGGTCTCGAAACCACTATTCCAATTTGACTAAAAACGGGTTGTTACATGTATATCCTATTGAGAAAAGTTTTTTGAATATCAATTATGAGATTGAAATAGTAAGAGATAAGAATTGATAGTGTTATGAATGATGTGTTATGAAATTGATTATTTGTTTGAATGATTTTTTTTGTTATGTGTGTTTATATATATAAATATTGTAAATTCTTGTTTGATAAGTATCCGAATTATAGAAATACCACTAAGTTTATACTCAGCGTACGATTTGTTTCCGTGCTTAGGTTAGGTTAAAGTCAGTTCATTGAATCAGCATCCAAAGCCAATCCCGAACTCATTGTGGTGAAGTACATTTCTTTTTGGTAATGGCATGTACCTAGGATGTCATATGTTTGTTATTTAGGAAAATGATTGTAAATAATGTTAAAGAACGGTATTAATTCCTTATATACTTAAACATAGTTTATGTGTTATTTTAAGGTTATAAAATGGCATATTTTGATTAAAGTATGAATAAAGTTATTATGTGAACATTTTTATATTTAGTATTAAATTTGGTTGGGTTTGAATGAAGCTAAATGAATTGAATTGATTAGTATTTGTAAAGTATCTATGTTGGTACTTTGATTAGGTCCTTAAATTGACGAATTTGGCACGTACTAGAGGTATTTGAATGTGTTTTGGATTGGTTGAACAATTGGATTTTGAGTTGCTTGTTGTTCAAGATTTGCAGGGTTCTTAAACTTGATGTTTAAGGCTCATTTTGAGTCCACACGGCCTGGCACATGGGCGTGTGACCAGATTGTGTGAGACACACGGCTTACACATAGGCATGTGGATAGGCTGTGTGTCTCCTACATCTTAAGAATTTAAAACAAAATACTTAGGTATTACCACACGGGAACAGACACGAGCGTGTGTCTGAGCAATGTGAGGCACACAACCTAGTACACGGGCGTGTGGCTGGCCGTGTGGCCTAAGTTAGAGAGTTACACGGGATCAGACATGACTTAAAGCACGGGCGTGTTTAGGGTCACACGGGTGTGTCCCTTGACCACAAGGGCGTGTGTGCCCGGCACCTAGGAAAAATTTTGAAATTTCATAAAAAAAAATTTAGATTTTTTATTAAGTCCCGATTTGTTTCTAACACATGATTTGAGCCTCAAAGGCTCAATACAGGGACACTATGACTAAATTATGATGTGTATGTTATATTTTTATATGATTGTTCATATTTGTTCTGAAATATCTAGTAATGCTTCGTAACCCTGTTCCGGTGACATATAAGGGTTAAGGGGTGTTACAAACTAGTTGGTGTTGCGACATCCTCAGCAGTAGTCCTGGCTTCTTCACTTCAACAATCAGCAGTGGTATCGCGACCTTAGAGGCTTGGTGTATGACACAACACTCCTAGTGTCGCAACACATTCGGTATACTACTCTAAGTTGATTTCTCGTTGAAGTTTTGTACCCCTGAGGTAATGGAGGCTCAGTGTCGTGACACCCACATCAGATGCTATTCTCCTCAAATTTTGGTCGTCGTCGTCTCCCTACACAAACTCAATTACACTATAGACTCTTAATGACACCATTTTGCCCATTTGGGTCTCAAAAAGACCAAAACTGAGAAGAACGATCATAAATACTAAAAATTAAAAATTAACAAAAAGAATAGAAAAGACTTATAAATTGCTTGAGAACAAACTCATCAAGTGTTCTAGAGAGTGTAATTTGACTTATCAAATTACGGCAGACCAATTGCATGTAGTACACGAGTTTATTTTTTAAAATTAAAAGATAAGAATACATAACATATTTAATGCAAAAAAAATTTAAATTAAATAATATTTTATAAAAATATTTATCAAAAATATAATAAATAGATTTTTTAAACTTACCTCCTATTCAACTCATCTACTTCTGATATATTCAAATTAATTTACATAATAATAGTTGAATTGTGCTAGAGTTATAAATTACCTAAACAATTAAAAAAAATATAATTATAAATATAATTTATAAAGTAATTAAATATCATAAAAAAATTACACAAAATTTAGAAAACGTACCATATATATTTTTAATAATAATTCATCACATAATATATAAAATAATTGAAAATACAATTTGCAAGCATTACTACTACTCTATATTTAAATGTGAATACAATTTGTAATTTTGTTATTTAATTGAAGTAGCATTCTACTTTATGAGTAATAAATCTAAACTAAAACTTATTACTAATACTTAGATATCTTAGAGATGTTTAAACTAAAATATATATAAAACTTATCACACCTTCTAAACTACCATAACTTTATAATAATACTTATATGTTTATAATTTTAAATTGTAACTATAATATATATGAATTAAATTATAATTATATTTAGTTATATGATAAAAATAAATAAAAGATATTCTCATCGATTCATTTTTTTTCAAACTCGTACTTATATATATATATATATTATAAATTAAAAATATTTAATAATAATATTTTTCGATAATCTTTAATAAATATTATTTTCTCACATTTTGGTCGAATCCATTATATGAATACAATTATAAAACAACTTGTAAATTATTTCAAGATCGTGAAGATGTAAAATTTACAAAATTTTACTCATTACATTACAGGATAAATTCAAGTGTATTCATATATAGCGTATATGACTTGAAATTATCTTAATGCTAAAATTTGATATCCATAAAAAAATATATAATTTTAAAAAATATTTATAATAGAAAAATACATTCATTTTGAATTTTTATCCTAAATACAAACAAATAAATAAAAGACTAATTTTACCCTAACAAATTCTTTTTACTTTCCATGAAACTCACAAGGGAAGTAATTTAACTTTTACATACCAAACATTAAAATCACATATCAACCAATTAAATTTTACGAAAAGTGATAACTTTCCATCATACCAAACGCTTTTTAAATGTATATGAGTTATAATTTTACCGATTATATAAATATAAAAACAATAATTTTATTAAATTATTAAAATACTAAATTGGTATTCTGGGTCTTATTTAAATAATATAGAGGCGGACTGTTTAAATTGCCTAGGCCTCCCCCCCTCCAATATTTTTTTTTTTGGAAAATTATGATTTTTCCCTTGAAATTTTTAAAACATTTTATTTAAGCCCCCAAAATTTTTGAAAAATTTCATGTATCCTTTGAAGTTTTTAGAAAATTTTATTTAGACCCATCAAGTTTTTGAAAATTCTCATTATCCCTTTTAATTTGTTTTGAAAATCTTAATTAAGCTCATTTAAAATATTTGAAAATTTTAATTAATCCCTAATTTTTAAATTTTTTTTCCTTAAACTCTTAAATTTTTTGAAAATTTTACTAGCCCCAAAATTTAGTTCTAAGATATCACTAAGTAATAATCATTTTGGCTTAATGATAAAGAAAAAAGTTTTAAATTTAAATTTTCAACGTCCTTAAATATAATATAGATTTATTATGTAAGTTGCTTAACAACTTGTTTTTCTTTTTTGTACAAAAGGATAAGCAAATGAAAGTATAAATGTAAAGGAGCCTAGCCCAGCCACAAGCATCAACCTGCAGTAGGGGAGCAAACTGGGTGGCGGTATGGTCAGAATATTGACACCAACATTCAGGTTTTGTGATAAATTGGCAAGATGATGATGTGCACAACTCTTATCTAACTGTATTTATGTATCTACAAATTGGATGGCGGTATAGTCAGAATATTGCACCAACATTCAGCTTTGAAGTTTCTATAGCTACCTTTTCTAATAAATTGTTGCGTCCAAAATTTGAATGCAACTATTTGTGATTATAAGTAATAATATACTAATAAATTGTAACTTTAAAAAGTCAAATCAAATAGTAAAATGCATTGAGGTGAGTTTCATGCATGAACATCATATTCCATCAAAGCAGAGCTGATATTGTTGGTTAGGTGAGTACTGTAGGGTCGGGCGTCTCAGAGGTGGAAATGCTGACAATAAATGTAGCCTACCAAGCTAATAATTTGCCATAACAGTAGCTTTATTTTATATAAATAATTTCTTTACATGAAAATGACATCAAATTAATGGTATTAATTTTAATATTCTCAAGTCAGACCTCCGAATTTGATTATTTGTTTTGGATAATGGAAGCGTTTGCAATTCTGCATGCAAATAATTTTTATATTGTATTATTATCATTGATTTTATAGATTTAGAAATATATATATAATATAAATTCTTAATTCTTAATTCATCAATTTTTTTATTTTAATTTCTAAAACAGATGTAAGTCATAATCTTTGTCAAGTCGAGATTTGTATTGAATCAAACTAATTTGATTAGATACAATTAATTTATAAAAATTAAATATTTAATTTAAATCTAAATATTTTTAATTTTTTTATTTTTGACATATAAATTAAAAATAAACAAATTTACACATTCCAGATTAAATTACCCATATACATATATTGATATTATCATTTTATATATAATGTTAATCTCGCATGTTTAATTTTTTATTGATTATAAAAACTTGATTTTAACATTATAAATTATTAGCATATTTAAAATAAAATCATATATATAATTATATTTAGCTAATTAAAAATTTTGGATTTTTATTATTTTTAATTTATCCAAGTATAGGATTTTATAAATTTTTAATTTTCTTCATTAATAATATATATTTTTTCAACAACTTTTAAAAGATATAGAAATTTTAATTAATTTCTTATTAATATACTATCATATTAATTAATATTTAATTAATATTACTTTTATTATTATCACCACATAATAATATTAATAACTTATTATTCTAATGTTAATTTAGTAATATAATTAACAGTAAAGGGTATTCTCGTCCGTTAAAAAATTTCTCCAAACTCGTGCTTTTATATATATTAGCTTTTAATGACATGTGATTTTATGGTTTAAATATTTAATTAATTTTTTTAACTATTATATTTTTAATTACAATAATTAATGTAAATTAAAATTCATTTTTTAAATTATTAAATATAATTAAAATATATTAACTTATAGAAAATTTCCAAATCATAATTAAAACATTAACATATTCAATATACAAAATAATTTTAATTTATCTAATTAATGCAAAGTACGTAACATTGTTCAAAACAATAGTTAATTAGCATAATTAACTCTAATATCAATTAAAATGCTTAAATTTATCTCTTTGAAATCAAATCAGTAGATTGTTCTTAAAGAGACCAACAACTGGCGTAATCTGGACAGTGGGGTTTTAATTAATGATGATTTTGGCAAGGAGCCCATGGATCTAATTTTGGAGGAGGAAAATGTTCTTTTAGTTAATTTGGAAGGGAAAAAATGGCAGAGTGTAATGGAAGGACTATCGATGAATGAAGGGAACAAGATGGATGAAGGACTTCTTGATTTAACGGCTAGCTCTAAGGAACAGAGCAGCTGAATACAATGAAAATACTTAGCTGGAATGTTCATGGCTTGGGGAGATCACGAACTGTTAAAAGGCTCAAGAACAAATTGAGAGCCATTAATACCTGAATTTTGTTTCTAATAGAAACAAAATTAAGTGCTAAAAAGATGAAGCGATGAGATTGAAGTGTGGTTTTGAAAATGGGATTGATATTGGGGCATTGGGCTCTTAAAGAGGTCTATCTTTAGGTTGGAAAAGAAATTCTTTGATCCAGCTAAAGAGTTTTTCTTCCTCCCATATTGATGTTGAGGTGCACGATGACGAGATTGACGTGGTTTGGAGCTTGACGGGTTTTTATAGGAACCTAGATGAAAGGAATAGGAGAGTCTTGGGATATACTCCGACAATTGAGACAGGACCAAATGACTCCTTGGATTGTGATGGGGGATTTTAATGAAATCACGAGTTCTTTGGAAAAGAAGGATGGGAGGCTTCGAGCTAAACATAATATGCAAGAATTTAAAACGACATTGGAAGATTGTGGACTTAATTATCTAGGGTATGTTGGTAGATGGTTTACATGGGAACGAGGACGATTTTTGTCAACCAACATAAGGGAGAGACTGGATCGGGGTGTTGCATCGTTGAGCTGGATTAATATTTGTCCCAATTATCAATTAGAACATCTGTCCCATTCTTTCTCAGACCATTGTCCGATTTTAATGGACACCATGGGAAGACATAAACAAATTCCATGGTATGGTGGAAATTCTTTTCCTTTTGAGGCAAAATGGATTTTAGAAAATTCTTTTAATGAGGAGATTAAAAAAAGCTAGGAGAATATTTCTGGAAGTGTTCCGGATAAGCTTGAGAAGTTGGGACAACAGATTCAGAGTTGGAGTCGGCACAGAATTAGAAAGCAAAAAAATAAACTGATGGATCTTGAAAATAGATTAAACTGTCTTTACAACCGGGATCCAACTGATGAGATTCTTGTTGAGATCACAGATATTCAATTGGGCCTCAATTTAGAAGCTGACCAAGAAGAAATTTTTTTGGGAACAATGGGCTCGAGTCAATTGGCTGAAGAATGGAGATAGAAACACGAGCTATTTTCATCAAGCAGCTGTTCAACGTCAAGTACGTGGTCGAATCAAAGATTTAGAGGGGGCAAATGGTGAAAGGATTTACACGACGGAGGAGATGATTAAACTTGCTTCAAAGTTTTTTGGTGACTTATTTTCGGCTTCAGAGATGAGTTTTCATGACCGTCTTTTCGGGTTAGTAGAGAAAAGAGTCACTACTGAGATGAATGCTCTCTTAATTAAACAATTCATAGAAGAGGATATCATTTATGCTGTTAAGACGATGGCGTCATTGAAAGCTCCTGGCATTGATGGTTTTCTAGTAATTTTCTTCTAAAGGTACTAGCATCTTATTGGTTCTGAAATTTCTAGTTATTGCTTATCCATTCTTAATGGGCATTCTAAAATGGAAGCTATTAATAGAACCTAAATAGTCTTAATTCCTAAAGTCGATAAACCAAAGAACAGTTTATAAAATTATTGCAAAAGTTTTGGTGTATCGAATGAGTGCTATTTTGGGAAGTTGCATTAACGAAACTCAAGGAGATTTTATCCCTAGAAGGCATATTTCGAATAATGTACTTATTGCGTATGAGGTCCTTCACTCGATGAAAATGTAGAAGAAAGGGAAGAAGGGGAATTTTGCGCTTAAACTCTATATGAGTAAGGCGTATGATCGCGTTGAATGGGATTTCTTGGCAGGAATGATGACTCATTTAGGTCTTCATACGGATTGGATTGTTCTTATAATAAGATATGTTTGTTCGGTTTCCTATTCTGTAAGCATAAATGGGTCGAACGGTGAGTGGTTCTCACCTTCAAGAGGGTTAAGACAGGGCGACCCTCTTAGCCCTTACCTTTTTCTTATTTGTGCAGAGGGCTTTTCAACCTTTATTAATGAAGCTAAGCAGAAAGGACTGATGATGGGTGCTTCTGTTGGAAGGGAAAGATTATCTATAAACCACTTATTTTTTGCAGATGACTGTATGCTTTTTGGAGATGCGTCCAATGAGAGAGCTAAAGTGGTTAAAAATATTATTAAGGAATATGAGATGCTTTCAGGTCAGAGGGTGAATTTTGGCAAATCTCTGATTTATTTTGGGACTAATGTGGGAGAAGATGTCAAAGACAAAATTATTAATGTTTTGGGTGTTAGGCTAGCATCAAATCCGGAGAAATACTTAGGGCTGCCTATGATGGTGGGACAGAAGAAGACTTGGGCTTTTGCCAATTTTATTAATCATCTCAGAAAATGTATTGCAAGCTAAAGTCTTCGCTACTTATCAATGGGGGGAAAGAAATATTTGTTAAGTCAGTATTACAGGCTATTTCGGTTTATGTGATGCAATGTTTTGCTTTGCCAAAAACTTTATGTTGTAAACTTAAAAGTATCATGAATAATTTCTCGTGGTCTAATAATAAATCGTCTAAAGGCATTCATTGGAGTAGTTGGGATGCTTTGAGTTGTCCGAAAAGTGATGGTGGGCTAGGGTTTAAAAATTTGTTTTTGTTTAATAAAGCTTTATTAGCAAGACAAATATAGCGTGTTTTTTCCCAGCTCAATGGTTTATTAGCCAAAGTCCTTAAGGCCTGTTATTTTCCTCATTCAGATATTCTATCAGCAAGGATAGGATCTTACCCATCAATTACCTGGAGGAGCATTTGCAGTGCTAGAGATCTAATTGATGATGAGCTTTTATAGCGAGTTGGCACTGGGGCTAGCATCAATATTTGGAACGACCCTTGGCTCTCTAGAATTGAAAACAATAGAATATCAGGACATAATATTAGACCAAACTGGACGACAGTAGACCAGTTAATTGATGCTGAAACCAGCACCTGGAACAAGGAGCTGATTCATAACATTGTTGATGATGTGCATGTTGATCGCATTTTGTCCATCGCATTATCTGGAGCTCGATCAGAGGATATGTTGGTCTGGAAGTACGAGGGCTCGAGGGAATACTTAGTAAAAAGCAGATACAAGATCTTAATTACATAACATCTTCTAAACACAAATTACATCAATCCTAATAATGTGGGTTACAAGGATTTTTACAGGTCTTTATGGGCTATGCGCGTACCAGCAAAAATCAAAATTTATGTCTGGAGATTGTTCAACAATTTTTTGCTTAATTATTGTAATCTGAATCAAAGGACCTTGCGGGTCAGAGTTGGTTGTCCCCTTTGCAAGGCAGCACCAGAGAATACTGACCACATCTTGTGGTCCTGTGATATGTTACAAAGTGTTTAGGCATCTCTTTAAATCAGTATCGCCCCTGTTGATACCACTTTGAGCTGAAAAAATCATTTTGTTAATACTTTTTATTTAGCAGATGATCTTAATAAACAATATATTGCAATCTCCTTATGGGCTCTGTGGTACAGAAGAAATAAGTTGATTTATGAGGGTATTAATTTTTGTCTGCAGGAAGTGTTAGGGTTCATTCGAGGCTATGGTCAAGAACTTAATTTATGCAAAGAGAAAATGGAAGTGTTTTGTGTTCCCCTACCGAATGAAGTTTGGAGGCCCCCAAAGTTAGGTATTATCAAATTAAATTTTGATACAACTTTTTAAAGTAACTCTAAAATTTCATCAACAACAGTCCTAGCTAGAGATTCTGAAGAAGAAGTAGTAGGAGTAGAAACTTATCTGTTTATGGATGTTGTTGACGCATTCGTGGCGGAAGCTAGGGCATGTGAAAGGATTTTATTTTTTGCATCTCAAATGGGTTTCCGAAATCTTGTAATAGAAGGAGACTCTTTGACGGTTATAAAAAAACTTAAGGCAAAGGAAGAAGACAAATCAATTCTTAGATCTATTATTAGCCATATTCGGATGCTGGAAAAATACTTTGAAGAAGTGCATTACCTGTTTGTCCCCTGTCGAAATAATAGAGCGGCCCACACTTTGGCGATGGAAGGGAGGAGAAGACAGTTTTCTGGTCTTTGGGTCGATGATGTTCCTAACTCGGTCTTGAAGATAGTGGAAAAGGATTGGGCACTTTGGTCTCAAAGGCATCATTTTTCACTGTAGAATGCATTTATTTTGGAGAAGTTTCTTTTGATTCTCTATAGTTGGTCTCAAAGCGTTGGATTTCTTTATTCTATCATCTAAAAATTTCGTCTTTTACTAGAAGTGAGAAGCTTTTTTCGACTGGTATTTTGTGCTTATCATCTAGCTTTGGCTACGAGTGGGTTTTGGTTTCTTTGCATTGATGGTTTTTTTCTATGGGCGGTGTCATTACTGCCCTTGTTTCTTTATTTTCTAGCCGTTTGGTTTCTCTTTGCTTTTGTCTTTTCATGTCTTTTCTGCTTGTTCCAGCTGTATTCCTTTATTTTTCCCATTTAGAGCCAAGTGCCTAATAAATACTAGTCTTTTCAATAAAAAAAAAGCAGTTGTAACTTAGAATAAAAAAAAGGCTTGATAAAAGTAAAAACAATATTGGAAACTTTCTGTGAAAACTCTGGTCCTGGAAAATCCATTGTAGAAGAATTAATTCCTAAGAAGGTCAAATTTCGGGATAAGGAGGAGGAGGCAGAGGACGGAATAATGGTCTATACGCCCTCAGATCAACCCACTTCTTAGAAAGATAAGCTCGTCGGACACTTCTCAAAAGATGTCTTCAACAGTTCGGATGATAAGGATAATATTGATATCTTGGAAGGAGACATCCAGAAGACGATTGTGAATGGCGTACCTTCCATAACTTTTTCGGATAGAATCCATCAAATTCTTGTTTAGGGTATAGATAATATTGTGATTTTAAAACTTCTAGGTTGGAATATTGGGTTTACGGTTTTGCAGAATAAAATTTATAATTTGTGGGGACCCACAACACCTATGCACATGATGGATATCGAGAATGGATACTTCCTGGTGAAATTTCAATATAAGATGGATTGCGAAATGGCCCTATCCGAAGGACCATGGATCTTATTTGGTCAGTATTTGACAATTCAACCATGGATGATGGCCTTCGACCGTTCTCAGGCTTATCCAAGCGTTCTGATGGCGTGGATCAGATTTCTGGCTCTTTCGAATTACTTTTATAACAGGAAAATAATTACAACGATCGGGGAATTAGTTGGTAAAGTTGTTAAGCCTGATTTGAATATCGATAGTAGGATGAGGGGATGTTTTGCTAGATTGGCGGTCTATGTTAATCTGGGAAAACCTTTGGTATTACAAATCTTGATCAATGGTAGATCGCAAAAGGTGGAATATGAAGCTTTATCTACTATCTGCTTTCATTGTGGGAGGTATGGACATGTGGAAAACCTCTGTAATTTTAAAAATTCCTAAACCCATAGTTGAGGTGAATCGTGATTTGTCTGCAATAGCACCGGAAAACCAAAAATTGGCCATGGACGACTCAAAGAAGAAATACGAGAATTACAGGCCGTAGATGATCATTGAGAGGAAATCAAGGCGTAAATTCAGAGATAATTTTCAAAAATCTGTCGAAATTCAAGAAAAGGAAAAGGGAAGATCCCGTTTTAGTAGTATGAATAATAGGGATTTAAATAATGGATTTCATAATGGAGAAGTGGTAGACTTTCGGAGTTCTAAAGGGAAATAAATCACATCAAGAAATCATCATATTAAAGATGTTGACCCGCTTTTAATTGGCAGAATGATTTATTTAAGAAATCCAATAAGGGCAAACAAAAGGCTGTAGGCCCTAATATTGGATCTGGCCCGATTATCAAAGGAAATGTTTGGCTTATTTTGGACCCTAGCTTGGATAATAATGGTGATAATATAAATGTGCCGGACTTGGAATGTAACGCCCCAAGAATATCTGTATATGTTTCTGCGTTAATTTGACACAAGTGTGTATCTGCTTCAGTGGTTAAGTGTTCTGGGTGTGTGTGAAAAGTCCCAAGTTCAAGCCTTAGCTTTGGCAAATTTTGGCTTTTTTCTAAAGTAAGTCTTAACTTCTAATCAGTGGGATTATATTAAACTATTTGTAATTTCATATCAAAATGGGTCTGCTGGTTTGGTGGTTAAGTGGAGTGTTAGAATATTGGAGGTCTTGTGTTCGAATCCCTACGCTAGCAAGGATGTTATTTTTGTTCGTTTGACCAGGAGAATTTCGGTCAAACAAAAATTCTGGGTAGTGGGATTAGTGGTGTGATTTGGGGGATTGAGTAGTTATCTGAATGTTTTCTTTTTGGCAAAATTTGATTTTTTACTCTCTTTCCCCAAACTCTCTGACATTGTTTCTTCCTCTTTTCTACATTCTCTCTTTCCTTTCTTTTTTCCCTCATTGCTGTTGAAATCCTCATTATTTCTCCCTTAAACCATCTTTTTCTCGTGAATCTACATCTTGGTTGGCATTCACGCGAGTTCAGAGGAGGCTTTGATCAGTGACTTGCGTATCCTTTGTGTTAGCGACTCTAACGAAAGAGTTTTGTCGGCAGTACTGGAGTGCTCGAGAGTGTTTAGGCATCTAAAGTGATACAAGTGTGTACACGAAAACACAAAAAATAAGAATCGACGAAAGCCAAAAAGTGGTACTGTAGACGCCACACGGGCGTGTGAACGACGAGCCCAGTCGTGCGCACATGACACGGGAGCATAACACGGCTGTGTGATAGTCGATGAGGCTATGTGCGAGACACGGGCTCGACCAATTAGGCCGTAAGGGCCACACGGGGGTTTGGGCCCACACAGGTGAACCACATGGGCAGGCCACATGGGCGTGTGAGCCCATTTTTCTGAAATGATCTGTAAGATTGCACGGGTCGCCCAAGTTGACTATGGACCTACTGTAAGGTCGGTAAGCATTACTTATACCCCTATTTATGTGATCTGATTATATGATGTTTGACTGAGCATGATATCTGTACTGAACTGAATGTATGATCGGTTATTTGCATGTTGCGTGTCATATTTGGTATGTTGCATTGCATCGGGGAGGGTTGAAAATAATTCGAAGAAAGTGTCTGAAAGGCTTTAAGCCTGTTATCTGGCAACTCAGCTACATTATTCTATTTATGTGTCGCATTTCGGTACAGTATGGTGTGTAAGGATGGGTGGGTTGATTATATCCCCACATGGTGTGTAGGTCTGAATGGAGATGGTGTGTAGAGGCTGGTCGGTAGGATTATGATTGTAATAGCCTAAATTTTCAGTGGTGTCGGAACAGTGATTTGAGATCACTAAATCCGACAAATGAGTAGAAAATATTAATAATTTAGTGAATATAAGTTAAATGTGAAGTTAGGAAAATTTTTGAAATAGCGAATAGTGTACTAGAAATAAATATAAAAAAATTTAGAATTGGAAACGAGATATCGAGAGTTTGAAAATTTTAAAACGAGCCATAAATATTTTTATAAATATTTATGGAGTGTTAATAAGTTAGTATTAAAGTTTCGTCAAGAAATTTTAAAGTGTCGATAATTAATTGAATAAAAAGGACTAAATTGTAACAAATGTAAAATTATGGGAAATGATTAAATAGCTTAAATGATAAAATAAAGAGGGTTTAAAAGGGAAATAGACCCAAGGTCTATTTGGGCTGGACGGCAAGGGCATGAAATCAGCAGGAAAATTGATGAATTAAGGGCAAAATTGAAATATTGCAAAATTTACTTAATAAAGCTAGGACTAAAGTGGAATTATCTAGATTTCTCATTATTTTTCTGCATTCTCATCAGCAAAAAACACCATAGAAGGGTTTTATTAAGCTGGTTTTTCATATTTTTACTGCAAGTAAGTTCAATTCTTGATTATTTCTTGAAATTTTTGTGTTTTTATGACTCTTACAACTAATTCCACTTGTTGAATTCATTAGTTTTTAATTTTATGAAAGAAATTGGAAGTTGCTATGAATATGTGCTGGAAGTATATGATGATTTAGCATGGAATTAGAGCTTTAAATTGTTTATATGCTGATTTTATTGAAAGAATTGAATAGAAAGTGAATGTTTGGGACCTAATGGTGAAAGAGTTTGAAGTTAGGGTTTTATGTGGAAATTATGAATTTAAATAATTGTGAAATAACTTATAATGTCTAGATAAAGCATTAATTTGGAAAAATTATCTTCATTGAGGGGTTAATTGAGTAAGGACTGAATTGTATGAACTGTGAAATTTGGGGCAAAAATCAAAATCAACATTTGCACTAAAACAGTTTTGGACAGCAGCAGTAGTCTAACTTTGAAAAATCACCAAAAATAGTATAAATCTAATTATAGAATGAATAAAATATGAAATTAAATCTTATTGAGTCTAGTTTCTTATAGAAGAAACGGTGTAAGCAATAGAATTGTAAATCATGAGATATAATAGATCTTGTAAGACAATGTCAGAATGAATTCGGGTTCCCCTGTTCTGACTTTGAAAAATCATAAAAAATTGAATAAAAATAATTATGGGCTTAAATTTATATGTTTATAATCCTGAATGAGTATATTTTCAAGAGAAACAAATGGAAAAATCATTTGAATTCTATACAAGAAGATAATTAATTTTTAGTGAAGAAGGGTTGGAACTGTCAGACAACAGAATAGGGGAGACTTCAATAAATAAACTGTATTAATTGGCACAACCAAAAATTATAAAATTTTTATGGTAAGAAGATATGTGAGTCTAGTTTCAGGGAAAATTAGCAGATCTTAATTTGGAGTTCTGTAGCTAAAGATAAAAATAATTTAGTGACTATGACACGGATGTACAGCATTGGAATATACATAAGTAAATAATGAAATTATAGATAATATTACTTATAAGCGGGTTGAAAATGAAGTCAATACTGATAAGTGAATGATTTTACAATGATAGATCGAGAACCCGAAACAAGTCAAGGAAAAGAAAAAAGTAGCTGATTAGACCTTGAACTTTCACAAATTTTGCAAATCGACCCAGGTAAGTTCATATGGTTGAAGTTTAATGATTATATGTTAATTTTATGAATTATATAATGTATGATGAAATATATTTATTGATGAATAGAGAATAAAATAACAATCCGAAAATCGAATAAATGATCAAATTGAACGGAACGTCGGATTTGAGTACTTCTGATCAGTGATAAATGATAAGTGGTAGCTTTAGCTACACTTATCTGATCAGTGACAAGTGATAAGCGATAAGTGGTAGCTTTAGTTACACTTATCTGATCAGTGACAAGTGATAAGTGATAAGTGGTAGTTTTAGCTACACTTATCTGATCAGTGACAAGTGATAAATGTGATCAGTGTAAGACCGTGGCAGGACTATGACTTCAAAAAGTGATAAGTGATCATACGCAAGACCATAGTTATAATATGGCAAAGTGAAAGTGAAGTACTCAATTTTCCGTAACCGTTTCCTAATTTGGTTAAAGAATGATATGTGACAAATGGGCCCAAAAGAATTAAAGGAAATGGATAAGTGGTAGTAAGTTTATACAAGGGAACTCACCAATGACTGTGGTTGACAGGTGAACTTAATAATTGTGTATATTGTATAAGTGTATAAATATTTGGTAAGATTTATGGTTTATGCCTATGAACTTACTAAGCTTCTATAAGCTTACTTGAGTGTATTCAATGTCTCTTGTAGATTGACGTGGAAGTATACGGAGGATCGGATCAACACAGAGGATCACACTATCCAGATTATTTCCGGTAGCTTTTGTAAATTTCCTTTTTGATTTATATGGCATGTATAAGGTTTGATGATTATATAAATGCTAAGACTTATTTAATGAATATACATTAAAGTAAAAAAAAAATGATGATGAATATGTTAAATAGTATGATTATAAAAGAAGTATAATTTGGTATCAAATTGATTGGAATGAATTGGTTGGTTGGATTGGTCTCGGTTTTAAAATTTGCAGGGAAGGTTAGATATTTATAAAGGGGTTATATTGAGCAAAAAAAAAAACTTTGGGATTTTGCGAAAAATTCCCTATGGTTTCGATTTAATTCTGGTTTGGTCTCGAAGTATATTTTGGGCTTTGGAGGCCCATCTAAAGGACGTCATGACATGTTTTAGTAAATGAATAGTATTTAACTTGTATTAACGAAAAAATTAATTTGGTAAACTCTAGTAATGCCTCGTACCCTATTCCAGCGACGAATACGGGTAAGGAGTGTTACAATGATATTCTAATATGCATTCTGTATCTGATTGGGCTAAGGCCCTAATATATTCATGTCTCTGTATCTGAGCTAGGCTAAGGCTCTAATTTATATCTGATTCTATATCTGAGTGGGCTAAGGCTCATACTGATACTGTAATGGGCTCAGGCCCAAACTGTATACACATGACTGATTTATGATATTATGTTATATGCATGTATTCTGTGGGGATTACACACTGACTTTGCGAAAACTCACTCTTTTCTGTTTGATCTGTCCAGGTAATCCCCAGCATTAGACGGATCAGAGCAGCGGAGGACTCGACAGTGACCACTGCTTCTGCCTCATGATAAATTTAATGTTTTATAATTATCATGGTTTTAATTTTTATTTGGGGAATTTTGATGTAATTATGGCCATTATGGGTTTTTGTTTAAATTTTGGATGATACTTTACTTTCCAGTTTTATCACTTCAAAACATGACGTTTTCTTAAATTAAAATTTTTTCTAAAAACGAATGATTTTCCAAGCTAAAAAGTTCACAAGCTTCCACTAAAAAGTCACGTTTTGAACCATAACAACGAACATGTGTTTTCCTGAGTTAATTAGAGACTAATAAAATGGAAGGGTTTTCACTCGATGAATTAGACTACAAATTTCATTCCATGTGACATCGCCAGATTCGGCAATTATGTCTAGGCCAGGTTTAAGGTGTTACATAGAAGAAATTACCTTGGGTTGGGCTCAGGACTGGCCTAGATACTGATGGATCAGGGTGACCAGCAAGTGGGCCAGACGAGTTCAGTTGGTCTCAATTCCAGTGGGAATTTCCAGATCGACGAAAGGGAATAAATTAAGGGGTAGGGCTACTGTTAACAAACAGAATAAAGCCCTGCATGGAAGTAATGTTTGCTTCAAAAATATTGGGCCTCAAAGGATCTCACTAAAAAAAATCCATGGAGCTTCTGGTTGAGATTATTTCGGATATTTCTAAGGAGAATTTTGACTCTGGCAATTCTGCCAGTAACGTTGACCAAAAGGAAGGAGATAATCTCCTTGGACAGTAAGGGCTGATGATTTTGGACTACTTTGCCCTTTTAGTTTTATTGTTATCTTTTGGGTTTACTTTATTTTATTTTATTTGTTTTCCAATTTATTTTTTATGGACTCAAATCTCAAAAAAATTTCTTGGAATTGTCAAGGGAGTGCTAGCAAGAATTTCATCTGAGCTTTTCGAGAATACAACACGGAACATAGACCTAATATTGTTTGCTTGGTTGAACCGAGAGTGAACGATAAAAAAGCTAATTTTATTATTGGGCAACTAGGTTTTAATTACTCTCATCAGGTTGAAGCTGTTGGATTTTCAGGTGGCATATGGGTGGGATGGAAGGACTTTATTCAAATTCAAATTATTAAAAATCATCCCCAATTTATTTTTCTTAGGGTTGAAAATTTTATTCATAATAAATCTATTTTCATTTCTTTTGTGTATGGTAGCCCTGAAAGGTTAAAATGAAAGGCTCTTTGGGAGGGGTTAAAATCTGTTTCCCCTACCTATAATATTCCATGGTTAATTATGGAAGACTTTAATGTCATTTTATCGCCTGCAGACAAGAGAAGTTCCTTTAACATAGGTAAGCGATGTGCATTATTTGGTAATTTTGTTAAGTCGTGTGCTTTGCAGGATTTAGGATATAGCGGGCCCTCTTTCACTTGGCAACGAGGTGGAACTTTTGTCAGATTAGATCGAGATTTAGTTAATGATGAATGGATGTCAACTTTCTCGCAGTGTTTAGTTCAACACCTCACGTGTATAAGTTTGATCATCGGCCCCTCTTACTTTCTACTAGACCTGACCTTGACCCATCAAAAGGAAAACCTTTTCGATACCTAGCAGGATGGACGCAACAGAACACCTTTCCCACTTTTGTCAAGGAGAAGTGGAATTTTGCAGGTAATATGGTTGACTCTCTGTCTAATTTTACTTCTGATGTTAAAGTTTGGAACAGGAATGTGTATGGTTTTTTGGGTACTCGCAAGTGTCAGCTTATGAGATCATTGGACAATACTCAAAGGGAAATTGATCATTTTCCCTCTAGTCAGCTAACCCAAAAAGAGTTAGAAATTTGGGATGAATTGGAGAATGTTCTTGATCATGAAGACTTAATTTGGAGACAAAAGGATCGATGTGACTGGCTTTATCTAAGTGATAGAAACATGAAATTTTACCATAGCCGAACGATAAAGAGAAAAAAATTAAACCGTATCATAGCTTTACTATCGATAATGGAGAATAGTGTTTTGACCAAGATATCTTGCGAAATAAGACGGTGAAATTCTTTGAAAAGCTCTATGGTGAGGTTTCCCCTATTTTGGGAATCAATCCTAGTTTTGGTTTTTCTAGACTTACTTCTGCAGAGATTATTTTTTTAGAAGCTGATATCACAAATAGGGAAATCAAAATAGCGTTATTTGATATGACACCTCTGAAAGCACTTAGAAGCGATAGGTACTATCCTTATTTTTTCCAAGTCAGTGGGACACCCTTAGTGGTGATACAGTGGGTTAAAGATGTCTTTTCTGGAAGGCTAATCGAACATGAGTTGAATAATACGTTGCTTGTTCTAATACCTAAAAAAGAGAGTCCTAAAGATTTTAGCCAATTTCAGCCCATCAACTTGTGCTCAATCCTTCATAAGTTGGTGATGAAAGTGATTGCAAATCGGTTTAAGGTGGTCTTTTCCAAGTTAATCTCTCAGGAACAAGCTGGACGCAATATTTCTGACAACATTATCCTTGCGCAAGAAGTAATTCATTCTATGAGATGCAAGCGAAAAGGGAGAAAGTGGATGGCTGTTAAGTTGGACTTGGAGAAAGCATACGACAGAGTTAGTTGGGATTTTATTTCCATCTCGTTAATTGCGGCAGGATTTCCTATCTTTCTACGAAGAGTGATTATGTCCGCTATTTCTTCCTCTTCTATGCAAATTTTGTGGAATCGAGTGCCTACTCAGAAGTTTAAACTGGTTAGGGGAATCCGACAAGGATGTCCCCTATTGCTTTACCTTTTTGTCCTTTGCATGGAATGGTTGGGGCATATTATTCGGGCTAAAATGGATATAGGTAAATGGGAACCAATTCGGTTATCTCGTATTGGTCCTACTATCTCACATTTATTTTTTGTTAACGACTTGGTGATCTTTTGTAAAGCACACTTAGAGTAGGCCCGCTTGTTAGAATTTATTCTCAATCAGTTTTGCGAGATCTTGGGACACAAAATCAGTATTAGGAAAAGCAACATCTTCTTTTCCAAGGTTACTGAAGTTGATGATTGTAATTAAATTGCTCACATGTTTGGCTTTCAGGAAGTGCATAATCTTGACACTTATTTAGGAGTTCCCCCTTTTCACGAAAGGGTTACCAATAACACTCTGAGTTTTGTGGTTGATAAGGTTAGGCGAAAACTGCAGAATTGGGATGCAAGGAAGCTTTCTTTGGCAGGAAAAATCACTTTGGCGCAGTCAGTTCTCCTCTCCTTTCTGAATTATTTCATGCAATCCTTGATGATTCTAAAAGGGGTGTGCTCGGATATTGAAAGATTGGTCAGCCAATTTATTTAGGGACATACTGAGGGTCATCTTAAAATGTCTTTAGTAGGGTGGGATTCTATATGTCAGCCACGGGGTCGGGGTGGACTTGGTTTTAGATACCTGAATGACCAGAACAAGTCCTTCCTTATGAAGATCGATTTCAACCTCGTCTCTAAGAGCAACGCTCTCTGGGTTCGCGTACTTTGATCTAAGTATGGATGGAAGGGTCAGTTTCCTGACTCTATCAGTAGAAATCAATGCTCCCATTTATGGAAATCTCTTTCTACGGTATGGTCGTCACTTCGTGAGAACCTAATTGGTCTCTTGGAGATGGTTCTACTGTCCGCTATTAGAAAGACCCTTGGATTCCAAGTTTGGGCTCTTTAGTTTTAAAATTCTTATTGCTTACTAACCTTGATTTGAATTATTGTGTTAGGGAGTTTGTCAAATCAGATGGGAGTTGGAATCTGGACCTGTTTCGTGGTTGGCTTCTCGATGATGTGATATGTAGGATCACTAGTATCATTCTTCCACAATCAGATTCAGGTTCGGATAGGGTGATTTGGGCTCGATCAACTTCCGGGGCCTTCTTTTTTTGTAGCACTTATTGGAAATTAAAAGAGGCTTCTTGGAATCCCAAAAAGAGGGGTGGAAGCCTATTTGGAAATATACAGGTCCTCAGAGAGTAAGAGTCTTTCTTTGGTTAGCCTTTCAACAAAGGTTCCTCACTAATCCTGAACGTGTTAGAAGGAGAATAGGCCATAGTATCTCCTGCACCTTGTGTGGACATGCAGTTAAGGATTTGGTTCATGTCCTTCGTGATTGTCTGACTGCAAGGGATGTGTGGAACCCAGATCAACTAAAACAAAGGTTCTTTTCTACATCCTTTTCAAATTGGCTTTTAATTAATCTTTGCTTTCATGAGAGTTTGCAGGGGTATGGATTCACTTGGTCGTACTTATTTGGATTAATTTCTTGGCGTATCTAGAAGAATAGAAATCTTTTTATCTTTCAGAATATTTCCTAGACTACAACAGAAGTAGTTAAAGCCTCTAGCTGCTAGGCCCATTAATACTTTTTACAGATTAGTGGCTGCAAAAGGGTGAACCATAGCTCGAATCCAACTTCCAACTCAGATGATACAAACCACTGATGGAGCTGTAACTAGAGATTCAGATACGCTACTGCTGGAGGCGTGGTGAGGGATTAAGATGGGAACTTGTAACATCCCGAAATAGGGCCTAAACGGAATAGTGGTTGCGAAACCATGAATTTGAGGTAAAAAAATTTATTCTGATTAAGTTTTAAGGTTTATTCATTGATTGAATAATTGTGTGAAAATTTCGTGAAGAAATTTTATGTATAAGTGCCTAATTTGATAATTAGGACTAAATTGTAAAATTAGCAAAATCTGTGTTCTAGATAATAAAGGGGATTTAATTGAAATGGGTTCTTAAAGTCGAGGTATTTATTTAGTAATTAGACCATTATATTTAAGTTTGGACAAAAATGGGCAAGAATAGGACAAATTTGAAAGAAAAGCCTTTAAGGGCATTTTGGTCATTTAGTAATTAAAATAATTAAAAAGGGAAAATAAAGCCAAAATTGGTCCGTCTTCTTCATGGAGGCCGAATATAGCATGGGGGAAGCCATGGTTAGGTTTTCCAAGCTTTCCAAGCTCAATAGTAAGTCCGTTCTAGCCTCGTTTTTAATGTTCTTTACGTTTTTAGAGTCCCGATAACTTGATTTAACTTATTCTAGCAATAATTCATGCTAGGGTTCATATTTGGAAAAATACTCATAGGTTAAATGTGTTTATTTTTATGTTTTATGGTAGAATATGAAGCTTGAAATTATGTTAAACAACTTTTGCTAAGCGATTTTAAGTGAAAACGAGTAAAACGACACAATCGGTAAAAATACCTAATGTTCATAAGTACATGATAGAGTGGGAATTTGATGTTGCCATAGAAGGGAAAAATGTTTAGCGTGTCATAAAACATAAGAAAAATGAATAAATTTTAATTTCCGAGCCTAGGGGCAAAATCATAATTCTGCAAAGATTTAGGGGCAAAGTTTGAGTTAGAGAATGTTTTGAATAGTACATTAATTAAATAAGTGAAATATGATGTTTTAAATCCCGGAAAGTGAGATTTGGACCTAGAACGGGAGAAAAATTGAAAATCGGGAAAGTTAGTAAAATGGTCGTTTTGGTATCGAGGTAAGTTCATATGTTTAATAAGCATTTAATTATGCATATTTGAATGATAAATTGATATTTTGGCCATAAATACTTTAGTATTGAGTTTCAGATATAATGATTAATGTTCGATAATAATTCGATATTGGAAAGAGAACTCGTATAATTTATATGTAAGACCATATTTTGTATTATGGCTTTGTATGATAACAAGAAAGTATTGACTAGCATAGTTTGATGAGAATAAGTTAAGTTGATGATATGATAAGATTGAGAATGTAAGTATGTAAGTTGAGTAACATTTTATTATTATGCAATTTTTGTTATTAGTATTGTTATTATTGAGTTATGAGACTAACCTTGAGAATTTGAGCAAGTATGTTTCAGCTATGACTTGACAAGGCATTGATATCTCAAAGTCCATGGTTGTACCATGGCAATTAAGAAAGAATTGACGGAAAAGTTCATGTTCATAACATGGCATTTAAAGAGGAATTGACGGTTAAGGATATCATGTAAGACCATGTCAAGACATAGCATTGGTAAGGCAAGGATCTCGTGTAAGACAATGTCAAGACATGGCATTGGCATTGATTAAGGACTCCATGTAAGACCACATCAAGATGTGGCATTGGCACTAAGATAAGGATACCATGTAAGACCATGTTTGGAACATGGCATTTGGTAAGATAAGGATATCATGTAAGACCATGCCAAAGCATGGCATTGATAAGTTCTATAAGGCAAGGAAATCATGTAAGACCATGTCAAAACATGGCATTGATGAGTTACTATAAGGCAAAGGTCCCATGTAAGACCATGCCAAGGCATGACATTGGTGAGTTCATAAGGCAAGAATACCACATAAGACCATGTCAAGACATGGCAATGGTAAGTTTAAAAAGGAAAAGGTTCCCGAGTAATCCAAAGAGTAAGTCAAAGAAACGACAATGTGAGAACATGAAGAAAGAGTACATGTATGCATTTAAGGCTTATTTAGTATTGAGATTGTAAGTAATTGAGATGATCAAGTATTAAGTAAGTGATGAGATTTCAGTTATGCTTGTGACACTTTATGACATGATTGGCAATATGTCTATATTATGAAAGAGTACTCATGTGTTAAATGAGATGTTGCAGGTATGTAAGCAAGCTATTAAGTAAGGTGCCTTTTGTATTCTGAGCCTTTGGTAAGGTTACCGATGAGTAAGATGGGAAAGTAAGAACTAAACATTATTTAAGCAAATTATGACATCATAGTAGTAAGCTAAATTGATTGCTAATGCTTATTATTTTACATGTGAACTTACCAAGCTTTATAAGCTTACTTCTTTCGCTTTCCCAAGTTTCAGAATACTTAAAAGCAAGCTCGGGTTGGAGGTCATCGGAGATCACTTCACACTATCGACTATCAAGTTACCAAATGGGTATCTTCGTTTACAAACGGTCTAGTTTATGGCATGTATAGGGACTTAGCCATTTTGTGTGTATGTCCTTATTATATGGCTAAAGAATGGTATGTAAATATTTGATAATGATTAGCTATTGAAATGACTAATGAAGAACATGTTTCGGTGTTATGTATGCCTAAATGGTAGTTAATACAAGGAAATCATGAAAAAGTGAAATTAGCATTAAAACAGTATTGAACAGCAGCAGTGACGTGATCTTGAAAAAATACCAAGAATAGTAGAAATGAAATTAGCTTATGAATGAGATATAGAATTAAAGCTTATTGAGTCTATTTTCATATGAAAGAAACATAGTAAGCAAAAGAAGTGTATATTAAGAGATATTTGAATTTTAGTAAGACAAGGTCAGAGCAATTTCTGAATCCCCTATTCTGAATTTATAAATTCACTAAAAATTGTACAAAAATAATTAGGAGTTATAGTTTATATTTCTAGATTCCTTGGTGAATCTAATTTCAATAGAAACAAACGTCATGGTTATTTGAATTATGTACAGGGATAAAATTGATTCGTAGTGAGGAGAGGTCAGAGTAGTCGAACAGTGCAATAGGGGAAACTTTAACTAATAAACTGTACTAATTGGCTAGACCAAAAATTCTGGAAAAAAATTAGTAAGAAGATATATGAGTCTAGTTTCAAGGAAAATTCACGAATTTAAATTTTGAGTTTTGTGACTCGAGTTATGATTTATTTAGTGACTATGACGCAGGTGGACAGTTTTATAAGGAATAATGAAATAAATTGTTTTGATTTGTCTAAGTATTCGAAAAATTTTTAATGTTCCCGGTTTGGTCCCGAACCATTTCAATTGCATGTTTTAGGGTCTCGAGGGCCCTTTTTAGGGACATATTGAATGAATGTAAATAAATTAATTTTTTAAAATTAAACTTTATGCCCCGAATTAGTAAGTTAAGTCAAGTAACGCCTCGTGCTCGACTCCGGCGACGGTCTCGAGTAAGGGGTGTTACAGAACTAGATAGTGAGATTCACCCGCTTCCTAAGACTTTGTACACCGTTCGAGGCTGAAGTGTGGAGCATCATTGATGGAATTCTTATTTTTTTAAATAAGGGATACAGACAAGCCACTATCTTGACTGGCAATCTTGAAGTCACCCAAGTATTGACGGGCTTGAATTTGGATGACCCCGGGATCACCATGCTTTGAAGGGCTCAGCGCATCATGAAGAGGGAAGGAACATGAAGGGTTAAGCACATTCCAAGAAGTCAAAACTTGGGAGCGAATTGCCTAGCTAAACTTAACTTAAGCTGGAAATCAAGCTTACAAGTCCTAAATGAGGCCCCTAAGGAAATAATAGATTTCTTACAGAAAGATAAAGACAATGGTTGTCTTATGTAATTGATGTTATTCATTTTTTTCTCACCAAAAAAAAATTCTATTCAAGTAATAACTCTATTTTAAAATAATAAAATTAACACAAATTAAAAAAAAAATCACTTCTTTTTTAAACCAATTTTACAATTTAAATTATAATTATAATAACATTTTCCTTTTATCTTATGGTTAGAGTTCGATTCAAGTAATAACTCTATTTTAAAATTAGTAAAAGGTTTTTTAACTTATATAAATGCAAAATTATTTTATTTCACAAACAAATAACAGATAACCTATATATACTTAAAAATAAAATAAAAATTGAAATAAAAACTCATGCTTGATATATACACATAATAAATCTTAAATTTGAAATCGCAAAACATCAATCAAAGTCCCATCAATTATATATGAAATATTTTGTACTGATATATCAAGATGTGCTTTTACAAATTAAAACTCTTCATGCGATTCATTCTAAAATTCTAATTAAATTATTTTAGAAATTGAGATCACTTCTGTTTGCTACTACGGCATGAATCATGAAAGGTGGCAATAATTTACCGTTTTCTGAGTTGCATGCGCCATGCTCACAAATGGGGCAATGTTAATTATAATCTTTTCATCCCATTTTATTGATTAAATTAGTATTACGAGTTAATGGGATATTAATTTATTTATGTGTAAACTAAATTATATTATTATGTAATTTTTTTTATCTTTTTATATTTTATAAATTAATAAAAATTTAATAATATTAAAATTTGAACTTAAAATATTGAATATAACAAAAATTTAACTTTACTATTTAAATCAAATCATCTTTTAATTTTTAATTGAATCTTTAATAAGTATACTTGTTTACATAATATTCTTTAATCCAATTTAATCTAAATCGTTAATTAAATAAATTTAATTGTAAAATAATACTTGCTAACCAAAAAAAGATGGTAAGTTTATTAAATAAATTTGAATTTATGTAACAATTAGTTTTTGTGATGTTGATACATACTTATTAACTAAAAGTTTTGAGATATAATGATATTATACTAGCAATCAAACAATGTATTAATGATTTTTTTATGCACCGATTACCATCTCCACTTTATTCGCCATCCACAGACTGTACACTTGATGAATGTCAGTCCCAATATCCCTAACCTTCCAAAACAATACTCCACACCCACTATCAACGATCTAACACAGTCAACGCAGCACCACATTCACACTCAACAATGTCACTTGCATAAATTCTGTATCATCACAGTGGGCAAACCGATTCTCGATTTGGGCACTAAGTTTAATTGGCCACTCCAAAAGCAAAACCCACCATTCACGTATATATATTTATTCATGTAACATCCACTTCTTCCACGTCCTTTTCTTTTCCTTATCGTCAATTAACTTGATTCAAAGGGTCGGGGTCGAGCTTACCCATTATCTTCGGATAAATTATAAAAGTAGTTATTTTTATTTATTTCAAATTATATTTTAGTCACTTATATTTGAAATGTTATGTTTTAATCACTTACGTTATCGTTTTGTTACAAAGTAGTCACCTTACTATTAAAACTCAGTTACCTCTCTACCGCAGTCCAAATAGGTTTTAAATGTCAACTTGAATGTCCAATTGCTGGAATGAAAATAAGTTTTTAATTAAATAAAATTAATTTGGACTACCATGTAGGACATCCAAGTTGGCATTTAAAATCTATTTGGACTGCCACGTAGGACCACTGTTAGATAGATAACGGAGCTTAATGGTAGAGTGACTACTTTGTAACGACGTAAGTAACTAAAATGTAACATTTCAAACATAAGTGACTAAAATATAATTTGAGGCAAACAAAAGGGACTATTTTTATAGTTTGCCCCTACTTTTCTCCACGCTTTCCCTTTGTAGTTGTACCAAAAAAAAAAAAAAAACATACAAATACTTGTGTTCTGACTAATCCTAAACCTATTGAATAGTTAGTATTTTTGTTAAGAAAAATGAAGCAACTAGATTATGATTCTCGTATATAAAAATTGAAAATATGGTATCCTTATATTAAGGGTTAGATTACGTTTTGTCTCTTCTACATAAAAAAATAGATAAATTAATCTCTATATGTTAAAAAAAAGTGCAAATTGATTCTTTTGCCAAAAATTCCATCTATTTGTACTCTTAGGTGATGATTTGACTTTTTTTTTTTAAATATAAGCTATATGGAATTAAAGGATGAGTAGGATTAGGTAAAAGAACCATGGATGCCCATATACTAGGTATCGAATTACATTTTGCCCCTTCTACTCAAAAATGCGCAAATTAGTCTATGTATGTTAGATCAAAGAGCAAACTGGTCATTTTGTTAAAAAGTTCTATCCATTTCTACTATTAAGTGTTTACGGGACTAACAAAGCAACCAAACAGTGGCGCATGGCGTACAACATCTATCTCATATTGATGTGGCAATATTTATTTTTTTTAAAAATCATAAAAATAATAAATTTTTTAGTATTTATTTTAAAAAATCACTCCACAAGGAATCACATGCTAATGTGATTTTTTAAATAATTATAGAAAATTATTTAAAAATTATTACAATTTTAAGAAACCACTCTAGAATGAATCTAGATAAATGATTGTTATGTTGTCCAAGTTCATTTTGATTGTTATTTTTAATATATTTTTTAATAATTTTAATAGTTTTTTTTATATATATTTTTATAATTTTGTACAGGTTCATCTTAAACGCAAATTTTTAAATAATTATTAAAATTTTATTTATTTTTAGGATTTTTTAAAATTTTAAAATATTTGCTCGTGATAAATGTGACATCAGCATAAAGTACATCTGGTATACTATTGTGTTGCTATAAGGTTGCTTCATCAACCATGTGTAACTTAATAGTAGAAATGAATGAAATTTTAATTGAAGGGTTAGTTTGCTCATTAATTTAATGTAAACGAATTAATTTAGCTTCTTTTTTTTTTTTTTGAGTAAGAGAAAAAAATACAATCGGACTCTAAGTACAATGACTTCCATAATCGTTTCACTTAGATGTAACTTTTAACAGAAAAGGCAATTTTTCAGCCACAAAACTAATTTATTCAAAGAAGAAATGCAATCCGGCAGGGGCAATCTTTTACCTCAAAATTCATATTTATTATATTTTATTAATTTCTATCTTTTTCAGCAATGCCATGAGCTTAAATTAATAGTGAATTAGTGATGGCTAGCTCACCCCTCTTACATCCCCACCCCCTCTATATATTCCCCAAGTCTCCTACATCTTCATCTCCCAAATCACATGCATTATCGTGTATCATAGTGAAGGGCCATATCAGTTAAGAATGTCTTCCGTAGGAGCGAGCTGTGCTGAGGTTTATGTGATGCAGAAGCGGCAGAAGGAGAAGATGAAGAGAATGGAAGAGGAGAAAGCAAGCAGAGGCATTGAAGAGTCTACAAAGCCTCAACCTCATACGGTTGTTGTTGGGAGGAGTAAGGTTCACCCTGGCCCGGCTGCGCCCGACTCTGCTAGAGTTAGCGTCAGTGAAAACCAGGGATCGGAAGATATCAATGCACCTTAATTTTCAGCTTCTATTGATTATGTCCGTCACTTTATGTATATTCTAGAGATTATGATCGATTTGCTAAATCGGTGAGAATCTTTTATATATAAATAGACAAGTCTCGTAAAAAGAATTATATATGAATTATACAGTAGAAGTTGAAGTTTTGGGTCTTTCCGTATTAATATTTGAGATTTATTATCCCCAATTATTATTGTGAGTTGGTGTTGTCATATATGAATTTTAGTTCGATATATCGATTTTAACTCGAATAATTTCGATTCTTAAGTTGTTTGTCATTTTTATTACTTTGGTTCTACTTAATTGCTCCAACATGTATTTATGATTGTACTTTGCTTGTATTGTATTTATACTTGTAAACTTTCAAAGAAAAAGGCTTACAAAAAAAAAATACAATAATTTAAAATAAATTAGTTGAAGTCAATTATATTATTATAGAAAATGAAAAAATTGTAAAAATTTTAAAAAATTTATATTTTGTTAAAAAAATTAAAAAATAATTTTTTTATAAGAATCTAAAATTGATAATTCTAAAATTCTAAAAATGTATTTAAATTTCAAGTTTTCTTTTAACTTTTATAACATTTTTAAATTTTTATATATTATTTTGATTTTTCAAAATTTAAATTATATATTTTAGAATTTTATAAAAAATATTTTTAAATATTTTTATATATGACTTTTTTTTTATATATTTCTGATCAATATAATATATTTTATTACAACAACAAAAAAGGATACGTGGTGTATTCTAATAGTGCCACGTGATCAATCAACGACCATCAACTCCGATAAGTTATCTACACCAATTTGCTCATTTTCAACATGGACCAAAATAATATTTATACCAATATGTTATTTGAGTTACTCAAATTATAAAATTTAACTAAATCCGAACTCAAAAAAACCAATAACTTAATTCAATTAAATCAAAATTCAATTTTTTTCTGAGTGAAAAATTTTCGCTCACCCCTACATGTAATTAAAATAAAAATAATTTATAATTATAACCTTGTAATGAAATAAATCCTTCAGAATTATATGTTAAAAGTTAAAAGTGAAAGAGTACAAGGTGAGTTTGTAAAAACAGTAATATAGTGAAATTAGATACTGTAACAATATTATAACATGAGACAAAAAATAAACTAAATACATTGTACTGCACCCAATTGCCCACCCTCAATATGGGTGAAGAAAATAAGGAATAATTAGACCATAACTTTTATAATTAAAAAAGAATAAAATATTAATTAACTTTAGATTTATATTAAGTGCTGCCAAATTAAAATTTTATTTTTATTAGAATTCAAATACATATTGAATATTTAGAAATTTTAGTTTAATCCCAAGGACAGCATCCATATGGCATTAACTTCCCTTCAACGCATTCAACATCTATCAATCACGTTCCTTGTTTTCCAAATCCCTCCTGAGTAACATTGAATTATGTATAAAAATTTCAAACCTCCTTACTTCTCAAGTCATCTCATCCTAACCATTCCAATACGAACAGAGTTTGGTGCAAGCAATAACCCATTCTGATACCAATAACACCCTTCCAGGATCTTCAACTCTTTTCACAACCTCTAGGCAATCGACTCTTCATCTCCGGCTCATGCTCTGACCTCCCACTCTTAAAAACTCATCTATAACAATGGTGATTCAAAAGTGAAAACATGTAAGTTCTGAGATGGAGAGAAGAATCTCTGTTATTACTCATGAGTCATTCTTTCATCAAGTTTAGAAGAGCAGAACGATAAAACCTACACATACATATAACGAGTTCAATAACATGATACCAGGGAGTCTACATAACCTTTTGACAAATCTATTAAAATAACAACATCCAGAGTGAGTAAGATTCTACCAAATCAGGTTCATAAAAGTTGAAGCTACTGTTCTGTAGGAAAACCAAATTAGAACAAAGGAGAATCAATCCATAACTAAAGAGAGCTCTACGTTTGAAGGATTCTAGTGCTAAATGAAAATTGAACTCAAGCCCAAAGTAGCTGTCAGAAAACCAATAGCCATCACTGGACTCCCCCCTGCATGGCTGGAACTATTCCTTCCAATAAAGCAAAACCTGCAGACCTGCAAACATGCAATTATGTGACAGTTTTCTTACCATTATCTAACATACAGACCAACCGATAAGAAAACCGGAAGAGCAGCCAGGGATAAATTATAGCCTGATCTCTACAGCTTGATGTTTCTGCCATGTGCTGCTTGCTTGGCTGCAACTTGCTCATCTGACAAAGGCAAATAGTAGATACGAGGAGTTGCTTTGGTTTTCCAAAATAGATCATCCAGAGTAACAATGGGAGGATCTGGTTTCTCTGGAGGTGGCGGCGGAAGAGGGAGACGTTCTCTAACTGGTGGAGGGTTAGGCAAAGGCGGTGGTGGAGGAAGTGCAGAAGGTGGTGGAAACTGCTGCCTAGAAACCTGCTGACGCGAAGAGGGCTGGGGCTGAGAAGCAGGTTGAGCTTGAGGAGCAGTAGAACCAGAAGTCCCAGGAGTAGTTGGAGTCCGTGGTGGAGCATCAAGCCGCGTTTTAACTTCCTGGGGATCAACAAAGTCCGCCACCAATAGACGCCCACCATTAGGTGGCCATTGCAGGTTGTAAACAGCATTACGTGTCTCTATTGCTTCTTCTACAGATGAATACTGCACCAATAAAGCAATTCCCAAAGTTGATTAGATATATTGAATCGGCCCAACAATAAAAAGCCAAAATGAGTAATTGATCATAGACCACGAAAGTCCCATCGGAGGAGATGGAAACAAAGCAATAAGTCTTACTGTAACATAGCAATGGGTCTTAATGTGGTCCATCCAGAAGCTAGTTACAGTCCCAGTTTTCCCTAGAAGTTCTTGTACAGCTTTCAAGGTAAAAGGGCGAAGAAAATGATCAATTCTGAGGGAAGTGGTAGGAGCATTTTGAGAAGGGGGAACTGCCAAATAAAGATGAAACAGAAACCATTTAGATGTTAAAACAACAATCAGCAGATTTCAATTCGTATCAGCTGACTGAGAGATGTCAACTCACCAACTCGTTCCTTTGGTGCACCTTCACTTGCTGTTGAGTCTGATCTAGAGAAGTTACGTCTCAAAGCAGCAGGCTGAGGGGTGTCTTTAGGTGTGCTGATGGGCGTAAGATTAGAGCCTTGATGTTCTGGAACTTCTATATTGTCAGAATTCCATTTGCGCCGTTTTGCAAGCTCATTGTTACCAACAGGTTCCTGATCTGTAAAGACAGCTCATCAGGTGAGAATTGCCCATTAACCCAGTAGGAAACTACATTAATTTCATTCTCATGTCTGATCAAATTTTTAAAATGAACTCCCTTGATAACAGAGAAAGCTCAATATTAGATATACCTATAATTTTGTTTCTAAGGCTCCAGGCAGTCATAGGAACCAATAAAAGCACTAAGAATGAACATCACAGCAATTTCTAGCCAAAAACTATATACATTAACTTCAAACCAAAGATGCAGCACTCTAACTCGTAAAGCTCTTTTAGAACATGTAAAGCATGAAAAAAAAAAATACTAAAATAGTGTATAAACTATCAAATACATAAAAACTTAAAAACAAGATTATCACCTTCCAGAACTGCAACTTAAGCAGATCATGTTTCAAAAAACCACCTTAAGTTATCTGTCTTAAGAATGTCCATTAAGTACAAGCACTACTATCCAATCACCTTAGCTTCAAAATGCTATCAGTAAGGTAAAAGTATGAACACATGCAAAGAAAGACAGTAACAATTGCAGGCCGTTGTCACTTACCATGAAGCTTTCTTTTCTCAGCAGGAACAAAAGACCGGCTCTTATTCTCAACCAAGGTGTCCTTTTTATCTACAGATAAATCATCTCTTACATCACCAAGAGGACTTTTCTCCTTGATAATAGGTGCTCCATTATTCTCACTCTTATCTCTCATTTCATCAGTACTACATTTTGAATCAATTTGTTTACTCTCAAGCATATCCTCCTCCATAGAGTCATCACCAGAGCTTCTATCCAAATTTAATTTTTCCGAGTAGGTCGTCTCAGCACTGTCATTTTTATTACCCATGTCTACATTTGTAACATTCTTGCCATCTCTCTCATCAACAGGTGCCTTGTTCTCATGCGGATCTTCAACATCCATTGGATGTGATTCAACACTAATTGGGACAACATTGCTGGATGATGGTTCCATCATCTCTGGCTTTACAACATCTAAGTCTAATTTGACATTATCAGCAAGTATATTATCCTTTAATTCAATCTTTTCATTATTTGAGACAGAATCAGTAGATATAGAATCAGATTTTACTTGCAACCCTAAATCAGGGCTGACCTCAGATACCTGGATGTTCAGAGCAGAAGAATCATGCACGTCATCCTCGTGTGGAACCTTCAAACCCTCGTTCTCCAGCTGCACCTTCGAATCTTCAATGTCCAGCTGAGGCTTTGAATCATCATCACTCTCCAGCTGAGGATTTGAACCCTGCAGTTGGCCCTTTGGATCATCATTCTCCACCTCAGGCTTTGGATCATCAGTCTCGAACTGGAGCTTAGGATTCTCACTCTCCACTTTGATATCAGTATTTACATTCTCATTTTGCCCTGAGCTCTCTTTCTCAGTAGATGGTACCTCAGATACCACGTTCTTGGTAACCATTATCTCAGTCCGAATAGTGGTGGTTTCAGGAACAAGCTCCTTTTCCACCAAGCTGTCACTTCCTTGAACTCCTTCATGACCCAAAGCAGCCGCACGCTCATTAATGTCAACATGAACCTTCACCCCACTCTCCTTCTCGATCTCACTGCCACTATGATCCACATCATCTTTAACTGTCTCAACAATAACCGGCATTGCCTTTTCAATCCCTCCCTCATCTGTAGGCTGGGGATCAGAATTAAAACCATTATCTTCCTCAGTTTCAGCATTTTCCCTTTCCAATCTAAGGGCCTCATCCAAACGTCTTACCAACTCCTCTTTCAAGCCCCGAGTTGTCAGTTTCCGCCTCTTAAGTTCTTCTTTCAACTCTGTAACCTTCCATTGATCAATTGGTCTATTGTCAAGTATTTGATATTTTGATGACATCTTTTCCAACCCAAACTCACCTTCAAACCTACTAGAAAAGATCACATTTCTCAGTCATTCACCAAAAAAGCCAAACAAAAAAGATTCTAGTAAAACATGTGCAGTAGAAAGAAAGCGCCAACAAGACCAAAGAAAGCATGTTATACTGCAAAATAAAGTTAAATCGTGCTTATAAGGTAGAAGAAATAAAGGAGCCAAGGAATGGTATATAGCTGTTTAAACAATTTGAATAAATGCAGCAAAGCCAAGAAAATAATTCCAAGAAATTAACCCAGAAGAATAGCAAATCTTCATGTAAAATATAGAAAAGGAAAGCAATGAAGTAATTAGTTAACACAAAACCTGACATCACAAAACGAGGGTTTAAAAAAAACACCTTATTTGCCTGGACAAAGTATATATACAAGAAAGCTCCCCTTTCTCCCAAAAAGCACAAATACTGAACAAAATAAGGCATAAAAAACAGTAAATACATTTTCACCCAAGATTTTCTGTATCCTAGCTTCGGTAATAAAAAAAAAAAATTCATAACCAGCAAGAAACGAAATGCCGATTTACCAAGAAACTAATGAACTGAAACAATCGCACCAAAAACTAATCGTATTTATAAAAAAAATTGCAATAACACCAATTAAAAATGCATGCAGAGAGGAAAGAAAAAGAGATTACTCACAGGCCTGTATATTTGGGAAGCCACTACAACCACACTTCCCTTACAGGAGAATTGAATATTTATCCCAAAAATACCCTAATTTCAACAGACAAAACCCGCCATTAGCGCAAACCCTAGTTTTCAACAAAGAGAAAGTTATCGAAAATAAGGAAAAATTAGAAGAAAAAACAAAATAAAAAAAAGTATATGGAAAATGGAAAATGAATTTTATGAGAGAGTGGTTGATGATCAATTGATTTTTATTTTTTGGCTGTTTTGAATATAATATAACCTGGTTGTTCTTTTCTTTTTAGGATTTTGAGAGAGAAAATGGGAAGAAAATTGAAACAATGGTGAAATTAGGGTTTTAAAAAAACCGTTTGCCTCTCTCGTATTATCGAATCCAAAAAGGCAGAGACCAATTGTTCTAGAAAAACCCATTTTGGTTTTATTCAAATGCCTAAATTGCCCTTCTTGATCGTATTTTCATCGAAATTGAGGTGGTATAAAGGTTTTCAAAATAATAAAATGGATCTACGTTTTTGGTAAATATTTTAAATTTTATGTATAATTTTTAAAAAAATTCAATAACTCAATTTCTTTTTAAAGAACATTATCAATATTTAAAACATATGTAAAATATTTAAAATGACATTTAATAGGCTAAATTTGATTAATATGCCAGGGTTTTTTTTTCCCAATTTGACCTTTAGGTCGATTTTAAAATTAATTAGAGAAATATGTAGTTTTTAGGAGAGAGAAATTAAAAATCTGTCCAGTTAAGTGCGTTTTCTGCACAGATAGCAAGTCCCTTGCATGAGAGACACATGCAATAATTCGACCTCTTGTCTATACCTATGAATTTCAGGGATCGGAGGCTCCCCGCCTATTTATAACATAAAAAAATATTTAGACTTATCAAAAAATATATTAACATAATTAAAAAATGACATTTTAAATTTCGTCTTACCTTTACTAATGGGGCAGTGAAAATATAGTTGTCGTCAAAACAAATTAGAGATACGTCCATTTTCGAGAAATTGACCCGAATGAATAAAATATAATATAATTAAAAATAATAATATTTTAAATGAAAATATAAATAAATATTAAATAAGAAACTTGAAAGAATTGAGAGAAGAACGTGAATGAAAATAAAATAAAATAAAATTTAGGAGGTATTTATAAGTTAAAAAAATTATCGTTAGGGGATTTTAATTTTTTTTTTTGACAATTTTTTTTACCATTTGGTGCAGCAACGATCAAAAGCCTATTTTATTTTACCGTTGAAGGAAAGCACATCTAACTGGACATACTTTCATTTTCTCCCTCCTAAAAATGACCTATTTACTTAATTAATTTTAAAACTGACTTAAGGGACAAGTTTAAAAAAAAAAAAAAAACCCAGCATATAATCAAATTTAGCCCATTTAATATAACTCCTATTTGTGCAAAAACTTCAAAAGCATATATTTCAAAAAATTTATTCTTTTAAGAGTATTTATAAAATTTTACGAATATAATTACATCCATATTAAATATTTTTATAATTTGTGAAATTTTAATAATTTATTTTTTCATAAATGTATTTATCAATTATAAATAATAACATTGTGAACTGTGAATACTTTAAAAATCTTCATCTAATAGTTTTTGGTTTTTGCCTTAAAATAAAATCTAATCTCATACGAAGCTCAATCCAAGGTATGAGATGAAGAGAAGAACCGGAATCATCAGGTTCAAAGCACGTTGCACATACATAAATAAATGATAAAAACCCTGGATGAAACTACACATACATATGAGTAAGCCTACATTCACTTTTAACAAATCTATGTAAAATTAACATCCAGAGTAAAAGTTAAATTCTACAAAATCAGGTTCATAAGAGTTGAGGCTATTGTTCTGTAGGAAAACCAAATAAGAACAAAGGATAATCGATCCATTACTACAGAGAGATCTCAGTTTTGAAGGATTTTAGTGCTAAATGGAACTTGAACTCAAGCCCACAAGTAGCCGGCAGAAAAACCAATACCCATCACTGGACAAGTTCCCTCTGCACGGCTGCAACAATTCCTTCCTATAAAGCAAAACCTGCAGACCTGCAAACATGCAATTATGTGACAGTTTTCTTACCATTAACTAAGGTACAGACCAACTGATACGAAAACCAGAAAAGCAGCCAGGGATAGAACTATAGCCTCAGCTCTACTGCTAGATGTTTCTGCCATGTGCTGCTTGCTTTGCTGCAACTTGTTCATCTGACAAAGGCAAATAGTAGATACGAGGAATTGCTTTGGTTTTCCAAAATAGATCATCCAGAGTGACAATAGGAGGATCTACTTTCTCTGCAGGTGGCGGAGGAAGAGGAAGCCTTTCTCTAACTGGTGGAGGGTTAGACAAAGGCGGTGGTGGAGGAAGTGCAGAAGGTGGTGGATGCTGCTGTCTAGAAACCTGCTGACGTGGAGAGGGCTGGGGCTGAGAAGCAGGTTGAGCTTGAGGAGCAGTAGAACCAGAAGTCCCAGGAGTAGTTGGAGTCTGTGGTGGAGCATCAAGCCGGGTTTTAACTTCCTGGGGATCAACAAAGTCCACCACCAATAGGCGTCCACCATTAGGTGGCCATTGAAGGTTGTAAACAGCATTTCGTGTCTCTATTGCTTCTTCTACAGATGAATACTGCACCAACAAAGCAATTCCCAAAGCTGATTAGATATATTGAATCAGCCCAACAATAAAAAGCCAAAATGAATAATTGATCATAGACCACAAAAGTCCCATCGGAGGAGATAGAAACAAAGCAATAAGTCTTACTGTAACATAGCAATGGGTCTTAATATGGTCCATCCAGAAGCTTGTTACAGTCCCAGTTTTCCCTAGAAGTTCTTGTACAGCTTTCAAGGTAAAAGGGCGAAGAAAATGATCAATTCTGAGGGAAGTGGTTGGAGCATTTTGTGAAGGGGGAACTGCCAAATAAGATGAAACGTAAACCATTCAGATGTTAAAACAACAATCAGTAGAATTCAATTCGTATCAGTTGACTGAGAGATGACAACTCACCAACTCGTTCCTTTGGTGTACCTTCACTTGCCGTTGAGTCTGATCTAGAGAAGTTACGTCTCAAAGCAGCAGGCTGAGCAGTGTCTTTAGGTGTTGTGGTGGGCGCAAGATTGCCTTGATGTTCTGGAACTTTTATATTGTCAGAATTCCATTTGCGCCGTTTAGAAAGCTCATTGTTCCCAACAGGTTCCTGATCTGTATAGACAGCTCATCAGGTGAGAATCACCATTCACCCACAAGGGAACTATTAATTTCATTCTCACGACTGATCAAAATTCTAAAATGTATTCCCTTGAAAACAGAGAAAGCTCAATCTTAAAAATACCAATAATTTTGTTGTCTAAGGCTCCAGGTAGTCACAGGAACCAATAAAAGGATTAAAAATGAACACCAAAGCAATTTCTAGCCAAAAACTATATACATCATCTTCAAAACCAAAGCTGCAGCACTCTAACCAGTAAAGCTCTTCCAAATCATGCACCATCCATGGAAAAATAGTGTATAAACTATCAAATACACAAGAATTTAAAACAATATTATCACATTCCACAAGTGCAACTGAAGCAGATCAAGTTTCAAAAAACCAATTTAAATTATTTGTCTTAAGAATTAGCATTAAGTACATGCACTACTATCCAATCACCTTAGCTTCAGAATGTTATCAGCAAGGTAAAAGTATGCACACATGCAAAGAAAGACACTAACAATTGCAGGCCATTTTAACTTACCATGAAGCTTTCTTTTCTCAGCAGGAACAAAAGACCGGCTCTTATTCTCAACCAAGGTGTCCTTTTTATCTATAGATAAATCATCTCTTAAAACACCAACAGGACTTTTCTCCTTGACAATAGGTGCTCTATTCTTCTCACTTTTATCTCCCATTTCATCAGTACTACATTTTGAATCAATTTGTTTACTCTCAAGCACATCCTCCTCCATAGAGTCATCACCAGAACTTCTATCCAAATTTAATTTTTCTGAGTATGCCATCTCAGCACTGTCATTTTTATTACCGATGTCTACATTTGTAACATTCTTGTCATCTCTCTCATCAACAGGTCCCTTGTTCTCAGGCGGATCTTCAACATCCATTGGATGTGATTCACCACTAATTGGGACAACATTGCTGGATGATGGTTCCACCATCTCTGGCTTTACAACATCTAGGTCTAATTTGACATTATCAGCAAGTATATTATCCTTTAATTCAATCTTTTCATTATTTGAGACAGAATCAGTAGAAATAGAATCAGATTTTACTTGAAACCCTAAATCAGGGCTGACCTCAGATACCTGGATGTTTGGAGCAGACGAATCACGCACGTCATCTTCGTGAGGAGCCTTCAAACCCTCGTTCTCCAGCTGCACTTTCGACTCTTCAAGGTCCAGCTGAGGCTTTGAACCCACACACTGCAGCTGGCCCTTTGGATCATCATTCTCCCCCTCAGCCTTTAGACCCTCACTCTCCACCTCGGGCTTCGAACACTCATTCTCCACCTCAGGCTTTGGACCCTCATTCTCCAACCTGGGCTTTGGACCATCAGTCTTGAACTGGAGCTTAGAATCCTCACTCTCCACTTCGATATCAGTATTCACATTCTCATTTTGTCCTGAGCTCTCTTTCTCAGTAGATGGTACCTCAGATACCACATTCTTGGTAACCGTTATCTCAGTCTGAATAGTGGTGGTTTCAGAAACAAGCTCCTTTTCCACCAAGCTGTCGCTTCCTTGAATTCCTTCATGACCCAAAGCAGCTGCACTCTGATTAATGTCAACATGAACCTTCACCCCACTCTCCTTGATCTTACTGCCACTATGATCCACATCATCTTTAACTGTCTCAGCAATAACTGGCATTGCCTTTTCAATCCCTCCCTCATCTGTAGGCTGGGGATCAGAATTAAAACCATTATCTTCCTCAGTTTCAGCATTTTCCCTTTCCAATCTAACAGCCTCATCCAACCGTCTTACCAACTCCTCTTTCAAGCCCCGAGTTATCAGTTTCCGCCTCTTAAGTTCTTCTTTCAACTCTGTAACCTTCCATTGATCAATTGGTCTATTGTCCAGTATTTGATATTTTGATGACATCTTTTCCAACCCAAACTCACCTTCAAAACCTACCAGAAAACGCACATTCCTCAGTCTTTCACCAGAAAACCCAAACAGATAAGATTATAGTAAAGCATGTTATATTCAAAAATGAAGTTAAATCATGCTTATAAGGTAGAAGAAATAAAGGAGCCGAAGGCATGATATATAGCTGTTTAAACAATTTGAATAAATACAGCAAAGCCAATAAAATAATTCCAAGAAATTAACCCAGAAGAATAGCAAATCTTCATGTAAAATATAGAAAAGGAAAGCAATAAAGTATTTAGTTAACACAAAACCTGTCACCACAAAGTGAGGGGGGGTTTTACCTTATTTGCCTGAACAAAATATATATACAAGAAAAGCCCCCTTCCTCCCAAAAAGCTACTGAGCAAAAAAAAAAGCCATAAAAAAACAGTAATATATTCATTTCCAGCCAAAATTTTCCATATCCTATCTTCGGAAATGAAAATTTTCCTTCACTAGCAAAGACAAAATGCCGAATTCACAGGAAGCTAATGAGCTGAAACTATCGCACAAAAATTAATCGTATTTAGAAATGCAATAACACCCATTAGAAAAATGATGCAGAAAGAAGAGAAATAGAGATTACTCACAGGATTATATATTTGGGAAGCCACTACAACCACAATTCCCTTACAGGAGAATCGAAAACCAAAAATACCCTAATTTCAACAGACAAAACCCACCATTAGCGCAAACCCTAGTTTTCAACAAAAACAAAGTTATCGAAAACAAGGAAAAATTAGAAGAAAAAACAAACAAAAAAAAAAGTAAAAGGAAAATAGAAAACGCTTTTTTATGAGAGAGTGGTTGATGAGCAATTGATTCTTTTTTCTCTGTTTTGAATATAATATAATCTGGTTGGTCTTTTCTTTTAGAATTTTGAGAGAGAAAATGAGGGTGAAATTAGGGTTTTAAAAAGCTTGTGCCTCTGCTCATATTATCGAATCCAAAGAGAGAAGGGCAATTGTACCCCTCAGTCATGCTTAAGTCACGTGATGATTTGTTTTTAACCGAAGCTTTTATGAATGGCTCCTGTGAGTTTTGTCTTTTTCTCTTTTGGAGACATTTATTTTTTTGCAAATTCATATAAATTGGTTACAATGAGCAAGATGAAATCAGGTCTTTAAAATTTTGAAATTCAATTTTCCTATAATTTGATTTTTACCCCTATTATGTGGGCCATGTCAAGATTTGTTCTAATATAAGTTTATTTCTTATTTCGTATTTGGATTTTTATATATATATATATATATTTTTTTTTGTAATAATTAGCATAAAAATTGAATATAATTAAAATATATTAATTTATTAATTCAAATCATATTTAAAACATTTTTAACATATTCAACCTACAATATAATTTTACTTTATATAATTAAAGCAAATAACATTATTCAAAAACTATAACTAATTAACATAATTATGTTATAATTAATATGCTTAAAATTCTATTAAAGTAATAACTCAATTTTACATCAATAAAGCGTAACTTCTTTTTTATATCAAATTTTTTAATTAGTAATTGTAATTATAATTACAAAACTTTCCTATATTTTATGCTTAGAGTTTTAAAGAATTAATATCTCTATTTTAAAATTAGCACAAACTTTTAACTAATAGTGGTGAATTAAATTATAGTTATTTTTAAACATTAATTATCACAACTTCAAAATTTTTTAGATATAAATTTAGTAATATGATTAAAATAAAATAATATTCTAGTCAATTCAAAAAAATTTTCCAACTCATAATTTTATATATATATTATCTTTATAAATATTATAGATTAATTTTGGTCATAATTTAACGTAATAACAACTGTGGAAGCATCAAGGAGAAGAGAGAGAGGAGAATAGATTACACCATCTTATTACTATAAGAGGCAATGATTAATTAAGTTTTAATTATGAAACTTATATGAAGTTATACGCAACACTAGGTGGGAAGTGCCATTTACTTTTCAACCAACAACTACCACTTCTCCTTTCTGTTACTCTCAATTAATTCTTAAATATTAAACCTAAATCTTACATATATATATATATATATATATATATTTTAATCCATTTGGTAAGCATTAATTAGGAATAAATCAAATTTCAACTCAGTGATAAAATTATAAAATGATCATTAAACTATTTAAAATTTTTTATCTAAATCATCGAATTGTTAAAACCACTATTGTATGACCACTTATATTAACACCACATACATCAATTCAAAACTCTCGTTCCCTTTCTCTTTTACTATTCATTTTTTTTATAAAACAACTTTAAACGTTACAGTCCTATAAACCAAAATCCATATATCTTTCACCTCCAAACCAAAACCTAAATATCTTTCTACTCTGATCTTCAAAATTGACCGTCGAATTTACTTGAATCAAGTATGTTTATCTTCTCATTAATGAGTATTGATCCATTATGCTAATTGTAGGACCAAATTTCTGCCCAGGCCCAATCAAACCAGCCCAAATTAAACACCCCACTAAACCGACCACTAACTCCATCACCCTACTAAACCATCCACTACCTCCATCACCCCCACACCCTACTAAACCATCTACACCCTACAAAACCATCCACTACCTCCATCACCCTACTTGTTATAAGTTGTAAATTTTGGCTATAAAAGCCATGGAAAAACTATTGTATGGGGGAATTTTTTAGAGAATACACATACGAAATCAAAGATAATACAAATCAGATTTTTAAGGTAACTTTTTATATTATTCAATTTTGTTTACTTTGGCGTTCACATTTTTTCTTTACACAAACGAAAGAAGGGAAAAGAGAGGGAGTTTACCTCTGATTTTATTTCCTTTCTGATTTGGCCCCAAAGTTTTCATTTTAAATTCAATTTAACCCCTTTTTTATTTTTATTATTTTACTGTTAAATTAATTAATTTGAGCTTTATTCTCATTATTTTTATATTTGTTTTTTTTATTATTTTCTATTAATTTAATCAATTGGAGTTATGTTTCACATTATCATATTATTTATTTAATTATATATTTGTTATATGCTTCGTATATATATATATATATATTTAAAATAAAACTAATTATTTTATGTATAAATTATCATTATATGTATTACATTACTTGTTAGGTTATTTTTGTTTTTACTAATAATCATTTTTTCTGTACCATTTCTTTTTATATACATATTTTATAATAATTTTAAATATAGTTTATTATACTTGCTATATTTTATTTATCATATTTTATTTATTATTATTTTTTTACCGTTTACTACTATTATTTTACTATTATTATTTATAATTTTTATATGTATATATTTTTCACTAAAGTTTTTTAAAATTTTTAATAGACCTACTATATTATTATTTTTATATACCATAGTTTTTTTTTATCGAATATTTTTTATACTAAATTATTATTATTTATTATTTTTCACTTTCACTAATTTAGCATTGTTATTTTAACTTTACTATTGTCACTATATATATACATCATCATTCGACAAATTATTTTCACTTCTATTAAGCATTTTCGTATCGTTAATATCTTTATCGTTATGTTTCTTATGTTATTATATTTATTACTATTGTTATAATTATTGTTGATTTTCCTTATATTTACTATATTCTAGGTATTAATATATACACTGTCAAGTTTATTATTATACTGCTATTTTCATATTCCATGTCATCATTTTTTTGTGTTGAGTTTCAACTGCCCCAAATTCATTTTATTCAAAGATTTATCCTCGATTGTTTTCAAAATAAAGACAATATTCGATATCTGGGACCTCGGAAGGATTGTGCCCTAACTTACTGAGTACCAATTTTCCTTGTTGAACCTAAATAATTGAGTACCCTTCTTAAATCTAATTGTATGAGGTTCAAATAAAAACCTATTCTTGAAATTCGGGACGTTGCACCCTAACTTACTGGGTGTGGCATCACGTTATATTGAGGGTAGTGATTTCCAAAATCAAGGCAACTTTTGATATTTGGGAGTTCTGAGAGATTGAGCTCTAACTTTCTGAGTTCTAATCTTTCATGAGTCCCGGAGGACCGAACATCCTTCTTTCGAACCTTCATACATGAATTTTAAAAATCGAAGACCAACTTAGTCCCGAAGGTCTGAAATGTTGGACCTTAACTTACTGGGTATGGCATTCTCTCCTTCGAAATGGGTAGGTCTTTACATTTTATTCGAATAATTTCGATTTTCTTTCAAATAAAAGGGATCGTATTCTAAAATCTTTTCAAATTTCGACATCAAGACATCAACTAATCAAATAGGTACCAATTTTTGGGCGTTACGAGGGTGCTAATCCTTCCTCGTACGTAACCGACTCCCGAGCCTATTTTCTCAAACTTAGCAGACCACAAAGAATTATTGTTTTAATAAGCCCAAATGTTTTATTAAAACGATTAATTTTAAGGTGGCCCAATCTCACATTGGAAAAGATTGGTGGTGACTCCATTTGCATTTTTAAAGTCGATCCACGTTTTTCAAAACTTAAAAATGGTTTCGACAGCTTGGCGACTCCGCTGGGGACATTAGAGAGTCGAGCTGTAAATTGATTATTTTCTGTCTTCTTGTCAAAAATTGGAAATTTGGTTTTTAAATCTACGATCCTCTCATTGCATTTTCTGTGTCTTTGTTGATTTTTATCATGTGAGTTTTACTTTGTTTGTCGAGTCTTTCGATATATTCTTGCATCATATTGCATGACCATTATGGTCACACCTCTTAAGTGGGAGTGAGAAGCTATTTCCTTCGTGAGGTTTTCACCTCCGTGTAGGATAGTGGATCACTTTCGGGATACATCCGTACCTATGTCTTCGTGAGGTTTTCACCTCCGTGCAGCCATAGGGAAATGTACCCCCTGAACTGAACTCGGTCTATATGAGCCTATAATGGGTGAGGATCGAGGAATCTGCTGGGTCAGGTACCTCAACTCTAGAACCAAACCACATATAGAGGAATCCTAAGGGCCCACCTTTGGAAGAACTACGCTAAACCCTAGTGATTACCCCCAATAGATGCTTGTTTCTATTTTCTTTACTTTGAGTTATGTTTTTGATATATGATACTAACTTGCCGTGTTTTGTTTTTCCATATTTGCATGTCGTTCCACATTTGAAAGGTGTCAATTCGTGTTCAATTTTCTGAATTAGAAAGCTCGTCATAGGGGACAAATTCCTTGATAAGGTAGAAAATAATGCGGCTGTCCGTAAATGGTCAGAAATAACACAATTAGAGAAGGGAGACAGCCTAGCCAAGGGATACAAATCTGAGTTATGGGAATATACTAGCATTAGCGTGACTCAAAATAATCATCAGGAATTGAAGGAGATATGGGATCAGTGGGATGATGAGGTTAAACAATTATTCTACTACAACTATGGAGATCTACAGTACCTACTTGGTATCAAAATAGACGAACACTTGTTCCGGGCCCTTGCTCAGTATTGGAACCCTGCATATAGCTGCTTCACGTTTGGTAGGGTGAATTTAGTACCCATGGTGGAGGAGTATACAGCTTTATTAAATTGTCCGAAGGTACAAGTCGATAAGGCCTATTCGAGAGCTGCTTATGTTCTGGCGTTTTCGAAAAAGCTAATGAATATTACTAGAATGAGCAAACAGTGGCTTACGGCAAGGATCAAGCAGAAAGGGGAGTGTAAGTGTATCCCATGAAAGAATTTGCGAGATTTGAGCCTAACACATCCTGATATGAAGAAGAAAGTTGACGTCTTTGCCTTGAGTATCTATGGGTTGATGCTCTTCCCTAGGGCATTGGGATATGTTGATGAGGCGGTCACGGATCTATTCGACCGACTTGACAAGGGAGTTACACAAATTCCTGCAATTTTAGCTGAGACATTCATGTCCTTGAACGCGTGTAGAAGGACCGGCGAGGGCAGATTTATAGGGTGTGCACAGTTATTGTTAGTATGGTTTCACAGTCATTTTTGGAAGATAAACAAAGGTCATTATCGAGCTTTCTTTGGGAATTATTCCCCATTAAAGGAGATAGCAGCTACACCCAGAAGAGATGACATATCGGAAAAAAACTGGATCGCGCTCCTGCGGAATCTCCAAGGAGAGGACATTGAGTGGAAAACACCTTGGTGGATGCTTAACAAAAATCTTTTTCGATGTGGGAGTTTTGATTGGGTCCCTTTGCTTGGGATCTGGGGAGCCATTGGATATGCTCCCTTGCTCATGCTTAGGCAATATGCAGCAAGACAGTTCATACTGGTAACCCATGGGCTTGCTCAATGCGAATTTTCGTATAAGGGATACTACAAGAAAAGGGTTAAAGAGATTTCTAATGTTTGGAATCAGACTCGTCGAATGGAAGGGTTGGCTGTAGATCCGATGACGACCCCTGAGTATGATGGATGGTTGAGTAGACGAGTTAACGATAATATCCCTGGGTCGAGCTTAGAGGGTGCTCAACCGATAGAGGAGTATCTGCGAATAGTTCCCTCTGAATTGGAAATTATAAAACAGGATTTTGAAGTTTAGAGTTGGGGAAAAAGATAGAGCAACTCGAAGAGGAGAAGGTATATCTAAAATTGGACATTGACATCCAGAAATTAGACGCCGAGAAACTAAGAAAGGGGAAAAGGAAAGCTGAAGAAGACTTGGACAGTCTGAAGAATGATTACAAGGAGCTGTATATGTCGATGAGAACTGTCGGGTTGGGAAAAACATCGAAGCAATGGCAACAAGAAATCCAAGAAGAAAAGTCTAAGGCCGATCAATGGAAGAGGAGGTTCTGTGATGCTCGAGTACGAGAGGAAGCCCTGAAAAGAACTACATCAGAGAGTCAAAGTGAAAATGAGACGTTAAGAGCTCGAATAACAGAGTTAGAAAAGACATTGCATCAGCATCGTAGTCGTAACTCTGTAATGGAATTAAAGGCTAGCTTAAGTGAGATCGAGAATCTGAATGGGAAGATAGAAGAACTTGGGGCAGCGCTACAAGATTGTAAACACCAAATTAAATTACTAGAAGCAAATAGTGAGCAACTGGAGGAACAACTTCACCGGTCTCAGAATAAGGTTCGAGATAGAGATCACCTCATGGGAGAAGCTATAGTTCAGATTCGAGAGGTGGCGGAACATTTACAAATCCTGGCAGGCCAAGCTGATGTATTAAGTGTAAAATATGAGTCAGTATCGAACCGAGGCCAAGAGCTGGCTGAACCTCTTAAAAAAGTTAGAACTCTGGGCATAAGGGCTGGGCCGTATATGTAGTCTATTTTTTTATGTAAATGATTTTGTCTTTTAGTAAAGTTATTCTAAATAAAATTGAATCAGATTGACACCTTTTTGCATTCATGTCATGCATTTGCATTGCATAGCATCATAAACATTAAATTGCACAAAAGAACCCTATTAATTAGTGATAATTTATCTAGTTACCCTAGACCATCGCTACTATACACGGAGGAAAACAAGAGATATGGATCAGAGGTTAGAGAAATTAGAACAAATGCAAAAGGAGATGCAGGAGCAACTGCAAGCTCAGATGCAAGAACAGCTGGCTAGGATCCACCAGGAGGTGAGGGATCAAATGCTGGAGTCCTAGAAAAACATGCTGGAGTCACAGAACAACATGATGAGCCAGCTTACACAGCTGCTGAAAGGAGGGTCTGACAAAGGAAAAAGCCCTATGGGTGATACTGGGAATGACAATGAGGATTCCGCTTGTCCTACAAGTTTTGCGCCAGTGAACATGCAAACACAACCACCAAGGGTGTCTGTTAATGTCCAGCCTCTCTATCAAACTGGTACCTCGGCACCAGTAAACTTCCCAGTAGGATCGAGCACCAACCCGGGAGATAATCTGGCAAACCCTCAGGTCCCTGACTTCGACGGCGTAGCAGAGGTGGAAAATACAAAGGCTGAGGTCCCAAGACGATTTGAGGATCGATGCAAATGGTTGGAGGAAAAGTTCAAAGAGTTAGAGGATGCTGATCATTACTGCAGAATCGATGCGAAAGAACTGAGTTTGGTCCCAGACTTAGTACTTCTCCCGAAGTTTAAAATGCTGGAGTTTGAAAGATATAACGAAACCAGCTGCCCTGAGGCTCACATTACGATGTTTTGTCGAAGGATGACGGGGTATGTCAACAATGATCAACTGTTGATCCATTATTTTCTGGACAGTTTGAGTGGGGCTGCAAGGATTGCGGGAAAGTTAAAACTGGTGGTGCTTATACTTTGAACACTGCCAGCGCTGTGACGGTGAGGAGTACCATTAGGAGGCTGGAGAAAGCACGAGGGGGTCAGCTCTGAAGAAGAGAGAAAACGAAGTGAGTAATGTGAGCTCAGGATATTTAAAGCCTTTCATTTTTAATCAATCGAGAACGGTAGTCACAGGCTAGCAAGTTACACCAAGGCAAGAGCCCAGCACAAAGAGAAATATGGAGATGATACAGTTTACCCCTATCCTAGTGACATATAAAGAGCTATACAAAAGATCATTTGATGCACATGTTGTAGCACCGTTCTATTCAAAACTCGTGCAACCTCCATACCCTAAGTGGTATAATGAAAACGCCCAATGCGAATACTACGAGGGAATCACGGGGCAGTCGATAGAAAATTGCATCCCTTTTAAGAAGTTAGTCGAAAGGCTCGTTGAAATGGGTATTGTGAAGTTCGACAACAGGTCTAACGTAGAAAATTTGTTACCCAACCATGCTGATGAGAGGGTAAACACAATAATCAATGATGCGGAGAAAAGAATTTGACAGGCATTCACCTTTGCATACTTGAGAGTGTTTTAAACGATGGGACAGTGGAAGAGATCCCTGTATTTTTTAGGGCTAATCTAGAGTCATATTCAAAACACACTTGTTGCTTTAAGCCTAGAGGCAATAAGACTCCTTTTGTGAAATAGGCTTATGTCTAGCGTCTTTATTTCAATGAAATACATTATTTTGTTTCTTATTTCAAACATCTGTTCTTTACCATTTCATTCATGATCATACCACACGAGTAAATATTCTTGGTTTCTCTTATTCTTCAAATTTTCTTTCATCCTTATAACAGGTCTCCAGATATCAATGATATGAGTGACACTGTTGCTAACTTAGAATCTCCTTTTGAGCGAGATATGTGTTTAGTGGGACCTCAAGACTTTGAAGATGACTAAGATTGTAGCTTATCTTCTGATCTGTTGATGACGGTGAACAAGATGAGAAGCAAACCTCATGTTGCAAAGAATCAGTGAAACCCATAATCTTCTTCTATATTGGGCATGTGTGCCGTCAGGCTGATTTCGCCAAAAGCCTCTGACGAGTATCGATTCTTTTTGTGGTCGTCGATTATGTTGCCAAGTGGACAGAAGCTGCCTCATATGTCAATGATGCGAGGTCAATAGCCAGCATTTTCTATGTTAGTATGGAGTACCGAAAGGGACCATATCTAACGATGTACTAAATTTAAATAGTAGTACGATATTTGAAGCATCTGGGCTGTTCAATATTAAATACCATATCGCCCGAAAATAAACGGTGCAAAAAAAAAAAGGATCATGGGAGCCTCTATCAGAACCTCCACCGGGGGAACGTTTTTCGTTGATTTATGGAATGAATGCAATTTTGGCAAGGTCTCTTCTCCACGAGTTTCGTCAGAGTTGAGTAAATCCAATTCCGATGATCAAGTGAACCTGATTGAAAAAGGAGGTCGAAAATTATCCGTTACGGTCAAACGATACGAAGTGATGACGGAAAGATAATTCCAGAAAATTTCATCAAAGAAACTTAGTTTTGAGAAGGATCCTTCCCATATAAAAAGGATCTCAGTGAAAATGGATGTCAAATTGGGAATGACCTTATCCCTGGTGGGGGCATTGATGTTGATTAAGATAAATGGCAAGAACTTGCCTGACCCTGTGAACTTGGATTTAATCGAAGAATACTTCACTTTCAAAAAAAAAAAAGAGAAAAAAGAAAAGAGAAAAAAAGAAAAGGAAAAAAAGAGAAAAACAAAAAAGAGAAAGAAAAGAAAAGCAAAGGAGAGGCCAATGCGAAAACCCGTAAAGGGCGCTTTGAGAGCAAATGGGATTTGAGTTGAAAACCCGAAAAGGGCGGCTCAAATTTGGATCGAAAGTGGGGCATACAGTAGTCTTACTATGCCTGAGTTAACAATGAGGAAGTATACTACATCTTGGGGCATTGACAAAGTACTTCGGATCACCTAAACACATGTTGAGCTCAAATGGTTATCAAGAAGTTTGTACAAAGAAGCTCAGGCTGCGATATCTGGGGCACTTAATTTTCTATCTTTCCCATGTTTACTATCCTTGGTTGCCTTATTCTTTTCGAGATACGCCCCAATCATTTTTATTTTATTACTTTGGATATCTCCGATTACTTTAATTGTTGCGAGCTATGCTCTTAATTAATTTCATTCTTATCCCTTGCCATGATCTCTTTCAAGCATTTCGCATTGAAATATAGATTAAAATATTTCCACAAAGGAGATCCTACTTATGACTCTAGAAGTTTCTAAATAATACGGGAACTTGAAATAGGACTGTTGTTTAGAATTTACCGAGCCTAAGGGTTGGAATTGTCTGAGGGACTACCCCTTAATATTTTCTGTCAAATATATCAGATACAAATATTGCATCGAAGGTACAATCTTGATGAATAGCAAGCAATGTCAACCCAAGCTTTAAAAGGGGATCATTCTCGAGAGAAATATGGTATTTTGCATCCATGCAAATATCAAGCATATACATCTGGTCATGACACCCAAGGAATGGTGTAGCAGACCAAATTAATGGAAGAAGAGTCAAATCCTGTACCTTTAAAATTGCGGGGGGAATGAATTAAAGAGGAATCAGATTATATTCTCCCGAGTAGCAGTAGAAGAGTTTGAAGATGGTGCAAGCCTTATATCCCATGAAGAAGTCTGATGGACTAGACCTTGAAATTATAGTGGGGCAAACCAGTTGAACAAAATGGATTGTTTCTATGAGTTTTCTGTCGGAAAGTAGCAGCTGAACAAGAAAGACTCATGTCAGTGAAGCGATAGCCTTAACAGACAGCGAGTAATGGTAGCCCAAGCATTAAAATGGGATTATTTTCATGACATTCTATATTCGTACAAATGTCATTCATAATACATTTAGTTAGGGGCATTTGATTCATGTTGATCATAGCATCCTAATCATTTAGCATAAGCATAAACCACAGGAAATCACTTCTACAGATGGATTCCCCAGTGGACAGTGTAGCAAGATTGATTAAAATTACAGATTTCGGCAAGCCTTATCTTCACTGAGCAGGAGTGGAGCAGGCTAAACATACTAGATCTTATTTTCACTGAGTAGGAGTGAAGCAGATCAAATTTTGGCAAGTCTTATCTCCATGTATCGGGAATGGAGCAGATTTCAGTCACCGGCCTTATCTTCACTGAGCAGGAGTGGAGCAGGCTAAATACTAGATCTTATCTTCGCTGAGCAGGAGCGGAGAAGATCAAATTTTGGTGAATCTTATCTTCATGTATCGACAATGGAGCAGATTTCAGCCACTAGCCTTATCTTCACCGAAAGGAGGAGTGGAGCGGGCTAAACATACCGATCTTATCTTTCTTGAGCAGAGTAAAGCGGATCAAATTACAAAGAGATCACATCTCGTGAAGCGAAGAACGAGCATTTTGAAGCAATATGGTGCGGTGGGTTGCGGCAAAGAAGACAAGACTCAGCCAGCCCAGGCAAATTTGGCCCTTCTAAAATCTTTGCTCTATTCTCGTTACACAACAATGAGCAAAGAGGGGCAGCTGTAGGACCAAATTTCTGTCCGGGCCCAATCAAACCAGCCCAAATTAAACACCCCACTAAACCGACCACTAACTCCATCACCCTACTAAACCATCCACTACCTCCATCACCCTACTTGTTATAAGTTGTAAATTTTGGCTATAAAAGCCATGGAAAAACTATTGTATGGGGGAATTTTTTAGAGAATACACATACGAAATCAAAGATAATACAAATCAGATTTTTAAGGTAACTTTTTATATTATTCAATTTTGTTTACTTTGGCGTTCACATTTTTTCTTTACACAAACGAAAGAAGGGAAAAGAGAGGGAGTTTACCTCTGATTTTATTTCCTTTCTGATTTGGCCCCAAAGTTTTCATTTTAAATTCAATTTAACCCCTTTTTTATTTTTATTATTTTACTGTTAAATTAATTAATTTGAGCTTTATTCTCATTATTTTTATATTTGTTTTTTTATTATTTTCTATTAATTTAATCAATTGGAGTTATGTTTCACATTATCATATTATTTATTTAATTATATATTTGTTATATGCTTTATATATATATATATATTTAAAATAAAACTAATTATTTTATGTATAAATTATCATTATATGTATTACATTACTTGTTAGGTTATTTTTGTTTTTACTAATAATCATTTTTTCTGTACTATTTCTTTTTATATACATATTTTATAATAATTTTAAATATAGTTTATTATACTTGCTATATTTTATTTATCATATTTTATTTATTATTATTTTTTTACCGTTTACTACTATTATTTTACTATTATTATTTATAATTTTTATATGTATATATTTTTCGCTAAAGTTTTTTTAAAATTTTTAATAGACCTACTATATTATTATTTTTATATACCATAGTTTTTTTTATCGAATATTTTTTATACTAAATTATTATTATTTATTATTTTTCACTTTCACTAATTTAGCATTGTTATTTTAACTTTACTATTGTCACTATATATATACATCATCATTCGACAAATTATTTTCACTTCTATTAAGCATTTTCGTATCGTTAATATCTTTATCGTTATGTTTCTTATGTTATTATATTTATTACTATTGTTATAATTATTGTTGATTTTCCTTATATTTACTATATTCTAGGTATTAATATATACACTGTCAAGTTTATTATTATACTGCTATTTTCATATTCCATGTCATCATTTTTTTGTGTTGAGTTTCAACTGCCCCAAATTCATTTTATTCAAAGATTTATCCTCGATTGTTTTCAAAATAAAGACAATATTCGATATCTGAGACCTCGGGAGGATTGTGCCCTAACCTACTGAGTACCAATTTTCCTTGTTGAACCTAAATAATTGAGTACCCTTCTTAAATCTAATTGTATGAGGTTCAAATAAAAACCTATTCTTGAAATTCGGGACGTTGCACCCTAACTTACTGGGTGTGGCATCACGTTATATTGAGGGTAGTGATTTCCAAAATCAAGGCAACTTTTGATATTTGGGAGTTCTGAGAGATTGAGCTCTAACTTACTGAGTTCTAATCTTTCATAAGTCCCGGAGGACCGAACATCCTTCTTTCGAACCTTCATACATGAATTTTAAAAATCGAAGACCAACTTAGTCCCGAAGGTCTGAAATGTTGGACCTTAACTTACTGGGTATGGCATTCTCTCCTTCGAAATGGGTAGGTCTTTACATTTTATTCGAATAATTTCGATTTTCTTTCAAATAAAAGGGATCGTATTCTAAAATCTTTTCAAATTTCGACATCAAGACATCAACTAATCAAATAAGTACCAATTTTTGGACGTTACGAGGGTGCTAATCCTTCCTCGTACGTAACCGACTCCCGAGCCTATTTTCTCAAACTTAGCAGACCACAAAGAATTATTGTTTTAATAAGCCCAAATGTTTTATTAAAACGATTAATTTTAAAGTGGCCCAATCTCACCTTGGAAAAGATTGGTGGTGACTCCATTTGCATTTTTAAAGTCGATCCACGTTTTTCAAAACTTAAAAATGATTTCGACACTAATCACCAAATTGTTACTTTGAACTCGCTAACCGATATTTAAAAGAAAAACTTAACACCTCAATGAGTCAAATAAAATGACATTTAATGTATTGACATTTACCCTTTTTATAATAAGGGATCTTTACTACAAATTTTCAATTACTACAGTATAGGCCCAAAACCCAATCTACTCACCCAGCTCGTTTGATCAAACCGAGCCAATTCAAATTTCATAAAAAAAAAAATTTAATCTAAAAATAAATTTATAATCTTTTGAAACATTGAAATAAGATGTTAAGCAATTAGAAAGTAATATACCCACCTCCCTCCGAACAGATACAAAACAGTTAAGTAGTAATCCTTGAGAAGTAGGAAAAACCATTTTCTACCTACATTAGATTTAATATTTCATTTCACCTATAGGAAATGAAAGTCTGTAGGAATCAGGGTAAGAGATGTGCAGCATATAAGAAACGGCCCCATAACATATTTCCCTCTTTCTACTTACTAATGGTGCTTACTTGTGAATGAAACTATTGCTGGATCCTACTTACTCACTTTCATCATCACTTTCCTGCAAACTCAAATGGTTCATATTCCTTTCTAGAGGAGGTAGCCCATCTTCAGAATCATTGGAAGAACCCTCCTCATCTTCTGAATCATTGAATGCACCTTCTGCTGCATCTGGTGGAACCTTAGGGACCTGCCTTTGTTGGGAAAGCCAAGAATTTTGGACTGATATGATGTCAGCACTATTTTCACATTCAGAATATGCCTTCAAAAGTTCCCTACACCAATCCAATAAGAATGTTTCCCCACTTGAACATGGATAACCAATTTAAAACTTTTTGTACTAGAAAAACAATAATAATAAGGTACCTGTTAAGGGACAGGAAGGCATGACCCCATTTGAACTTGCCTAACAGCAAATTTGCAGTTTCCTCTTCCCCACTGTTGAAACATCACAAAGGAACAAAAACCCAGAAGACTTACTCAGCTAACATATCAGACTCTGAGTGACGTACCATACAGAAGATAAAGAAACAACGTGATTGAAACCATATCCTCAATTCAGCCAAACAACTGCCAAACAACTGCTAGGTTGTGAAAATATATGTTAATTAGGGAAATAAGTACCATATTAGTAAAGCAGCAGATAATGCTTCTACGCATGATAGCTCACATGGTCGACCATAATTTACTGGGTTTGCAGCCACTAGCCATGGCACTGCAATTCCAAGAAATTTATCAAATTTGTAAAACAGGACAAAATTATGGAAACCAGTAAAATATGAATCACTCTTAACGAGGATATGGGGATGTACATATGCCAAACAATATGCAAATATGCTTTCATTTAGATGTTCTATGTATAAAGTCAATTAAGACTAATATAGAAGTATACAACAACAAGAGTGGGAAGAAAAAGTTTCACTTTCGAATTGTCATTTAAATTTTTTTCATCATATATAATGTAAGTGGAGTGTAATTGAGTTCAGTTACAAGTAATAACTATAATATGCCACACACACACACACACACACACAAAAAAAAAAAAAAAAAAAAAAAAAAAAGCCCTGTCATCTGATTTCATAAAAAGTCAATAGAAAGTATCACATCTGGGCCAAACATAATTGAAATCAAACTGAAAGAAAACATATTACTGCTATTAAAACATCATCAAGCACCTTAAGGACTGAAATTTCAAAATGATGCAACAACAATGACATCAAAGTTGCATACATGTCAAATATAAAGGCAGCCTATTTGAATCATACAATTCAATATAAAAATAAAGGACGGAAGAACTCTTGGCTTGTTGGACTGATATGATAAGAATATATATCACTGGGGGCTTGTAACTGTTGAAATCATCCACAAGGTGGTCATGATTATGCTACGAGATAAGAAAAAGTTTGCAACATGTTGACTGAAAGACTAAAATCTGATGAATTTAGCAGTGAAGACATCATATGAATCTTTAACCATTATGCGTAACAATTGAGTACTAGCAATAATTTGTGAAAGACATTATAGGAGGAATTGTGGATAAAGCAAGTACAAATAGATTGTTGAGGCAAAAAAAAAAGAAAGCCAAATGCCCAAATATGTTAGACAAAATGCACAGAAGGTTCATTCACATAGGAAACACTTGAAAAGTTTATATTCATACGCAAGCGAGGAGCACCACACCGCAGCTTCACAAAGGGTACATCACTAAGACGAGCCCATGAGCAATCCACAACAGCTAACCCTTTCCTCTTTATTAAGTTGTAATCTTCTTTTGAGACACATTGACTACCAACAGGACTGCCCAGCAGAGGTTCAAAACAAATAATTAAAAGATTATTAAAGTCGAAGCAAAGGATGAAAAAGCAGATAATACAAGCTTGCAAAAACTGTTAGGTAAAACTAGAAGAAGAGGTTCTTGCAGCTTGCTTCTCAACATTAGTTTGGACTTGGGAGTATTCTTAGATGCATGAATGATTTTCATATCAGCCACGAGAATATATTTGTACAAAAGAACAAATATCGGGTGATATTCTATGATGAAGAGTAACACCATCAACTTAGGAAAAGCAAATGTCTAAGTTGTTCAACATGGCATCCCGAGCATTTGGCCCGATAATAGGTGCATGTATGCTGCTAACTAAAAGAAGGGAGTTCAAATCATCCTTTCCCCAAAACAAAAAGAAGATTTATTGAAAGTACCTTAAAACAATGCCACCAAAACCACTATTTACACGCAAATCCTGCATGAAATCATTCATTGCTCCAGATTAGTAGAAAGTGAATATGACCTTAAGGTCAAAATGAATCAATCGATTGATCTTACATAAACTAATTGCACTCACAAGTTACTACTATTCTCTAAATCGACCATTGACAAATCATTTGACTGGCTAATAATGCAAGATCCTAAACTCAACAAGACAATTTATGAATATTAGAACCAATTTCCAAGCCCCTGGAAGTGAAAGCTGAAATTTCAATTTCCTAAAGCTTAAGTTTGTGATTGCTTATGAGGGCAGAATCTATTTGTATCAGATGACTATGCTAAACAGTAGTCTTTATTTATAGCAGGAACCAAGGGCCAACTTCAAAAATTCAATGTTAACTTTTCCATTTTACCTTTCTAAAAGCCCATAGAAGTTTTCTAGGAATTTCACTCTTTCTCTTCTCTGCATGTAAAACTATGCATATCTTATTTCAAAATAGATTTGATTTACTGCCACCAGACACCCATTGGCAGGCTATTCATACCCAATTTCCACCCATAAGTCTCTTAGTTATCCTTCACTCTTACTTATTCCAACCTTAGGTATGGTGCAAGTTTGTCTTGAATCCAACACAATGACATTTCTCATGCAAAACAACTACAAAACAATCCATGCACTGTAATGTCTACGGAGCACAAAGCACATTTGATGTGACATAAATAAGATAAATTCAAACATGCATAACAAAATTAAATTTCAGGGAAATTTAGTCTAGCAGATACTTTCTTTCAACAACCCAAATCTTGCAAGTTTGCGCCCAGTGCACCTTTTTGCATCACACTGTCCAAAATCCTGAGTCAACAAGAAGAAAACAATGAGGGTAATCCATGCAAGCAATTATTAAAGAAAAAGAAAATCAAAAGGCCAACTGTCAAATACTATTTTAGGAACGATTTGATCACGAATTCAAAATAATAAGCAAAGCTAAAGAAGACAATGACTTGGCATTGCTGGCAATAACCATTGTGATAGCAATATGCTTGAAGTCATCAATCCATAGAAGCCACTTTTTAAGGAAAAGGCATTTTTCAAAAAAAAAAGATATTAAAGAATAAGATGTTCTTTGATAAACTGAAAATTTTAAGTGTTAAAATTTAAGTATCAAAATTGTTTAGTATATTACTGAAAATTAAGTACTCAATATAATGATACTATTTGTAGCTGTAAATATTTAATTTTGAGAAACTATTCATTTCACGATTTAAACCTTATTAACTTTTTTTTTAAATTATTTTGGATAGTTCTAAATAAAAAATTAAAAAAGGAGTAATTTAAATATCTATTCTTTAGTGGAAAAATATAGTTCAAATATAAAACTGCAACATGTTCTGCATTTAAATTGATTAGTCCCGTTCAAAACTTGTTTGTGAAAATTTCCTGTTAATAGATAATATGAGTTATCAAACACATTCTGATCAAACAAAAGTTCCCTATCACAAATTCTACGAACACACAAAAAGTTAGCCAAAAAAATTAATTTCAATAACAGTTAACCAAAAAAAGAAATAGGAGAAAAATACAAACCCACATAGCAAGTTGAACTTTAGGAACATTGGGTTCCTCTTCGGGAGCTGCATGGAGAAGGAAAATAGAAAAAAAGCAATTAACAGTGGCAAAACATCAAACACATGATATATCCAAACAAACTTTTAAGAAAAACAAAACAAATTCAGTAATGAAGATATGGTTATGGAATTAGTACGTTGATCATGTGGGAGAGATTCATCTTCCCTGGAAAAGTACAGCAATAAAGGAAAAATAAAAGTTTAGTAGACTGATTTTGAAATTAGGTTGGTTTAAAAGTGAATTGAAAAAGAAAAACAAAAAAGAACCTTTGGAATTGATGGTTTCTGCTAGACTGTCCCCGATGAGAGTTATGGGTTTTGAAACGCCGGGGCTTGTTGTGACCCATTCCCTTTCTGTTTCGTATTTTAGCTCTGAAATAACTGGAATTCGACGAGAAAGAGTGGTGATCACAGGGGCTTTGCTTTTGTGTTTTGCTTAGGCGGGTCGGTGGCGGCGGCGGCTCCTACTAGTTCCTAAACCGATTCGGCCCAAAAAGAAAAAAACAGAAGTAGATACCCAGCTAATGGTGTGATATCTAAAAATTTGAGGTGATTATGGACTGAGTTAAGTTTGAATTGGGCTTTCAGTATGTATGTAAGGTATTTAAATCAGTGTTTGGTTTGATTTAGAAAATGAGTTTTTTAATTTTTGTTCTGAGTCTCTGTCATTTTAAAAGATGTAAATTCAGCTTCATTTCATTCTTTTATATAATATTTTTTTAGATTAATTTTTATTTAAAAATATTTTTTTAAATATAATAACTTTTTTTATCAAAGACTTTATAAAATAGACTTTTTAGAGACCCTCAATGACCAATCCTAGTATGAATTGCTAAATATCCGATAAGTTTAACATTGATCCCTTCAAATATGTCAATTGGGCAAATGCGTCCATAGCGATTAGGATGGATATCTCGTATCCAAAATTTAGTAGTTCGCCTGATCAATCCTTCGGGCCCAAATAACTCAATTTTCTCCCATGCATTATTTGTGTCAATGGATTTATTCGATGGTACTAAAAAATGCTAAAATAAAAGTTTTCTAACGCATTAAAAAAGTATTTATATTAAAAAAACACTACTAATAAATATAATAAATATTTTATTATATTAAAATACATAAATAAATATAATAAATATTTTACTGTATTAAATATAATTTTTAAAATTTTATATTTTAGGATCAACTCTTTAGTTGAGTAATTTTTTTTTTTGTTAAGTTTTGAGTAATAAGTTTAATTGTTATTGGGTTAGTGATTTAATATAAATATATATAATTTTTATTTAACATATATAATTAATATAATATTTTTATAACATAATATTTTTGGATTGGACCGAGCTCGAGCTAAAAATACCTCACCCAAGGCCCAATCCATATAAAAAACGAGACTTAAAATTTATTCAAACCTATTTTTTGGATGGAAGCATGGACGAGTAATTTGACTCATGGACAGATTTAGTCAAAATTCTACATTCTTGTAATAATTTAACTTTTGGTAGGTGTAATGTACTCCAACGTAAATAATATTTGTCTAACGGTGGATAAATGTTGAAACTCCATATTTTGATGATATTTGTTCTCAGGATAGGGTTTGAGCTCTTTCATTTAAATTAGTATTTAAATTTGGTAATTATTTTCATATTAAGGCTTGAACTTTTTTTTATCCAAATTAATCTCTAAACTTTACTTCTGTAAAGGTTGAACTCTTAGTTGACCATTTTGAAAAATTTAGTTCTTTACGAGAACAAAGATGATATGTAAACATTTACCCTATATATTTTTAAGTTGTACCTAAATGAAATTTTAATTAACAAAAAAGAGTGTCATATTACAAATGAAGCATTCTACAGAATAGTAATAAAAAAAAAAAAAACTTATACAATATACAGCTGGCTAATAATAGGATTATTCATGTTAATTCTTACCCCAATTAATCTCAATCTTGTAACCTTTTTAATTTCCTCAAACAGAGCATTCTTAGATCTCTGCTTACTTCCAAACTGTCGTTGGTTCCTCTCCCTCCATATTGAATTAATGTATGTTGACCATGCCAATCTCAATAATATGGCTAAGAAACAAGAATGCTTTACCTTTAAGTTCGGTGCTAGTCCATTGCAGCCCCTGATCCCAATTCATAACTTGTCTATGAAGTGAACACACCTGCAAAATCATCTGTCATATTGTTCTTGAATAAGCACACAAAAAAGAAATATGATGATTCTTTGTCTTTTTTTTCACAAAACATAGTTGACACCTATCATCAACTGTCCAGCCCCATGCAAGTAGCCCATCATTTGTTGGCAACTTATTTAGAATTGTCATCCAAGCCACCATTGAATGTTTAAGGATGTAAAGTAGAAACCAGATTAACTTCCTCTACAAAACTTTCCTAGCTTTTGGCCTTAATTCTTTTCAATTTACCAACTAAATAATGCCTTTGTATGTTTCCATTCCCTATACCAAGTGCCTTGGTTTCATTAATTTCTTCCAGCTCCAACTACTATTTTGCGTGCAAGATATTTGCATCAAACTCCTCCCTTTCAAGACATATGCCCTTATCCAAGCATTTCCACAAAGACCTCGCTTGCATTAGAATAGCCCAAATGTGTTGAATAATGCAGGCTTGATTCCAACTTAGAAGGGCCTTAAGTCCAAGACCTCCCTCTCATTTTGGTTTACAAACCATATAGCAACTCAGCAGTTGATTCTAGACTTGATCATGGTCCGGACCATTTATTCGAAAAATAAGAGGGTTTGAACAAAAATATAAGTTTAAAAAATGAGTTTGGACGAAAAATAATGTCTATTTTTAAATAAGTTAGGCCTTGAGTAGGATGTTTTTGGCCTGGGCCCGGTCCAACTTGAACAAGCATAAACTTTTTTTTTCCTATTGTTTTGCTATCATTTCACTATTATATTGATAATATTTTATTCTTTTGCTACTATTTTAAAAGCATTTACTTGTTAAGTTGCAACCATGTTAGTGTTATTTAAGTAAAAAAAAAATTTAATATATTTTCAATTTGTTGAAAAAAATTTATTTTAATATTTTTTAGTGTATTATATTTTTTAAATATATTTTTATATAAAAAATAAACTAAAAAAATTATTACAGGTGAGTTAGGTCGGGCTCGAGTTTAGCATCTTTAATTTAGATCAAGCTTAGATAGAATTTTAAACTTATTTTTCGAGCAAAACCCAAATCTAAAAAACAACCCTAAAATTCTCGTTCCAACCAAACCCAACCTGGGCCAGCCCGTAATATGCCTAATAACTCCCATTCCTCTCCCACAATTGATTGGTCTTCTTAATTATTGCTATGAGAAGGATAAAGTGCCTAACCCAGAAGTTCTGTACATTAAAATGTATAGCTTGAATAAGTTGCACTCTACTTGCGTAGGAAAGAAAGTGTACCCCCCGAACAATTCATTCTTACTTTGATCTAATCTAAAAGGGGTGCACAATCTTTCTCCGTAAATTACCTGATAACAAGAAGGACTACAAGATATCTCACAGGTAGCTGACCCAAGCTAAATCCACTCCTCTCTTTAACTTCCTGCAATTGTGAATCAACCATTCCAGCCGACAACACTTGACTCTTTGAAGAATTTAACTGCAATCCTGAAAAACTTTATAAAATTGCTCTATTATGCACTTAACTCCTCTACCTTTCACAAAAATAAGCAAGCCATCTGCAAAGCATAGATGTGTAAGATTGATTTTCTTACATTTTGGATGATAAAAGAAACAATCCATTTGCAACTGCAATGTCTAACAACTTTGGCAAAACCTTCATTGTAATCACAAAGAGTTATGACAAAAGCAGATCTTCTTGACAAATTTATCACAAAAAAAAAAAAAAGGAAAAAAAAAAGTAATTATCAAAATACAGATAAGGATTAACTTAGACAAACAAAAAAACTCAAACCCCAATGTAAGAACGATTGTTAAGTTTAGAGATTAACTTAGATCAAAAGAAAATTCAAACCCCAAAATAATTACTCTCAAAAAGTGCTTCAACCCTTTAACCAAAAAAAAAAAAAACATACATGAGGCTGTCCAAATAAATAAAAATTAGATTTGATAATTTTTCAAAATTTTACACAAATCATAGTTTCCTTCATCAATATATCTAAAAATTATAAAATCTAAACCAAATAAAAATTCAATCAGAATAAATAGATAATCATAATAATCATGTTTAATAAATCAGAAAACATATTTAGAGATTAAATTAATAAACCAAAAAATAAAATCAACAACTAAATTGAATAAATTAGAAAATATGTCTAAAAGCTAGATTGAATCAATTGAAATCATGATTAACTTACCTCATACTCAAATTAAATTTATTATCAATTCCAGTCTAAAATTAAATCGTATAATCTTAATCCTAATTTAAATTAATCTAATCTTAATTTACTTAAATCCAAATTAATAAAAAAAATCAACATTAGTTAAATTAAATTAAATTATTTTAAATTAACCCCATAATTAATTGAATATAACCTAATTAGTGTTAATTATTTTATACTAGAACTAAAAACTAAAATGAAACTAATCTAAATTATGTTTCCCTTCGAATAAACCTTAACTTTATTCTAAGATCCAACTACATCAAATTATTTTAACTTAAGTCCATAATTAATTGAACCTAACCTAATTAGTGTTAATTGGATTTTACAATACCCAAAAACTACCATTACACTAATCTAAATCGTATTTCCTATACAATAAACCTTAACAATATAATTAATCTAAATTAAATTAGTTCTAATAAATGTAACTTTAATTTTTTTATACATAAGCCTAGAACTACCTATAGTTCTTCTCAACTCTTAAATAAGAGGATAAATACGCTTCAACATGCTCGAACCTACATCTTTCTATATAGGCAACAATATCAATACTAACCGAGTTAAGACTCAGTCAACAATAACTTTAATTATTCTAATCCAACCGAACCAATCAATAACAACATCAATTTTTTTTAATAGAAAGAAAAAAAAATCTATTAATAAACTAACCTTAAAGCAAAAAATTGGTAGTAGTAAAGTAAAGGAGTTTAGGTAGGAAATAAAATAGCATCAATGGCAGCAATAATTTGAAGAAAATGGCAACCACAACTAGGAGCAGATAGCAGTCCGCCAAAGGCAATTGAAGGTGCAAATTGGAGCACAAATGGAAGCAAATTTGTAACCGCAAGTGCAGCAAATATTACCTAGCACAAATTCCATAAACACCTACAAATTTCAATAATTGCAAGTAATATATATACACACGATGGTAGAAGAAAAGCAAACCAAAAAAGCTACTTAAACTAGTGAAGTGTTTTTTTTAAATTATAAAAAATTTTAAAAAGGAAAAAACGGTAAAAGTATGATAAAGTTCTTATATTATAACTTGGATTGTATTTTATTGAAAAAAAATGGTTAAATGAGGAGCAAAACAACCCCTCCATTAAATGTATGTTTTGGTGTTTATATATAAGGTATAATAATAAATTTAGCTCTCAATCTTTCCACATATATTTAATCTGATCCATACTCTTTTATTGGAAGTAAAATAAGTTTTTTTAAAATTAATAAGACTAAAGGGTCAAAATTGAAAGGTCTTACTAACAAATTAAAAAAATCAATTAAATCCTTTTAAATTTTAAAAAATCATTTAAAAATCATAAAAATTATAAACAAAAGTTATAAAAATTTTAAAATTATAATATTTTTATTAAAAATAACAATACCAACCCATTAAAACAGATTTTTTTTTTAAATGTGTAAAGGTTGATGGACCTTATATTTAAAAATCAAAATATACATTTAAGAAAACAATTTAAACTAATACAAAAATTATGTGATACCAAACCCCAAATGCTCGTGACGAAAGAAAAGAGAAGTACTATACAATTTTTCTAAAGCATAAATATAAATTATAAACCAACCCAAAGAAAAGTTTGTGTTTTAAGATTAAAGAAACAAGTAGTGTTTGAAGATAATGATGTTGCTACTCGTGTGCATGTTATTTATGTTTCATTTTTTGTAAGCTTTCAATCCACGACCATATTTATATAACTGATCTTTAATTGCGTTTGAGTGGGAAAGTAGGAAAGAATTTGGATTTTTCACAGAATATATCAAATACAACTTTAATAATTATTTAGGAAATAGCATGATTGGTTCTCCTTTTGTATCCTTTCCTACTTCTTTCCCCTCTCCCCAAGTTTCTTTGTTTCTTTTCCCTTTCAAAAATAAAATAAAATTCCAATCCAACCACCCAAAACAAAAAAAAAAAAAAAAAAAAAAACATTAACTATAATTCATACATTTACAATGCATATATCTTTACATGCTTAGTAAACCAAATAATCTGATGATATATCATATACTACTATAGTTGAAGGAAAAACGATTCTTCATCGACAAATAAAGAATTAAACCATCATAAAGTATATTGATATTTGTGTTTAACAATGAGGAGATTAAAAGAAAAAAGTGGTGGTAGTTGGTTGGAGGTCAGTTCACCTGTGATAGGCAAAGAGATGAAAGATGAGGTTAACAAGGGAGGAGGGAAGAACTTAGGAAGGTTTGAGAAAAGGAGAACTATGCAAGTTTAAATTCTTAGGTGGAGTGCTTAGAGGAGAAGAAGGTCCTTTACTCTTCGTGTGTTGGGGTATATATAGGGGGAGGCCCCCTTGTTTGATATTGCCATGTCACCGACAATAGAGATGGTGGCCCGCTCGTGTGGTCAGCTAGGTGACATGTTCGTTATATTTATCTATTGCTGTCAAGCATAGTATTGTGTGGTTTTGTTCTGACATTTCTTTTACTGACATAGTATGAGGTTGTTATTCTTTAGTGGTTTCCATGAACAATATGTAACGGATGGCTAGTCATGAATGACCAATCAAATTCGTGACCAGTTAGACGACTACCACTGATGAAATAAGACGAAGAGCCATACTAAATAAAAAAAGTGTTAGATGGATAAGTATAATCAAAGGCCCTTCTCAATACATTTTTTTTGGAAATTGTGTGACAAGGTGAGAGCATGAAAATGGATTTCTCTAGTGAGGCATTGATGATGTATTGATGTAATAAGAAAGTGTGAGGTAAAAATATAACAAGTATAATCATTATTAAAAAAAAAAAGAAGACAAAATTAATTTCACAGTTGTGAATTTTATTGCATGCCCACCAAATCAATTTTCTTTTCATAGAATTGCATCAATTATTTGATTTTTGTTGGGTGGCTTTAAATAAATAAAATAAATAACATTAATTATTAGTAAATATCTATGTTTGTCAAGAGATTGGTGGGGAAACAATACAAAGACAGCTGCATGATTTGTAGTGTCTGATTAATGATTAATCATACTATTATTTTTATTTAATTTTTTAATGTCTCTAATTTAAACCTAGCCTGGTTATTATAGTATGCACATTGCCAATCTGTTTATATAAATATTTTTTATTCATTTTTTAGCTAATATTAATTCTATTTGGAATAGTTCTTAATTTCTTTTCTTGTAGCATTAATTAGGGCAAAATGAATTTATCCGAAATTTTGTAATTAGGACAAAAACTAATAATGAAGGCCAAATTCATTTGGTTGTTGGGAGACATTACATTGCAATGCCTTTTTTTTTTTTTTTTTTTTTTTTTTTATGAGAAAAATCTAAGGGGACCTCGAACCTGCATCTCACCCTTCCCACCATAATCTAACAGCAAAGCTGTGTTAGCTGTTTCCCTGTTACCCAGTATTCGCTTGTTTTTACTGTTTTGCCCTTGAAGACATTTCACTATTACCTCACCAAATACCTTTTTTTCTAATTAGTAATAAATTAGGCTTCTCTATAAATCAAAATGGAGTCCAAAGATTTAAATTTAATTTTTTTATTAAGTTTAAGACAGCCATACCATTGTTGTCATTTAAATTTCTTAAAAATTTAAAAGGGTTTTTTCATTTTCTCGTTTAAAGATTTATTATGTTATCGTGTCTTCCGTAATTATCAACTTATGCTTACGAAAAAAAAAGAAAACTTTTATGATTTTCAAAATTAGTACATATAATAACAATTAAGAATTAAAAATCTGAGAATGCTGTTACAGGTGGATTTATCTATGATTATGATGAATTTTAGATTGTGGGGTTCACAAGGAATATTGGATATTGTTCGTCGATCATGGCGGAGCTATGGGGTATTTTAGATAGGCTCCAAATTACATGGAGTCTTGACATGAAGAATGTGACCCTTGAGACATATAGTAGAGAAGCTATTCAATAAATTCAAGCAATTGGAGAGGAACATGATTACTCAATAGCGATACGCACCATTAAGGACCTACTTTAGCAAGATTATGTGTTTAAAGAGGACAACAAAGTGGCGGATGGTTTGACAAAAATGACACTTTCAACACCGTTGGGTAAAAATATATTTAAACAACCATCGAATAAAATCCTTCAAGTACTACATGAAGATCTTCCTAGTATACTCTAATCTTCTATAAATTTACATTGATTTAATCTCTCTTTTATATATAAAAAAATCAAATATTACATCCCATGTAAAAATAATAATAAACAAGCGCTAACTCGTTTTTTTAGACAAAATAACTTTCTATATTTTTACTATACTTGAGCAAGCATCATTTGACCAACAATCAATCAAAATGCTGAATTGAAATATTCCACGCATCACCATATTTATCTTTTAAAAAGGGAGCATCTAAAAAAATTAATCATAGTGTTTGTATATATTTTTTATTAATATAATAATAAATTTAGTCATTAATGTTAAATATTTTGTGTAAATATTATGGGCTAAATTTGTTAAATTAGGATTAAATTGACAAAAAATAGAAAGGTTATAGGATAAATTTGTTAAATCAAGACCAAATTAATAGAACATATAAACTTTGAGAGCTAAATTTATTATTATACCAATACAAATATATATAATTGATGAAAAAACATTAGTATTCTGATTAATTATTCTTAGTTGCTCACTTTTAAAATTGATAAAATTAAATTGCAATGATTTTTTTTTATAAAAAAAGGACTGATATGGTTAATATCAAAATTGAAAGAGTCCGAAGAGATGTTTTACCAATATTATTCAATGGGACAAATCACGAGTGATTGATCATATTGTCTTTGCTTGTCCTATATCAGTTAAAACATCCAAATTCCGACCAATTATTATAACCACCATAAACATTATCCAAAATTAGTAAAGACCAAACAGCCCAAGGGCAGTTTTGCAAAATGTCTTAAAATTTTCTTACCTCCAAAGCTAAGCACAAAGAGGTGTCCTTGTTAAGAACAAATCATGCTTTTTACAGTAATTAAAAGACATATCAATGAACAGGAAAATAAATAAATAAAAAATCATGCAATGATCCTTCTAAAATAACTTTTGTTGCTGCTCCTTTCACAAAGGACCCACAACTTTTTTCTCTTTGACTATTGATGAATGTAAAAAATCAAACTGAAGGTATATAAAAGTAAGAACCAATAATTTGTGTATGTATATGTTTCCTATATATAAATATTAGATACAGCAAAGTTTATATAAGTATGAGTTTTATGCATTATAAAAATAGTAATAATAAATGATGTTATAATCTAATCCCCCTTTAAATTATTATATTTCAGGGAAGTTCCCTTGCAGCTTCTTTCTTCTTTGCTTATAAATATACATAAATTCTCATATTTCAAAAGGCAGAAGCCAGACATCTTTCATTAGTAATTGAACCAAAAAAAAAAAAAAAAAAAGAACATGGGAGTTTCAGGCACTTTGGAGTATCTGTCTGATTTAATGAGCAGTAGTGGTCATAAACACAAGAAGAGAAAACAATTGCAGACAGTAGAGCTGAAGGTGAGGATGGACTGTGATGGTTGTGAACTCAAGGTCAAGAAAGCCCTCTCTTCATTGAATGGTATATACATATATTTCTTCCTTTTGATCTCCTTTCTTTTTGGGGGGTGGGGGTGGAGGACTGAAATGTAATGTTTTTTTTTGCAGGAGTGAAATCGGTGAACATAAACAGGAAACAGCAGAGGGTGACTGTAACGGGATATGTTGAAGCCAACAAAGTGTTGAAGAAAGCTAAGTCAACAGGGAAAAAGGCTGAGATTTGGCCTTATGTTCCTTACAATCTGGTGGCTCAACCTTACGCTGTTACTGCTTATGACAAGAAGGCACCTCCTGGTTATGTTAGGAAAGTAGACAACAATGTAAGCAGCACTGCTACCGTCACTAGATATGAAGATCCTTACATCACCATGTTCAGTGATGAAAACCCAAATGCATGTTCTGTCATGTGAAGCTGCAATTTCATATTACTATTTCTTTTTGGTTTTCTCTGTTGGATTTCCTGGTAGATATTATGACAAGATTGTTGAGTTATTACTAATCAAAGGGAATTCATCTTTTTCTTTTTAATTTTCAAAATGGTCCTGGTTTGTTTGTAGTCTTGTAAGGAGCAGTTTTGGGTGGGTGGGGTGATGACGATAACAATTTGTGAATGTGGGTTAGGGAAGTGAGGTACAGCCATTGTATTTGCAGCCTTACTTTATTTTCTTCTTCTTGTTACTGCCTGTAATTTAATGTTATGAATTTTATGCCCTGAAATTAGTTTTGGCTTGGCAAGCTCAGGTGTATAAAGAACGAATTATCCAAAAACCTTCTAAATATATGAAAATTCTTAAAATTTAAAATTTAAACATAGTCTGAATATTTCCGTTTGGGACGAGATAGGTAAACTTTTGTAAATGGGAGCAAGCCGGCTGCTGTTTTGGGATGATGGTTAGATATTATTGACAAAAATATATATTTTCTTGTTTGTTGGTTTCAGTTTCGTCAGCAGATGAAACATGGAAAGTGGACCACCTAGTTAACTTGCATGTCCGTCCAGTTTCAATGCCTACACTTCCACTTAAGAAGCTATCCATTGGACACAAAAGACATAAATTGAATGTTGAGTGCAGCATGACAAGCATTCCTAAGGACTCTATAGGGATTGAAATAATATACACCACTTTATAATTGTTATTTCGTGGGTAAAAAATAACTTGGAAATACTTGTATTATGAGTCACATTATATTTTATCTCTCTATTAAAAAATAATTAAATTAAAAATAAATTTAATTCTTTTATAAATTTTTTTCTATTTCTATTATTAAAAATTAGTGTATATATATCAATGCAGTGCATACGACATCGCTTATATGTAATCGTGCTGTTATTTTGTCAATCATGTCAATTTTTAATAGTAAAAATAGATAAAAAATTTTACAAAATAACTAATTTACTCTTTAAAGGGTTAATTTATTTATTTTTAAGTAAAAAAATTAAAATACAATTTAACTTTTAATATAAAAACATCTACGATACTTTAAACTTATTTTGTGATTTTAACTCGGAATGTAATTAGCTTAACTTCAAAATCATTCAAATAAATATGGCTCGCAAGAAGTGCAGAGGGAAAGGAAAAGGGAATTTCCACTTGACGAAAACACAAAGGAAACTAAATTCCCAAGGAAGGCACGTGTTTGTGGCTTCTTTTCCCCTACACAACCAATAAGAGAATCAAACTTTTTTCTTTTTCCTTTTTCCTTTTTCCTTTTTCCTTTTCTTTATAATCTCAGCCCGCTCTCGGATCCAAAGGAAGCGTAAAGGCTGGGTATTTTCTTCCTATGAGTAGAAAGGCTTAAGTGAATAGAATTATTGAAGTTATACTGTATTTGCTTTTAATTTGATGATAATGAAAAGTTCATTTATAGCAGCTTATAAAAGATCAATTTCCCACCTAGCTGGCCATCATATCATTTCTTCTTCCAGCATTTACTCGTAGCATGTGCACCATGCCCTAGTACTAGTATTTACCTAACATGTTTCCTATTGATAAAAAAAAAATAAAAAATTAACTGTCTATCAATATACACAGCTTGATGTTAGACTGCTTCAATAATTGGTCTCTTTTTTCAAATAATAGTGAAAATTCATCTGACTTGATCCAATAGTAATACACATCTTAAGTAAATGATTGGGATCTAAATTTTGTACATCATATTGATAAGTGGGATAACCACAAAATTTAAATGATTAATCTTTTTAAGTACTATAAAAAAGACATAGAGGATTAGTTAATTACGTCCCAAAAAAGTCCATTAGAAAAATATGGGTAAACTACCTTTAAGGTCATTAAACTATTAGTAAGTTTACGTTTTGATTATTCAACTTCAAAAAATTACAAAATGGTCACAGAGCTATTCGAAAGTTTTCATTTAAGTTATTGAACTATTTGAAAGTTTTTATTTAAGTCATTGAGTTGTTATGTTTTTTTTTTCAAAAGTCTAGCTAGTGAGCTTTGTGTGACGATTCAACAATCGGTATGATAGATCAATACCCATTGATAAGTAGAACAGACCTTAGATCCAAGTCGATTTGACTGTTAGTGTTGGAGATCGTAGAAGAAAACTGTTTGGATTTTGGTTCATAGATTTGTGATGTTCAAAACTATTGCATGAAAAAAAAATTGAACTATAGAAAAGAAGAAAAATGAGAGCTTTCGATTGGTGTAAGTGGTGTGAACAAATGAAGCCACATAGCAATGATTTTAACAACCCAGTGACTTAAATGAAAACTTTCAAATAGGCTAATGACCATTTTGTAACTTTTTAAAATTGAGTGATCAAAATATAAACTTACTAATAGCTTAGTGACTTTAGGTTTAGTTTACCAAAAAAAAAGTACTACCAAATCCTAGAAAGAAAATATAAAATTTCTAACCAATGAGCTCAAATTGGGCCAAAAAATTCTAGTCCTAAATAACAATAGTAAATCCTAAGTTGAATGTCATTAATCATTGTCTTCATAATTGTACCAACCAGCATAGGAGAGACTCATTTATTAATGTCTTTTAGTAGGGGAATTGCTTAAGTTGGTAGTTAGGCTAAATTGTTAACTAAATAGGTTGGGTTGATTCTGGGATGCGTTAGTTTTGATCTATTGAGTTGATTTAAACTTTAGGGATGATGCCCATTCAGTTAAATTTGGATCAAGTTATTTTGGGTTTACCAAGTTTCAATTTCAAATTATTTTGGATTCTGATCATTTGTTTTTGAGGTTTAAGTATTTTAAGTTGGGTTATTATGGTTTTAGATTATTTTGGGTTCTGATCATTTTAAATTCAAATAATTTTGTATTATTTATCAAGATCATGTTAGGTTCAAATTATTTTGAATTTAGATTAATTCAATGATATTTGTGAGTATATAAAGGCATATACTCAAGTCCCTACCATAATGTTCTTAACAAAAATAATCAATTTGTGAAATGTCTACGGAATAAAGGCAACAAGCTAGGAACAAAAAACATAAACAAAATAACAAACTAATGCTAAAGATAATGTTGCAACTAAGGGAGGAAGATCAATTCTTAATTCATCTTTTTACACCCCCATAAGTTGGGGATTACATCGACAACACTCAACTTGTTGATTATGCGATCAAAGGAAGTATGAGGAAATGATTTGGTGAGAATGTTAGCGACTTGGTCGGAGTGAAGGTGCTTGACTACAACCAACTTGTCCTGTACTTGATCATGAACGAAGTGGAGGTCAATGGCGATATGCTTAATTGCTATGGAAAATAATTGCCCTTCGATGTACGTGCACCAATGTAGATAAACAATGAAATTAAATATATAAAGAAGTGCAATGAATTGCAAGTATACAAGTCATATTAATAAATTTCTCAATGAATTTAGTTACGACCTATCACAATTCTATTATACCCACTTAATTCGTAAGCCATTGATAAATTTAATAACAAGGAACTAAAGGGTTTAAAGATGCTTAGTAATTTGAAGATTACTTGTAATATCCCAATTTTTTTTTTAAAGAATGCAACATTGTTTCAAGGATGAGTAGTTGGTTTAGTGGTCAAAAGAAAATAAGGATACAGTTTAATTAGCTCAATGACCTGAGTTTGATTCTTTTCCCTTGCAAATTAACTTAAATTTTGCTAATTTTTCTCCCTCTCCTACTTTTGTGCCATCCAAGCCTAATAACCCTAGGTATTTATATCACTTTTTCTTAGCTTTTTCAGATCTCTCCTTCGTTTGATCAATCCTCTTGTCGCCCCTCTCATCTTCCTCCTCTAAAATTTTTCAATTTTCTCTGGGATTTCACTACAGTTGTGCTGTCCAATTACTAAAGATTTTATTTTTGTTTCTCCAGTCACTTTGCTGGTTGATTTAACCCCCCTAAAACAACCCTACTTGCCGCTCTAAACCCATATTTAAGCCACCCCTATCAGCCCCCTCTATAGTGTGTAAGTGAATTTTGATCCGATAAATTCTACTAATAGAATGATTAGTTATAGTACAAGTTGTTTGTATCGAAAGTCAGTAGTTTTAAAAAAATTAGGTATCGATACATTGTTTTTGTAAACTGAGCTCATAAGTATTTTTTGTAACACCCCAAACCTGGCCTAGACATTATGGCCAAATTTGGAAATGTTACATAAACTAATTATAAATTTGACTTTCGCTTTTTGAAAAACATCGTGAACCTTCGCTATTTAAAAGTCCGTTTTAATTGAAAATGTTTGTCATTCTTAATAGTTAAAAACCGTTAATTGATTACATTTTCTAAATAAATCGAATAAGTTGTAGTGGAAGTTCTTCAGATGTTATATTTTGGAAAACCGAATTTGTTTTCTTAAAAATAGTTGATTGCAGAAACATAGACATTTTTCGAAAAATCATTTTATCAAATGTCATGCCAAAACCCAAAATAAAATTCCAAATCCAAAAATATTCCCCAAAGTCCAAAGAGTCCAAAACTTACAAAACTCTCAAATCAGAATTTTTAAATAAGTCAAATTTAAGCAAATGGGGTTTACGAAATTATAGACATAATCGAGCTTCTGTCACACCGACCCACCAAAGTTTGAGGGTTACCTGAAATTATCTGCAATGTCCCAAAATTTTAAGAATTTAATTGTGAGAATCTGCAGTAATTAAATTTCTGTATCTGTGGTCCTGTGCTCTGCTTTTGTGTTTAAGGTCTAGAGTTTGAGTTGTATTGTTAAAAGTTTTATCCTTTTATAACAACCCTTATCCATGCAATATATGGTTAAGTGTAATTCTATATGAATCTATGTCAAGAATGAGACTGCTGGTTCCCGAATTCGAGTCCCACTGTATGCGTTAGGAGAATTTTTGTTTGTTGTCGAAAGTACGTTGGTGGTTAAGACAAAAACATCATTAAAATTTTGTTCACGTTCTGTACTCTTTCTTCTTCTTTTCCTTTTTTCTTTTTTTCCTCTTTTTATTTCTTTGATTTCTCTTTTTCGATTGTGTTCAACAATTGAATATAAAAAATTATTGAGACCCTTAAGTTATTGGAAGACTTCTATGTAAGTTCTGTCGGAATCCTTCAACTTCTGCGAAGTTTTGTTAGATTTCTATTACGTTGTTAAATTAGTAATTCTCTGATTGTTTTACTTAAACTCTCTGATAACTAGTCGTTTTGTTCCCTTAGGCGTGAGTATGGAGGGAAGTGATCCTTCGCGTGTTGTGCCGATTTAGGACGATTAAATCGTCGATAAGCATTCGTTGTTGAAAGTTTCCTCGTGTTGATTTATTCGACATAATTGATTGAGTATGAACATTGCTTTATTTAGTCGTTTTAATCAAATGATTTATTACCGAATGGTTAATTAAGTTTCGGGTAGTCTCCGCATTGTTTTTTCGTCAAAGCGAGACCATGTGCGTACCGAAAACCTTAATTTTTGTAAGTTTCGGTCACCGAAAATGGTGGCTATTGACAATTTTCGCACGTTCCCTTTTGCTTGTTGTTTTTCATTTTTTTTTTCATTCATTTGGCTTGTTACTAAGTTGCTTCACACGGTTCCAGTAAGTGATTTTCTAGCGTTTGTTCTTTCTGTCTTTAGCAACTCCTGCCTTTCTTTTGTTATTTTAGTTGATGTTGGGTAGCATTCAATTTTGGTGGGGGCGACGTATGTGATCGCATCTGTTCTTGATGTAGTTGGGTGGTTCTTTTATTTTTCTTGATTCTTTTTGGATCTATATAATTGGGGGTTGTATGTTTTGCTAATCGTAGAGTTCTTTTAGGGAAAACTCACGAGGCATTGGATCATTCGGCAAGTTAAGCTCTGTGATGTTCAGTTGCTTCGTTTGGGGGTAAGTCGTCAAAAGTTATTTTGAGAATTTTGGTTGGCATGATTTTTCTATTTTGCGATTAGATTTGGTAAGAGGACGTGTCAATCAACGTGTGTTTCTGTCAAATTAGGTATTGGACTACTCAATTGTTGGAGTTACGATTGAAATCGGATTAGGTGTGTAATGAGAAACCTGGAAAACAGTGAATGGCAAAAACCAAAATTGGGCTTTGTCGACGCCACACAACCGCGTATGAGGACATGTGTGACATGGTCTAGGCCAATTTGGGCAGTGTAGACCACACAGACATGTGTGGGCTGTGTGCCATGTATGTGAGTCATACGGGCGTGTGGGCCTAAAATTTAAATTTTTTCCCTAAGGTCGTGCATGTCATTTCGATCGACTATGAGCCTTTCTTGGGTTCGGTATGTGGTTATATAAGCTTTAAAGCATGAACTCTGTTAATCTGTTAGTATTAAACTCGATGTAAACAACACCTAAATTCATGTAATGTGATGCGATATGTTTGTTCTGTTATGTATAAATCATGTTTTACATTTGTTATATGGGTATGTATGATATGTAAATTTTGGTATCTATTATTTCTGTTATTCTATTTATATTTGGTTATGGGATGGGACATGTAGTATGTGGAGGAAGTGTTTCGTGTGAGGCGATAACTCACCATTATACTGGCAACACTGTTGCGATTATTCTGAAAAGTGTCGTAAGGACACTAAGTGGTGTGTAGGGCTAGATGAGTGTTTTATACCCCACATGTGTAATGGGACAGTTGGAGCTGGTGTGTAGAGGATGAGAGTAGGATTGTATGTATTTGTATCTGTACTACTCTAACATGAGCTTGAATCTACATAAAATGAATGTCTGTATTTGCTCTGTCATGTGATTAAATCTGAAACTCTGTTTTATTACGAGTTACGCACTGAGTTATAAAAACTCATTCTTTGCTGTTTGATAATTTCAAGTAACCCTCAAACTTAGGCTAGTAGGTGCGACAGGAACTCGATTATGTCCAATTCTCCGTAAACCACTTTTACTTAGAATTTGATTTATTTAAACTTCCATTTTGAAAGTTTTGTATACTTTGGACTCTCAGGACTTTTGGGGATTTATTTCTGGTTTGAATTTTATTTTAGAATTTTTAGCATGACATGCGATAAAACGTGTTTTTAAAAGAGAAAGAAAAATGACTATTTTTCTGCGAGCAACTATTTTTAAGGAAACAAACTTGATTTTCCAAAATATAACGTCTTAAGAACTTCCGTTGCAAATTATTCGAATTATTTAGAAAATGTAAACAATTAACGGTTTTAACTATTAAGTATGACAAATGTTTTAAAATAAAACAGGTTTTTATTTAGCAAAGGTTCACGAAGTTTTTCAAAAAGCGAAAGTCGGATTTATAACTACTTTACGTAATATTTCCAGATTTAGCTATAATATCTAGGCCGGGTTTGGGGTGTTACACATTCAAATTCAGGGCAATTCCAGTTCTCTTCTTCTTATGATATTGTACTTATTCTTTGATTTTAATTTTTCTTACATTGATAGTAATGTATATCTTAAATGTGGGGAGGATTTTATATGTTTATGCGATATAGCCCCTGAATTACTGTTTGCGTTTAAGTAGTTTTCTCAAACCCAACATTGAAGTAATTTCTTTTAATTTAGAATTTTTATTGATTCGATTTTGGAATAATTTGTGGATATTTGTGCATAGTGTGGTTTATACTTTAAGACACAAGAGACTCAAGCATGATAAGTTGTTTTTCAAAAATTATAATTTTAGGTTTTCTCCCTGAACTGAAAAATAATTTTGAAATTTTAAATTTTCAAGTTTGACATCAAAACCATAAATTTTCGTGAGCTTTTGAGCCTATAGAGCATATATTTTATTTCATGCTCATTTTATTTTTGGTTGTGAGTATGTCAACTTGATTTGAAGTTCTAGAACTTACTTCAATTATGCATGTCAAGACCATATTATTGATTTGATATACTGAGATGATAGAGGCACTTAGGATTTAACCCACTTAACCTGTAAAAAGCTTACATATTGAATTGAATTAACCCTTTGTAAACCCTGTTGATCCTAATACATTTTTTTCTAACCCGTTAATGTTAACTCATAAAATTATCCTTTTTATTGACTCTCTTTTTGTCGAGATTTGATTTGGTTAGTTGCCTAACTATGTTTCATTATTTGAATTGCTGAATTTTATTTTATTTAAAAAAATAAATAAATAATAAAATAAGATAATAGAAAAAGAAAAAAAAGGAAAAAGAAAAAAGAAAAAAAGAAAATAAAAAATTGATTGAGCTTGAATTGTTACATTCATATTGTGTTGAAAAACTCATTTTTGTTCTTTATTTCTTGTTGATGTAAATTCTTTTAATTCAACATTTGATTTTTCTAGTTTGGTAACTTATCAACTCGATTCTCGATTGTAGCCAACCTTTTTTTGCCTTTTCCATACCCTTAACCTAAGTCTTATTACAACCTTTAAAGACCTCTTGATTGGTGTGTCATCTCATTTTATAGTGGTGGAGATTTGATTTTTAAGCAAGCATATGATAATAACATTTCTTGTTCAACTATTGAGTGCATAATATTTGAACCTTAAACACTTTGAGTGCTTTTAATGATCTTGAGTGAGGATGTCAATTCTTATTGATTTTGAATTTGAGGTAATTATTTAGATAATGGGAGACACCTAGGTTTTTGTGCCTTAAAAATTTCAGATTGGACTGCTTGAATCTTTAGTGTCCTTTTGGTTGAATTTCCAATGCATGATTGTTTGTGAATGATCTTGAAAAAGTATTGATAAAAATGAAAAATTGAGGGAGGTTAATTTGATTGTCGCAGTCTAAAAATCATAACGCATCCAAACAAAAAATTTAAACCAAATAGTCCAAAAAGTCCAGAGAGTCCAAAAATTACAAAACTCTCACGAAAATAAAAATTTTAGTAAAAACCATTAAATTATATAATAAAAAAGTCTCCCGTCAAAGTGGTCACCGCTGAGCCTCTGCCGCACCAACCCGCTTATGTCTATGGATTACCTGAACAAAACAAACAGATGTGAGTTTTCGTAAACTCAGTGTGTAACCCAACAGAAATCGTCATGCAACATACACAGAATTTCATGTACAGTCAGACACAGATTCAGACCTAAGTCCATTACAGATACAAATATCAAAATCAGATAAGCAGAACAGGTACACGGAATCCTACCTTCATCCTCTACACACCATCTCCAACTATCCCATCACACAATATGGGGTTAAAAACACCCACCCATCTCAACACACTATATAGTGTTGATGCGACACATAACATAATAATATGCAGCCAAGCTGCCAGAATATAGACGAAAGGTCGCTGTACAGATCACTTCCTCCACATATGTAAATCCCACCACAAATACAGATACAAAATACAGATACAGATACAGAATTAACAAATTTAACATGCTTAAAATGCTCGTATACAGATAACATACATACTTAAACAGTACGGTCAAACATACATATAAATTTCTACTTAGATTAGACTATCAGAATATCAGATCACATGAAAAAAGAGTTTGATTAGCCTTTACCGACCCTATGGTAGGTCTATAATTAATTGGAACGACCCATGCGACCCTAGGGAAAATTTTATAATTCTGGGCCCATATGCCGGGATTAGCTTTGCCCTATGGTCCACACGGCCTGACCCAAAACCCATACGTTCGTGTGGCCCACACGCCCAACTTGACTTAGCCCGTGTGGTCTACACGGCTACACTTACACCGTCATACGGCTGTATCATGTGCACGGCCATACCTTTATCAATCACACAGCCGTGTCTCGTACATGGCCAGCCACACGGCTGGGCACACGCTCGTGTGGCGTTGACAGTGCCCCTTTTCTGGCTTTTGTCGAACCTTGATTTTTCGTATTTAGGGTACACATCTGGTTCATTTTTCAAAGCAGCCTAATTGATGAAATTCCAGTACTTAAAATCAACAGAATTCAACAAATTAATCCTCACGAACTCTTCCAATTTGAAGGCATACGACTTAGTACCCTAACATGTCGAAATCCAGGAACAAAACTATGCTTAATCGATAGAAACACTTACCCTTGAGACAATGATCCATACAATCACTCCGCCGGATAGCACCCACTGACGCACAATTCACACCTAGATAGCAGTAAACACAAACCAAGAAAAATTAAAAGGAAACCCTTCAACACCATCAAAAATCCCCAACTGTTCATCTAATCCATAAACAAATTTAAGCCAACTACGCACTTGGCAAACAACAACCACCAAACTCAACGATAGAGACGACCAAATAACACTTGAAATTCGTTTGGATTAGAAAGGTAAGAGGATCAGAAAGCAAAAAGAACAAAAAAAAAGTATGAGAAATGAAAAAAAAAAGAACGTAAACACAGTGGCTGATTTTTAGGGAAAAGGATAATGATAAAATTAAATTAAAAATAAAATAATTAAATCACTATTTTCCCTCAATTCCCCACCACAGACTTTTAACTCCACCCAAACTTTCTCCAGCAACCGGAGCAAAAATTATCACCCATGCTCACATAAGGGTTTGAACACAAAACCTCCAATAAGCTAACTTCTTACCACTTGAATCAACAAGCTCATTCTAATGTGAGTTTACAAAGGATATAATATAAGCCCGCCCAATAGGAATAAGGCTTCGATAAAAAATAACAAAATTTGTCAAAAGTAAGACTTAAACCCAATACCTCAAACACACCCTCAAATCACTTAACTATTGAAGCAGATACATATTTTATAGCAAGATTTACAGAAACAAAAATAAATTATTTAGGGCGTTACAGTTTTTTTGGGGAGGGGGTTGAAACTATAGCTAAAAGATTTGTGAAATTGAGAAGCTAAATAATTTTTGTTTTGTTTGGGGAGGGGGTTGAAACTATAGTTAGAAGATTTGTGAAATTCAGAAACTAAAAATGTATATTTTTTTTAGGAGAGGGGATTGAAATTATGGTTAAAATAGTTATGAAACTATGGTTAGAAGATTTGTTTAATTAAGAAGCTAAAGAAGTGTGTTTTTTGGGAGTTGAAATTATGGTTAAAAGAGTTGTGAAGTTGAGAGATGAAAGAACTATATATATATTTGGGTTGAAACTATTGTTAGAAGATTTGTGAAATTAAGAAGTTAAAGAAGTGTTTTTCTTTGGGGGAGTGGGGTGAAACTGTGGTTAAAAGATTTGAAAAATTTTAAAATTAAAGAACTGTGTTTTTTTTTTTTGGTGAGAGTTGAAACTATGATTAGAATATTTGTAAAATTGAGAATCTAGATAGTGTTTTTTTAGGGTTGAAACTATGGTTAAAAAAATTGTAAAATTGAGAAGCTAAAAAAGTATTTTTTTTTTGTGAGGGTGAAACTATTGTTAGAAGATTTATAAAATTAAGAAGCTAAATAAGTGTTTTTTGGGGGTGAAACTATGATTAGAAGATTTGTGAAATTTAGAAGTTTAAAAAGTAATTTTTTTTGGAGGGTTAAAACTATGGTTAAAAGAGTTGTGAAATTGATAACAGAAACAACAGTGTTGATTTGGGGGGGGGATTTATTGTTAAAAGAGTTGTGAAATTGAGAAACAAAAGAATTGTTTTTTTTTTGTTGGGGTTGAAACTCTGGTTAGAATATTTGTGAAATTAAGAAGCTAAAAAAGTGTTTTTTTTTATAAGGAAGGTTGAAAATATGGTTAAAAGAGTTATGAAATTGAGAAGTTAAAAAAGTTTTTTTTTTTTTTGAAACTATTGTTAGAAGATTTATTGAAAGTAAGAAGCTAAAGAAGTGTGTTTTTTTAGGGGGGAGGGTTGAAATTATGGCTAAAAGTGTTGTGAAATTGAGAAGCTAAAGAAGTTTTTTTTTTTGGGTGAAATTATAGTTAGAAGATTTATGAAATTGAGAAGTTAAATAAATATTTTTTTAGGGGTTGAAACTATGGTTAAAAGATTTGTGAAATTGAGAAGCTAAAAAACTCTTTTTTGTTTGGGGGTTGAAACTATAATTAAAAGAGTTGTGAAATTGAGAAACTAAAGAATTATTATTATTATTATTTTTTGGTTGGGGTTGAAACTATGGTTAGATGATTTGTAAAATTGAGAAGTTAAAGAGGTTTTTTTTTATTTTTATTTTTATTTTTTTATGGGGTTGAAACTATGAATGGAATATTTCTAAAATTAAGAAGCTAGGAAAACGGTTTTTTTTTTGTGCGGCGGGGGGGGGGGGGGGGTTAAAAGATTTGTGAATTGAGAAGTTAAAAGAAGTGGGTTTTTTAGAGATAAAATTGTGGTTAAACTATTTATCAATTTAAAATTTAAAAAGAAGTGTATTTTTTTTTTTGTTGGGAGAGTTGAAATTATAGTTAAAAGAATTATAAAGTTGAGAATTTAAAGAAAATAATAAATGTTGTGAACAAAAATGATCAATTAAGAAAATACTTACAAAATAAAAGCAACTAACCAAGAACAAAAAGTATAAACAAAATAACTAATTAATGCTAAAGATAAAACTGTAGCTAAGGGAGGAGTATGAGTCTTGATGCACCATTTTAGGCTTAAATCGTAACATAATTAATTAGTATATGCTTTTTATAAGGTTATATTTTTCATAAGGTTTTAAATTTGAATCTGTTTAGACACATTTGAAGGTGAAGATTTTATACTAAATTAAAGAGGATAATTCTATTTTGTACTCCCAATGCATTTTAATAAATTCGATAATTACTTAAAAAATTACCTTTAAATCTAATAGAGTTTGAATTTCAATCAATTTTAAAAAGTGAAACCCCATCAAGCTCTAATCGAGTTTTACACCCAATGGTGCCCATACATACAAACAAATTAATCATGTAGAACATTGCAACTCAATTTTCTTAGCAAGTCCAAAGCCATTTCAAGCTTTAACATATTATATTAGCAAATTAGAAACAAGCATCACACACACACATGTCAAGTTTCATGTCTTCCTCATTATTACATATAGTACCTTTATCTTATTTCATAGGTTTCATCACCTATTTCTGGCACCCAGATTTTACTAGGGAAAGGAATTTCAAAGCAAACAACGAAAGGAAAAACAAGTGCAGCTTGAGACCTTAGATGTGCGATATATTGTTCAAAAGAGCATCTCAAAGTCTTCCAAGGTCATGTTGTCTGGCAATACAATGCCCTCCCATTCCATGGAGTTGCTCGCACTTTCAGCTGTGCCTTCTTCCATCTCAGTCTGTGAAAAAATGTTATTTTTTATATTATTTTTTATATAAGGAATTTCACTCATGGTTTTGCATGGGGTTTAGATCATCTATCGGGCTCGCAGGAGTCTGGCCCTTAAAATGAAAAATGATGATTTAGTCGTTTTAATTTTTTAGAAATTTTAAATTAATAAAAGTAAAATTACATTTTAACCCCTTAAAATTATAAAAATTTAATTTAATTTTTTAAAAATTATAAAAATATAGAGTATAAAAAATTAAAATTTCATTCCGCCCTAAATAATAACAATAATTGTTATGGCTTCGCCCTGGTTTAGATTGTAACGGTGCCAAGTAAACCAAGTTCTTACCTCGTCGAAAAGGCTATCAAAAAAGGACAAGTCTATGAGGGTCTCTGGATAGGGTTTCTCTTTCTGATTTGTTTCATTGTTGCTAATGGTGTTTGTGCTGCTGTCGCCGATGTCGCCATTGTTTACATTGTCCCCATTTTCAAGGGTGGTGACGCTGATGTTCTTATTGGTGCTATTGTTGTTAATGTTGCCATCGTTCACATTGTTTCCTTTTGCAAGGGTGGGGGTGATGATGATAAGCTCAGAGGGATCCCTGAAAACACAACTGGAGATGAATACCATTGAATGAACTGCCTTTGATGCTAAAAATGGATGCTTGTTTTGATGACATGCATACATTCCTCTCAGAGTTGACAGGAGCTGTAACATCCAAATTCTGCCCTGTGTTGGACATAGGATTGCATAACAAGTTCGATTCATTTGGATTGACTTGAGCCTGAGACGTCAGTGGTACTGGCGACACACCATTGTGATGGTTCTGCATTCAGAAAAAGTACATAGTATTTTTCTAGGCAGGTAGATTGGAAATTTGAGATGAATTCATAGTTAAAATAAGGAAATAAAAAACTTACAGCATTTTGAATAGCAGTCATTTGATTTGCTTGACCTCTTGAAAGTACATTATTTGCAGGTTGTCCCTGGATCAAGAAAATTCAAAAGCTTGAAACTTAGCATAAATTAAATTTCAGGAGTTTATCAAGTAACATAGGCTTCACATAGAATCTGAATTAAAAAAAACAATCTAGAATGTTCTTCTTTGGTAGACTCACAACAGTATAGGGTGCCATAACATACCATATTTGGGGCTCCTAATGCTTCCACTGGCTGATTTGGAGCATAAGGTATAGCGGGATTCCCCATGATTGGTTGATTCTATAATTTGACAACATTTACGTAGGATTAAGATAAGGACTATAAAATGTTCCATGTCTAGAGAAAGGTTCACTTACCAATACCATTAATGAGTTTCCAGACATCCCATTCTGCGAATTTCGGATACCGGGATGAATCTAATCCCAATAAAAATTAGCTTGTGTTACAAAAACTTGTAAGCGGTTTAGCACTTAAATAGTTATAAAGGGTTAGCATGAAATTGATACATGGATTTGAGGGTAAGCAGGTGGGATTGCAGCATACTGAGTTAAACCAGCCCCAGCAGCCAAAGGGTTGAAGCCAGAACTACTGGACGCACCACGATGACCTGCTGATACTCCTCTAGATTGATATAAGTGGTCTGGCAGTACACTATGAGCCATGGAACTGCAAATATTTATATGCTTCATTGCTGTTAACTTCTACTGCTTTTAAAGACATCATAGTATTAATCATTAGATATGCAAATTTATTCCAACCAATAATTAAAAAGATAATTAAGTAATATGCATGGGATTCGATGATAAAATCAATTCCAATGAATTGGTATTGGATTAACCTGAAAGGGCAAGTCCTGAGATCATGTTGCCGCATCAGACGGCTGGAATTCAGGTTTTGGCTTCCCCGGTTCAACACTCGGTTCCCAGTTGTACCGTTGTATGCCAATGGTGTTTGTCGACCAACTGATCTCTGCATTACCATTTTTAATTACATTAATAGAAGTTCAAAAAAAAAGGTAATGGTTTGCTAAAAACTATATTACCTGAGCCCTTGCTTTCCCGATTGATGTATTAGAATCATTAAGCAACTTTGCCTGCAAAAATCAAATACAAAACATGAACAGTTGGTACAAGCTTGCTGGTTCTTGAACACAAGCAACAGCAGCCAAAAACATAACACACCTACACACACATAATATATATATGTCTTACATATTATGTAGTATATAAGAACTCACTTTCCTATCCTTGATTTCTTGTAGGGTATTCTGCAGGTTTGTCTCACACCGTTTGATTTGAGAAAGTGAAGCTTTCTTTTCATCCTCCACCTCATATTCTCTACATGAATAAAAATGCTAAATAATACATAAAATAAAGAGGAATACTGGAAAATTATAGAGGTTAGCCATTCTAGAGAGTTACTTGAGATTGGTGTGCAAGATTTCCAACTCTACTGTAGTTTTCTTGAGTTGCAGCTCCAGGTTCTGATAAATATTATATTGGTAGTAGTCAAGGTTAGATTATCAAACAATAAAATGTATAAAATTGATTCAATACAAGAAGTATTATGTATATATTTACTTTGATTCTGCAAGTTGTTGATCAGCCAGGGATTGAGGACCACATAAAGAAGGTATAGGTGCAGACATCAAAAGATGAGTGAAATTTATTGTTAGAATATAATATAATCACCCTAAAGACATTGTATGAATATATATTTACTTTATATATATATATATATATATGCATGTATATATATGATTTAACCACCCTAAAGAGATAACAATGAGTTAAAAAAACGTTAATATTATAGAGGATATTAATAGTGAAAAATCTGTTGATTAGGAATTGTTTTGAGAAAGTTTATAGTTTTGAATGATATTAATATATAGTTAAGTATCAAACTAATACGTACAGAAGGAGGTTGCAATTTGAGTTAAAGGTTTGAGCTCAAATCATCTTCCTTTTTTAGATTGAAAATCTTTTCAACTATTTGTTCGATAATATCACTATTATAAAAAAAAAAGCATGTTTATTTGTATCAGATTAGTTCAATCGGAACTAATTGGGGGTCTTGATTAAGAAAGAAACATTAATTTGAGAATTAGAATAAATCAATTAAACTGTTTTTATTTATTTATAATTTTTTAATAATTTATTTAATTGAACTAAAACAACTAGTTGAAATGATTTAAAAAAAATTAATCTGAATTTGTAGTCTCCTTTTTTTTTCCTTTCTGAATTTTGTTTCTTTGCTTTAAAAAAAATTATCAGTAATAATATGTAATATAGAACAAAATGTCCCCCAAAACTACGACCACATGAACCCCCAAGGTGATAATATGGTAATCATTTTCTCTATAAGAGGTAACCTAATTGATCAACATGCAATAATATAATTTTATTTTATTTTTAAAAATTAATAAATGGACATCGATGTTATCTAAATTGGATTGTATCTATAAGTTGAACTAGGGTATAGGTTCAAAGAATAACTTTAGATCAATTAAATTTAGAACGGAAATGAACCAGTTCAACCGGGTTAAAAATTAGTTGAACTGGTTTTAATATTTTTTTTTATTTTTTTATAATAATTTATATTATAAAATTGTCTGATTGATTGAACCGATTAGATCAATAAATCAATGACTTAATTGATTCGATCATTAATCTCGTTGTAAAAAAAAATTAATGGTTGGATGAAATAATATATTCCATTTTTTAATCTTTGAAAAAGATGGTAATGATTAGAAAATAATTGTAGAACTAAAACAATCTGAAATTGATAATAAGGTTTAGTTTGAACAAAATTGAGTTTAAAATGATAGATTTGTAATTGATCTAACCAGAGACTATTCAATTAATGATAAGTGGGTTTAGTAGTTGAGAATTGGATAAAAATTTTAACGGTCTAGATATGGAAAATATTTTTATTTTTATCCCATTTATAATTTTATATATATATATATATATATATATATATATAAAGGAAATGCGAAGTTGTGATTTAGGAATATTTAATGTTTATAATTATGTATGTAATTATATATATGAAAAATAAATTTATGCGTCAATTATGATTCAGGAATTATAATGTTAATGTTTTTATTCGATGTTTATAATTTTTTTTTTATTTCTTTCATATCTTTTCTAATTTTTTTAAAATTTTTATTTTTTTAAAATATTTTCGAATGATTGAATTACATAATAATTTTTTTGATAATTTGATTAATTTAACCACTAATCTAATTATAAAAATATTGATTTTCTCATCTTCCTTTTCCAGATTCATAATTTTTTCAGCTATTTATATGATAGTAAACCATTATTGTAAAAGAAAAAAAATCCATTAATTTTGTAATTATTCTTAATTATGATGTTATAAATTAGTTGAAAACATATTATAGTAAATCATTATTGTAAGAAAGAGTGAATATTTAATAATTTTATAAATCATTATTGTAAAATATATAGTGTGAACATCCATTAATTTTATAATTAATTATGATGCTATATATTAGTTGAAAAAAAAAGTTTGTTAAAAGGAAACGCATATTAGGATTCTAAATTTGTCATTTTCTTTCTTTCTGAATTTTATCTTTTAATATGGTAATAATACATAAATTAAATATACAACAAAATATGTTAAATGTCTTAAATATAGAACTAAATATACCCATAATGTGGTAATCAAATTGATGAACATGCAATAATATAATTGTGGAACTAAAACTATGAAAAATTTATTATCAAAAATAGTTTCAACTACATCAAGTTTTAAATTGTAAATTTGAATTGGTTTAGTCAGATATTATTCAATTATTAAAAAAAAGTATATTCAGATTTAACGGTTTAAAGTTTTGAATAAAAATTTAAATAATCTAGATCTGAATAAGTATTTTTACTGTAAAGGAAATTTTTTATCTAACTTATAGTTACATATATAAAAGAAATGCAAAAGCATGAAAAAAAAAAAAAAGGAAAAGGAAAGAGAAAATAGATAGAAAATAAACAAACTGATTATCAAGGTGAAACAGCTTCTTCTTTTCATCTCCATTGATGTAGTCTAATTGCTTCATCTTTTTTAACTTCCGCTGCATGTAATCAAAATCATAAATTCAAGAAACATCAACAACAAAATTACAAAATCAATTAAAAAATAAAACAAAATTATATAAAGGAATTAGAAAACATTACCTCTAAGCACCTTACATGCCTATTTTCACCATTAATTTTGAAAAAAACCCATAATTCAAATCAATTAGCAATATGATAGTGAAAAACAACAAAAAATAATATTAAATTGTAATTAAATTTCATACTGATATTTTTTTCTGGTAGTAACCTAATATAACGATCAAGCACTGCTCCGATTCTAATAAAAATGACCACAAAAAGAGAGAGATAAAATTAAGAGCTTTAAAATTATCATGTGTGAAAAAAATGAAAGAATTTAAAATTTTAATTACCTTTTCCTGGTGAAATTTTTAGTAACAACATGACCAGTAGGAGAAAATGTGACTAGTGCAACATCAAAATCGTAAAAAATAGAAAGTTCGTTGGCTTTTCTAATGAGAGTGCTTCTATGTTTTGAAAATGTAACTTTAGATTTTGTTACATTCTCTTTTTTTTCAGTCTCCAGAGGATTAGACATGATAATAGTTAAACAAGAAAAAAAAAAGATTTGTAAAATTAAGAAACTAAAAACTTGTGTTTTGGGGGGTGGGGGGTGGGGAGAGGGTGAAACTATGATCAGAAGAATTGTGAAGTTAAAAAACTGAAAAACTATATTTTTTGAAATTATGGTAGAAAATTTATGAAATTGAGAAGTTGAAGTGTTTTTTTTTTTTTTTTTTTGGGGGAGGGTTTGAGACTATGGCTTTTACTTCTACTAATTGAGAAGAAAAGAAAAGAAGGTGGCAATTAATTACTTGTGCAAGAAAAAGAACACATGGGTTTCAAAGAATAGTGATGTTGGTGCTTCCATTGATCTCAATATGAGCTTTAAGATCTTGAACTTTTTTTAAGAGAAAAAGCTATAAATTATTGGTTTGAGTTTTGTAATTTCTTTCAATTATTTTTTCAGCATTTAAAACAACCTTTAACTTGTAAGGCTACATTTTTTTTAAGCTTTTAGTATTGTTGTTTTGTTTCTTGCAATTATCAATAAAATCATATTCAAGGTTTGTTAGTGGATATCAACAAATTTAAAATATGATAAAATTTTTCAAGAATTTCATGTATTTAGAAAATTTCTAAAAATTATATATCTTATGCCTTGAATACAAAATTCTTTAAAAAAAAGTCGGGAAAAGATAGTTCTACCATCCTTGGGTGTATGTTTGATTCTTAAAGTTTTTTTTTATTATATAATTTTTAATTTTGAAAAGATTTCTTTAGAATTAGGATCAAATTGCATAAATTTTGAGGTTAAATTTATTAAATTTTCTAGAATAATGATTAAATTGTCAAAATGTATAAACATTGAAGGCTAAATTTGTTATTATATGAAACAAAATTATGTACAATTGATGAGCAACATTTACACTGTGATTAATTGCCTATAGTTGCTAACTTTCAAAATTGATAAAGATTAAATTTCTTCAATTTTTTGAGAAATGACAGTTTGCTCAATATTGAAATTAGGAGAGACGTGATATATGCTTTTACTATATTATAATTAATTATAAATCTAAAAAGAAATTACTTGTAACATATATTATTTATTATTGAAAAACAAAAAAGAAGTATGGAAAGTAGAGCACGACAGTTAATGGAAAAGTTACAAATGATTATTTGAGTAATCAATTAAATTATTTTAAAATTTAACCTAATTTCGAATATGACTTATAATTTAAGGACATCGATGCAATTAATCCAAAAGGGTTTGCAAGTAAAAATGTGGGAATCCAAACTACTTTTGGTAAGTAATAATTTATTGCTGCTTTAATTAGGGTGACAAGGCAGATTCCCCCTCTTGTTCCAATTAATTGCAATTGATTTTGGATAAGCTCTATTGTTAATTGTCAACATTTTGTTTAATCTTATTTCTACTTTACTGTAATCGTAACGCCTCAATTTTCTTTAACGCTCAATTGCAGATTCCCCCCTCAAATTAGGATAATGATAAATTTGGTCACTAATATTTATATATTTTATTAAAATAGTCTTAATTGTATTTTTAAGCTTTTTTTTGCCATCAACTTTTTTTTTTAAACTGCTTTTTCTAACAAATTTTATAAAAGTACCGTTAAAAAAAATTAATAGGGATGATGTGGAATATTTTTAATTAGATGTAATTTATTACTTAAGTAATCCAATAAGATAATTATGTCTGAAAAATAATAAAATAAAAAATCATACATGAAGTTAAAAAAAACTCTTAATTTAAAAAAAATAAATGTAATTAACAATGGCATAGAAAAATTCAATCAAATAGACTATACGAACAATAGCATTTAGCCAAGGCAAAAAATTAATAGGGATGATGTGAAATATTTTTAATTAGATGTAATTTAATTATTTAAGTCCCCAAACGAAACAGTCAACCCTTCTAAAAGGAGAAATAAAGGAGGGATCATCACTATTTACATAAGCATTAACCACTAATGTAAACCATTAGTGCATATGATCTCCATTACTAAACAACCTCTATTTCCACTGTGAACTTTGCTTACAATAAATGGACAAAACAATAAAGCACATCTCAAAAGCAATCAAATATCACTAACCACCAGTTCAGAGTCGCCGAATTGAGTACAAAAATTTGAAACCACCTCAACAGTTAGAGGTAAGCCACCAATGGCATCAAACATAGATTAGCAAGATTGAATCAGACAGCGGCCATCTTCGAGCCTATTGGAAACAAAACCAAAGATCAATGCTCGAAGGCTTTGGTGTTGCCCAAGCATCCCCATCCATAGTCGTAATGAATCTCTCATCTTGAAAATGGGATATCACTAGCGTCAGAAGCATCGCACTAAGCCCTCTGGAACAAAAGCCCCTTTAGAAGAGAAAGGGAAACAACCACAAAGGCTCAGGTAAGGCTCGCATGAGGTTATTATTTTGAGAGGAGGGAATAAAAGAAACAAGCCAAGGAAGAGAAGGGATGAAGGACAACCAACCACCGACAATAGGTGGTTGGTCATCAAAAGGTGAGCAAACACAGAAAAGGCTCAAGCGACTCTTAGGGTTTGACAACAAGACCAGTTTCATAAATAGATCACTTTAGGAAACAAGTGATTACTTGGTACATGTTTTCCAAGGAGTTTATCTTGTTTCTCATGTTTTCATTTTGCTATATTGTTATTCACTTATGGCACGTTTGAAAAGTCATACTATAATTACATTTGAGTGTATTTACTTGTAATTACACACCCGTGGCATGTTTAGGTAATTACTGTAATTAGTGAATCTCACATATTAAATTGAATTTTATTGGAGCACCTAATTATCCTTTCCAATTTTTAGGAGGGATAAATTATTTTTATGGACCTTTCCCACCACATCATTCATGATCCTTTTCCAATTATTTAATGACATTTCAACAATTTTTTCCATGTCATTAACACATAATTGTGGTAATTTTTTTTTACCATGAACCCCAAACCTTGAATCCTAAATTTGAACCTTGAACTTTAAACCTTGAACCCCAAACTTGGATCTAAAATTTAAGTTTGAGTTTGGGGTTCAAGGTTTAGGGTTTGGGTTCAAGGTTTAGTGTTTGAGGTTTGGGGTTTGGGATTCATAGTAAACAAATTACAAAAATTATGTGTCAATGACATTAAATAATTTCTCCCTAGGAGAATGATGGGAATATGGGTAAATTACCTTCGATCTCATCCATTAATGTATTTTAAACTAGATCATTGGATCATGAGGACTATAAATAGAGTCTTCTCCCTTCATTTGTTATCACTTCATTCTTGAGTAATACAGTACATTTGAGAGCATTTACTCCAACACTTGATTTGCTTAGTTTTCTTGTGGTTTTTTTATTTTCTTTTCGCTTCTTCATTAAGAGTTTGTTTCTGCTTTATTCCACTGTCTTAGAGTATTTCCTTTTTGAATTCACATATTCCAAGAGTTAAGTTGACTTAGTGTATTTGAAGCTAAGTTTATGCTTAAGGCCACATGGTTTGCAAGACTAAAGTTCTAGCTCCATGACACTTATACAGTCTTGAATCTCTACCAAAACTCCTATAAAATGGCCTCAAAACCTCCCTTGCCCTGTCACTCTTATCGAGCTCGACATTCGTAACGTCTCTCTCGTATTTACCTTTATAGACACGAATAACAAAACCAACAACCCTTCCACCACTATCTTACTAAAGTTCGATTCAAATTTGAACTTAATAAAAGCAAAAGTGGAAAGACCATGAATCCTATTATGGTTGTTACATGCCACCTTGCTTAGAGGATCCACAAAAGCAATGAAAAACCTTAAGCAATGAAAAACTACATCAAGTTTTAAATGGTAAATTTATAAGTTGATTGAATTGATTTAGTTGGATGCTATTCCATTAATAAACAATAAGTATATTCAGACTTAACGATTTAAAGTTTTGAATAAAAATTTAAACAGTCTAGATCTGGATAAGTATTTCCACTGTAAATATATTTTTTTATTTGATTTATAGTCATATATATAAAGGAAATGCAAAAGTGTGAAAAAGAAAGAGAAAATAGATAGAAAATAAACAAAGTGATTATCATGGTGAAACATCTTCTTTTCATCTCCAATGATGTAGTTTGATTCCTTCATCTTTTTTAACTTCCACTGCATGTAATCAAAATCATAAATTCAAGAAAAATCAACAACACATTCACAAAATCAACTAAAAAATAAAACAAAATTATATAAAAGAATTAGAAAACGTTACCTCTAAGCACCTTACTTGCCCGTTTTCACTATATAATTTTGAAAAATACCCATAATTCAAACAAATTAGCAACATGATAGTGAAAAACAAAAAAAAAAGTTAAAATGTAATTAAATTCCATACTGATAACTTTTCTTTGGCAGTAACTTGATATAACGATCAAGCATTGCTCCAATTCTAGTAAGAATGACCACAAAAAAAGAGAGATAAAATTAAGCACTTTAAAATTATTATGTATAAAAAAAGTGAATGATGTTAAAATTTTAATTACCCTTTCCTGGTGAAATTTCTAGTAACAACACAACCTGTAGGAGAAAAGGTGACTAGTGCAACATCAACATTGTAGAAAATAGAGAATTCGTTGGCTTTTCTAATGAGAATGATTCTATATTTTGAAAACGTAACTTTAGATTATGTTATATTCGTTCTTTCCTTGGTATTATATTTAGATTCATTATTATCTTAAGTCCTATCAATGTTCTTGCTTTTTGTTCTTGTGTTATTCGGTTTGTATTCGGGGTTACGTTTGTTACAATTATATTATCAAGTAATATGATGATTACTCGTAAAGTCGAGATTTGTGTATTTTAGGATTTATGTTGTGAAGTCAAAATTCTAGTTGTTTATTTTACGCGCTGCCAGGAAAGGATCAAGAGGGAATTTGTGTTCCTTCAGCCACTTAAACGACTAGTTATTGTCGTTCATTGTTGTGTAAGTGTTTTAGTATTTTTGGAAAATTTTGTGGACTATCTAATTTAGTTTTTGTATAATCTTTATTGATTTGTTACTGGTTTAAGTGTGTTAAATGACGAATTTGGGTTTTGGGAGTTTCATGGTGGCTTTTATATCGTAATCGGATCAAGTGTGTAACGAGAAACCTGAAAAACAACAATAGACAAAAGCTAAAAAAGTTCACTGTCGATGCCACACGATCGTGTGGTAGGCTGTGTGTGACACACGGTCGTGTGACAGGTTGTATGCTGGACCCTGTGTGACACATGGTCTAGGCCATTTGGGTTGTGTAGACCACACGAGCGTTTGTGAGGCCGTGTGGGTGACACAGGTGTTTGGGCCCAAAATTTTAAAAATTTCCCTAAGGTTGTTCATGTCGTTCCGATCGACCATGAGCCTTCCGTGGGGTCGGTATGTGCTTAAATAGATTGAAAATATAAATAAAATATATAGTCAACTATTTGTATGAATTCTAATATTTGTTATGTGTTTGAAACGTCATATGTAATGCCCTGAATAATTTTTTTTTTGTTTCTGTAAATCCTAGCACAAGTGTGTATTTGCTTCAGTGGTTAAGTGTTCTGGGTGTGTGTATAAGGTCTTGGGTTCAAGTCCCACATTTGGAAATTTTGTTATTTTAGATCCAAGCCTTATCCCTGTTGGGTGGACTTATACAACATTGTTTGTAAACTCATGTCAAAATGAGCCTGCTGGTTCGAGTGGTAAGGAGTTAGTGTGCTGGAGGTCTTGTGTTCAAATCCCTGCATGAGCAGGGATAATAATTTCTGTTTCGGTTGGCTGAGAAAGTTTGGATGGACTTGAAATTCCGAGTTGGTTAGGTTGTTAGTGGATGTAGTGGGATTGTGTTCAAATTAATCAATTTTATTTTTATCTTATTTTTTATTATTTTATTTTTCACTCTTTCCAAATGCCTTTTGAAGTTTCTTCTCCAAATTCCTCTTCCAAACGTTTTCTTTTTATTTCTTCTTTCTTTGATTTCTGTTCACTATTCTGTCGTTCAACCACTGTGTTTTGGGTTTCGTAATCTCTGCTCGGACTGTGGTAGGTAAGTATTTTTAAAGTTTTGTGTAATTGGGAATCGTTTTCGGGTGTGTTAATATGGTAAATTCTTGTGTAGGTGTTAATCAAAGGGATCAAAATTCCATCTTTTATCGTGTAGTGTGTTTGGGCTATCGTAACTATTTTGGTAAGTGATCGAGCCTTTCGATTGAGTAAAATTTTCAAGTATATCGAGTGGGGTTTTGATAGATTGGTGTTTCGGTACTTGGAATTGATCAATTGAATGGTGTTTTTTTAGGTTTGAAGGGTTCGGAATTGCTTACGCGTAAAAAATGAACCAAGTATATACCACTAATGCGAGAAAACGAAGTTCAATGAAAGCTAAAAATTGGGTTTGTCGACGCCGCACTGGCGTGTGGTTGGCCGTGTGTGAGACATGACCGTGTGACTGACAAAAGGTGTGGTCATACTGTAATAGTCTGATTTTGGGTCTAGTCGAAACAGTGGTTTCAGGACCACAAATCCGACGTAGAAAGATTTATTTTATTATATTTGTATGGTCTATAGTTTCATGAAATTGTTTCGTGAAAATTTCGTTCGAAAATTTTATCGATTGGGCATTTAATTTAGCTAAAATGACTAAATTGCAATAGGTGCAAAATATGTGTTCTAGAAGCTAGAGGTGTTTAATTGCTATAAAAATTTAAATTGGAGGTACTTAAATGATAATTAGACCATTATAGTTTAGTATGGACAAAAATGGACATGGTTAGTGAAAAATTTCAAAGTTTAGGTGAAGGGCATTTTGATAATCTAGTAAATAAAGCCAAAATAACTAAATAAAACTCTTCATCTTCATCAATTTAGTCCCTCATGGCCGAATATTGCAAGAGAAGACATTGCTAGGGTTTTGGCCACTTTCAAGCTCGATTGTAAGTCCGTTCTAGCCCCGTTTTTAATGATTTTCATTTTTTTGAAATCCTTATAACCTTAACTAGCTTTTCTGAGGACTATTTTAAAGTATTGTCAAAGTTTACAATTTTAATCATGTTAGATATTTGTGTATTTTGATGTCTAATGTTACGAAATGCATGTTTGTTGTTTGTTAAACGACTTTTGTAAAGTGATTTTCGGTAAAAACGACAAATAGAGACTTATTTGTAAGAGTCTATAAAATAAGTAGAAAAATGTGAATAAATGAAAAATGTGGGCTGTCATGAGCATGAAAAAGGTTTGGCTAGGCTTGAGTTGTGAGGAAATTGAAAGAAATTCATTTTACGAGCCTAGGGACTAAAATGTAAAATGTCAATATTTAGGGGCAAAAATATATTTTTTGCCATAGTGTGTTTTTAGGCTGAATTGAATAATTTGATGATTAAATAAGTTAAATTTGATATTATAGATCAAGAAAAATGAAGTTTGATTTTAGACCGGGGAAAGAACAAGGTTGTGGACTAAATCGAACTAATAGCCGTTTTTGTAATTGAGGTAAGTTCGTATGTTAAATAAGATTTAATATAATTTATTTAAATGTTTTAATATTGCATGAACTGTATGATTGATTGTGTGGACGAGTTTAACTTTACGGATAAGTTCGACGACGGTTTGATAAGGAAGAAATCTCGTTTGAACCTTAGGAATAGATTAAGATACAAGTGACAAGCCACTAGGGTTACCATGTGTTACATGATTATTTAATCTGGGTGCTGGTCTCGTACCTTTTACTGGTGGCTGAGTATACCTGCATATGTTACGGTTACTTAACAGCTTGTGTGAACAGCACCGAGTAGCTATGTCTTGACTGGCAGCTTGTGTGAACAGGCTCGTTTATTAGCTCGAGAGTGAGCAATTATGCGATACGAGATTGAGGTAGCATTGGCTACATATATGGCACTTAATGTGCAAGATTTCCAAGTATCTGACATTATTATTCCGAGTAGTTCATAGGTACGTCAAAGATGAGAATAAGTGTAAATTTGTTACGAGATGGTACAGGTATGTACTCGAAGCTTATGATTATAAATTTGTGAAATGACAATTTCAAGGTACGTTGTGATGGAAGTAAATTATGATCATGAGATTATGGTAACTTATGTTATCTTATGTTATATTATTGGCATGATTAATGTATGGTAAGGTTGCTTATTTTTTTTCATGCGAGCTTACTAAGCTATATAGCTTACTCCATTTTGTTTTCAATGTTTTATAGTGTCACCAAGCTAGCTCAGGGTATGGAGACCGTCGAAGATCCACTCACACTATCAACAATTATTTTGGTATCAATGAATTCAACATTTTGAGTTATAACATGTATAAGGGACTTAGTTATTTTGTTATGTGTCATAATCATTTTGGCCAAATGTGCTGGCTTATATTGGTTAGAAGTTCATTTTGTATAAGGCCATTTGAAATGAGCCAATATTGGTTATAAGTATATTCATATAATGATGCCTTTTATGAATGATGTGTTGATGTCTTGGTTGTGGATGTTTAGTTGTATATATATGCTTGGATTGGTGTTATGTTATGTTGTATAGGTGTGTGCATTAAAGGGTAGAAAAATGACTTGATAAATAGCTTTATTTTTGTCCACACGGGTGTGTCTACGCCATGTATGACACACGGCTTGCCCCACGGGCATGTGTTTAGGCCATGTGTCTCTTGCACCTAAATTTTGAGAAACAGAATGCTCATAATTGAGCACACGGGCAGAGACACGTGCGTGTGTCTCAGGTGTGTGGACGACACGATTTTGAACACGGGCGTATGCCCTGGCCGTGTGAAGTCGGCTCCTATTTTATGAAAATTAATTTTCCACAAGGCCTAGCACATAAGCGTGTGACTTGGCCGTGTGACCTTAAATTGTTCATGAGTTATAAGTCAGTAAGTTACACGAGGTTGGGACATGGGCGTGTGTGACCACATGGTTTGCCCACACGGGCGTGTGACCCCTATTTAGGGCAAAAAAATTAAGTTTTGTAAAAATTTCTATAGTTTTCGGTTTAGTCTCGAACCACTTCCAATGCATGTTATGGGTCTCGTAGGCTTGTAATAGGGACATTGTGATTGAATATGAATGTTTTTAACTTGGATGCAAATTCATGACTTGAAATTGTATGGTTGTTCGTGTGATTAGTTCGGTAATGCCTCGTACCCTATTTCGGTGTTGAATGTGGATAAGGGGTGTTACAAATACGTTTGACACGACTGTGTGTTGGTGTGAGTGCGTGTGGGTTTTAGGCCAGGCCGTATAGGCCACACAGGCAAGGCCAATCTGGGCATTTGGGCCCAAGATTCTGAAATTTTCATTGGGGTTGTACGGGTCGTTCCAATCGACTGTGGGCCTACCGCAGTGTCAATAAGGGCTAACCAAACCCTAATTCATGTGATTTGATATTCTAATAGTCTGATTTGAGTAGGATACTGATATGTGTGTTTGACTGTTATGGTTGAGTATATATGTTATCCGTATACGAGCATGTTAAGCATGTTAATTCTATATTATGTATCTGTGTTGGGGTGGGATTTGCATATGTGAAGGAAGTGGTTTGTACAACGACTTTTCGCCTATATTCTTGCAGCTTGACTGCTTATTATCCTATTATGTGTCACATCGACACTATATGGTGTGTTGGAATGGGTGGGAGTTTTTACCCCCATATGGTGTGATAGGATGGTCAGAGATGGTGTGTAAAAGATGGTGGTAGGATTCTGTATATCTGTTCTATTTATCTGATTTTAATATCTGTATCTGTTATGGACTTAGGTCCGAATCATTATTTGACTGTATATAAAATTTTGTGTATGTTGCATATATTTCTATTGGGTTACACGTTGAGTTTACGAAAACTCATATCTGTTTGTCTGTTCTGTTCAGGTAATCCACAGACTTAGGCTGGTCGGTGCGATGGAGGCTCAGTGATGACCACTCGACAAAGAACTATTTTTATTTGGTAATATCGATTTTATTTCAAAATCTGGTTTTTCTCGAGAGTTTGTAATTTTTGACTCTCTGGACTGTATGGTTTTAACTTTTGGATTTGGATTTTGTTTTACTTTTTTTTCGCAACGTTGACAAAAGCACTTTACACAAACAAATGGTTTTTGAAAACACGAGCTTGGTTTCGAATAAAACAATTTTCAAACTTTCGTTGCAAATTCTTGATAACTTAAAATGACCTCAAATCAGATTATAGACTCAAGTTTTTTTCTGGATATTAAGACTCCGATTGGTAAGCTAATGAAACGGTACGTTTTAACTTAAAAGATATATTTTAAAACCCTTCTTCATAATACACCCAGATTTGGCCATAACATTTATACCGGGTTAGGGGAGTTACATTTAGTGGTATTAGAGCCAGGTTACAAAACTCGGGCAGTGAATTTTGGGTTCCAAAATTGTGTTTTGAAAAAGAACTGATTTTTAAATAATTTGGATCATTTTGAGTAAATATGTAGAACATCGAATCTCCGGCGCTGATCCTGTAAGTATCTCTGAATTTAAAAGACACTATAGTTAGTACTTTTTGAAACTGTACTGAGTTGGTTAGGGACAAAAACCTCTGAAATACTTTTGAACTTCTGATAACTTGAGCATAAAATATCTGCTAATAAACACTAGAACTGATGCATAAAATTTTATATTGTAGATAAAACTAAAAAAATGATAAGCGCTCGTGGAACTCGTAGTCATAGTATTCGTGAACGTGATAAGCATCATAGGGGACTCAAGCTGAGTCTTCCTCTTTAGGCAATATGCTGAATTTGGATATGTGTAAGACACTAGTTTCACTTGCTACTAAGGCTGGCTCTTAAAACTGCTCGGTTGAGGATGACGCACTGTCTCAAGCCATGTTGAGAGTGTTGGAGAGGGTTGCTAGACCCCATTCTAAATCTGAAGGCCGTGGGTCAATAACTAAACAACTCTGGTCTAGTAGAGCTGATCTGTTGAGGGGCGTCATTGGGGTCGCCCCTATTGTGGCTGAGTATTGGTTGGAGGCCACCGAGAGGATTATGATCGACATTGACTGCACTCATGAGTAGAAATTAAAGGGTGCAATTTTTTTACTTCGTGATGAGACATATAAGTAGTAGTTGTCGATTGAAGAGGGTACTCAACCGGATCGTCTGGACAGGGACTATTTTAAAACTTCTTTCCAGGGGAAGTATGTGGATGCGAGCTATGTGGATGCTCATAGGCGTGAGTTCATGAATCTTATGCAATGTGATAAATTTGTGGCTGAGTATGAGGCTGAGTTTCTGAGGCTGAGTCATTACGCTCGAGGCATGGTGGCATCTAAGTATAAGAAATGTGTCCGTTTTGAGGACAGTTTGAAGGATAGTCTGAGGGTTCTAATTGCTCCGTAGAGAGAGCGTGAGTTTACTGTTCTGGTGGATAAAGCAAAGATCGCTGAAGAGGTTAAGCGTGGAATGCCGGAATAAGGACCGTGAGAAAGGCAAGAGTAAGAGGGATTTGGAGCCCTCTAGTTCTGTTTAGAGGCTTAAGAAACGAGCTAGACCTGATGGGCCTGTTAGAGCGGGAGTTCCTGTTGCTCCTACTGGTATTTAACTTTATGGTGATTGTGGTAGGCACCATCTGGGCGAGTGTTGGAGGAGATTAGAGGCTTGTCTGCGGTGTGGGTCATTAGAGCATCGGACTAGAGAGTATCCACATCGTGCTAATTAGATGCAAGATTTGAGACTGGGTTTTGTTTAGCCTCAGAGGGTAGTACAACAACCACTTAGGGGCTGTGGACCAGCTAAGGGTGGTAATAGTATGGGTAGAGGACACAAAGAATTAGACAGATGTGCTAATCAGACTGAGGCGAGGCAGCCTGCATTGGTTTATGCTGCTAGATGCTAAGAGGACAGAGACACCCCTGATGTGATCATGAGTATGTTCTTTATTTTGTATCCTTCATGTACTGCTTTGATAGATATAGGTTCTACACACTCTTATTTAGCTAGTTCTGTTTCTGAGAACTTGGGGATTTCTGTTGAGTGTACTTATGGTGAGATTATTGTACAGAGTCCTTTGGAACAGTCTATTCGAGTAAATAGACTTTATAGGAATGTTCCTTTGGAAGTATAAGGGGCTGTGTTTTCGACAAATCTAATAGAGCTACCGTTTGGGGAGTTGACGTAATTCTTGGTATAGACTGGTTAGTTGAGCACTAAGTTAGTTTCGATTACACGACTAAGAGGGTCATTCTGAGGACTAAGGATGAGAAGGAGGTGGTTGTGATTGGTGAGCATCGAGATTACTTGTCTAATGTAATCTTCGCTTTAGTGGCTGAGAAATTAGTTCAAAAAGGGAGTGAGGCGTATTTGGCCTATGTCAATATTTCAGTATCTAGGGACTTTTCTATCGGGGTTATCAGAATAATAAGAGAATTCTCAGATGTCTTTCTTGGGGAGTTACCGAGTTTACCTTCGAATCGGAAAGTTGAGTTTGGCATTGAGCTTCTATCAGGTACAACTTCGGTGTTCATCGCTCCATACCATATGACACCGAAGGAGCTTACAAAGCTTAATACACAACTTCTATAACTTCTGTATCGTGGTTTCATCTGTCCTAGTATGTTTCTATGGGGGGCATTGGTTTTGTTTGTGAAGAAAATGGATGGTACCATGAGGATGTGCATCGACTACCGGTAACTGAATAAGCTAACTGTGAAGAATAAATATCCACTTTTAAGGATGGATGACCTATTTAATCTGTTTCATGTGGCTGTGGTATTCTCAAAAACAAATTTTCGTTTTGGGTATCCTCAACTTAGGGTTAAAGAAGCTGATATTCATACGACAACATTTAGGATTTGTTATAGGCACTACGGGTTCCTAGTTATGCCCTTTGGTTTGACGAATGCTCCGGTTGCATTCATGGATCTGATGAACCGAGTTTTTCAGTCGTATCTGGATCAGTTTGTTATAGTCTTCATTGATGATATTTTGGAGTACTCTAAGACTTATGATAAGCATGATGAGCATGATGAGCATGATGAGCATCTCAGAGTAGTGCTTCAAATACTTCGAGAGAAATAAATCTATGCTAAGTTGAGTAAATGTGAGTTCTAGTTGCGAGAGGTAACTTTTCTAAGGCACATGATTTCTATTGAGGGGATCCGAGTTAATCTTAGAAAGATAGAGGTTGTGCTTGATTGGAAACAGTCTAAGAACGTTTCTGATATCTGTTATTTTTTGGGTTTGGTGGGATATTACCAGAGGTTTATCGAGGGGTTCTCATTGATTGTAGCTCTTTTAACTAAGCTTCTGTGTAAGAGTGTTCCTTTTGTCTGGACTGATGCACAACAATCGAGCTTTGAGAAGCTCAATTTTATTTTGACTCAAGCTTCTGTTTTGATTCAGCTTGAATCTAGTAAGGAGTTTGTAGTGTACAATGATGCGTCGTACATTGATTTAGGATGTATACTGATTCAAGATGGTAAAATTGTGACTGCTGTGTCTCGTCAGCTTAAGTTACACTAAAGGAATTATCCAACGCACAATATCAAGTTAGCCATTGTGGTGTTTGTGTTAAAGATCTAAAGGCACTATCAGTTTGGTGAGTGGTATATCATCTACACCGATCACAAGAGCCTCAAGTACCTCGTCACTCAGAAGGAGTTGAATCTCAGGCAGTATTGCTAGATTGAGCTGCTCAAGGACTATGACTGGATGATAGAGTATCATCCCAGCAAGGCCAATGTTGTGGCCGATGCTCTTAGTCATAGAGCAGTGACTGATTTAAGAGTGATTTCCGTTCATCTTATTTTGTTCGATGATGGGGGTCTGTTAGCCGAGTTGCAAGTTAAGCCGACTTGTAGTGTTTAGGTTCAAGAAAAGTAGTTAGGGGATGAGTCTCTAGGTTTGCAGTATAGTCAGGTTGAAAGTGGTAGCACATCTAATTTTGGACTGAATAAGGATGGAGTTCTGTGTTTTCGAAGGCTGGTTTATTTATCGAACGATTCCGATCTGCGACAGTTGATTTTGAGGGAAGTACACAGTAGCCCTTATGCTATGCATCCCAGTGGTAATAAAATGTATCGGGATCTTCGTGAGCTGTACTGGTGGCCAGGTTTGAAACATAAGGTAATTTATTTCATTTCTTGTTGTCTGACTTGCGAGCAAGTTAAGGTTGAACACCAGTTGCCTTCAGGTTTGTTCCAACCCGTTAAGGTTCCCTTATGGAAATGGGAACGAGTGACGATGGACTTCGTTAGTGGGTTGCCCTTGAAACCTACTAAGAAGAATTTTGTTTGGGTCATCGTGAATTGATTGACCAAGTCCGCCCATTTTATTCCGATTCGGACGGACTACTCTCTACAAAAGTTAGCGAAGCTTTATATTTTTGAGATTGTGAGACTGCATAAGGTTCCAATTTCGATAATCTCTGATAGGAATCCTCGCTTCACTTCTCGGTTCTGAAAGAAACTGCATGAAGCTCTAGGTTTGAGATTAGACTTTAGTACTGTGTTCCATCCTTAGAACGATGGTCAGTCTAAGAGGGTGATTCAAATACTGAAGGATATGTTTTGGAGCTGTGATTGATTTTCGAGGTAGTTGGGAGGATTTTCTGTCGTTAGCTAAGTTCGCCTATAACAATAGTTTCCAGTCTAGCATTCAGATGGCACCTTACGAGACTTTGTATGATCGTAAGTGTCGTACTCCGCTATGTTAGACTGAGTTAGGTGAGCAACGAATTTTGGGTCCTGAGTTGGTTTTTGCGACTAAAGATAAGGTTAAACTGATTCAGGATCGTCTAAAGGTAGCTTCTGATAGACAAAAGTCTTATATGGATTTGAAAAGAAGGGATATTGAGTACACTGTGGGTGACTTCGTATTCCTTACGGTGTTTTCGTGGAAGAAAATTTTGCGCTTCAGTCGTAAAGGTAAGTTAAGCTCTAGGTTTATTGGGCCGTATCGAATTCTAAAGCGTGCGAGACCGATTGCTTATTAGTTAGAGCTATCTCCAAAATTGGACTATATTCATGATGTGTTTCATGTCTCGATGTTGAGGTGGTAGCAGTCTGATCCATCTCACGTTGTCTCTGTTGAGGAGATCGATGTTAGACTAAACTTGACATTTGAGGAGGAGCCGATTCAGATTTTGAATCGAGATATTGTGGTTCTAAAGAGAAAGTCTAGACTGTTGGTTAATGTTCTGTGGTGGAATCATGGCACTGAGAAAGCCACGTAGGAACTTGAGGACTCGATGCGTCAGCAATATCCTCATCTCTTAGGGTCAGGTAAATTTCGAGGTCGAATTTTCTTTTAGAGGGTAGAGTTCTAATGCCCTAAATAATTTATTTTTGTTTCTGTAAATCTTAACATAAATGTGTATCTGCTTCAGTGGTTAAGTGTCTTAGGTGTGTGCATAAGGTCTTGGGTTCAAGTCTCACATTTGGAAATTTTGTTATTTTAGATCCAAGCCTTATCCCTGTTGAGTGGGTTTATATAACATTATTTGTAAACTTATGTTAGAATGAGCTTGTTGGTTCGAGTGGTGAGGAGTTAGTGTGCTGGAGGTCTTATGTTCAAATCATTGCATGAGCAGGGGTGATAATTTTTGTTTCGGTTGGCTGAGAGAGTTTGGATGGACTTGAAATTCTGAGTTGGTTGGGTTGTTAGTGGATGTAGTGGGATTGTGTTCAAATTAATCAATTTTATTTTTATCTTATTTTTTATTATTTTATTTTTCTCTCTTTCCAAATACCTTTTGATATTTCTTCTCTAAATTCCTCTTCCAAAAGTTTTCTTTCTTATTTCTTTTTTCTTTAATTTCTGTTCGCTATACTGTTGCTTGTGTTTTGGGTTCCGTAATCCCTGCTCGGACTGTGGTAGGTAAGTATTCTTGAAGTTTTGTGCAATTGTGAATCATTTTCGGGTGTGTTAATGTGGTAAATTCTTGTGTAGGTGTTAATCAAGGGGATCGAAATTCATCTTCTATCGTGTTGTGTGTTTAGGCTATCGTAACTATTTTGGTAAGTGATTGAGCCTTTCGATGGAGTAAAATTTTCAAGTGCGTCAAGTGGGGTTTTGGTAGATTGGTGTTTCAGTACTTGGAATTAATCGATTGAATAGTTTTTTTAGGTTTGATAGGCTCGGAATTACTTACGTGTCAAAAATAAACCAGGTATGTACCCCTAACGTGAGAAAACGAGGTTCAACGAAAGCCAAAAATTATGTCTGTTGGCACCACACGGGCGTGTGGCCTACCATGTGGCTGGTCGTGTGTGAGACATGGCCGTGTGACTGACGAAGGTCTGACCGTACGTTTGACACGACCGTGTAATGGTGTGAGTGTGGCCATGTGGGACAAACTAGCTAGGCCAAGTTGGGCGTGTGGGCTCATACGAGCTTGCCACACGAGTGTGTGGGTTTTGGGCTAGGCCGTGTAGGCCACTCAGGCAAAGCGAATCTGGGCGTGTTGGCCCACACAAGCATGTGAGCCCAAGATTCTGAAATTTTTCTTAAGGTCGCACGAGTCGTTCTGATCAACTGTGGGCCTACCGTAGGGTTGGTAAGGGCTAATCAAACCCTAATTAATGTGATCTGATATTCTGGTAGTCTGATCTGAGTAGGACACTGATATGTATGTCTAACTGTTCTGGTTAAGTATATATGTTATTTGTATACGAGCCTGTTAAGCATGCTAATTCTGTTAATTTTGTATTTTATATCTGTGTTGGGGTGGGATTTGTATATATGGAGGAAGTGATCTGTATGGTAACCTTTCGTCTATATTCTGACAGCTTGACTGATTATTATTTTGTTATGTGTTGCATCGACACCATATGGTGTGTTGGGATGGGTGGGTGTTTTTAACCCCACATGGTGTGATGGGATGGTCGGAGATGGTGTGTTGAGGATGGGGGTAGGATTTTGTATATCTGTTTTGTTTATCTGATTCGATATCTCATGTCTCATTATGAACCGAGGTCCGAATCAGTATCGATCAGATATGAAATTCTATTTATGTTACATGACTATTTCTATTGTGTTACACGCTGAGTTTACGAAAACTCACATCTATTTGTCTATTTTTTTAGGTAATCTACGGACTTAGACTGGTCGGTGCGACGGAGGCTCAGTGGTGACCACTCGATAGAAATCTGTTTTTATTTAGTAATATCAATTTTATTTTAAAATTTGGTTTTTTTAGAGTTTGTAATTTTTGAGACTCTCTAGACTGCATGGTTTTAACGTTTGGATTTGGATTTTGTTTTGCTTTCTTTTCCGCAACATTGACAAAAACACTTTACGCAAACAAATGATTTTTGGAAACACAAGCTTGGCTTCGAATAAAATGATTTTCAAACTTCCATTGCAAATTCTTGATAACTTAAAATGGTCTCAAATAAGATTATAAACTCAAGTTTTTTTGGGATATTAAGACTCCGATTGGTAAGCTAATAATGTAACACCCCTAACCCGTATCCGTTGCCAGAACAGGGTTTCGGAGCATTACTACCATTTGCAGATTACTTAAAAAAAAATTTAAATGCTTACCGATTCAATGCATCATGTAAATAAATATATTACCATTCAATCAACAGATTAGTACTTGTATAAGCATCAAACAGTAATATTGTTAGTGTACTTGCACATATCTCATATAAATTCAACATTGATATAACTATTTTCTCGACATATCGTACTTGAGTTCAATAATAGTCTCAACTTACATAATTTTCTTGTATCAACATATCAAAGATAATCATATATGTACATGTCATGAAACATATCATGCTCTTACCGTTTCTTCATAAGCATATATGATTCATTTCATTATATTAATATTTCATACTCCATCATTTCCATATATTTTATGTATATTTATTCCGATAATAGCTTATATCAAACCTAACATAATTTATATTCCACGTACTCATACTTATTTCGTTTATCTATCTTCATAATTATTTCATACAGCTATTTTGTACATATATATTTCCATATGACCAGTTCTTGTAAACATTACACACAACCATTTCATATAACCATTTGTCATCCGATACATATTACACCGATATCAATTGTTCAACGGATGTCATAGCATCTCCCATCCACGGTCTTATTCATCTTTGACATGATGCCATAGTATCTTTCAACTATGGTCTTACTCATTTTCTGTCATGTTGCCATGATATCTTTCAACCATGGTCTTGTTCATTTCATATCACGTTGCCATGGTATCTTTCAACCATGGTCTTACACATTTCATATCAGGTTGCCATGGTATCTTTCAACCATGGTCTTACACATTTCATATCAGGTTACCATGGTATCTTTCAACCATGGTCTTTCACGTTTCATATCAGGTTGCCATGGTATCTTTCAACCATGGTCTTACACGTTTCATATCAGAGAGCACACTCCCGCGAACCTCATCCTTACAGTGGGATTACCAGCCCAGGCTAAATCCCCTGTAATATAAACTCATAGAGTATTGTCGGGATTACCAGTCCAGGCTAAATTCAGACCCTGATTCGGATTACCCGTCTGGGCTAAATCCATTTTACACATATTCTTCGAGAGGGCTATATCAGGATAGGATCACCCGTCCGGGCTAGATCCTTTTTACCGTCAATTCCTTTTCAGAGATTCATCGAATTTTTCCTTTTCATTCAACCGAGATTTATTTTCAATTTATTTCGAGTATTATCAATATTTCATCAAATATCATGAATTGAATATTCAAATCATATTTTCATCACATAACCACATATTTCAAGTATTTAAAATACAATTCAAGTTACACAAACTTACCTCATTGCTTGTTTGTGTTTATAATTTCATTAATCCGATATCTTTTCTTTTCACGATCGAGTCTCATATTTGAGTCGTTCGGATCTTTATAAATAAATTTGATCATCATTTTCATTCATTTCATATACTAATGCATTTAATTAATGCTTTAGGCAAAATTTACCATTTTGCCCCGAACTCTTAATTAATGACGATTTCATCCTTAGAATCGGGAAAATAAAATTCTTGCAATTTAATCCTTATTTCCAGCTATTATTCTTATATATATTGATAACAGTCCATGAATTCTATAAAATATCAAATTTTCTATAATTTCAACACTTTTCAATTTATTCTTTCAACGCTTTTCAATTTAATCCCTAAAACATGTTTTCCCCGATGTTGAACTAAATTAATAATTTCATTCAATTTTGTAATTTAAATAATAAAATAATCCATTTCATGCAATTTGATCATTTTTTACATTTTTACAAAATTGCCCATAAAATTTTACTTTTATTCAATTTAGTCCTTGAGCCTAGAATATGCAAATTAGCCATGCTAGATGAATATTCATACATATTTTCCTCCTCCTCCTCTCCATTCCACATCCTTAATGTAGATAATACACTTGTAAGTAACATTATCCATAATTTTTATTATTTACTTTTATGAATATTCAAGCTGTCTATCTGCATCATGGTCACTAAATTATTTATATCTGGAGCTATAGAACTCAAAATTAAGATCCGCTAATTTTCCCTGAAACTAGACTCATATATCTTCTTACCATAAAATTTCAGAATTTTTAGTTTATCCAATAAGTACAGTTTATTCTTTAAAATTACCCCTGTTCTGCTGTCTAATAGTTCTGACCCTTCTTCACTAAAAATTAATTATCTCCTTGTACAGAATTCAAATGATGTTTCCATTTATTTATATTGAAAATAGACTCATTCAGGATTCTAAAAATATAAATTTAAACCCCTAATTATTTTTATCCAAATTTTTATGATTTTACAAAGTCAGAACAGGGGAACCCGAAATCATTCTGACCTTGTCTCACAAAATTCATCATATCTCATGATTTACAATTCCATTGCTTACATAATTTCTTCTATAAGAAACTAGACTTAATAAGATTTAATTTCATATTTTATTCATCCTATAATTAGATTTCTACAATTTTTGATGATTTTTCAAAGTTAGACTACTGCTGCTGTCCAAAACTGTTTTAGTACAAAATATTAATTACCATGTTATAACACCCTTATTTTCTTTTTCTACACCATTTCTCATCACTTTCTCTTATTTTCTCTTCACTAACATATCATGAACATAGGACCTTATGTAAGAAAACTCTACTATAACATTATTTCCATGCTTTGTCAATAATATCAAACTTAAAAACATATTGAAATCTTGATATACTTACCTTGTTCTATTGATACTAATCTTTAACTTGATTTTCTCTCTCCTCCAGCTTCTATTTCTTGAATCCAACTTGATATTCTAACTCCCCATGGTCTCCTTAACATTTTTCTCTCTTGGTAGCTATGGAAATTCATTTGATTTTTGGGTGAAAATGGTGAATTTTTGGTAAAAGGACCAAATTGTAAAGAAAGCAAAACTTTCTTTCTTCCTCTCTTTCTCTCACGTTAGTGCATGGGAAATATGGATGAGAATTTCTCATCTTTCTTTCTTTATATACTAATAAAATAATAATAAAATATCTTATTAAAATATTAATAAAATAATATTTATCTAATTAAATAATTATAAAATATCAAAATATCTCTAGCATCATTATTACTTTCTAGATTTCTCTCTCTTCCAATTGACCATTTTGCCCTTCATTATCTTTTAAAATTTCATCCTTAAGTCATCATTTAATTTGGTAAAATTGCAATTTAGTCCCTCATATTTTCTTCATCTATTCAATTTGGTCTTAATTCATCCATTTTCCTTAGTTTCTAGATTATTCCACTCTTAAAATATTTACACTATTGGTCCTTCAAATTTTTCATATTTACACTTTAACCCCTCAAATTTTGAGTATTTACTCTTGTGCAACAAAACTTTTCTCACTTTTACAATTTAGTCCTTTCTTGAATTAATATATCATAATATACTTCTCAATATTGACATATCTCAAAATTTCCTTTTTTTTTTTCACTTTATTTCCTTATTTTACTATATCAAGGATAATATCTTACTGTAAATATTTTCAGGGTATTACAAATAAAACGATACATTTTAACTTAAAAGATATATTTTAAAACCCTTATTCGTAACATACCCAGATTTGGCCATAACGTCTAGACCGGGTTAGGGTTGTTACATCATATGACGAGTAAAATATGTAATGGGCTATAGGAAAACCAATAAAAGTACAATATATGTTCTGCATCAGTTATGCTATATGTATGTACTGTGCTTATGACTGATTATTGATATGTATTGTATCTGCTATTGGAATGGGTTTTACTGTGTGGAGGAAGTATATCCAAAAAAGGCGATAATTTGCCTATTTATCTGGCAGAGCAACTGTAATTTTTCTGTAAGTGTCTTAAACACCATTAAGTAATGTGTAGGGCTGGATAGTGTTTTGTACCTTATATGGTGTGTTGGGATGGTCAAAAATGGTTTGTAGTGGATGGAGGTAGGAAAATATGTTTGTATCTATATTGTTCTGTTAAGACTCTGTTACTGTTAAATATGTTTGATATGCTTTATCTGTTTTAAGTTAACTGTCATACACTGAGTTTCAAAAACTCACTTTTTGTTTAACTGATATTTTCAGGTAATCCTCAGATTTAGGTGGGTTAGTTCGACGGGAGCTCGGTTATAAAAGATCTTGCATTTATTCTAATTATTTAAATTTTGGGAATTTTGGTGTTTTGCAAATTTTGGACTTTTTTGACTATTTTGGTTTGTTTTTGAGGTTTTTATTTTCACTTTGCATAAAATGTCCTTAAAATATTTTATTGATAAAAATCATTTTTTTCCTGCAAAAGTAACGAATTTCAAGCTATAAGGAGAGTGTTTAAAAAAATGTTATAAGAATTTTCCGCTGCAAAATTATAAGTTTTATAATATAAGCAAACAATGTTTTCAGTAAAATAGCTAGACAAAGAATGTTTTCAAATAATTTGAAACTTTAAGAATTTAAAACGAATTTCAAAATTATATGAGAACTGAATTTTCAAACAATTACGTAATACTTTTTGATCTGGTCGTAACATCTAGACTGAATTTGGGGTGTTACAAAATTGAAGCCTTATCACTGAACTAGCAAATTCATTCTTGACTTTAAAGCGCAAGGATAAACTTAAAAATTCTAACAGTGACCACTGACTTGTTTTGCAAATCCCTGATTTTATTAACCTTATTTTTTAGATGTAACATTAATTGTTTGAGTTTTACAATTTCTGTTAGAATTAAGTGACCCAAATTCTTATTTAAATAAAATACGATGGAAAATGAAATAAAAGTAAAATCCATATAGAACTAGACTTCTTTTATTTTATTTTAGAATAAGGTTTTTTAAACTTATTAAACTTCATCTATTTTATATTGATTAGGATAGGGTGTTTCAATCCTACTAGAATATGGCTTTACAAGCCTATAAATAGATATAGTCTATTCCTCTTGTATTGATTTAAAATTTTTTTGACATAGTGCATTTTCTTCTCCTCTGCCCGTGGTTTTTTCCCGATAGGGTTTCCACGTAAAATTTGTGTGTTCTTTATTTTATTTATTTTATTCTATTTTATTTTTTCACAAATTGGTATCCGAGCTTCCGGGTTATTTATCTCGATCACGGTAATGGTGTCTTTGAAGTATGAAATTCCGCTGTTGGATCGCAACACCAGATTTGCGTTGTGGCAAATTAAGATGCAAGCAGTTCTTGCGCAGATGGATCTGGAGGATGCCCTGCTAGGGATAGATAAGATGCCTTCGACATTAACAGATGAAGAGAAGAAGCGTAAGGATCGAACGGCATTAACACAATTACATCTGCATTTGTCCAATGAAATTTTACAGGATGTGATGAAAGAGAAAACTGCCGCTGCATTATGGAAGAGGCTAGAACAAATATGTATGTCGAAAACTCTAACAAGCAAGTTGCATATGAAGCAGCGTCTTTATGCTCATCGTTTGGAGGAAGGTGCGTCTGTACACGAACACTTAACAGTGTTTAAAGAAATTCTCTCAAACTTGGAGGCCATGGAGGTTCAGTATGATAAGGAAGATTTAGGGTTTATTCTACTTTGTTCGTTGCCCCCGTCTTATTCAACCTTTAGAGACACGATTTTATATAGCCGCGAGTCTCTCACAGTTGATGAGGTTTATGATTCTTTAACCTCGTATGATAAGATGAAGCATCTTGTGGTTAAACCCGACTCTCAGGGAGAGGGTCTCATTGCTCGTGGGAGACAAGATCGGAATGCTGATGATGATCGTGGTAGGACATAAGAACGGAATCCTCGTGGTAAATCTAAGGGTAGATCGAAGTCTTCAAACAGAGGTAAAACTTGTAACTTCTGCAAGAAGAAAGGGCACATTAAATCTGAGTGCTATAAGCTACAAAATAAGATTAAAAGGGAGGCTGCGAATCAAAAGGGAAAACAACCAGAAAATTCCAGTGAAGCTGATGTTGTAGAAGACTACAGCGATGGTGAACTTCTAGTCGCTTCTGTCAATAATTCTAAAGTAAGCGAGGAGTGGATACTTGGTTCAGGCTACACCTTCCACATGAGTCCCAATCGGGATTGGTTTACAACTTACGAAAAACGATTAATGCGAAGGTGTTGTTTTGATAGGAAATAATGCTTCGTGTAAAATCGCAGGTGTTGGAACAATTAAAGTTAAGATGTTTGATGGAGTTGTCAGAACACTTAGTGACGTACGGCATGTTCCAGAATTGAAAAGAAATTTAATTTCGTTGAGTACTCTTGATTCAAAAGGGTACAGATACACAGCTGAAAGTGAGGTTTTAAAGATCTTCAAAGGGTCCCTTGTTGTGATGAAAGGACAAAGAAAGATTGCCAAGTTATATGTTTTGCAGGGTTCTACTGTTACTGGTGATGCAGCTGTCGCTTTCTCTTCCTTGTCAGATGATGATATTACTAAACTTTGGCATATGCGCCTAGGGCATATGAGTGAGAATGGCATGGCAGAATTGAGCAAAAGAGGACTTCTTCATGGGCAAGGAATTTGTAAACTGAATTTCTGTGAGCACTGTGTTTTTGGGAAGCAAAAGAGAGTTCGATTCACTAGAGGAATCTATAACACGAAGGGAACATTGGAGTATATTCATTCTGATCTGTGGGGGCCATCTAGAGTGCCTTCCAGAGGTGGAGCTAATTATATGCTAACTTTTATTGATGATTTTTCCAGAAAAGTTTGGGCGTTCTTCCTGAAGTAGAAAAGTGATGTGTTTTCCGCATTTAAGTCTTGGAAAATTATGATTGAAAAACAGACGGGAAAACAGATAAAATACCTCCACACAGACAATAGCTTAGAGTTCTGTTCTGATGAGTTTAATAGATTGTGCAAGTCAGAAGGAATCATGAGACACTTGACAGTTCGTCATACTCCACAACAAAACGGTGTTGCAGAATGAATGAACAAAACGATCATGGAGAAGGTTCGATGTATGTTGTCAATGCCAACTTACCGAAGTCATTTTGGACGAAGACGGCGTCTTCATCATGTTTTTGATCAACCGATCTCCATCCGTTGCCATTGAGAAAAAGACTCCACAAGAGGTATGGTGCAGTAACCACGCTAATTATTACGATTTAAAGATCTTTGGGTGTCCTGCATATGCTCATGTTGATAATGGAAAATTGGAACCGAGATCCATTAAATGTGTTTTTCTTGGTTATAAAGCTAGTGTAAAAGGGTATAAGTTATGGTGTCCTGAAAATAGAAAAGTTGTGATTAGTAGAGATGTTGTTTTTGATGAAACTGCTATACTACCTAACTTATCTCTTAAAGACTCTTCCAATAAAGAAAATCAAAAACAGGTAGAGCGTCAGATTAATACAGAGTCAACTCCTCAAGCCAGTACAAAAATTGAAAATAGAGTTGCTTCTTCACCACAATACTCTATCGCCAAAAACAGAACTAGAAGAGAAATTAAACCTCCAAAGAAGTATGTCGAGACTGATCTAGTTGCTTATGCTTTAAATGTGGCTGAAGATATAGATGCGAATCAAGAGCCATCTAATTATTCTCGAGGCGGTTAGCTGTGAAGGCTCAGAAAAGTGGATGTTTGCTATGCAAGAAGAGATGGAATCACTCCACAAAAACAGAACATGGGACCTTGTGAAACTTTCTAAAGGTAAAAAGGCTGTTCGTTGTAAATGAGTGTTTAAAAGGAAAGAAGGGACTCCAGGAGTTGAAAAACCCAGATATAAAGCAAGGCTTGTTGCAAAAGGTTACAGTCAAATTCCAGGAGTGGACTTCACAGATGTGTTCTCCCCAGTTGTTAAGCATAGTTCGATTCGAGCTTTGCTTGGTATTGTGGCCATGCATGATTTGGAGCTTGAGCAGCTAGATGTAAAAACTGCATTTTTGCATGGAGAACTTGATGACGATATTTACATGCAACAACCAGAAGGTTTTACAGTTTCAGAAAAAGAGGACTATGTTTGCTTGCTGAAAAAGTCCCTTTACGATTTGAAACAGTCACCAAGACAGTGGTACAAGAGGTTTGATTCCTTTATGACTTCTCATGATTTCAAAAGAAGTAGTTTTAATAGTTGTGTTTACTTTAAGAAAAACAGTGATGGTTCTTTTGTGTATCTACTTCTTTATGTTGATGACATGTTGATAGCAGCAAAAGATAAAGAAGAGATAAGAAAGGTCAAAGCCCAACTAAGTAAAGAATTTGAGATGAAAGATTTATGACCAGCAAAGAAGATACCTGGTATGGAGATTCTCAGAGATAGAAAATCAAGTAAATTGTACCTTAGTCAGAAGGGGTACATTGAGAAAGTTCTTTGCAGGTTCAATATGCAGAGTGCTAAGCTGTTAGTACTCCTTTAGCAGCCATTTCATTTCGACTTTCATCGGTTTTGTCTCCACAATCGATGATGAGATTGAGTACATGCCACATGTTCCATACTCTAGTGCAATGGGATCTCTCATGTATGCTATGGTTTGTTCACGTCCGATTTATCATATGCGATCGATCAGATTAGCGGATACATGGCAAATCCGGTAAAGAACATTGGAAAGCAATTCGGTGGATTTTAAGATACTTACGAGGCACTCACGATGTTTGCTTACGGTTTGGAAGAACTAAAGATGGAGTCATAGGGTATGTTAATGCTGATTTTGCTAGAGACCTTGATAGAAGAAGATCTCTCATAGGTTACGTCTTTACAATCGGAGGTTGTGCAATTAGTTGGAAAGTCACTTTGCAAACTACAGTCGCTTTGTCTACCACTGAAGCTGAGTACATGGCGATTACTGAGGCTTGTAAAGAAGCTATTTGGTTGAAGGGACTATTTAGTGAACTCAATGAAGACCTTCAAATCAGCACAGTATTTTGTGACAGTCAGAGTGCTATATTTCTTACAAAAGATCAAATGTTTCATGAGAGAACAAAACACATTGATGTTCGGTATCATTTTGTTCGTGATATTATTGCTCGTGGTGATATTGTTGTGAGCAAAATTAGTATCATGAAAATCCTGCAGATATGATGACTAAGTCACTTCCTATAACCAAGTTTGAGCATTGCTTAGACTTGGTTGGTGTTCATTGTTGAAGTTAAACCCTTAAGGGGTTTTATGGAAGAGGTGGAGAACTTGTTTATTGAAAGTTCGCGATGAAGAACTTGTTCATTGAGAATTTGTGTCAAGGTGGAGATTGTTAGAATTAAGTGACCCAAATTCTTATTTAAATAAAATACGATGGAAAATAAAATAAAAGTAAAATCCATATAGAACTAGACTTCTTTTATTTTATTTTAGAATAAGGTTTTTTAAACCTTATTAAACTTCATCTATTTTATATTGATTAGGATAGGGTGTTTCAATCCTACTAGAATATGGCTTTACAAGCCTATAAATAGACATAGTCTATTCCTCTTGTATTGATTTAAAATTTTTTTGACATAGTGCATTTTCTTCTCCTCTGCCCGTGGTTTTTTCTCGATAGGGTTTCCACGTAAAATTTGTGTGTTTTTTATTTTATTTATTTTATTCTATTTTATTTTTTTCACAATTTCTTTAAATAAAATTTTCAGCTTTTAAAATAAACTTTAACTTGCAAGGTAAATTTGTTTTTAGCTTTTAATATTCATGTTTTGTTTCTTGCAATCATAAAAAAAAAAAATCATATTTACGTTTCTTTTGTGAAGATAAACAAATTTAAGAAAAAATTATTCAAATATGATAAAAATTTATGAGAATGTAACTAATTTTGAAGATCTCTAAAAGATTATATATCTCATACCTTGAATACAAGTTGTTAAAAAAAAAAAAGTAGGGAAAAGATAATTCTACCATTGGTTTAAGTTTGATTCTTAAAATTTCAAATGAAAATATTCAATTTGTTTCTTGTGATGAACTTTCAAATGATATTTATTTCATTTATTGCAAAAGCAGTAAATTCATTAAAGTTTATGTTAGATCTTCGTTCTTTCTAAATTCATGCTTAAAGCCTATATATAGTATATTACTTAGGTTGCTAGCTCCATAAAATGTTTATATGATTTTTATTTAAATTTTTTAAAAAATATGTACATTTTTAATTTTCAAAATATTTTTTTAAAATTAAGGTTAATTTGCATAAATGTTGAGGCTAAATTTATTAATTTTTTTAGAATAATGACTAAATTGACATATTACTAAATTTGTTATTATATGAATAAAAATTATGTACAGTTGATGGGCAACATTAACATTGTGATTAATTGACTATAATTATTGACTTTGAAAATTGGTAGGGACTAAATTGCCTATAGTTGTTGACTTTCAAAATTGATGAAGACTAAATTACTCTAAATTTTTTAGAGAGAACAATTTACTTAATATTGAAATTAAGAAGTACATGAACTAGTTATAAAAATATTGATTTTCTCATCTTCCTTTTCCAGATAGATAATTTTTTGAGTATTTGTACGATAGTAAACTATTATTGTAAAAAAAAAAGTGAAATCCATTAATTTTATAATTATTATTCATAGTTAATTATGATGCTATAGATTAGTCTTTTAATATGGTAATAATACATAAACTAAATATAGAACAAAATATGTTAAATGTCTTAATATAGTAATAAAATTTCTTTATAAGAAATATGGTAATCAAATTGATGAACATGCAATAATATAATTGTGGAACTAAATGTTGCAAACGTTAGTGAAATAAACATTAATATAAAATATTTATTTAAATCACAAAATCGAACAAGAACAATATAGACTTATAAATATATGTAAAATCTGAAAAATATAAAATAAATATTGGATTGAAATATTATACTCGTAGGTAGGCAGGAAAAACAGATTGGTAGTTGAGACATGTTTTCACAGTTTCCCTAAGACAAATTCGGTCGCTCCTTTATTGCTGGAGAAATGTTGGCCAATTGTCTCCTAGGATACAACAATAAGATGAACATGATAGTAGCACAGCTGCAGTGATCAACGAATTGTAGTCTTGCTTTCATCTATCACCGAAAACGGTTCGAAAAATATGCAAGGAAAAGATCTCTCGAAATTTTGGAAAATTCAGTGCTGAGGTCATTTGGTTTTAAATAAATTTCAAATGAATAATTTTTGGAAAATTTTGACTAATGGAGCCAATAACATGTTCGTGAATTAACCATGTATTGGGCTAAAATATTCGTAGACCTAAGAGGCCCGAATCAACCGATCTGAACATTTTGCTTTGCCCACGACGTGCGAGTTTGGATTTGCACCCCTTGCGCATTAGGAAAAGTATTAGCTTAGTCATTAAATAACTATAATGTTGGTTCACATATATAGACATATTCCACACTTGATATCTAACCAATGTGGGACTAAGCTTTCCATTTTTCTCAACATAATTCACAAGTGGCTTACTTTGAGCATAAATTTCTCATTCATCACTCAACCATTTTGAGCAGATGATAAGCCATTGTAAAGGTCTTATGGGATAGAATATAGGACCATAATTTTATGATTCAAATCTCCACTTTTACTAATCGAGAATATATCTTAAAGCTTTCAAGGATCTATTTTTCCCAACACTAAAACTATTGAAAATTTATTATCAAATATTGTTTGAACTACATCAAGTTTTAAATGGTAAATTTATAAGTTGAGTGAATTGATTTAGTTGGATGTTATTAAATTAATAAAAAAATAAGTATATTCAAACTTAACGATTTAAAGTTTTGAATAAAAATTTAGACACTCTAGATCTGGATACGTATTTCCACTATAAATGAATTATTTTCATCTAATTTCTAGTTATATATATAAAGGAAATGGAAAAGTGTGGAAAAAAAAATGGAAAAGGAAAGAGAAAATAGATAGAAAATAAACAAACTTATTATCAAGGTGAAACAACTTGTTTTCATCTCCATTGATGTAGTCCAATTGCTTCATCTTTTTGAACTTCTACGGCATGTAATCAAAATCATAAATTCAAGAAAAATCAACAACTAGTTCACAAAATCAACTAAAAAATATAACAAAATTATATAAAGGAATTAGAAAACATTACCTCTAAGCACCTTACATGCTTGTTTTTACCATTAATTTTGAAAAATACCCATAATTCAAACCAATTAGAAACATGATAGTGAAAGATAAAAAAAAATGTTAAAATGTACTTAAATTTCATACTAATATATTTTCTCTGGCAATAATCTGATATAACGATCAAACATTGCTCCGATTCTAGTAAAAATGACCACAAAAAAAAGAGATATAAAATTAAGCTCTTTAACATTATCATGTGTGAAAAAAAAATGAAAGATGTTAAGATTTTAATTACCTTTTCCTGATGAAATTTTTAGTAACAACACAACCAGTAGGAGAAAATGTGACTATTGCAACATCAACATTGTAGAAAATAAAGAGTTCGTTGGCTTTTCTAATGAGAATGCTTCTATGCTTTGAAAATGTAACTTTAGATTCTATTACATTCTCCTTTTTTTTCAGTTTCCAGAAGATTAGACATGATAAGGATTAAACAAGAAAAATAAAGAAGATTTGTGAAATTGAAAAGCTAAAGACCTGTGTGTGTGTTTTTTTTTTTGGGGGGGGGGGAGGGGGAGAGGGTGAAACTATGATTAGAAGTATTATGAAATTGAGAAGTTAAAGTGCTTTTTTTTTTCTTTTTCTTGAAGGGGAGGGTTTGAGACTATGGGTTTGAAAGAAAGAGAGGAGGGTGGCAATTAATTTCTTATGCAAGAAAAAGAACACATGGGTTAATGCTTCTATGCTTTGAAAATGTAACTTTAGATTCTGTTACATTCTTTTTTTTTCAGTCTCCAGAGGATTAGACATGATAAGGATTAAACAAGAAAAAGAAAGAAGATTTGTGAAATTGAAAAGCTAAAGACCTATGTGTTTTTTTTTTTTTGAGGGGGGGGGGAGGGTGAAATTATGATTAAAAGTATTGTGAAATTGAAAAACTAAACAACTATATTATTTTTAGAACTATGGTAGAAAATTTGTGAAATTGAGAAGTTAAAGTGTTTTTTTTTTTCTTTTTCTTGAGGGGGAGGGTTTGAGACTATGGATTTGAAAGAAAGAGAGGAGGGTGGCAATTAATTATTTATGCAAGAAAAAGAGCACATGGGTTTGAAAGAATAGTGATGTTCGTGCTTCAATTGATGTCAATTTTGGCTTCAAGATTTTAAACCTTTTTTTAAGTGAAAAGGCTATTAATTATTCATTTGAGTTTTACAATTTCTTTCAATTATTTTTTTAGCATTTAAAACAAACTTTAACTTAGAAGGTAATATTTTTGAACTTTTAATATTGTTGTTTTGATTCTTGCAATCATCAATAAAATTATATTCAAGATTCATTTGCGAAGATCAACAAATTTAATAAAACATCTCATTATATTTATTCAAATTAGGAGGTGAAGTGAACATAAATATGATAAAAATTTTTAAGAATTTCATGTATTTAGAAGATCTTTAAAAATTATATATCTCATACATTGAATATAAATTCTTTAAAAACAAGTCGGGATAAGATAGTTGGTGCATGTTTGATTTTTAAAGTTTTTTTTAAAATATAAATTTTAATTATCAAAAGAATTTTTTAGAATTAGGACCAAATTGTATATATGTTGAGGTTAAATTTTTTAAAATTTTTAGAATAATAACTAAATTGAAATAATATGTGAACACTGAAAGCTAAATTTGTTATTATATGAATCAAAATTATGTACAATTGATGACCAACATTAACAATGTGATTAATTGCCTATACTTGTTGAGCAACATTAAATTTATGTTTAAGGCCACGTAGTTTATGATACTTAAGTTCTAGTCCCGTGACACTTATACAGTCTTGAATCTCTACCAAAACTCCTACAAAATGGCCTCAAAACCTCCCTTGCCCTACCACTCTTCTTCAGCTCGACATTCGCAACGTCTCTCTCGTATCTACCTTTAGAGACATGGATAACAAAACCATCAACCCTTCCACCATTATCTTCTTAAAGTCTGGTTCAAATTTGAACTTAACAAAAGCAAAAGTGGAAAGACTGTGAACATCAATGAATTTTCCATATTGATGGCCTTTGAGTTAAATTTGAAACTCTCTTGCTTAGAGTATCCACAAAAGTAATGAAAAACCTTAAGCAATGAAAATTTACATCAAGTTTTAAATGGTAAATTTATAAGTTGAGTGAATTGATTTAGTTGGATGTTATTCCATTAATAAAAAAATAAGTATATTAAGACTTAACAGTTTAAAGTTTTGAATAAAAAATTAAATAGTCTAGATCTAAATAAGTATTGAAACAACTACTTTTCATCTCCACTAATGAAGTCCAATTGCTTCATCTTTTTTAACTTCCACTGCATGTAATCAAAATCATAAATTCAAGAAACATCGACAAAAAAAATTAAAAAATCAACTAAAAAATAAAACAAAATTATATAAAAGAATTAGAAAACATTACCTCTAAGCACCTTACATGCCTGTTTTCACCATTAATTTTGAAAATTACCCATAATTCAAACCAATTAGCAACATGATAGTGAAAAACCAAAAAAAATGTTAAAATATAATTAAATTTCATATTGATATTCTTTTCTCTAGCATTAACCTGATATAAGGATCAAGCACTGCTCCGATTCTAGTAAAAATAACCACAAAAAAAAGGAGATAAAATTAAGTGCTTTAAAATTGTCATGTATGAAAAAAGTGAAAGATGTTGAAATTTTAATTACCTTTTCCTAGTGAAATTTTTAGTAAAAACATGATCGGTAAGAGAAAAGGTGACTAGTGCAACATCAACATCGTAGAAAATGGAGAGTTCGTTAGCTTTTCTAACGAGAATGCTTCTATGTTTTGCAATTTAATTTTAGATTTTGTTACATTCTATTTTTTTCCAGTCTCCAACATGATAGGGATTAAACAAGAAAAAGAAAGAAGATTTATGAAACTTAGAAGCTAAAGACCTATTTTTTTGGGGGGGTGAAATTGTGGTTAGAAGATTTCTGAAATTGGAAAACCAAAAAAGTGTTTTTTCATTTTAGAGGGTGGGGGAAGGGTCGAAACTATAGTTAAAAGAGTTGTGAGCTAGAGGAGGGGGAAGAAATGATATAGTGGCCAAAATGGGACAAAACTGAAAATGAGAGAGTGGAGGAGAGGGGAACGACACTAAGAGTGATTTTAGGAAATGGTGCTTCAAAATTAAAAATAAAAAATAAAAGAGCAAAAAATTTCATCTAATGGCACAGATAGGAAATAGAAAAATATTTTCACTTTACACCCAAGAGGATTCAAACTTGGGACCTAAGGGTAAATTTGTAACGCCTCAAGGTTTAAGAATATGTTTTGCTACATTTTGTCAAGTAATCTGAATTACTTCAGTGATTATGTTTTTTTATGGGTGTTCGAGGTCTGGAGTTTGAACCCCTGTACGAGCAATTGGGTGTATTTATTTTCTTTTTTTATTCTCTACGTGCGTTGTGCATGAGAGTAGTTGAGATGTGGTTGGGGTTTTAATTAGATTGGTTTTTGTGTAGGTGTCATGGGGCTAGATCTTTCGTCTCACGATCTGTGCGGCCTTAGGCGATTCCTCTGTCCAAACTCGCCTAAGTCAACCTTAACACAACTGAGGATTCCTTAAGAGCTTCTCCAAGGCACCAATTTGTAGAGCGGAAGCAAACTTATGCCAAAAGAAGCAACAAAGAACAATAGAAAGCCATTAAAAAGAACGCACACGAGGTGTTTGAGTAAATGCTCTTAGAATTCTATTACTCTTAAGAATTCACATACAATGGAATGATTTACAAGTGAGGGGGAGGCTTTCTATTTATAGTTGAGCTCCTTCAAAATCGACGGACAAGATTAAGTTACATCGACAAACGAGATTAACCATATCCCTTGATTTTAGGGATTTACAAGATATGCCATATCAAATCTAATCTAATCTTTACAAGATATGATTCTTATCAATCTTCTAAGATTAGTTACCAAAATAGCCTAAGTTGCCATATCTTCATTATCAGGCTAACCAGGCTTCAATCTGACATGCTTCTCCAATAGTTCTTTGAATCGGGCTAGTTCTCGTGGGGTAAATGATCCACATCTTATCGACAGACCTCCATGGAGCGCATCTTGTGTCATGGTCAGGGGCTTTGCACTTTGACCCGTGACATAGGAATTAGGTTTGTATAATTTGTTTTATCTCTAGGGAATTAAATCCCAAAAATATCTCTTCATACCCCTTTTTTCTACTTCACGTTTCTCATTTGTTCAACTGTTATTATTATTATTATTTTTTTTCTTTATATTTTAATTTTTTTTAAAATGAAGAAGGGTTTCTTTTCCATTTCTCACGATTGTTCCCTAATTCCCCAAGTTCACGCCTCCACTTCTAATTTATGCTATTGCATCTTATTCTTTTTCTTTCTTTTTCCCATTTATTTTCCCTTTCATTATTTTATTTGCTTTGGTTCTTTACTGGTCGTCGTCAAAGTGGGATACCATTATATTCGTTCTTTCCTTGGTATTATATTTAGATTCATTATTATCTTAAGTCCTGTCAACATTCTTCCCTTTTTGTTCTTGTGGTATTGGGTTTGTATTCGGGGTTGTGTTTTTCACAATTATATTATCAAGTAATATGGTGATTACTCGTAGAGTCGGGATTTGTTTAGGATTTATGTTGTGAAGTCGAAATTCTAATTGTTTATTTTACGCACTGCCAGGAGAGGATCAAGAGGGGATTTGTGTTCCTTCAGCCACTTAAACGACTAGTTATTATCGTTCATTGTTGTGTAAGTGTTTTATCATTTTTGGAAAATTTTGTGGAATATTTGATTTAGTTTTATAATCGTTATTGATTCGTTACTAATTTAAGCATGTTAAATGACAAAATTTAGATTCTGGGAGTTTTGTGGTGGTTTTTACATCATAATCGGATCAGGTATGTAATAAGAAACTCGAAAAATAACAATTTGCGAAAGCCAAAAAAGTTCACTGTTGACACCATACAACCGTGTGTGACACACGGTCGTGTGATAGATTGTGTGCTAGACTGTGTGTGACACACGGTCTAGGCTATTTGGGTTGTATAGACCACATGAGCGTTTGTAAGGTCGTGTAAGCAACACAAGTGTTTGGGACCAAAATTTTGAAATTTTTCCTAGGGCTGTTCACGTCGTTTCGATCGACTGTGGGCCTTTCATGGGATCATTATTGCTTAAATGGACTAAAATAATATATATATATATATATAGTCAACTGTTTGCATGAATTCTAATATTTGTTCTATATCTGAAACTTCATATGACGAGTAAAATATGCAATGAGCTATAGGAAAACCAATAAAAGTACGATATACGTTCTGCATCAGTTATGCTATATGTATGTACTGTGCTTATGACTGATTACTGATATGTACTGTATCTGCTATTGGGATGGGTTTTACTATGTGGAGGAAGTATATCTGAAAAGGTGATAATTTGTCTATTTATTTGGCAGCGCAGCTGCAAGTCTTTTGTAAGTGTCTTAGACGACACTAAGTGGTGTGTAGGGTTGGATGAGTTTTATATCCCATATGGTGTGTTGGGATGGTCGGAGATGGTATGTAGCGGATGGGGGTAGGAAAATATATTTGTATCTGTACTATTCTAGTAAGACTTTGTTACTGTTAAATATGTTTGATATGTTTTATCTATTTTAAGTTAATCGTTATACACTGAGTTTCAAAAACTCACTTTTTGTTTAACTGATATTTTTAGGTAATCCTCAGACTTAGGCGGGTTGGTGCGACGGGAGCTCAGTTATAAAAGATCTTCCATTTATTCTAATTATTTAAATTTTGGGAATTTTGGTGTTTTGCAAATTTTGCACTTTTTGACTGTTTTGGTTTGTTTTTGAGGTTTTTATTTTCGCTTTGCATAAAATGTCATTAAAATGTTTAATCAATAAAAATATTTTTTTCTTGCAAAAGTAACGAATTTCAAGCAATAAGGAGAGCGTTTAAAAAAATGTTATAAGAATTTTTCGCTGCAAAATTATGAGTTTTATAATATAAGTAAACAATGTTTTCGATAAAATAGCTAGACAAGGAATGTTTTCAAATAATTTGAAATTTTAAGAATTCAACACGAATTTCAAAATTATATGATAACTGAATTTTCAAACAACTAAGTTTGGGGTGTTATAAAATTGAAGCCTTATCACTGAATTTAACACTTCCTGATTTGGTTGTAACGTCTAGACTAAGTTTGGGGTGTTATAAAATTAAAGCATTATCACTGAACTAGCAAATTCATTCTTGACATTAAAGCGTAATGATAAACTTAAAAAGTCTAATAGTGACCAATAACTTGTTTCGCAAATCTCTAATTTTACTAACCTCATTTTAAGGATGTGACATTAATTGTTTGAGTTTTGCAATTTCTTTCAATAATTTTTTCAACTTTCAAGCTAAATTTGTTTTTACCTTTTAATATTCATGTTTTGTTTGTTGCCATCATCAATAAAATCATATTTAAGTTTCTTTTGTGAAGATAAACAAATTTAAGAAAGCATCTAATTATATTTATTCGAAATCGGATGTGAGCATTAAACATAAATGTGGTGAAAAATTTCAAGAATGTAACGTATTTTGAAGATCTCTAAGAGATTATATATCTCATACCTTGAATACAAATTCTTTAAAAAAAAAAAAAAAAAAAAAAGTAGGGAAAAGAAAATTCAACCATCTTTGGGTTTAAGTTCAAATGAAAATATTCAATTTGTTTATTGTGATGGACTCTCAAATGATATTTATTTCATTTGTTGCAAAAGCAGTAAATTCATTAAGTTTCTAAATTCATGCTTAAAGCCTATATAGTATATTACTTAGGTTGCTAGCTCCATGAAATGTCAGTATGATTTTTATATAATTTTTTTAAAATATATGTCTTTTTAATTTTCAAAAGATTCTTTTTTATTTAGGATGAAATTGCATAAATGTTGAGGTTAAATTTATTAATTTTTTTAGAATAATGATTAAATTGATAAAATGTGTAAATATTAATGGCTAAATTTGTTATTATATGAATCAAAATTATGTGCAATTGATGGGCAACATTAACATTGTGATTAATTGCCTATAGTTGTTGACTTTCAAAATTGATGAGGACTAAATTGCTCTAAATTTTTGAGAGATAACAGTTTACTCAAAATTGAAATTAAGAGGGACGTGAGAGGTGCTTTTACTATATTATAATTAATTATAAATCTAAAAAAGAATTTAGTTTTAACATAGATGATTTATTATTAAAGAAACAAGTATGGAAAGTAGATGAATGTTTTGGAGAATATGACATATAATCTAAGGACATAAATGCAATTAATGCAAAAGGTGTTACAAATGGGTTTGGAAGTAAGTAATAATATATTGCTGAGGCAAAAAAATAGTCCAGAAACAAAGTATTGGTGACAAGGCAGATTCCCCCTATTGTTGGTGATAAGCTGTAACGTCAATTAATCTTATTTCTATAACAGAAACGCCTGAAATTTCATTTTTCTCCCCTCAAATTAAGAAGGAGCAGTTTCATAAATAGCATCACTTTAGAAAACCAATGATTATTTGATAGACGTTTTCCTAGGAATTTATATTGTTTCTAATATTTTGCTATATTGTTATTCACTAAGGGCATGTTTTATAATTAAATTTCACTATATTTACTTTTAATTACATTCATGTGATATATTTGGATGCTCTCTTTCTTTCTCTTTTTTCCACTTAAATTACGATTTTTTTTTTTTTTAAGATTTGCCTGAAATTTCTTCCACGCTCAAATGCAGATTTTCTTTTTATAACAAATTAATGTACTTTTTTTAAAATTTAATTACTTAAATGAAGTTCTTTTAAACTTAATCATAAAACAAAGATACTTGCAATTCAACTAGACTCAACAATATTCAACTTATTTCCACCATACAATTTTATTTTCTCCATTTGTTTATCAATTTCCAATTCATATTTGGATTATAATTTCATAAACAATTAAATTTATTTTAAACTCAAACCCAAAACAATATAAAATTCATGTAACACTCTAAACTCAGCCTAGACACTATGGCCGAATCTTGAGGAATTACATAACTTATATTTAACCCAGAAATCGAATTCGAAATCGTGAGTTTTGACAGAATCATTTTGGAATATTGCTTTCCAATTTTAAGAAAAATACTCGATAAAAACTATTTATCTTGTTACAGAAAAATACTTGCGTGATTACTTCATTTTGCATCGGAAGTTTCTAAGTTATTAAAATTTGAAAACCGTGACTCAATTTGTAAAACATATAATTTTGCAGTTTAAAGATATTAACTACTAAATCTGGAAAAAACAAATCAAAAAGTGAAAAATAATGTCCAAAATAGTTTACAGTCCAAAAAGTCTGAAAAAGTCAGAAAAAAGTCCATATTAAACATCTAGTCCCTTTTAAAACCGTTTTATTACTGAGAATCCAACTTGAGCTCTCGCGCGTCATCCGATCCTAAGTTTGCTGAATACCTGAGAGGATAAAAATAAAGGGCGAGCTAACGAGCTTAGTGTGTAACTCGGCCTAAATAAACAGAACATATATCAATATAACAAACATTTTAATTATAGATGCAGATGCAGATACAGATTCAAATTCGCTTACAGACGCAGATACAGATACAGATTCAAATCCTACCCCCATCTGCTACATACCATCTCCATCCATCCCTACATACCAATTAGGGTAATAAATACCCAACCAACTCACACCCCTATAAGTGAGCATATGTCACTTTTTAGAATAGCGCAGACAAGTTGCTAGAAATAGTAAGGCAATCCGTCAAAATCAGATAAGTGTGGTCAAGTCACCAGAATAGATATGTAGTTTATACCACCAGATAAGGCAGATCATTAAACTGTCAAAACTTCCTCCGTCACATCATTATCCCACCCCAATGCATTGCAGAACATAATACATACTCAAATGTATACAGATGAGTCATGCTTTTAATAATCAGAACATGCTAATAGAATTATCAGATTACTAATCAGATATGAATTTCACATTATTGGGATGTTTGAAGTAATTACACATAGATTATTCATACCACAAATATCACATACAGAAGTCAAACAAAACACACAACAGGCCCTACAAACTAGCTAACCTCGAATCACACTTCAACTATGGTCCTAACCAAAATTTATAAAAATTGAGCCCACACGGCTTATCACACGCCCGTGACCTACACGACCCACTTAACCCAGCTCATGGTGCCCACACGACCGTGCTAGTCGATAGTAAACTTTTTGACTTAGCGTCGTTCACAGTTTTTTGGGATTTTCATTGCACACCTAGTCGTTTTCCAATGCCAACTCAACATCAACAATTTTAAAACCTAAAACGACATCCAATTTAATCGAATTAGCAAATAGATATGAAAAATGATCCTTGCCTTTCTAAAATTTTTGAAAAATTAGTATACTCAGATTTAACAATTTAAAGTTTTGAATAAAAACTTAAATAATCTAAATATGGATAAGTATTTCAACTGTAAATAATTTTTTTATCTGATTTATAGTTATATATATATAGGAAATGCAAAAGCGTGAAAAAAAATAAGGAAAAGGGAAGAGAAAATAGATAGAAAATAAACAAACTGATTATCAAGGTGAAACAACTTCTTTGCATCTCCACTGATGTAGTCCAATTGGTTCATCTTTTTTAACTTCCACTGTATGTACCCAAAATCATTAATTCAAGAAAAAAAAACAAATTCACAAAATCAATTAAAAATAAAACAAAATTATATAAAAGAATTAAAAAATATTACCTCTAAGCACCTTACATGCCTGCTTTCGCCATTAATTTTGAAAATTACCCATAATTCAAACCAATTAGCACATGATAGTGAAAAAAATGTTAAAATGCAATTAAATTTCATATTGATATCTTTTCTCTGGCAGTAACCTGATATAACGATCAAGCACACTGCTCTGATTCTAGTAAAAATGACCAAAAAAAAAAGAGATAAAATTAAGCACTTTAAAATTCACGTGTGAAAAAAAGTGAAAGATGTTAAAATTTTAATTACCTTTTCCTAGTGAAATTTTTAGTAACAACACGACCGGTAAGAGAAAAGGTGACTAGTGCAACATCAACATCGCAGAAAATAGGGAGTTCGTTGGCTTTTCTAATGAGAATTCTTCTATGTTTTGAAAATGCAACTATAGATTTTGTTATATTCTCTCTTTTTTTAGTCCAAAGAATTTGACATGATAAGAATTAAACAAGAAAAAGAAAAAGATTTTAGGGTGGGGGAGGGTTGAAACTATGGTTAAACGAGTCGTGAAATGGTGGGTGGAGAGGGAGGGGGGAGAAAGGATTTAGTGGCCAAAATGGGACAAAACTGAAAATGGGAGAGTGAAGGAGAGGGGAAGGGCACTAAGAGTGATTTTAGGAGATGATGCTTCAAAAAAATTTTAAAAAAAAGAAATAAACGAGCCAAAAATTCACTAAATGGCACAATATTTCCACTTTGCACCATTCAAACTTAAGGCCTAAGGGTAAATTGAAATCTTACCACTAGCAAGACTCATTCTTGTTTCTAAAACACAAGGATGAACTTAAAAGTCTATCAATGACCACTAGGTTCACAAATCTCTGATTCTACTAACCCCATTTTAGGATGTGATATTAATCGTTTGAATTTTGTAATTTCTTTCAATAATTTTTTCAGCTTATAGAACAAACTTTAACTTGCAAGGTAAATTGTTTTTTTTTTTTTAGCTTTTAATATTCTTGTTTTGTTCCTTGCAATCATCAATAAAATCATATTTAAGGTTGGTTTGTGAAAATCAACAAATTTAAGAAAATATCTAATTATGTTTATTCAATTTTGGAGGTGAGCATTGAACACAAATATGATAAAATTTTTCAAGAAAGTATTGTGTATTTGGAGGATCTCTAAAAGATTATATATCTCATACCTTAAATACAAATTCATTAAAAAAAAAAAAAAAAAGTCAGGAAAAGATAATTCTACCATCCTTGGGTGTAAGTTTGATTCTTAAAATTTCAAATGAAAATATTCAATTTGTTGCTTCTTATGGACTCTCAAATGATTTTTATTTCATTTATTGCAAAAGTAATAAATTCGTTACAGTTCATGTTAGATCTTCGTACTTTCTGAACTCATGCTTAAAGCCTATATAGTATATTACTCAGGTTGCTAGCTCCATGAAACGTTAATATGATTTTTATATAATTTTTTTTTAAATATATACATTTTTAATTTTCAAAAGATTTTTTTTTTTAGAATTAAGATCAATTTCCATATTAAAAATTTTAAATTAATGACTAAATTGACATAGTGCTAAATTTGTTATTATATGAACAAAAAGTATGTACAATTGATGGGGAACATTAACATGTGATTAATTACCTATAGTTGTTAACTTTCAATATTGATGGGGACTAAATTGCATATAGTTGCTGACTTTCAAAATTGATAGAACTAAATTATTTTAGTTTTTTAGAGAGAACAAATTGCTCAATATTGAAATTAAGAGGAAGAAGAGAGGTGCTTTTAATATATTATAATTAATTATAAATGTAAAAAAAAAAATAGTTGTAACATATATTATTTATTATGAAAAACGAAAAAGATTAAAGATGGAAAGTAGATGAAAGTTGTAGGAGCACGATATTTAATGGAAAAGTTACAAAAGGACTAATGAAAAAAAAATTAAACCGACAATGATTATTGGATAACTTAATTAAAATATTTTGACAATTAATCCAAAAGGTTAACACAAATGGGTTTGCAAGTAAAAATTAGGGAATCCAAACTACATTTGGCAAGTAATAAATTGGTGCTGCTTTATGATTTCGGTGAAACAAAGTTTTGATGAGAAGGCAGATTCCCCCTCTTGTTCCAATGAATTGATAAGCTCTATTGTTAAATGTCAACATTTTGTTAAATCTTATTTCTACTTTACTGTAATCGTAACGCTCAAATTAATATAATATTTCTAAATTGCCTGAAATTTCTTCCACGATCAAATGAAGATTTTTTTATTTATTGAAGTTCTTTTAAACTTAATCTTAAAACAAACATACTTGCAATTCAATTACTGATAGGATTTCACTTTCTCCATTTCTTAATCAATTTTTAAATTTGTTAAAGTTGTGTAACTCAAATCCCATCATTTATTAAAGAAAAAAAATTTATTTTTAATTTAAATTTTATTTTTCTATAAATACCTTATACCAATAAATAATTTTATACCTTCTGTTGATATAGGTCATCTATAAATTTTAATCGTCCTTGAACCCTAACCTTCTTGCAACAAAACTCGGACTACTAGTCATACGGAATTTTAGGTAAGTTACTATCTTTGTTCTGCTTTTTTCGGAATTGCATATTTTCACATAGATATATTATTTTGGTTGGATTTATATTTAGAATACTATAACTTTTGAAACTTCAATTTAATCATTTCAACTCAAGTTTAATTTGATTTTTATATAAATTATATATATTTACGTAATTTTTTTTTACTTTGTACCATAATCTAATATCTTTTAAATGAAATATTGCTGTAATTTTTAGAGAACAATTTATTTTTTTTTAATTAACTTGACATCAATCTTTACTCTCTCTTTTTTTTTTTTAACGAAAAAGGTTCATTTTTAATAGAAAAATTCAGTCAACTAGGCTATATAAACAATGACATTTAGCCAAGGTAAAATGGTTCCAAACAACCAAGTCCCCAAAAGAAGCAGTCAACCCTTCTAAAAAGGGAAATAGAGGAGGGATCATCACTATTCACTTAGGCATTAATAATTAATATAAACCATTAGTGTGTATGATCCCCATTACTGAACAACCTCTATTCCCACTGTGAACCTTGCTTACAAGAAATGGAGAAAACAATGAAGCACATCTCAAAAGCAATCAAATATCACTAACCACCAGTTGAGAGACGCTGAATTGAGTCCAAAAACTTGAAACCACCTCAACAGTTAGAGGTAAGCCACCAGTGGCATTGAACATAGATTAGCAACCTTACATTGATTAATCAGACAATGGCAATCTTAGAGCCTGTTGGAAACAAAACCAAATAGCAACATTCGAAGGCTTTGGCGCTACCCAAGCATCCACCATCCATAGTCGTAATGAAATCTCTCATCCTGAAAACTAGATATCACTAGTGTCAGAAGCAACGCACTAAGCCCTCTGGAACAAAAGCCCATTTAGAAGAGAGAGGATAACAACCACAAAAGCTCAGGCAAGGCCCGCATGGGTTATTATTCCGAGAGGAGGGAATAAAAGAAACAAGACAGGGAAGAGAAGGGATGAGGGATAGCCAACCACCGATGATAGGTGGTTGGTCGTCAAAAGGTAATTAAAAGCAGAAAAGGCTCAAGCGACGCTTAGGGTTTGAGAGTAAAACTAGTTTCATAAATAGCATCACTTTAAGAAACCAATGATTACTTGGTAAATGTTTTCCTAGGAATTTATCTTGTTTCTCATGTTTTCATTTTGCTATATTATTATTCACTTAGGGCACATTTGAAAAGTCACATTATAATTAAATTTGAGTGTATTTACTTGTAATTACACATCTATAGCATATTTAGGTAACCACTGTAATTAGTGGATCTCACATATTGAATTGGATTTTATTGGAGCATCCAATTACTCTTTCCAATTCTTAGGAGGGATAAATTATTGTATAGATCCTTCCCACCACATCATCCATGGTCCTTTTCCAATTATTTAATGGCATTTCAACAAATTTTTCCATGTCATTAACACATAATTTTGGTAATTCTTTTTACCTTGAACCCCGAACCCTAAACCTTGAACCCTAAATCTGAACCTCGAACCCTAAACCTTAAACCCAAAACTCAAACCTTGAATCTAGGTTTAGGGTTCATTTTTGAAGTTTGGGTTTAGTGTTTAGGGTTTGGTTTTAAGGAAAAAAAATTACCAAAATTATGTGTCAATGACATGAAAAATATTATTGAAATATCATTAAATAATGTGAAAGGGATCATGGACGATGTGGTGGGAAATGTCTATAAAATAATTTCTCCCTAAGAGGAGGGTGGGAATATGGGTAGATTGTCTAAAATCTCGGCCATTAATGTATTTTAAACTAGATCATTGGATCATGGGGACTATAAATAGAGTTTTCTCCCTTCATTTGTAATCATTTCATTCTTAAGTAATACAGTACATTTTAGAGCATTTACTCAAATACTTGATGTGGTTAGTTTTTTTTGTGGTTTTTCTATTCGCTTTTTGCTTCTTATTAAGAGTTTGTTTCTACTTTATTTCAGTGCCTTAGAGTATTTCCTTTTTGAATTAACATATTTCGAGAATTAAGTTGACTTAACGTATTTGAAGCTAAGTTTATGTTTAAGGTCGCACGATTTACGAGACTTAAGTTCTAGCCCCAGGACACTTATATAGTCTTGAATCTCTACCAAAACTCTTATAAAATAGTCTCAAAACCTCCCTTGCCCCGTCACTCTTCTCGAGCTCGACATTCGCAACATCTCTCTCGTATCTACCTTTAGAGACATGGATAACAAAACCATCAACTCTTCCACCACTATCTTTCTAAGGTTCGATTCAAATTTGAACTTAACAAAAGTAGAAGTGGAAAGACTATGAGTCCTCTTACGACTTTTATATACCACGTAAACATCAATGAATTCTCCATATTGATGACCTAAGAGTTAAATTTGAAACTATCTTGCTTAGATTATTGCTCGAAAGCAATGAAAAACCTTAAGTGATGAATTTCTCTTCTTTCCATGTTTGTGGTTTCTTACTACGTTTGATTAGAAGTTTCTGCAAAGACGACTATTTATGATAATTTTTTGGAAATTAGAAAAAAAATCTAAAGAGATAAAAATTTGATGTAAGAAAATGGTAATAGACTTAAAAAAGTTTCCTATTTTGTTAAATAAAATTACCAGTACCTTTTTTTCTAAATAAAAAATACAAGTGCCCTTATTAGAGAATAATGCAGAAAAAGAAACTCCTCAATCGTGTTTTTGAAACCGCTATTGCACTAGTTTCGGTGTAACGCTCGGCTCACGTATGGTTGAAAAAATGGGATAAAAAGGTCAATTCAATTAATAAATAGTTAATTAATAAAAACATGTATTTTGATTAATAGTAGTTTTTAGGAGTAAAGCATAAAATTACAATTCAACTTTAACCCCGCATAAAGTTCTGTGATAGGTAATTTTTTATTTTGTATGATGATATATATTTAATATTAAATTTACAACAAGTCGCGTTTCCTTTTTTTATTATTTATTTTTAGCTTTTAATTATTCATTAAATTTGTTTTTTAATAAAATTAAATTATAGATATATCATTAAAATTTTAAATAAAAATAATTCAAAATAATTTTAAATAAACTGTCAAAAAAGTCACTTTTGTTTATCTCAAGTTATATTTTAGTCACTTATCTTTGAAATATTACATTTTAGTTACTTACGTTAATGTGTTGTAACATTTTAGTCACTGAGTTGTTAATTGTCATTAATAGTTTAATAGTAAGATGACGTGGCACATTAAATCATCATTTCAAACAAACATTTTAGGTTAAATTATATAATTGGTCCCCATATTTTTTTCATTTTGAACAATTTAATTTTTGCTTTTATGTTTTTGTTTTTTCCTTTTTTTTAAAATTTTTTTCATTCTCTTTTGTTTCTTATTCTGTTTTCCTCCCTTCTCGACTATTTTACCTATAAAGGCCATTTTCCAAGTTTATTTATGGAAATGAGCCAATTTTTGCATTATTTACTAGAAACGGTCGAAAATGACAAAACGCATCCACATAGGAGCCTTTTTTGGTGAAATTTTAGCAAAACGCGCTCCTAATGGAGCGATTTTGCCATGTCAGCACAAAACGCGTTGATGTGGATGCGTTTTGCTAACATGGAAAAATCGCTCCCTAGGGGCGCGATTTGTTCCGTGTTTTTCTAGGTTAGGGCTTTTTGCATGTTTAGTCCCTAGGGTTTTTTTATTTAGGTTTTTAAGGTTTTTAAGGTTTAGGGTTAGGATTTTGTTAAACTAATTTAGGGTTGTAATTGTAGGGTTTAGGGTTTAAATTATTTAGGTTTATGGTTTAGGGAATTTAAAAAATAAATTAGGGTTTAGTTTTTTAAAAAAATTAATTAAGTTAAGTTTTAGGGGTTTTAAATAAATTAATTAAATTAGGGTTTAGATTTTTTTAAAAAAATTAATTAAATTAGGGTTTAGTTTTTTTTAAATAACTTTGTGTTTAAGTTTAGGGTTTAAGGAAAATTGTATTGACAATAAAGATTTTTTTTCCTACAGTAGTTCCTAAAAAAATAATTTTGAGAAGACGGTTCTGAATAAATAGTGTAAAAAACGCTTCAAGCAAGATGCACTGTTAGCAAAATTGATGAAAAAAGCTCTCTCATGGACGCTCTTTATCTATAGTAATTCCTGAAAAATAATTTTGAGTAGACAGTTCTGAACAAATAATGTCAAAAATTCTTCAAGCAAGATGCACTGTTAGCAAAATTATGAAAAAAGCTCTCACGTGGATTTTTTTTTCTACAGTAGTTCCTTTTTGGCCTTAGGCTATAATGAGCCAAATTTCATTATCAAGTTGCATAAGTTACAGTAAGAAAATTTAGAGAGGCTAAGCAGAATAGAAATTGAAGATGAGTGAACGTATTAGTGCTATTATTTACTATGATGGTCAGGTCCGTGACATCGAGAACAGTGTTATTTTTTATCAGAAAATACAACACGACCAGTTTTTAACTAGAACATAGATTTGACAGAACTTCGTAAAAGAATTAGGCGCAAAATCTTCGAAACGACACCAATAGGAATTTCTTCTATGAAGTACCGATTTTGTACTTCGATTGATCCCGTGACATATGACTCATTTGATATCAAAGGTGGTCTAGCTTAGAGGCGATGGTGTAGACTCATCTCGCTAGTGGATCACCCTATCTTAAGTTATATGTATAATTTTCATCGCCAAATGAAGTATTTGCGACTTCAACATCTACTACTGTTTGAGAGGAATACACGACCCTACCCGACACTCTGTTAGTGCGAGGCAGGACACGGAAGTGCCCGTATTTGGTGGCAATATGGAATACACAACTCCTACATGACACTTGGTTAGTGAATGGGACATGCACATCGGTGGGTCGATGTTTTATGCTGAAAATATGTATTGGGGAATGGCATCAACTTCTAGTGGTTGACAATCCATATCTGATTTGGGACATTATGAAACATCCACAAGAAGGGATGATGTACTCCCTACGACGTCTACTGGCGAGAGGGCCTCATATGTTGCAGATGATGGTGGGTTGGATGATGAGTTTGATGTGGATCCACCTCGAGAGCCTGGCCCCGATGGTGCAGAAGTTGCATTATTTTTTGAACTAGAGCCTGTTCCATTCGAACCTGAAGACATTGAAGGGAGTTTAGATGATGAAGAAGAAGATCTACAATCAGGGTGTACTTTCCTCTAGCTCACAAGCTTAATGTCGATATATCGGCAGATAATGCGTTGGAGTTTCCAGATCTACCACACAGAAGGTGTGACCGTACAAGTTCATCATTGGATTTGGGTGAATTGGAAGTTGGTAAAAGGTTTTCCAGTAAGGATAGTTTTCTAGGTGCATTTAAACAACATAGCATCAATCACGGGGTTAACTACAACATGGTTAAATCCAAATTCGAGAAGTTCGAGGCCAAGTGTGTAGTGCAAGACGGTACATGTTCTTGGAAAATCATGGCTTCAGTTAAGAAAAAGATAGGCTTATGGGAGATAAAAAAGTACAAAGGTCCACATACCTGTGTTGCCGGTACAGTATCACTGGGTGTTTAAGGTTTTTGAATAATAATGTTATTACTTAATGTTGCATTATTGAACGTACTTAGTTGACAAGTGTTTCACAAGATTATCCCAAGATGGATTCAGGTATGATAGTTAGCTTAATACTACCGATGGTGAAAGTAGATCTCATAAATTTTGTATCAGTCTTAATTGCCAATATTCGTAGCCAATTAAGGTACACGCCCTCTTACCGCAATGCTTGGATAGCTAAGTAGAAGGCATTGGAAAAGATGCATAGTGGGTGGGACGCTTCATATAATGAAGTGTGGCAGTAGTGTCAAATGCTAGAGAGGTACGCCCCAAGTTACATAACAGACTTTGAAACGAGCCCTGCATACTACAATGACTGATTACTCCGTGGATGCCAAGTGTTCAAGCGTCTATTCTGAAGCTTTAAGCAATGCCAGGACGCATTTGTGTACTGCAAGCCATTAGTACAAATTGATGGTACCTTTATGTATGGTAAATATACCTATCGGCTATTGCTAGCTGTGGCACAAGATGGCGGTGGGAGAATATAACACCCCTAACCCGTATCTGTCACCGGACTAAGGTTAAAGGCATTACCGGACAAAACGGAACAATTAACATACATTTCATAAGCATCAAAGCATCAAAAATAAAATATCAATATAGAGTCCCTTATATGGGTCATCGAGACCTTAAACATGCATTAGAAAGGAGTCGGGACTAAACTGAACACATACAAAATTTTTCCAAAAACTTAAACATTTTCAAAGAAGTACAAGTCACACACCCGTGTGAACAGGCCGTGTGTCGTATACGGCATTAGACACGTCGTGTGCCTAGATCATGTCAAAACAGGGTATACATACTGACTTGCTCACGCGGCCTCAAGACACGCCCGTGTGCCTTGGCCGTGGCCGAGATTGACTTGGGCCACACGGTTAGCTACACGCCCGTGTGCCTTGACTGTGTCCAAGATTGACTTACAAATGTAGGGTACCCTAGGGGACACACGGCCGTGCAACTTAACCGTGTGTCGCACATGTCTGAGACACGCGCCCGTGTCTCTGCCCGTGTGGACAAAAATAAGCCATTTGAATAACCAATTTGCCACCCCAATTGGGCCAAACCTACAAGCTCCAAACCAAGTATATTTCCAACACAACTTCAGTCAATTTCAATACCAAAACATACATTATTCATGCCTTTACATTGTTAATAAATTCTAACCTTAATTCATCAACTAAATCATACTAAAACCTAAACTAAAATCATATCAAACATATGTTTCTATACATCATTCAATTTCATACTTAAAACTTACCAAACTTATCAACATTGACCATTTCTTTTGGTCGTTCAAAACATACCATTTAATTCATAATGCATTATATATCATATAACATTTCCAACCATAAGTTCAAACACAAATTAACCATATCACAAGACATGATATATATATTACAAAACATATCCAAATTCTTCTATCCTATACATGCCATATACCATATATGCAACCCCCAAATAGTACCAAAATGGATGTTCGATAGTATGGATGAGTCGCTGAAGATTACCGGATCTGAGCTAGCTTTATAACACTGTAAAACAGAGAAAATCTCACACAGTAAGCTTAGAGCTTAGTAAGTTCGTAGTATAATACAACTGACTTAACATTTAAAAGCTATAAGACATATTAATTAACATTTAGTTCAATTCATATCACTACTCAACCTCATTCATTACCATTTCTCATTTCATACCAAATTAACAAAATTCATACTCATAATATCATCTACCACATAAGTGTCGTACATACTTGAACCTTCCCGTATTTATTCATTTTCATTTTCACCTCTCGTTCGGATATTTTAAGGCTTTCCAAAGGTTATCCATGCTTAAAGCATCCACACACTTAGTGCTTTAAGGGTTAGCCCAAGCTAGAACAATTCTGCACACTTAGTGCCATTTCAAATAACTGAAGCTATCTCAGTATCGCACAATTTGTGCCTCATATAGCCGAAGCTATTCCATTTTGCACACTTAGTGCTATTTATAGCTGAAGCTATTTTGAATCGCACACTTAGTGGCAAATACAGTTGTTTTATCATCGTATTCAAACCATATACAATATATATATACACAATTTATGCATAATCAAAGTGTTAAAAATATACTTGTAATATCGTGTATCACATATGAACTGACCTCGTACTCGGAATTGTCAACTTAGCTTGTCTACTCTATAACCTTTGACTTCCCTCGGTCTAAGTTTGAATTCCTCTTTTTTTTTATCTATATATATTAAAAAAATTAACCCTTTTACTCACCAAATAATTCAAGTCAATCCATAAACATTCATTTAGGGTATTTTACAATTTAGCCCTCACATTTTTACATTTTAACACTTTAGTCCCTAATTTATAAAATCACAAAATACACATAATTTCTTTAGGCATGTACATAGCCGAATATTCATAGCACTCATACAAGTCCACACATTTTATTTATTTCACATTTTAGTCCATCAGTTTACAAATTTCACAATTTAGCCCATTTTACTCAAATTCATTGAAAATTCAAAGACAAAACATGTTAACCCAAAACATATCTTCCATTTATCAACAACTAGCTTCACAAAACTCATAATTTCATCAATGACATAACTTAAAAATCATAATCAAATTCAGAAATTGAGGCATGGGCTTAGTAAAACACAAAGTAATGATCACAAAAACGTAGAAATTATAAAAAATCGAACAAAATCCATACCTTAATTAAGGAAATCAATGGCCGAATGAAATGAAGCTTAAAACCATTTATTCTCTTCTATTTTTGGTATAAAAAAAAGATGAATAAAATGGCCACATTTTGATTTGTTTTAATTAATATTAACATATTAATCAATTTCCTATTTTGCCCTTATTTTAAAACATAATTAACCCATTACCAAATGTCCATTTATGCCCATTAATTTTGTCAATCGGCTAATAACCACAAAAGGACCCTTGCTTTAGTAAGCCATGACAAATAGATACATTTACAATATAGAAAGCAGCTTTTGCATTTTATACGATTAGGTCCTTTTTATCTAATTGAGCACACAAACAAATAAATTTTCATACAAAACTTTCACACATGCGAATTCACATACCATAAGCACAGAAAATAATATTTAAAATATTTTCTAACTCGGATTTGTGGTCCCGAAACCACTTTTCGACTAGGGTCTAAACCGGGCTGTTACAGAAAATAATTCCAATTGTGTTTACAATAACACTGGGGGAGTTAGGTGATGACTGAGATTTCTTTCTTTCTAGGTTAAGTAGGCATGTATGCCCCTAACCTGATATCTGCGTTATATCAGATCGGGGTACTGGAATACTAGCTGCAATTGAGTGACAGGGAAACATATGGGATCACACACACCATCGGTATTGTCTAAGGCATATTGCGTCCAACTACTACGGGTAATATCGGTCTACCACTGAACGACGATAAGTGACCAACATGGGTATTTAATCTCTATTAATATAATTTCATTTGTAATATTCAATTTATTCTGAATGGAATAATGATATGTAATTTTCGCTATCAACTTATATTGGCAGGGTACTAGATTAATAATGATCGTTTTCATGAGATGTTGGTGATTTTACGTTCAGTTAATAAATAAGGTGCAGACTACCTCTATAACATACATTTTAAACAGTGGACACAAGCATATAACGATGACCTACGATATGGTCATATGACCTCAAACCTAGCTAAATGCATAAATTATGTTCTAAAAGGAACGCGTCATTTGTCGATAATCTCAGTTGTGCAAGAGACATATTTTTGTTTGGCGGCACTATTTTCAAAGCGAGCAGCGAATTATAAAGGCCAAATGCAAGGAGGTCATGTATGGTTCCGGAAGGTATTGCAAGAAATTAACAAGGTAAAGGCACGGGTCAACACCATGCATGTAGTGTGTCACGATTGCGACAACTTATGGTTTTGTGTGACTGAGTTTGACAGAACGAACCAAGGTATTACTGGCGGGCAATATCGTGTACACCTGGGAAATATGACTTGCGATTGTGGGACGTTTGACGTACTTTGTTATCCATGCGCTCATGCAATTACAGCTTGTCAGAATTTTTGCTTAGATCCTATGAGATATGTTGATGAAGTGTAAAAAATAGAATACATTTACAATGTGTGGAGACACGTATTCCCACCGGTCCCAAATGAACGTAAGTGGTTGTCTGTATCGCTTGCTCCGTTTAAGTTGTTACCAAATAGAGAATTGCGTCGCAAACCAAAAGGTCGACCTTGCTTGAGTAGAATATGTAATAATATGAATATCCGAGAAAGAACGAAGCAACAAAAGTTATGCAGATGATGTAGGAACCTAGGTCATATAATTCAATCATGTCCAAATCGAAATAGTTGATAATTGCTGTAATGAAACCATGTTGCATTATTTCTATTGCCTTATTCAAAAGAACTTCTATTTTATTAAATAAAAATATAAAAATAATTTATTATTAAAATATTAAAAAAATTATTTTATTAAAAGAAATAATATAAAATTTTTTGTGCAAATATATTTTAAAAAATCAATGTATGTGCCAGTCAGAATCAATGCCACATGGGGGTCGTCGACGATTATGTGCTGGATTCCTCATTGGTTCAACTTCCAGCAAGGATTGTGGTTGCTCCAGTTGTGGATGTTGGGAGGATAACCTACCTTAATAGAATAAAAAATGTAGAGGTGTTTGCATCACCCACGGTGGAGGTGTTTGAATCCCATAAGGCGATGGGGATTGGTAATGAGATAAGCTCCCAGACAGTACCTTGTGTGATCCTTCCGGCAATGATAGCCTATATATCGGGGGTTGAGTCAGAGTCATCGAGAAAGGAGATGCATCGAGTCATGCATTCCAACCTGGCATAGGACTGGGAAAAGGAAACATATAAGGGCTAGGATACGCACTTGGCATAATCTGAAGGGGCTGTGGTGTGGATGTTGTCGGTTGAGGCTTTGGGCCCGGTGATTGTGTGGGTGTTGTTAATGGGCACGTGTTGTCATCCCTTCTCCTTGGATTTAAAGGGCCCTATCGTTCCCTTACGACACGGATTTGCCGACACCTCTGCTCTTCCGAGAAAAAATATGGCTTGCCATGGATCCTAAATCATGGCATGTAATCTAACGTGCACTCTAACTCTGGAACGATGATCGGTTCGTGAGTAGGTATATGATCATACCGATTTTTCCAAATTTCAATATATTCTGAGAAGAATACTGGCCAATTTGGATTCGTTTGTCGTAAGTTGATTTTGTGCTCATCATCGAGCACCTCAGGTGCCTCGAAAATCAGTTAATAGAATCTAAATTACCGCAACACTTTATCTGTATGGTGCATCTCGGCGGTAGCATAGTTGACCAATGGGACCTTAAAATGTCAAATATTTGGATTTTGAAAGAATTCATCTGGAATTTCTGCCCTAATTACTGGATCCTCGTATGGTGTCCATTGAAACTTTATGAACGTGATAAAAATATTAGTTATATGTATAATACTAAATACTAAATATGAAACAACTATTTTATGTATATATATTTTATTTAATACTTACTTGCGCTTTCAACCGTTGGTCTAATAGAAGCCGTATATCTTCAAAAGCGGTAGGTATTCCAACATAAATCGTTGAATGGTTTCACCTAATTAAATAAATTTTTAGCATACAATTATATTTTAAATCTATGTAATAATTGTAAAATCAAATATAAATTTTACCTCGTTATGAATGGAAATGTATATGGGTAGCTCAACCGATAACGTAAAAATAGAAAGCAAAATTGAGCCCATGATTGTAGTAGTGATAGGCAACCTTCGATTTTAGCTTTATTTGGTGGCGTCGCCCTGCATATCTCTCGGTACAATGTTGCCAACACGGCAGACCCTTAACTAAATTCGCTAACTGATCTAAAATTAATGAGTTTCAGTAGCAACCTCAGATGTGCAAGGTTTCATGACAAGTCTGACATCAAATAACCTCCAATCATCTCAAGGATGTATGCCCGAGCATATCGTATTATTTCTATTTCAATCGAATCATTCCCCGGCTCCGGGAATGTTTCTTGTAACCAGTCCATCTCGATCCGACCTTTGTAAATATTATTCAGAATCGCACCCAAAAGATCGTAGCATACGACTCCTTAATCAGCAGATTGAATAAACCCGGTCAGTGCGGACCCATCCATCGACAATCCCAATTATAACTGCACGTCCTCCAAAGTAATGATATACTCTCCGCATGGAAGATGTAATGTATGCGTCTCGAGTCTCCACCTCTCTATTAACGCGTTGATGAGTTTCGGGTCTAACTTGCACCCTCGGTCTATAGTGGTCACATGCCAAAAACTTGCTTCCCTCAAGTAATTTTCTATCAATGGTGATAGAGGACCAGACATATTACAAATATAACATTGTAACACCCGATCTATAAACTGTTATAAAAAATTATAAAATTAAAATTAATTAAAATTTCATAAAATAAAAAATATTAAATAATATTCAAATTTTAAAATTAATCCTTACCATTTTCATTTGTTCGACGGAGATATATTTATGATCGAGACGAATTAATTCCTCGGCCGTTGCTAACACGATCAAATATTTTTGAAATTATAAAAAAAATACTAATTTAGAAAAAAAATTAAAAGGAAATAATTAATTAAAGAGAGCTTTGAAAAATTTAGGGAGAAATTTGAGAGTTTTTTTTACTAATTTTTGAAGAAATAAAGTGTGAAAAAAAATATGAGGTTTTTATTGACTTTTTTTTTTTTATCATTGGACCCCCCAAAGGTAAAAAAATCAAGTAGCCATTGGGAAAAAAAAACACGGAGCAAAACGCGCTCTTGGAGGAGTGATTATGCCACGTCAGCAAAGCGTGTCCACGTCAGCGCGTTTTGTGCTGACATGGCAAAATCGCTCCTCCAGATACGTGTTTTGCTGAAATTTCACTCAAAAACGCTCCTACGTGGACGCGTTTTGTCATTTTCGGTCCTTTTCGATAAATAATACAAAAATTGACTTATTTCCGTAAATAAACTTAGAAAAGGGCCTTTATAGGTAAAATAGTTTCCCTTTTCCATCTCTTTTAACATAAATTATTTATGTTTATGAAAAAAAAAACGAAAGCTAAAATTAAAATAAAATTTGGTTAAATGCAAACTTTTTTTTCCCACAAATCTACGCTCAAATGCAGACTTTTTGTAATCACAAATTAAGGTAATTATTTAAATTAAGTTGTTCTAAAATTAATCCATATATTTCATTATTATTATTTTATTTGTCCAATTTACTATTTTCTTTCATTCAAATTCTTTTATTACAATCAAAACTTACGAGAATAATGTTATTATCAAGATTAATACAAGAAAATACGCACCTTTTATTCAAAATTTCAACATGAATTGATTGACAAAATGGAATCTAAAACACATGGCAGAAAGCTTGCTTCTTGTTCTTGACGTATAAATTAAATAAATCCGTCGACTTGTAGCATACTGTAAGTGTCAGCTATAGAAGAAACCTGCTTACCCTTGAATTTCAAATTATTATAATAAATTACATTACTGAAAATTTTATATATAATAAATATAAATAAGTTTTGATTGAATTGATAAAAGTTAAATTTTATAATATTATAAGTTTAAATTTTCATTCTATATAATTTTTTAAATGTTTAAATTGGAGTCTAAACTTTTATGAGTTGTTGACATAAGGGTTAAATATTTTCTAATGTGCTTTAGCATTACTTTTGAAAAGTATTTTTGGGAAGTTTTGTTTAAATTTTAAGTGTTTAATATTCTGTAAAAAATTACTTTTGAGAAATAAAATTTTTATTTTAGACATTATATTATAAAGTAACAAATATGTATTTAAATAATATTCAAATTAGTTAATATTATGATATTTTAGCAAGAATATAAAAAATAATTTATTATAACTTATTTATTGTTAATATTTTAATATATAATATTAATTTTAAATATTTTTAAGTAATTAATATTAATTATTTATTAAATTTAAACAATCAGAAAAACAACTAAACTGAAAGAGAAGAAAAAATGAACAACTTGAAGAGAAAAAGAAGAAAAGAAACTCACTGGTGGAGGAATTAAAAGAGGAACAAACGAGAAGAGAACCAAAGGAAAGAACTTTGAAAGAAAAAATGGGTATTCTAACGTGTCTTTTGGAGAAGATAAACTAAGGTTAAAAATATAAATAGGAGCAAAAGCACTTTTGACAGAGGAAAAAATTAAAATTTTCAACTTTTCCATTTGTCAAAAAATACTTTTTTTAAGTTGAAATTTTTACTCAATTGATATCTGTTTGGCAATACTTTTAAGTAAGAAATATTTTTTTAAGGAAAAGTCCATCTCAAAAAGGCTTAAGTAAAGGTCAAATCATTCACAATGACCAAATAACGACCCTTTTCAAAGTCTTCAAATAAGAATTTTTCAAATGTTATATATCAAGCTTCAAAATAATTTCATTTATTCTATTTTAGTCATGTAAGAATTTGCCTAATTTTCACTACAAACTAGAGTTAAGTGGGATAAAAACTTTTATTTGAATATTTTTGTAAATATTAATTATTATTACCATTTTAAAATTTTTACCTTTATACAAACAACTCCTAAAAATTATCCTAATTTGAGCTTTAATCGATTTTTTTATTAATTTATAAAAAAATCGTAATAACATAACTCAATTTATAAAACAAATGATTTTTAATTATTTTTAAATAAATAAGAATATAATCTTTTTATACAATCCATAATACCCAAAAAAAAGAAAAAAAAAAAGAAAAAAAGAATTAAGGTGTAAGGATATGTACTAGGGCCTGTAAAGACCTTGAGTTTCACCACAGCCCATAATAGAAGATGGTAACTTGCCAACCTTATCAATCCCTACTGCAAATACCACGCCCATACCCATATGGAAATGGGATTCTATATGGCAATGGAATGCCCAAGCTCCTGGGTTATCAGCCCTAAACCTCAAAGCAGTCCATCCATAAGGATGTACCGGCACTGTGTTCTTCATAATCGGGTTCACCAAATTATACTTCTTTGGATCATTGAACATATCGAACTTCCCTTCCCCATACCCCAATACCCAGAAATCATGTCCATGTAAATGCCAAGGATGCGTCTCACTGGTATTAAGACTCATGGAGTTGGCATTTTGAAGTATAATATCCACAGTTGAGTTGAAGTTCAACCTGTAAACCCCATTGCTCGAAGTAGCATTTCTGTTCTCTTGTACTATACGGATATCATAATTCTGGAAATCGTACCCATCGGGAGGTGGGTTTTGATCGAACACATGGGTTAGATTTTCCTTGAGTGCGATCAAGTAAGGTGTATGAGGAAGTGCGAAAGAGACATTGTTGACCGACCACCGAACATTCCCATTGATCGTGTTTTGTGTGTTGAGGAACACAATGACCCTGTCTGAACGTGAAGGTGGAGTGTGAATGTAACCTTGGAGAGCTTTAATGGCGTGACTCTGTGCTAATCGAGGGTCTGTGTTATTCCATAGAGGAGGAGGTGGAGGAGTTGTGGGAGGAGATCTCCTTGGATGATTTGGATAGTAAACGAAAACGCCGAGACCAGGAGGAGTATTGGGTGCTGATCGACCAACAATATTGGATGTTATCCAATAATTCCTTGTGGGATCTTGGTCGGCTTTTACTAGGACCGAATATGTCTCCCCAGAGTAAAGGAACAAGTTTTGTACAACAAATGGCTCAACGTAATGCCCGTCAGCTTCAACCACTGTCATATTATGACCCTGAAACAGAAACAAATTAGCTTCCAGATTTAAAAACAGGCAATATTTGAACCCATTTTACAGTCTTAAGAAATACCTCAATTTGGAAGCTGAGGGCTGATAGAGCAGTTAAACTAGAGATTCTCAATCGATAAGTTTTTCCAGGGACTGCTATTAATCTGAAAGGCTCACAATCTGGATTTGTAGCATTGCAAATACCAGCGTCTAAACTTGGAGTAGTTAAAGTAGAGCAGTTGAACTTTCCTCTTCCATGGATCAAAAGTGACTCAGGCTCTCCAACCCATTGGAAGGGAATAGCAGACAAGCCAGCAGCTTGTTCATAAGTGCTTTTATGGTACCAATCATTGAGTATAATATTCCGATCATAATCGTAGGTAAAAGGTTCGGATTTTCCATCAGGAAGTCCAACAATGATTGATCCATATAACCCAGCTTCTCTTTGCATCCCATAATGTGCATGATACAAGTATGTTCCAGCCTAAATCCAATACAATTTTTTTTGGAATTTCAGTTTATAAATCTCAAATTAGAAGGAAAAAAAAAGCCTTGAAACACAAACTTACTCTGTCGACAACAAACTGATACTTGAAAGTGGTTCCTGGCAAAATCGGACATTGAGTCACTCCTTCAGTTCCATCAAACCAGGGTGTTCCGATCTGTCGAATTCCATGCCAGTGAATTGCAACATTCTCTGTTAACAAACTATTGGTGAGCTCAACAATGATAGTATCATTTTGCTGTGCGGTGATTGTAGGACCTGGTGTTCGGCCATTGATGGTTATTACCAGTTTCTTTAAACAATCAGGGGACTTGTATTCGTACTTCACTTCCCATTTATACCGACGAATCCGAGCTTCAACGGCCGAACCATTTAACAAAGTTATAATCCCTAATAACCATAGAAATAAGATTACTCTGCTTTTGCATTTTGGTATCAAAACCATATTGCTAAAGATCATGCTTTCAGCTTTCCACTCAGTCAACAAAAAAAATTGAGTGGTTAAACCCTTGGCGTGCAAAGTATATATAGTATGTCAAGGGATAGAGGGTAAAAATATAGTGGAGTTTTGTATTAAAAGTTAAATTGTATTGTTATTTTTATATTTAAAAATTAGATAAATTAGTCACTGTATATAATTAATTATTTTATTAAAAAAATTATCTATTACGTAATATATATGATATGTCACGTGTCATTGTTAAATTATTTTATCAATCATACTAATTTTTTAAAAGATAAAAAGATAAAACTTTTAAAAGACTTATTATTTTAATAAAAGTTTCAATAATAATTTTACTAGCATCTATGCCTTTCATACGTGGTCAATTAGTATGGAAAATCAACACGTTCTTTTCTTTCCTTTTTAGAATTTTCTTTCCTTTCTAAGATTTTTTAAAAATTAAATAATAAATTATTATATCATTATAATAAATGCGTGAAAACTATTGTTCATATAAGGAATGGAAATATATTTTTATATTTAGTAAATTAGAAAAGTATGATTATGGCAAATGAATTTTTGGCATTGAAATTTTGAAAACTAAGAGTTCATAGAGTTGAATTTATTTAAATTTAATTAATAACTTATAAATTATTTTTAATAAATATAAGGTTAAGATATATCATAAGTTTATGCATTCTTTTCAGATTTAAAATTTAATCCTTATATTTTTATTTTTAGGAATTTAGTCCTTCTACTTTTTAAATTTCAAATTTTAGTTTTATTACTAAAATTTATTTTGTTTAATTTAGATTCATTATAACGTTATTTTTTTAGTTACATAATTATTTGAAAATGTCATAAAAAAATTTAAAGTGTTAATAATTAGACCTGAATTTTAAATTTTAAAAAATAAAAAATAGCTAAATTTTTAAAAATAAAATTTTAAATTTTAAATTTAATAAAAATGAAGGCCTGTAGATAAAGAAATTAAGAAAGTCCACTTTTGGCAGCGGAATAAACCAGTCAGACAAGTTGAACAGAAGCATATGGTATCCTCAAACGAAGAAGCCGAGTAATAACGTGGATTTTCTTCCAAGTTTGTTGACAAGTGCACATGCTAGCATGCCAAAAGAATCCATAGATTATGTTAAGAAAGGTAATTTAAAAAATTAATCATAAATTTCGTCAACACTAATTAAATAAAAGTATAATTATTACTATTTTATAATTATAATAGGATTTGTTTAGACAATACAGAGTAATTAAATGAAAGTGTAATTACAATCTTGTCATTATAAAAAATTATAATTCCCTAAATGTGTTTGGTTGATAGAGTAATTATATTGTAATTTCATGTGTATATTTGGTAGTACAAACTGTAATTACACTGTTATATAATTTATATTATTTTAAAAATATTAAAAACTATAAAAATGTTAGTATAATAATAATTTCTATAAAAAACAAAAGTTAAAATCAAATCATCATATATATTATATTAGTAATAAAAATAATAAAAATATAAATATCATATGCAATTTTATCTAATTAATCTAGTGCATATATATTGGGTTGTATTCTCTTTTTTATATTTAACATACTCTCCTTATCATCATCTGATGGTCCTTAATCAAGTTCATCATCATTTGCATTTGAATCTGCATCATTAAGATAATCTATATCTCATTCTTCCATATACTCTTTGAGATTTGGATGATATCAATTATGATTTAAAACATGTCGAAACCTTTTTTTTTTTGAAAAAACGGGAATCGACTTTAAAATGAAATATGGAGTCGCCACTAATCTTTCTAGGTGTTATTGGATCACCTTTAAAACATTTTGTTTTAAAATTATTAGTTTTGGTCTAGGAAATAAAGAAAACGGGTTCGAGAGTCGGTTACGTACGAGGAAGGGTTAGCACCCTCGTACGCCCAAAAATTGGCACCTAATCGATTATCAAATGTCTTTAATGTCGGAAATTTAAAAATTTTAAGATGCAATCCTCTTTAGAATATTTTGATTTTGAAAATTAGGGTTCACTTGTATCAAACGAATCAAAATATCACATCCAGTAAGTTAGGACGCAATATTTTTAAGACATTTGAAGCTAAACTAGCCTTTTTGAAAATCTCTATCTCGAAACGACAAAACGCCATATCTAGTAAGTTAGGACACAACGCTCTGAAATTCCAAGACAGTTGCTCGTATTCTGAAAACCTTAAAAACTTAGAAAGGTGCTTGACTATTCGAACTCAACGAGAAAATTTGCAACCCAGTAAGTTAGAGCACTACCTTTCTCGAAGCTCCCAAATACCAAGCATTGCCTCTTTTCTTATTTTTGAAAACTTTGAAATCTCATTTTTTATTGATGTGTGAAGAATCATATATACATTATAACATATAAGATAGAATATTGCAATAATAAGCAAATAAAACATGTATTTAAACAATACAATGGCAATAATACAAACATCATACACTAGATACATACATGTTTAAAATTACATAACATCATACATACAAAGATACACATAGCATATATTGAAGATGAATAATTAAAGAAAATATTAATTCAATATTTAAATATATAAATAATAATGTAAATAATAATATATATGCAATACAATATATAATAAATATAAAATAACATTTATTAAGGTATAAAATAAAATAATAAAATAAAATAAAATAAAATAATAAATATTATGTAATATAATATAAATATGATTAAATAATAATTAATAAATATAATTTATATATATAATAATATTTATATAAAAATAAAGTAATATATAAAATTTTAATGAATAAATATAAAAAAATAGAAAACATAAGGGGATTAAAATCAAATTAAAATAAAAAACAGAAGTTAATTTGAAAATGAAAAAAGTGGGTTTAGACCTAATTGAAACGTCCGTGTAAACCCTAGGGACTCATTGGGAAATTTCTCTTATCCCCAAAACGGCACCGTTTTAATCCAGGACTTAAAATAGCTACTGCGGGGACTAAATTAAAACTGAAACAAAATATTAGGGCTAAATCATAAATAAAATAAAACATAATTATAAACACAAAAAAGGTGGAAGGACTAATTGGGTAATTAACCTAAAAAAACACGTGGATCCTCCCCGGGTCGGGTCAACACGCAGATCCTTCCTGTATTATATTCAAAACGACACCGTTTTGCTGCTTATCAAGTTAAGCAGAAACGATGTCGTATCTAAAGCAATATAAAAGGCTAATTTGAACCTTGAATGTCATTTCTGTCTCTGCTTTTTAAAAAAAAAAATTGAGAATTCTCTCTGAGCCCTCATGGCTCCCCTGAGCTCCGGCCTTTGGCCGGTGGTCCTCCGATCATCGGACCACCGTATTCCCTTCCACGCCCCGTCGCCAATTCCGCCGTGTACGGCGGTCGGGACCTGAAAGGTTCGTTTTTTTTTTATGAAACAGAAGGTACTTTCTGTTCTCTATTTCCTTTCTTAGTTTTTTTTTTTAAAATTTATACATCTGCATGCAAAAGAAACAAATCAGTAAAAGAAAAAAATAAAAGAGGCGATTTAGTTACCCTTTCAAATATTTGCTTTATTTCTCTGCTTTTTTGTACGGATACAAATTTTGTGGTGTTTTCTGTGTATATTTGTGCCTATCTGTATATGTGTCAGCGTCAGTATTCTTACAGATTTGAGAAAAGGCTTTATAGTTTTAATCTACTGCCTATTTTGGAAAGAAATCGAAAGATTTCTTTCCAAACCCTGTTCTAATCTATTTACTGCAATTTTGCTTTGATTTCTTTCCTTTTCCTGCAGGTGACCGCGAGGATCTCGGTGATTCAAGGGCCACTGGCGTGATGAATGCTGAAGCGTCGATGGTGGCACAATCCAAGGCTAGGACTGCTACGGGGGCAATGACCTCGGTAGCGAAAAGGTTGCTGGAACAGAGTCGATCGGGCCTTGATTCAGGAGCTGGACGGTCGTGAGAGAGACAAGCTTCTGGATAGCGCATTAATGGCGTGTCAACAGTGCATTGATGGCCTTGATTTAGGGAGTTGAACAGATGCTCCCGAGGCTTCCAGAAGATGCTGCGGCGTTGCAGTCTTCAGGAAACCCTAAGGTTTCCTGTTTCCCTTAAGTCATTTGGGCCTTTTGGGCTGCTTTTAGAATTGGGTTAGCCTGGTAGATGGATCAAGTGTTTTTAGGGGTCTGCTGTGTAAAGGGTTTTAAAATTTGGGCCCGATGTGGGGTTTGGGTCGATCTATTATGTTTAGACATTGGGCCCTAATGTTTGGGCTTTGTAACCCGGACTTTTTAATGGACTGTTTAATAAATAAATATTTATTTATTTATTTATTTATTTTCTTTTGTTTTATTTGAGCCCGGTCAAATTTGGGCTACTACAAAACATTTATTTAGTTTATTAGAAAACTTAGTTTAGATGTCGATTTATTATTTCTTAATGTTTAAATTATCTTCTAGCAAAGGAAAAGATGGTATTTACTTAAGTTTTTAATAAAAATCGGGGTTCATACATCATCAATTAATAGTAAAAATTTAATGTTCTAATTAAAATCATAATTAAATGTCATGCGATAATAAAAACATCCTAAGTCCTAAATCCTATGCCACGATTCAAATAAAATATTATAAACCTTAAATAATAAAATAAATCAAAAGAATATGTCTTAATAAATTGAAAATAAGTTGGATTGTACCGAGACCCTCCGAATGCCTTGGCCACATCCTAACTTAGTGAGTTATATGTAAGGATGAAATTAAATGGGGAGTGAGCTTTGAGGCTCAGTGTGAATCCATTTACAACAAAAACAATGCGACACTCATTAAGACACATTTATTAACATTACATAGAATAATCAAGATAGCAATTCAGTTCATAATATCGGTTTTTCAAATGCAACCATCACTGATATATTAGAAATCAAATAACAGTTTTCAAGATAATCAAATCATCAAAATTGCCACAATAATCATATTCCATGCATGTATAGACATATGTACATAGTTTCACACATATGTATCATAACATAATTTTTGGATTGTATGCACATGATTTAAATGATGCCATACAATTTCGGGTTTTAATTAGAACAATTCCTACCCCACTGTTACACACCACAGTAGGAGTTCTGCCCAAAACTCCTCTACTTTTATGCCACATTGTGGATAAACCACTACTGGTTCACAGATAACAATGTCATATTGGTTGTGGACAAACAACAAGTCATCGCAGTTGGAATTTGCTTTTGGTTGTGGGTTCACAACAAAATTCTTACAGATAAAACCTACTTTTTGGCTATAGATTCTACAACATAAACTCGTCATTGGAATCAGATTTTGCTATGGATTCACAATAGTACCTACAGATGGAATTTACCATTTGACTGTGAATACATAAAAATTTGCAAATAAGAACAGTCGCATGGTTATGCTTTGCACTTGTCATTTTTCTTGCAAATATATTGATTGATCTTCCTCCGTTCATATAAACCCAACCCATGTAATGCATTAAGGCATATTAAATAATCTAACTCATGGCCAATCAGTAGCAATTCAAGCTTTTCATGTATTCAATATGAATAATAATATAGACATGTCATTCATACGATCGCAAGTATATATATACAAAAGTAACATATACTATTCATAATTCATGCAATTATTCATAAATATAAATAAATATCACATTAAATTGATCAATCATGAATTCTAGCATATCTCATCTCATTAGGGACCTATTTGTATAATTAATTCACTAGAAATTGTTTGAAACCTATTCAGGGATTAATCTGTTCAAAACATAAAATTCTATGACAAAACTGTAATTTCTAAGTTACAGGGGACACATGGTCATTTGACTAGACCGTATAAGAAGCCTTGGGCTGTGTGGAAAGGGTACACAACCGTGTGGCAATTCAAAAATTCAACCTACAAGGGAAACACGACTGTGTGACAGGCCGTGTGAAAGTTGAACATCCTAGGGTTTTAAGGGTGACATGACCGTATATGAGGCCATATAGTCCACATGCCCGTCCGGTAGATCGTGTGGTCTGAGCTAGGTTCGATTTTCTCATAAATAACACACACACACACACACACACACACACACACACACACACACACACACACACACACACACACACACACACACACACACACACACACACACCCCTAATTTTAGGGTTTCGCATGATGATCCTTACATCCAAGTCTGGCTCGGGACACCTACAATGGGTCTTTCGATCGAAAAATATGCAAGAATTAATATCAACGTTCAAGATTTATTGAAATTATCAAGATTTTTGAGAAAAATTGTAAAAGATTCAAAATCGGTTTGAAAGATTTTCAAGAATGGTGTTATTCAAATATTCTAAGGTTCTACGAAATTAGAAACAAGAATGCTTACAGAACTTAGCATGTTAGAAACGAGATTGACGATGTTACGCTAAATTGATGCGAAGAACAGATTGAACGGGACTCGGTTTCAAACTCAGGATCAAATTAAAATTTCATGTAAAAGAATATGAAGATTTTTATGAAAAGGAAATGAGTGAATAAAAGAAAAAGATGTATTTAAAGAAGAGAGAATAAATTCTAATTAAGATTGAAAAGAAGTAGAAATCCACATGTAATTAGGAAAATGGATTAAATAGTTAGGGTTTCAAAATTTTAAAAAGTTGAATGGTAAAACAACTATTTTTCCAAATTGAAAAAAAAAAGAAAGAAAAGAAATAAGAGAGTGGTTTTGGCGTGAATCAAACTTGGACACAATGAGGGATTGGAAACCTTACCACTTGGTCTATTGACCATACTTAGTCAATTTTTTACCGCATTTAATATATGTACTAGATTTTGTTTGTTTCATAATTGCTGAAAAATAAAAGAGGAAAAATGAAAAGAGCGGGGGATTGAACTTTGGCTCTTTAAGGAGTGTACTAAGCCTTCTACCACCTAAACTAGGGCTTCTTTCTTAATGGTTTTATTAATTCTAACCCTATGATTTTTAGGGTGTTACATGCCTATATTACAGTAAACATGTAATTGCTTTCTATGCATTTCAATGATAAATAAATAAATAAAGTTAATTTCACATTTTACTATTGTGTCTTTTGTGTTTCCGTCTTTCATGTTTTGCATGCATAGCAAAATTGTGACAGATAAATATTAGCTCATTGATTGTCTAAGTTTAAACTGATATTAAGTGGCACTATAAGAACATTTACATTGCGAGAAAGCCAACTTACTTCGGTAGATAATCTAAACAAGTCTGTAATCCCGTAAAAAAATCAAAGTGACCATTTAATTTAAATACATAGAAAGATTATTATGTCGTCTATAATTCTAATTGGGAAGATGACTAGTCTTGGCCACCGGAGTAGTTGACTCCACGGATAGAGGTATAGATGTATTCATTGGAAGAATGATACATTGGACTTAACGGATTTAACATTTTGGTGTAAAATGGGTAACGAAATAATTTAGGTATCACTTTTAACCCAAAAAAAATTTAGGTACCAATTTAAGAAAAAGGATATAATTTAAATACTAATTTATGGATTAAATATTTTTAAAAAATAGATTTAATGGATTCACTAACCAATATACCAAATTAGGGAAAAATAATTTAGATACTTTTGTTACCAAAAAATTTTAAATACCAAAATAGAAAAAGCATTATTTAAATACTAAATTGTAAATTAAGAGAATTTTTTAAGAAAACCGCGTCTAATTTTTGATTTGTCAGTCAACTTTTTTCAATAACGTTTTTTAAAGAAAAGTAAAACAAAACTTTATTTTCTACGAAACAAAGGTCCACATAAAGGAAGTATCTTTACAAGTTGTTTCAATTTTGAGGTCCACGAGATTTTACTTTTCTTTTTAATTATTTTTCCTATATTAAAAAATATATATGAGCATATAAAAAAAGATAAAAAAATAAATTTATATACTTTTTAAAAAAAAAGTTATATTTGAAAAAGTATAATGAATATTTTGCCTTCAAACTTTATAGAGAAATATATCATTTTAATCATTCATTTAATTTTCATTTCTTTCGGTCTTTAAACTTATATTTTTAATCAAATCATCTCAAAATGGATGCAAAAATTAATGTTTGTTAACTTTACTGATATGGCATATACGTGTATTACCATCTAAATGACATGTCAACATTTAACTCTTTTTTTTAATTTTTAATAATTTTAATGATTTTTAATTTTTTAAAAAATAGTTTCATATTTTTTGAATTTTTTAAAATTTAAATAATTAATTAAATTTGACATTTCATTCATGTAGCAATTCATGTGTAAGCAAAGTTAAAAAATATTAACTTTTTCATTCATTTTAGGATGATTTGATAAAAAATATAAATTTAAAGATTAAAAAACGGAAAATAAAATGAAAGAGTAGAGAGTGAAATAAATTATTATGAATCTTAAAGCAAAAAAAAGGGAAAATCATGAAGAGAAAAGTAAATAAATAATTGATTTTGTTGAATGTGAAACAGGACAATAATACTCAAAATAAAACAATTGAATTTAATTAGAAATAAAAAAAATGTTGTGATGAATAAAAATCCAATTCTAAGCTAAATGAAGAATCTGATTGTTATACAGGTATAAGAAATGTAATGGCCAATTACAAGTAATTGGAGTCTCATTTTCTATTAAAAACCTATTAATATAAAAGGACATGCAGAATTGGTTTTAGGGAATAAGCAGCTTTTTTTAAGACAAAAAAACGTGAGAACAGGTTGTAATAACGCGTGGCTTGATATGTTTCCTTTTGCTTTTTGATATTTTAATTCCCCCCAATGATTTGTTCTTTTTTTTTTTTTTTTTTGACCGCGTATGTGGTTGCTGAAACCGTGTTTCTTGAAACAAAGTTCAATTATCCTATTTTGGACTTACTAATTAAACTCTCTGTCTTGGGTAAAAGAAAAGATAGATTGGTAAGAAGATTCCAACCTAACCAATGCCAATGCCATACTTTTAAACATTTCACTAACTCATATGTTTCAACAATGACTTTTCTTTTTAAGAATCTTACCAAATCCTAAGCACAATAATAAATATATTTTTCTATATTGTTAGTAACATCTTTAATAATGGTTTTATAATTTTTTAAAACTTGCCACATCTTGGGATTTTTACTATAATAATACTAAAAAAAAAAATTAAAATAGGATGTCTTGAAAATTATATACGAAAATAGGCCATTCTAAGTGATGGAGGGTGGTGCATAGGCGGCACCATCCTCAAATTTCTGCCACATTTGCAGATAAAAAAAAATAGGTCAAAAAAAATAAAATAAAATAAGGGTTGAGGGTACCCCATAGACGGCACCGGTTGTGGTGCTGCCATAGGCGGCACCAGTGGTGCCTTTCTGACAACCTTGACCCCCTCTAGTATATCTTCCCCCCGCCCCCTCCATTCGACTCCTACCAGATTGGAAAAAAAAAATTACAGAAGAAGAAGATAGAAAGAAAGAAAGGAGAAGAAGAAAGAAAAGAAAATGTAATTTTTTTATTGTTATTTTTTTAAATAAAATAGATTATGATAAGAAAAAATTATTTTGTTAGTATTATATAGTTTGTTTAGTGTTACTTTTATGTTTTGTTTTAAAATTTATTTTGTTTATTGTGAAATGTTAGTAAGTTTTGTGTTTAGATTAATTATGTGTTTATTGTGAATGTTATGTTTTAAATTTTTTAAATATATTTGAAAGTTTTTATGTTACTAAAACTATTATAAAGTAATTGTTAATTAGTGATAACAACTAAAAATATTTTTGTTATACATATTGTTAGAAATGGCAACATATTTGGTACTGCCTGATGAGATAATAAGTTTAGCACAAAGGGAGAAAATTGATAAGATGATGAGAGAAGTGCAAGATTACAGAATGAAACCAGAAGAAGACATTGTTCAACACCTTATTATCGTAAATCGAAAGATGCAAAAAGTGTTGTGGATGGGTCATGAAATGATTAGAAACAATAAAGTGCAATACTTAACCCTTAGAGGGACATTAATAGAACAGGAGCATCAAATCATTTTAGACAAACTTTGGAAGACATCGGTACCACGAACCTATTGGAATCTAGTTATAAACTTCGCGAAGTTTATAATCTCTTATGGAGTAAGGAAAATAGCGAGACAAAGTATAGGTTCACGAAAGTTAATTGGGAAGCAAAATGTGTTTGACAAACCATGAATGGATAAATTAGTTGTTAGGAAATTACGAAGAGAACTTGTATATTCAATACCAGTTATAAAGATTGAAGAGGTAGAAGATCCCGAGGAATTTCCAAATTGGATTGTAGAAGATGAATATGAAGAGAATCAAGAATTTCTAAATTGGGTTGTAGAGAATTTCCCAGATGAAGATACGGGATCGGAGATGGAAGAAAATGTAGAATTGAATTTAAGTGGTTAAATGTAAAGATAAATGTTGTTCATGTACAAAATGAGAACTGAAAAAGTATGGGCTTATGAATGAAAAAAATTGCATATTGATTAATTAATTTTGTATTTAAGTAATTTATTTGTTGTTCGAAATTGTTTTGAGAAATTTTGTTTATTTTTTTAACAGATTGAGTATTGAATATGGATAATCAATTTTTCGTATGCGTTTATTTCGATGGAATCATCTTAACAACAACTGTTGGATGCATATTTGAATGTCGACAACAAATAGCAATGAGATTTAATAGAAATGTCTCGTTGGATGATATGAAGGGAAGGATTAATGCAAAAATTGTTAGATGTTGTGGGAGAAGGATATCAAAACTTTTCTACAAGTTTTCAGTTTTGACAGATCCTATCAAATTCACCAAAATGAAACTTGTAGACGACGAAGACGTGGAGACAATGATAGCTCTTTACTGTGGGAATGGGAATGACAAAAATGCACTGATTCACTTATTTGCTGAGTTAGCCGGTATGGAGCAAAATGAAGATCTCACTGCATATGGTGAAGAACATGCAGCTCAAGAACCGTGTGTGGTGGCTCCAATATCGTATGTTGATAGTGAATCGACTATACGTAGGATCGATATCGATCTTAATGTTACACATGATATTGATGTGGTTGGTGATGATGGATACGATAGTAGTGATCCTTGTGATGAAAAGGTCAATAGTGATAGTGATCCCGATGTGGACGATGTTTCCGATGATATTGACGATGAAGACGTGAATGACGATGGAAACATTAACGCATCTTCAGTGGGGAACCAGATGCGACGTATTGTGATACACAATAACCATGTGCCACACATGTCGCTCATAGACCCCGACGTGGCGCATGTAGCTGAGTTCCCGGAGTACCCTGAAATACTTCCTGCTCACCGGCTGGCCGTAAATTCTGAGCATGAGGAGTTATTGGTTGGCCAGAGATTCGAAAGTAAAGAAGAGTGTGTATTTTCTATTAAGCGGTATAGCATGAATATATCAGTGGATTACAAAGTTGCAGTGTCTAAACCGACATTATATATTGGAGAGTGTTGGAAGTCGGCGGAAGGCTGCAATTGGCATGTGCGAGCTGCATTTATTCAAAAATCGCAGATGTGGGAGATACGCAAATTTGTTGGGCCTCACACATGCACATCAACACGTATGACTGAAGACCATGGAAAACTTGATTATAAAACTATCTGTACGTTTATCATGCCAATGGTGAAGGCCATGCCGACTATTAAAGTTTCGATACTGATTGCCGAAATGCAGGCACGGTTTCAGTATCGAGTATCATATCGAAAGGCGTGGATAGCTAAACAAATGGTAATGGAGTAATTGTATGGGGATTTCGATGCATCATATAACGAGCTATAGGGATAGATAGCCGCTATGCGAGAGTACGTACCGGGAACTGTCATTGAGTTACAGACACGACCTTATTACGGCCCGGATGACCAAATACAGCTAGGAAAAAGAATTTTTCATCTGATGTTCTGGACGTTTGATCCATGTATGCGCGCATTTTCCCACTGCAAACTATTTGTGCAAGTAGATAGGACCTGGCTATATGGAAAATGTACATAGATCTTACTTCTTGCGGTTGCTCAAGACGGGAACAGGAACGTGCTCCCGATAGCATTTGCCATCGTAGATAAGGAGAACATGGAATCGTGGAAATTCTTCCTTACCAACCTGCGGAGGTATGTTATTAGCAACGATAATATTTGCATCATCTCTGATAGAGGGAAAGGATTAATTGCCCCTATTAGGCGTTCCAGTGTACCATAGAGATCTGTTTACTGTATCCGGCACATCGCGACTAACTTTCATCGAGATTATAAGAATGCAGACTAGAAGAGACAAGTTGTGAAAATGGGTAAATGATTACCTTATCTTTTCAACATATGTTTTAATGCTTTAGGCCAATACTGTAACTTATCTTTCCTTATACATATACAGCGCACGAGCTGGAGCCACATATTTTTCGCCAAAGAATGACTCGACTTGAGAGTGACATGGAGGATCAAACGAATACATCTTTTCGACAATGATTGGGTACTATGGAGCCGTGGCAATGGGCTCAACGTTTTGACGAAGGCTTTCGTTATAGTCAAATGACCACAAACTTAGTGGAGGGGGTCAACGCTGTGTTGTTGAAAACACGACATCTTCCGATTTCATTTGTCTTTTCTGCTACATTCTACAAGTTGGCTACCTTGATGCCAAGAATGGGTCAGTAACAAGTTAACCAAATAGAGGCGGGACACGTGTTTGTCGAAGATGTCAGCGATGCAATGGTTGCAAACTGTCAGATAGCGATGTCGATGAATGTAGAAATCTATTCACGACGCCATGAAACATTTCGTGTTCAGAGACCATCGGTCGTCTACCCGGTATACCACCTAGGTCCTATGGAGTTGATCTCCGTAACAGACGGTGTGATTGCAAGAGGTTCCAAACACTTCATTATCCATGTGCGCATGTCATGGAAACGTGTGCTAAGGTGAACCTTAATGTTGAACAATTTGTCGATGATGTGTACACACTCGAGCGCACGTTACGTGTCTGGAAAAGTGAGTTCCCCGTCCTACCTGACTTGTCTACGTGGGAGGTGCCTTCGACAACTTTCGAGCTTATCCCAGATAGAGGGCTATACAAGAATTCGAGAGGTCGTCCACAATCATCCAGAATTCGTAATGAGATGGACATTAGGCAGACGATAATTGGTGAGTTAGTGCACCACAATTGAGAATGAATGTAGGCAGACGATGGTATAACGACCACAATTTCTAGTCTACGATATGGCATCCAAATAAACTGCACGATTAATATCATGGTTAAAATTTCACACGGTTTGAGTAAGATATATAAAGTAATTACATGTCGTGAATATTGGAATAGCTTACCCCTTCTCCGACATGTTGTTCAATCAACAAATGATATATCGGGACAATGTACGACCTTCCGATACCCGGATAAATACTCCATCTACGAAAATAAATTTAAAATAAATATAGTATCGTTAAAATAGTATCATTATAAAGAAACTATCAATTAATAACAAGTCAAATTTTATCACCTGTTAACTAGTGGATATACGTATGGTTGATGACTAACCGATGCCAAGAATAACATCCTATAAAGAGCCCATAACTACAACAATATAAGGCATCTGCCTATGTCTACGGCATGAGGCTTTGTCGTCCGACAAAGCTCACGATACAATATAGCCAGAACTGCGGAGCCCCAACTAAACGAACGAACATTATGCAAATCAGTTAATAGAAGTAAATACATGAGATGAACCCTGTTGTTGTTCGCATCAGGCATCAATACACCCCCTATAATATGCATAATGTACGCTTGAGCTGCGCACATCAACTCTTCTTCAGTGGCATTATCTGATAAATGCTCAAAATTTGCTTTCAGTCATGTAAATTTCAAACTCGAAATATTAGACTCATCATCGCCGGGCGAAGCTTCTAGTAGGCTATAACAAAGTGTAGCCGGCTCAGCTATCGCACTTACGCCCGTTACCGCACTCCCGTCGATTGGGAGCCTAAGTTGCAGTGCAACATGCTCCAGAGTGACAGTGCACTCCCCACACGGCAAATGAAAAGTGTGGGTCTCCGGGCGCCAACACTCGATCAATGCGGATATTAAATCGTACCGCAAATTAAATGTCTGGATCAATGCTGCTGACCTGAATCCAGCTAGCTCCAAGTACAACATCAGTCGTGCATCCGAGGAATATCCTAAACCATTCATCTGACCCCTTAATACGCGGTAAGATTCTTGACAATGTTAAATTGCAGAAAAAAGTTATAATAACATAATTTATTTCCGTAAATTACATAGATCTTTTTTTAATGGAACCTGTGAGTAACAAATAACAATATATTACCACATTATTAACTGTGTCAGCTACATGAGGATCTTCCTTAATCAATGAAACCGTTGCCATGCCTGCAATTTCAAAATAAATTTCAGTTATTAATTTCAACGTTTGATAGATTTTAAATATTTATCAAAATAACTAAATTTTATATATTGCTTTTAATTACAAAAAAAATACCAAACCGTTTTTCGGACAGCATATTTTTTTGCCATACTACATTAAAAATAACAAATATACCCAATTCAAATACAAATATATTTTGGAATTTATTTTATTTTCAAATTTTATTTTTTAAAATATACTATTTTCGTATTTTATTTTTTATATTATTTTAGTACATAATGTTTCAAATGTATTATTTTAGTGTTTTTTTATATTAATTTAGTAAAAAACTCTGATTTTGGCCGTTTGTTTTTTTAATTTTATTTTCAAATTTTATTTTTTAAAATATACTATTTTCGTATTTTATTTTTTTATATTATTTTAGTACATAATGTTTCATATGTATTATTTTAGTGTTTTTTTTTATATTAACTTAGTAAAAAACTCTGATTTTGGCCGTTTGTTTTTTTATTTTATTTTAGGATTTTATTTTTTAAAATATACTATTTTCGTATTTTATTTTTTTATATTATTTTAGTACATAATGTTTCATATGTATCATTTTAGTTTTTTTTTATATTAATTTAGTAAAAAACTTTGATTTTGGCCCTTTGTTTTTATTATTTATTCTATTTTCAGATTTTATTTTTTATATCCTATTTTCGTATTTTATTTTTATATTATTTTAGTATATAATGTTTTAAATGTATTATTTTAGTATTTTTTATATTAATTTAGTTTTACAAAACTCTGGTTTTGGCCATTTGTTCTTATTTTTTTATTTTCGTATTTTATTTTTTAAAAATAAACTATTTTCGTATTTTATTTTTATATTATTTTAGTAAAAAATCCACCAGCACTACTTTCCCCCCAAAAAGCTATTATTTTTGTGTTTTATTTTTTTCCGTATTTTATTTTTTCATTAACCTATTATTTTAAAAAAAATTATACTATTTTTCTAAAAAAACCTCATCACATAAAAAATAAAAAAAAATATAATCAAAATATATCATGCCAAATAAAATTAATAAAAAAATATATCTAATTAACCTAAAACACACTTACCAAATAAATTAAATAAAATAATAATAAAATATTTTTTATACATAACATAGATAAGATATTTTACTTCAATAAAAATTAAAAATAAATTATGAATATATTTAAAAAAATAAAATAAATACAAACATACCTTAATATCTCTTTTTAATCAAATTATACCTTGCAAAAAAATAAATTTAAAAATTAAATCAAAATTAATCAACAACAATAATAATAACAATTAATATAAATAATTTATTTCCTTAAATTAACAACTAAAAATTATTTCCTTAAAAAAATTACTTTTTTTTCTTCCCTCTCTCTTCTTCTCCTTCTCTTTCTCTTTCTCTTTTTTTTTTCTTCCCTCACCAATGCCGCCTCCTCCTCCTCCTCCTCCTTCTTCTTCTTCTTCTTCTTCTTCTTCTTCTTCTCTTCTCCTCCTCTTCTCCTTTCCCCTTTCTTCTCTTTCACTCACGCACAGAAACAAATTGGGGACCATTATAAGGGCCCCAAGGACATAAGAAAACAAAACAAGAGGGCAGTGAGGAGTCCCATCGGTGCAGGGTGTCGCCCCTGCCAGACCAATGACCAGTGCCACCCCTGGCAGTATCACAACCGGTGCCGCCTATGGGGTACCCTCAACCGGTGCCGCCTATAGGGTACCCTCAACCCTTATTTTATTATTATTTTTTTCGACCTGTTGTTTTTTTTTTTACCTGCAAATGTATCAGAAATGGCATAAATTTGAGGGTGGTGCCGCCTATGCACCACCCTCCATTACTTGGAATGACCTATTTTCGTATATAATTTTCAAGGCATCCTATTTTGGTTTTTTTTTTAGTATTATTATAGTAAAAATCCCCCGCATCTTTATTATATTAATAGCATAAATGAAAATGACTATCAAAATTTCTGACTAAATTCAATTTGCTCGATAAAGTAATTCCTAATTGAATAATAAAATATCCTTTCAACTTAAATAAGATGTCAATATACACACACAATTAAACGGCGTATTGAATTATAACCACATATTCCTCTAAAATAGTTATGTAAAATGATCTTCAAGAATAGACATAATAGCAAAAATCTTCTAGTCATCAAACTCCACTTTTAATTGTATTGAAAATTTTTAATTCCATCCTTACTTAGCTTAATCTTACAACATTTACTAGCAATTTCAAGGTCTAAGCAGATTTGGTTAAAAGCATTTTATCAATTTTCCTTGTAAGTTACAATTAGCATTGAAGCTGACAAGTAACACCTTTCGAATTAGTTAACTCAATACTCCCCCTAAATCCATACAATTAAACCATGATTTCAACCATTAATATGAAGAAATATACACATTAACAATTAAATACGAGGCATAAACTTTATCATATTAAAAATAAATCGAAAGCAAAGCAAAACAAAACTTCACCCACATCATCAATCAACCCTACACTGCACCTTCGTCCTCCCCTTTTCTATTCAAAAAAGGTGCCAAGGCAGTGACTTGTCGAGTAGCCTGAGAAGGTCTGGCAGATGTTGATTAAGTTGCGATTGAGTTTGTGTCCCTCTCTTCCATCAACTCATACTTTATAGTTTCATAAACTTGATCCTTGTCAACAATTTTATAAAAATAAGAGGGGGAATTAACAATGCTAGCCTTGTGTTTTGGGTCTTTACATAATACCCAAATCAAAAGGAGCAAAAATAACAACATTACGTAGAAAGATGGTCATATTTTCAGTGATCACGTTCCTTTAGTTGTTAAGTAGCTAGCTAATTTCTTGTAACAATGACCTGGAGAGCAATATAGGTTGATAGGATCATTGGATATATATGTTAATTCAAATTCAATTGGGTATCATTGTGCGTAATTGTCTATTTTCTCACTAATAATATCCCTAAAAAAAGTTGACTACTAAGTCACCTTAAAAAAGGAGTCAACTGTTGGTTTATCTTCCCCCCCAAAAAAAAAAAAAGGAAACTGTGGTGGCATTTGTAGCACACCATCCTCCATAATTCCCTCCCATTTTCTCATATTGAATTCAAAACCTTTACAACTTTTTCCCACCTTCCAAACACTTTCTTTTAAGCAAAAATCTCGATGGCATTAAAGCACTGTTTTCTTTTATGTGTGAACACTTGCATAATTGGTACAACCACAACAAATTTTAATATCAAAAAGATTTTTTTATTTTGCTCTTTAAAATGAGCCAATGGTCCCTAATTCTTGACTTGTTCTAACCAAAATTCCTTTTCTGTTTTGCTGCCAAATGGTTCGGTTTAATCATGATACTAACACATTTTATTATTGTCTAAACTTGACCTGATTTGAAATATGAGTCTAAAATTTAGCTTAAGTCTGTTCATATTTATAAATGACTAATTCAAACTCATTTTAGGTCCAACCATATTTTTATTTTTTTAAAAAATATATATTATATTATTTTTATTTAAAAATTATATATGTTTTTCATTTATTAAAAAAATAAACAATTAACATTTTTTTAAATGTTTACATTATAGATTACATAATATATTATATTATATACCAATAAAATGGATCGGGCTTGTGTCTCGAATGTTTGAACCTGAGCTTAATTCATATTTTAACGGGTTCAATTTTTTTTTGTCTAAGTCCATTTTTAAGTTTAATATTTCTACCCAAACCCTCCTAAAGTTTAAATAAGCTTTTGGACTTAAATGAGTAACTCAACCTATGAATAGGCTTAGTTACATGTTTTTTTTTAATGCATTTTTATTAAAATTGTCCACATTGGGACTTTATTAAAATTGTAGTCAGAGTTCAAAATAAGATATATTAAATTTTTTTATTCATAATACTCAAATTCGAGATGATAAAATTATTTGAGATTTATGATAATGGGAGTGTTGATTGTGGATGTGGTAAGAAAGATGGAATGTGATAGTGTAGATCGAGAATAGAGAAAAAGAAAAAGAAATGTGCAGATTAAGATGAATTCTCGTGGGAGACTAGTGATACTCTAATACCATCAATAATGCTTACTTTAGACACATAATACGCTAGATATTTATTTGGAGGTGCTAATGTGTTTGATTACTTGACGGACTCCTCCATTTTGCTTTCTGCATTTTATATCAAGCAAATCCAACATATTACTTTGGCAAGAAAATTACACCAGTATATATTATAGCAAGGAAAAAAAAAATTGCGTCAATCGCGTAGGTCTCGTCTTCTAAAATCATTGGGTTCCTATTGCATAAAGTTTTATTTTCTTGGGGGGCAATGCCTCAACGGCAAACAAAAGAGGGACCGAAAAAAAAATTCATACACAGTGTTAAAGAACAAAATTCGAGTATAGAAAAATTTCATGCACTTTGTGCCTCTAAGAAAGCATTAAAATCGTCCCTAGCTTTACGCAAACGAGGCGTAATGCAAGAAGCCGGTGACGCAGGGTACGATGTTGGGGATGACGTCGAAAACCTAACATGCCGAGATGATGATTCATGGGATTTCCTGCCTCCTGTTGTTGTTGATCTTGTTTGATTTGAACCATTCTTCAATACCCCTTTTACATCTTTATTATCGAACACAAAAGCAGTTGAAACCGGTAAATGTGCATCGTTCCCAAGGTTATTGATCAACTCCAATGGAAGATCAAAGTATAGATCACCAACATCATGGTCTGGTATTATTGTTGATGAAGCCCATGATCCACATTCAAACTTTTCAAGGGAAACTGTTCTGGATATCACATTCACATTATTCTCCTTCACCCTAGGTTCTCTTTTTCTTGGCCTCACTTGCTTTGCCTTGGTAAATCCTGGTAGCAACAAGCAAAGGGCACCGCATTTGAAGTCAACTTCATTACTACCATCCATTTCCTCATTGTTAACATTGGGTTTGGAGATTAAACCTCCATGCCTATGATGCTTGTACATCCATAGATCATCAAGTTCATCCGGTGGTCCATATGTTCTTCCATCTCCACATGACTTGCTTCTCCAAAACGTCGTGTTTTGAAGTGATGGGTTCCTATTGACCAACTTGTCAACCTGTTGAGGCAACGCTTGGCTTTCGTTTTTCAAGTTCTTCCTCGAGCCGAATCGAGGGGAAGAAGTAGCTGAGTTTGGAAGGCTGCAACTTAAGAACTTGTGCTTTGCGGGGAGCAAAGGAGGTGGAAGAGGGTAATCAGTTTCAGCTTGAGGTGGTAACATCATGTTGAAACTTATTTCTCCCATGGATGATTCTCGTAATGAAATTGGATCAACGGATATTTGTTTTTCCCTTTGCAGGCTATTCTTCTTGTCTAGGATCTTAGGCACTTGAATAGCAAAGTCAAGCTCATGAAGGTCCTTGTAAATTTCATCGAGTTCTCGAGAAATTTTGTTGGTGGTGGGAACTATTTTCGAAGTAGAAAGTGCCATGGAATTGAAAAGAAACAAAACTGTGAGGATGAAATGAAACGATGAGATCGTCTAACAGCCAGGACCATATATTGGTAGAGCAGCTCTGTAAGTGATTTGCATGTCGCATGATTAAAGGCTGATCATCATTACAAAATTCATTTATCTTTACAATAATTAACAGTTGATGCGTGCCACAACCACTCTAACACCACTCGCTTTGTTAACTTTGTCAAAATACAAAAATAATTAAAAATTTATATTTGTGCTTCTAAATGCTTGCACGTTCATTTTCTCTCAAACTACACAATCTTAAATCATTTTTAAAACAGATCAAACCATTTGGTTTTTGTTCGGTTTGTTTTCATTGTTTGAAATTGACTCTTGGAATCATGTTTATTATAATTATAAATATTTTATTTAATTTTTGTTTTAAAAATAAATATATTAACATCAATATTACCTTCAACAGTCTACAAATTTTTTAAAAATAAATAAAAATTTCCCTAATTCTTCTTAATTTAATATTGAGTAAATTGATATCTCTAAACAATCATACTATTTTAATCATTATTAACTTCCAAAATAAATAACTAAAAACATGTTAAATGTCTCTTTTAAGCTGTTAATAGTCTGTTAGTCTGGTTGAGTTTGTTGTAAGTTTGTTATGAGTTGTTGTGGCTGTTACAACTGTTATTAATCAGTTGCACGGTCATTATGGTGAGGTGTGTGCTGCTACAGTCTGCCATAAACAGCTAGGAGCTATAGTTTCCTCGTTAAGTTGATTAAATAGAGTTTTATCTCCACAATATTTGCTTTGCTAGCTTTTCATTTTTATTTTTTTAAAAAAATTAAACTCAAATGTTTACCCATTTTATCAATTTGGTCTTGATTTAATAAATTTTTCTTGCAATATCTAAATATTTTGTCAATTTAATCTTGATTTAATAAATTTAGCCCGCAACATTTACATAAAATATTTAAACATTGAGAGATAAAATTTTTATCAAATTAATTAAAATTATGTACAATTAACAGAAAATAACAATATTAAAAAGGGTATTTTACCAAATAAATTAGATAATGACTGAATTCAATCCAACTATGGACAAATCTATAGAATAAAGTAGAAGTGAGAACTTTTTGGCCCAATTCATATAATTGCCTTGGGCTTCTTGGGCCGCTCCTGTCTTCAACCAAACACATAATAGGTGTGTTGCAACTTGCAATACAAAAGAAGAGAGAATTTATATTCATTTTCCTTTTTGTTTCATTTATGCATGTATGGTTAGGATTATGGAAAAAGAGAGCCTTTATCCCAAAGTTTCCATTTTCCTCCAATGACGTCAATATAGTATATGTTCATCCTAAAATTCTCCCAGCCCTGAGATGTGAATGTTCCCAAGGAATATTTGTTTGTAGGGTAAGCAGATGTAGAATTCTAAGGAATCAATTCCCTTTCCAAACAAGCTTGCTTCATATCCCCCAACGTAAATATCATGTTTTCTACATCTTTATTATTTTAATGGAGAGAAAAGCGTCAACTTGTCCAAAAGGTTGCTGCTCCAAACAGAAATGGCTAACAACATGGTAACATAACAATGAAGGAAAACCAACCCAAAGCCCTTTGCATAAGGCAATCCTCCAAATCCTAAAAACTATAGACTTGAACTACAAGACAATCAAATCTCTAATGCCAAGAATTCTCTTCTTCCACCCTTGTATTATCTCCTTTTCTTTCCCATCTTCCATCCCCCATTTATACCAGGATTCACAATCTCAATCCACATCACCCAAAAAAAACTTGAAACCAAAAACCAGTAAACTTGCAGAAAAATGGAGGGTTTTATTCCATGCCAAGAAGGGTCAGCAGAAATTGTGTTTTTCGACATAGAAACTACAGTACCCAACAGAACCGGACAAAGGTTCTGTGTATTGGAGTTTGGTGCCATTGTAGTATGTCCAAGGAACCTGGTTGAGCTAGAGAGTTATAGTACCTTGATAAAGCCCAAGGACTTGTCTGTTGTTGCATTGAGGTCCGGCAGGTCTGATGGGATAACTAGAGATGCTGTTGCAAACGCACCTGGATTTGAAGAAGTTGCTGACAAAATATTCAACCTTTTAAATGGTAGGGTTTGGGGGGGTCATAACATTCAGAGATTCGATTGTGTTCGTATTAAGGAGGCCTTTGCTGACATTGGTAGACCACCTCCTGTACCTGTTGGGATCATTGATTCTTTAGGTGTCCTCACTGAGAAGTTTGGCAAAAGAGCTGGTAACATGAAGGTAAAATACATTCATATATCCAAGCTTGAAATTCATGGAATTTTAAGACATGATCATAAACCTTTCAAATGTTCATGCAGATGGCAAGCTTAGCTACTTACTTTGGGCTTGGGCAACAAAAACACAGGAGCCTGGATGATGTTCGTATGAATTTAGAGGTTCTAAAACATTGTGCAACTGTGCTATTTTTGGTATGTTCTCAAACATTACTGAATTTCAATTCAACACCCAGTTTTGAAAGAAGAAATGTTTAAAGGGTTTTGAGTTTGTATAGGAATCAAGCCTCCCAAGCATATTGAATGGGAGTTGGCACAGTCCCTCAAAAATAACGACAAGAAGTAGAAGCAGTGCAGGGAAATTGACATGCAAGGAAGAAACCAGCAGAAAATCACCAACTTATCAAAGAACAGTTCCCTACACAAGGGAAAGTTTGGGAAAGGTTTGTATGTGTCAATAATTACTATGAAACATGGTTTCTTAATTTTGATTATGACAAAGAGAAGTGAATTTTAATGAAACAGATGACAGAAAGAGTGAAGAATCTATTGTGTAAAGCACAAGGAAGCCAGCCTATCAACAACTTGCTCAAGCATTCTCATTCAGTGCTCAGATGAATCAAAATTTCACATTATTGCTGATCTGGAAGAACAAAGATTAAATGATGATATCCCTTCCATCTTCAATGAGGGAATATTAGCATGAAGCATAAAAGGGTCTTTCCCTAGCTTACTGATTTCATGAATTTATCTCATAATTCAATATGAGAATTTGGGGGACACCCTTTTTTGTGGGTTATTCATTTATTATTTGTAACATTCATTTCAATTAATCAATTGAATTCAGATTTAAATTGTTAATTTTTTAAAATCAAGTTGAGTTTTATTAAATGAATTTTTTGAATTCAATTTACACGTTTAAACCAGGCCATATATACCATAAACTATCCCTCTCTTACTTTTTTTATCTAAGCCAAATCAATAAATCAGATTGAAAAGTTACCCCGTTAGGGAAAAACTAGCAGAGAAACAAACTTTTACGGAAAGGAAAAGGTGTAATGATGAATTTCGCTCTTTAACATTTACATCTTTTGTCAATTTAGCCCTTATTCCCTGTTTGAACTAAATTTGACTCTCAATCATTTTAAAGAGTCTAATTTGACTATCAATTTTTTAAGAAGAGTTGTATTGTTGTTTTTCTAATGGAAATACTGACTAAAGTTTAAATTTTTAAATATGTTAGCTTGCATGGTAATGCACGTGTACTTCATGCTAATTTTTTGAATTTTTATGAACTATTTATATATTATTTATTTATTTTTTAAGATTTTATAATTTTTAATTTATTTGTTGACGTGTCATATAAGACAAATAATAACATGTCAATATAAAGTACATGTAGATTGCCACGTGGGTTGTCACACCAACATTGTAAAAAATTTAATGTTTTAGATAGCATTTTCATTTTAAAAAAAAGTAATTTGACTCATTTTGAAAGGTTAAATGCCAAATTCAGCTAAAAAATAATAAGAGCCAAATTTATATAAAAAAATGTAAATGTTGAGAGCTAAACTTATTATTATGCCAAGGAAAAACAATGATAAAGTTTTTAGGGTTGATATATTATTTGATACCTGTGTCTATTTTCAATATTCAATTTGATACCTGAATATTTTTTTTCCTCAATTTGGTATCTAAGTTTGGCTTCAAAGTGCACTTTGGTACCTGAAGGTTTTTGAATTTGATACTTGAGGGTTTTTTTTTATTATTATTATCTCAATTAAGTGATTGAGTTTGATTTTAATGATCAATTTGATTCATGAACTTTTTTGTGTTCCAATTAAGTACATCAAACATTCATGAACTTTCCTTAATTAAAGCATGCACATCAAACATTCATTAGTCAAATTTAGCTTATTAATAACTTGCTCAAGCATTCTAGTGCTTAGATGAATCAAAAGACAAAAGGCTAAAACTTACATTGTTGTTGATATGAAAGAACAAAAATTAGAGGACGATTATCCATTCTAACTTCAAGGTGAGAATATAGCATGAAGAATAAAAGGGTCTTTCCCTAGCTTATTGACTTGATTAATTTATCTCATAATTTAATATGAAAATTTAGGAGACACCTTTTTTTTGTGGATTATTCATTTATTATTTGTAACATTCGTTTGGATTAATCAATTGAATTCAAATTTAAATTGTTAATGTTGGCGTCCCCACATGGTCTATTTGATAGAGACCAAACTTGATAGCAGAAGAATGGAGCGAGTTAGGCAAAAATGTGATTATCACAATGGGATTGATGTCCCGACAGAGGGTACGAGAGGAGGGTTGAGTTTAGGATGGATGGAAGGAAGCAAAATTAGTTTAAAAAGTTTTTCGAAAAATCACATTAATGTGGGGGTGGAAGATAAGACCATTGGAAGGCAATGCAGATTTACAGGTTTTTATGGGTCTCCTGATACTTGATTTAAGGAATCAACTTAGAATCTATTAAAGTCATTACCGCAGAATTTGAGGCACCCATAGATAGTAGGTGGGGATTTTAATGAAATATTATATTCTTTTGAGAAGAAAGAAGGCGTGGTAAGAGATGAGAAATGAATGAGAGCATTCAGGGAAGTGTTGGATCAATGTTAATAAGAGGATGTAGGGTTTACCGGTCCTTGGTATACCTGGGAGAGGGGTAACTTCGAGAACAACAATATAAGGGAAAGGCTTAATCGCTTTGTGGCAGATATGGAATGGTGGGAGGTATTTCCTAAGTACAGGGTCAAACATTTGGGACACTCTATTTCGGATCACTGTCCTTGTTATTGGAAATAGACTTGATAATCAGAGATCTCAAGTGCATTATTTTTTATTTGAACAGTAATGGTTACTAGATGAATTGTGTGAAAAGGAGATAAGAGAGCTATAGGAGGGGTGTAATTTGAGTGTTCCAAAGCGTCTTGAGATGGAGGAAAAAGGCTTAATGAAGTGGGCAAGTAAATTGAGCAGGATGAAAGTTGGAAAGATAAAAGACCTTGAGGAAAGAATGGAAAAGCTTAGGGAAGAGGAACGAACAAACACTATTCTTGGTGCTCTTATTGACACAAAATTAGAACTTAATTTGGAAATTGAAAAGACAAAATTATATTGGGAACAAAGGGCAAAGGTGAATTGGATAAAAAATGGAGATCAAAATACAAATTTTTTTTACAGGTTTGCCTCACAGAAACGAAAAAAAATAATTTAAAGGAACTTGAAAGAGAGGATGATAAACATGCAACCAATATGGAGGAAATGGTTGGAATAACAAAGGAATATTTCACAGATCTTTTCACATCAGTTGGGAAGGGAGAATTAATATGGGGCCTTGAAGGAGTTGAAAAGTGCATAACAAAGAACTTGAATAAGATGCTAACGACAAACTATTCTACGGAGGAAATCATATCAGCATTAAAGGAGATGACCCCGATGAAGGCGGCAAGGGAGGATAGGTTCCCTGCTCTATTTTTTCACAAATTTTGGCATATCATAGGTAAAAAAGTGAGGGAGTTTTGTCTTAACATTCTCAACGCAGGAAAGCCTCTGGAAGAGATTAACTTTACACTCATTGTGCTAATTCCGAAAACTTCCAAACCAGGTAATTTAAGAGACTTTCGACCAATTAGGCTTTGTTCTATTTTATACAAAACCATCTCAAAAATAGTGGCTAATTGTTTTCAAAGAGTGCTTGATGTCTGCATTGATAAAGCATAAAGTGCGTTTGTACCAGGTAGAATGATTACCGATAATGTACTCTTTGCTTATGAGATTCTACATGTAACAGCCCGATTTAGACCCTAATCAGAATGGTAGTTTCAAGACCACGAATTTGAGTCAGAAAAATATTTAAAAATTATTTTCTGTGTTTATTTTGTGTGAATTTATGTCTGTGAACTTTTCATGATTTAATTTTGTCGTTTAGGTGTCCGATTTAATAAAAGGACTTAATCGCGTAAAATAAAAATTTGGTGGTTTTTTCTAAAAAGGGCCGAATTGCATTTGGCTTTATAAATGGAAGCCTTTATGTTGCAATTATCCCATTGAATGAATAAGTGGACGGTAATGGCCAAGGAAACAATGATTTTATATTATATTATAAAGGTTAAAAAGGTAATTTAGTTAATAAACATATAATAACTAAAATTAAGTTAACATATTCATATTATTTCTTTTGTTTTTACACTGAAACTAAACAAAAAAAAAAAAAAAGAAACAACAAAAGCTAGGGTTCGGCATTTTGTAAAGCTCAATCAAGGTAAGTTTTAGCTCGATTTTTGATAATTTCTACGTTTTTGAGATCGTTGCTTCGAGTACTACAAAACCCATGCTTGAATTTTTGATTTTGATGAATATTTTGAGTTGTGCCATTGTTGAGAGCTTGTGTTTTTTGTTGTTTGATGATGAAATATGAAAGATATGTTTTAGATTAACATGTTTTGTATTGGAGTTTTTGATGATTTTGAGTAATTAGGACTAAATTGCAAAAATAATAATTTGAGGGAATAAAATGTGAAATAAATGAAATATATGGACTTGTATGAACACTAGGAACATTCGTCCTAACATGGGTATTTTGAGATATTGCATATTTTGTGTTTTGTACAATAGGGACTAAATTGTAAAAATTATAAATATCAGGGGGAAAATGGTTATTTTCCCATTTATGTGTTTTTGGACTAAATTGAATGAAAATATGTTTGAATGAGCTTAATTTGAATATGTTTAGATCAAGAACCAAAGAAATCGGATTTGGATCGAGGAAAAACGAAAGTTGTCGACTAGCAGCTCTGTCTCGTTTTATAACATCCGAGGTAAGTTTTTAAGCAAATATATGTGTCTAATTATAGTTAAATGCTAAGTATATATGCTGGTATGCAAAATATGAATTTATATATGCTATTTCTGATTGTGTATAAGCTTGGTAACCATGTTTGAGCATTCGTTTCGACCGAGTTACGACGTCCGAAATCCTCGTATGAACCTTAGGAATAGCTAGGATACATATGTCACGACTAGGACGTTGGCATTGTATGATCTGTGTGATTATCCGAGTGTCCTATCCAATTCCGAATGGTTCATCCGGCAAAGGTAATTGTGATCAGATGTGAAAAATGAGCTAAAAGGGCCAAGTATGATTTAGCTTGTTAGCTACCAGTAATAAGGTAAGTATGTGACTATGTGACTTGTATGATGATATAAGTTATATGTGATACAAATAATAAACATACATGATTTAAATAAGTGTATTCGGTTTTGAACAAATGGTATGAATAATATGGATTTGATTCTTGGATATGCATTTATATGTGACTATGTATATTCGGCCATGAAAGTAGTTTATGTACATGATATTATAATCAGATTCTTGAGCTTATGTAAATATGTATATGTGTGTTTGATTATATAATGACATTTTAGCTTAGGAAGTCGATTGACACTTGATTAATATGATTATGTGAGCATTCGACCAAGGTAGAATTGTGCATGAAAATGTATTATTTATCTCATTTGTAGGTTTGAGATTAAGCTTGGTAATGATCATGTAATTCAGTTAGCTTAAAGTGAGTTGATAATACCTTGGGATTGTTTATTTGCTTATGACTTACTAAGTTATAATAGCTTACTGTGTGTATATTTGTTTCTGATTTATAGATTTTGGATTCAAGTTACAAGCTCGGAGATCATCAACAAAGTCAATCACAGTATCAACCGTCTTCAGTATTTAAATAATCAAACTTGAATTATGGCACGTATAGGCTGTAATGTGTTTTGAAATGTTGTATTTTGGTTATGTGTAACTAAAGCCATGCGAAGATGGCTTTATTTCTAGGTTTGGTTTTGATTATATTTGTTTATGGTTTAATCTATTTGGTGATGATGCTATGTGTTATGAATGAATGACATAGGTGATATATGAATTATGATTTGGAAATGGTTGAGTAGTGACATATGTTTGAGTATGGAAATTGATTAATGACTTGGGATGGGATATGAATATTTTGGCCGTAATATATATACATTTATTCTTAGGTGTGTTTGGTTGTTTTAAATGTGATTTGTATTAAAATAAAGTATGTATGAAAATTCGGCTGACATGCTATTAAAGTATTAAAATGTGGTATAGTACTAATGTTTATTTGGTTATAATCAAACATGAGATGAGTTTATTTGGTATGATTAATACACAACATGTATGAGATGTGTTTTGTATAGGTTTTAAAGAATAGCCGACTATGTTTCAGGATGGTTAGGATTAATGGTAGGATGTATGTGTTATTTGCTATGTTTGGTACTTGGAAATAATAAACTAGTTTCAGCTTAGTACCGAAACAAACATCCTAGGCATGCATGTATTTGGATGGGTTTTATTTGTCTAAATTTGGTTGTAATGGTACATAAAGTATGGATCAAATAATGATAATTTGTATATGTTATTAGATTTTATTAAGTTATATTACATTATGATTAGGCAAATGTAATTAAATAGGCAAATTTTTAATAAGTTGTATTCGGTCATGGCTTGTTAAATGTTGTCATTATTATATTATATAATATGAATAATGATTTGAATGTTTGAAGTGCTCAGATTTGTAAAATGATTAAGTCAAATTGTAAGTGAGTAATTGTTAAATTAAACTTGCATTTTGCTAATGCACTGATTAATAACCAAATGAATAGCAACTTGTGCAATGGTAAATCGTGAAATAGTATGTGTTTTGATGTGAAATATAAGTGTCCAACTTGTTATTAAATGAATGCCGAATATGTTATGATTTTATTGGAATGATTAAATGTAACAAATTTTATATATTTCATTGTGTATAGAATACTGTATGCGCTTAAAGTGTAATAAAGTTTAAATGTCTGCATATTTTTATAAGTTAAATTAAAAATATATTCTATTATGTGTTATTAGTATTGCAACAACTATTAATGTTAAATAATTGTTCTTAAAAGTTTATGCAAGTGTACTCATGTGAAAGTTTGGATTTATGTTTTGATTGGTGATACCTCGTAACCCTAATTCGGTGATGGATACGGGTTAGGGGTGTTACACTGCATAACTCAAGCAAAAGAGAGTGGGAAAAATAGGCTCATTTGAGCTTAAACTCGATATAAGCAAAGCAAATGACATAGTGGAATGGGGGTTTTTACAAGAGATGATGGTAAGAATGTGCTTTGATGTAAGATGGATTAATTTCATAATGAGATGTATAAATTTTATTTCTGATTCAATTCGTTTAAATGGAGAAAGAGGAAAGAAATTTAAACCGACTAGAGGACTAAGATAAGGCGACCCTCTTAGCCTTTATTTATTTTAATATGTGTGGATCAGCTCTCAGCGTTAATGGGAATGGCTAGAAAGGAAAGAAAAATAAAAAGAGTGAAGGTAAGTATAAGGGGCCCGTAGATTACCCACATGCTTTTTGCAAATGATTGCATTTTGTTCAGAGAGGCTACAACGCGAGGGATAAATGAGTTGAAAGACATTTTGAAGAACTACAAGTGCATGTTAGGGCAGAAGGTTAATTTGGATAAATCCACTTTATTTTTTAGTTCTAATAGTTTGAGACAAGATAGAGATTTGATTTCGTGAACTTTGCAGGTAAGATGTTTGGAGGAACCAAAAAAGTATCTAGGTTTGTCAAATGTGGTCAAAAAATATAAAAGGAGGAGTTTTCAGGGTTTAAGGGATAGAATGGTAGAATGTGTCAATAATTGGTGCATTAAGGTGCTATCACAAGGTGGGAAAGATGTTTTTATTAAAAGTGTGTTACAAGCAATCCCAACCTATGCAATGTCATGTTTTCTTTTACCAAATTCTTTATGCCACAAAATGGAGCAGATTATTTGCAAGTTTTGATGGCAAAAATAGAAGGGGAAGTGGGGAATGCATTGGTGCAATTGGAGTAAGTTATGTGTGTTAAAAGTAGATGGTGGGATGGGTTTTTGTAGTTTGCCCAAGTTTAATGTGGCCCTTCTCGCAAAACATGGCTGGAAATTATTAGAGTATCCCGATTCATTACTTGCACTGACATTAAAGGCTAAATATTATCCTCATACAGATTTTATGTAAGCAGAGTTAGGAAACTTCCCTTCTTATACCTGGTGAAGCATTTGGGCAAAAGGAAAGTCTTGCAATATGGTATGACCTAGAGAGTTGGTAAATGTGATAACATCTCAGTTTGGCAGGATGCCTGGGTTCCTAAACTGGAAAACCAAAGAATTCAAGAGTCAGTTAGTGATTACAGTGGAACAAAAGTGACAAATTTCATTGATTTAAATTTAAGACAGTGTAAGGAGGAAGTAATTACCAGAGCTTTTAGTAATAAAAAGGCAGAGGCGATCATGGAGATTCCGTTGGTGAAACACCCGCAGAAGGACAGAAATGTCTGGAGTGGCGAACTTACGGGGGAATCTACAGTAAGGAGCAGCTACAAAAACTTATTGATGAAAAATACAAACCCGAAAATGGCTAACAATAACATCTCAGGTAGAGAATCTTACAACAACCTTTGGCATATAGATCTCCCAAATAAAATTAGAATTACAAATTGGCGAATATACAACAACTATATCCTGACATTTATAAATTTATACAATAAAAAAATTAGTAACTCAACGATGTGCCTAAGATGGAAGGAGGGTCCAGAGACTTTGGAGCATGCAATTAGGGACTGTCCTGCAATACAAGAGGTATGATCAGAACTCAACTTCAGGAAATAGGGAACAACACCAAATGATACTCCACAGGAATGGATAAGGGAACATCTTACCAAAATTAGTGGCCAACAGAAACAACTACTGTTTGCCACTATATGGGTAATGTGGATAGGACGAAATAGAGTTGCATGAAAAAATGCAACAATCAACCACATAAACTGTTTGTTTTATAAAAAAAATATTTAGAAGAATGGTTAGTTGTAAAAAAATAACTTACCAAGGAGGGTTGATAACAATGAACGTTGGACACCACCAGACCAAAGTATTGTAACACCCTTTAACCCCAAATCGTAACCGGAACAGGATTACGGAGCATTACCGAACCTATCAGACAATTTACATAAAATACCTATGTTCAACCAATCTAAACACATTTAAATATACTCAAAACTTGCTAAATTTACACATTTTATATATTATCCAATACTCAATTCTAATTACTTATCAAATATTATCAAATAAATCAAATTCATACTAAATTAGTCAAGTCCTATTATATACCATTACCAAAATTTAAATCTACTTATTTCACTTTTACATTCACCTTTCAAAATGACACACATAAGACACCCTAGGTACATGCCATTATCAACAATTAACACGCTTTACCTCGTTGAATTCGGGATCGGCCTGTGATGCTGATTCGACATTCTCACTTTAACTTAACCTGCGCACAGAAATAAACCGTACGCTAAGTATGGGTATACTCAGTGGTATTTCTATAATCCGAACACTTAATAAAATAAAATATAACAAACACTTAAAGTCATATAACAATCATAACTATTCAATTATTTAATTCATAGATAAATTTATTGTAAATTATTTCATTCTTGTCACTTACTAACCTATATAGCTTTCCACGATTTATTCACAAGTCATTAAACAATTATAATATTCACTTTTATCCAATCCAGAGCTACATAATTCATTTGTCTCAATCATACTTTAGTTCACTGTTTAATATCAATAAACTATATTCAACTATTCACTTTTCAATCAGTGTTCTGTACATATTCATTTCAATAACAGTCATTACCATTCATATCAAATCGACTTGCTATCCCAGATAGCTTTCACTGTATAATACGATTCGTGTATTTCAGTCCACATTTCAATTCTTCATTCAGTATCAATCTGATCACTGTTATATTTAATAACCCCTATTAACATGACTCGGACTCAGACGGATACACGGATCCAACCAAACACACTAGAATGGCATCCAGTGCCTCATCGGATAGTTCGAAGCAATATAACGACACCCAGTGTCTCATCGGCCTAGCCGAAGTAAAGTGGTACCCAGTACCTCATCGAATCTATCCGAAGAAATATAGTGACACCTAGTGTCTCATCGACTCGAGGTCGAAGTATCCTTGAACTCTTCCAATCCTATGGCATGCCAACTGTATCCGACCTAGCCCGATACTGTTAATAGGGTTTCGAATTCACTTTCCAGTTTCCAATCATTATACACTTCAACAATCACATTTATTCCCAATTCAATATAACTCATTTCACTTTTCAATAACAAATATTCAATTTCACAATAGTCACTTATTCATATTAATTTCATCACATACTAAATCAATTCATTTCAATTATAAAAAAAAACACAATACAAATAATTCACATCTTAATTATTTATCATAACATTTACCCAAAATTTAATTATCATAATTGCACAATATCACATTCACGCACATATATATATAATTCAATTCAATATTAATTCAATAAATTCATATCATACCAAATCAACCCTCTTCCATTATCAAACACAATAATTCTCACTTCAACATTCACTAAAGGCATTAAATAAAATATAACAATTAATAACTAGGTTTGGATTGTAGAAATACAAACCGTAATTTCCGAGCTAGCTCCCGTCGACTTTGCCTTTTTCCTTGCTTAGCTGAGATTGTTGAAACAACGCTAGCTACGGAAATTAATTAAATATTATCAATACACTACCATTAAATTTTAATTTCTATTCAACTTTTGTTTGAATTCCAATTTAGTCCCTAAACCGAGACTAACTTTTATTCTTCATATTTAACTCAATATTTTCATTCAATTTTCACCTTAGACTTATTTCAACTCTCTAATTTCACCATAGGACCATAATTTCAAAATTCTTTCAATTTAGTCCCTACCATTCAAAACTTATGTATTACTTTACAATTTAATCCTTATTTCACTTCTAACTTGAATTTCTATCAATTTAGACCTTAATTCATCATTTTATTCATCATTTTATTCATCATGAACAATATCTAGAAATCTAAAAATTTTCAAAATATCCTCTTAATTTCATCAAAACCTTGTTCGAAAGCTTCCAAAACATCAAAATTAAGTAAAAATGGCTAAATTGACTTACCAATTAAACTTTCAAATCTTGAAATCTCAATTTTCCCTTTTCTCCCTTTCTTTCTTTTCTTTTCTTTCCTTCCTTGCTCTCTGTTTCGTTTCATTTTGTTTCTTTTCTATCCTTTTTCATTTCTTTTTCTTTTGTTTTACTTTATATATATATATATTTAATATGTTAACTTAATAAATATCTAATTAATATCAAATATTTATTTTACATTTGTATCCATTTATATCCACACACTTGTCATAATTTAATATATTTATTACATAAAAATCTTATAATATAATATAATAACAATAATAATATACTTATATAATAAATAATACTTTTACACATGTGTACATTATTAATACATATGTATCCATATATCACCATGCACTTGTCATTCTTTTCTTTATTTATCATATAAATATTTTTTAATAATTAAAAACATGTATTATAATTATATGTATTTTTATTTATACACTTGTATCAAATCATATTCACACATTTGTCTTTATTTAATTTATTCATCACATAATATCAATTTAATAATAAATACATTAATATTTACTTTAAATAATAAGTAAAAACATACATGTATTTCAAATGTATGTACAATATTTATTACACATGTATTTTATTTTTACCATACACTTGTCTTTCTTTTATTTATTTAATAATAATTAATATAATTAATTTAAAACCTTAAACATATAAAAATCCAATAAAAATCTTAGATTTTATCTAAGTTTGCTGCCTCATCTATAGTAAATTGGCTTAATTGCCATTTTGGTCTTTTTTATTTTTTTAATCTATAATTAAACTTTCATACTTTATTCAATTTAATCCTTTTATCCAATTATCCTTAATTAAGCTAAATTCACTTAATTAAACTCTAATTAACCACTCAATTAACTTTCTAAATATTTTTGATAAATATTTACGGATCCATTTTTCAGCAACGGAGACCTGAAAATACACTTTTTCGATAACTGTAGAAATCGAGTCATTACAAGTATAACAAAAATAAACTGTTAGGGACAGGAGATTGTCTCTTTGCCTACAGTTTTGTTGGAACATTGAGAACTAAGAAAGTAGTCAAAATACATTTAAACTAGAACGTATAATTGAGGTGCCCATATCTGGCATCTTTTATTTGCTTATGCAGTTAACATGGCAAGAATAAGTATTTTGAGTTAATGAATATTACGGATATGTGCCTTGAATTTCCAACATCATTTACAACTTGGCATTAGTTGGTTCTGACAATTTGTCTACTTTTTTAACACTTGAGATAAATCAAATTTCCACAAAGGAAATGACAGATATATATTGTTTGATTAACTTGTTGTCAAGAATTTATTATTCATGTTACTATTTGCATGGTTGTGTATTTAAAGGATATTGATCCGAACCATTTTTTTTTCCAAGAATTTAACAAGAAATCAAACTCCTTATACACTAAATTGCGCAGTAGCAGGCTTGCTTGGAGTTAGCGACCTCCATTTCTTAGATTTTTCCTTTTGCGAATGAATTTTAATTCATTCTTTGAGGTAGGGATAAGTGCAGTCTTACATATACTAAAGAACTTAGATCCTGTACCATTCTTACACGTTGTTTTATTTCTATGAATAGGTAATTGATAGGGGTGTGCTGAATGTTTTCATGGCATTTTCTTCTTTCAGGTATCTGACATGAAAGTAGAATACTTTCCTCTAAAGGTGGAAATTATATTACAAAATGAAATACCTACAGATTTCTACATTCTAGTCTCAGGAGCAATGGTATGTTATCATTATTTTTCGAATGTTTATGCCTACTATTTAACCTGAGATGCAAAACCTAAACTTTCTAAAACTGCAGGATTTGCTGACATACAAGAATGAAACGGTACATGTATGTTATTTTCTAAGTGTATAAATTCAGAAAGAATGCATTTATAGACTTGGAGCATAATATTCTCTATATTACTCATACTCGGGTGTAAATGTCAAATACAAGAATGTAACTAATGCAAGTATATTCAATTCTTTTTGAAGTTTTTCCATGCATTTGGAAGGTCATTGGAGGGTTGATGGTTATATTCTTGTATATTGTTTAAGATGTAGAACATGAATACTTCCAGAAAAAAGGAGAGTCAGAAAAACAAATAATATTCCTATTGACTTAGAAAAAATGTGAAAGGAACTACAATTACAAATTTTCTTTTTGCTTTTGGTCTTCTTAATGTTTCTAGAGATGGGAGTAGGGTAGGCTCTATCTCATGTAATAGAGATATTAATGAAAGATGAACAAAGTGAATGATGCTTTGTTTTAATATCAACTTGAAACTAGAAACGAAGCTAGTCAATTATCGACATCTTTTAGTAATAGCCTAAAAAATGCACATGATGAATTAAACTAGAAGCTGCAGATATGGCAGGAGAAATTGGGGCAATTTTTAATATTCCCCAACCTTTTACAGTGAGAATGAAGAGACTCTCCCAGGTTGTTCGGATAAGTCATCACCATTTCAAACAAATGATTCAAGCAAAGAGTGAAGATGGAAAGAATATTATTGCTAACTTAATGAAGGTTTGTAAAATTCATCTCTCTCCATATATAAGCAGTTTATAATCAGGTTTACAGTATCAGGGGGAAAAATTACAAAAGCAAAAAGGGACTCAAGATGTGACCTATAAGTGAAAGTAAATTTTTAGAGGAAATCATCCACATAGGACCTAAAGCTATTAAAGAAAACATTTTAGCTAAGAGATATTTAAATTTGAATAAATGGTTGCATGATTAGTTTGGGGGTAAAAGCAAGCAATGAAACCTCAGTTCTTTATTCTGACTCCTCTATTCACAGTACTTGCAAGGTTTAATAGAAGATGTTCTACAGGAGATTCCTTTCCTAACAGAATTGCTAGTAGACCAGAATCAAAAGGTATATTTTCATCCTAAAGTTGAACCTCTTAAAGAAACGTAAGAAGATGAGATTTTATTATGTTCCTTTACAGCCTATGAAACAAAATGAGGAGCAACAAAACAGAGAAACATTGGATTCCCAATATGCAAATCCAGAAGGTAAATAAAGATCACCATCATTAAGGATATATAATAGAAGTAAGAAATTTCAAGCATATACCATCTAGAATGTTCTAAGTGCTTATAGCTTAGGGTTCACACAATGATAAATTATAAATTAATTGAAGAAGGATATGGGACACGTGTCAAGTTCTCATTAAAAAACAATTAATGCAATATCCAATGTCTATTGCTTTCTCACATTTTGATATGTAGTGATAGTTTCATCACTTGGCTATGAATAATATCAACAGTAAGACAACAAACCCTATGAATAATGTAAAGGAGAATGGATCACATGGTTTTATACTGGTTAATTTTTAAGCTGTTAATTGAATCTTACTTTATTTCTTAATAAAAAGCTTTGAAGAAATTTTCTATTGTTATTGACAGGAGAGTAGTATCTAACGTGCCTTCAACGAAGCGTTCTATCATTGACTCTTGTTACGCTTCAGGGATAAGGTTAGCCTACGATTTATTAGTAGCTTTGTGTTTTTCTTTATGTGCTAAGAAAATAGGCTCTTTACGATTAAAAATTGCCACTTTTCTTTATACGCAAATAAATGTAGATAGCAAACTAGCCTAATAGTTTTGTTTTTTATGAATCTAAATTTTAAAAATGTGGAAAAACATGTTTATATGCCATTTTTATAAGTGTTGTAGTGGAAGCCCTTTCAAAACAAAAGAGAGACCAAATATATATTTTGCTTTGAAAGTCATGTTCACTGACTTTTTCTTCATGTTGAGGGATCCTGTAATTTTTCTTGTAAGAAAAAGTTGTTTGCCTTGAAAGCATAATCCATAGAAGAAAGTGTGACATCCAAATAATTTCTTCTTCTAATCAGATAGTAATTCTTCATGTTTATTAATATATTTCATTCAGCAAATATCCAAATAATATCTTGGATAAGATGATGCAACTATACAGAAGAAGATGGAAGAGATGAATAATGAGTTGCAAGAGAAGATTGATGATCTACAAGATCTGGAGTCAACAAACAAAGCTCTTATATACAAAGAACGTCAAAGCAATGATGAGCTACATGAAGCAAGGAAAGTGCTACTTCAGGTACTGCCGACTTTTGTGTTTGGGCTACACTTTTTGTTGTGATGTTTCAAATTTAGAATTCCCTCTCTGTCGTGTTTGGCTATTATGAAGGATTTTATTATCTTACAAGAATTACATGGTCATATTGTTTAATCTCTATTTTCTCAAGTTGTAATTTGTTAGGCTTTTGGTTAAAATTATGCTCTCTTATGAATTTTTTTTTATTCAACATGGATGATGGCTACTTTTTGAATTGGTGTTGAGATTTTGGTAATATGTAGCTGCAATTTTTAAGTAAGAACAAGTTGATTATCATTTGGGAGTTGGTGTAGTGTTCACATTATATAGTTCAGTGCTTGCCATTTGTGTATACTAATTGAGGTTGAAGTTCATAGGTGGTTATTGTTCAATTAGACTGTTTTCAGAACCTGATGTGTAATTATAAGCATCAAATCCATGTCAGGATGATCTAAGTAATTTATTCTTTATATTTTCATTTTGGTGCTTTCTAGTTTGTTCCATTAAAATAAGTAGCAAGTTTAGGAATTTGGTGGTCGAACATGGGTTTAGTAAGTTGAAAGAAATTGAGCATCACTATGCATGTCATACCAAATGGAAAAACTTGAGTCTGATTTTAAATTAATATTAAATATTATTTTGTTTGAATGATATCCAAATAAATTAATATAAGTTTTTAAGTATTTTAGATATAATAAAATCAAACTTTTCATCTTCGAATCAGCTTGAATCCTTGTAAGCGATTCTATAATTTTAATGTTTTACTCAGTTTTTTCCTTAAATATATATTATTGTTAACCTTTTATCTTATATTGCTTTTGCCTTTCACCTTTAGATCTTCAACAAACATAACACTTTGCATCTTCACGTTAGAGTAGAGTATGCAAAAATAGAAATGGAAAAGCTACATGTATCACGTATTACATATTAGCAAAAAATCAATATTAGAAGAGACCATCTAAAAATATAGTATTGGATTGACATATTACAATCTCAACGCTAAACATCTTGGCTTAAGACTGAGTTACGTTTGCCTAAGCCTTGGATTACTATGCTGACTCAAGCAACTGGTCATAAAATCAATGTTCTTTTTCTTTTATGCAGGGTTTGCCAGAATTGTTAGCTAATTGCACTAAAATTGGATTAAAGAGAATAGGAGAGCTTGATCCAAAGGCCACTACTCTATGCTCATCATGGCAGGAGAATCTGAAGAATCCAGAATGGCATCCAATTTTCAAGAGAAACTAACAAATCTAAAGCTAGAATGGGGTGAAGAGATTTATAATGTAATGGTAACAGCTTTGAAAGAACTTTTTTGTAGTAAATTATTGTAGTATGCTTGTAGTTAAAGTTTCTTATAGTGAACACCATGTTGTTTATTCAGAAGAAATTTCAGAGATTTTAGTTTTAGAAGAAAGTATGTACTGTAGTCATTAGATTGGGTTTTCAAAGATGATTATGTTAACTTTTTGATCAAACAATATGAATAGTTCTCTTGTTAATGTTTTTTGTAACAATTTAAAATGTGTCCATTATTAGGTCATTTAAATTTTGTATGATCATTTAAGGTAAGAATGTATATGAGATGATTAAAAAAGAATTGAATTTGATATGGTTTTTGTAACATCCCGAAATAGGGCCTAGTCAGAATAGTGGTTTTGAGACCACAAATCTGACATTAAAATATTTATTTTATGATTATTATGAGGTCTAGAATATGAAAGTATATATGTGTTAAATTTTCATAACGAAATTCTAATTATAAAGTTCCTAATTGGAAATTAGGGACCAAATTGAATAAATTGCAAAACTTGGGTTCTAGAAGCAATTTGTATGAAATTGCTTTGGATTATTAATTAGAGGTCCTTAAAGAGCAATTTTCCCAATTTCTAAGTTTTTGGACAAAAATGGGCATGCATGGAAAATTTGGAAAGGTTAGTAAAGAAGGGCATATTGGTCATTTGGTTAATTAATGTAATAAAAAGAAAAAATCAAGCAAAAATCAGCCATTTTCTTCTCCATAGCTGTCGAAATTTGCATGTTCTCCATAGCTTGGGTTTTCAACATTTCAAGCTTGATAGTAAGTCAATCCTAGCCCCCCTTTTTTATGTTATTTATGTTTTTGAGATCCTTGAAGCATACTCTTTCTATTTCTACCCATATCTCAAGCTAGGGTTCATTTTTAGAAAATTACCCATACATGAGATGCTTGTGTTTTGATGATTTATAGAAGAATATGAAAGTTTAAAGGATGGTAAACAACTTTTACTAAGTAGTTTTCATGGAAATGGCCTAAAAGACCATTTTGTAAAAGTTGTAAAAATGGATAGAAAAATGTGAAATGAAGGAAAATTGTGGGCTGTTATAAGCATGAAAAATATTCGGCTAGGCTTGGGTAACCTAGAAATTTCATGCATTTCATTATACGAGCCTAAAGATTAATTTGTAAAAATGTGAAAGGTTAGGGGCAAAATGGTCATTTTTCCCTAGGGTGAGTTTTAGTCGAAATTGAATAATGTAAGGTATTAATGATTTATTTTTACTGATATAGATCTTGAGGAACCAATTCCGGAGGTCAACTGTGGAAAACGAAAGGTTTCAGAATAACCAAAATGCAAATCTGAAACGGCTACCATGTAAGTTCGTATAACTTGAATGTAGACTATTTAAATAAATTAAAAGTGTATATTCCTGTATGATTGTAAATGGTGATTTACAACGTAAATAATTCATGAAAATTGATGATATGGTAAAATGTCTCAGTTGAATAAAAAGAGATATCTAATGGATACGCCATTCTTACATGATACGAGATCCTGCATGTGTTGCAGAAAAGGATTTAGCCCGGCGGGTAATCTATTGATCTCGGTATAGAAAGGATCTAGCCCAGACGGGTGTTCCTAAATTGATATAGCCTTTCGAAGAATATGTGTGCATTATGGATTTAGCCCGGACGGGTAATCCGATTAGGGTCTCAATTTAGCCTGGACTGGTAATTCATATCCGAGCTCATTAAGAGTGTTTGTCGTTACAAGGGATTTAGCTTGGACTGGTAATCCCGACATTGCTCCATGAGTTTATACTATGGGAGATTTAGCCTGGACTGGGAATTTCGCCGTAAGATGTGAGGTTCACGAGAGTGCGTGCTTGAAAATGATCGCTTGTATGATTTGACGATAAATGGGCTATCCATCGAGATTTTCGAGAAATTCAACAGGATTAAAATAAGAAATAAGAATGGAAATTCTTGAATTGATGAACTCATCTAGATTATGTTATAATATTTTAACATGAGACTAACTTGATGATTTGAGTGCATGTGATAGGAAACTATCCTATACTTGTTGGGATGTATGACTAATATGATTGTAGCTTAAATAACCGGTAAGTTTACCTTCCCATTATTCGAACTTACTAAGCATATAAATGCTTACCCCCTTCTTTTTTACCTGTCTTACAGAGCTCGTGGACTCGTAAAGATTGGAAGACGGTTGGAGAATCAACACACTATCGACTTGTTCCACTTTGGTATATAGATACTTTTATTTTGTTTAATGGCATGTATAGGGTTTTTGGTTATTTTGTTGTATGTGTCATTTGGCTAGTCAATGTAAGGGCTTAAATGGTATACTTATTCTTTTGTATATGGCCATGAGATATGGCTCATATTGATGTAGGTTGTAAACCTACTAATGATGCATGTTTATGTTTAAATAATTCATGAGATATGATGATGAGGTCTATCATGGATGGATACTTGAAATAAGATCCAATAATTTGAGAATGGACATAGCCTATAATGGTATATGATTATAATATGGCCAAAAATGTAAAATGTGCTATGTTAATCCCTCATACGAAAAGGATAATTTAGCATGTACTAAGCCGACGAGATGAGGCTAACATGCAATGAGTTATGCCAAGATTGTTTAAGAGTATAATTAGGCCATGTTCTATACCATTGAAGTCTATAAGTGTGTATGGATGATAGAGGGTGACCAAAGGCTTGGAAAATAGCCCTAAAAAGGTCCACATGGGTAGACACACGGACATGTGTCTAGGCCGTGTGTTACACACAGTCAGCCCCAATGGGTGTGTTGCCTGGCCATGTGTCCCCTGCACCTAAGATTTTAGATCAGTTTGCATGGTTGTAAACACACGAGTAGAGGCATGGCTGTGTGTTTCAACCATGTGGAGGACACGGCCTAGCACACGGGTGTGTGCCTTGGCTGTGTGCCTCAAAATGAATGATGATGTCATAAACAAAATGTCTGAGTTTTTGGACACGGGCAATGACACGGGTGTGTCTAGGCCGTGTGAGGGACATAGGCCAGAGACACAGGCGTGTGCTTAGCCGTGTGAAAACCCCTATAGGTTCAAAATGGAAAATAAATCCAAATAATTCAACACGGGTGAGGGACACGGGCATGTCCCCAAGCACACGGGCGTGTAAGGCATAACCCTAGGAACTTTACTAAAATTTTCTATAGTTTTCGGTTTAATCCCGGATCAATTTAATGTATGTTTTGGATCTTGTAAGTGCACAATAGGAACACTATGATGTTGTTTGATTGGTTTTAAATTAGATTAAATTTTATAACCCTTAATTTCTGAAATGTTTGAGTATGTGTCCGGTAACGCCTCGTACTTTGTCCCGATCTCGAGTATGGGTAAAAGGTGTTATAGTTTTTAGCGGTGTTTGTGGGGAAAGCATCACTAAAGATCATGTTCTTTAGCGGCGTTTGTAGGGAAAGCACCACTATAACAAAAGGGGCATGCTAGTTCTGGTAAATCAGAATGCCAAGAAAAACTCTATAAGCATCGAACAATGTATCATAAACAAAATTGTAGAAAATCATTCATGTCAAAGCTACTAGAACAATTGGATACCATATTGAAAAAAATTTAAAAAATTCTTTAAAATTTTAATATATTTTCATGGGCTACAGCCGACAATGTCTACAAACACTCAATTGAGTAATGACAAACTTATTACTTATTTTCAGGCTATATTTTTCTTAAAAGGTAGGTGTTGCTTAGGCGGTAAAGACTCTTCTACCTTTTTCTTGCATGCATTTTGGGGTTGAAGTCTTGTTGACACATCAAGGATGAGCTTGTAACAGTAGTTTACTTTTTTCCTGTTTCCCATCCAAACCCAGCAGCTATTTAGTGCAATGGAAAGATGCATAAGTAATGAAAAACTTATTACTTGTTTTCAGGCTCTATTTTTGTGCTCTACTCTTCTTAAAAGGTAGGTGTTGCTCAGGCGGTAAAAACTCCTCCACCTTTCTCTTGCATGCATTTTAGGGTTGAATTCTTGTTGACACATCAAGGATGAGCTTGTAACAGTAGTTTACTTTTTCCTATTTCCCACCCAAACCCAGCAGCTATTTAGTGCAATGGAAAGATGCATAAACAATGATGAATAAGACACCGTATCAACTACCTCGCTAATTTTAAAAACACTCAGCAGCTGGTTTTGGTAGTCAATGAGGTTGAAGTCAACTTGGTCTAAGGCATGCATCATGTGGCAGTAGCCAATACAGAGGGAAGATAATGGGAGGATCTTGAATCTGAAAAAGAAAAGCACTCGAAACATAAAAATGGAGCAAATGGTGAGGAGAAAAACAGGCACAGAAATGGAAGTGGGGACTTACCAGAGATTATACAGAGGAGGAGACATTCACATCACTTAAGAAACTCACAATGGAGGTGGGTTTTTGACCGAAGTCTTCTGATGATGCGATCTAGAAATAAAAGGGGTGTAACTGGATGCATCTTCCATTTGAGTGTGGAGAGCACCAAAAGCTCCATTCTACGTATAGTTTTGGCCTCGAAAACATACTTTGTGTCCACCTAAAACATAGAAACATGTTAAAGGGTGTGATGGTGTTAAGGGTGGAGGTTGTTGTTTTGAACATACTTGTAGGAGAGGCACATGTTGTGTTTCTTCAACTGTTGCAGCTAAAGAGAGGTAAGTGATGGCCAGGAGTTGGACCATCCATAGAGATCTCTTTGAAGTTGAAAGGTGCTTAATAACCTGTCCAAATAGTTAATGGAAAGAACAGCCGTGAGAGTGGTAAGTGCATGAGAAGATTGAAGAGGCAGCGCTGAAAGATGAAACAAAAATCCAAGTAGACAGAACCATTAGCCCCTCTATTATACGAGGTTTCTTTATGTCTTAGCTAATATCGGTGTATTTTTAGGGTCCACTTAGTTATCTACCATTTTTTTTCAGTTTTAAGCTCTCTTTTTTTTCTCTTGGGTTTCTATTGTCTTTGAAGTTGGTGCTACACTATAAGAAAACAGACTTTTAGCGGTGTTTTTAACGGCGTTTGGACAAAAAATGCAGTAAAAGTTATATATTAGTGGCGATTTAAAGAAAACGCCGCTAAAAGTCAGAGATATAGTGGCGCTTGTTAAAAAAACGCAGCAAAAGATCACTATTAGCGGTGCTTATGTAACAAATGCCGCAAACAATCAAGCATTAGCGGCATTTTTTAGAAAACGCTGCAACAGTGTTGAGAGAAACGACGACGTATGTTAATGAGCTATAGAGGCATTAGTGGCGTTTTAATTAAAATGCCACAATATATCAAAATTAGTTGCGCTTCTTTAAAAATGCCACAAAAGTCTTGAGAGGAATGACGACGTAGCTATAGAGGCATTAGTGGCGTTTTACTAAAAACGCCGCAATATATAAGAATTAGCGGCGCTTCTATAAAAATGCCGCAAAAGTGGCTATAGTGGCATTAGTGGCGTTTTAATTAAAACGCCGCAATATATCAGAATTAGCGACGTTTGTGTCAAAGCGCCGCAAAATTTTTGAGGAAACCGGCATCGTCTTTTGTTGAGCTATATAGAGGTATTAGTGGCGTTTTATGTAAACGCCACAATATATCAGAATTAGCGGCATTTTTTAAAAACGGTGCAAAAAAATGTTATTTTAAGGTTTAGGGTTATGAATTTTAGGTTTAAGATCTACGGTTAATTTAGTGATTTAGGGTTTATGATATAATATTTATTATTTTGGGGTATGGGTTTATGTTTTAGAGTTTGAATTTTGGGGTTTATTATTTTAGGGTTTAGGGTTTTAATATTAATGTTCATGGTTTTAGGGGTTAGGCTATTAGGGATTAGGGGTTATGATTAATTATAAGAAATTAATTTATTTTAAGATTTTGGTAAGCATTAAGATTCTATTTTAATTACTTTTGTCCCTATATATTAGAACTTGTAATATATATTAAGATTCTATTTACGCCGTGTAAGTCTAGATGTAGGGTTCAAGGAAAAGATACTATTAGAACTGAAGAACATTTGGATTTTACTGAGATTCATGCCATTTTGTACTATACCCATATTATTTAATATAAGAATATAAAATATATGTTTTGTACTACACTTACATTGGCCACACGAATTCTCAAAAATATGTCTATGATTATGGTTTAAGGTTAACGATTTTTAGAGTTTATAGTTTGGGCCTTATGGTGATCTAGGATTTATGGTTGATTTAGGGGTTACAGTGTATATATGATTTTGGGGTTTAAAGTTTGGGGTTTAAGGTTTGGTGTTTGGTGTTCATGGTTTAGTGTTTATGATTTTGAGTTTAGGGTTTCGGGTTTAGGCTATAATTTTAGATTTTAATTTAGAAGATAAATATAAATAAGATAAATATATATAAATTATTATTTTAAAAGAATATATATCAAAATGGGTTAAATCCCAAAAGCATACATGAAAAGTGGTTTAGTGTGCAATTGTGTACATGAACTGTATTTTGACCTAAATCTTGTAAAATATTAACGCAATTATTGATATAATTAACATCATTTTTTTATTTAATTAATTTATATATATAAAATAATGCTTTTATATTTAAAAATATTTTATATAAACCATTTGATATATTACATATTATATTTTTAAAAAAATTGATAAAAAAATAAATGCACTAAAATGTATTAAAATTTGGACAAACGACACCGTTTCAGTAAAAAAATTTAGTGGCTCTTAGCCAAAAAACGTCGCTAATTTGTTCTTATTCGACCAAAACGATGCATTTTCAGTTTATAGTATTAAAAATTTAGTGGCACTTCAAAAAAACGCCGCAAAAATGCATTTCCATTTGGCTTAAACGACGGCGTTTTAGAACAAGGTATAAAATTTTTAGTGGCGCTTTCACAAACGCCGCAATTTTTCAATACCAATTTGCCCAGGGCGACGCCGTTTCGCGTCGGTGAATTAAGTTTTAGTGGTGTTTTTAGGAAACGCTGCAAAAGTTTAATACCATTAGCCTTCTATGACTGCATTTTAGTTAAACTTTTAGTGGCGTTTGTTGTATAAACGCCGCAAATTTGCAACCCCAAATCAATTTTAACGATGTCATTTCATTACAAACAAATTAAACTTACACCTTTTCGTCTTGTTTGCCTCGATTCTGAAATCCCAATTTCCCTAAATTCAGAAATCCCCAATTTCCCCAAATCGGCAAGTTTTCCCCCAAATCTCCCTGTGCATTGCAACCCATCTCCTTCGTCGCCTTCTCCCCGTGCATCACAAACCATCCCCTCCATCGCCTTCGCCCCGTGCATCGCAACCATCTCCTCTATCGCCTTCGCCCCGTGCATCTGCTGCATAGCCGTCGAGTGTCCCCTCTGCTGCGTCACCGTCCTCTACCGCAACCAATCGGTAAGTATTTTTGGGCTCGATAATGTACGAGTTTTTATTTTTGATAAGTGTTACTGAAGATTTGACATCCTTCAAATTTTTATTTTTGAGCTTTAAAGAAAATGTATGAGTACCTTCTGTAATCATTGAAAAATAGAAGCCACACCACTGAACAACTATTGCATGATGAAAACCCATGATTTATTACTCCAACCCACCCCAACCCAGGTCAGCTTCACAACATTTCCCTTCCACCAAACACTCAAAAACAAAGGTTTTTGCTTTTATTTGTTACAGAAAGGATTGTTTCCCAAAAGAAAAAAAAATGGATAGCTTTCTCCCACAAAGAAAGCACAGAAAGTGGTTTTTGCTGACTATAGAGCAATATGCCGACAAAGCCACATTCTATTTCTGTTTAGAGTCAGTTTCAATAGTGAAAAGCAGCTTCAAGTAGTTAAATAAAATTCAAGCAGTAGTATTATAAAACTAAGGAATCTTTGCAAAGACTGCCTTTCTGTTTGTCCTAAACTCCTCTCCTAGTAGATCTAGACATTGGAAAATGTTATCGTATTAAAAACTCGCTTCTATAGATCACTTTTTTATGTGTTTTCTTTTTACATGACAAAGAGATGAAAATTAAGACAATGAAAAACTAATAGAAGTTTTGGACGCGCATTTTGCTCAATTAGTGACGTTCCTCATTAGGTGAGGGTCATTATTCCTATTTTTTATGAGTTTTGAGAAGTTCTTGCACGTCATATATTGTTGGTTGAAGTCTCCATCCTGCCACGATTCTTTCGAGGATAATATTGATGAATTTTCCATCTTTTAACATGAATCTACAAAATAAAATATTCTAAGCTTTCAAAAGGGCAAGGGAGGATCGTGGCTTAAAAATCCTTGCATATTGTTTGGAGGCAATAGAGTAGCTTTTGACCATGATGAGTTGGTTGCCATTATTATTTTGGATGATTGCAGTACCCCAATGATAGTACGCTCAGGATTCCTATGAATATCTCGAGGGAGTGTGTGTGAAACACCTTCTTCAAGGGTTATTTGGGGTTGATGAGAAATGTTTATTGTTGGAGTATTGTTGAAGAAGGCTAGGATTGAGAGTTGCATATCATAAAATTATTGTTGAAGAGTTTTGCATGTAGTAAATTTGAACCTATGTCCGGATTTATGGGGAATTAGAGTAACTCTATTTGTTTAGAAGTATACTCTAACCATGAGAAGTATATTCGTACAAAAGTAGAACTATATTTCCAACGAGCAATGATAAAGAAAAGGGATTAGCTTATATATTCTACATGATTGAATAGCCTGGGCCACCTCCTCCTTCTGGCACTGTCCACTCTATGTTTTGCTTTGGGTCTTTAATATCACATGCCTGTACATCATTCAAACAAACCATCTTAACTTTAGCGCAATAGTCACATACCAATTTAAATTCATTACTGATTCACTTATTCTGCTTTCACCAACTAGTTTTACTCCCATGCCGAGGCAAAACTGACATGAAGTTTTACTGAGGAAATGTCATTGTCTTTCAATTCTCCATCACTTGATCTTGAACATTGACTAGATTACTCACATTATGCCTTATATCAATTTTAAATTTAGATGGTTGTAGTTTGAAGATGATCTATTTTGGTACAAATCAGTTGGATTTTGCTGACATTTAATTTTTAAACTTTTTTAGGGTCATTCTTCTGTATCTGTTTTTGAGACGCAAGTAAGTTTTTTACTTAATTACTTTTACATTTATGTTCTGTGTATTGAATCTAATTTGATAAAGCAATGCATTCCAGGGAGCAATTGAAAAAATGATCAGCCATTGAGATTGATAATTTTTGTACCAGTTTGTTAGCATCCTTATCAAGTATCAAATGCCTATCTGTTACTTCTTGTACACTGTAGGGTGGTTATATAATTCCTTCTTATTTGGGTTATTTTGTCAAGATTTGCTTAGAAACTGTTCAATTTTACAATATTAACTAATGTACTAAACTTCATGATACCGAGTACCTGTTACCAAATTAATATATCATAGTATTTGAATTAATTTTGTACAAAAATATTTTTTAGACTGCTTTTAACCAAAATCTAATTTTTCTACCCTATTTTTGTACTATGACGATTGTTAATAAATTTAATTATTACTATAATAATTATATGAAGTAAAATATATGAAGTAAAATTATATTGTATACTAAATATGGTACATATACTTTAATTCCTTGTGTTTTGACTTTTAGGATATAGTTCCATGTGTCTGTATTAGTGAATTAATGTTGTATGTATTTCGATTCATCGCTTCTGCTCCTCCTACAACTATTGGTTCAACTGAAGCTGCCATTTAATCTTCGAATTAATATTTGGTACTGATATAGATAAAGTTTTTATATTTGCTTAAACTGAAATATATTTGGTGCTACTCTTATAATCTTACATCTCTTCTAGGTACTATCGAGCACCTGAATTAATATTTGGTGCAACTAAATACACCACAGCCATTGATATCTGTTCTAGGTACAAGTTTCGTTGCTAATTTTTTTTCCTTATTTCTATGCATTTTCACTTTAAATTACTTAACAAATATTACTTTTTTGACTCCAGCCTCTATTTGCTGGTGATAGTGGAGTAGACCAGGTTGTTGAAATTATTAAGGTACGTTTTAGTTCAAAATTCTAATCAATAATAGTTTTATCATGATGATTTTGGAAAAATTAATATTTTGGGGTTGCAATTTTGTATAGATTTAATTGTTGGTTCTGTTTGGAGCAGAACTATTTTGTTTCCAAATTAATTTTAAATTTTTGGCTTTTGAAAATATTTTTAAATTAGTTACACTATAATAAGTTTTTAATTTGATATGTTTTCTTTTTTAATTGAACTCAAATAATTTCACTCAATTTTATTCGATACGACTCAAATTTCATTTTGCTTAACTCGATAAAATTTTAAATTGAGTAGAATACTAAAAAATAAAGACATATGTTAATTTTTTAAAATTACTTGTGAAAAAAATATACCATCAATATATCAAATATTAACCCTATTATGATTCAAATTTATCTTTTATTTTCTCAAGTTTTCTCTGAGCACTACTCCAAATTCAATAGTTGCCTTTTACGCCCTCTCAACAAGTGAAAATTATTTTAATGATAGCTATAGTGGTTATAAAATGAATCATACAAAAATCTTCTTAAAAATAGTTTCATCACAAAATTCAATCAAATCCTAAACAATTTATAAAAAAAATAAAATATATGGAAATTTCAACATCATAAAGCAGTCATCCCAAATTGACAAATTGAAAAAATTGGGATGACGCTTAGCCCACGTTTAAGTGTAAAAGCCAAAACATGAAAAGAATTTCCATGTTCCTTCTTGGATTTTGACCACCAAATTTTTTTCTTAAGACTTCCTTTTTACTTTCAACAATCTCTTTTAGTAAAATATCATTCTTCTTCCTTTTGGTGGTTTCTCCCATACTTTCAATTTGACTTTTCATTTAGTGTATTTAAAAATAAAGCTTTTCGAATTTGATGGGAATTCTAAAATTTTATTTAAATTTGACCATGTTGCTGTTTAGGAAATTATAAGTTTTTTTAAAGAAGGAAATTATGTATTAAATGTTTCTAATTCAAAAGTAATATATATTCAAAGGTAATATATTTTTTTCAAGTTCACCAGCAACTTACATAATTTAAAGTTCAAATTTCATAACTTACATAATACATAACTTACATAATACATGACTTACATAATTTAAAGATCAAATTTCATAACTTACATGATACATAACTTACATAATTTAAAGACCAAATTTCATAAGTTACATAATTTACATAACTTACATAATAATTTAAAGTTCAAATAAAGTTCAAATTTCATAACTTACATAATTTAAAGATCAAATTTCATAAGTTACATAATTTACATAACTTACATAATAATTTAAAGATAAAATTTCATAACTTACATAATACATAACTTACATAATTTAAAGATCAAAATTCATAACTTACATAATTTACTTAACTTACATAATACATAACTTACATAATATATGACTTACATATCTTAATTATACTTATAAATAAACAACTTATCCGTGTAATTTATTGTCAACTTTAGACTTCAAGAACAACGAAATGGATAGGAGTTGGATGAATTTGTCAAGGGTAAGCAACGGCTACCGAAATGGAGTCCAAACTTTTCTAAATTTTGCATTTCAAAATGCAAGCCAAGAGAATATGATTCTTTGCCTGTGTAAGAGGTGTGACAACATGTGTTGACTTTTATTATTGATTTATTTGTCAATTTTAATATAATAATATTTTAATATAATAATAATATACCATTTTTCAGCTGAAAGTGGTGGGACGCGCAAAGGTCGAGGACGTACGCTGCTTAAAGATTTATACGACTTAAATCCTGTCGAGCGTGTCAAAGTAAGTAGAAACAATCATGGTCAGCCTGTTGGATCTGAAGCTCGACTTTTAGCAGCCTATTTGGGCATTATATCACGAAATGCCAATATGTTGCCCATCAACTACGAATCATGGCATCACATGCCTGATAGCAACAAAAATCAGGCTCTTGATAATATTAAGGTAACAAAACGTTAAAGTAATTTATAATACTTCGGTTTAACTTCCATTTATATTTACATTCTAAACTTGTGTTTTTTTAGGAGAGATTTGCTTTAGAGGTCTCTGATAACTATATCAAGAAGGCATTGGGTAAAAAATGGAGAGACCATAAAAACACTTTGAAAAAATTATATTTTAAGAAAGACATAAGCCTCGAGAAAAAAATTGAGAAATATCCCGCCGGGAATGCTGAGGTACCAATGGGAAGATGCGGTTAGATTCTGGAATTCAAAGAAAGGAGAGGTATTACGTATTTCCAAACTCTTATATATAATGTTTACTATTTACATAATAATAATTTCATTATGTAGGACCGTGAGCGAGTTGGAACAAGCAACAGACAAAAACAAAAATTTACGCACACGGCAGGGTCGAGAAGTTTTGCTTCTGTAGCTGAGGCTGAGGTATTATGAATTTATTAATTCTGTCAAATATTAATGACTTTTTACTATTAAATAATATTTTTACTACTATATTGTAGGAAATCTCGTCAGGTCAAAAAGTTGGACGCCTTCAGCTTTTTGAGATTACGCATAAGAAGAAAGATGGATCTCCTATGACATCCGAAGCTGGAGAAATTATGGTATATTTACTTAATAAAATTTGATTTATTACAAATATTTATAATGTTTAATTATAATGGTTTAATTCGTCGTTGGTAGTTTTAAATAATGTTAAGATATGTTGCATTCCTTTTTTTATATATTTCGTTTCTAACTCTTTGATTGATTTATTAGGAGAAACTAAAGGAGAAGAAGGCAGAGTACGAAGCGATTGCTTCATCGATAGTTCTGTTAATCTTGAGAACATTGATAACGAAATTATCATCAAGTTTTTGGGTCCCGAAAGGTACGGTCGGGTTCGATTTCAAGGATCTGTATTACCCCGACCCAATAATTTGGATCCGGTTCCCAAAGAATACATGCCTTCGGGAGTCAAGCTCAAAGTCAAGTTCGAGGTTAAGGGACCGGATAGCTCGGATGCAAGCGAGCACGATGAGCAAATTGCCGAGGTTCAAAGAAAATATGAAGAACTCCAGCAACAACTTAGAGCGGAGGCAGCAGAGAGGGAGGCAGCAACAACAGCGAGAGAGGCAGAGGTAGCAGTGATGGCAGCTGAGCAGAGCAAAAAGTATGATGAGCTCCACTACATACTTTTCAAAAATGATGTAGATGTTTCAAAGTGATGCAAAAAGCCGCCATCTTAGACATTAGTTTTCTCCTTGTAAGAATGTTTTTAACATTGTCACATTTAACATTATTGTAAGAATATTACTTAATTTATTAATTTACATCATAAATCTTTCGTTGAATTTGAAGTATCATTTAGAGTTAATGTTTTTTATTGTATTTTTTATGCTACATTTGCTTTTTTGGTTGGATTTAATGCAGGAAGGGTTTGATATTGGTGAAAAATGTACATTTTAAATCTGCCAAAATTAGCGGCGTTTGTAAAAAAAAGTCGCTAAAATCCATGACTTTTAGCGGCGCTTTCCCAACAAACGCCGCTAAAAGTTTGTTTTCTTGTAGTGCTAATTCGACAGTGGGATGATGTATCATTATTGAGAACAGTGAATTGCAAAAAAAAAAAAATTAGATTTTAAGATTGGAGTTTAATTTGAATTTTCTCTTCTAGTCTCCAATATAATAAAAAAATTTCTCTACTAGTCTCCAGTATAATAGAAAGAACCCTAGTTTTGTTGGATGATTGTTTGAAGACAGTCTTAGACCCGAAGGCAAATTTAAAGTAATTAACTGAGAACATTGACTCTTTGCCTGCAGTTTTGCTGGAACATTGAAAACCAATAAAATAGTCAAAATGCATCTGAACTAGAACGTATAACTGAGCTACCCATATCTGGCATCTTTTATTTGCTTATGCAATTAACATGGCAAGAATAAGTATTTTGAGTTAGTGAATATTATGGATATATGCCTTGAATTTCCAACATCATTTACAACTTGGCATTAGCTTGTTTTGACAATTTGCCTAATTTTTTAACGCTTGAGATAGATCAAATTTCCACAAAGGAAATGACAGATATATGTTGTTTGATTAACATGTTGTCAGGGCTTTATTATTTATGTTACTATTTGCATGGTTGTGTATTTAAAGGATATTGATCCAAACCATCTTTTTTCTCAGAATTTAACACGAAATCAAACTCCTTATACACAATATTGCGCAGTAGTAGGCTTGCTGGGAGTTAACGAGCTCCATTTCTTAGACATTTCCTTTCGCGAATGAATTTTAATTCATTCTTTGAGGTAGGGATAAGTGCAGTCTTACATATAGTAAAGAACTTAGATCCTGTACAATTCTTACATGCTGTTTTGTTTCTATGAATAGATAGCTGCAATGGGTGTGCTGAATGTTTTCATGGCATTTTCTTCTTTCAGGTGTCTGACATGAAAGTAGAATACTTTCTTCCAAAGGTGGAAATTATACTACAAAATGAAATATCTACAGATTTCTACATTCTAGTCTCAAGAGCAGTGGTATGTTATCATTATTTTTCGAATGTTTATGCATACTATTTAACCTGAGATGAAAAACCTAAAATTTCTGAAACTGCAAGATTTGCTGAAATACAATATATGAACAATAGTAGTCAAACTTCCCCCAGAATAAGAATATAAATTGGATAAAAGCTTCCTTACAAAAATGTGCAAACGTTGAGGGCAAATTTTGGAATTGCTTGTTCCGGGTGTTTGCTTGTTTATAAAACTGAGTATTGGAGTTTAATTTGAATTTTCTCTTCTAAACTCCAATATAATAAAAAAATTTCTCTGCTAGTCTCCAGTATAATAGAAAGAACCCTAGTTTTGCTGGATGATTTGTTTGAAGACAACCTTAGACCCAAAGGAAAATTTAAAGTAATTAACTAAGAACATTGACTTTTTGCCTGCAGTTTTGCTGGAACATTGAGAACCAAGAAAGTAGTCAAAATACATATGAACTAGAATGTATAACTGAGGTACCCATATTTGGCATCTTTTATTTGCTTATGCAGATAATGTTGAAGTTGGCCTGCATGCAGCACATGAAGCAGCCAAAGAGCAGACCATGCAGCCCAAGTCATGTGGATGAAGTTGAAGATCAAGCTATTGTAATATTTCTGGATGAAGTGCATGCAGCTGCTAAAGCTTTTGCTATTGTTTTATTTTCTTATTTTAGTTGATGTCATGTAATCTAGTTTGTTTTGAACTTTGTTGGTAATGTATTTAATGCAATTAGGTACTGATGGATTGATAAATTAGTAGTTAATGAAATTATCAGAAAATTCAACCAACAAATACTTTCTATTTTCTTTGTTTTTTTTTTCTGTTCTGTTCTTCAATACATTTTCTGTTTTGTTTCTTCAGCAAGTTTCGAGCCTTGTTGCTCAAGCTTCTGATTAACATTCATTCATCTTTGTCCATAATCCCAACAGTTAACATGGCAAGAATAAGTATTTTGAGTTAGTGAATATTATGGATATGTGCCTTGAATTTCCAACACCATTTACAACTTGGCATTAGTTGGTTCTAACAATTTGCCTAATTTTTTAACACTTGAGATAGATCAAATTTCCACAAAGGAAATAACAGATATATGTTGTTTGATTAACTTGTTGTCAGGATTTTATTATTCATGTTACTATTTGCATGGTTGTGTATTTAAAGGATATTGATCCAAACCATCTTTTTTTTTAGGAATTTAACAAGAAATCAAACTACTTATCCACTATATTACATAGTAGCAGGCTTGTTGGGAGTCAGCGAGCTCCATTTCTTAGACGTTTCCTTTTGCGAATGAATTTTAATTCATTATTTGAGGTAGGAATAAGTGCAGTCTTACATATACTAAAGAACTTAGATCCTGTACCATTCTTACACGTTGTTTTGTTTCTATGAATAGGCAATTGCAAGGGGTGTGCTAAATGTTTTCATGCATTTTCTTCTTTCAGGTGTCTGACATGAAAGTAGAATACTTTCCTCTAAAGGTGGAAATTATATTACAAAATGAAATACCTATAGATTTCTACATTCTAGTCTCAAGAGCAGTGGTATGTTATCATTATTTTTCAAATGTTTATGCCTACAATTTAACCTGATATGCAAAACCTAAACTTTTTGAAACTGCAGAATATGCTGACATACAAGAACGGAATGGAATAGGTATGTCTTTTACTAAGTGTATAAATTCAGAAGGATTGCATTTATAGGCTTGGAGCATAATATTCTCTATATTACTCATACTCGGGTGTAAATGTTAAATACAAGAATGTAACTAATGCGAGTATGTTCAATTCTTTTTGAAGTTTTTCCATGTATTTGGAAGGTCATTGGAGGGTTAATGGTTATATTCCCATATCTTGTTTAAGATGTAGACATGAATACTTCCAGAAAAAAGGAGTGTCAGAAAAACAAATAATATTCCTATTGACTTAGAAAAAATGTGAAGGGAACTACAATTACAGATTTTCTTTTTGCTTTTGGTCTTCCTAATGTTTCTGGAGACTAGAGTGGGGTAGGCTCTATCGAAGTACTATTTTTAGCATGTAACAGAGATATTGTTGAAAGATGAACAGAGTGAAGGATGCTTTGTTTTAATATCAACCTGAAGCTAGAAACGAAGCAAGTCAATTATTGATATCTTTTAGTAATAGCCTAAAAAATGCACATGATGAATTAAACTAGGAGCTACAGATATGGCAGGAGAAATTAGGGTAATTTTCAATATTCCCCAACCTTTTATAGTGAGAACGAAGAGGCTTTCCCAGGTTGTTCGGATATGTCATCACCATTTCAAACAAATGATTGAAGCACAGAATGAAGATGGAAAGATTATTATTGCTAACTTCATGAAGGTTTGTAAACTTTATCTCTCTCCATATATAGGCAGTTTATAATCAGGTTTACAGTATCAGGGGGGAAAAAGTTACAAAAGCAAAAGGCACTCAAGATGTGACCCATAAATGAAAGCAAAATTTTAGAGGAAATCATCCACATAGGACCTAAACCTGTTAAAGAAAACATTTTAGCTAAGAGATATTTAAATCTGAGTAAATGGATCCATGATTAGTTTGGGGGTAAAATTAAGTAATGAAACCTCAGTTTTTTACTCTAACTCCTCTATTCACAGTACTTGCAAGGTTTAAAAGAAGATGTCCTACAAGAGATTCCTTTCCTAATAGAATTGATGGTAGACCAGAATCGAAAGGTATATTTTCATCCTAAAGTTTAACCTATTAGAGAAATGTAAGAAGATGAGATTTTATTGTGTTCCTTTGCAGCCTACAAAATAAAATGAGGAGCAACAAAATAGAGAAACATTGGAATCCCAAGATGCAAATCCAGAAGATAAATATGAGCACCATCATTAAGGATGTATAATAGAAGTAAGAAATTTCAATCATATACCATCTAGAATGTTCTAAGTGCTTATATCTTCGGGTTCACACAATGATAAATTATAAATTAATTGAAGAAGGATATGGCTTTTGTTAATATTTTTGAACTCAAACAATTTAAAATGTGTCCATTGTTAGGTCATTTAAATTTTGTATGATCATTTAAGGTAAGAATGTAAATGAGATGATTAAAAAATAATTGAATTTGATATGGTTTTTAGCGGCGTTTGTGGGGAAAGCATCACTAAAGATTATGTTCATTAGCGGCGTTTGTGGGGAAAGTGCCGCTAAAGGTCATGTTCTTTGGCCGCATTTATGGGGAAAGTGCCGCTAAAGGTCATCTTCTATAGCGGTGTTTTTCCACATAAACGCCGAAAATTTTAGGGGTGTTATCTATAGCAGCATTTTTTTGCGACGCTTAGTAAAACGCGCAAATTGTTTTAGATAAGAGCCACTATAGGCCTAAAAAATGCCTTTAAAAACCTATTTTCTGTAGTGATAGTTCATTACTTTCCAAAAAAAATGATAGAAGCTTGAAAAGACTTCATTACAGATTTAAAGGAGCATAGAATTGAGAGTGCAACTTTATCAAATGCTAGAATAATAGAAGCTTACCCCATTTCGATTAGAAGGGCGAGAGGCCAGTTCCTTCTTGGTAATAACACGTCCTCTGTTTAAGCCCTTTGAAAGGCTAGTTTTAGGTTGACTTCGAGCCATCACCTAAAAGAATCATCACACATCACGGTAGATCAGAAATGAAATCAGTCTACGAAAGGCAAGTTAATTCTGTAAAACTCTTATTCATACCAAAGAAGGGTGGAATGTAATTCGCATTAGAGATCCCAAACAAAGAGGTAGGGAAAAGTAAAGAACAACGCATAGGGATATATGCATTACAAATTTACCAAACAAAAGGACAAGATTTGATTATTTTTAAATAATTTATATCAAAAGGGGCATGCTGATTCTGGTAAATCAGAATTCCAAGAAAAACTCTATAAGCATCGAACAATGTATCATAAACCAAAATTGTAGAAAATAATTCATGTCAAAGCTACTAGAACAATTGGATACCATATTGAAAAAAATTCAAAAAATTATTTAAAATATATTTTCATAAGCTACAGCCAACAATGTCTACAAACACTCAATTGAGTAATGACAAACTTATTACTTATTTTTGGGCTCTATTTTTCTTAAAAGGTAGATGTTGATCAGGTGGTAAAAACTCCTCCACCTTTCTCTTGCATGCATTTTGGGGTTGAAGTCTTGTTGACACATCAAGGATGAGCTTGTAACAGTAGTTTACTTTTTCCTATTTCCCACCCAAACCCAGCAGCTATTTAGTGCAATAGAAAGATGCATAAGTAATGACAAACTTATTGCTTGTTTTTGGGCTTTATTTTTGTGCTCTACTTTTCTTAAAAGGTAGGTGTTGCTCAGGCGATAAAGACTCCTCCACCTTTCTCTTGCATGCATTTTGGGGTTGAAGTCTTATTGACACATCAAGGATGATCTTGTAACAGTAGTTTATTTTTTCCTGTTTCTCACCCAAACCCATCAGCTATTTAGTGCAATGGAAAGATGCATAAAAAATGATGAACAAGACACCGTATCAACTACCTCACTAATTTTGAAAACACTCAATAGCTGGTTTTGGTAGTCAATGAGGTTGAAATCAACTTGGTCTAAGGCGTGCATGTAACAGCCCGATTTTGGGCCTAATCGGAACAGTGGTTTCGGAACCACTAATCCAAAGTTAGAGAAATTATTTTTAATATTATTTTATGTGTTGTAGCATGATTATATGAGTGCATAAAAATTTTGGTGAAATAATTTTAGTGATTGCATTCTCAATTGCGAAAAAGGACTAAATCGCATAAGGGACAAAAGTTTTATTTCATTAGCTAAATGTGTCAAATAGCTAGAGAACCAAAATTAAGGGTCTTTAAAGAGCAAATAGACCTTTATTAAGGGCATGGCCAGCCATAGGGACAAAGAAAATCAAAAAGTCAAAATTAGGTGAAATTTGGTGACCACTTTGACTAGAAATAAAATAAAATAAGGAAAAAGTTATCATCTTTTTCTCTTCTTCTCTTCTCCACCGAAATTTTTAGCAAGAAAGGGGTCTTGAAAGCTTGAAATTTTCATCCATTAAGTTCTCTCATAAGTAAGTGATCTTGATGACTTTTCTTGATAATTTTTATACTTTTGGGACCTTGTAGCATAATCTAGCTAATTAGGGGACTATTTTGCAAAATGGTTGAAAGTATAGGGTTTACCATGAGATTATTCATGTTTGTTGCTGAATTTTTATGGAAGAAAATGAATCTTGGTTGTTAAACAAATAACTTTTGTGAAGTAGTTTTGATGGAAACCCTAACTAAGGACCATATTGCATAAGTTACAAATTATGTGGTAAATGTGTGAAATAATGGGAATTGTGGGTTGCCTCTAGTTTAAAAAGAATTTTGATAGGCTTGGTTAGTGAGAAAATTTGATAAAAATCGATTTACGAGTCTTTGGGTAAAATAGTAATTTTGTAAAAGTCTAGGGGCAAAATGGTAATTTTTCCAAAATATGAATTATGAAATGCATTGATTAATATGATGATTAAATTAGCGAAGTTTTTATCATTTTAGATAAAGAAATATGAAATCCAAACCTAAACCAAGGAAAGGCCAAGCAAGTAGACTAAATCTAACTAGCTGCCCACTTTTTGTATACCGAGGTAAGTTGTACGTAAGTAAGGCAACCTTATCGCTATTATGTGTTGAATGATTGATTTTGCATAGTATGGTTGAATATGATTATGAATAATGTATGATGAAATTAATGTAGTAAATTCTCGGTTGAACCTAGGAATAGATTGGATATCCATACGATGACATTTGGGTGATATGTGTGCTAGTGTAAGACCATGTCTGGGACATGACATCGGCCACGATATGAGAGCCAGTATAAGAACATGTTTGGAATATGGCATCGCCAGTGTAATGAGAGCCAGTGTAAGACCATGCCTGGGACATGGCATCGGCATTGATATGTGTGCTAGTGTAAGACCATGTCTGGTACATGGCATCGACCACGATATGAGAGCCATTGTAAGACCAAGTCTGGGACATGGCATTGGAATCGAGATGAGAGCAAGTGTAAGACCATGTCTGGGACATGGCATCGGCCTCGACATGTGAGCTAGTGTAAAACCATGTTTGGAACATGGCATCGGCAATTCACCCTCTTGTGTAAAGCTTGTCAGATATCCTTTAGTATTCCACATGGCTTCACGGGTTATTTTAAAGCTTATGACAATGATATGGAATGATATAATCATGTTGTGAGTGGTACAGGTTCTTATTCGAAACTCATGATATAAGAATCTGTTTATGATGTCTTAATAGTAAGAATAACATTAGTAAGTTCTATCTATGAAAATGATTTTGAATCTTTGGCTTATATTTGTAATGTATAAGTATGTGGTGATATCCTCCTTTGTACACTCAAGAATGTTGTGTTGATTTATTATATGTTATGTGTTTTAAATATGCATGGTTGATGTTGTTATTTATTTACATGCAACTTACTAAGCTTTATGCTTACTTCTTCTCCTTTCCATTTTCTTATAGTGCCGCCAAGCTAGTATCGGGGATCAAGGGACGTCGGAGGCTTCGATCACACTATCACCTGAAGCTTTGGTATAGCTAATCTAATATTTTGATTGTGGCATGTATAGGGACTTGAATCTTTTGTTTAGTGTCTTGTTAGTTTAGCCACAAGTGTTGCCTCATATGATGGATGTGATATTTATTTTGTATAGGCCATTAATTTTGGCTAATATTGATTATTATTAAATGCATTTGATGCAAATTTCTTATGGTTGTGGTTGTTTTGGTTATATGTGTTATGATTGGATTGGTTTGGTTGATGTTGTGTAGGTTGGTGCAAGTAAGGGTGGCAAAAAGGCTTGGTAAGTAGCCTTTATTTTATCCACACGGATAGACACACAGGCGTGTGTCTAGACCGTGTGTGACACGCGGCTTGTCCCATGGGCGTGTGGTAAGGCCGTGTGTCCCCTGCACCTAAAGTTGGAAAAAAAGAATGCCAGTAGTAATCACACGGGCAGAGACATGGCCATGTGTCCCAACTGTGTGGATGACACGGCCTAGTACACGGGCGTGTGCCCTTAAGGGGTTGCTGACGTTAGAAATAGAATGTCAAGGTTTTAGCAAATGGGCTGAGACACGGGTGTGTCATGGCCGTGTGGGGGACACGGGTTATGGACACGGTGTAATACCCTGAAAATTTTTACAGTGAGATATTATCCTTGATATAGTAAAATAAGGAAATAAAGTGACAAAAAGGGGATTTTTGAGTTATGTCAATATTGAGAAGTATATTATGATATATTAATTCAAGAAAGGACTAAATTGTAAAAGTGAGAAAAGTTTTGTTGCACAAGAATAAATACTCAAAATTTGAGGGGTTAAAGTGTAAATATGAAAAAGTTGAAGGACCAATAGTGTAAATATTTTAAGAGTGGAATGATCTAGAAACTAAGGAAAATGGATGGATTAGGACCAAATTGAATAGGTGAAGAACTATGAGGGACTAAATTGCAATTTTACCAAATTAAATGATGACTCAATGATGGAATTTTAAAAGATAATAAAGGGCAAAATGGTCAATTGAAAGAGAGAGAAATCTAGAAAGTAATGATGATGTTGATGATATTTTATGATTATTTAATTAGATATATACTATTTTAATAAGATATTTTATTATTTTATTATTATTTCATTATTATTTTATTATTAATTATTTAGTATAAAAGGAAGGAAAGATGAAGAATTTTCATCATCTTTCCATGCATGTAACCAACGTTAGAAGAGAAGGAAAAGAAAGAAATTTTCTTTTCTTTACAATTTGGTCCTTCCACCAAAAATTCACCATTTTCACCTAGAAATTAAAAGAATTTCCATAGCTACTAAGAGAGAAAAATGTTAAGGAGACCATGGGGAGTTAGAATATCAAGTTGGATTCAAGAATAGAAGCTGGAGGAGAGAGAAAATCAAGTTAAAGATTAGTATCAATAGAACAAGGTAAGTACATCAAGATTTCAATATGTTTTTAAGTTTGTTATTATTGACAAAGCATGGAAATAATGTTATAGTAGAGTTTTCTTACATAAGGTCCTATGTTCTTGATATGTTAGTGAAGAGAAAATAAGAGAAAGTGATGAGAAATGGTGTAGAAAAAGAAAATAAGGGTGTTATAACATGGTAATTAATATATTGTACCAAAACAGTTTTGGACAGCAGCAGTAGTCTAACTTTAAAAAATCATCAAACAATTTAGAAATCTAATTATAGGATGAATAAAGTATGAAATTAAAGCTTATTGAGTCTAGTTTCTTATAGAAGAAATTATTAAGCAATGGAATTTTAAATCATGAGATATAATTAATTTTGTGAGACAAGGTCAGAATGATTTCGGGTTCCCCTGTTCTGAATTTTGAAAATCATCAAAAATTGGATAAAAATAGTTATGGACTTAAATTTATATGTTTAGAATCTTGAATGATTCTATTTTCAAGAGAAATAAACAGAAACATCATTTGAATTCTGTACGAGGAGATAATTAATTTTTAGTGAAGAAGGGTCAGGACTGTCAGACAGCAGAACAGGGGTAAATTTAAAGAATAAACTGTACTTATTTGCTAAGCCAAAAATTCTGAAAATTTTTTGGTAAGAATATATATGAGTCTAGTTTCAGGGAAAATTAGCGGATCTTAATTTGGAGTTTTATAGCTCCAGATATAAATAATTTAGTGACTATGACAAAGATGGACAGCTTGAATATTCATAAAAGTAAATAATAAAAATTATAGATAATATTACTTACAAGTGTGTTATATACATTAAGGATGTGGAATGGAGATGAGGAGGAGGAAAATATGTATGAATATTCATCTAACATGGCTAATTTGCATGTTTTAGGCTCAGGGACTAAATTGAATAAAAGTAAAACTTTATGGGTAATTTTGTAAAAATGTCAGAAATTACCAAATTGCATGAAATGAACTATTTTATCATTTAAATTACAAAATTTAATGAAATTATTAATTTAGTTCAAGATTGGGGAAAAATATGTTTTTAGGGATTAAATTGAAAAGTGTTGAAATTATGAAAAATTCTGATATTTTATAGAATTCATGGGTTGTTATCAATATGTATGAGAATAATAGCTGAAAATAAGGATTAAATTGCAAGAATTTTATTTTTCTTAACCTAGGGATGAAATCGTCATTAAATAAAAGTTTAGGGGCAAAATGGTAATTTTGCCTAGAGCATTAATTAAATACATTAGAATATGAAATGAATGAAAATGATGATCAAATTTATTTATAAAGATTCGGACGACTCAAATAAGAGATTTGATCATGGAAAAGAAAAGATATCGGATTAATAAAATTATAACAAGCAATGAGGTAAGTTTGTGTAATTTGAATTATATTCTTAAATGCTTGAAATGTATGTTTTTGACATGAATATGATTTGAATGTTCGTTATATGAAAATTTATGAAACAATGACATATTTGATAAAAATGGGAAGAAATCCCGGTTGAATGAAAGGAAAATTCGATGGATCTTTGAAAAGGAATTGACGATAAAAAGGATCTAGCCCGGACGGGTGATTCTATCCTGATATAGCCCTCCCGAAGAATATGTGGAAAATGGATTTAGCCCGGACGGGTAATCCGAATTAGGGTCTGAATTTAGCCTGGACTGGTAATTCAGATCCAAGCTCATTAAAGTAATTGTCCTTGTAGGGGATTTAGCCTAGACTGGTAATCCCGACAATACTCTATGAGTTTATATTACAGGGGATTTAGCCTGGACTGATAATCCCGCTGTAAGGATGAGGTTCGCGGGAGTGTGCTTTCTGATATGAAATGTGTAAGACCATGGTTGAAAGATACCATGGCAACATGATATGAAATGTGTAAGACCATGGTTGAAAGATACCATGGCAACGTGACATGAAAAGAATAAGACCATGGTTGAAAGATACCATGGCAACGTGACGGGAATGAATAAGACCATGGTTGAAAGATACCATGGCAATGTAACATGAAATGAACAAGACCATGGTTGAAAGATACCATGGCAACCTGACAGAAAATGAGTAAGACTATGGTTGAAAGACACTATGGCATCATGTCGAAGATAAATAAGACCGTAGATGGGAGATGCTATGACATCGCTTGAACAATTGATATTCGGTAATATGTATCAGATGATGAATGGTTATATGAAATGGTTCTATGAAATGTTTACAAGAATTGGTCATATGGAAATATATGTACAAAATAGATGAATGAAATAATTAAAAAGATAGATAAATGAAATAAGTATAGGCACATGGAATTTAATTTATGTTAATTAATATGAACTGTTACCGAAATAAATATACATGAGATATATGGAAATTAAGGTGCATGAAATGTTGATATAATGAAATGAATGATATATGTTATTAAAGAAACAGTAAGAGAATGATATGTATCATGTTATCTTTTATATGTTAATATAAGGAAAATATGTAAGTTAAGACGAGTATTAAATTCAAATATGACATATTGAGAAAATAAGAATTTATATGAAATATGTGTAAGTACACTAACATGTGTTGTTGTTGATGATTAGGCAAGTGCCAAACCATTGATTGAATGGTAATATATTTATTTATTTATATGATGCATTGATTCGGTAAGTATTTAATTGAAAATTTTTTAGGTGATTCATAAATTCTAGTAATGCTCCGAAACTCTATTTCGACGACGGATACGGGTTAGGGGTGTTACACACGGGCCTGTGCCAAGCCATGTAAAAAACCCCTGTAGGTTCGAGTCGAAAAATAAATTCGCACAGGCTAGGGACACAGGCATGTCCCGATATGTTCAGGCCGTGTGAGCCACACGGGCCTTTAACATGGCCATGTTAAGAAAGCATATGGGTGTGTTGCCCCTCCACATGGGCGTGTGCCCCTACTAGCTTGAAATTTTACCAAGTTTTCTAGAGTGCACAAATTAGTCCCGAATCAATTCCAAAGTATGTTCGAGGCCTCGTAGGTCCATAGCAGAGACACTAAGGTATTGTGAAAGGTTTTAATTTGGAGTGAAATTTCATATCTAGGAAATGTGTGCTTGTATGTGTTTAAGTTCGGTAACACCTCGTATCCTATTCCGGCGTCAAACTCGGGTAAGGGGTGTTACAGTGCATCATGATGACAGTAGCCAATACAGAGGAAAGATAATGGGTGGATCTTGAATCTGAAAAAAGAGAAACACCCGAAGCATAAAAATGGAGCAAATGGTGAGGAGAAAAACAGGCACAGGAATGAAAGTGGGGACTTACCAGAGATTATACAGAGGAGGAGACGTTCACATCGCTTAAGAAACTTGTAATGGAGGTGGGTTTTCGACCTAAGTCTTCTGATGATGCGATCTAGAAATGAAAAGGGTGTAACTGGATGCATCTTCCATTTAAGTGTGGAGAGCACCAAAAGCTCCATTCTACGTATAGTTTTGGCCTCGAAAACATACTTTGTGTCCACCTAAAATAGAGAAACATGTTAAAGGGTGTGATGGTGTTGAGGGTGGAGGTTGTTGTTTTGAACATACTTGTAGCAGAGGCATTTGTGTTTCTTCAACTTTTGCAGCTAAAGAGGGGCAAGTGATAACCAGGAGTTGGACCATCCATGGCTTACCTCTTTGAAGCTGAAAGGTGCTGAATAACCTATCCAAATAGTTAATGGAAAGAACAGCCACGAGAGTGGTGAATCTGTTTTTAGCACTGACTTTAAGCATCCAGTCCACAGCCTCTTGCCTATCCGTTGCTAGGGACTCATGGGTTCCCACATAGAAACAAAGTGGCTGCTGCTCTGTTTCTTTGGCGAAAAATAAAAGAAACTCCTCATCTTCCTGCTGCTGTTCATTTTGATGTATTGCCATTGCTTAGTCGTATCTTTAAGAAGGAAGAAGGAAGTGATGGAAGAGACTGTAGAGAGGGTAATAACATATTGAGTTTTTAAATAAAAAATTACAATATTTTCAAATAATATAATTATTTTAATTATGTAATGACAATTTCAAATCAAACAAATACTATTACATTTTTAATACTTTTTTTATATTTAATGCTCAAAAAATAAAAATTCTTTTTAAATACAATATGAAATAATTTTAGGGCGTACAATAAACAGAGGAAGCAGTCAGGGACAAGAATAATCTGTAGGAATTCAAAAGGATAAAACTTGGGTGCTAAAATGTTAGTTAATGAAAGAGTTCTTACACCATTTACGGTGGAGGCAATAGCCTGTCTACAAGCAGTTCAAGCGGGGTTAGAAATTGGACTCCGACTGGTTATCATTAAAGGAGATGCACTCAGTGTTATACGACAAGTAAAGGCATTAAAAGAGGATCGGTCAGTACTATGTTCGTATATACAGGATATTCAAATATTAAACAGAGATTTTAAGGAATTCTGTTTTTAAAAAATATCTAGATCCGGTAACGGAGTTGCTTATTAACTTGTAAGAGGAGTAGTTGAGTGTCTTAGGAGTACAGACCTGGGATATCGGCTATCGAGAAAGGCCATGATAGCACTGGAGGAAGACGTAAGGAGTTTAATAATGTTGCAATGAGAGGAGAAGCCAAACAGAAATGGGGAATAGTGGTAGAAATGAAGCACCATTAAGCACTTGAAGTAAATATTTTGATGATAAAGGAGGAAACAGTAGGAGTAATGAGGGGAACAGGGCATATGAAAAGACAATTAAGGAGCCTAGAAAAGAGTTTTTGGAGATGGTGCAGGTAATCAATAAAAAATCCTCGGAGATGATAAAAAACTTTTTGAAAATGGCGGAGGCTGGTTTTGATACCTACGCTAGGAATTAGGGGTTTTCAGAATGGGGCCTAGTGGAGTTTGGTCTTTTAGGCTTTTTTGGGCTTGATTTAGGCTTTTGCTTTTTTTAGGATTTGTGATCCCAAATAAGTGTTTTGCTTTTTTATTTGGTTTTTGTAATTAACATCGGGCCAAGGTCCATTTTTTATAACAATGTCCCAGATTTTATTTCAACAAAAAAAATTGTTAATGTTGGTAATGTAAAAGGGTTGGTGTTAGTGGGTATATCTCACATTAGTTAGGTACAAGCTATCAAGATAGTTTTTATATAGTTTTACTTCTTGCTCTTATTGAGAAATTAGGTCATAGGCCTGCTAGAAATAGTTAGTCAATTTTAACTGATTCTGTTATTAGTTTATAACAATTATTTCCCTCTGTATGTGTATAAATACACTACTCTTGTAATCATTCAATTCAAGCAATAATTCACAAATTTCTTTCTCAAAGTTAGTATAGTTAAGTTCTTACTATTATTTACTATTCTCTGAATGTTGCAATAATTCACAAATTCAACTAATAAGTCAAGGATGTACTTCCGTTGACAAAGATAAAGGTCATCGTTTGACAAGATAGTCACCTCAACACCCAAAAAATAGTGAAGAGACCCCATGTCTTTGAGTGAAAACTCAATGTAAAGTCGGTGAACAAACGCATCAATCTCGAGGGAAGAGTCACTTGTAATAATGATGTCATCAACATAAACCAAGACATACATATAAGTCTTATTAGTGATATGGATGAATAAAGAGGCGTTAGATTTAAAAGGCACAAAACCAACGGATACAAAAAATGCCTTCAACTTATAGAACCATGCCCTCGGAGCTTGTCGGAGGCCATACAACACTTTGTTCAGCCTAAAAACAAGAGGTTGTCCATTTGCATCGGTCTAAACATAGCCGGGAGGTGACTCTCTAAAACAGTAGAGAAGAATAAGAACTTAACTATACTAACTTTGACAAAGAACTTTGTGAATTATTGCTTGAATTGAATGATTACAAAAGTAGTGTATTTATAAACATATAGAAGAAAATAACAGCTATAAACTAATAACATAATAAGTTAAAATTGAATAACTATCTCTAGCATTCACCTAACTACTATAATATCGAGACCTGAAGAAGTTGTCGAAGACGACAAAAATAAAAAGACAACGGTTTGGTGAGGATATCGAAAACCTGATCACATGCAAGTATTTCATTAACAACGAGAAACCCATTAGCAACTTTCTCTCAAACAAAAAAAATCGAGCTCAACATGTTTCAACTTTTAATGAAGGACTGGATTAGCCGCAACCACCACTGTACTGAAGTTATTACACAGATGGTCAGTTCATCATCAGAATCAAATCGAAGTTCCTGTAGTAAAGATTCTAACCACGTAATGTCAGCAGCTGCAACTGCCAACCCTTGATACTCTGCGTACCTGACTAGAGACAACCTCTTGGAAGATCATATATGCAATCCATAGTTAACAATGGTACAGAGACAGTGCAAAATGCGTTTGATTGCTACAAAGTGGACATAGGTCGAAGTGTGCATAAACTGGAAAATATTATTAACAACATATACGATGTTAGGTCGAGTGAGAACCACATATTGTAACGCTCTGGAAATAATTCGGTACTTACGAGGATCATCAAGCAGGTTTTCCACATGTTTAGATAGAGGACACGAGCTAATAATGGGTGTATAGATGCCTTTAGCCTTGTCCATATGACAATGGTTTAATAAGTCAACGATGTACTTTTGTTGACAAAGATAGAGTTTATTGTTTGACGAGAGAGTCACCTCAACACCCAAAAAATAGTTAAGAGACTTCATGTCTTTGAATTAGAACTCAATGTGAAGTCGGTGAACAAACATATCAATCTCAAGGGAAGAGTCAATAGATAGAATAGTACGAATTGTAGCCTGTTTAATGATGGGATTGAATGTTTCACGAAAGTCACACCCAGGAACTTGTGAACAACCTTTTTCAACCAACTGTCCTTTTCAACGAGCCACCGTACCATCGAGATTCCTTTTGATTTTAAATAACCATTTGTAACCAATCGCCTTTCGACCTAGAGGTAAGGGAGCTAAAGTCCAAATGTCATTGCAAATCAAAGCATCATACTCTTCCTAAGCAATCACCTTTCACTCCTTACTAGCAAAAGCTTTGCCAATAGTACGCAACTCACATTCATAAAGTTCAATGTTAAGTACCTCCGATTTAAAAATTTTGGCCTTCAAACGAGTGACCATAGAATGAGTATTACCAAGTTGTGGTGGAGAACCAACCACAGAAATAAGAATTTTCAGTGAGGGAAAAGTGTTGGAGTTACAACTCAAGCTAGTGATATCACCGTTATTCAGAAGAGAGGAGTCTAGAGCATATGTGGGAATAGGGGTCGGCGAATAGTTCAATGGAACATCACTCGAGTGCATCGTGTATGGTGGAGTAGATTGCATGAGAGGAAGAGAGGTGGTGACTCGATCGGATGCCAGAGAAATAGACGGAGCATTAGAAGGAAACAAGAACTGGTCCTCATCAAATACTACATGTCGAGACACAAAAATCCAGCCATCTGGAGCATGGTATTGATAACCTTTATGTTGGGAATATAGCTAAGGAAAGTATACAGTTGAGAGTGAAACTCTAACTTGTGGTGATTAAATGGACGGAGATACGAATAGCAGCAACACTCAAAATACGAAAGTGATCATATGTCAGAGGAGTGCCATAAAGAACCAAGTATGGGGACTGATGTTTAAGAATCGAAGTAGACAACTGATTGATTAAATGGATAGCATACGAAAACGCATAGCCCCAATATTTCATTGACAAATGGGCTTGAGCAAGTAATGTGAGCCCAACTTCTACTATATGACGATGCTTTCTTTCGACAATTCTATTTTGCTAGGATGTGTGGGGGCACGAAACATGATGCAGAATTCCATGTTGAGCTAATAGAGATGTGAAAGAGTGAAATTCACTACCCTAGTCACTTTAAAATTGTTTGATGTCTCTGCCAAACTGAACTTTAACCATTTTTTGAAATTGAATAAAATAGTCAATAGCTTGAGACTTCTTTTGAATAAGAAACAACTAAGTAAACCGGCTAAAAATATCAACAGAAGAAATGTAATACCAACTATTTCCACAATTAACAGCAGCGGGTCCTCATAGGTCAAAAATGACTAAGTCAAACAGATGATAATCTACAGTGATGGAATCTAAAAACGATAATTTGTGTGACTTTCCTTGTTGACAAGCCATACATACATGTTGCAATTTTTTAGTATCAACAAACACATTATAAGCTTTTAAAATTAAGTTGACAATGTTCGACGATGGATACCCAAGTCGACGATGTCATACTCAAGCAACTTGGTTTTGGGAGACAAGAAGGAATTAGAGCCCAACTCAGTATTAAGGACAAACATGTCAGCACCTCGAACAAATCCTGCATCAACTGGGGAGAATCGATGCAACCGCTCATGTGTGTAACCTCGAAGCAAAATTTCTCGGTCTGTATATCCTTTACAAGACAGTGAAATGGGTGAAACTCGAAAAATATGTTATTATCCAAAGCAAATTGTGAAACAGAAAGAATTTTTTTTCAAATTTTAGCCACATGTAAGACATTAGTAAAATGCAACAATTTAGGATAGGTAGAAATTGTACGATGGCTCAAACGCTCAATATTAGAACACACACTATTACTCATAAGTAGTAGAATAATACATGAATATTCAATCTATTTATTCAACATAGTGGCTTCCTGACACACGTGATTAATGGCACCCGAGTTAGGGTACCATATGGTCGGCTCAACAGAACTAATTGACATAAGAATATATGGCTTAACATAATTTTCAGCTTGAAAAATAGGCCTTGTAGCATAATTACCATCAGACCCAGTAGCAGGCCTAACCAGATGGGATGCAGAAGTCCAAAAAGTAGGCCCAACAGCACGTACAACATTATGAACAACAGGTACCTTAGAGCCCAAATGTGCAGGCCTATATCCGGCAATATCACCAACACTTGGGTACCCAAAATTGTGTGGCCCATTTGGAGAAATACCTGAAGGACATGGATGAACATAAGGAGGTAGGCTGGCATACACAGATGGCCCAGTGGTCAAAGACCCATATGTAACACCCCTTACCCATATCCGATGCCGGGACAGGGTTTGAGGCATTATCGAACTTAAAGTAAACAAACATACAAAACTGAGCTATAAAATTTCATCCAAATTTTAAAATTTTTCAATCACATGCAAATTGTCCCTTATAAGGGCCTACGAGGCCCAAAACATACATCGGAAGCGGTTCGGGACTGAATCGAGAACTTTTGGAACCTTTTCAACACTTAAAAAATTTTCTTGTTTTGGAGAGTCACACGCCCGTGTGGGTAGGCCGTGTGGTCACACACGCCCGTGTGGCTTGGGACACGCCCGTGTAACTCTTTGACTATGATGTTAGCAACCAAAATAAGGTCACATGGCCAAGTCACACGCCCGTGTGCTTAGGCCATGTGGCGAATTAAATTCTAAAAATTAAATGCAGATTTCACACGGCCTGGGCACATGCCTATGTCCTGAGGCCGTGTCCTTCACACGGCTGAGACATATGGCCGTGTCTCTGCTCGTGTGTTTACTACTGAGCATTTTGTTTTGCATAATTAAGGTGCAGAGGACACACGGCCGAATCACACGCCCATGGGGCAGACCGTGTGTCACACACGGCTTAGACATATGCCCGTGTGTCTAACCGTGTGGAAAATTTCTAAGCTATTTTCCAAGCCATTTTCCACCCTTAAGCCCTCACATACTTAAACCCACTTCATGGGATGCAACATGGCACATTTGATCACTTAAGCATTCACATACATGGTTAAATCATGACTTGACAATGTCAACATATCACCTATTCAAACTATCATGCTTTCATATGGCATTCCACACCAATTTCTTATTTGTCTATCATCTTTGCTAACCTACTTTCAAGTTATACATTTGCACCACATTTATTGTCATACACATTAATCATATTTCATACACCCAACATACATGCCATCCATCACTCTTATTAACAATAAGTAACCATAACCACATTAAAACACAAGCACATTTGCATGCATGCATCAATAATTAGGGTTACAACCCAAATAATCAATATGAGCCACATCTCATGGCCATATACAAAATGAATCACAATACCATCATGAGGCAACACATTTGGCTAATCAATATGACACATAACAAAAAGACCAAGTCCCTATACATGCCATACTCAAAATGATGAGACTAACTATACTCAAATGTTCAATTGATAGTGTGGTCGAAAACTCCGAAATCCTCCGATCCCCGAGCTAGCTTGGCAACACTATAAGAAAAAGAAAGGAAAGGGGTAAGCTTTAAAGCTTAGTAAGTTCACATGCAAATAAAATGCAACTTAAACAAGCATTAATCATACATATAACATAATGAACATAATCATGCATTTCATCAAATCTCTTAAACTTATTCTTCATATATACATATACATATTCTTGCTACAATTTCATCATGTCTCATGTCATTATCATGAGTTCGATGTACATACTTTGGTAAAATTGTCTTGTTCAATACACGTTTTTGTTGATCTATAAGGCCAAATTTAACTTGTTCAATACATACATTATTCATATCGACTCATAACACATACTTTGGTAAAATTGTCTTTTTACCCCTAACTTTTCACTTATTTACACTTTAGTCCCTAGGCTCGTAAAATGAAATGCATGCGTTTTCTTGGTTACTCAAGCCTAGCCGATTCATATTCTATCTTGTATCAGCTCATATTTCTCATTAAACCACATTTCTACTACCCATTTCTTCATCTTTTACAAATAAGTCCTTTTTAGGTGTTTTCACTAAAAATCACTTAGTAAAAGATGTTTATCACACATCGAACATTCATATTCCTCCATTAAACATCAAAATATATGCATGTCACACATGGGTAAGTTTTTGAACATGGACCCTAGCTCAAAATAATGGTAGAAATAGCTAGATCGGTTGATGACAACTTCAAAAATGTAAAGAACATTAAAAACGGGGCTTGAGAGCACTTACAATTGAACTTGAAAGATGAAAAAAACCCTAGCTATGGCTCCTTTAAAATTTTGGCTAAAGTGGGAGAAGATGGACAAGATTTTTGCTTGATTTTTCCCTTTTTATTCTTTTATTAACCAAATGACTAAAATACCCTTAAGATCTTTCTTTCAATTTTTTCCTATTCATGCCCATTTTTGTCCAAAATTTTAGAAATTGGTCAAATTGTTATTTAAGGACCTCTAATTAATAATCCAATGCAATTTCATGCTTGAATCTTCAAGAACACAAGTTTTAAATCTTATTCAATTTAGTCCCTGAAGTCAAATTGGACACCTTAGGCATAGGATTTCTTCATGAAAATTTCACACAAGCATGCAATCATATCATGGATCATCAAATAATCATAAAATAATTATTTTTATTTTATATTTTTGGTCTCAAAACCACTGTTCTGACTAGACCCTAATTCGAGATGTTACAAAACATTTGTAGAAACACTATAAGGGGAAAAGACCCATAGGAAATACTACAATGCAATGAAGCCATTAAGTCATAGGATGATGACAGAGGACCAAACATCAACACCGGAGGGCTGAATGAGTTCACCGGAGGACCATCAATTGAGCGGTCAAAGTGATAGTAACACATTTGAGTGAGATGCTCAAGTCTCTCGCAGATCTGACATTGTAGTCGACCATAGTTGCTTCGGCCATGACCATGATAAGGTCTGTGACCACCATGAAAAAATGAACCCATAACTTGAGAATCAGACATTGAACCCATCGAAGAAGCCAATACCGAATCAGACACTTGGGAATACTGCACCAGATTGGACTAAAGAAGGATCTCCGATACAAAACTTCCTTGCTGACTTTCACACTCCAACAGAATATCCATAAGTCGATCCAGTGCTAGAGGTTCCGATGAGAAAGATGCAACCATAATAACCAAATCAAACTCCATCAAAAGACTCGCAATAACAATATTTACTTACTATTCGTTTGACACAGGGTGACCCAAAACAACAAGCAGATCATACAATATCTTGATCTGAGCCAGGTAATCTTTTACAGATAAATGTCATTTCTTTAGCGAATGTAACTTATGTTTCAGCCGAGACATCTTAGCACCGGATTTTTTGCAAACAACTAACAAGCCTTGCTCCAAAAATCATGAGCTGTTGAGGTACCGTAAAAGAGGACCATAGTTTGCCACTGATTGTGGATAAGAGCCACAAAGCAAGGAGTTTGTCTTATTGATGAAAAGAAATAAAATCAGGATTAGAGAGCAACTTCCCTTTGGGGTTTTGTATGAACTAAGGCGAAATCAAAAGCGTTCCATGGATATAACCAGTAAGACTCTACGCATCTATAATGAGTTTCAACTGATGTTGCCATTGGATGAAGGCTTCTTCTTTAAGTTTTACTGTGTCGTGTCTAGGAAAGGATTGCACCACTCGATAAATTCGATCGCCATCAAGAGCACGTAGTGAAGAAGAACGAGGAACAGGAGCAGAGGTCGTCAGAGTCACTTCATTTACAGACATTTCAAGGGAAATAGAAGTCATTGAACACATCGAAAGTCAGCCCAAAGAACCAGCGACTGATACCATGAAAGAGTGTATACAAGAACAATAAAGAATAGTAAGAACTTAACTATACTAACTTTGACAATGGACTTTGTGAATTATTGCTTGAATTGAATTATTACAAGAAGAGTGTATTTATACACATACAGAGGGAAATAACTACTATAAAATAATAACAAAATCAGTTAAAACTGACTAACTATCTCTAACAGGGCCTATCACGCGTGAGTTTTGTCGTCGGTTGCCCATTCTTGTTTATGTCTTAGACACTATTGCGTGTATATCTTTTTGGATAAAAGTTTTATTATTTTTTGAGAAAATAATATCTTTAAACAGTTTATTTTTTCCAGTTTTACTATTCCAAAAAATTAGGAATTTGGCTGTTGGGCAGAAATAGTAGGACAATTTCAAAACCGTTCTTGCATTTTTTACTCTTTTTCCCCTGCCCATTTACCGTTTTTCCCTTCCATTTTTAGTATAAATAGAGAGCTAATTTTCTCATTTTTCACACTGAAAGAAAACACAACACTCTCTGAAAAGCTCTTTCCTCCACTTCCTTTCCGATTTTCTTAAACACTTTGTCGATTTTTCCCCTAAATCACTTTAAAGAAAATTCTGTCTAGGAGTTTGAGTTTTAAGCAGAACTAATTGTGACCCTCCAAACTTTCCTAGGAATTAATCATATTGTGGTTTCCCTGAGAAGAGTAAGAATTAATCATACTGTGGTTTCCTTGAGAAGAGCAACACCAATCGAGTTTCATCTTCCTTATTTGGGTGTACAAATACCGAAGTACTGTGTTAACCTTGGGGACGACATCCACTACATGATTACACTGATCAGGGCGAATTCGTTTCTAAAGCAGTGATTTACTACAGCATAATAAATTTTTTATTTCTTAATTCATTTATTTATTTTCTAATAAGTGCTAATATATTTTGTTTTGTAGCTTATTTTTTCAACAGTTAGTTCTTCAAATCCAAATCATAATTACCAATCTAAACCAGATCGTATATACCACAAACTATCCTTTTATTACTTCCTTACTTAGTCAAATTAATGAACCAAATTGAAATGTTTCCTCATTAGGAAAAACTAGCAGTAGAGAAAACAAACTTTCTACAAAAAGAACCAAAAAGAAAAACATAATAAAAGATATTAGCATTAATATACTATTTGGTATTTGAATTTAGTTTCAATATTTAATTTGGTATCTAAGTTTTTTTATCCTAATTTAGTATCTAAGTTTGGCTTTATTATTGACTTTGGTACCTATGTGTTTTTGAATTTGATACTTGAGTTTTTTTATCTCAATTAAGTAGTTGAGTTTGACTTTGATGTTCAATTTGATACTTGACACCTATGTGTTTTTCAATCCAGCTCATGAGCTTTTTTGTATCCCAATTAAGTACCTATGCTTCTTCTTCTTCTTTTTTTAACTAGAGCACGTGTAAAGCATTCATTGAGCCACATGATACCATTTGGTCTGAGTATTAAATTAAACATTGAATCCAAACTCAAGTACAAAGTAATACAATAATCCAAGATTTATGTGAAATAAGAAAAAACAATGACAAAGTCATCAGTAAAAGTACCACAAAACCCCTTCTACTAAACTTTGGATTGCATTTTAGCCTTTCAATTGAAAAATAGGCAAATGAGTCCCTATATATTAGATGAGTGAGCAAAATAGTCCCTCTGTTAAAATATGTTATTTATATATAAGGTATAATAACAAATTTAGTCCTCAACCCTTAATCAATTATTCAATTTGACCCTTACTCTATTGGAAGTAAATTAAAAAAATATGAAACTAATTAGGCTAAAGGGTAAAAAAGGCCTTAGTAACAAATTAAAAAAATCAATTAAGCCCTTTTGAAATTTAAAAATTATTTAAAAAATCATAAAAATTATAAAAAATTATATAAAAAATCTAAAATTATAAAATTTTTGTTAAAAGACAACAATACCTACCCATTAAAATCTTTTGGTTATAAGATTTTTTTTTAAAATTGACCCCTACTCTTTTGTTGAGTCGGTACTGTTATTTTTTAATAAAAAATATAATTTAAAAAATATATAATTTTTTTTTTAAATTTTGTTTATAATTTTTAAAATTTAAAATGGCTTAATTAATTTTTTTTAATTTGTTACTAAAGCCTTTTTGACCCTTTAGCTTATTAGTTTAAAAAAAATTACTTCCAATAAAAATGTAAGGGTCAAATTGAATAAATGTGTAAAGGTTAAGAGCTAAATATGTTATTATACCTTATATATAAACACCAAAACAAATATTTAAAAGTGCAATTTTAACATAGAGACTCTTTTATTCACTCATTTAATATATAAAGATTAATTTACTCATTTGTAATCTAAAGTATACTACAAAAATTTTATAATACTTTTAACAAAAGTCATTTAATACATTCTACAAAGATTTAAACTGACCAAATATGAGTGAAACCCATAAAAAGAAAAACAACCAGCACCTAACTTGATAAACATTATTGAACCAAATCTAGAAGGTACCAGATGAGTTACATTTGAAATTTATTATGGTATATGCACAGGGGTGAAGATAGAATAAATATTTAGGGGTTGGATAAAATTTTAATTTTTTATAATTTATATCTTTATAATTTATAAAAGATTAAATCAAAATTTTATAATTTTAGAGGGGACCAAAGTGTAATTTTACCTTTATTAATTTAAATTTTTTAAAATTTTTAAAAGTTAGAAAAGTAAATTTACATTTTAGGGGACGGGACCCATGCCAGCCCCCTGACTTCGCCCCTGTATATGCAAGAAGGTAGCAGATGAAGTATTTTTAACTAGACAAACATTATTGATCCAAATCTAGAAGGTACCAAATGAGGTACTTTTAACTAGATGAACATTTTGAAATTTATTATGGTATATACTGCCCACTGAATTACATTAACATGAAACAACCCATTAGTGTGAACTTTCAGATAAAGCTTATAGCCTTTACTCCAATGATAAAAAGATAATACTAATAAAATGAAGTTCAGATTATTAAATCTATGGGAGAGGCTCATGAATTAGCAATTTGGGTGTCTTAGTGCCACTTTGCTCAATATAAAATTAAGTTGGTTAAATTTCTACTCCCTCAATCTCATAGTGAGGCGCCAATAAGTGCACAAAAATGGGTTCTTAATTGTCGATTAACTAATAATGGAAATTAATGTATATTAACAATATGGTTAATACAAATATCTGACTTAAACATCCAACATCTATACTTTATTCTTCTAAAAGAAAATTAATGCAAAAACCTTCAATATCTACCTGTACATATTTTGCCTCCTCTGCATCCTAGCATGAGACCGTTTCTTTAATCCATCGAGTTGTTTTTCCCAAACATCTTTCGGAAATTTCGATATTCTATCTTCCATAAAATAATTCTTAGCTCCAACGAAACCCAATTCGTAATCATACAGTTTACGAGAAATTGGATCCGAAAGCGTCTCGTAAGCCATTTGGAGTTCCAAAAACCTTTTCGTGGATTCATCTTTGGAGGAAGCAGGACAAACGTCAGGGTGGTATCGAAGAACCAAGCTTCTATAAGCCTTCTTTATGTCATCCAAACCTACATTCTCAACAGGGTCGAGACAAAGCACTTGGTAAAAATTAGTGTTCCCTCTTTGCATGCATAACTTATCAGCTCTTCCCCTACATGATATAACATGAACCTTATAAGGCTTTTGCCTGATCCTGAACATGAAATCCGATGTTGTTGTTGTTGTTGAAGCCATTGTTTTGGTCGTATTGAGATTCATTTGCATGCTTTTGTGAGTTTGAGAGAGAGAGAGAGAAGAGAAGAGTTAAAAATATATATTGGGTGTCAAATGTGTTTAAGAAAACAGCTGCAGGATATTTATATATAGAATTAAAACGCGGTTTTGGCTCCCCTTACCTTGGTTTTGGTAAAAGGCTAACGTTGAACGCAATTTTGGCATGAAGGCGTCGTCCTTGGCGGGATGATTCTTTTATTACTTTTTTTTTTTTTTTTTACCAATTTGAGGGCTCACGTTGGTTTAATTTTTCTGTTAAAAAATATTATATTTACTGATTAACTAAATGTTTTATGTGTTGCTATATAAAATTTATAAATTAATAGGAAATTTGTCTGGAATGTTATACACCAATCAAAATTTTAAATACTTATAATCTAGTCGGGTAGATTTTAAATTGATTTTCAGCTTACTAAATTTACTAATTAGCAATATAAAAATAAGAAATTTTTTACATTTACAAAGTAATTCATTATAAATTTATTTGTATAAACTGATATGTCAAGTTACATTTGAGCAATTAAAAAAAATTAAAGTTTAACGGATTAAATTTTCAAGATTTTATGGAACATCCAATCAAATTAGATTAAATAAATTAAAGATTATATAAATTTTAAGAATTCATAAAAATGATTTAAGGAGTTAAAAGGAAAAAAATGATAGTCATTAAATTGGTTTTGTAAGAACAAAGTAAATCTGAAATAACTACGACATTGAAATTAAGAAATTAAAATACAATTTTATAATATTTTTAGCTAAATTATATTTTAGTATTCGATGAAATCAAAGTCCTTATCTAAAAAATGGGAATAATTGTTGTGTCCAATAAAATAAAAATTGGTCAAAGAAATAGTGATCCCACGTGATCAAAGGTTGGCCGAAATTTATTTTGTGGCTTTTTTTGGTCGTCAAATTTTGTTCGAGAAAACATATGTTTTGCCCTCCGCCTGCCTAACGCTTTTTTTTTTTTTTTTTCCTTCAGACAACCATTTATATTTTATTTACTAAAGAGGTTCAACCCACCAACCCAATATAAATTTAATTATTATATTTCTTAATTATAAACTTTACCTTTTTTTTCTTCTACAATTTATTATATATTAATTATTTCAAAAAAATTATTATATATTAATTAAACTTGCATTTAATTTACCAATCATAACCTAAGAAAATGCAGAAAAATGTTATAAGGTCAACACCAGTGGAGCCGTTAGTTTCATGAAATTGATTATTTTAACCAAAGCAGAAAACATATAACATGACAAATTTCTAAGGGAACAATTAAAATATTAATTACCTTAATCAAATTATAGCAGTTGGGCTACATTAGTTTGGTAGCCTAATATTCTTTTTTCTTGGTTAAATTACACTCAATGTCACTAAACAATTAATAAATTTACGTTTTGATTATTCAATTTCAAAAAGTTATATAATGGTTATGAAACTATTCGAAAGTTTTCAGAATTTTTTGAAAGTTCTCTTTAAATCACTAAGTTGCTATGTTCCTTTTAAAAAAAAAAATTAGCTAGTGAGCTTTAAGCAACAATTCGACAATCGTTACAATGGATTAGCACCCATCGATGAGTAGAAGCATGTACTTTAGATCCAAGTCGATCTGATAGTCAGTGTTATAGATCAAAAAAGAAAGTTGTTTAGATTTTGGATAGTAGATCCATGATATTCAAAGTTCTTCCATGAAAAAAAAAAAAAGAAGTTAAATTCTAGAAGAGAATGGGAAGGAGAGTGTCACATCCCAAAAAATGGGTTAGTAGAAATTGGGTTGGTGAAACCAAAAGTGAACACATCTTGTTTTTGGTTTAAGGATTGTGAAAATTTTGTCAAGTGAATTAATGTGGTTCAGTGGATAGGTGTTGTGCTTGTGTGTGTGAGGTTATGGGTTTGAATCCTTCCCTTGAATTTTTATTATTTTTTGTCCTAACCCTCTCCTTAAATCATCTAGCATAAATAGTATTTTCATTTAATTGATGATAAGAATGAGTTTGTTAGTTCAATAGTACGGCTTTAGCTTATGCTTTGGTCTTGTGTTTGAACCCCTGTGTTTGTAAAGTAGAAATATTTTTATTCCCATGCATTGTGCAGACCATGTGGATGAGTTTGGGTCAAATTCAAATTGTGGACAATCTATTTAGCTATCCATTCTCACGTTCTTCTCTCCCACTCTCTCATTTTTTTCCATTTTGTTTTCTAAAAACTTTGATTTGTTAGGAATTTCTCTGGCACCATTTTCCTTTTATCCATTTTCTATTTTGTTGTTCTCCTTCTACTGTCTATTTTCTTTTTCGGGTTCTATCGTTTTGTGTGGCTTAACAATCGTTCTTCTTCGAGTAAGTTTCATGGTTCTGCTTTTATGGATGTGTTTTATTTCACTAGTTTATTTGAGTGCAAAAGGTTTATTTAATTGTTGGTAAGGGGTCGGTTTTGAAGAATTTTATGTTTTGTAAGGCGAGGATCTTGAGGTGCCTACTTCTTCGATGAACTAGGTGTGTTTGGGAAGAATCTCTACTCTAAGGGTATGGATTTAATGTTAATTGGGATTGTTTTGGGTTGTCAGGGTTGTGTACTCTACTGTTTGGTAGGAAATTTTAGTTTCCTTGTGTTTGATTTTTGTTTATGATGCTAATTCGCTTTGTGGGTGTCGTTTTAGGTGTTGGAATTACTATTGTTGTGTCAACATAAAAAAATGAACAGGTGTGTGACTCGAACTTGTAAAAACAGTGAACAACAGAAAGTCAAAAAACTCATTGTCGATGTCACACGGTCTGGGTTAATTGGGTCGTGTAGGCTACACGGGTGTGTGTGAGGCTGTGTGGGCCACACGGGCTGGTCGGTTGGGCCCACTTTCTGAAAATTTTACCTAGGCCCGTTTGACTTTGAAATTCATAATTAAACTTTCCATAGGGCAAATATTGCTTAATTAAGGCTTGGAAACAAGGTATCTGTTAATATGCTTCTGTGTATGATATGTTTAAGGTATGTGAAATATATTTGCATGATTTGATACTGATAGTTCTGATGGTATGTCCTGATTCGCTATGTCTATATATGTGTGTATGATGTGTGATTATGTTAATTTGTATTTTTGAATTGGTTATATGACCATGCATGTGACATTGTGGCTTTTTTGGTTAAGGTGATTTGTAATTTTGATATATCTATTTGCGAAGCATGAAATCACATGCTTACTGGTTTTTGTTAAGAAGATGAATGCATGTTCAACATGCTTATCATTTTGTTTCAGTTTATGCATGTCATGTCACATTGCATGAGGTTGGGATATCATGGTATGGAAGAAGTTCTGACAGTTTAATGATATGCATTATCTGGTGGCTTATCCACATTTCTGTCTGGCAGCTTGTCTACATTTATGGTGGCTCAACCACATACATATGTTTTTCTAGCAGCTTGGCTACAATATAGTGGTTTGTCCACATATAACCAATCTAGCAATTTTAACTGCAACCTCTAGTGACCTTGACCTTTGGGAAACTCTATTTGGTGTGTAGCAGAGTTGGGTAGGATGTTTTCTGAAAAAAAAAACCTGCATTACGTTTTCTGAAAAATACTGCATTGGCATAAGCACGCATTCTCAGTTTTGCTCAAATGATCATTATGAAATTCTCTATGATTCTATGAATTGTTGGTTGTGTTCTTTGAGTTCTTGGTTTGAGATTGTTACACATTGAGCTTATTAACTCACCCAATTGTTTAATCTCTGACTTTTTAGGTAATCTTTTGACTTAGGACCGGACGGCGTGTGGGAGCTTAGATTGTTTTCTTAGTTAATTAAAATATGGTGGTTTTCGTAATTATCTATTTTAGACTTTTGGGATTGTAATATGTTTTTGGGCTTTTTTTTAGTTTTTTTTATTCATCGGTATTTGGTATTTTCGAACATAAAACTGTAAAATCACACAAGTTAACAAAATAGATTTCGGTTTTCAAAACTAAAACTCTGAAAATTTTCCTCTGTAAATTAAATAATTTCTTAAGTGTTTTTGTGTAAATGAATAAATAGTTTTTAACTAATGTTTGTCATATTTATATCTTCTAAACACTCATTGAAATCAAAAGTTTTCAAACGAGACCAAGTTAAAAGCTATTCTGTAAAATAAATAATTTTTGTGTATAATTTCTAAAATAACATGTAAATGTTTTGCTAAAAATATTAATTTTAGAATTCTCGACTTCGAAAGCTAGGATTAAACTTTTAGGTTTTCTTTAAAAGTTAACTAATGTAATTCCTCTATATTCGGTCATATCGTCTAGGCCAAGTTTGAGGTGTTACAGAGAGCTTTTGATTAGTACAAGCAATGCGAAGAGAGAAGGACATACAACAATGATTTTAATAGCCTAGTGACTTAAATAAAAAAATTTCAAATAAACCGGTGATTATTTTGTAACTTTTTAAAGTTAAATGATTAAAACATATCTTATTAATAATTTAGTCACCTCTGATGAAATTTACCCTTTCTTGTTATAAAGAAAAATAACAACATCAACATCAACATCAAGAAATCCAAATAACAAGACATTAGCTGAAACACGAAGGGTTCGTAGAAAATCTAGTAGGGTTTTGTCTTTATACCAACTTTTTATGATTGAATTTTATTTTCCCTAGATCTCTAATCAGATTTCTATAAACAAAGATAGAAAGAAACAAAATAGCAGATGGGTATCAACTTAAAAAAATGAAATTAAAAAAAAAAAGTCATTTATGGTAAGCGGTCAAGAATATTACAAATAAAAACTTATTGGAATAAGTTGTAGTGACATTTGAATTAAATTTGAAATTTGGAATTATTATAATTAAAAAATATTTATCTAAATATCACTCTTTTTTTAAACTCTAAAATCAGAAACGAAAAAAAAATCTATAATTATAAAAATTTTAATATTATAAAACTTAGATAAAACATTAATTTCTAGTCAATGAAATAAATCAATGAAAAAAATACAAGAATTGATTTGGAAATTTTAAGTCTTTGAGCTCTAGTTCAGACTTCTTTTTATCCATATTGAGCAGCCGGCCTACTTAAATATAAGTAAGTTGGTAGTGTTACCTTTTGACTTTTGAAGTATTCTGCTAAATTATAGGAGATTTATTATTTCTGTCTCCAAAAATAAGTTATTTAATTTTGTATAAAAATATAATATGAATATGATTACCAAAAATAATAATGTAATAAACGTAATGCGTTTAATGATTTTTTACTAATTTTTTTTATTTTAATATTCAATTTGATTACATTGATCATATGCGTATTCTAATAAAAAGATATAGGTACTTAATTGGGACAAAAAAAAAAACTCAAGTATCACTTTAAACATTGAAGTAAAACTTAGATGCTTGTATGGGGCAAAGAAAAACTCAAGTATCAATTTTAAAAATACTCAGTACCAAATTGAGCATTGAAACATTTCATTCTTTAAGATTTAAAGGCATGTTCAAACATCACATAGTAATTGAATAAAAGTGTAATTATTATGGTAGTAATTACAAGAATTCTAATTCTCTACACGCGCGTGTTTAACTAATAGAGTGTAGTTACATCATAATTTCTTATGTAATATTTAATAGTATAAATTGTAATTGCACAATTATATAATTTTAAATTCTAAAAGGATATTAATTATTATAAAAGTTATCAATAATACTTGAGAAAAAAATTCTCACAAAACCTAAAATCAAAACATTGTATATAATACAATAGTCCAAAAATATATTTGGCAATACAATTACTAATAAAATTAATAAGAAATTAAATATCCTAAGCAATTTTATCTAATTAATTTAGCATTTCATCTTTGTTGAGTTATTCTCTCTAACATTAAACTTATACCTATTGTTATTATCAATTCATCATTGATTAAATATAAATAATTTAAAATTAATAATAAATACCATATAATTTAATTAAATTTACTATAAATAATTTATAATAAACACTATAATTTTTTAATAAGTCAAACGAAATTATCTTTCAACAATAAAAAAATTAAATTATTTAAATGAAATTAGTAAAATAATATATATATATATATTATCATTGTATAAAAATAACTTTTTAAACTCAAATAATGTATGAACATATTTAGAAAATTATAGTGTAATTAGATTTGAGTATGATTGTTTGCAATTACCCACGTAATTACCACAATTCTCCTTTTCTCCTTCAGAATCGAAGAATGTAATTAAAGTGTTCTTATTATATCTGATTCAGCGAGATATGATAATTATTATGGTTACTTGTATATGTAATAGATAAATAATTACAAATATGCAATTACGCGGATTAAAATAGTAATTGCCTAATCAAATTATTGCAATTGGGGTACCTGTGTTTGGTAGGCTAACATATTTTTCTTGTAAAGAAAAACAACAAAAACCATACATTTAGCTGAAACACAAAGTTTAAGAAGGGTTGTTTATTGTAAGTGGTCAAACTTAGATATATAAAACATTAATTTTTACTCTATGAAAAAATACAAAAATTAATACTTAGGAAATTTGAACCCTTGGGGTTATAGTTTATACTCTTCTCCATATTCAGGAGCCGGCCAATCAAATTTTAATACAATAAGTTGGTAGTGCTACCTTTTTTCTTTTTCTTTTTTTTACTTTTGAAGCATTCTGCTAAATTATTGGAAATTATTTTCAAAAGTAGCACATAAAGTATCAGGATATTTCTTCCATCCCCTAAAAGTTAGATATAGTTATTTAATTTTGTATAAAAATATGAATATGATATGTTTAATGAATTAAAAATAAGGGTAAATTATAAAAGTAGTCACTTTTGTTTGTCTCATATTACATTTTAGTCATTTATGTTTGAAATATTACGCTTTAGTCACTTACGTTATTGTTTTGTTACAAAGTGATTACTCTACCATTAAACTCCATTACCTCCATAATGACAATCCTACGTGACAGTTCAAATGAGTTTTAAATGTCAACTTGGATGTTCAGTTGCTGGGACAAAAATATGTTTTTAATTAAATAAATTTAATTTGGACTGCCACATAGGACATCCAAGTTGGTGCTTAAAACCTACACGCAGGACTGCTGTTAGGGAGGTAATGAAGCTTAATGGTAGAGTGACCATTTCGTAACAAAACAATAACGTAAGTGACTAAAATGTAACATTTTAAATATAAATGACTAAAATGTAATCTGAGACAAATAAAAGTGATTTTTTTATAATTTACCTTAAAAATAATGTAATAAACGTAATACATCTGACTCATAATTAATATAATATATTTTACTCGTCTATAATAATTATATTTAAAATTTAAATGTAAATGAAGAATTCTTCTATACACCTTGTGTTAAAATGATAAAATCATATTATGTTATAATTATTTTCTTTAATTAAGGGATAAATTAATAAGAAATAAATAATAAATAAGAAGATTTAATCTTTGTGGATCACCAATTGAAAAGTTTATCTCTCCAAAGAAATATTTTATTGATTAACAGTACAAAACTGGTCACCTCCAACCTGTTCTAAACAAGTTCAAACGTTAACTAATCTAGAAATTTAAAAATCAAAACTTGAAGAGAAAAATTTGAAAACTAGAATTAGAACTTGAAAAAATTATAAAGAATATCGCATTGGTTCGGAAGAATATTCAATCGATAAAAAAGATACCAAATTTTCTTTTAAAATCAAGTCTAGAGGATCCATGAAACGGTCTCAACTATATTCAAGATCAAGGTTCAAAGACTTTTGAATTCAAACACTCTCCAAACCTTGTTTTCAAGATAAAGTCTTGAAGAGTATTGAAATAAACTTTATTAATTCAAGAGCGAGTTTTGAAGATCAATGAATCCAAATAAAATCAATTTCTCAAGCAAACATCTCCCCAAACTAAGTTTCAAGATTAACTATTGATGACCCTTGAAGCAACCAGTATCCATCTAATATAAATTCTAAATGACCCTTGTATCGAACTCTATCAAAGAGATGAATCAAAGGATTTATCTAGAGAATATAACTCATAATTTCATACATGATTTTTTTATTCATTCCAATTATTTCAAGTCATTATATAACTTGAAATTTGTGTGTGTATATATTAAGATTATATGTTGATTTCATATTTCATATTTAGAATAAGTTAATATATATTTTGGTAAATGAACTGTATATCATTCCTCAATGTAGTATTTGTGAGTTTATTTTGTTCTTAATTCAACAAATCTTCTTTAATTCTACATTCCTAATCAAGTTTAAATTCAATATTCTCATCTTCTTTTATTATTTTGAAAAAAGCATTCCTATAATTACATAATTTATTGAAATCTCTTTATTATCATTGTATTTAGAAACTCCAACATTCCCTAAAGTTTTTTTTTTTTTTTGTAAATTATGTATATCTTTGCCTTCTTCTTGAGTGTTGTTGCCTCCATAATTTAATCATCTTGAATATTTTTTCATTATTTTTATCTTGGAATTGATTGCCTTTCTACTTCTGAGCACGGATTATTTTCTTTTGAGCTAATAAGACCTGAATTTGTGTAGAAGTATTTTTAGTTAGTATATAAGATTTTATAACTTTCTTTACGTCATTAAATGCGACTGCTGGTTATTTAAAAATGTTGTAAAAATGGATTATCTTTTGTACTTTGTGCTTATGTTGTTCTTTTTTACGAGAATCTAAAACATTGATTATTCATTCCTTGTAATTTTTTTAAAACTACAACTTTTAAAATGTAAAATAGATAATGGTAAATGATAAATTTGGATAATGAATATGTAAGGGTTAATTTGTAAATATTTAAATCTATACTGTCCATTGTCATCTTCTAAGTAAATCTATTTAAGGATTAAGAGACTCATCCAAGTTTGAAAACCCACTTGAAGAAAAATATGAAGCTAAAAAATTGGGCTTGAGCAAAAGCCCAACCTGATCGGTCTATATATAATATATATTTATATTATTATTTAAGTTCTTAACTAAATTGTGTCACCTTCAACTGAGTCATCAATTTGATTATGAAAACTATGAAAATGTCCTTTCGTAATTAAAATAAATTATATTATTTGATGGTACTTTAATCTTTTTATTTAAAACCAATAAAAATAATACATATTGTACAATTTGAACCTAAACCAATTACATTAAAGTCTTTAATTTACCACTCAACTAAAGCTTTATTTTAATGTTTTTATATATTTTAATTTTATTATGCATACTTTATTACTTCCATCAATTGTATATATTAATAATGTATTGACTTAACGTCACAAGTTAACTCAACACTAACTCATAAACAACTTAATCTATTTTTTTAATATTAATATCGTACATATTTCATATATTATTAATTAATTTTAAGTCATACAATTCATTATCTATTGTACATTATTTTTAAATATATATATGCATATTTAAGTATCTTCGTCTAATGGATAAAAAAAAAAGTCAAGAGTGCTCTCTCTGGTGATTCAGAGAAACAGTTCGTAACTATGGCTGGGTTAAGGGTGAGTTGTAATAGCCCGTTTTTAGTGAAATCAGAATAGTAGTTTTGGGACCACAAATTTGATGTCGAAATATATATTTTATTATTATTTTAATGTCTACAACATGTTAGTAATATGGTATAAAAATTTCGTTAAGAAATTTTACTGTTTGAATGCTTAATTCGATAAAAAAAAGACTAAACTGTAAAAGGTGCAAAACTGGAGTTCTATAAGCTAAACGGATTTAAAAGCTATGAAATTAAATGGTTAGAGGGTTTATGTTGTAATTAAACCATTGACATGTTGAGTGGACAAATATGGACATTTATTAGGTGATTTTAAAGGTTATATATCAAGGTTAATTAAGTAAATTAGTAAATAAGTAACTAAAATAAGATAAAGAAAAGAAAGATATCATCTTTCTTCCATCTTCACCATTGAAAATCAAATAAGAAAAACACCATGGAAGCATGCTAGGTTCGGCCATGGCATTCTAGCTTGCATGTAAGTCGTTTTTGTCCCCTTTTTAATGATTTCTATGCTTGTCATTATAGCTTAATCTAGCTAGCACAGGGATTAATTTACAAAATTTTTGAATGTCTAGGGTTTCACCATGAATGCATTTTCGTTATTTGTGATGTTTAATGGAAGAAAATGAATCCTTGTTGTTAGATAAATAACTTTTGTTAAGTGATTTTTGATAAATTTGTCAATTAGGGGTTAAATTGAAAAATGTAAAATATTCATGGTGTAATTTGTGAATTAATGAAATGTGTGGACTACGATAAGCTTGTATGATATTCAGCTAGGCTTGGGTAGGGATGAAATTACATGAATTTCATTTTACGAACCTAAGGACCAGTTTGTAAAGAAATTAAAATTATAGGGGTAAAATTGTAATTTTGATAAAATGTGAATTTGAGTTAAATTGAATAGAATGATTATTGAATTGAGCTGAATTTATTCATTTATATCAAGATAAACCACGTACAGCTTTAGATCGAGACAAAGAAAAGGCTTCGGATTAATCGACTTCATTTTTTCTACATTTATCGTCAAGGTAAGTTCGTACGTTTAAGTTTCGTTTTTATTTTATGAATTGGATGCTATTATTGTATAATATTAAATTGAGTGTTGACAAAAAAATCCAATGGCGTAACGTCGATCATTGACAAATGGAAAAATTGATAGCTTTGGCTATTGATTATGAAAAAGGATGGTAGCGATCATCGAACTACGAAAAGGGATAACTTCGGCCATCAAATTATGAAAAGGGATGGTGATGACCATCAAAAAATGAAAAGGGATGGTGACGACCATCAAATTATGAAAAGGGATAGCTTTGGCTGTCGAATTATGAAAAAGGATAACTTCAATTATCAAATTACGAAAAGGGATAGGTCAACCATCGTATTATTACCTCGTGTAAACTTCAGTAAGAGCTTTCAATGTAAATTACATTATTTTGATAAAAGGTAAGTAATGTCTACCTTGTGAAAGTTAAGAGTATGAATGTATATATATAAGTTTTTGAATTAGTTATTCTCATGTTGGAATTGGGTTTACATGCTTTGTGGTTGTATATTATATTGGCAATGTTAGACTGTACGTGTTACGAACTTACTAAGCATGACATGCTTACTTTGTGTTAATTTTCCTGTGTTTTGTAGTTGTCGGAAGCTCATTCGGATTGGAAATTCGTTGGAGATCTATCACACTATCTATCGGCTCTTTTGATACTTGCGGATGTTTAATTTTGGTTATAATGGCATGTATAGGTATTTTGACTAATGTTGGCCATGTGTTTTGGTTGTTGGATAACCATCTGGTTTGGCTTGTGACTTAGCATTTTGATGTTGATATGAGCTTAGTTTATGACATGTAAATATTAACCTTATTATCGTCGATGTTTGGCTCAATATGTTTGAATTGTGATAGATAAATATGCATATTGTATAAGCCTTATAACTTGTTGTGGTTTGGTATCATGTTATGAAAGGTATATAAATGTCTATTGCTGTTAGTGAATGAATGGCATATTTTGTGCCATTTGATAGGCTTTGGTAAGTTAATTCAATAGTTTGAATTTGTGAAAGTTTAGTTAAAAGTTAGTTAGTCATTTTGTCCAATTTGAATACATGGTTAAACACGTTTATATATTGTCCTTTGAGGTGCCTAAGGACATATTGGTTGTATGATGTTATACCATATGTATATGACTTCTTTATGCTTGGTTTTGGTGCCTTATTAAGGCATGTACATATGTGCATTTTGGTTATACATACATGTCAGTTTGGGTGAGAAAATGGCTTGTAAAATGGCTTATTTTTATCCACACGGGCAAAGACACGGGCGTGTATTTTAGTCGTTTGTGACACATGGCCAAGTGACACGGCCATGTGTCCCCTGTAGGTTTTGAAAGGTTGCAAATCAGGCTATTACACGACCTAGCACACGGCTTGGAACATAGGCGTATGGGGTTATTTTGAAGGGTACACGGCTGGGCACACGAGCGTGTAGCTTGGCCGTGTGACCCAAGTCAGTGAGTTACACAGGCTAAGACATGGTTGTGTGTCCCTACTTCGAATGCCCACACAGCCGTGTGTTTCATGATTTTCTAAAAAATTCTCTGACTTTTTTATTTAGTCCTGACTTGTTTCTAACGTGTAATTAGGGCCTCGAGGGCTAGTTTAAGGGACAATATGTATGTTTTGAATTGGTTTTAATGTCCTTATTAATATGATTTGGAAAGTTTAAAATTTACACCCGTTTGATTTGAAAACTCCGACAATGCTCTGTAACCCTGTTCTGACGACGGATACAAGTTAGGGGTGTTATATAAGTGGTGACTTTGATAAGGGAGTATATGAAGGACATGATTTCCCTTCTTAAGGAAGAATTTGTTCAACTATCAGTGAAGAGTTCGCAGGTGGTCCTGGTTGGAAATCTGTCGTTAATATGTTCTGTTTGGACAAAAAAATCTTATAATCCTGATAGTTTCAGGGCGCAATTAAAAAGCATTTGGAATACGATGAGGAAATTTGAAATCAAAGTGGTAGGTAAAAATCTCTTCTTGATTCCTTTTGATAGTGAAGAGGATTTGGATGGGATATTAGAGGGTAGACCATGGTTTTATTACATCAACTTATTATTTTTATAGGTTAACGAAACATGTTAATAGAGATCACATTTGCTTGGTTTTGTCTCCTTTTTGGCTTAAGATTTGTCCTTGCCCACCTAAATGTGATAAAAAGGACCTTATGCATACTATTAGGTCAACTTTCGGGGGGTGATATGATTAGAAATACAATGAGATTTTTTGTCGCCTAAAGACACAAATTGATGCACAGAAACCTTTAAGGAGAGGCATTTTCATTTCAACGAAAGCAGGGAAAAAATTTTGAGTGCCTTTCAAATATGAAAACCTACCAATATTTTGTTTTGGCAGTGGCAAAATGAGGCATGGAGTAAAGGATTGTGAGGAAATTTCAGCCAAAGATAAAGAGGATGGAGTTGATGAATTTTCTTGCTCTACAGCGTTAAGGGCAGAATAGTCGCTCGTAGGAAAATAATGTTTACATTTTAGGTCCTCTTCCAAATAAATGTTGCAGCAATGTAACTATACGGGGAGGAAAAATAATGTGACTTAAGAAATAGGCAAACTAGTGAGTTTTCTGAACAGAAGATGGCAGAGGTCTTGTAACAGCTCAATTTTCAGTGGTGTCAGAAACAGTGGTTTGAGACCACTAAATTTGAAAAGAGAGTTCAAAAATTATATTATTTATTATTTACAACTCAAATGTGACTTACGAAGACTTTTGAATTAGTGATTTGTGTTTTAGAAGGAATTATTAGGTTAAGTGATTTTGAAAAATGAGGTATCGAGACCTCAATTTCATAAACTGAGCCGTAAATATTTTTATAAATATTTACGGAGTATTATTAAGTTAGTATTAAAGTTTCGTTAGAAAATTTTAACGTTTAGATAGTTAATTAAATAAAAATGACTAAATTGAAAAAGGTGCAAAACTTGCTAATTAAAGAAATAGTAATTGAATGGCTTAAAAAGTAAATAAGAAGGACTTAATGAGTAATTTAACCTAAGTGAAGAAGCTAAACGACATAAGTGTAGAAAAAGAAAAAGAAAAAGAAACAATGTGAACTAAGGACAAAATTGGAAATTTTGTAAAATTAAACAAATAAAATAGCAATTAAAGGAATATCTAGACATTTCTTCATATTTCTTCAGCCAAAAACACCATATAAGGTCTCTAAAAGCTTGTTTTTCATATTTTTCTACAAGTGAGTTCAATTCTTGCTCTTTTCTTGAAATTATTGTATTTTTAAGATTTTTACAAATAGGTCCAATTGTCTATTTCATTAGTTTTTTATTTTATGGGTAATTTTGAAAGTTACCATTGATGATTTCTGGATGTTATGATGAATTAACATGGAATTGAAGCATTAATTTGGTTATATGATGATTTTATCAAGTACTTTTAATAGAAATTGATTTTAGGATCAAATTGTGAAAAAGATTAAAATTTAAGGTTTGGTATTAAATTATGTTTATCAAAGGGTATATAATAGCTTAGATTATTTAGATAAAGTGTTAATTAAGAAAAATTAGTTTATTTGATAGGCTAATTAGTGAGGGACTAAATTGCAAAAATTGTAAAAGTTAGGGTATTTGTGTAAATTTTGAAAATTGAAGGTTGTAAATTGTGAAGTGAATTAGAATTGAAATAAATGCTAATGAATGAATAAATTTTATATTTTAGATCAAGAACCCGTAGATCAACGAGAAAAAAGAAAATTAGCAGAATAATCTCTAACTATTACAAATTCCACAATTTAGCCCAGGTAAGTTCGTATGGCTAAAATTTAATACTATTAGTTTAATTTGATGAATAGTATTTTTTTTATTTATTAATATCATTTGTTGAAAATAAAAATTATTGTTAAAATTGTGAAATTTAATTGAGTGTTCGAAGTGAATAGAACGCAGGATTGAGTACAGTCATTCAGTGCAATAGAAGATTTGACGGTAAATTACCCAAGTAAACTGAGGTTTAGCATTTGTTTCGAATTCTCGTGTTTGCTTTCTGTTTAGCTTCCATGAGCTTTAGTTAACTAATATGAGTTTCAGTTTAGCTCTTCTGAGCTTCAAATTAACCCTTACAGGTTTCCGTTTAACTCTTATGAGCTTTTATTCAACCCTTACCAATTTGCGTTTAGCACTTATGTACTTCTGTACAGCCTTCGGGCTTCCGTATACGATGTATTCATATCAGTAAGATGTTCACCAATTTGATAAAGAGTGGTAACTTGGTAAGTGACATATGGAATTATTGTTTGTAGACTCAATGATATTATTGAATTTGAGATGAAACAAGTGAATTCATCAATCAAAGTTGTGGTTGGCAAGAAATTTGTAATGAATGGTTTACTTAAATGAATTGTTATTGTATGTTCGGTAAGATTTATATTAAAGCCAATGAACTTACTAAGCTTTATTAAGCTTACTTGTGTCGTTTAATATTCTTTGTAGATTTTCAAGAAGTTGGAGGATCGGATCAACACGTCGGATCACACTATCCAGTTGCTACAGTAGATTTTGTTATACACTTTATGGTTTATATAGCATGTATAGGGTTGAATTGGAAAAGAACTAAATTGAAGTATGGTTGTGAATGATATTTATACATATATATTTGTATGCAAGGAATTAGTAGAAGATTTTGGTAAATTAATGAAATGAGTTATATTGGTAAGTTAAGTAAATGAGTTTTGTAATGTTATGTTATGTTTAAAACATGATTTTTGGCTTGCGTTGATTGCTTGATTTGGGGTTATTTGATGTACTATAATGTTGTGTATAGGTTGATATCAAAAAGGGTGAGAAAAGTAGCCTTAAAATGACCTATTTTCGTCCACATGAGCAGAGACACAGGCGTGTCTCTCAGCCCTGTGTGACACATAGCTGGCACTTGGGCGTGTAGTCTGGCCGTGTGTCCCCCTGCATATTAAAATTTCAATACAGAATGCCTAGGTTTTTACATACGATCTAGTACACGGGCTTGTGGCTTGGCCATGTGACCCTTACACTTCGCACACGGCCTAGCACACGAGTGTGTGATTGGCCGTGTGACCCAAGTCAGTAGCTACCCTAATTTAAACATGGGCTTAGACACGACCATGTGTCTCACATCAAATGCCCACATGGCCTAAGACACAAGCGTGTCACTTGGCCGTGTGATCCACATGGCCTAACCGCACTGGCTTGTGTCCCTATTCTTAAGAAAAATTTTAAAAATTTTGGGAAAAATTTCCTGAATGTCCAGTATAGTCTTGATTCACTTCTAAAATATATTTTGGGCCTCGATGGCCCATATAAGGAAAAAAAATATGAGTATTATATGAATGATTCTTGATCTATATAATAAAGGTAATGAAATATTCATAAATCAGTCTATAAAGTCCAATAATGCTCTGTAACCCTATTCCAGCGACAGATAAGGGTTAAGGGTATTACAGGTGTCGTTGGAGATGGAGCGAACAGCTACAGCAAAAAATCCTTCAATTTTGGAAACTGCTGTTAATTACCAGAATTTAGGGGATTTGGTGCCTCCTTCACTCCTTAAAATTTTGGAGGATACATTGAAAAGGGAGTTGTCTAAGGAGTTAATTGAGGATGATGTCGAAACCATTTTTTTAAATCGAGTTTTGGAAAATGGGAATCAACTTTAAAAACGAAAACGGGAGTCGCCACCAATCTTTTTGGGTGTGCTTGGATCACCTTTAAAACATTTTGTTTTAAAATCATTAGTTTTGGTCCACGAAATAAAAGAACGGGCTCGGGAGTCGGTTACGTACGAGGAAGGATTAGCACCCTCGTAACGCCCAAAAGTTGGTACCTGATTGATTATCAAATGTCTTTAATGTCGGAAATTTAAAAAAATTTAAGATGTAATCATCTTTTCATATTTTTGATTTTGAAAATCAGGGTTCACTTATATCAAATGAATCAAAATATTACATCCAATAAGTTAGGACACAATATTTCTAAAATACTTGACACTAAGTTAGCCTTTTTGAAAATTCCTATCTCGAAACAGCAAAACGCTATATCCAATAAGTTAGGACATATTACTTTGAAATTCTAAGATATTGGCTTGCATTTAGAAAACCTTTTAAAAACTTAGAAGGGTACTTGATTATTCGAACTCAACGAGAATAGTGGCAACCCAATAAGTTAGGGCACTACTTTCTCGAAATTTCCAAACACCAAGCATTGCCTTTATATTTTTCGAAAACTTTTGATTCTCGTTTTTTTTTTAAAAAATGATGCATAAGGAATTACATTATCACTATAGAATAGAATATTGCAATAATAAACAAATAAAACATGCATTTTAACGATACGATAGCAATACTACAAAAATCATATACTAGATGCATACATATTTAGAATTTCATAACATCATATATACAAAAATACATATAAGCTATATTGAAGATGGATAAGCAAAACATACAAACATATATAGCAATAATTAAGAAATGATGCATGATACACAATTTAAAAGAAATATAATATCGATGTACATTTTCACAAAATATAACATCAAATATAAAATACATCTAACACAAATGATACATAATATAAAAAAAATACATAAAAGAATTAATATATACAAGATAGAATATAAGGCAAAATATACATAAATAAAAAATATGATATTTAATAATAATTTTAAAATATTATTTAATTATACAATATGTAATATATATAACAATAGAATTTGAAAAATATATTTTTTTAAAAATATATATATATATATATAATGCATAAGAATTTATATTTATAATAAAATAATTTCAATGTAGCTTAGCACAATATAAAATAGGTAATTAATGATGAAATATACATGTTATACAAATTATAATATTATAATATCCTCAAAATATGTAATAATAGAATATAAATAAAGTAATTATTAATATATAAATAAAGATAAATATATAATACAAGTTAAAGCCTTTAATGATAATAACATATAGATAAATATATATGATAGTATAAAAATGACATAATAATATAGAATAATATATAATATGTATGTAAAAATAATGTATAGTATATACGAATATAATATAAGTAAAATATAATAACCATATAAATAATAATGTAAGATAATAATAATATAAAATATCATATTGTTAAAATGTAAGATAATATAAAGATAAAGATATTTAAACATTAAATGGTAAAAAAAAAGTAGTATAGATATATAGGAAAATAATATAAGTAGTATTTTTAATAATAATATATATATATTTTTTTGTAAAAAAATAAGTTATATATAAAATAAAATAACAAAATTTAAAAATAGTAAAAATAAGGGTTAAAATCGAATTCAAACAGATTTATAAGGCTAATTTGCAAAATAATATAAGTTCTGGGCTTGGTTTGCAAAAATTAAGACGACAAAGGACTCATTGGGCAATTTGCCCTAAATCCTAAACGACACCGCTTCCAAAATGTAATAACTGTTGGGACTAAATTAAAACTAAAACAAAATAATAGGGCCAAATCATAAATAAAATAAAGTGTAATTATAAATTTAAAAGGATATAAGGACTGATTGGGTAATTAACCCAATTCTAAAAAATGCGCGGATTTTCCCCGGGTAATCGGGTCAACGCGCGGATCCTGATGTTTGATACGATACCGTTTTGAACTTATTAAGTTAAGCAGAAACGATGTCGTTTCAAAGAGGCTATATAAGCCAAAACTTCAGCCCCAGAAATCATTTTGCACCATTTGTAAAAAAAATTTGAAACTCTCTGCAGAGAGGATAGGGGGAGTCTCCAGTTTTGGTCTCCGGCCACTGGGCCTTATTCGCCCACGCGCCTCATGCGCCGCCGTTCGCGATTGTCTGAAGGTTTAAAACCTTCGTCCTTCCACAGGTAACCTCCTTTACTTTAGATCCCTCTCGTATATGTTACAACATTTCATATATATTCAAAATAAATCACAAAATATGTGATCAAATCACCTTTTGAGAGACTGTTGGTATTTTCTTGAATAAATCTGTGTAAGTATATTTCTTTTTCTGTCAAAAAAAAGGCCCCTTACATTGTTTTTCATTCGGGCTTTTATAGCCAATGTTTATTACATAAACTGGAAAGAAATCAAAGATTTCTTTCCATTTCTCGTCTGCTGTATCATATCTTTAATTGTGATATCTTTATTTTAGTTTCCTTTTTTGCTCGCAGATAACCCATGAGAATCTCTCTCAATCACTGATGTTTGCACGCTAATGGAGCCAACGCCAGATTCTGGAGTGTCTTGCGCGTTGATGGTGGCAGTGACGAAGGCTTCGATAATGGTGGTGATGGTCCTGGCCTTGACTGCATTGATGGCCTCGATGGGGTAGCTGGAACGGTAGAATCTGAAGGGTCATGAGGCTTGGCTTCTGGATCCTTCTGTTTGCGGCGCAAGGAAAAAAAAGAGAGGTAGAAACCCTAGGGTTTCATGCCTCGGTGTAACGGTTTGGGCCAATTGGGCCACTTTTGCCTTGGGTCCATTTGGGTCTGTTGTAATGGGTCTTAGGAGTACGGGTTTTGGATCTGTTGAGTTGTAACCGGGCATAAGATTTAAGCCAATTGGTTTTAGGTTTAAATATTAGTGGGCCAATGTAAATGGACTGTTATATGGACTGTTTTAAAAATAATTATTTATTTATTTATTTATTTGGTTTACAGCCCGGTCAAATTTGGGCTACTACAGATGATATGCAAAGGGGAATGAGATAAGATGCAATCAAAGTTGGGCCCCGTTAACCTAGATGTGTAATTTTGTCGTAAAACAAAAATTGCTAGTTAGAAACGTGTTGCTAAACTAAAAAAAAGAAAGTTTTAAGAAGGACCAAGTGGCATGGGAAAGCGAAATGTGGGAATAATGGACCCTAAAAAGGTGGGAAATAAGTTTTGAAAAGGGGAAATAATAAAAAATAGAAAATTATGGAAGGAAATTTTGATGTTCTTGGGGTTTTGGAAATGAAGTCAGATTTGTTGGAGCATATTGATGTTTCTTTTCAACAAGGATCGACAGCTACCAATTGGCAAGCTGGCCGGGAGCAATGAAAATCTTATGCTGGAATGTTCGTGGATTGGAGTGTCCACGGGCAGTACGAAGATTTCGACAAGTGGTAAAGTTTTATTATCCCTATTTGGTCTTCTTTATGGAGACTAAAATTGATGAAAATAGAATTGAGAAGGTGAGACGGTGTTGTGGTTTTAATTATGGGATTGAAGTGGGGGCAACTGGTTCAAGGGGTGGGTTATGTCTAGCTTGGAAGGAGGACATTAATGTTGAGTTGAGGAATTATTCAAAAAATCACATTGATGTACTCATAAAAGAAAATATTAATGATAAACTGTGGTGCTTTACTGGTTTCTATGGTGGACCTTATGCGTGTTTTAGAGAAGAAACTTGGAATCTTTTAAGAAGGTTAGAGAATGATAAGAATTTTCCTTGGATGGTGTGCAGAGATTTCAATGAAATTTTATATTCTTTTGAAAAGGTTGGTAGGGTACCAAGGGAGGAACGTAGAATGGATGCTTTTCGAAGAGTACTTGATGATTGTAAATTAAGGGATATGGGGTATTTGGGAAATTGGTTCACTTGGGAGCGTGGAAACTTACCTGTGACTAATATTAAGGAGAGGTTTGGATAGGGGGTTGCTAATGAGGATTGGCTGAGCATGTTCCCTCACACGACAATCAAACATCTACTGTATTCTGTCTCGGATCATTGCCCAATCCTTCTTAATATTGTTAGAGAATTAAGGAAAACCAAAGCAACTATGTTTAAATTTGAGGCGTGGTGGACGTTAGAGGAGTCTTTTGAAGGAGAAATTACGAGACTTTGAAATTTGGCCAGAGGTTCTATCTTTGAAAAATTAAAAGATCTAAGTACTGGTTTGATTAATTAGGAGAAGAGGGTGAAGGAGAATCGTAATAAATAAAAATACGCCTTTTCTATAAAATTGGATGATCTTATGATTGAGGATCATGATAATGATAATTTGGCAGCACTAATTGATGTCAAGATTTGATAGAACTTTGAACTTGATAAGAATGAAGCTTTTTGGGAACAAAAGGCGAGAGCTAATTGGCTTCATTTGAGAGATAAAAACACTACTTTTTTCTATAGATACACTTCATTTCGAAAAAAGAAAATACCATTGGAAGTTTATAGTATGAAAATGGTATGTAAGCAAGCACGAAAGATGAAATTGGTGAGCTTGCTACTGATTATTTTCAAAATTTGTTTTCTTCGAATGGGATTGGGGATCTATCACATATTTTATCAGGGGTTAATACAAGCATCTCTCAAGAGGAGAATCTCTTCCTTTTAGCAAAGTTTATGGAATGGGAAGTTTACAAAGCTTTGAAAGAAAATGGGCCCACAAAAGCTCCGGGGTTTGATGGTTTCCCAGCTATGTTTTTCTAGAAGTACTAGCATATCGTTAAGAAGAATATTCTTGCTTACTATTTGAGTGTTCCTAATTAAGGTAATGATTTTGAACTGCAAATGTTATTGAGATCGTTATTTTTCCTAAAACCCAAAATTCCAAAAACTTAACAACTTTTAGACCCATTAGCTTGTATACTGTTTTATATAAACTTGTGGCAAAAGTTTTAGCAAATAGACTTTAGAATGTTCTTGAAAACTATGTTAATTGTGCTCAAAACGCTTTTGTACAAAAGAGATTGATATTTGATAATGTCGTACCTGCTTATGAATTACTGCACACTTTTCGCCAAAAGTGTACTAGTAAGAAGGGCTATATGGCAGTAAAGTTAGATATGAGTAAAGTTTATGACAGGGTTAAATGGGTTTTTTTTAGACGCTATAATGTTAAAGATAGGTTTTGCTGCTGATTGGGTAGGGCTCATTTTAAAGTGTATTTCTTCGACTTCTTATTCGATAATGGTGAATGGTTGCATGAGAAGACTTTTTGGCCTTCAAGAGGCCTTCGTCAAGGGGACCCTCTTAGTCCTTTTTATTTCCCATTTACAGTGAAGGACTTTCAGCCTTGATGAGGCTGGCTATGGGGGGAGAGGTTTTTGAAAGGGGTACATGCTAGTAGAGGAGGGCTTAGAATCTCACATATTTTGTTTGCGGATGATAGTATCCTTTTTGGAGAGGCAACAACCAGAGATGCTCTCTTATTGAAAGATATTCTTAAGGAATATGAAATTTGTTCTAGCCAGAGTGTGAACTTCAATAAATCATCAATTTTCTTTAGCTCAAATGTGCCTGAGAGGGAGAAGAACCAAGTGTTAAATTTGATGAGAGTGTGTTTTTCAAGCAATGCGGAGAAGTATTTGGGGTTGCTGAATATGGTAGGTAGAAATAGAAAAGCATCTTTCTAAAGTCTAAAGGATAAGATTAAGATGAGAATCGAGAATTAGAGTATAAGGCTATTGTCACAAGGGGGAAAGGAAATCTTTATTAAATTTTTGTTGCAAGCAATTCCCACCTATGCAATGTCATGTTTCTTATTACCTAAGTTTTTTTGTAGTAAAATTGAAAGCATTATAAAGAAATATTTGTGGCAAAAAGGACAAGGGAAGCATGAGATTCATTAGTGTGAATGGAGGCATATGTGTAAGTTGAAGGAGGATGGAGGGATGGGTTTTAGAGACTTGAAAAAGTTCAATATTTCTTTACTAGCTAAACAGGGGTGGAGGATTATAAATCGTCCAAATTCACTTATTACTCGGGTGTTGAAAGCTAAATATTTACCAAGATCTGAATTTATGGATGCTTAATTAGGGACGAATTCCGTCATTCACATGGAAAAGTATTTGGGCAACTAAAGGGGTTTTAAAAGAAGGCTTATGTTGGCGTGTGGGTTTGGGAATAAAATCTCTATATTTGATGATGCATGGATTCTTGGTAATGCAAATTTTAGAGTGTCCAGTAATAGTCGAATTTTGTAGAATTTAATGGTGTCGAAGTTAAATGATTCTAATGATCGAAGCTGGAAACAGGGGTTAATAAGAGATACATTCATTGAGTTGGATGTTTGATCATATTCTTCGGATTCCGCTTGCTCAGGACGCCCATGAGGATTTTCTGATCTAGGGTGAGGAGCCTTCAGGGGAGTTCTCAATTCATAGTGCCTACAAACTATTACAAAAAAATTTGGAGGATCCTAGTGCTTATGCTTTACAGACCAGATCTAGTGATTTCTATAAGCTCTTATAGAAACTAGACCTTCCGGGAAAAATTAAAATTACATTCTAAAGGATTTCTTGGAACTATCTACCTACATTTGCTAACTTAACTCTAAGAAGTTAATCGCAAATGCTTGCTGCCCTCGGTGTGGAGGTGAGGACAAATCAATGGATCATCTATTCCGACAATGTCCTATAACAGTTGATGTTTGGTCAGAGTTAAACTGTTAGTAATTTTTGAATAACCATGGTCTAGAGTTTAAACAATGGCTTACTTGGATTTTTGAATCTTGTACCACCCATCTGAGAAAATTACTCTACTGTTCACTCTGGGCTATTTGGAAGGATAGAAACAGAAGGATTCATGAAAAGAAAGTCATTATAGGTAAAAACACTGCAAATTTTATTTCTAGCTATATAAGAGAACTTGAAAGGTTGGAGAAATATACCTGTACAAAGAGTAAGGAGATTGTTACTTGGATAACTCTGACGAGTTCAGTCATCAAAATAAACTTTGATGGTACTTTTGATGGTCGGAGTTTTTGATCGGCGTCAGGAGTGGTTGCTGGGGATGATGGTGGAACAGTACTTTTCGCTTGTTCGAGTTTCCATGAGAGAGTAGCGTTTGCCTTCGCTGCTGAAGCTTTAGCGTGTCAACTTGTAGTGAGTGTGGGTGTTGATAAAGGAATGGAGCCAAGTCATTATCGAAGGGGATTCATTGACAACAGTTAAGAAATGTATATCTTTGGAATTTGATAAATCACTGATTGGTGTTTACATTAGAAATATTCAACAAATGAATAATAATTTTCAAGAAATCAGTTTTAATCATGTTCCAAGATTAGCAAATAAATTTGCTCATGTTCTTGCGATAGAAAAGCTAAAAGGGGGGAAATTGATTTACCTGAAGGGGAATGCTTTTTCGACTGTTGATACCAGAAGGGTGAGGGGGAGGCCAAGAGAATCGGATTGAAAGAGGAGGGGAAGGAAATTGAATGGGGGTAAGGAGTTTTTTTTTTTTTTTCAGACATTTGGTCTATCTGTTGGATGCTCCTTCGTTTTTTTTTTTAAACCATCAATTATGAACATTGAAGACTTTTTGGGATGGAGAAAAAAGCAATGCATTTGATTGGCTGTAAGGGCAGGCGCCTTATTGCTTCTAGATTCTTCCTGTTCTGGTTTTTGTGTAATCTTTCTATTTTTTGTGTTTTCAATTATTGTTTCTTTTTAGTTTTTTTAGGCTGTGTTTTTGGACCTGTATCTGTATTGTTTAGTTTTCGGATCAATGAGAAAACAAAAAAGGCTAATCTATTTATATAAAAAAAATACCTTCATCTATTTTTACAATTTAAGACTAACCTTATTCGAGTATGATTTCAAGGAGCACCAAGGGATTATTTAAAAGCGTGCACTGCATTGAGAAAATCTTGCCTTTTTCTTGTGTTTTTTCACATGATTACAATCTAAATTGATTTTCACGCGCTTACATATCTGTAGATTTAGATATTTAAATAGTGAATTCTATAAATAAAATTATGCTATTTGTTTGTTTAATTCAATCTTTTTTAATGACAATTTTGTCGTTGAAAAAGTACAGATAATTTTTTCGGGCCAGGTTGGGCCACCTAAATTATCGTTGCTTTCGAAAATAGCAATGAATTGCAAAACTTTATATAATAATTTTTTTAACATTAATTTCACAATAGTTGTTATTATACATACTTTTTTTTTATTAATGTGTTTTAACGTATTTGAATCTACATCTTTCTAGACTCAATGTTAATCGAGTTAAAACTCAATTGGTTATATAATATTTTATTTGAATTTATAAATGTCTAAATCTTATTCACCGAGGCTTCATTTGTATTGGTAAATGCTCGTTTTGGTTCGGGTTTACCTTTTAAAAATTAAGTGTGTGATATCTAATTAATTATTTAATTTAGTATTTGTAGTAGTTTTTTATATTATTTTTTGGAGTTTGTAGTTTTTCTCCTAACAATGTTATTTTAATGTTTAAATTTGCATCTCTCCTTGAAAATACAATATACCTAACATTTGTTGATATAAATAATTTTAATTGAAACTATATATATATATATATATATCTAAATTTACTATTTATAGTAGGTTTTTAGATATTTATTCATTATTTGAATTTATATTATTGATTTATGTTCCTCTATCCAAATTCATTATTCATATAACTTTATTTATACAGATAATGAATTTGAATGTATATAAACTTACATATTTAATTATTTTTAATTTTTATATTTTCCAAAATTATTGAATGAAATAAATTCAAATATTTAACAGATACCACTCTTTAAAATGGATGCAATTTTTTAGAAAAAAAACATAATAAAAAATATATAAATTGAATATATCAAACAATGATAAATTCAAATTAAAAAAAATTACAATATCCAATCCCTAGTTAATTTAGGGGGGAAATACTAATAAAATTGTAACTTGTAATTTTGTGCCTTGGGCTTTGGTTTAAGCAGGCTGTCTCTGATGACTTGTATTTGCCTCAAATTAAGCATAAGGATCCATCCAATTTTTTGTGGTGCAAGATTGAGAAATTGTATGGGCTTCTCCAGTCCACTCTTTTACAAGGAGCCAAATGGGCCAACAAGAAATCAATGTGCTTTTCCAAAGCAATATTTAGGCTCCATATATCAGTGAGAAAATCTTACAAATTGCACAAAACATCATTTTCTTTTAGACAAGATAAATTCTGGCAAATTTCTAAACTGCTTAACCAACACGCTTTTTCACCTTTTTTAGTTTCAACTTGATAAAATATTCTTGTGATCATCACGAGTCCTTGTCTCAATATTCCACTAAATTCATGTAAATTTATATAATTATATTGGTTAAATTGAGCCTAACCTTTCGAGGGTTGTTCACGCAGGAGTTAAATCTTTCAAAATACTAATATAAAGGCTTATCCTTTACAAAAGTGTTTAAATGAAAGTTAAACTTTTCAAAGTGCTCGAATAAGGCCAATTTTTTTTAAAAGTGCTCAAATAAAAACTAAACATTTTTTAAACTACTCAAATAAGGGTTTCTCAAATATCGTATATCAATTCACAAATTATGTTTTTATTATTTTCTTTTATCTTCAAGCAATATATAATTCAACTGTTATGTATTTTATTCTAAATAAATTAGAATTTATCTAGTTTTTACTTAAATTGAATTGAAGTGCATGAAAAGCTTTTATTTAAACATTTTTATAAAGATTAGACCCTTATATAAGCATTTTAAAAGGTTTTGACCCTTTTATAAGTAACTCTTAAATGGTTTAACTTTGAGCATTTAACCAATTATATTTAGAATATCAAATTTTAAGCAGGATAAGTGTTTATACTATTCCTATTTGTTCATTAAGTAGGGTTAATTCTACCCAACCTCTAATTATATTCAGCTTTTAAATTGATTTTTAAAATTTAAAATATTTTAATTAAATCTTTCAAATACTAATATCATAGTAATTAATCTTTTAACCTAATAAGGTGATAAATATTAACTCAAATTTGATTTAAGAGATATAAATTAATTTTAAACACATACGAACCTACCACATAAACAATTTGGATTAGACTTGTTAAAAATAATAATAGCCCTCGTAAATTTTAATGGCAAATTTTTTTTAAACACTTCAAATTCAAGTTGCCCATGTAGTACGCATAAACATGTTTAAGTTTTAATCTATGTGCTTTAAATATACTTCACACAAGATTTGAGTTGACATTTATATGGAAAAGTGGAGAGATGAGAGGAGGGAGTGAAAAAGTGAAAAGAAATAAAAGTTGAGTGTGCTTGGTAAGAAAGAAAAATGAGGGGAAGGAAAATAAGAGAGATCATTTTTCACCCTAATTTATAAAAACTAATCCTTTCAAATTGAGATGATGAGATGAGAGATAATAAGAAAGATGTGTATATTAGTTCAAAATAATGCATTTTTTAAATATTTTATTTTTTTCCTTTTAATTTTTTTAACTCTACCAAGCAATGGAGGTAAAGAAAATTACTTTTGTTCTTCTTTCTTTCCATTTTCCCATATTTCCTACCAAGTACACCTATGGAAAGAAAATTTATATTTTTTATCCTTCTAGTTTTCTACCCTTTTAATTTTCCTTCCTTCCAATTTTCTTTTCACTCTAACAAGCAAAGCCTTAATGTCCAAATTGATAACTAGGCTAATAGGACCTAATTAATACTAAAAATTCTATCACATGCATAAACGTGTGAAAATCACGTATTTAAGACACATGTGTACATTTAAAAATAACATAAAATAAATAATGAAACGTAAGGTTTGAAAATAATAGTAACAACAACACATGCAATATTTACAAAAGTAAAATAAAAAAATTAGTTTAAATTGTGAGTAAATAAAATTTAAATAGGTAAATACATCGTATTAAGAATTTTAAATGCACTTCAATTGTTTATCATGGTATTATATTTTTTTCTTGAGTTAGTACTGAGTTGACTTGTAACACCAACTCAATCTACAATATTATCAATGTATACAAACAATGTGGGTAAAACAATTTGTATAATAATATTGAAATGTATAAAATTATTAAAACAAACCTTTGGTTGAAGTAGTAAAGAAAATATTTTATAAATATTAGTGGCAAAGGCTCAAGTCTCATCACATGCAAAAAAAAAAAAAGGTTTTATTAACTATATAAGAAGACAAAACTACACTAGTAATGATATAAAGGATAAACTACACTCAAAGTCATTAAATTATTTATAAGTTTATATTATGGTCACTCAACTTTAAAAAGTTACAAAATGGTCATTGAACTATTCAAAAGTATTCATTTAAGTCACTAAGTTGTTAAAATCGTTATTGTATGACTTTCTTTTTTCGCACTGCCTACAACAATCAAAAGCTTTCTTTTCCTTTCTCTTCTACAGCCCAATTTTTTTTTTCATAAAACAACTTTGAACGTTACGAATCTATGAACCACAACCCAAACAATTTTCTTCTCTATTCTCTAACACTAACTGTTAGATCGACTTGGATCTAAGATATGTTCTTTTATTCGTTGATGGGTACTGATCCACTGGACTGAGTGTTGAGTCATCTCTTGGATCTTGCTACCCAGGTTTTTAAGAAAAAAATTTAATAGCCTAATGACTTAAATAAAAACTTTTGAATAGTTTAGTGACTTAAATGAAAACTTTCAAATAGTTCAATGACCATTTTGTAACTTTTTAAAATTGAGTGAACGAAACGTAAATTTACTAATAGCTCAATGACATTAGGTATAGTTTATCCTAATATAAATTATTTTATACATGAAAAGGTATTTTCATAAGTTCATTAACCGGGCTGATGATTAGTTGACCCATAATACAAATTTAATTAAATGTTTAAATATCAATATAAATAATCCTAACCAAAAACTTAATTAACATAATAATAATTTAAAAACTCAATTAAAATATTTTAAATTTAAAAAATCAATTAACCATAATATGCAACGTTTAGTTATAAGCATTATTAAATATTAAAATAGGAACAATAAGCAATTGTAAGCATATTTAAATATGTCCTATCATCTTTGCTATAAGTATATAATTGGAGTCAACTAGAATCCATGTTACTTTCCAAGTTACAGCAAAAGCAAAGCAATAGTGGGAGTGGAAATGTGGGGGCAGGCAAGGCGACCCCATCTGGATCCTTCTTTGATGTTCGATAGCAACCTTTGGGAGTGTACAATGCGACAACCTCTTCCCATCCCATGTGGAAACGTATACCACTTGTAATCTTCTATTTTGTGCGACCATTATCATTTAAAGTAAAAACAAAAAAGTTTTTCTTTTAATTAATTTATACACATAAATTGAATGGGGTCCAGAAATTTTGTTAAAGTGAATATGTACCAACCACCAAATTTTCTTACAAAAGTCACATGCTTCAATTTACTTTTGCTACCTCTATATACAATGTTTTATGGAAAAAGGTCACACCTTTCCTTATCAGCTCGTGCTGTATTTACTGTATTCTCAAATCTCCCAGTTTTCCATGGTTTTCAACTTTTCCAACTAGAATTTGATTGAAACATATATGGGATTCTTCAAGTATTTTGAAGAAGTTTCTACTTCTTAAGTTATAGTTATTACATACCACAAATGAATAAATTGGATTATTATATTTGAATAAGAAATTTATATTTAATTTCAAATTCGAACTGATTTTTTTTTTTTAAATTATTTCGTATAAAAATTCATTATAAGTTATAGTATCACACTAAAAAAAACGATAATTACAAACGATCTACGAGAATAGAATCGAGCTACAACTCTTAACTTTTTTGTACATGCTTAAAAAGAATATAAATGGAGTCAGAGACAATCATCTTTATTCAGTATAAACTAAAATGCGGATGGAGGTTTTTAAACTCAACCTTTTGGTTCCTTTCCATCCATGTACTACTTTACTAATCGATCAGTATCTTCATCAGCTATTCTCTTCACCAATGATACAACAAACTCTTTTCTTCTATTCTTCAAATGTTCAAATGATCTTTCTAGTTCATGAAACGCACATCACTTTTATTTTGTTAAATCCCATAATGAAAAGGATTAAAATATCCACTATAACCCTATTATATGTAAAGGCTTTAGGCCTTCACTAATGAACCATTCTAAATTTGTTCTCTCTTCTCAGTATATTTTGGGGAAACCTTTAATTAATGTTTCGATTAGTTTGTACGTTTTTTAAGATGATGAAGTTATCATCTAATTATGGCTCCTGAGGACATAAGTAATTTGTTGAACTTCATAAATTTTATGTTTCTCACCTTTAGTTATTTCATTTGCATCAATTGATTTTTTTTATCAAATTTTAATATTCAATAGTTATTTGTCAAGTAAATTAGTCACATTTGAGTATTTCCATTTTGATATTGGTGTTCAGTATTAAAGTTATAGTTGCCTGGGATGTATCTCCCAACAATTAGTACCAAAGCCTCGAAGAATAAGTTTTAATTTTCTCAGTATGCTTCATGGTTGCAATTATCCGATCTTTCACATCTAGAAAAGAAATTTTCATTATTGAAGATAATCCTTAATGGCTTTGTTGCTAGATAGAAGTGTTGTTGTGTAAAAGTACGTGTTTAGGAAAAGTTTTGGCTAAGAAAGACTTGACATTTAAGAGTGTCTTTTGACCTACCTCTCTGTCTCGAGAACTTACCTACTCCAGTATCAAGTTGTTAGATGGAACCAAGCATTTCAACATGTGGCAAAGTGAGGTACTAGATGCTTTGTTTTGGTAGAGTTTAGACAACACCATTGAAGAAGAAAAACTCGAAGCTATGGAGGAGAAAGAATGGAATACCATCAATCGCTTGACATGCGGTACGATTTGATCTTATCTTTCTGGAGAGCAGAAGTATAGATTCAAGAAAGAAACCTCAACATATACGTTATGGAAAGCATTGGAGGAGAAACTCTTAAAAAAAAAAGAGTTTTCAGAATAATCTTTACATGAATAAAAGGTTGTTTGGGTTTAATTATTAACCGAACATCATTATGAATGAACCCATCACAACTTTTAATCAATTAGTGGCAGACTTATTGAGCTTGGATGCAACCTTTAAAGTGTTGGAAAAATTCGGTTTAGAAAACGGTTTTCTGTCACAGTAGAAAATTAAAATTTTGAAAACTTTGTAATATTTATAGCAATAAACTTTTTCTTAGAAAATACTTGTGCTTTGAGAGAGACAAATCCTAGATGTTCCCGGCTTTTAACTGAACGACCTTCTTTGCCATTCTTGTACCACGAATTGCTTCGAGTGTGGGCCCGAACAATTATAAACCAAACACAAAATCAGAAACAATTTATTACTTTTAGTAGGAAATTAATTCTCACTACTTTCCAGCAGAATAATAATATTTGAAACTTATGTTAAACATATAAAAATAGTTCTACTAGTACCATCTATTTATATGGAAAGATAGAAAAATCTTGGTTGAATTAATAAAAATACAAATAATATTTATTTAATAGAAAATAATATTCTACTCTAAGTAGAATAGAGTGGGTAGAACACCCTGGTAAATAATACTAGGGATGCCACACTTCTCTCTTATGATGAGGGGATTTGTGCCTCTCATGTATTGGGTTCAATTATATTTGGTTCTTGAACTTTTAACCCAACACTTTATAATTTAATTCAACCCAATACATGTTTTTTATTTCTAAAATAAATATTATTTGTTTAATTAATTTAATTAGATAAATTAATTTTCTAAATAAAATAATTTTCTCAACCCAATTCTAATTCTATTAAAGTCATAACAATTTTACCGTAAAAGAATCTATGAGAAAATATATTTAATTTCCATATTCAACGGATTTACAATGACTAATTAATTTAATTTCATTTTCGAACTTCAATTATTTAATTAATTAAATAATAATTTTAAAAACTTGAATTAATTCTCTAATCATTTCTATAATTAGTGAGAAAACACATTCATTTGTGAATGTAACTCATTTCTCTAACTTCATCATTTCCATCCAATTATATTCATTTGGTCTACTTGTAATTCATCTCTGGTTTCAACTAATTAGCATAGGGACCGATTGGACATATGTAATTAAGAATCAAATAATTTATAATTAAGTTCTAGTTTTTCGCCTATTAATTAGAAACTTATTTAGTCACGAAGTCATTCCACTATAGTATTGTGAATGAGATTTACCTAGTTACATACTATTACGAAAGCTACTCAATTAGTGCTCGTCCAATGACCTTGTCATCAGTGTGTTACCCTCATATGATACTTTTAATCTTTTTGGGATAAATCTGTTCTCTCAATATGATCATATTTTATCTCATGATAACTATTACATGTTCCTTCATAAAAAGTCAATTGCTATCAAATAGTAATTAAGTTATTTATCACAAAGATAAACGACTCGTGGCCATGTTTACATTTCATCTATCATGTAATGCCGATTAGAGGATATCATTTACTCATTAATTGGGCTATGAATTCCACTATTGTGAATGATGCTACATACTGTAAAAGTTGTATACCCAACGCACCAACTTTTGGTTCCTTATCTATTTGAACTTAGGTTTTTACTTACATTGAAGTATACGAGTTACGCATACATTGTCCATCATCCATTTAGGATTAAGGTATGTCATATTGTGAATGTCACAAGTGAATAAATCCATAAACGGAACTAAGATCTATTCTACTTGAGTCATGTTCGATGTATTGTCAGTCTAATTAGTTACATATATGTATATATCTTTTAGGAGTCATCTGCTCCAATGCCCAAGATAAAGCATCTCCCCAATTGGACTTCATAGATGAAATATTAGTCTTTAAATCAATTTTCTCATTTCCAATTAGACTAAAATATGTTTAGTTTCATCTACTAATACAAGCTATCTTTTCGTATTACGATCCGACCACATAATATTGCTTACTATTAGTTAAACATTAAATAACCAGTGAGCTAATATTTGCTTCTTTTTTGCTTTGCGTGCAAAAACATTGAGGACAATATCAAAGGGTATTAATGTAATTAATGGATATTATTAAACCAATTTGTTCAAAAAATACAAGTATACAAAACAAATATACTACACTTAGGGTACTAGATCCAATATAAAGATGAATATTTTCCTTTAATGTTGATATCACTTCTTCCTGATGAATTTAAATATTTTGAAACAAATTTAATTCGTGGAAAGGATGAGGTAACCTTTAATGAAATAGCTGGTGCTTTGTATAATTATGAACTCAATAAGGAAAATAAGAAAGGAAGTTATAACAATGTAGTAGAGGTGGTGGCAGCAAGAGGTTGTTCGAAAAGTCGAAATCTAAAAAAGAGAGGTAGATCACGGTCAAAAGCCAAAGTTGAAAAAGATAAATGTGTCTTTTGTCATGAGAAAGGTTATTGGAAGAAAGACTATCCCAAGCTAAAGAAAAAATATATGAATGCGCTACATGCATGTGTTCAAAACGAGCATGTGTTCAAAACGAGATACTAGTGACTATAAAATATCATTGGTAGTTTCACTTATTGGAAAAAAAATCCGGTTAGAAAACGGTTTTCTTGCATAGCGAAAAATTAAAATTTTGAAAATCGAGCCGATTTTTTATATTTATAGGAATAAACCTTTTACCGAAATCGCACATATTTTTCGGGTAGACAGATCATTGTTGTTTCTGAATTTCCACTGAACGGCCTTCTCCGTTATTTCATACCACGAACTGCTTCAAATATGGGCTTGAACGAATTTGAATCAAACACAAGACTAGAACTATTTTTTTTTTACTTTCAGTGGGAAAGAAAAATTCTCTCTTTAATAGAAACCAATAGAATTGTTATTTCAAAAAATAGAATTTATACTTAGAAAATAAATTCTCACTATTTTCAGGTAGGATAACAATATTTGTAACACCCCAAACCTGGCCTAGACATTATGGCTAGATCTGGTGATGCTATGTAAAACTGTTGTAAATCCAGTTTTTGTATATTTTGAAAAAGAACATCGTAAATTTTTGTTACTTAAAAACCCATTTTATTGGAAAACGTATTTGACATAACTATTTAATTGAAAACGTTGTTTGCTTATATTTTCTAAATAAAACAAATACTTTGCAATGAACTTTCTTAAATCATTATATTTTGGAAAACCAATTTTGTTTTCTCGAAATTAATTATTTGTCAGAAAATAGACATTTTCGATAAATCATTTTAACGATATCATGCAAAAATCAAAATTAAAACACCAAAACCAAAACAATCCCAAAATGTTCAAAACAGTCCAAATTTTACAAAACACTTAAACCCATTTTAAAATAGTTAAAAATAACGAAATACTAATATAACTGAGCTCCCGTCGCACTGACCCGCCGAAGTCTGTGAATTACCTGAAATTGACAAACAAACAGAGAATGAGTTTTTGAAACTTAGTGTATATCGAATAACATAAAGCAATTAGATGCATATTAGACAGATTTATTGGAAACCGATTTATAACAGAACAGAACAGAACAGATGTGACATATAAACCTACCCCCAACCGCTACACACCATCGTCGACCATCCCAACACACCATATGGGTATAAAACACTCATCCATCCCTACACACCACTTAGTGTCAATAGGACACTTTACAGAATAGTTGCAGTTGAGCTGTCGGATCAATAGGCTATTTATAGCCTTTTTTACAGAATCACTTCCTCCACATGTTATTTACAACCCAAACCAGATGCAGATACAGAAAATAATAAATTTCATACATATTCAGAGTAGGAATTATACATGCTATAGATTTACATGCACACCATCAGATATAAATCATAAACTTAACATAATTTTTTGAGTTTATTTATCAATCGACATTATACTAATAGATGTCCAGATTTCATGTTTTACAATACATTTACTCACATTCCAACCCTATGGATGGGCCACAGTCAATCAGGACTTCGTGTACGGCTCTAGGAAAAATTTTAGAGTTTTGGGCCCACACGCCCATGTGGCCCATACGACCCAAATGGCCAACCAGTGTGGCTCACATGCCCATGTGGTCCACATAGCCCAAATGGAACAGACCTTTTGAAACACATGGTCCAATACACAGCCTGCCACACTGTCGTGTGTCGCATACGGCCTACCACACGGCCATGTGGCGTCGACAATGTTATTTTTTGGCTTTCATCATTCGTTGATTTTTGAGTTTCTCATTACACACCTGGTATTCTTTGGAAACAAACCCAAACACGAGCAATCCCACACCTAAATCACCAATTAATACAACCAATTTCAACAATGATTCGCGAAACTCTAATAATTAATCGACCACAATCAAACTAAAACAACCCTTCAAAATACATCCATACACTTACCATTTGAACGGACAACTCATACGCAAATGCTAAGTCGCTGGAGGGTCGCCCACTGCTTATTGTACTACTCCTAAAACAAACACATTAGAATCAAAATAATACCCACTATATCGATTTAATGCAACCCAACACCCAACACAACTACAAATAACACATAAAAATACTAAACTTAAATATCTTACCCTTAGATTTGTAGTCAAAGAAATGTGAACTATTGCCTCAAGAATTAACAGCAGCCCAAACGATTAAAGGAAAAAAATTAAGGTACAAGGAACAAATGAAAAGAAAAAGAAAGGAAAAGAAAGAAAAAGAGAAACAAAACAAGATCAATTAGGAGGAATTGAGAATGGTGGTGTGGATTTGGGGAATAAGGGAAATAGACATGGGAGAGAACAAAAAAATTTGGGAGCAACCCCTTTATCTTTTAGTAAAACAAAAGTAATAATAAAAGAAATAATAACAATAACAATATTATCCCATTTTTATTATAAAACTATTTATTATTAAATCAAAATCAAATCCAACTACCCACTAACCTCCAAATCTTAACTCAACTTCTATCAGCTGAACAACATAAAAAGAAATTCACAAAAAATGCTTTCTCAAGGATTCAAACACAAGACCTCAAACACACCAATAAAGCATTTAGTCACAGATATAAAGACTTAATTATAACGAATTTTATCAAATCAAAGATTAGATTTTTGAGGCGTACAATATCTCAAAGTTATGTAAAACTTATTGTGTATTTATCCCTACTGATATCATCTATTTATAGGAAGCAAAAGCGAAACCCTTGCTGAATTAATAGAGGTCTATTTCAATAGTAAAACAACTTTCTAGTTGAACTATGAAAGAGAGGGGCTAATAAGGTGTGCTTCCTCTCAAATGTATTATGATGAAAATTCAGACTTCTTATGTATTGAGTCCAATTATATGTGATTCCTAGACTTTTAACCTAATACTTATAATTTAATCCAACCCAATACATGTTTTTATATTTCTCAAAATAGACATTATTTATTAAATTAATTTAAATTAGTTAATCTGCTAATTAAAGAATTTTCTCAACTCAATTCTAATTCTGTTAAAATCATGACAAATTTACCGTAAAAAATATATGAGAAAATATATTTAATCTTTCTACATTCAACGGATTCACAATAACCAATTAATTTCATTTCATTTTTGAACTTCAATTATTTAATTAATCGATTAAATAATAATTTGAAAAACCATAAATTAATTCTCAGTTAATTTTCATACTTTGTGAGAAAACTATAATCATTTTTGAATGTTTCTCATTTCTCTAACTTTACCATTTCTGTTCATTTGATTCAACATGCAATTTAATTCCAGTTTCAACGAGCTAGCGGAATGACTAATTGAACATATGTGATTACAGCTCAAATGATTTATATTTAAGTTTGACCTTTTTGCCTATAAATTATAAATTCATTTAGTCATGAAGTCATTCCACTATAGTATCCTGACTAAGCTCTCTCTAATTACGTACCATTGCGAAGGCTACTCGATCAGTGCCCATCCAATGACCTTGTCATAAGTGTGTTACTCTTAAAAGATATCCTTAATCTCTTTGAGATAAAACTGCTCTCCTAATATGATCTTATTTTATCTCATGATAACCATTACATCTTCCTTCATGAAAAGTCAACTACTATCAAATAATAATTAAACCATTCATCACAAAGAGAAACGACTCGTGGCCACGTTTATTTCTCATCTATGATGTAATGCCAATGAGAGGATATCATTTACCCATGTCTTGGAATATGAATTCCACTATTGTGAATGATGCTACATACTGTAGAAATCGTATACCCAATGCATCAACTTTTAGTTCTTTATCTATTCGAAATTAAACTTTTACTTACATCAAAGTATACGAGTCACACATACATTATCATCCTCTCAGGATTAAGGTATGCTACACTATAAATGTCACAAGTGAATAAATCCATAAATGGATTTAGGATCTATTTTACTTGAGTCCAATCCGATGTATTGTCAATCCAGTCAGTCACATTTATGTCTTTATCTTCTAGGAGTCATTTGCTCTGATGCCCAAGATAAAACATCTCCCCAATTGGACTTGATAGATGACATATTATTCTTTTAATCAGTTTGCTCATTTTCAATTAGATTAATGACATGTTTAGGTTCAGCTACTAATATAAGTTTTCTTTCTGTATTAGGATTCGACCATGTAATACTGCTTAGTATTAGTCAAACATTAGACAACCAGTGAGCTAATATTTGCTTCTATTTTACTTTACATGCAAAAATCACGTAAGGAAAATATACAAATTGTATTAATGTAATTCATGAATAATTTTATTAATCAATATGTTCAAAAAATTTACAAGTTTACAAATGAATATACTACACTTAAGGCACTAGATCTAACATCACCACCATCATTCCATTTAGATGAGTGGATATTGGATTGAAGATACACCTATCATATGTCCCTTAATCGAGAATAGTTCTTCGATTTAGAGGAATTAAATGGAGAAGTTATTTATACGGGCTATAACAACACCTATAAAACAATTGGGATAGGTACCTAGTTGGAAGAAGAATTTCATCTCTTTAGGAGCTTTGGAATCCAAAAGTTCAGTTGTCACCATGAGAGATGGAATTTTGAAAGTTACATATGGAGCACTAGTGGAAACGAAAGACATTTGGAAGATAATTTGTATTACATTCAGGGTAGAATAATTATTGGGGCAGCATCTAGTGATGACAAGCTAGATCCAACCAAGTTGTGGTATATGTGATTAGGTCATGCCAGTGAGAAATCCCTGCAAATTCTAGCAAAGCAAAGATTGTCGAAAGGTGCAAAGGCTTGCAAGTTAAAGTTTTGCAAATATTGTGTTTTGGAAAAGTAGAAAAAAGTGATGTTTGGCATCACTATCCATGATAAAAAAATGTATTTTGGATTATGTTCACTCAAAAGTGTGGGGCCCCTCAAAGATACCTTCATTGGGATGAAAACACTATTTTGTAACTTTTATTGATGACTTATCATGAGTTTAGGTGTATAGAATGAAAATTAAAGATGAAGTGCTTGGGATTTTCCTTGAATGGAAAAATATGGTTAAAAAATCAATCTGGTAAAAAGATCAATCGAATTAAACCAGACAATAGAAGGGAAAATAAAAGTGATTTGTTCCTTGACATTTTCCAAAGGTATGGAATTTTTCAACACTTCATTGTTAGAAATACACCACAATAAAATAAGAGAGGAAGAGCATATGAATTGAAACCTATTAGAAAGTTCAATATGTGGTGTTTAATGCTTGGTTAGGTAAGTAATTTTAGGCTAAGGCTAGGACATATGATGGTCATCTCATTAATTTTTTACCATCATCTGTAATTGAAGAAAAATCACACTTAAAGGTATGGTCTAGAAAACCTGGTACTAATTATGATTCTTTACATGTATTTAGATCCCCTAATTATTACCAAACAAATGAGTCAAAACTAGATCTGATAGCTAAGAAAGCTTTTTTTATAGGAATCGCCTCTAGAGTAAAGAGATTTTAACTTTGGTGTATAGACACAAAGAAAATAATTTCTAGTAGAGATGTTACCTTAGATAAGTTTGCCATGTTGAAAAAAGAAATACATGAATATGTTCAAACAAATGGTACTCCACAGTAGGTGGAATGTACTCCAAAACTGATGGAGTTTCAAAAAATGGTGATTAGCCTAGTTAATAAGACAAGTGATAAAGCTAATTGTCTAATCGCAATGAAAGAATCGGTGAATGAATATGTTCCAACACAAAATTTGCTAAATACACTTGAACCACTTGCAGTTACAAGGCTAATAAGATAAATTCGTAGACCTTCTCATTTTCTTGATATGATGGCCTATGCACTCCTAGTTGTAGATGATGATATTCTTGTCACTTATCATAAAGCACAACAAAGCTTTAAAAATGACAAGTGGAAAAGTGTCATGAATTAGGAGATACAATCTTTTCGGAAGAACAATACTTGGGAGTTGGCGCAATTACCAATGGGTAAGAAAGTAATTGGGTGCAAGTGGATATATGTAAAGGAAGACAAATTTCCTAGAATAAAAATGTTATCTACAAAACAATGTTGGAAGCTAAAGGCCATTCTCAAAAGGAAAGAATTGATTATAATGAAATATTTTCCCCTGTTATGAAGCATTCCTCCATTTGAATTTTGTATCATTGAATTTGAAACTAGCTCAACTTGATTTAAAGATGCCTTTCTTGCATACTAGTTTAAAAGTGGAAATCTATATTACTTAACTAGATGGATAAACGGTTTTTGGTAGACAAAATTAGGGTTTTAAGTTAAACAAATTGCTGTATAGGTTGAGCAATCTTCAATGCAATGGAACAAACTATTTGATAGCTTTATGAGAATGCAGAAGTAAGTAAATATAACCATTTTGTGTATTTGCGAAAGCTATAAGATGGATCTTTCATTTATCTCCTTATTGATGAAAGCACCAAGGCCTATTCACAGGCCCATTTATGGGCCGAACAAATGGGCCGAACATGATTTTGGACTTAATCTCCCTAAAGATCCAATCACTCGTGCAATATCGATACAGATTCAAGCAAAGATGAATTTATTTGTATAAGAGTTTGTGACAAATGAACAAAAGAGTGTAAGAATTGAATCTTGGAAAATAAAATACTCTAAAGAATGCTTGCGGAAAAAGAAAAAATTATTTTCATATCTATAAGGAGACCATGTTTTGACGTGCTACGAAAAAAATTTATCATGATAAATAAAAAGAAGGAATTGCCTAAGGAAGAAGACAAGAATAATTAACATGATTTCATTTTCAACCAAAGTTTGTGGAAAAAGTAGTAGAAAAAGAATAAAGCAGAATCATCCAAGTACTTCCATGCACCATATTTAGTATACTTCCAATGAACTTTTTAAAAAGCTTAACCCTAGGCTACCACTTTTTCCCAGAGTTTTGTTAAGAGTACTTCATTCACATCATTGTTCTCATTGAAAAGTGATGCACATAGTTAGCTTATTTTCACATGATTTTTATTTTCATTTCTTCCTCATTTCAGCTTTTATTTGTATATGATGAATATGATTTTAAATTTTTTATAATAAATCCAATTATGACATAATAGGACACACAGACAAGGATACATTATCAACTTTAATTAATGTAATGACTTATAGCATGTGATATTTGATTTAGGATTTAAATTCTGATAACTAAGCCTTCTTTTTTCTATTAACTACTAAAATAAATAAATTTTGAATTAATTAGTAGCGTTGAACCCCAACCCTGAATCAAATAAGGCTAAAACTATCAAGTTCTACTTAAAAAATATTTTGTCCACCTTGCGAGTCCTACCAAATCGATTAAAATTGACAAAACCCACTAAATCGATTCAATTGGTTTAGTCAATTTCGATTTGAATGATTATTTCAGTCGGTTATCGATTTTTAAAATTTTAAATTGACTGACCAAGAAAATCAACTTAATTTAATATATTTTAAATTATTTATAATATATAAAATAAATATATATTATTCAAGCCCAATAACCAAGCTCATTAACAAAAGCCAGAGAAGTCAGTTAACTGACCTAATCAATCAACCTAAAGTTGGTTCAATTATGATGATTCTTGAACTTTAATTCAGTCATATCAGTTTTTGTAGATTATGGTCAGTTATGTCGATTTAATAAAAAATATCAACCGAACTGACAGAAAAAACTGAATGGTCTCCTCTACTCCATAGTGAAGGACTAACCCCTAACTACTATAGACCTATCATATATAGGATTATATTGACTAACCTTCCTCAAGAGAATAAACTTTCCGTATGTCAAGACACCCTAGCCTTCCATATGTTACTTAATAGTATAATATAGGCATAATGCTAAATTTAGAACTTAACGTTTATATTTTTTTTGTCATTTTGGCCCCCATTCAATTTTTTTAGCTAAATTTGACCATTAACCTTTCAAAATAAAAGTCATTGTTTTTTAATAGAAATAATGACTAAAACATTAATTTTTTTAACAATGTTGGTGTAGTAGTCCATGTATACTTCATGCTATCATGGCACTATTTGTCTTATATGCCAACATCAACAATTAATTTAAAAGTATTAAAAATATTCAAAATTCAAAAGAAATTATAAAAAGTTTATGAAAATTTAGAAAGACATTAATATAGGTACATGTCGATTGCCATGCAGGTTGTCATGTTTACAAATTTAACGTTTTAGTCATTATTTTTATTAAAAAAAATAGTTTGGCTCTTTTTAAAAGATTAGGGGTTAAATTTAACTCTTTTTAAAAAGTTAAGAATCAAATTTAACTAAAAAAAAATAGGGCCAAAATTATAAAAGATGTAGATGTTGAGGGCTAAATTTGCCATTATGTCTATAATATAACATATTGAAGCTAATCAATGCATTTAATCATCTTGATTTTGTTTTTCGTCATGATTAAAGTATCTACCATCGACAACAATTATTAATCCTCTCGCTGTGAGTGCTTTCCGAAGAGGTAAACGATTGACCATGAAATGTGCTTTATTCTTATGAGTAGAGATAAAACCTTCGACTACATAATTAAGGGATGAGGTAAGCAATCATCACATCACACCTCATGATATCTTCTTATGAAATAATAAAAGAGATTTTTGATAGAGGGGTCGAGTTGGATTAAAATTTTGACAATGGATTTTTTATTATCTGAATTTGGACATTTGATCTAACCAGTAAGTAAATTTAATATTATATATACATAAAATAAAGAGAGAATTTCTTTATTTTTGTTTGTATTACCTATTTTGATTGAGATCAGTAACAAGGTCAAATTGACAGCATGCATTTACGTAATTAACTATGATTATTAAAATAAAAGCTTTACCAACTCAGTTTTCAGTGATGTCTCACATTGTCTGATAAGAGTCAAATATATAGACGATTGGGTTTCGTTTAGCTTTTAAAATTATTTTTTAGTTTTTACTTTTTTAAAAAAACTTTTTTATTTTTTATTTTTTTTAAAATTAAAAAATACACTTTAAGAAATAAAAAAAATTTGTTTTCAATAATAAATAACTTTCTTTCTATAATAAAAATATGAGAAATAAAATAAATATTTTTATATTCATATGAATTTGAATTGGAGTATTGTATTTAATATTTGGTACATGCATAAAATTTTCACCCACGTCATTATTGTGTCATAATCTAGTAATAAATTAAAGCAATCAATACAATTATTTACACCAACAAAGGCTAGGTGCAATGGTAAGGCATATTGCACTTCCAAGGGAGAACTCAAGTTCAAACCTTAAAGATAATATTGTTGGGAAGGGTAGCCACGAAACCCGAATATGGACTCTAAAACAAGTATGAAAAATACCAAAAAATATATAATTATTTTTTCTTGATCAACAACGACTTGAGGTACTCTAAAGTTACTTTTGTGTTTGTTGTATTCTTATGATTGCTTCTTATTCAAAGCGCAATAATGATGTGTCGTTTTTAAATGCAGATGCCCATGGTCTATGGAGATTTAAATGTTTCTATAGTAATTTAGGCATTTCATAACATGTTGAATCTTTGGACTTTCTATGATAATTAAATAATGAGATAATATATAAATTAGCTCCAAAATTTGTCTATTTGTACCTAGCTAGTCCCTAAATTTGTTTTGGACTTAATTGGTTCTTAAACTTGTATTCTGTCAACTAGGTTGGCCCCTCTACACTAACACCGTTAGTTTGTCCTGACGTGGCATTTTTAGCAAATTTGGTGGTGCCAGGTGATAATCTCTCATAACACCACGTGGCAAACAATATATATTTATATTTATATTTTTAATTTTTAAATTTATGTTTTCTATGTGGCCCACTGAGAGACTACTGTATAGCACCATCAGATTGGTTAACAATGCCACATTAGCACAACTAACGGTGTTAGTGTGGAGGTATCAACTTGGTTGACGGAAGACAAGTTTAAAGAACAACTAGATCCAAAAAAATTAGGGAACAACTAGGGACAAAACGGACAAGTTCATGAGCCAAATTATAAGAGTGAAATTTCACACCAAAAACACACCAAAAGTTAACTATTCAAGTATATATATCTATTGAACAATATAATTCCAACATATTTAGGTACATTTATAACCAATAAATTAACTATATAATAGATATATACTTGAATAGTTCCAACAATGTCTTGGTTAATTACTATCCCTATAAATGTGTTTAAAATTAACCACCACAAGGCTAGTACATATATACTTAATATTACTTAATTCCACTCCTATTTATAGATATATACTTGAATATATACTTTATTAGCTTCACAATAAATATGATGGAATTGTATTGATCAATGTCTATGGCATAACTCATTGATCATATGCACCATTTCAATGTCATATTTTCTATTTGTTCTATCTGTATCTATTTAATAACTTCTTATCATTAAATTATACTATTACCTTGTGAAATCCACTATCCTACTCAACCAATAAGCCATCCAACATCACCCACACCTTAGCATGCTCGACTAAGCAACTGCTAATACTCCTAATGTATCTATGTAGTGATTTGCCCTTATTATCTCTAAGTACTCCTCTTGGATATACCTTATCGTGTCCTATTTAACAACCTCATCTAAGTTGATTTTAACCCATCACTATTATTTAGGAGGTCAAGCTATCTTTTGATAGACTCACACTAGTTTACTCTTAAGTTTCTAAGTTGATTCTTTAAAGCTAACTACCCAACTCTTATAATGAAGCAATAAAGCATTAGTAGAATAATTATCTCACTTGAAAATAAAATTATTCCTCTACTTCCATAGCTTCTAAGATTGCCTCCCTCTCCATATCCTCAAAATTGAAATTAAATTCATTTTTTAAATTTGAAATAATCCATATCTCAAGAGTAGAAGAGAAAAAATGTTATGTTTAACCACCAATATAAGTTTGATCCGAGTCATTTTAACAATGGCGCAATCCCAAAGAACATGTAAAATATTTTCATTATTGCCACAGCACATAAGACACAATGTTGAATCTATTATCTCCATCTAACACCTCTCCTAATTGGTTAATAAATGATTGTTCAAAGCTAAGCATAAGAAGTGTTTAACCCTCTATAGTGCCTTTCTCTTCCAAAATAAAGGCAATTTCTAGTCACTTTGATTTCATCTACCTTATGCTAGACATTCATAGACCTTTAGAGACTTTAAACTTTCTATTCTTGGACCATTTCTATGTACATTAATCACTAGTAGGCTGATTATAGGTGGGAAAATCCCCACAAGTTCCAAGATATTTGAATGGCTTATACAATAGACTAACTTGCTCTAATCCATATCCCCTCAATTATTGACGATGTCTTGCACATATATTCTCTTCATTAATTCATCCTACTACAAGCAGTGATCCATTAAAGGTCAAACGTTAGGTAACCATGTATCTAACCAAAACATGACTATTGCCATATTTCCTATAGACCAACATACATTATTCTTCAATACATCCCATACTTTCAATAATGACCTCTATACAAATGAAAATTTGTTTTAATTAATACTTTTAAGACACTCATCACACTTTTATTGTAACACCCCTAACCCCTTTCCGTCGCCAGATTAGGGTTATGGGCATTACTAACCAAATCAAAATATTTAATTCCATAATCATATAAAAAACAATTGATTTATGAATCATGCTTTTTGATTCAAAATCACAGTAAAATTTACCTATATAGTCTTAAATATGAGTTTACGAGACTCTAGAAGTATACTAAGAACAAACAAGGCTAATTTCAAACAATTCAGGAAGTTTAGGGCCATTTTTTAAAACACCAAAAAACAGGCGACACACGACCGTGTGACCAAGTCGTGTGAAATGGCCTAGATTGTGTGACTCTCGAAGTTAGGACATACGACCGTGTCTCAGCCCGTGTCTCTGTCCCTATAACTCTCTGACTTGAGACATACGGTCGTGACCCAGCCCGTGTAACTATCTGACTTGGATCACACAGTCGTGTTGCAAGTCGCGTGTCAGCCCGTGCGAAAATTACATCTATACTATTTCTCAACACGCTCAGGGCACACATCCATGTGGGTGCCCGTGTGTGTTACACGACCGTGTGACAGACCATGTCTCAGGCCGTGTGCACCTTAATGTACCTTAAAACTCAAGTTTACCATTTTCTAGTTGCTTGGGAATTAAGCAACTCAAATATCAATCATTTGACCTATTCAAAACAGAATTAAACATACTCAAAACATGCCAAAACAACTATCTTAGGTGTCTAACCAATGTACCCTCATTGGTACCACATTTTATATAATCAATACACACTAGCAAATCAATTAACCATTCAAAGCTTCATTCATACCAAGTTTACCAATATTGGTCTAACATTTTAGCTAAGTAGAATCTCAAGCTTAAAGCTACTACACATGCCAAAATCTCATGTCAAGCTAACATACCAAATATATATATATTTATCCACAAACATATATATATATATATAAATGACCATTATTGTACTTTAAACCCAAAATAGCATCACATTAACAAAACATCTATCAACCAAGGATTCCCTAGGTACATGCCATTACAAAATAGAATTTCACCACACTTGAGTCTGGGATCGTTATTGGATGCTGAATCTGCAGCAAACCAAAAAGTACCTAACCTGGGCAGAGAAAACAAAACCATACGCTTAGGATAACTCAGTGTATTTCTATAATCAGAACATAAAAAAATACAATATAATTACATGCTCAAGTTATAGTAAATGATGTTGTGCAATATTATCTCAATCATAGTTCAATTCATTTCAAACACAATTAAACATCATTCCTTAAATACATATACATTCACTACTTTAGTTTCCAATTCACATTTCATTTTATATTTCACTTCATTCTATCACACTTGCTATTCAATAGCATTGTCATTTTCAAATCAAATCCAATATCCCATACAATATATAAGATTCAATATTTTATTTCATAACTATGCAATTTAATACCTTATCACTAGTGATCATTCAATTCAAATTCACATCTCAGGAAATTGTTTCAAGGAATAACTCACCTTATATATATACTTACCAATTAATGTAATGTATAAAAGCAGCATTTTTAAATAGTTTAGATTATAAAAACACAAACTGTATATTCCAAGCTACTTGATGTCGACCTTATCTTTCCCCTTCTTACTCAAGGATTCTGGAACAACATTTGCTACGGAATAAAATAATTACAATAGGTTAATGATACACAACTCAATTCATGAGAAATTTTAAAATTTTTCACTACATTTTGTTTAATCTACAATTTAGTCCCTAAACTGAGACTAATTTTTAATCTCCACATTTAACCTCTAATTTTTATACTAATTTCACTCTAAGCTAAATTTAGCTCCCTATTTTTAATTTTTTTTCAATTTAGTCCCTATTACTCATATCAACAATTAATTCCATAATTTAGTCCCTTTCCACTTCTAACTTAAAAATCTATCAATTTAATCTCTACAACTCCAACTAATTAACAATAGTAACATTATCAATCTTGAACAATATTAAAAATTGTAACATGGGTCGACTAGTATTAAGTACCGAGATTCCAAAAACATAAAAATTACAAGGAAAAGACTAAATTGAACTAACCAATTTTAAATTGAAATGCTTGAAACCCCTAATGCCGTTCAAATTCTTTCTTTCTTCTCCCTATGTTTTGTAACTGCCAGGTTTTAGGTCAAATTAGAACAGTGGTTTCGGGACCACAAATCTAAAGTCAAAATATTTATTTTATTATTTTAATAAGGTTTACAACATGATAGATAAATTATGTGAAAGTTTCATAAAGAAATTTTATTGTTTAAATAGTTAATTCGGTAAAAAGGACTAAATCGCGTAACGCATAAAAGTTGAGTTTTATTGTTTAAAGGTATTAAAATGCTATGTTTTATCAATATGGAAGTCTTTATGATGTTATTAAGCCAAGATTAGGGTTAGTGGACATTTATGTCCATGAATTATATGTTATTATAAGTTTAATTATAAGGTTATTTTAGTAATTTAGTTATTAAGGTTATTAATAATAAAACAAAGCCAAATTTTGTTATATTCATCATCTTCTTGTCGAAAGTGGAGAAAGAAATAAGGGTTTTTGAGCTTCATGGTTTCGGCAACTTCAATCCTTGATTAAGATCAAGTTAAGCAAATACTGGAATTAGATCGGGGGAAACGAAAAGTAGACGAGTAGACGTTAGTTTCCATCCGAGCAACTCGAGAGGTTCGTTAGCTCGCTCGTTCCAGACAAGTCGGAGTTACACGTCACACTATCCAAATTTCTGTTTGGTATTTTAAACTTATGAACTTATGCAATATGGCATGTATAGGCTAGTTTGATGGTAAAAGTTATGTTTTGGGATCTTGGTTTGAGTATGAACTTGTATATAAGTTAAGCCATGTGATTTGGCTTATTTAGTACCATGTTTTGGTTATATGTAAAAGTGTTTGAATATGGTATGTTTTGATATGATAATGTTTAAATGGAATGATGCAAAGATAGTCTTGATTTATGAATGTTATGTGGATAAATTGTACATATTGCTATATTGATACATGGACATGTAAATGGTAAGTTTTGATATGGCTTATATGTGTAATGAATTGGTTCATTTGGTTGCATATTGAATAGTTTAAGTATGGTCAAATATGAACGTTTATGCTTATGTTTTAGGGTGGAAAACTTGGCTTTTCAAATGGCTTATTTTTGTCTACACGGGCAGAAACACGGGCGTGTGTCTCAACCGTGTGCGACACATGGCTATGTTGCACGGCCATATGTCCCTTGGGGTACCCTACTATTGTAAGTTAGTCTCGGGCACGGTCAAAGCACACGGGCGTGTGGCTAGCCGTGTGAACCAAGTTAGTGTCAACTGCAGCCAAGACACACGGGTGTGTCTTGTGGCCGTGTGAATAAGTCAGTATGTATGCCTTGTTTTGCCACGGCTTAGACACACGAGCATGTCTAATGCCGTGTGAGGCACACAGCCTGTTCATATGGGCGTGTGACCTTTGAAAAGTTAAAAATTTTCTACGTTTTTAAAACTTCTATATGTTATCAAATTAGTACTAAATATATGATTAAAGCTTTGTATGATTGTATTTAAGTACATTATATTGTGAATGATTGATGATTATTAAAAGGAGAGAATTTGTTAATTGAATGTTCTGATTGGAGTTACAAGTCTGGTAACGCCTCTTAACCTATTTCGGTGACAGTTATGGGTTAGGGGTGTTACATTTGGTTGGTATCAGAGCTACGGTTTAGTCGATTCTAAGACTAACATAGCATTTTTGAGTCTAGCTATACATGCCATATATAAAACTGTGATAGTGTGATGACTCCTAACATTCTTAAATGTGTTTTTATATAGTAATGGATCCTGAATGAGCTGTAGCGGATGATGTAGAAAGTAATGCTCCAGCTCTTGCTCAAGGAGTAGTGGCTATTAAATCTAGACCTATGATAGGTAGTCACGGAGGTAAGGCTAAAGAAGCCTTCTTCCAGATATTAAATGAGTGGTTCACATAGTATATATGTACGAACTTGGCTGTTCCGCAACCTCCACCCCACCTATTCCCCAACCAATTCCAGTAATTCCTTAAGGTATCAATTTTCTACGACTGAATAAACCACCTGTTGATAGAATACGGAAACACGGGGCTGAGGAATTTAAAGCTACAACTAATGATGACCCTGAAAAGGCTGAATTTTGGCTTGAGAACATGATTCGGTTGTTCGATGAATTATCCTGCACGCCTAAAGAATGTATGAAGTGTGTTGTATTGTTGTTGGGAGATACTGCGTATCAGTGGTAGAATACCTTGATATCCGTAGTTCCGCCAAAGCAAGTCACTTAGGATTTCTTCCAAGCTGAATTTAGAAAGAAATATATTAGCCAAAGATTCATTGATCAGAAAAGGAAGGAATTTCTTAAATTGAAGTAGGGTCGTATGTCAGTTATAGAATATGAACGAGAATTTGTACGACTCAGCAAATATGCCCATGAATGTGTATCGTCTGAAGCTATAATGTGTAAACGATTTGAAGATGGATTGAATGAAGAAATTAGAGTGTTGGTTGGAATTCTAGAGCTTAAAGAGTTTGTTGTTCTGTTTGATCGAGCCTGTAAGGCCAAAGATTTGTGTAAAAAGAAAAAAAAAAGTTGATTCTGAGGCTAGAGAGTCTAAAAAAAGAATTACGGGTAAATCACATCAGTCAACATCAAAGAAATTTAAAGAATATCACCCTCGTTCTACAGCCTCTACGGGAATTTCTATCAGAGACAGAAATATGAGACAATAAAGTTCGAAACCTCAGACAACATCTGTGCTAGTATGGGAAGTGTTAGAAATGTTGCATCTGAATGTAGACATTGTAATAAGCGAAATTACGGTGAATATAGATTAATGAGCGGAGCTTGTTTTAAATATGGATCCTTGGATCATTTTCTCCGTGATTGTTTAGAAAAGTTTACTGCTGAAAGAGATCAACTAGTGAAAACAAGTAACACGACTGTTAGAGGAAGATCGCCCCAAAATACTGGAAATGTGAGTGGTAGTCGTGGTGCTATGAGAGATTCAATTGTGAGATCAGAGGCATGAGCACCTGCCAGGGCCTAAGCTATTCGTGCACGAGAGGAAGCATCATCACCAAATGTTATTACCGGTACTTTTTCTCTTTTTGATACTGATATAGTTGCATTGATAGATTCTGGATCAACCCATTCATATATCTGTATGAATTTAGTATTTAAAAAGAGTTTACATGTTGAGTCTACAGAATTTGTAATTAAAGTATTGAACCCCCTAGGCAAGTTTGTTTTAGTTGATAAAATTTGTAAGAATTGTCCTCTGATGATCCGTGGTTACTATTTTCGGGCTGATTTGATGCTTCTACCGTTCGATGAATTTGATGTGATTTTGGGTATGGACTGGCTGACTATGCACGATGCAGTTGTGAATTGTAGACAGAAGATTATTGAATTGAAGTGTCAAAATGGTAAGATTCTTCAGATTGATTCTATTGATTCGAATGAATTACCTATTGTAATATCGTCTATGTTAGCTCAAAAATACTTGAGAAAGGGTTATGATGCATATCTTGCATATATATTAGATACGAAGGTGTCAGAATCAAAAATTGAATCCGTACCTGTTGTTCATGAGTTTTCGGATGTATTTCTAGAAGAATTATCGGGATTACTGCCGATCAGAGAAGTCAAATTTGGTATTGAGTTAATACTGAGAACAACTCCGATATCTATAGCTCCTTATAGAATGGCTCCTACAGAATTAAAAGAGTTGAAAGCTCAGTTGCAAAAATTGATGGACAGAGGTTTTGTACAATCGAGTTATTCTCCTTGGGGTGCACTAGTACTGTTTGTGAAAAAGAAAGATAGCTTGATGCACATGTGTATTGATTATAGACAATTGAATAAGGTGACTATAAAGAATAAATACCCTCTACCGTGAATTGATGACTTATTTGATCAGTTGAAAGGGGCTACAGTATTCTCAAAAATTTATCTAAGATCAGGTTACTATTAGTTACGAGTAAAAGCGACAGATGCACCAAAAACTGCTTTCAGAACAAGGTATGGCTATTATGAATTCCTTGTTATGCCTTTCGATTTAACTAATGCTCCAGCCATTTTTATGGACTTGATGAATCATATATTCAGATCGTATTTAGACAGATTTGTAGTGGTATTCATTGATGATATTTTGATCTATTCATGAGATGAATTTGAGCATATTGAGTATTTGAGAATTGTGTTACAAACTCTACGTGATAAGAAGTTATTTGCAAATTTTAGTAAATGTGAGTTTTGGCTCAAAGAGGTTGGATTTTTTGGGGCATATTGTTTCAGTCGATGGTATTAAAGTTGATCTAAGTAAGATATCTGCTATTGTTGACTGGAAGTCTCCGAGAAACGTATTTGAAGTTCATAGCTTTTTGGGCCCAGTGGGCTATTATCAAAAATTTGTAAAAGGATTCTCAATGATTGCAATACCAATGACTCGATTGCTACAAAAAGATGTGAAATTTGAATGGTCAGATAAGTGTCAGCAGAGTTTTGAACAGTTGAAAGCACTGTTAATAGAAGCACCAATTTTGGTTCAACCTGAATCGGCTAAAGAATTTGTGATTTATAATGATGCGTCATTAAACGGATTGGGTGTGTTTTAATGCAAGATGGAAAATTTACTGCTTATGCTTCTCGATAACTGAAACCACATGAAAATAACTATCTGACGCATGATTTAGAACTGGCTGCGATTGTTTTTGCATTAAAAATTTGACGACACTACTTATACGGTGAAAAGTGCCATATTTATATGGACCATAAGAGCTTGAAATATCTGATGTCATAGAAGGATCTGAATTTGCGGCAACGAAGATGATTTGAGTGGTTAAAAGATTATGATTTTGTGATTGATTATCACCTGGGAAAAGCTAATGTAGTTGCTGATGCCTTGAGCCGCAAATCATTGTTTGCGTTACGAACTATGAATACCCAGTTGGTGATATGTGATGATGGATCTATTTTAGCTGAGTTGAAAGCTAAACCGGTATTTTTGCAACAAATATGTGAAGCTCAGAGAAATGATCATGAATTGCAAGCTAAACGAATTCAATGTGAATCTATTTCTGATTCAAAACTTCATATTGGAACTGATGATTGTTTAATGTTTCGAAATAGGATTTGTGTACAGAAAAATACAAAACTTATTCAGAAAATTTTGCACGAAGCACACAGTAGTCGCTTTTTTATTCATCCGAGTAGTACCAAGTTATATAATGATTTGAAACAGCAGTATTGGTAGTCAGGAATGAAACAAGATATCTTGGAGTTCGTATCGAAATGTTTGATTTGTCAACAAGTGAAAGCTAAACATCAAGTACCATCTGGTTTACTACAGTCTGTATTGATTCCTGAATGGAAATAGGATAAAGTCACCATAGATTTTGTATCGGGACTACCCCTAACTCCGAAAAAGAAAGATGTTGTTTGGATTGTTGTTGATCGACTAACAAAATCTACTCACTTCATACCGGTACGTATGGATTGCTCTCTAGATAGATTAGTTGAACTGTATTTGTCTGAAATTGTTCGATTGCATGGTGTGCCATTGTCTATTATCTCCGATAAAGACCCGAGATTTACATCGAGATTTTGGAAGAAATTACAAGAAGCTCTTGGAACAAAATTGAATTTCAGCACAACTTTTCATCCCCAGACGGACGGTCAGTCTGAAAGAGTTATACAGATACTTGAGGATATGTTGCGTTGTTGCATACTCGAGTTTGAAGGTAGCTGGGAGAAATACTTACCTCTGATGGAATTTGCTTACAACAACAGTTTTCAAACAAGTATAAAGATGGCACCGTACGAAGCTTTATATGGTCGCAAGTGTCGAACACCGTTATACTAGACTGAATTGAATGAGAAAAAGATACACGGGGTTGAATTGATCAAAGAGACTGAAGAAAAAGTAATTCAAAATAGTTTGAAAATAGCTTCAGATCGACAGAAATCCTATGCGGATTTGAAATGTAGAGAGATTGAATTTCAAGTTAGAGACAAAGTGTTTCTGAAAGTGTCACCGTGGAAAAAGATTCTTCGATTCGGTTGTAAAGGAAAATTAAGTCTGTAATTTATCGGGCCATATGAAATTGTTGAAAGAATAGGGCCTGTAGCATATCGACTATCGTTACCATCTTAGCTAGAAAAGGTACATAATGTTTTTCATGTTTCGATACTACGTCGGTACAGATCAGATCTGTCACATGTAATTTCTCCCGTTGATGTTGAGATACAGTCTGACTTATCGTATAATAAAGAACTGATCAGGATTCTGGCTTGAAAGATTAAAGAGTTGAGGAATAAACGTATAGCTCTTGTGAAGGTTCTTTGGCATAAACACGAAACTGAAGAAGCTACGTGGGAACCCGAGGAAGCTATGTGAAAATAGTACCCTAACCTCTTTACCGGTAAGATTTTCGAGGACAAAAATCCCTAAGGGGGGAGAGTTGTAACATCTTATTTTTGGATCAAATCAAAATAGTGGTTTCAGGACCACAAGTCCGAAGTCAAAATATTTATTTTATTATTTTAATAAGGTTTACAGCATGATAAATCAATTATACGAAAGTTCGTAAAGGAATTTTACTATTTAAATAGTTAATTCGGTAAGAATGACTAAATCATGTAACGCGTAAAAGTTGAGTTTTATTGTTTAAAGGTATTAAAATGCTATGGTTTATTAATATGGAAGTCCTTATGATGTTATTATGCCAAGATTAGGGTTAGTGGACATTTATGTCCATGAATTATATGTTATTTTAAGTTTAATTATAAGGTTATTTTAGTAATTTAGTTATTAAGGCTATTAATAATAAAACAAAGCCAAATTTTGTTATATTCATCATCTTCTTGCCGAAAGTGGAGAAAGAAATTAGGGTTTTTGAGCTTCCATGGTTTCAGCAACTTCAATCCTTGATTAAAATCAAGTTAAGCAAATACCAGAATTAGATCGGGGGAAACAAAAAGTAGACGAGTAGACGCTAGTTTCCATCCGAGCAACTCGAGAGGTTCGTTAGCTCGCCCATTCCAGACAAGCCAGAGTTGCACGTCACACTATCCAAATTTTCGTTGGTATTTTAAACTTATGAACTTATGTAATATGACATGTATAGGATAGTTTGATGGTAAAAGTTATGTTTTGGAATCTTGGTTTGAGTATGAACTTGTATATAAGTTAAGTCATGTGATTTGGCTTATTTAGTACCATGTTTTGGTTATATGTAAAAGTGTTTGAATATGGTATGTTTTGATATGATAATGTTTAAATGGAATGATGCAAAGATAGTCTTGATTTATGAATGCTATGTAGATGAATTGTACATGTTGCTATATTGATACATGGACATGTAAATGGTAAGTTTTGATATGGATTATATGTGTATTGAATTGGTTCATTTGGTTGCATATTGAATAGTTTAAATGTGGTCAAATATGAATGTTTATGCTTATGTTTTAGGGTGGCAAATTTGGCTTTTCAAATGGCTTATTTTTATCCACACGGGCGGAAACACAGGCGTGTGTCTCAGCCGTGTGCGACACACGGCTATGTTACACCACCATGTGTCCCCTGAGGTACCCTACGATTGTAAGTCAGTCTCGGGCTTGGCCAAAGCACACGGACGTGTGGCTAGCCGTGTGAACCAAGTCAGTGTCAACCACGGCCAAGACACACGAGTATGTCTTGTGACCATGTGAATAAGTCAGTATGTATAACCTATTTTGCCACGGCTTAGACAGATGAGCGTGCCTAATAGTGTGTGAGGCACTCGGCCTGTTCACACGGGTGTGTGACCTTTGAAAAGTTGAAAATTTTCTACGTTTTTGAAACTTCTATATGTTATCAAATTAGTACTAAATGTATGATTAAAGCTTTGTATGATTGTATTTAAGTACATTAAATTGTAAATGATTGATGATTATTGAAAGGAGATAGAATTTGTTAATTGAATGTTCTGATTGGAGTTACAGGACTGGTAATACCTTTTAACCTATTCCAGCTACGGTTATGGGTTAGGGGAGGTACACGTTTCAAATGCATGCCAAAGAGAATTGAATTCCACTTTCCTTAATTTTCATTACCTTTTTATTTTTATTTTATTATAATTATAATTGTAATATACATGCATATATACATTAAGTAAACAACATATATATGTATAATTTTATCATAAATTCCATTTATGACCGTCCACTTTAAAGAACAAAGACATAATTGTTATTTTGGTCCCCTTTAATTCATTTAAACCTATAATTCAACTTTTAACATTTACACAATTTGGTCTTTGCACCTTAGTAACTCTTAAATCCAGAAATTTACCCACAAAAAAATTATTTCTCTACTAGCTTAACATCGTAAATATTAAATAGAAAATTTACGAGTTCGGTTTATGGAAATGAGGTCCCGATATCTCAGTTTCCAAAACCACCGACTTTAGAATCGATACACTTATACTTTGTCTAACTTTCCAAATAATTAAAATGATTAGACCAAACTTCAATGTAATATTGTAATATGCTCGTAAATATTAATAAACAATATTCACAAATTCTATCATCGGAAAACAACATTCTGAAATCAATGTTTCTAACTCTACTGACTTTTGGGTCATTACATTTATACTTCGCTTGTAAAATTCTTACCCATTACATTTTTGTACTTCGATTTTCTTTTGTCAAAATCTGAAGGCCCATATTTACCAAAAATGAAATGTTCTAATCATGAAGTCGTCAAATCTTAGGACCACTTTCCATAACCAACTATGAGTATGCTTCCCATTTAATTGAAATTGATAACCTCTTGTTGCTAGATGATCCCTAAATGAATTCTCTAACCATATTTTCTAGTTCATTACATATTTATTTTGGAATCATAGTGATTTGAATAAAATAATTATGAACCAATAAGATGATAGATTTTGCAACGATAACTCTATCTACCATTGGAAATAACTTACAATCCTATCCATTTAATCAACTCCAAACTTAAGCTAGAATAAACCGAAATGTGCTATGGAGCATTCCCAAATATGCACCAAGATTTATAACCTTGTAAAACCCTTATTCTAGAATTTATCAAACTTTTCAAATATCATGGGCATTCTTAAAAAAAGAAAATCTGGGTTTCTTCCATGTTTCATTTATGCCTCAAACTTGCACAAAATTGGTCAATGAACCTTTTCATTATATCAACTTAGTTAATCTCAAGTTTTTGAAAAAACACTAGATCTTTTGCAAAGAAAAGATGCGAAATTGCCAAACCATTCTGAGCTAAGACAGACAGTTACCATTCATTTCGTCTTATTGCTTCATTTATGTTGTGCCCAAATCTTTTCGTCCTAAAAAGAAAAAAGGTATAGGGAAAATGGGTCTTTTTGGCAAATTCATCTAATAGGTTAGAATTAATCACTAACACACCTATTCAAAACTATCTACATCACCCAAAAATCTTTAAATCAAAATAATCAGCAAGATTACCATACCCTACCTCTTGTGGAGTCTTTTCCTCAATGGCAATGGATGGATATCGGTTGATCAAAAAACATGCAGTAGAGGTTGCTTCAGCCCAAAACGAATTCTTTAAATTAGAATTTGACAATGTACATCGAACCTTCTCCATGATCGAACCTTCAGCTGTAGAGTATGACGAACTCTCAAGTGTCTCACGATCCCTTCTAATTTGCACAATTCGTTAAACTCATCAGAACAAAAATCCAAGTTATTATCTATGCAGAGGTGTTTTATCTGTTTTCCTGTCTATTTCTCAACCATAGTTTTCCAAGACTAGAATGCAGAAAACACATCGCTTTTCTACTTCAGGAAGAATGCCCAAACTTTTCTGAAAAAATTATCAATAAGTGTTAACATATAATTAGCTCCACCTCTCGAAGGCTTTATGGATGGTCCCCAAAGATTAGAATGAATATAATCCAATGTTCCCTTCATGTTATGGATTCCTCTGGTGAATTGAACTCTCTTTTGTTTTTCAAAAATGTAGTGCTCACAGAACTTCAGTTTGTAAATTCCTTACCCATCAAGAAGTCCTATTTTGCTTAATTTTGTCATGTCGTTCTCACTCATATGCCCTAGACGCATATGCCAAAGTCTAGTAACATCATCATCTGACAAGGAAAAGGAAGCGACAGCTACATTACCAGTAACAATAGAACCCGCAAAACATATAACTTGGTAGTTTTTCTCTTCCTTTTCATCACAACAAGGGAACCCTTGATAATCTTCAGAACCCCACTTTCAACTGTGTATTTTTGTCCTTTTGAATTAAGAGTACTCAATGAAATCAAATTCCTCTTCAATTCTGGTACATGTTGGATGTCACTTAGTGTTCTAACAACTTCATCGAACATCTTGATTTTGATTGTGCCAACACTTTTGATTTTACATGAAGCATTATTTCTCATCAAAACAACACCTTCAGACAATGTTTCATAAGTTGTAAACCAATTTCGATTGGGACTCATATGAAAGGTGCAGCTATAATCAAGAATTCATTCCTCGCTCACTTTAGAATTGTTGGCAAAAGCAACTAGGAGTTCACCATCGCTGTAGTCTTCTACAACATTAGCTTCACCAGATTTTTCTGGTTGTTTTTCCTTTTGATTCGCAGCCTCCCTTTTGATCTTGTTTTGCAACTTATAGCACTCAGATTTAATGTGTCATTTCTTCTTGCAAAAGTTATAGGTTTTACCTCTTTTTGAAGATCTTGACCTACCTTTAGATTTACTGAAAGAATTTATTTCCTGTGTCCTTCCATAATCATCATCATTTTTTCGTTCTTGTCTCTTACGAACAATGAGACCCTTTCATTGAGAGTCGAATCCAATCACAAGATGTTTCATCTTGTTATACAAGGTCAAAGAAGCATAAACTTCGTTAACTGTGAGAGATTTGTGGCTATACAAAATCGTGTCTCTAAAGGTTGAATAAGACAGGGGCAACGAGCAAAGTAGAATCAACCCTAAATCTTCTTTATCATATTGAACCTCCATGGCCTCCAGGTCCAAGAAAATTTCTTTAAACACAGTTAAGTGTTTGTGCATAGACACACATTCCTCCAAACGATGAGTAAAAAGACATTGCTTCGTATGTAACTTACTAATTAGGGTTTTCGACATGCATAGCTGCTGTAGGTTTACCTATAATGTAGCTACAGTTTTCTCCTTCATCACATCCTGTAGAATTTTTTTAGACAAATGCAAATGTAATTGCGTCAAATCTTTTTGATTTTTACGCTTCTTTTCTTCCTCCGTCAACGTCGAAGGTATCTTATCTATCCCTAGCAGGGCATCTTCCAAATTCATTTGCGCAAGAATTGCCTGCATCTTTATCAGCCATAATACGAATCTGGTGTTGTGATCCAACAGCGAAATTTCATACTTCGGTGATGCCATTACTGTGATTGAGATAAGCAACCTGAAAAGCTTTGATACCAATTTATGAAAAATTAAACATTGATAATAACAATGTAGAGAGATTGCAAAGAAAAAAATGAAAAACAAATAGAACACACAGATTTTACGTGGAAACCTTTTCGAGAAAAACCACAGGCAGATTAGAAGAAAATTCACTAATGTCGAATTCGAATTATTATACAAGAGGAGTTTCAACCACATCTATTTATAGGTTGAAAAAGCTTAATTCTAATCAATGCAAAATATATTATATTATTAAATCTTTTAGAAAGAAAATATATTTTGTTTAATTTGACTTGCAAGCAATCTCTTAGATTTTGTTTAACTTGACTTGCAAACAATCTCTTAGAATTTAAGTCACACAACTCTAACAAGTCTAGCAAACCTCCTCACACCACAATCAATATTGTAATCAATTTTCACCACCTCTCTTATTAAAGCTCTAGTTGCTCGTAAAGTACTTCTCTTATACATCACGCCTGAGAGGCCCAATAATCTCACCCACTCAATGACATTGGTTGGGTAAGGTTGATTTGTAGAAAAATATGATCACTACAACTACACAATCAAGTATTGACTCAAAACTACCCAATGACCTATATATAGTACTTTGGTATAATCCTCCATCATTTGAAATTTAACTAGATAATAGTCATTCTCCGAACCCAAAAGTTAGAGGAATTGTTAGTTCTTGTGATGCAAAGACTTTATTAAGAAGCGTATTGAACATTGTGCTTAACGATGGGTAGTCTCCACAGTTGAATAAGGAGTTGATAATGATTAATTAATTGGTATCACTGTAACTAGTAGGTATCATCACATTATGAAGTTTTTATTATAAGTTTCTAGGTTTCTGGTGATGTTAACTTAAAAGATATGAGGTGTGATGCTAATGAATATGAAATATGAGCATATTTAACTTCATAAATATTTTAGTATATTATATATATACACACATAACTTGAAGCAGTTTTCACTGCTCTTCTAAACCAAGAAAGAAAGGTCCAGAGCAGGAAACAAACAAATAAGTTGAAGAAAGAATATAATATATATATATATATCAATTGGGGTAAATATATATATATACGAATGTGAATATAAACAGAAATGCATGCACTATACATTGTCCGGAATAGGGAAAAAAAGTGACAATAATAGAAAAGAAAAACCGTTCATGTGACTGTAATCACGTTTTTTTATGCAAAGTGGGGGCTTTTTATATATTACCAAAACGAAAGCGACAACTTTTCACCTATGGACCACTATGAAATTAATGTCTACCCTTGCAATGATTTCAAAAGAGGAATGAAAGGAGAACTCAGATGAAGTGAAAGCTAAAGTTGAATGAATTAATTACTAGGGTCCATCAGTTTCTTTGCCTCAAGAATTGGATAAAAATTTTGATGGGTAGTATCCAAATTTTGTAAACATGTAAAATTTTTAAGAGATAAGGCTTCGTTTATTTTATTGAAAATAATTTTTACAAAATGATTTTTGAAAAAATTAATATTTTTTGGTGTTTAGATAAATCTGTGTAAAATATTTTCTGTTATTTGATAGATTTATTAAAAATATTTCATAAAAGTTGTTTTCAATTAAATAAACATATATTTGAGATTTTCTTATTTTTTCATTGTTTAATTTAATTTATTTTTATCTATACTTTTATATTTTACATTATTTTTGCATATATAAAAAATATTATGTTAAATTTAAATTTATTACTTCATTTTTTAATTACATGACTACTAAGTGAGAATTTTTTATTTAAAAATGTGACATCAACAAAATTGACAAAAAAATTAACGATGTTAATAATTTGACTTGATTTTCAAATTTGAAAAATAAAGGGACTAAATTCTTAAAAATAAAAGTACAAAGACTAAATTACAAATCATGAAGTGTCACATAAAAACATACGACGTATTTTAACCTTTATACTACAAAGCATTTATTATTAATATATTTATAATTGTAATAAATATTTATTATTAAAATATTAATATTGAATATTTTCAATAATATGTGAATAATATTATTTTAAATTATTAATTTATTATTAAAATAAAATTGAAATATTAAATAATTTATTAAAATAATAAATTATATTTATTATATTAATAATTTATTATATGACTAAATATAAATAATTAAATATGTATGTTTAATAATATTAAAAAATATAATATTTTAAATATTTTTAAAAATAAAAAAAAATTTATTATCAATATAATAATATTAAGTTTGATTTAATTTAATTTTTATATAAAGATAAAAAAATTTACCTTGACTTGTAAGTTATTTTCCATTCACCAAACTATTTTATGTAAAACAAACACAGGAAAATGCATAAAACATTTTCTGTAAAACTTTTTAAATGTAAACAAACAAGTTTAAAAAAAATGGCACATGTTCGAATGTTACTTGTATAAATCAAGTATAAATAAATTATTACCGATACATATTACAACAAACAATATTTTTACGATTCAAATTTGGATAATCTTTAAAAAAAAAAAAAACCCAACTAATAAACTCTAACTTGGATTCATATAATCAGATTAATCAAGAGTTAAATCATAAAAAGTAGAGAGCGGGGTGGGCCTGGGGTGAAGGGGCAAACATGTATCTTAGCCTTAGCCTTAGGAGGAGAGATGTACTTTGATAGGCCAGAAAGGAGGATGGCCCGTCATGTGCATGGTGTTGGTGTTCACATTACCACACAGCAATCGAGTGGTGGATGGCTCTTCTTCAGTCACAGACCGCCCCCTCTTTGTCCTTACCATCAACTGTGCCCTGTTAAAACCATTAAATTCAATCCGTGCATCTTAATTAATTTTTTGCATGCAAGTTTTATGGTACAATTTGTTATGTAAGGTCTACTTGGATTGATTGTTATGTAGTACAGCTAAAGAAGTGAACAATCATTTTAGCATGGAATATTAAATAAGTTGGATTTTGTTTAAAGTTATAAATGAGATACGAATGCCTGTTTGGTTTTAGTTTAAAAAGGGAATAAGTTCAGTTGGATTTGTCGAGTGAACCCAATTCGAATATCTTTTTTATAATTTTATATGTTTAATATTTATTTCCACGTTAATAAGTACGGTTCTCATTTGACGAAAAAGTTTAATTTATTTATTTACTTTTTATTTTACTAGGGGCTTAATTAAGTGATTTTTTTCATAAAAACTTGATTGATTTTTGGATCCTTGCTAAAAACCTTTTATAAAAAAATTATATAATCTGAAGTATAACTACAAATCTAATATAATTTTATTTTGTTCACCCAGGGCTTAATTCTCAATGAAAATTAATAGTAAAATAATGTTCATCACTAAAAGTATTGTGAAAGTCTTTGTATTAGAAGTTAGATTGTATTTTATTTTTTTTACTCAAAAAATGGATAAATTAATCCTGTACATTAGATAAAACATCAAATTATTCCTTTTATTAAAAATTCCTATCCATTTTTATCGTTAAAAAAATAATTCTTATATGTTAGCATGAGAAACACGTGGTTATTCAATCAACCATGCCAGTTTTAATAGTACAAATGGATGAAACTTTTAACAGAAAGTACCAATTTTCTTTTTTGATATAATATATAGAGATTAATTTGCCTATTTTATGAGTAGAGTGAGCAAAATGCAATATGACTCATTATACAAGAGTTTACATAGTACTTTAACACTATTAAAACTATTAAATTTTAATTAATTAAGAACTCATTTACTTAATAAAAATAATTTAATTTAATCAAGTATTAAGATATTCGAATTGGACTCATTCGATAGGTCAAGATGCTCAATTCAACAATGACTAAGATGAAGTTGACTTTTTTTAAGCCGAATCGGGTAAATTTTTAAGTGCATGTGTCTTACTTATATCTGTAAATGTGTTCTTGAACATCATATGGTAATTAAAAAAATATAAATTTTAGGATATTAATTATATTCTCTTGTAGGGTAATAGAATTTAATTACATCTTTAAAAAAATATACATAATATCTATAATATAATATAATATATATATATATATTGGGGGAGAATACCTCTATTCGACCCAAACAGTCGGTCTCGTCTTGACAAGAAACAAAGGCTCACCCTGATAATGCGACTATCCTAACGTCTCGACAAGCAGAGAAGCAGCGTCTCGACGAAGCGACGTGCAATCTAACTTTTCAACTTTTCTTCTCCCAGTTAAACTTTGTTCCAGTCTCCCATTTAAACTTTGATTAATCTAGAGGTATTCTCGTCATATTGTACTACAAATTTTAGGCTATAAATAGCCATAGTTACTCTAGGTTAGATACAACATATTTATTTTAGATTAAGAGAATTCTATTATTTGATTTAAAGGGTTTTTCTTTTAGGTTTCGGGTTTTGTTTTAATTCTCTCCATCTCTTGTGCTTTTATTTTATTATAGTGAAATCTCCTTTTACTCGTGGTTTTTATCCTCATTTGAGAAGTTGTTCCATGTAATTGTGTGTTGATCTTCTCGATTTTAGTTTCTTCACCTTGTTTGTTGCATACACTAGCTTATTCTTTACATATATTGTAAAAAAAATGAACCGATTATGGTCATTGTTAGAGTTGAGTGACTTGAATCCTTGTTAAAATAAAATACAGTGGTAAAATAAAATTAAATTAAAATTCATATAGAACTATACTTCTTTTATTTTACATTAATTAGAAAAAAGTTTTTCAACCTTACTACACTTCATCTATTTGATATTTAGAATAAGGTATTTCAACCTATAAATAGATGCAATCTAAACTCCTCTTGTATCATTCGAATTTCAACATTAGTGAATTTTCTTCTCCTTTGCCCCATGTAAAATCTATGTGTTCTTATTTTTATTTCTTTTTTGCTTTGCGATCGTTATATATTGCCATTATCGATGTTAGTTTCTACAATTTTTAGGTTGCTTGTCTCGATCATGGTAATGGCGACATTGAAATATGATATTTCGCTGTTGGATTGTAACACCGGATTCGCGTTGTGGTAGATAAAGGTACAGAGAGTTCTTGTGCAAATGGATTTGGAGAATGCCCTGCTAGGGATAGATAAGATGTCTTCGACATTGACAGTGGAAGAGAAGAAGCGTAAAGATCGAAAGGCTTTAACACAATTACATCTGCATTTGTCGAATGAAATTCTATAGGGCATGATGAAGGAGAAAATCGCCGCTACATTATGGGTAAAGCTGCAGCAGCTATGCATGTCGAAAACCTTAACTAACAAGTTGCATATGAAGCAGTGTCTTTATGCCCATTGTTTAGAAGAAGGTGCATCTGTGCACGAACACTTAACTGTGTTTAAAGAAATTCTCTCAGACCTAGAGGCCATGGAGGTTTATTATGATAAAGAAGATTTAAGGTTAATTCTATTTTGTTCGTTGCCCCCGTCTTATTCAACCTTTAGAAAGAGGATTTTATATAGCCACAAATCTCTTATAATTGATTAAGTCTATGCTTCATTAACCTCATATGACAAGATGAAACATCTTGTAGTTGGACCGACTCTCAAGGAGAGGGTCTCATTTTTCGTGGGAGACAAGAACAAAATACTGATAATAATCGTGGGAAGAAACAAGAACGAAATGCCCGTAGTAAATCTAAGGGTAGATCAAGATCTTTAAACAGAGAGAAAACTTGTAACTTCTGTAAGAAGAAATGACACATTAAGTTTGTGTGCTATAAGTTGCAGAACAAGATCAAAAGGAAGGTTGCGAATCAAAAGGGAAAATAACCAAAACAATCCGGTGAAACTGGTGTAGTAGAAGACTACAATGATGGTAAACTTCTACTTGCTTCTCCCGATAACTCTAAAGTAAGTGAGGAGTGGATCCCCGATTCTGGTTGCACGTTCTATATGAGTCCCAATCGGGATTGGTTTACAACATAAACAATGTCTAAAGGTGTTGTTTTGATGAGAAATAATACTTCATGTAAAATCGTAAGTATTGGCACAATCAAAATTAATATGTTCGATGGAGTTGTAAAACTTAGTGGCGCACGACATGTACCAAAATTGAAGAGGAATTTGATTTCATTGAGTATTCTTGATTCAAAAGAGCACAAGTACACAGTTGAAAATGGGGTTCTGAATATTAGTAAGGGTTCCCTCATTGTGATGAAAAGGTAAAGAAATACTGTCAAATTATATGTTTTGCAAGGTTCTATTGTTACTGGTGATGCAACCATCGCTTCCTCTTCCTTTTTAGATAATGGTGTTACTAGACTTTGGCATATGCGTCTAAGGCATATGAGTGAGAACGACATGACAAAATTAAGCAAAAGAGGACTTATTGATGGACAAGGCATTAGCAAACTAAAGTTCTGTAAGCACTGCGTTTTTGGGAAGCAAAAGAAAGTTCGATTCACTAAAGGAATCTATAACAAGAAGGAACGTTGGATTATTTGATTCTGATCTTTGGAGATCATCCAGAATGTCTTTGAGGGGTGGCATTAATTATATACTGATGATTATTGATGATTTTTCCAAAAAATTTTGGGCATTCTTTCTGAAGTAGAAAAGTTATGTGTTTTCTATGTTTAAGGCTTGGAAAACTATGATCGATAAGTAGACATGAAAACAGTTGAAATCTCTTTACATAAATAATGACTTGAAATTTTTTCTGATGATTTTAATGAATTATGCAAATCAGAAGGAATCGTGAGACATTTGATAGTTCGTTATACCCCACAGCAAAATGGTATTATAGAATGGATGAATAGAAAAATCATGGAAAAGGTTCGATGTATGTTGTCGAATGCTTGTTTATTGAAGTCGTTTTGGGTTGCAACGACCTCTACTACATTTTTTTATTATCTGGTCTTCATCCGTTGCCATTAAGAAAAAGACTCCACAAGAAGAATGGTCTGGTAATCCTACTAATTATTTTGATTTGAAAATTTTTTGGTGACCTACGTATGCTCATGCTGATAATGGGAAATTGGAACCTAGAAACCATGAGAAGCCAATATCCGAACCTATTTACTGGTAAGACTTTCGAGGACGAAAGTCCTTAAAGGGGGGAGAAATGCAACATCCCGAAATAGGGCCTAGTTAGAATAGTGGTTTCGAGACCACAAATCTGACATCAACATATTTATTTTATGATTATTATGAGGTTTAGAATATGATTATATGCATGTGTTAAAGTTTCATGAAGAAACTCTTTAAGTAAGGTGTCCAATTGTAAAATAGGGACCAAATTGAATAAATTGTAAAACTTGGATTCTAGAAGCAGTTTGTATGACATTGCTTTAGATTATAAACTAGAAGGTCTTAGAGAGCAATTTTCCCAATTTCTAAGTTTTTAGACAAAATGGGCTTGTATGGATGAAATCTAAAAGAAAGGGCCTAAAGGCATTTTGGTCATTTGGCATTTTAATGAAATAAAATGGGAAAAATAAGCCAAAATCAGCTCATTTTCCTTCTTGTTGCTACTGAAATTCGAGGGTTCTCCATAGCTAGGGTTTCCAAGCTTTTCAAGCTCAATAGTAAGTGCTCTCAAGCCCCATTTTTAATGTTCTATGTATTTTTGAAATCTTGGTAGCTTACTCTCTCTATTTCTTCCCATATTTCATGCTAGGGTTCATGTTTAGAAATTTACCCATGCATGAGTTACTTGTATTTTGATGATTTTTGAAGGGATATGAAAGTTAGATGTGTGTTAAACATCTTTTCCAAGGTGATTTTCATGAAAAAAACCCTTATAAGGACATTTTTGTAAAAGGTGTAAAATGTGGGGTAGAAATGAGAAATAATGGAAAATGTGGGCTGCCATAGGAGGGAAAAATATTCAGCTAGGCTTGGGTAAGGTAGAAATTGCATGTGTTTTACTATACGAGCCTAGGGACTAAATCGTAAAAATGTGAAAGGTTAGGGGCAAAATGGTCATTTGGACCGAGGGTGAAATTTAAGCTTGAAAAGGTACAATTTGAGTTATTAATGATTTATCTTTATTTTTATAGACCCCAAGGAATAAATTTCGAAGGTCGATCGAGGAAAACGAAAGCTTTTAGAATAACCGAAATAAATTACCGAGACTAGTACCAGGTAAGTTCGGATAACTTAAAGTAAACTCATAATATACCTAATTGCATGATTATAAATGTATGATAATTGCATTTGATGATGGCATGAAAATCCATGAAATGCATTCTTAATAATGACATGTTGATAAATGTCCCGATTGAGGTTAAAAAGGGAAATTTGATAGATAAACCATGATTTATATGTAACTTGAGATCCTGCATGTGTTGCAGAAAGAATTTAGCCTGGACGGGTAATCCATTGATCTCAAATATAGAAAGGATCTAGCCCGGACGGGTGTTCCTTGAGTGATCTAGCCTCTTGAAGAATATATGTGTATTGAGGATTTAGCCCGGACGAGTAATCCGATTAGGGTCTGAATTTAGCCTAGACTGGCAATTCGGATTCAAACTCAGTAAGAGTGATTGTCGCTATAAAGGATTTAGCCTGGACTGGTAATCCTGACATCACCTTATGAGTTTATGTTACGGAGGATTTAGCCTGGACTGGTAATCCCGCCGTAAAACATGAGGTTCGCGGGAGTGCACACCTGAAATGATCATTCTTACGAATTGACGGTAAATGGATAATCCATCAAAAATTCCTAGAAACTCAACAGGATTAATATGGTGAACGTAGATGAAATGATTAATGATGATCTCATTTAAGACAAATTACATAATACCTTATTATTGTGACTAACTTGTTAATTGATTGCATGTGTTAGGAATATCATTCCCATGCTTGTTGATTCTAATGCATAAAATGGTTTTATGTTAATTAACCGATAAGTTTAATTTCCAGTTATTCGAGCTTACTAAGTATGTAAATGCTTACCCCTCTCTTTTCCCTGTCTTACAGAGCTCGAGGACTTGTAAAGGTTGGAAGACGGTTGGAGAATCAACACACTATCAACTAGCTCAGCTTTGTTATATAGATACTTATGTTTTGTTCAATGGCATGTATAGAAATTTTGAGTATTTGGTCATATGTGTCATTCGATTTACCAAAATGAAGGCATGTAAAAATATACATATCTTTTTGTATATGGCCATGGGAAGTGGCTCATTTTGAAGTAGGCTATGACTTACAAATCTATATATGTTTATGTTATTATGTGATGGTTTGGTTTTAATTGGCAATGAGTTGTAAGAACGAGCCAATCTCAAATATGTCAAGGAGGCATGGAAATCCCTAAATGCAAAATGGGAATCAACCTAGCATGTATGAAACCAATGACACAAGGTTTACATGCAATAAGGTTAATCAAAGTTTTGTATAAGTTTATAATTTGACCTTAACTTGTATTAAAGTAACCTATAAGTATATTTGGTTGATAGAGGGTGATCAAAGGCTTGGAAAATAGCCTAACACGGTCCACACGGGTAGACACACGGGCGTGTGTCTAGGCTGTGTGTGTGACACCCGCTTTCCCCATGGGTGTGTGTGTGGCATGGCGGTCGCTCTCACACTAAAGATTTAAGTCAGTATAGAACACAGGCTAGACACACGGGTGTGTATCTTGGCCGTGTGTCCCTAGATGCATATTGATGTTATAAACAGAGAGCCACACGGACTAAGAGCATGGGCGTGTCCTAAGACACACGAGCGTGTGTGTCCACATGACCCCACCCCCACGGGCGTGTGACTCTCCAAGGCAAGACAATCATTAAGTCATCTAAAATTTATCAAATGTTTTCAGTTTTGTCCCGAACCTTTCAGACGTATGTTTTAGGCCTCGAGGGCTAGTATAAGGGACAGTACGCATGAGTGTGTGAATTTTTAAATTTGGGGCAAAATTTGGAAAATCGAATTTGAATGAAATGAAAGTTTAAACTCGGTAACGCCTCAAGCCCTATTTCGATGTCGGATACGTGTGAGGGTATTACATTTAGTTGTATCAGAGCCAGGTTTAGTCGGTTCTAGGACTACCGTAGAGAGTATTGGGGTTCGCTATACATGCCATTATAAGAACGTTGATAGTGTGATATCTCCTAACTATTTAAATTTTTCTTTGAATATAGTAAATCTTTTCCAATCAAGCAAAAGATGAGTCCGAGGGAGCCGAGAGCTATACTCCAGCTTTCGTACAACGAGCTGTATCTAGTAGTAGTAGAAGGTTTATGTCTGAAGGACGGGAAGAGGCTCGAGCCCCCTTCTTTAACATGATAGATAAATGGTTTGGGGATTATCTGAGGAATTGCCCCAACATACTACAACCTCCCCCACCCTTTAACCAACCCAATGAGGTATTGCCACGAGGTATGGCACCTGTAAGAATCGATAAGGCCCCCGTAGATAAGCTTAGAAAGTATGGGGCTGAAGAATTCAGAGCTAAAATCGATAATAATGCTGAAAGAGCAGAGTTCTAGCTCGAGTATACTACACGGGTATTAGATGAATTGTCGTGCAAACTTGAGGAGTGCTTAAAGTGTGTTGTGTCCCTCCTACTGCATGCTACTGGTGGAAGACCGTATCTTTGGTGGTGCCAAAGGAAAATATCACTTGGCAATTCTTTCAAGCATAGTTTAGGGAGAAATACATCAGTCAAAGGTTCTTAGACTTGAAGCGAAAGGAGTTCTTGGAACTCAAACAAGGGAATAAGACTGTGGTAGAATACGAAAGGGAGTTTATAAGGCTAAGTCAGTATGCAGCTGAATGGGTTCAAACCGAGGAAGGTCTGAATGAGGAAATCAAGTTGTTGATTGGGATTCTTGAAATACGAGAGTTTGCCGCACTAGCTGATCGGGCTAAGAAGGCCGAGGAGCTTAATAATGAGAGAAAGCAAGCAAAGAGAGAGGCTCTAGTTTCGAGTAAGAAATCCAACGGTAAGACGCTCTTATTTCCTACAAAGAAATCAAAGAGCCAACATGAACGCTCCACTTCATCGGTAGGATATTCGGGTAAAGCAAGAGGCTCCAAACGACGTAATCAAATGTATTCCTCCCCGATGGTGACTAGTGTGGGGAGTGTGGATAACCAAAAGCCGAAGTGTAAGAGCTGCAACAAATTTCACTTCGGAGAGTGCCGAATGAAGAGCGGTGTATGTTTTAGATATGGTTTTAAATTTGGGTCGAAATTTGGTAAATCGGATTTGTATATCGTGAAAGTTTAAACCCGGTAACACCTCAAGCCCTGTTCCAATGTCGGATACGGGTGAGGGGTGTTACAGTCTACCTTTTTAATTCGAGGTAAGTTGTATGTGAATAATACAACTACATTGTTATTATATGTGTTTGAATTGATATGGCATAAATTACTTGTTTTTGGAAATAATTATGTATGTTGAATATTGAGATAGTAGTATTCCCATTTGAACCTTAGGGAATAAAATTGGATATTCATGCCATGACATTTGGGTTATATGTGTGCTAGTGTAAGATATGTCTGGACATGCATCGGCCACATTATAAGAGCCAGTGTAAGACCATGTCTGGGACATGGCACCGGCATTGAGACTAGAGCTTGTGTAAGACATGTATGGGACATACATCAGCCTCGAGATGTAAGCCAGTGTAAGATATGTTTGGGACATGCATTGGCTACGAGATGTGTCAGTGTAAGAACATGTCTGGGGCATGACATCGGCACGTATAGAGGTGTCAGCGTAAGACCATGTCTGGGACATGACATCTGCACGGATACGCGAGAGCTAGTGTAAGACCATGTCTAGGATATGGCGTCAGCCTCGAATTCGAAAGTCAACGTAAGACTATGTCTGGAACATGGCATCGGCATTATACCCTATGTTTAAGGTTTAGTGAATATCTGATAACATTCCAAATGGTTCAACAGTAAGAGTTACAGTTTAAGTTAAATGAGAAGAGTATAACCATATTGTGAGTCGTACAAGTACCTATTGAAATGTATGAGATGTGAGCTCAATATATGCTATGTGAATTGTATTGGATAGTGATAAGTAAGTTGTGCTTATGCCTACTTTCATATTATAAGCATGATGATGAATGGTAAAGTTATTGTTATATTCATTTGCATGCAACTTACTAAGCTTTATGCTTACTCCCTCTCCTTTCCATTTTCTTAGAGTGTCGCCTCATTAGCTCGAGGATCATCGAATGTCGGAGGCATCGATCACACTATCATCCGAAGCACTTGGTATAGTTAGATCTTTTATTTAGATTATGGCATGTATAAAACCCTAACTTTTGAATTTTATGTCATTATTAATTGGCCAAATGTGTTGGCTTACTTTAGCATTTGATTCATTTTGTATAAGCTAAGGAAAATGGCTAATATTGAAAGTTTATATATGAATGCAAGATAGCCTTTCATGAACGTGAAATGTTGGCATGGTTGAATATAAGAAATATATATAGGCCTTAGCTATGGTTGTTTTGTAACACCCTTAACCCATATCCGTCACCGGAATAGGGTTACGAGGCATTACCGGACTTATACACTAGCATTTGTACAAAATCAAGTCATAAATTTTCATTCCAAATCAAAACTTTTCATATTTCGCCATAAAGTCCCTAATATGGACTTACGGGGCCCAATACATGCTTTAGAAGTGGTTCGGGACTAAATCGGAAACTTTAAAAATTTTACCTTGAAGATAGGGGCACACGCCCGTATGGCCTGGGACATGGCCGTGTGGCCAGCCCGTGGGGTTCCCACGGCCGTGTGGCCAGCCGGTGTGGAATTCTGACTTGCAATTTCTTAAGCATCAAATGGGCACACGGCCTGGGCCCACGCCCATGTGACTAGGCCATGTGGTAAACTGATTTTTTCACTATTTTTAAATCATTTTCACATGATTTTGACACACGACCATGCTTGAAACCCGTGTCCTTCACACGACCAAGACACATGGCTGTGTCTTTTGCCCGTGTACTATACTGACTTCATATTTAAGGATACAGGGGACACACGGTCATTTCACACGCCTATGGGTTGTCTGTGTATCACACATGGTCTAGACACATACCCGTGTGTCTTACCCCTGTGGACGAAATAAGGCCATTTCCTAGCCCTATTTCTCACCCAAACTTAACCATTTTCCTGCATAAAAACTTACAAGTATATTTCATCCATTTCAACCAATTTCTATCATTTAATCTAACATTTCCAACTCTTAACCATACCTTGAAGCTTACCTTTACATTGGTTTGTAAATCATGTTTTATGAAAGGTGGTTTGTATCTTGTTGAACATGAACATATCATATTATCTCAAAATACATATTACTAGCCATTCCAATGGCTAGTTTGTAAACAAACATGTTACTTCATCATTTGGCCTCATTAGCCTATACATGCTATTATATCAAAATGAGTTTATCGTTTATACCAAAAATTAAGGAGTTGATAGTGTGATGACAGCTCCGACCCAATCCAACCTTCATGAGCTTTGAGCACTATAAAACATGGAAAAATAAACCTAGTAAGCATTATATGCTTAGTAAGTTCATATAACCAAACTACACTTACCATTCATATATAACAAGTAAATCACACATAAGGCAATTTATCCATCAATTTAGCAAACTAGCAAACATAGCCTATACACAATCATTCAACCAATTTAGTTAGTACAAAAACATTAATATGCATAGATGAGCTCATCATGTCATTTCTTTTTATTTCACTTGTTAATACATTTCCGTTGAATCTTTGAATCTTCGATGGACCTTTCCTTTTCTAATTGTACAATCGAGGTGTACATTCCCTTTTTAAGTGGTACACACAAAGTATACCTTTCCTTTTCATATGGTATACACAAAGTATACCTAACCTTTCCAAGTGTACACACAAAGTGTACATAACCTTTTCAAATTGTACCATTTGGGTACATAAGTCCTTTTCAAGTATTACCCTTTCGAGATACATTTCCTTTTCATAATGATATCAAAATATTATCATTTCGGAACAACCTTTATTGCAACATATGCAGGATCTCATATACACAGTAATCACCTGTCCAATCGAAAATCAATATTTAAGCGGATTCATGTAATATTTCATCATTTATATGTAAATCACAAATCAACATTGGTTTATTACATGTACATACCAATTACAAATCATGATGTGCATAATTCAACAATCAATTCAACATATTTACATGCTTAATTTAGTTATACGAACTTACCTTGACAATTGATCGTATCTACTAATCCGAAACTTTTTCTTTCCCTCGATCTTTTTCTTTGTTCAACACTTCCGGATCTATATAAATAAATTTAATCATAAATTTTATGATTTTTACATTCAATCAAGCCCATTTCACATTTTAGGCAAAAGTACCATTTTGCCCTTAAACTTTTAATTAATTTCAATTTCGCCCCTAGGCTCGGAAATTGAAATTCATGCAATTTACTCCTTATCCCAAGCTTATTCAAAATTTTAACATAACTTTTACAGCACATGTATTTCATAAATTTCAGAGTGTTTCCAAGAATTTCACTACTTTGCAATTTAGTCCCCACACATGCTTTCACTAAAACTCACTTTGTAAAAGTGGTTTATCTATCAATAATCTTTCATTTTCTATCAAAAATTTCAATTTACAGGATATTCATCCATGAGTAATTTTCTAAACTTTGGTTTTATTTCAATTTAATCACCCAAATAAAGAAATTAAGCTTTCTCAATCTCAATAATATAAAAATTACTAAAACGGGACATAGAACTTACCAAATCAAGTTTGAGAAATTTCCTTTCTCTCTCCTAGGGTTTCTATGTATTTTATGGAGAAGATGATGATATAAAATAAGTTTTATTCTATTTAATCTTTTATCTTATATTAATTTATTCACTTTCAATTTTAGTCCTTAACCTTTTTCAATTTTTCCATGGATGACTCACTAAAAATATCTACATATTTTTCTTCAATGGTCTAATTTCTATATAAAGACCTCACATTTTGAATTCTCTAGCCATATAATTCCTATAGCTATTAGTATGCAACTTTAACACTTTATTCAATTCAGTCCTTTTTTGCAATTAGACACATAATTGATAAAATTTTTCTATAAAAATTTTCATGCAATATTCCTATCATAATACCTATCATTGTATGAAATTTAAATAATTTCATTTTTTAGACTCAGATTTGTGGTCTCGAAACCACTATTCCAATTTCACTGAAATTGGGCTGTTACATGTTTGGTTGAGAAATCATATTTAGTTAGACTTTGATATGTTGGTTGGCATTAGATTGTATTTTAGGGTGGCAAAAGGCTTGGTAGATAGCCTTATATTGTCCACACGGGCGTGTGTCTAGGCCGTATGTGACACACGGTCAGCCCCATGGGCGTGTTGTTTTGCCGTGTGTCCCTTGCAAGTAAAAATTGCAAATCAGTATGCATGGTAGTAAAGACACGGGCAGAGACACGGTAGTGTGTCTCAACCGTGTGGAAGACACGGCCTCTGGCCACGGGCGTGTGCCTTGGCCGTGTGCCCCAAATTGGATGCTGACGTCAGAAACAGAATGTCAAGATTTTTAGACACGGGTCATAGATACGGGCGTGTGTCAGGTCGTGTAAAACCCCTATAGGTTTGAATTTAGAATTTAATTTACACGGGCGTGGGGCACAGCGTGTCTTTAAATGCTTAGGCCGTGTGTGTCACACGGGCCATTAGCAAGACCATGTTATAATGACCACACGAGCGTGTTGCCTTTCCACAAGGGCATGTGCCTTGTTTCAAAGGTCATTTTCCTAGTGTTGGTTAAAGGACCCTAGTTAGTCCTGAGTAGCTTCCAAAAGGTGTTTTTGGCCTTGTAGGCCCATGTTAAAGAAATTTGGATATAGTTTGAAAAAGTTTTAAATTTAAGCAAGTCTTGGCGACTCGGAAGTGTTTGAATGCATGTGTTTAAGTTTAGTAACGCTTCGTATTCCGTCCCAGCGTAGGGCACTTGTGTGTTGTGTTACATAGTTAGTTGTGAAGATTCAAGAAAGTGGATGATTTTCATGCAATAAGAGATAAAATCACTCCATAAGAACAGACCATGGGATCTAGTGAAGCTTTCTAAAAGTAAAAAAGTTGTTTGTTGTAAACAGGTGTTTGAAAATAAAGAAGGAATTCCAAGATTTGAAGAACCCAGATATAAAGCAAGGTTAGCTGCAAAAGGTTACAGTCAAATTTCAGGTGTAGTTTTCACATATATGTTTTCTCTAGTTGTGAAGCATAGTTCGATTTGAGCCTTACTTTGTATTGTGACCATGTATGATTTGAAGTTTGAGCAGTTAGATGTAAAAACAGTATTCTTACATGGAGAACTTGAGGAATATATTTACATACAACAACCAGGGGGTTTTACAATCTTAGAAAAATGAGGACTATGTTTTCTTGCTAGAAAAGTCCCTTTTTATAGCATAAAATAATCACCAAGGTAGTAATACAAGAGAGTAATACAAGAGGTTTGATTCTTTTATTACTATTCATAATTTCAAAAGAAGCAACTTTGATAGTTGTGTTTATTTTAAGAAAAACAGTGATGGTTCTTTTGTATATCTACTCCTTTATGTTGATGACATGTTGATAGCAACCAAAGATAAAGGAGAAATAAGAAAAGTCAAAGACCATCTTAGTAAAGAATTTGATATGAAGGATTTGGGAGCAACAAAGAAGATACTTGGGATGGAAATTCTCAGAGATAGAAAAGCATGTAAATTGTACCTAAGTAAAAAATAGTACATTGAGAAAGTTCTTTGTAGGCTCAATATGTAGAATATCAAGCCTGTCTGCACTCCATTAGTAGCCCACTTTAGATTTTCATTAGCTTTGTCTCCACAATCAGATGATAAGATTGACTACATGTCACGTGTTCCATATTCTTGTGCAGTGGGATCTCTCATGTATGCTATGGTTTGCTCACGTCTAGATTTGTCATATGTAGTTAATATAGTTAGTAGATAAATGGTGAATCCCAGTAAAAAGCACTGGAAAGCAATTCAGTGGATTTTTAGATACTTACGAGGTACTACTGATATTTATTTACAGTTTGGAAGAATTAGAGATGAAGTCATTGGGTATGTTGATTCTAATTTTGCTGGAGACCTTGATAAAAGAAGATCACTAACAGGGTATGTCTTTACTATTGGGGGTTATGCAATCAGTTGGAAAGACACTTTGCAAACTACAGTTGCTTTGTCCACTACTAAAGCTGAGTACATGGCGGTTACTAAGGCTTGTAAAGAAGCTATTTGGTTAAAGGGACTCTTTGGTGAATTTTGTAAAGATCTTCAGATCAGTACAGTGTTTTTTGATAGTCAGAATACAATCTTCCTTAGGAAAGATCAAATGTTTTATGAGAGACCAAAGCTTATTGATGTTCGGTATCATTTTGTGCGTGATATTGTTACTCGTGGAGATATTAGTGTAAGCAAAGTTAGTACTCATGAAAATCCTATAGATATGATGACTAAGTCACTTTCTACAACCAAGTTTGAGCATTGCTTGGACTTGGTTGGTTTTTATTATTGAAGAGCACCCCTTAAGGGGGTTTCGTGGAAGAGGTGGAGTGTAACACCCCAAATTTCTGTAATTTCAGCTTTTGTGAAATTGTAGCATAGGAAAATATCTTAATATGTTTTTGCATGAATTTACATAATATTTGTCTGCTTTTGCGTTTAAGTGCTTTGGGGGTGTGTTAGGGAAGTCCCAAGTTCAAGTCTCAACTTGGGCAAAATTTTGGTTTTTATTGAAATAAAGCTTGGCTTTTGATTAATGGGCTTATAAGAAGTTATTGGTAAAAACTTAACCGAATGGGCCTGTTGGTTTAGTGGTTAAGTGGCAAGGGTTTATGTTAGAGGTCATGTGCTCGAATCCTGGCTTGGGCATTATTTTTGCCCTAAGGCCGTGATAGAATTGGAGGTGAACTAAAACACTGTAGCGATAGGGTTTATCAGATTTTTCTGAGTAGTTTCCCCAAAAGAACTCTCTCTGCTGAAATTCCCTACTATTTTCCTCCCTCCACATTCTTTTTCTTTTCTTTTTGCCAAAATTTCCCCTTGCCTTCCTCCCATTCGTGTTGATTTCGTACTAACGGGCTTCTGCGATTCATTGACGTTCTCTTCATTGGTAAGTTTCTGCTTGTTGTTCGTAAACATCATTTTGATTAAAAGATTAAAGGGGAATTTTCTTTGGGTGATTAGGTACTGATCAAGGCGCTATGTTCTTCGTTCTTGAACAGCGAATTAAGCGCGTAGTATTCGCTGGTTTTCGCTCGAGGTAAGGAAATGTAACGATTTCGGGGCAGAATACCTCGTTTAGTTGCAATAAAAAATTGTTTAAGTGATTGAAATGGGTTTTAATATTGTCGAATATAGGTTTTGGAGTGCTCGGGATTGCATTAGGCTTAAATCGAAACCAGGTGTGTACTCCAATCGATCTGAAATTGCGTTTTGGTGAAAGTCAAAAACGCTACTGTCGACGCCACACGGGCGTGTGGGCTGCCCGTGTGGAGGCCGTGTAGCAAGACACGACCGTGTGGTCGACGAAGTAAGCCATGTGCAAGCCACACAGGTGCGACGGACAAGTTCGTGTGAGGCTAGCGGGGTCGTGTGCGAGGCACAGGCTTGACCAATTGGGTTGTGTGGGCCATACGGGCATGTGGGCCATAATGGTGAACCATATAGGTGTGTGGAATCTTGGGCCAGGCCGTGTGATCCACACAGACAAGGCCAATTTGGGCCGTGTGGGCCACATAGGTGTGTGGGCCCACACGGGCAGGGCATACGGGCGTGTAAGCCCAATTTGTTAGAAATGTTCTGTAAGGTTGCACGGGTCGCCCAAGTAGACTGCGACCTGACTGTAGGGTCGGTAAGCGTTACTTAGACCCCATACTCTAATTTGTTATTGGATTGTATGCAAAAACATGTAAATTTCTGCATGTGTATCTGACTGATTTTGTATATCTGTTCTAACTTGATAATGGTATGATCTGATTTCTGCATATAAGCATGCCAAATTATTTATGTTGCATTGCATTGGGTTGGGAATGTTGTGAAGAGAAGGAAGACTGAAAGGCTTTTAGCCTATTATCTGACAGCTATGCTGCATGTATCGGTTATGTGCCGTTTTATGGTACCATTTGGTGTGTAGGGCTGGGTGAGTCGATTCTATCCCCACATGGTGTGTTGGGTTGGACAGAGATGGTGTGCAGGGTTGGTGGGCATGGTTCTATGATAATCTGATTTGTTATACATGCGATGTTTGTATGGGCTAAGGCCCAATTGTTCTGATTCTGTATTTGAGTGGGCTAAGGTCCACACCGATTCTGAAAATGGCTAAGGCCTAATTATCTGTATTCTGTTACCTATTTGTATGCATGCTGTCTGTGGGGATGTACACACTGAGTTTGCGAAAACTCACCCCTTTGTTTAATTTGTCAGTCAAGTAATCCCCAGCAGTAGAAGGATCGGTGCGATGGAAGGCTTGACGGTGACCACCGCTAAGCATGTGTTGGTTTTATAAGTTACACTCTATTTTATTTGCTTTCATTTAATATTTAATTTTGAGATTTTATATTGTTAATTTTATTGATTTTAAACGGCGACACCACAAATACGTTTTGGAAACTTAGCTTAAGGTTTTCGTATAAATGAATGATGTCATAACTTTCGCGATAAAGAGATGTTTTCAAGTAATAACTTGAATAGTGATTTCATGACTTAAGTAAAGATAATAGACAGAATGAACTTAAACTTGCTAAGGTTTTCTAAAAGCACTCTCATGTGACGCCGCCAGATTCGACTATAACATCTAGGTCAGGTTTGGGGTGTTACATGGAGTACTTGTTCGTTGAGAATCCGTGTCAAGGTAGAGATTGTTAGAGTTAAGTGACTCGAATACTTGTTAAAATAAAATACAGTGGTAAAATAAAATAGAAGTAAAATCCATATAGAACTATATTTATTTTATTTTACATTGATTAGAAAAAGGTTTTTCAACCTTACTACAGTTTATCTATTTGACATTAATTAGAATAAGGTTTTTCAACCTATAAATAGATGTAGTCTAAACTCCTTTTGTATCATTTGAATTTCAAATTAGTGAATTTTCTTCTCCTTTGTCCTTGGTTTTTTTCTCAAAAAGGTTTTCACGTAAAATCTGTGTGTTCTTATTTTTTTTCTTTTTTGCTTTGCGATTGTTTTATATTTTCATTATCAACATTAGTTTTTATAGCCATTGTTCACGGTGCGGTAATGTAAATGAATCTAGTATCCATGTAATTCGTGATTGCTCTTTCTCAAAATCAATTTTTCTCTATGTTGTGCCGAGACATGGTCAAATGGCTTTCTTTTCGATGAATCTTAAGGATTGGCAGTTGTGGAATATGCAGAATGTAGGTCAATGTGATGTTGGGAATATTGATTGGCATACACTATTTTCTACTTTATCCTAGTTGTTATGGAAAAGTCGTAATTTCTATGTTTTTTCTAATGGCCATAACTGTGTACAGAATATAGTTGATACAAAATTTGTTTGGGTAAGGAGCTATGATTTGACGCTCGCCACCGAAGAGGGGTTGATTTAAGCTCAACACGGATGGAACATTACCTTCATATAGACCAGGAGCTTCTATTGGTGGTGTTTTTAGAGATGCTGATGTAAACTGGCTGTATGGCTTTTCATTACGGATAGGCAATGACACAGTTTTTAAGGTTGAAGCAAGAGTTGTGTTACAAGGTCTTCAAATAGCATGGGAGAATGGATATAGAAAGCTTGAGCTAGTGGAACGGCCAATAGCAAATTGGGAGAGTTACGCTTAATACATTGTTTGCTCAAGCGATATTGGAAAGTAAGATTTCGTCACATTCCGAGATCTCAAAATAAGATTGTTGATCATATGGCCAAAATAGCTTCAAGTGGATTGGGAAACACACAACTGTATTGGGAGTATCTAGATTCAGTAAAGAATATACTATTAATTGAGTGCAATACTATTTCTCTATGTCGATAGTATTTTAAGAATGTAATCACTTTGTCTTGCTATTTTCTACCAAAACAAATTAAATTGACTAATATAACTTTGTGTTTTTCTTTTCTACCATTCTAAATATATAACTTATAAAATTTCTAGTTTTACTAAAATAATTGGTTAAAAAATTTCTTGATAAAATTTATTATAATTATAATTGAGAATTTTAATTCTCTTAAATGACCTTTTTAAAGGAATTTATATAATAATAATAAAAAGTCAAATTTATATTGCATTTTTTAAATTTAAATTATTTTGCTTCCATTAACCAAACAGTGAAAAGTGAAAAGTTATATTACTTTTTAAATAGTAAATTTTAATTATTTATAAAATAATATTTTATATATAAAATTTTATAAATAATACATTTTTAATATAATATAATATATTAATTATATATTATCTGTAAAATGTTTTGGGCAATATATTAAGGGCTAAGAAAAAATAAAAATAAAAATTTAAGAATTTAATTTACAATATATCAATTTTTATAATTTAAAAATTACATGAAGTAAAACTATACTATCTATTGAATATGTTAAAAATATTTTAATTATTATTTCAATTTATTATTATACTATTTAGATTTTAAATAAATTAATATATTTTAATTGAAAATAAAAATTTTAAAAATTAAACACATAAAATTACATTCAATACATATGACATTAGAAACTAATATATATACTGAAAAATAAATGCTGTTTATTATTTATTATACTTCAAATTTGCCATTATACTTTTTATTACATTTGAAATTTATCAAATGTATAACTAAAAAAAATTAATTTTATCGAAATGCTTTTTTAATGAATTGAATTTGATAATAGAAAAAAGATATTTAAAAAAAAAATCATTACATATTATATTTATTTTAAGTGCTTTAGAGGATTTTTATTTCTAATAATTTTTATCAAAATTATAACTAACACATTTAAATTTATCAATAATTTGTTAAGAAATTAATTTAATAAATTTTTTTACTCAATCGAAAAGATAAAATTTAAACTTTTTAAAAACCATGTTAATTTACAGACAATTAAGCATAATTAAATAATAAGTTTTAAGAGATTACTATTTTTAACAATGATTAAAAAATAATAATATTTTGAAAAGTTAGCTTAAATATCTAACTAAAACGAACCAAAGCATAATCAGTGAACAATAAAATATATTTTATAAAAGTTTCATGAAAAAATTATATTATATTCTACCAAAGCACGAGATAAACTTAGTGGCATTAAAAAATTGTTAACTAAAATACAAAAATAGTCTAATATTTTTATAAACAAGCAATTTGAGAAAACTTAAATCTTGATCTAGTCTGGTTTATTTTTAAGTGTAAAAATCTCAGTCAAATCCAAACAACTGGCTGTAATTTTTTATTTATTTACCACCCTGATTCTAGCTGACAAGTACGGGATCTCATCTTTTTAACCATGCCAGATTAATAGTTAAACTGTAAATTTTGGTTTTTTTTTATCCTAATAATAATAAAAATAACTTAAATAGTATGCCCTTGAGATTATTTATCAAAATGATATGTTTGCTTCAATATTTTGTTGGTATTACCTAACAAATTGGCGACACCATACTGAAACGTGATAACCTAAAATATTCAGAACCTAATATATAAGCTGACAGTGTGGCGACACTAAACTTTAAATAAAGTAAATTGCATCATAAACTCTTTTTATTTATTATTTATTATTTCCTTTTAACATAAAAAATAGAGAGATTTTTTATCAATTAGTCCATAATTTTTTTTCTACCAAAAAATATTTTTGTAAAAAAATTAATTTCAACTAGAAATAAATTTTATTTATTTTTTAAAAAATTAAATTTTTTGTTCAAATAATTTTTTGAAAATTTATTCATACAAGAATAAAAGAATTTGAACAAAAAAATTATTTTTTGAAAAATAAATAAAATTTATTTTCAAGTGGAATCGATTTTTTTACAAAAATACATTCTAATAGAATTTTTTTTTGAGTAATTGGTAGGAAATCTCTCTATTTTTTGTATTAAAGGAAAATAAAAAAATAATAAATAAAGAAAGTTTATGAAGCAATTTAACTTATTTAAAGTTTGATGCCGCCACACTATTAACGGACTTAAAATTTTTTTTAGCAACCAATCAAAATGAAAAATTTACATATCAAATCCTTGAATATTTTAGGTCAACACATTTTAATCTTGTGTCACTAATTTATCAGACAATACCGATAAAATATTATAATAAATGTACCATTTTAATAAATAATTTTATGAGTATATATTTGAATTATTAATTTTTTATATTATTGATGTAAGAAAAGCCGTAATTTTTTTTTTTTTTTATTACTTCCCACTCTGGCCTCACATGAAAACAAGGAAGGTCGGACTCAGTTGATAGTTGAGATGCACAATACACCTCAACTAAAGCGCGTAAGAACACCTATTCTTCACCGTAGGCCAAGTCTTCGGCATATACCATTAAAATTCCGGTGTTTTACCCACGTGGAAATACAGCGCGTGGATATGGGTCCTACTAAACGATCCAGTCATTCAATCAATATACCCCTTCGGGTACCTTCTCAATGGCAACACAATAAAAATAAAATAAAATAAAATTTCCTTCACAAGGTTAAGCCAGGTGTAAAGTGTATTACACGTGTCAAAAATGACACCCCTCTTCACACGTACGAACGGGCAAAAAAACCACAAAACAACATAGGCATGGCCTACCTTCTCTTGAATCGAAAAACCAAGGGGGATTCAATGACGAAATTTTAACGTAAGGCATCAACCATTGTGATGATGCCACGTGTATTCTCTCATTATATGTTTCCTCTATAAATAAGCCTCCTAGTCCCAAGCTTTCAAGCACAATATTCTGGGGCAAAAAAGAAATAAAAACAGTTTCTTTTCTATTCTAAGTTTGTGTTTTTGATTTGCATTTTGTGGGTTTTTTTTTTTAAAAAAATTCAGCAAAAATGTTTATTGAGAGTTTTAAGGTAGAGAGCCCCAATGTGAAGTACACGGAGAATGAAATTCAGTCTGTTTACAACTATGAAACTACAGAGCTTGTTCATGAGAACAAAAATGGAACCTATCAATGGGTTGTTAAACCCAAAACTGTCAAATATGAATTCAAGACTGATATCCATGTCCCTAAATTGGGGTTAGAATCCAAATCTGCCCATCATTTGTTTTTTTGCCATTTCGATTTTGATTATTTTTATTTTATTTATTTATATGTTTTAGGGTGATGCTTGTGGGATGGGGAGGAAACAATGGTTCAACCCTCACCGGTGGTGTTATAGCTAACAAAGAGTGAGTTTTGTACTTTCTAGATAAAAGATCTGATTAATTTTGATTTGTTTTCTTTTCTTTTTTTTTTTTTTTTTTTTTGGATTTTTGAGATATGGGTAATGATGGGTTTTCTCAGGGGTATCTCTTGGGCTACTAAGGACAAGGTACAACAGGCTAATTACTTTGGTTCATTGACTCAAGCATCAACGATCCGAGTTGGGTCTTACAATGGAGAAGAGATTTATGCTCCATTTAAGAGTCTTCTTCCTATGGTATACGAATTATAAACCCAGATTTAGTTTTTAATTTACTAGTTTGCTACTTAATGCTTAATGCTTGATAAATGAATGAATAAAGGTGAACCCAAATGATATTGTGTTTGGAGGATGGGACATTAGTGACATGAACCTAGCTGATGCAATGGCTAGGGCCAAGGTTTTCGACATTGATCTGCAAAAGCAACTGAGACCCTACATGGAATCCATGGTCCCACTCCCTGGAATCTACGATCCTGATTTCATTGCTGCTAACCAAGGTGAACGTGCCAATAATGTCATCAAGGGGACCAAGAAAGAACAAGTTCAGCAGGTCATCAAAGACATCAGGTATATAATCAACTCCGACCCTCAAAACTGTATTTGTTAAGCTTGTAGAACAGGAAAAGTAGCTGAATTTTTTAACATTTGATTGTGTAAATAAGGGAGTTCAAAGAGAAAAACAAGGTGGACAAGGTTGTTGTACTCTGGACTGCAAACACTGAGAGGTACAGCAATGTCATTGTGGGGCTAAATGACACCGTGGAAAGCCTTATGGCTTCTTTGGAGAAGAATGAATCAGAGATTTCTCCTTCCACTTTGTATGCTATTGCTTGTGTTCTTGAAAATGTTCCTTTCATCAACGGCAGCCCACAAAACACCTTTGTTCCAGGTTCTTAATTTAGCTCAGCTGTCTTCCTAATTTTATAAATTGTAATGACGAGTAAATGTAATAACCTCTACAAGTGACTCTTACTGTATTCAGGGTTGATTGATTTGGCTATTCAAAGGAACTGTCTGATTGGAGGAGATGACTTCAAGAGTGGCCAGACCAAGATGAAATCTGTCCTCGTGGATTTCCTTGTTGGGGCTGGTATAAAGGTATAAATCTTTTTACTTTATGGCACTATCACCATAATTGTTATAATAAGCAATTAGTACTAATATAATTGAAGTAAAGAGTTTAAGTGTTTGGTAGCTTATGTGTCAATAAAATGTATATAATATGACATTGATAGGTAGTTGTACTAATGGTGATGATAAATTGACAGCCAACATCGATAGTGAGTTACAACCATCTGGGAAATAATGATGGCATGAATCTGTCAGCACCCCAAACCTTCCGTTCCAAGGAGATCTCAAAGAGCAATGTTGTTGATGACATGGTTTCAAGCAATGGAATCCTGTATGAGCCTGGTGAACATCCTGATCATGTTGTGGTCATCAAGGTAAATATTTTTTTACCCATCTGTGTCTGTTTAGGCACTTGTGAGTGGTGAACTTAAAGCTTTTTTGCTTGATTGGTCTTAAAATGTGTACTTTGTCTTCCTTGTATTATAGTATGTGCCATATGTGGGAGACAGCAAGAGAGCCATGGATGAGTACACATCAGAGATATTCATGGGAGGCAAGAACACCATTGTGTTGCACAACACATGTGAGGATTCCCTGTTGGCTGCTCCCATTATCCTAGATTTGGTTCTCCTTGCTGAACTTAGCACCAGGATCCAGTTCAAGGCTGATGGAGAGGTATGACCCTTAGAACTTTGTGGACTCTTCTGGGTTGACCCTTAAAACATATTTATGCAAAAACATTGATGTTGAATTTTGGTTTTGCAGGGCAAGTTCCACACTTTCCATCCTGTGGCTACAATCCTCAGTTACCTCACCAAAGCCCCTCTTGTGAGTCCAAAGCATCCCTTTGTCTTTTCCTGTAACTCTGGCCTACTAAAAATATAATAATAATTAATAATAAAACGGGGGTGGGGAGGGGTGACACCTTCACCAATAAAACATTGATATTATTGTCTTGAATTAAATGGTAACTCAACTGTTTATAGTTTAAGTGGGAAACAAGGAATCGCAAATTCACTTTATGGTGCTTCTTTGTGATATATTTCATGTGACCATCAATGATTTTATGTAAAGCTGCTTCTGTCTATTTCACATGAAGCAACTGGTGAGAGGGGACACAATATTGAATTAAAGTTTGTGAACTTTTATGTCAAATTTCAGTTCAAGAATGTGAATAGAATCATGAGAATCACTTGAATCAGAAGTCAAGTGATTGTGAAGAAATTTACTTAGAACTGACATTGTTTTGGCAAAAAACAGGTTCCACCAGGCACACCGGTGGTGAACGCACTGTCCAAGCAGCGTGCAATGCTGGAGAACATACTGAGGGCCAGCATTGGCTTGGCTCCTGAAAACAACATGATTTTGGAATACAAGTGAAGAAGTTGAGGAGAGAAAAGTGGAACAAAGCTTTGGTTCTTAGAACTTTAGGACCATTTTCCCTTTCTCTGTCGTATTCATAAAAGCTGTGGTTACTGTTGTCACAGATTGTAACGGTTGTATGATGGTTTATGCTTTGGTATATTATGCTTCTTTTTTTCTCATTTATTTTCAAGTGGCGCTCAGGTTTGTAGCTACTCTTGAGCCAAGCACTTCTTTTGTGGAAATAGATATGATAATATGAATTTTCGTAACTGAACATTCTTTTATTGCTCTTATCATATGGTTTGATACAGGGCCAAGAATCACTTTGGATTGAAAATTGACATTGATAATTTGATTGGATTAATCAATGCATCATAAAAAAGGCCAAGTCCTTTTAGCCAAAAATAAAAGGACCAATGTTTGAGTATGGTCCCCCTGCCACTCACCGTTCTCTCAATGCCTGACATGTGGTGGGCTTTCGAGATTATGGTCCAGTGGGGGACATGATTGTCACACATTCATGTCATAAATTGAGAATTTATAACATGGATGGATCACGCAACTAGCCACTTATCAATGAAGGATAGTGGTCCCTTATACATTTTAACCTTTGATAAGGATCTTATGCTATATAATTGGTAAATTTTCTGAGAACTCCTAGCCAAACAGCAGCTGTTCTATTTCACATGTGATCGTCTGTCTCCGAAAATCGAGTACCAAGGAATCTAAAAAAGTAGTTGAATGATTGCTTTCTAGGACTTTGTAAATTTGCAAGTGTGTTTCCGGAGTATGTGCCACTGTAGTAACCATTGGCTATGGTTACCAATGCTCATGGTTAGCCAGCATGATAACGTTTCTGTTGGTTGGACCACAAAAATTAAGCCATGGGGTCCCCCCAATCTTAAATAGATTTCAAGTAGGGGCAAATGGGAGGGCTTTGGCGGGCTCAGATCGCGCTTTTTTTGGATTCAGATTTTTTCGAGATTAATTTTTTTTTAGATTTAGGCTTGGATTAAGCTAAGTAGATTCTGATGGATTAAAATAATTTTAAATTTTCACATTATAAATATTTTAATTTTGAATATAATAATTTATTTTATTTTTATTCGATGGCAATGCAATTTAAATTTACCTTATTAAAAACATAAATTATATATTAAATTGCTAATTGCATGTGTAAAATTTATTATATAATATATATTAATTGATGAAAATATCTTTTATTGTTACATTATATTGACAATGGATTAACTTTTGTTTTTCTTATTAATTTTATAAACTCAACACTCATGTTCCAAAATATTTATTTTAAAATTCAAATATATTATAATAAGCTCAAACCCAAATAATATATCTATTATTACCCTAAAATCTAATCCAAAATAAAAAGAAGAGTAAACTACAAAAATAATCACTCAACTATGCCTTTGGTTCTATTTTGGTCACTCAACTATTAATTTTATCAATTTAGTCACTAAACTTTTCAAAATTAAATATTTTAGTCACTCTCCTATTAGTTGCCATTAGATAAGTGATAAAAAGCAAACATGAGCTTTTTTTATTGGTCTAATAATAAATTTAGCCCTTCAATGTTTACACATTCTGTCAATTTGATCTTAAATATAAAACATTCAACAAATTTAGCTTTTAATGTTTACAAAATCTCCCTTTTTAGTTTAAATTCTAAAAATTCAACAAATTTAACGCTCAACATTTATATAATTTTTCGATTTAATTCTAATTTTAAAAATTTTAAAAAATATTTTTCTAAAAAAATATATCTTTTTTTTTTAAATCACATCATACAATCAGTTTTACAACATTTAAAGAAAATCTTCGATTCAAACATGGGTCAACTAGTGGCAAGAAAAAAAAAACATGGATGAATGTAATTGCAAGAGTCTAAATCTAGTTACGAAAATGAGATAGAATGCCATTATGAGACTCAAGAAGGAAGGGGCAGGGTACTTAAAATTCCCAATAAACAAGTTTCTGTAACATAATTTTTCGAGTAATGGTGATACGAACTCATTTCGGTGATGATTCGAGTCGTTTAGATGCCCAATCGTGAATTTGAGTAAGTTGTTCTTCGTTTCAAAACAAGATAAGTTTAAACAAGAATAGGTTGAAGAAAGAAAGCAATGGTTTTAAAAATAGAATAGCAAAGTGGTTAAAACAAAGAAAATGGATAATTTACTAAGGCTGAAAAAGAACCAACAATATTGGATTGTTGACCCGAATCTCAAATGGCTCTTAGGTGTTTTACGGTTTAAGGAAAACAACAAAGGATAAACCTTGACCCACTATCAATTAGTGATAGGAACCAAAGGTATATGAACGCCACACTCGAAAGTGATAAATTCGATTAACAATGGAAATGATAGACGTCACAAGCAATGCTTGATAAGTGAGATCAGTTCCAAAAGAATAAAGAGAATTGGATAACTCACAAAACTCAAGTTTAACATAAATTCAGCAAAAAGGTTCTCTTACAATAGGCTGATTACAACTATTTATAGTGTTAAAAGAGGCTAGCCGAATAGTCACTTTTATTCAGCTTAATGAGTTGAAATGAAAAGTCACAACTTTTGAAATTCTAGCCTAAGTAACTCCTTCCTATAAGACGATTCAATTCTTCAATTTAGCTGATTTCAATTCACTTGAATGCTTTAAGAAAAACTTTTGAAGTCTACTTGGTCAGCCGAATGGACACCAGCAACTTGGATGGAAATTAAGCTCATGAAGTGATCATTTAATCAACAATCAGTTATGGAAGATGGAAAAGGTTGCTGCCGAATTTAAGGATGTGTAATGCTCCCTTTAATTGATGATAACAGCTCCTTTTAATGAAGAATAATGTTCCCCCTTGTATGTAACCGAAATTCACTTGAAAAGTCACATTAATCAATTTGTAATAGCCCTTGAATGTAACGGTTTCCAGCTGAAAAGACACCTGCAATTAAACACATTAAAACAAACATATTAAACATATTTAAACACTTATTAAACACAAAACACATTAAACACTTAGCTTAATTAAATAAACTCAAAACTCATGCATCAATAAATTATTCCAGCAACTAGATTAATTAAGATAAGCATTTATTCTAACAACTCAATTAACTAAGATGCTTAAATGCATGGTTTATAATGCAAACTAAATAAACAGATGAGTTATTTAATGCAAGACTTAATTTAATAATGCATTATTTAATGCAAGACTTAATTTAATAATGCATACTTAAACTAACATGGGAGTTACATAATGCATTACTTTATTAAATGCAGAACACACAATGTGCAAGTCAAATTAAAATATGCAAACTTATTAATTTAAATAAAACTTTATTAAATTAAAAAAAGTTCTTAAAAACATTAGCCCAATAATCAATTAGGCCTATGAGATGTTTCATCTTGTACTTGGGCCCCTCAAGTTTAGGCCAATCTCAATGGCGTTGAGTTGCATCATAACATGGTACGATCGGGTTCGCATCAAATGGAGACCTGCCAAAGCAGACAACCTTGAGTTGTAATTTATCTATTAAAAGGGTGCTGAGAATTGGTGTTAGAGCCATCACAACACTTCCTAAAATCCAGACTAGTAATTTTTTTATTAGCCTTGAAAGTATAGCAATGGCGAATGCCATCATGCATTCAACTATGCTTCTTCTGCTTTAGGGGTTGCTAATGGCTATCTTCAAACCCACAAGTCTCTTTTTTTTTCTTTCTCTTTTTCAAGGTTTAATGTAAGATGTGTGCATTAATCTTAATGCATATTGTATGTTGCAAAATTTTTTTTTCAGATATTTGTTTAATACAAAGATATTAACGAATTGATGTGTTTTTAAATTTCAGTTCGAAAATGACATCAACACTTTTATTGAATATCCTTATTAACAAATGGAACTAACATAACTATAATGAATGGAAAAGGAATCTCATGATTGTATTAAGCTGTGAGAAACTCAAGACGGTTCTTGATAGGACTGTAATTGAACCGAGCTTGAATGAACAAACCTCTGCTCATATTCATTTGTTTATTTTTAAGTTTGTTTGTGTTCAGTTTGTGTTCGTTAAGAATTTCAAATTTTTGTTCATGTTTGTTTTTTTAAAATTATGTGTGTTCATGTTCATTTATTTAATGTTCACGAATATGTTCATTTAACTTAATTGAACATGTTCACGAACAATGTTAATAAATAATAAACAAACAAACAAACAAATAGTAAATACATACATACATACATACATACATACACACATACACACATACACACATACATACATACATACATACATACATACATACATACATACATACATACATACATACATACATACATACATACATACATACATACATACATACATACATACATACATACATACATACATACATACATACATACATACATACATACATACATACATACATACATACATACATACATACATACATACATACATACATACATACATACATACATACATACATACATACATACATACATACATACATACATACATACATACATACATACATACATACATACATTGTTTAGATATAAAATAGTCAAATATAAATATTAATAATTATATTATAAATGAAAAAAATACAAACCAAGATAATTTTATTAATATATACTAATGGAATTTTTATAAGAAAAATATCATTAATAAATAAATGAGTCAATAAACGAGTTTGTTGGTGAACCTAAACGAACCGAACAAACCTTTGTTCGTGTTCATTCGTTTATTAAATTAACATTATACTAATGGTTCACGAATAGTTCATTGAATAATCTGTTCATTTACACCCCTAGTTCTTGATAATAAATGCCCTCCGGCTAGCCAAGCTGAGGTTAGAAATCACTAGAAAGAATTAATTAAGATAACTCATTACTATATGCTGGCAAGCGTGACTAGTACTCTTTATAAGCAACTAGAGAGTTGTGATTTTGCCAAAGCAATATTGGTCAAACTAGAGGACATGTTTGAGGGCTAAACTGTCTTGGCTCACAGTCAACTATAACTACTTTGATGAATGTCCAACAAAAATTCGGTACTTAAGTCAAATACCACATGACTACATTTATGAGTTACTTTGTCGAGGTTGCAGATAATGAGGTCAATTTGGACTAGAACAAAAATTGAAATGGTGTTTAAAAGCTTGCTCAAGGACCCAAGTTGAATAGATCCTAAATTCATTTAGGGATTTATTCACTTGTGATGTTCATAGTGTGACATACCTTAATCTTGAGTGGATGATGAACGATGTATGTGTGACTCGTATACTTTGATGTAAGTAAAAGCCTAAATTCAAATAGATAAAGAATCGAAAGTTGATGCGTTGGGTATACAACTTCTACAGTATGTAGCATCATTTACATTAGTGGAATTACATGATAAATGAAAAGTAAATGTAGTCACGAGTCATTTGTCTTTGTAATAAATGACTTGATTACTGTTTGATAGTAATTGTTTTTTCATAAAGGAAGATGTAATGATTATCATGAAATAAAATAACATCATATTGAGAGAATGAATTTATTCCAAAGAGATTAAGGATACCCTATGACGGTAATACACTTATGACAAGGTCATTGGACGGACACTTATTAAGTAGCTTTTGTAATAGTATGTAATTAGAGAGAGCTCAGTCATGATACTATAGTGGAATGACTTCGTGACTAAATAAATTAATAATCAATAGACAAAAAAATGGAACTTTGTTATAAATTATTTGACCCTTAATTATATATGTTCAATTGGTCCCTTTGCTAACTCGTTGAAACCAGAAATGAATTGCATATAAAACCAAATAAATAGAAATGAATGGAAATGATGAAGTTAGAGAAATGGGTCGCATTCACAAATGAAAGTGTTTTCTCACTAAGTATAGAAATGACTTGAGAATTAATTTAAAATTTTTGAATTATTATTTATTTAATTAAATAATTGAAGTTTGAAAGTAGAATTAAACTAACTAGTTATCATTAATCCATTGAATAAGGATATTAAATAGATTTCTTAATAGTCTTTTTTTATGGTAAAATTGTTATGACTTTAACAAAATTAGAATTGGGTTAACAAAATTATTTAATTAGAAAATTAATTTAATTAATTTAATTAATTAATTAATTAACATTTATTTTAAGAAATATAAAATGAATATTGTGTTGGATTAAATTATAAAATGTTTGGTCAAAAGTCTAGGAAGCACACATAATTGGACTCAATATATGAGAAGCTTAAATCCCCTCACACTACATGAGAAGGGTGACAACCCTAGTAGTTGTTACTAGGGTGTGCCACCTACCACTACTCCAATTGGAGTTGGATAGTGTCTTCTATCTAGATAATATTATTTGTTTAAACCTTATTCAACTAGTATTCTTCTATCTCTTTTGATAAATAGATGACACCGGTTGACCCAATAGATACACTTCTTGTTTATAGAGATAACATTATTCTGCCAAAAAATGGTTGTAATTTATTTACTTAGAATAAATTCTATTTTTTGAGAATTACGATCTTTACCGATTTTTATTTTCCTACTAAAAGTAATAATATCATTACTTATTCTATGTTTAGTTTATGTTGCTCAAACCCACACTCGAAGTAATTCGTAGAACAAGGATAGTAGAGAAGGTCGTTTGGTTGAAAGCGAGGATGAATTCGCACAAAGTACTTGTACTTTTTAATAAAAGTTGTATTGTTATAAATATCACAAATTAATTCAATTTTTTAACTTTTCAAATTTCAACTATAACTGCAAACTGTTTTCTTAACCGAATTTTTCCAACAAATAATTGCTCTTATCAACGAGTATTGCGATTTTCTTTGTTACAGTCACTGTAATAGAATTAAACTTGGTAGAACCAATAGACTCATCGTTACTATGAGGTGTACTAGAATCAGAATCCATGAAGACTTAATGGGATTACCAACAAATTTACAATCTCAAACATACGGCAACTTTAGAAGTTTTCATGCCTCATCACTTTGGCCTTTTGTGGATAACAAATGATCTCACGGCATGTCCATTGATGCACAAGTTGGAATTGCATGCAAATTATCTGGGTTTTGCAGCTCTTTTCTTTTCCCATCAATTTTGAGTTTTTGACATTCCTTGATGTGGAAACATATCCCTGGAATTCCATTACCATCTGAACTTCTAAATCCAGATAAATTGCCATGAACAGGCAAAACAAGGATTCATATGATTGTTACGATTAAAGATACATTATGACAACCTGAAAGTCATTTGGTAAGAACAGATGTAATACATGAAGCTACAGCTGCTGGATTTTGTCTCCAAAACACACACAACAACCGGAAACACTGATGGGCCAATGATTTTTCAAGGCTAAAGATGGCGCAAGCTAATTTCATTAAAAGAAAATAATGGGCCTGGCTATATAATGTCAATTGTTTGCCCATTGATTCACAAAATCTAATGCAACAATACCCTATTGAACTAGCATTACCAAGGAACATGTATTTGTGTTCTCATGCATATATGATTAGGGATGCAGACAGGGTGGAAAATTATTTTTGGGTAAAAATTAAATTGTATATATTTATAATGTTTAAGAGATTAAATCAATTTTTTATTATTTTGAGGGTTAAAGTATAATTTTATTATTACTAATTTAAAATTTTATAAATTATAAAGAGAGGTAAATAAATTTTTTTTATTTTTTTTTATTTTAAGGTTATGTCCTTACCAATCCTAACTTCACCATTGAATACAATACTTTAAATACTGAACTTTAATCTGATTTAAATAACATCTAATTTAAACCTATTTATACGATGATTAAATTAAATTTTATACCTCTCGGAAAATATTTATCAGGGTTATCATTGCAAATGAATAGAGTGACGATGCCAGCAGCAGAAAGTTTAGCATGCTTATTTTTTTACTTTTTTCATATTAATTTCATCATCTCTTCTAAGGACAAATTTTTAAAATATTAATTTTTTTTTTTTCATTTGTAAGCTTCTTGTGCGCCTGCACTTCAATAGACGGCTGTTAATTAAATCTTCTCAATATATTGCAAATCTTTTATAATAATAATAATAATAATAATAATAATAATAATAATAATAATAATAATAATAATAAAAATAAAAATAAAAATAAAATATGGTTTTGGGATCGAATTTTAAATTAATGTTATTAAACTTAAACACTTATATTAATTTCACTCTTTATTTCATTCATATATTTAATTACTCTTAATAATTTTTATCATTTCATATATGACACTAGTCTCAATATATAATGAACATGTCTCGAGACACATATTATTAAATCTCAAAACATATATAGTACCTTATCATGAGATAGACAACATTAAAATTAAGAATCTAAAACAGAAGAGTTAAATATCAAAATATAAAGATCCTTGTCTTGAGACGTTAATTACATTGTCTCGAAAAATCGTACTTCAAAGCTAGAGGTTTGAAACAAGAAAAACATGTCTCGAGACCCTCTATTTCGATAAAGTTGAGTTAGAATTTGTATCCTGACTTCATACTTAATCTCGTATAATTGTGAGTCATTATATATAAGTTCATTTAACCTCATTCATGTGCACAACATAATATTTATGAATTATGTCAAGCTCATTTATTTAACTTTAATAAAATAGATGATAATAATTTGAATTGCTGTCACAAAAAATATAATATCTCACATTTAGATAAGTTGAATGCAAGGTGCCACACCATTAATTTTGTTGTTATATACATCCGTCATGATTATGTAGACTAGCATCCCTAATCATATATGCAGGAGAAGACAAATACATGTGGTTCCTCGGTATTGCTAGCTCAATAGGGTGAATCTATGGGCAAAAGAATTGACATTAGAGCTTGGCCGATTATTTTCATTTAATGAAATTAGCCCGTCTTTAGCCTGGAAAAATAATTAGCCCATCAGTGTTTCCATTTTGTGTGTGAGTTTCGAGACAAAATCCACCAGCTTTAGCTTAACGTATTACATGTTCTTGAATTTTTGTAAAAAGGGCGTGTTAGATTAAATTTAATTTTTATATATTTTAAGATTAAATTTTATAAAGTTAATTATTTTATCTATTACCTGCCTGAAAAATTAAAAAATTTCACGAACAGTATTAAACATTAAAAATATAATAACTAATAAATAAAAAGCACATAACAGCTTTATAAATTCGGTTATGAAATTTTTAAAAACTTTTATAACAAAAATATCAAAACTTTTTTTTACATGTAAATATATATTTTTGTTTAATTTAATTCACTCATAAATCTCTTTTATTTTTAACAAATATCACATCATTCACCTTAACGTTTAACTTTTATTTTTTAACTACAATTTAATATTATCTCATATGGTATATGTAGAAATTAACGTTGATAATAACAATATAAAACGACCGCAAAATAAAAAGAAATAAAAAATTAAGAACACACAGATTTTACATGCAAATTCTTTCGGAAAAAAACTCACCGGCAAAGGAGAAGAAAGTTCACTAATGTCAAATTCGAATGATACAAGAGGAGTTTAGACTACATCTATTTATATGTTGAAAAAATTTTATTCTAATAAATGTCAATTAGATAAAGTTTAACAAAGTTGAAAAACCTTATTCTAATCAATGTAAAATAAAAGAAGTGTAACAACCAATTTTCAGTGAAATTAGAATAGTGATTTCGGGACCACAAATTCAAGTCCGAAAAGAAAATTTATTTTAATATTATTTTATGGTCTGAATTATGATAGAAATATTGTAAGATAATTTCGTTAGGAAAATTTTACCGATTACATATTTAATTGATAAAATGACCAAATTGCATGAAATGCAAAAGTGGAGTTCTAGTAGCTATAAGTATAAATAGCTATGGAATTCAAAATTTGAGGTCCTTATATGACAAATAGACCATTAAGAGGAGTTAGTAGATAAGTATGCTTAGTCATCCATGGAAAATTAAATAAAGAAAAGGACTAAATTGGAAAGTAAAAATAATAAATGATTAAATAAAGAAATATCATCTTTTTCATCATCTTTCAAATATTTTTACATGGAAACCCTAGTTAGAAGAGCTTGAAGGTAGCAAGCTTATTTGGCTCAATTAGGTGAGTATTCAAGTCCCGTTTTTAGTAATTTTTATGTTTCCGAGATCGTAATAGCTTAATCTAGCTATCTCGAGGATCAATTAGTAAAGTTATCAAAGTACTAGGGTTTTTCCATGGATGAGTATGCATAAATTATGAAGTTTTATTGTAGAAAATGAAAGGTTGTTGATAGATAAACAACTTTTGTTAAGAAAATTTTGATGAAATAATGATTTAGAGACTAAATTAAAAAGTTGTAAAATTCATGGAAAAATTATGAATTTTATGAAATACATGGGCTGCTATTGTGATACGTAAAAATCAGCTAGGCTTGAAATAAGGATTAAATTGCATGAATTTCATTTTCCGAGCCTAGGGATGAAATCGTCATTAATTAAAAGTATAGAGGCAAAATGATAATTTTGCCTAAGATGTGAATCGGGTTAAATTGAATATGAATTGTATTAAATTGATGTTAAATTCATTCATATAGATCCGGATAGACTAAATATAGAGTTAGATCGTGGAAAAAAAAAGTGTCAGATTAGTAGATTTTGTGTACACGAACAATTGTCGAGTTAAGTTCGTGTAACTAAATTGTGTATATTTATATGTTTAAATTGAATGTTATGTATGTGTATTGTATAATTTGCATATATGAAAATCGGTCACATATCCGATAATGCTTGATAAGTATTAAGTCTCGATTGAATAAATGAAATTCGATGGATATAGGGTTTCCGAATTGGTTGTGGTCCAACATATGTTGCGGACACACCATAGCTTGAAAGAGCGTCCTGTTATTAGCTCTCATGAGCATCTCGATATATGGCCCTCTCGAGCTTCCCGTTATATGGTTCTTGCGAGCTTCCCGTTAGTAGCTCTTCGAAGCATCCCGATTGGTTGTGATCCTACATGTGTTGTGGGCACACCGCAGCTCTTATTAATGTCTCGATATATGGCTCTTCGTGAGTTCCCAGATTAAAGGCTCTTTGTGAGCTTTCTGATTAATGGCTCTTCAGAGCTTCTCGATATAGATCGCTTGAACTTCTCGATATATGGCTATCTAGAGCTTCCTAATTATGGCTCTTATGAGCTTCCCGTTATATAGCTCAGATAAGCTTCCCGTTATATGGCTCACATGAGCTTCCTGTTATATGGCTCGAGAAAGGGCCTACCGTTTATGTGTTCATATGAGCATTCTTGAATTTGAATCAATGAATTACAGTTTTGTACACTTCGAGTGTACAACCTGTGTATCCATCGATAATTTAAATAAATTCAACGGACAAAGTTCTGACATGGAATAATCTGAACTTGAGATGAATCATTATGGAAATGTATATGTTATATAAATATATGATGTGGAAAACATATATATATATATGAAAAAATTTACATGATGAGCTCATCCTTGTTTCTTGATACTCACATGAAGTACATGACTAACATGTTTCTTGAGATTATATGTGTTTAGGAAAATTGCCAAATTTCTTTGGATGAATTTTGCATGTTTACTTTAAATGAAAATGAATAAAAAGTTAATTTTCCATTATACGAACTTACTAAGCATAATATGCTTATTCTGTTTTATTTTCCTCTGTTCTATGGTAATTCGGTATAAATAGTAATCTCATTTTGGTTAAAATGGCATGTATAGGTTAATTTGCCAAAATGTTGGCATGTAAATGTTTGATTTATAATAGCCATTTGAATGGCTTATGATTGATATGTTTTGATATATATATATATATATATAAGTGAATTTATCATGTTAGAAGTATTGAGCTTGATTTTGCATATATGCATTTGGTTATTTAGGTAAATATGAACACTAAGTAGACATGATAATAAATTGTCATTTGAGGTGCCTAAGAGCACATTGGTTGTGTGTGGTAATATGTTATGTTTAAGGCATGATTTTGGCTTGATTTGAATGTCTTGAATTGGTTAGTAAATGTGTTTAAATGTTAATGTAGCTGAAAGACAAATTGGGTGAGAAATGTGGCATTGGAAATGACCTATTTTCATTTACACGGGCATAGACAAGGACGTGTGTCCCAGTCGTGTGTGACACACGATCTAGCATATGGGCATGTGTTTTGGCCATGTGTCCCCTGCATATTTAAAATTTCAAAATAGAATGCTTAGAATTGATCACACGGCCTGGCACATGAGCGTGTGGCTTGGCCATGTGACCCCTGTATGTATACACGGCCTAGCACAAAAATGTGTGATTTGGTCGTGTGGCTCAAGTTAGAGAGTTACACAGTGCAGACACGGGCTGGGACACGGCTATGTACCTTGCACATAGGAAAAATTTAAAAATTTTGCGAAAAATTCTCTGAGTACCTGATTTAGTCCTGACTTATTTCTAATGTATGTTTTGGGCATCGAGGGCTCATATAAGGGACTTTATGAATAATATCTGACATGGATGTTAAATAATTTGAAATGTCTGTTTTTGATCTGTTTATTTTGGTAATGCTCGATAACCTTGTTCTGGCGACGGATACAGATTAGGGGTATTACATTTATTGGTATCAAAGCTACGGTTTAGCCGATTTTCAAACTAAAGTAGCAAGTACAGTTTAGCTATACATACCATTATATAACTTGTGGTAGTGTGATATCTTCTGACCATTTTAAATATGTTTTTCATATAGTAATGTCGTCCAACCGAGCTGAATCTAAAAAAGCTGAGAGTAATGCTCAAGCTTCAGTTCAAAAAGCACCCTCAAGTAGTAGAAGACACGTATCTGAGGGCTGATGAGGAGAGGCTAAAGAAGCCTTCTTTCAAATGATGAATGAATGATTTACCAAATATATAAGAACAAACCCGGCTGTACAACAACCTCCACCCCCTATTGCTTCTCAACTGGTTCATGATATGCCACAAGGTATAAAACTTGTTAGAACTGGTAAGCCTCTTGTAGATAAAATCCATAAATATGGGGCAGGAGAATTCAGAGCTACCGCTGAAAATAATCCTGAAAGGGCTGAATTCTGGTTGGAAAATACTATTAGGGTTTTGGATAAATTATCTTGTACACCAACTGAATGTCTGAAATGTGTTGTATTTCTATTAAAAGATTCAGCTTACCAATGGTGGAATACACTGATTTCTGTTGTACCGAAAGAGAGGGTCACATGGGAATTCTTCCAAATTGAGTTTAAAAAGAAGTACATAAATTAGAGATTCTTTGATCAGAAAAGAAAAGAATTGTTGGAGCTCAAACAGGGGCATAGGATAGTATCTGAATATGAAAGAGAATTTGTCCAACCGAGTAAATATGCCAGAGAGTGTATCCCGACTAAAATCACCATGTGTAAACGGTTTGAAGAGGGTTTGAATGAAGATATAAAAATGCTAGTTGAGATTCTTGAAATAAAAGAATTTTTTGTACTTGTTGACCGAGCATACAAAGCCGAAGAGCATAGTAAAGAGAAAGGACAAGCTTAGATGGAAACCAGAATTTCAAGTAAAAGATTTATTGGAAAGTCATATCAGTCTTCCTCAAAGAAATCAAAGAAATATCATGACTGTTACACTACCTCTGTAGGGTATTCAACGCTCTAATTCGAGATCTCAAGCTACATTTGTAGTGAGTGCAGGAAGTGTTAGAAACACTAAATCCAGGTGCAAATACTGTAATAAATTCTATTTTGGTGAATGTCGCATAAGAAGTGAAGTATGTTTTAGATTTAGTTCTTTTGACCACTATCTCAAAGACTGCCCAGAAAAGCCTGAGAAAGATACTATACAGACTTCAAAACCAAGTAACTCCGCTACAAGAAGGAAACCACCTCGAAACCACGACAATGTGAGTGGAAGCCGAGGTACAAAAAAGGATTCAACTATTAAATCTAAAATATGAGCACCGGCAAGGACATATGCTATTCGTGCACGTGAGGATGCCTCCGCACTCGATATTATTACTAGTACATTTTCTCTTCTTGATACTGATATAATTGCTTTAATTGATCCTGATTCGACACATCCATACATATGCATGAATTTAGTGTCTAATAAAAATTTGCCTGTCGAGTCCACTGAATTCGTGGTTAAAGTATCAAACCCCTTAGGCCAGTATGCGATGGTGGATAAAATTTGCAAGAATTATCCATTAATGATACGGGGTTACTGTTTCTCGACTGATTTGATGTTATTACCATTTGATGAGTTTGATGTGATTTTGGGCATGGACTGATTAACTTAGCATGATGCTATGGTAAATTGTAAACGAAAGTATGTTGTATTGAAATGTTAGAATGATGAAATGATCTGTACTGAATCTGATAATTTGGATGAGTTGTTTAATGTGATATTAGCCATATCAGCACAGAAATATGTTAGAAAGGGTTATGATGCTTATCTTTCTTATGTATTGGATACTAAAGTGTTTGAATTGAAGATTAAGTCAGTTTCAGTAGTTTGTGAGTATCCTGATGTGTTTCCAGAAGAGTTACCCGGATTACCACCGGACAGAGAGGTTAAATTTTCTATAGATCTTATTCTAGGGACAACACTAATATCTATAGCACCATACAGAATGACCCCTACAGAATTAAAAGAGTTAAAAGCCCAGTTACAAAAACTAACTAACAAAGGCTTTGCTCGACCCAGTCATTCTCCTTGGGGTGCATCGGTTCTATTTGTTAAGAAGAAAGATAAATCCTTGAGATTATGTATTGATTATAGACAACTCAACAAAGTTAAAATCAAGAATAAATATCCAATTCCTTGTATTGATGACTTGTTTGACCAGTTAAAATGTGCCACGGTATTTTTAAATATTGATCTTCATTCTAGTTATTATCAGTTACGAGTGAAAGACTCAGATGTGCCCAAAACAACCTTCAGAACCAGGTACGGGCATTATGAATTTCTTGTGATGCCGTTTGGCTTGACAAATGCACCTGCAGTATTTATGGATTTGATGAACAGAATTTTCAAACCATATCTGAATAGATTTGTTGTTGTATTCATTGATGATATTCTGGTATATTCCTGAGATGAAAATGAGCATGCTGATCATTTGAGAATTGTTCTGCAAACACTACGTGAGAAATGGTTGTATGCTAAATTCAGTAAATGCAAATTCTGCCTTCGAGAAGTTGGTTTTCTAGGTCATATAGTGTCTGCTAAAGGCATCAGAGTAGATCTGAATAAAATTTCAGCAATTGTTAATTGGACACCACCGAAAAATGTGTCTGAAGTTAGAAGTTTTTTGGGATTAGCTGGTTATTATCGGAGATTTGTACAAGGATTCTTGATGATAGCTTTGCTGATGACACGACTATTACAAAAAGATGTGAAATTTGAATGGACCAATAAATGTCAGAAAAGCTTTGATCAATTGAAAGCCCTGTTGACTGAAGCACCCATTCTAGTTCAGCCTGAATCGGGTAAAAATTTATAATTTACAGTGATACATCATTGAATGATCTAAACTATGTTTTGATGCAAGAAGGTAAAGTAATATCTTATGCTTATAGACAAATTAAGCCACATGAAAAGAATTACTTGATACATTATCTTAAATTAGTAGCTATTGTATTTACGCTGAAAATTTAGCGGCACTATTTGTTCGGTGAAAAATGTCATATATTTACTGATCATAAAAGCTTGAAGTATTTGATATAGCAAAAAGATTTGAATCTGAGACAATGCAGGTGGCTTGAATTATTAAAAGATTATTAAAAGATTATCATTCGAGAAAAGCCAATGTGGTTGCAGATGCTCTGAGTAGAAAATCTCTGTTTGCGTTGTGAGCGATGAATACCCAATTGTCATTGGCAGATGATGATTTAATTTTAGCTGAGCTAAAAGATAAATCGACGTTTCTGCAATAGATCTGCGAAGCTCAGAAAAGTTGCAAGCAAAACGGGTACAGTGTGAATCGACTTCTGATTTAGAATTTCAGATTGGACCCGATAATTGTTTTTTATTCTGAGGTAGAGTCTGTGTACCGAAGAATTCAGAGCTTAAACAGAAGATTTTTCAGAAAGCTTATAGTGGTATTTTGTTTGTTCATTCGGGGAGTAATAAAATGTATAATGATTTGAAGAAGTGGCCGGGAATGAAACGTGACATTTCTGAATTTATATCTAGATGTTTAATATATTAGCAAGTTAAAGCTGAACATCAGGTACCTTCAAGATTATTACAGCCAGTGACAAGACCGGAATGAAAATGGGAAAGAGTTACCATGGACTTTGTGTCAAGATTAACCTTATCTCCAAAAAAGAAAGATGTTATTTGGGTAATCATTGACCGTTTGACGAAGTCTGCACATTTTATTCAGGTACGTATGGATTTCTCCATGAATAGATTGGCTAAGTTATATGTTTCTAATATTGTCAGATTACACGGTGTGCTAGTTTTCGTTATTTCAGAAAAAGATCCACGATTTACATCCCGATTTTGGAATAAGTTACAAGAAGATCTGGGTACTCAATTACATTTTAGTACTGCATTCCATCCACAGACTAATGGCCAATCCGAGCGTGTGATTCAGATTCTAGAAGATATGCTTCGATGTTATATTTTAGAATTTGAAGGCAGTTGGGAGAAATAGCTGCCGTTAGTCGAATTCGCATATAATAATAGTTACTAGTCAAGCATAAAGATGGCATCGTATGAGGCTACCTGAGAAGCTTTAGTGAAAGTTCTTTGGCAATGACACGATATAGAAGAAGCTACCTGAGAACTGGAGGAAACAATGAGAAAGCAATATCTGAATCTATTTACTGGTAAGATCTTTTAGGACAAAAATTTTTAAGGGGAGAAAGTTATAACAGCTCGTTTTCAGTGAAATTATAACAGTGGTTTCGGGATCACAAATCTGAGTTCGAAAATAAAAATTATTTTAATATTAATTTATGGTTTAAATTATGATAGAAATATCATATGAAAATTTCATTAGGAAAATTTTACCGATTACATGTTTAATTGATGAAAGGACCAAATTGCATGTAATGCAAAAATTGAGTTCTAGTAGTTATAAGTATCAAATAGCTATGGAATTCAAAATTTGAGGTCCTTATATGGAAAATAGACCATTAAGAGGAGTTAGTAGATAAGTATGCTTATTTATCCATGGAAAATTAAATAAAGATTAAGACTAAATTGGAAAGTAAAAATAATAAAAGATGATAAATGAATAAATAAAAAAATATAATCTTTTTCATCATCTTTCCCAAATATTTTTACATGGAAACCATAATTAGAAGAGCTTGAAGGTAGCAAGCTTATTTGGCTCAATTAGATGATTATTCAAATCCCGTTTTTAGTAATTTTTACGTTTTCAATATCATAATAGCTTAATCTAGCTATCTCGGGGATTAATTTGTAAATTTATCAAAGTACTAGGGTTTTTCCATGGATGAGTATGCATGAATTATGAGGTTTTATGGTAGAAAATAAAATGTTGTTGATAGATAAACAAATTTTTTTAAGGAAATTTTGATGAAATCATGATTTAGGGACTAAATTAAAAAGTTGTAAAATTCATGGAAAAATTTTGAGTTTTATGAAATGCATGGGCTGCTATTGTGATATTTAAAAATCGGTTACACTTGGAATAAGGATTAAATTGCATGAATTTCATTTTCCGAGCCTAGGAACGAAATCGTCATTAATTAAAAGTATAGGGGCAAAATGATAATTTTGCTTAGGATGTGAATTAGATTAAATTGAATATGAATTGTATTAAATTGATGCTAAATTCATTCATATAGATCCGTATAGACTAAATACGGAGTTAGATCGTGGAAAAGAAAAAGTGTCGGGTCAACAGATTTTGTGTTCACGAACAATTGTTGAGGTAAGTTCGTGTAACTAAATTGTGTATATTTATATGTTTAAATTGAATGTTATGTATGTGTATTATATAATTTACATGCATGAAAATTGGTTACATATCCGGTAATGGTTGATAAGTATTAAGTCCTAATTGGATAAATGAAATTCGATGGATATAGGGTTTCCGAATTGGTTGTGGTCCAGCATATGTTGCAGACACACCACAGCTCGAAAGAGCATCCCGTTATTAGGTCTCATAAGCATCCTGATATATGGCCCTCTTGAGCTTTTCGTTAATAGCTCTTCGGAGCATCCTGATTGGTTGTGATCCTACATGTGTTATGGGCACACCACAGCTCTTATGAGTGTCTCGATATATGGCTCTTCGTGATCTTCCCGATTAAAGGCTCTTTGTGAGTTTCTTGATTAATGGCTCTCCGGAGCTTCCCAATATGGTTCACTTGAACTTCTTGATATATGGCTATCTGGATCTTCCTGATTATGGCTCTTATAAGCTTTCCGTTATGTAGCCCAGATAAGCTTCCCGTTATATGGCTCACATGAGCTTCCTGTTATATGGCTTGAGAGAGGGCTTCCTGTTTATGTGCTCGTATGAGCATTCCTGAACATGAATTCAAGAATTACAGTTTTGTACACTTCGAGTGTACTACCTGTGTATCCATCGATATTTCAAATTAAGTCAATGGGCAAAGTTTCGACATGGAATAATTTGAACTTGAGATGAATCATTATGGAAATGTATATGTTATATGAATATATGATATGGAAAACATATGTATATGAAAATTTTTACATGATGAGCTCATCCTTGTTTCTTGATATTCACATGAAGTACATGACTAACATGTTTCTTGAGATTATATGTGTTTAGGAAAATTGTCAAATTTCATTGGATGAATTTTTAATGTTTACTTTAAATGTAAATGATTGCTAAGTTAATTTTCCGTTATACGAACTTACTAAGCATAATATGCTTACTCTATTTTGTTTTCCTCTATTCTATAGTTATTCAGAAGCTCGTTGGGTTAGAAGCTTGGTGATGATATCATCACACTATCCCTCAGCTCGTTTCGGTATAAATAGTAATATTATTTTGGTTATAATGACATGTATAGGTTAATTAGCCAAAATGTTGGCATGTAAATGTTTGATTTATAATAGCCATTTGAATGGCTTATGATTGATATGTTTTGATATATATATATATAAGTGGATTTATCATCTTAGAAGTATTGAGCTTGATTTTGCATATATGCATTTGGTTATTTAAGTAAATATAAACACTAAGTAGACATGATAATAAATTATCATTTGAGGTGCCTAAGAGAACATTGGTTTTGTGTGGTAATATTTTATGTTTAAGGCATGATTTTAGCTTGATTTGAATGTCTTGAATTGGTTGGTGGATGTGTTTAAGTGTTAATGTAGGTGGAAGACAAATTAGGTGAGGAATGTGGCCTTGGAAATAACATATTTTCGTCCATACGGGCAGAGACATGGGCGTGTATCTCAGTCATGTGTGACACACGACTTAGCACATGGGCGTGTGTTTTGGCCATGTGTCCTCTCCATCTTTAAAATTTCAAAACAAAATACTCAGAATTGATCACAAGGCCTGGCACACGGGCATGTGACTTGGCCGTGTGACCTCTACACCAACACACGACCTAGCACACGAGAGTGTGATTTGGCCGTGTTTCCCAAATCAGAGAGTTACATGGGTACAGATACGGGCTAGGACACGACTGTGTGCCCCATTTCGAATTCCTACACGGCTTGACAATAAGGGCGTGTGTACCCTGCACCTAGGAAAAATTTTAAAATTTTGCGAAAAATTCTTTGTGTACCCTATTTAGTCCCGACTTGTTTCTAATGTATGTTTGGGGCATCGAGGGCTCATATAAGGGACTTTATGAATAATATCTGACATGGATGTTAAATAATTTGAAATGTATATTTTTGATCTGTTTATTCTGGTAATGCTCCGTAACCTTATTTCGGCGACGGATACAGATTAGGGGTATTACAAGAAGTATAGTTCTATATGGATTTTAATTTTATCTTATGTTACCACTATATTTTATTTTAACAAGGAATCGAGTCAGTCAACTCTAACAATCTCCACATTTACACGAATTCTCAATGAACAAGTTCTTCACCTCTTCCACGAAGCCCTAAAGGGGTGTTCTTCAACGACGAATACCAACCAAGTCCAAGCAATGCTCAAACTTGGCTATAGAAAGTGACTTAGTCATCATATCTGTAGAATATTCATGAGTACTAATTTTTCTCACAACAATATCACCATGAGCAATAATATCATGCACAAAATGATACCGAACATCAATGTGCTTGATTCTCTCATGAAAAATTTCATCCTTCATAAGGAAGATGGCACTCTTCATAAGGAAGATGGCACTTTGACTGTCACGAAACACTGTACTGATCTGAAGGTCTTTACTGAGTTCACCAAAGAGTCCTTTTAACCAAATAACTTCTTTACAAGTCTTAGTAATCGCCATGTACTCAACTGCAGTAGTAGACAAAGCAATTGTAGTTTGTAAAGTGACTTTCTAACTGATTGTGTAACCCCTAATAGTAAAGACATACCCTGTGAGAGATCTTCTTTTATCAAGGTCTCTAGCAAAATCAGAATCAACATACCCAATGACTTCATCTCTATTTCTTCCACACTATAAGCAAACATCATTAGTACCTCGTAAGTCTATGAAAGTCCACTGAACTATTTTCCAATGTTTTTTTTTCAAGATTTGCAATGTATCTACTAATTGCATTAAATGCATATGACAAATCTGGACATGAGCAAACCATAGTATACATGAGAGACCCCATTGCACTAGAATATGGAATATGTAACATGTAGTCAATCTCATCATCTAATTACAGAGAAAAAGCCGATGAAAGTCTAAAGTAGGTTGCTAATGGAGTACTAATAGGCTTAGCATTCTGCATATTGAACCCGTAAAGAACTTTCTCAATATACCCTTTCTAACTTAAGTACAATTTACATTCTTTTCTATCTCTGAGAATCTCTATCCTAAGTATCTTCTTTGGTACTCCTAAATCATTCATCTCAAATTCCCACTATCAAGAAAAACATCTCTACTAATCACAACTTTTCTATTTTCAAGACACCATAAGTTATACCCTTTAACACCAATCTTATAATCAAGAAAAACACATTTAATGAATCTAGGTTCCAATTTTCCATTATCAACATGAGTATACGCAGGACACCCAAAAATATTAAAATCAGAATATTTAGCAGGGTTACCAAACCATACCTCTTATTGAGTCTTTTTTTTAGTGGCAATAGGCGGAGATAGGTTAATAAAAAAAATGCAGTAGAGGCCGTTTTAGTCCAAAACGACTTCGGTAAACAAACATTTGGCAACATACATTGAACCTTTTCTGTAACACCCAAAACACTACCTAGACAATATGACCAAGGATGAAGAGCTACATTAACTTTTTTAAAAAAAAATCCAACCTTTAATAATTAGAGTTCAACCAACGAGTCTTAAAAACAGTCTTGTACACATCAGTCTCCTTAACCTTAAGCTGATGGTATCTAGAATGAAGATTGATTTTGTAGAATACAGATGCTCCTTGAAATTTATTAAATAGGTCGTCAATCTTCAGAAGTGGATACATGTTCTTTGCCATCAATTTATTCAACTGACGATAATCCACACACATCTTTATTGTGCTGCTATTTTTCTTCACAAATGGAATCAATGCTCCCCACGGAGGCACACTCGGCCTAATGAATCCTCAATCGAGAAGTTCCTGAAGCTAGATTTTTAGTTCCATAAGCTCCTTTGGTGCCATGTGGTAAGGAGCAATAGACACGAGGGCAGTACTGGGTAGCAATTCAATATCAAACTCAACCTCCCTATCCGGAGGTATCCTCAACAACTCTTCAGGAAAAACATCTAGAAAGTCTCTTACAATACGAATGTCTTTAATAGAAAGTTTTGCAGAACCAGAATCAGACACAAGGGCCAAATATGCTTTACAACCTTTCCGAACTAGTTTTTCAGCTACAAGGGCGGAGATTACATTAGAGAGATAATTTGAACAGTTACTTACTATAATGATCTCGGTATCCTTATCTGATCTCAGAGTTACGATTTTAGAGGCACAATCTAAACTGACTCAATGTTCTACGATCCAATTCATTCACAGAATCAGAGCAAACTCTTTAAACAACAATTCCATCATGTTAGCCAAAAACACAACACTCTGAATCTCTAACGAAACCTGTCTATACACTTTATTAACTCGTACCGCCTGACCCAATGGACTAATTACAGAAATATCTTTAGTAGTACTATCAGCAAATATACCTAGATTCACAGAAATAGTACTAGCTACATATGAGTGAGTGGATCTAAATCTATCAGAGCAAAATATAGAACATAGTGAATAAAGAACGTACCCACTGTAATGTTAGTGTTGTCTCTATCCTCACGACTCCTCGTTGTATACAAAAGGGTAGGCTATCATGCCTCAATCTAACCTGCACATCTGCTCGGTGCTCTCTAACCTCGATTAGGGCCATTACCACCCCTAACCGTACTATGACCCCTAGGTGGCTGCTGAGCGACTTTTAATGGCTGAACGACACCTAGAGCTGGAGCCTGTACAGAAAATTGCTCCTAATTAGATCGTAGGGACAGTTCCGAACACGATGCTCCATCGACCCATACCGAAGAGAAGCCCCCAACTTCTTCCGGTACTAGCTTGGATGGCGTTTCCCATAATCACTACAGGTCTGAATCTCAACCGTTGTAGCTGATACCTTAGTCCTCGAAGGCCCATCAAATCTAGCTCATTTCTAAGGGCATTACATAGAACTATAAGGACCTGAATCCCTCTTGAGCTTACTTTGACCTCTCTATTGATCTCTCCTCTCGTACTTAGTGTACTTCATCTCTTCTGTTATCTTCGGCTTGTAAACCAAGGCCGTAAAAACCTGTTCTCTCTAAGGAGCTATCAGAACTCTCAAATTGTATCTCAGTCCCTCTTCAAACCGAATACTCCTCTCATAGTCGTTCGAAACCAAGCCGCAATCATACCTATTCAATCTCAAAAACTCAGCCTTGTACTCAGCCACAAACCTTTAACCCTGAACTAAGTTCATAAACTCGCGTCTACGAGCGTCCACATTACTCGCTCCACATACTTACACTAAAAGGCACTCTTGAAGAAATCCCAAGTGATTTGTTCGGACTAGGCCTTTGCTCAACAGTCAACCACCACTGGTAAGCCTTATCTTGGAGTAGAGATACGTCACGCCTTGGTTTCTGTGCAAGAGTGCAGTTAATGCCATTCATAATACACTCGGTGGTCTTTAACCAATACTCGGCCACTGTAGGGACGACTCCAATGACACCCTTAAACAACTCAACACTATTCGATCAAAATCATTTAGTAACCGACCCTCAGCTCTTAGATCTAGAATGGATCCCAGCTACCCTCTCTAATATACAAAACATAGCTTGGAACAGTACATCATCCCTGGCTGTCGAAGTTTGGAACCCAGTCTCAGTAGTAGGAAACCAAAAGTCCCGTTGGTCTCTAGATTGAGAATACTACCCATAGAGGATGACTTTGCTTGAGCTCCTCATCAACGCCAACGAGAACCATGTCTACGGCTACTTCACAAACTCATTATATCAACTTATCTACAATGTAAGAAGTGCACAGATCAGTTCGAAATTCTTATCAAATATCTTATTTCACAGTTCATATCACAATCTTTAACTAAAGCTAACAAGTTTAGTTACTACAATATTTTCTAGCTAATTAATATAACTAAAGTAGAAGTACTTACAGGTTCGGTGCCAGAGAGTCAGGTTTTTATAAAATAAGTTTTCAGATTTAATCAAATAAACATTTTATTCAAAACCATACTTTTCATAAAAATGGGTGCCCAAAAAACACAGCCCGAGTTTTGGTAAACCTAGCTTTGATACCACTAATGTAACACCCCAAACCCGACCTAGACGATATGACCAAGTATGGAGAGCTACATCAACTCTTTCAAAAAATATCCAACCTTTAATAGTTAGAGTTCAATCATCCTATTAAATTTAAAAGTTTATAATCAAAATACAAAACCCAACATTTAAAATCCACAACCCAGTAAGATAGTAACAACATAAAACCAAATAACATAACAAGTTAATTAAGCGATATGACCAAGCTCCCGACACACCGACGATCAACTCTAAGGATTACCTGAAATTCAAACAACAGTTAAAGTGAGTTTATATATTCAGTGTAGAACTTATAAACTAGTTAAGTACAAACAGTCTCGATCTTACTTTCAGATATTATTTATTTGAATATCATAATTAGAAATGGATACAGAACATATTAGATACACTTACAGATTCATATACAGAACATATCAGATATAGTTACAAATTCAGGTACAAATGCAGAGTCCTACCCCCATCCATAACACACCATCTCCAACCACCTCTGCACACTAAATAGGGTATCAAATACCCATCCATCCCTAGACACCGCATAGTGACTGTAAGTCACATTCAGAATATTGCAGACTAGCTGCCAGATCGAATATAATAACTTGTCAGAATAAAAAATATATATGTGGCTTAACCACCAGAATCGATAGATAATTAAATTGCCCACACTTTCTCCCTTATCACATATCTTATCCCAATGCGGATGCATGATTAATAGATATCAAACATGCGTATACAGTGGTACAAATCCAAACAATATAGAACATGCTTGCTCATCAATTAACCCGGTAGATATATGTTCATATAAATAGATTTCTAGTAGCAAATCATCAGATAATAAGTTTTATAGCCTAATTCAGAGCTTACGGACCCTACAGAAGGCTTATGTTCGATTCAAACGATAAATACAACCCTAAGGAAAAATTTTGACTTTTACCCACACGCTCGTGTGGATTCACATGACCAAGATGGCTGGCCTGTGTAGTCCACACGGCCTAGCACATGTTCGTGTCGCCTAGTTTATTAACACACATGGCCTGCCACACGGCCTAGCACACGGCTGTGTGATTCAAATTCCTAAAACAGTGAGTTACACGGCTTGGACACACACCTGTGTCTCTGGCCCTTGTGACCCTAATTCATAAATAGTGAGTTCCACGGCCTGGACACATGCTCGTTTCTTTATCCCGTGTAACCCTAAATTCAAAATAATGAGTTACACGACCTGGACGCATACTCGTGTCTTTAGCTCGTGTGACTCTAAATTTCAAACAGTGAGTTACATGGCATACGGCTGTGTGGCATCGACAACCATGTTTTTCGACATTCAGAAATCATTAAACTTCGGGTTTTCATTACACACCTGATACAGTTTCAATAAGGAAGCAACGCAGATAGTACCAGAACCTAAAAACAACAGCCAGTTGCTCAATCAAATGATTTCCAAACTAATTCAATAACAAATGCATTCATGATCAAAGTTTTGTCAAACTTCCGAACCAAAAATCCCAAATGCAACCTATCGCTTACCCTTGTTCAAAAAACATCATCCTAAGCACCTAAACAAATGGAGGATCTTGACAAGTAGTCCCTTTACCTAAGAACAAAAACAAATTGAACATTCAAAAAAGAGCAATCGAACAAAATGAGCAGGAAAATTCGATTTGACAATTAACAAACAAGTAATGTTAACAGAACTTCAATAATCAACTTATGCTGATAACTTCTCAGTCGAATACGAAAACTACACAATTCCTTCGGCAAAATAGTAGCAAGATTAATGAAAAAAATAAAAGGGAAAAAAAAAATAGAGGAGAAAAGAAAACGGAAATAAGAAAGGAAAAAGGGAAAAACAAAAAACAAAAACAAAAACATAAAAACTTATAAAGAGGGAAAATAGAAAAATGATTTCATAAATTAAAAAAATTTAAATTTTACGAATTAGTATAAAATATTTTCTTATTACTTTCGTAAAGACTCGAGCACAAGACCAAATGTATACAGGAACTTAACCATTGAACCAACAGGCTCATTCTTGATGCATATTTACACAGAATTTAACTTAAGTCAAAAGTCCAGAGTAGATGTTGAATCAAAAGAATAACAAAAGCATCCAAAAGTGATACTTGAACCCCTAATCTCAAACACACAAACAAAACACTTAGCCACTGAAGTAGATACTTAATTATTAACAAAAATTAACAAACAATAGTTCAAAAATTTGAGGCATTAGATTTTCCATGATTGTTCTATTCTTCCTTTCTGCAATGCCATTTTGCTATGGAATATGACAAATTGTCAAGTGTCTCACGATTCTTTCTGATTTGCACAATTTATTAAACTCATTAGAACAGAATTCCAAGCCATTATCTGTGCGAAGGTGTTTTATCTATTTTCCTTTTTGCTTTTCGATCATAGTTTTTCAAGCCTTAAACGTGGAAAACATATCACTTTTCTGCTTCAGAAAGGATGCCCAAACTTTTCTGAAAATATCATCAATTTTTGTTAGCATATAATTAGCGCTACCCCTTGAAGGCACTCTAGATTGTCCCTAAAGGTCAGAATGAATATAATCTAGTGTTCCCTTCGTATTATGGATTTCTTTGGTGAATTGAACTCTCTTTTGCTTCCCAAAAATGCAGTGCTCACAGAACTTCAATTTGCTAATGCCTTGTTCATCAAGAATTCATCTTTTGCTTAATTCTGCCATGTCGTTCTCACTTATATGCCCTAGATGCATATGCCAAAGTCTAGTAACATCATTATCTGAAAAGGAAGAGGAAGCGATGGTTGCATCACTCGTAACAATGGAACCTTGCAAAACATATAACTTGACAGTCTTTCTCTGCCCTTTCATCACAATAAGAGAACCCTTGCTAATATTCAAAACCTCACTTTTAGTTATTTACTTGTGCCCTTTTGAATTAAGATTACTCAATGAAGTCAAATTCATCTTCAATTATGGTACATGTCGTACGCCACTAAATGTTCTGACGACTCCATCGAACATCTTAATTTTGATCGTGCCAATACCTGCGATTTTACATGAAGTATTATTTCTCATCAAAAAAACACCTTCAGACACTGTTTCATATGTTTTAAACCAATCTTGATTGGGACTCATATAGAAGGTGCAACTAGAATAGATGATCCACTCCTCACTCACTTTAGAGTTGTCAGAAGAAGCAACTAGGAGTTCACCATCGCTGTAGTCTTCTACAACATCAGCTTCACCAGATTGTTTTATTTGTTTTCCCTTTTGATTCGTAACCTCCCTTTTGATCTTGTTCTGCAACTTATAGCTCTTAGATTTAATGTGCCCTTTTTTCTTGCAGAAGTTACAAGTTTTACCTCTGTTTGAAGATCTCGATCTACCTTCAGATTTATTGTGAGGATTTCATTCTTGTTTTCCACGAATAATGATATCCTCTCACTAAGAGTCAGATCCAACCACAAGATGTTTCATCTTGTCATATGAGGTTAAGGAAGCATAAACTTCATCAACTGTGAGAGATTCGCGGCTATACAAAATCGTATCTCTAAAGGTTGAATAAGACTGGGGCAACAAAAAAAATAAAATTAACCCTAAATCTTCTGTATCATACTGAGCCTCCATGGCTTCTAGGTTTGAGAGAATTTCTTTAAACACAGTTAAGTATTCGTACACAGACGCACCTTCCTCCAAACGATGAGTATAAAGACGCTGCTTCATATGCAACTTGCTAGTTAGGGTTTTCAACATGTATAGCTGCTGCAGCTTTTCCCATAATGCAACGACGGTCTTCTGCATCATCACGTCCTGTAGAATTTCATTCAAAAAATGCAGATGTAATTGCTTTAAAGCTTTTCGATCTTTATGCTTCTTCTCTTTCTCCGTCAATATCGAAAACATCTTATCTATCCCTAGCAAGGCATCCTCCAAATTTATTTGCACAAGAACTACTTGCATCTTTATCTGCCACAACGCGAATCTGGTGTTGCGATCCAATAGCGACATATCATACTTCAATGTCGCTATTACCGTGATCAAGACAAGCAACCTGAAAAGCTCTAATACCAGTTTGTAGAAACTAACGTTGATAATGACAATATAGAACAATCGCAAAGTAAAAAGAAGAAAAAAATAAAAATACACAAATTTTACGTGAAAACCCTTTCAAGAAAAAACTACGAGTATGGAAGAAGAAAATTCACTAATGTTGAATTCGAATGATACAAGAGGAGTTTAGACTACATCTATTTATAGGTTAAAAAAACTTTATTCTAATCAATGTCAAATAGATGAAGTATAGTAAGGTTGAAAAACCTTATTCTAATCAATGTAAAATAAAAGAAGTATACTTATATATGGATTTTACTTTTATTTTATTTTACAAGTGTGTTTTATTTTAATAAGAATTCGAGTCACTCAACTCTAAAAGTATACATATTTGTTGAGGTGATTTTGATCATTTAGAGAGAAGTTTGTGAAGTGTCGTTTTTATTAACACTTTATAAATTTATTTGGACTCTCAAATAGAATTGAAAAATAAAATTTACAGATAAAATCGAATACAAATATTGTAACTCAATGTTAAACCTGTTGACGGTCAAAATCTTAGGTCATTCAAAATAATGTAATTATTAAATATTTATTTTGAAGTAAGAAAGACCAAATTTGTAAAATCTTTGTCCAAGTTTCAGTTTACATAAATAGTGTTTTTTATTTAACGTAAAGAATTTTATTATTAAACCCTGGCAGGAAGCATGGAGATGGCTTGACACCCAATACTCCAACATTAGCCTTGAGATTTTCAAACCCTAACACACAAAAAAAGATTTAAAACAAAGGATTCTATTAACAAGCATTAAGCAAGGTTTAAACTACTTAATTGATTTCTTTTATTTTATGAAGAAAGAGACTTCAAAATACTATAATTATTGGCCAGCTATTTGCTACTTAGAGGGGCCATCGGCTCCATTTATTAATCCCACAAAATCTTTGCATCTTTCATGTTCAAGATCTAGTTGCATTATTGAATAAAATAATAAAATATTTATTAATATTTAGTGATAATTTTTGAGAATAAATATTTAGTGATATTGACTATGATGATATATCAAATGTAAAATCATTAAAATAACAATTATTGTTAAACCTGACAACGAAATTATGTAATAATTTATAGGCTGTGGCATATGCAAGAATGGACCTATTAATAGTTAAATAGTGCTTGGAACTTGGAAGGAGTGGCTTTGGATGTCCACCAACTTGATTTCTTTTTCTTTCTTTCTTTTTTTCAATTATTCCTCCAATCTTTATACTTGAAATTTATTCTGTTTGGTTTTAGTTCAAGTATTTGATTGGTAATTATAATACTTACCCATGTAAAACTAGATAGTTTTTCATTTTTTTTTATTCATCAATATTAAATTTATAGTTAAAATTAAAGTACTATTTTAGTTAAGAAGTTAAGTGTGTCAGAGATAATTTTTTCTATTTTACCATTATTATTCGTAGTGGTTGTTTATTTTATCCCTTAATTATGTGATAAAAGATTTGATCTCTACTCATGAAAATGAAGTAAAATTTCATGACTAATCATTTATCTTTTTAGGGAGTAATTACGACAACAGAATTAATTATTATTATTATCGGTAAATATCTTGATTTTGATTTTTTTTTATTGATGTTAGTATGAATTTTAGAGATACAACTAATTTCTAGTCATCACGTCACCATAACTCTCTTCTTCCTTGCGTTTACGTTTAATTCTGATCATTTTATATTGAAATTAAATAAAAGTTTATTAACTAAAAATTCCCTTTTTACCAACTAAATATAAGAGTTCAAAACTAAAAGTTCATCTTTCAAATTTGATATCAGTAGACTGAATAGTTTTTCAAGTCATAGTTGAAAGGCAACCTTCGCGAATAAAAAAGAAATTGAAAGAATGTAACTATATAATTCAAAGAAAAATAATAATTACTTATTGTAAGTGGTACATGACAAGCTCCATTAATACAATAAAGACTTCAATCTCAGCATTATAGAACATTACGACACATTGACAATTAGCTCTGTCACAACTCAAGCATGATATATCTAAAGTGATTGCATGCACTTAATACGATAAGAAATCAACTTTGAACGGTCCAAAGCGACGGGTAAAAATCAAACATCCATTAAATTGGAGAGGGCAACAAAAAAACTATCCCTAAAATTACTTGTAAAAACAAGATTACATGCATAAACAAGACTCATGGAATCATTTATTATTTTGAAACACTCTCAAAATAGAAACAGATTAAGAAGCTGATAAAAAGCCACCCACTTTCCAAAAGAAACTGTTGATGGCCAGTGGAGTTTCAGTGACGATAGGCAACGTCATTTGTCCATCACAACTTGTGAAGACATTAGAGACATCCACAAAACAGATTTGCAAACTAAAAAGAGAGAAAACAAATAGAGTGAATGAGAATAAAAAAAAAAAAAGAAAATTGATGGGAGGGAGAGAAAAAAGGATGAGTAGTAACCTACCCAAAAGTTACATCGCGGTTAAGCAAAACAAAATAAAAAAAATAATCAGACTTGGAGGTAAAAGGAGAATTTTTTTTGAAAATAATATTTAGCATTTAAAAACATTCACATAAATTTTAATATTTAAAAATAAAGTAATTATATAATTTTCTTTTACTCTTCTTGCTTATGGAAAAAATAATACTTAAAAAATAAAAAAAATAAATTAATATTAATTTTAACGTTTTTCCTCTATAAGTGTCAAACCTTCCTTTAAAATAAATTTATTTAACTAAATATTTAAATAAAATAAAATTTATATTTATAAATGTTATAAATCTTATGAATAGCAAAGAAAATTTTAAAATGGTAAAATCAATAATACGATTAATTTGTTTAAAAGTTTCTCAAACCTAACGTTTATATAATTATAAATTAAATCATTTTTGTTTATTCTTTTCAATCGAATTAACTATAACATAATTTAAGCTCAATTTAAGTGAATCGTACTATTAAATTAAGAAAACTCAAATTAACGTGACAACTAAAACCAAACCTAAATTTGATATTAAAATCCTAGGATTTTGTAGTGATTTTCCCAAGTTGTCAATATTGTAGCATTTGTGCCATGATTTAAGGCTAAGTTATATATTATAGACTGTAGTGGGTGTACCTCAAAATTCTAAAGAAAAAGTAATTAAAGATCCCCTAATACTAAGAAACAAAAGTTCATTTTTAAGATATTTAACTAATTATAATCCATTGTTAATGAAATTTGTATATTTTTGAAACCAATGTTATATATTTAAATTTGTAAAGACATAATTTATATATTTAAATTAAGTTTTACAAATAATTAAATTTTTTTAAAAATATTTAAATTTTATATTTCATATATCAAAATATTAATAATGGGTGTCGTAACCATTTTTTTGAAAAAACGGGAATCGACTTAGATTTTGAAAATGAAAACGAATAGAGGAGTCGCCACCAATCCTTTTTGATGAGGTGTGATCGGGTCACCTCGTAAAAGTGGTTGTTTCTTAATAAATGGTTTGATTTACTTAAACAACGATTTTGGTCAACGCAAATCAAGAAAACAGGTTTAGGAGTCGGTTACGCACGAGGAAGGATTAGCACCCTCGATACGCCCAAAAATTGGTACCTAGTTGATTAATTAATGTCTGAGTGTCGAAGATTGAAAACTCGAAAGTCTTTGAAATACGATCCCTCCTTGTAAAAATGCTCAAATATTAAAGACCGTCTCGTCTCGAAGTAATGAAATACCATGTCCAGTAAGTTAGGACACGGCATCTCGAATTTTGAGAACGAGCTTGCCTTTATTTAAAATTTATGTATTTTAACCCTTTTTTAAAAGGATATTCGACTATTCAGTGTAAATAAAAATCGAAACCCAGTAAGTTAGGGCACGATATCTCGAATTTCCAAATGTCGAATATTGCCTTGTTAACAAAAATCTTATCCCGAAGTAACAAAATGTCATACCCGGTAAGTTAGGGCACAACACCCCATATCTCCGAGAATATTTCAAAACTCGTGCCACGATTTAAAAGAGTATTCCGTTATTTAGGTTAAACGAGAAAAATCGAAACTCAGTAAGTTAGGGCACGATTGTCTCGAATTACTAAATACGGAATACTCTTTTAAATCGTGGCACGAGTTTTGAAATATTCTCGGAGATACAGGGTGTTGTGCCCTAACTTACCGGGTATGACATTTTGTTACTTCGGGATATGTTTTTTGTTAACAAAAGCAATATTCGACATTTGGAAATTCGAGATATCGTGCCCTAACTTACTGGATTTCGATTTTTCTTTACACTGAATAGTCGAATATCCTTTTAAAAAAGGGTTAAAATACATAAATTTTAAATAAAGGCAAGCTCGTTCTCAAAATTCGAGATGCCGTGTCCTAACTTACTGGACATGGTATTTCATTACTTCGAGACGAGACGGTCTTTAATATTTGAGCATTTTTACAAGGAGGGATCGTATTTCAAAGACTTTCGAGTTTTCAATCTTCGACACTCAAACATTAATTAATCAACTAGGTACCAATTTTTGGGCGACGAGGTGTAATCCTTCCTCGTAAGTAACCGACTCCCGAACCTATTTTCTTGATTTGCGTTGACCAAAATCGTTGTTTAAGTAAATCAAACCATTTATTAAAAAACAACCACTTTTACGAGGTGACCCGATCACACCTCATCAAAAAGGATTGGTGGCGACTCCTCTATTCGTTTTCATTTACAAAATCTAAGTCGATTCCCGTTTTTTTTAAAAAATGGTTACGACAGCTTGGCGACTCCACTGGGGACCAAATAAGAGAGTCAAGCCACAAGTTGATTAACTCTTGTCTTTTTATCGAAAATTAAAAATTGGGTTTTGAAATACGATCCTTTCATTGCATTTCATCAGCTATTTTTTGTGGTATATGATACAATAACTGCTGCATTGGTTCGAGTCTTTAAATAGTTTTACATATTGCATTGCATGACCGCTGTGGTCACACCCCTTTAAGTGGGAGTGAGAAACTACTCCTTCGTGAGGTTTTCACCTCCGTGCAGGATAGTGGATCGCCTTTCGGGATACATCCGTACCTATGTCTTCGTGAGATTTTCATCTCCGTGCAGCCATAGGGAAATGTATTCCCCTGAACTGAACTCGGTCTGTATGAGCCTATAATGGGTAAAGATCGAGGAATCTGCTAGTTCAGGTACCGTTACTCTAGAATCGAACCCCATGTATCGAGCCTTAAGAACCCACCCTAGGTAGAGCCACTCCGAAACCCTAGTGGTTACCTGAGCAAGTGCCATATTTATTATTCTTTGTTTGCTTTAAACTGCGTATGAAATACTGACTTGTTTTGTTTTACTTTGATTGTATCTGCATGACATTTTCATTACAAAAGGTGTTGATTCACATTCGGTTCCTAAGTAGATAGCTTATCATGGAAAAGGGATTTTTTGATAAAGTAGAGGACAACGCGGCTGTTCGGATATGGGCTGAGACAACACAACAAGAAGAAGGTGACAGTCTTACCAAAGGGTACGTATCAGAGTTGTGGGATTTTACTCGAATCAGCGTAATTCAGAATAATCTCCAAGAGATGAAAGAAATTTGGGGTCAGTGGGATGACGAGGTCAAACAGTTATTCTACAGTTATTACGGGGATTTACCTTATCTGCTCGATGTCAAGGTAGATGAACACCTGTTTCGAGCCCTCGCCCAATATTGGAATTCTGCTTACAGTTGCTTCACTTTTAGGAAAGTAGATTTGGTACCTACTATAGAAGAGTACACGGCCTTACTCCATTGCCCGAAGATTCAGGTTGACAGAATCTATTCCAGACCTGCCAACGTCCCAGCATTTTCAAAAAAGCTGATGAACATCACAGAGATGAGCGAACAGTGGGTTACAACCCGGATCAAACAGAAAGGAGATTGTAAATGCATTCCTTGAAAGAACCTGAGAGATCTAATCTTGGCGCACCCCGATGTGAAGAAAAGGGTAGATGTCTTCGCCCTGAGCATTTATGGACTGGTTATCTTCCCTAAAGCTTTGGGACATGTAGACGAGGCGGTTTTCGATCTTTTTGACAGGCTTGATAAAGGGACCACACCGGTACCCGCAATCTTGGCTGAAACTTTCAGATCATTGAATGCTTGTCGAAGAGCGGGTGAAGGGAGATTTATAGGATGTGCACAGCTCTTGCTATCTTGGTTCCACAGTCATTTTTGGAAAGTGGAAAAGGTCTCGTATCGTATCTTCTCTGGAAATTACTCTCCACTGAAAGAGTTAGTAGCTACACCGAGGAGAGATGATATCACAGAAGAAAATTAGATGGCGATTCTTCAAAGTTTGCAAGAGGAAGACATTGAATGGAGGGCCCCGTGGATGGTTCCCGATGAAATATTATACCGATGCGGATATTTTGATTGAGTTCCCTTGTTAGGAGTATGGGGAGCCGTCGGGTATGCCCCTTTGCTTGCATTAAGACAGTACAGGTCTAGACAGTTTACGCCACCAACATACGGGTTAGCTCAGTGCGAGTTCGTATTCACGGGGAATAATTACAAAAAGAAAGTTCGCGAGATATCAAATGCCTGGAACCAAACTCGTAGAATGAAAAAGTTTACTGCCAATCCCATGACTACCCCTGAGTATGACCGATGGTGGATTCAGAGAATTAACGATAATATCCCCACGTCAGATCAAGGGAATCCTCAGTCGATAGAAGAACACTTGAAAGTAATTCCATCCGAGCTAGAAATCATCAGGCAAGATTTTGAGAGAAAGAGTCTAGAACTAGAAAAGAGGATTGAACAATTGGAGGAAGAAAAAATGCAATTGGGATTAGATGTCGATTTCCAGAAAGTAGAAGCCGAAAGACTCAGAAAAGGAAAAAACAAGGCTGAAGAGGATTTGGATAGTTTGAAGACGGATTACAAGAAGCTGCTTAGGTCAATGAAAATCGCTGGGTTAGGAAAAACATCTGAACAGTGGCGACAAGAGGTCAAAGAAGAGAAAAGCAAAGCCAACCAGTGGGAAGAAAAGTTCCGGGATGTTCAAACTCGAGAAGGTGCTCTGAAAAGAAGTTTGGTAGAAAGCCAGAATGAGAAGGAGGGGTTAAAGATTCGCATCGTCGAGTTAGAGAGGTCCTTGTATCAGTATCGTACGCGTAACTCTGTGATCGAGTTGAAAGCCAGTCAGAACAAAATTGAAGAATTAAAAGAGAATATAGAAGAACTCAAAACAGCGCTGCAGAATCGTGAACTTCAGATTGAACTCCTTGAGGTAAATAACGAGCGATTTAAGACACAGCTTCATCAATCTCAAGATCAGGTCCGAAACAGAGACTACGTCATAGGCGAAGCTTTGACTCAAGTTCGAGAAGTGGCTGATCACTTGCAAACACTAGCAGTACAAGATGATGTGCTGAGTCTAAAATACGAGTCAGAATCAGACCGAGGCCGAGAGCTAGCTTGGCTTCTTAGGCAGGTCAAGGCCCTAAGTATCAGGGCCAAGCCTTATATGTAATCTATTTTATGCAAAAAAACCTGTTTTCTAGAAAAGTTACTCTAATGAAATCGGGTTGGAATCAACGCTTTTTTTGCATTCATCACATTCATTGCATTCATGCATTAACATTTCATCACACGCACTAGAACTCACAAAAAACCCTAAAAATCATGGCAGTTACACTGGAACATCGTTACGGTACAAGAGGAAAAACAAGAGCAATGGACCAAAGATTAGAGAGATTGGAACAAATGCAAAAAGAGATGCAAGACCAGCTACAAACACGTATGCAAGAACAGCTTGCCAAAATCCAAAGAAGATATGAGGACCGATGCTTTGGAATCCCAGAAAAGTATGATGGATCAACTAACGCATCTATTGGCTGGCGGATTAGAAAAGGGAAAAGCCCTTTGATCAATGCGGGAGACGATATTGAAGATCCTACTTACCCTCCGGGCTTTGCCCCGGCGGACGTTCAGACACAACCTGATGTGTACCCAAGAAGGTCGTCGGTCACAATTAGGCCCCAACCATTTCAGGCCGGTGTCTCAGTACCGATGAATTATCAGGCTGGTTCAGGCTCCAATCCAGGAGACAACCCGACCAACCCTGTGGTCCTCAATCTCGATGAAGTAACAGAAATAGAAAAAACGAGGGTGGAACTCCCGAAAGAGCTTGAAGAAAGATGTAGATGGTTAGAAGAAAAATTTAAAGAAATAGAAAACACCGACTATCACGGTGGAATCGATGCTAAGGAATTAAGTTTGGTTCCGGACCTGGTACTCCCTCCCAAGTTCAAAACTCTAGAATTTGAGAAGTATAACGGGACTAGCTGTCCCAAAGCTCACATCACTATGTTTTGCAGACGAATGACAGGCCATGTTAATAATGACCAACTATTAATTCACTGCTTCCAGGAAAGTCTGGTTGGGGCCGCTTCTAGATAGTACAACCAACTGACTTGCGCTCAGATCGATTCATGAAAAGATTTAGCACAAGCTTTCATGAAGCAGTATGGTCATGTGGCAGACATAGCCCCTGACAGAATCACTTTACAGAACATGGAGAAAAAGCATAATGAAAGCTTTAGACAGTACGCCTAGCGATGGAGAGAGGTGGCCACCCAAGTCCAACCCCCCTGTTGGAAAAGGAAACCACTATGCTCTTCATCAACACCCTGAGGGCGCCTTTTATTAACCACATGCTGGGTAGCGCGACCAAAAGCTTTTCAGACATAGTAATGTCTGGAAAAATGATAGAAAATGTGATAAGATGTGGGAAAATAGAGGCGGGAGAAAGCACCAAAAGGTTAGCACCGAGAAAGAAAGAGCACGAGGTGAATAATGTGAGCTTATATTCGAAATCGATCACCGTAAGCCAACTGAGGTCGACAACCCTTGGCCAGCAGGGCCCACCTAGACAAGAGCCAAATACAAGGAAAAATAGGGAGAAACTCCAATTTACACCCATTCCAATGACATACAAGGAGTTATACCAAAGTTTATTCGATGCACATGTCGTGTCTCCCTTCTATCTAAAACCAATGCAACCTCCATACCCCAAATGGTACGATACAAATGCCCAATACGAATACCATGCGGGAGCCACAGGACACTCGATAGAAAACTGTACCACTTTCAAGAAATTTGTTGAAAGACTCATCAATATGGGCATCATGAAATTTGATGATACATCTAGTGCAGAGAATCCATTACCCAACCATGGGGACAAAGGGGTAAATGCGATAATTGAGGGTTCGGAGAAAGAAATTAAGATGAATATTGCAGAAGTGAAAACCCCGTTGAAAGAAGTATGGAGGAAAATGGTAGAAAGAGGGTTGATAGTACAGAATTCAAGAGTCAGACCTCGAGAAGCAAAGAATTATTGCGAATTTCATGATCTAGAGGATCACGAGCTTCAGAAATGCAGCGAATTCAGGGCTTTGTTACAAGGATTGATAGATAATAAGGAGCTGGAATTCTTCGAATATGTCGGGAGCCTAGAAGAAACAGATGTGTGTGCCTCCGAAGAAAGTTCGACGAAGGAGGTTTATAAAGTCAACCACCCAGTGGTTATCGTATCACGTCCGAGAATGAATGAAACCGGGGCACAAATTGCGCCCAAGGTTATAATCCAGAAGCCCGTTGCTTTCCCTTACAAAGATAGCAAAAGGGTATCGTGGAACTATAATTGCAATCACTACAGCAAAACAGGGTTTTAAAGGCGTTTTTAGTGGCGTTTTTGGTAAAAACGCTGCAAATATTATACATTAGCGGCGTTTGAACCAAAACGCCACTATAAGTCGAGAAATAGCGGCGTTTTCGGAAAAATGCCGCCAAAAGTCCTAGAGTTAGCGGCGTTTTTCAAGAAACGCCGCCAAAAATCTGAGAATTAGCGGCGTTTTTCAAGAAACGCCGCTAAAAGTCTGAGAATTAGCGGCATTTTTCCAAAAACGCCGCCAAAAGTCTGAGCATTAGCGGCGTTTTTCAAGAAACGCCGCCAAAAGTCTGAGAATTCGCGGCATTTTTCCAAAAACGCCGCCAAAAGTCTGAGCATTAGCGGCATTTTTAGAAAAATGCCGCCAAAAGTCTGAACATTAGCGGTGTTTTTACCAAAACGACGCCAAAGGTCTGAGCATTAGCGGCGTTGTTGGAAAAACGCCGCTAAAAGTCTGAGAATTAGCGGCGTTTTTTGGAAAACGCCGCCAAAATACTGAGCATTAGAGGCGTTTTTAGGGAAAACGCCGCCAAAAGTCTGAGTATTAGCGGCGTTTTTGGGGAAAACGCCACCAAAAGTCTTTTTTGAATTATATTTTCTTAGTTAAGTTTTAAGGGTTAGTTCTTATTTTTTGGGTTTACGGTTTAATATTTAAGGTTTAAGGTCTATGGTTTAGGGTTTAAGATTTAAAATATTAATTTTATGGTTTAGGGTTTTGTTATTTTGGGTTTGAGGTTTAGTGTTTAGTGTTTAGTGTTTATGATCTTAATGTTTAGCGGTATTAAGGGTTTATGGGTTTAGGTTTAAGGGTTCATGGTTTATGTTTTTGTGGTTTAGGGTTTAGGGGTTTAAGGGTTAGTGGTTAGGGGTTTAGTGTTTGTGATTTATAGTTTGTGGTTTAGGGTTAGGGGTTCATGGGTTTATGTTTTTGGGTTTAGGGTTTAATATTTAAGGTTTAAGGTCTATGGTTTAGGGGTTTTATGATTGAAGATTTAGGGTTTAATATGTTAATGTTATGGTTTAAGGTTTGTTATCTTTGGTTTTTAGGGTTTACTATTTTAAATTTTGTTATTTAATTAGGGTTTAGTGTTTAAGGTTTAAGATCTTAGTGTTTAGCGGTATTATAAGGTTTAAGGGTTAGTGGTTAGGGGTTAGGGTTTAAGGGATAGGGGATAAGTTAAGGGTTTATGCATGGTTTGTTGTTTATGGTTTATGTTTAGGGGTTTAGGCTAGGGTTTTTGTTTTGTGGTTTCAGCTATATATATAGTTGATTATTGTATTTTTTTGAACCAAAAAACCTTCCACACGCGCGTTTAAAAAAATGTTAAATCTCATTTTTAATAGGAATGTAATTGTAAAATTAATTTTTTAATGATATTGACATGAAAACCTACAAGGTAATCCACATAACATGATACTATTTTTTTTATATGTTAAATTAAAAATTATATAATTCTTCAAAATTATCTTGTCTGCTTTTCAAGTGTTTCAAAATTAAAAATTATCTTGTCTGGTTTAGGGTGTTGTGTTTACGATTTTGTGATTTAGTGTGGGTTTAGGCAGGTTTAGAGTATAGGGTTTAAGGTTGAGTGTTTGTGGTTTAGGGATTTAAGGATTTAGTATCTAGAATTTAGGGTTTAATGTTTATAAGGTTAGGGGTTTATGGTTTAGAGTTTAGGGTTTGAGATTTAGAGTTTAGGGTCTAATTTTGTGGAGAACGGTGCCGTTTTGCTCATTGTATTCTGATCCATCATCGAAGTGCTATCATGAATTATTTTCAAAAATTCATGCACTCTTTCATCATTTTCGAACTATATAATTTATATGTTATAAATGTTATAAATGATTTATATAATAAATAATTTACTATAATAAATAATTTACTATATAATTTATATGTTATAAATGTTATAAATGATTTATATGTTAAAAATATACGTTTTTAATTTATATAATAAATAATTTACTATATAATTGTAAAAGAGATAATTTTAAATTTAATATATTAAAAATATCATTATAGTTTAAGTTATTTAATAGATAGTAGATAAACTTTTTATATATTAAAATTTAAAAAAAAATGTAAAATGTAAAGTATTAGCGGCGTTTATATGAAAAAACGCCACAAAAGTGTTAGTAATGTAAAACGGCGTCGTTTTCTGTTTAAATTGTCATCCCATTAGCGGCGCTTTAGATAAAACGCCACTAAAGCTTAACAATACTGGCGTTTATCCTTAAAACATACAAATTTTCATGTGAACGTCGTCGTCGCTTTGTTACGGAAATTTATCCTTACCAAATCCCTAAGTGAATTTTTACTATGTCATTTCCCCATTCATCACTTTTCTTCCCTAATTCCCCAACCCCAAATCCCTTTCCTTTTTCCCCTATTTCATTTTCAGCATATCCCTAACTCTTCTCCCAAGTGTTTCTTCCTATTTCTTCCTAAGTGTTTTTATTCACAAATTCAGCTCCCCTTCTCCCAAATCCCTAACTCTTTTCCCTTTCCTATCGTCTCGCTTCCTCGAATTCATCTAGCTTTCAAGCTTCCAACTTTCCCCGATCTCCAAGCTGAAACCGACGTGGGTATGTTGTTTAATCTTATATTTTAACGTTAATATTAAAACCAATTTTAGTTATTGCTTTAACTAACGGGGAATACCAGTGAGTACCGATACTTTTCTATTTTGACTGGGGAATATTTCAAGAAGGTTTCTCAACCTAAACTTTTCTATATTACCATATCAAGCATGAACAGTTTGGAATATGCTTTTGTTCTTCTTCCATTTTTTATGACCGAAACTTCTTAAACCAATTTATTATTTGAAATGTGAGGTGGACCGGCTAGCTTAGCAATAGATGGTGTTTATTTGCTGCCAATGTTATGAGTCTATGGGAAGTACAAATAAAGCAGGGCTAGGGAGTGCTAATCAAAAAGTTTCTCAAGTCTCAAAGTGTCCTTTTTTTTATATTCCCATTTTGAGTGAAAAATTTTAGAATATGTTTTTGTGATTTTGCCCTTTTTTATGATAGAAAATAAAAAACTGAGTTCACTTCTTTATAGGGCTGAAGCCTTCTGAATTATATGGGAAGTATACATGGAAGGTAGAGAAATTTTCACAGATTAACAAAAGAGAACTTCGCAGTAATGCATTTGAAATTGGTGGCTACAAGTGGTATGGGGAATGATATTATTGGTGTTATTTTCTAATTTGATTTCTCAAATTCATCATTGTCGTGCGGGATTCTTTCATATCTTATTGAAACTATCAACTACATGTGAAATGTATTTACTTGTACACTAGCAGATAATTCTTTTATCTTCGTTTCCTTGTTTCTCATGAGGAAACATATCACAAGATATGGCGGGAAAAAATCATTTGTTTTATGTTCTGCTTGTTTGTCGTGGTTGATGTGTACATTTTAATTTATCCACAAGGTTGTGATGTCTCGCAATCATCTCTCATTGTTTCTATGTGTTTCTAATAACGACAAACTTCTTCCGTGTTTGATATTATCACTAAATTTCAATTTGGATTGACTATCATATTGTATTATGTTATTGGACTTATATGGTTCCTTTCCCTACCCCAAGACAGGTTGGAGTCATTTTGCACAGTTTACAATAGCTGTTGTGAATAAAGATCCAAAGAAATCAAAATATTCAGGTTGGTTGGCTCAAATTTAGTTTACTAGCACTAATAAAGATCCTGAACTACAAGTAACTTGCCGTGGTTTGCAGATACTTTACATCGATTTTGGAAGAGAGACCATGACTGAGGATGGAAAAAGTTTATGGAGCTCTCAAAACTTTCTGATGGATTTGTAGAATCTGACACACTAATCATAAAAGCTCAAGTTCAAGTAATTAGGTAATCAGTAATATCTTGATTAATAAAACTCTGCCTATGGTGCTTTGGTCAATGCTTAACAACCGTTTCTTTCATCCTGATCTTTAACATAGCCTTTATAACTAAATGCTTTGAATTTCCTTTGGATGTCTATATGAGTAGTAGCATTACACATAGACTTTAAGGCATGGAAAAGAGTGAGGATGGAAAACTTCTCACTCTAATGGTTAAGATATAAACTAAGAAGGTGGTTATGAATCTTAACCATTTGATTAACAAATTTTCCATCCTCCATGCCAAGCAAAGCCTAAACATTGTTGTTCTTCATGCTTATCAACACAACTTTAGGATTCCCAGTTTTCAACAAATATAAGACTTTGGGGTGAAATGGTTGATTCATAATTGTTTCAATTCAGCCATTGTTCATATCTTTGATGATGAAGTTTGCTTAGTAATGATGTCATTATATTTTAACGTTATTCATTCTTGAGCTTTAACTAACGGGGTTTTTTGACATATGCACTTGACGCACTGTTAGAAGTTTCCCATTTAATCAGTTATTGCTTCCTGCTCCTCCTGCAAGTATTGGTTCAACTAAAGCTTAGCTTCAATCCACATTGTTTGAGGTAAGAAAGGTCTACTTCCTTTCTTTCTTTGAAAGGTCTACTCCTCCTGCATTAATATTTTTTGATATTATTAAGGTACGTTTTAGTTCATAATTATGATGAATAATATTTTTATCATAATGATTTTCGGAAAATTAATCTTTTGGGGCTTCGATTTTGTATCTATTTAAATTATATATTTTTACGATAATAAAAATATAATCTTACTATTTTAATAATTTATATCTTTATAATTTTTAGAGGATTAAATTAAAATTTTTTATTTAAAGGGGTTAAAATGCAACATCATTATTAATTTAAAAATTTTAAATTATAAAAGATTTAAATAAAAATATAGAATTGTGTGAGCAAATAAATTTTTGGAAAATTTGTTTTCCTTTTACCTTGTGAGAATGACAGTGAATAGAAAAGTACTATTGAAATTGTTGAGATTTCACAATTTCACTTGAACTGTGAGGGTAAATTTTAATTATATTTATATGAAATATTTATTACATGTTTTATGCACTATCAATCTACCACTCATAAGTTACATTCAATTTTAATTGCATTACAAATTTTTATGTTTTATATATATAGAGAGAGATGGATTACTATTTTTCAAATCAAATAAAAAAATGTTTGTGGTGTTAATTATGTTGTTATTAGAATTTTGTCCTTCTCTCATAATTTATTTAAAAATTAATTAAAAAAATTTAAATCGACAACAAAAATAATAAAACACCATAATCCATATTAATATAAAATAGTTGTTTTGCATCAAAAATTAACAAGTCGTTAAATTGGTAACGAAAATAATAAAACACCAAAATATATAATTATAAAGATGTTCATGTCTTTCATTATTTTAAAATTATTCATATTTTTTAACCACCATTAATTTTTATTTTCATGTATTCTTAATATATATATATATTTTATATCCACCAAAGAATTATAATATTGACCATATCACTATATATGATTTCCTTTAAATTTTCCATGTTTGGCGATTTGCCATGTTCTTTTCAATTACATTTTATTACAATGTAGCTTGCTTGTCCATATCACGTGTAATAACGCTATGTATGGTCAACAGATTAAAAATTCAAAATGACCTGAAAAAGTTCTATCAACATTTACTATTGAATATTTATATAACATTAATTTATTTGTAATTTACTTATAAAATTTAAACTACGATTCTTTTTGATATTATTATATTCAAATTATTTTTTTTATATTAATAATGTTTGATTTTAGTACTTAATATTTTTAAAGGTATTTGTATAAAAACAAGATTTAAAGTATATAGGCTGGAAACCTAACAGGTTGCCTTATATCTCACTTGTAAGATATAACGGATCCTCCTAGGTGTAACAACGCCACGTATGATGAATCTTAAAAAGCCGCTAAAAGAGTTGAAAAATATTCTATCGAGCTCGTTGACTATTGAATATTTATATAACCTTAATTTGTATTAAAAAAAGATTTAAATTACTATTGTTTTATATTAATAATGTTTGATTTTAGTACTTAATATTTTTAAAGGTATTTGTATAAAAACAAGATTCAAAGTATATAGGCTTGGAAACTTAACGGGTTGCCTTATATCTCACTCAGTAAGATATAACGGATCCTCCTAGGTGTAACAACGCCACGTATGATGAATCTTAAAAAGCCGCTAAAAGAGTTGAAAAATGTTCTATCGAGCTAGTTGACTATTGAATATTTATATAACCTTAATTTGTATTAAAAAAAGATTTAAATTACTATTGTTTTATATTAATAATGTTTGATTTTAGTACTTAATATTTTTAAAGGTATTTGTATAAAAAACAAGATTCAAAGTATATAGGCTGGAAACCTAACGGGTTGCCTTATATCTCACTGTAAGATATAATAGATCCTCCCTAGGTGTAACAACGCCACGTATGATGAATCTTAAAAAAGCCGCTAAAAGAGTTGAAAAATGTTCTATCGAGCTAGTTGACTATTGAATATTTATATAACCTTAATTTGTATTAAAAATATTTATACAACTTACATAACTCACATAACTTACATAACTTAACTAATACATGTAGTTTAATCTAATAATTTCTTTAGAAGCATATAGTTTAAAGTTCAAATTTCATAACTTACATAATTTACGTAACTTAAATAAAACATCAACAACTTACCCGTGTAACTTATTGCCAACTTTAGACATCAACAACTACGAAATGGATAGGACTTGGATGAATTTATCAAGGGGAAGCAACGAGTATCGAAATGGAGTGCAAACTTTTTTAGATATTGCATTTCACAATTCAAGCCAAGAGAATATGATTCTTTGCCCGTGTAAGAAGTGTGGCAATATCTATTTGCATTATCGTGAAGTTGTCTACGAACATCTAATTATTAATGGCTTCATTCGGGGGTATAAAAAATGGATTTTCCATGGTGAGTGTACACCCAGTGGAGCCTCTTCGACGATTAATTCAGGTTATCCTTATAGTGGTTACCGTCAATATGTTAGAGAAGATGACATGGAAGGTATGCTGCGGGATGCATTTAATATGCGGAGCGAAGGTTTTCAACCATGTCCACCAAACTATGTTGCATCCGATGATTATAATATCGGTGGAAATACTTTCATGGAAACGGGAAGAAGTGTGCCGGATGAACAGTCGAATGAAGAAGCGGCAAAGTTCTACACGTTACTTGGTGAAATGAATGAAGAACTTTATGAAGGATCAAAATTTTCGACAATGTCATTACGTGTTCGCCTTTTTCACTTAAAATGTTTAGGAGGGTGGAGCGGAAACTCTTTGACAATGTTTGTTAGAGCTTTTGAGAGAAATGTTCCCATTTGCAAAATCCTCAATCATGCAAAGACATGAAGAAAGTGATAAAAGATTTGGGCCTTGGTTACAACAAAATTCATAGTTGCCCAAATGACTGCATGTTGTATTGGGGTGATCGGAGAAATCAACAATCTTGTCATGTTTGCGGTAAATCTCGTTGGATGAATGTAGATGCAGAAGATGTTAATGAGGATGAATATGAGCCACAATCAAGAAGGAAGCCGAGCAAGATTTTGCGATATTTTCCGCTAATTTTAAGGCTTCAAAGGCTATTCATGTCGTCAAAGACAGCCGAGTTTATGACGTGGCATCATGATCAACGAACGAATGATGGATTACTAAGGCATCCTGCAGATTCTTTAGCATGGAAATCATTTAACAATAAGTTTCCAAGCTTTGCAAGTGATCCTCGGAGTGTGAGGCTCGGCCTAGCATCGGACGGATTTAATCCTTTTAAGATCATGAGCACCTCATACAGTACTTGGCCTGTGGTGCTTGTTCCTTATAATTTGCCTCCATGGCTCTGCATGAAACAATCTTCTTTGATTTTATCTATGATTATCCCCGGAGAGAAAGGTCCCAGAAATGATATTGACATATATTTGCAGCCACTTATTGATGAGTTAAAACAATTATGGGCGGGCGTTGAGACGTATGATGTTGTTAGAAAGGAGAAATTTTACTTACGTGCTGCTTTGATGTGGACAATTAATGATTTTCCCGCATATGCGAATTTATCTGGTTGAAGTACCAGAGGACGTTATGCTTGTCCTTGTTGTGCTGCACAAACGTGTTCATAGTGGTTGTATAATGGGAAGAAGTTCTGCTATATGGGGCATCGACCGTGGTTAGATGCAGATCATAGATTTAGATTTCAGAGGGCTTTATTTGACTGCATCAAGAGTTCGAAAAAGCTCTGAAGCGCACCGTTGGATCTGAAATATTGTTCATGTTAAAAGATATTGATTTCAGTTACGGAAAGCTCAATCAACCATCCAACAGGCAAACAAATAGACGACCAAGGGATGAATCTTATGATGAATCTGATTTGGAGGATGACCCTAATGAGGCGGACTTGTGGAAGAAAAGAAGTATTTTTTTGAGTTGCCTTATTGGGAGCATCACATATTACGTCACAATCTTGATGTGATGCATATTGAGAAGAATGTCTACGAGAACATCATCACGACAATTTTGAACGTCGATGGTAAATCCAAAGATAATCTTCGTGTCGACTTGATTTAGTTGACATGGAATTCGACGTGATCTTCATCCCCAAGTACTTCGAATGGAAGATATCGGTTTACTGCTCCAATTTTTTCAATGTCGAAGGAAGAGAAAGAAATGTTCTGCACAGTGTTGAAGGATATAAAGGTCCCAGATGCATATGCATCAAATATATCTCGATGTGTAAGTCTTAAAGATCGAAGACTATATTCATTAAAATCACATGACTATCACATCTTGATGCAAGATCTACTTCCAGTTGCTTTACGGTGTTCTATGTCAAAGAAGGTAACGTCCTGTATAATTGAACTGTCGAATATAATGAAAGCAATTTGTGGCAAAGTTCTGAACGTTGAAGAACTTGAAAAAATACAAAATCAAGCCGCTTTGACATTATACAATTTGGAAAAGATCTTTCCACCTTCCTTCTTCACTATTATGGTGCACCTGGTAATTCATCTCCCTCGTGAAGCAATAATTGGTGGACCGGTGTTCTATCGTTGGATGTATCCCATAGAAAGGTGCTAATTTATTTCAAGCTCTTTCATTCATTCAACTCTATACATATAGTTACAACCTTTGATAATGTAGTATATCGTGTTTAGGTTCCTGAGCAAATTGAAGTCTTATTGCCGTAATAAGCGTTATCCGGAAGGATCAATTGCTGAAGGCTACTTGGCAGAGGAATGTATGACATTCTGTTCTAGATATTTAGAAGATGTTGAAACAAGATTGAATAGACCAAGTAGAAATGCTGGGCTCAATGATCCTAACTTGGCCGAAACTTATTTATTTCAAAGTTATGGAGAACCAATCGGCAAAGTTGAAGTTGCGGAATTAGATGACCGATCTTGGATACAAGCACATAGATATGTTCTTTTTCACCACGATGCAATTCAACCATTATGCAAGTAAGTTCTAGAATATGATACATATGATAAATATTCATCTTCTTGATTTATTTATTTTCTAACCAACTAAACCTGTTTTCAACATAGTGAGTACAAACAAATATTGAGATCTCGTTCACGCTCACGAAGATTACCACATCGAGAGATTAATAAGTTATTCACTGAATCTTTTCATGAATGGTTAAGCCAAACGGTATGCAACGTGTTCTTTTATTATTACTCAAATCATATTTCGATTCAAATCATAAAGTTTTCTCGTAACATTTATAATTATTACTCAAATCATATTTTGATTCAATAGGTTTGGAGTGGGAAGGCCGTTAGTGACGAAGTTAAATGGCTTTCCTAGGGTCCGAATCGATTAGTGAAAAGATACAGTGGCTTCATCATCAATGGATTCAGATTGCATACCAAATATCGGGAGAGATTGAGGTGAACCCAAAATTGCGGACTAGTTGTTAATTCTTCTATTACGAGTTATGCTAGTGCTAGGGACAGTAATCCTGTCGAGGGAAATGTAGATTTTTACGGACTTCTTACGGACATTATTGAATTGGATTACTATGGAAAATGGAAAGTTGTCTTATTTCGAGGTGATTGGGCTGATGTGAATACTACTCGTGGTATTAAAAACGATCAATTCGGGTTTACAATGGTGAATTTCTCTCGATTGATTCACACCGGAGAATAATTAATAGACGAGCCGTACGTATTTTCTTCTCAAGTGAAACAAGTTTTTTACTCGAAAGATCCAATTGATGAGGGTTGGTACGTTGTACTCCGAAATAGCCCTAGAGACTTGTTTGACATTGGCAATGAAAGTAGAGATGATATCATTGAAAGATCAGAAACTTTGTCTTTTCCACAACAAAACTTAAATGAAAATATCCCTAGTACTAGTACGCATTTTCAATGGGTTCATCGGGGTGTGGATGAAGATATTTACGAATTATAATGTAGTAAGAATTTACATTTTTTTTACTTATATGTAATGTGATTATTTTAATCTTGCTCATGTTATATAATTTAACTATTTTATGTGTACTGTTGTTGTTCTAATTTGTTATTAAAATTTACACCGTTTTATGTTTATTGCAGGAAAAATGCGTACAAGAAAGTTACGACATTTAAATATTGTTCAGAATAATCCAAATTCAGAAGAAGGCAATAGTGAACAACAAACAGTTGTTGGATCTTCAAGTGTGCCGGAGACAGTTCACGATACTGCAGAAGTTCAGGGTAATGTTTAGTTTGTTTTACATGCGTGTTCGCTTTTATTATTAATTTATTTTTTATTTTTAATATAATAATATGTCATTTTTTAGTTGAGAGTGCCGACGCCTTGAGAGGTCGAGGTCGTGACGCTACTTACAGATTTGTACGACTTAGCTCCTACCGAAAGCGTGTCAAAGTTCGTAGAAATAATCATGGTCACTGTCGGAATGAAGCTCAAGTTTTAGCCGGCTATTTGGGCATTCTTGCACGAAATTCAAATATGTTGCCCATCAACTACGAATCATGGCATCACATGCCCGATGAAACAAAAATCAAGCTCTCGACAATATTAAGGTAAGAAAACGTGAAATTAATCTATAATGCTTTGGTTTAAGTTTAATTTTTATTTACTTTTTAACCTTGTGTTTTTTTAGGAGAGATTTATTTTAGAGGTCTCTGATGACTATATCAAGAAGACCTTGGGCAAAAAATGGAGAGATAATAAAAGTACTTTAAAAAAATAATATTTTAAGAAAGACATAAGTCTCGAGGAAAAATTGTGCAGTGTCCCGCCGGGAATGGTGGGGTACCAGTGGGAAGATACAGTTAGATTTTGGAATTCAAAAAAAGGAGAGGTATTACGTACTTTCAAACTCTTCTAAATTGTTTGGTTTCTAGTATTTACTATATACATAATAATAATTACTCAATGTAGGACCGTGAGCGTGTTGGAACAAGTAGTAGACAGAAACAAAAATTCATACACACGACAGGGTCGAGAAGTTTTGCTCGCGTAGCTGAGGCCGAGGTATTATAAATTTATTAATTTTATCAATTTACGATGAGTCTCTACTACTAAATAATATTTTTATTACTATATTGTAGGAAGTCTCGTCTGTCAAAAAAGTTGGGCGCCTTGACTTTTTGACATTACGCATAGGAAGAAAGATGGATCCCCAATGACATCCGGCGGAGAAATTATGGTATATTAACTTAATAAAATTTGATTTGTTCTAAATTATGTTGCATTCTTTTTAAATAATGTTATGTTATTTTCTATTTTTTTCATTATATATTTCGTTTCTAACTCTTTCATTTATTTTTAGGAGAGACTAAAGGAAAAGAAGCGAGTCTGGCGATCGCTTCGATCGATAGTTCTGTTAATCATGAGGACATTGATAACAGAATTATTAATGAAGTTTTGGGTCCTGAGAGGTATGGTCGGGTTCGATTTCAAGGATCTGGTGTTACCCCAACCCAATATTTTGGATCCAGCTCCCAGCAATACATGCCTTCCTAAGTCAAGCTCAAGTCAAGTTCGAGGTTAAGAGATCAGCTAGTTCAGATGCAAGCGAGCACAGTTGAGCAAATTGTAGAGGTTCAAAGAAAATATGAAGAACTCCAGCAACAACTTCTAGTCGATGCAACAGAGAGGAAGGCAAATGCAAGCAGCAATGAGGAGGCAAATGGCAAGGCAGCCGAGAGGCGGAGCAGAGCAGAAAGTATGATGAGCTGCAGCTACAGCTTCAACAAATGATGAAGATGTTTCAGCAATCGCAGCAGCCGCCTTCTTAGATATTTATTTGATTGTTCTGACGATATTTTTAACATTTTTACATTGAATATTATTGTAACAATATATTTAGTTATACTTTATTTATTAATGTAAATCATATATCTTTCATTGAATTTAAAGTATTATTTAGGTTTAATGTTATTGGTTGGATTTGTATGTCATATTTGCTGTTATTGGTTGAATTTCTAATGCAGGAGGGTTCGATATTGGTTAAAATGCAACGATTTCAATCTGTAAATTTAGCGGCGTTTTTGTGGAAAGCGCCGCTAAAGGACTCTACTTTTGGCGGCATTTGTGGAGAAAGCGCCGCTAAAAGGTCTGTACTTTTTGCGGCGTTTTTGGTGTAAGCGCCGCTATAGGTCTGTACTTTTAGCGGTGCTTTGCAAACAAACGCCGCTAAAGGTCTGCACTTTTAGAGGCGTTTTTTCGAAAACGCCGCTAAAGGTCTACACCTTTAGTGGCGTTTGAGGGTAAAAACGCCGCTAAAGGTCTACACCTTTAGTGGCGTTTTAGGGTAAAAACGCCGCTAAAGGTCTACACCTTTAGCGGCGTTTTCCTTTCAAACGCCGCTAAAAGTGATGACTTTTAGTGGCGTTTTTTTCATATAAACGCCACAAAAATTTGCGGCGCCGCTTACAGCGGCGTTTTTTACGGTACTTCTAAAAGCGCCGCTAAAAGCCAAAAAAAACGCTGCTAAAAATCTGTTTTGCTGTAGTGAATGTGACAATCCCAGGTGAGGAAATCCCAATTAATGCATCTGAGGAAAGTCAAGACGAGGGTTTTTATACACGCAGTGGAAGGCGTTATACCCCAAATACAAAAGTCGAGCAGGTTAAAGGAAAATCAGTGGCAATTGAGCAAAATAAAGAGAGGTCGGTAAGACCTGAACCAATCAAGTTAATGAATCGGTGATCAAAAAGAAGCAAAGGAATTCTTAAAATTTCTAAAGCACAAATGAATCTGATGTCGTGGAGCAATTTGCACAAACAACCAACTTTCGCATATCGATGCGGCCTTACTCTTAAGCTTAGAAACCCATCGCAGCGCATTGATGAAGGTGCTGAATGAAACTTATGTTGCTAACGATATATCTGTAAACAAGCTGGACCGCTTAGTCAACAATATAAGTGCCGACAACTTCATATTCTTCAATGACGATGAAGTACCGCCAGGAGGCCGAGGATCGACTAAAGCTTTGTATATCACGACTCGCTGTAAAGGGTACACATTACCAGGTGTATTGATTGACAATGGGTCTGCACTAAATGTCCTAACTCTATCTACGCTGAATAGGTTGCCAGTAGATAGTTCCCATATGAAGACATGCCAAAACATAGTAAGAGCATTTGATGGTACGGAAAGGAAGGTAATGGGGAGAATTGAAATACCCCTCTTAATTGGACCGAGCACGTACGAGGTAGATTTCCTAGTCATGGACATTAAGCCTTCGTATAATTGCCTATTGGGGAGGCCATGGATTCACTCAATGGCGCGTCGCGTCATCGTTGCATCAAAAGCTCAAATTTATAACGGAAGGTCGATTAGTGACCATAAATGCGGAAGAAGATATCATTGCATCCGTTACCAGCGACGCGCCATATGTCGGGACAGATGATGCAGTAGTTGGATGTTCTTTTCGGTCTTTAGAATTCGTGAACGTGACATTCATTACCGAAGGAAATGAGATTCTGAGGCCCAGGTTATCTGAGACTACAAGAATGGGACTACGACTAACTGTTGGAAAAGGGGCCCTGCCCGGAAGAGGACTCGGGAGATACCTCCAGTGAATGACCAACGCACCAATGATAAAAATAAATAAGACCGTTTTGGATTAGGATTCAAGACAGACACGAAACAAAGAAAGAAGGAGCTGGAGAAGAAGCAAGAGAGAAGGAGAGCGCGATTGAGCGGGGGAGAAATCAAATGGGAACCCATGATCTTCCCCCATATTTCAAAGACTTTTGTGTCTGGAGGAGTCATTCACTCTGAGAGGGGCACGTCGAGAAAGGAAATCGCGGAAGGAATGATGGAAAATTTGGGCATCAATGCCACATATGAAGAAGGAACTGGAATAGAGAATTTGTCGGGCATTCGCCCTCATGAGCCGGGAAGTGTTCTAAATAATTGGACTGCGGAAGAGATTCCTGTAGTCTTTAGAATTAACACAGAGTAATATTCAAAACACACACTTATTACTCTTGGCCTAGGAGTAATAAGAGTCCATTTTTGTGAAATAGGCCTATGTTTAAAATTGTTATTTCAATGAAATGTATCCTTTTGTCTTATTCCAAATATTCTTTCGTTCTTTCATTCATGATCATACCATACATATCATTGTTCTTAGATTCTCTTATTCTTCGCACCTACAACAGGTCTCCAGATATCAACGATATGAGCGACATTGTTATTAACTCAGAGTCTCCTTTTGAGCGGGATATGCGTCTAGAGGGATCTCAGGACTTTGAGGATGACAGAGACTGTGACTTATCCCCTGATTTGTTAAGGATGGTAGAACAAGAGGAGAAACAGATTCTACCCCACAAAGAGACAGCAGAAGTCGTGAACTTGGGAGATGAACTAGAAAAGAAAGAAGTAAAGATCGGAGCCTGCATTACCACAGAGACAAAACGGGACCTTATTGAGTTACTCCAAGAGTTCAAGGATGTCTTCGCATGGTCATATCAAGACATGCCTGGGCTAAGTACTGACATCGTGGTACACAGGCTCCCCATCAAAGAAGAATGCAAGCCAGTTCAACAAAAGCTTCAAAGGATGCGGCCAGATATTTTGTTAAAAATAAAAGAGGAGGTCAAGAAGCAATTCGATGCTGGTTTCTTACAAGTAGTTAAGTACTCGGAATGGGTAGCCAATATTGTCCCTGTCTCTAAGAAAGATGGAAAAATACGGATGTGTGTAGACTACAGGGATCTGAACAAAGCCAGTCCGAAGGATAATTTTTCGTTGCCCCATATCTACACCTTAGTGGACAATACGGCAGGTTACTCACTTTTCTCCTTCATGGATGGTTTCTCAGGGTACAATCAGATAAAGATGCATCTTGAGGACATGAATAAGACCACATTTGTAACCATATGGGGAACATTTTGCTATAAAGTGATGCCGTTCGGACTGAAAAATGCGGGAGCAACGTATCAAAGGGCCATGGTAACCTTGTTTCATGATATGATGCACAAAAAAATTGAAGTCTATGTCGACGACATGATTGCCAAATCTCGGACAGAAGAGGAGCATGTGCTAGTCTTGAGGAAATTATTTTTGAGGTTGAGGAAATTTCAACTGAAACTCAATCCAGCGAAGTGTACCTTCGGGGACAGGTCAGGAAAACTGCTAGGATTCGTGGTCAGCGAAAAAGGGATTGAGATTGACCCAGATAAAGTCAAATCCATATAAGAGCTACCTCCACCGCGTACTCAAAAAGAAGTTCGAGGATTCCTAGGAAGATTAAATTACATCGCTCGGTTTATTTCACAACTAACCGAGAAATGTGACCCCATATTCCGTCTCCTTAAGAAACATAACCCTGGTGTTTGGAATGAGAATTGTCAGAAGACTTTCGACAAGGTTAAACAATATTTGTCTAATGCCCCAGTATTGACACCACCTAGTCCAGACAAGCCATTGATACTGTACTTGACAGTGTTTGAAAATTCTATGGGACGTGTGCTTGGCCAACACGATGAGTCGGGAAGGAAAGAAAGAGCGATATGCTACCTCAGTAAGAAATTCACTAAGTGTGAAACAAGATACTCGCCAATTGAAAAGTTGTGTTGCGCCCTAATCTGGACAACCCGAAGATTGAGACAATACATGTTGTATCACACAACTTGGCTAATCTCTAAAATGGACCCTCTGAAGTACTTGATGGAGTCGGCTGCTTTGAATGGGAGAATGGCCCGATGGCAAATTCTACTTTCCGAATTCGATATAGTCTACGTTAACCAGAAAGCTGTAAAAAGAAGTGCGATAGCAGATTTTCTAGCCAGTAGAGCCCTAGAAGACTACGAGCCCCTGAACTTTGACTTTCCAAATGAAGATTTAATGTACATAGCGACCACTGAAGAAGACCCTCAAGAAAGTCATCCTTGGAAGCTAAACTTTGACGGGGCATCAAATGCTGTGGGCAACGGGATCGGGGCAGTCTTGGTATCCCCGAACGAAGATTATTATCCCTTTACTAGTAAATTGGATTTTGACTGCACGAACAATATGGCAGAATACGAAGCATGCATCATGGGAATTCGTGCGGCCATAGAGTGTAAAATCAAGGTGTTAGAGGTATATGGAGATTCTGCTCTGGTGATATATCGACTCAAAGGTGAATGGGAGACGAGAGACCCCAAGTTGGTCAATTATCGAAAGCTGATCCTTGAATTAATTAAAGAGTTTAATGATATTGTCTTCTGCTACCTCCCGCGAGAAGAAAATCAGATGGCTGGCGCCCTGGCAACTTTAGCTTCTATGATCAAGGTGAATAGGCAAGAAGATGTGAAACCAATCCAGATGAGCGTTTACGAGGCTCCGGCTCATTGTTACAACCTCGAAGAAGAAGAAGAAAATGATGATCACCCTTGGTACCACGATATCCTGCGATATGTGAAGAATCGTGAGTACCCCGACCAAGCTACTGAGAATGACAAAAGAACGTTGAGAAGACTGGCCAATGACTACGTCTTGGACGGGGAAATCCTATACAAAAGAAGAAAGGATCAAGTACTGTTAAGATGTGTAGGTGCTATTGAGGCTAAGAAAATCTTGGAAGAAGTCCATGAGGGCGTCTGTGGGACACACGCTAATGGCTTTACAATGGCCAGGCAAATTATGAGGTTTGATTATTATTGGTCCACCATGGAAGGAGACTGTATCAACTACGCCAAAAGATGTCATAAATTTCAAATCTATGGAGATAAGATTAATGTGCCTCCTTCACCCCTGCGTGTCATGACTTCACCATGGCCTTTCTTGATGTGGGGCATGGATGTGATCGGGCTAATTTCGCCAAAAGCTTCAAATGGGCATCGGTTCATCTTTATGGTTATTGACTATTTCACCAAATGGGTAGAAGCTGCCTCATATGCCAATGTTACTAAATCGGCAGTTAGCAGGTTCCTAAAGAAGGAAATCATTTGTCGGTATAGAATGCCAGAAAGGATCATATCTGACAATGCATTGAATTTGAACAACAGCACAATAGCAGGTGTCTGCGGTCAGTTCAAGATCAAACACCACAACTCGTCACCATATCGCCCAAAGATGAACGGTGCGGTTGAGGCAGCTAATAAAAACATTAAGAAGATTGTGGGGAAAATGACTGAGACCTATAAGGACTGGTATGAAAAGCTACCATTCGCCCTCTATGCTTATCGAACGTCTGTCAGGACCTCCACTGGGGCAAAACCTTTCTCATTGGTCTATGGAATGGAGGCGGTTTTACCAATCGAGGTTGAGATTCCTTCCCTCAGAGTTTTGTCAGAAGTAAAGTTGGATGAAGCAGAGTGGATCCAGTCACTATATGATCAGTTGAATCTGATTGAAGAAAAGAGGCTAAGGGTTATCCGTCATGGTCAGATCTACCAAAAGTGAATGATGCGAGCTTACAACAAAAAGGTTCGTCCAAGAGAGTTCCACGAAGGAGACCTAGTATTGAAAAATATCCTACCCATACAAAAGGATTTCAGAGGAAAATGGATGCTGAATTGGGAAGGACCTTATGTGGTAAAAAAGGCATTTTTCGAAGGAGCATTGATATTGGTTGAAATGGATGGTAAGACTTTACCCAATCCTGTGAATTCAGATTCGGTTAAGAGATGCTTCGCCTAAAAAAAAAAGAGAGGCCAAGGTGAAAACTCGCAAAGGGCATCTTGAGACCAAAGGGGATTTGAGTTGAAAGCCCGAAAAAGGTGGCTCAAATTTGGATCAAAGTGGGGCACACAGCAGTCTTGCTAGGCTTGAATTAACAATGAAAGAGTATGCTACATCTCGGGGCATCTACAAGGGTACTCTAGATCCCCTAAACACAAATTGGGCAAAAAGGGAGTCCTCAAGAAGTTCGTACGGAGAAGCTCACGCTGCGATACCTGGGGCACCTATTTTCTTTCTATCCATTTTGTATTCCAGCAACATTTGTTGTCTATGATTAATCTATTCCCAAGTTTTGTTTCTGACAAATTTCATTCCTGTCATTGTTGTGATCTTTTTCAAGCATCTTGCATTGAAATAATGATTAATGGATTAAAGTCATTTTTGCAAAAAGAGTTCTGTATATTACTCTGAAAGTCTCTAAATAGTACAGGAACCTGAAACAGGGCTATTATTTAGAATTAACCAAACTTAAAGATTGGGAGCATTTGAGAAGAAAGAGTTCAAATTGGGATTACCTCTATGGGTTTTATGTTCAAAGATCTAAGCTGAACAAGAAGACAGGGTATCGTTTCAGTGAAAGGACCTCGATGAACAAAGAGCAATGACAACTTAATCATTAAAAAGGGATTCATGCTCACAACATGCTGCACTCATGCATTCATAGATTATTCATAGTGCATCTAATTAGGAACGTTTGATTCATTTCGACCATTCTTTGGCATAAGCATAGATACACGGAACTGATTCTACAGGTCACGTCCCTAGAATCGGTAAATTCATAGGCCTTAACCCCCTAACCAGTAAGGTAACAGGCTGATTTACAGATATTGTCTCCCTAAGCAGTAGTGGAGCAAATCAAAGACGAAGAGCCTTAAACCCCTAAGTAGTAGGGTAACAAGCTGAAGATTTACAGATCTTAACCCCCTAAGCAGTAGGGAAACAGATCGAAGACGAAGGGTCTTAAACCCCTAAGTAGTAGGGTAATAGACCAAATTGCAGATCTTATCTCCCTAAGCAGTAGTGGAGCAGATCGAAGATTGACAAACCTTAACCCCCTAAGCAGTAGGGTAACAAGCTGAATTTTAATGATCTTATCATCCTAAGCAGTAGGGAAGCAGATCAAAAGACGGTGAATCTTGCCCTCCTGAGGTTGCAGTGAAGCAGATTCAAACCACCAAGCCTTAACCCCCTAAGTAGTAGGGCAACAGGCTAAAGATCTATAGATCTTAACCCCTAAGCAGTAGGGAAACAGATCGAAGGCGACGGGCTCAACCCCCTAAGCAGTAGGGTGGCAAGCCAAACTTACAGACCTTAAACCCTAAGCAGTAGGGTAACAGGTTGAATTCACAGATCGATGATGACAAGCCTTAAACCCCTAAGCAGTAAGGTAACAGGTTGAAAATCAAATGTCTTCCCCCTGAAGCAGCAGTGGAGTTGACCCAAGCCACAACAGATCTCCTTGAAGTTTCAGCAGAGAAGATGGAAGTCACAAGTCTTATTTCCCCAAAGTTGCAGCTGAGCAGACTGAAGATAGCAAATCTTATTTCTCTAAAGTTGCAATAGAGCGGAATAAAGTGACGAGCCGTAATAGACTGGAATGAAGCTACCTAAAGAAAAGAAGGGCTAAAACAAGTCAAGACACGGTGAGACCGGGCCAAATTGGTCTTTCTTAAGTCTTTGCCCTGTTCTCATTACACGACAACAAGCAAAGAGGGGCAGCTGTACAGCCCAATTTTGGGGCCCGCAACCAAAATAACCCAAACCTAATAGGAGCCCAAAACCCACATGGCCCAAGTACCCAAATCAAAACAAAATTAAAACCCTAGCCTAATCACCACTACTCTCTGCCTGTCCATCCACACTGACGCTGCGCAAAGATCGCCATCGTGCCACCGCCCCAAGTTGCACATGCAAGCATTAATAAAGAAAGGCCGTAAAGCAAAAATAAAAGAATGTAATGGCTATTTAAAAGCCAAGTCGATTAACCATTTGTACAGTCGGCCCTTTTGTGAAATGAAAAACAATGTTTGATTTCCAGTAAAAAAAAAAAACAACAGAGACTTTAGCAACATCGAAGACAGGGGATAGCCCATACCAGAGACCGGAGAATCAAAGACAGTAGAATAAGGTTTATTTTTTCTTTTCTTTTCTTTTTTTCGAATTTATTTACATATTACCCTCATTTCTGTTAAAATAATATACATATTTTAAGCATAATAAAAAGAAATAAAAAATAAAAAAATATACCTTTTTCGGAGCTCTCACGGTGGCCGGTGACAGCGGCGCACGGCAGTCCGACGACCGGACGATGACCGACCCTGTGGCCGGGAATCGCCCCTCTCCCCCCTCTCTCTCTTTTTTTTCTCTCTAGCTGCTGAAATGATTTTTTTTTGAAGGGATCCGCCCTTTTATAGCTCCCCAAAACGACATCGTTTTGGGGGCTGTCTTTTAACCCCAAAACGACGTCGTTTTGATGCGACCCGATCCGTCCGACCCGACCCGCCTCAGGATCCGCGTGTTTTTGTATAATGGTCTAATTGCGCGCGCGGTCCTTTCGCTTTTTATACATTTTGCAATCAGGTTTTTATTTCTTTTAAATTGGCCCTGAAATTTATCACGTTTTGTGATTTGGTCCTCCCTTCAGCGACGTCGTTTTAAGGGTTTGGGTAAATTGCCCTTTTGGCCCTCTGCAGTTATACGCGCGTTCAAATGGGTCCTCTTTTTTATATTTCCTTTTAAATCGGCCCCAAAACTTCGTGTTTCTTCGAATTTGGTCACCTTTTTAGATTTAATTTGATTTTTATATTATTTTACCTTATTTTTTTTATTTTTAACATTATTAATCGTTATATTTACTATTATCACTATATATTAGTGTATATTTTATATACATACACGTATATACATATATATATATTTCATTACTTTAGTTTAATATTTTTATTATTATACTTGCTTTTGTATGTCTATATTTTTATTATTATTATATAGTAGTATGTATTTTCATTATACATGTATGTATATATGTTATATAATATTATTAATAGTTTAATATTATTGTTTTTATTAACGTATTTGTATGTTATATATGTATTCATTTGGTGTATGTACGTTGTACAAGCACATGTGTATTAGTATTGTTACGTATATCTGTTCATCTTAAACATTATGTATATTTCGCCTATTCTAAATAATCTATACACGTATATAATCTTATATCATATATACATTTTCTAATCTATATATATACTATGTGCATACTTTTGATCGCGTCGTGTATTTGTCTTTCATATATATTTGTACGTATATTATGTATATACTTTGATATATTATGTGTATATCTTGTTTCGTATATTATGCATACATTATGTATATGCTTTTAAATATTATTATATATCTGTTTTCAATATATATTTATGTAACGTTTTTATTATTATCATTATCATTATTATTACTAATAGATATATATATATATATATATGCTATGTAATTTTTATTATATTGCGTATACATTCATATATTATTAATAGTTCTTGGTGTTATTGTTTTGTTAATGCATTTGTATGTCGTGTACACATCCTTTTAATATATACATATAATACCCCATATCATGCACATGCATATTACACTATATTATATATATCATTTCCTTATTATGTTTTTATGTATATTATAAATATTATATTATTCATATATTCTATTATGCATTTTTTATATATAACTATTACGTGCATTTATTTCACGTGTGTATCCCGTATATATATTCTTAATATTACATATATTTTTTTTCTATTATTACGTATATATTTTAATACCACATGTATTATCGTTTTATACCATTATTATTTATATTATTATTGATACTATCGTTTCCATTATCAATGTTATTTTATTTTGCCATTTTTTATTTATTTGCTTATTTATTTATTTGTTTGCGTATTCTATTATTTCATTTTCCTCACGTATGAGTTTGTATTTACATATTACTAGCCTTGCTATTATTCCATCTCTTATAATTGCTCATATTATTGTTCTGACACTGTCGCGCCTATTATGTCATTATACGCTTTATGTTTTACTATAAATCACGTTTTTACTCAAAATGTTAATAGTTCTCTCATAAAAGTAAATATCCCGTATTTAGTAATTCGAGACAATCGTGCCCTAACTTACTGGGTTTCGATTTTTCTCATTTAACCTAAATAACGGAATACTCTTTTAAATCGTGGCACGAGTTTTGAAATATTCTCGGAGATACGGGGTGTTGTGCCCTAACTTACCGGGTATGACATTTTGTTACTTCGGGATAAGATTTTTGTTAACAAAGACAATATTCGACATTTGGAAATTCGAGATATCGTGCCCTAACTTACTGGGTTTCGATTTTTCTTTACACTGAATAGTCAAATATCCTTTTAAAAAAGGGTTAAAATACATAAATTTTAAATAAAGGCAAGCTCGTTCTCAAAATTCGAGATGCCGTGTCCTAACTTACTGGACATGGTATTTCATTACTTCGAGACGAGACGGTCTTTAATATTTGAGCATTTTTACAAGGAGGGATCGTATTTCAAAGATTTTTGAGTTTTCAATCTTCGACACTCAGACATTAATTAATCAACTAGGTACCAATTTTTGGGCGTATCGAGGGTGCTAATCCTTCCTCGTGCTTAACCGACTCCCGAACCTGTTTTCTTGATTTGCGTTGACCAAAATCGTTGTTTAAGTAAATCAAACCATTTATTAAGAAACAACCACTTTTACGAGGTGACCCGATCACACCTCATCAAAAAGGATTGGTGGCAACTCCTCTATTCGTTTTCATTTTCAAAATCTAAGTCGATTCCCCTTTTTTCAAAAAAAATGGTTACGACAATGGGTTACAATAAATTTATTGATACACAAGATCAACAGAGACAAAGAAAGAGGAGAGGGGTGGGTGTCGAGGAAGGCCGGTTCACCCACTCTAGGGTTGAGAGCCAAAAAAGTAAATAGACTTTGGATGGATGCTTAACGTATTAAGATTTAGAGAGAAGAGAAGAGTTTTTATTTTTTTTGGCTTTCAAACCTAGGGTGGATGAATTGATCTTCTTCGACACTGCCCCCTCTCCTCCTCATCTGCCTCTTTGATACTATGTATCAACAAAATTATTTTTTACTAAAATATTACAATATTAACAAATTTAAATATCATTTAAATACTCACAACCTATTTTATTTCTCAAAAACATTTTAAACACCAACATTAAACATTTAAAACTTAAATTAAAGCTTTTAAAAGTGTTATTATGAAATTGGAATTCCTAAGTTTGGTAGAGAGATGAAAAAGGAATAGAGGTGGTCCAAAGGTGAGAAAAGAAAGATGGGACATTAGCAACAAAATGTCAAGGCTTGTAAAAGCAATGCCAGCAACCCAACACATAGCAATAATGGACTTTTATATAATTAAATAATTAACCTTCCCAAAACTCCAAATGAATCTCTTTCGTATTTAAAAACTTCCAGCTGAGGGTGCCAAAGATTCCCTTGATTCTTCCCTAAAGGTTAAAATCTACATAATTAACCATGTTTTACATTTCAATCCTCTCTCCCTTAATTTATCTCCCCCACCTCGCTTTTCCTTCCATTCCCACTCTCTTTGCTATTCATTAGAGCAAAAACAAGAGAGAAAGCCAATACGCATACATATAGCAGGATGATGCTCGGAAAACGCTCACGTCAGCCGATCAAGAGGACGACAAGCATGACGGGTATCACCGTCGATGTCTCCGACGCAGAGGATGTCGTCGACCATCACCAAGACCCAATCATATCCCATCCTCCTCCCCCTCAAATCCACCCTTTGCATGAATCCCCCGACGCTAACTCCCGTTACGATCAACGCTTCTTGGTCATGGTGTCGCCCAGAAACCCAGCTTCTTTTACTAGCCATGTCATCGGCAGCAGCACCACTGCCGCTGCTCCTTTTTTGCGAGCTTGTTGGCTTTGTAATCGCTGCTTAGCTCCTGGTCGTGACATATATATGTATAGGTATTTTTCTCCTTTTCATCCAGTTTCATTTATTTTCTTTTAAATTTTATTGAAAATTCAGATCATATATATTAAGATTGAATCTAAAGTTGTATGAACAAGAAAAGATAGAGAAAAAAATATATATTTCTCTTTCTTTCCATCCAAACAACATTTTAACCTCCCTTAGAACTCCGTCTTTGCTTCTTACTTTTCTTTTTTTTTTTTTTTAAATTTATATTAATATATGGTATCTAGAAGTTATATGTAAAATTATAATTATTAACGGAGAATTAAAGCCAATATTTGGGTTGAATTATTAGTCAAATAATTAAAAAGAGAAACATTATTGTAGGGGGGATACAGCGTTTTGTAGTCAAGAGTGCAGAGAAAAACAGATGAAGCAAGATGAAAGAAAAGAAAAGCTAAACATTAATTCTTCAAAGAAAGAAGACCGCCATGCCCATTCCTCTTCAACCACCACCTCCTCCAAGACTTCTAAAGCGAAGCCTGTGGTTGCTGCTTGAACTCTGAAGAAAGTAGATGAATGAGTAATTTCGATAGGAATTAAGCCAAAATCCAAACCCAGCCAGCCTCAAAAGAAGAGTAGAAATCAATGGGCTTTCGTCATATATAATAGTGGGTGCAGTTAAATTATTATAAAGATGTGGATAGTGATGCAAATAGGCAAAGCTTTGAGCTTCTTATATATGGATTCCAATGTTATAACTCGTTCTAATATAGTTTCCTTTTTTTACTACCATCATCACTACTTCCACTATATATTCAACCTATCAATTATTAATGTCACAAACAAATGAATCATTACAATAAAAGAAAATCCCATCTTTAAATTATAATTTTCTTTATCAAAATCTAATGTCAAACATAACTTTATTTTAACGAAGATTATATTTATCATCTTAATTCTATTCATATTGTTGCCATTCTAGTACAATGAACGAAGTTAAAGATTTTCATTGTGAAATTTTTTTTTGGATTATTAGAAAATCTCAAACTTGGGACTTCACCTTTTTTTTTTTTTTTTTTTTTTTTTTTTTTTTAACTATTTTATATCTTTAATTTTCTCATGCATATTTTCTTTGTTTTTTTTTTCATTTTATCATTACCAAATTAAATTAAATTAAAGTAAAGGTGTGAGAGTTGAAAATTAAATACTTTTTAATATTCAATTTTATAATCATTGAATTTATATTATAAAATTATTTGATATATTATTAAAAGTTAAACACTAAATATAATTATTTTTGCTTAATAATAGTATATCGTTATTTTTTAAAAATCATTATTTCATAATTTTAATCTTACTAATAATGTATCATTTATTTTATTTTCAATAGTTTTGGTTAAAAATTAAAACATAATATTTGAATATTTTATTTTTTAATGAAATGAGGAAATAAGTTATTTCAAAAATAAAACTTTAAAAAATACAATCAATTTAATATTTTCTACATTAAGTGATAGGTAACTAGATAGTTACTTATCATATTCAACAACTTTTGTTGAAAATTTTATATGAAGTGAACAATTAATATGGTTATCAAACACATTTAAAAAATTAAATGATTGAAAATTTTCATTTTCAATAGTTTATCAAACACACCTAAGAAGGTGAATAATTAGCCAATAAGAAGTGGATATGTATTTTGAACCTCCGAAATAAGTGATAGACTTTTGTTTGGGCAACTTCCTTTGAACATAGTGTGTACGTGTGTGATGTGAGTATGTCTCTCTTATTGTATATTGTCAAAAAAAGAGAAAAATATAACATTTTACTAAAAAAGGAAAAATATTTATATTTATTTTTAAAGAAATGCTAATTAAATTTCATCATTTAATTCAATTACGGAGCATAAATTTATGTCAATCTATAAAATATAATTTATAAAAAAAAAACCTTTATTAAAGTTTGCATCTGTATGTAGATACTTGCATGTAACTTCGATATTGAAATTTCTTTTAATCCGTATTATAATTTGAGGAAGTGGATGAAAATATCAATCTAACACCCCCACTTGATATAGACGTTATGGTCAAATTTTGAGGAATTACCTTAACTTGCTTTAAACTTAGAATTTGATTTTAGAATTATGTGTTTTGACAGTATTAATTTTGACAAATCATTTCTCGATTTTTAGGAAATACTCATTAAAAATATTTATTTTACTTCAAAAAGACACTTAAGTGAATACTATATTTTAAAGTGGAAACTTATGTGTTAATAAACTTTGAAAATCATGTGTTAATAAACTTTGAAAATCATGTTTTAGTTGTAAAAACTGATAATTTTGTAGTTTTAAGATAAACTATTACTAAATCCAACCAAAATCATATCAAAGCGAAAATAAAGTCTGAAAACAATTATAGTTCCAAAAAGTCCATTTGAACACAAAGTCTTTTTATAGAAAATCTAGTCCTAATTCCCGTACGCCATCCGATCCTAAGTTAGGGTAATAAATACTCATCCAACCCCACACACCTATAAGTGAGCATATGTCACTTTCTAGAATAGTGCAATCAAGCTGCCATAAATAGATAAGTATGGCAATGCCAACATAACAGATATGTGGTCTTAGCCACAAGATAAGGTAGATTATTGAACTGCCAACACTTCATTTGTCTTATCAATATCCCACCCAGCTCAAGCAATAATAATTAGATATTAAATACATACATGTTATACATGCTAACACATCATATTATAAAATCATGCTCTCAAAAATCGTATAAATAGAGGTAGAATATCATATTTCATAACTATAAATCACAAATAACACATTTCGGAGCTTACGGAGTGACTAATCTCAAATCACACTTCTAATATGGTCTTACCTAAATTTTACGAAAATTAGGCCCACACACCCGTGTGGACCACACGACCTAACTAGCCCAGCCCCTATGTTCCACACAGCTTAACACACGCCTATGTGGCCCATACGACCCAAATGACCCAACCTATGTGACCCACACGGCCTGACACACGGTTGTGTGATGCCGATAACGAGCTTTTTGGCATCGTGTCGTTCGTTGTTTTTTGAGGTTTCCATTACACACTTGGTCATTTTTCGATGTAAAACCAACAGTCGTAATTTCAATACCTAAAATCATCGTTTTAAAACAAACTAATTAGAAATAAAAAACAAAATCGAGTCACCAATTCACCTATGAACGATTGAACATTCCCCCCTAACTCCAACAACTAGCCCTTCGGCATACGATTACTTACCCAAATAGTAACAGTAACCCCCAAAACTCTCTTATCTCGCTAGAAGAATTTCGTATGATTCGCAAACTTCTTTAATAGTACACCAAGACCAACAATTAGATCGAATCTCACAAACACACATACTCTTCCAAACCTTTCCCACGAAACGAAAATAACAACATTATCTAAAATTAACAGAAACTACTTACGGATATAAATATCGTACCAAGCGAAGGATCTCTAATTAAAAACATCTAGCAACACAAAAGGCAACAAGAAAATGGAGCAAAGAATGAAAGAAGGAAAGAAATAGTAGAAGGATGGACGACAAGGAAGGAAAATCCAATAGAGAGAAATGACAGAAATGCAGTCCTAAAAAAAAAACATGGAAAATAGAACATGGAAAAAAAGAGGGAATGTGAGAGACATGTGAGGAAATTGGGGAGAAATTTAGGATAATTAATTTTAAAAAAACTACTTATTACCTCCACTAAATCTGATTAGTTATCCTATCAGATTTTCCCTTAAAGTTCAAATTTTATCCAAACTCCACCATATGGGTGGCACCACCAGGAAATAAAAAAAATATTCTCATTTGCATTCGCAGGGATTCAAACACAAGTCCAAAGGGTAAGTTGAAGTCTTACCAACGAGGAATTGAACGAGAATAATAAATAAATAGAAATCATTATAGTGTTGGAGAGAAAGTAATGCAACGCAGTTTATATACAACAATCCTACGTCTACGGAGCCTTACTCAAAGTGTATTGTTATTTGATAGATCCAATCAAAACGGCTCTACTGGCTATAAATAGGACCTCATGATGGTCATTCATCGACTACAAATTGGGCCAAGCAATAAGAAATAGCAGCTTGATAAGTATTATGAAATAGTCAATATGTCTTCTAGAGCAATCAGTAAGTCTTTTGATGCAATCCTCCAAATTCAAAAATAACCAATAGGGATTGAGCAACTATCCTTATCCCATTAAATCAACTCAAGGTTAACCATCATTCATTCGTCCAATGAGGTATTGAAAAAGATTTATTTAACCAAATACCGACTGATATGGCTCATAAGAAACATAATCTTAGTTTATCAAAGTTGTTAAAAAAACTATTTTACTGGAGCAAGAATTTATTCAACAACCTATTTAAACAACTCATAGAACAGAAGAAGGTAACAGTTGGTTCCAAAATACATTTTAACAAGACATGTGACATTCAAAGGTTCCAACAATCTCCCCTTTGGCATTTTGAAAAAAACCAAAACAACAAAAGCATTACAACTCCCCCTGAGAACAAGTAAGGAATAAAGAGAACACAAGAAATATTTATAAAACCAATAACAATATAAATGAAAATCCAAAAGCCTAATAAACTTGTGCATATAAGTAAAGAAAATAACATTTAACAATCGAGTTTGGCATAATGAAACTGAACAAAAGCAGCAAACAAGAAAACAAATATAAATAGTAATAGGAACAACAACAACATAAAAACAACTAAAACCTCTAGCAACAATCGATCATGCATTTGGAAAAAGTTCGATCTCCCCTTTTTATCCAAAATGCTAAATCCTTTCCCCCTATCACCAATTCGACGATTTCAAGTCTCGAATCAAATCAACAAACTGAGCCTTGTAAGTATGTAACCATTAAATCTCAATGTTGATAATATCAATTTAAGTCCTCAACAGAATCAACACTTAGGCTTTTTACACCATATCGACACTTTTTGGAGCACCTAATCCTTTGCCTGTTGGAATAATTGGCGGAAAAAAATGTAACAGGGAAAAAGTCATTTACACAACTCGCTTTAAAAAGCTTGCGCAAAAAATCTTGAATTCTTTGTATCTTCAGTCACTACATTATTCTTCAATCTGATATTAAGTTGTCAAAGAAAAATTTGATAGATTAAAGACGAGAAAGGAAGGAACTCACAAGTAGAAATAGATTCTACATGTTTGACAATCTGATCGAAAATAAATTGCCCGATATCAAATCGAATTTCCTGACCAACTTTGTTAAGAATACATATTAAAGGCTTATTGGTGGAGGACTTGTGAACTGCCAAAGGCCAGTTGTGAATGGCAATTTTGTGCAGCACACAATACTTTGAAGTAAATCAGATAGGTGATAAGATATTAATAGCAAGCTATGCTCGAACAAACCCGCTTGTAATAATATTCAAAATCTTGTTATAGTCATTAGTATAACCATAATGAATACTCGGATTCTCTAAAAATTTATTGATGATATTAGAGTAAAGGTATACATATTTCCCTTGGACTTTAACATGATGGAAATTTGATGAGCCCTCAATATCCATATCACATTGCAAATTGCAGTAAAATTCTTGGATAATTTCCTTCACACATGGCTGAACGCAAGTCACAAATTCAAGAAAGTCTATGTTTTTCAAAAAGGTAAAATAGTGAGTATTTCTCAAAATGATCCACTAAAATATTTCTCACATCGACACACTTTCATTCATACACCTTCTCTTGACGTTTTTCAGCCAAGATATCCACAAAATCGAAAAGGGTTATCTAAACAAGGTCCCCATCATTTTTTAAGCATACATCTATTTTTCTTTTGGAACAATTCATCGAACCAGGAGCCAAGTCTCCTATCTTCCATTTTCTCTTGGCTTTAAGTTGAGCATTTCAGCCAGAGTCTCACTAAAATTCTCTATTTGAAAACTATCCCTACACTTAAAAGAACCAGAATGCCTGTTGGATTCTTCATCTCCCTCACATTTACTCATTGTTCAAAATTCTGTTGGAATTTCAAATGAAACTAATTAATCTTTTTTAATTCAAATCGTGTCTTGATCAGAGTCAGCAAGATTTTCTTTTAATCCTTTAAAGGATTTTGCAACAAGCTCAAGTCCTTTTAGGTAATCGAAAGTCTATTGTAGTTGGAAAAATATCTCATCTATCGTCTCGATCACATTAGTAAAAGAATGTGGTTGTTTGGAAGACTCTTCAAGTTCATGTTTGAGTTAAAGATCTTCAGCAACTTTGGTTGGGGAGTCGAACAAACTCCCTGATTTCTTTTTAGCAGTCTATTTAACCCTTGCCATTAATCAGGTATTAAAAGTTATCTTAAAGCAAAATAACCAAAAATGAATACCCAAAATAAAAGAGAAAAAGAATCCTAAGAATAAAATAGAATGAGCCTTATCTTATATAAAACAGTAGCTAGATAGCTCTTAAATTCCTTTAATGACTCATAAAATCCAAATCTTATCAGCAAAGAGTGGAGTTTAAATCAACAATAAGTTCCTCTAAAAAATAATCCCAAGGGCGAAAAATCAAGAAAGGAAAAAATAAAAATAAAAATTTGATGTTTAGTCATAAATGACACAAGTCGAGAGAATTCCTCAAGCTCTCGAAATGTGCAACACCCAAACTTTTGGTAAAAATATCAAGAAGTCATTTTTCAGTTGGAATGTACTTGAGTTCAACTGTTTTATTCTCCACTAACTCATGGATAAAGTGGTGGTGTAAATCAATGTGTTTTGCATGTAAATGTAATACTAGATTTCTTGATATACTGATGGTGCTTGTACTGTTGCAATATATAGTTAGAACATGAGTTGAAATGTTGTAGTCTTGTAAAATTTGTTTCATCCAAATAAGTTGTGTAAAACAACTACTTGCCACAATATATTCAACCTTAATTGTTAATAGGGAGATGGCATTTTCTTTCTTGTTGTGCTAAGACACTAGATTATTCTTTAGAAAGAAACACCTCTCAGAGGTACTATAACACCCAATCCCCGAAGGTCGATTGAAGTGTTACTCGGACAGAAAACAAACATATGCCTAATTTGATTTTCAGTTCAACTATGATACATATTAACTTAACTAGGAGGAGCCTCCAAAAACTTATTCAAAACACAAGTTTATTTAACAGTATACGTAATAGAATAAAAGTAAATGGATTTAAAATCTTTTTGGTTGAAATTCTTCATTAAAATACAATACTAGTAGTAATGATTACTTATAAACAGTTGGCATATACCAGTAGAAATCATTTCATAAATCAGAACTTAAAAAAATTTAACAAATCCCTTAAAGGGGTAACATTCTCATAAAGCAGTAACTGAATAAGAAAACTATTTATTACAGATTCATTTTCAAAATAGAGTTACACGCCACCCCCAAAACATATGCATGTTACAAAACAGAAACAGAAAAAGCTCACTGTAGAGAATGCTTATTCTGGCTTAGTCCATTCAACAAGCCTGTAATGAAGATCATCTGGAAGGAGGGAAAGAAAAGAGAGTAAGTTCAAAAGAACTTAGTGAGTTCTAACAAGAAAAACTCAACACTTAAATAAGAACCGATACATTGCAAGTTTATAACACAAACTAATATATTAGACTTCATACGCCAAGACATACAAGCGAACACTTTCATCTCACAGGCGAACACTTAACATTTCAGGTGGTTTCCCACATCTTGCGCAGACCATCTTTCATAACATTAGGCATACACTTTTATCCTTTCCTCCACCTATCACTATAACCTTAACAGAACTTATGCTTCTCCATTATTATAGTCTTTTCTCACAAGTACCGTTGTATCACAACCTCTCTTCAGGCAAACTCATACATACTTTCAAAACTTACTAGGGCAGATTCAATATTTTAATTATCAATTCTTAACAAATACACTATGATCTTAATGCGTCAACAAGAATCAAAATATATTTTCTTAACATTTACCCTTTCTTTTTTATTAACTTTTATATATATCATACAACACACATTGTATCGTATTAGTTTATTCCTTTCAATACATAACATATCATATAACACATACATAGACAGATTAACTCACTCTTTCATAACCTTCTTTAGGTTGAACCTCGAATTCCACATATCAAAATAGGTTTTTTGTATCATATCATTTCAAACACCTATGTGTTCCTGTGAGTACAAGACTCTTTTCTATAGTTATCAACTAGCATGTCCTGCCATAGCTAACACTCATAATGTTAGGTTGGTTAGCAACAAGTGTGCCCTACCAAAACGTAACACTAACATACTATACTAGTGGCCGCCAAACTAGTTACCAACAACTATCATGTTGTACTAGTTGCCCATCATATATCCCCATTTGGTTAGCAATTAGCATGCCCTACCAGTGGACACACATATCTGTCATTTTGATTTGAAATTAACATGCCCTACCAGTGGCTCATCTTATCTGGATACCGATTTCATACCCCAAAGAAAGTCGTATATGTTTTATGCCATGACCATGCACACATACACACACAAACAATTACATATAACAAATTCCAAAGTTTCAAGTTCAGGTCCTCACTTGGACTTTATCTATGACAACCATACTTTAAGGCTACACAAGAAAAAATACAACAGAGAGAGAAATCATATAGTATGAATACTGAGATTATCTCAATAAAGTTATTCTATCACTAGTACTGTATGCACAACTCTTTCTTTCTAATCGATCACTTGTTGTTTTTTCTCCAACAAAATCCTCTTAATAGGATTTTAAAATGTATCAGAGAAAAATAAAATAGAATGGAAAAACCCCCCACTACGAAGGTTTTCACCGATATTTATATCTTACAACTTTCTCTCTCAAGAATAACATAACATATAGCTAACGTGTAAAGCTAACTCCATTCTACCATGGCCAACATAATCATTACAGGCTATAATACATACACTTTGGTATATTTCTAACTAAATCCCAGTTAAAACACAACTAAAACTAAACAGAATTCACACGTACACAAACAGATAACATTTAGATTCACAATCCTACAATATTTTACTCTCATACATAAACAAAAGGTCTTAACACACAGTCTTTCCAAAAGAAACACTGATTGGCGAGTTCTTCACTATGACCACGCCAGACCATAAAAATTATAACTTAGACTTTGCCCAAACAACATATCTTAACAAACTTACTTTAAAATCATACAGTCCACCACCCATGGCGCATAACTAATACAAATACCACACTGGCGTATAAAACATAAACCAGTGTTACCTTAACATAAATCTTAACTTAACTTTAGCTCATATAATTCATTAATAAAACTACATTGGATGGGGTATTACAAGACTTTTACAATCATATACACTTTTAGCCTAATTCACATCACTATATCCTACAAATGCCATGCTAGGATTTTTGGCGAACCATAAACCATAATCAACCATACCTTTCACACATTTAATAATATGTTTTGTTTCTTTAAGATGCGACTCCTTTGGGTAAACTTATTGAGCTTACATGCTTTCAAATATAGAATACTCCAAATAATAATACAATACATTGTGCTATCAACCGAAACTCCTACCTTTTCCATTTTGAGTTTATCACTAAAACTTATTAGAGTTCTAGCATTTTTGGCTTGGCCAAGATTGAACTTCTTAACCATGTTTGAAGCATACTTTTCTTGACTAATAAAAATGCCTCCAAGTCGTTTGACTTCTAACCCAAGAAAGTATGTGAATTCCTTGACCATAATCATTTCAAACTCCAATTTCATGAGTCAAACAAATTCATCTTTGGCTCTTTTAGAGGTTAACCCAAAATAATATTGTCAACATAAATTTGAACGTAAGTAATACTATGTTCGCCTTTCCTTACAAATAGTGTCTTATCAGTACTACCCCGAACATACCCCTGTTGTAATAGATATATAGACAAGCATTTGTACTATGCTCTCGGAGCTTGTTTAAGTTTGTAAAATACTTTAGACAACTTGAAAACATTATCTAGATAGCATGGATCGATGAACCCTTTTGATTTTTCGACATAGACTTCTTCATTAAGCTATTCATTTAGGAATACATTTTTTATGTCCATTTGAAATATTTTTATATCAAGATAAAAACTAACAACCACTAAAATCTGAATAGATTCTAACCTTGTTATTGGAGTAAATTTTTCGTCAAAATCCATCCCTCGACATATGTATACCCTTGAGCCATTAAGTGAGCCTTATTCCTTGTAATGTTTCAATGCTTGTCACTTTTATTATTAAAAATTCATTCAATGTCTATTACGTTTCATCCTTGTGGACGAGAAACAAGTTTCCAAACCTCATTTTGAACGATTATTGTAAATTTTCTTGCATTGCTTCCAACCTATGCTCATTTCTTAAGGCATCATCCACTATTTTTGGTTTAAAGGTTGAAACATAACATTCAATGTTGATTATATCTCTAAATTTTATTTGTTCCCTCTTGTTCTCTTTTCATCAATAATTTTTCCAGTGACATTCTCCAAAGGATGATTCTTGAAAAATTTGGTTGGAGGGTTAATCTTGCATTCTTTCTTGACTTCTTGCTTATTAGAAAAGATTGTCTCTGTTCTACCTATTGTTGGACCGGTTGTTGGATTCTCTACTAAATCATCTTCTGCTTGATCTTTTTTAGAGACAAGTGAATCATCAATAATCACATTTATTGATTCCAAAACAGTATTAGTTTGAGTATTGTATACTCTATAAGCATGACTATTAATTAAGTATCCCACAAAGATGCTGTAACAGACCGTTTTCAGTGAAATTGAAATAGTAGTTTTGGGACCACAAGTTTGACAAGTAAATTATTATTTTATTTTTATTTAGTGACTACGAGATTTTGCTAAGGTTGTATTAAAATTTCATTAAGAAATTTTGATGTTTGCATGATTAGTTAAGTAAAAAAAGACTAAATTGTAAAAAGTGTAAAAGTGGAGTTTTATAAGTTAAAAGGGTCAAATGGCCATGAAAACTTAACCTAAAGGACTTGAATGGTAAATATACCAATTAAGGTGATAGTGGATGTTTATGGACGTGGTTTTGATGAAATTATTAAAGTTTTTAAAGGTTAAACTGGTAATTCAGTAAATTAAGCTTAAACTAAATAAAACAAAATTGTTTTATATTCCCCATTCAATACCCTAAACTAATTTTAGCCATTAAAGGAGGAAGAGAATTTGGAAAATCTTATTCCTTCTAGCATGGTATGCATTCAAGCTCCGTTTTTAATGATTTTTATGTTTTTGATTTTGTTGTAGCTTAATCTAGCTAGCGTGGGGATCAATTTGTAAAATTGTTAAAGGTTGACGGTTATGTCATGAATGTTCTTGAATGGTTTTTGATGTTAAGTGGTAAAGTATGAATCTTTTTTGGGAAATAAACAAGTTTGTAAAGTGATTTTTTTATGAAATTTACATTTAATAGTATCAAAACTACTATTTAGTCGGTCCTCAGACTGAACGTAGCATGTATGGAGTCTAGAAATACATGTCATTATATAACCTATGATAGTGTGATAAATCCTAACTCAAATTGAACTACGTTTTCATATGGATAAAATGTCATCCAACCAAGCCAATTCTGATGAAGTTGAAAGTAATGCACAAGCCTTTGTTCACAAAGCAGCTTCTAGTGGCAGTAGGCCCGCGTCTGAGGGTTGAGGAGGAGAGGATAAAGAAGCCTTCCTCTAGATGATGTTCTAATGGTTTACAGAGTTCGTAACAACAAACCTAATGGCTTAATGACCTCTACCCCATCCATACCTCAACCTGTCCCCATAATTACTTAAGGTTTGGAACAAACACGTACAAGCAAGCCTCTAGTTGATAAAATTTGGAAGTATGGGGCTGAAGAGTTTCGTGGTACAGCCAAAAACGATCTAGAGAAAGCTGAGTTCTGGTTAGAAAACACAATGAGGGTTTTTGATGAATTATTTTATACACTGGTTGAATTCCTGGAATGTGTTGTATTGTTATTAAAAGACTCAACATATTAGTGGTGGAATACATTGATTGCAATAGTACCGAGGGATTGTGTAAGTTGGAAATTCTTTTAGACAGAGTTTCAGAAGAAATATGTTAGCCAGTGATTTCTCGACAAGAAATGTAAAGAATTTTTGGAATTGAAATAGGGTTGTATATCAGTGGCTAAGTACGAAAGAGAATTTGTATAACTCAGAAATATGCTTAGGAATGCATACCATCCAAATTTATCATGTGCACACATTTTGAAGACGGTCCAAATGAAGATATTAAGTTGCTTGTCAAGATTTTTGAGCTAAAAGAATTCGTAGTTCTGGTTTATAAAGCACACAAGGCCGAGGAGCTTAGCAAAGTTAAAAGAAAAGTAGATTCTGATGCTCGTGATATGGGAAAATGACCTATGGGAAAATCATTCTCATCTTTATCAAATAAAACAAATGAATTTCACAGTTGTTCATCAGCTTTATGAGGTTATTCTGGGAGAGATAAAGGAAAGAAGCATTTGAGCTCAAAACCTCAAGCTATATCTGTAACGAGTGTGGGTAGTGTTAGGAACAACAAAGCCTGAATGTCAACAATGTAGTAGGCAACACTTTGGTGAATACAAATTGAAAGATGGGTTGTGTTTTAAATGTGGTTATATTATCATTTTCTTAGAGACTTCCTTAAGAGATTAGATAAAGAAAAGGCTCAGAATACTCGTTCGTGTAATACGACTGCGAGAGGGAGACCACCCCGAAACACTGGCAATGCGAGTAACAGTCAAAGTGGAATAAAAGATTCTGCTGTTAGATCTAAGGCACAGGCACCAACTAGGGCTTATACGATTTGTGCTCGAGAGGAAGCTTTAGAACTTGATGTGATCACTGGTATATTTTCTATCTTTGATACTAATGTTCATGCTTTGATTGACCTGGGGTCAACGCACTCATATGTATGCATAACTTTAGTGCCAAATAAGAAAATACAATTTGATACTACAAAATTTGTGGTTAAAGTAACGAACCCTTTAGATCAGTATGTGTTAATTATAAAGTCTGTAAAAATTGTCTTTTAATGGTTCGGGGTTTTAACTTTTTGCCTAATTTGATGTTGTTGCCATTTGATGAGTTTGACGTGATTTTGTGAATGGACTGGTTAACTCTACATGATGCTGTTGTCAACTATAGACGAAAGCATATAGTGTTAAAATGTTAAAACAATGAAAGAATTTGATTAGCCTATAAGAGGGATTAAAATGATTAGATTTCAAATTACGAGCTTAAGGATTAAATTGTAAAAATTTAAGATATTAGGGTCAAAATGGTAATTTTGTATAAATATGAAATGTGGATTAAATCGAATACTAGAAGTATTAAATTGATTGAAATTGTCTACTGAGATCAAGATAAACTATGTACGGATCTAGATCGAGGCAAAGCAAAAGCTTCGGATTAGCTCGATTTAACTTCTATGCCCCTAGTCGTCGAGGTAAGTTCGTATGAACGATTATCGAATTAATGATGTTTAATTTGAATGTTTACTATGTTATTTTTAATGTAAATGGATTACTATATAATCGTATCAATGCTATGATGATTTGGCAGATATTAAGTCTAGGTTGAACTTTAGGAATTCGTAGGATACAAATGACATGTCATTAGGGATTTCATGTTTCTAGTGCTAGTCTTGATTGTCCTACCGATGTATGAGGTCCTGCATTTTTTGAGAATACTCCATAGCTCGTGTGAGCAGCATCATGTGGCTTACATTTTGGCTGACAAATCATGTGAGCAATCTCATTTCACAGCTCGTGTGAGTAATGATGTAAATGAAAGGTTATGGTTATTTGTAAATGCACACTTTGTTTAAGCTTTCCCCAGTATCCAATGAAATTCTAGATGGTTCAACGGGTAAGAAAAGGGAATGAAATGGTAAGTATTCAAATGGAATTAAGTATAATTTTATGAAAAGAATGCATGAAGTAGATGATGAATTTCATATGGAAATTGACTCATCTTATGGTTAATACATTTGAATTATGTACAAGTGAGCTAACTTGTGTATTTTTTGGTGATGTATAGGATTATATCAAGCTTATGGTTTTGGTTGACATTATACTTATGCTTTATATTATGCAAATGCATTGGTAAGTTGTGTTTAGTTTATACGAGCTTACTAAGCATTAAGTGCTTACGTAGTTTCTTTTCTATGTTTTATAGATTGTAGGAAGCTTTATTTGATTGGAAGCTCGTCGGAGATCTATCACATTATCCAGAAGTTAATTCGGTAGTTTTTATACATTTTGGTCAAGGTTTATAATGACATGTACATGATGGTTTATAATGGTGTTTTTGATGAATATGTAAAATGGTAACTTGGTATGTTTGTGTTTGGAGGTTGTGGATTGTTGATGGACTTATAATGCTTGCTTAGGTAAGTCATTTTGGTCACTTATAAGTGCATGTATATAAGGTTCCTTTGGAAAGTTTGTAATGGCTTGACAATGATCTTTCATGGTATATTTTGGATGTTTTGGGAATGGCTAATTGAGGTATGTTTTAATACCTAAATGGTCTAAAATTGTATGCATGGAATTAAGCTTAAAAAATGTCTAAGTAGGTGATGTTTGATTGTTGTTTGTGGTGCCTTTGAATGGCATATTAGTTAGTTAAATTAGGGTTTTGATGTGGCAAATATATATATCTAGATGATACTTTGGTGCTTTGAAAATGTGTATGTTTGGTCTAAATATTTATGCATGGAATGGTTTTGGAAATGGTTTGATTTTAGGTAATTTTGGGTCCACACGGCTTGAGACACGGGCTTGTAACTCAACTGTCTGAGGCACACGGCCTGGTGACATGGCCATATGCCATCTGATGATTTACTTAGGTTTCAAGTCAATGAGTTACACAGCCAAACACACGGCTTGTTACATGGCTGTGTGGGGTAACTCAAAGAGTTCACAGTCTAGCACATGGCCAAGAACACGCCCGTGTGACCCAAAATAGAGAGTTACACGGTCTAGCACACGTTCAAGCACACATCTGTGTGACCCAAAATGAAAGTCTCTCACACGGCCTAGACACACGTTCATGTCTCTTGCCTATGTGATTCAATATCGAAAAAGACTTTAGCACGGCCTGCCACAAGGTCGTATGGCTCACACAACCTGACACACGACCGTGTGGCATCGACAGCCATGAATTTTTGCTACACACCTGGTATAGATTTGACATAGAAGCAACAAAAAAGAGTCCAGAAACTAACTACAATAAACCAATGACCAAGTAAACAATTATTCTCCAAAAAAAACACTCGAATTAATGCACAAAACTGAGTTATTTTGAAAAGCTTCGACGCAAAAACCCTAAACTCAAAAATCAACACATACCTTCACACGATACAAAAAGTTGACAGACCTAACACGTTGGGGGATTGTTATCCTTAAGATCTTCGCCTAAAAGAAGACCAATCGAACACTTAAATAGATAATTCAAGCAAATTAAGCAGAAAACCAATTTTAACCTAAATGAACGAGAGCGAACGTTACAGAAATTCAACCACAAAACTTATGCAATTAACCTTTTAATCGAAAAACAATGAACTACGCAAATTTCCTAACAAACAAAAACAAAAATTTAACGGAAAGAAATCAAAGAAGAAGTAATGGAGAGGAACAACAGGAAGCAAAAGCAACAGAAGAAAGAAAGAAAAACCGTAAAAGGAAAAACATAAAGAAGGAAACAATTTAAAATATTTAAAATAACTAATTTTTTTAGTAGTAGTAAAAATAAATATGTTCTCTCTTCGCTTACTCAAAGACTCGAATACAAGACCAAAAAGTACACTGAAGCTTAACCATTGATCCACCAGGCTCATTCTTGACACAAGTTAACGTAGAAATAAACTTAAGTCAAAAGTTCATGGATAAGGGTTAAGTCAAAACAAATAGTAAAACTTTTAAAAATGGAGGCTTGAACCTTCGATCTCAATCACATAATCAAGGCCCTAAGCCACTAAAACAAATACATATCTATTGATAGAACTAACAAACAAACGTTCAAGTTTTGGGGTGTTACAGTAACCAACTACTCCCAAAAAACTGCAAATTACAGATACATTTTTGGGCGCATTCCATTCAAGCACTGATTTTATCTTGGCAAAGTGAAATTTAATACCATCAGTAGAGACAACATGTCCCAGAAAATGTACCTCTCTAAGCCAAGCTCATATTTATTGAAATTAGCATAAAATTATTTATCACGTAGAGTTCTCAGCGAGGTCAAATTTAATTCCATTCCTCTTGACCAATCTCACTCTTAGTGTAAACTATTATGTCACAGATTAAAAAACACAACAAACTGATCTAAATATGATTGAAACACCTTGTTCATCTCCATAAATATAACAGGCGCATTTTTCAATCCAAAAGGCATTACCAAAAATTCATAGTGACCATACCTCGATCGAAAAGCTATCTTAGGTACATCATCACCCTTAATCCTTACTCAGTAATATCCAAACCTCAAATCAATTTTGAAGAAAACATTAGCCCTATTTAACTGATCAAATAAATCTTCAATCCTTGGCAAATGATACTTATTCTTTAATGTGGCTTTATTCAATTAGTAGTAATCTATACATAGGCGCATAGTTCTATCTTTCTTCTTTACAAACAGAATTGGTGCATCCTACGATGACACACTTGGTCTAATAAAACCCTTATTCAAAAGATCTTTTAAATGCTCTTTTAACTCATTAAGCTCTAATGGTGCCATCTTATATGGAGTATAAGAAATAGGTGTTGTTCCAGAATCCAGTTCAATAAAAAACTTCACCACTCTCTTATGAGGCATTCTAGGAAGTTCCCTAGGAAATGCATCTGCAAATTCTCTTATTACATGAAATTGGCTAACCTCATTTCTTGATTTAGATGAATCCATGACATAAGCCAAATAAGTATCTGCATCCTGAATAATCATTTTTCTGGTGAACACTGCATTAATTATCTTGTTTGCCAATCCAGTCTGTAAACCAGGCATCATCGCTTCTTTACCCTCAGAATTTCTTAGACGTACACTTCTAGTTCGACAATCAACCATAGCATTGTATCCTGTCAACCAATCTAACCCAAAAATTGCATCAAACTCATGAAAACTTAACAACAACAAATCTACCAGAAATGTATGCTCACCGAAAACTAAAAGACAATTTATTATCAATTTATTCACCATAGGACTCTGACTCAAGGGATTTGTTACTAGTACATTTGTTTTAGAGTATACTACCTCAATATTAAAACCTTTTATAACCTTAGAACAGATATATCAAAGCATAAATATTGTTTCTAAAAAAATAAAATTTATCAATTATTACTTCAGGTAGATCAACATCCCTCTTAGCTTTCATCACATAAGCTCTTGCTAATACTCCAAAACTTGGCTTACAAAGATTTCTTTTCTGTCCTCCAAATACCAAACTAGATTTAGCTGTCATTCTCAATCTACTCTCATGTTGAATCTTTTGAGGACTTCCAATCGATTGTTCAATGCTTACTTCAATCTTAGATGGACAATTTTTAACTATATGATATTTGGACTAATATCCAAAACATGCCCCTAAACGTTTCCTACATTTACCACCATGATTCACATTCACTTTTCATCATTCTAGAACCACCAAAACTAGCCATAGAAGTAGATGGTCTACTGAATCATTCACGTTTGAAACTTGTAAACTGTGAACCTTTTCTAGAAGCTAAAAAAGTTTGATCTCTAGGTTTCTTATGGGCCTTTGCTGTCATTACTGCAATAGTTTTATATTCAGCTACTGCAACCAATACACAAATCTCATCCTTTAGTTCCCATTCAAATTTATCACACATTTCTTTTTTCAGTCTAAAACATGCTCTTTACTTAGCGAGTAAGTCTGAGAAATTCCCTATCATATTCCATAATTATCATTCTTCCTTGCCTCAAATACAAGAAATCCTTCTTCATTTATTCAACATACATTTGATTAACATATCTTCCTTGCTAGAAAGAAGGCATAGCCAATCATTTTCTTAAGAGTCACACTAACCAAGGCTTCCCACCATTGGTAAGCTCTTCTTCTTCTAAAAACGTTATAACACATCGAAGACTATCCTTAGAAGTATATTTTAGTTCTTTTATTACCCCACACAAATGAAATAACCACTGCTTAGCCATAGTGAGATCATCACATTTGTCTTCAAGGAACTCTTTGGCATCTCTTTTTTGGATTTCTCTTATAGGGTCAACCTTAGGTGAAGCCACAATAGGTACTGAAGGAGCAAGGTGTGCTGGATGAACCATCTCAGACTGTGTTTGCTGTGGCTATTATGGTTGAGGCTCTTGATTTTTTCCCATAAACTAATCAAATAATTATGTCATCATAGTGAAAAACACATTCCTGAATGCATTCCCTGCATTTCCTATATTATTAGTACTAGTAGCTTGTTCTTGTGTAAGCATATGACTTTCCATTTCCTCACTCGTGGCTTCTTTAGAACCATCAAACATTTTCTTATCTTACTATAAAAGAAAATTGAACTTAGTTTTAATTATCCGAGTATGTCGTGTCACTACTTAAAAATTATTATCTTAAACTGTTTCTAGCGTAAACTTTATAAAACCATAGTTTTAATTATGGCTAATATAGTAAAAAAAAGTAAAGTACCAACCAATTCGCGTATAAGATGTAATATTATAATACACTTTAAAACCCTTAAAACTTTATTGTAACTTCATTAGAAACGTAGTTTATCAAACATAAGTTTTAAATGCAATTTTTTTCTAAAAAATAAACATCTTAACATCACCTCATCATGTCATGCATAGTACAAAATAATAGAAGTCTCACAACAGTAGAGGTACTCTAGTATAGTCTAACAAAATTTCCTTTTCTTCAATAGCAAGCGTGAGAAAAAAAGGTAACTAAGTAAGTTCAAAAGAACTTATTAATTTTTAGCAGAAAACATATCAATAGTTACTAATACTTTAAGCAGATCTTTTCAAAGATTCAAAAACAATCACACAAATTAGCCAGATGACGAGTACCATACACAGACAGTCTATACATCGGTTTACTTTTTCTTTGGCATATACAATACGCCCATATGACCATATAAACAAACATTCTTCATGTTAGCCACATGCCCAAATCCTTACCATACAAACAAACCTTCTTAATGTCAGCCACATGCCCAAATCCTTTGTCAAATTCATATCATAAATTCCATTCATATTCCTTTGGTTTGTATCATTTATCGTGATTTTCCAATCTGGTTTGCAACATACTTTTGCCCTACTAGAAGCTACACAACCATTTTCATATATTGCGATATGTCAGTTCAATGTACATTTCATCAAAGAAAACGCTATGAATATACTTCCTTAACATCATTTCCATGATTCAGAAATAGAAGGTAGTGGCTTAAGTATGAAAAATGGTTCATACTCTTTAACACAAACCTTACAGATGCCAGCTAACAACTCTAAACAACCATATTTCATTTACACAAATTTCACTTTTGTAGAGTATAAATACTTACCTTATATGAAAAATAAAGCAAGAATACTACATATATGGAAGTAAGATAGAACTTACCAAAAAAAATAGCAAAGTCTATAAAGCAAGACCTTTGCCTTTGTCAATCGGCCCTTCAATAGCGCCTTAAGCTAAAATATGGATAATTACACTTATCAGATCATTACTCTATTGAATCCAAACATGCATGTAAGAAACACTAACACAGAAACTAGAATCAGGAAGTTTCCTTCCTTACATATAATTCTAACACTTATGCATGCAGAGCTAAAAATACGTAAATAACTATGAAAATAATCTAGGTTTCATTAGTATTTACCAAAGAGTTAAAACATACGTGAAAGTTTGCTAAATACAGTGAACCTAACCTCGGTAAGGTTTTTGGACTTAAGCTTTGATAGAGAATGCAAATAAAATCAAGAAGAAGATAAATGCAAAGAAAACACAAAAATTTATTGGTGAATATACTGGTATCCTTATATACCTAAGCACGAAGATAAGGTTTAGTGGAAGGATCAAATTATTCCACTAACACTCTTGATTTTCGTGATTAAGTGCACTTATCATAATTTAAGTCTTATCAACTACAGTATCTTAGTTCCACTCTAACCAGTCCTCACTGGACTAATTAAATAGTCTTATAAAAATAATAAACAAATCTATGAAACTACAAATTTGGCAACTTTGCCAAAACATCTGAGGTGGAGTATACTCAATAGAAGAATCTGCCAAACCACAAATCTTGCCAAAACATAGATTTCGCCAATTGGCATATACACAGAATCCCATACTTAGCCACAACTAATACTTTACTTACTCAAAATTACAATTACTACAAAAAAAACAATAACCATAAATAGAGACTTCACTGGGCAGGCTATTACACATTATACTTTACTTAATACATTTCTATTAATCCATTTATTTAATTACCTATTTAGCTTAATTCATTCAATTACTTATATACATGTTACATTCACAACTACCATTTGCAAAAGTATTTTTTTATTATATACATGTATATGATAATTCACATACTAACTTAGCATTCATATGATTAAATCCAAATGCCAAACATGTAATTCAACATCATCAAATCTACCTAAATATCAACATGACTTAACTAGGTACATGCCATTTAACTAACAAAAAAGGGGTACACAAACATTGTTGAGTTTGGGGTTCTGTCTGGATGCTGAAGTTGATGCTCGAGATCTCGCCTTAAACCTAACCTGCACATGGAAAATAAACTATACACTGAGCAGTAAAACTCAGTGGTATTTCTATAATTCAAGAAGTAAAATGCAAAATATATCAATTAACACATTTAAACTAATATGTCATCTAACCAAATATCAACACCATACCATAGAGAACTATTTATGTCATATATTTCAGTCTTTACATATTCAACCAATCGGTATGAGAATACATCGTATTAACATATTAATTCTAGTAGTGAATCAATTGTTTCATCCCATTTTCATATCGATTTCCCCGGACTTATAAATCTAATTCACATAATCATTTTCAGAAGTAATTCAATTCATATAACATTATCAATTTTCCATTTTAAATCCTTACTAACTTGACTCGGACTTGGATGGATATGCGAATCCAACCAACAAGCAAATTTGGCTCCCATTACCTCATTAAGAAATATAAAGTAAATATATTGCGCCCAGCACTCATTGGTATGATTGAAGTGAAAATTGTGCCTAGCACTCATTGACACGTGGTCGAAGTAACTCGTACTCAATCTATCCTATGGCATGTTAACTATATCTAACTTTGCCCGAATAGTTAATAGGGTAACAATTCATCCCATTCATAATATAACTCAACTTTGCATTTCATATTCCAAATTCATCAACTAATTCATCAATATGCATATAGTATAACATGAGTCATCACAATTCAAAGCCAATTTCATAATTCCAACAGCAATCGTAGAACTTTCTGCACCAACTTTACCTTAGAGAAGTATTCGCCAAGAAAAAAGGCCTTGTTCGAGATATCATAGAGATGGCCATGGAATTCAAATATTTTTTCTTCCTCATTCATCTTCAAATTCTCAAACCTGGTTGTCAAAATTTGTAGTTTTGATATCCTTACGGCAACATTTCTCTTATGTTGATTTTGAAGAATTGTCCAGGCTTCCTTGGTAGTTTCACACATAGATATAACCTTGGATTGTTTCATATCCACACCACTGAAAATAACATTTAATGCCTTGGAATTTCCAGACGTTATTCTTTCTTCAGTAGTTTATTGTGCCTTTCCTTTTGGTTGTCTAGTTCCATCAGCTCTAGTGGCAGTCAATCGAGTCCAACCTTCATCAATGACCTCCCAAGCAATAACATCAATTGACATAATAAACGCTTTCATATGGGCTTTCCAATAGGTATAATTTGATGAACCTACCAGAAGTGGAGCACGTGACATTAAACTTCCTTCTTTCATAGGTTCCATATCTGCAAACACTTCACCAAATCATCTTCAAACACCTTATGAAGTATTAATTTGATACCAAATGAAAAAGAAATTAATAAAAAAAATGGAATAGTCCATCATTCTAAAGGGCTGCAATGAGGAATTGAACAAGAATAATAAATAAATAGAAAGCAATATAGTGTTAGGGAGAAATGCAAAACCAAACTTTGTTAACGTAGTTTGGATACAATTATCATACATCTTTGGAGCCTTGCTTAGAGTGTACTGTTATCTGATAAATCCAATTAAAAAATCTATACTGCTAAAGCTCAAACACCCCATTACAACTAGGATGTATGCAACCACAATAGAGTACTGAATTACACTCTATCACACTCCCAATATGACTCTCCACTTAACACATGAATATTTAAAACACCAACACACCACAAATATAGTTCAACATAGATAATAAATAAAAAGGCTGGAAAACAAAATAATACTTCTATCAGAATGATCTAATCTATCAACACGTAAGTCTCACCTCATCATGGTAATACACTAGTTATAAATAAGAGCAATCAACAAGGAATACTAGCTTGATAAGTCTTTGGAATAGTAGATAAGTCTTTGGAATAGTAGATAAGTCTTCTGAGCGGTCCTCCAAATTAAAAAAAAATAGCCAATAGGGATTGAGTAACTATCCTTATACCATTACACTAGCTCAAGGTCAACCACCATTCATTTGTCTAAGAAGTATAGAAACAAAGCTTTATTTAAGGAAATAACCAACTAATATGGCACACACGAAACATAATCCAATTTTGTCAAAAATGCCAAAAAATAAAAACAATTGTTTGATTGGAGCACTACTTTATTCAAAAATTTTTTCAAACAACTCATAAAATAGAAGAAGGTAACATCAGATTCTAAAATATGTTTGAACAAGACACGTGACAGTCAAAAGTTACAATAGTGTTAACAAGTAGCTTAATCATTTTTCAAAAAAAAAAAAGTAGCTTAACCACAACTTCTTTTTGCTACAATAATGAAATTTTAATTTAGTAATTTATTTATTTGGTGATAAATTAATAAATAATTTTATCTTTACAGTTTAAATTTGTTGTTAACATAATAAAATAATAAATTTATTTCATAAAAAATTAGCAAAATGATAAAATCAAGTTAAAATGGTTTCAATTGAGTTAAACATTTTCCATCATGTTAAAAGAGTTTTAAAACAAGTTAGTATTACTCCAGGCCAAAAAGTATTGATACATTTTGGCTAAGAATCGATAGTTTTCAAAATATCGATACCCATTCTAAAATCGATACCGAATTGACATTTTGTTTTCAATCAATTACAAAAAGTATTGATACATTTTATTAGGTATCGGTAAATTGTCTTTGGTCCAAAACTAACTTTAACAATAATTGAATTAGGCATTAAATGCTATTGTATCGATACCTTCTATTGCAGGTGAATTTAATGATATGATATTTTCATCCCCAACAACTTTATTCATGTTTCCAACAACTACAACGGTTGGAAATGGATTAGAGGATACAAATATCATCTTTCAAAGGTCCTATAACAACAAGAGAGATCATTAAACCTAAAGATCAATCAATACAACCTTAGTGCCTAATTTTTTCATACTTTGCTCATACACATTTGTGAGTCGTCATTATTATTCTTTAGTTCAAGTATATTCTTGTTTATTTGTGCTTAATTGGCAAACATTCTGATCTAGTAAGGATTACTTCTTAGTTTACTATTTTTATTTACTCTTTAAGAGGGTTTGAGTCTTAAGGTTTGGTTAGAAACCTTAAGGGTGTTGAAATCTTAAGATTTTGGGTAAAAATCTTAAGGGAGATTGTAAGGTTAAACCTTATCCTCAAAGGTTATCAAATTAATGAATTTGGAAAAATCCTTAATTGTGGAAAGCTAATGTAGCAGAGTAAGCAATTGGGGCCGAACCTTTATAAATTAAAGTGTTCATTATCTTTATCCTTTTCTTAGCAATCACAAATTTTTAAAAGGCCAATTCACCTTCCTCTTGGTGATTTCGAGTTAAATTATCGAGCTAACAATGCCCATTAAAGGGATAGATGCTAGTTACGAGTTTTAAAGCTACTTCATACTCAAGACGAAGATCAAACCCTCGACTACTGGTTAAGATAAGAGAAACTTTTATCATCTTACTTAATTTTCGTAATTATTTCTAAATATATGTGCAAGTAGATATTTAAAATAAAACTGATGGCACATACTACAACAAAGACTGATATAAACAATATAAATGGAATAAAAAGAAATAAGAAAAGCAAAATTTAGGGGGTAAATAACAAATGACAAGATGGGCTATAAAATGGTCAAATCCCTGTCCCTGTCGCAATGTTCCAACTCCAAGGGCACTGCAAAAGGCAAAAGCCCATAACACTTTTGTCAATATCCAATAATTCTAAACTATTTAGTATATGCATAATCAAACCTTTCATTAACTTCCTGTCGTCATAGCTTACATTGTTTATTCTAGAACATCAACCAACGTTTCTCACACTTAAATTTATTTCTTGTTTTTCGAAATTTAAATGGATAGCTTATATTTACAAGCCAATGATATCATTCCAATCAACCACCATCACCTCTTTCATTTTTAATCACCTATCATTATATTAATAATTACATCATACAAAACCCAAATCACACACTCAACTATAAGTTTTATATATTTTAATTTTTTAGACATCAAAATATAAGCAAATATCGTTTTTTAATATCTTTGTCCATCATTCTGTTCACATATTGGGCAACAACCAGTTATTTTGGTAATTACCTACAATATTAAATGGCCATTATAATTTCGTCCTTTTGCTTAATTGGATGTTATCACGTACTTTAGCAGATTCAATGAATAGCTAGTTTACACTATATATATATATATAACAATTATATGCAAGCTAACATTAGCTAGCATCTCAAGAATATGATGGTATCCAAGACTTCACATATTTAAACTCCACGTATCCCCCTATTATGTAGGACTTTTATCCATAGAGCTAAAGCAACGTTAATATTTAACAAATTATATAGGTGATGATTATTTGATTTTATATATGATTAAGAAAATGTCTCAAAAGGATATTTATTTGTTTGATATATTCATATGGTCGGTGTTTGATTACTATACTAAAATAATATCTATAAGTTAACATTTTGATAAAAAAAATAAGTATTAATTGAAGGTTTAATATCTTGAGATGAAGTTTACCTTTATTCAAATTTGTTAATTAATTTTGTTTTATATTTTTATGTAAGTTTGTTTTGTTTTATTTTATGGTTAAAGGTGTTCACTGCCCCAAGTGTGGCCTGGATTTGAGTCGTGTTTGTTGTTCAGGTTTTAACTATTATTACATAACTGCAATTATTAATTCACTTCTTATGTTAAATCGCATGTATTTGATGATCATGAAAAATGTTAAGAGAAATTCAAGGGTACTATATCTAGTAAGATTATCACAAATAAGGACTCAACAATAGAAAGAGGTTTTTCATCAAGAACAAAAATCTTTAAATTGAGATGCTTCTAACAAATTTAACTTTTACTAAAAAAATAAAAAACTATGAATACGACACTTCAAGAGAAACAACGGAAAGAACCAATTATTGATTGTTGTTTCTTTTGTGGTGCGACAGATCATAAAAAGAATAGTGTACCAATTATAATGCTTAACATGAAAAGAGAGGTATGCTTTTTATTTTTATTTGTTCTGAGATTAATTTAACTTTAGTACTAAACAACCTAGCATCTATAAAATTATACTTATTAATTTTTATAATTTTTTTATAATTTAAAAAATAAAATATATTTGGAATGAATTTAGATAAATGGCTGTCTAAATTCAAATGAACATAGATAACTATTTGTCTAGGTATATTCTTGACATGAATTTTTAATATAATTTTTTTTATTTTCTATTTTTATTTGTATAACATTTATAATGGTTTACAAAGTTTTAATAATTTTTAAAATTAAAAACTTAAGTTCAAAATAAACTTGAACAAATTGATGTCCAAGTTCATTCTAGACTTGAAATTTTAAAATATATGTTTTAATATTTTTGAAATTTTTTATATTTTCGATGTGAACCGCCACATCAGCATCATGATGATTCGCTCAATAATCGTTAACAGTTATGTCAGCAAACTGACAATCAATGATGGTAATCATTAATCAAGGGATTTAATTGATAGAAAATCTAGCGTTCAAAGACTCAATTGAATGCAATTTTTTTTTCACGAGCTTGATGGTTTTTTATGGAAATTTTTAGTGGATTCCTAAACCTTTAGCCTTTATTTGAGAGAGGAAATATTAAATTGTTTACCAGAGAATTGCATTCATTTATTGAAGAAAATAGAATATTGTAAGAACCAATAAAAGTATTGTATGGGGACAATTTAGTAAAAATATGTTTTTAAGTGATATAATTTTCTTTTTTTTAAGTAGTATTATATTTTGTCAATTAAATAATAAAATATTAGTAAAAAGATTTCTTCAGTATTTTTTAATTTTGAGTTTGGACAAATTAGTTTTTCTATAATAAAAAAAAAGCAATTTAATATCTATCAATTTTAGAAAATGAGCTATTAAGGACAATTTATAAGGAAGTTATTGTTTTCCATCCATTTTACATAATATTGATTGGTATAATAATAAATTTGGCCCTTAACCTTTATATATTTTTATTAATTTAGTCCTGATTCTAACAAATTAAATTAATTTAGCTCTCAATATTTATACATTTTATTAAATTGATCCTAATTTTAAAGAAAAAACATATGAAAATAAAATAAAAATTATTTTTTAAAAAAATTAAAAAAATCAAAAAAATATAAAAAAAATTTCTCTATGGGTTTATCCTTCAAGGCTTCAACTTTTATTAACTTTTTGATTTTTATTTTTAATAATTTGCATCTTGTTATTATATATGTTGCAATTCTTCAATGACTTAGTGATAATTTGTGGGTTAATACATTATTCAAAATTGATGATTTGTATCGATTAGGTATCTTTTTTTTTTTAGAGTTAATTCATACTTAAATTTGAAAACCCAACTTAATTTTTAAATATCTGATTAATACAGTTAAATTTTTTAACCTCAACATATTAATTATGCCACGTCAATTAAGGGGCCAATCAAGTTGTGCCACGTGTATTAAAAAATTTAATTTAAATTCTTTTTATTAATTAAAAAAATAAAGAACTTTAATTAATTAATTAGTTAACCTTTTCAGTTTTAATCTTTCTTCCTTCGTCCTTCTTCTCCTAGCTTCATCACCATCACCACCGCCAAACTCAGTTCAGGCCGCCGCCACCTCTGCTCAAGCTCCGAACTAGCACCGTTCACACGCCCCCCACCATCATCATTTTCCAACTGAAGCTCCATTAACACCAAATCTCACCAAATGGTAAAATAGCAAGGACATAGGCAAACCCATGCATCGATACAAATTTCAAATAAAGCAGTAAAAAATTAAAAAAAGAATCCAGCTCAAATCATCTACGGAAACATGCAAAACACAAATTAAGAACATAACAAGTACGAATATTTTGACTCTGCTGATTAAGACAAAGAATCCCCAAAAGGATCCAAATACCCATTAGCAAAAAGGAAAATTGTACTCTGAGATAAAATAAAATAAAATTTGTGTGATATAACCAAAAACAATAAAAAGATAAGCTTACCAAGTGGGAAGATAAGGTAAAAATTTGGATCTGAGAAGATAGAAAGATCAAAAGGGATGATGGGTTCTATTATTGTTCAATAACTAACAAATAGACAAACATCACAAGAGAAGAGAGAGTACAGAAGAGGGGTCTTTGTTTTTAACAATGATGATTTTAAGATGAAGAGAGCGATAACAATAGCAAAAAAAAAAAAAAAACAAGAGAAGACACTAAAATGTAAATGTTAAAAAATAAGATGAGAAAGTAACAGAGAGAGAGAAAGAGAAGACTTCAATTCCTAAGGGGCGATGTATGGGTTTTATAAATATTAAAATGCTTCAGTTGGCAAATGATGATGGTGGAGGCGTGTGAACGGCGCTGGGTCAGAGCTTGAGCGTAGGCGATGACTGCTTGAATGGAGTTCGGCGATGGTGATGGTGATGAAGCTAGGAGAAGAAGGGAGAAAGATAAAAAGAAATAAAATTGAAAAAGGTAATTAATTAAACTTATTTATTTTTAATTAATAAAAATAATTTTAAATTAAATATTTTTAATACTCATGACATAATATGATTGATCCTTTAATACATTTTTATATATTTTCTGAAGTTTAAATTATTTTTATATATTCTTTTTAATTTTTTTTAGATTTAAAAAAATTATTTTCTTTTTCATATGTTTTTTTAGAATCAGATTAATTTGACAAAATATGTAAATATTAAAAATTAAATTTATTATTATACCAATCAATATTATGTAAAATAGATGCGTAGCATAATTATTAATTGTCTTTAATCACTTATTTTTAAAATTGATAGAGATTAAATTATTATTATTTTCTTAAAATATCAAAATTTTTAAACTCAAAATTAAGAGGGACTAAAAAGGCAATATATTCTGATAAGCTTTAAAATAAGTTTTGATTATATATGCTCGTTTCTTATATAATATTTAAAACTACACATTGACCTTCCTCAATCCATAAATAAATAAGAGAATAATCATTTGAACTCACGTCCTCTTACATTAAAAATAATACTCATACATATTGAATTAAAATTTAATCAACAACTTGAAATAATATTATAAACCAAAGGCTCACCTAATGTCGAATCAAATACAGAAATATCTGTTTTTCTAACCTCAAAACTTTTTTATTTTGTAATACTGTTATAAAATCCATTTGTAATAATTTTTGTATACATTTTATTTGGTAAAAAATGGTTTGTAATAGTTATCCAGAAGGGCCCTCCTTTTATGATTTTTCTTTTACATTATTAACATAATGGTGAGATTTCAGACTTTTTTTTTTTAGATTATAGAAATTTCATTTTTAGTGTTATAATTTAATTTAATATTCAATGATTATAATATCGTTTATTTATCTAATATTTTATTCTCATTAAATTACTGAAATGTTATTAAAATTCTCTCCAAAATTTAAATCTATTAAATACCAATTTTTTTCACATGATTAAATATATATATATATATATATATTTATAAAAATAAAAAGTAAAATATCACACCTCAAAGTTAGAACCCACTATCTGCAAAATTATGTGAACCAAGTTAAAATGACAGATATATTAACATCATGTTCCAATTGTAATTTAAAGATGAGTTTATGGTTTACTGTAATGATTGATAGGTTGAATATATAGTGATGATGGTAGTAGTAGCAGTATAAAAAGGAAACTATGGAAGAAGGAGTTATAACATTGGAATCCATATATAAGTGCTGATATAATCTGAAGCTCAGAGCTTTGGCTATTTGCATCACCATCCACGTCTTTATAATAATTTAACTGCACCCACTATTATATACGACGAAAGCCCATTGATTTCCAGGCTGGGTTTGGATTTTGGCTTAATTCCTATGGAAATTACTCATCGATTTACTTTCTTCAAAGTTCAAGCAGCAACCACAGGCTTCGCTTTAGAAGTCTTGGAGGAGGTGGTGGTTGAAGAGGAATGGACATGGCGGTCTTCTTTCTTTGAAGAATTAATGTTTAGCTTTTCTTTTCTTTCATCTTGCTTCATCTGTTTTTCTCTGCACTCTTGACTACAAAACGATGTGTCCCCTCTGCAATAAACCTTATTTCGTAAATAATTCAACCCAAATTTATTTTAAGGTATTGGCTTTAATCTGAAAACCAAGAAGCAAAGACTGAGTTCTAAGAGAGGTTAAACCGTTGTTTGGATGGAAAGAAAGAGAAATATATATTTTTTCCCTTTCTTTTCTTGTTCATAGAGCTTTAGTTTCAATCTTAATATGAAAAAGATTATTTGAAAAGGAAGGGAAAAAATACCTATACATATATATGTCACGACCAGGAGCTAAGCGGCGATTACAAAGCCAACAAGCTCGCAAAAAAGAAGCAGTGTCTGTGGTGCTACTGTCGACGATACGGTTAGTGAAAGAAGCTGGGTTTCTGGGCGACACCATGGCCAAGAAACGGTGATCGTAACGGGAGTTACCGTCGGGGGATTCATGCATAGGATGGATTTGAGGGGGAGGAAGATGAGATATGATTGGGTCTTGGTGGTGGTGGTCGACAACATCCTCCGCGTCGGAGACATCGACGGTGATACCCGTCATGCTTGTCGTCCTCTTGATCGGCTGACGTGAGCGTTTTCCGAGCATCATCCTGCTTTCTTTCTCTAGTGAATTGTAAAGATAGAGAAAGGGAGTGGAAATGGAAAGAAAGGTGAGGTGAGGTGGGAGAGCAGATAAATAAATAAATATTGATAAATAATGTGAAATTAAGAAGGGAAAAAATATATATTAGTTTAGTAAGGGAATGGAGACATTGCCAGTTGTGAAACTTCTAGAACTGTAGTCTCATTCTTAAAGAAAATCAGTGGCCACTGGGGGACTGGGCCTAGTGATAGCCTCTCGGTCAACTCTGAAATTTCTTCAAGGACTTTGGTTTAAGTTAGAAATTGTTACTTAAATTTGATATTTTTTTTTAGTTTGGTATCTAAATTTTTTAGTCTAATTTGATACTAAATTTGACACTTTTTATTAATTTAGTATCTAATTTTTTTTAGCCCAATTTGATATATTAACTTAGCCTTTTTTTTTTCCTAATTTAGTACCTAAGTGTTTTTTTAAGGTTTAATTTGATACTTAAATTTATTATATTTTATACAAATTATGCAAAATTTTAAGGGTGTTAAAGTTTTTTGGATAAAACTTCTAGTAAGGGAATTACCAAAAAGCCATTTTCTTTGTAAAGCAAGTTATATGATTATTTGGGTATTTTTATCTTTTTATATTTTTATAAATTAATAAAAAAATTGTCTATAATAGGACTTAAATTTAGGGGTGTGCAAATTTTGAGTAAAACCCAAATTAATTAGGTTAACCGACCAATTACGGTTAATCGGTCAGTTAACCGAATTAATTTGGTCGGGGTCGGTTAATAATTTTTTAAAAGTTTAGTTAACGGTTAATTCGGTTCAAAATCGATTAATTAATCAAATTAATCAAAATTTTATAATTTTTATATACATTTTACATATATTAAATTCGGTTATTTTGGTTAATACGGTTAATTTTTTTATATGTTTTACACTTGTTTTAACTAGAAAAATAAAAAAACATATAAATTTCGACTAATTCGGTTAATCGACCAAATTAACTGAAAAAGTCCAATTCAGTTAATTTTTTTAAAAAAATTTCGATTCGGTTAAGGGTTTAAAAGGGTCAGTTAATTCAGTTAATGATAGTTCGGGTCGGTTAACTAATTGAACACCCCTACTTAAACTAAAGATACCGTTTATATAAAACTTTTTCATTTACCATTTGAACTAAAGCAATTTTTAGTTTTTAAATGAAATTGTAATAAATATATATTGTGTTCTAAATACCTGATTTCCACACGCATATGCAGGTAATAAGATTTCTAATAATATATAATTGAAAAGTATAAAAAATGAATTTATCAAATTTAAAAATGTCATAAAATAAAGAACAAAGAAAGTAAAAGAAAAGAGAACAAAAAAAATAAATATGTATTTCATTCATCAATAGAATATTACAGTGTTTCTCTAAAGTATATATTTATAAATATAAGAAGTATAAATGATATAAAATTCTACTCTAATGGACATTAGAGTCTTAAAGTACACCAAACTTCTTGTCCTAATAGGCATCTACTGTATAATAATAAAATATTTATAATTCTCTGTTAGATGTCAATCGATAGATAATGTGTCTCGTTAAAATAAAAATTGTGGAAAAAAAATTCTTAGTGAAGAAAAAAGAGTACATATATTTATAATATGTATAACATGCTATAACATTAAAAACCTCACCAAAAAATCTAGTGGAAGAAAAATCTCGATTAAGGGAAAAAAGTACAACACGTACTTGTATCAATCTTGAGTACATATATTTCAATCTCGAATACTAGCTTTTCAAATGATCACTTGAATGAGTTTGCTAAGTATTTGTATTATTCTTCTTTTGAAAATCACGATGAAATTAGTTTTTGAAAAAATATATTTTGATCTCTTCAGGAGTTCCTATAATAATCATAGAAATTTTTTATTTTATCCTACTATAAAAATACATATGTTCAAATCAACTCAATTCATATGTATTGAACAATTTTTCAAAAATTTCTATATGCTTTTGGCATTTTAAATCCTCTTAGGATTTTTGTAACACCCCATACCCGGCCTAGACGTTATGGTTAGGTCATGAAGGTTACATTGTACTTGCAAAAGCAACAAATGTTTAATTTTGAAGAAAACCAATTTTCCGTGAAGAGAAAAAAATCAATTTGAATATCCCTTTGAAAATCATAGCAATTTTCGAAACCGCGGCTTAAATAATTTTACTAAAATCAAATCCAATTTACTTAAGTGTTTGCGTGATAACACACTTTAAAGAATCCATTAATCATGTAACGGGAAACCTTATAGCATATCAATTCTAAAGTCGTGGTTCATTTTTAGTTATTTTACGATAAGTGTCATTAAAGGTTGAGAACATTTGCGGAATAAATACCAAAATAATCCTAACGATTCTAAACAAAACTTAAAATGTCCGTCAGCCTATAAAACCCAAAAGAAAAGTCCAAAATGTCTATATTAAACAAAAAGAAAGTCCATAATACTTAAACCAAAAATATGAAATCCGAGCTTTAGTGTCACCGTCCAATCCTAAGTCGGAGGATCACCTGAAACAAACAGACAAAGGCGTGAGCTTTAAGTCCAATGTGTGATTTGGCCGGTAATCTCAGTACAATTATACATAAGTAGCAAAACGTCTCATAGCATATCTCTTAATATTTCATATCATATCATATTTCATACAGATTATATCCTATCATATCATATCATAACGTATCATATAATATCAAATCATAGCTTATCATATCATATCAAATCATATCCTACCCCCATTCGCTACACACCATTTCCGACCAGCCAACCACACCGTATAGGACTACTGTAACACCCTTAACCCGTATCCGTCGCCGGACTGGGTTGTGAAGCATTACCGATCAAAGGCAAAATTCCAAATACTAATATATATATTCACTCAAGTCAAACTCATTTATAATTAAAAATACAATCAATTCACATTTCACAACCAATTTCAATTTACAACTAACAATACCTATAATGTATTTATATGCACAGCTTAAACAATCATCAACATGGTTGAACATATTTCTAATATCACTTATGTAACTATACATGTAGCTACCGAATCATGTTCATATCCTCATAACTTAACAAGCCATAATACACGTCTTAAAGTACTTACCTATACGACTTAGGTCATGTGCAAATTAAACATGCATGCTTTTCACTTTGATACATATTAAAGCATTCATATGGTAATAAACATGCTTTTCTAAATACTCAATTTAAAGTGAGTAATCATTAAAGATCATACATACTTTTTAATCATTAGATTATATGCATTTGGTCTTAATAAATTTAAATATTTTATGCACACACCATTACACTTGTTACATATACTAGTTAATACATCTAAAATTACTTGTTCAATAACAAAATATTAGTCAATATTCGTACTTTTAAAATTATTGATTACTTATTAACATTCTTGACCTAACTCATACAGTAATTCCATAGTAACCAAATTTACACATACAATCATTTTATATAATCTAGTAAACAAACATATATGTTTTCAATACATTATACCATAGCGAAACCTGTTAATATTGCACATATAAAATTTATGTAGCTTACCTAAAATAATGATCACATTTAACACAAAGTACATACCAAACAATCGGCCAAATTTATCTATGACGCATATACAATTTTTATCAACAATCAAGCTCAATGAACATTTAACCAAGAGCATACAAAACCGAATTTAGACATAACAAACAAACCATTTTCAAAGCACGCGGTACCTAACACAACCATTACACATACATGGCACGTAACTATAAAACCAAAGTGGACATAAACCGAACTTAACATAACCAAATTTAACAATAAAAGTTTAGCCATTTTCGCATGGCCTTTATACAAAACTAAAGTTCATCGATTTGAAACATACTCTAGCCTATACATGCCATAATTCGAGTTCGATTATTTAAATACCGAAGTTGTAGATAGTGTGATAGACTTTGCTGACGATCCCCGAGCTTGTAACTTGAATCCAAAATCTATAAAATAAAAACACACATAAAAACACAGAGTAAACTTTTGAAGCTTAGTAAGTCATAAGCAAATAAACAACTCCATAACATTATCATCCGAATTAAACCAAGACAGCTTATAATATTATAACACATTTAAATCCAAACATATAAAGTTCATAATATATATACATTCATTCTTAAATATCACTTTGGCCGAATGCTCATGTAACTAAATTATCATTTTACCATTTTACTTTCACAACCAAATAATCATCACAAACTTAGTTTACATACCATAAACACATAAGCTCATGTGTTACAATATAGTTTCATATACACATACTAATCATATAACTGAATATATCTCATCATATATACACAAATATAAGGACTATTCATAACATACTTACTACTCATTCACAAAGCCAAATATACATATCACATACACATATTTGCTTTATTTACATTTTACAAGATTTGTAACAAATAGCCAAAGTGTTTACTTACCTTACCTCAAATAGGTAACAAGTTAATTCATACCTAGCATATAGCTCGCTTTACACATTTGAACTCAATTTACCTTTGCCTGATGAACCATTCGGAATTGGGTAGGACACTCGAATAATCACACACATATCGTACAGTGCCAACATCCCAGACGTGGTCTTACATGTAATCACATATCGATACCACTGTCCCAGATAGGGTCTTACTCGCACACATATATCGGAATCACATATTGATGCCATGGTCTTACTTGCACACATAAATCAGAATCCTATGTCATGACATATGTATCCTAACTATTCCTAAGGTTCATACGGGGATTTCGGACGTCGTAACTCGATCGAAATGAATTCAGAAATGTAGTATTCTAGCCTTTTCATATTTGTCCATAACAAATATAAATTCATACATTTCATAACAGCATGTATATCTAACATTTAACTATAATTAAACATGTCTATTTACTTATAAACTTACCTCGGACGATGTAAAATGGAACGGGACAACTATTCGATGACTTTCGTTTTCCCCCGATCTAAATCCGATTTCTTTGGTTCTTGATCTAAACATATTCAAATTAAGCTCATTCAAACATATTTTCATTCAATTTAGTCCAAAAACACATAAATGGAAAAATTATCATTTTACCCCTGACATTTATAATTTTTACAATTTAGTCCCTATTGCACAAAACACAAAATACACTAAATTTCTCCATACCCAAGCTAGGCCGAATATTACCCATATCCATACAAGCCCATATAATTTATTTATTTCACATTTTAGTCTCTCAAATTATTATTTTTGCAATTTAGTCCTAATTACTCAAAATCATCAAAAACTCCAATTCAAAATATGTTAATGTAAAACATATCTTTCATATTTCATCATCAAACAACAAAAATCACAAGCTCTCAACAATGGCATAACTCAAAATATTCACCAAAATAAAAAAATTCAAGCATGGGTTTTGTAGTACTCAAAGCAACAATCTCAAAAACATAAAAATTATAAAAAACCTAACAAAAAATGAAACTTGATTGAGCTTGAAAGGATGTCAGAACCTAGTTCTTTTCTTTTTTATTTCTTATTTGTTGTTTCGGTGGTGAACAAATGAATATAACATGTATTTTAACTTATGCTTTATTATGATATATATTAACATTTTGATTAATTACTATTATGTCCTTTATAATTAAATAAAAATCATTATATTCCTTACCCATTACCGTCCACATACATTAATAATGGCATAATTACCACTTTAAGGCTTCAATTTAGAAAGCCACTAACAATTCAACCCTTTTTAGAAATAACCCCTAAATTTTCATTTTACGCGATTAAGTCCTTTTATTTAATCGGACACTCAAACAATAAGATTAAATCACGAAAATTTCACAGATATAAATTCACACAAAATAAACGTAATAAATAATTTTTAAATATTTTTCTGACTCGGATTCGTGGTCCCGAAACCATCGTTCCAATTAGGGTCTAAATCGAGTTGTTACAACTACAAGAGTCCATCTAACCAATCACACCAAAATGTGGCGATGTGTCACTCTTATATATATACAACTGAGTTTCCAAACTAAAATTTGCGATCTAGCCGCCATAATTGCAGTATAATCTGCCATATAACACTTCCTCCATCATACCATAACCCACCCCAAATCACAAGCATATTATATTCATATATCATCCATACATATATCATGAATCATAGGGCATACAGACTCGCGTACTTTCATACAAATCATAGCATAACATATGGTTAAATTGTAACATATCCTACTTAGCATACTTCCTAAACTTACCCATGTATTTTTACATATTAGAACTTATGCTTTTCTGGCCCTATACGATGCCTACATACCCAAATTTTGAGCCTCTTACATGGCCCTAAATCGAGCCCAAAATTTGACCAAAAAGGCCCACACTGTCGTGTACCCTACATGGCTTACCACATGGCTGTGTGCCCTACACGACCTATCATAAGACCGTGTGGCGACACACAGTTATTCATATGACCAGTACACATGACTATGTGACATCGGGTAGTTTCAAAAAATAGCCTAGTTTCACAATTTAATCGAGTTTCAATTGAATTTTTGGGTTGATTTCGCACACTAGATTGCTGAAACGATGAAACCCACAATTAACGCACTCCGAACCCTACATAAAACGTTATAATGAACTAAGTACAACTCAATTAAATCCAAAAATCTTATTCCAAAATGCCTTTTTCCATAAAGAACAGTCCCAAAGTCAAATTCAAATCCTTACCCTTCACAAATAGCGAACAAATACAATGATTACATCGCCGGAGGGTCTTGATTCACACTACATTCACCTAATAAGAAGCCAATAAATGTTCATCAATCAACTTACGAGAATAGTGCCAACAATTTCATCTTTACATGACGAACAAAATAGAACCCAAAATCACAGCCAAAATAACTGAAAACTTACACTATCCTTGATTATATTCGAATACGGAGGATCACCAAAATCATGCAAGAACAAGAGAAGCAAAGAATATCCAATGGCAAAAGAAAAAGAAATCTCAAGAGAATGAAAAGAAAGTAAAGAAGGAAGAACCAAAGAAAAAAAATAGTAGAGAAGAAAGAGGGAAGAAGAAACAAACATGAACGGGAAAGGAAGCAATGGAAAATTATTTGGGTTGAGGAAAAATAGGGATTTGGGGGAAAACACAAAATAAAATAATTGAAGTTTTATCCAAAAGATCTTTTTGTAAAATTCCAATAGAATTCAACTTCCCACAAAACAAAAGTAGAAGCCAAAATAATTCCAATGCACCCGACATAAGGTTCGAACTCAATACCAAAAGATAAGCTAAAGCCTTAAGACTAAATCAGCAAATTCATTCTTATCATAACCTAACAAAGAAATTTATTTAAGCCCTAATGCTCAAGCTTAACATAAAGCTAGAATTGATAAGAAAATTTAAAACAAGAGAATTGAGCATAAGACCTTAAGCATACTTCCAAGGCTCTTAACCAACACACCAAATCAAATTATTCAACATGTTTACACAAATTAAATGTAATAACCCGATTTAGGGCTTAGTCGGAACAGTGGTCTCAGGACCACAAATTTGAAGATATAAAATTTATTTTTATTATTTTTATGAGGTTATGCTACTATTATATTAGTGCATGAAAAATTTGGTGAGTTAATTTTAATGTTTTCAAGCCCGATTGCGATAAAGGACTAAATCGCATAAAAGGCAAAAGTTGCATTTTAGTACCTAAATGTGTTAAATAGCTAGAGAATCAAAATTTGGAGTATTTAAAGGGAAATTAAACCTTTTTTAGAGTGCTTGGCCGGCCATGGGAGACAAATTGGTCAAAGAGTCCAAGTTTGGTTGGGTTTGGTGGCTAATTTGACTAAAATAGGAATAAAATAAGAAAAAGATGATATCACCTTTTCATCTTCTTCTTTATCACTGAAAATATCAGCCAAAATAGAGGTTTGAAAGCTAAAAAATCTGTAGCAACTTAAAGCACTCATAAGTAAGTGATTTTAATGAGTTTTCTTCAAGATTTTTATATTTTTGAGAAGCATGAGCTTTCAAATGAGGGTGATATCTTACAAAATGGTCAAGAGTTTAGGATTTTTCCATGGATGTATTTGTGTTATATGTTGAGTTTTTATGGAAGAATATGAGTCCTAGTTGTGTTATAAACAACTTTTGTAAAAGGTGTTAGCATGAAAACACTTAAAAGGACTATTTTGCATAAGTTGCAAGATAGGTGGTTAGTGTGTGAAATAGTGAGAATTTTGGATTTCCATAGTAGTAAAAAGAGTTTATCTAGGCTTGAAATATGAGGAAATTTGATAAAAAATCAATTTTCAGGTATAGGGGTAAAATGGTCATTTTGCCAAGGCCTAAGGGCAAAATGGTCATTTTACCAAAGTTGTGAATTTATGAATGCCTAATTGTGTTTAGTGACTAAATGGATGTATATTGTTATTGTAGATCAAGATTTGCCAAAACCGAGCCTAGACCGGGGAAAAGTCAAGCAATCCGAATAAGCCGGCTAGTCAAGTACTTTTTGTAAACCGAGGTAAGTTGTATGTAAATGATACTACTACACTATTAATACTTGTATTCATATTGTCATTGAATTGATATTGTACGAGTTGTTAAGTTATAAATTGAGAATGCCTTGTAATATTGAGATAGTAGAAATATCCCGTTGAAACCTCAAGATATGAACTGGATATTTGTGGTAAGACATTGGGTGATTTGTGCGCCAGTGTAAGACATGTCTGAGACATGCTTCGGCCACATTATGAGAGCCAGTGTAAGACCATGTCTGGGACATGGCATCGGCACAGAGATGAGCGCTAGAGAAGACATGTCTGGGACATGCATTGGCCTCGATAGAGATAGCCAGTGTAAGACGTGTCTGGACACGCATCGGCTAGGAGTTGTGCTAGTGTAAGACATGTCTGGGACATGCTTCAGCACGCATATATGAGAGCCAGTGTAAGACCATGTCTGGGACATGGCATCGGCAATATATCCCATGTTGAAGGTTCATGGAATATCCATTAGTATTCCAACAGTTCAACGGTGAAAGTTATAGTTCAATTTTGATAAAGAAAGGATGATCATGTTGTGAGTGTTACAGGTACCTATATGATAAGCATGAGTAACGAGCTTAATTTACAAAATGAGACTCGATTAGATGATAATGAGTAAGTTAAGTTATGTTTACCTTTGAGCTATAAGCATGATGGTAAATGCTGATATTGTTGTATAGTTATTTATATGCAACTTACTAAGCTTTATGCTTACTCCCTTTCCTTTCCTTTTTCTTTCAGTGTCACCAAGCTAGCTTAAGGATCCCTTAAAGTCAGAGATATCAATCACAGTATCAGTCGCAATTCTCGGTATAGCTTGATTTATATTTTTGAAGGTGGCATGTATAGGGCTTGACTAGGATGTTGGATTAAGAGAATTATTTATGTATTTTGGCTCAAGTCAAAAGCCCTTCATTTTGTATCAAGCTTGGAATAATGGCTATTATTCACTTTGATGAATGTATACAATGTTCTTTCTATGGATGAATTGGTGTCTATTATGATGAAATTTGTATATTGAAATGATCTTGTGTAGGTTATGCAAAATGGTGACAAAATGGCTTGGAAGATAGCCTAGTTTGTCCACACGGGTAAGACACATGAGTGTGTGTCTAGGCCGTGTGTGACACACGGCTCACGCCCATGGGTGTATGTTGTGGCCGTACGTCCCCTGCACTTAAAACTTTAAAGTCATTTTAGTACAAGGGCAAGCCACACGGGCGTGTGCCCAGGCCGTGCCATAAAGTTAGTATGCATGCTAATAGTACACGGGCAAGAGACACAGCCGTGTGTCTCGGCGGTGTGAAGGACACGGTTATAGGGCACAAGTGTGTGCTTGGGCCGTGTGGTTTTGGCAGAATGCCCAGGTTTTCAGACACGGGTTCGGGATATGGACGTGTCCCTAGCACACGGTCGTGTGTTCTATATCCACACGGGCGTGTAGAGTCTTAATGCATGAAACTTTTCTAAGTTTTTCATAAGTTCTCGGTTGGGTTCTGAACCACCCCAGATGTATGATTTGGGCCCCGTAAGTCCGTATATGAGATAGATTGCATGTGAAAAGAGAAGTTTTTAATTTGTTTGAAATTTTTTTATGGCCCGGTTTTGTATAGTTGGTTGAGTCAATAAGGGTAACACCTTGAACCCTGTCCCGATGTCGGATACGGGCGAAGGGTGTTACATTAAAACCAAAAATTTTGGGGCATTACAATTTTAATACGAACTTCACTGTATAGTGACTTAAATAAAAGGTTGTAATAACAAACATTAGAGACATATCAAAATCTTTCATGAATTGCCGAACTAATAAAATATTTAAAGGTCATTGCATCCACCAAAAAAGAATATTAGGGATTTTCATAATCAATATAAAGGCTTGCGAAAAGCTTAATTTTTCTTATTTTGTTTTTGCAAAACTAATTATTTGTACCGCATTGGCTTTCCCCTTTAAATGTTTAGACTATTGGTCCAAAACTTCACGAATTTAATTCTACTTGAATTGCTTCTTTTTCTATTTTTATTTTTGATCAATCTATTTCATATCTCTATTTATTGACAGATTTATTCAAGATCCTCAAATTTTTTTTTATTATTTCAACAATATTATTACATGCAAAACCGTTGTTGAAAACTTTTCATTTTGATTTTATATTTTCTCGTATTGTCATAACTTATTAAGATATCTTAATTTTCATTTTTTTCAACTTCAAATACTTGAATCTCTTTTGAAGTTCTAATGATTAGTTATGTTTTGAGTGTCTTCTAGAGCACCCGCCTCCAATATATGATTGTCTAGATTTATTACTTTTTACGAGAATTTTCATCTTTGGAATCAATCAATTTACTATACTTCAGGCGTGTATTACTTTTCTTTATTCTAACAAGTTGTCCTACTGTGGCTTCAATTCAAATTAAAACATTAACTAGTATAAAACACTTGATTTTTCTCACTAGGTCAATAAATGCATCTGATAGTTAACTTGCAATAAAGTAAATTATTTTTTGAAATTTTGTTTCAAATTATCATGCATCTAGATAATGATAATTCATTCCAATTAATTATTTCATCCAACTATTAATATTTCTCCCCCTCTAATGTTGGAAGTATTGTCAAATAAAAATAGTAATCATCAAATCATGTCATAATTGAATCTCCAATTTATTCAAAATATCTAATAATAAAATAAAACTCATTATTAATGTATATTCCCAACTTTATTTGAATACCAATTTTATGCATTGTGGTGGAGCAATTTGAACATATATCATAAAAGTCAATTGTAATCGAGAGTAGTCATAGCTTATTGGCATGATGCATACAAGTGTTGATGCATGTAAAATATTATATCCTTATACGGGAAAGGATTGTATGAAATAGTGACGCCACATCATCTCTATCCATTTTCCAATAGTTTAATGCCACATCAGCATTTTCATCTTGAAAAAATTTAAATCCAAATAAAAATCTTGAAATTTAAGATGAAATTTTTTTATGTGGCATTAAACTATTGGAAATGGATAATATCCCTGTTTCATACAATCCTTTCTCATCCTTATACATATACTAAAAGTTTTATTCTCAAAAGTAATGATTTAGTTATTAATTGGAGGCATTTAGTCATAATAATGCTAAACCATTTTATATGTTTAAATAACAAATTTTGTAATAGTTATTTGCAGTATTAATCTAGCATACAATAATCATTGAAAGTTTGAGTAATAAGCCTACTAACATTAACAAGATTGTCTCAATTGTATAATCTAAAAGTTTTTATTCTTAATTATCATTTAACAAGAAATCTCGCAAATGATAGGTTGTGAGTTGATAACTCATATGCAATTATCTTGTAGGCTCATCTACTAAAATTGTATCAAAATATCCACTTGCTAGATAAGTGAACTCATATTTCTTTCAGAAATTGTAACACCCCTTACCTGTACCCGAGATCGGGACCAGATACGAGGCGTTACCAGACATGAATTCGAACATTTTCGAGAAATACGGGTTATAAAATTTCATTCCAATATAAAACCTATCAAATTTCATTTTAATGTCCCTATTATGGGCTTACGAGGCCCTAAACACACATTGTAAATGATCTGGGACTAAACCGAGAACTTATGAAAGTTCATAAAAAAAATTTTCTAGGTCAAGCCTCACACGTCCTTGTGAAGGCAATGCACACGCCCATGTGCTTTGGGACACGCCCGTGTCCCTTACCCGTGTGGAATTAATTGAATTTATTTTCTATTTCAAACCTACAGGGGTTTTCACACGGCCAAGCACATGCCCGTATCCCTGGCACGTGTCCTTCAAACGACCTAGACATGCCCGTGTGGTCACTCATGTCCAAAAACTCGAGCATTTTGTTTATGACGTCAGCATGCATTTAGGGGCACACGGCCAAGACACACGCCCATGTACTGGGCCGTGCCCTCCACATGGTTGAGACATACGGCCGTGTCTCTACCCGTGTGTTTACTACCATGCATTTTGACTTCAAAATTTTAGGTGCAGGGGACACACGGCCATACCACACGCCCATGGGGCGATCCGTGTGTCACACACGGCCTAGACACACGCTCGTGTATCTACCCGTGTAGACCTTGTTAGGCTATTTTCCATGCCTTTGGTCACCCTCTATCATCTACTCTCACTTATAGGTTTCCATAATACATAGCAAGGCTTGATTATATACTTAAATGACATCGATAAACCTCATTGCATGTAAACCTCATTTCATCGGTTTTACACATGCTAGGCTATTTCCCTTGTATTAAGGATTTCTATACCTTATAACACTTTTAAGATTTGCTCATTATTATAACTCATTGCCAATTATGGCCAAGCCATCCCATGTAATTTGGTCACATTACTTAAGCCTAATTGTGATATGCCACATTTAAATATCACAAGAACATTTAGACATAAACATGCACAAATTTGTAGGTCATAACCTACATCACAATGAGCCAATTCCCATGGCCATATACAAATGAATATGTATACCTTTACATGCCTTCATTTTGGAAAATCAAATGACACATATAACAAAATAAACAAAAGCTTTATACATGCCATTGAACAAAATAAAAGTGTCTATATACCAAATCTGGACTAGTTGATAGTGTGTTGACTCTCCAACTGTCTTCCAATCTTTACGAGTCCTCGAGCTCTGTAAGACAGAGAAAAGAGAGGGGTAAGCATTTACATGCTTAGTAAGCCCGAATAACTGGAAAGTAAACTTACCGATTAATTAGTATACAACTATATTAGGCAATAAAACCAACAAGAATGGAATGGTTTCCTTATCACATGCACTAAATCAACAAGTTAGTCACATAACAATGCACCATGTAATTAATCTTAGATGAGCTCATCATTTAAAATTTTCATTTATACATATCTCATATTATCCCATTAAGTTTCTCGAAAATCTCGATGGATTATCCATTTACCGTCAAGTCATAAGAGCGATTATTTCATGTATGCACTCCTGCGAACCTCACATCTTACGGCAGGATTACCAGTCCAAGCTAAATCTCCCGTAATATAAACTCATAAGGTGATTTCGGGATTACCAGTCCAGGCTAAATCCCTTATAGCGACTTACACCCTTAATGAGCTTGGATCTGAATTACCAGTCTAGGCTAAATTCATACCCTAATCAGATTACTCATCTGGGCTAAATCCACAATGCATACATATTCTTCGGGAGGCTCGATCACTCAAGGAACACCCGTCCGGGCTAGATCCTTTATATATTGAGATCAACGGATTACCCGTCCGGGCTAAATCCTTTCTGCAGCACATGCAGGATCTCAAGTCACATGTAAATCATGGTTTATCCATAGAATTTCCCCTTTTAACCTCAGCCGGGACATTTATCAACATATCATTATTAAGGATGCATTTCATGAATTTTCATGCCATCACCAAATGCATTTATCATACATTCATAAATCATGCAATTAGGCATATTATGATTTTACTTTAAGTTATCCGAACTTACTTGGTACTCGTTCCGGTATCGTGTTTCAGTTATTCTGAAACATTCCGTTTTCCTCAATCGACCTCCGGAATTTGTTCCTCGAGGTCTATAACAATAAAAATGAATCATTAACACCTCACATTATAATTTTCAAGTCTAAATTTCACCCCCGGTCCAAATGACTGTTTAGCCTCTAACCTTTCACATTTTTACGATTTAGTCCCTAGGCTCGTATAATGAAATGCATGCAATTTCTACCTTACCAAAGCCTATCTGAATGTTCTTTCCTCTTATGGAAGCCCACATTTTTCCATTATTTCTCATCTTTCTACCCATTTTTACAACTTTTACAAAATGGTCCCTGAAGCCATTTCCATGAAAAATCACTTAGTAAAAGTTGTTTTCCATCTTTTAAACTTTCATATTCCTCCATAAACCATCAAAATACAAGTAACTCATGCATGGGTAAATTTCTAAACATGAACCCTAGCATGAATTATGGGTAGAAATAGAGAGAGTAAGTTACTGGGATTTCAAAAATACAAAGAACATTAAAAACGGGGCTTGGGAGCACTTACTATTGAGCTTAAAAATGTTAAAAATCCTAGCTATGAAGAGCTTGAGAATTTTGGCTGGATGAAGGGGAAGAATGGCTGATTTTTTGGCGTATTTTTCCCATTTTATCTCATTAATTAGCCAAATGACCAAAATGCCCTCAAGCCCTTTCTTTCAAATTTCATCCATACATGCCCATTTTTGTCCAAAAACTTAGAAATTGGGAAAATTGCTCTTTAAGACCTTATAATTAATAATCTAAAACAATTTCATACAAATTGCTTCTAGAATCCAAGTTTTACAATTTATTCAATTTGGTCCTTATTTTCCAATTGGACACCTTAGTCATAGAATTTCTTCATGAAACTTTAACACATGTATATTCTCATATTCTAGACCTCATAATAATCATAAAATAAATATTTCAATGTCGGATTTGTGGTCCCGAAACCACTGTTTCGACTAGGCCCTATTTCGGGATGTTATAGAAATATAAGACATTCAATATCAACTTTAGCTAGTCAGGTTCTAAATATTTGTAACACCCCCACCCGAGCTGATCGTCAGATCCGAGATATGAGATGTCACATTTGTTGCTGGAGAAACTATAACTTCATTTGCATATCAAATAAATAATTTATACAAGCCATTAGGTTCAATAATTAATTATAATATGTTATTTAATCAAATCCAAGTTATAAACGAGCGTAAGAAAGCTTTTTTGAAAAGTCGATGTTAATTGAAGGAATAAGATGTACAATTTTCAAAGTACTAGGATGATGTCTTGACCATGTGGGAATCATGTCGCGGCATTGAAGGTAGAATCTCAACGTCTCGACTTCAACAGGGGAACATTGCAACTATGAGAACATGGGAATTTGATGTTGTGACCTCAACAGGGGGAATCGCAACTATGGGGATAGAAGCTCGATGTCGTGACATTAATAGGGTGGTTTTGCGACTCTAGAAGCAAATTCCTTCAAACTTTCCATCATTTAACTTAAACTCATCAGTCATACAACTCAAATGTTCTAAGTGACCTAAAAATTCAATTCAACTCATCTTAGGAATTAATTCAAATGTCCAATCAACTTTATTGATATTCACAACAACTTAAATCATATGATTTTAAGTATATCTACATCCATTTGAGTAATATACTTCATACATATATACTTTCAATTCATATGTTCATATTCAAGTTAAACATTTTTCTATCTAACGTGCCAAAATGAAAAATAATAACCCAGCCTAAATGTTATAACCAGATCTGGATAGTTACCATGATCCATATGGAAAAAGTCCAGTATTTTGTAAATCAAATTTAAAATTGTCCAGAAGTATTTAATCGAACATAAACAAGTATAGGAATCCAAACTTAAAAGAAATAACAATCCAAATTTAAGGTAAACAATCCAAATAAAATAGTAAGTTTATAGAAATCCGATTAATCGAGCTCCTATCGCACTGTCCCGTTTAGGTTTGAGGGTTACTTGAAATCCAAACATACAGACAAAATGAGCTTACCGGCTCATTGTGTAACATATGTAATCAATTAAACGGAGCAATATCAGACATACTTTTGGGTTTTCTATAATCAGATAGTTTTCAGAATAAAAAATGGAAATGGATACAGAAACAAAGTATATCAAGTACCAATGCAGAGCATATCATATACAGATTTAGAGTCCTACCCGTATCTGCTACACACCATCTCCATCTATCCTTAGACACCATTTAGGGTATCAAGTACCCATCCATCCCTACACACTGCGTAGTGACTGTATGTCACATTCCAGAATAATTGTAGACTAGCTGCCAGATCATATTGCGATAAATTGGCTAGAACCAGATATATATGTGGCTTAGCCACCGGAATCGAAAGATAATTAAACTTCCCACACTTTCTCCTTTATCCCAAACCCTATCCCAATGCAGATGCAGAACTAACAGGTAACATATATGCATATGCAGTGATACAGACTGATCAAATCCAAATGATATAAATCATACTTATTAATCAGATATCATATCAGACATATGTACAGAAAATAGATTATAAACTAATAGATCATCGAATATCAAGTTTCATAGCTAAATCCAGATCATACTAACCCTACAGAAGGCTTATGTTCGATTCGAACAACGTTTACAACCTTAAAGAAAGTTTCAAAATTTTGCCCACACGTCCATGTGGCTCATATCAGTGCCTCACACAGTCTGCTGTACAGCCTGGCACACGGTCGTATGACTCAAGTCAGAGAGTCACATAGTCAGGCACCCGGCTTGGCACATCCTCGTGTGACTCAAGTTAGAGAGTTACACGGCCTAACACATGCCCTTATGACCCAAGTCAAAGAGTTACACAATTTGGCAAACGGTCTAGCACACACCCGTGTGACTCAGGTCAGTGCCACACACGACATTTCACACGGTTGTGTGTCACACATGGCCTACCACACGACTTGGCACACAGCCGTGTAGCATCGATAGCCCTAATTTCAGCTTTCGTCGTTCGTTGATTTCTTGTGTTTCTGTTACACACCTGATATAATTTTAATGTAAAAGTAATAACGGTGATTCCGAAACAGCTAAGCAAACAACAATTACACAAAGTTTAAATCGATAGAGTAATGTTAGACGCCACTCAATCCTCTCTTGATTCAAACAAACCAGTTAAACCAACACCCAATGAAGAAAAAACTTTTACAAAGCATCTCAAGAATCAAACCAAAAACAAATCACCAACTAGTGATATATGCAAAATCATGCTTTTAACCTATTGAATTAGAACACCTAATAAGATATCGAGCAAAAATTCACCACACCCGTGTCAAGAATTGAGTCAAGAAAACAAAAGAAGAAAGGAAAAAAATAGAGAACGTAAAGAAACAGAAAACTAAAGAAAAAAATTAGGAAAAAGAAAAGAAAACGTGTGAAAGGAATTAATTAAATAATTTTAAATAAAACTCATTTATTTCCAAAAAGATGCAAAATATTTCCTTATTACTTTCACAAATATTCGAACACAAGACCAAATGGTACACCGAAGCTTAACCACTAAACCACTGGGCTCAACATTGAAATAAACTTACATAGAATTAAGATTAAGTCGAGAGTTCAAAGGCAAATGTGGAGTAAAAAAAAAACAAAACAAAATTTTCCAAGAGTTAGACTTGAACCCCTGATCTTAAACACACAATCAAGGCTCTAAACCACTGAAGTAAATACTTAATGATGATAGAATTTAACCAACAAATATTCAAATTTTGGGGCGTTACAACTCTCCCCTTAAAAGAAATTTTGGCCTCGAAATTTACTTGATTCAAACAGATTAGGGTATTGTTGTCAAATCAAATCCTCAGATTCCTACGTGGCTTCCTCAGTGCCATGATTCTGCCATAAGACCTTAAAGGGATAGTTTTCCTCCTCAAGACCTTAACGTCTAGATTCAGAATCTGAACAGCCTCCTCCTCGAAAGTTAGATCCAGTCTTTCCTCTATATCTTCAACAAGAACAATATAACTATCTTAACATAGAGACATTGGACACATCATGAATACGATCTAATTCTAGAAGTAGCCCTAATTGATAGGCGATCGGTCCAATACGTTTCAGAATTTGAAAAGGCCCAATAAACCTAGGGATCAACTTACTTTTGCGTTGAAGTTGGAGAACCTTCTTTCACAGAGATACTTTAAGAAAAACCTGACCACCTACAAAATACTTAGTGTTTCTCCTCCTCAGATCCGAATATGATTTCTGTCTATTAAAAACTGCTTTATGATGGTCCCAATTCAGTCTAATCTTGTCTTCAATATCAGAAACGGACTCCAGGCCTAAAACTCGATGCTTACCTAATTTAATCCAACATAGAGGGGTACAACACTTACGACTATACAGATTCTCGTGAGGTGCCATCTAAATACTGGAGTGGAAGCTGTTATTATACGCAAACTTAGCCAGTGGCAGAAACTCCTCCCAACTACCTCAGAAATCGATCACTCAAATCCATAACATGTCCTCCAGAATCTGAATCACCCTCTCAGATTTTCCATCAGTCTAAGGATGTAATGTTAGGAAATGTGTCGATATTATAGTAAACATGTAAATGTTTTCTATTTATTTGAATGATGAATAAATAAATAAAGTTAATTTCACATTTTACTATTGTGCATTTTGTAATTATGTCTTTTATATTTTGCATGCATAGCGAAATTGTGACAAAAAAAATTAGCTCATTGATTGTCTAAGTACAAACTAAAGATAAGTGGCATTGTAAGAACTTTTACATTGTGAGAAAGACAACTTACTTCAATAGATAATCTAAATAAGTTCGTATTCCTGTAAAAGAATCAAAGTGAACATTTGATTCAAATACTGAGAAGGATTATTATGTTGTCTACAATTTCAATTGGGGAGATGACTAGTCTTGGCTATCGAAGCAGTTGACTCTAAGAGTAGAGACATGGATGTAATCATTGGTAGAATAATACATTGAACTGGACCCAAGATGAATTAATTCTGAATCCGTTTGTAAATTAATTTATTTGTGACATTCATTGTGTGATTTACCTAAATACTGAGCTAGACACTGACCATGAGTATGCAACTCATGTGTTTTGATATAAATAGAGGCTTATACTATAAAGATGATCGAGCCCATAGCCGATATATTGGGTGCATGACTTGTGTATGACATGACTTTACTAGCAGCAGTAGAATTCATAGCTTAATTAAAGAGTTAATGATATCCTCTAATTGGTAATGTGTGGATTGATAAATATGGAACGTGACCACGGGTTGTTCGTTCTCGAACGAGCAATTTATCATAGTCATTTGTTGACAGTGATTATATTAATCATTAAGAAGACATAATGGTAACAATGAGTTAAAATAGGATTGTATTGAGTGAATGGATTTAACTCAAATAAATCATGGATATCATATGAGGGTAACACACACATAACGAGGTCATTGGACAAAGTAGTTGGATGAATTGCTTTCGTAAAGAGTATACAATAAGGAGTTTTCAATCATGGTACTTCTTGTGGACTAACTTCATGATTAAGTAATTACGAATTATCGGAACGATGCTTCTGGACATGATTGCAATCACTAGAGTCTAATTGTATATGTCTGTTTGGTCCCTCCACTAGTCAACAAAAGCTCGATCAGACTGTATTTGAATCAGAAAAAAATTCTACAACTTCGGGAATAATTTAATTGAGTCGATATATTCGATGTAGAATTAAATTAGGTGGTCGAAAGAATTGTTCAACTAGAGAATTTGATTAGAAAATTTTCTTGAAAAATTAACTTGGAAAATTTAAGTGATTTTTGAAAAAGTTAATTTTGATCAAGTAGAATTAAATTAATCAAATTAATTAAAGTTAATATGATATTTTTAGAAGTTAATTTCAAGTCAGACAATTAGCCCAACAAGTAATTGAACTTGAAAATTAGACCTGGGATCGTAAAGTGGGCCCGTGAGCGTAAAATCAAGATCAAGTTATAAACGAGAGTAAGAAAGCTCTTCTAAAAAATCGATGTTAACTGAAGTATTAAAATGTACAATTTTTAAAGTACTAGAATGATGTCTTGACCATGTGGGAATCATGTCACGACATTGAAGGCAGAATCTCGACATCGCAACTTCAACAGGGGAACATTGCAACTATGAGAACATGAGAATTTAATGTCGTGACCTCAAAAGGGGAATCACGACTATGGGGACAGAAGCTTGATGTTACGAGATCAATAAGGCGGTTTTGCGACTCTAAAGGCAAATTCCTTCAAACTTTGCCTCATTTAACTCAAACTCATCAATCATACAACTCAAATGTTCTAAGTGACCTAAAAATCCAATTCAACTCATCATAAGCATTAATTCAAATGTCCAATCAACTTTATTGATATTCACAAGAACTTAATACATATGATCTTAAGTATATCTACATCCATTTTAGTATTATACTTCATACATATATACTTTCAATTTATATGTTCATATTCATGTTAACATTTTTCTATCCAACGTGCCAAAATGACAAATCATAATTTAAGACCAACTCAACTATAACACCCCAAACCTAGCTTAAATGTTATGGCCAGATTTGGAGAGTTACCATGATCCATATAGAAAAAGTCTAGTATTTTGTGAATCAAATTTAAAACCATTTAGAAGTATTTAACTGAACATAAACAAGTATAGGAATCCAAACTTAAAAGAAATAACAATCCATATTTAAGGTAAACAATCCCAATAAACCAAAACAATATAATTTCAAATAAAATGGTAAGTTTACAAAAATCTGATTGACCGAGCTCCTATTGCACCATCTGGCCTAGGTCTAAAGGTTACCTAAAATCCAAACATACAGACAAAATGAGTTTACGGGCTCAGTGTGTAACATATGTAATCAATTAAACAGAAAAATATCAAACATACTTTCGGGTTTTCTAAAATAGACCGTTTTCAGAATAAGAAATGGAAACAGAAACAAAGTATATCAAGTACCTATACAGAGCATATCAGATATAAATTTAGAGTCCTACCCCTATCTACTACACACCATCTCCGTCCATCCCTACACACCATATTAAGTACCTGATGTGTCGTTGAGAGCACAAAAAATATCCTATTCCCTGTAAAATAGTAAAAATAATAGTAAAGGGGAAGTAAGGTCGAATCCTCAGGGACCGGATTATACGAATGCTTGTTTCTCGAAATCCTGAGCAGAATCGTGCCCAAGAAAAGCTACGTGACAGAAAAAAATAAAAATAACAGAATTAAAGATTTGATTTGGAAAAATAAAAAAAAACAGAATCTAAAGTTGACCGAAATTGTGATTACAAAAATAATAAAAATAATAAAGAGAGTTAAAGGAAAAGAAATTCTTATTGGTAGATTCCAACCTCCAGTTGTCTCATTCCGCCTTGGGTTCAATCCTCGGCTTTTAAATAACCCTTCTCAACTCAAGTAAGCCAGTTATGGTGGAAGAGGACGCCTACGACCTCCAGCTCCACAGATTAGACTTACGATTTTTAAGGAACCTGATTCTAGCTAGTAATCTATGCTAGATCAACGCTTCTCAATGGCGAATCCCACGCCATTTTGTCTCTTTGGCTCGCCAACCTCTGACGCAGTAAGTTAACGAACTGACTGTACAATCCTTCCAAAACATACAAAGTGGCCGCCTTTGCATATGCTGAAAAGCTTACTTCTTAAGGGCCATGGACGGAAGCGTCATCCCGTAGTGCGGAGAAACGATGAATACTTGGCGAGAAGGCTAAGTACGGATTCTAGGCCTCTAGAACCATTTTTTAGGAATATTGACAACTTTCGGCTAGATAGGTTTTAGTGGCTCATGATAATGGTGGAAAAGAAAATAAATATAAAAGTGGAAAAGGGAATTTTATTGAAAGAAAATATGAAGAAACAAAAGCCTAGACTTTCAGGGGGAGAGTGTTTATAGAAAATGATGAACACTAAATAGAGTCACTTTACCCTCTATTTATAGTGCTAGAGAGATAGTCTAATTTAACTTAAATTCTAAAAAGATAAATACATTTAATTAAAGATAATTAAAGATAATTAAAATAAAATCCTAAAATTAAATAATCCTAATAATTATCTTAATATTAATTATCTTAATATAAATAAAATGGAGTCTTATAAAATAAAATCTCTTCTTTTTTGCGTTTTTAGTCCTTGTGTCTTCCATGCTCGTACTTTTGGCACAATCTTTTTCCTGTGTCGCATATCAGCCCATTGTGTCTCCAAATTTACACTTTTGTCCCTTAATTTTGCTTTTGCCTCCAAATCAGTCCCTAAAAGATAAAATGACATAAATAACTCAAATTAGTAGGATCAAGCTCAGAATAAACACATGATTAATACATAAAAATATGTTATTCTAGAGCATTATCAAATTCCCCCTACTTAGTCCATGCTTGCCATCAAGTATGGTTCCTATCCACTGTGAAAGTTAGATTTTGCCATAAAAGAAATACCACTCCAAAGTTTCATAAGAATAGGTTAAAAATACATATGAAAAATAAAGAGAACCCTAAGCTTGCTTTAAGTAAAATAGAAAAAGTTTTCCAATTAATACACGCAGAAATTAAAATCGATTTGAATTATTTCATGGAAATTAGGTGAATTACTAAACCTACCAAGACACCCTCTTTGTTTCTTCCTTTAGTCCCAAATTTTATTTATTTACATATATCTTTTTCTCTTTATTTATTTATTTATTTATTTATGTATGTATGTTGAACCTTTTGACGCGAAGAGTGATGGCAGCCAAGCACCAAACCCCAGTTACTCAGCCCAACATACTTTTTATTTTTATTTTTCCTAAGAACATGTGGAACCTTTTAACGCGAAGAGTGATGACAGCCAAGCACTCTACCCCGGTTATTTAGCCCAACGCATTATTAAGAATTAATTCCGGTTAGCAGAGCTTTAACTATCACGTCACACAACCTTTTTACGCCAAGTAGAATGACAACCCAAGCACCCTACCCCGGTTACTCAGTCAGTCACATTCTAAGCTGTACTCATAACCATGGAAAAATTTATTAACAATTAAATGAAATTAAAATTTTGAGAACTCAGGAAAAAAAATTTAAGTGTCAAGAATAAGTTTCAATAATCACCTAATAGCCATGAACATAAATTAAGCATGCAATCATTTTAAGTGTTCACTTTATATTAAACTTGATCAATTTTACGAAAAGCAAAATAGAGTTAACTCTATTAATCACAATTATATTTAGCCTAATAAAAATAAAACAATGGAGATGGCATCAATTATAGGAAAAATCATAACTTCCTCAGAAGGCAAGAATCATGCTTGTGGGGCAAACAGTAGGAAATTCCTGGTCAAATTCTTGGGCATGAAAAGAGGCAAAATATTCTTTAAAAAAATTTATATGGGCAGCAACAACTAAATCAGCATCTAAAACGACAGAAACAATGAGGAATACTTCCCCCTACTTAAAACACATAGTCCTCAATGTGGAATAAATAAATAAATAGGTAGAAGAAAAGTTTAGAAGAACTCCCAATGTAGTTATTGTCATTTGCGCATTATGGTAATGAGTTCTTCCTATTGTTGCTTCAGTTTACCTAGATAAGAAGAGAATTTTATCAGCATCCAAAAAATAATAAAAATAATAAATAGTAAAATAAATAAAATAAAATAAAATAAAATAAAATAAAATTGGGTTGCCTCCCAATAAGTGCTTGTTTAACGTCGCTAGCTTGACGCCTCAACCAGTATTGAGGTTGTTCCAGCTGAATTCTTTTGCTCGTATGGGCTTGGAAATTCTCATTTTTTATCACGTCCACCATATTTGGGTTTAATCGTCCTTGCGCCTCTTTCTTTGGTTCCGTATTTTCCTCCAAGAGGTTGATCCCTTTTAAGTCGGCAATAGTCTTATCATTCTCCAAAAATGTGCATTTGAGATGCTCGGGAAGTGGTTTTAATTTCAGATCTGGTGCCTGCACAACAGAAGGTAGAAGTTTAGTTTCTGATGGGGATAATAATGTATTAACAAATTCATAATCATCAGATCTATATTAAGATTTGTCTTTATAAGTTGACTCAAAAGTCTCGTTTACTAATGAGTCAATCATGTCGACACGGTTTACGCTCAAGATCTTGCTTGGATGGCTAATGGCATCGTAAACATTAAATTTCATGATCTCCCCATCAAATTCCATCGTAAGAGTACCGCTTCGAACATCGATCTTGGTGCTAGCAGTACTAAGGAAGGGTCGGCCCAACAGGAGGTATGAAGATCCAGCAGTGTTGTCCTCCTCCATCTTTATTATATAGAAATCTGCAGGGAAAATAAGTTCATTAAATTTAACCAAGACGTCCTCAAGGACTCCTTCGGGATGCACAATAGATCTGTCCGCCAATTGAATAATAACACCTGTCTTCGTCAAAAAACCCGCGTTAAGTGATTTATAAATAGAATAAGGCATTACATTTATGGACGCCCCTAAATCGCACATAGCCTTTTTAATTCCTAAATGGCCAATTTTGCATGGACTAGCAAACATACCCCTATCTTTGCATTTAACCGACATTTTCCGCTGTAGCACTGCGGAAACATTTTCACCAACACTTACCTTTTCATTGCCTGTTAACTTTCATTTGTTGGTGCAAAACTTTTAAGGAATTTGGCATACCTTGGAATCTGTCTGATGGCATCCAACAGTGGTATGTTGATCTCGACATTTCTGAATATTTCTAAGAATTCTTTGTCTTCCTTACCTTTCTGACACTGGTTTAGTTGCCCTGGAAATGAAGGTTGGATTTTCGGCAGTGGGGGTTTCGCTCGGATCTGTTCGTCATTTTCTAGAGTTCCCTAGGCAATTTCTTGGCCAAGATTCTTGCCAGGAATTGGTTCCAGCACCTTTCTGCTTCGTAACGTTACTGCATTTGCATTCTGTCTCAGGTTTGGTTCTGTTTGCGACAGCAGCTTCCCTTGGGAACTCAATTTTTCAATTGACGTGGTCAATTCTCTTATAGATGCCTTCGTTTCTTTTTGGAAATTAAGAGTTTGCTGTTGAAAATCATGGACATTAGCTGCTAATTTATTGACCAAAGTTTCCAGCGAATTACCTGAATCTTGTGGCTGTTGTGGGACCCGATTTTGGTAGGCTGGTTATATCGTGGATTAGCCCCATAACTAAAGTTAGGGTGGTCCCTCCATCCTGGGTTGTAGGTATTGGTGTAAGGGTCGTATCTTCTTTGTAATGGCCCAAGAAAATTTCCCACAGCATTTAAATGGGCCATAGTATCGTCACACAGACTAGGGCACGCATCAGTCGTATGTTCAGGTGTAGCACATATTCTGCATACTCGGGCTGGTTTTGCTTTTTCTACAACAAGAAAATTCACAATATTAGTAAGTCTATCAAGTCTATCCTCAAAGGTAGAATTACTTAGCTGGTGAACCCTTCTAGGGGGTTCAAGATTAGCTCGAAACTGCTAAGAATTTGCCGCCATTGTGGAGATCAAGTCTCTTGCTTGTTGGGGAGTCATGTTGACCAATGCTCCTCTACTAGCGGTGTCTACCATATTCATCTTCATGGGTTTTAGGCCTTTATAAAAGTACTGGAGCAAAGATTGTTCCGTTATACCGTGTTGTGGGCAACTTGCACACAGCTTTTTAAATCGCTCACAATAGTCATACAGAGTTTCTGCGTCTTTTTGCCTTATGCCCACGATTTCTCTTCTTAACTCGGCTACACGCGACGCTGGAAAAAACATGTTGAGAAATAAACGAGACAGATTAGCCCAAGTCGTTACAGATCCAGGAGGTAAATAAAATAACCATTCCCTAGCAGAATCTGCTAAGGAAAAAGGAAAAATGCATAGTTTAATTTGATCCTCAGTTACCCCCTGAGGTTTCATACTAAGGCAAACCATATGAAATTCTTTCAAATGCTTATGGGGATTTTCGTTCTGTAACCCCCGAAAAGTTGGCAGTAGCTGGATCAAGCCTGATTTTAATTCAAAATCAATATCCATAGTAGGATACGCGATGCATAGTGGTGGTTATTCCGTCAGCCCTTCGGCCAGTTGTCGAATTGTTTAAGCCATAGGTCGAGGTGCTAAATTAGGGTTTTTGTCAACCCTAGCGTTAAGCACTTCTTCTGCGGAATCGACTTCTACTTTTTCGCCTTCAAAAGTTTGAGTAGAGTTTTCGTTAACCCTAGACTCTGCTTCGTCGTCGATTTTGATTTCTGGCAGTGGATTACTTTGAGTCCCAACCATCGCTGACTTCTTTTGTCTTTAGCTTTGTTTCCTTGCGATTAGCTCTTGCAGTCTTTTCAATTTTCGAATCAAACGCAAGAGTTCCTGGAGCAGATCTGGTCACAAGAGACAAAAAATAAGATTAGTACGTTACCGATCCCCGACAACGACGCCAAAATTTGATGTGTCGTTGAGAGCACCAAAAATATCCTATTCCCTGTAAAATAGTAAAAATAATAGTAAAGGGGAAGTAGGGTCGAATCCTCAGGGACCGAATTATACAAATATTTGTTTCTCGAAATCCTGAGCAGAATTGTGCCCAAGAAAACCTACATGACAGAAAGAAAAAAAATAGAGTTAAAGATTTAATTTGGAAAAATAAAAAAAATAGAATCTAAAGTTGACTGAAATTGTGATTACAAAAATAATAAAAATAATAAAGAGAGTTAAAGGAAAAAAAATTCTTATTGGTAGATTCCAGCCTCCAGTTGTCTCATTTCGCCTTGGGTTCAATCCTCGGCTTTTAAATAACCCTTCTCAACTCAAGTAAGCCAGTTATAGTGGAAGAGGACGCCTACGACCACCAGCTCCAAAGATTAGACTTACGATTTTTAGGGAACCTGACTCTAGCCAGTAATCTATGCTAGATCAACGCTTCTCAATGGCGAATCCCACGCCACTTTGTCTCTTTGGCTCGTCAACCTCTGACGCAGTAAGTTAACGAACCGACTGTGCAATCCTTCCAAAACATACAAAGCGGTCCCCTTTGCATATGCTGAAAAGCTTACTTCTTAAGGGCCATGGAAGAAAGCGTCAGCCCGTAGTGCGGAGAAACGATGAATACTTGGCGAGAAGGCTAAGTACGGATTCTAGGCCTCTAGAACCATTTTTTAGGAATATTGACAACTTTCGGCTAGATAGGTTTTAGTGGCTCATGATAATGGTGGAAAAGAAAATAAATATAAAAGTGGAAAAGGGAATTTTATTGAAAGAAAATATGAAGAAACAAAAGCCTAGACTTTCAGGGGGGAGTGTTTACAGAAAAAGATGAACACCAAATAGAGTCACTTCACCCCCTATTTATAGTGCTAGAGAGATAGTCTAATTTAACTTAAATTCTAAAAAGATAATTACATTTAATTAAAGATAATTAAAGATAATTAAAATAAAATCCTAAAATTAAATAATCCTAATAATTATCTTAATATTAATTATCCTAATATAAATAAAATGGAGTCTTATAAAATAAAATCTCTTCTTTTTACGTTTTTAGTCCTTGTGTCTTTCATGCTCGCACTTTTGGCACAATCTTTTTCTTGTGTTGCATATCAGCTCATTGTGTCTCCAAATTTGCACTTTTGTCCCTTAATTTTGCTTTTGCCTCCAAATCAATCCCTAAAAGATAAAAAGACATAAATAGCTCAAATTAATAGGATCAAGCTCAGAATAAACACATGATTAATACATAAAAATACATTATTCTAGAGCATTACCAGTACCAATCCATCCCTACACACCGTGTAGTGACTTTATGTCACGTTTCAGAATAATTGTAGACTAGTTGCCAAATCAGATTACGATAAACCGCTAGAATCATATATGTATGTAGCTTACCCGCCAAAATCGACAGATAATTAAACTGCCCACACTTTCTCCCTTAGTACAAACCCCATCCTAATGCAAATGTAGAACTAACATATGACAGATATGCATATGCAACTATACAAATTCTAATCAAATCTAAATGATACAGATCATACTTATTAAGTAGATATCATATCAGACATATGTACAAAAAAATAGATTATACACTAACAGATCATTAGATATCAAGTTTCATAGCTAAATCCAAATCATATGGACCCTACGGAAGGTCTACATTCGAATCAAATGATGTTTACAGCCCTAAAGAAAGTTTCAGAATTTTGTCCCACATGCCCGTGTGGATTCACACGGCCTACCTGATTGGCCCCTGTGCCCCACACGGCTTGGCACACAATCATGTGGCTCATATCAGTGCCTCACACTGTCTGTCACACAACTGTGTAACTCAATTCGGAAAGTTACACAGTCAGCACCTGGCCTGGGACACATTTATGTGACTCAAGTAAAAAGTTACAGGTCTAGAACACAGCCTAACACATGCCCCTATGACCCAAGTCAGAGAGTTCCACGGTCTAGCACACGACCTAGCACATGCCTATGTGACTTAAGTCAGTGCCATACACGACTTACCACACGACCTGGCACAGGATCGTGTGGCATCGACAACCCCAATTTCAACTTTCACCATTCACTAATTTCTTGGATTTTTGTTACACACCTGATACAATTTTGATGTAAAAGCAACAATGGTGATTGTAGAATCGTTAAATGAGCAAAAAATACACAAATCTTAATTCGATAAAGAAACGTTAGACGCAACTCGCTCCTCTCCTAATTCAAACAAACTAGTTAAAAACAATATCCAACGAAGAAACAACCTTTACATAGCATCTTAAGAACCAAACCGAAAAAAATAATCACCAACTAGTGATATATGCAAAATCATACTCTTACTCGACTGAATTAGAACACCTAACAAGATATCAAGCAAAAATTCACCACACGCGCGTCAAGAATTGAGTTAAGAAAACAAAAGAAGAAAGAAAAAAAATAGAGAACGTAAAGAAACAGAGAACTAAAGAAGAAAACCAACTTTGGGAAAAAGAAAATACCAAAGGGTACATGAAAACTTAACCACTAAACCACTAGGCTCAACATAGACATAAACTTACACAAAATTAAACTTAAGTCGAGATTTCAAAGACAAAGGTAAAGTAAAAAAAAAAAAAAAAAGATAACAAAATTTTCCAAGAGTTGGATTTGGACCCCTGATCTCAAACACACAATCTAGACCATAAACCATTGAAGTAGATACTTAATGATGACAGAATTTAACAAACAAACATTCAAATTTTGGAGTGTTACATCAACCTTAGGTACATGCCACTTATTGATACCATAATGAGACTATACAAATTTGTTGATTCTAGATGTTATTTCACTCATCGGGACTTTGAGATCTTAGGATACTTGTGCAGGGGAATAAACAAATCGTATGCTAAGCGATAGAGCTGAATGATAATTTCATGATTCACACCAATAATACAATAAAGATATCATGTCAAGAATACAATCAAAACATGATTTACTTTTCAACAATTCCAATTCACCGTTCATGTCTTATGTATCAAAATTCATGCCTCATCTCATTTGACAAACACATATGAATTTATCATACTATGTTTTTTTATCATTACATTACATTCACTTATTCATTTTATTCTCTCATTTCTTTCTTGAATCTATTGATTCCTTTCATATCCATATAAACTCCCAGGGCTCGTTTAACCAATTCACATGATCTTTCACATGTTATCCTTTGTCACTTTAACATTTATATATACGATACATCATTCTCTATTAACATTTTGTATCAATTAGAATTTATCAAATTCTATGTTTTATGATCCCTACTAAACGGACACAAACTCGAGACGGATATATGGATCATTCAACCATCACACCAATATATCTAGCACCTAATGCCTCATCAAAACATCCGAAGTATAATATGTGCTCTACGTTTCATTGGTATAAACAGAAATATAATTTTGTACACTAATCCTTGGCATGCCAACTATACCTGACTCTACATTAGATAGTTAAAAGGGTAACCAATTATTCAACCCTCTACACACACATATTCTTGATCACATATGGTAATTTCATATAATACTTGTTTTTACCTTGCTCGTCGCTATTCAAACCACAATATTTCTTAACATTTCACATAAACTGAATCATGAGACAAGTAGAATGTTTACCTAAAATAAGCTAGTTTGTAAACAAATCATGTATGTATATTTGTATATATTGAACTCAAATCATGTAAGTACAAACCGTATTCGTTACTCATATACAACACTTCCCTTTCCTTTCTCTCGAGATGGCTCAACGTCGTCTTTAGCAACGTTTAATAATTCAATTATAAAAACAATAATAGATTCCACTCATTCACATAAAACATATAACCAAGCATATTTTGCATTTCATTCATTTTAGCCTCTATATATGAAATACTTGCATTTTTCGTTATGTAACATCGAATTAAAATCATTAGGGACTTTGTACTTCTAATCTATAACATAAGTTCCTAAGAACTTTTAATTTATTCAATTTAGCCCCTAATGTGAAAAAACTAATTATCAAACCTAGTTAAATTTCAAATCAATTCCAACATTTTTTCTCTACTTTTCAACTTAGTCCTAACATGTTCAAAACTCCTACTATAAATATTTTTTATCAAAATCCAACTCAATTTCGTCAAATACCCATTAATGAAAATTTGATAAACATTTAACAATTGAAAAATCTAAGGCATGTGCAAGCTTAATAAAACTTAGATGATCATGAAAACATAGAAAAATTCAAAGGAAAAATAGGAGTACTTTAAGGATTTTAGACTAAATTACTAAAGAGCTAAAACTTTCTTTCTCTCTTTTTATCTTCACTTGGATGACCAAAAATTGGGAGAAGATGATCACTTCATCTTTTCCCACTAACATTTACTATATTAGTTTCTCATTAAGCTTAATTAATTTATTCTATTATTTATTAATCATGTTTACTTAATGATTAACCTTAGTTAATTAAAGGTAATTGGATGTTCACTAATGTCCACTAGCTCATTTCAAATAATGGTTAAATAACCATTTAGATACTTTGACAATTGTTAATTAGGTCCTCAAGTATTTTTTTAATTTAAAACTTAATGGTAGTTTATTTTTACAATTTAGTCCTTAAACTTTAATTAATGATTTTCTTGGTTAAATTACTTAACCGGTCTTTAATATATTTTCATACTAACTTTATAATTATTCCTATTTTATCATTACATACTCGGTTTATAGGAATAGGACTCCAAAACTGCAATTTTTGACACCGCCCACAATCGAGTTGTTACAATATCAATCTTTTTCAAGAACAATGACATGAGAACTCGTTAAATTGGAGAATATTTTGGTTCTTTAGTAAATATTTATATAAAGTCTCATTTTTTGCGTCACTATTGATTGGGATGGCTTAATCAATCTTGCCGACTAATTAAAGTCTTTGAACTAGTAAACTTCTGGCTTACTATAGGAAAATGTAATCACTACACATTCTTACCTAATATAATAGTGTAATAGAAATTAACTTTTTCCTCATTCACGGTTGCAATAAGATATCTATTACAACGAATATATTTCGACACTTAATAATTTACGTGACACTAACTAGAATATGATGTATTAGCTATCACAAATCAAGTTCTTTTGAATATTGATATATTAACTCTTTTGAAACTTTCAACTAATTTTTGTACTGCTAAATATTGCATTGATATTTGTTTGCTTTATTATCAAATAAGAAAAACACTTTTCATATGCATTATCTTGTTGTTTGCGAGTTATATGTTTTTCTTCTTTTTAATGTAACAAATGACCGTCATGCATTTAGAACATGAGTTAATCTTTCCCCTTTGAATAGTTATATTTAATTTTTTTGTTACTCTTTGTGTTTCGATGTTTTTACTTCTGATGGTTTGGTGATGGAAAAAAATATTGTGATAGAGTCCAACCTAAAATTTTTCCTGAATGTCGAAATAAGGTGAGAATTTTATGAATGTACTTCAAATATACGATGACAAATCTCAAAATTAAGAACAAGAATATCCATACTTGTAACACCCCAAACCCGGCTTAGACATTATGGTCAAATCTAGAGAGTTAAAATAACTACTTTGAAAATTCCAACCTTTTGTAATTAAAATTCAAACAATCCAATTCATTTAAATAGACATAAATAAACCATAAAAAAATCCCATTTTTAAAACAACAACTTTAAAAGTTTGCAAAAGTATAAAGCCCAAATAGAAATAATAGAAGTCTAAACAGAATGACCGAGCTCTTGAAACGCCAACCCGCCTAAGCTTGAAGATTTCCTGAAATTCAAGCAAACAGACAAAATGAGTTTACAAACTCAGTGTGTAACTTATCTAATAAATTAAGAGGAATAATAATAAACATGCTTCTGGGTATTATTATTTAGGCAGTTTTTCGATTCAGGAACGAAAAAAGAAATAGAGTATGTTAGAGGCAGATATAAATACATATATAGAGCTTATCAGATACAAAAGCATAAACCTACCTCCATCCGCTACACACCGTCTCTGTGTATCCCTACACACCATATAGGGTATCAAGTACCCATACATCCTTACACACTGCATAGTGATTGTATGTCAGATTTCTGAATAATTACAAACTAGTTACCACATTAAAGTGCTATAAATCGCCAGAATAAGATATATATGTGGCTTAGCCACCAGAATCCGTATATTATTAAACTGTCACACTTCCTCATTTAAAAAAATCCCAACACAATACAGATATAGAGCTATCAGTTATCAGAGATGTGCATACAATAATAAAGATTCTGATCATATTTAGATAGTGCAAATCATACTCATATAGTAGATATCATATTAGATATACATACAAATAAGAAATTTTCGTCATCATGTCATTAGATACCAAGTTATATAGCCTAATTCAAATCATACAAACCATACAGAAGGCCTACGTTTGATTCGAATGTTGTTTCTAGCCCTAGCGAAAAATTTAGATTTTTGGTCCACACGCCCTTGTGGATTCACACGGCCTACATGACTGCCCCTTGTGGCCCACACAGCTTGGCACATGGTTGTATAGCTCATACCAGCACTTCACACGGACAGGTACACGACCGTGTGAGCCAAGTTAAAGAGTCACACGGCCTGACACACGTCCGTGTGACTCAAGTGAGAGAGTTACATGGTCTACACAAACGCACGTGTCAATTGCCCGTGTGATTCAAAAATCAAAACAGTCTCTAACACGGTCTATGCATACGGTTGTGTCACACGCCCATGTAAAACATGTCATTGTCTTACACGGCTTACCAAACAGTCGTGTGGCTCACACGGCCTACCACACGGCTGTGTGGCGTTGTCAACCATGAATTTTGGCTTTTTTAATTGTGAAATTCTCGGGTTTTCATTTCACACTTCATTTGATTTCAGTACAAAAGTAACAATGTTGATTTTGGAACCTAAACACGTCATTCAATTGCCCAATCAAACGATTTATTCACAACCAAAATGCTAAATTCACATCCAAACGAAAATTACTTCAAATAAATTCAACACGAAAGCCCAGATCAGAAATTATACACTTACCCTCATATGTAACAGCAACACACAAACCTAAAAAGAAGACCGATTAATTACTTTACAGGAAGTTCATAACGAAGTGGCAGTAATATTTAACCTTGATAAGAATAGACAAAGTCAGGCGGAAATAGAAGAAAATAATGATGGACTTACGCTATTAGACTTTCAATCGAACAAGAAACTACACAATTCCTCAACAATCCAACAAAAAAATTAATAAAAAAAAGAAATAAAAACTGAAGAGGAAGAAAGAATAGCATTAACGGGAAAAGAAAGAAAAGAAAATTTCAAAACGTAAGAAAAGAGGGATATTTTGGGAAAAAGCAAAATCAATGAAAAAAGAATTACAAAAATGATTCCACAAAATAGTATAAAATATTTTCCTACTGTTTACATAGAGACTTCGAACACAAAACCAAAGGAGTATACAGAAGCTTAACCGTGGAACCAATAGGCTCATTCTTGACACAAGTTTACACAGAATTAAATTTAAGTTGAAAGCTCAGTGATAAAGATTAAGTTAAAAGAAATAGCAACATACAATTTAGGCTTTAAACCAATGAAGCAAGCATAAATTTAATGACAAAATTTATCAAACAAAAGTTCAAATTTTTGGGATGTTACAACTCTTTCCTCCTAAAATAAATTTCGGCCACGAAATTTGCCCGATTCAAACAGATGAGCATATTGTTTTTGAATTGAATCCTCACGTTCCCAAGTGGCTTTTTCAGTACCATGATTCTGTCATAGGACCTTAACTAAAGGGACAATTTTCCTCCTCAAGACCTTAATGTCTTGATCTAGAATCTGAACATGTTCCTCCTCAAAAGTCATATCCAGTCTTACCTCTATCTCCTCAACAGGAACAATGTGAGATAGGTCAGACTGGTATCATATCAACATAGAGACATGAAACACGTCGTGAATACGATTTAATTTCAGAGGTAGCTCTAACTAACAGGCGGCCGGTCCTACACATTTCAGAATCCATTAGGGTCAAATTAATCTCAGGCTCAACTTGCCCGTATGTCTGAACCAAAGAACTTTTTTCTAAGGAGATACCTTAAGTAAAACTTGATCACCCACATAATACTCAATGTCTCACCTTTTCAAATTTGAATACGATTTCTGTTTATCAGAAGCTACCTTAAGATGACTCCGAATTAGCCTAACCTTCTCTTCAATCTCAAAAACCAACTTAGGACCCAAAACCTGACGGTCACCTAAGGGGTACGACACTTACGACCATACAGAGCCTTGTAAAGTGTCATCTGTATACTAAACTAGAAGCTGTTATTATAAGCAAACTCTTTCCAACTACTTTGGAAGTCAATCACAAAACTCTGCAACATATCCTCCAGAATCTGAATAATTCTCTTAGACTGACCATCATTCTGAGGATGATACGTAGTGTTGAAATCCAATCGAGTGCTAGTGCTTGGTGGAGTTTTTTCTAGAACCGTGAAGTAAAACGAGAGTCTCTATTAGAGATGATTCAAAATGGAGCCCATGCAACCTCACAATCTTGGAGACATATAGTTTAGCTAGCTTCTATAATGAATAGTCAGTCCTGACAAGAAGAAAGTAAGTAGACCTAGTCAATCGATCTACGATGACCCAAATTAAATCCTTAGTAGGTGTCAAGGGCAACCCACTAACGAAGTCTCTAGCCACACATTCTCACTTCCAAAGGGGAATCTTAACTGGTTGTAGTAAACTTGAAGGCAACTGGTGCTCAGCCTTAACTTGCTGACACGTCAAACAATAGAAGACAAAAGCAGTGACATCCTGTTTCAAATTGGGCCACTAGTACAACTCTCAGAGATCCTTATCCATCTTATTTCCACCGAGATGCATAGCATAATGGCTATTATGCCCCTCTCACAGAATCGATTGCCTCAACCTCAAATCGTTAGGCACGCAAAACCAACCTCTAAAACACAAAACTCCATTGCTATTTAGCCCAAAATCAAAAGTTTCACTTGCTTTAACCTTTCAAAATCATAATATCAGATACTCATCAGTCAACTGTTTAACCTGAATTTGATTAATTCAATTCAGCTTAACTTGTAACTCAGCCAAAAAACTACCATCGTCAAATACACTTAGGTGAGCAAACATCGCCCCCAAATCAGTTATTGCTCTACGAATAAGAGCATCACTTACCGCGTTAGCCTTACCTAGATGGTACTCGATAGTACAATTGTAATCCTTATGCAACTTAATCCATCTACGTTGCCTAAGACTAAACTCTTTCTAAGTCAACAGATACTTGAGGCTCTGGTGACCGGTGTAAATACTACACCACTTACCATACAAATAATGCCTCCAGATTTTCAGAACGAAGACAATTGTAGCCAACTTAAGATCGTGTATGGGATAGTTGCCTTCGTATGACTTAAGCTGTCGGGACGCTTAAGCAACAACCTTACTATCTTGCAACATGCTGCCCAATTCGACATGCAATGCATCACTGTAGACTACGAATTTCTTACCAGATTCAGGCTTTACCAGAATAGGTGCCTAAGTCAAAACGAACTTGAGCTTCTCAAAGCTTGTTTACTGCTCATCGGACCACACAAAAGGCATGTTTTTACACAACAACTTAGTCAGAAAAGCTACGATAAGCGAAAACCCCTCAACAAATCTCCAATAGTAACCCGTCAAACCAAGGAAGATGCGGATCTCAAACACATTCCTAGGATGTTTCTAGTTAATCACAACCTCAATCTTTTTAGGATCAACTTGGATCCCCTCAACAAAAACAACATGCCCCAAAAAGGTAACCTCTCGCAGCCAAAACTCCTATTTACTCAACTTAGTGTAGAATTGTTTTTCACAGAGTATTTGCAGAACTACTCTAAGGTTTTCATCATGCTCATTCTTACTTTTAGACTCTTTGTGATCTTAACAAAGATTTTAGAATGTCTTGTTTAGAATGTCTTGTTCATTGTTAAAATCCAATTCGTTTAGCAAAATGTTAATCATATTAAATTGTTATTAATTTTTAAAATATTGTTTGTTGTAGAAGCTTTTAAAATGTGTTGCGTAAACGTGGTGTTTTGAAAACATTTTTTTTTTGAAAACCAGCATCCTACTACTAGCATATATAAATCAAAATAAATAAAACCCCAAATTAACGATTAAAAATTTAAAGAGCCTTTTACATCAAAATATCCAAATTAAATTACTTATAAATTAAAAGTTAAGAATGGAAGCATGTGCGGTTGTGCGGCCACCTCTGAGTCTCTCACAGCACTAATCCGCCTAAGATTGGGGATAACCTATACAGATAAGCAGAATGGTGAGTTTACAAAAACTCAGTGTGTAATCCCTTAATAAACATCAGTCAATTGTACAGTGAGCAAACACAGTCTAGGCCTAAGCCCATTTCGATAATGATTCGATTTGATTAGGGCTTTAGCCCATTCTGATATCGATGTCGTGGGCTGGGCCTATTTCAGTGATAGTACAATACAGATACATCTCATAGGACGTAATACTCATTTTACCTCATAGGAACATAACAGTCATTTTATCAATTTAGGGTCTAAGTATACTTACTAACCCAATAGTAGGTCCACAGTCGTCTTGGACGACCCGTACAACCTTAACAGTCAAACAGTGAAAAAGGCCCCAAGGCATATAATGCGGCCCGTGTGGCCCACAAAGCCCAAAAATGGCCTTGGCCGTGTGAATAACACAGCCTGGCCTAATATTCTCCACACGTTCGTGTGGTTTACCCGTGTAGGGCCCACACAGCCCATTTCGGCCCACCATGGCCCAAATCGACCTCAGCCATAAAATCGCTCATGGCCGGCCTCCACAATCTTACGCCCACTTTTAGACATTTGGATTACCATACGAGCGAGCGCACGCCCGTTTAGCGTCGTCGGTCACTTATTTCGGCTTTTGTTAATTTACGAGTAGGGCAGTGTTTTTACACACCTGTTTACGAAAGTGCGCAACTAGCCCACGAGCACTCCAACCTATTTCAAACAGAAGCTTCGGTTAATTGCCTAACAATCGAGTTAAAGCGAACCCCAACCAAAACACTTATTCAAGAGATTACCTATTACTCACCTTGATCGAACGATTGAGGTTTGCACAAAAGATTGGTTGCAACCCCTAAAGATTACTTGTATTCCAACAGAGACTTGTTATCTATTACCATACCCGCAAATAGTTGAACCAAGTGTATAACAACTTACCGAAAGCGTAGAACTAAGAATGAGAGATAGAAGTATTCGGCACGAGATGGAACAATCACACCCCAGCAGAAAATGACAGAAAAGAGAGGTGTTAAATAAAAGACTATTACGGTAGAAGAAGAGAAAAGAAAAAAACTGTGCACTCGAACCCGAGATGGAGTATTTAGCTAACAAAAATGTTGAGAGGGGCAGAGTATCGAGAGAAAGAAAAGAGGGGGAGAGTATTCGGCAAAGCTAGAGAGAGAGGAGGAGAAGACCAGAGAGTCGGCCACACAAAAACTGATTGAGAGAGAAGAAAAAAAAGGAGAATTAGCCAAGCACAAGATGCAGAAGAGGAGGATTGATAGTCTCAAAAGAATTGAGAGAGGGGAAGGAGAGAATTCGGCTAAGGAGAGGGGGAAAAGAAAAGAAAAATGACGAATAAGGGACCTGAAGAGAAGTGAAAACCGAAATCAGCAAAAACGAATGATACTACCAAACCTCTCTAGCACTATTCGGCCTCTAGAGAAAAAAAAAGAGAGCCAAAATTATCATAGCAACCAAAAATAGAGTGGCTAAACTCACCAAAGCAGAAAGTCTTGAGTGCCCTAATTCAAAACCGGTATACTACTCCCTCTCACCTCAACCTACCTTAATTCTCTCCTAAAATCCCTCTTCAAATCCATCCAACCGATCACATCTCCCCTCAACTACTCAATTTGAATTCCCCTCAACCACTTCAGTGTTTCAGTCAACCCATAACACTCCCACGTGACAGCAGCAAAATAAAACACCCACTGCGCCCACCAGGATTCGAACTTCAGTCCTCTGGCATAGGTAACACGCCACTTACCCCCTAGACCAGTAGGCCTCTTTATGTCATGTTTCACCCATTTTTATTTAAAAGCCTACTGACTAGAGACAAGGGTTTGACCAATTAAAATAAAATTTTTGCATAACCAAGGCTTGAACTCAGGACTTCTCAAACACTTCTCAGGACACTTAACTACTGAAGCAAGCATGAATTTATGTCATAACCATACAAGAATAATTACTTAAATTTTGGGGCGTTACAACTACAACATTAACTTTACTAGAGTGGTAACCTAGAACACAATCAAAATTTCTCAGAAGTTCTACCCAATGATGCTATCTCAAATTCAATTCCTTTTAAGATAAGAGGTAGTTGAGACTCTTATGATTGGTATAAATATAACACTTTTCACCATATAAATAGTATCTCCAAATATTTAGAGCAAAAATCATAGCAGGTAGCTCTAAATCGTATGTCAGATAATTGTGTTCATGCATTTTTAGCTGATAAAATGCATAAGCAATCACTTTCCTGTCTTGCATCAAAACACAACTAAGACCGCTCAAGGAAGCATCATTATAAACGACATAATCCTTTCCATAAGAATCGAAGAACTTTAGTAGATTACCTTTGGAGTTATTCTTATAATCCTTATATTTCTTTTTTACTCAATTGGTCTCTTATTTCTTTTCTTTCCACTTAACCAAAAGTCTTTTCTTCATTTAGTTTTCCTAAAATCATCTCTATAATTCTATAGTTCCTTTCAGCACATATTTATCGAGCTTATCATTTATATTCATTCTTTATCCTTTCTTTTCATTTATTTGTATTATTATTCTTATCACAACAATCTCATACAAATCACGACACTATTATTTTTAACATTTTTCTAGGCTCTACTTTGTTATACTTTTATATTCTCATTTTCATTTCCTTTCTTTTCTTTCTCTTTTCGAGGCAAACAATGATTATCCCAGTTATGGATAAGAGTTATTACTCTTAATCCAAACCTTTTAGAAATCTATTGGCCCGGCCGCTGCCAACAGTCTCCTCAAGGTAACTGTTCCTTCCAAGGTTTGCCTATTTTATTACACAATTTACAACTTTGCTATTTCTTTTTCTTCTGCTTCTTCTTCTTCTTTTCACAGTTTAGATTGCTCTTTATTCACTAATCCTTAAAATCTTTTCACTATTTTTTTATGCTCTCTAAAGTACTAACACTATTTTCCATGGTCAATTCTATTCTTATATTCTATGATCTATTTTGATTTTTTTTTATATTCAATTTATCCTCTTATTAATGCCTATTATAGACCATTCCTTAGTTTTCTCAACAATTCTAAACAATCTTTTACTCCATGTCTTTTAGAGCCATACTTAAAAGCACCTTTCAGAAAATATCCAATATTCACCTAAATGAGATTTTCTTTTTTCGCATTTATCACAAGGTCGAATAGTTCTTTTCCTTAAACCTTTAATACTTGCCTTGGAGATAACCTGAGACCTTATTTTATCTTGTTCTTCATATTCGTATACGAGTACAAATTCTCAACCTTCTTTATCTTTCTTAGTTCATCGTGATAGAATTGAACTTGTCATCACTCTTTTACCTAACTCTTTTCTCTTCTCTTCTTTTCGTACTTTTTCAAGAAAATCTCCAATTCATCTTCTCACTAGATTTTATATCTTAAAAATATACCATTGATAATTTTCACATTTTTTTAACAAAAATACCATATTTTCACATTTTTTTAACAAAAATACCATACTTGTTAACTATATCTTATTTTTATTAATACATTATAATATTATATACCATCAATCTCCTATACTTATTATATTCTCTTCATTTAAGAACCTCTATTTTCTCTCATTTTCTGATCTTTAAAATTGAAAAATATTACTATTCTATTCCACTTCTCATATTTATATTGTCTCTTCTATTTCTAAAAGACTAACCTTATATTAATATACCAAACTTTTCATTTAAAAGCTTTGACTTTCCAAGTTCTCATTCTGTACATGTATAACTATATATACATATATACTCATTTTACTTCACATTCACTAGTCCCTAACTTTTACTTTTAACCACTTAAATCCATTTCTGCATCTTCTTCCATCTCTAATTTTGTATCTTTCCCCAGAAAATTCCCTATATTAAGTTCTAAATTCTCTTCAAACTTATCTTCTACGATCCAATTTGGAAATTCCTCAGGATCTTCTTCCTCTTCCATCTTTATAACGGGTATTGAATATATAAATTCTCTTGGTAATTTTCTAACAACTAATTTTTTCATCCATTGCATTTCAAAGACATTTTTCTTCCTAGTCAATTTTCACAAACCTACACTTTGTCTCGCTATTTTCCTTACTCCATGAGAGATTATAAACTTCACTTAGTATATAACTATATTCCAATAAGCTCGTGGTATCAATATCTTCCAAAGTTGGTCTAAAATCATTTGATGCTCTTGTTTTATTAATGTCCCTTTAAAGGTCAAGTATTGCACCTTATTCTTTCTAATTAGCTCATGACATTTCCATAACACTTCTTGCATCTTTCGATTTATAGTAATAAGGTGTTGAACAATGTCTTCTTCTAGTTTCGTTCTATAATCTTGCACTTCTCTCATTATCCTATCAACTTTCTCCTTTTGTGCTGAAGTTGTTATCTCATCAGGCAACATCAGATTTATTACCATTTCTTCCAATATCTATGACAGAAAATAGGTTTTTATCAAATTTCAGTATTTATCTATTTCCCTCTTAAGTCATTACTAACTAATAGAAAATTATTTCCTTATCAGTAACAATTCAGATTTTCAAACTTATCAATACTTCCAATATTGATATCACATCTCATCATATCGATATATCCTATATAGCATGCACTTCTAGACTCATTCACTACCCGAAAATTAGAAAACCAAAGCTCTGATACCACTAATTGTAACACCCCTATACCCGGTTCGACTCAAGGAACTTGATATAGGAATATTACTTTTGGTGCCAAAGAGATTTTTGCTAATCACTAATATATTTGGACATTAAAAAAAATTTTACAACTCATATATTTGTCCCTACTACTTGGAATATACTTGATCTTCCTAAGTACATGCCATTCTATTCAAAATTTTGAAACATACCCTCTTGGCACTTGGAGATGTGATGAGATGGATGCTCACAACCTCAATTACAACTCTTCAAAATCACTGTACCTGATCTGTGCACAGAAAACAAAACCTTACGCTGAGTAAAAACTCAATGGTATTTCTATAATCCGAATAAAAACTATAATCTGAATATTTAAAAAAAATAATATAATAGGCACAATTAAATTATAAGGACATACTAATGACTAGTATCATGACTATTATTTTTTTTATTTAAACAATATCCTAATTCACACAATTGTTATATAAATGGTTATTCACATATCAAACCATATTATTCATACAATGGCATTAGTCATACAATACTCAATTCATGGATACATAATTTCATACCATACTCAATTCTCATTAATGTCTAGTATCATATCATAACTATCATTTTTTTTATTAAACAATATCCTAATTCACACAATTATTATATAAATAATTATTCACATATCAACTATATTTATTTGTACAATGGCATCAATCATGCAGCACTCAATTCATGAATACATCATTTCATACCATACTCAATTCATGAGTATATAACTCATATATTCTATGTATTATCAACATATTTCACATTCTATTTTCAATTTACTATATCACTTTCATTTCTCATATCCTATCATTTCAATATCAATTGTAAGACTTTATTATTCATTTACCCCTATTAACACGACTCGGACTCAGACGAATACACGGATCCAACCAAAACATACCAGTTTGGCACCCAGTGCCTCATCGAATAATTCAAAGTAATAGATTGACACCCAGTGTTTCTTCGGCCAAGCCGAAGTAAGTTGGTACCCAGTACCTCATCGAATTTATCCCAAGTAATAATTTGACACTCAGTGTCTCATCAACTCGTGGTCAAAGTATCTCTGAGCTCTTCCAATCCTATGGCATGCCAACTATATCCGACTCAGTCCGATACAGTTAATAGGGTTTTCAATTCACTTTTCAACACAACCAATATTCAATATTCAATTGCCACAATATTCACATTTCAATTATTAATTAATAATTTCATCAATCACAAATTCATATAATCTCAACTCATTATCCAAATAATAATAATCAACAACCACCTTAATTACTTACCATACACATTAATTTAAAATATAATAAATAAAAATTACTAAATTCGGATTATAAAAATACAAACCGTAATTCCCTAGCTACTCCTCGTTAACATTGTCTTTTCCTTTCCTAACCGAGGTCTCCGGCTCAACGTTAGCTACGTAAGTTAAAATAATTTAAAATCATTAATACACACAATTTCACATTAAATATTTCAATTATTATTCGATTTTTTTGCTCGCTTTTCAATTTAGTCCCTAATCAAACTAACTTTATTTTATTTAAAACTAATTTCATATTTTCATTCAAATCCCACTTTAGACTAATTTCAACTTTCAAATTTCACCAATAACCTTAATTTTGAAATTCTCTCAATTTAGTCCTTATTACTCAAAACTTATGATTTATTTTACAATTCAATCCATTTTTCATTTCTAACTTGAAATTCTATCAATTTAATCCCTAATACTTCAATTTGTTCAGCATGAACAACATCTAAAAATTCACTAACTTCTACAAATTCCAACATAAATCAAGTAGTATTTTGTTCTAGGATTCTAAAAACATCAAAATTATAAGAAAATGGATTAAATTGGCTTACCAATTTGAGTTTGAACATTAAAACCCTAAGCTTTTCTTCTTTTTCTTTCTCTTTTTCTTTCTTTCCTTTTTCTCCCCTATTTCGTTTTTTACTCTGTTATTGTTTCTTTCTTTTTCTTTTGTTTCATTTATTTGTTTTATTCTTTTATTATAATATAATATATTAATATAATGCAATATAACATTTACTTAAATAATAAGTAAATAGATTATTATTTAAATATATATATATTATTTTACCACACGTATTTCACTATTACCACACACTTGTCTATCATGGCTTAATTGCTAATTTAGTCTTTTCAATTTTCTCTAGTCTATAATTCAACTTTTACCCTTTATGCAATCTAATCCTTATATCTAATTACTCTTAATTTAAACAAATTAACCTAATCAAAACCTAATTAACCACATAACTAACTTCGTAAATATTTTTAATAAATATTTACGAATCTATTTTTTGAAAACGGAGACCTAAAAATACACTTTCGATAACCGTAAATTTCGGGTCGTTACAAGATGTTTTATGGCAATTCATATTAGAATACTTTCCAGTATTGCTACGGTCTTTAACTAAAGCAAGTAAATTTAATCACTACAATGTTTTCTAGCTAAATAATATAGCTAAAGCAGAAGTATGTACAGGTTTGGCGCCAGAGACTCAGTCTTTTATAAAATCAGTTTTTAGAGTTAATCTGATAAATATTTTATTCAAAAACACTTTTCATAAAAACGGGAGCCCAAAAATCACAACCTAATTTTAGTAATCTGGCTCTGATACCACTAAATCTAGACGTATTGGAGAGTTACAATAACTATTTTGAAAATTCCAACCTTTTGAAATTAAAATTCAAAAAATCCTATTCATTTAAACAGACACAAGTAAACCATAAAAAAAAATCCCATCTTTAAAACAACAACCCGAAAAGTTTGCTAAAGTATAAAGCCAGAATAGAAATAATAGAAAGTCTAAACGGAATGATCGAACTCCTGAAACACCAACCCACCTAAGCTTAAGGATTTCTTGAAATTCAAGTAAATAGACAAAATGAGTTTACAAACTCAATGTGTAACCTATCTAATCAATTAAGCGGAATAATAACAAACATGCTTCTGGATATTATTATTCAAGTAGTTTTTCGATTCAGGAACAGAAACAGAAATAAAGTATGTCAGAGGCAAATATAAATACATATACAGAGTTTATCAGATACAAATGCATAAACCTACTCCTATCTGCTATACATTGTATCCATCCATCCTTACACATCATATAAGGTATCAAGTACACATCCATCCCTACACATCGCATAGTGACTATATGTCACGTTTCAGAATAATTACAAACTAGTTGCCAGAATAAAGTGCGATAAATTATTAAAATAAGATATATATATATATATGTGGCTTAGCCACCAGAATCGACTGATTATTAAACTACCACACTTCCTCCTTTACGCAAATCCCAACCCAATGCAGATGTAGAGCTATCAGAGATCGGAGATGCGCATATACTGATATCGGTTCATATTATATTCAGATAGTGCAAATCATACTCATATAGTAGATATCACATCATATATACATACAGATAACGGATTTTCATCACCATGTCATCAGATACCAAGTTATATAGCCTGATTTAGATCATACGGACCCTACAAAAGGCCTACTTTCAATTCGAACGACGTTAACTGTCATAAGGAAAAATTTAGATTTTAGGTCCACACGCCCGTGTGGATTCACACGGCTTACATGACTGGCCCGTGTGGCCCACACGGCCTGGCACATAGTTGTGTGTCTCATATCAGTGCCTCACACGGGCTGTCACTGTAACACTCCAAACCTGTATCCATCGCCGAAATAGGGTTACGAGGCATTACTGGATAATTCACGTCATACATATCCATTTACGCCATCATGATCAAAGTCCATACTAATCATTCACAACGTCTTTTATTTAGGTCAACAAGACCTTAAAACATGCTTAAAAGAGGTTCGGGACTAAATCGATAATAATTGTAAACTTTGAGAAACATAGAAAATTTTCAAAGATATAAGGGTCACACGTCCGTGTGAACAAGCCGTGTGCCTCACACAGCTACTAGACACGCCCGTGTCACAAACCGTGTGAAAATAGAGCATACATACTGACTTGTACCACACGGCCGAGGACACGCCCGTGTGCTAGGCCGCGTCAAATCTAAGGGGTTTACTGACTTGGGTCACACGGTCAACCACAAGCCCATGTGCTAGCTCGTGTGCCACACACGGCCAATAAACACGCCCGTGTGTCTAGGCCGTGTCAAAACTGTAGGGTATACTGACTTTAATTCGAAGGGTACCCTAGGGGACACACGATCGTGTAACATGACTGTGTGTCGTACACGGCTGAGACACACGCCCGTATCTCTACCCGTGTAGACAAAAATAGGTCATTTTCAAAGCCAATTTGCCACCCTAATTTCATGTACACTTAGCAACCAATTTAAAACCATCACAACACATAAATAGGTAGCCAAAACATACCAATTCATACACATATCATGCCATCTATATACAACCATTTCAACTATCCAATTCCACAACCAAAACCTACCAAATCATTATGCCAAGATCAGTAAACTTGTATAACATCATATGCATTCTATCATCACATTTTCACCTATTTAATGCCATATAACTTACCATTTCAACATCACATAATCAAACCATACATAAGGCATCATATACATCACATAATCAACTTATCAAACTCATCACTTAGGCCAACTTAAATGACCAAATACATACCAACATTTCCAACCAAAAGCAAACCAAATTTCATGGCTAAAATCTTATCACAAAACATATCAAAATGACACTAGCCTATACATGCCATATACCATATATACAAAGCTTCCAAAAATACCAACGAGATGATTGATAGTGCGATGATGTTTCCCGACGATCCCAGGGTCTGAGCTAGATTCGATGATCTATAAAAACATGGAAAGAACACACAACGTAAGCTTTAAAAGCTTAGTAAGCCATATACAAACAAAGCTATCATATAAACATATTCATTTCAATTCAAATATGTTAAACATAGCTTATCACATTCAATTTCACAAACCTTTCCATTGTACACATATCCAATATCATATTTGAATCCATTAATAAGTAATTCATGTATAAGCACATATAGATACACAAACTTTTCTTAATACATAGTTATTCACATTTACATGTAAATTCATCAATTGCTTCTCATCTCAATGCTCGTATGAATCTCATATGTACCTAAACCATTTAGCTGATTCACATAATCTTTCTCAACTTGACTTTTGCCCGTTGAACCATTCAGAATCATTAAGGATACTCGAAAATCACATAAGCTCGTACAATGCCATATCGTAGATATGGTCTTACATGTAAATACATATCGATGCCACTGTCCCAGACAGGGTCTTACACGAAATCACAATACGATGCCAATGTCCCAGACATGGTCTTACACGTAACCTCTGTAACACCCCAAATTTTATGTTTCGGCTTTTGTGACTAATTGACATAATTGTGTATTTGCTTCAGTGGTTAAGTGTTCTAGGTACGTGTGTGAGGTCCTGAGTTCAAACCTTAGCTTGGGAAAAATTTTAGTTTTTATATTTTTGAAGCCTTGTCTTGGGTTATAGGGCTGATAAGTAATTGGTTGGAAAAACTTGTAAGAATGGGCCTACTGGTCTGGTGGACAAGGGGAGTGCAGATATGAAGGAGGTCTTGGGTTCGAGTTTGAATGAAGGCATTATTTTTGCTATTAATGCTGTGGGAGTGTTTGAGTTGGCTTGGGATATTGAGTGTTTGCAACAGCTGAGGTTTAATAGGACCAAAACAAGGGATTTGGGAGTAACCCAAATCTTTCCACTCTCTCCCTGCCGAATTTTCCCTGCAAATTTCCCCTCTCCATATTTTCTCTATTTTATTTTTCTTTCCAGCTAAAAATCCCCTGTTATTGTTGATTTTTGCTTTATTTTAATATTAGTTTTTGGTCCTTTTTTGTCATCGTTACTTATCTCTTCGTTTGGCACGAGTTCAGTAAGTGTTGAGGTGCTTTTTGTTTCATTTTTATGTTTGTTGAGTGGTTAAGAGGCTTTTTTCTGTTTAGGAGACAATCTAGGCGTTGTGGATTGCTAAAATGACACTTTAGAAAACAAGGAACTATCGTTGATCATTAGAGGTATGGACATCATTAACTTGTGGGATTTGCCCGTTCTTAAAAACTTGGTTTAAGTGACTAACTAAGGGACGTGTTGTTCGATATTAGGTTCTGGAGTGTTCGTGGTTGCATTAGCTTCGAATCGATACTAGGTGTGTACTCCGATTACACAGAAAATGAGATTTAACGAAAGTCCAAAAGTAAACTGTCGATGCGACACGGGCGTGTGGACTACCCGTGTGGTAGGCCGGGTGGCGATACACGGCCGTGTGGTAGATGAACTAGGCCGTACGCATGTGACACGAGCGCACTACATAGCCGTGTGATGACTGGCGAGGCTGTGTACGAGACATGGGCTCGACCAATTGGGCTGTGTGGGCCCACACGGACGTATAGAAATTTGGGCCAGGCCGTGTGGGCCCACATGGGCGTGTGAGCCAATTTTTATGAAATGATCTGTAAGGTTACACGAGTCGCCCAAGTCAACTGTGACCGGTTATAGGGTCGGTAAGCATTACTTAGACCTCTAATTTCTATAGATCTGATCTGATCATATGATGTATGATTAACGCATATGCTAGTTAGTATGTATATCTGTTCTGTTCTGTATATGGGTATATGTCTGTTAATCTATTTATTAGCATGCCATGTTTGTATGCTGCATAGCATTGGGGTGGGTTTGATGAAGTGAAGGAAGTATATGAAAGGCTTCATAAGCCTGTTGTCTGGTAGCTAAGCTGCATATTTATAACGTGTGTTGCATTGCGGTACCTTATGGTGTGTAGGGTTGGATGGGTCGATATTATCCCCATATTTGGTGTGCAGGGATAGGTGGGTCAATTTTATCCCCACATAGTGTGTTGGGTTGGACGAAGTTGGTGTGTAGGGTTGGTGGGCATATTTTTTTGTATATCTGATCTGTTACATGCTATATCTGACTTCGTGGGCTAAGGCCCAACTTTATACATGCATCTAATTTTGTTTCTAAGTGGGCTAAAGCTCACACCGATTCTGTAAAGGGCTCAGGCTTGAAGTATGACTATTTTCTAATATCTGTTTGTACGCATGTTGAACTGTGGGAATGTACACACTGAGTTGCGAAACTCACCCTTTTCTATTTTATCTGTCCAAGTAATCCCCAACAATAGTTGGATTGGTGCAGCGGAGGACTCGATGGTGGCCTCAGCTTTCCACTTATGGGTTTATAGTTTAAACATTTTATTTCGTTCCTTCTTAATTATTTTGGGAATTTTAGATGTAATCTTGGACTTGGACTTTTGGTTTTGATTTGGGATTTGAGCTGTGAAATCGAATTTTAGAACTGCAACGCTAGAGAATGGTTTTCTCGAAATAACTAAGGTTTTTCATAAATTAAATTGGTTTTGAAAGCTTCCGCGATTTGAAATATGACTCTAAACTAAATTAAAGATAATAACTGGAACGATTTTCACTTAGTGGAAAAGGGTTTTCCAAAAACACTCTCATGTGACATCACCAGATTCAGCCATAACGTCTAGACTGGGTTTAGGGTGTTACAATCTCAATACAATGCCAATGTCCTAGACATGATCTTACATGTAATCACATCTCGATAACCTAATGTCATGACATTCGTATCCTATGCTATTCCTAAGGTTTGTACGGGACTTTCGGATGCTGAAACTTAGTAGATTCTAGCTCGTAATAGCTCATTCAACATTCATAATATCTAAATGGTAAGTGAACACTTATAATTCAATTTAAAAGTGTAACACCTCTAACCCGTATCCGTCACTAGAATAAGGTTACAAGGTATTACTGGATAACACTCCTCGTTCACATACATTTAAGCATTCATAATTGAAATCGATTCAAAACATTCACAATGTCCCTTGTAAGGCTCTACGAGACCTTGAAACATGTTTAGAAGTGGTTCGGGACTAAACCAGTAACATTTACAAACTTTGGGAAAACTTAGAAAATTTTCAAACATATAAGGGTTACACACTCGTGTGAACAGGCTGTGTGCCTCACACAGTCACCAGACACGCCTGTGTCACAGGCCGTGTGAAGACAGGGAATACATACTGAATTGTACCACACGGCCAGAGACACGTCCGTGTGTCTTGGCAGTGGGAAAATTAGGGAGTTTACTGACTTGGTCACACGGCCGGCCACACGCCCATATGCCAGTCCGTGTGTCACACACGGCCAGTAGACAAGCCCATGTGTCTAGGCCGTGCCAAACCTGTAGGGTATACTGACTTAAATTTGAAGGACTATTCCAGGGGATACATGACCGTGTAACATGACCGTGTGTCACACACGGCTGAGACACACGTCCGTGTCTCTACTCGTGTAGATAAAAATAGGCTAATTGCAAAGCCAACTTGCCACCATTTTCTCATGCACACCTAAACAACCACAATGATACCATTTCATCATACAATTAGGCAGCCTAAACATCAATTTCAATACACATTATAAGCCATTTCAAAATCAAGCATTCATATACTCAAATCAATACCATTTCCTGTACAAAACACATACCAAAACTAGCTAGATTCATTTCTCATTTCACACCTATTCCATCATATACCAAAACACATATCATGCTTATCAATACAACTTATTTCAATATGTATTTTTACTATCATCAATCACACGCGAAGCTTGACTCATAAATCATCTGTTAGCCCTTCATGTATTAAGTCCAAATTCATGCTTTTCATAAGTAAATACTTATCATAAACCAATTAACCAAAAAATCATCTTGAACCATCACCAACCATACCAAATTATGTCATTACACAAGGCAAATTACACATCAAACATAAGTCAATAATAATCCATATAAAATGACCAAATACATCACCAACACCTTTATCATAAAGACTTAAGCCTATACATGCCATATAACCAAGTCACCAATGTATAAATACCGAAATTAAAATTCGGATAGTGTGATGCAATCTCTGCTGACTTGCAACCCGAGCGAATGTCTGAAACACTACAAAACATAGAAAAATAACACAAAGTAAGCTTCATAGCTTAGTAAGTTCGTACGTGATCCTAAAATGATCACAACCTTCATATAGAAATTCAAAATAGATAAATCATTAACATTTAAAGCATCAATTTATGAGCTAACATTAGATTATTCATGTCTTCATTCACAAGTTCTTAACTTCATATTACTCAATACTTGAGTAGTTTTCCGTACATACCTATACTGATACCTTTCTATTTATCACCCATACTTTTATCAAACCTCTCTATTTTATAAATGCTTATGATACAATTTCATTGATTTTCGATGCCATAATCTAACTATGGTCTTACACATACATTGCCAAAGCCCTACCATGGTCTTTCTTTCACGTGTCATAACACGGTTATGGTTTTATTAATCGATTGCCATATGTATATATTTAGTTTAAACAACTATTATTCATATATCACATAACATTTAATATATACTTCATTATAGTCAAATAAACACATTTTAGCATGAAACATATTTATACTCAATTCTTTCTTATTTAATATACATAATACAATATGAACTCACCATTTTACTTTCATTTGATTCTCACGTAAGTTCTGTACGTACTTGTATTACTTATTCCATCCGTACTTTAATTCTCATCTTGACTATGCCCGTTGAATCATTCGACATTTCACACACTAAGTGTTATTCTCAATATCTCGTACACACTAAGTGTCATTCTCAATATTTCGCACACTAAGTGTCATATTTGATGTCCTACACGCTAAGTGCTGTACATAGCCGAAGCTATCTCAAATCACACACTAAGTGCCAAATTTAGCCGAAGCTATACCAAACCACACACTAAGTGCCATATTTAGCCGATATGTCATCAAACATAACAATAGTCACATATATACAATTTATATGATATCAAAGCAGTAAAAGCATAAATATAACAATGCTTATTGCATACGAACTTACCTCAATCGTTAATACGGCGGAACGGATCGACTAGTCTAATACTTTATTTTCTCCTGTTTTAGATCCGAATCTCATTTTTCTCAATCTATATAATCACAAAATTTACTTATTTAATCATTAATTCATTCAATTTAACATAATTTTCACATTTTGGCAAAAATTACACTTTTGCCTCTATTATTCCATATTTTTGCAATTTAGTCCTTATCACATTAAATCACAATTTCATGAAATTAAGCACAAACCCAAGCTAGCCGAACTTTCCATATATTACTATCAACCTATATTTTCAATTTATTTCACATTTCAGCCCCTCAATTTATACTTTTCTCAATTTAGTCCTTAATTGACATTTTTGTCAAAAATTACCTTATAAAACTTGTTAATCTAGCTTCAAACATTAATATTCTATCATAAAACATCTAAACAACCAAGCAATCAACAATGGAATCATTCAAAATCTATAGCAGTTTTGAAAACGGAGATACGGGGCTAGCTAGATTAAGTTGCAACGAGCTCAAAAACGTAGAAATTATTAAAAACCAAATAAAAACGGGCTTACATGCATAAATAGAGCTTGGTCGAAACTTGAATGAACAAAAATGGTGTTCTACTTTCTCCATTTCGGTGATGAAGATGACAATTAGAAAGAATTTTGGCTTGTTTTATTAAATCTTTATTTATTACCTAAATTACCAAATTGCCCTTTGTTTAAAACATTAAAATCTCACTAATTCATGCATGAAACCGTCCACTTGCATTATAAAAGGGTTAATTGCAGCATGAAGACCTTAAATAATTTATTTCATAATGATTTAGTGCATTTAACTAATAAATCTCAACTTTTACGTTTTACGTGATTTAGTCTTTTTTTATCAAATTATGTATTTAAACGGTAAAATTTCTTTACAAAACTTTTACATAATAATTTTATCGTGCTATAAACCTTGTTAAAATAATAAAATAAATATTTTGACTTCGAATTGTGGTCTCAAAACCACTGTTTCGATTACCCGTAAAAACGGGCTATTACAAAAAGCATTTATTTGCATATGAACTTGCCTCGTACGGACACAAACGGTTCAAAACTAGTAATCAACCACTTTCAATTTCTCTCAATCTAATTACGTTTTCTTTCGTTCTTGATCTAAACAAATTCAGATTTCACTAATTTAATCACACGTTTAATCAATTCAATCCACAATTACAAAATTAGGCCTTTTTATACTTTGGCCCTTATATTTTCACACTTTAACATTTTAGTCCTTATTTCACAAAACACAAAATATACATAATTTCCTTATACACATGCTTGGCCGAATATTCCCTTAGTTCATATAAGCTCATATCTTTCATTTATTTCACATTTTGACCCCTCAATTTACAAATTTCACAATTTAATCCTATTTAGACATTTTTGTCAAAAATTACTTTACAAAACATGTATATCAAACACCAAGCTTGCATAATTCACTATCAAACATCATAAAACTCATGGATTCATCAATGGCACTTTACAAAATCATCAACACTTTCAAAAATTGAGGCATGGGCTAGCTAGTACTTAAAGCAACGATCACAAAAACGTAAAAATCATCAAAAACCAAGCAAAAACATGCCTTAAATCAATGATCTATGTGGTTGAACCCTAGATGAATATAGAAACCTTCTTTTTCTTTGTAAATTCGGCAATATGGTGAAAAATGACAACCAAAATCCATTTTGTTTTATTTAATTAACCTTTATTTTCATAATTACAAAAATGCCCTTAATTAAAACATTAATCATTATAATGGATGTCCATAATTGTCCATTATCACATTCAATGGTTTAATATCAATATAAGGATCTTTCATTTAATGCCTCATAGCAAATAAACACTTTTAACTTATAGCATGCTACTTTTATATTTTACGCATTTAAGTCCTTTTTCTCAAATTGAGCTATTAAACGATAAAATTAGCACACTAAACTTTCACACATATATAATCAAATGTTGTAAACACATAAAATAATATTAAAATAATTTTTTGACCTCGAATTTGTGGTTTCAAAACCACTGTTTCGATTTAACTAAAATTGGGCTGTTACAGTCACATAGCCTGGTACATGGCATTGTGATTTAAGTCAGAGAGTTATATGATCTAGACACATGCCCGTGTAACTCAAAAATCAAAACAGTCTCTAACACGGTCTAAGCACACGGTCGTGTCACACGCCCGTGTGACCTATGTCAATGTCTTACACGGATTACCACACGGCCCAGTGGCGTCGGTAGCCGTGAATTTCAGCTTTCGTCGATTGCAAAATTCTCAAGTTTTCGTTACACACCTGATTCAATTTCTGTACAGAAGCAACAATGTTGATTCTAGAACCTAAAAATGACATTCGATTGCCCAATCAAACGATTTATTCGCAACCAAAATGCTAAATTCACATCCAAACCGAAATTACTTCAAATAATTTCAACGCGAAAACCCAAATAAAAAATTATATGCTTACCCTCGCACGTAACAGCAACACACAAACCTAATTCGATGAGGGAGTGTTACTTAACAAGAAGTTCAGAACGAAATGGCAGTAATGTTTAACCTCAACAAGAATAGACAAAGTTAGGTGAAAACAGAAGAAAACAACAACGTAACTTACGCTATTAGCCTTTCAATCGAACAAGAAACAACCTAATTCCTCAGCCAATGACAAAATTAATAAAATAAAAAATAAGAAAAAAAATGGAGGAGGAAGAAGGAACGACAGTAATGGGAAAAGAAAGAAAAGAAAATTTCAAACGTAAGAAAATAGGGATTTTTGGGAAAAAGCGAAATCAATCAACAAAAAGAATTATAAAACTGATTCCAAAAAATAGTATAAAATATTTTCCTACTGTTTGCACAAGGACTCGAACACAAGACCAAAAAAGTATATAGAAGCTTAATTATTGAACCAACATACTCATTCTTGATATAAATTTACACAAAATTAAATTTAAGTTGAAAGCTCAGTGATAAAGATTTGACAAATCTCACACATACAATTTAGGCTTTAAATCACTAAAGCAAACATATATTTAATGATAGAATTTATCAAACAAAAGTTCAAATTTTTGAGGCGTTACAGTACTGCTATTAAAATTTTCATCATTCGTCTAAGGCCTTAGATGAATAAATATAATCTTTGATACTTAACAACTATAACTTCTGAACAAGGTTTATATTGAGATCAAATCTTTCATCTTTAAAATATAAAAATAAATTAAATTAGTCAAAACAATTATAATTAATCATAAATTAGCTAATTAAAAAATTAATCAGATATGAAACATTAAAAAAGAAAATTCATGTTATACTTTGCATCTTATCGTTTAAGATTGGAAATCACGGATTATAATTTTGATCATCGATATGAAAAAACTATCACTTCTGAGCAAGACCGTGCTAATAACTTATTATAAAATAAAAAAATAAAGAAAAGAAAAGAAAAGAGACAAAGAAAAAAATAGGTATTTTATTTATTAATAAAATATAAACAATATTTTTCTAAAATCTATATTTATAAATATATATAATTCTAAGTTTAATTTAATTAATTCCCCAAACTATTTTTAATATATAATATCCAGAAAATCTGAATTTAATTCTCAGAATTTAAATCCTATGTTATCTTTATATTTTTTTTTCCTCCTAATGAAAAGAAAAACTAAGAACTATAATGAGATGTTTTCTTGGCTTTGTGTAGGATTATAGGACTAAATTTTTATCATTATAAAATTATATCATTTTAGTATAAAAAAATTATAATCACTACTTGAAGCAAAATTTTATTAATATTATAAGAATATTGATCAATCAATATATTAATCAAAATTTATTTTAGCAATTATTAGTCAATTATTGGACTTCCCTAGGTCTAGCCCACAGTTTTGTTCTCATAAAAGCCAAATATGTAAAAATATAAATAAATATCGATTAAGCTTTAGTTCTATTGATATGAGTATTATTATCAATATAAAAAGACATGAGTTCGAGTGTGTTAAAATACATTATTCTATCATTTATGGGTTGATGAAGGATTATATAGTTCTAGATATTGTGTTAAAAGTACATATATGATAAGAATATATAATAAAATTATAAAAAAATAAATAAAAAAATAAGGATTTTATTAATGACTTTTTTTAAGTTCATATATTTAACATTCACATCTAATTACTTCATATAAATAATATTACCCACTTAAATTCTTTTGAACACATAATTTTCAAGAAGTGTATTAGCATTTTTAATCTTATTATATGTAATATTTAATGTATTAAAAATGAAAAACAGAATTATCAATATATATTTGATTTTATAATTTTACCATAAATAAATATCTTTAAAATACTCGTACCAAATAAAATAGCAAATTTAGGAACCTAAATAAAACAAGCAATCAAGCTGTAGTGTGGTCACATGAAATGGACCTGCCATTATTATGGCTCTAAGGACAGATTTCAAAGGTTCCAGGTGGTGACCAATCTCCTACCTCCATTTGCCAACTCACTTTTCTTTTTATTTAGTATTTCTCTTTAAATTACAATTTTTTTTTCATAATTTCATCTTATTTTACCCAATGTATCACCTATCACATTCTTATTAACAACTTTCGAGACGAAAACCGGGTAATAATGAACACAAATGCATGTCAATTTCTAGTGATTGACATTTGAGGGCTGAGTGTGAAATCTTTATGTCCATTGACTAAAAACAATGAAGTGTGAATCATAATGGAAGTGAAATTTTATTGAATGAAAATGAAATTTTCTCACTGATGAAGAAAAAATAAAAATGGGGGGTCCAAGATGAAGAAGTTTGATATGAAATGCTATCAACTTTCACCACAGTTAATCAAAATCCAGGGGGGTACATTCTTTTTTCTTAAAACAGAAAGATATTAAACTTGACTACATAAAATATGAGCAGTGGTGAGCAATACTTGAAGCAGTAGGGTCATTCAGTGATACAAAGATGGGGGGATGTTAACACATGTAAACAAGTGAATGGGTGTAGAGCAGGAGATTCCATTCTAACAAAAGATGTGATAATTGATGTTTCCTACCAACTTAAAAGCAAAATAAAGGTAAAGGGGCCTCAATGGGTGTATGAAAGACATAGTCTATTCCTACCACTAAGTCCCACTACATTTTGTGTGCAAAAAAGTTAAAAAAAAAAAAAAAAAAGGTTAAATGCATTCATCAGCTACATCATTGGGAGCCAACATTAGGACACCCTCACAACATCTGTGATAACCCCTTCTTTGGGTTTTTTTTTTTTTTTTAGAAATAAATTTAGGATTACAAATGTTGAGATTATTAATAAATTTGTACTTAAAGCTATAAAAATGATATTTGATAAAGTATTTATTTCAAGAAACTATATAGAATTTAAAACAAAATCCATATATGTTTAAAAATTTCATCAAATATACCTATAGGTCAATCCAAAAATGTAATAATAATAACAATAACTGCTCAAGAAATGCATGCAGTCAAGTCCAACAATGAAGTGTGTAATTGTTGGATTATAAAAAAAAAAATGAGCTTATTTGATTTCAAATTTGATTATTTGTATATTAACTTTAATTAAAAAATTTAGGTGCAAAAATTTTTATCGTCTCTTTTAATTTAAAAATGGAGTAAATTAAACTCTAAAAAAAATTAAAGTAATTTAATTTCTGTCTATTTTGAGAGTAAACAATTAAGAATAATTAATTATACATGATTTTGATTGATGTAATAATAATTTTAGTCCTCAAAATTTACACATTTTGTCAATTTAGTCCTAATTTAACAAATTTATCTAACAACATTTGTGTAAATGTTAAGGTTAAATTTATTGAAAATTTTAAAATTAAGGTCAAAATGACAAAATATATAAATATAAAAGACTAAATTTGTTACAATACCAATCAAAATTATATACAATTAATTCATGGAAAACATTAACATTGTGATTAATTGTCCTTAATTGCTTACTTTCGAAATTGATAGATTCTAATTTTTTTAATCAAGCATTAAATTCGGATCATTTGATAACTAGATTAAAAAATAATTGAGCCGAGTTTAGGTTCTATTCCGAATAAAAAATGTCTCACCCCTGCAATTATAGTCCTTTCAGCATTATTACTTCTAATTCCATAGCAGTGAATTTATGAAAAAGGGTTAGACATTTATTTCTCCTCATCTGTACCTAGTCCTCAAGAAATAACCCAATAGTTTACATGTATGATAAAATTAATTGAACACTGCATATATTCCACATCATAGTACCAAATGGTCACTGCAAATTGTTAAACCTCTTTTTTCCATAACTGAAAACTGATTTCAGTCTACAAGAAATGATAGAAGAAACTTCAAGAAAACCTTTTTCTTTGTCTGCAAAGTACAAAGAAACTTACAAACATACTGTCGTCGAAAAAAACCCCAATGAAAATCTCACTAAAAAGGGATGCATACAGAACAAAAGCGTTGGGTACAACACGGCTCGCGATTTCCCCGAAAATTAGTGGATACACAAAGTATAAAATACTGAGACAATCAAGTACTACCAGTAGCCATCAAGAACTCACCTTCGCATACCAAGTCAGTTCCAACGTATGCTTTCCCTTCCATCTTTGCGATTCCAAACCGCTTTTGCAGCTTAATAAGTGTCATCCTCATAACCAAAGTATCTCCTGCAATGACTGGTTTCCTAAACCTTACTTTGTCAACTCCAGCAAAAAAGAAGTTTTCCCGAGAACCTCCCACCTCAGGTTGCAGCATAACTAGACCTCCAACTTGGGCCATCGCCTAGACCAAGCAATTGTTTTCTGTTAGTACTTACTAATACTAAAATTGAAATTATCAGTGTGGTATTCAGGAAATTGGTCATCTAAATAACAAACATCTTTATCAATTCGAATTTTTAGTACCCCTGCAGCAAGAGTCTACATGTTTTGGTAACCTAGGCCTTGGGGTGTCTTCATGGTAACATGAACCAGCCAACCTTTAAGGTCCACCAAAACATGTGGTGGACAGAGAGAGGTAAGAAACCAAGAAGAAATAGAGTTCAAGAATTATTGGATTAAAAGATTATGGGTGCTACCAGAGCATTCATCTCTTTTCTAGCTTACTAGATTGACAACAGTTAATCATTCTGATCGTGAATGAGCCAACAATAGTAGAAACACCAAGATCGTCTCTATCAACACATTTGTTCCATGCTCCAAGTGGTTTCTCTAATTGCCTTTGTAATTTCCCTTCCTATGCGCACGTTATTCAGGATAAAGAATGCTAAAAGGTAAAGCGTACCCTAAGCAACTATAAAGATGACTTTGATGTAAATAAGTAGCACTGGCAAAGGAGGCTTTGATAATGGTCAAAACTTTGGTTACAAATATAGAATAGCTAATTTTAGAAATAAACAGAAGAATGAAAGAAGATATACAGCAGTAGTCAAAGACCATACCATAATACTTGCATAAAACAAAGAGGCAAAGTAGCAGATAATCAAATCAAGCCAATTTAATGTTGATTTCGAGAATAAAAAAATATATATATTTGAACAGTAAATCTCCTGAAATGAGGTGACATTATGACACCATTACTAATTTGGAACAAAACCGATGCAAAAAAGGCCATAAACAAGTGGTGTAAAACATCATTCTTAGTTCCTTTGCATTATCATTCAAGTTAAAGGAGTGGCTCCCAAGCACAGCCAGAATAAAACACTGCATTGAGGGGGATTACCAATCATGTAACTCAAAGTTTGCTCAGACAGAATTCCTATTAGGAGGTGCAAAAAGTATATAATTGAAAAAATAATAACACAGTATATCAAAGGATGTAAATGCATAAAAGTACATAGTAGCCAAAGAGCGAGACATTATATGAAGAAACAAGGATCTCAAATGGCATAAAATCAAGCCACAATTTTCAGAACATGTGCAATGAGCTCAATTAAGCTTGACTTTCAACAAGAAAATAATGCATTGAATAAGAAAACAATCAAAACATATTGATAGTCCTTATTAATGCTAACATATTCTACAGCTGCCAATAGCGCCTCAGGGGTGAGACTTCACAGCTAATTCCCTAACAAATCTATGTAGTCAAGCCCCTAGTTTTACATCTATGTCGTCATAAACTGCTACCAAGGCTTCATACATCCATATTTTACCTCAGCACTAAGATTATCTATACCCTACTCTATTTATGTAATTGAAAAATGAGGTATGACCAAAAAAGAAAAAAAAAAAGAGGTGAAAGTTACTATGTGCAGAGCTATGGAGTATTGACCAAAAACCAAACTGGCTAGAATTATACATCTGCGGTTTCATGCATGCAGGAAGCAATAGCAATATCTTTGATCATAGTTAATAGAGATCTTAATGAATTAATTTGTGGAAACTGAATAATCGAAGAACCTATTTACATAGCAAAAATAGCATCTTTAAGGTCAAAACTTGCTGACATTCAGAATGCAGAACTAGTTATCCAGTGAATAATGTAAAAGAAACTCTCTCTCTCTCTCTCTCTATATATATATAAGAAAAAGGGAGAGAAACATTGCACATTCCTAAAAATTCAATTATAGAAAGATGCTAGATTATGTTTTGAGAAACATTAATTGATTAATGAAGCTTTGATTAGTTAAGTAAATTTGGAACAAATGTATAATAATCAAGCTTGAAGTAGAGCAAGGGAATTGAGATCAACTTTTACCAAGTAAATAAGCTTAATCGAACAAGCTCAAGCAGTTCAATGTTAATAGAGCTGGAGCTTAAAACTGAAATTCAATCCAAATTGAGCTGAGATTTGAGCCTCGGATTTTAAGTCAAGTGCCAGCTTCTGAGCATAGCTCAGCCCGGGATTTGATTACACACCCTCACCATTATTAATACTGTTGATATTAAAAATTACAACTTAGGTAATCACAAAGCAGGACCAGCCTACCACCTCCTTTGTTAGATTAATAATTAAAAAGTTATCAGATAAATATTAAACAACATTTTACATACATCCTACATCCAGTTCCTAATAGAAAAGAAATGTCAAAATTTAAATCATAAACAAAGTGATTAAATTTCCAATAATTCAGAAAAAAAAAAGGGAGAAAAAAAAAATACCTCAACCATGAGAACACCAGGCATTATAGGCCTCTCAGGGAAATGTCCAGGGAAAAAGTTATCATTTATGGTCACATTCTTTAAACCAACAGCCGATACCCCTGGATTATATTCTATCACTCTATCCACTAACAAGAATGGGAATCTACAAGCCAAATAAAAAAGAACCCAATAAACATATATCAATAAAAAGCAAAAGAAAAGCTTAAAAAATAATAAATTTAGTTCACCTGTGTGGTAATATCTCTCTTATTTGATTGATGTCCATCACAGTTGGATAAGCTGGGAACCCTGAAAAATCAAGGGGCAAAAAAAACCCAGATTTTATTTAGAACATAAAGATTTCAAAAAACAGAAAATTGGGAGTAAAAAAGGGGAAAAAAGAAGAAGAAGAGATTACTTGTTTCGATTGGGGTGTCCTTATCTGTGGCGTTGGTTGCATCTAAAGAGCAAAGAAGGGGCGAGTTGGAGCGGCGGGTGAGTTTCAGAGAGAGCGAACGAGATCCAGGGAAAGAAAGAGAAGGTGAAGGAAGAAAGTGGGAGGTCCTTCCGGGTTGACTCAATGAGCCGTGGATGAAAGAAGCGAGCGAGTTGGAGGCGACTGCCATTGGGTTGAGCGATGAATAGAAAGCTGGTAGTAGTGGCGGAGACTTCGAGTTTGAAAGTAAGTGAAACTGTAAAAAGGCTTTGGTTAGACCATGTTATTTATGCTTGCCTGTAGTACTTTATTCAATGGTGGGGTACCAAATAAAATTCATTATAATCATCGCCATCGTAATCATCGTCATCGTTCTAACCAAATTTAACATTTTTGTTGACAAATAATCGAGCAAGATGCTACGATCAAATTACACAGAGACGACCTATGAATACTAAAATTTGTATTATTCTTATATATTCTTTTTTTTTTTTCACTTCAAAGTATTAAAAAATAAAATCTTAAATTAACTTCTCAATAAACAGTGAACATCAACTTAATTATTACATCATTTAGAATTAAATTAATAAAAATAATTTTCAAATAATCATTTTAACTTTTTATTTAATATAAATTTTTATTTAAATAATTATTTTATCATTTAAAAAAAAAATTCAAATTACAATATTTATCTTTCATCAAAATTATCTAAAATAATATAAAATAAATATTAATAAGATTAAAATTAAAATTAAAAATAAATAATTTTTATCAAACAACATAATTATATTCCTTACTTATTTACGAAACCACAAAATTCATTACAGTTTTCTTTTTTTAACTGGTTGAATAATATTCTAAATTGATTGGTAAGTCAGCATGTGAACCACCCGATTTAAACATATCATTTACTAGACTTTACAAAATATAAGATGATTTATGTTGCGACACAAAATAAAAAAAAATAAAATGAAAATAACATGAATACATGGAACTTATGTGTAAAAATTTATATAAATTTGCCAATAATCTTTTGATCTAATGGTAAGAGTATTTGTATTGTAACACGAGAGTTTAGATTCAATCCCTAACAAACCTCATCCTTACTCTTAATTATATAAAAAAAAATTTTATATAAATTTAAAATACTCACATAGATATTAAAAAAAAAATTAAAGTACTATGACAACTTGTAACAAACATGTAATAAATTGAAGGCATAATGACTTATTTCGCTTTCCAATTTTACCAAAAAATTATTTTAGCTCTCCATTTAAATTTTTTCACCTTTTTAACTCTTGAACTTGTATTGACTGTCAATTCACCCCAAAATGAATGAAAAAGTTAAAATTTGTTAACTTTGTTGACATAGCATTCACATGGTAGTCCACATGTATACTATTAGTAATTAATTAATTTTTTAAATATTAAAAAATATTTTAATAATTTTAATTTTTTATAGTTTTTTAATTTTTAAAATTTTAAAAATAAATTAATTGTTGACATGACATCCACATGGAATTCCACATATATGCCACGTCAACAAAGTTAACAAACGTTAATTTTTTCATCCATTTTGAGGTGATTTGACAAACAATGCAAGTTCAAGGGTTGAAATAAAAAATTAATCAAAAAACTAAAATGATTTTATTTTATAAAAATTAGAGAGTCAAATGAATCATTATGTTTAAATTCAATCATAACATTTAAGAATTAAGACCAACACATAAATTTTTTAAATTAAATAATAAATTATACAAATCATAAAATTAATAAATAACATTAAAAATTAGTATATATTACCAATGAATTATGCCACTCTTTTCTTAAAAACAAATTATGTAACTTTTAGGCACTTTTTGATGAAGGGATAGACTGAATATTAATATTTTCAACAATTTAATTTTTAAATACATTTGATAACCCACAAAAAAAATTATTTGATAGAATTTTTTTTAATTAAAAAGTGTGAAAAATGATAAGTAGATGAGGACTTTCTTATCACTTAATAAAGAATAAATTCACTTGCTTTATTTTATTTTATTCTAAAATTATATTATTTATTATCAAAATATTTAATTTATATTTAATATTTAATTTTAAATGAAACACCAAACAAATTTCATAACTTAAATTCAACATTTAATTTTTTAAAAATAGCCTTTAAGTAAATTCTTCAACCATGTTGAGTTGTAAAGAAAAATGTTTGTAAATAGGTAATTAAATAGTATTACAATATTGCCTCACTATATTTCCAGAAATTAAATTAATGTTTTTGAACATCAATATATACATGAAACAAATAATTATATTGGTGTTTATATTGTTTTTCATGTGTATTAAAAATTGGTATATAATTTTTACATGCAAATAATTAGTTTATAGATGTGTTATAATCTAGCAAACATGAAAATTAATTATTAATATATAAAAAATTTATAATTTTTAATACAAATTAAATTTTAAAAAATACCAACACTAATATAAATATTTCCTATTTCATTATTTGCTAATGATGGAATTACCTTGAACAACATTTGCGAAATGAAATTTCCAATTGAAGCATATGAAAGTTTGGGACAACTTCAATATTATGGTATAGATAGAAAATTAAATTCAACATAATGTCTATTTAATATATTGATAGTTCATAAACAGAAATATAACTATATTATAAATTAGTCTAGTGTTTAATCATCTCATATTAAGCTTTATAAAGTTGTTGTCAATCATCCACTTGAGGCTCCAATGGTTTTCCTCACATTTATATGACCAATAGGCCCAACCAAAAGTTGCACCCCCAAATACATCTAGCTCAGCCTTTGTATATCCCTTATAATCTTCCATTGATCCATTTTTTGCACCAAATTCTCCTGTCCACTCCCCTGCAAAGAAACAGTTTTTCACCACCACTCAAATTCATTCCTATTATATTTGTATACTTAAAACTAAACCCTTTTAAAACTTAAAGTTACCAATTAAAATCGGGGGACCGTCAGCCGAGATCCAGCTGTCAAGGTCGGAAGATCGTTGATTATAGATATAATCGATGTTCTGCTGCACAGTCATGGCGATGAACATATCTGTAAAGAGGTTGTACCAATGCACATCGATGGCTACTCGATTCAAGCTACGGGCAAACGGGAAGAGCTCTTTTGGATCAGCAGGTCCTAAACGAGCTGATAGGATCACATATGCATTTGTGTGCTTCCTTATGGCATCGTATCCAGCTTTGTAGTACTTCGTAAGTGCATCTAATGTTACATCCGGTGCCCAAGGCTCGTTCATCAATTCAATCGCACCCAAACTTGGACTTCCACCATATCTGTCCAACAATTATATATAAGTACGTAATAGAATATGGCATGGCATGGAAGTGGTTAGTGTCATCTTTAACCTTGCTGCAAGGAACTCTATTACAGCTACGGTCTCGTCGATGTTCGAATCGCCCCATTCTAGAAAACCATCTCTTGCTCCACTGTGCTCAAATCTGTTCTGTGAGGCTTTAGCTGCATGCAAATCTACAATTACCTTCATCCCATATTTCCTACATTAATTTCAGACATCGAAAACATTAGATTGTTTAGAACAAGAGTCTTGTTTTGTCTCAATCCTAGAAGGTTTCATTTACTTACTCGGCCCATGTGAAAGCATTGTCGAGGGCTTTTAAAGAGCCTCCTACAAAAGGCTTAGGGGGATTTGGATCCTGTGCTATCCACCACCCTACAGGTATCCTCACGGCACTCAGTCCATTTGCAGAGATGAATTTGAAATCTTGCTCAGTGATGTAAGAATCCCAGTGAGCCTAAGAAACCATGGTTTTCATAAAGAATCATTTCGAATACGATGGCTATAACTTGTTGTTTAAGGAGTTAAAAGAGCCATACCTGCATGACTTGAGGGGCTTTAACAGGGCCATAACCATTTGTGATTTGATATTCACCCTGTAAGGTGTTTACGATTGCAATGTTAAACACAGATGGATCGTTATCGTCCCAACTAGATCCTGTATAATCTGCAGTTACTAGTGTCTCCGACTGTACCTAATTACAATATGAAAAAAGCAAAATAGTCAATGACTTCAACTAACATTTATTCTTTATTATGTATGTCATCAAATACATATATCCATGGTTTACTTATCAAAGCTATTTACGTATTGGAGTCCGTGCAAGAGAGTACCTGTAGGAAGAAACCATTGGATGCTTTAAGGCGAACTCGATTGGGAGCATCATCTTTCCTTACAATCTGAAATGTTTCTGAATGGGTAGGTGTATTTGAAACAGCTTTTACAACTTGATTTCCTAATCCCAAGAACTGCTTGTTCAACACTCTCAAGTTGAAGTACGACTCATTCACCCTCCACAACTGCATCAAACAAAAGGTGCATTTTTTGAATTGTTCTAAATTAGAATGAATCTAAGAATTGTAGTTATTTAATAACTACATAAATGTAAGTTATATACAAAATAAAGCTGATGAGAGAACAGACACGGAAGGTTTCCCAGTCAGAAGGTGAGATACGGTTGGCTACTAGGACGGTTCCACCTCCATTTTCAGCGCACAAATACTTGTTTAGCTTTGTTGAGAGAAACTGAACATGAGCTCCATCCTATATCAATTAAACATAATAAAAACATGGGAATTCACTGAATTGACTATAGAGTAAAGAAAAGGAAAAGGTATGCATATAGTAAAATATACCAAAAGATCTTTGTTAATGATTCCATCAAAACGCGAAGGTTTCATCCATCCTTCAGTGACAAGCCAGTTGCCTAGGTTTACAGCCCTCAATGGCAGCTTAAGGTCTATATTTTGTGCATGGGAAGAGGGAAAACATGACATAATGTTGAAAAACAAGAGAAAAGCTAAGTAAACCATGTTCAGCCTTCCTTTGCTTTGAAAGTTTATAACATTTTGGGGGCACACTTCCAGATTATATAAGTAAATACATAATGTCAAATTATAAGTAAGCCATCTGCTTTTTTTCTTCCTTCGTCATTTTACCATATAAAAGCACTTTCTAAATAACTTATAGCATTGCACATGAGTCTAAATAACTTATGGCATCGCACATGGGTCTAAATAACTTGTAGCAGTGCACATGGGGGCCTCCGAGGTTTTACTCTATTTCTGGAGATGCTCAAGCAATTATGCAATGGCAATGTGACAAGTTGCCTCACGGGGTTAGGGCTGGGCAAGAAAAACTAAAAAAGAAAAGAAATCAATTTAAAATAAGAAGTTTAAAACCGTTTATGGTTATCCGAACTTAATTTAATTTAATTTATAATTAATATTTATTTTTTTATGTAAAAATAAATATTTTATATTTAAAATAGTGAAAATAATTTAAAAATTATATATACAAAATATTTTTTCAAAAACAAAATTAAAGAAAAGTTCATATTTATTTTGTCTAAACAAGTCGAAAAATTCAAAATAAAAGTTTAATATGAATAAATTGAGAACGGAACTAAACAAATAATAATTGATGTAAAAACATTATGTTTATGGTTTAAAATTAATTGTTATTGTGATGTATTATTGTATCTGCATTGTTTTGTTTATCTTATTTTTAAAAAAAATTATTTGAGCAAGCGAAAAATAATAATATCGTTACAATCATAGCCATTTGCAAACAAAAATTGTTTGAGAGTTTGAAAATTTTCATACTTCTTTTTGTTATAATGATTGTCATCGTTACCACAAAATTATTTTCATTCAGTTAAAATTACCTATTTAATTAAATTCAAGTGTAAAATTTTAATTTAATATTGTTAATTATGGTCGCATAAATCATTTTCTAACAATTAGAAAGCAAAAATAAAGAAACTTAGTTAAAATATGCATAAAATATAAATTAGCATTTTTAAATGCTAAAGGTTAAATCTTATTCTACTCTTTCTTAGAAAAGAAAACAGCATCATAGTGGTCAATTAAGGTTTATATAGTTATTCTCAATCATCCACTTGAGGCTCCAATGGTTGTACACACATTTATAAGTCCAATATGCCCATCCAAATGTTGCAGGATCATAAACATCTAGCTGAGCTCTCGCAAATCTCTTATAATCATCCATTGATGCATCGTTTCGACCAAATTCTCCTGTCCATTCTCCTGCAAAAAAAAAAAAAAAAAAAAAAAAAACATTCAAATGCATATTCCTATTACATTTGCATACCTAAAACTAAACTCTTTTTTCAGACTCAAATTTACCGACAAAAACCCGGGGACCATTAGCCGAGATCAAGCGTCCGAGATCAGAAGCTCGTTGATTATAGATATAATCGATGTTCTGTTGCACGGACATGCTGCTGAACATATCTGAAAACAGGTTGTAGTTATGCACATCGATGACTACTCGATTCATGCTACTAGCCAACGAGAAGAACTCCTGTGGATCAGCTGGTCCTAAACGTGCTGATAGGATCACATATGCATCTGTGTGCTTCCTTACGGCATCGTATCCAGCTCTATAATACTTCGCAAGTGCATCGAAAGTTACACCAGGTGCTAGTGGCTCGTTCATCAATTCAATTGCAGCCAAGCCTAGTCTTCCACCGTATCTGTCCAAAAATTAAACCTTCAGAATGAAGTGAAATAAGGAAAAGTATATAATAGAACATGGTTCGACATAGTCTGATCTTAATTAACCTTGCTGCAAGGAACTCTATGACTGCCGCAGTCTCACCAATGTTGGAATCTCCCCATTCCTGAAAACCATCTCTCGTCCCACTGTGATCATTACCGTTTTGGGAGTCTTTAACTGCATGTAAATCAATAATGACCTTCATCCCATATTTCCTGTACCAAATTCGCACGTAAATAAGAGTCTTCTTTTTGTTTCGATCCTAGAAGATTTCTTTTACTTACTCTGCCCATGTGAAAGCATTGTCGAGGGCCCTTGAAGAGCCTCCAACAAAAGGCCTAGGGGGATTTGGATCCTGTGCTATCCACCACCCTACAGGTACCCTCACGGCATCAAGTCCATTTGAAGACATGAAATTGAAATCTTGTTCGGTTATGTAAGAATTCCAATGATCCTGGAAAAACCATGGTTAAGTACCCTTTGCTTTAACTTGTTTAAGGAGTACAAAAAGAGGCTTAATTACCTGCATGACTTGAGGGGCTCTATCAGGTCCATAACCATTTGTGATTTGATATTCACCTTGTAAGGTGGTTACAATTGTCATTCTGAACACAGATGGATCCCAATCGTCCCAACTAGAGCCTCTATAATCTGCAGTTACTCTTGTCTCCGATTGTGCCTAATCTCAAAACCAAAATAGTCAATGACTTGGATCGAAAGTTATTGCAGGTCAGTGCAACAAATAAAAGTACCTGTAGGAACAAACCGTTAGATGCTCTGAGGCGAACTTTATTGGGATCACCATTTCTCCTTACAATCTCAAATGTAGCTGAATTGGTAGGTCCATTCAAAACAGCTTGTACAACACCTTGATTTCCTAATCCCACAAATTGCTTGAAGAACACTCTAAAGTTAAAGTATGATGCATTCACCCTCCATAACTGCGTTACGATTATTATATTTAAGTTCCAATACGCTTCTCACATGCAAACGGGATGAATAATTAATAAATATTAGGAGGATAGATTTGAACAAAAGTGTTGCAAACTCATTAAACAATAAAGCTGATAGAAGAGCAAACCCTGAAGGTTTCCCAACCGGAAGCCGAGGCACGGTTGGCTACGATGATGGTTCCACCACCACTTTCAGCGCACAGATACTTGTTCAGCCTTGTTGAGAGGAATTGAACTTGGGTTCCATCCTATACCAATTAAAACATAATAAAAAACATGGAAATTCAGTGAATTGAATGACTGAGACTATAGAGTAAAGAAGAGGGAAAGATATGTGTATAGTAAAATATACCAAAAGATCTTTGTTAACTATTCCATCAAAACGAGAAGGTTGCATCCATCCTTCAGTGACAAGCCAGTTGCCTAGGTTTACAGCCTTCAATGGCAGGTTAAGGTTAGCATTTTGTGCATGTGAAGAAGAGGGAAAACATGAAATCAAGTTGAAAAACAAGAGAAAAGCTAAGTAAACCATGTTTAGCCCTCCTTTGTTCATGACAGTGGTGAACACTTTCAAATTATAAGCAAATATATATACTGTCAAGAAAGCCTCATAACTAAAGCAAATATATATACATTTAACCAATGACTATAAAATGAAATTAAATTAGATTAAATTCAATCATTAGACTTTATTAAACTAACAGAATATGCCACATATCATAATTTAAATTAATAATACATCGAGCCGTGCTCTAGCTGGGTGAAGAAAAGCAGGGATCTATTGCAAATTTTCTATTATAGTGAGCTGGGTCAAGTTTCCCGTTAAAGTTTCTTATTTTTTGAGGTTTCATGCCTTTGTTCTAGTTGTATTATTGCTATGTGGCGAATTTATTTCTATTGTATTTTCGGTTTGAAAGGGCAGGTGGTTAGTGTAGCATAGAAGTTCTGTTGCTTGTCCCTTTTTTTTTTTTTTTTTTTTAACACATTTATCTGTTTCTTGTTTGTAAAATTGGTTTTGTTGCATTATAGAAGTTCCATTACCTTTCAAAAAAAATTTTAATACATCGAACCGAATTTTACCTTAATATGATTCCGACCCTAAATATTTTAATTTTAAAAAATTTTAAAAAAAATTTATAAAATCGAGATAAGATCAAAACCTCTTAAATTCGGATTCTTTTTCATTCCTAATCAAATCAACTCAACTCAATATTAAAAGAAAACAGAAGGACGGTTGTAGGAATGCCTAATTTTGATGCAAAATCAACTTATTTGCTTACATTTTAGTCCTCCCGTGGAAAATCAAATTAATTATATTAAATATATCTAAACTGTAAGTTATATAGTACTTTTAACCTTTAATCAATTTCTTTCCTAAAATTTTTTAAAATAAAATTTATATAATTAAATAAAAATTAAGATATGAATTTATTTTATTATGTAAAAAATATATTTAGTATATTATATTGATTTAAACTTTAATATTTTTATCTTGATTTTTATGGAACGATGGTTAAAACTCTTGTCAAACATTCATCTCTTCACCCTTAATATTGTATTAAAAATTAATATTTTTTCAACGGAGATCACTTTAAAAAGAAGTTATTTCATGTATAAAGAAAAGTTATTTCTTTAAAAAAAAGAATATAGTCTTATAATATTATGAAGGGAAAACTACACTAACAGTCACTCAACTTTGAGAAAATAACAAAACAGTCACTCAGCTTTCAACTCAGTCACTAAACTTTAGGAAAATAACAAAACAGTCACCCACTAATATTTTTTGTTACAGGCTAACAGAACAGGTAATGTGGCAGTTAACTAGCTAAAGTGGCCAGTTAACTTGCCACGTTGGACATTTTCATGTCATTCCTCTCACATGCCACCTTCTATTAAACAACAAAAATAGAAAGAGAAAAAGGGGGGTTTCACCATTTTTCTTCATTTCTCTTGGCTCCTTCACCACTGCCCTTGACGTTGGCCACCTCCACAAAAGTATTATCATTTAAACACCTGTCACTCATTTGCCAAGACACCACCACCATAACCACCAAATCCCAACCCCTAAACATTCTAGACCCATGAAATCCCTACCAAAAACAAAAATACCAAATAGAAATCATCCAAAATCAAACTAACAAAAAAAGAACAAGAATCCCAAATTGGCTTGCATCAAAAGAGAGAAGTAAAAAAAAAGGCTAAGAAAAGAAAGAGAATCAAAAAAGAACAAACCCACACCCATTTTGGGTTTTACAAGTTGGAGAACTCGAGCCACCAGTTCGATGATCCATGCAATCAAGAGTCATGGTTTGTCGAAGAAAAACTGTGGTCGAAATATGGTGGTGATCCAACGATGGACGGCGGAGATCTGTTAAAGCCTTGTTCGAAGCTTTGAGGTCTTAATCTCGGGATTTTGAAGGCCTATTAGGAAATCTGAAGTGAGATTTGAGAAGAGACAAAGAGGGGCCATTTGGTGATAATAGTTGGTCGAAGAAGGCCATGTAGGATGATGACTAAAGTTAAGAGGAAAAAAAAAAGAAACGAGAGGAGAAGAAGAGAAGAAAAAAAGGGGGCAAAGATTCAACGAAATCACCTGGGACACAAAGATTCAAAGGGACAACAGCGAACTGGGTGGTGGCTCCACCTTGGAGGAACAAAATGACCATAGGCAAGGTATCTCCATTTCTTCTTCTTCTTCTTCTACTGCCCAGCTAGGGTTCTTAAATTGGGGTCGTTTAACATGACAACTAGGATGCCAACATGCCAAGTTAAATGACAAGTCAGCTTTCTGTTACATACGTAACAGAAAATGGTTACTGGTGATTGGTTTGTTATTTTTCCTAAAGTTCAGTGACTGTTTTGTTATTTTAACCAAAGTTTAGTGACTATTGGTGTAATTTATTTACCCTACTATGTATTAATTTATAATGAACTAGTTTTTGGGATAACTTGTACTAATCGTCCCTTAACATTGTTTAAATTGAAATACCTTCGAATAATATAAATTTTTTAATTATGGAAGAGTATTCTCTTAACTTCCTAATCGAGTTGGTGACCCGGTCGAGGGTGACACCAATTCAGTTAGGGGTTCTATTAATAGTATAGATATTTTTATAATATAAAAATAATTAAGTCATTGAATTTAATTATTTATTTTCTTTGTTTTTAGTTCAATTTAAATAAAACCAGTTTATATTTTTGTGCATGCACGGGTCAATTGTGTATATTAACTTCATAATATTTTTTATAACATTTTTTTTATTTAACATCACTAATGAATTTTCCCCAAAAAATGAAAAGTGTCGTAATTCAAAACAAATTTAGAATGATTTATATTAATGTTATTTAATCTTTAAAATATTCAATATTAAGATAATACAAAAAATCATCATTTTTTGAATATTAATATTAATTTATTATAATTTAAATAATAATATTATTAATTTGTATAGGCTATTTGTTTTATATATTGTTAAATTAATTTATTTAATGTTCAAATTTTTAATATTCGATTTTTATAGGTTTAACCAACAAATTGGTACCTAAACATACCTTTTTCCCTATCTTGGTTGTAACGCCCCAAAAATCTGAATGTTTAATTGTGGAATTCGATAATAATTAAGTCTCTGTATCTGTGGCTATGTGTTTTGTTTATATATTTAACGTTAGAAAGTTTTGCTATATTTTTCTAAATTAACCTCTATCCTTGAATTGTTGACTTAAGTTTAATTCTGTGTAATTTGTGTAAAGAATAAGCCGGTTGGTTTGATAGTTAAGCTTCTGTATTCTACCTAATCTTATGTTCAAGTCTTAGTGCATACATTAAGGAATATATTTTATTTTTGCTAAATGTTAGAATTTTGATCAGTAGTTAAATTAGAATTAAACATTCTTCTTTTTCCTCTCCCTTTTCATTTTCTTTCTTTTTCTTTTTCTTCTTTTTGTTCTTTTCCCTTTTGCTTCCATCCTCTTTTCCACTTTATTGTTGCTTAGATTCGTACTTCTTATCTACTACTATTGTCGAGTAATTTCATTTCCAATAGTTCATGAGTTCGGTTGTTCAATTTTTGAAATCATTGGTTGTTGTCACTTTTGCCAAATTGGTTTCTTGCTTAAACTATTCTTATCCTTTGTTTACATGTTTGATTATTGTCTTTAGGAGAAGGTTTCAAGGATAATGGTCCCCCTAACACTCTAGATTCGTGAATTTCAATTTAGTGCGAAGGTAATTGTGGTTTGATTTGGGATTTTGTGTTGAAGCGTTTTGACAAACTTGGTTGTAAGTTAGTCTTAGTGTTTTTTGCATACTATCGCTTAATTAGTTATTGAATGGTCGTTTTAAGTCTTGGGAGGCTTTTACATGGTTCCTACTTCGAAGCTACTTCAGGTGCGTACTAAAAACCCGACCTTTTGTGAACTTTGGATGCCAGAAAACATGGTTGTCGATGCCACACAGCCGTGTCGTAGGCCGTGTGGTTATGTGCCAAACCGTATGGCAGGTCGTGTAACTCACTATTCACGAATTAAAGACACATGAGCATGTGTCCAAATCGTGTATGGAAATGTTTTGTACGGGGTTCACACGGGTATGTGTCCAGGTATTGTAAGGCACACGAGTGAACATACAGGCCAGAGCTAGACCATTTGGAACCACACAGGCTAGTTAATCAAGCCATGTGAAATCACACGGGCGTGTGGACTAATATTTGGAAATTTTCCCTTAGGCCACAAACGTTGTTTGACACGAATGCAGGCCTTTTATGGGGTCCGTATGAATTGAATTAAATTGTATAAGTTTTTATTCTGTGATCTGATATTGAGTACTAAAAATTTGTACGTGTATTGTATGTGAAAATCGTTAATGATATTGATTTATTCTCTACGAGTATGAACTATATCTGAATGGTCGTATAGGCCTATGTATTAACTAACATTTGAAATCTGCATCTGCATTGGGTGGGAATTGAGTAAAAGAGAAAGTATTTTGTTCTGAGACAGTGGCTAAACCACTGGTATTTGTATTCTGATCTGGTAGCTAGTCTGCAATTATAGGAACATGTCATATTGACAATGTTTGGTATGTAGGGTTGGATGGGTATTCAATACCCTATTTGGTGTATTGGGTTGATTGGAGATGGTGTGTAGTGGGTAGGGGATAGAGAAACTGCATCTATTCTGATCTATTCTGTATCTGAGAATAATTTGACTTTCTATATAGTACTGAATGATTTGTTAAACTGGATGATTTACTTTTTGGATTTGATTCTGAATTTGAATTAAAAACTTTATCATTATTATCTTAAAACTGTTGAATATATAATTATTTCTTTTTAGGATTATTAATTCATTTTTTCTGTTTACCGAATTACAGATAACCCACTGACTTGATCGGGTCGACGGGTCGGGAACTCAATCATACTGTTTACCCACTTTATTGTTATTAGTATCATTAACTTATTTCTAAAAATTTTAAAACATGTGATGTTTTAAGATAAAAATTGTCTTATTATGTTTTATAGTTATTAAACTCCTTTGGTGTTGCTTAAGACTAAATTTCGAAATAATGTGCTTGAGAAATATTTGAAGTAGCTTCCAAACTTGGTCTTGTCAACTAGGTCAGGTATAGGGTGTTACATTTAGTGGTATCAGAGCTAGGTTAATTAACACTCGGCTGTATATTAAGCTCTTATTTTATGTAATATGGTGTTTAAATGAAAATAAGCTATCTGAGTAATTCTAAAAACTGATTTTGTAAAAGACCGAGTCTCTGATGTCGACCTTGTAAGAATTTTTGTTCAATTCGTATGATTAGTTACGATACTGTAGTAATTTAACTATTGTTTGGTTAAATATTCTGATATGAACTAGCATGAGAATTGTAATAAAAACTCGGAACTGATCTATGCACTTTTGATATTGTAGATAAACTGATATTATGAGTTTACGCGATAGTCGTGGACGTGGTTCTCGTGGATGCCGTGAGCGTCGAGGAGGAGCTCGAGCAGAGTCATCTTCTATGGGTAGTATGCTCAATCTAGAGACTAGCGAGACTGTTGGTACTCCTACAATTAAGACTGGGTCGTATACCTCGACATATAGAGATGACGCACTGTCCCAAGCTATGATTCACATGTTAAAGAGGGTTATTGGTACCCATTCTGAATCTAGAGGCCGAAGGTCGGTCACTGAACGACTCTGATCGAATGTTGCCAAATTATTCAAAGGTGTTATTGGAGTCACCGCTACCGTGGTTAAGTATTGGTTAGAGGTCGCTGAACGTATTATGACTGATATTGACTGCACTCTTGCTTAAAAATTAAGGGGTGCTATATCTCTACTCCGAGACGAAGCCTATCAGTGGTGGCTGACAATTGAGTAGGGTGCTTAACACGAATAGGTTAATTGAGACTACTTTAAGAATGTCTTTTAGAGTAAGTATATGGGGGTGAGTTACGTGGAGGCTCGCCGACATGAATTTATGAGTCTGGTGCAATGTGAGAAATCTATTACCTAGTATGAAGTCGAGTTTCTGAGATTAAGCAAGTATGCTCGAGCTTTGGTAGTATCTGATTACGATAAGTGTGTAAGGCTCGAAGAAGGCTTACATTATGATCTGCGAGTTCTGATAGCTCCTTAGAGGGAGAAGGTTTTTGCAACCTTAGTTGACAAGTCTAAGGTAGCAAAGGAAATGAAGCGTAATGAGCACGAGAGGCGAGGCCGGGAGAGAGGTCAGTGTAAGGTTAAAAGGGATTTGGGTCCCTCTAGTTCTAGACAACGCCCTAAGAAACGGACAAGGTTTGACAGGCTTCCGAGAATCGAAACACCAGCTACGTTGACTGAGACTCTGCTCAGTAGTAACTGTGGAAGGTGTCATCTAGGCAAGTGTTAAAGGAAATCAGGAGCTTGTCTCCACTGTGGGTTGATGGAGCATCGTGTTCGAGATTACCTTCATCAATCAGATTAGGTACCGATTACGATACAGACTCTAGCTCCGGGTCTCGTTCAGCCTCTTAGAGTAGATCAACAACCACCTAGGGGTCATGGGATAGTCAGGGGTGGTAATGGTTTTGGTAAAGGTCAAAAAACGAGTAGAGGTGCAGGTCAGACTGAGGCATGATAGCCTACACTAGTCTATGCGACGAGACGCCGTGAGAACTGAGACAAGCTGACGTTATAGTGGGTATGTTGTTTGTTCATTCTATTTCATATTTTGCTCTGATTGATATCAAATATACTCACTCATACATAGTTAGTATTATTTCTATAAATCTAGGTATATCTGTTGAGAATATTTCTTGAGAGTTTTCTGTGATTAGTCCTCTAGGTCAGTCAGTCCGAGTTGATAAAGTATATAGACGGGTTTTGTTAGAGACTCAAGTTATGGTATTTCTGACTGACTTAATGGACTTTCCTTTTGGTGAGTTTAATTTGATTCCGAAAATGGATTGGCTCATAGAACATTGAACCAGTCTAAACTATGCCTCTAAGAGAGTTACTCTAAGAACTGATAAGAATAGTGAGATTATTATGATTGGTGAGCATTAAGATTACCTCTCCAACGTAATCTCAGCCCTTGCAGCTGAAAAGTTAATTCAGAAAAGTAGCGAGGCATACATTGCTTTTGTGTCTGATTTTATACCTACAAAGCTTTCTATAAAAGATATTCGTACTATGAATGACTTTTTGGATGTTTTTCCTGATGAGTTTCCTAGAGTATCTCCAGATAATGAGGTTGAGTTCGGTATTGATCTGTTACTAGACACTGCCCCTGTGTCCATTGCACCATATCGTATGGCATCGAAGGAACTTGTAGAGCTAAAAGCTCAACTTCAGGAACTTCTCGATCGAGGGTTCATTAGGTCAAGTGTGTTTCTGTGGGGAAGATCAGTTTTGTTTATCAAGAAGAAGAAAGGATCGATGAGAATGTGTATAGATTGTAGTTAACCAATTTTGCCCGGGCCCCTATTTTATTTATTCAGACAAATAAACCCAAATGAAAAGTCAAGTAAAGTCCGAATAGTCCACTTACAGCCTTTAACAAACACTAAACTTATACTAGCCCAAAAATAAAAAACAAATCTGACCCAATTGCATTTGGTCCAATGTCGAATAGCCCAAACCCGAAAAGACCAAAAGGAATCTCAACAGAGTGGCAGAAACTTCTGGAATACGCCAGAATAGTGCCAGGGGGTCGGGTTTCCACGAGTCGTTTCCTCGCTCCTCCGTACAGCCGTTCCTACAAAAGAATGCACGAGAAAAAATGGAATAACAGAATATACAGATGACAGCAAGAAAATATTTTTATTTTTTGCTATTTCTTTGCAAATTCAGGCTATAAAAAGCCTCACCTGTACTCCAGGTATTTTTACGCGGACTATACGCATACACAGGGAAATCAAATAGAGAGAAATTAGTCAACATTTTAAAGTGATTTTAGCTTTTCTAGTTTTTTTCCTTCTTGATTTATTTTCTGGAAGTGCTTCATCACTGCATTTTTTTTTTAAAAAAAATAGAAAGAAAGGAAACAAGGGAAAGGAAGTGTTACCGTGCAAAAATGCCATGGATTTCTTCTCTTTGCTTCATTGACATCGAAGTTGAAGGGAGATTTCGAGGCTGATTCAGGCTAAAGTGGATGTTTTTTTTGAACTTCATTTTGCTTTTGGTAAAAGAGCATAGGATTTTAAGCTTTTTTTTTTAAAAAAAAAAAGAGAGAGAGAAGGAGTACACTTACTAGATCTTCATGGGTGTGGCATCTGTTGACAAAATCCGGTCACCATTGGTGCTCCGTTGGCCATCAAATAAATGATGGTTTGGGCAGCTGCATGTTGAGCCAAACCCTAGTGATAGGGGATAAAATTTTTGTTTTAGGAAAATGGAAGGTTAAGTTGAATTTTGAAAAGAAAAAATGAAGGAAAATTAAAATGTAGCATTAGATTTGGAAACAACATCATGTAAAAGAGTGGGCCTGCGCGTGTTGACCCAATCCGAAAATTGGATCTGCGTGCTTTTGCTTCAAATGGGTTAATAGCGCATTTGGTCCTCCTCTTTCATGCCTATTTTCAATTGGCCTCTGTTTATACTTTGTTTATCTTAAAAATCTTCCCTAAAATTTGTATGCCTTTGCATTTTAGCCCACATCTCAATGCAATGTTTCAGGATCAGGGATAATTTCAATCTTGGTCCCTGTGAATTCACGCGTGTTATACATGGGTCCTTATTTTATTAGTAGTAGTTTATTTTATTTGTAAATTATCCTTTTTTATTTTTTTACTTTGATTTCAATTAGGTAATTTGTTTAGATTCATTTTATAGTTTTAAATTCGGGCTTACTTACTTGTATATTTTGAGTTACTTTAGTAATTATTTTTTTAAATTTATTTTTATCATATCATTTATATTGTTTGTAATGTTTGTATTAATTGTATCATTTGTATTATTGGTTTACTTATTTGTTGTAATTTGGGTAATTGGTAATTGTATTTTCACATGTTGTATACTATTTTATGTAATGTTTTATACATTATTATACATGTATATATATACCTTATAATAAAATTAACTTTATTCTATGAATATTATTAACATTAAATTATTACATACATCTAACTGTTTTTGAATTTACTCATATATTTATATATATATTTGTTGTTCAAAAGGAAATTACATGTTTCATGTATTACTTAAATATTATACGTATACGGAAACATTGGTACATAAATTTAATTTATATACATTACTAAATCCATACATTTTGTGCATATAGTCTTCTTTGTACATATAAGTATATTGTCAAGTCTATTATATAATTTATAATAAAATTAATTTAATCTTAAAGGCATTATTTAGTGCATATTTTTTCACAAGTAATGATTTCTACATTTATTTATGTATATGTATGTTTTTGTAAACCTATTGTATGTATTTCTTAAAGATTATATTTTATTATATATTTTTGTTATCCTTTTATATCTCATACATTATCTAAATTTTCCTTTATATATTTTAATAAATATATTTTTTAGCCCTTGGAATATTTCTTGATTTAAAAATCTTCGTCCTATTATACATATTTCAATGACTACTTATATATCTCTATTTTGCTCTCACAAGTGGTTTCAAAATCATTAATTCCTCAATTTATATATATTGTGTGATCATTATTATTTTAAACTTGTCTTACATCATATCGTTTTTTAACATTTTCATTTTATTTTGTATATCTTGTATTAATTGTGCTATATTAGATTATATATATTGTTATTGTATATTATTTATTCATGGTTTTATTTATTATATCAATTGTTCTCCATTCATGATTAAGAATTTGGTTACATTTGCCTAGAATAGTTGTATTTAGTTGTATTTAGTTTTAAAATGGTTTATCATTTTCTATACAAATATTTTTTTGTGATACATTAAGTATTCTATCTTATTTCTTTTAAAAACGAGTAAACGTGTTTTAAGCTAATTTCCAATTTTCATTATTATTCAAAATTTTTGAAATAAGGCAATATTCAATATTTGAGAATTTGGGAACCATGCTGGGTATGATTTTTCGGTGAACTAAATATTTGGATATCCTTTTATAATTTTACGAGTTTTTGAGGATCAAAAATCAATCGTATTTTTGAAGGTATGAAGGATCGTGTCCAATCGTGCTGAATATGATGCTGCATATCTTTGAAACGAGAAAATTTTGACTGCTAATTTGAACTAGTCAAACATTTTAAAAAGAATTATACTTCGAAAGATGTTTTTAAAAAACCTTTGATATAAAGATAGCATCGAATCAGTTTGGTACCAATTTTTTGGGCGTAATGAGGGTGCTCACCCTTCCTCATGCGTAACCGACTCCCGAACCCATTTTTTGGTTTTACGTGAACCAAAATTGATTTAAATGAAACAAAATGTTTTTACTAGGTGATCCAATCACACCTAAATAAAAAGATTAGTGGCGACTCCACATTCAGTTTTTAAAACGTCGATTCCCGTTTTTTTCTTTCAAATAAAAATGGTTTCGACATAGATTATTGTCAACTGAACAAGTTAACAGTGAAGAATAAGTATCTGCTACTGAAGATCGATGATTTATTCGATCAATTTTGTGGAGCATCTATTTTCTCCAAGATTGACCTCCGTTCTGGTTACCATCAACTCAAGGTTAAGGAGATTAATTTGTACAAAACTGCCTTTAGGGCTTGTTATGGGCATTACGAGTTCCTGGTTATGCCCTTCCATTTAACGAATGCTCCGACTGCATTTATGGATTTGATGAATCAGGTGTTCTACCCTTATTTGGATCAGTTTGTTGTAGTTTTTATTGACGACATTCTGTTTAATTCTAAGACTTAGTTTGAGCATCACGAGCACATTCATATTGTCCTATAGATACTCGTGAGAAGCAATTATATGCTAAGCTTAGTAAGTGTGAATTCTGGTTGCAAGAGGTTTCCTTCCTAGGATATATAGTGGTTACCGAATGGATTCAAGTTGATCCCAAGAAATTTGAGGCTGTAATTGAGTGGAAATAGCTGAAGAATGTGCCTGAGCTTTCTTAGTTTCTTGGGTTTAACAGGTTACTACCGAAGGTTTGTTCAGAGATTTTTTTTATTGTGTCTCCTCTAACTAATTTATTGCATAAAAACACCTCGTTTTTATGGTCTAGCAAACAACAGTCGAGCTTCGAAAAGTTCAAGTCAATTCTGACACAAGCTCCTATTTTGGTTCAGCTTGAATCGGGTTGAGAGCTTGTGGTTTATAGTGATGCGTCACACATTAATCTAGGGTGTGTTCTGATACAAGATGGTAAAATGGTAGCTTATACATTATAGGAACTTAAGACTCACAGGGGTAACTATTCTACACATGATTTGGAGCTAGTTGCAGTCGTGTCTACTCTAAAAATCTAAAGGCACTACCTGTATGGTAAAAGGTGTATTATTTACACCGACCATAAGAGCATCAAATATCTGTTAACTCAAAAGGAGTTAAATCTTAGGCAGTGCAGATGTATTAAGTTGTTTAAGGATTATGATTGCACAATAAAGTACCATACTGGTAAGGCTAATGTGGTGGCCAATGCCCTTAACCGTAGAGTAATGACCGATCTGAGAGTGATATTCGCTAGTCTGAGTTTATTTGGGAATGGAAGTCTACTAGCCGAGTTGCAGGTTAAACTAGTTTGGGTTGATCAGATTCGAGCCAAACAACTAAGTGATGAGTCTTTAGTTTAGCGTCTAAGTCAGATTGATTCAGGTGAAACTTCTGATTTTAGTTTGAACGATGACAAGGTTTTGGGTTTCAAGGATCGGATTTGTATGCCTAACGACAAAGAGTTGAGTCAATCAATTCTATAGGAAGCGCATAGTAGTCATTATGCTATGCATCCTAATGGAAATAAAATGTATCGAGACCTTCGAGAACTTTACTGGTGGCCTAGTCTGAAACGAGAAGTGACTACCTTTGTGTCACATTATCTCATGCGTCAAAAGGTTAAGGCTAAACATCATTTGCCTTCTGGGTTACTTCAGCCGATTAAGATTTCTTTGTGGAAGTGGAAGTGTGTAATGATAGATTTTGTTAGTGGGTTGCCTTTAACTCCCACTAAGAAATATTCGGTTTGGGTTAGCGTTGATAGATTGATCAAGTTCGCTCATTTCCTTCCTATAATGACAGATTATTCATTGTAGAAGCTTGCTAAGTTGTATGCTTCTGAAATTGTGAGACTGCACGGGGTTTCAATCTCAATCATCTCAAATAAGGATCTGCATTTTACGTCTCGGTTCAGGAAAAAACCTCATTGGCATTAGGCACTTGATTAGATTTTAGTACCGCATATCACCTTTAGACTGATAGGAAGTTTGAGCGAGTTTTTCAAATTCTGAAGGATATGTTTTAGAGTTGTGTAATCGATTTTTGGGGTAGTTGAGAAGATTATCTACTGCTGGCTAAGTTTACGTACAATAATAGTTTTCAATCTAGTATTTAGATGGCAACTTATGAAGCTCTGTATGGTCGTAAGTGTCGTACACCGTTGTGTTGGACTGTCTTAGGTGAACGTCGAGTTCTGGGCCTCTAGCTAGTTTTTGAGACTGAGAATACAGTTAAATTGATTCGAGATCATCTTAAAGTAGTTGCTGACAGACAGAAATCATATACAAATTTAAAGAAAAAAGTTATTGAGTTTTCTGTAGGTGATCAGGTGTTTCTGAAAGTGTCCCCGTGGAAAAAAGTTCATCGGTTTGGACTAAAGGGCAAATTGAGCCCGATGTTCATTAAATCTTACTGTGTTCTAAAGCGTGTTGAACCTGTTGCTTATTAGCTAGAATTACCCCTTGAGTTGGATCGAATTAATGATGTGTTTCATGTCTCGATGATGAGGCGGTATCGATCTTATCCGTCGCACATTGTCCTTATTGAGGAAATTGAGGTACAACCAGATCTGAATTTTGAGGAGAAACTTATTCAGATTCTGGATCGAGACGTCAAGGTATTGAGAAAGAAAACTGTCCCTCTGGTTAAGGTTCTGTGGTGGAACCATGACACTGAATAACCCAGTTGGGAACCCAACGATTTGATTTGTCAGTAATGCTTGTATCTATTTGAGTCAGGTAAATTTCGAGGTTAAAATTTCTTTTAGGGGGAGAGAGTTGTAACGCCTCAAAAATATGAATGTTTTAATTGTGGAATTCAATAATAATTATGTCTCTGTATCTGTGGCTATGTGCTTTGTTTATAAGTTTGAGGTCGAGGGTTTGAGTCGCGTATTTAGAAAATGTTGTTATTTTGTTCTAAATTAACCTCTATCCTTGAATTGTTGACTTAAGATTAATTTTGTGCAATTTGTGTCAAGAATAAATCAGTTGGTTCGATGGTTAAGTTGCATTCTACCTAATCCTATATTCGAGTCTCAGTGCATACGTTAAGGAATATATTTTATTTTTACTAAATGTTAGAATTCTGATCGGTAGTTTAGAATTAAACGTTCTTCTTTTCCCTCTCTCTTTTCATTTTCTTCTTTTTATTCTTTTCCCTTTTCTTCCCTTCTCTTTTTTGGTTTATTGTCGCTTAGATCCATACTTCTTATCTACTACTATTGTCTAGTAAGTTCGTTTCTGATAGTTCGTGAGTTCGATTGTTCAATTTCTAAAATCTTTGGCTGTTGTAAATTTTTTCCAAATTGGTTTCTTGCTTAAACTATTCGAATCCTTTGATTATTTGTTTGATTATTATCTTTTGGAGAAGGTCTCGAGGATAACGGTCTCCCTAACATTCTAGATTCGTGAATTTCAATTTGGTGCGAAGGTAATTGTGGTTTGAATTAGGATTTTGTGTTGAAACGTTTCGACAAACTTGGTTGTAAGTTAATCGTAGCATTTGTTGCGAACTATCACTTAATTAGTTATTGAATGGTTGTTTTAGGTCTCGAGAGTCTTCTACGTGGTTCTTACTTCGAAGCTATTTCAGGTGCGTACCAAAAATCTGACTTTCTGTGAATTTCAGACACTGGAAAACATGGTTGTCGATGCCACATGGTCGTGTGGTAGGCCGTGTGAACCACGCAGTTGTGTGCCAAGCCGTGTGGCAAGTCGTGTAACTCACTGTTCACGAATTAGAGACACACAGGCTGAGGATATGGGCATGTGTCCAGACCGTGTGTGGGAATATTTTGTGCAGGGTTCACATGGGCCAAGACACGGACGTGTTTTCAGGCCATGTAACACTCTATTTGTGCATTAGGACCATATAGGCAAGTGACACGGGCGTGTGCTAAGCCGTGTGGAACCACACGGATCAGTTATTTAGGCAGTATGAAACCATATGAACGTGTGGCCCAATATTTGGAATTTTTCCCTCGGGTCACAAGCGTCGTTTGACATGAATGTAGGCCTTTTATGGGGCCCGTATGAATTAAATTAAACTATATAAACTATTATTCTGTGATTTGAGACTGGTTACTGAAAATCTGTATGTGTATTGTGTGTAAAAATCGTTAATGATATTAATTTATTCTGTACAAGTATGAACTGTATCTGAATAGTTGTATAGGCCTCTGTATTAACTAGCTTTTGAAATTTGCATCTGCGTTGGGTAGGAATTGAGTAAATAAGGAAGTATTCTATTCTAAAAAAGTGGCTAAACAACTGGTACTTGTATTCTGATTTAGCAACTAATCTGCAATTATCGAAACGTGTCATACCGATGTTGTTTGGTGTGTAGGGTTGGATGGGTATTCAATAACCTATTTGGCGTGTTGGGTTGATCAGAGATGGTGTGTAGCAGGTGGGGGATAGGGAAACTGAATCTACTCTGATATGTTCTGTATCTGAGAATAATCAAAGTGCTATTGGTCTGAGTTGTTTCAATCTGTTAAACTGAATGATTTACCTTATGGATTTGATTCTGAATTTGAATTTGAGACTTTACCGTTGTTATCTTAAAACTGTTGAATATATAATTATTTCTTTTTAGGATTATTAATTTATTTATTCTGTTGACTGAATTACAGATAACCTACATCTGGTTAGTGGATAGGGAACTCGGTCTATAACATCCCGATTTTCATTGGTGACGGAACAGTGGTTTTGGGACCACAAATTTTTATCATATCGACTTGTAAATATTATTTTTATAATATTTATAGAGTCAATATAGTTGTATTAAAATTTGGTTTAGAAGTATCAATGATTAGATAGTTAATTAAAGAAAAAAAGACTAAATTAAAAAGGTGCAAATCTTGTTAATTAATGCATTTAGGTGATTAAATGGGTTAATTAATAATTAAGGAAAGACTTAAGTGATAATTAAACCCTAGATATATTTTGGATGGCAATTAGAAAAAAAAAAGATAGAAAAATGGCATGTTTAATTGCAAAATGGTAAATAAGTTAAAATAATTAAAACAAATTGAAACATTAAATCATTTCTCTTCATTCTTCTTCAACTCTTGGCCGAAACCACCATTTTTGACCTAGGAAGTTTCAGTTGCTTCTTTTCTTTGCATGGTATGTAAATTTACTCGTTTTCTTGTAATTTTTATGTTTTTGAGGTCGTTGCAACTAGGTCCAGCTAGTCCGTACCTTCGTTTTTGGTTCTGTTAAAAATTTTGGAAGTTTCCATTGATGAATATTGAATTTTTTTGATGAATACCATGTATTTTAAATTTTGATTATGTTATTTGATGATTTTGTAAAGTGTTTTTTGTTAAATTTTGATTTTAGGATTAAATTGTGAAAATGTCAAAATATTAAGATTTGATAGTGAATTTGATATTTATTAGGGGCTGTTGAGGGCATAGTATATTTGGATAAATATTTATTTGAGAAAATATGGCTAATTTAATGATTTTAGGGTTAAAGGACTAAATTATAAAAATTATAAAAGTTTGAGGTAATTGTGTAATTTTGGAAAATAAAAGGGTACTAATTGTAAAATGGATTGGAAATGAAATATATGTTGATAAATAAAGAATTTTACATTTTAGATCAAGATCCCACATATACTCGAGGAAAATGAAAAATTACGAAATAGTCCCTACACTTTTGTAACTTCTACAATTTGGTCCAAGTAAGTTCGTGCGGTTTAGAATTTAATATCAAAATAAATTAATGAGTAGTCTAACATGTTACGATTTATATAATTAGTCTTAATTGTTGATGGATGAATTGAATGGTTTAATATTTTGTTAGTCCGATAATACTTCGTAACCCTGTTTCGGCGAGGGATACGGGTTAGGAGTGTTACACGGTCATATTGTTTAGCCACTTTATTATTAGTAGTATCATTAGCTTATTTCCAGAAATTTCAAGACATGTGATTTTTTAAGAAAAAAAGTTTAAGAAAAAAAAGTTGTATTATGTTTTACAATTATTAAACTCTTTTGGTGTTGCTTAAGACTAAATTTCAGAATAATGTGCTTGAGAAATATCCGAAGTAGCTTCCCAGACTTGGCCTTGTCATCTAGGCTGGGTATAGGGTGTTACATTGGTACCTAAACTTTTTTTTTGTCACAAGTGGTACCTAAATTATCTTTTTTTCTCAAGTTGGTACCTTCGTTAGTCGAACTGTTAAGTTTATTTCAAAAGAGTCTTAACTCACAAATTGATACCTAAACTATGTCTCTTTTTCCCATTTTGGTACCTAAACATATTTTGGTCACAAATAGTACCTAATTTTTTTTCCAAATTGGTACGTTTGTTAGTTCAATCTTTACTTAAACCATTAAGTATATTTAAAAAAATAACCAATTAAAAATTGACATGTGGCAAAAAAGAAAAAATATATTATTTTCTCTTTTATATATTATTTTCTTTCTTTAAAACTATACCGATGGTTGAACCAGTCAGGCCACCAATTCTTGGTTTGATCAATTCTTATGGTTCAATCAAATAAATTATTAAAAAATTCATAAAAAAAATTAAAATAGAGAAAATGGTTCAACTGGTTTTCTTTAGCTTGGTTTAATTGGTGTGTATCAGTTTATTAGTCAATCAATCCAACCCCTATCTTTGGACCAGTATCCCAATCCAACCAGTTCGATTTTAAAAACACTAGTTTTGATCGATGAAATAACTTTTGTGATCCCGTCAAGTAGAGTAAGTAAATAGAGAAGTTCAAAAACATAATTAATTGCCAACGTCTCAATCTTGAAAGGACAATTTTTTAGCATTGTTGGTATTTTCATACATTATAAAGGAATAAGAAAGAAAAAGAGAGGAAATATAGAAAAATAAAGAGAGAAATAATGTAAAAAAAAATACAAATAAAATAATTTAAAAAATATATTTTTTTTTAAGTTTATGTGGTATAGTGATTTATTATTGACTATAATTCTTTTAATGGATATTGTAACACCCCCAACCCGACCTAGGAGTTTCAACTAAGTCGAAGGCATTACATTCGATCACCGAGGTGGTCCTATAAAGTCATTCTTTTTGAACGGTTGATTTGTATAAAAAACACTCTTTTGTTTTTAAGAAAGATGTTCATTAATTTAAACCGACTTTACTTAATAAATTGATTACAATATTATAATGTGAAGTTTTAGGACAACGATTTTTAAGTATTTAAGAAAAGACTTTATCAAAACTTTAAGTATTTTGCAAAGCAGCGGAAAACATTTAAAGTAAGGATTTTCTAAACCGAAAAACATGCAAATATCAAAGTATTAACTAAGTTTCATACTTTAAAATAGATAACTAATCAATCCCAAACTTTAAGATATAAAAGCAAGAAATTAATAATTACAATCCCAAAAATAAATGATAAATGAAATCTTTTTAAATAATAAAACAAGCTGCTAATCTGAAAGTCCTCCGATGCCATACTGAGTCCTAATTTTCTATGCTACTTGAGAGGTAAAGGAAAAGGGGGAATGAACTTACAACGGCTTAGTGTGAGACTAACTTATAAATCAATATATATAACTCCACAAACAAAAAAAAACTTAGAAATAATAACAGGTTAAGCATAACATATAGATCATATAGTAAATCAATGTATATATTGTTTATGTATGATGCAATGCAAATGCAAATGCAAATTTCCCACCCGTCTATCCTAATTGCCCTCGAGCATCGCTCGACATACCAAAACACATATAAAAAACTAACCATCCCAGATTTCCCGGTGAAAATGGTCGTTTACTTGTCATTTGTGACGATGACTTTTCCTACAATAACTTACCATCCCGATTGCCCAATTTTGATGGCTTTTTATTATAATAAACTATCATACCGGTCTACCCGATTTTGATGATTTTTAAACTACCATTCTGACTTATCCGATTTTGATGACATTGTCGTCCTCTTTGTGCAGTACTGACTTTTGATGTGGACTTAAATTGCCACTATCTCCTACGGAACTCCTCTGTCCTCTATACACAATTTTTAATATAATTATGCACATATTCTTAGCATATCATGCTATTTATCATCTTTCGGTGCTTACATTCAGTATTTCATACCCACATTTAGTGACATGTGAACATCTGTCCATTCTTATCAGTTTCATATATATAATTAATTTTATAACTAAAATAGTTTCACATATATAGTGGTTTTGTGTGATCTAACACGCTTGGTTTAGTTAACACATACATAAGTCAGGTTTGTACATACAGGGGTCACACATATAAGGTTGCACATATGGGTTCGCACACCTAGGGATTCGCATCTGAGGGGTTTGCATATGCAGGTTTGCACTTTAGGGGTCACACTTAAGGGTTCGCTCATAAGGGATTGCACCTAGGGCACCTAGGGGTTCGCACATTAGGGTTTACACACTTAGGGTTTGCACACCTAAGGGTTCATATAGATGGGTTCGTACTTAGGGTTCACACAGATGAGTTCACACATAGGGTTCACTCATAGGGGTTCGCACACGGGGGCTCGCATGAATAAATAGTTTGCATATTTTATGATGTAGGGTTCACATAATAAACAAGTATGTTTTACATAACTAAACATGTATAGTTCGCATACTATATAGGGTTCGCTCGTCCTATGTAGCTCGTATGTGCTTAGGGATCACATCTCCTGTGTAACTCACATAGTATCTAGGGTTCACATATAGGTTCGTATGCATGGGTTACATACATGGGTTCGCCAAGCATCTACTTAAGGGTTCACATGCAATTTTCTAAGGGTCTACATAATATTTTTATGGGGTTTGCATTATAATTCTTATAGGGTTTGCATGTTATTTCCTATAGGTTTGTATAACAATTCTTATGGGGTTCACCTATATTGATTTCTTACTTTCTAGTACATCAATTAACTGTACACAATGATTTTAAGTTTAGATCCCACACCTGATTTGGAGGCACAAAAACCTTAATCAGATGAAGAGATTGATGATCTACTCAAGAGGAGAGGGATGATTTTGAAAACTTTGAATTCCTCGGTTGAAATTTGTTTTGGCAAAGAAGGAACTTTGGGAATTTTCTTGAAAAATTCTCTAGATATCAATTATAGGGTTTGAAAAGGGTTGGTTATTTATAAACTCTTTTTCTCTAATTGAAATAGGTTTTTGGGAATTCATGTGAAATTAGGACTATATTGAAAAAAATTGGCTAGGCTATTTTGCAAATTCAACACTTTTATGGGGTAAAAATAAAATATTTTGGTTGAATGTAGACAAGGGGTTTCAAACTTGAGATCTATGGGTAAGCTTAGGTTTTACCACTAAATAAGGAAGCTCATTCTTGACAACTTTTAACAAAATAATTTTTAAGGCATACTAAATTCTCTTACCATTTGCTTAAAAAAATAAAATCTAAATTTTATCCCTATTTTTGGGATGTGACAAATCTCCCTCCCTTAAGAAAATTTGTCATCGAATTTTAACTTACCTTATTTTGAAAAGTCTGGTTAGAGCCCGATCTCTTCAACAAGAATGATATGAGAAGGGCTAGAATAATAGTGTCGTAACATAGATACGTGGACCATATTGTGGATTCAATCTAGCTTAGGAGGTAGTTCAAGTTGATAAGATACTAGATCGATCCGCTTCTGCTGCGCCACTCTGATTTTTTTTAAGGTGAGATTTTTAAGAATCTATGATGTCATCAACGACATCCTTATCCTCCCATCCTCTTGTCGTATAAACTAAAGCTGATTGTCTCACTTCTGCATGGTTCGCACCTTGTGCTAGCGCTCTCTAGCCTCGATTTTCGTCGTTTCAAATGGGACCACAGTTTTCTTGTGTTTGGGTTTGGTTTTGGCCTTGATTTTGTGATTGAGTGGAATTATTCTGACGAGGACTATCCTTTATTTGACGTTCCTTTAATCCACACTTAAAACAAGCACCGACCGATCTTTCTTCGATATTCACCTTTGTGGTGTTTCTCACAATATTAGCACTTTGGAGAATGTTCGTCATTGGATTCAAGTTGTGGCCTAGCCCTTTTTATAGGTATGTGGTTTGAATCGTTTGAACTCGAATCTCTTTTATTTGGAACTTTCTGTCTATTTTCTCGTTCCTTGCGCTTAATTTCTTCTAAGATTTTGGTCTTTCCAACCAAATTTTCGAAATTCATTTCTTGCCACCTGTACTTTCAGGTAATATCTTAGCCATTCTTCAAACCTCGCATTCTTGTCTTCCTCTGTTGCTACTAATTTGGGTGTGTAGCGACTTAATCTAAAAAATTCTGCCTCGTACTCCAAAATCGATATATCTCACTATTTCAGTCCGATGAATTTGCACCCGCGAGTTTCCACGTAAAGGGGACCCACATAATTTTTCTTAAAAGTATCTTGGAAATAATTCCAAGTTATTCGTTCCGTAAATATTCCTTTAACAATTGCTTGCAGCCACCTATAAGTCTCTTCCCTTAACAAGGGCACGACTCCTTTTAATTTTTGCTTAAAGTACATTCAGGATCCTATATAATTCCTTCCGCCGTTTCCATCCAATATTCGACTATGGTGGGAGTTGTACTAGCGACTCCTTTAAACAGTTTGACCCCATTTGATTTGAGCTTTTCGGCCATTGTCTTTCCGTTTTCATTTCTATTACCCGATCCAACGACTATTTGGAGTGCTCTCAACATAGATTGAGTCATAACATCGTCTCCCACGATTCCATCATTCTGATTTCTCATTCCCATATCTCCGTTCTCATGGCCTCCGCCATCATTGGCGGTAGAGTTTTCCATATATTACTAGGTTGGGTTTTCTCCTTAAGCTACGAGTTGTTCCACGAGTACAGCTCTACGAGATCTACCCCTTCCACGTTTGCCTTGAATGTTCATATTGATATTCAACAATTTCAAACAATTAGTAATTAATTCAAGTTTTTAGTTTATACTATCTTCTATCTAAAGTTTTTTCACCACTTAAAAGGTTTTCAATAAAAAAACTTATTATATCATGCTATTTATAAGTATGTATTGTGAATAACAAATATAAATATTTTTAAAATTAATTAATAAATTAAATATATCAACAATATTATGTTATCTTGTATTATTATAATTATTAAAATTATATAGTTTCCATTTTAGATTTTATATTTTAAAAAAATTTAAATTTGAAATTTTATTATTATTGTAATAAATTTGTATACTAAATACAATCTAATACTTTTTATTATACAATAGGAATATTGGAGATATTAACAAAATATATGGAATTTTTTTATTCCAAATTTGTCACTATATTTTTATAAGAAATTTGCATTGAATATTTTTTTTCAATATAATTAATAATTACACGTGACAAATTATTATCATGAAAAATATTAATTTTTAAATTATATCACATAAAAAAATTTTAGGGTCATATTGCTGCAATATATATATATATATAAAAAGATACAAACTAAAAGTTATCTACTTAAGATTCTCAATCAAATCTTAAAAGATTTTCAATTAAATCTCTAAATTATAAAAAAAAATGCTCCATTAACATTGTTGATTAAAATTCTCAATTAAATCTCAAAGATTTCGACCAAATCCCTAAATTCTCAAAAGTGCTCCATTTAACATTATTGATTTTCAACCAAATCCCTAAACTCTTAAAAGTGCTCCATTTAATATTGTTGATTAAGATATCTTAAAGATTTTCAACCAAATACCTAAAATCTCAAAAGTGCTCCATTTAACATTGTTGATTAAAATTTGCAATCAAATCTTAAAGATTTCCTACCCCTAAATTCTCAAAAGTGATCCATTTAACATTATTGATTAAGATTCTCAATCAATTCTTAGAGATTTTCAACCAAATTCTTAAATTCTCAAAACTGCTCCATTTAACATTGTTGACTAAAATCAAATCTATATCTTATTCACTTAAAACCTAATTTTATGGTTTAGATTGGACTGTTGATAATTAACAACAATTTTTGTTTCTTTCTTTTATTAAAACATAATTTAGACTGTTTTTTATTTATTTATAAAAAAACATAATTTAAACTAGAAAAAATTTAAGAGTTTTTAATGTGATTTTGTTTTTTATATCTTTCAACTAATAGGATTATTGACGTTCCTACTCGTATTATGTAGGAATATTAAGCAGTAGATATTGGTCACGAGTTTTAATGCTGCTTCAAACTCAAAGTTAAGATCAAATCCTCAACCACTAGTTAAGTTAGCAGAGACTTTTGCCATCTCATCTATTTTTTTTTTTTAAACCTTATGATTTTTATTATTTTTTTTTATGTAAAACAAACAAATGAATTAAACACTATTAACTAATAATATTCAGTGGACTCTTTGCAAACAACTGTATTCCTTTATTCCCGTTGAAAGCGAATTAAACCCTTTTTATTGATTTTTTAATGTGTTTCTAATAAAAAAATTGTTTTTTTCTTTAAATTTTGAAACAAATTGAAGATTAATTTAAGGGTTTTGAAAGTTTGTTTCGGTATGCTTTTAATTACTTTTATTATTTTTTATATATTATATATTCTTGGATCTCCACCAATAGGAGAAACTCAAAATTTCCATGTTAAAATTTAAATAAATGTAAATTACATAAATAATCATTTTAACTATTAAAAAATTTACGAAATCATCGCTCAATTTATATTTTTTAATCATTAAAAATTTGCACTTAATTTCCATGTCAGTTTATAATTAAAAATACTATACTTCTAAATCCAAAACTTATTTCAACCATCTTCAACCTCACATCTCCGCCATCGTCAACCATACCTATGATTTTTACCGTCGAAGGCTTCCCAATCCCACATTCCAATAACGCGTAGAGAAGATATATGTACTACCCTCCATGCCCAATATCGAAATCAACTCAAGATATTGAGCTTATCAATCGGGCAATCCTGAAATCAACTCAAGATAACAGAACAACTGAAACGATGATGATCACCTCCTCGCCACATCGTTCTCTCAGGTATGTACAATACATAACAAAGTCCAAATCTTAATCTAAAACCAAACAAGCCATTCATAGCAACTCCATATGAACTAACCAGACCTAATTTTCAAAATCCCCATTTAAGATGCCCTTGGAATCACCAACCCCATAGTTCTGATTCCCCCCAAGCAAAATGGGTTTTTCTTCATCTTGAAGAACTGATTTAAACATCATCAGAAAAAAAAATGCTGTCTTACTATTATTGGACAGTTAGAATCTTTAAAAGAAGATAACACCCTGAAGCAATCTGAAGTGTAGGAGTTAAACTTTCAAAAGGATTATGATAATGATGCTGATAAAGCAAATACAAAAAAGTGAAAATGGAAGTGGGTCTGGGGGAAGTCTTGTTGAAGAGTTGGTGAAAGAGCTTAAAGCAATAAAGAAGCAGAATACTATAACCCATTGCCTTCTTTCGGCGATGATTGTCGTCACTTTATTCTGGCAAGTCTTTGAGGCATCACTCCTTCCCCAGCTTAAAAATGGCTTTACTCACCCTTTTAAATCAGTTGGAAGTTGGCTTGTTACGCTGCTCAAAGGTCCAGCCAAATCTAAACAACAACATTATAGTCACCTTGTTGATGCTTCAGGTTCACCTCCCTCTCTTCAGGTGGTAAAGATCACAGGTATTGCTGATAATGGCGGGGATGTGAGGTTGAAGGTGGTTGAAATAAGTTTTGGATTTAAAAATAGTTTTTTTTTAAAAAAAATATATAAAATGACATGGAAATTATTTGAAAATTTTTAATGATTAAAAAATTGATGTCATTCACGTCAGTCTATTAATAGCATTTTAACGGTTTTAGACTTAAAATAAATATATTGATAAATTAAATAATTATTTTGTGATTTTCCCTAATAAAAAAAAAGAAATTAATAGTTGAACCATCATTTATGTAATTTTCGTTTTAAATAAATGTTGACGTTATGATAGTTGTCCTTAATCTCATCCCGTGGAACAGTAGTATTTTCATGACTATTGAACTTACATGTTGTTCACCATACAAAACTAAAGAATCATAAATATTTGTGGATATTATCACTCTAATTTCTATTTTTAAGAATATTTTAACCATCAACCTTGCTATGGAAAGTTTCACATGATTAAAGTTATAGAGAGTATAATATTGTTGTGATTAGAGATAAGGTCAGTTCAAGAAAATTGAAATGATGCTTTGAAATAGAAAGCTAAGTGAGCACAAAATAGTTAATTTATAAATAAATTTACCTGCTTTAAGGTTTATAATATAAAATATACAACATATATTTATTTATCTTATAGATTATGATTTTGTAACTTTAAATTATAGATTATAATTTCTTTTCTTTAGAAATATACAAGATAAATTTATTTATAAATTAAATTTTCAAATATAAAAATAATGTAAATATTTTCAAATTATTTTTTTATAAATTAATTTAAACCTTATTTCTAAATTTAAAATTTTTAAGTCTATTTAAAATTATACTATTTATTTGTTTCTAAATTTATAAATATATTACACATTATTTTTTAAAATAAAAGAAACAATAATTTAGCAATGTTTATTTGAATTATCATAAAAGATGAAAATCATTAACGCATGTTTTAATTTTAGAGAAAAAAATCTAATTTAATTTTGCATATTAAATTTAATAATAATGTGAATGATGCAATAGTAATTAACCAACATTATAAGTAGTCCAATATTATTTTAAAATATAAAATTTGTAATCAAACTTGGGAAATAAAAAAGGTGAGACAACGAGGAGGGATTAATGTTGCAATATTTCCATCCCCTTTTGTTGGGTCAGCTTGGGCTTTTGTTGGCCAACACTTGACATGCCTAAAATATCTTTTCTATTCAGATAAATGGGTGCCGGCCATTAGTGTACCAACACTCCAATTTTTTTTGAAAATACTAGTATAAATATATAGCATGATACAGTTTGAAAAAAATACATGGGTGTCGGTCATCTAGTGTTTAAAACCCCAAAAATTAATTTTTTAACAAAAAAAATAGCAGTGTCGACCATCTAGTACCCATAACCCAATTTTATTTTTCATTTTAGGTCATTTAGGTGATTTTTTTTAACCAAGATCATTTACTAAATAATTATTTTTTTTTTGAATCATTTGGGTAAAATAGCCCCCCTTATCTCTATCCCTGTTCTTACCCAGAGCCATTTCAACACATTTCTTTTTTAATTTTCTTATTAAACAATGTTAGGTTACTTTGTGAGTTCATTTTTTTAGCAAAGTTTTGTTTTATCAGATGAAATGAAATTTACTTATTAAAAATATTGTTGGGTTACTTTGAGTTGGCTTGAAGTCTATTGAGGTGTTCTCCCCATCACCCCTCTCTTGGAAGAAATTCTTTCATATTTATAAGGTATGATTCCCTGATGTGATGTGGTAGGAGTTAATTATATGCCATGCAAACAACACATTCTCCCCTTTAGGTTGAAAACATACCCTTAGACGTGTCTATTTGGTAGGAAGGTGTCATCCTAAGGAGTGAACAGTGCCCATGCTCCACCATGCAAGGTGGTGAGTCTTGATGGGGTCAACTCGCATATGGACTACCTCGCGAGGTTTTAGTGGTATGTGTGGTGCTGACACATGATCTCTCTTATACTTATTCGGCAAGGCAGACTCGTGAAGAGGTGAGGTGATCTCACCTCACGAGATACCGATAATATGTAAAGTGCTCACACGTGATCTCCTTCGTATGTACTTGGTGAGGTGGTGAGATGATCCCACCTCACATGATGCTAGTGATAAATGACTTGTGACCTTACGAGGTGGTGATGGGGAAATGGCAAGGTGGTTGCATCTCACAGGATGGTGAGCAAGACCTTAACGGTGAGGACATTTTCATAAGGCGGTAAAATGTATCCAATGAAATGACGGAGTGATGGTTTACGAGGCGGACTTTCGAAGTAAGTGCGAAGTGATGTGATGGTTCACAAGATAAACTCAAAGTTTTAATAATAAAATAAGACTTGTGGTAATATTTGAATGGTAACAAATTTTTTTCTCTCCAAATGTATCAAATTACTAACAAAGATCTTACTTTGTTATAAAATGTATATTACTTATATAATTTTTTTTGATAAACCAAGTAAAAATTCATTAAATTCTTCTTTAAATATCAAATAAAAATAATAGCATATAATTTTCTTAAAAACTTAATGTAATCTCATCATCAAGAAAATAATATTTTTATTGTTATTGAAAAATAGCTAAACATTTTGAATTTTAAAGGTACTATTTCAAGTATGACAGTTTGGAGGAAAACTACATCAATAAGAAAATTTGACGAAAGACTAATAATTATAAAAAATTAAAAATGAAAGTCTATCTCTTGAAGAAGAAAATGGTGCAAAATTGTGCATGTTGGAGTTTGACATTAAAAATTTGTATGGTTGAGTTAATAGTACATTCAATATTTAATTTAATTTTTTGGTCAAGTATTATTTATTCTTTTATCATAAGTATTATTTAAAGAGGTAAATGATTGAATATGAAAAGTAGATAATTTTTTAAATTTATTTAAGGATACCTTAATCTAAATTTATATAAATATAAATGAGCTAAACTTTAGATTTAAATTTCCTATTATCATTTAAGAAAAAAAGAGTTTCTTGGTTTCCCCTGCATCAACTTTTTTAACAGGAGAACTAAATGCCAACCTCATTTATTGTAATTTTAAAGCTTGATAATCAAATAGTTGGTCACTTAAGCTGAATAAAGTTGTTCTCAATCATCCACTTGAGACTCCAATGGTTTCTGTCACAATTATAAGCCCAATATGCCCATCCAAATGTTGCACGATCATAAACATCTAGCTGTGCTTTAGCAAATCTCTGGTAATCTTCCATTGATGCATCGTTTCGAGCAAATTCTGCAGTCCATTCCCCTGCAAAAAAAAAACACCACTTTGAAATTCATTCCTACTACAGTTGCATATAGCTAAAACTAAACCTGTTCCAAAACTTAAATTACCAACTAAAACCAGGGGACCGTTAGCCGAGGTCAAGCTGCCAAGATCGGAGGCTCGTTGATTGTTGACAAAATCGATGTTTTGTTGGATAGTCATGCCGGTAAAGGAGTCTGAAAAGAGGTTGTAGTAATGCACATCGATGGCTACTCGATTCATAGTACTGGCCAATGAGAAGAGCTCCTTTGGATCAGCTGGTCCTAAACGAGCTGATAGGATCACATACGCATTTGTGTACTTCCTTATGGCATCGTATCCAGCTTTGTAATACTTTGTAAGTGCATCTAATGTTACACCCGGTGCTCTAGGCTCATTCATTAATGCAATCGCAGCCAAATTTGGTCTTACACCATATCTGTCCAACAATTATATTGAACCTTTAAATTCAATTGAAAGAAGGAAAAGTATATAATAGAACATGGCATGACATAGAAATGGTTAGTGTCATCTTTAACCTTGCTGCAAGAAACTCTATTACCGCCACAGTGTCGTCAATGTTGGAATCGCCCCATTCTAGAAAACCATCTCTTGCTCCGCTGTGTTCGTCACCGTTCTGTGAGGCTTTGACTGCGTGCAAATCAATAATTACCTTCATCCCATATTTCCTGCATCAGTTTCGCACATGAACCAGAAGATTGTTTAGAACTTTAAATTAAATAAGTCTTGTCTTGTCTTCATCCTAGAAGATTTCCTTTACTTACTCTGCCCATGTGAAAGCATTGTCGAGGGCTATTGAAGAGCCTCCAACAAAAGGCTTAGGGGGAGTTGGATCCTGCGCTATCCACCACCCTACAGGTATCCTCACGGCACTCAGTCCATTTGCAGACATGAAATTGAAATCTTCCTCAGTGATGTAAGAATTCCAATGATCCTAAATAACCATGGTTTCATACAAAGTCAATTTGGATACTATTGCTATAACTTGCTTGTTTAAAGAGTAAAAAAAGAGCCCTTACCTGCATGACTTGAGGGGCTTTATCAGGGCCATAACCATTAGTGATTTGAAATTCACCTTGTAAGGTGTTTACGATTGTCATTATGAACACAGATGGATCGCTATCATCCCAACTAGACTCTGCATAATCTGCAGTTACCAATGTCTCCGATTGTGCCTAATTATGAAAAGTTTTGTTCCTTAAAAATGGAAAATCATTACTATAAAAGTCATTGCAAATTGTAGTGAGTACAACAAATGTACCTGTAGGAACAAACCATTTGATGCTTTGAATCGAACTCGGTTACGATCATCATCTTTCCTTACAATCTCAAACGTTTCTGTATCAGTAGGTGTATCTGAAACTGCTTGTACACCTTGACTTACTAATCCCACAAACTGCTTGTTGAACACTCTCAAGTTAAAGCATGATTCACTCACCCTCCATAACTGCATCCAACCAAGCAAAAAAATTGGAAAGACTTCAAGTATTATGTTGTAGTTTAAACAAAAAAGCTGATGAAAGAACAAACCCTGAAGGTTTCCCAACCAGAAGGTGAGGGACGGTTGGCTACAACGACGGTTCCACCGCCATTTTCAGCACACAAATACTTGTTTAGCTTTGTTGAACGAAACTGAACTTGGGTTCCATCCTATACCAAATAAATACACAAAAAAAAAAAATGAAATTCATGATTAAATGAGTGAAACCATAAGCTAAAGAAAAGGGAAAGCTATGTATATACCAAAAGATCTTTGTTAATGATGCCATCAAAACGAGAAGGTTTCATCCATCCTTCAGTGACAAGCCAGTTACCAAGGTTTACAGCCTTCAATGGCAGAATAAGGTCTGCATTTTGTGCATGTGAAGAAGAGGGAAAATATGAAATCAAGCTGAAAATCAAGAGAAAAGGTAAGTAAACCATGTTTAGCCCTCCCTCTCTGTTCTGAAATTGTATGACAGCTGCAAATTATACAAGTAAATCCATTATCTGGAAAAGCAACATTCTCATAATAATGACATTAAATGTGTTCACACAGACTGATTTGCTTTTGCCTTTTAGTCCTTCATCATCTTATAGCAATTTCACATAGGGTTTTTACTATTGAGATTTGGAGATGTTTAAGCAAATTATGGAATGGAAATGTGATATTTGTCAAACATGAAGGGGTTAAGGCAAACTTTAGTTGCCCCTACAGCATACAAGAATCGAACTTTCCTTTTTATTTCTTTAGTGGAAATGGTTAAGGCGTCAAAGTCCATCCTTTCACACTTTTTAATCACTTTTGACGTAAATGGAATGGTATCAGATTCGTGTCTCGTCTTTTTTCTTTTGTTCGAAAGATTCGTGTCTTATCAACCGCTCATCAAAGTTAAAATATCTCATAACTCTATCTACTTTTCATAAATTTAGAATTAGTCCTTATATTTTTATTTTTAGAATTTAGTCTTTAGGTTCAATTGTTAACATTGTTACTTTTTTTGTTATATTTGTTGATGTGATATTTTAAGATAATAAAAAAAATACATACTTAGTAGCCATGTAACTAAAAGAATTGATGTTATAATGAACCTAAATGTAACAAATTAGTTTTAACTGTATTAACAGTTGGATCTGAATTTTAAAATTTAAAAAGTAATACTAAATTATTAAAATAAAAAGTATAGAGACTATGATTTAAATTTACGAAGAATGCAAGGAGTTATGACATATTTTATCCTATAACATTTCGCATTGGCCAAGTTTCTATACTCTATATATTTGGAATTTAGTTTTCATTTAGTTGTTAACACAATTAAAATTCTTTTGTTAAATTTGTTGACGTGATATTTTAATTTTTTTTTTAAAATACTCATTTGATAACTATGTGACAAAAAGAATAGCATTGTAATTTATCTCAATTTAATAAAGAATTTTAATAGTGTAAATAATTCTTAAAATTCACGTCAGTATTGTAATCAAAATAAAGTATTCATAATAACAAATGACATTATAAATGTTGAAGTACTAAATTATGTCAAAAATTAAAATATAAAGATCAAATTTCAAATTTGAGTGTAGCATAATAATCGAAATTGAGATTGAATTACTTTTACATGTCTAAAAAATAGAGGGCTCAGAATTAAAATTTAACCATTGCGTTAATAATGTAAAAGAAAGTGATGGACGTGTGTCAAAGAAGGAATGCCATTTATATATAGATTATAGGTAAAATACAATTATGGTCCCTCTGCTATGCTTCAATTTAAGATTTAGTATTTATAATTTAATTTGACATAATTTAGTTCTTATACTTCACTTGATTATTCAATTTTGTTTTTTGTGGTCACCCAACTGTATTAGATTTTTGAGTATTTTTATTTTTATGTTAGTCCTGAAAAATAATTAAATAGTTAGATGATCATTTTATAATTTTTCATAATTACGTGACAAAAAAGAAAAAAATAAATTATAATTAAATAAATATTTTATAATTTTTTATAATTAAGTGGAAAAGGAATCCATAATGGGTGACCTATACTGACGTTTAGTTTACCAAAAACAATAATGAGTATATAATTGGTAAATAGGTATGCAAAAAGCTTCAAGTCATAACTATTTGAAACCGACGCAAACGTTGAAGATCACCAGCTGCTAAGTTTCCTCTCCGGACCGGCGGATCGTAACATGAGTCAAAGCAATCTTGGCCCTCACAAAAAATTCCAACAATTATTTTCAAGTTTTATAAAATTTTTGAAATATTTGTTTAAATTCTTTTAAAATTTGAAAGAAAATATAATTAAAACATACAAAAAAATCTTCAACATTTTAATTAACCTCTCTATTTTTAAAAAAAAAATTATTATCTTCATTTTTCTAAATATTTCTCATACTCATTTTATAATTTATATTTAATATTCATAATTCTCTTCACAATATCATTTTTTAAATTTAAATTTTATATTTTCTTTTAATATATATATATATATATTATCATTACATTCAATATTTTAGTACCACTACTTTCTAGACCAAATCTGTATGACCAATAATTGAGAGCCCAAATACCTAACCATGTGGATGATGACTCACCAGCCTTGGGTTCAGTGTTTAATCCTAACTCCCTAAACCTTGTCCCTAGCCATCTAAGTGCTTTCTGCTTTAGGTTTTGTTAATTTTTTTTTTATTCATTCACGTAAAAGAATTAATCCCTAATTTCTTTTTATAAAAAAAACAACTTATTTATATTTTGTGACTAATTTTGATGAAAAATAAATTTATATGCAAAGGGGTTTTAATTGAATGGACCTAAACATTTGGAATTAATCAGTTTAATTGTTTAACTTGTTTAGACAAACGCGAATTAGATAAAGATATTGAATGGAGTGAAGTCATTAAATGAAGGAAAAATAATTGCAATCATCTAGAATTGTGTATGGACCGGATTTAGGTTAGGTTCAATTAAAATTTTAAGTCTATTTGTTATGGGTTTAAAATTTTGCTCAAGATTGACTTCGATAAAAAATGTTAAAACTCAAATTTAGCTCGGCTTGGCTTGTCCGTATTAATTTTTTTTTAAAATATAATACATCAAAAATATTAAAAATGTTAAAATACATATTTTTCAATAAATTGAAAATAACACTAAGATAAGTGCAACTTAACAAGCAAATACCTCTAAAATAGTAACAAAATTAACAATAAAATAATAGTTATACAATATACAAACAATAACAACAAAATAGCAGCAACAGAATAATGAAATGATAGCAAAATAACAAAAAAGAAGAAGAAAATAGTAACAAAACAGTAAAAAAAAATTGCTATCAAGAAAAAAAAATCTTACTCGAGATTCGGCCCGTTTTCTAAACGGGCTTTATTTTTTTTACCCAATCCTATTTTTCAAGCCTATAATTTTACTCAAACCCTCTCACTTTTCGATCGAGCCATTTGACATGAGTACAATCATCTAACCTTTTGTTACACAAAAAAAAGTATCTTTTCACCAAACTCTATTTGCCAAATTGCTTCCTTCCATTTGCCCACCCCTCATTACAATGTTTTCCTTGCTTTAATTTAGTAAAGAAAAAAAAATCTAATTATAATTTTGCAAGTAATTTTAGTTTTAATCGCGAGGTTTAATTCTTCTATTATATTGATTTAATAATAAAAGTCTAATAAATTCATTTGGTTAATCCTAAATCAAAGATTTTTAACCAACTCCGAAAGGGTTTAAAGGGGAATTGGACACGATGAATCGTGCCAACTCTATGGTCATAATACTAAGGACGTTTTCAATTAAGAGGGTTAGAAGGGATTGGTTGTAACACCCCAATACCCAACCCAGGAGTTTAGACCAAATTCCAGAGGTCATATTGATCACCGAAGCGATTGTGGGAAATTTTAGTTTAACAAACCGGAAAACATTACAGTATTTAAGTTCCGTAAAAACTTTCAGACATAAAATCCCGGTATTACAAAAACTTCAGTCCAAATAACGCTTACATGTATTTAATACAAAAATTCATACCACAATTTTCAAAACAGTACTTACAATTCAAGGTGTTCAATTATAAACTCAGAAATTATTAAAATACTATTAAAGCTTGTTTTTGACCGTGACTGTCCGAGACCTCCGCATACCGAGTCCAACATCAGAATTTAGAAATTTACCTATAAGGGGAAACACTAAGGGGTTGAGCTACACGAGCTCAGTGTGAGTTTGAGACATGACTATCAACAAAATTACAGACTGGAATTCCAGATAGTAATACAACAATGAAACGTACTTACAGAGATATACAAAACCAGATGGTATACACGAAGCCAATGTCTCAAACGAACGTACTCAAGCAAAGCACTTATCAACACACACAGTGTTGCAGAACCTCATTACACACAAGAACAATCACAAATGATAAGTCACACAGATAGAATGAAGACAAATAAACTTACACCCAATCACTTAATCAGATGCTTATGAATGCAGTCAAGTAGTGAAAACCCACTCATCCAGCCAAAACACCTCTCCATCCCCTGTCACACCCCAATAGAGTTGTTTAAGCTTATCCAACCAGACACACCACATAGGACTTCGAAAGGCCCATCCAACCCTACACACAAAATAGGACTTTGAAAGATCCATCCAACCCTACACACCATGTATGTGGACTATGCCACTCAGATAATATGTAACATCCCGTTTTTAGTGAAATCAAAACAGTGGTTTTGGGACCACAAATCCGAGTCTAGAAGAAATTTTATTTTAATATTATTTCATGGTCTGCATTATGATCGAGATATCGTATGAAAATTTCGTTAGGAAATTTTTATCGATTACATGTTTACTTTGATAAAAAGGACCAAATTGCATAGAATGCAAAAGTTGAATTCTAGTAGCTAAAGGGATCAAATAGCTATGGAATTCAAAATTGGAGGTCCTTATATGAAAATAAACCAATTAGTGGAGTTAGTAGATAAGTATGATGATTCATCATTGGAAATTTAAGAAAAGAAAATAATTAAATTGGAAAGATGATAAATTAATTAAATAACAAAATATCATCATTTTCATCATCTTTCCCAAAATTAAAGCATGGAAACCCTAGCCATGGAAACTTAAGCTCAAGCTAACTTATTTTGCTTAATTTGGTAAGCATTCTTGTCCCGTTTTTAATAATTTTTAAATTTACGAGATCGTAATAATTTAATCTAGCTATCTCGGGTATTAATTTGTAAAGTTATCAAAGTGTTAGGGTTTTTCCATGGATTAGTATGCATGAATTATGAAGTTTTATGTTAGACAATGGAAGGTTGTTGATAGATAAACAACTTTTGTAAAGAGAAATTTGATGAAATTATGATTTAAGGATTAAATTGAAAAGATGTAAAATTTATGGAAAATTTTAGAATTTTATGAAATACAAGGGCTACTAATGTTATATGTAAAAATCGGCTAGGCTTGGAATAAGGATTAAATTGTATGAATTTCATTTTCCGAGCCTAAGGATGAAATTGTAATTAATAAAAATATAAGGGTAAAATGGTAATTTTGCCTAAGATGTGAATTGGATTGAATTGAATATGAGTTGTATTAAATTGAGCTAAATTTACTCGTATAGATCCGGACAGACCAAATACAGAGTTAGAACAAGGAAAAGAAAAAGTATCGGATTAGTAGCTTACAAGTCTACGAATATTTATCGAGGTAAGTTCATGTAACTAAATTGTATATTTATATGTTTGAATTGAATGTTGTGTATGTGAATTGTGTAATTGCCATGTATGAAAATAATCACATATGGGACAATGATCGATAAGTATTAAGTCCCATTTGAATAAATAAAATTCGATAGATATAGGATTTCTAAATTGGTTTTGGTCCTGCATATGCTGCGGACATACCACAGCTTGAAAGAGCATCCCGTTATTAGCTCTTCAGAGCATCCCGATTGGTTATGATCTTGCATATGTTATGGACACACCGTAGCTCTTATGAGCGTCCCAATATATGGATCTCCGGAGCTTCCCGATATTGGCTCGTATGAGCTTCTCGTCAATGGCTCTCTAGAGCTTCCCGTTACGTGGCTCATATGAGCTTCCCGTTATATGGCTCGAAAAAGCTTCCCGTTTACATCTTTGCATAAGCATTCATGTATATGAATTGAAATATTATAGTTTTGTACACCTTGTGTGTACTACCCATGTATCCATTGATATTTTCAATAATTCAACGGGTACGATTCTAACATGAGAAAATATGAGTTCAAAATGAATCATTACTCGTATATACATGAAATATATGGAATTGATATATGAATACAAGAAGTGGAAAGTTATGAACATGGAAACTTGATATTGTTGAGCTCACACTTGTTCCTTGACATTTATATGAAATACATACCTAACAAGATTGATGAGGATATGTGCTAGGGCTTTTGGCTATCTTGCTTGAGTATGCCTTATATGTTTATCTTAATTATAATTAAATGATAAGTTAAATTCCACGTTATACGAACTAACTAAGATTTAAAGCTTACTTTGTTTTATTTTCCCTGTTTTATAGTAATTCAAAAGCTTGATTTGGTTGGGAAGTTGGTCGAAACAACATCACACTATCCTTCAGCTCATTTCGGTATAAATAGTAAATTATTTTTTGTTATAATTTCATGTATAGGTTAACTAGCCAATGTTGACATGAAGATGTTTTGGTTGTAGCTAGCCATTGAAATGGCTTGTGATAAATATATATGATGGGTATGTAAATGGTTTTATCATGTTTAACGCGTGTTAGTATGGTTAAATGATGGATAAATGGATGGTTGGAAATTGGTAATTTAAGTACAAATGAGCTTATATATGTATATGGTGAAGTTGGTAAGTAAAGATTCTTGAATGGTTGTGGTAAGATGTTAAGTATAAAGCTTGATTTTGGGTTGGTTGAATGTCTTATTATAGTCTATTGATGTCCAAAAATGTTTGGTTAGGTTGGTGCCAAGTTTAGGTGAGAAATGTGGCCTTGGAAAATGGCCTATTTTCATCTACACGGGCAGAGACACGGGCTTGTGTCTCAGCCGTATGTGACACATGGCCTCACGCACCGGTGTGTGGTTTGGCCGTGTGTCCCTTGCATCTCTAAAATTTTAAAACATAATGCTCAGGTATTTTCACACGGCCTATTACACGAGCGTGTGACTTGGCCCTGTGACCTCTGCACCTATTTAATTATAAGTCAGTATACTCACACGACCTAGCACATGGGCATGTGGCTTGACCGTGTGATCCAAGTCAGAGAACACCCTAATTTGGACATGGGTTGGGACACAGCCGTGTGTCCCCTACACTTTGGAAAAATTTTGATATTTTGAGAAAAATTCTCTAAGTTTCCAATTTAGTCCCGACTTGTTTCTAACGTATAATTTTGGGCTTCGAAGGTTCATATAAGGGATAATATAATTATATATGATTGATTTTTTATGTGAATAATAAATGATATGAAATGTTTGTATTTGATCTGTAAATCTCGGTAATGCTCTGTAACCCTGTTCTAGCGACGGAAATGGGTTAGGGGTGTTACATGATAGAACGCAGCGAAGCTGACGTATATACAATACAGTGCATTGTGGTAAACTCTATACAGATATGTTACAGTTAAACGGCCATATCAGATCACAATCAGTATTCATTCTCTTCACAACCAAACCCCAGATCATGATACAATACAATAATGGACACCAAACACGAACAATCACACAAACACAGAAGGTCGTAAACAGTCAGTGAAATATAGAATTCTGTGCGATTATAAAAATACACACTCTTTGGAATTAGGCATACAGAATCAGAGTACAGAATCAGAATGCCCTCATACACACAAACTCAATGTCAAATTTCTTCACAATTATCAGACACAGTTTCATTTCACAGAGCACATTACAAACACGAACTATCAAATCGAAAGTTTAGCACCACACTTACAGTTAATCACATGACCCTAAGCCGTATTAGAGTCCTTAATACTTATACAGAGGCCCCAACAACTGTTGGACAGTAAAGAAACAGAATGGATAAGTTATGCTACAGAACAAAAATTTGTAAAACAGGGCCACACGGCCGTGTGCTCCGGCCATGTGGAAGTGCCTAGGCCGTGTGGGGGTCAACACACCCATGTGGAGAGGCATACCCTCGTGTGAAAGTAGGCATACGGCCGTGTGGCTAAGGCATACGCCCGTGTGACCTAGGGACATGGTCGTGTAATTTGGCCTTGTAACTCTTTGTCCGTTTGTGCTAAAATAGGGTACAGGGCAGACACGACCATGTAAGGGTCCCACATGCCCGTGTGCCCACCAAACACGATCGCTTGTCCAAAACACACGCTCGTGTAGGATACCTAAATCCCCAAATTGGCTACACAACTGTGTCGCATCAAAATACATAACCCTATTTCTCAAACACACATGTCCGTGTAAGGAAAAGATACGACCGTGTAGAAGTCGACTAAAATCCTCAAATCAGCCACATGGCCGTGTGGCATCCAAATTAGCCTAGAAACCCTAAATCTCAATTGCACACGACAATATGAACCACTCGTGTGGGGCCACACGCCTGTGTGGTCACGAAACCATCTAAAACCAGCCTGAAAATCAAGCTTTTCGATCCCTAGCTCAACCCTCAATCAAATTATTTCAGAAACATAACATAACAAACTGAATTTCATGCAACTTAACATCGATTCGACCCTCAATTGCTCAACTACCAAATCACCCTAAAGGTTGAAGAATTCCACAATAATTCGATACCGAGTTACATAGTTCAAAACACATAAATTATGTCAAATTTCACAAAATCAACTCAATATTTCGATAACGAAAAGAAGAGTTTAGAACCCACACCTTAATTCGTGATAAAAATGCCCAAATGATCGGTGCCTCAAACCCGCCAATTTCGATTTAGACCTGATGACTTAGCGAATAATTTCTCTAACGAAAACGCTTGGAAACTTGAAACAAAAGATCAAGGCACCAAAAAATAAACAATAGAACAAAATTAGGAAAAGAAAGAAAATGAAAATAATAATAAAAAGTCTGAAGAATAAATAGAGAAATGTGGGAACATGTAAAACAAATTAAGGTCCCCTCCTTTTTTTTTTCTCTTTCCCACCACTAAAATAAAAATAAACTAGAAATAAAATAATAAACAAAATCTTTTATACTTAAAAAAAATACTAAAGGAAAATTGTTTCCCCAAAATGCACACAAGAGGACTCGAACCAAGGACCCAAAGACAAACTACCACACAACCAACCACTAGACCAACATGCCCATTTTGAAACTAAAACTCGAAAATACATATAATTGGTCGAGTTATGCGCAGACCCTAATCACAAATCTCAAAACTTCTAACAAAAAATCTGGGGCGTTACATTGCTCATGGGTGAGGGCAATTTGGAACCAAGTCATTCATTCTTTCAATTAAGACAGTTCTATGAGGGCAATATTTTAGAGTGGCTTCTCTCGAATTTGCAAGACCAATCAAACAATAGTACAAGAGAATGGGCTTATTTTTTCGACTTAATTATGTGGCGTATTTGGAAGAACCGTAACTTATTCATCTTTCGAGGAAAATCAATGAATCCAAAGGAAATTATTAAGGTTTCCTACAGTTGGGCGAAACAATACTCCTCAGCCCATAGTGAAGCTCTGGTGATTGAGACGCAGCAGAATTTTAAACATGCGAATTCAGGTATGTGCTTTTCCCTCAATACTGATGGTGTTGTTAATTTTGTTTCTGGTTTTTCTGCTGTAGGTGGATTAATTCGTGATGGGAAGAGGAATTGGATCTTGGGCTACAATCGCTTCTTGAGAAAGTGTTCGATCACTGTTGCTAAGCTTTGGGGCATATTAGACGACTTACTTCTTCTACAAAAACAAGGATATGACGATGTCACCATCCATTTTGATAATTTTGAGATCGTTATAGCTATTAGCGATAGAAATTTTGAAGGATCAAACTCTACTTTAATCAGGAGGATTTAGCAGATTCTAGCTAAAGAAGAGAAATGGTTGCTGAAACATGTTCCTAGAGAGGCTAACAAGATCGCAGATGCATTATTAAAAATGGCCCTCTCGAAAGATGAAGTTTTGCACATATTTAATGACCCTTTATAGAGATTCAAGAACTCCTACAAGAAGGAAGCACTAGAAGCAATCTAAATATGAATACACCCATGTAATCTGTTGTTTACCTTTTACCAAAAATAATATAAAAGTCTAATTAAACATATCGTTAAAGAAATTCCATTAAATTAGATTATATGTCATTTTTAAAATAAAAATTACTTACATGATTAATATTGCTCCAAATAGAAATATTATATTTGAAACTATGAGGTTTTGAATTTGAATCTTAGCTAGTAAGATTCTTTAATATTGTTTCAAATAAGCAGAATAAAAGTCGATACTTTTATTCACTTGTATGATTTCCACACTACTTTAATTAAAAATATCGCATAAAATAATGTAACAAATTTCCATCAACAATATTATCAAATGGGATTTAATAATTAACTTAATAAAGTAGAGTGAGAAATCTTGAAATTAAAATTAAAGAAACTAAATTTTAAATATAGAGAGTATAAGAATCGAGAACATAAATAAATCAATGTAAAAATATATTGTTTAAAGGTTCACTAAGCTTTTAAATTTTTCTAAAAGATCAATTAAGTTTTTTTGTGAAAAACACACTCAATTAAGCATCAAACGTTAAAAAAAATTATCAATTAAGCCCTTTGATCAGTAGTTTTTGTCATTAACGATTATTGTGATATGTAGCCATTAAAAATTGCTGAGTCAATTGTCATAATGCTGACATGATGGTCCATATCGACAAAAAAATAAAATTTAAAAATTTAAGTTTAAAATGAACTTGGACAAATGAACATCTAGGTTTATTTCAATCTGGACATTCATTTGTTTAAATTCATTTTGGACATAGTTTTTAGAATTATAAAAAAAATACATTTTGTTATAAAATATTAAAAAATTGTAAAACATTATAATTTTAAAAAGAAAAAAAAAAGAAATGATGGTTCTTGCTTTTCTTACTATCTCACAACAGGTAAATTCAATCTTTTTATAAGTTACTGAAGTTTTCGTTGCTGATTTCTTAATTGTGTCATTGGTGTTTGATATTTTGTTAGGGTAATTTTTTTCTTTTAACTAATTAACTTTAATGCAAAATGTAAATTTGTAATATTGAGAATGTTAAATCAAGTTTTATTTAATAAAAGATTTTGATATAATAAATTGAAATATTTTTGAATATAAGTTAAAATTGACAAAATGACTTTTAAGTTTGAAGTCTAAGAAATAAAGCTTTGAATATTTACATTAAACTCTTAGAAAATTTTGAAACAATTTAAAATCAATTGAAAATGATTTTAACCAAGTCAAAATAATTCCAACTAAGTTAAAATCATTTTAACACATCAAAAATGATTTTTAAATAAGTCAGAATTGCTTCAGGCCAAAAAGTATCAATACCATTTGGCCAAATATTGATATTTTTGGAATTATCGATACCCTTAGAAAAATCGAGACCAAACATGCATTCTATTTTCAGGAACCCTAAAAATTATCGATACCATTTTCCTAGTGTTGATACTTTCTGAAAATAATCAATACCTTTCTTAAAAACAATACCAAAATAGTATTTTGTTTCTTATAAACCCTACAAAGTATCAATCCGGCATCGATACCTATTTCAAAAGGAATCGATAAAATATTTTTTTGGTATCGATTAATAAATCCCAACGGTCACTAAATCAGCATTTGTTACAAAAAAATATCGATACCCTTTTATTTGGTATCGATACTCGGAGTTGTAGGTGAAATAAATACTCCGGTTTTACATCCCCAATGGCCATATTCACTACACCAACAACCTTAACGGTTGGAAATCTATTAAGGGGTATAAATACCATCCTCCAAAGACTTACAACATCAAGAAAAGCTCTTTTAAGCAAAAACCATCAATCAAACAACCTTACAACTTAATACTTTCACATTCTTCTTCCATACACTTGTGAGTTTTATCTCTTTTCTCTTTCTCAGGTGTATTTTATTGTATTTGAGCTTCATTTTGCAAAAAAATTTAATCTTGTAAAGATTGTTTCTTTGTTTGCTTATTTGTCTCGCTTTGAGAGGGTTTGTAACTTAAGATTTGGGGTAGAAATCTTAAGGAGCTGTAAGGTTGAACCTTATCCTTAAAGGTTAAACAAATTAGTAAATTTGAGAAAATCCTTAGTGGTGGAAAGCTAAGGTAGTAAAGTAGGCAATTGGGACTAAACCACTCTAAATTATTTGTGTTAATTGTTTTATTTTTGTCTTTGCTTTCACCAAAATTTTTAAAGGTCAATTCACCCCCTCTTGGCATTTTCGGTTTGTTTTATTGAGCTAACAATTGGTATTAAAGCTAGAACTTTAGAGATGGTTTTACCACCAAGAGAGAAGATCCTCAAGATATCCAAGGTGGAAGCCACAAGTTAAGAAATTTGCTTCATGACAATGGAGAAAAATTCCACCATATTGGGCGAATGGCATTCTACCATGAGGCCTCCTTTATTCAATGGCACCAACTATTCATATTGGAGAATAAGAACGAAGCTATTCATCCAAGCTAATGACTATAAAGTTTGGAGGATAATTACTAATGGTTCATCCATTCCAATAAAGAGGATCGAAAGTGTTATTTTCCGAAAGGAAGAGAGTGAATAGAATGATAATGATATCAAGAAGTTACAATTAAATGCAAAAGCTATGCACACTCTATTTTGTACTCTTAGTTCAAATGAGTACAATAGAGTCGCCTTGTGTGACAATGCAAAAGAAATATGGGACAAGCTTGAAGTCACCCATGAAATGAAAAGTAGAGTTAAAGAGTCCAAGATAAGTTTTCTCACCCTTGATTATGAGTTTTTTAAAGCAAAATCAAAAGAAGGAATTAAGGAGATGTCTGATCGCTTCACCCACATCATTAATGGACTCAAAACCTTTAAAAAGACATATCCCAACAAGGATACAGTGAAGAAGATATTGAATAGTCTCCCAACATCTTGAAAAGCTAAAGTGACAGCAATAGAAGAATCAAAGGATCTCAACTCACTCTCCCTCGATGAACTCAACGGTTTCTTGTTGACATATGAAATGAAGATCAACCACAATACATTAGAAATCAAAGAAGCTCCAAAGAAAATGGGAGTTGCCTTCAAATCAACAACTTGAGAAAAAGATGAAGACTCTAGTAATTATGATGATGATGAAGAAATGGCAATATTTGTAAGAAGATTCAAGAGGTTCATGAGGTCCAACAAAGGAAGACAATTCCAAAAGAAGGAATGACTCAAAATTGAATCAACCAAGGAGAAAGATCTCATCATTTGTTATGAGTGCAAGAAATAGGGACACATTAAGTTTGATTGTCCTCAATGGAGGAAAAAGGGGTCTACCAAACAAAAAAACAAGGCCAATGTTACTACTTGGAGTGATGAGGACTCATCCGGTAAAGAAACTCAACAAGTATCCAATTTGTGTCTCATGGTCATCGATGATTCTAAAGTAACTTCTAACTCATCTATTTTAAATTTTTATTCTTTTGATGAGTTACAAAATGCCTATGATGAATTGGGTTTGGAATTTGAAGTCATGAATTCAAAGCATAAGAAAAATATTTCAAATTTGAAAAATGAAAATGACTTGCTTTCCAAAACCAATCATGAACTTGAAGAGAAAGTAAACAAGAAGCAAGAAATAATTAATGAGCTTGAGAAAAGGAATTTAGACTTGCATAATTTACTTTCTAAAGTTTATGATTATCACGAAAAGCAACTTAAGTTGCTTAATCTAACAAAGTTTTAGAAAAATGAGAAAATTCAAAACAAAATTTTGTTAAAAATAACTTTAATTTCTATAAACATAAAGGTCCCCAATACTTTTACAAGAGGAAAATTATTAAAAGTATATGGGTCCCTAAAGGAATCATAACTTCACAAGATAAAAACTTGATTTCAAAATGGATACCTAAAGGGACTAAAATTATAGGAACTAATGCTTATGGACCCAAAAGAATTTTGGTACCAAAAATCAAACTTTAATTCTATGTTTGTAGGAAAATGAGCATTGCTTTGAGGTGGATTATTTAAGGAAAAACTTATGGTACCTCGATAGTGGATACTCAAGACACATGACCGGTGATAAGAGTCACTTTATCAATTTGAAGCCAAAAAGTAGAAGAGAAGTTAGATTTGGTGACAACTCTACAAAACAAATTGAAGGAATAGACTCTATTGATAAAAACTCTTCAATTATTATTGAAAATGTCTTATATGTCAACGATCTTAAGCATAATCTTTTAAGTATTAGTCAACTATGTAATAAAGGTTTCAATGTCATATTTGAGTCTAAAGGTTGTAAAGTTATTGACATTGCTTCTAATAAGGACATATGATAGGAAATATATATATATGGTGCATTTAGATGATATGCATAACTCTAACTTATGCATTGTTGCTAAAAATGATAATAACTCTTTGTTATGTCATAGAAAACTAGGAAATGCTAGCATGAGCATATTGTATAAATTAGTTAAAAATTACTTAGTAAGAGAACTACCTAGAATTGATTTTGATGTGAATAAAATTTGTGATGCATGTGTTAATGGTAAACAAAAAAGATTTTCTTTTAAACCTATTAATGATGTATCAACTAGTAGAGTTCTTCAACTAATTCACATAGACTTGTTTAGTCCAATTAGGACAACTAACTTGGGTGGAAAAATAATATATTTTTGTGCTTGTTGATGACTATTCTAGATTTATTTGGATTCTTTTCTTAAATACTAAAGATGAAGCTTTAGAAAAATTCATCACCTTCTGAAAAATAAATCAAAATGAAAATTGTTACTCTATCACTAGTGTTAGAAGTGACCATGGAACCGAATTTTAAAATCTTAGTCTTGAATTTTTTTTCAATTCAAATGGAATTAGCCATAATTTTGCTGCACCTAGAACCCATCAACAAAATATAGTTGTTGAGAGGAAAAATGGAACTTTAGAAGAAATGGCTAGAACCATGCTTTATGAAAAAAAATTTACCGAAATATTATTGGGCAGAAACCCAAACACTGCTTGTTATATTGTTAATAGAGTGATGATTAGGCCTATTTTAAAGAAAACTTCATATAAACTTTTCAAAAATAAAAAGCCTAACATTAGCTATTTTCATCTCTTTGGATGCAAATATTTTGTTTTAAACAATGGCACAGATAATCTTGGTAAATTTGATGCAAAAAATGATTAAGAAATTTTTCCTGGTTATTCTTTAAATTCTAAAGCTTATCGAGTTTTTAACAAAAGAACTTTAGTAGTAGAAGAGTCTATACATATTATTTTTGATAAATCTAATATTCCTCCTAGAAAGGATTCTTGTGTTGATAATGATAATGCAGATTTTTTTAACAATGATAAAGAGGATCAATCATCAAATGAAAAAAAATCAAGAACAAACACAAGATGCTATCGAAGAACTTTCAATTGAGGAAAGGGAAGTCACTCATCTAAGAGAGCTCAACTATGTGAAGGATGGTATGATTTTGGGAGATCCATCTCAAAGGGTAATTACTAGATCTTCTCTTAGAAATACTTGTAAGTATGTTGCATTTATCTCATGCATTGATCCTAAAAATATCAAAGAAGCATTAAATGATGAATATTTGATATTGGTCATGCAAGAAGAGTTAAATCAATTTGAGAGAAGTAAATTATGGACCCTAGTTGATAAACCTAGTGATAAATCTACTATAGGTACTAAATGGATTTTTAGGAACAAGCTAGATGAGAGTGGTAACATAGTGAGGAACAAGGCTAGACTTGTTGCTCAATGTTACACTCAAGAGGAAGGAATATATTATGATGAAACTTATGCTCCCGTAGCTAGGATGGAAGCCATTAGAATGCTTTTAGCTTTTGCATGCTTTAATGATTTCAAATTATATCAAATGGATGTAAAAAGTACTTTTCTAAATAGTTTTATAAATGAAGAAGTGTAAGTTAAACAACCACCCAATTCTAAAGATCCAAAATTTTCAAACCATGTTTTCAAACTTTCAAAAGCTTTATATGGTTTGAAACAAGCTCCTAGAGCACGGTATGAAATATTATCAATTTTTCTTATTAAAAAAAGATTTTTATAAAAGGAAGGTTGACACAACACTTTTTATTAAAAGAAAAGACAGATTTATTAGTAGTTCACACTTATGTTGATGGTTTTATTTTTGGTTCTACTAATAATCTTCTTTGTCAAGAATTTTCTAAGCTAGTGCAAGGAGAGTTTGAGATGAGAATGATGGAAGAACTAAATTTCTTTTTGAGACTCCAAATCAAGCAAAGAAAGGATGACATCTTCATAAATCAAGCTAAATAAACAAAGGAAATGCCCAAGAAGTTTGGGATGGACACTCTCAAACCACAAGCTACTCCTATAAGCCTTTCTACAAAGCTTGATAAAGATGATAAAGATAAATGTGTTAATTTAAAATTATATAGTTCAATGATTGGTTCTTTGCTTTATCTTACCACAAGTAGACTCGACATTATGCAATGATTGGTTCTTTGCTTTATCTTACCACAAGTAGACTCGACATTATGTTTAGTGTATGATTGTGTGTTAGATATCAAATTTTGTCTTAAGGAATCACATTTACAAGCCCTGAAGTGAATCTTTAGATACCTTAGAGACACTTCAAACATAGGTCTTTGGTATTCTAGAGACTCATCTTTTAGCTTGCATGCTTTTTCGAATGCAGATTTTGGAGGTTACAAATTAGATAGGAAAAGCACCTTCGATACTTGTCAATTTTCAGGCAACATGTTAATTTCATAGTTTTCAAAGAAATAAAATATTGTCCACCACTAAAGCGGAATATATTTTTTTCGGTAGTTGCTGTGCTCAAGTTTTATGGATGAAACAACAACTTAAGTGTAACACCCCAAACCCAGCCTAGACGTTATGGCTGAATTTGGTGATGTCACAAGGAATGAGTTTTGAAAACGTAGTCATCACAGTTAAGCTGTTTTGGTTTATCAATCCCTATTTGCTTATATCTATTGTCAAAACGATATTTACTTAGTTTATTTGCCAAAGCTTATTTTACAGCAGAAGTCTAGCGAAAATCGTTACTTTTTAAAAATTCGTTTTGTATTATTAGAAAAACCCCTTTGTGTAAAGACCGTCGATTTCATAAAATATTTTATCAATATGCAGATTATCAAGCAAATAAATTCAAAATCAAGTTAAAAACCAAACAGTCTAGAAAGCCCCAAAAATTAAAAACTCTTAGAATTTTAACCCCAAAATAGTAAATAAAGCCATAAGATAATAACTAAAAATAGTTTTATGGAAGAGTGGTCACCGCTGAGTCCCTATTGCACCGATCCGCCTAAGTCTGTGGACTATCTGAACAAAAACAGACAAAAAAAAGTGAGTTTACGTAAACTCAGTGTGTAACCTAACAGAAATAGACATGCAATAAAAACAGAATCATATGCACAGTCAGGTACAGATACAGATTTGGGCTCAGGCCCATTTCAGATACAGTAAACAAAATCAGATAATCAGAATCCTACCCACATTCTCTACACACCATCTCCGATCATCCCAACACACCATGTGGGGTTAAAAACACTCACCCATCCCTACACACCATATTGTGCCATTACAACATGTATCAAATATAGTGCAGCCAAGCTGCCAGAAAATAGGCGATGATCGCCATATAGAACACTTCCTCCACATATAAATCCCACCCCAAAACAGATGCAGATAACAAATACAGAATTACAGAATAAACATGCTTAACATACTTAGGTACAGATAACAGACATGTTTATACAATACAGTCAGACATACATTTAGTATTCTACTCAGATCAGTCTATCAGAATTTCATCGTATACAAAATAGGGTTTATTTAGCCCTACAGTCGATCGAAGTGACCCGTACGACCCTAGGAAAAATTATAGAAATATGGGCCTACATGCCATGTGGCTTGACCGTATGGGCCCACACGTCCGTGTGGCCTACACGCCCAGATTAGCCTTACCTGTGTAGCCCATACGGCCTAGCCCAAGAATCCCCACGCCCGTGTGTCATGCCCGTGTGGCCCACACGCCCAAATTGGCCTAGCCCGTATGGCTCACATGGCCACACTCGAGCCACCACACGACTGTGTGCTGCGCACGGCCATGCTTTCGTCGACCATACGGTCGTGTTCTCGCACACGGCCTACCACATAGACGATCACATGCCTGTGTGGCGTAGACAGATTTGTTTTTCAGCTTTCGCTGAAATCCCATTTTCTTCGTTTTGAGTACACATCTGTTACGATTTTAATACAAAAACACTCCCGAGACCTTCAAAACCTATGAAAAGGCATCCAATTGCCCAATCAACAATCAATTTTATGAATTGGTACCAAAACCCGAAATAACGCTCAAGACTTACCGACACCAAAAATCGTCGCTAACACTGTTCAAGCAAAAAGGAGCGATACTCACTGTTCACAGCCTTTCCTACACCAGAATAATTGCAGAATAATCAGACTCCACGATTACACCTACAGACATTAACTCATAAAACAAAACTATCTCAAAAACACAACGAAACCCTTACCTACACCACAACACGGAGGACGACACGTCAACGAAATTTCAATAAAAATCAGAAAAGGAAGAAGCTGAAAGTTGGAAGTGGAAAATAAAGAAAAAAAAAGTCCGAGAGAATAATTTTGGGGAAAATAGAAAAAAAAATGCTAGCATATCCCTAATCTCTCCACTAACCCACTTACTCAAAATTCCTGTTCAACCGAAACTCTCTCAGTCAAACGAGCAAAAATAAACTCTTTCGCTTGCGCAAGGATTCGAACGCAGGACTTCCAACCTTGCAACCCCTTACCACTCGAACTAGCAGGCTCATTCTTATATGAATTTACAAGTAATTTAATATAAGCCCACTGAACAAATATAGGGCTTAATTCCAAAAATAACATAATTTGCTAAAGGTAGGGCTTGAACTTGGAACCTCACACACACACCCAGAACACTTAACCACTAAAACAGACACACATTTTGTGTTAGATATTTACAGGAACAGGGATATATAGATCAGGGCATTACATTAAGGACTATGGAATTTATGTACATATCGTTCCTATCAAGTGTGACAATACTAGTGCTATTTGTCTCATTAAAAATCTCATCTAACATTCTAGAACTAAACACATTGAAATTAGACACCATTTCATTAGAGATCATATCCAAAATGGTGAAATTATTCTAGAATTTGTAGACAACCTTAAATCAATTAGCTAATAATTTTACAAAACCTTCAAATAAGGAAAGATTTTGGACACTTAGGAGAGAATTAAGTTTGACCACCTTGCCTTGACTTTGTATTAATTTTTTTCTCCATGTACATTATTTGATTTTATTTTTACAAAAAGCTTGATAAGTATGATATTCATGGTTGTTATATGCAAAATGATAGAGGGAGTTTTATATGAGAAGTTAATCTATTTTAACCTTATTTGTCTAGCTTAAATTGATTTTATGTTGTTTTTGCACTCATTGAATTATAAATTATATGCATTATTATTGCATATTGTACTTTCATGCATATGAAACATATAGGGATGTCTTTATAGTTATTTTAGGATCCTTAGAACTTCTAAAAACTCAAAACTCTTGATTTTACAAATTTCACTACACTTGGAAAATAGAATCACAAATTGGTATCGATATCGTTTTGAAAATATCTATACTTTTATAAAAATATCAATACTCGTAAAAAATATCGATACTACAGCCTGTTTTTAGGTATCTGCACCAGTTTTCTAACACATTCAAAACTTAAAATTTTCCCCCTACCGAAATCCTCTCAAATCCTCTCCAACTTTTTTATATTTATTCGTTTTTATTTTTTTTTGATAAATCTTGGTCTTTTAACATCTTCAAACCTTATTTCCTCAATATTTTCTCAACATTATTTGAAGATTTTGCCTATTTCAACACTTTGAGGTAAAAACCTAACACTTTCAATTTGTTAATTTTATAAAGTATAGGTTGAAATAGTGTTTCTTGATAGATTATTGAGTTGTTTTGGACTCCAAATATCGTGTTTTATTGTAGGAGGTCACCTATTTTTAAAGGTTTTCTTAACTTTTTTACCTCAAACCCTTACCCATCAAGTGTTTGTTAAAATTCCCTAAAGTGCTTTCCATTGAGTTTTAGTGCTTTTAAGTGTCTTTTTAGCTAGTAGACCTAGAACCGATACATCATGTTCTCATACATCTAGTGAGTTGGAGTCATCCTTTAGCGAATGTTTTCAAAACTCAAACTCACTATCTCATTTTAAGTTACATTTTGCTTTAGAAAGGGTTTGAGAGTCTAGGAAAGTGGATTTAGCCATGTTAGAGGCTATTAAGTTTGTTCATCTCCCTATTTTACAAAATTAGGGTTGGATGGAATCTTTAAATATTTCTTCGCCGACTTACCTTAATCTTGTTTGTGCTTTCTTTTCAAATGTCAAACTCAAACATGATGAGTTCGACGATACCGTTTTAGACATCACCTCATTTTTAATGAAAACCCTTATACGCCTTATTGTCGAAAAGTTTGGGGATTATCTTCATTTGCCTCCTGGAGGTAACTCCGATGAAAAATTTCATTTTAATCTCGCACTTTTTATTTAGTCCAGACCGGCATCCAAACTTAATCTTCATGATCGTGTCCTCTATTTAATTCTCACTTGGAACCTTAAACCTGTCAAAAAGCATGCCAAGCTTCAAAACATCGATTATTGGTGACTCAATTGCTTTAAATATGATAGGTGTCCCGGCCTTGCCCTAATAATGTTTAATAACATTACTAAAGATATTGGAAGGGGGCTGAATACAAATGTCACTCTTCCTTATGGCACATATTTGTCATACCTTTTTAGGCAATTAGGTATTAGTACCCATGGAGACACCTTCGTTACCTCAAACCAACCAATTACTTACGAGACATTTCATTATGTAAGATATCATTTTGATGCCAACATCGGTACGTGGATTAAGAGCGAACATTCGACGGATAATGAAGATGTAACACCCCTTAACCCCAACCCGTCGCCAAAACAGGGTTACGAGGCATTACCAGAATTAAAAACTAATAATGAACAACACCGGGTCATAAATCTATATTTTAATTTAAAATTTCTCAAATTCCACATTTAAGTCCCTAAAATGGACCTACGAGGTCCAAAATCTACTTAATAAGTGTTTTAGGACTAAAGCGGGAACTTTGGAAACTTTCCTTTAAGAATAGGGGCACACGCCCGTGTGGCCTGGGACATGCCCGTATGGCCTGCCCGTGGGGCTCCCATGGCCGTGGGGCCAGCCCGTGGGCAGATCTATTTTGCTCACACGGTCGTGGTACTAACTCGGGGGCAAATTTGACTTTGCCACACAACCTGGGCACATGCCCATGTGACTTGGTCGTGTGAAAACATGATTTTTCACCATTTTTGAGCTATTTTCACATACTAAACACACCTAATTCATGCCCAAAACATTTGATTATAAATCTTGAACAAATAACATTCATCAAACCCTTCAAACCTAGCAAAAATTCATTTATTCATTTCATTACCTCTTAAGGATTATGCACCACATTTACATTCAAAATATAAAACATTTACAAGTGACAAACACCAAACCTAGTACATGCCACATATCCAAAAGATAGATGAATCACCAAAATCGAGCTGAGGTCGGGATTAACCCGGATGCTGCACCAAACTTCAATTTTACCTAGCCTGCGCACGGAAACAAACCGTACACTGAGTATTGGAAATACTCAGTGGTATTACCATAATTCAAATTAAAGCAAATATAAAGTATCATAAACATGCATAGATAATTAACAAATCATACATATAATTCATACCAAGTTATCGTATTTACATTGTATCATTTTTATTATTTGATTCAATATTTCATCAATAAGATTACCAATTATTCATGAACCTTTGGTTCATCTCTCAATCACAAATAAATATCCATTTCACATTCATATATGGATAATTCATGAACATTGGTTATATGCCTTCAATCTCATAGCACAAATTGCAATTCTTAATTCATCTTACAATATCACTTTCTCATTTCATTCAATAATTCAATTTATCAATTTCATTTGATATTTTTCTTCACATATATTTTTCCCTATTAACATAACTCGAACTTTGGAGAATACACGGATCCAACCAAATACACCAGAGTGGTGGCTAATGCCTCATCGGATAGTTCGAAGTAAATAAGTGATGACCAACGTCTCATCGGCTAAGCAGAAGCAAAGTGGAGACCAACGCCTCATCGAATCTATCCGAAGTAATAGTGACACACCAAGTGTCTCATCGACACGAGGTCAAAGAATCCCTGAATTCTTCCTATCCTATGGCATGCCAACTATATCCACCCTAGCCTGACTAGTTAATAGGGTATCGGAATCATTCGAATTCAAATCAATCACAATAACAATTCAATCGTAATTTCAAATTCACCACAAATCATTATACAATTTAATTTCACATATGTATACATTCATCAATCAAATCCAACTCTTATTCAATTCAAATATCACTATTTACCTCAATCTCATTTTTCAAACACATATATTGAAATTAAACATTTAATAATAAATAACTTGAATTAAGGTAATACAAACCGATATTTTTCTCAAGTTATTCCTCGATCACATTTTCTTTTCCCTTCGTATTCGACGTCTCGATTTCTTGTTTGCTACGAAAATTAGCATAATTATAATTAATTAATAACACATATATTTTATATAAAATAATAACTTTTCATGCAACTTTTACCTAAATCCCAAATTTATCCTAACCATTTTCATCTTCTTCCTTTTTACAATTCACATTATTTTCTTATTCAATTTCCATCAAAACTTCAATATAACCATCAAATTTTCATCATTTCACCATAATTTCAAACTTCTTTCAATTTAGACCATAAACTCAAAACTTATAGCCTAGTTTACAATTTAGTCCTCTAATTAATTCTAATAAATGATTCTATCAATTTAATCCATAATTTCATCATTTGCTCAACATAAACCCTTTTAAAAAATCTATTAATTTTCAATATTTTTCACATAAACTCAAAAGTATTCAACTCTAAGACTTCAAAAACATCAAAATCACAAGAAAAAGGCTTAATTAAACTTACCAATTAAAACTTCAAGCATCCAAACCCTAATTTCTCCTTTTTCTTTTCTTTTCTTCTTTCTTTCTTTCTATTTCGTTTCTTCTCTATAACTCTTTCTCTTTCTCTTTTGTTTCTTTATTTTATTTATTCTTTATTTACTTAATTAATATTTAATTATAAAATATCTATATAATAACAAATAAAAATAATACATGTGTATTTATACACACATGTACACATGTGTTAATCCCACAACATACATTTGTCATTATCTCAATTAATAGATAAAATATATTAATAATAATAATAATAAATAAATAAATAAATAAATATCTTTTACTTAATTTATAAGTAAATATATATAACATACATTTGTACTAATAATTTAAATACACATGTATTTATTCTCTATCTTACACATGTCACTAATTTGGTTTAATTACTAATTTAGTCCCTTGTCATTTCTGTTTATTTTATAATTAATCTTTTACGCTCTATTCAATTTAGTCCTTTTGAATAATTACTTTTAATTAAACTAAATTCACCTAATCAAAATCTAATGCAACTTATAACTAACATCGTAAATATTTTTAATAAATATTTTCGAACTCGTTTTCCTAAGACGGAGGCCCTAAACTCACTTTTCCGGTGCCCGTGAAATTTGGGTCGTTACAGAAGATGACAACATCGACGCTGCTTTTGAAGATATTTCGACACCCGAGCCTGCTCCTCCACTGACTTCTTCTTCACATGCTACTCAACCCTCTTCTGAGGTTAATAATGCCATACTTGATTCTATCTATTCATTGAGCAAGGATGTTCAAGGTCTTCAAGAAGAGGTTTGATCCCATAGGGAAGACATTAACTCTAAGCTATCTACTTTAGAGTCTCAAATGACGTCTTTCCTTGCACGTTTTCCTTCGACACCTATTTCCTCCCCTCCTCATGATGATTAGAGTAGCTCTAGGACATACATTTCATTTTCATAGCATTTGCACCTTCATTTCTATGCTTGTGCCTATGTCATTGTTTTTATTGCACTTTATTGCTTTCTTTGTATTTTGAGATACAATTTTCTTTCAGTTCATTGCTCATTCAATTTTATCTCTCTCTTGTGATTAACTAACTTCTTTTCTCTTTTAACTTTATTTGATTTTTGATATAACAAAAAGGGAGAGAAGAAAAGGTAAATTAATTTATTATTCTTTGATTATTCTTTGATGATAACTAAATGCAAATTTTTGTGACACATTTTTCTTAAAGTAAAAATGAATGCCAACTTGAATGACAAATTTTATTTTGGCCTCAAATTTAAAATGTTTTTTTTTCTATTAAAGGGGAGCAATTATTCAAAAACAAATTTATCAAATGTTTTGTTATATCAAAAAGGGGGAGATTGTTAAACCAAGCTTTATTAAACTCCTAAAAATTTTTGAAACAATTTTAAAATCAAGTGAAAATGATTTTAACCAAGTTAAAATGATTCCAGTCAAGTTAAAATCATTTTAACACATCAAAAATGATTTTCAAACAAGTCAGAATTGCTCTAGGCCAAAAAGTATCGATACCATTTGGCCAAGTATTGATATTTTTGGAATTATTGATACCCTTAGAAAAATCAAGACCAAACATGCATTCTGCTTTTAGGAACCCTAAAAATTATCGATACCATTTTTCTGGTATCGATACTTTTTGAAAGTAATCGATATCTTTCTTAAAAACAATATCAAAATAGCATTTTGTTTCTTATAAACCCTACAAAGTATCGATCCGGTATCGGTACCTATTTGAAAAAGAATTGATAAAATGTTTTTTGGTATCGATTAATAAATCCCAATGGTCACCGAATCAACATTTATTACAAAAATTATCGATACCTTTTTATTTGGTATTAATACTCGCAGTTGCAGGTGAAATAAATGCTCTGGTTTTATATCCCCAACGACCATATTCACTACACCAACAACCTCAACGGTTGGAAATCTATTAAGGGGTATAAATACCATCCTCCAAAGACTTACAACATCAAGAAAAACACTTTCAAGCAAAAATCATCAATCAAACAACTTTAGAGCTTAATATTTTTACATTCTTTTTCCATACACTTGTGAGTTTTATCTTTATTCTCTTTCTCAAGTGTATTTTATTGTATTTGAGCTTCATTTTGCAAACAACTTAATCTTGTAAGGATAGTTTATTTATTTGCTTATTTGTATCTCTTTTTGAGAGTTTGTAATTTAAGATTTGGGGTAGAAATCTTAAGGAGTAGTAAGGTTGAACATTGTCATCAAAGGTTAAATAAATGTGTGAACTTGGGAAAATCCTTAGTGGTGGAAAGCTAAGGTAGTGGAGTAGGCAATTAGAACCGAACCATTCTAAATTCTTTGTGTTAATTGTTTCATTTTTTTTGTCTTTGTTTTCACGAAAATTTTTAAAGGCCAGTTCATCCCCTCTTGAGATTTTCAATTTATTCCATCGAGCTAAGATAGAAACACATTATTATGGTCCAACATATAAATAAAATGAGACGTTTAACACAATAGTGTAGCATAAAAATTTTAATCACATGGTTATGGGTTGGATTTCATAATGATACAATGGATAGCATAATTAAAAGACTTAATTCATGAATTTTTAAATTCCAATGTCTTAATTTTATTTTATTTTAAGTTCATTTAAGTAATAATAAATCCAATTCAAACAAATTGATTTTCATTTTTATAAATAATTAGATTTTAAAGGAATTTGGCTTTCCTCCTCTCTACTATTATTTAATACATGATTATAAGTTGAATTTTATATATAATTAATGAATGTATGTAAATGATTAATTCATTGAATATTAATGAGTAAAAATAATCATTTATATTATCTATTTTTGGGTCATATTTCGGCTGAAGTTAGAACTTAGAATAAATCCATCAACTCAGCAACATCCAATATCATTGTTGTTAGTATTGTTACCATTAATCCATGGCTTTTGAGTCCAAATCCATATTAGTTGGTTTAGATTTTGTGGTACACAATGGGATTTATGGTTTCTAAACCATCAACTTTTATCACTTTAATATTAACTTCATTTGTTCCATATATTATAATCTGAATAATATAATTTTTTTATAATATAATATAAACACACAAATAATATTTAAACTACAATCTATATCTATTTTACTTATAAACTCTTTGACTTGATATCATAAGACTCTAAAAGGAAGATCATTTAAAACAACAAATAATTCTATAGTTTTTTTTTTAATTAAATAACCACAACATTAAATTTTATATTAAAATGTAGGGTTAGTTTTTTTTTTTTGGTTTATGAACTTGGCAACTAGATCCATTTTGATATTTTTTTTTGTGTCGAAACCTCTTTTTCGAAAATGGGGTCGACTTTAATTTTGAAAAAGAAAACGAATATGGGAGTCGCCACCAATCTTTTTTTTTATGAGGTGTGATCGGGTCACTTTGTGATTGATCGTTTTAATAAAGTGTTTTGATTTATTAAAACAACAATTTTGGTCTACGAAAATCGAAAAAATGGGTTCGGGAGTCGATTACGCACGAGGAAGGATTAGCACCTTCGTAATGCCCAAAATTGGTACCTAATTGATTAACTAATGTCTTAGTGTCGAAAGTTGAAAACTCGAAAAGGATTTAAAATACGATTCTCTCTTTTAAAAAAATGTTTAAATAAATTAAAACGAGCATTAAAGGCCTTCTCATCTCGAGATATCAAAATATCACATCTCGTAAGTTAGGATACGACATTTGAACCCCCGAAAATAAGCTCGCCTTTTAATTGTTTTATTTTCAAAATCGTACTTTGTTTTTTTAAATGGATGTTCGGTTGTTTAGGTCCAACGAGGAAAATCAAAACCCCGTAAGTTAGGGCACAACCTTCTCGAGTATCTAAACACGGAATATTGTCTTTATTTTTATTTAAAATTCATATATTTTGAAATTTAAAAGGATATTTAATTATTTAAATTCAACGAGAAAAATCGAGACTCCGTAAGTTAGGGTACGATTTTCTCGAATTTCCTAAATTCGAAATATTACCTTATTATTGAAAATTCATTTTTTATGCATTTGGGTAAAAGTTAATGTTACACAAATTTGTAATATACATATGCAAAACAGGGTAATATAAACAACAATACCAAGAGCGAAAAGAATAATTAATAAAATAGACAAATATATAAAAAAGCTAATAAGAGACGATAAGTGTATAAATGAAAATTAATAAAAAGTTTAAATAATAAGATAAGAGAAAAATTTGAAAATAAGCAAGTAAATAAAAAATGTAAAATAAAATAAAATAAAATAAAAAGATAATAAATAATAATAATGTAAGTAAATACGGAAAGAACAATAAATAATGTAATAATAACAATATAAAATTGATTAGTTTAGTAATATGATGATAATAATAGTAATAATACAATAATAATAATAAAGTGGAAAAATAATAATAATAATAATAATAATAAAAGGAATATCAAACTAATTAATTTTAACAATAAAATAACAAAAATAACCAAAAAGGATTAAATTGAACTTAAAACAGAATGTTAGGGGCAAATTCGAAATAAAAAGAAAGGGGGAGGACCGATTTGAATGGCGTGAATAACATGGAGGGGCCAAATAGGAAAATATTCCCAACCCTCCAAAATGCACTTGTCAATAGGGACCTATTTGAAATTGAGATAAAATTCTAGGGATAAATTGAAAACGAAAGAAACTAGATTTAAAAAAAAATAAAAATACGGAAGGACCAAAAGGGTAACTAACCCTTTTGAAACAAAAACGCGCGGATCCTTTGGTATCGAGTAGGGTCGCGCGGGGGTCAGGTGGAGGCCATTGTGGCGCGCCTAGGGAAACCTTAGGGTTTTTTAGTGTTTAATATTTTTGGGCCTGTTGGGCCGTGTAACTTTGGACTAGGTCTTAGATTTTGGGCTTTATTAGGTTGATGTAATTGAACTGTTAATTTGGACTATTTATTTTTTGTTATTTTTTGCTTATTTGGTTTTGGGCTCGGGCGAAAATTGGGCCTTACATTTTGGATTATGTATCATTTGGTACTTAAGTTTTTTTTGCCCTAGTTAGATACTTGAGTTTGACTTCAAAATTTAATTTGGTACACATACCGAATGACATTATGTAGCCCAATGAATATTTGACATGTGTACTTTAATAATAAAAAAAGTACTTAATTGGGAGAAAGAAAAAACTTAGGTACCAAATTGAATGTTAAACTCAAATTTAAGTACCAAATTGGGACCAAACAAACCTCAAGTATCAAGTTGAAAAAATTCAGGTACCAAAGTGAACATTGAAGCTAAACTTAGGTACCAAATTGGGAAAAAAACTCAAGTACCAAATTAAACATTGAAGCCCAACTTAGATACCAATAGTATATTAACCCTACTTTTTTGGTCCATTTTAGTACCCAACAATTGTTCTATTTTGATCTTCAAACTTGAAAATGTAGAAATTTAATGACATGACATTTTAGAATTGTACAAAGTCATCACCTAAAAAAATGTAAATATAATGACATGATATAATCTAGAATCATGTCATCAAACTTTTCTATTTTTCCAAGTTCAAAGATCAAAATAGACCTAGTTATCAAATTCAGATACCAAAGTGGATTAAGAAAAATATTAACATAAAAGTGAACATTGTTACCAAATTCAGGGGCAAAAATCGAATTAACCCTTAAAATGAGACTGTTGCGCCACTTTCTCTTCCTTTCGTTTTTGGCTATATTTATACTGTCACTTCCTTCGCCTGAATCTCTAATTTTATTTTGTCAATTTCTATTCATACCCATTTGGCCTCTCAAGTATGTTACACTTCTCCTTTACTTTCCATTTTTTTCAGCTTTGCAATGGCTTTGCTTTGATTAATTTATTTTCATTCTTTTTTATACGTTATAAATTTTATCTAATGGGAAAAAAAAAATGTCAAAAGAAAATTGTACCTGTATTCCCAGAATCTCTGTGGGTTTTGTCTTTTAAAAGGAAGCTTGACATTACATGACGGTCCTGGTTTTTGTTTTCTTTTTTTGGAAGTTACGTGACAGTCCTGTTGAATATTAATATGATATATTATTAAACTAGTCATGTCAATTGTGTTGATGCCATGTCTTGTTTATTCCTCTAATTTTCATGTTTATTAAACATATCCTGTTCTGCTGAATTATCTGCTCCTTGGGTGTATATCTTGTAAGTAGTAATATTAATTTGCTGATGGTGAGATAGGTTATATTGGATTATCAGAATGGCTACTGCCATGTTCCACAAATCAATAGCAACAATTCAGCTGAATTCCAGTGGTAATGAATGAAGCACTTGTAAGAAACTCGGGAATTATCCATTAAAGATTATCTCAAAGGCCTTTGTAGTTGATTTTGGAGGGAGTTTTATCTATGGCCAATCAAAGTTACATGGAGTTCATGCATTGTCTTCTCATTCACCACTGGTGGATCCTGTTTCATCTTTCTCACCAAATACAAATGATTACAAAAACAATACATCAGGTGAGTTCATCTTATCCTGAACCAATTATATATGTATATATATGTTGCCCTCTGTTAGGAGATGAGGATATGTGTTGTTTGTAAATTTTGTTGTGGTGGAATCTGCTTTGATACTAATTCGACACGGTGATTCTCTATGGAACGAGAAGAATTTGTTCACTGGTTGTGTCGATGTGCCATTAACCAAGAAAGGCATAGAGGAAGCAGTCGAAGCCGGCAGGAGAATAAGCAATATACCTGTAGACATGATCTATACGTCGTTGTTGATTGTGTACAGATGACAGCTATGCTTGTCATGACAAAACACCGCCATAAAAAGGTGAATCCAAAACAATGTTCCGATTTTCTTTTCTAATTATGTAAAATATTTTTTCTCCTCAATGCAATGTACTTGTGGATATTAAACTTTAATTGAATTTCAAAGCAGCAGTAATATGACTTGTATTGATTTTCTTTTGGTCATGTTGTCAAATTGCTTGCAACATAGAGATTCCTTTAGTTCCATATATGTTTCTCAGGTATCTATCATAATACATAAGGAAAGTGATCGGGCAAAAGAATGGAGTCAGGTTTTCAGTGAAGAGACTAAAAGGCAATCTATTCCAGTTATAACAGCTTGGGAGTTGAATGAAAGAATGTACATTAAATTTCATTTTTCTCTGGTTTTCTTAGCTTTAATATTTTCTTGGTTGAGCTTGATCTTGAAACAAGCTTTTTTACTCTTTAAGTATGGGGAGTTACAGGGCCATAACAAGCTGGAAACGGCTGAAAGATACGGAAAAGAGAAAGTTCATGAGTGGCGATGAAGTTACGATAGTCCTCCAGCCAATAGCGAGAGCTTGAAAATGTGTTCTCAAAGAGCTGTAGCCTATTTTAGAGAACATGTAAGTGCACCACCCTGGTTTAAGGCTAATGTTCTTTCTTATTATGTTGAAGGTTTAAAACAGCTTAACATGTAGAATCCAATTAACAAGATTTTCATTGCAGATTGAACCCCAACTTTGATCCTGAAAACATGTGATGGTTGATTCACATGCGAATTCCTTGAGGTCTATTATCATGTATCTTGACAAATTAGCTACACAGGAGGTAGCAAAGACAATATTTTGTAGTACTCATATATGTATTGTACTTTGTACGAGCTAATAACCTCTGTTTCTTATGAGTAAACAGGTTACTAGCTTAGAATTGTCAACTGGGATTCCCTTACTATACATATATAAAGAAGGTGAATTTCTTAGAAGAGGAAGTCCTGTAGGATCTAAAGAGGCTGGTGTTTATGCCTACTCCAAAGTACGAACTCAATCAATTATCACTATCTAAAACCTATATGAACTTAGCCACCAAGTTCCAACTTCCATAATTTTGGCAAGTCGACGCAGACACATGGAAAATGAACATTTTAGTACTTATTCTTGCATGTTAGTTAGCTTTTTTCTGTTCCCTTTTCAGAAATTGCAGCTTAACAGATCGCTGTATTTTGCTACATGCAGAGTCTTGCTTTTTACAGGGAGACATTGGAGGCACTGTTTCAGTAACACATTCGCCTAGCAGTCTCTTCGCCTCAGCCATTGGTTCGCTCGGATCTCTGGCAGGAGATCCTGAGTGACTGTTGTTTTTTTGGTCTTAAGGTTTTTGGTGTTGTAATGTGACCAGCTGTTTGTCCGTGGAATAGCCAGCCAACGGTCCCAATTCCACCCCTTTGTCCCATTTCTGGACTCCGGCCACTTTTTTGGTAGGATGAGGTCATGTCAGAATAATAATTTTTTGTGGCTCTTGGTTGGGTTGTGGCACTTGAGTCCCGTACAGGACTCAATTCACTAAGTCCTTGGTGAATTTGGTCTATCGAGTCACCTCAAGAGTTAGGCCTTTTGGGATCTCGTTACTACTATTGTTTCAAGTCAATAGTCGCATCCACTGCCGGAGGCAATGACTGCTTAAAGACTTACTGCATCAAAGTTCAGAATCTTAAGTTTGTGTCAAAGTCTCTTTCTTGCTTCCATTAGACAAGGAGGCTTGATTCAAGCAATGATGATTATTTTTTTTTATCTAGATTGTTAGATTTACTCGCCTTTTGGGGCATTGCCTCTATAAGACTCGAGTAAATGCCTTGTTTTGCTTGAGTTGGTGGCCTCAATGGCTTTTGTTTGTACCAGTCGCGTTTGTGCCAGTCTCTTCCTTGCTTCCATTAGAGAGGGAAGCCTGACTCGAGAAATGATGATCTTTTTCTAATCAAGATTGTTAAATACACTCGCCTTTGGGGGCTTTACCTCTAAAGGACTCGAGTCAATGACTCATTGTGCTAGGAGCCTCGATGGCCCTTTTTGTTGTCCTCTTTGAACTATGAAAAAAAACAAATTGAAGTGCATAGGCTCAAGGTTAATTAATAAGATAATAAGCTGTTCATTAAAGCAAGGAAGCATCTATAGTTTAAATTGCACAATTTTCAAGTCTGAAAAAGCTGCAAGATTCATGTTTTTCATTCCATGAACTGTTGGTCGACTCAAAAGCGATTAAGGTAATACACGTCTCTTCTTAATGCTTTATCCAAATAAAATATATAATTTAACAGAACAGACAACAAACTTTGTCCACCTTTTTACTTCAGACTTACGTAGACGGAAAATTTAAAACAAAAGAAAAAGAAAAAAATCATAACAGGTTTTGTTTTCCTAATTTCTGACTCTAACATCTGCTAGTGCGATTTCAGGAAGCCTTTGGTTACCAAGGAGTCCACGGTGTCACGAACAGCATCTTCAACTGGTGTGAAAACTAGACCCAAATCAATTAATCGCTTGGCTGCCTCTTTGCAAGGAACTAACCCCGGTTGTGTTTCCTCTGTAAACCTGAATGTTCAAATGTTGTTTCAACAATGTTAAAACTTGCACTACTACACTAACAAAAACACTATTACAGGTAAAAAAGAATTAAAGAGGGAAAACAAAACTAAACCTGTGGACAGGATAATGAGGGAAAAGTTTGGACACAGTTTGAGCAAACTGAGAGAACTGATAGATACCATTAGTGCAAAGATATCTACCAGAAGCAACAGGTGACTGGAACAATAATATCTGTGCTTTGGCAACATCTTTAACATGGACTGCCCCTAACCAGTGGTACTCCTGGGTATCTTTAGAGCCTTGTAACAATTGTAGCAGCACCGCGCAACTTGCATTCAAGTTGGGTTGCAACATAGGACCTAAACATGTTGCTGGATTTATAGCCACTACATCAAGTCCATGTTTCTCTGCATATTCCCATGCCGCTTTCTCAGCTAGGGTCTTTGACACTGGATACCATTTATGTCGTGCCTTGCAGTATTCCAGGTCTGTCCAGGATGATTCGTTGAAGGGTCCTTGGGTTTTAGGGTCCCAATTGGGGTTTGGAACCATGGCTGATATAGAGGAAGTCAGCACCACCCGTCTGACCTTGGCTGATCTAGAGGCTTCGAGTACGTTGAGTGTGCCCTGCACCGCTGGTCTCACCAGTTCCTTGTCTGGGTCTTTGGGATCTTCCAGACTGCAAGGAGAGGCCACGTGGAATACACCTTGGCAGCCCTCCACCGCTTTGAGGACGGCTGGGTAGTCCAAGACGTCGGCCTCGTACACCTGCAGCACCACGCCTCGGGAAGTGGCGCCGGGGAGAGACAACAGATGGTTGGGGTCTGAGCCTGGGTAAATCGCTGCGTGGACCCGGGTATAGCCGTCTTCAAGGAGGGTGCCGACCAGCCATGACCCTATAAATCCGTTAGCTCCGGTCACGCACACAGCTTCTTTAGGGTTTGCTGCAGCAGCCATTCTCAACCTGAATTTTGATTAAAAGATTTTAGATTTAATATACATATAAATTCTCAAACTCTAATTAATGTATTTTTAATATATATATATATGTGATTACTTTTTACAAAATAATTATGGGTGAAAATTATAATAAAAATTTTTAAAACATCAAAATAAATTGTTTGAATATTTAAATTATTTGAAATTATTTGAATGAAATGATGGGTTAATTTTTTTCATTCAAGAAAAATAAATATTTAATACTCAAATTAAATAATCTTAATAACAGGCTAAAATTATTTTAGTTTTAGTTTTAATAATTTATGTGAATAAAAAAACTCTGAAAGTATAGTGCCTAGTTTCCAACAATATTCTCGGAAAGCAAAAAGAGTTCTTTCTCACTCACATTATGTGAGCGGGTGAAGTAATACAAATAAATTTGATATTTGAGAAATAATTATATTTTACCAATAATCATTTTTTTTAAATAAAAGTTTAGTTAAAGAATTTGAATTTTAAGTTGATTGTTCTTTTTCTTGGATAAACTCATAACTCATAACTCATAACTAAATGTTTTTTATTTGAAGTTGAATTTCTTTTTCTTTCTAGAATTTATTTGAAAACTTTTATAAAATACGAGGAATCATTCTACTGGGTATAATAATTTATTTGGTTGATCTAATTTTATAGAAAAAATTATTTTAGTTTTCTATTTAATTTTTTTTGTCTCTTTTAATACTTAAATTTGTATTCTTTCTCAAATCATCTAAGAATTAATGGAAAAATTAACAATTGTTAACTTTGTTAACGTCGAGATACACAGTGGTGTGTTTCAAAGCAACATACAAAATAAATAATAAAATATATAGTTTGAAACTAATTAATAATAATGCATGCAATATGTACAATAAATGAAAAATTATATTCAATTGTAAATAAAATGAAATTTAAACATCTAAATACATCAAATTAAAAATACTAAATGTGCTACAATTGTTTACTCTATCATGATGTTGTCATCGATCTTACATTGGTTTGGAGTTAACTTGTGATACAAACTCAATAAATAAATTTATCAGTTGTCATTATATACTATTGATGGAAGTAATAAAGTGTGTATAATAAAATTCCATAATTGACACGCTTTGCTCCACCCCTCGTTCCACTGTTAATGTATAATCTTGAAATCCACTACCACCTCCATGAATGTTGGATGCATCCATCCCCGCTCCACCCCACTCCACTCCAATTTAATTTTTGCTACTTATTTTTAATATTTTTAAAGTCAAGTAAATATTTAAACATAATTTTTCAGAAAAAAATTGAACATAAAATATTTGAATTTTTTATAATACATTATTACATTTTTACTCTTTTAATAATTATATATATACAAGATTAAATGATAATTTTATATAGTGAAGCAAGACGAGGCGGAACAAGCAATTACTATAATCACTCCATACCTGCAATCTAAAAGAAAAAAATTTCTCCACAACCCATATTCACTTTCTAAAAAAAAAATAATTTATTCCATATAAAGCAAACCGATTCAGAATCTATGAAACGATTCAAGTTTTGTTTTCTCTATGTCTGACTAATTATAATGTAGAATCAATACAATGTACAATAGATAAAGAACCAAACAAAATCTGGATTTACTCTAATAAAATCCATATATCATTATTACAAATAATGGAATTCAAACCCAAACGTTGAAGTTATGGGACCTCACCGATTATACTAACTATATTAAAACCTTGACTTTCATCAATGTCTTTTAAGTTTAATCATTTTACTTCGTATGTTGGAAATTTATGTAGGAAATTTAATAGGGTAAATTCCATTTAAAGATACTAAATTATTACTAAGTTTTTGTTTTGGTCATTTAACTTTAAAAAGTTATAAAATAATTATTAAACTATTTGAAAGTTTTCATTTAAGTTATTAAGCTGTTAAAACCATTGTTATATGGCATTCTCTGTTCACACTACCTGTACCAAAAAAAAGCTCTCATTCCCATTCTTTTCTATAGTTAAGTTTTTTTTTTTCATAAAACAATTTCGAATGTCACGAATTTACAAACCAAAATTTAAACAGCTTTATTCTCTAATCTCCAACACCGACCATCAAATCGACTTGGATCTAAAGTATATTCTTCTACTCCTCAATGAGTATTGATCTATTATACCAATCGTCAAATCATTGTTTGAAGTTTGCTGGTCGAACTTTAAAAAGAAAAAAACTTAAATAAAAGCTTTTAAATAGTTCAATAACTTAAATGAAAACTTTTGAATAATTAAATGACTATTTTGTAATTTTTTAAAGTTAAAAGAAATAATTTATAATTAAAACTATTTTAAAATATAGAGATTAAAAGGGAATCGAATGGATAAATTTAAAGATGATGTGTTATGAATTACGTAGACAAAGCAAATTTTACATAGCAAAAGATATACACATCTTTTTTCTTCTTTTTTTTTTTTGTTAACTGCAACTCAACGGTTTCTTTGCTTACCCTCTTATAATAAGTCTTATACTCTCCGAAACAATTGGCGCTAATGTCTCATCCTTTTGAAACACATCACAAAAATGTTTTCATTCCATTATGTTTCCTAAAACAAAAATTAAAGAAAATCATATGAAAAAAAAAATTAAACTCAAACACCCAGTTCTTGTTTTGAATTAAACTCGAAGACCCAGATTTTGTTCTTGTGTTTTTGTTATGAATCATTGTCATTTTGACAGTTTAATTTAAGAGTATATTGGGGAAAATTTTTGACAGTTATTTTCTTACTTAATTTATAAGTAACCTAATGAATGAAAGCCAACTTGGGGATGATCGTAGCGGTGCCACCTCTCCTGACAACTCCGTTAAGAATGACAAGAAAAAGAAGGTACTTGATCTTTGATCCTGGGAAAACAATTGTTCCTATATTTTGTTTGATTTTTATTTGATTTGATTTGTTTGATTTTGCTGGGGATCAAGTTCAATATTCCAAAGATTTTTTCTTCTAAGAGACGAGGTAGAGGAGGCTCAGACGATGATTTTGCATCATCAGAGGGTGATACAATTTCTGCTGGTATCAACCCTTATCTGATTATTAATTCAAAATACTTTATTAATTTTCCTGTGTTTTTTTTTTCTTAAGTCGTTTGTGGGATATGTTTGATAGATTTGGAGAAGAAGATTGCATCAAGGAACAAGGACTTTTTAGAAGCCTCTTCTTACATAAGGAGGAGTTTCATGGGTATGGTTAGTGTATTAGGTGCAATGAACCCTATTTTCCTTTCAGGATGTGGTTATGAAAATGTTGATATATACGTGTTTGTGTGATTAGCGTGGGTATATTCATTTGGTTTTATGCTTTTTTCTTTTCATGTATTTGGAGAGTTTGTGAAGGTTATATTGTTTGAAAATGAGTCGGACATGAGTGCATTAAGAGAAATAAAGAAGTTCAAGCAATATAAACAACATAGATAATGAAAATAATAATAGTGCATGACAACTTTCATTTATAATATGTATAAAGCAAGGTATCCCATCATCAAAAGAGACTTAAGTTGTTCTTATCAAGTGTAAAATTTTGGTAGCTTACTTAACAGGAAAATGTTTGATTTATAAGCCGGATATTAGTTACTTACATGTGGGGAGATCTAAATGAATCAGTGTAAGTTCCAGTTCTGATGTTGACCTCATGGCCTTTATCATTGACAAATTTGTTGGTATTAGAATCTAGAATTGGGAGAGTGAAAACAAAAAAAGTGAACATCATGTTGCTAATTCTTGTCTACGCTCAGAAAGAAAGGAAAGTGGTGGGCTGCTCGAAGGGCTGAATCTCTCGAATTTCGAGGGTTCCATGGCATCAATGACTGAAATTCGAGATTTTCGGTATGGATTCCGTGTTGTGGTTTGAAGTTGTTTTTGTGCATCTGAGGAGGCCTATGTTATTTCTTACAGCAGAAAATGTCATTGTTGAGCTTGCAGGATATTTGTTGCAACCTGGAATGTGGGAGGGAGGACACCCAACAGTGACATGAACTTGGAAGATTTCTTGCTAATGGAACACTCTGCAGATATATATGTTTGTGGGTATGGTTGACTCAGGATTGTGTTCTTTTTTTTTTTCCTTAAGTTTCTGGTCTGTTTAAGCGTTGTTTACTATCACACGAACACGATAGCTTAAGCTCAATTAACCTGGAGATAGCTTTAGCAAGATGATAAGAACGAAAGTGTTAACTCGTCATGAGTTTTTTCGACTTTGTTTCCAGATTCATGTAGCTTTCTGGCTTCTGTAATGAGTTGTTTTGAAGCATGTTTTACTTAGAATATTGATTTCCCAGGTTTCAGGAAATTGTTCCACTCAATGCTGGAAACATTCTAGTAAGTGAAGACAATGAGCCTGCTGCAAAATGGTTGGCCCTTATAAACCAAGCACTTAACAAGCCACATCACAGTTCTATTAATTCGACTCCGGACTCTGGCAATGATTTGAAAAACTCCAATACTAATGTCTCCAAGGAGTCGAAATCTCCGACCAACGCTCATATTTTCGACAAACCTGTGCTCAAAGTCCTGAATAAGAATTTCAGGGCTGGGAGTAGCCTTCTCAAGACTTGCAACTGTCCTGCTGATTCCACAAGTGAGGAGAATCGAAGGAAAAAGACGGTTCAAGATTTAGCAAATGAACTAGACCTTGGTTCGGGATATAATATCGGTGAGTTGGTTTCGCTCTCTGATATGTTCCCACTTTGTTCAATTGAGGAGATGAATTACCGCCTTATAGCGAGCAAACAGATGGTTGGACTGTTCCTATCGGTGTGGGCTCGAAAGGAGTTGGTGCCGTACATTGCTCATGTCAGAGTATGCTCTGTAGGAAGAGGAATAATGAAACGCCTTGGTAACAAGGTTAGCATATTAATGTTGCTTTAATCAATGATTGCATTTCAGGAAACCTGATTGGCAATATTTTGTTTTGAGAATTTATAACACACAGTTTTGCAGGGATGTATAGCGGTAAGCATATCGTTGCACCAAACGAGCTTTTGCTTCGTGTGCAGTCACTTAGCTTCCGGTGAGAAAGAAGGCGATGAGATCAAGAGGAATGCTGATGTTTCTGAGATCCTCAAAGGCATACAGTTTCCCATCATTTGCAAAACTCCGAATCATTTAGCCCCAGAGAAAATTATTGAGCATGAGTATGTTTGCTTTGATATAACCATTTCTACAAAACATTGACCCTTTTTATTTAAAAAAAAAATGTTGCTATGTCATTGATTTAGAAATTGTGAATATTGCAGCCGAGTAATATGGCTCGGGGATTTGAATTATCGGGTAGCGTTAAGCTATGAAACAACCAAGAGCCTGTTGGAGGATAATAACTGGGACACCCTTCTGGAGAAAGATCAGGTTTATCACTTTCTACATCTAAAGACCAACAGACAGTAATATCAGAAATTTGCATACAAAATTGAGATAACAATGTCAGCCCTTTGCATGAACATGAGCAAAGGTCAATAACAAGTTGCTTTTGCTTTAAGAAACTACAAAAAGTCAAAAAGTCGGCCAGTCGTTGTCAAGATGTTAGCTTCCTTGAAAATGATGTCTGGATTATAACAGTGAACTGTTAAGTTCCTTTCGACTGTCAAGATGTGAACTCCACTAACCGGTTCTTTTCCATTAAGTGCAGTTAAATATGGAGAGAGAAGCTGGGAGAGTATTCGATGGTTTCAAAGAGGGACGGATACTATTTGCTCCTACTTACAAGTATTCACAAAATTCGGATTCATACGCCGGAGAAAATGGCAAATCCAAGAAGAAACGCCGAACGCCTGCATGGTATTTTCATCTTCTTACATCACAATGCTAAATGGAAATACATGGATTCCTTGGATAAACTTGATATGTTTCTTCAGGTGTGATAGGATACTATGGCGCGGTTCTGGCATCGAGCAATTATCTTATATTCGTGGAGAAACAAGATTTTCTGATCACAGACCTGTTTCTTCTCTCTTTTCTGTCGAGGTACAAGTAAAAAGGAAACACGATACCAGATTCAGGAAAGGCTATTCCTGTGGTGTCAGGAGATTCGAGTACGACGCATGTATACCTCGAAGGCATAGTTTCTATGATTACTAACTGAAAACCTTCAATATGCTTATTTTGATTTATAGATCATTTTTTCACTTGTATTTGTTTTCCTCTAAAATACATACATACATACATTACATTCATCTATTGATGTAAAGCAGCTTCCTAATACAACATAGGGGGAAAGGGAAAAACAAAACCAAATCATGATTACGAGTAAAACATCATAGTCTTTTTTTTTCCTTTACATGGAGAGTCTGTTTCTAGTAAATAAACAGATTTCATTGAAGCATATATGCTGCTGGAAGTGAATCCCCCGCATCATTTGAAATTTCCAAGTATGGAACACACTTATTGATTTTTAAGAGTATTTTTCTATAATTACAAGTTTCTTCGTCCAATTCAGTTCAATGGTCGAATTTAGGTAAAAACCTCCTGACAATAAAATTAAAGTTTCCAAAATTTAAAATTGTTCCAAATATTTGAGGAAAAACTCTATTTTACTCTTTCCAACCATTTATTGTTTTTTTTTAAGAATTCTATTATATATACATACTATATAGAGTAATTAATACAAACTAATACCGAGATTATATATTGTGAGGTGAGAAATATTTCAACAAAATTTTTTCAATCATTTGAACCTAAGTAGTGATAGAATCTCGTGAAAGTGAATTCAACCACTATTTTACCTTATTCCTCAAAGAGAATGGGAACAACCGTAACCGTATGACATCATCAATAATGTTATTGATCTTAAATGTGTTGTAGATCTCCAGAAAATTAGCTAAATGAGCATTTGAATCTTCATCTTGCAACCCATCAAATTGAACATATTGTTGCACCATCTAAATTGTGTTCAGCTTAATCTTAAAAAATTTACTACAATAGTCAATCTGACAATACTCAATTCAGCTTCAATCAGAGTAGGTTTAGTATAGTCATACATAGTTCGAGAAGCATGACATAGAGGAAGTTGTTGATTACTAGGATTATTATCCATCTCCACAGTAATATCTTTTTGCTCTTGATCATCTATTAAAATCTGTTGACCTTAACTTGTTTCCTAACGTTTGTCTGATTTTTATGAGTAGGTTTTTTTTTTATCTCACTATAAAAAAACTAATAGTTCTAATGAGTTGCCTCTAGTAATAAATCAAAAGAACCTATAAAAATCAATCAAAAGAAAAATTAGAAGGTAACAATTAAATTTTAAAAAAAATATTGAAATTAAAATAAAAAATTCTAAATTAATAAAAATAAAGTTTTTCTAATATTTAAATCTTCGGTAACGAAGCCAAAAACTTGACGTGTCACAAAATTAACTAAAAATTTAACTAAGTCAAGTGCACCTATCAATTAATAGTATAGTTACAGTGAATAAAGATAAAGGTCCCACAAAGACTAAAAGTACTAGTAATTACTGTTTTTCTATTATTTAACTGAATAATTCAAATGATTGATTAAAACTAAAATTAACTAATTTTATTAATTAACGAACACAACAAAGAACAAATCACGAAAATAATCGAATAATAACCAAGAAGTGAAATAATACCTAGGGAAGAATCCACCTAGATTTCACTTGTCACTACCAATCTAGATTACGTAATTTCTTTACTTAGCACATTGATCCGTAGAAATCTCTAAATTATATTAATATCTCTTTTGACCATAAAAGCAACTGCCTCTAATTAATTAAAAATTTATTCTAATTAAAACCCTTATTATTGCATTAACTCATGTTATGAATTTCCCTATTAGATTTGACTCTAATTCAGTAGATTTATGTTATCTTATTTCTAAGATTGCATGCAACTCCACTCAACTGTGTAAGATCTACTCTTAAAAAGGACCTATTCAACCACCAATTTATGCATATCAAACATAAATTAATAACCTAAAAATATCAAACCAAGAATTAAACACATATAATTAAGAATAAGAAACTAAAATTTATTGCGTAAAATAAAAATCAAACGATAGAATCTATCATAGGATACATATCCCTAAGTATTTAAAAAATTAATTTATGCTTAAAAATACAACACCTCATATACAGTATAATCGGAAGAAATAAAGAACCTCTTGATAACTTCCTAAGAAATCAATTGGGAATCTTTAATCTTGAAAGAAACTTGCTTCCAAGTCGGTTTCAATGGTGTTTTTCGAGTTATTTTCTTGAATATTTTCTGACGACTCACTCCTATCTTCTTATTTTTGTCATATATAAGTCTTGGAATGCTCGAAAAATTTAAAAATCGTGATTTTTTTGCTATTCGGTGTGCAATTCCGTGAAATTGACACGGCTTACCACACGCTTGTGTGGGTCACACAGTTGTGTGGTATGGTCATATGAAATGTTTCAGCTTGTGTGGCTCCTGCAGCTTGCTCTGATACTTCAGGTTTCACTCATGTTGCTCCCAAGTACTCTATTAAGCATTTAAATGATTAAAAATATAAAATTTACAATTAACATAGAATAATCACCCAAAAATGCATTAAAAACGAGGTTAAAATGTATTTCTTTTAGCACATATCATCACTTCACTTTCATCTTCACCTAAGTTGTTTTCATGATTAAAAATATTTCTATAGCACTCTAGGATATAAAATTAAACTATGGTTTTAAGAAGAAAAAAAAACTCAAGAAAAATGCATGGGAGATTTTATTTATTTTTCTCTCTTTTTCTTTTTCCTTTTCTTGCTTTTCTCCCCCTTTTTTTTTTTCAGTTTAGTCCATTTATTCCATTATCCAATCATATTTCAACACTTTTTAACTTTAATTTCCATAAATTTCCACAAACTTTCCACCTCATCAGCTATGGGATTTTAATCCCATCATTATGTCTCTAAATATCAATTAAATATAAAAAATTATATTTAGATCCCTCCTCCAAAAAATGAAAAAATTACACTTTAGTCTATGTACGTTTCTACTTTATTCAATTTAATCTCTATCTAAATTTTCCAATTCCACATATCAATACATATCACATTCATAAAAAAAATATTTATTAAAATTTTGCCCATTTTTCTAAAATAATAATCTTACACTTTTAATCCATCTTTCACAAATTTTTAATTTAATTTTTACTAAAATTTCACTATTCATACTTTTTCTCTAAATACTTAATTCACTTTAAAATACTTTTTTTCCTTTTTAGAAACCGAAATTTTGGAGTAATACAGAACAGGTTTTTATTTTATTAGAAAATTTTCTCTCGTTTATCTCTTAATTTTTGATTTTTTTATTTTTTTAATTATATTTTTAAATTACTTTAAAAGGTTATCTTAAGAACCAAAATATATTGAATAAAAATTTTAAATTATTCTAAAAAGTTATCTCAAAAATCAACACATACAAATTAAGAAGTAAAAAGAAAAAGAAAAAAAAAAGAAGGAAAATTTTAAGTATTTTCTATTCACTTGAATTATTTAAGTATAAAATCTTAAATTACTTGCTAGAGGTGCTGCATGTCAACCACGTATAAGCTCATGGTTTTGTTTCTACCGCAGCAAAGATTTTAAAATAGGTTAAAATATGCCTATAATCCCCATACTTTTTAAAATTTTGGAATTTAGTTTCTATATTTTTATTTTTTAAAATTTAGTTCTTTTACTTTTTATATTTCAAAATTCATGCCCAATTATTAATGCTGTTAATTTTTTTGTTAAAATTTTAATTGCAACACCATTTTTTAATTATATGATTACTGGGTAGTAAATTTTTTATTTCAAAATATCACAACAATAAATTTAACAAAAAAGTAAATAATTATATGTTAACAGTTAAATTTAAATTTTAAAAATTAAAATAGACTACATTATTAAAAATACAAGTATAAAAACTTAATTTTTAATTTTTGAAAATTAGAAATATTTAACTTGAAAAACAAAAAGTATTTACAGTAATCTTGATTTTAAAATACTAAAAAGCTTTCTTGAAAAGTTAAAAGTAGTAATTACTCTAATAAAAGTACTTCAACAGTTAAAATTAAGGGTGAGTAAAATTCGATTCAATTAAAAAATTTTGAATTTTGAATTATTTCGAAACGAATTAATCAAATCAACTCAATTTTTTTTCAAATTTCAAATTCGAATCGAGTTAAATTTTTTAATTCGAATAAATCAAATATCAAACCCTCTTACTTCTCATCCCTCTAATCTCTCCCTTCAAACCCTTTTACTTTCTCCAAAAAATTTACTTCCCTCAAACCCTTAAAACTTTTGTCATTTTGCTTTTCCTCGAAACTTTTATTTTCTTTAAACCCTAATTTTTTTTGAATTTATATCTACTATTTATATTACTGAATTAAATTTCATATTTTGTACTATTTATATTATTGGATTGTTTAATTATGTTGAATCTTTATCAATTTCTGTTAAAATTGAATTATTGACGATTCCATAAAATATTCGTATTAAAATTTTCTATTAGTATTAATTTTACATTTTATCTTTAAAATAATTTTTATTAAAAAATCACAACTTTTTATATTTAATATATTTTTTAATTTCAAAATACATTGTGTCAAGAATAAGAAAATAATTGAAGCAATTAAGCAAGTAAAGAAACTAACTCGTATATAAAATATTAATAAATAAATTATAAGAGGATGAAAGTTAATAACAAATTTGATTACAGTGAACAAATTTTTCAAAAAAAAGTAATTAAGTCTTTTTTTTTTCACTCAATTACGCACTTGAACTTTCAAAATGCATAAAAAAAAAACTCTCAAACTTTTTCAAAAAAAAAATTAAGCCCCTACTTTTTTTTTTGCACTCAATTGGGTGCTTGAACTTTTAAAATACATCAAAAAGGCCATTAAACTTTTTCAAAAAAAGTAATTAAGCCCTTGCTTCTTCTTTTTTTACACTTAATTGGGTACTTGAACTGTCAAAATAAATCAAAAAGCTCCTTTGACCGTTAACTTTAACAATTGACCGTTAAAATTAACTGCTCCTAATTTTTTCAATTAAAGTTACACCGTGTCACAACCACAACGTGACATGTGGCAAAAAAAATCAATGAAAGTTATAAAAATTATTAAATTTTAATAAAAATATAAAAAATATTTAACATTTATTAAAAATCAAATTTTATAAAATGCATAAAAAACCATTTAACCATTAATTTTAACCGTTGATCGTTAAAGTTAATGACCCCTTTTTTTCCGTTAAAACCATCACGTGTAGCAACACAGCGTGACATATAAGGAAAAATGATAATAAAAATAAAAATAAATAAAAGTTATAGAAAAATTATAAAATGCTTATTTTGGTATGATAAATTTTATAATTTTTTTTACGAATTTTATATTTTTTTATATTTTTATAATCGACTTTATAAAATTTTATATATTTCTATATATTTTATATTTTGTTACGTTTTTTTATAAATGTTTACAAATTTTTATAATTTTTATCAAAATTTAATAATTCTTATAACTTTTATTATTTTTTATTTTTTATATTTTTTGCCACATGTCACGTCGTAGTTGTGATATGTGATGGCTTTAACTGAAAAAATTTGGGACAGTTAACTTTAATGGTCAACTATTAAAGTTAATGGTCAAATGATCTTTTTGATGCATTTTAGCAATTCAAGTATCCAATTTAAAAACTAGGGACTTAATTTTTTTTTGTTTAAATTTGAGGCATTTTTTTTATACATTTTGAAAATTCAAGTACCCAATTGAGTGCAAAAAAAAAAGGGTTTAATTGCTTTTTCTTTGAAAAAGTTTGAGGGTCTTTTTGATGCATTTTGAAAATTCAAGTACCCAATTAAGTGAAAAAAAAAAGAGTAGGGGCTTAATTACTTTTTTAGAAAAAGTTGGAGGGCTTTTTATACCCTTAAGCCTATTTTTTAATTTCAAAATACATGCTGATAATAATAAGAAGATAATTGAAGCAAATAAGCTAACCCGTATATAAAAGATTAATAAATAAATTATAAGATATGAAAGTAAATAATAAATTTAATTACGGTAGACAAATTTGATTACAGTGGGTGGTAGTGGCTACAATGACCCAAAGTCATATTTTTAATTTAACTTGAACAAATATATTTTATTCGAATTTTATCTCACTCGACTTGATTCGAGAAAATTTGAAATCGAGATAGGATGATAAAATAGGATTTGACAACTTGATTAACTCGAAATTTTTTCATTCAATTCAACCGAATGCTCACCCATAATTGAGATCAAATAATTTGAAAATTGCACTCAATTTACTATATATTAGTTGAAAAGGAATATAATTAATTTTTATAATTAAGCCGATCGATTGAACCGGTGACAGGAGGTTTAATCGGTTTGATTTTCAGTTCAATTTGAAAAATATTGGATTTATCTTTACTTTTATTTCATTAATTGAGAAATATTTTTAATATAGAATATTTTATATCTTTTGTGTTTAATATAAAAATTTCAACATAAGTGTTGAATAAACAAGTAGGTTAATGACTACTTTAGGTAAAAAATATTAAGTTAAAATTATTTTATTAAAAATTTAAAATAAATTATTGTTAAAATAATGAAATATTTAATTTATTCTAATTAATTCTTATTTAAAATTATCTAAAATAATATAAAATATTATATTAATAAAATTAATCGGCCTACAAAATGAATACCTTGGATAACCAAAAAAAAATTGATGAATAAACATTTTTTAAAAATATGTATTTATTTTTATTAAGTAAAATAATTGTATTCAATATTTATATTTTACTAATTTATTAAATATTTTTAATATAAATTCAATTCTTAAAAAATTTTAATTACAAAACAACACCTAAATATAGATTAACATGTATTCATATATTTTATATTGTATTTATATTTTCTCCCAACTACTTAAGCTTTCATGACTATTTAATTACTCTTATTTGCTCATTTTTAAATAATAAATAGACTAAATTAATGAATTAAATAATTCCTTTTTAAATAAAAAGTAAATGTTTTTTTTTTTAACAATCTCATTATAGGTTTTGATTATATCTTTTTTTTATACAATACCGAGAACTATCTATAACCCTTTCTCAACTCATAAATAAGATAATAATATGCATTAGTGCCCTTAAACCATATCCTCCTACATTTACAATAATATTCATACCAGTCGAGTTAAGTTAATATTATTTTTAATTATCTTTAATTGTTTATTTTCTTTTTTAAGGAGTAAATTAGATTTTTAAAAAAATACTGAAATAGACTTGGATTGTAATATTTTTGGATGATGAAACCGCCAATTAAACGGGTAAAAAAAAAAATATGATGTAAAAAACCGGATTCATTAAATATCTCACCATCTCAATAATAAGACAATTTCTTTGGTTTTTTAAATTCTAACGACACTTTCTAATTTCCACCTACCAAGAAAAGCAATTAATATACTCATCAGCATTGTTAGAATCAAAAGATTAAAAATTGATATTAAAAACAAAAGGCTTGAAAATTGAAAAAAGAAATACAAATAATAAAGAAAGGCCTAGAAACATTCAAACATTTAGTGCTCGCAGTCATCCTTTAACTTTTTTTCTATGCATATTTCTCCCTCCCAATCCATTTTCCATTTTATCCTTTTGCCACTTGAGTTTCTCTATACATCTCCTAAAATTCGGTATATCTTCTACATAATAAACATTATTGTTAGTGTCTTAAGGCCTGTAAAGTCTTTTTTTGTCATTAAGTTAGTCTTAGGGTTTCTTTGGATGGACGTTTACTTCTAGTGTAGTGTGTTTAGTTTTTTTTTTCTCATGCTACGGTATCACTATAATATCTAATCTCACAACCACCGCTGTTTTTACACAAATTGCAGGTAAATGTACCGCTCATCCACTTATAGGCTCCACTTCCCAACAATCCAACTGTTAACTAGATCAAACTACACAATGAGAGAATCATCAGGAAGGCAATGGCAATGACTTGCCTTTATGCTACTGTTCCACCAGCCACATTCAATAAAATTATGGTTTTTGGATCAGCAAATGAGATATGGAACTACCTTAAGACTAAGTATCAAGGTAATGAGAAGATCAAAAGTATGAAGGTGTTGAACTTGATCAAAGAATTCGAAAGACTGCAGATGAATGAGTCTGAATCAATCAAAGATTACTCAGACAAGCTTATAGAGATTGCTAACAAGGTAAGGGTTCCCGAGACTGATCTCTCTAATGGTAGATTGGTGCAGAAAATATTAGTTCTGTGCCTTAGAAGTATGAAGCAAAAATTGCTTCTTTGGAGAACACCAAGACTTTACTCAACTGAGAGTAGTGAAGTTGATCATTGCTTTACAAGCATAACAACATAGGAGGCTAATAAGGCGTGGAGGAAGCAAAAGGATCATTGAAGGCTAAGATGTAGCAGGGTGAAGGAGGAAAGGTCAAGAAGTGGAAAGGAAAAAAGAGTGGTAGCAGTAGTGGTTAAGAAGCTACTGCAAAAGGTAATGGTGATGGAAATTCCAATAAGTACTCTTTATGTAAGTATTGTAGACAGCAGAACTGTCCCAATTTCAGATGTTAGAGAAGGCCAAATGTGAAATGTAAAAAGTGTAACTTGATGGGGCACATTGAGAGGTTCTGCAAGGAAACAAGAAATTAACAGTAAGGTGGAGCATATTTTGTAGTTAAAGAAGAAGAGGACCAATTGTTTGTTACCTCTTATTTCTAGTCAAGTACTCTATGTGACAGATGGTTAGTTGATAGTGGTTGTACCAATCACTTGACTTGTGATGATAAGCTGTTTAAAGACCTTGACATGTCATTGAAGTCGAGAGTGAAGATTGGAAATAAAGAATACCTAAAAGTGAAGAGAAGAGGCACAATGGAAATAGAGAGTTGTGCTGGAACTAAGTTGATATAAAATGTTTTGTTTGTACCTGATATTGATAAAAACTTACTGAGTGTGGGGTAATTGGTAGAGAAGAGATTCAAGGTGATGTTTAAAGATGGAAGGTGTCTAATCCTTGACTCTAGTGGTAATGAATTGTTTAGGATCAAGATTCAGAAAAAGATTTTCTTATTGAGTTCACTTGAGGAGGAGCAAGTGGCATTCAAGTGTTAGGCCAGTGACTCTAAATTATGGCATAAGAGGTTAAGACAATTTCATCACACAGGTCTGTAGTTTATGTAGAAGAATGAGATGGCAATTGGGTTGCCAATTTTGGAAGAGTTGAACTCGAGGTGCAAAACTTGCTTGATTGGAAAACAAACAAGGTTATCTTTTAAAAACTCAACTTGAAGAGCCAAAAAAAAAGTTACAGTTGAACCACACTGATCTGTGTGGTCCACAAGCAACTCCTTCATTGAATGGTAGCAGGTATTTCATTATCTTTATTGATGATTTTACCAGAATGTGCTGGATTTGTTTCATGAAGCAAAAATCTGAGGTTGCTGAAGTGTTTTTGAAGTATAAAAGATGGGTTGAGAATCGAAGTGGATACAAGATTCAAGTTTTTAGATTTGATAATAAGATTGAATATACCTCACAAAGGTTCAATGCTTTCTATGAGGAGGTTAATATAGAACATCAACTTACTGGTCCTTACTCTCCATAATAGAATGGAGTTAGTGAGAGGGAAAACAAGATCATTATGGAGATGAATAAGTGCATGTTACATGATAAGTGCCTACCTAAATAGTTTTGGGCTGGGGCAACTAACACAACTATATTTTTGCTGAATAGACTGCCTACAAGTGTAACACTTTATATCCGATCCGGTCACCCGACCTGAGCTATGAGCTATTACAATAGTAAAACATTAACATTTTCCACTATTTTGTCATAAATAACCAAATAATCCATATTAAAATAAAATTTATAATCATTTCCATGCTATTCGATCAAATCTGAGCTTAAATCAAACATATGAAGCATTAAAAACAACTTAAGGATAAATACGAATTAAACTGAAACTTTTACAAAAATTAAAGTAAAAAGTGAAAACAAGGGTCACACGGCTGTATGGCCAGGCCGTGCGACAGAGCTTAGACCGTATGGCTCCTAAATATGGCTATGTGTCAAATCGTGTAATAAAATTTAAGCAGTGTACTCCAAGGTCACACGGTCATGTCCTAGACCATGTAACTCACTACGACTGTGTGGACAAATCTACACCAAAATCAAACAGGTTATATGGTCGTGTTATGAAACCGTATGTGGCACACGGTCGTGTGGCAGACCATGTCAAAGGCCGTGTACACCTAAAAGTTCATTCAAAACCAAGCCAATTCACCTACAATTCATTAAGTCTCAAGCTATGCAATTACGATAACTTAAACCTATCTAAAATACACCAAAACATGCCAAAATATACCAAATTCAACTTAATTCAATCAACCTAAGTGCCTAACCAATATGCCACAAATGCAACCACAATTCAAACATAAAATAACAACCATTCATTACCATTTATACCAAAACTTGCTCATACAATCATCATTCCTTTAATTAAGATAACAATAAGTAAAATTTAATAAGTAACCTAAAATACAAGCACCTATTATCACAAATTAAACATACCTTATTTAACCATGACTTTAAACATTTCATCTCATTCAAATCAATCACTCCAAAGATAGATTCATTATCAACTCATGTTATTACCTAAGACATATGATGCCATTCAAAACTTGACTAACATCATTACACTACTAAGTACCAAATAGGTATTAAGCACTTAATACATCAAAGTTACATATAATCTCATTCACAACCAAAGTACCAAAACATGATCATTAACTTGCAAAGTAGACATCATATATACATGCCACAAGTAACCATTTTCAAACTTCAAAAATCTACTGAATCAGATGACGGTAGGTGTGAGCTTCTTATAACATCCATAACCCGTACTGGTTGCCAGATTAGGGTTACGGAGTATTACCATACAATTCAGAACAATTACTAATAGATAACATCAAGTTTAACAAATTTAATTAAAAAATTCATAAATAATCATATTGGAGTAGAACATACAGTTATGACCCTTAAATCGAGCCCACATGGCTTTAAAAATAGTTTAGGAATAATCAAGGACCAATTCAAAGTAAATCAAAACATTTAGGAAAAATTAAAAATTTTCAAAATAGGGGTCATACGGTCGTGTGTCCAGGTCGTGTGACAGAGCCCAGACGGTGTGGCTTTCCACACTCCTGTGTGACTACTCCACATGTCCGTGTGCGTAGACCATGTAACTCATGGTGCCCGTGTAATATAAGGTCACATGCCGTGTAACCAGACCATGTAACTTTCTGTGACTGTATGGCTCAGGGTCACACGATTGTGTCACTAGGCCATCTTATTCTCTGTGCCCATATGGATCAACCTGTACCATAACACGCTAGAGGCACACGTCCGTGTGTTCCCTAAAATGACCCAAAATGTGCTCATTTCAAGTCCAAATGCTTAAGTACCTAAACCAACTGTAACGCCCCGTACCCGAGACCATTTTCGGAGTCGAACACGAGGTGTTAACAGACTTAATTCATTGCTTAAACAGCTCAAACAATTTAATTTTAGAAATTCCAGACAAGCTGGCTAACTGCATTACAGTCGCTTAAAAATTCATATCTCGAGTTCTGAAACTCAAAATCCAAATATATAAATTTTCCCTGAAACTAGACTCATATATCTATTTACTAATTTTTTTGCTAGAATTTTTGGCTAGGCCAATTAGTACAGTTTATTAGTTAAAGTCTCCCCTATTTAAGGGTTCGACTGCTCTGACCTCTGTGTATTACGAATCAGATATCTCTCTTTACAGAATTTCAATGACTATGAAGTTTGTTTCTCTTAAAACTATACTCAATAAGAAATCTGTACATATAAATTATGACTTCTAATTATTTTTATACAATTTATGGTGAATTTCCAAAGTCAGAACAGGGGATCCAGAAATCGCTCTGGCCCTGTTTCACAAAAATTTAAACATCTCATAAAATATAATCATATACCTGTTTCGTTTCTTCCATATGAAAATAGACTCATAATGCTTCAATTCCATATTTTATTCATCATCTAATTATATCTCTACTATTTTTAATGATTTTTCAAATTCACGTCACTACTGCTGTCTGAATCTATTTTATGGTAAATTTTACCTATTTCATGGTTTTCATGGATTAACTAGCAATTTGACATACATAACACCAAAATGATCATAATTAGCCATTCCAATGGCTAATCATTACCAAGCATTTTTATACTACTCAATAACCATATCATAAGACCATATATACAAAATAATTATAATGCTATACATGCCATACTCAAAATATACAAGCCATTATGCCAAGATGGTATACGAATAGTGTGAGCATGCCTCCGACCGTTCCCGATTTCCGAGCTGGCTTGTCAACACTACAAGGAATGAAAAGGAGGGAGTAAGCATAAATGCTTAGTAAGTTCACATGCAAATAGCAAGTAACATAACCATATAAGCAAACATAAAACATCATTTGCATAATCATCACCAAGACATTCATATCATATTTTCATTTATCATCTTACCATATTGTTGTTATATCGATTTTTCAACCCGAGGGTTAAGTACATACCTGTTCAAAGTATCCATTTCACAACACTTACCAATACGTCCCTTTCATCTTGAGTATTCCTCCATTTGAGTAGAACTTTACCCGTTGAATACATCGGAATATAATCCGGGTACATGGAAAGTTTGCACATAAGTGCCACATATGTAGCCAAGCTACTATGTAACCCGCCCATAAGCGAACTCGGACTCAACTCAATGAGCTCGGGCGTTCGCATCCATAAGTGAACTCGGACTCAACTCAACGAGTTCGGACATTCGCATCCATAAGTGAACTCGGACTCAACTCAACGAGTTCGGATGCCCAAATATCCCAGTGGCATGTCACTTGTATCCTAATCCATTCCTAAGGTTCAACGGGACATTTTTCCCAATCATGTGTCTCAACCATCTTCTACGGAATACCGATACCGATACTCGGTAGTGTTTCACATTTTCCAAGTATATCACATAATTTGACATATTATCAAACAATTATCACGAGTATAATATTTCATAATAATTATCATATAATTTAAATAACATAAAAACATTTAAAATAATAACTATGTTACCAACATTTATATATGAACTTACCTCGTATGCGAAAATGGCTACTTTTACTATTTCGTCCACAACTTGGTATTTTCCCCATTTTAGCCCGAATTTTAGTTTTCCTTGCTATATCATTTAAAATATAGTCTAATTAGGACTCACATTATTCAAATTGACCCAAAATCATATTTTTGAAAAATTGCAATTTTGCCCCTAAACTTTTGCATTTTTATACTTTTTCCCCAAAGCTCGTAAATTAAAATTCAGCCTATTTTCTTATGTTTTATGACATGCTGATCATTTTTCCCTTCTATGGCAACATCAAATTCTCACTCTAACATGTACTTATGACTATTAGGTATTTTTACCGATTAAGCCCTTTTGCTCGTTTTCACTTAAAACCGAGTAGCACAAGTTGTCTAACATAATTTAAAATCTCATATTCTATCATAAAACACCAAAATACACAAATTTCACCTATGGTTATTTTTCCAAATATAAACCCTAGGTTAAATTATTGCTAGCATAAGCTAAATCGAGCTACTTGGACTCCAAAAAAACTTGAAAAACGGGGCTAGAATGGACTTACAATCGAGCTTGGAAGCTTGAAAAACCCTAGCCATGGTTTCTCCTTGCTATATTCGGCCATGGGGTTGAAGATGAGCAAAATTGGCTTTTAATTTTGTATTTTAATTCATTTTACCCCTAACTGACCAAAATGCCCTTACTACTAAACTTTCCAAAAATTCCATCCATGTCCAATTTTTATCCATAAACTTAGAAATTGGTAAAATTTCTATTTAATACCTCCTAATTAATATTTCAAAACAATTTCATACTAGAAACTTCTAGAATGCAAGTTTTGCAAATTATTCGATTTAGTCCCTAATTTCAATTTAAGCACTTTATGCATAAAATTTCTTTACGAAAATTTCACACAATCATGCAATCATATCATAGACCTAAAAATAATCATAAAATAATTATTTCTATCTCGAATTTTGTGGTCACGAAACCACTATTCCGATTAGGCCCTAATTCGGGATATTACAACTCTCCCCTTTAGGGATTTTAGTCCCCAGAAAATCTTACTGAAAAGTGGTCTTCACTTTTAATCTCATATTCGGTGCCAAAGAACTTTCACTTAGATTGTACCTCCAATACATCTCTTTAATTTCTCATATGATCTGAAAGCTTACAGTCTCAACTCTCAACTGTTCTTAAATTTTCAACCCTTCTCAGATTCCCATGATATCATGACATAAAACCCGGATCTTAACTTGATTAATGGAGACCGAAATTCCAAGAAATCCAACAATCAAAGAGACCTGAATTTCCATGAACCTGATGAGTAGGAATTCATTCAATACAGATATGATTTATAGATCTCGCCAAACATTTAACAATAGGATACATCACATTTTCCTCTTTCTGCCATGGAAATAATTCTGATATGGCCTCAAGAATAATCCTTCTCATTTCCATCCCAATATCAACACTGACAAGGATAATTTTGATAGATCCCAATGCTCGACTTTAACCCCTTTAACAACTTCGATTTTATGTAACATCGAATGCTCTAAACTATCACATTACCTCACTGTCTTGAAACACATCACAATTCATACAACAGTATATTACTGAAAGTCAGGAAGTCTTTACTCAACGTAGATTAGTCTAGTTCAGACGCTTCGGTTACCAATATTCTCATCTATCCGAACTTTGTCAACATGTAATAAACTTTTCAACTTTCACAAAATGAAAACCTTATCATTTGTAGTGACTTTAACTAATATCAAACTTTTTCTAATAAATATACACTTCTCGTTCAGACTATTTACTCTTTTATTCGTACAAAATGAAATTCTATTATCAGACTTGGGAAAAATAATCCTGAAATAATTGTCACATGAAATCTTTCAAATAGATAATTCACCATACCGACTGAAACTCGCGCTTTTATCACTTATGCCTTTTCTGATGTCAAATCCTTGCACATAAATTAGAAAAAAAAACCCCAATACTAAAATCACCACATTACCAAGATCAAATTAGAAGTTTAGTCATATTTGACATGATTATCACGAGCTGAAGAACGCACTTCGAACACGAGTCATAATTGACAATGTAATACCCCTACCCGTATTCATTGCCGGAATAGAGTAAGAAGTATTACAAGAGTTTACAAATTAAATTTTTTTTTTACTCAATATATCCCCTTTTATAGATATCTAACCTTCCCTGTAAATTTTAAATCGAGACCAATCCACATCAACCAAACCAATACAACATATTTTCCAAATATATTCATGCATATTTATAAGATAACATCATCACATACCCAAAACCAGGTTTGTTAACCATACCAATGGCTAACTCTACATTCATTTCACAAAATCATTTACTTTATTAGCTTATACATGCCATTGATTTCCAAAATAAAGTTTCTTTATATACCGAAATCCTGAGGTTGATAGTGTGATGTATCTCCGACCAAATCCGATCTCCGAGCTTTTAACACTACAAAACAGGGGAAAATGAAACAGGATAAGCACTTTGTGCTTAGTAAGCTCATGTAACAAGAATTATACTTACCTAATATTTTCAATACAATACAATAAACATTTATATATCCATTCAATGCATTATTACCCTAATATGCACAAACTCAACATTCAAGTTAGTACAATAATTTGCATGTACCAATAATATATACCATGATTGATGAGCTCATCAATACCATGATTTCTATTTCCTTGTTATTTTTCCATATTTATCCCGTTGAATTTCTCGAAATTTCGATGGATTTTCAGAGGTACACTTTTAGTGTACAATTCGGTCCCGTCAATTCATATTCATGTGCACACATTTCCATTTCAGAGAGCACACTCCCCGCGAACCTCATCCTTACAGCGGGGATTACCAGTCTAGGCTAAATCCTGTAATATAAACTCATAGAGTATTGTCGGGATTACCACTCCAGGCTAAATCCTCGCAACGTCAAATTACTCTAATGAGCTTGGATCCAATTACACCAGCTAAATTCGACCCTAATTCGGATTACCCGTCCAAGCTAAATCCATTTTCCACATATTCTTCGGGAGGGCTATATCAGATAGGATCACCCGTCCGGCTTGATCCTTTTTACCGTCAATTCCTTTTCCAGAGATCCATCGAATTTTCCTTTCATTCAAATCCCTTTTTAATCAAATATATCAATGTTTCATAAAATTTCATATAATGAACATTCAAATCATATTCATATCAAAAACATGCATTTCAAGCATTTAAGAATATAATTCAAGTTACATGAACTTACCTTGATACTTGTTTGTGCACAAAAATCTACTAATCTGAACTTTTTCTTTCCTCGATCTAGCTTCGTATTTGAATCTTCTCGGATTTGGTGCAAAAATTATGAAATACCAGCTTAGAGAACCCTCCTATGGCATTTTTAGCTGCTGGAATTGAAGAGAAATGAAGAGAAATCTAGATATTTCCTATTTAGTCCTAGCTTTATTTAGTTAATTTTGCAATATTCCAATTTTACCCTTAATTTATCAAATTCCTATTTGATTTAATGCCCTCACCGTCCAAAATTTCAAATAAATTTGGGTCTAATTGCCTTTTAAATCCTTTCTCATTAGACTCTTAAGCTATTTAATCATTCTAGCAACTTTTACACTTATTACATAAATATTTATAAAATTATTTTCGACTCGGTTTTACGAGATAAAGGTCTCGATACCTTGTTTTTACCCAATTTCTTCAATAATTTCTTTTTCTAACTAACTACTAAATCGGTAAAATTTTTCTATCAATATTTTCATACGATTTTCCTATCATATCAATTTTCATGCAAAAATATTGAAATAAATTTCTCTTTAAATCGAATTTGTGGTTACGAAACCACTGTTCCGATAATTTTGAATTTATGCCATTACAGACAAATTATGGAACAAAGATAACAAGAAAACCGAATGAAGAAATCCAAAATAGAGAAATCCAGAATAAAGAAATCCAAAATAAAGAAACCCAAGATACGACTGGAGAATCAAAAACCAAGCCGGAGAATCGAAAGCCAAACTCATAGAGAAAATACGGAATACCCCGATAATTTTTCAAAGAAAGAAAGTCCAAAAGAAAACATCATTTAATCCCACTGGAATCAAATATAACAAGAACAATATATCTTCCCATACATATATATCAGATGAAGCATCAAGTAGAAGAAACAGAATCATAATATCATATGTATTCTCTCATCAATTCTTATCGATTTAAATGAAATAGAATACCCGATGAAATAGAGCAATATAAATTATAAACCAGTCGATTACCAATGCTTTCATCCAACACCGAGATTAAAAGACATTCCCATATAACAAGAATTTCTTCGAAGATCAATAGCCATAGAAATATTTACGAGAACGGGTAAACACATAGAACATCTCAAAAGAGATCACTAAATCTGTCCAGTCATAACTATCACACTCAGATAGTTCACATTTCAAATATCGTTTCCCCAACTAGTTCTGCCGTCACAAATTTCATATTAAACCATTCACTAAAGAAGACCAGTTCTGAATAAATTTTGATTTACACTTTTCTCGACCTTGCACCTGAGTAATTCGGTTTACCAAGGAGAATTCCTTTTCTAACTGGAACAGTGCATAATTCCAATAATCTTTACGTCAATCCGATACTTTACTGGCTCTGACTTTACTTATCAGCTCATTTTCAATCTCTGATCATACTTATAATTATTCTATCACTGAACTCTTTGGGTTCTCAACCAGAAACTTATTCAATACAAATCTCATGAAATTCCATTATAAGTACCATTTCGGTAAGGGGGAGGGGTTGTAGGACCTCTGACTCGACTTTCTTATACATACACATATGACACAACTTCCATCATCATAGCAACATCATCAAAATCATGTCATTCATTCAGGCAATGCAACATTCATGTTGGCTTACACAAATTTTCCTATTGTCCCATTTAGACAATATACTTATGCATACATTCTATGTTTTCTAGATAGCTTTACTTATCCATTCATTTAATTAAATTAAGTCATGCTCATGACATCATATAAGGCCAAACAAACATAGATATTTGCACCACAATCATAAATTTCATTTCGTGCATCATCATGTACATATCATTACAATCATATAATTCAGTCCAACAATTTAACATAGATAAGTTCATTTCATTATAATCCTTTATCTTATAAAAATTATATATCATTAGCATTTATCAACATTCGACGTCTAAATCAAAACAAGGACATTTTCATTCGTATCATAATATTATGACTTTTATTCATACCTCTACTACTTTCAATCTATTCCGTTCATCTTATCAAGTAAGCCACATACACTACATCATATGAGCATTAAGCAAATATGAATATTTATCACAAATGTATCATAAACCTTTATTCATACTTTTCTGAACCGATACTTATCATAATCATAATTTTAATCAAATACCTTCACATAACATTGAACATGGTCGGCGCAGCTCGGTTGGAGAGTACCCTGTCTAAATAAGACGGTACTTATACGCGTCGGAAGACATCACACTATCACAGATCAGTGGCATGTATAGCTAAACTTTTACACATGCTAGGTTAGTCCGAGAACCGACTAAACCTGCTCTGATACTACCAAATGTAATGCCCCGTACCCGAGACCATTTCCGGAGTCGAACACGAGGTGTTAACAGACTTAATTCATTGCTTAAACAGCTCAAACAATTTAATTTTAGAAATTCCAGACAAGCTGGCTAACTGCGTTACAGTCGCTTAAAAATTCATATCTCGAGTTCTGAAACTCAAAATCCAAATCTATAAATTTTCCCTAAAACTAGACTCATATATCTATTTACTAATTTTTTTTCTAGAATTTTTGGCTAGGCCAATTAGTACAGTTTATTAGTTAAAGTCTCCCCTATTTAAGGGTTCGACTGCTCTGACCTCTGTGTATTACGAATCAGATATCTCTCTTTACAGAATTTCAATGACTATGAAGTTTGTTTCTATTAAAACTATACTCAATAAGAAATCTGTACATATAAATTATGACTTCTAATTATTTTTATACAATTTATGGTGAATTTCCAAAGTCAGAACAGGGGATCCAGAAATCGCTCTGGCCCTGTTTCACAAAAATTTAAACATCTCATAAAATATAACTCATATACCTGTTTCGTTTCTTCCATATGAAAATAGACTCATAATGCTTCAATTCCATATTTTATTCATCATCTAATTATATCTCTACTATTTTTAATGATTTTTCAAATTCACGTCACTACTGCTGTCTGAATCTATTTTATGGTAAATTTTACCTATTTCATGGTTTTCATAGATTAACTAGCAATTTGACATACATAACACCAAAATGATCATAATTAGCCATTCCAATGGCTAATCATTACCAAGCATTTTTATACTACTCAATAACCATATCATAAGACCATATATACAAAATGATTATAATGCTATACATGCCATACTCAAAATATACAAGCCATTATGCCAAGATGGTATACGAATAGTGTGAGCATGCCTCCGACCGTTCCCGATTTCCGAGCTGGCTTGTCAACACTACAAGGAATGAAAAGGAGGGAGTAAGCATAAATGCTTAGTAAGTTCACATGCAAATAGCAAGTAACATAACCATATAAGCAAACATAAAACATCATTTGCATAATCATCACCAAGACATTCATATCATATTTTCATTTATCATCTTACCATATTGTTGTTATATCGATTTTTCAACCCGAGGGTTAAGTACATACCTGTTCAAAGTATCCATTTCACAACACTTACCAATACATCCCTTTCATCTTGAGTATTCCTCCATTTGAGTAGAACTTTACCTGTTGAACACATCGGAATATAATCCGGATACATGGAAAGTTTGCACATAAGTGCCACATATGTAGCCAAGCTACTATGTAACCTGCCCATAAGCGAACTCAGACTCAACTCAAAGAGCTCGGGCGTTCGCATCCATAAGTGAACTCGGACTCAACTCAACGAGCTCGGATGCCTAGTTACATCTCACGAACTCGGACTCAACTCAACGAGTTCGGACATTCGCATCCATAAGTGAACTCGGACTCAACTCAACGAGTTCGGATGCCCAAATATCCCAGTGACATGTCACTTGTATCCTAATCCATTCCTAAGGTTCAACGGGACCTTTTTCCCAATCATGTGTCTCAACCATCTTCTACGGAATACCGATACCGATACTCGGTAGTGTTTCACATTTTCCAAGTATATCACATAATTTGACATATTATCAAACAATTATCACGAGTATAATATTTCATAATAATTATCATATCATTTAAATAACATAAAAACATTTAAAATAATAACTATGTTACCAACATTTACATATGAACTTATCTCGTATGCGAAAATGGCTACTTTTACTATTTCGTCCACAACTTGGTATTTTCCCCATTTTAGCCTGAATTTTAGTTTTCCTTGCTCTATCATTTAAAATATAGTCTAATTAGGACTCACATTATTCAAATTGACCCAAAATCATATTTTTGAAAAATTGCAATTTTGCCCCTAAACTTTTGCATATTTACACTTTTACCCCAAAGCTCGTAAATTAAAATTCAGCCTATTTTCTTATGTTTTATGACATTCTGATCATTTTTCCCTTCTATGGCAACATCAAATTCTCACTCTAACATGTACTTATGACTATTAGGTATTTTTACCGATTAAGCCCTTTTGCTCGTTTTCACTTAAAACCGAGTAGCACAAGTTGTCTAACATAATTTAAAATCTCATATTCTATCATAAAACACCAAAATACACAAATTTCACCTATGGGTATTTTTCCAAATATAAACCCTAGGTTAAATTATTGCTAGCATAAGCTAAATCGAGCTACATGGACTCCAAAAACGTAAAAAACTTGAAAAACGGGGCTAGAATGGACTTAAAATCGAGCTTGGAAGCTTGAAAAACCCTAGCCATGGTTTCTCCTTGCTATATTCGGCCATGGGGTTGAAGATGAGCAAAATTGGCTTTTAATTTTGTATTTTAATTCATTTTACCCCTAAATGACCAAAATGCCCTTACTACTAAACTTTCCAAAAATTCCATCCATGTCCAATTTTTGTCCATAAACTTAGAAATTGGTAAATTTTCTATTTAAGACCTCCTAATTAATATTTCAAAACAATTTCATACTAGAAACTTCTAGAATGCAAGTTTTGCAAATTATTCGATTTAGTCCCTAATTTCAATTTAAGCACTTTATGCATAAAATTTCTTCACGAAAATTTCACACAATCATGCAATCATATCATAGACCTAAAAATAATCATAAAATAATTATTTCTATCTCAGATTTTGTGGTCATGAAACCACTATTCCGATTAAGCCCTAATTCGGGATATTACACCAACTCTCAACACATGATTATAAGACTTCAAGATGCATTTCAATGACACCCTAAATATGCTAAACAATCAACCAAAGGCCTAAGCAGTGTGTCATCAATGATGCTACATTTCAAACACCTAACATTTCTTCTACCTAGAATTGCATTACATAAGCCTCAACACATTCAAAATAACTTGCATTCAATTCTAACATGCCTTGTTTAATTCATATCAAACTTACCATTCGATGCTTGATCACTCATGCTTAAACTTGGAACTTAATATGTTTACCACATTAATTACTCATTCTACAACATCGAAAGCATAACACATACACATTAGAAAATTCTTATGAACCATCATAGTCATGAAAAAATGGTCCTATTACATGCCATATAAGCCAAGTTAAATTCAAAATCTACCAAAGATGTCCTTGGATAGTATGATTCTTCAAGTTAATCCGATCTCCCAATTTCCACAAAACATAATCTACAAAGAAAAAGACAAGGACATGATTAAGCTTACATAAAGCTTAGTAAGTTCTTCAATTAATGATAAAGCTTATCGAATCAAACATAATAATTCAAATAAAAATATTAATGAATATGGTTTCTGTCAATAAAGTTATTAACATAATTTCTATCAATCACAACTCACAATAGGTGAATAATGCTCACCAATAGTACAAATCATTTATCTACATATCAATAACATTTAGAGATCGATAAAATGATGCCGATGAATAATATACAAATACAAGTACACAGTTAACCACCAAAAACACCAGGCGCTTATACGAGCCAGACCAACCAATAACACACCTTGACACCAGTGCCTAGCCCGTAGGCTAACATCCGACCCTTAACACATCAAAAAAACATTGTAATATTACACGATAGTTAACAAACCATAATATACACATATTTTTATCCTATGCTTGGCATATTTTTGGATTATTTATCATAAGATCTAGTGAACTTGATGCTCCTAATCCTTTAATTTCATGTTTTATACTCAGGAGAGCTTAGGATAGCAAAAAGAGTGAGAAACAGGCCAAAAACGGACAAATTGGGCTTAATTTAGTGTTTCACACGGCCTAGGCACTTCCACATAGGTGATCCACACGCCCATGTATGACATACAGGTAGACCACACGCCCATGTGTCATGGCCGTGTCGACACTAAACCAAGTCAGAATTGCACACGGCCTGAGCACCTTCACACTAGAGTGGCACACGGCCGTGTCTCTGTAGAGTTTAAGTCTAACTCTACTCGGAAAAGGCTAATTTTAGGCTAATTTGGGCATTCTAAAGTCTATTTAAAGACCCTAGAAGAGGATTAAAGGGACATGCAGAGTAGAAGGCAGAAAATACTCAAGGATAACCATCGGAATCAGCTCGGAAGTAGGATCTACTTCAAGACTGAAGATCTCTATCCAATTCCTAGAAGTTCTTTGGGTTTCTTTATGTTTTGTTATTTTCCAATTTTTTGAGATGTTTTCCATTATTATGAACTAAACTCCCTAAATACCTAAGGAAGATAAAACATAAGACGGATCTTATTACTATTTGAATTATATGATAAATACTTATTCTTATTCTTAATTGTGAGTTTAACCCTTGTTTTAATATTTCAGGATATTAATTTAGGTTTTTGATGTGCTTATTCAGTGGAGGAAAAGTCCCTGTTTAAGAGTAGATCATTCATAACTAAGCGGAGTTGCATGCAATCGTAGAGATAGGACGACATAAACCTGCCGAATTAGAGTCAAATCTAATAAGGGAATCCATAGATCGAGTTAATGCGACCAATAGGGGTTTTAATTAGAAAGAGATTTCGATTAATCAACCTAGAGTCAGTTGTTTTTAGTATCAAGAGGGATATTAACATAAATCAGGATTTCTACGGATTAACTCAAGTAAATAAATCATCTAATTTAGAAAGTAGTAAGTGAAGTCTAGGTGGACTCTTCCTTGGGTATTATCTTCTCTATCGGTTTTCCAAAAGTATTTTCTGACTTTAATCTCTATCGTAATCTTAGTTAATTAGATAATTAGTTTTAGTTTAAAAACATCCTTTAATTCTTAGGCTAGATAATAAAAAGATAGTAATTACTAGTACTTTTAGTCCTCGTGGATACGATATTTTCGGTCTCACTATAACTATACTACTGTTCGATAGGTGCGCTTGCCTTAGTCAAATTTTTAGTTAGTTTCATGACCATCAAGTTTTTGGCACCGTTGCCGGGGACTAAGATATTAGGAACTCTTAATTTTTATTACTTTAGCCATTTTTACTTTTATTGCAATTTACTCTTTGTTTTTAGTTTAAATTTTCTTTACTAATTTTTCTTTTCATTACTTCTGATAGGTTTTTATAATTAATGACTAGAAGAAACCTGTTAGGACCTTTGCTTTTTGACAGTGAGATCGAGAGCACTACTCGCAGAAACCGAAGAGAAATAAGGTGAAGCTTACAATACATAGAGGAAGGGCGAGAGGACGATAACCATACCATAATTGAAGAGATGACTGAAAATCAGAATAATCCGCTACCTCCTGTGGTTGCTGCAAATCCAATAGATCAGAATCCTGCTCCTCATACTATGTATGATTATACTAAACCTAATTTAACAGGAGCTGAATCGAGTATAGTTAGACCTACTGTTGCTGCGGATAATTTTAAACTGAAACCTAACATGATTCAAATGATACAACAGTTTGTTCAGTTTGATAGTTTGCAGGATGAGGATCCAAACACTCATTTAGCAAATTTTCTGGAATTCTGCGACACTTTTAAGATCAATGGTGTTTCTGGTGATGCCATTCGCCTTTGGTTATTTCCCTTTTCATTAAGGAATAAGGCTAAACAGTGGTTGAACTCGTTACCATGAGGGTCAATCACCACTTGGGAACAAATGACCGAAAAATTTTTACTTAAATATTTTTCGCCGGCTAAAAAGGCTAAACTGAGGAATGATATCTCTTCTTTTGTGTAAATGGATTTAGAAACCCTTTATGACGCAAGGGAGAGATACAAAGACTTACTGAGAAGGTGCCCTCACCATGGGTTACCTCTATGGTTGCAGGTTCAGACTTTTCACAACGGTGTGAATCCCTCAACAAGCAACTGATCGATGCAGTCGCTGGTGAAATTTAAACAATAAAACACCTGAAGAGGCTTACGAATTTATTAAAGAGATGTCACTGAATAACTATCAGTGGCTAGTCATGAGAACAAAGCCGACAAAAGCAGCCGATGTTTTCAACATCGACACGGTCACTATGCTATCTAACCAGGTAGAACTTTTAAATAAAAAGATTGATGGTTTGTATGGTTCTACTCAGGTACATCCAGCGATGAGGTGTGATTCAAATGGAGGAGGAGTGCAAAATACAGATTATTCATCCTTCAACCCTAGCACCAAGGAGGAATAAATCCACTATGTGGGTAATAATTCTAGACCTCAAAATAACCCGTATAGTAACACTTATAATGCAGATTGAAAGAACCATCCCAATTTCTCGTGGGGTGGTCAAGGAAATCAAAGGCTACAACATCCTCCAGGTTTTCAACAACCACCTTACCAACAAGAGAAAAAACCGAACCTTGAAAAGATGCTCACAAAATTCATCTCGGTGTCAGAAACTCATTTTTAGAATACCGAAACAGCACTTAAGAATCAACAAGCGTCGATTCAAAGACTCGAACCTCAAATAGGATAGCTTGCTAAGTTGATCTCTGAATAACCACAAGGTGGCCTACCAAGTAATACTAAAACTAACCCAATGGAGCAACTTCATGCCACTATTGTGCACAATGATGAAGGGTTAGTTGAAACTGAACCGAAACCAAGGTAAGACAATGTGGAAGATAAAGGTAAGGTTGATGTAAGCAATGGTACACAGAAACCGGTAAGCAAGGAGTATAAACCTCGTGTACCATACCCTAAAGTGACAAGAAAAGACCACATGGACAAACAATTCGGTAAATTCCTTAAATTATTAAAAAAGTTGCATATTAACTTACCATTTATTGAAGCTCTTTCGCAGATGTCAAACGCAGTGAAATTTTTAAATGAGCTCTTGGCCAATAAACGAAAGTTAGAAGAGGCGTCGCACGTGGAATTAAACGTAGTTTGCTCAGCCATTCTACAGAATAAGCTACCCAACAAACTGAAAGATCCAGGGAGTTTTACTCTTCCTTGTTGGTAGTCTAAATATTAAGAATGCGTTGGCTGATCTAGGGGCGAGCATTAATGTCATGCCTTATAAGATGTTTAAACAACTCGGTCTTGGGAAACCCAAACAAACTAGGATGAGTGTTCAATTGGCAGATAAAACAATTAGATTTCCTAGGGGTATTATTGAAGATGTGCTTGTCAAAATTGATAAATTTATATTCCCAGTTGACTTTATTGTTCTAGACATGGATGAGGATAGTGATGTACCTCTAATTTTAGGAAGGCCCTTTTTAGCAACTACTAGAAATATCATTGACGTTGGCACAGGTGAATTGATACTTTGTGCAAGAGATGACACGATTAAGCTTCAAGCTCGTGATTCTGCTAAAATATCTAGTAATCGAGATGATTGTTTAAGTTTTGTTAATTTGAGTAATGTTACAACTCAAACTTTTTTGCAGGAGTCCCTTAGGAAGAACGTGATGGAGCCCCATTCTAATCCATGCCACAAAAGTAGAGTGACTCACGAAGAACGAAGGCTTCAGATCGATGAACTAGAAGAATGGCGAATACATGTCAAGGAGAAACCAAAAGCACACGATGAATCAAAGCGACGCCATGATGAGCGAAGGGATGAAACAAAGCAATTTAAGGTTGGGGATAAAGTATTGCTAGCTGAAAAGGACCCTCGAATTGCTTCTTCAGAGCTTAATGCAAACGGAGCGACTCCTTTCACGGTACTGAATGTTTTCCCATATGGTACGGTCGAGGTGACACATAATGAATTCAGAACTTTCAAGGTAAATAATACTCGACTCAAACCTTATTCTGATAAAATTGATAGCAAGAATGAGGAGTTTCAACTCCTTGAACCACCATGATCGTGCAAATATGAGGTAAGTCGAGCTTAGACTCTACATAAGCGCTTCTCGAGAGGCAACCCGAGTACTAACACCACTAACTAGTTTATTTTAACTAATTTTTCATGTAGGTACAGTGGCCCACATGGCCTGGACACACGGGCGTGTCCTTGTTCGTGTGAAAATAGGGCTAAAAATCCTCAAGTATTGAGCCACACGGTCATAAATTCGATCCACACGGACGTGTTCTAGGCCGTGTAAAAATTGGAGCCAAAATTTCAATTTTCAAACAAGTCAGAGAGTTACACGGGTAAGGCACACGGCCGTGTGTTCGGATACACGGGCGTGTGGGAATCCACATGGGTGTGGGAGAAGCGAACAACGTGGGACACGGTGGTGCGACACGGCCGTGTGACTCACACGGCCTGGACACACGCTCGTGTCCTCAGGCTGTGTGACGATTGGGCATTCAATTTTTGTAACAAACACGAGCTAAACTCGAGCAACACGGGCATGTGACACGGTCGTGTGGCCCAACACAGGCCTCACACGACTGTATCCCCTTTAAAACTCCTAACCCTAACTTTATTTTTGGCTTCTTCTTCTTTCTAACCCCCAAAGCCCCAACCTTAGCCACCGTCGCTCGCCCCCACAAATTGACTCCCCTCACCATCTAACCCTTTCTCTGACCCCAAACTTCACGTATTTCCTTCCCCTCCTTCTCCCATCCCCCGCGCGCGTCTCCCCCCTCACGACCCTCTTCCTCACACAAAGAAACTAGCCTGTCAAGACACCCGCGCCCCCACCTAGATCGATAATTTCCCCTCCCTCGCTCACCACCGTCGGCCCGAATTAGTCCCATCCGACCCCTTCCCACAACCTCACCCGCACACCTCATCTCCCATGACCGTTCCCTCCACCATAACAGTCGTTCTTGTATTTTCTTTATTTCTTATTATTTTATTTTATTTTATGAGATTAACTTTAACTCTGCTAATTCTTAGTAGTTTTAATATTAGTTCCGAATGGTTGGGATTTAGGATTGCACTATATTGGTTCTTGATTTTCATTCACCCACTATTTTATGCATGGGCTCTTTGATATTCGGGTGGAGCTAGTGTGTCATTCTTAATGTTAGTGTCTTTAGCACTTATTTGTTTTTATTGCATTGGTTTTTTATTTTTTATTATTGCTAATTAGTTTAATACACTGTTAGTTCGATTTATATTCTGTTAGTTTTTCCATGTTCAGCTATTAGTGTATATGGGACTAAATTATACAATTCCACCATTTTTATTTTCTCACACTAGAGTCCTTCAAAGTTACACTTTTGTCTTATTCACATGCCTCCTCCTAAGTTTCTCGATATTTTTTATTGGTGATATTTATTCCTGTTTTACTAATATTGAACTATTCTACTTTCAGGAATACCATGACAAACACGCGAGGCAAGAAAACTGCCATTCCCGTTTCAAAAAAGTGGAAGGGTCCTGGCGCAACCTCCTCGAATGCCTCAACCGAAGCTCGTCACCCTCTGCTTCAATTTTCGTCAGGCCCACAGGATGACTTGTTTCAGCTTTTACGCGTACGACCGCTAGGCGTGGTCTGTTGTATTATTGGGCTGCTTTGGAGCAGGTTCAACTTGCTCATCTTGTTAGATTCCACCTTGATACTGCCCCTTAGGATCGATTCTTTACAATTATCGAGCCCACCTATTCGGAGCTTACCTTGGAGTTTTACACTACTTTCCATCTACAGCATGTGATGAATACACATGACGAGGCTGGAACTATCATTTTTAAACTTGGTGGACTCATAAGGCAAATGAGTGTACCAGAGTTTGGAGCTGCGTTGGGCCCCTATACAGAGGAGTTCATAGCTTCCGAGAATTTTTTACAACTCCACCGTCACATACACTACTCACCCTTTTGCTGTTGAACTGACCTTACTGTGACTACTGTTCCCTATGATGCAAGTCGCTCAAAGGTGACTTCTCTTCCTCCAGCACTACGTTACATCCATGCTATCTTGGCTCATACCTTGACTGGGAGGAGAGAGAGCACCGACGTCATTAGCACCACCGATGCTTACTTCTTATGGAGCATGGCGACTGGTATGTATTTGACTTGGCATATTTTATCGTCCTCGTTTTTCGCCACCAGACAACCCACGATAAAGGGGCCCTATTTGCCTAGGCCCCTACGTGACTCGCCTCGCTTAACACTTCAGCCTCTTCGACACTCTAGAGATGTAATCGACACTCACACTAGTAGGCCAGATGTAGCCTCAAGGAATTTCCAGCATGATCCACATGAGGATGATAGAGCGACGCCGTGGATTCGACCCCCTAGTATAGACTCATTCAGTCTGATGACCAGGATGAGCCAGAGGACATTACTGATGATGTCCCTCCCCCTCACGAGGACCCACACCCACCACCACCACCGAGTCACCAACCTCCTGCTACCACTTTGACAGATATATCTGAGCGATTCACTCGCTTTGAGCAGCAGTGTTTTGAGCAGTTCGACAGTATTGATGCTACTCTTCGACAAATTTGTCACCACCTTCATATCTTTCCTTCGACACCGTCGCCCCTCGAGGCATCCGATAATGAGGACCTTTGAGTCCATTTATTTTATTATTATTTTTCTTTTTAATTTTAATTTTATTTTGTCTTTTATTTATTTTTGCAGAACTTATGTTTTATATTTTAGACTATATTTATCTTTATGGTTTTATCGAGTGATCCATTAATTCTCTTCCACAGTGGTGTTTATTTTCTTATTAGTAACTCAGAATCATACCTTTCATTCGGCTTTCTCTACAATTCTTATTTTTGCTCTTCCAAAGATTTTATCCAAAAATTCAGGGCAGTTTCGCTTCTCTCTTTTTTCTAATATTATGCTTCTATTGCTATTATCTATCTTTGTACATTGAGGACAATGTACATTTTAAGTGTGGGGAGGCTATTTATGTGATTATCAGAAAATCTCTTCATTTTTATCTTGTTCTCAAATAATTTTCTCATATTACTATTAGGATGAATTCTGATTGATTTATGATTTTTATTAATATGTTTTGAATTAAATCATCGGTAATTGTGCATTGATTGTTTAAACTTTAAGACATTAGAGAATCAAGCATGATAAGATGACTTTTGAGAAGTAAAATTGCTAGGTTGTTTCCCTGAATTGAGGTATTATCTTGAAGTTTTGAATTCACAGGATTGACATCAAATACCCATAATTTTCGTGAGATTTTGAGCCTTTTAAAGCATATATCTTTCTTGCTCACTTATTTTATTGGTTATGAATGTGTTAACATTGATTTGTTATTCTAGAACTTGCTTCGATTATGCATGTCAAGACTACACCTTAGATTTGGTATACTGAGATGATAAAGGCACTTAGGTTTGAACCTACTTACCCCATAAAAAGCCTACCCGCATAATTGACCCTTAGTGAACCCCTTTGAGCCCTAACCGTTGTTTCTTGATTTTTCCCTTAATGTTAACCCACAACTTAACCCTTTTTGATTCGTTAAGAATTTTTCCCTTTTTATTGACCCCCTTTTTATCGAGATTTGATTTGATTAATTACCTAACTATGTTCGTTCATTTCAGTTCCTGAATTATTTCTTATTATGTACTTTCTACTTGTTCTTAATCTTAAAAAAAAACCTGTATATTTATATTCATTCAGTTACATATTGTTCTAAAGAGCTTGGATAAGTTAAAGTTGTTTTATTGAGAAAAAACTCTCATCATTAGTTTCAGATGGTTCAAATTCTGGCATTTTTTTTGTAATTCAATAATTAGCTTTATTCATTCTAATTTTGGTAATTTATTAAATTAATCTCGATTCTAACCCTCTTTTTCAGCCTTTTTCCACATCTTTAACTCAAGCCCTATTACAACCTGATTAAAGACCTTTTGATTTGTGTATCATCTCATTTATAGTGGTGGAGATTTGATTTTTATGCAAGCCTATGGTAATAACTTTTCATGTTTGACTATTAAGTACTTAATTATTGAACCTTAAAAACTTTAAGTGATTTGAATGAATCATTAGTGAGGATGTCAACCTTGTCAATTTGGAATTAAAGGTGATTACTTAGATAAAGGGGATACCTATGATTTTATGATTGAAATGTTCAATTTGGATTGTTTGAAACTTTAATGTTCTTCTAGTTAAGCTCTTAACATATGATTACTTGTGAATTATTTCGAACATTATTGATGAGAATTATAAGTTGAGAAGAATTTATTTTAATTATGAGTTGAGGATTTTGCTTGAGGACAAGCAAATGCTTAAGTGTGGGGATATTTGATAAACCATAATATATACATATTTTTATCCTATGCTTGGCATATTTTTGGATGATTTATGATAAGATCTAGTGAACTTGATGCTCCTAATCCTTTAATTTCATGTTTTATACTCAGGAGAGCTTAGGATAGCAAAAAGAGCGAGAAACGGGCCAAAAACGAACAAATTGGGCCTAGTGTTTCACACGGCCTAGGCCACACCCGTGTGTGACACACAGGTAGACCACATGCCCGTGTGTCATGGCTGTGTCGACACTAAACCAAGTCAGAATTGCACACGGCCTGAGCACCTTCACACGGGCGTGGCACACAACCGTGTCCCTGTCGAGTCTAAGTCTAACTCTACTCGGAAAAGGCTAATTTTAGGCTATTTTGGGCATTCAAAAGTCTATTTAAAGACCCTAGAAGAGGATTAAAGGGACATGTAGAGTAGAAGGCAGAAAACACTCAAGGATAACCATCAGAATCAGCTCGGAAGTAGGATCTACTTCAAGACTGAAGATCTCCGTCCAATTTCCTAGAAGTTCTTTGGGTTTCTTTATGTTGTGTTGTTTTCCAATTTTTTGAGATGTTTTCCATTATTATGAACTAAACTCCCTAAATACCTAAGGGAGATAAAACCTAAGACGGATCTTATTACTATTTGAATTATATGATAAATACTTATTCTTATTCTTAATTGTGAGTTTAACCCTTATTTTAATATTTCAGGATATTAATTCAGGTTTTTGATGTGCTTATTCAGTGGAGGAAAAGTCTTTGTTTAAGAGTAGATCATTCATAATTAAGTGGAGTTGCATGCAATCCTAGAGATAGGACGACATAAATCTGCCGAATTAGAGTCAAATCTAATAAGGGAATCCATAAATCGAGTTAATGCGACAATATGGGTTTTAATTAGAAAGAGATTTCGAATAATCAACCTAGAGTCAGTTGTTTTTAGTATCAAGAGGGATATTAACATAAATCAGGATTTCTACGGATTAACTTAAGTGAATAAATCATCTAATTTAGAAAGTAATAAGTGAAGTCTAGGTGGACTCTTCCTTGGGTATTATCTTCTCTATCGATTTTCCAAAAGTATTTTCTGATTTTAATCTCTGTCGCAATCTTAGTTAATTAGATAATTAGTTTTAGTTTAAAAACATCCTTTAATACTTAGGCTAGATAATAAAAAGATAGTAATTACTAGTACTTTTAGTCCTCGTGGATACGATATTTCCGGTCTCACCATAACTATAATTACTAGTACTTTTAGTCCTCGTGGATACGATATTTTCGGTCTCACCATAACTATACTACTGTTCGATAGGTGTGCTTGTCTTAGTCGAATTTTTAGTTAGTTTCACGACCATCAATAGTTCGCAACAAATGCAGGACCTCAGTATATTCAACAAACAAATGATATAAAAAATCATTGTCACATCTCATACCAATCGCATATCACGCGTAAAATAACCTATTGGCATGCCAATCATACTCTATCCTACATTCATCGACTCAGGAGATATCAACAGTAACTAAAGTTTTATCAAATCCTTGTTTCAGTTCTCATTTACATGATATCAATACATTAATTAGAAATCAGTAGATAAGTCTCATTTAATATATATTTAAAACGTATTAGAATGAACCGAACGAACTTACTAGACTAAACTACAGCGGTGAAAAAGGTATTGGGATTATTCAGCAACTTCTTTATACCTCGATTTCCAACCTATTCCTGATCAAATTGAAGAACCAAAGCTTGACCAAAGCTTGCTCTCCCCTTAAAAATGGTGTTTCGACCTTTTAGTAGGAGAATCAAGAAGATGACATTTCAATTTGGCTTTTATTTTAATTATAATTTACTTATTTACAAAATTACCATTATAACCTTTTAATTATAACATATATAATTTCTAAAACATGTCCATAAATGCCTGTAATATAAGTATGTGGTATAATTACCATCTAAAAAAGGTTTAATTGCACAATTGGTCCTTTAATTGTTTCAAAGTTTGAACTTAACAAGCTTAACTTCAATTTAACCCTAAACTAATTATGACTTAATAAGCAAATAGCTCAAAAGATAGTGGAATAATCAAATCCACCCCCGCTTGGACTTTTTGACCATGGTCTAATCACCATTTTGGTCCTTTTAGTATTTTAAATCTATAGCAATTAACTTTTATATCTTTTACAATTTAATCATTTTACCTTAATTAAGCAATCAATCGTCAAAATTATTGGACCAAACTTCAATTCACATATAATACAACTCTTGTAAATATTTTATAAAATATTTACAACATTAATTTACTGAAACGAGGTCTCAATACCTCATTTTCAAAGACCACTTGACTTTTGAACTGAACCACTTATACTTATCTATTCGTTTAATTTTTAAAAATTATTAAACCAGCAATCAATATAATATTGTAATTGACTCATAAATATTAAATAACAATACGGACTTACTCATCGAATTTGTGGTCTCGAAACCACTATTTTCAATACCACTAAAAATGGGCTATTACATTTTTCGTTGATCTAATCGACATGTTTCGAACATCCAGAATCTACAGAAAAGTAGTAACATGAGTAAGTGTATAAAATACTTAGTAAACCCATACAATTTAGACTAGTAACTTAACTTATTCATTTAGTATATATACAATTCATTATTCAAAATAATTTCCCTATCATGGTATAACACAACAATGCCAAATAAGTGAGATTTTGATTTATGATCGTACTTAGGGGTGAGTATTCGATCGAGTCGAGTCAAATCGAGTCAAAAAATTTTGAGTTTGTCGAATTGATGAATCTTATTTTAGCAACCGAACTTAATTTGAATTTTTTTTAATCGAATCAAATTGAGTCAAAAAATTTCGAGTCAAGTCGAGTCGAGTTAATGAATCCTATTATTTATACTCAATGTTGCATTTACATGGACTGATTATTTAACTAATAGACGAAGTATAAGATTATTTAACTACATAAACAATATAATGATTTTGTCTTTTAACTTAATAGGTAAACATTTATCAAAACGTGTAGTTTTGCCTTTTAACTTAATGATTTTGACTTTTAACTTTTAAAAAAAGTAAACATTTATCAAAACAATGTCGTTTTGTGTAATTCATATTCGAGTTAAACCGAAAAACTTAATTTTTTATTCGAGTTGATCCGAATAACTTGATTAACTCAAATAACTCGAACTATTTAATTCAAAATTTGAATTTTTTATCGAATTTTTCGAATCGAATCGGATTTTTCTCACCCTAATCGTACTTATAATCTCAAATAACAATATATCAATTCCAAATAAATATACAACATAAATACATGTATTCTATGTTCATCTTTTGCCCACATTAATTTCACAAATTCACATTTCTCATCTTTTGTTTTATCTAATGAAACCTTGTAAAAGAACTCGATACACAAGTGCAAATAACACCTGATGCTCGTCCAAGCTAATTATATACATCAGTGTCAAGTTACCCGTCCGAGCTAAACCTTTAACGACACAGTAAATAGCCTGGTCAGGCTGTATATACATGTAAGGTTACTTGTCCGAGCTAAACCTATAAAACGACATCAGGTTACTCATCTGAGCTAAACCTGTGTCACATGTATCTTCAAATCCACAACAAATGCTGAAGCTCGGTATCATCAAAAATCAACCTGTAACCTCGTGTATGAAACTTTTACTAAGTTCATCTGAATTATCTCAACACTTCCATTCAATACGATTTCATTACCATTAAGTCAAATTCCAACTTGTATACTAATTCATAAACCATCCAAACTTTCAATAGAACATATATAAGTATTTAAACATAACTTGATAGCAACTTGAAATCATTTATATCGTATGAACTTACCTGTCGAAATTGTAACGGTTTGACTATCAGTGACTAGTCGATAATTTTTCCTTTTCCTTGTATGTCATTCAATTGTTGCGATTCTTGATTTAAAGTATAATTTGATTTTATTAATCAATCCAAACAACATAAAACAACATATAAGAATCATGTTACTCAATTTCATCTATACCAAAATTCCTCAATATTTACATTTATCACAATTTAATCCCTAAAACCAAAACTATTATAATTCTCACATTTGAGTTTTGATGTCAAAATCAATATCAATTTAGTCCTCCAAAAGTCCACTGCAACACATAAATTTCAAAATTTTTATACACATTTTGAACTTATTGCATTTTAGTCCCTAAGTACAAAAATAAAAACTTTTACGGTACAAACTAGTCCATTAACATAATTAAGCTTCAAAACTAACCAAATAACCACAAAAGCTTCAAGAAAACATCAATGAAAGCTTTAACAAAATTTAACAGTTTTTTAAAATAGTCATTGGGTTATCTAAATCAAGCTCCCGGGATTCTGAAAACATAAAAAATACAAGAAATGAACTAAAATTTGCTTACCAATCAAGGATCAAAAGTTTGAAGTCAAACCCTAGCTCCCCCTTTTGTGAGAAAAAGATGAAACAAAATAAAGGAAATGAAATGATTTCCTTTTGTTTCTTTATTTTATTAACTAATATACATATAAAATGTTTTAATTTCTTTTATTTAACATATTTTTATAATGTAATTATCATCAAAATCATCCAGTCACTTATAATTTGGTAAAATTTTAACTTTAAATCTTGGTTTTATACTAATTAACCATTTTAATCACTAACAATTAATAGTGATAGACTTTTGTGACTTTTACAATTCAATCATTTTTTCTTTAATTAACTAACTAAATGTCAAAACTACCAAACCAAATTTTAATATGACACTTACATAATTTTTTAAATATTAAATAAATAATATTTATGGACTTTTACATCGAAATTGTAATCTCGAAACCACTATTTCTTGCACCACTAAAAACAGGTTGTTACAACAAGGGTATTGGAGAAGAAAACACCTTATGAAGCTTGGTTTAAGATGAAGCCAACTTTGAAGAATTTGAAGGTGTTCGATTGTTTATGTTTCTATTGTTCGATCTTGTGCCCTACATATAGTATATTCGTTTGTATACTTATAATTTTTCGAACAAATTTATTGATAAAATTATTCATGGATTACATTAATATTCTTTATATAATTGATTGCCTGCCACTAGCATGCGTGCACCGGGGCTGAGAAAAAATCAATATATGTGTGATGTATTGCAAGTGTGACAGGTCATTTGTAATATTTGTAATGTTTCAATTGAACACCCAAGTATTTCAAGGATCGAACCTAAGAGAGTTCCGAGATTAAGTGATTCCTATACAATTAGCATGCAATTGAGGAAGCCAACTAACTACTTATTAAGTTTTATATTACGACAAATCATGGTCAAGGTTGATTATGCTAATTAATTACCTAAAACGAACTAGGACTAAATTGTAAAACAACCAAAATTATGAAATTAACAAATCAATAACAGAAAGTAGTTTTTTGACTTCCATATTCTTAATTAACCTTCGAATTAGGGATCTAAATCACTTGCACTTCTAAATTGGCTTAATTTTACTTCTCGGTCTCAATTTTACCAAGTTAGAAAAATTAATTTGGTTTATCTCTCGACCTCACCAAACTAATTTGAGACTATCAAATCGGTGCTCAATGAGATCTCCTCTCGGTCTCACTTAGCTAAATTTTCCCTTAGGGGCATCAATCCTAAGCTTTGTAGTCTATTCGATTTAATCTAGATTTTATGATTTAATCATTGAACCAAAAATTAACTAAACAACATTTTCATCAACCAACCACCTAGGGTTTAGCTACTTATATTCTTTTCTAAACAGGTAAACATCCAACATTTGAGTAAAGTATGCATGAAAGTAAAGTCAAGGAAAAGTTAAGAAGAAAAACTTAAGCTTTCTTACAACAGCTTGAAGAAAACAACAATGGCAACAATAGTAGCAAGTAAAAACACAAAAGATAATATTTTTATAAGGAACAATAAAACAAGGTTGATTTATATTAAAACTAACGATTAAAGTGAAAATACAGAGAATATTTAAGGTACTAAATAACAATTAGCACTATGCTGTGGTAAACTTGACTAACTAACTAACTACTTAACTAAAAATCAAAAAAGTTGAAGCTTAAACCCTACAAAGATGAAAAAAGTAACTAAAACCTAAGTTAAAAAGATTATAAAAGTTGAAAATTGTTAAAAGTGTCTATTTCTCTCAACCAAAAGGTGGTTTTTCATCTGATTGCAACCTAGCACACTATTTATATATGGTATGCATATTACTTAACTAATATTTTACCTATTATAACTCAACAAGCATCCATCATTTACCCCATTACCGAAACACATGATCAAGCACCATAACATATATACCTTGAGATAACATATATATATATATATCAAAACAATACATCATGTGCCTAAATATTTATATATACAAGTGTTGAATCATCAATCAAGTATATTCATTACCTAAATTCAATATTTAGCTGAATACATTTAACATCTAAGTTAAACCATTCCTATCAAATACAAGTCATAACTGAATCATTTTAACCAAGGTAACATAACAGGCATAATTTATACTTATGTACATATCATGGCCGATTCAATCAAACCACATCCAAAATCACCAATCATTTTCAAAACATATAACACATATAAACTTGACTAAAGTTTCACATATTATCATAGCATGTTAGCCATTTTCGCATTACTTAATATATACACAACTTTAAACTTAACCAAATATAACCTAGCTTATACATGCCATAATATCAAATTTAAACTTATAATGTACCAAAAATAATCGATAGTGTGATAGACTTTGCTAACGATCCCCGAGCTCGTATCTAGACTCCAAAATCTATAAAACAAAGGCAAACATGAACACATACAGTAAGCTACTATAGCTTAGTAAGTCATAGGCAAATAAATAATTCAATGTTGATATCAACTCAACTTAACCAAACTAATTTATGCTATCATAATCACATTTATTTTCAAGATCAAGATTTCATATATATAACATATACTTCCATATACAAATTTTACATTGGCCGAATATACATAAACTCATGTACATATATTCATGAATCATTTCATAAATATTCACATTATATAATCAAAAGGCCGAATAAACTTTCCATATACACATACATTTTTCATTTATATCATACATGATTTGAAACACATATCAAGTAACTTACTTACCTTATTTCAAATAGGTAATAAGCTATCACGTACCTGATCTCTTTAGCTTGTTTTACACATTCAATCACAACTATCATTGCCCGTTGAACCATTTAGAATTGAATAGGATACTCGGATAATCACATATATCGTACAATGCCAACGTCCCAGACGTAGTCTTACATGCTATCTCATATCGATGCCACTATCCCAGACAGGGTCTTACATGAATCAAATACGATGCTGATGTCCCAAACATGGTCTTACATGTAACCACATATATCGATGCCAACGTCCCAAACTTGGTCTTACACAAGAACACATATCGAAAATCCTATGTCATGACATATGTATCCTAGCTATTCCTAAGGTTCGTACGGGGCTTTTGGATGTCGTAACTTGGTTGAAACGAACTTATACACATTGCACTCATGTATATAACCATTCGGCCATTATATATATACTTAAAAAATTTAATTCAGCATTTTAATTTCACATATATTCAAAATTAACAGCATTTATTTGCTTATAAACTTACTTCGGTCAATGATAATTGGAACGGGACTGCTAGTCGACAATTTTGGTTTTCCCCCAATCTAAATCCGATTTCTTTAGTTCATGATCTAAACATATACAAATTAAAATCATTCAAACATTTGGTTTTTCCACCCCTTTTTGGCGTCGTTTTCTTTTTTGAGTTCATTCTATTTTTTTTTATTTTTGCAATATCGAGGGTACTCACGTGGATTTGGTAAGTTCCAGTAAGAGTAGTAAGTGTAGATATTTTGTTTTTGAGATATTGATTGATAAGTTTGTTTTGTTATGGAAGGTTAAGGATTGGAGTTATTTCAATCGGTATTGAAGTGGGATAGAAACGCTGTTCACGATCAAAGGTGAGGTTTTCGATAGATTGGGAGTCTCGGCTGTATTACTGAAATTGGGGCCTCATTTGTCGATTTTAAGTACTGGAGTGCTCCCGTGTGATTAGGCATAAAAAATGATACAGGTGTGTACCCAAAAACACAGAAAATAAGAAATGGTAAAAGTCAAAAAAACTAATCTGTCGATGCCACACGGGCGTGTGGACCCACACGGCCAGGCCACATGGGTATGTGAGCCCATTTTTCTAAAATGATCTGTAAGGTTGCACGGGTCACCCAAGTCGACTGTGGACCTATCGTAGGGTCGGTAAGCGCTACTTAGACCCCTCATTGAGTATTCTGACTGTCTAATTTCTGTATCGAGCATAAACTGAGATATCTGAACTGAATGTATGATCTGATAAATTGCATATTAGCATGTCATTTTTGTATGTTGCATTGCATCGGGGTTGGGATGATGTTATTAGAAGGAAGTATTCTGAAATGCTCTTAAGCCTGATATCAGCTGCAATTATCTAATTATGTGCCACATTTTAGTACAACATGGTGTGTAGGGATGGGTAGGTCGATTTTATCTCCCACATGGTGTGTAGGGTTGGACGGGGATGGTGTGTAGAGGCTGGTGGGTAGGACTCTGATATTCTATCTGCATATTGTATTTGACATGGGCAAGGCCCTAAGTTGTATCTAATTCTGTATCTGTTGGGCTAAGGCCCTAACTTATCCTGTAAAGGGCTTCAACCCTTAACTGTTTATTATGCCACCTAAAGTGTATTTTGTATGTGTGATTTCTATGGGGATTACCCACTGAGTTTGCGAAAACTCACCCTTTTCTATTTAATCTATGTAGGTAATCCTCAGACTTGACGGATTGGTGCAGCGGAGGGCTCAGCGGTGACTACCACTACCAAATTTCTTATTTACGATTTTTGCGGTTACATCGCTCATATTTTGTTGGTATTTTATGTATGATGGACTTTGAAACTGTTTAGGTTTTAATTTGGGATTTTTAACTATTGATTATGGATTTATAAACCGCAGCGTAACAAAGTACCGTTTTCCTAAAATAAACTAAGATTTTTCGTAAATAGTAATGGTTTTGAAAATTATTGGGTTTCAAAAGCTTTCACGTAAAAGAAATGTCTTAAGATAAATCAATTAGTCCATATTTTCCCAAACTAAGTAATAGATAATAACTGAAATGGTGTTAAGGTCAATGTATTTTCAAAAAGACACTCTCATGTGGTATCGCCAAATTTAGCCATAATGTCCAGGCCGAGTTTTGGGTGTTACAAGAACTACCCCTTCAATAACCTTTTGTCTCCGCTTGATAGGGTTATCACGATACCCAAGCTCTAGTATCGTGATATCCACGATAGTATTGAAATAGGGGGTCATTGGGTGTCTCGGTATCATAATACCTATGGTTGGCATCGTGATACCACTAAAGATGGCCTCAATTCTCTTCGTTTCAATATTGTTAGGGGTATCATGACTTCCATACTTTGATGTTGCGATACCTCATTCTAGGTGATTTTTTTTCATGTTCGAGCCATCATCGACTCTCTACAACACTTAATCAACTCGTTAGGTTCCCTATGGTACATTTGGCCAACTCAATTCTCAAAAATAACATAAATCACACAAAATCACTTATTCAAGTGAAAAGCTAAAACGAAATAAAAACACAAAAAAGACATCCAAATTACTCGAGAATAAGCTCTTCAAGTGTAATGGGTAGCCTAATTTGATGTATTAAATTACGATAGATCAATAATGTCCTCATGTGGTTTTTGCATACAAAATAAAAAAGAAGCAAATATTAGCTCATTGGTTGTCTAATGTTTAAACTAATACCAAGTGGTATTATGAGGTCAGATCGTATTACAAAAAGACAACTTATATTAGTAGACGAACCTAAACATGTTCTTAGTCAAATCGGAAATGAGCAAACAGATTGAAAGACTAATATGTCGTTTATCAAGTCCAATTTGGGAGATGTTTTATCTTGGGCATTGAAGCAAATGGCTCCCGAAAGGTAGAGATATAAATGTAACTAACTGGACTGACAGTACATTAGACAAGACCTAAATAGAATAGCTCTTGAATTCATTTATAGATTTATTCACTTGTGATGTTCATAGAATAACATACCTTACTCCTGACTAGATGATGAACTATGTATGTGTGACTTGTATACTTTGATATAAGTGAAAGCTTGAGTTTGAATAGATAAAGAACCAAAAGCTAATGCGTTGGGTATACAAATTCTGCAAAATGTAGCATCATTCACAACAGTGGAATTCATAGCTCGAGACATGGGTAAATGATATCCTCTCATTGGCATTACATGATAGATGAAAAGTAAATGTGGCCACAGGTCATTCGTCTTTGTGATGAATGACTTAACTACTATTTGATATTAATCGATTTGGTTATTTTCAATTAGACTAAGGACATGTTTAGGTTTGTCTATTAATACAATTTTTCTTTTCGTACTATGATCCGACCATGTAATACCGCTTAGTATTAATCAAATATTTAGACAATCAATGAGCAACATTTGCTTCCATTTTGCTTTGCAAGTAAAAATCATGTGAGGACAATTATACAAAGTATATTAATGTAATCAATGAATTTGTTTTATTAACCAATTGTTCAAAAAAATATATAAATTTACAAAAGAATATACTACACTTAGGGTACCAAATTCAACATGATCTTGGTGAGGTGAATTACTTTCTAGGAATGTAGATCAAGCAATGTCAGAATGAGGTGTTTCTCTGCCAGAAGAAGTATATGAAAGAGATTCTAAAGAGGTTCAATATGGAGGAGTGCAAGAGTGTGAACACTCAAACGAATTAGAAAAAAAATTTTAGAAGATGGATGGAGCAAATCCTATAGATGATAAGGTGTAAAGGAGTGTTGTTGGGTGTCGCATGTACCTCACATCTACTAGGCTAGACATGATGTACACTACAAGTGTGTAACATCTCAAAAATTAGGTTTGATAAAATTGGGTTAGTGAAACTAATAGTGGTTGCGTCTTGAGTTTGAGTTGAGATTTTGAATATATGATAGGTGATTTGTTTTGGTTTAGTGCCTAAATGTTGTGTTTGTATATGTGAGGTTTTGGGTTCGAACCCTCTCTTTGAATTTTTACTATTTTTGTTTAAACCCCTATTCTTGAGCGTCTGGCATGAATATTATTTTCGCTCAGTTGTTGTTAATAATGAGCCTACTGGTTCCATGGTTAAGCTTCTGTATACCCTTTGGTCTCATGTTCAAGTTCTTGTGAAAGCAATAAGAAAATGTTTTTATTTTGTTTCCTTGTGAAATAGTTTTTGTTTTTAAAATTAATTAACTTCCTTTTATTTTCCTTTTACGATTACTCTATTCCTTATGACTACTGTTTCTTCTTCATTTTTATTTGTTATCTTCTTCCTTCATCGATTTTCTTATTGAATCTTTGTGGCATCTGTTACTCTAACTTCTTTGCGTCATTAGTCTGTCAAACAATCGTGTGAGTATTTTCTGTCAAGTTCATGCATGTGTTTATGTTGGACAAAATTGTATTGTGTTTTATGTAACGTAAAATTTAACTTGCATAAATCTTTGTTAGGCAAAAGTCTTGAGTTTAACATTCCTCGACGGCTTAAGGTCTGCGTAATTACAGTTCAGTTATCGATAAGTGTGTGGTCTAATTTTGGGTTTTGTGTCATATTTCTCTAACGTAGTTTCAGGTTTTGCATACTAGTTAGGGATTTGGTTCGATTAATTCGTCTGAATAATCAATTGAATGTCATTTTTTAGATATCGGGATCATCTCTGTTGCTTCTACGTTAAAATCGTATCAAGTGTGTAACAAAAACCAGAAATCTTGCGAATGACAGAGGCCGAGACACACAGGCCGGAGACATAAGCATGTGTCCAGGCCATGTAAGGTATGTTTTGGGTATTAAGTCACACAGGTGTGTGCTCGGTTGTGTACCAGACCATGTAATTCTTTGACTTGGGTCACACGATCGTGTTTCAAGCCGTGTGATAGACCATGTGAAGTATTGAAATGAGCTACACGGGCCAGCTTTGTAAGCCGTGTGAATTCACACGAGCGTGTAGGCTTAAAATTAAAATTTTTCCTAGGGCTGTAAACATTGTTCCAGTGGAATGTAGGTCTTCTAAGGGGCCTGTATGGTCTGAATTATGCTATAAAGTTTGATATATGGTGATTTTTTAGTGTATAATTCGTTATTTGTATGTATGTCTGATATGATATAAGTTAAGTAAGTATAATCTGTTAGTATATGATGTTCTTTTATTCGGGATGTGGATAAGGTATGTGATTTATCCAGGTATGTGATTTATCCAGGTATGATCTGTGTCCTGTTAATTTTGATAGTACATCTCTGTGTACTTTGTTGATTGAGAACATGTGACGTTTAAATATGTTGATTGGTTTTATACTAATTCAAGTATAAATAACCATGAGTGTGATTTCATGGCAAATCTAATATGATTCATTGAGATCTGAAAATCTATCCTGCATAGCGTAAATTACCATGCATGTTGTTCTGTTATTGTATGATAGCATGTCCTACATGTTTAGCACTCTGATTCTAAATATGCATGCCATAATACATTGCATGGGGTTTGGGATGATGTGAAAAGAGGAAGTTTTTGGTAGTATTATGATCTACATTATTTGGTGGTTTATTCACAATTATGTCTGGTATCTTGTCTACAATTATGGTGGCTTGACCACATATATCTGATTTAGTACTTTTAACTGCAAATCTGGTGGCAATGTCCACAATTATCTGTTAGCGTAATTTGGTTGGAAGAGTTCTGGGGAACTCTATTTTGGTGTGTAGCGAAGGTGGGTACGATATTATTGAAAAATTTGTATTCTGATTTTCTAAAAATACAACATTGACATAATCAAACATTCTCCATCTAGTTATACTATTGTTATGAAAACCTTTGCGATACTCTGATTTGTTCCGCTCCAGTTATATGATCGTTATGAAATTCTCTGCGTTACACTGATTTGTATATTGTGTTCTGTTGATCTTTGTTTGAGCTTAGTTATACATTGAGCTTCATAGCTCACCTCCTTGTTTTATCTTTATCTGTTCAGGTAAATCTCTGACATATGACCGGACAACATGTGGGAGCTCAGATTGTTTTGCACTTAATGTAAGTATGGTGTATTTCATAATTATTAGTTTTGATCTTTTGAGTTTGTAATATGTTCTAAACTAGTTTTGGGTTTTCTCTTAACTCGTCAATAATTGACATTTCAAATGTGAGACTCCAAAATCACTTAAGTCGACAAAACGTATTTCAGTTTTCAAAACTCAAACTCCAAAAAAGGTTTTATGTTGCAAGTTAAGTAAATCTTCAAGCATTTTCTGAAAGCGGATAAATAGATTTCTAATTACTGTTTGCGAAAGTCGTATTTGCTAAACACTTACTGAAATCAATTTTCCAAACGAGTCGAGGTAATTTCTCCAAATTCAATCATAACTTCTAGGCCAGGTTTGGGGTGTTACATTTAGTTCAAAGTATTTTGTCCAGATTTCTCCACTGTGCAAGTGAAATTCATATGATTGCTTCAAAGAGGGTATTGATATTTGAATGAGACACTTGCATATGGAATCAATTTTAGCAAAGTTGAAAAGTTAAAGTTGTAGGGCTATTTTAATAGTTATTGGGCTAGATTGCAAGATGATATGAGAAACACCTGAGACTATTGCTTCACATTTGGGTCAGGTTACTTCTCTTATTGTTCAAGAAAGCAAGAGATAGTGGCTTAATCAACTGCAGAAGCTAAATTTATTGCCTCTACAACTACTATGAATCAAGCCTTATGGCTAAAAAAGCTAATGGATAATCTACATTTGAAGCAAGATGAAAGTATAGAGGTGTTTGCGGATAATCAAGCTACTCTAGCTATTTCACTTAATCTTGTATTTCATGGAATAGCAAAGCATTTTAAATTTGAATATTATGTGTTGAGGGAAGTGCAGCAGACAGGTGAAGTGAAGTTGGTTAATTACAGATCAAAGGACTAGATGATAGACATTTTTAATAAGTCTTTCCAATTTAGTCAATTTGAGTTTCTTAGTGACCGTCGCTAGACATGTGAGTGTCTAAACTGAAAATACTGCAGGAAAAAGAAAATTAATTAAGCAGTGGTGTCCGCAAGTATACGGGTCAGACTATAATATAGTTTATTTGCAACGAAACATTTAGAAAGTATACTGAGGATCATACCCAAGGGATTGCAAATTGGAGAATTTTATTATTAAATTAATTACCGAAAATAATTATTAACCTATTGAGTCATGAATTAGTAGTGTTGATGTAGAACTAAAATATTAATTAAACTAATTAAATTAATTAACCTAAAATAACTTAGTAGAATTTAATTAATCTAAGAGATCCTAAGGATTTCCTATTCTTAGTGTCAACGATGCGAGTTCCCAACCTATGATCGATTAAATTCCTAATTATCAATTAAGTTGCTAATTACCCTCGATAGAGTTATTTACCACATTCACTTAGGAATACCTTCTTAATCTCATCTTCACTAAGGATTACCACATACGTCACCCTTTCGGTTTCTTTCTGGGCATAAGAATACCCTTTCGGTCTCACCATTTGGCACAAGCTATACTCGATAGGATACCCTCTTAGTCTCACCTGTCTAGATATTCTACTAGGGTTGTCACTCCTTAATATACTAAGTACTCTTGAACAAACACCCAGTTTTAGATAAATAATAACATAATCAATAAATCAGTTCCATAACCAAATCATGCAAGATATAAAATATGCACAAGAATTTATCTCGATATTCATATAAAATTTAGTTGATTAAGTTAACAAAAGATAAACAATGAAATAGAAGAATAAAGGAAAAGAGAATGCTCATTGATAAATAATTGAAGCGTAGTTTCGGAACAATCTCTGCTCGTAATCTTCTTCACATCGAAATAGAAAGATTCCTACTAAGCGACAATAAGAAAAGCTAAAATAAAAACTAAAGAATAATGAAAGAAAACCAAAAATAAACATATGAAATATTGTTTCGACGGCTCCCTAGGGCGAATCCCTAGGTCGATTCCCCTCTAATGTGATTATAATGGGGTTTATATAGGCTTCAATTGAGGGTTTAAAGTGCCTAAAATATCCTTAAATTAATTAGGATTTTAATGGGACAAATATGTCCCTGGCGGTTGCCAAAACGCAGTTGAACATATCCAGATTTTCATTGTGATGTCAAGGAACCCCATGTCACAACGTCGGTCTTATTTTAGCCCTGGATGCTTCGATGTTTGATGTCGTGACATTGGCGTCATCCTTTGTGTTCTTTGACTTGAATTGACAACATACACACTCAAATAACCTATTAGTTGTTCTCGAGGCTTGAGTTGACCTAAGGGATCGTCAAAATACTAAAAAGTACATAAATACGCTTATTTTCCAACAAAATGAATCTAAGGGTTCCCTAAATATTAATTATGATATACAAAAATTTTAAATTTCAAACATGTAGTAAATTTAAAATTTGCTACCGGCATCTGCCCCTTAATAAGTCTATAGAAAGTAAAAGATTACTCACTGATTTCGTTCGAATGGGTATCACTAAATTCGTTGGAGTGAATACAATGAGAGAAAAGATAAAAAAAAAAAAAAACTTGTAAATCGTTAACAACATCAAATTTAGAGAGCTTTTGCCTTTGGATGTTGCGGAAAAGTTGTCCATGTAAATTGGAATTTATATCCACAAAAAAAAAGTAAATTAATTATATTTTCTTTTCCGAGAAACCCTGAAATTAGAAATGGACAATCCTGCGAGATTTCAGGTTGCTAGCCTCATGCTGCCCTTTTTACTTACGCAGGACATGATGTAATGTTAATTGTATAATATATTATAATATATCAAAAAAAACATGAACCGACATGCAAACTCTTCACTCAGAGGAGATCCGGTTTTCTGGGTCCACTATATCCACACAAAAAAAACTAAAACAATCATCTGTGTATTATGTAATGTGTAGGTTGTCCTGCTTGCATGTATATAATTAATACAAGCAGCAATGCATGGATGGCAATGACTTGGTTATTAATACTTGTAGCATAAGTTCTGTATCGACTATGAAACACTTGTATCGTTTTCCTCAATTTCCTCTCATCTCCTACAATTTATTATGTACTATTTTTACACCGCCATTGATAATATATATAAGTGTAATTTTGCTTTTGATCACTGATTCACGAGTAGAGTATTGACTGATAGTGTTTGCTTAGAGAGAAAAAAAAAAGGAAAAGGAGAAAAAGCTGTGCTTTGATTTTTTATTTGGAGGAATTTGATTAGATATGGTTGAGATTCTTGGTGAGATTGAGCCTCCTAGCCCTGTTTATGAGGCGGAGCTACCGGAGGAGGATGAAGAACAAGAGGAGGAGATCAGCTACGAAGAGCTGAAGAAGCGGATGTGGAAGGATCGGTTGCGGATGCAGAGGTTGAAGGAGACACGAGAGAGTTCAAGGTCCGATCATCAGTCGGGGGTGAGGCAAGAAGCGTCTCGCCGCAAGAAGATGTCTCGTGCTCAAGATTCCATCCTCAAGTACATGGTGAAAATCATGGAAGTCTGCAAAGCGCAAGGGTTCGTCTACGGGATAGTTCCGGAGAAAGGCAAGCCTGTTACCGGCTCATCAGATAGCTTACGCAAGTGGTGGAAGGAGAAGGTTCAGTTCGACAAGAGTGCTCCGCTTGCAGTCGATGAATTCCTGCCGATAATCACAGAACAAGGCGAATTGGACCCTGTTTCTTGTATGCATCTCCTTCATGACTTGCAGGATACTACTTTGGGATCACTTCTTTCTGCTTTGATGCAACACTGCGCGCCTCCTCAACGTAGGTTTCCGTTGGAAAGAGGTTTAGCCCCACCTTGGTGGCCAACCGGAAACGAGCTTTGGTGGGGCGAACAAGGGATGTCTCAAGAACAAGGCCCTCCTCCTTATAGGAAGCCTCATGATCTTAAAAAGGCTTGGAAAGTTAGTGTATTGGCTGCTGTGATCAAGCACATGTCCCCAAATTTAGATAGGATAAGAAGGCTGGTGACTCAATCTAAATGTTTGCAAGACAAGATGACAGCCAAAGACACCGTCACTTGGTCTAAAGTGGTTAACCAAGAAGAAGCTTTTTTAAAGCTTACTGAGAAATGTCTCAAAATCTCACCTACAAAAGATGATGAGGAAGAACAGGATTCTGAGTATAGCCTTGCATCTGACGAAGGCAAGCATGGTGAGAAGATTGCCATATCTGGAGATAAAAGGAAGTGTCTTTTCAAGCGAAAGGTTACCCCGAATATGATATATGCTTGCCAGAATTCCATGTGCCCGCGTAGTGCACTGGAACTAGGTTTTACAGGCAAGAACACGAGGAGTGACCATGAATCCAGTTGTTCCTATCGTTCTAAAGAAAGCGATGTTAGCCAAGAAAGCAGTGAGGAATCGGTATTTTCCAGTAGAAATCTTGTTCCATATGATCATCACTCTTTTGATCCTCAGGCCAAATTGAACACAGATAGCTTGGGCGATGCCCAGAAAGTACTTGCTGTCACGGATTGGCTCGATATGGAGCTAGCAAAGGCTAATGACCAACAGAGAAATATGCAATCAGATGAAGTAGGGGATATATCTGGCACGGTTTCGCAAGATTATATAAACTATTTGGGTGGTGCAATTGAAGATCTACCAGTGCCGGCAGAATTTCTACTTCAGGTAGGAGATATGGACTTAGACCCATCTCTTACGTTATTGCTAGAGAACATCCAAGATCAAGGATTAACTTCAATTTGGGATATGGGATTTGATGGAATATCGGAATCATAAGTCGAGCAAAGACTGAAAGATTGAGTAAGCTGGACAACTACAAGCTCAAGTTTGTTCCACACTTTGAAAATTTAAATGCTGCAGGGGATTCACTTCCAACAGCAAATATGCTCAATGAAGTCTTTTTATTTACTAGAAACAGTCTCTTTATGTAAAAAAGCTTTTCAGGTTTTATTCATAATCATGTTTTTTTCCCCAATATTACTTCTCCCCTGTGTTGTATTAGGAAGCTACTATACATCAATAGATATATATGTATAATGTATGTATTTTAGAGGAAAACAAATACAAGTGAAGAACTAAATGATCTAAATCAAAATAAGCAAATTAAACATTTCAGTTGGTAATCATAGAAACTATGCCTTCGAGATATGCATTTGTCGTACTCGAATCTTCTTACATCGCAGGAATAACCTTTCCTGAATTAGCTATCGTATTTCTTTTTTACTCCTACCTCAAACAGAAAAGAGAGCAGAAACAAGTCTGTGATCAAAAAATCTTTATTCTCCACGATTATAGGATAATTGCTCAATACCGGAACCGCGCCATAGTATCTGTTTCTCTTTGAAACGGTTGAATACTCTTCCGGCTTCTCTCTCCATAACTAACTGCATTCAATGGAAAAGAACATGTCAGTCAAGTTAAAACATAAAAGGAACTTTTAACAGTACACTGATATAATCTAGACATCATTTTCATGTGAGCTGTGATTAACTTAGCGGGATTTTTAGGGAAGCTAACATTTTGTAAATGACTGGCCGACTTTTTGTAGTTTTCTTAAAGCAAAAGCAACTTAATGGTATTGCTCTCTACTGTATGCATTATTACTTTATCCAGCAAGTTTGCATGTCATCTAGATCCATAAGTACAATTTGATCCAAGTCAATCAAAGAAGAGAACTTTGAAAAGGAATTAGCTGCATAGGGAAAAGATTTGAGAGAAAAGGATATATTTATCTATTTATCCCATAACAGAGGAGGCAAAAGAAAACAACATATTGATCATCGTGTAAAACACAACTCATGCCATGAAGCTGCATTTTCATAATTAAATGTAGGTAGTGTAACATAACTAGTTATACATATAGCAACAAATATCAGTCATTTAGGTTTTAATGACATGCTTCTCTATGCATGTGTCTGTTGCATCAAATATCACTCCTTTTGGTTTGATTAAATGTTTCATGTTACTGCTGAGAATGAAAATGCATTTCAAGAACATATTGCCTTAGAATCCAGTTGTATTCTAAATTGAAGAATAAAACTGCAATTTAGCTCAAATGAAGGTGAAAGGTAAAATCATATAATGTAATACCTGCTCCGCCCGCCTATATGTCTAACATGATCCAATCCTAGATGATGCAGAATCTGCAAACAGTGCTAATTAAATTGTGCTACGATGGGGGTAAAGTATACCACCATGGAAACCATAATTCGACAATTAAATGTTCAACTTAGCTTTCAGAATAACTAAATATAATCAATAATGCAACTCGAGAAACTTTTGCATAACAAATAGAAACTTCTAATTCTCAGAATACAAAGAGTTTAACAGGAGCATTAATCTTTAGCAGAAGAAACAGAAAAGGTTGAAAACAAAGGCACAATCAAGCTGATGCTTAACATCATAATAACATGATAGATCTGCATCAAAGTGAGCAGTACGGAAGTAAAAATAATGAAGGGAATGCAACAATAAGCGGTCCCAACCTAACATAATTGTGAAACAATAAAATAGAATAAAATAAATAAAATAAAGAACACACAAATTTTACGTAGAAACCCTATCGAAAAAAAACCACGGGCAGAGGAGAAGAAAATGCACTATGTCGAAAATTTGAATCAATACAAGAGGAATAGACTATGTCTATTTATAGGCTTGTAAAGCCATATTCTAGTAGGATTGAAACACCCTATTCTAATCAATATAAAATAGATGAAGTTTAATAAGGTTTAAAAAACCTTATTCTAAAATAAAATAAAAGAAGTCTAGTTCTATATGGATTTTACTTTTATTTTATTTTCCATCGTATTTTATTTAAATAAGAATTTGGGTCACTTAATTCTAACAATCTCCACCTTGACACAAATTCTCAATGAACAAGTTCTTCATCGCGAACTTTCAATAAACAAGTTCTCCACCTCTTCCATAAAACCCCTTAAGGGTTTAACTTCAACAATGAACACCAACCAAGTCTAAGCAATGCTCAAACTTGGTTATAGGAAGTGACTTAGTCATCATATCTGCAGGATTTTTATGAGTACTAATTTTGCTCACAACAATATCACCACGAGCAATAATATCACGAACAAAATGATACCGAACATCAATGTGTTTTGTTCTCTCATGAAACATTTGATCTTTTGTAAGAAATATAGCACTCATCATCACAAAATATCGTGGCTTGATTTGAAGGTCTTCATTGAGTTCACTAAATAGTCCCTTCAACCAAATAGCTTCTTTACAAGCCTCGATGTCGCCATGTACTCACTTTCTGGTAGACAAAGCGATCGTAGTTTGCAAAGTGGCTTTCCAACTAATTGCACAACCTCCGATTGTAAAGACGTAACTCGTGAGAGATCTTCTTCTATCAAGGTCTCCAAAAAAAATCAGCATCAACATACCCTATTACTTCATCTTTAGTTCTTCCAAACTGTAAGTAAACATCGGTGAGTGCCTCATAAGTATCTTAAAATCCATCGAATCTGTTTTCCAATGTTCTTTACCGGATTTGCCATGTATCTCGCTAATCTGCAGTGGATCGCATATGATAAATCTGACGTGAACAAACGATAGCATACATGAGAGATCCCACTCGCACTAGAGTATGGAACATGTGACATGTACTCAATCTCATCATCCGATTGTGGAGACAAAACCGATGAAAGTCTGAAATGGTCACTAAAGGAGTACTAACAGAGCTTAGCACTCTGCATATTGAACTCAAAAGAACTTTCTCAATGTACCCTTCCGACTTAGGTACAATTTACTTGATTTTCTATCTCTGAGAATCTCCATACCAAGTATCTTCTTTGCTGGTCCTAAATCTTTCATCTCAAATTCTTTACTTAGTTGGGCTTTGACCTTTTTATCTCTTTTTTATCTTTTGTCGCTATCAACATGTCATCAACATAAAGAAGTAGATACACAAAAGAACCATCACTGCTTTTTCTTAAAGTAAACACAATCACAAAACTACTTCTTTTGAAATCATGAGAAGTCATAAAGGAATCAAACCTCTTGTACCATCGTCTTGGTGATCAAGTTTCAAACCGTAAAGGGACTTTTTCAACAAGCAAACATAGTCCTCTTTTTCTCAAATCAGAAACCTTCTCGTTGTTGCATGTAAATATCCTCATCAAGTTCTCCATGCAAAAATGTAGTTTTTACATCTAACCGCTCAAGCTCCAAATCATGCATGGCCACAATACCAAGCAAAGCTCGAATCGAACTATGCTTAACAACTAGGAGAACACATCTCATGAAGTCCACTCCTGAATTTGATCAGTAACCCTTTGCAACAAGTCTTGCTTTATATCCGGGTTCTTCAACTCCTGAGTCCCTTCTTTCTTTTTAAACACCCATTTACAACGAATGTGCCTTTTTACCTTTAGGAAGTTTCACAAGGTCCCATGTTCTGCTTTTTGTGGAGTGATTCCATCTCTTCTTGCATAGCAAACATCCACTTTTCTCGAGCCTTCATTAATTAACCGCTCTGAATAATTAGATGGCTCTTGATTCGCATCTATATCTTCACCACATTCAAAGCATAAGCAACTAGATCAGCCTCAGCATACTTCTTTGGAGGTTTAATTTCTCTTCTAGTTCTGTTTTTGGTGATAGAGTATTGTGGTGAAGAAGTAACTCTATTATCAATTTTTGTACTAGCTTGAGGAGTTGATTCTGTATTAATCTGATGCTCTACCTGTTTTTGATTTTCTTTATTGGAAGAGTCTTTAAGAGATAAGTTAGGTAGTATAGCAGTTTCATCAAAAACAACATCTCTACTAATCACAACTTTTCTATTTTCAGGACACCATAACTTATACCCTTTTACACCAGCTTTATAACCAAGAAAAACACATTTAATGGATCTCGGTTCTAATTTTCCATTATCAACATGAGCATATGTAGGACACCCAAAGATCTTTAAATCAAAATAATTAGCAGGATTACCAGACCATACCTCTTGTGGAGTCTTTTTCTCAATGGCAACGGATAGAGATCGGTTGATCAAAAACATGCGATGAAGCGCCGCTTTTGCCCAAAATGACTTCTCGGTAAGTTGGCATTTGACAAAGATATATCGAACCTTCTCCATGATCGCTCGTTTATTCATTCTCGCAACGCCTTTTTGTTGTGGAGTATGACGAATCATCAAGTGTCTCATGATTCCTTCCGACTTGCTCAATCTATTAAACTCATCGAAATGTAACTCTAAGCCATTGTCTGCATGCGGAGGTATTTTATCTGCTTTCCCGCCTGCTTTTCAATCATAATTTTCCAAGACTTAAATCGCGAAAAACACATCACTTTTCTCGCTTCGGAAGAACGCCCAAACTTTTCTCGGAAAAATCATCAATAAAGGTTAGCATATAATTAGCTCCACCTCTGGAAGGCACTCTAGATGGCCCCACAGATCGAATGAATATACTCCAATATTCCCTTCGTGTTATGGATTCCTCTAGTAAATCGAACTCTCTTTTGCTTCCCAAAAACACAGTGCTCACAGAAATTCGGTTTGCAAATTCCTTGCCCATAAAGAAGTCCTCTTTTGCTCAATTCTCACCATGCCATTCTCACTCATATGCCCTAGGCGCATATGCCAAAGTTTAGTAATATCATCATCGACAAGGAAGAGGAAGCGACAATCGCATCACCATAGAATGATAGAACCCCCAAAAACATATAACTTGGCAATCTTTCTCTGTCCTTTCATCACAACAAGGGACCCTTTGGAAATCTTTAAAACCCCACTTTCACCGTGTATCCGAACCCTTTTGAATCAAGAGTACTCAACGAAATTAAATTTCTTTTCAATTCGGAACATGCCGACGTCACTAAGTGTTCTCGACAACTCCATCAAACATCTTAACTTTAATTGTTCCAACACCGCGATTTTACACGAAGCATTATTTCCCATCAAAACAACACCTTCGACATTAATCGCTTTAGTAAGTTGTAAACCAATCCCGATTGGGACTCATATGGAAGGTGCAACTGAATCAAGTATCCACTCCTCGCTTACTTTAGAATCATTGTGACGTAAGAGACTAGAAGTTCTCCATCGCCGTAGTCTTCTACAACATCGCCTTCACCAAATTTTCTCGTTTGTTTTCCTTTTGATTCGCAGCCTCTCTTTTAATCTTATTTTGTAGCTTATAGCACTCAAATTTAATGTACCCTTTCTTCTTGTAGAAGTTACAAGTTTTACCTCTGTTTGAAGACTTTGATCTACCCTTAGATTTACCACGAGGATTCCGTTCCTGTGTCCTACCACGATCATCATCAGCATTTCGATCTTGTCTCCCACGAACAATGAGACCCTCTCCCTGAGAGTCGGGTTTAACCACAAGATGCTTCATCTTATTATACGAGGTTAAAGAATCATAAACCTCATCAACTGTGAGAGACTCGTGGCTATATAAAATCGTGTCTCTAAAGGTTGAATAAGACGGGGGCAACGAACAAAGTAGAATCAACCTTAGATCTTCCTTATCATACTGAACCTCCATGGCCTCTAAGTTTGAGAGAATTTCTTTAAACACTGTTAAGTGTTCGTGTACAGACGCACCTTCCTCCAAATGATGAGCATAAAGATGCTGCTTCATATGCAACTTGCTTGTTTGAGTTTTCGACATACATATTTGTTCTAGCCTCTTCCATAATGCAACGGCAGTTTTCTCTTTCATCACATCCTGCAAAATTTCGTTGGACAAATATTCTAGGCTTGTAAAGCCATATTCTAGTAGGATTGAAACACCCTATCCTAATCAATATAAAATAGATGAAGTTTAATAAGGTTTAAAAAACCTTATTCTAAAATAAAATAAAAGAAGTCTAGTTTTATATGGATTTTACTTTTATTTTATTTTCCATCGTATTTTATTTAAATAAGAATTTGGGTCACTTAATTCTAACAATAATAAATCCTATCAAACTAAAAAGAGAAAACCATGCAAACAGGAAATCTACTCTCATTCTACTCAATCTAGAGCCATTTCTTTTACTGCATAGTAAACCCTATTTTACTGTTGTCAATATAGAATGTAGTGGAACTGATTTGTAGTTATTGGAGTACTTTCATGACATCATACTACATTTATGCCCCTCTTACTCTGCATAACATGATTAATGGTTTTCAACTATGACGTTTGATCATATTGAACTCCAACATAGCACCTAAGATTGGTATATTAAGCTAATCAAAGCAATCAAAGAATAAATTATTAATTATAATGGATTTATAAATAAGACAGCTTGGCAAACGGGATGGAGACAAATAAGAAAAAGAAACACAGAAACCAATCTAGCCAGCACCAGCATGAAAGTATGAATGTGAACAGTGGTAACTACGAACCTCTGAACTTTGAAAGGTAGTGTTAAGGATATGAGCATTAGTTGAAGTTGTTATCCAAATTGTTAGCGTTTAGCTAAGACTGTTAGCAAGTTTGTTATAGAGCAATTACTTCTAAGCTCTATATAAATATTATACTCTAAGTGTACAGAGGTAGGTTTTGAAGTCCAAATACAGAATTGTTTCCTTTTAAATAGTTTAGCCTTCTATTTTTCAAAGTCAATCTCAAGATTACCTGAATCTTATCATGGTATCAGTCGCCAGTTGATCCTCGGTCCTATGGTTATCCCGAACTTCGCTGATTTCACCTCTATTGACGGTGGTTGCGCCACCTTTAGTGGTGATAGAGTTGTGAATTCATTTCCTTGGCATAAAGTTGTGAAGCTTGATAGAGGCACCTTCATCCAATGGCAACAACAGGTGTGTTTAATACTTGGTGGTTATGGTTTGATAGGATCTATAGATGAAACTTTACCTCCGCCGTCACGGTTCATTCAATCCCCGGACGATTCTCTCGCTCTTAATCTGTCCGCACAGGTGTTTGCGCAACAAGATCAATTACTTACTTCATGGCTTGTATTCACGATTAGTACTTCATACTTGTCCTTTTTCACGGATGCTCGAACAGCATGCGACATGTGGACTACAGATGCAAGTCTCTTCGCGGTCGACACTGGTGCTAAACAGTCCTGGATTCGTCACGAACTACACTCATTAAAGAAAGGTACACTCTCTATCAGAACTATGTCGCTAGAATTAAGAACTTGTGTACCCTTTTGGAAGCCTCCGGTACTAGAATTCCGAAGGCGGAGAAGACACAGGTAATGCTCGCAGGTTTACTATCTGAATTTGACGCCGTTGTCTCCTTGGCGTCCCTTTTGTCGGAACCGGTACCGTTTCAATGCCTCGTCGATACTTTTCTCGAGTGTGAAAATCGTAAGTTACGAGCGGTTCAGGAGGTGGCCTTGCATGCCAACCTCGTGGAAGGAACTCCGTCGCAGGCACCAGAGGGTTCCTTCCGTGGTAGTCGCCCTCTGTTCAGTGGCCGTGGGAAAGGTTTCCGGCCGCGCATTCAATGTCAAATTTGCAACCGATTCGGGCATCTTGCTCAAAAGTGTTTTTATCAGTTTAATTGTGACTTTGATGGGTCGATGGCGATGGCCCAAGGGCCGAGTACTACTGATCGGCCTGCTCTCGCGGTTTCTCGTCAGTCGTCGGCGTTGGGATTTTCTAATGAACCGAATGCGCCACAAGAAATTTTTTTTGAAGAAGGTGGGTGGCCTTCTGCTCAAGGAATAAGGTTCATATACCCATTCGGTCAAAGTCAACTTGCCCCTGGTCAAAATTGGGTTCCTGGTGGACAAAATGATGAATTTTATGGTGGGCTGAATTATCCTAATGTTCATGGGCATGGTGGTTTTTATGCTGGGCTGAATCATACCTAAATGGATGGGTATGCGCCTAGACTTACTTCAGTTGGGCCAAGTAGGCCTAATTTGGGTGGTACTCCTAATGGACTCTCTAGGCCATCTGGTAATTCAAGTGCATTTGGGCCTAGGATTTTTAGTGGTGCTAGGGCAAAAAATAATTGTGTTCAACTTGGTTATCCATTTGGTCGTGATTATAATGTTGGGCCATCGAACAATGACGTGTGCGATGCGTCTGCCCCACCTGTTCCTTGGAGAACCAAACCACGAGCCCGTGTCTACACCGGTTCTGACCCGAGTATTGGACTTACTCGGGTGGGTTATTTGCATGCTTCTAATTATTCTAATTCTTCCGGTTCGCATATTAATACCGCTCAATTCGGGTCAAATGGTGGTGGCACTGATTTGTATATACCCATGCCTGTTGGTACTATGTCGTGGTATCCAGACTCGGGTGCTAGCAATCATGTCTGTCGTGATACGTCGACACTGCATGATTCCACTCCGTATTTAGGTACGTCTTCTCTTTTGATAAGTGACGGGACTCCTGCTCAGATCTCATCTATTGGTAATGGTGTTTTACCTAAACATTCTAAATTACTTCGGTTGTCTGATATTTTGTGTGTACTGAGAATACGAAAGAATCTATTGTTTGTATCCCAGTTTGCTAATGATAATGTTGTGTTTTTTAAATTTCACCCGACATATTGTGTTATTAAGGACATCAAGACTCGAGAAACGCTGCTGAAGGGCCATATTCGTGACGGGCTATATTATTTTTCTCTGCCAGTTCTACCTACTCGGTCTGTTGAACCCCCGGTTGCTGCTTCCATTGTGCTCCAAAAAAAGTCTGAAGACTGTAATGTTTTTTTATGGCATTAACGCCTTGGTCATCCATCTGTTAATGTTGTTAAAAGTGTTTTAGAAAAATGTAGTATTGTCTCGAATAAAAATTATATTGATGGTATATGTACTGCATGTAAAAAAGGAAAGTCCCGTAAATTATCGTTTCCACTCTCCACTACTGAATATAGTAATCCTTTTAACTTGGTTGTCTTTGATCTCTGGGGTCCTGTGTCTATTACATGTGGGAATAATTGGTATTATATATCGTTTATTGATGTTTGTACTCGCTTTACATGGATTTATCTCATTAGTCAAAAGTCTCAGGGGGTGCAATACTTTGTTTAGTTTCAACAACTTATTCAAACTCAATTTGGGAAGGATATTAAGCAGTTTCAGAGTGATTGGGGCAGAGAGTATCAAGCCTTTGCATCTGTCCTAGCTTCCCACGGGATCGTTCATTGATTGACTTGTCCGCATACTTCCGAACAAAATGAAGTGGTTGAGTGCAAACATCGCCACGTTGTTGACATGGGCATCACTCTTCTGGCTCAAACAAATCTATCTATGGAATACTGGGGCTATGCATTTTGCTGTGCTGTTCACCTCATCAATTGTATTCCTATTCTAATTTTGAAGGGACAAATTCCGTTTTGGGCTCTTTATGGGCAAAAACCCACCTATGATCATCTGAAGGTATTCGAGTGTTGTTGTTTCCCTTATTTACATCCGTTTATGGCGCATAAGTTGGATTTTCATTCTCAACCATCTATTTTTTGGGGTTATAGTGCTCAACACAAGGGTTACCAGTGTCTTCTACCGTCTGTCAAGGTTGTGTCCCATGGCATGTTGTGTTTGATGAGAATAGATTTTTGTCCTCTGAGTCTGCCCCTGAGTGACGTTTGCCGGAACATAGTCAGCCTGTATCAACGTTTGTTCCACTAGTTTGGACTGTTCCACTTGCCTGCTCAATCTTCTCCATCGGTTTTCTAACACAGTGATTGTCCGTCAGTTTCGGCTTCTGGTACAACTCAGCCTGGGGTTGGGTCTGATCATGAGCCACGTCATTTTTCTCTGCCCAGTGATAATGTTGGTTCTAGGTCTAATGAAGGTGCTGAGTGTGTGTCTGATGGTCAGGCGCCTTCTCTGCCTATGGCCAATACTCATCCCATAGTGAATCAAGCAAAGACTGGTGTTTTTAAACCTAAAGTCATGAATGTTGAAATTGTGGAACATTCTATAATTGAGGAAGCATTTGCTACTTCAGAATGGCGTGCTGCAGCTCGAGCTGAATATGATACCCTTATTCGAAATTTTACTTGGGAGCTTGTTCCGCTACCACCAAATCGCATGATTATTGGGTGTAAATGGCTCTTCAAAGTCAAGAAAAAACCTGATGGCACTCTTGGTTGACATAAAGCTCGGTTATTTGCCAAATGGTGTTCTCAGGTTCCTAGGTGTGACTTCCAAGAAACATTTAGTCCAGTGGTAAAACCTACCACTATCCGGGTTATTTTGTCTGTTGTAGTCTCCAGAGGTTGGCCGCTTCGTCAGGTCAATGTGAACAATGCCTTTTTGAATGGTGATCTTGTAACACCCCTAACCCACATCCGTTGCCAAACTAGGGTTAAAGGCGTTACTGGACAAATCGGAACATTTTACTAACAATTTATATACATTATTATCAATCATAGTCAAACATTACCATAAAGTCCCTTGTTTAGGTCATCGAGACCTTAAGCATGCATTAGAAAGGGGTCAGGACTAAACCGAGCTCATACAAAATTTTTCAAAACTTAAACATTTTTCAGAGTTCAACAAGTCACACGCCCGTGTGAACAGGCCGTGTGCCTCACACGGCATTAGACACGCTCATGTGTCTAGGCCGTGTCAAAATAGGGCATACATACTGACTTGTCCACACGACCACAAGACACGCCCCTATGCCAGACCGTGTGAAAATTAGGGAGGCTACTGACTTGGTCACACGGCTAGTCACACCCCGTGTGTCTAGCCCGTGCTCGAAACTGACTTAGCCACACGGCCTAACACACGCCCGTGTGTGCGACCGTGTGGTCTGCCTAGACTCATTTCGAAATGGCCCTCGAGCAACACGGTTGAGACACACACCCGTGTCCCTGCCCGTGTGGGCAAAAATAGGCCATTTACAAGGCCAAAATGCCACCCATTAAAGGTCCTCCCTACAAGCAACAAATAAGTATCAATTGCATACTAAATGCTCAACCATTTCACAACCAATAAATACACCATTCATGACATATAATTACCAACCAAACTTATGCTTATTCACCATTCCAAATCATACCAAATCATGAGCCAAAATCATGCCAAAATATATGATCCACAATCTTAATTTACTTCATTCAATCTCGTGCCAAAACTTACCGAACTCCAAAATAAGCACTTACCACAAACTTACCCAAAATGACCTATTCTCTTGACCATTCAAGAACATATAATATTAGCATAATTACATCACATAATTCATACCAGAAACACATTCATATACATAACCAAAACCAAGTCAAATCACATGGCTAAATATATATACATTACCAAACATATTCACATACTTCTAGCCTATACATGCCATACTTCAATATTTACACTTTCAAAAGGTACCAAATTAGAGTTCAATAGTGTGGTGATAATCCTCGACGATCCCCGAGCTCCCGATAGCTTCGATATCTAAAAATAATTGAAAACGTACACAAAGTAAGCTTTCAAAGCTTAGTAAGCCATATACAAATAAACTTATCATTTTAAGCATATAAGCCTCATCAAATTACATATATTCCATAGCCAAATACTATCACAAACCACATAGTTCATATACATTTCACATATTCCCAATTCATTTGCACATATAGCATATTTTCTCATACTTATATTACATATCATCATTTGCACATATACTTACCTTTTATTCTCAAACATAGTATACATTTCAAACATACATGATTCGGATATACATTTATTTCAAACATACCTGATTCGGATATACATTTCATATATTCATTCTTTTCTTGGAATTCCCGTTGAACCGTTCGAAATCATAAGGATACGCGGATAGCTTGAAAAGCTCGTACAATGCCAACATCCCAGACGTAGTCTTACACGTAACCAAATATCGATGCCACTATCCCAGACAGGGTCTTACACGAAATCAAATACGATGTCAATGTCCCAGACATGGTCTTATACGTAAATCATAAGTCAATGCCAACGTCCTAGACGTGGTCTTACACGAAAACATATATCGGATCCTATGTCATGACATATGTATCCTAACTATTCCTAAGGTTCGTATGGGGCTTTTCGGACGTCGAAACTTTGTCGATACTTTCTCGGATATCTCATGCTCAACTCATATAATCATTTATCATTGTTCAAGAGCATATAAACATTAATAATTCAATTCAAAATACATTTATTTGCATATTGACTTACCTCGTACGGATTCGAATGAACAGAATTGGCTACTCGACGACTTTCGACTTTCCCCGATCTAATTTCGTTTTCTTTTATTCTTGATCTATATAAATTAAAATTTGACTTATTCAAACTCACATTCATTCAAATCAATACAAAAACACATATTTAGGGTATTTTACAAATTAGCCCTCACATTTTCATATTTTGACACTTTAGTCCCTATTTCACAAAATCATAAAATACACATAATTTCTTTGCACACATGCCTAGACGAATATTCATAGTGTTTATATAAGCCCCAAAATTTCATTTATTTCACATTTTAGTCCCTCAAAATATCACTTTTACAATTTAGTCCAAATTACTCAAATTCATCAAAAATTCAAAAACAAAATATGTTAACCCAACATCAAGCTTCCATATACTATCATCAAACTTTATAAAACTCATAATTTCATCAATGGAATAACTCAAAATCATAAAAAAATCAGAAATTGAGACATGGGCTTGATAGATTACTAAGCAATGATCATAAAAACGTAGAAATTATCAAAAACGGAACAAAACTCATACATTAATCAAATGATCAAAGTGCTAAACCCTAGCTTGTGTTTATCTTCTTGTTTTCTTTGATATATTTGGCCAAATGATGATAAATGAAGCAAATATTATGTTTTGTTTAATTAATAAACATTAATACACAATTTACTATTATAACCTTATTATATACATTTAAATTCCACTGACCTTTGGCATATATGTCCATTCATTAATTCCATGGTCTAATTGCATCATAAGGACCCCACAATTAAAGAAACATAATAATTAACCACTTTAACAAATAGAATGTCACTTTTACATTTTATGCGATTAAGTCCTTTTTGCTAATTAAGCACACAAATGGTAAAATTAACATAAAAAACTTTCACACATGTTTAAACACATACTGTAAACACAAAAAATAATATTAAAATATTTTTTTGACTCAGATTTGTGGTCTCGAAACCACTATTCCAACTAGGGTCTAAATTAGACTGTTATAGATCTTGATAATAAAGTGTTCATGCAGCAACCTCCAGGGTATGTTCAGTATGATTCCACTGGCAAACTCCTTGTGTGTCATTTAAAGAAAGCTATTTATGGTAATTTTCAGGCTCCTCGTGCCTAGTTTGAGAAGCTGAAGCTGATTCTTGTCTTGGTTGGCTTCATTGTTTCGAAATCTGATGCATCTTTATTTGTCCGGGTTAGGTCTGATTCCACTATTTATGTTCTTATGTTCGTAAATGATATTATCATAACTGGAAGCCTATCTACCTCCATCGACTGATTTTTCAATTGTTAAATGATTAGTTCTCGCTTAAGGATATGGGTGATCTCCACTATTTTCTTGGGATTGAAGTTACTCGTTCTTCCTTCGGGTGTCTTCATCTTTGTCAGAAAAAGTATATACGTGATCTTCTTGATCGAAGCTCAATGTTTAATGTAAAAAAGTGTTCATACACTGATGGTTAGCTCGTCTACTATGTCAAAAGATGACGGAGATCGTCTGATGGATCCGACTGAGTATAGGAGTTTTGCTGGTGCCCTACAGTATGTTGTTCTTACTTGACCCGTTATTGCGTATGCGGTAAATCGGTTCTGTCAGTTTATGCATAATCCTACTACTGCTCATATGATTGCATTAAAAGGATTTTACGATACTTATGTGGCACACTTGATTTTGGGATTGTTGTTCGCCCATCAGCTCGGTTGTCTTTAGTTGGGTATGCTGATGCCAACTGGGGGTTGGATTTTGACGATCTGCGATCCACATTAGGATACTGTGTCTATTTTGGTCACACACTAGTGCCTTGGTGTTCCAAGAAATAGCAAGTGGTTTCCCGGTCCATGGCTAAAGTTGAGTATAGGAGTCTTACTGCGACTACCAGTAATGTTATTTGGTTATTGTCATTACTCAAAGAACTTTACGTTATGTCTGATGATATTCTTAATATTTGGTGTGATAGTTCCAGTGCGGTTGCAGTTGCAGCCAATCCTATGTTACGGTCTAAGTTTAAACACGTCGAGTTAGATCTATTTTTTTCACGAAAAGGTCACTGATGGCTCAATTATGGTTGATGAGGTTCTTGCGTGTGATCAGGTTGCTGGTGTTCTTACCAAGCCACTACTGGTATTGGCTTTTACTCGGTTTTGAAATTTTCTTCGGGTCTTACCTGTGGAGAAGATGGATGAATGTTAAGGATATGAGCATTAGTTGAAGTTGTTATCCAAGTTGTTAGCGTTTAGCTAAGACTGTTAGCAAGTTTGTTATAAAGCAGTTACTTCTAAGCTCTATATAAATATTATGCTCTAAGTGTACAGAGGTAGATTTTGAAATCCAAATACAGAATTGTTTCCTTCTAAATAGTTTAGCCTTCTATTTCTCAAAGTCAATCTCAAGATTACCTAAATCTTATTAGGTAGAAACTAGAGAGTACTTAAACTGGCAACCTTTGGTGTCTTTAGTATTATGTTTCTCTAATTATAATAATAAAGTAAATAAAATGAGATGGGGACAAACATCAAAATAACAATATTACAACATACTTCCTTTTATATCATGGAAAATAAAAAACGCTAACCAAAACATTCCAGTCATCTTTACTAAGTTCATCTCCCAAATGTCAGGAGAACATTTTGTTCTACTTGCACAGTACCTGTATCAATAACAAATTACGTAAAGTCAGGAATCTGCTCACATAATTTTTATAGGTGAAGATAAAATATTGCATGTCGAGAATGAGAAATACATAGAAGCTGCCAACACCATCATGCCTTTTGAATAACCCAAGAAACAACTTAAGCCATTTTCATCACCAAACATGGCTATTTTTCAGCCAATCCTGGAAACGGACTTGCCATATGAGTGAATAGTGAAGCCCCTCAATAGATTCATTAAAAGTAAAAAGTACTCATACATTACAGAACATCAAGGTAACTTTAAATCTAACCAAGAAGGTTGTCATCCATCATATCTTGTGTGTTAAAATTGAATGCCACATCCAAGAATCCACCAACAGCACCAGAGACCATATCCTACAATCACAAGCTAAAGCTATGAGGCCAAAACCATAACCCAAAAAGCCAAACACCTTCGTATATTTTTCAAATGAGTTAGATTAGTCGTTTTTTTGGGGATATCAGCCAAAGCAATAAAGAAAAATGAAGCAAAGAGAAATGGATGCAAAAATTGATCCAAAAACTGAATTGCAATACTAATTTCATTAAGTTAAATATAAGTGACAAAGCAGTTACCTAATGTATAACTATTCCTACTAACTACATGGAGTAAATACATAGCTTATCTTACACACAAAGTAAAGTTGATTTATCATCCAAAACATCACTTAAACATCACTCAAATTAGCAAACTAGTCTTAGTGTTTCATATAGACAAATTTCAAAATGAACTAAACTAGTTAGATATTAAACAAAACATAGTTGTTGCACTGGTTGAGCTTCAAAACTTCTCTATTGTTACATTACAGGCCAAAGTTCAACACTCCTCTTTGGACTGTATGCAAAAAACACCAATATTTCTTCTTAAATTGTCAAACTTTGAAGTACTAAGAGACTTAGTCAAGATATCAACAGACTGATTTTCGAAGCTGTAATGGATCAAATTAACTTCCTTTGATTGTTCAACCTCTCTAACAAAATGATATTTAATCTTAAAGTACTTTGTTTTGCCATGAAACATAAGATTTTTTGCTCTGGCAATAGCTAACTGATTGTCACTTTAATTTCAGTAGCTTCCTTTTGGTTCTCATTTAAATCACATAAGAGCTTTCTTAGCCAAATGGCTTGATTGACAACAGCAGTAGCTGTAATATACTCTGCTTCTGCTATTAATTGAGCCACCATTTGTTGTTTCTTTGAACTCCAACAGAAGACCCTTGAGTCTAGAGTGAAAAAATAGCCCGATGTGCTCTTCATATCATCAATAGACCCTGTCCAGTCATTATCAAATTAGCCTATCAACTTGAGTTCTTCAGTCTTCAAAAATTTTACCCCATAGTCCAAAGTTCCTTTCACATATCTAAGGACTCTTTTGGCTGTCTTAAAATGAACAACATTGCAGCAATGCATGGACCTAGACAGAAGGCTAACAGTAAACATGATATCAAGCATTGTAGCTGTTAAATAGAATAGACAACCTACAAGGTTTCTATACCCTTTTTCATTAACCTTTTCATAGTTGTCATTGTTGGTTAGCTTTTCACCTTAAGTCATTAGTGTGCTAACAATTTTGCAGTTTGTCATGCAAAATTTGTTTAAAATCTTCGAAGCAAAGGCTTACTGACTTATGAAGATAGCATGATTAGACTGTTTTACTTTCATACCAAGGAAGTAAGTCATCTCTCTTGAGTCAGTCATTTCGAACATATCCTGCATTTGCCTTTTGAACTCTTTAATCAGCTTTCTTTTGCTACAAGTTGCCAACAGATCATCTACATATAGTGACACAATCAGCAGGGTTTCACTCTCTGATTTCTTCACATAGAGAGTAGGCTCGCTGATACTCTTCTCATACCCAAGCCTAGATAGATATGCATCGATTCTATCATACCAGGCCCTTGGTTCCTGCTTCAAACCATACAATGCTTTCTTTAGCCTGTAAACCTAATGCTCTTCACCAGAAACCTTGAACTCATCTGGTTGTTCAATAAAGATATCTTCTTTGAGGAAACCATTTAGAAAAGCAGACTTGACATCCAATTGGTGCACTCTCTATTGCTTTTAAGCAGCCAAGGTAAACAAAAGCCTTATAGTATCTAACCTTACAACTGAAGCAAAGGTCTCTGAGAAGTCAATACCATAATGTTGGTTGTATCCTTTCACTACAAGTCTTGCCTTATGCTTGTTCAAAAATCCATCAGTATTATACTTGATCCTGAACACCCACTTCACACTAATGATTCTCTTTTGGACTGGCCTATCAACCAGTTCTCATGTGTTGTTCTTATGTATCATCTCTATTTCCTCTTCCATTGCTCTTTTCCAACAATCTTCTTTAGCAACCTCATCAAAGTTTGTAGGCTCCAGCATTGCCACATCACATCTTTGATAGATGTCAGTGATGGTTCTTATTCCTCTAATAGGTATATCATTGAATCCATCATCAATCTGTTCTTCTTATTCAACTGGTTGCAGATCACTATCTTGTTGACTTTGTTCACACAAGCTTGCATCTATACCATTCCAGTTACATACATTTCCCTCATTAAACTGCACATCTTGACTCACCAGGATCCTTTTGGTGGAGGGATCAAAGACCATATAACCTATCTTTGTACTGCTATAACCAAAAAAGATCCCTGGCATAGACCTTCTTTTCAGTTTGGTTTTCTTCTCAGTTGGAATAAGTGTATAGTAGACACAACCAAACACCTTTAGGTGAGAAACATTTGGCTTGTGTCTAAACCAAGCTTCAAAAGGAGTCTTATCTTTGAATGCATTTGTTGGTAATCTGTTAAGCAAATACACTGAGGTATTCACAAACTCAGCCCAAAAATTGCTTGGCAATTTTCTTTCAAACAGTAGGCATCTAGCCATGTCAAGTACTATTCGATTCTTTCTCTCACAGTCACCATTCTGCTGAGGTGTATAGATAGTTGTTAACTAATGTTGAATTCCAGCCTACTCACATAGCTTCGAAAACCTTTCTAACAAATACTCGGTACCATTGTCTAATATCAAGGCCTTTATTTTGTAACTTGCTTGATTCTCAGCTAAGGCTCTGAAAATTGAAGCTATTCTGCTGATTGTCTAATATCAAGGCCATTCTGCTGATTTTTGTTTCAGAAAATTCATCTAGCAAAACCTTGCGTAATCATCTATAAACAACACAAAGTATCTGCTGTCACTTAGAGAAGAGGTATTCATTGGTCCACAAGTGTTAGTATGAACCAATTGAAGCTTGTCTCGAGCTCTCCATGCCTTGTTAACTGGAAATTACAGTCTCACTTGCTTCCCAAGCTGAAAAACCTCACAAACTCTATCTTTGACTTCAACCCTGGACATATCTTCAACCAGATCCAGTTTATGCAGCAAACCAAGTGACCTTTAGTTAACATGACCTAACCTTTTGTGCCATAAAAAAGCCTTATGAGCCAAACTAGCATAAGCCTTCATTTCTAACTGATTCACATCCAACATAAAACATCTCTCAGTCATAGCTACTATCACTAGTTTTTAACCAAGTGAGTCCTCAATAACACATGACTTATTCCTAAAAGTAAGAGAGTAAGCCTTCTCTATTAACTGACCAACACTAAGCAGATTTTGGTCTATATCAGGTACAAAAGAACATCTAAAATTGTTTTGTTACTTGAATGTGTGCTGATTACAACATTGCATCTATCTTTGACCTCAATTAAGTTTCCATTCCCTATTCTGGCTTTAGAGACAAAGCTGCTATCAAGGTCTTTGAATGACCCTTAATTAGATGCCATATGATAAGTGCAACTACTATCTATCAACTAGTCCCTTCCGACCTTACTCGAGGTTACAAAACAAGATACAGTGAAAACATGCTCTTCCTGAGCTTAAATGTCCTCAGTAGCTTGGGCTTAGTTCTGCTGCTAAGTTTGTGCCTTTCCTTTGTTTTTGTAGACCTTTTCAATGTGACCAAACTTCTTGCAGCTCCTATACTAAATGTTAGGTCTGTATCGGCAGTACTTCTCCAAGTGTGTGGATTTTTTGTAGTGAATGCATGGTGGGAACCTTTTCTTCCTAGCATCCCTCTTTGATTTCTTCTTTTTGTCAAGCCAATGTTTCTTTCCCTTGTTGCTCGAACCTAAGCTTTCTTTGTTTTTTGCTTGAAAAGCTCCTTCAGGATACTCCTCTAGCCTATTAGCCCTTCTTTACTCTTGTGCATACATAGTATTTGTCAACTCTGACAATGAAATGGTTGTTAAATCTCTCGAGTCCTCCAATGAGAAGATATTTGACTCATATTTTTTAAGAAGGGTTGTAATGACCTTCTCAACAATTCTTCTATCACTGAAATCATCTCCAATGAGCCTAATGTTGTTGACTGTGGCCATTATTCTGTTAAAGTATTGCTTAATGGTTTCAGACTCTCAACTTTAGATTCTCAAAGACCCTTCTCAGGTTGATCAACTGCTACTGCTTGGTTTTATTAGACCCTAGAAACTCTTCTTTTACCCTCTTCCAGGCCTGCTTTAAAGTGTTACAGGCCATTATCCGAGTGAAAATCACATCAGAAACTCCATTTTGCAAGAATGACATTACTTTGTGATTTTTAGCATAGTCCTCACTGTGTTGTCTGATTTGTGCTAGGGTGGGGTTGGCCCTCAATAGAGGTGGTTCTATGTCAGTCTCCACCACATTCCACAGGTCGTATGCTTGTAGGTAAGTCATCATTTTCACTACCCATATATGGTAGTTTTCACCAACAAAGACAGGTGGTAGTGGTGGTGAAAAACTCATTTTGCAGTAATAAAAAAATAGCTTCAGTTTCTTTATCTTCAAAGACTCTCAACAAAAACAACAACCAACAATAGAGGCCCTCAAAGATGACAGGCTTTTGATACCATTTGTTCAGAATATCAGCCAAAGCAAGAAAGAAAAATGAAACAAAGAGAAACGGATGCAAAAATTGATCAAAAAACTGAATTGCATTACTGATTTCATTAAGTCAAATATAAGTTACAAAGTAGTTACATGATATATAACTACTCGCACTAATTACATTGATAAAATACATAACCTATCTTGCACACAAACTAAAGCTGACTTATTAGCCAAAACATCACTTAAATCAGTAAACTAGTCTTAATGTTTCAAATAGACAAATTACAAAATGAACTAAGCTAGTTATATATTTAACAAAACATAACTGCTGCTCTAGTTGAGCTTCAAAACTTCTCTCTTGTTGCATTGCAGGCCAAAGTTCAACACATTCCCATATCAGTTTTAAACCCTACAATTCAGGATGCTGGCATGACTTGCTCTAGCAAATGAAACATTTTGGTCCAATGTATGTTGGGCAACGGCTAATGTAATAGGTGGATGAATATAATAATTTCTCCTTTAAGAATAACAAGAAAAGTCCACACCTTAGCATGGTAACCAACAGCCAATTCACTGCTAGCAATGATTGAGCATAATGCATCTTTTCTTGTTTATTAATCTTCTTTTAATATCGTTTCCATCTATTGATATAAGAAAAGAATAGAGCAATTTTTTTATATATTAGTAATTATTTACTGAGGTGGTATATAATAAAATGGTGTTACATTAGTGATGGAAGGTTGATTCTCAATTTACTTTGGATAAAAAAAGTTAAATGGAATAAAAGCGTAAAATTCTAAGGGTAATTTGTTATTTTTCTTACATATAAACATTTAAGGAGTTTAATAGAGACTAGTTTTCATTGCTTGTTTGATAATCTTTGGACAATTTTTTTTTTGTTTGGTATCATATGAACTTTTAGAAAAATAACTAAAAGCCAACACTTGTTTCCCAACTTCATTAATCCCAGTATTGTAAACTCCTAGTGGATTCTCTTGTAGAAGGTGACTGCTTTCTGTCACCTTTTCAAGCTCTTATTTAGGTTCCGATGAAGACGATGGTCGCTTTCATTTAAGTTTATACTTTTTTGATACCTTTTCAAGCTCTTCTTCTTCGGGTTTACCGATCTTCTTTTCGTGTTCCAATGACGGTGATGGTGGCTTTCGTTTAAGCTTATAGCTTTTTGTCATCTTTTCAAGCTCTTCTTCTTCGTGTTTCTTCCTTTTGTTACTATTTTTTATTCCTATGACGGCCATTTTTGTAGAAGTTTATAATTTTCTTTCACTGTTTCCTTTTCTAGATTGATGATGGTAGTGTAGTGGTGGCTGATTTAGATTCACATGGAACTACAAAAGATGATCAAAATCTTCCCCAAAAGATGAATGTTCTAAACTAGAGGTGTGCATGGGCCGGGCGCTCCGATCCGGCCCGAAGGCCTGCCCGAAAAAAGAGAGTGTTTGGGTAAAAATATAGGCCCGAAAAATAGGCTTGGACAAGAAACGAGGCCAGTTTAGAAAATGGGCCTGGCCTCGGGCAAGATTTTTTTTGCCCGGGCCCGGCTCGGGCTGGCCCAAAATTTATATTAAATTATTATTATTTTTTAATCATTTTTCTTTTTAAGTTTAAGTCTTTAACTTTACTCTCTTTTTTTCCACTTTCATTTTGTCTGCTGCCTTCCTCCCCCTTTTCCCATTTCTAAAACCCAAATCCCTAGCTCACACCACCTCCACTGATCCACCGATCCACCAATCCAGTTGTCTGTTGGCCACCTCCAGCTAGTTTCAAGCTCAGCTCAACTTCTTCATTTTTGCTTCTTCATTTACAGTCTCGGTAGCCGATCTAGTTGTCTCTAGCTTCTTCATTTGCAATCTCGGTGCTCCCTAAAGTTTGGTCCTTACTAAGGCTCCTGCTGTTGAAGACTGCTGCATCTTCTTCTTCACGGTAAGCTGCTTCTTCTTCTTCTTCTTCTTCACTGCTGCATCTTCTTCTTGCAAGTTTTTAACAGTGCACTTAATTAAATCCCATAATTTATTACCCAACATTTAAAATAAAATCGTACAAACATGAAACGTGTATGGAGGACAAGTGGATTTGTGGCAACATTTGGTCCATGTAGTGAATATATATATTTTGTTCCCAAGCTGTCTTTGTTTCCCTTGATCAATGGATGCCCCCTCCCCCTCTCTCTTGCTTGGTCACGTGATAACCATTTATATCACTTAGACTCAATTACTCAAATATAAATTTAAATTATTTTACATATTTAAATCATATTCTCATATTCATCGTGATAGTAAGGAATAGTTTTCCTGATTTTAAGTTTGACTATGTTTGGTTAGTACATGGTTTTAAGTTTGATATGTTTTTTCTTAACTACCTAATTACAATTACCATTAATTTAATTGCCCTAGATTATTTAATTTCAACCACTGGTCAAAACCAATGTAATGATACTTATTATACTACTTAATCTTAAACTATCTTAGGTTTTAAATTAAATTTTATTACAATAATTAATCAATGGTCAAAACTAATGTAATGATACTTATTATACTACTTAATCTTATAAAATATCTTAGGGTTTAAATTAAATTTTATTACAATAATTAATCAATGGTCAAAACCAATGTAATGATACTTATTATTATAATAATAATGCATATGGAATTGTGGACTAATTGACTCCTTTCGGTGCATGCAACATGCTTCTGTTCTGTTTCTATGTTTATTATTTTTTAAACTTTATATTTTATTTCAATAGTATTTTAATTTTTAAATCTACATTCAAAATTCTTTTAAATAAAATTCCAGAACATAAAATTTTATTTTAGAACCAAATAAGTTAGTAAACTTTAATTTATATTTAAATAAAAAGCTTTAAATTAAATTGTCTTCATATGAAAATTATAAATTGTATCATAATTATTAGATATTTTTAGTATGAAAATTAATAATCTTTTGGTTTATTTGGATTTCAGGACTTAGTTTTTATGACTATGGCTAGTTCGAATAGTCCTATACCTGTGGACGATGGGTTTAATGAGTATGAAAGTGCTCCCAAACGTCAAAAGTCTACCACTTCAAAGGTGTGGGATGAAATGAAAAAGCTTGAATGCGAGAACAAAAATGAATTGAAGGCACAATGTAATCACTATAAGACTATCTTCTCTGCTAAATCTTCTAGTGGAACCTCTCATTTAAGACGTCATCTAAATAGCTGTTTGAAAAAAGTTAATAAGGACATCACTCAATACACCATAGCCACTCAACCATCATTAGGAGGTGTTCCATTTATAAAAAAAAACTACAAGTTTGATGCTGATAAGTGTCGTCAAGCTGTTTCCACTTTTCTTATGTGTGGCAAGTATTCATTTAGGACAGTTGAAGAACTAGGATTTAGATACATGATGAGAATTGCTAGTCCTAATTTTAAGAATATAAGTAGATATACAGCTGCTAGAGATGTCCTAATGTATTATACAAAAGAGAGAGATCATGTTAAAGAAGAGTTGACTAAAGCACCTGGTTTAATTTGTTTAACTTCCGATAATTGGAACTCAGAGCATACTAATGATGAATATATTTGCATTACTGCTCATTGGGTTGACAAAGATTGGAAGCTACAAAAGAGAATCATAAGGTTTAGAGCTTTATTTCCTCCGTATGATGGTTTGAACATAGCGGATGAACTTGTTTTATGTTTATCTCAATGGGGTATAGACAAGAAAATTTTTAGCATCACTTTGGATAATGCTTCTTATAATGATGTTATGGTTTCTTGTCTTAAAAATCTTTTTCGTGCAAACTGAGCTATTTTGTGTGATGGTGCTTTTTTTCAAGTTAGATGTTGTGCACATATATTGAATCTTATAGTTAAAGCTGGTTTGGAACTTACTGATGATGTTGTTGGCAAGATTCGAAATGGAATTAAGTACATAAAAAAGTCGGGAATTCGTAGGAAAAGATTTTATGATGTGGCCGACAAAAGTTTCTATTTGAATGTGACCAAAAAGTTGCGTCAAAATGTGTGTGTGAGATGGAATTCTACTTATTTGATGCTTGAGTCTTCTCTTTACTATAAAGATGTGCTAGATTATTGGGGTCTACGGGATAAAGATTATCAAATATTTGCACTTTCTAACGAGGAGTGGAGAAATGTTGCTATTCTTTGCAAATTTTTGAAAGTCTTTTATGATGTGACTTGTGTTTTTTCTGGATCTAATTATCCAACGGCTAATCTTTATTTTAGAGGGGTTTGGAAGGTTCACAAGGTCTTGCTTGATACAGTTAAAGGTCCTTATTCATTTTTAACTCCAATGGTTAAGCAAATGCAAGAGAAATTTAATAAATATTGGGCTGAGTATTCGTCGACATTGTCATGTGCTACAATTTTAGATCCTCGTTACAAGTTGAATTATGTGCAGTATTGCTTTACTACAATCTATGGTATTCATGTTTTAGATTTTGTTGAAATCATTCTTAGCAATCTTAGACTCTTGTTTGACGAGTATGTTAAGAAATCTAAATCCACATCTTCCTCTTTGGCTGGGAGTTCTAATGTTTCAGATAAAAATCATGTTGATTCTAGTTTGGATGAACACAATGTTAATAGTGTTGATTTTGGGGGAGATTTTGATGAGAGTGATGACTATAAACGGTATTTAAATGAATCTAGCACTATGAGTGAAAAGTCACAGTTGGACATTTATTTGGAAGAACCGGCGCTTGAGTTGAATAGTCAAATAGATGTTTTGGATTATTGGAGCAAAAGTTCAGTTCGATATAATGAGCTTTCATTATTGGCTTGTGATCTTTTGGCAATTCCAATATCGACTGTAGCTTCCGAATCGGCTTTTAGCATAGGTAAGAAAGTTATCACCTTTGAGGAGTTCTTAAGCCAAAAACGGTTCAAGCCGTTATTTGCTTGGATGATTGGATGCGAGCTAAGGGATTTTCAACAGGTAATTATTACTCTCGTTTTATTGTTGTAATTTTATATTATTTTTTATCAATTTGATTATCTAATTATTTATTTTTATTTCATGTTAGAAATTGGTTACAAGAATGATGATGACAATGAAGACGATGAGGACGATGAGGATGATGTTTCTTCGATTGCTTTTTAGGTTACCTTCCTTTCTAATTGTTGACAATTTAATTTAGCTTACAATTTATAGTTTGTTATAAAATTAAATATGTTGATTGGTTAATGTATAGATATTCTGGTTGGTTGATTATATTTTGCAAGTTTTTGGTGTTGTTTTGGTGTTGTTGGTGATGTTGTTTTCACTGTTGCTATTTGGTGCTATTTTTTGTGCTGTTTTGGTGCTGTTTTGGTACTGTTTTGGTGGTGTTTTATTGTTCTTTTGCAACTAATTATTATGTTATCTGTTGTCATTTTTAATATTATTTCGATATTGTAAAACTTTTATTTTATTATTAATTTAGTTATTATTTTAGTTCTAATTTGTTTCAATTTTAATATAATCACTTTTTTATTATATTTTCAATTTGTATATTGTTTTAAGAATTATTTGTCTCATTTTTTATTTGTTTCTTGTTTTAATATTTTTTTTATGTTTTTGAATGTATTTGATTTATTATATTTTTAAAATTTTTATTTAATGAAATAAGCAAAAAAAAAATTTAATATGGGCCGGGCCGGGCCTGGCTCGGGCCTATCAATTTTGTGTCGGGCCAGGCTTGGACAAATTTCCAGGCCCATATTTTTGGCCGGGCCAAGAAAATAAGCCGATTTTTTTATGGGCCCGGCCCGAACCCGACCCGGCCCATGCACACCTTTATTCTAAACTAGGAAAAGTTAAATATTGGAGAAAAAAGTTTTGGATTAATTATTAAGAGATCCCTAAATTTAGTCAAAAGTAAAAAAAATATCACATCAATAATCTGTTTAGGGAATTAAAGGAATTTTTACGGATGATTAATTTGAGCAATTATCTTAATTAGAGTGATTAAATTGACAAAAAATATTAAGGTGACCAAAATAAGAATGGCGCTATTTTAGGATGATATGTGTTGTAGTTTACCCTACCTTTAATGCACATAGATTAATTTACCTATTTTTCAATATAGGGATCAAAATGTAATTCAAGATATAATATAAGGATTGTTATGGTAGCTAGATCGATGATGAACGACTTAAATTGATTCATTATTAATACCTTAATGATTCAATCAAAACGTTTTAGAGTTTGTATACCAATTTACAATCGAGACTAGAGGTGCTCATGGGTCGGGCCGGGCCAGGTTTGGGCCGAGTTCAACTAAAAATTTAGGCTCATCCATTGGGCTCGGGCATGGCTAGGCCCAAAAAATAGGCTTAAAATTTTGTCCAAGCCCGACCCAAATAAAAATACTAAAACCCAGGCCTGGCCCGGCATGCCCGTATTTATTTTTATATTATTTTATATAATTTTTAAATATATATAATACATCAAAAATACTAAAATAAATCAAAATAAATATTTTCCAACAAATTAAAAATAAATTTTAAAAAATATGTAGACTTAAATAGCACTAAAATAGAAGCAATTTAACAAGCAAATACCTCTAAAATAATAACAAAATTAACAAATGCATTTAAAATAATAACAACATTAATAATAAAATAAATTTTATACAATATCCAAATAATAACAACAAAATAATAATAACTAATAGTAATATGGTAACAAAATATAGAGAAAACAATAAGAAAATAATATTCAAAAATAAAAAAATAGTAGAATTTTTTTATCATTTAGTGAATTCGGGCCGAGTCCAGACCAAAAATGTCTTACTTGAGGCCCGACTCATTTTTTAAACGGGTCTCATTTTTTGTCCAAGCCTATTTTTCAAGATTATATTTTTGCCCAAACCCTTTTATATTTTGAACGGGCCTTCGGGCCTAGCCGGGTAGCCCGGCCATGAGAAGGTGTAATCCAGACCATAATTTGAGGATATCAGTTGGAATTAACCCTTTTAAAATCGAAAAGTATATTCAAATCTTGCATTGGCTCTCGGGCTCAGCTAATGCAAATCTGTTCATCCCCTTTCCGTTTCTGAATTCCACTCTATTGATTTAAGGAAATTAGGGTTTTTGAACGTTTCCTAATTCAAAATCCTAAAAGATGGCGCCTCTGACTTGCACCAAACTGTCTTTAATCACCATAGCCGGAGTCGTAACTCAAATCATCGGCCTTTCCTTTTTCGTCTTCGGCTTTTTCCCGGTAAAACCGGCTCTTCCCGGCACTAGGTAAACACTTTGTTTCATTCGAAAACGAAAGAATATCTCATTTTCAATTTGAAATCAGATCACAATTCTAAACAATTCAATTTTTTTTTTGTTTTAAATGTTTTGCTTTATCTTCAGTGGTTCGGAGAGTTTTTACTTGCCGGCATGCGACTTCGTTAGCAATCAAAGCGACACGACCTTGCCGTCCGATCAACTCAAATCATCATATCAAGTTCGTTCTAGTAGAGTTTTTAATCTAAAATAAATGAAAATAAATAAATAAACGAACTGTGCCTTTCCAATTGCTTTGAAATTCTGAAGACCATTCTTTTCTTCTGTGACTTAGGAATTGTCGGGGATTTCTCCTTCGTTTGATAGACTTATTTTAATGGTAAGTTAGTTTTAGTTAGTTAGTTGCTTAGTTTGTTTCTTTGTAAAGGGTTAATTTGAGTTTTTGTTGTATAATTTACAAGGAGTTTAGTTTAGTGTAGATCGTAGACGGTCTTCCAGCAGAATTCGTGCTTGGAAAAGATGGCAAACCGCCTAATAAGCAATTTAAGGAGGCAATGCCTTATACTCAGTCATTGCTAGCCAGTGGATCGGCTATTGGTTACCATGCTAAGGCTGCCCCTCCTACTGTAACGATGCCTCGATTAAAGGTGTGGATATTTCTGATTGTTCCTAAAGGAGAAATTGTTACATATATCCATCCTATCACATTAGCTGTTGCGCAGCATGCATGGGGCCAAAAAATTTCATTTGCTTGAACAAGTCATGCCTGCATCCTGAATTGTTTGGTTTGTAACTGATATGGAAACAACTAATCTGACTCCTTTTAAAAATATATGAAGGTATATGTTTTTCTGGAATATGGTTTTGGCCTCACGGTGTTAGCTTGTGATTGTAGGCTATGGTCTCTGGTGCAATTGGTGGATTCTTGGATGTAGCATTCAATTTTAACACACAGGCTATGACAGATGACAATCTTCTTGGTTAGATTTAAAGTTACCTTGATGTTCTATAATGCAGGAGTACATTTTACTTTTAATGGATCTATTGAGGGGCTTCATTATTCACTCATATGGCAGGTCAGTTTTTCAAGATTGGCTGGAAAATGGTGATGCTCGGTGATGAAACATGGCTTAAGTTGTTTCCTGGGTTATTCAAAAGGCATGATGGTGTTAGCAGCTTCTATGTATTTCTCATTCTTGGCATGCACTGTTTTATCTTTATCTATAAAAATTATGTGAGCAGATTCCTGACTTTACATAATTTGTTATTGATACAGGTGAAGGATACTGTGCAAGTAGATCAAAATGTTTCGCGACATTTGGGAGATGAACTTAGTAAAGATGACTGGGATCTTTTGGTTAGCATTTTTTATTTTCCATGATCTAAAAGGAAATATCTTGTAATATTGTTATACTGATGTTTGTACCCATCTCAGTTTTTTTTTTTTAACTCTATTATTATTATAATTGGAGAAACATAATACTTAAGACACCAAAGGTTGCCAGCTTAGGTACTCTCTAGTTTCTACCTTTCTAAGTTAAGTTGTTCGTGGTTACCACTGTTTACATTCATGCTATTGTGCTGGTGCTGCCTAGGTTAGTTTCTGTGATTTTCTTTTTCTTATTTGTCTCCATCCTGTTTGCTGAGCTGTCTTAGTTATATATCCAATATAATTAATAAACTATTCATTGACTGCTTTGAAGGTTAGCTTAACATACCAATCTTAGGTGCTATGTTGGAGTTCAATATGATCAAACGTCATAGTTGAAAACCATTAATTATGTTATGCAGAGTAAGAGGGGCATGAATGTGGTATGATGTCATGAAAGTACTCCAATAACTACACATCAGTTCTGGTACATTCTATATTGACAACAGTAAAATAGGCTTCACAATGCCATAAAAGAAATGGCTCTAGATTGAGCAAGAATGAGAGTAGATTTCCTGTTTGTATGGTTTTCTCTTTTTAATTTGATAGGATTTATTATGTTAGGTTGGGCCTGCTTATTGTTGCATTCTCTTCATTTTTTTTACTTCCATTGCTCACCTTGATTCAGATCTATTATGTTATTATAATGTTAAGCATCAGCCTGATTGTGCCTTTGTTTTCAGCCTTCTCTGTTTCTTCTGCTAAATTAATATTCTTGTTAAACTCTTTATATTCTGAGAATTAGAAGCTGCTATTTGTCATATGAAAGTTTCTCAAATTGCATTATTAGCTATATTTAGATATTCTGAAAGCTAAGTTGAAAATTGGATATTTGAATTGTGGTTTTCTTGGTGGTATACTTTACCTCCATTGTAGCACAATTTAATTGGTGCTGTTTGCAGATTCTGCACTATTTAGGATTGGATCATGTTGGACATATCGGTGGGCGGAACTGGTATTACATTATATGATTTTACCTTTATCTTCATTTGAACTAAATTGCAGTTTTATTCTTCAATTTAGGCTACAACTGGATTCTAAGGCAATATATTCTTGATATGCATTTTCATTCTCAGCAGTTACATGGGGCATTAAATCAAAACCAAAAGGAGTGATGTTTGTTGCAACAGACACATGCATAGAGAAACATGTCATTAAAACCTAAATGACTGATATTTGTTGCTATCTATACATGTATAACTAGTAATGTTACACTACCTACATTTAATTAGGAAAATGCAGCTTCTTGGCATGAGTCGTTTTACACGATGATCAATATATTGTTTTATTTTGCCTGTTTTGTTATGGGATAAATAGGTAAATATATCCTTTTCTCTAATTTTTCCCCTATGCAGATTAATTCCTTTTCAGAGTTCTCGTCTTTGTTTGACTTGGATCAAATTGTATTTATGGGTCTAGATGACATGCAAATTTGCTGGATAAAGTAATGACGCATACAGTAAAGAGCAATAGAACTAAAAATATAGAAATTGGTTATTAAATGATCTACAATGTGAGCTTGTCAACATATTGACGAATTTTATTTACTAAGAAGTGTAAATATATATATATTTAGAAAATACTAAGAAGTGTAAATATAAGATTTATGTATTCGGCAAATTTATGCCTTCCATCAGTGCAGCTTTTTCTGCTTCTTCTTCCTTTTTTTTTTTTCCACTTTTCCTATTAATGCTATTTTCAGGATGCTTTGTGTTTGTGGTGTAAAATATTTTATATGTCTTGGATCGGATGCAGTGTAATTGTCAATGCAGTATCCTTATATCACCATTTGGAGCAAAATGCATGATTGAGGTGTAAGGTGATTAAGGATGGTAAAACTCGATCTGCTCCAAATGGGGAGGTTTTTACTTTTTATTTTTATTTTTTAGTCATGGAGACAGGCGGTGGAGCGGGACAGTTTTGGTAAATTATTGCTTTGCACTGCCTGGCCCCACCTTTTAAATTTACTATTTTACCCCTTAAAATATTCTATGTACCCTGTATATATTTTAAATATGTGCTAGATATATGTACTAAAATAATATATGTACAAGAATACACATACATCATATTTATACTAAAGAATTATATATATTGAAAGTATGTTTATGAATAAATTATATTATATACTAATATAAATATAAAAATCATAAGTAAAAAAGTGCGACTGGGTTGTGGATGTAACCAACATCCATGGAAATGGATGTTTTCAATATCTATGCAAGTGGTGGATGTAATTGTCCTGCTCGATTGCAATCCCAAAATGTGATCAAAACTCAAAGATGCTTGTAGAATTTACCCTTCTTTTTTATATGACTTTTCCTTATTTTGTTACTTGATATTCATATTGGTTCCCATGGTGGGAAAAGATTTATAACATCAACAGACCTCATTCACATGTTTACTCATCTTTCTTAGTGTATTGATGGCCCCAAAAATGAAGGAGATGGATGAGGTGGTGAAGTTGATCCATTCAAGTATTAATCAATCCCAAGGAAATGGCCAAGGGCGGACTCTTTTGGTTTGTGCTATTTAGTGCTTCTTGAATTATTGATTTCAAACTGATAAAACAACTCTAGACAATTGCATCCTTACTTTTTGAAAATCTTAATCATGAATTTGATGTATGATCTAGGAGCATCCTAAAATGTAGGGATAAATTGGAAGACTTAAATAGTAAAATTGGCTCATCAGTCATTGATTTAGCTCCACTACTTCTTATGCTTGTTATTTGACAATTGCACCTGGATTCACACATTGTGATTATTGTTTGATGAAATAAACTCTATATACCTGGTGGCAAGATATTTGAGGAGCCAATAAATATTTAGGGTAATGATATACATGTTAGATAGCGATGAGTGGCATTGAATGATGCGTGCTTGAGCAAGCTTGTTTATCATTAAGCATGCTGCCTAAAATCAGTTGATTATAAGTGGAGAGGCCCACATTTAATATAAGACCATAAGTGTTAAAAAATAGGCTATTTCGATTTTATTTTTCACAAGAAATTACATAAATATTTATACACGTAGTGAGTCTAACTTAGGAAACTTTACACTAAGAAACAGACTAATTCTAGGGATGCTGTCCCTAAAAACAGCTTTAAATTTAGGAATAAAATATTTACAGAATCCTATTTGATACACTCAAATATTCCTTAATTAGGAAACTGTAATCTGACACTCCCCCTCAAGCTGGGAAGTGGATATCATCCATTCTCAGCTTGCTTACTAATTTCTGAAACAACTTTCTAGACAATCCTTTGGTAAGTATGTCTGCTAGTTGACCATCAGTGGACACAAATGGAGTGCAAATTAAGCCATTGTCCAGTTTTTCCTTTATAAAATGTCTGTCAACCTCAACATGCTTCGTTCGATCATGTTGAACTGGATTATGTGCAATATTGATAGCAGACTTATTATCGCAATACAACTTCATTGGACCTTCCCACTTTATCTTTAAATCTTCCAAAATAATTTTTAGCCATAACAACTCACAAATTCCAAGAGCCATCGCCCTAAATTCAGCTTCTGTACTAGATCTAGCCACAACATTTTGTTTTTTACTCTTCCAAGTCACAAGGTTGCCTCCTAGGAAAGTGCAATATCCCGAGGTTGATCTTCTATCAACCATAGATCCTGCATAGTCTGCATCAGTATAGGCTTCAAGGGTTAAATTCTCCCCCTTTTTAAATAGGATTCCTTTGCCTGGCGTGCCCTTTAAGTACTGTAGAATTTTATAAACAGCTCTAAGATGTGATTCTTTGGGATTGTGCATAAACTGACTTACAACACCTACTGCATAGGCAATATCTGGTCTGGTATGAGACAAGTAAATGAGCTTCCCCACAAGCCTTTGATATGACCTTTTATCAACTGCTGCATCTTCTAGTGCATCTCCAAGTCTGTGGTTCACCTCTATGGGTGTCTCTGCTGGTTTACAGCCCAACTTGCCCGTCTCTGTCAACAAATCAACTATGTATTTTTGCTGAGATGTGAATATTCCTTCCCAAGAGTGTGCCACTTCAATACCAAGGAAATATTTTAACTTACCGAGCTCTTTGACTTCAAATTCTTTTACTAGGCACTTCTTTAAATTCTCCATTCCTTCTAGATCATCACTAGTCACTATAATGTCATCTACATAGACTAATAAAGCAGTCACTCCCCCTGAATATGAGTGTTTTACAAACAGAGTGTGATCTCCTTGACTCTGTTTATACCCCAGCTTGAGCATTACTTTGGTAAATCTTCCAAACCAAGCCCTCGGGGACTGTTTTAGTCCGTACAAAGCCTTTTTTAGTTTGCAAACTACCTGTCCTGTATTTGGACCGAATCTTGGAGGAACATCCATATAAACTTCCTCCTCAAGATCACCGTGTAAAAAGGCATTTTTGATGTCGAATTGCTGTAATTTTCAGCCTCGGTTGGCAGCTAGTGACAACAACACTCTTACAATGTTCATCTTTGCAACAGGATCAAATGTCTCAAGGTAGTCTATTCCATACATTTGAGTGTACCCTTTAGCAACCAATCTTGCTTTGTACCTCTCCAAAGAACCATCTGACTTATATTTCACTGTGTACACCCAGAGACATCCCAGTGGTTTCTGTCCTCTTGGTAATTTCGCTAAGTCCCATGTCTTATTTTTTTCAAGAGCTTCCATTTCAACTTTCATGGCATTTTTCCAGTTCTCATCTTCTAATGCCTCGGATACAGTTTTGGGAATGGAGATAGAATTTAGGCTAGTAAGAAAGCCTTTGTGGTTATGGGACAAGTTTTTGTAAGACATGAATAGGTACAAGGGATGTTTTGTACAGGTTCTAGTCCCCTTTCTAATAGCAATAGGAAAATCATCTAAATTTGCAGTATTAGAATTCAAAGTAGGTTCAGCAATTACCTCAGGTTGTATAGGAGAAGGAGATGATTGAACTTGCACCGGTGCCTTCTTCCTTGAGTAAACCAGTAAAGGACGAGTAGTGTCCTGAATTCCTCTTGGTGATTTGGGTGTATTAGGCTCTATTTCAGGTTGTATAGGGGCCATTGTTTTAAGTTGGGCAGGTTGGTTAGCAGGCAAGAACTGAGTGGGAGTGTTTGGTTGCTGGACCGGAGCTGGAATGTGAGTGTTTGGTTGTTGGACAGGAGCTGGAATGTGAGTGTTTGGTGGCTGGACAGGGGCTGGAATGTGAGTGTTTGGTTGCTGGACAGGGGCTGGAATGTCAAGAAGAAAGAATTCTTTGTCCTTAACTTCTGTGAATAAGATCTCCCCCTGAAGATAAGGACGAGTAAAGAAATTCTCTTGTTCTGCAAAAGTAATAACCGCTGTTACAAAAAACTTTTTGGTGGCTGGATGATAGCATTTGTACCCTTTTTGAGTGGAAGAATAACCAAGAAAGACACACTTGACAGCTCGTGGATCAAATTTTCCTCTATTTTGAGAATGAACATGTACAAAGGCAACACAACCAAATATTTTGGGAGTAAGTGTACTTGAAGTATTGAAATCAGGAAAGAATTTTGCTAGAACTTGCATAGGACTTTGAAATTCAAGGACTTTTGTAGGCAATCTATTTATCAAATGAGTAGCAGTTAAAACAGCCTCCCCCCAGTATTGTTTAGGGACATGTTTTTGGAACAAAAGGGCTCTTGTAATAGCTAAAATGTGACCATTCTTTTTTTCGGCAACACCATTTTGTTGGGGTGTACTAACACAAGATGACTCATGTATAATGCCTCTTTCTTGGAAATATGTTGAGAGAAATTGATTGAAATAATCCTTGGCATTGTCTGACCTAAACCTTTTTATTTCAGCTCCAAATTGTGTTTTGATCATGTTGTAAAAGGTTGGAAAGATAGACCTTACATCAGATTTTTGTTTTAAAAGAAATATCCAAGACACACGAGTGCAATCATCAATAAAGGATACAAACCACCGAGCCCCAGAAATATTTGAAATAGTGGATGGCCCCCAAACATCACTATGAATAAGAGTAAAAGGAGTGGATGTTCTTTTATTGCTTACTGGAAAAGAGGTATGTTTATGTTTTGCAAGTTCACAGATATCACAATGAAATTTTTCAACAGTTAATCCTTTGAACAATGAAGGAAACATAATTTTAAGGACTCTAAACGATGGATGACCAAGGCGAAGGTGATAGAGCCAAATTTGGTCTTTATTAGTTTTAATAGATTCGGATATAAAAGATAAAGTTGAGGAATTCAGAGCACTAACTCCTCCACTGGATTCTTCAAGATAGTATAGGCCATTTACTTCCTTAGCATGTCCAATCATCCTCCTCGTATTCTGTTCCTGAAAAAAAATCAATTGTGATAGAAAACCACATTACAGTTAGAGTCTTTGGTAATTCTTTGAATGGATAAAAGGTTGGTAAATAGTTTTGGAACATGAAGAACATTTTTAAGAGTAAGGGTTTTGTTTATAACAATATCATCTTGACCAGTCACTGTGATCACAGAACCATCGGCTACTGTTATTTTTCTACTACTAGGGCAAGGTGTATATGAAACAAATTTTTGTGAAGAGTGGGTCATGTGGTCCGTAGCTCCTGAGTCAATGACCCAAGAACTTTTGGTGACTGTACCCGAGACATAAGAATCTTGAGAAGAGGATATACCTGAAAAAGCCAAACTACAAGTACCTGTTGAAGAAGATTTTTCCAATGATCCCAGCAAATTTTTTAACTTCTCAATTTCTTCTTTATTGAATTCAATAGGTCATTCCTGAGGATTATTTTTTCCATCCAGCTGTCTTGCTGTATTTGCTCGCCCTTGTCCCTTTGGTTGTCCACCTTTTCCTGAAAAATTTTTGTTTGTTGTCTGTGGCTTCCGATGAAGTTTCCAGCATCTTTCTTTAGTGTGACGTGCCTTTTTATAGTAGGTGCACCATATAGAATCCCTGTTAATAGGCTTTGTACATTTTGTTTGTCAACTATCTTCACTAGTTGGCTGCTCCAAGCCAAATCTCTTTTCATTTACAGCTTTTGTAACCAAGGCTGAACTATCCACTTGGTTGTTCTCAACCATAACTCTTCTTCCTCCCTCAGCACGAACAATTGCAATTGTCTCATTTAGTGATGGTAGTTCCTCTTTTCCAAGTATTTGAACTCTTACTGCATCAAACTCAACATTTAGACCAGCAAGAAAATCATAAATTCGATCCTTTTCAACGAACCTTTTTAGGAGTGCTGCATCTTCACTGCACTTCATCTGAATGCACTGGTAATGATCCATCTCTTGCCATAAACTTTGCAACAGATTGGAATACTCTGTGATTGATCAACTTCCTTGCTTGGTAGATGAAATTTTAGTCTTGATTTCATAGATTTGAGCAGCATCTCGAACTTTAGAATAAATCTGCTTCACAGCTTGCCATATTTCTTTGGATGTGTTAAGAAACATGCATGTATCACTGATTTCTGGCATCATAGAGTTCCATAACCAAGACATTACCATAGAGTCTTGTTCATCCCAAGCATCAAACTTAGGATCTCCTTCTTTAGGTCCAGTTCCAAGTAAGTGACTCAGCTTTCCTCTTCCTTTCAAGAACGTACGAACCAGTTGAGACCACTTCAGGTAATTTTTTCCATTTAGCCTGTAGGCTGCTTGGATGTTCTGAAACTCACTTGTTGGGTTTGAGTTGTTCATAAAAACTTCTAAGACATCCCAGTGTTACTGATCTTGACAGTTTCAGTTATATTTCGTTTGAACAACTTCTACAAGCTTGAGGGCTGGTTGGGAGACAGAAAAAAATCGCCAGACAAAGAAAAAAATCCCAAAAATCGGGCTAAAAAAGCTCTGATACCATGTTAAAAAACAGGCTATTTCGATTTTATTTTTCACAAGAAATTACATAAATATTTATACACATAGTGAGCCTAACTTAGGAAACTTTACACTAGGAAACAGACTAATTCTAGGGATGCTGTCCCTAAATACAGCTTTAAATTTAGGAATAAAATATTTACAGAATCCTATTTGATACACTCAAATATTCCTTAATTAGGAAACTGTAATCTGACAATAAGAAACCATACACTTAACAGATTTTGGGTACCACTTTAGTGCTGCCTTTTGTTTGTAGCTCAACAGCAGCCTATGAATGGACAACCTCACAAGGTTTGGTTAGCCTCACTTGGGGGTTAGACAGGAAGAACACAAAACAAAACCTGGGATTTGATACCATGTAAAGCAACCTAAAGTAATTTGTAATAGGTGGAGTGGCTTAATTTTAAGATATGACCACAAGAAACCTAACACTTGACAAATGTGGTATTTCAATGCTTATACATGCATATATGTGCCTATAAAAATTCTTGTTCTTGTCAGTCATTATGATTGTGGGAAAGATCGAAGGGGATTACATACTAAAGCTTCTTCAATCCAATTGCTAAAGGGAATGTGTGTGCTCATATGCATGTGTGCAAGTTATAGTTCATAATAGTCTTTAACAGTTCCAGAAAAAGGGATGATATGTAAGCTTTTACAGGGCAATTGTTGATGGGAATGTAGTGATTAGCAAGCTATCAATATCCTTAATCAACTTTGAATAGAAATGTTGGTCCATTTTGGTATATCATTAGCTCTTGATCTTCAAACTAAGCATTCAAACACTTCTTCACATGGATCCCTGTAGAGCTTTGATTTGGAGAACTTTCTATGTATGGGATCTAAGAGCTTGACTTTTTCAAGAAGTCAAGACTTCTTTATTAAATCTATCCCTTGTGTTGTGAAATGACATAGGGACTTGGGTCTTTTTATTTTTCAAGCCTTCTCATTTTAGCAGCTTCCAGTGTCATGTAAGCTTTCCAAAAGCAGAGCTACGTCCTTCCATATTTGGCAAAATTCTGATTTGGTTTGAACCTTTTGTGCATTTGGGTTGTTTCAATAAGCTATTTGCATGCAATGACTTGGCCCTATTTAGATCTATTGTTGCCATTATGAGTTGAATTGAATCAACTGATATTTTGGATTTATCTGATATATCTTCATTTTATTCCGCATGTAGATGATAGTAAGTGATCATGGCATGACAGAAAATGGTAATCATGGGGGTTCTACATATGAAGAAACTGACACATTAGCTCTTTTTATTGGTCTGAGGAATCATGTCTTTGACTATGCATCAGTCATCAACCAGGTAATTGAACTAATGGAACTTCACAACATTTTATTGTAGCTATTAGTAGTTTCTGGTAGTTCTATTTTTTTTTATCAAGCTGTATCACAAACTCCTCATCTATTGCTAAGCGCATAGGTGTTACAGTGCACCACCTTTTATTTTCTTCAGCGACTTAAAAGGGGGCTTGAACATGATTTTCTTTTCACTGAAAGTTGACAGTGCTAAATGCCATCCTGAACTGTGCTGAAGTTTTTCATTTTCATTTATTTTCCTATTACATTTTCTTTCTTTTATCCTTCAGTTGGGGGAAGTTGAGCATTTACAAGTTTCTCCTTTGCTATATAGTGTTTGTATCTTAATGGAAACTCTAAATGGGTGAACAATATGTTTTTGGCTTAAGCAGTGTCAAGGATTTCCAGATATGAGAATAGGGTTCAAGAGCTTGGTTTACTATGCTATTATAGTTTTTGTGCTTTAGTTTGTAATAGGGTTGTCTAATATACATGATTTTTTATGCAGATTGACATTGCACCAACCTTGGCTCTTTTGTTTGGCGTGCCAATTCCTAAAAACAATGTTGGTGTTCTTATTAGAGAGGCTTTTGATTCTCTAAAAGGTTTATCTCTTCTTTCCTCAGTTGATAGAGCTTTGCTCTTTTTTACGGGGTGAATATCTAACTGTCCATGTGCTAATGATAGTATCTTGATATTTCATGAAAGAAATGGGGGAAAGGTGGATATTATTTTCCAAAAGGAAAAATATAATTCTTCTAGAGATTGTTTCAGCCTTGCTCCTAGATGATAACAGTGTGGAATGAATTTTCTGGAGTGTGATAATGCTTTTCTAATATGCATTGTTCTATTCAACTTCCCTAAGATGCTATCATTAGAAGACTCAGGGAATCGCACATTTACAGCTATGCAAAGTGTGTAATGGAAGAGGGGAAAGTGTAATTATGTCTGTATTTGGAACTTGTGGAGTTTGTGCTAAATTGTTATCCTCTAGTCCTAGGTGATAAATAGGGAGGAAATGAAGGATGCTTCAATTTTGAAAATAAATTACTTCCTTAGGTCCATGTGCTATCTGAACCTGATATGATTATCTAATTCCGTTCCTTGTTTGATGAATTCAGAGGACAAACATCTGAGGGCCCTGGAGTTGAATTCTTGGCAGTTGCTGAGATTGTTGCAAGCTCAGTTATCAGGTTTACCATGCAGAAATTTCCCCTGTGATGCATTTTATGATCATCAGAGTTCAGGTTCTATTGACTGCAATCATGAGACAGAAGATATGCTTTGTTGCTTGTATATGGAAGCGACAACTCTATACACCTCCTGGAAGTCTAAGAGAGGCTTTGAGTGGGTTTTCTATGTGTCAGACTATTTTAACATCCCAATCATGAAACGATATCCTATTAAAATTCCTAATTCAGTTTGTTGTTTTATAATTTGTAGGTCTGCTAGCAACAAAGATTACAGCAGCGCTGCAGCAGCATATTACAAGTTTCTCAAATCTGCAAGTGAGTGGTTATCACGGAGATCTACTGATGTATGTATATTCTTTTTCAACAGGTTTCTGAGCTAACTGAAACTAATTGGTGATATTCAATATGGTGTGGACAAATAGACTTTCTTTTTTTTTTTCTTTTTTTTTTCCAAATATATTAAATTTTCCTTTTATTTTTAACATTTTTTTTCTTCATTTTCATCCTTTTAATGGGGGCAGAAACCTGTTAAACTACTTGCACTTGGATTGGCTACAATGTTCGTCTCAACTGTAATATTATCAAGCCTGATGTTTTGTCGGCTCAGAGAAATTTACCATGGAGGAAAGCAACAGTCTTTGAACTTAAATGATAGCATGAATGGTTGGTCTTTGGATGAGACATTCATTCTCAGTGTTATCTTGATCCTTGTTTTAAGTATGACATCAAGTTCTATGGTAGAGGAAGAGCATTACATATGGTATTTTCTGATATCCACATTCTATCTCTTATTACTCCGTAAAACAGCACAGTCCCTTTGTGCTGTTCATTTTCAGAGTTCTTTTTTCACACAAAATGGACAAAGTAGAGAAGGTTACTTTAGAATGTGTTTCATCTTCCTGCTGCTTACCTCTGGAAGGGTTTTGAGAGGCTGGCATCAAGGTGGCGTAAACTGGACTAGTCTTCCTGACATTTCTAAATGGCTTGAACAGGGTGGGAGCCAACATGTGAAATCACTTCAGCTAATATCTGCCTTTCTGGTGATTAGCATAGGTTTATTTGCTTTATTTTCAATAGAATCCAAGGGAAAATGTTTCCAGATGGTCAGACTTAGCTTTCTGATATCTGGATTGTTGGTTTTGCTGCATATCACAAAATACCAGGATTATACATTTTCATCCACTAATTATGGTGCTACCTTATTGGTACAAATAATCTATGCAATTCTTGGTGTTGCAACTATAGGGACTGTTGTAGCCTTGCCATGGGTTATTCCTTTTTCAACCTCCAAGATTTGCCCAACTGATAATACCATTTCACCTCTTTTTCTTAGCATTCATGAGAAATTCCCATTAGTGGAATTAAGGGATTCTTTATATGTGATTGGATGGGCATACGTACTATGTTGGTGTCTTCTGCAGCTTTTACTTCAACAACCAATCAACACAACACCCATATTATTGCTTCTTTTGCAAATTCTGGCCGGCACACTCTATTTTGCTAGAAGTGGAACACATCATAAAGAATGGGTAGAGGTCAGTTGCTACCTGATACTTTTCTGACTGATTTTTACTTCTTCCTTCAATGTTAAAGGCAAGTAATTTTGCGTGGTATGGTCCCTAAACACAGATAGCAGTCGTGTTGAACTTTTTTGAAGTGGGATATTTAGAAAGCGGCATGCTAAGGTTGAGAAGCTCCTGAATTTTTAGTTTCAGTTTAGATTATTAGTTCGTTTGTGCACATAGGTTTTTTGGTTTGTTGTGTCATTATTGAATTCATAAAGATACACGTTCTTCTCAGCGAGCGCAATACCATCCTTGACTTTTCTTCATTTTCATCTTTTCAACCCCCATGCCACCTTTTCCTCTACCTTCTCCCTTTGTTGCTCTAGTTTGTGTTTTTACAGTGTTCTCCTCAAAAGGAACTTTTAAATTTGTCAAAAACGAAACCTTAGAAATTAAACTTCTACATACATGGACACAGAGCAAATATTGTCTTGAAAGCATTTTTAAGAAGTTGTTAAATGAGCAACAACTTTCTTGTACTAATGTCGGTATTTTGTTTTCTTAGATTGCAGCATTTTACTACTTGGGAATGGCTGGCCATTTTGCTCTAGGAAATACCAACACACTAGCTACTATTGATGTTGCTGGAGCTTTCATTGTATGTATTGTTTTACTTGCTCATTTTTAATACATATGCTTGAATGCAAGACCTTTTTTCTTTCGTTTGCTTTTTTAATGGAAGGCTTATATGCAAACTTGTTATTTTCTTTTCATATGAAGTTTAAGATACTGATGTTACTTATCTTTCTCAACATTGTTTTACTTGTTGCAAGGGTATCTCAAGTCACTCGACATTGCTTTCTGGCATTCTAATGTTTATTATCACCTACGCGTCACCCATGTTTATTCTTCTTAGCCTTGTAGTGTACATCTCTATGAAAAACATGGCCCATCTTGTAATTCCTGAGAAAGCAGGTCCTGGAGATCATCTCATGATGATGCTGGGTTTTTCATGCCTCGTACCGCTGGTCATAAATTCAATTCTCTTGACTGCATACACGGTTGTATTGCTGTTAATGCAGAATCACTTATTTGTTTGGAGTGTTTTCTCACCCAAGTAAGTTCTGAGTCTCATCCAAAAATCCTAGGTGACTGAAATGCGCCTATGCATGCTCATATATTGCACTGATGACAAATTGCATGAATAACTGGTGTTCTTGTTCTTCCAAAACATAGTACCTATTTCATGAAAAAAACCATCAAAGTATTTGATTCATCAGAATTCCAATTACCTTGTGGTAAAACTGATGTTGCTAATTCTTCCAGGTACTTGTATGTTTGTGCTACAGCCGTGTGCACTTATATTGGTGTCTTTATCGTTGCCGCAACAGGATTTTATGCTTATTTTGTACTGGACATGCGGAAGCAGAAACCATAGTTAGCAACAAGCCAACAGCACTAAATAGTCAATAGCGAATGCAGCAACTAGCAAACTGATTTTGCATTCTTCCAAACGAACGGCAGTGATTGAAGTTAGTTAATCCTTGTAGGTTTCAGTTAATTTCTTTTATATTTGATTCTTTTAACTTCTTGGATGTAATCTTGCTTGCATAAGATACTGGAAGCAATTTCTGCTAGAATGTAACTTTACAGGGGAAAGAATCATGTTTGGGTCAAATGAAGAGGTGATTTTTTTGAACGTTTCTTGCAAAAATACTGGATGGCTGGTTCTTGATTTAAATAAGATGGTTAATAATAACAATAACCAACCCATGATAATTAAAAAAACCCAATATTGATACTATTTTTAAAATTTACACAACCATGTTATAAAAGACAAACTCAAGAAATTATTATTTTAATGTCAGATAAGGTCAACCATTAAACTTAATCACGACTTGAGTCAAATTTGCTTGAACTTTCTAGGTTCAAAAAATGAACTTAGACAAAAACTAAACCCATCTTAGGTATGATTTTTTTTGCCCGAACCAGGCGAAATTTTAATACTGAATATTTTTAATTATTTTTAATTTCTATACTAACTTACTAACCTTCCCCTCCTCCCCAACCCTTAGCCTTTAGCCCTTACTCCCAATTCCCAAATCAATTCCAAAAAAAAAGAAAAACCCTAACTGCATGGCGGCTTGCCAATCACCACCTCTGTCGCCAGCGTCCTTCCACCACTGACCCACTGGTCCATCGTCGTTCACCACTGTTGCAGCAGGACTGAGAACCCGAACCCAACTCAGGTCAGGAATCTCCTTTGTCCTCCCATTTTTTCACTGGTTTGGCTTCCACGGGATTGATTTGGTTTCCAGCTGGCATCTTTTCAGCTTCATCTAGGAAAATTGGCTCGAATCATTTTTATCTGGTCTGTCTTCTCTATTGGAAATGGCTGTTCTACTTTTTCTTGTTTCTTGAAATCGAGGATCATTACATGATTTCTTAGATGTTTTAGATTTGGGCTGCCATTTCCATCATATTATTCGCCATTTTTATATTTGTTTCCATCGAATACATTTTAACCATAATATATTTGATAGGAACAAAAAATAAAAAGAACTTGGCTAATAATATGATGGAAATGGCGGCCCAAATCTAAAACATCTAAGAAATCGTGTACGGGTTTGTAAAACGTCTAAGAAATCGTGATCAGGTCTACATACGAGGCACTGGCCTGATTTACATACCGATTATTTACTGTTACTCAATGCAACCCAGCAAGCTTCCTAGCTTAGAAGGTAATTTTATGGGGCAAAGCCAAAGAATGATGATTACTCATTTTACTGAATCATAATCATAAAGTTAATAACTGAAAGATGGATCTTATTTTATATATTATGTGTCAACTCAAACCTCAATAAAACGTTTGAGTCGATCCGTCGACGCTTGCTCTTCTATATGAAATACCCGATGATCTTACATCAAATGGGTTAGACCAGCCTCCTTGCTCAAAGTCCGAGGCTCTACCATTACTATTCCAATGCTGTCTAATTGAGTCAGTGTACAAAAATGTCAGTGACCGTGAACGGCCATCCATCTCCGCCCCCAAATCTGTGTCAAAACCATGATAGGAGGACGAGGCAGCTGTTTCTGATGAAATTCCATTTTGGTTGTACCATTCGGGTCCCGTTTCACCAAATAAATAATCCGAGAAGTCTTCACTCCTGGAAGAGTCCTTAGTGCTTGTAGTGCTGCACGAGCTTGCATCGGAGCCGCTGAAAATGGAAGAACTCTCACTCGATGAATCAGCTGAAGGAATTCTTTGCATTGGAGGATGATACTTATGTTTACGTTGTGATATTGAGGGATCCAACTTTGAAAAATTAGAGTCCGATCTCGACTTGGATGTGTTTTGGCTACAAGGAACAGCTTCCAAGTTCCTGTGTTTAAAACCATGAGAGTCAAGATTTTTTCTCACCAAAGCTGGTGCCATTGGGGAGCGCCTGAAATTTTCGAGAACCATAGTTATTTGTGCTGAATATATATAAACCAAATTTTCATGAAACCAAAGCTTTCGAAGTCACATTTACCTCGCATAGAGGAGCATGTATGCCCTTTCGAGCAAGACCCTCTCCAATGACACTGGTATTACCTACAAATAGCGCTGCATGTGTCAGGTTTATGTACAGTAAGTAGTACATCTGATGATCTCAATATATACCAAGCAGAAAACAGCATACCGTGCTGTCATCAATCCTGAACCATTCCCCTAGGAAACTCTTCACGTAACATACGTAATGGCCTGAAAAGGCAGTATCCATAACATCCAAGTGAACAACCACAGCATAGAGATTGTATATGACCGCCTTTGAACTTGATCCGCTCATATATGGGGCCAAATCAAGGACCTCGGGAAATTGAACTGACTTATTTAACTTCCCGAAATTACCAGACTGCAAAAGCACAGACAGTAAAGTGCGAGTCGGCATTCAAATAAGCACATGGAAGCATAAAAATAGAAACCAGACATCTTGGAATTACCTGGAACCTCTTTAAAACAATGGTAAGAATATTAGGTGACTCTAATACCGTCAACTTCTTTCTTGCTTTTACATAAGATTTGCACCTGATTAAAAGAGGGAGAATTTACCAATGAGAAACTCAAACAGTTATGACTCCATAGATATTTCCTTTGAACATACGGCAGTACTTACATGCCAATCCAAGTAAAAATGTTACAATAGGAACAAATATGCCAAAAAAGTGAGATTTGAATAGTTACCGTAATAGTATCACAATAAAATAGCCGAAGTTAGAGTTCATTAACATCGAAAGTGGGATGAGAAAGCAATGATGCACATTAATAGATATCTAACAATAAGCCATAATGGCCAAGAAGCACGGTTATATGCAGAATCTTAACAACATTAATGAAATGGCAGTTAAAAAGCAACAAACCTAATGCAATGATATTTGTTCTCTCCATCCAAGATTTCTCTAGCTGTAAACTGTGCAAGTGCCTCCTCCAGACTTCCAATGTCCCCATCAATCTCAACAGTTAGATCCATCATCCTCTCATACCGCTCAGATTTACCAAGACACTTCATGCACTTTATCTGACAACCCAATCATGATAATACCATAACAACAAAGCAAAAATTATAATTACTATGTGTCTGTAGAATAAGAACAAGATCAATGAATACACAAACATATGGAATAACCAAAATTGTGAAAAATGAACCTTCGAATGAAGGTAACCTCCAAAAGTTAGTCCGATTAGACTCGTCTCTTCAGCCAGTGGACCTGCAGCCCTTGCTTCCTTGAGGCAAACAGATTGCATTGCATCAACTGCATACCTGTCATCTCAGTGATGTGAAGTCTAATTCCCAGTTGAGATGCTTATACCAAAGTAGCATACAAAAAGAAAGTAGTTTTAACGGTTGGTTCACCTCAAAAATTCATGGGCGTCCTCTTCCTTCCCAGGACCAAGATTGCTTCCAATTTTTTGTATTTTGGATAATATCCGGATTGGGGACAAAGGGGACTCCCCTTCTTTTGCCTTCAAAATTAAACATTCAAACTCACAGATGAAGCACCACTCCTTTTTTCGACCTGCGCATTAATAATAAACCTCATATTAAAGGAGTGGCATGAAGAAGGAGCGAAATCATGAAAAAGTCATGACCAGAAACTTGCATGCTTTGGAGTGGAGTCCTTTGACAAGGAATGAGGTAAGTGGCCGAGTAAAAGCCAAACACTGAAGGACAGCATTAGCATAACAACTGCAGAAAATTTCAAAGGAAAAATATAAATCAGCAACTCCAAAGCACACCTTATTAATCATAGTAGAGGAGATAATAATAAGTCAAACATAGTTAATTATTTCGAGGGTGAAGAGGTAAAGAGATATGCACAAGTTCCAGCATACCATATTAGCACCAGTAATGCAAACTAATTGAAACCATTATTTTGTGAGCTAAAATAAGTTTAAGTACGAAGATTACCTGTTTCCACAATTATTAAGTCCAAATGGACATAGTTCCACTGCATCATAAGAGTATAGTTCCATGAATAGTTCATATGGAAAGATTATCTGTTAAGTCACAACAAAAATTGCTCAAATGTCAGAATATGCATAACAATACTATGAGAGCATCAACAAAAAAAAAAAAATAAACACATTGTCAATTGAAAACTACCTTGTAATTGTGTTTTTTGTCACCCTCATTACCAAAACCAAAAAGATGGGATTTAGACTGTTTGGAGGTTTTAATCTGCTGTACAACCTTCCGCAAGGACATTCTCAAGCCATTACTTGTAGTCTGTGGCAAGGTAGGGGCAGCATTACATTTTGCAGACAAGCCTGAGTTGGAACTGTGAACAGCATGCCCTCCAGCAGCAGAAGATGAATGATTACCAGAAGTACTACATGAGGAAGTTGTGAAGTGTTTACTTTCATTAAGTAGCAGGTCATCTTCTCTATCACTAATTACAGTTCTAGGCCTCGAAGCGCTCAGAGATGTCAAGTTACTTTTCTTGGATGCATCAGTAACTAAGAATTCAGATGAAACAGCACCGGTTGACTTGTTATAGGCAGCTTTTGTAGGATGGGCACCATCATGCATGAGATTATTGCTCTTAGTCAACTGCCTTCTGAATTCAACTTCTTCATGACTGGATTTCTTCTTATTTAATTTACTCAGATTATTAGACTCTGATGAAGGTGAGATAGCTTCTTTCATGTTCTTAGCAGATGCCCTGCTTTTAGGTATACCATTGGCGATATCATCAGAAAGCTGCCTACCTAACTTGTCATTATGGCCAGACATAAGAGTCCTGCTGGGAGAAACATCAACCAATGACTCACTACTGGTAAAAGATGGGCTCACACCAGCTAATGATGAGGAACTGGATGGAGCAAAAGCACTATGTGTTGCTATGGCATCTGCACGAGGCTTAAGATTACCATCACCATTTTCAACCACTGATGAAGGGTCGGAAGATTTCTTAAATGCACTTTCCACCTCACAACCATAGCTCTGAATTCCAGACTTTTTTTTAGCCGCAAAATCAGTTGCAGGGTGACATTCATCTTTGTGGCCTTGTCTCCAGTGAACTATTTGACACTTGCCAGAACTATATGAGGATAACAACGAAGTCAATACCAAATGATGAAAATAGCACGAAAAACATAGCTGGCTATCCAATGCAATTAGACATTTACAAGAAAAGGCACATATCTTCTATTTTATGTTGCAAAGCAATCTGAGAAAAAAATGACAATGTAATCTTTCTTTCAAGCCACCATGATTTACGCCACCACTCACCTCCCACTTGTAAAAGAGAAATGTTCTAACATGAGCTATAAGTTGTAAACAAATTATATACCAAATATTAACACACCAAAGCACAGCCAAAACCTTTAGAAAGAGTAGTAGAAGAAATTTTTATTAAGAAAAGCAAAGGGATTTATATAGCCACCACTAGAAAAGGCACGTATCTTCTATTTTATTTTGCAAATAAATCCAAGAAAAGAATGAAAAACAATATAATCTTACTTTTCAAGCCACCATGACACACAACACCTGCACAAAGAGAAGGGTGTGGCAATCTAAACATGAGCTATTTGTTAAACAAAATATTTACCACAACACAACAAAGCATAGCCAAAACCTCTAAAGAGAATGGAAGAAGAAATTTTGATTATGAAGAGCAAAAAGATTCATATCACCAACCACTAGTTGAATGGAAATTTAATTAAGATAAACCAAAAATGACTTCCAGGCTTTCTCTTCTACATCTTTAAATTGTATGGCACTCCTATCATGGAGCTATGTGATAAAATTTTATTATTCAAAGTTGAAATAGATATGCATATAAGGGCAATGAAGGCTACCATTTACCAGAGAACCCAATCAGCAAGCACAGATTAAGTATAAGGACAAAAAACAGCATTCCAATAAATAGCCCAGAAGTGGCTGCTGACAAAATCATTCAATGTACATTTCTGAGATGAATCTACAAAACGTACATCCTGGGAAAGGTAGAATTTCATTTCTCACCAGGTTATCTAAACAACAGGTTTAGAGAGCTCCACTTTCTCCATAAAACAATCCCAATAAACAACACCATGAACATAGAATGCCACCACAACAATATCCGGGTCATAAATGAAATAAAATTATAATGACCATTTCTTGGGAAATTGTATTCAGCTTAATCTTTTCCCAAAATGTTAGTTAACAGAACAATCAATTTTATAAGAACACGAACATACAATCATTGCCCCATAAGAACTTATTGAGAGGCTGAAGACCAAAACTTCGCTAAAACCAAGTACCACTCCTGACAATAAAGCTTAGAAAAAGACAACTACAGTGTGAAAACCCAATCATTTTCCATCAAAATTCAAGGCTTTAAACATCTCCCTTGAAATAATTATTCCACCATTCCCCCTTCAAAGCCGAAGTAACTTTTTATCTTCACCAATCAATTCATCTTCAACAGCTGCAATGACTCTTAACTATAAATTCTCAAAACTAATTCAGTTGCTCCTACTCTCTAACAACCACCATAAAGAAAACCCCCCAAATTTACATTTCTATTTGCACAAATTAGGTAAAAAAAATCAAATCTATCTATAAGAGGGGAAAAAATAGAAACGAACCAGTAACGAACAGATTTGCACTGAGAACAGCGGGTGGTGGTAGGGGCAAAGCAAACAGCACACTGGAACTTGGGATAGTAACCGTACTCCACGGTGGCTTGAGCTTCCACATAGGCGGTTTCATGAGAGACCATCTCAAGTAACCTCGTAACTTCCTCTTTCCTCGCCGCCGCATTCTTCAATTTATGCCGGATTATCAAAAAGACAACAAGAAGGGACACCAAAACGACGACGTCGAACCCTAGAGAACCAGAAACCAGCATTTCTTACCCAATAACTTTTTTTCTATTGTACTCCACTTAAAATTAGCCGGCGCCGAGGATGAGGTCCGAACCAGAAAAACCTAAGATGAAAAGGGCTTGGTTATACATAGAAATCTGCGACGACGACGACGGTAGCGATGACGGCGGTGGGGGTTGGAATGGCAAAAAGGGAAATTGAGAAAGTAGTTGAGGTGAGAAGAGGATTTGAGCATCTGGGAGGATCTGAAATAGAGAAAAGGAAATCAGAGGCTTGGCTATTATTATTTTTTTTTTTATGGAGGCCTTTTTTTTTTTTTTTTTTTTTTTTTTTTTTTTTTGGTTCTTTTCTCTTGTGTTAAAAGGACAAAATTGTTTCTATTACTTCACCATGGATTTTGATGTCTATACTTCCATTTTCCTTCTTTCAAGCTAAGCTAAGGGTAAAATCTAAACTATATAATATAATATTTACTTAATTAGACAAGGAAAATAATAATGTTCTAAGGATTAATTATAGAATATTTTTTCAAATTAAAAATTTTAACATTCACTCCAAATATAAAATATCGTAATACAGTTTAAACTTACGCCACATTGATTTCTAATAAAAATTTTAATCAAATAAAAATGAAAATGTCATCATATTCTTAAGCATTTCAAATATTAATTTATAATGATATTTATTTAAACATATATGAATTGCACTTATACCTCTAATCATATTTCTAACTTTGGAAAACGGAAGATGAAGAATGATGATGACAATATACTTTCAACTTAAAACATCATATATTAGTTGAAACAGCTTAAACGACCCTTTTTTTTTTTTTTTGTATAATGAGAGTTGAATTTTAGTTAGAACACACACTGGATTTAGTTGTCTGCAAAATCCAACCATGAAAAGCGAAGGCCAATCCAATCTCACATTAACTTCATCACCTTCCCCATTTTTCCTGTCGCCAAAACCCATGGGTTTTCTTTCTCACCCAAGACTTCAATAAATTAAATAATTAAATAATTAAATAACGAATTTGTTGTATATGTAAAAAAATAAAATAAAATAAAATAAAGAGCACACAAATTTTTACGTGTAAACTTTTTCGGGAAAAAAACCACAGGCAGATGAGAAGAAAATTTACTATGTCGAATTTAAAATTCTTTTTATACAAGAGGAGTAGAGTATGTCTATTTATAGGCTTATAAAGCCATATTCTAGTAAGACTAAAACACCTTACTCTAATCAATATCAAATACATGAAATTTAATAAGGTTTAAAAAACTTTATTCTAAAAATAAAATAAAAGAAGTGTAATTCTATATGGATTCTTCTTTTATTTTATTTTACCACTGTATTTTATTTAAATAAGGATTCGGGTCACTTAATTCTAACAATCTCCACGTTGACACGAATTCTCAATGAACAAATTCTTCTTCGCGAACTCTCAACGAACAAGTTCTCCACCTCTTCCATAAAACCCCTTAAGGGTTTAACTTTAACAATGAACACCAACTAAGTTTAAGCAATGCTCAAACTTGGTTATAGGAAGTGACTTAGTCATCATATCTGCAGGATTTTCATGAGTACTAATTTTGCTCACAACGATATCACCACGAGCAATAATATCACGAATAAAATGATATCGAACATCAATGTGTTTTGTTCTCTCATGAAACATTTGATCTTTTGTAAGAAAGATGACGCTCTGACTGTTACAAAATACTGTGTTGATTTGAAGGTCTTCATTGAGTTCACTAAAGAGTCCTTTCAACCAAATAGCTTCTTTACAAGCCTCAGTAATCGCCATGTACTCAGCTTCAGTGGTAGACAAAGCGACTGTAGTTTGCAAAGTGGCTTTCCAACTAATTGCACAACCTCCGATTGTAAATACATAACCTGTAAGAGATCTTCTTCTATCAAGGTCTCCAGCAAAATCAACATCAACATACCCAATGACTCCATCTCTAGTTCTTCCAAACTGTAAGCAAACATTAGTAGTACTTCGTAAGCATCTTAAAATCCACTGAACTGCTTTCCAGTGTTCTTTATCGGGATTCGCCATGTATCTGCTAACTGCACTAACTGCATATGATAAATCTGAACGTGAACAAACCATAGCATACATAAGAGATCCCCCTACACTAGAGTATGGAACATGTGACATGTACTCAATCTCATTATCTGTTTGTGGAGACAAAATCGATGAAAGTCTGAAATGGGCTGCTAAAAGAGTGCTAACAGGCTTAGCACTTTGCATATTGAACCTGCAAAGAACTTTCTCAATGTACCCCTTTTGACTTAGGTACAATTTACTTGCTTTTCTATCTCTGAGAATCTCCATTCCAAGTATCTTCTTTGCTGGTCCTAAATCTTTCATCTCAAATTCTTTGCTTAGTTGGGCTTTGACCTTTCTTATCTCTCTTTTATCTTTTGCTGCTATCAACATGTCATCAACATAAAGAAGTAGATACACAAAAGAACCATCAATGTTTTTCTTAAAGTAAACACAGCTATCAAAACTATTTCTTTTGAAATCATGAGAAGTCATAAAGGAATCAAACCTTTTATACCACTGTCTTGGTGACTGTTTCAAACTGTAAAGGGATTTTTTCAGCAAGCAAACATAGTCCTCTTTTTCTAAGACTGTAAAACCCTCTAGTTGTTGCATGTAAATGTCCTCCTCAAGTTCTCCATGCAAAAATACAGTTTTTACATCTAACTGTTCAAGCTCCAAATCATGCATGGCCACAATACCAAGTAAAACTCGAATCGAACTATGCTTAACAACTGGGGAGAACACATCTGTGAAGTCCACTCCTGGAATTTGACTATAACCCTTTGCAACAAGCCTTGCTTTATATTTGGGTTCTTCAACTCCTAGAGTCCCTTCTTTCTTTTTAAACACCCATTTACAACGAACAACCTTTTTACCTTTAGGAAGTTTCACAAGATCCCATGTTCTGTTTTTGTGGAGTGATTCTATCTCCTCTTGCATAGCAAACATCCACTTTTCTGAGCCTTCACAGCTAACCGCCTCAGAATAATTAGATGGCTCTTGATTTGCATCTATATCTTCAGCTACATTTAAAGTATAAGCAACTAGATCAGCCTCGACATACTTCTTTGGAGGTTTAATTTCTCTTCTAGTTCTGTTTTTGGCAATAGAGTATTGTGGTGAAGAAGCAACTCTATTATCAATTTTTGTACTAGCTTGAGGAGTCGGCTTTTTATTAATCTGATGCTCCACCTGCTTTTGATTTTCTTTATTGGAAGAGTCTTTAAGAGATAAGTTAGGTAGCATAGCAGTTTCATAAAAATTAACATCTCTGCTAACCATAACTTTTCTATTTTCAGGACACCATAACTTATACCTTTTTACACCAACTTTATAACCAAGAAAAACACATTTAATGGATCTCGGTTCCAATTTTCCATTATCAACATGAGCATACGCAGGACACCCAAAGATCTTTAAATCAGAATAATTAGCAGGATTACCAGACCATACCTCTTGTGGAGTCTTTTACTCAATGGCAACGGATGGAGATCGATTGATAAAAACATGCGATGAGAGGTCGCTCGCCGCCAAACGACTTCGTAAGTTGGCATTTGACAACATACATCGAACCTTCTTCATGATCGTTCGTTCATTCGCTCGCAACGCCGCTTTGTTGTGGAGTATGACGAATCGCCCAGTTGTCTCATGATTCCTTCCGACTTGCACGGTTTATTAAACTCATCGTAACGAACTCTAAGCCATTGTCTCATGCGGAGGTATTTTATTTGTTTTCCCGTCTGTTTTTCAATCATAATTTTCCAAGACTTAAATGCGGAAAACACATCGCTTTTCTGTTTCAGGAAGAACGCCCAAACTTTTCTAGAAAAATCATCAATAAAGATTAGCATATAATTAGCTCTACCTCTCGAAGGCACTCTGGATGCCCCCTACAAATCAGAATGAATATACTCCAATGTTCCCTTCATGTTATGGATTCCTTTGGTGAATCGAACTCTCTTTTTCTTCCCAAAAACACAGTGCTCACAGAAATTTAGTTTGCAAATTCCTTATCCATCAAGAAGTCCCCTTTTGCTCAATTCTACCATGCCATTCTCACTCATATGCCCTAGGCGCATATGCCAAATTTTAGTAATATCATCATCTGACAAGGAAGAGGAAGCGACAAATGCATCACGATATGATAGAACCCCTCAAACATATAAACTTGGCGAGTCTTTCTTTGCCCTTTTATCACAACAAGGGAACCTTTGGAAATCTTTAAAACCCCACTTTCAGCTGTGTATCTGTACCCTTTTGAATCAAGAGTACTCAACGAAATTAAATTTCTCTTCAATTCTAGAACATGGCGCACGTCACTAAGTGTTCTGACAACTCCATCAAACATCTTAACTTTAATTGTTCCAACACCTGTGATTTTACACGAAGCATTATTTCCCATCAAAACAACACCTTCAGACACTGTTTCGTAAGTTGTAAACCAATCCCGATTGGGACTCATGTGGAAGGTGCAGCCTAAATCAAGATCATTGACAGAAGCGACTAGAAGTTCACCATCGCTGTAGTCTTCTACAACATCAGCTTCACCAGAATTTTCTGGTTGTTTTCCCTTTTGATTCGTAGCCTCCCTTTTAATCTTGTTTTGTAGCTTATAGCACTCAGATTTAATGTGCCCTTTCTTCTTACAGAAGTTACAAGTTTTACCTCTGTTTGAAGACTTCGATCTACTCTTAGATTTACCGCGAGGATTCCGTTCCTGTGTCCTTCCATGATCATTATCAACATTCTGATCTTATCTCCCACGAGCAATGAAACTCTCTCCCTGAGAGTCGGGTTTAACCACAAGATGCTTCATCTTATCATACGAGGTCAAAGAATCATAAACCTCATCAACTGTGAGAAACTCGCGACTATATAAAATCGTGTCTCTAAAGGTTGAATAAGACGGGGGCAACGAACAAAGTAGAATCAACCCTAGATCTTCCTTATCATATTGAACCTCTATGGCCTCCAAGTTTGAGATAATTTCTTTAAACACTGTTAAGTGTTCTTGTACAGATGCACCTTCCTCCAAACGATGAGCATAAAGACGCTGCTTCATATGCAACTTGGTTGTTAGACTTTTCGACATACATATTTGTTCTAGCCTCTTCCATAATGCAGCGGCAGTCTTTTCTTTCATCACATCTTGTAAAATTTTGTTGGACAAATGCAGATGTAATTGTGTTAACGCCTTTCGATCTTTACGCTTCTTCTCTTCATCTATTAAAATCGAATGCATCTTATCTATCCCCTAGCACGGCATCCTCCAGATCCATCTGCGTAAGAACTGCTTGCATCTTAATCTGCCACAACGCAAATATGGTGTTGCGATCCAATAGCGAAATTTCATACTTTAAAGACGCCATTACCGTGATCGAGATGAAAAACCCGGAAGCTCGGATACCAATTTGTGAAAAAATAAAATAAAATAAAATAAAGAACACACAAATTTTTACGTGGAAATCCTTTCGGGAAAAAAACCACAGGTAGAGGAGAAGAAAATTCACTATGTTGAATTCAAAAAAAAATTTATACAAGAGGAGTAGACTATGTCTATTTATAGGCTTATAAAGCCATATTCTAGTAAGACTGAAACACCTTATTCTAACCAATATCAAATAGATGGAATTTAATAAGGTTTAAAAAACCTAATTTTAAAAATAAAATAAAAGAAGTGTAATTCTATATGGATTCTTCTTTTATTTTATTTTACCACTGTATTTTATTTAAATAAGGATTCAGGTCACTTAATTCTAACAGTATATTATATGATTAAATTGTTTGATGAATGTAATTTTTGAAATATTAAAGTTTAAAGGATAATGTTAAAAAATAAAATAAAATAAATTCATCGTTTACTTTTTATTATAGCTTATCAAGAAAAACTTACTTAAAATTTTAATAATTTCAATTCCTACATAAAGATTTTAGATTTAAATTTTGTGAATAAAAAGAATAGGGTAAATTATACAAACAATTTCTCAATTTTGGTTTCAAGAACAAAATAGTCACTCAACTTTCAATTCAGTTACTAAACTTTTAAAAAAAATAATAAATCAGTCACCACTAATCATTTTCAGTTACTACAAACTTAACGAAGCCGTCATTTTCCATCCTTCTCTCCCCCTCCCCTCCCTCTACCATTGCTCTTCCATCCCTCTCCCTTTTCCCCACCATCATCCCCTACTCTGATTCTCTCCCTCTTCTCCACTGTACATGAAAAGGATAGAAAATGACAGGTCCATTAAATCTGTAATAAAAAATGGTTAGTGGTGATAGATTTGTTATTTTTTTAAAGTTTATTGATTGAATTGAAAGTTAAATGACTGTTTTGTCATTGAGATTAAAGTTAAATAAGTGTTGGTGTAATTTATCTAAAAAAAATTAGTATAAGTTATCTCTTATTTAGAAATAACTCTGATTTCACATTTAGTTTAAAAACCAAAGATAATAATTAGATTATAAAAGATCCATTTTAATTTAAAATTGATTAAGCCAAAGTGTAGGTAGATGGTAACACCTGGGGCAGGGGCATGGGCATGGGCATGGGCATGTGACAATTCCAAGAGCGGTCCACACTAGTTTCCTAGCATCTTGGCCAGGAAGGAGCGTCTACAAAAGCGCACCACTGCCATTCCCTTTTTTGAATGGAAAGAAATTCTCGTTCTTTATTTCTCTGCAGGTTCACTGCCTTGCGCTCTTTTTAAGGATTAGTTTACTGTCTCTTTTTTTTGTAATATTTGTTTTTATCAAGATTTAATACTGAAGTGTAAAGTGTTATAAGATTTGAAATCTATAAAATATAATAAAATTTAAAGCATTGAGAATAATATAATCCCAAAATTAGTTTTTGCAAGCCAGAAAGCACCATTTTTTCATATAAGTGCTCAGTAATGTCTCAATTCCCTTTTCTTTTTCATATCTTATTTATATTCCAACTAAAAACTTCATCCAATCCATTTTACCTAATAACTATCTTCCCATAAACGTTAGGTAAAGCACATTGCATTTCATGCAGAGATCTTACGGAAAGATAATATAAAACCTAAAAAGCTTCTACTCCGTAAACCGGACGGTCAATTTTTATGTATAGTGGGCCCATAAACTGACCCAACCCAAAGGCCACCAGTCAGCTTAGCATTTCTCCCTTCAAATATTCTTTTATCAAATTTTGCAATAAATTCTAGACCTGAAAATATTAAATACCCATACCAAACAATATAGCTTCAAAATACCTTTTTTAGGTATATTAATATTTTTAAAATTAATTTCTTCTCGTTAATAATGATAAATCAATAGTTATTAGAATTATAAATTTAATCGATTTATTGCCCTATATTTTTTTTTAAAGTCTAATATGCATATTATGTGATTTATTGAAAATATATATCATATCATATCATAACTTAAGTAAGCATTTAATGAATATAAAAAAAATACAATTTCTAACAATTATCAATAACAGTTATATTAAAATTACATTTATAAATAAAGCCTTAATAAATAAATAAAAAAATACATAAAACCACAAAAAGTACAGCAACACTATTATTTTTCCCTACTCTTAATTTAAATTCTTATAAATGAACAGCACAGTTAAATAGTTTACACCCATTAATTTTTGTCCCGTAATAGTAAATAAGACAATTATCGACTATGCTATTAAAATATAATGCATGTAATCTTCAAGGGTAAATCTTGCCCATAGTATAATATTGAACAAAAAAAAAAAAAAAAAAAAAAATTACCATTGCATGTAATTTTTTTTATGGCGAAGTTTCTGATAATATTACCGTCGGTAATATCCAAATGTAAAATGTTACCCCTAACATATGTTTTTAATGATTAATGCAATTAATTTAAATATAAATATGCTTTTAATTTGAGTAAAAAGAACCAACACGTTAAGTAGGATAGGTTTTAAATTTTTTTTTTTAATCATAATCGAAAATTATATTTTCAGTATTTTCATCTCTTTACATTTAACTATATCCTGTTTCTGTTTATTTTACATTAATGAAATATTTTTCCAATATTATTAGCATTAAAATTAGTTTATTATTTACAGTGATCGATTTACCGGCAATGAAGGAAGAAACTTAACAAGGTTTGATTCTTTCACCCTAACATTATGTTAGGGTTTTTGTTCTACTTGATTTATCACATTTTAATAATTTGTGTGTAATAAATACTTCAAAACTTGATCCAATACAAGGAAAAGACAGATGGGTGAAAATAGTACAGAATCTCAAGTGTTCTTTTATAAAATATCTCAAGTTTTTTACAGTAATGATTATCTTTCGTAGCTAACTATCAATACAATAAAATTTTTATTTTTAGTGTTAATAATAATTTATGTAGTTTGCTCAACTTCTTCGTATGATTTTTTATAATATTTTATATAATCATGACCAGGGACATCCATGATTTTACTTTAAATCCGCTCAAATTTCTAAATTCGAACAATATTTTTTTAATATAAAAATGTGTCAATTCTTCTTGAATATTTTTTTTCAAACAAATTAATTTAATTTTTTTTACAAAACATAAATGATTTAACTGTAAAAAATTAAAAAAAACACACTATATAAAATTAAATATTTCTTTCCTATATGCAATAAAAAATAACTAATACTATATTAAAAAATTCATAAATATCATTATAATTCCAAAAATTAAATTTAAAAAAACTTGGCCTTAATCCTATTTGTCAATACTAGGCATACTAAATTGTACCATTCGCTTTTTTATAAGATCGAACTTATCAATGATAGAATATGTTGAAAATTCTCAAGCTATCTCTTTTTCGATGTATGCCACCAAGTTGAAAGAAAATGATTTTTCATTTTGTTGCGAAGCCTTGTCTTCACCAATTTCATGGTTGAAAATGCTCATTCGGTTGTTGCAGTAGACACAGGAAGAGTTAGCACAAGACGAATAATTCTACCAAGAAGAGGATAAATACTTGACTTATTTGTCTTATCTAGCATTTGACACAACTCAGCAACTGTAGAAGTTTTCTACAATTTCTTGCTTTGATGAGCATCAAGTTGAAAATGCTTTAATTGAATATTCATGTGTAGCTTTTCTTGCTCCATAAAATCATCTGGATAAAAAATCATTTATAAGCTTGCAGATATCTGCTACCCAAAAAACTTTGTAATTATCGCGTAGATCCAAAGCGAAGCTAATAACAAGTAATTCCATACCTCATCATTAAAGCGAGAATTCATTTCTGTTAGCAATAAATCGATACCAGCAATGAATATATCAAACCGATAGTGATACTCAATCGTGGGGTTATCTCTCTGGATGCGAGACCGACCTCAACTAGCTTTGTATGAAGAACTTAAATTTGAGACTTCTATCTCATGATCTTTACAAAATAAATTCACTTCCTTAAATAAATGATCCCAGCCATGTTCTCTGAATTTTTGGAAAAGCTTTTTTGTTGATGACACCAACTGCATCGCGTTTAGTATATCCTACGATTTATATTGCAATGCTTGACAGAGTTCATCAGTTATTCCAAGCATCACAATCATGAAATGCAAGATGAAAACAAATTCAATGGATGTCATTGCATCATATATTCTATCAGTTTCACTACTTTGAGTAAGGTTGTTGGACTTGATGATATCTTGCAAAACAACAGAGACGGAATCAAACATCCTTATCAAGCTATTGAGAGAAGCTAAATGAGATCCCCATCGGGTATCACTTGGACATTGGAGAGTATCGACTTGATTTTTCCCTTTACAGTTTCAAGCTCACCACTATCAATCAACTCTACGATATGAGATGCCTCAATGTCTCTTAATTGATCATGTCACTTGCTCGAAGAAGCAACCAAATTTATTATACTAGTCAAGTATGAAAAAAAATAACAAATAGGAATAACCTCCTTGGATGCAGCTACTAGAGTTAATTGGAGACGATGAGCGATGCAGTGAACATAGTATGCAAATCGACACTTTTTAGTAAATAATGCTTGCAATTCGTTCCATTCACCACACATATTACTTGCACTATTATATCCTTGACAAGAATATAATCCACATTAAGGTAATGACATAAAAAAAATCACAAATTGCCTTCTCCAAAAACTAACGATGTGGTGTCTTTCACATTATCCAAATCAAAGAATCATTTACGTATGAAACCTTCTTTATCAAAAAACCGCAATACAATTTCCATTTGTTCTTTCTTTGACTTATCACGAGCTTCAACCACTATGATGCAAAACTTTGAATAACTTGTACCAAGATGGGAGAAATTAGTATCCATTCTTGTCAATATATTGAAGAGATGTTCGAGCCTCACTTGGAGGAATTGGTTGATATGGACCAAACTTAATGTAAGCTCGATGAACCTCGTCCTGTTGATTTCGGATGTAATCCTAAATAGAATTTCAAAGTCTCGGATCACGCTCTAAAGAAGAAGCATCAAACTCTTCTGTTTCAACTCTTGACACCTTACGAGGACGTTCAGGAACTTGAGAAGCCGATATCTTGTTTAGAAGCTTGGGAAGACTCGATATCTCGTTCAGGATCTTGGGATTGAGAAGACCTGATATCTCGTTCAAGAGCTTGGGAAGACTTGATATTACGTTCAGGAGCTTGAGAAGATCCAATATTTGATTTTTCTCTACTAATAACAGAAGGTTGAGGAACCGACTGATCATTATTGCTTTCTGACACCCTTTTCTTGAAAAGAGAATTGATCTTTTTGTTGATCATAATTTAATCAAAAAACCTGAATATTGTAATAATATATTAAGCAATAACATATTAGGAAAAAGAAAAAAATAATAAGTCAAATAAAGAAAGAACATAATTTATGCAAAAATATTTACTGAGAGGTCTTTTGAGTAAGGAGTCGAGAGGAATATAATTTGTATTTTTTTACTCTGCGCTCTCAATCTCGACATCAAACTCCTTTCTTTTTCTCTCGGCAGTGTCGACACCTTACTAGAGGAAGATAATTCCTTAGTAAGACATACAAATCAAAATACAAGAAAGTCACTAACCTCATATGTATGAGTGTGGGTCAAATAAATTAATTCTAGAATTTGACTTTAAAGTCCATATTGGGCCTCTAAGTTTAGTCTTTCAAGGCCTATCATACATTAATATATGGTTATTATTAAATTTATATAATTAAAAATTGGAAATTACTTTGTTAATATAAAGTATAACCTTATGGCTTAATGGGGCAAATTATATGAAATACAATTTGACCAAAGAGGGTGAATGTTATACAATGTGGACACCAAATATAAAATACATGATAATTTATATATAAAATTCAAAATTCTGAAAATTCCAAGAGGGGCAATCGCCTCCTGCGCCCCCTGAATCCATCCTTGATCATGACAAATTCATATAAACAATATTTTTAGTATTACGAAAATAATTATCTTTTGTATTAAATTTAAATAGTTTTATAATTTAGTTTAATTCAATTTTTTAGAACTTGATTTTAAAAATTTTAAACTAATATTTATTTCAAATTGTATTATAAAAAATTATAAAATAGTATATTTTAATTAATATACATAATTAGTCCATATAACATAAGGGATAAAAAATTAATTTTATTAATACAGACTATTAACATATGAAAATATTTAAACACATTTATGATTAAAAAATATAAAATACGTTACTCGAATTAACTAATCTAATAAATTCTCATGTTTAACGCCAACCTTCTTTAAACTTTATGGGAGAAGTTTAATGATTTAAATTGAATGATAATCAGTTAATTATTTATGGGGGTATATTGATGATTTCTCTTTCGATTATTAAAATATTCTCTACAATTTTTTATTGATAAAAACATGAAACTCCACTTGTTATACACCAATGACCATTAACCCAAAATCTAGATAAGATTTGGGTCACTTACCCGTGATCCGGATCAGTCCCACCAGATGGATGTATGCAAGACGTGTAACAGCTTGATTTTAGATAAATCAGAACAGTAGTTTCAGAACCACAAATCTGAAGTCGTAAAATTTCTTTAATATTATTTTTGGTGTCTACAGCATTTTATTTGATATGTGTGAAAATTTTGTGATTTAATTTTATCGATTGATTAGTTAATTTGATAAAAGGACTTAATCGCGTAAAATGTAAAAGTAGCATGCAATAAGTAAAAGTGCTTATTTGCTTTGATTAATTAATTTTGAAGTCCTTATGTTGTGATTTGACCATTAGCTTAATGGATGGACAAATATACCTTTAGTTTATGGATTTTTAATGTATGTTCATTAAGGGTAAATAAGTCAAATAGTAAATAAAATAAGTTAAATAAAATAAAACCATTTTCATTCATCATTTTCACTTGTTCTTGCCGAAAATAAGAAAATAAAAAAAAGAGTCATCTTCAAGCTTAGGGTTCGGCACTTCCAAGTCTTGATTGATGTAACAGCCCGATTGTGGGCCTAGTCGGAACAGTGGTTTCGGGACCACTGAATCGAGGTTAGAGAAATTATTTTTGATATTATTTTATGTATTGTGGCATTATTATATTAGTGCATGAAGAATTTGGTGAAGTAATTTTAGCGTTTGTGAGCTTAATCGCGAAAAGGGACTAAATCGCATGAAGTGCAAAAGTCTTGAATGGATAGCTAAGGGTGTTAAATTTGCTATGAAACTTAAATTGGAGGTCTTTAAAGGGAAATTATACCCTTATATTATAGCTTGGCCGACCATGAGACAAAGAAATTAAATGGTCAAAGTGTTAGGTATTTGATGACCTAATATGTGATATAATACCCTAAAATCCTAGCCGTCATCTTTTTCTTCCATCCTTTCTTCTTGACCGAAAATATCAGCCACTAGAGGGATTTTTGAAGCTTGAAATTTTAGCCACTTAGTCTCTTTACAAGTAAGTGATCTTGATGGTTTTTCTTGATAATTTTTGTACTTTTAGAACCCTTGTAACATGAGCTTTCAAATGAGGGGATTATTTTGCAAAATGGTTGAAAGTATAGGGTTTTACCATGAGTGTGTTCACTTTTTGTTCTGAAACTTTATGGAAGAATATGAGTTATGGTAGTGTAATAAACAATTTTTGTGAAGAGATTTCCTGTGAAAACCCTAAAAGGGACCATTTTGCATAAGTTGTAAATAGGTGATAAATGTGTGAATTAATGAAAATTGTGGGCTGCTCCTAGTATAAAGAGTATTTGACTAGGCTTGATTAATGAGAAAATGTGATAAAAATTGATTTTTAGACCTAAGGGTAAAATGGTCATTTTGCAAAAGTCTACAGGCAAAATGGTCATTTTGCCCAATTTTTAAATTGTTGAGTACTAAGATTAATAACATGATTAAATGTGTGAATTTTCACCATTATAGATCAAGAGTTACAAAATTCGGGCCTAGACCGGGAAAAAGCAAAATAAGTGGACTAAGCCGAACTAGTCGTCTACATTTTGTAATTCGAGGTAAGTTGTATGTAAATAATACAACTACATTGTTATTATATGTGTTTAAATTGATATAGCATCAATTGCTTGTTTGTGGAAATGACTATGTATGTTGAATATTGAGATAGTAGAATTTTTGTTTGAACCTTAGGGAATGAAATCGGATATTCATGCCATGACATTTGGGTTATATGTGTGCTAGTGTAAGACATGCTTGGGACATGCATCGAACACATTATAAGAGCTAGTGTAAGACCATGTCTGGGACATGGCATCGGTATTGAGACGAGGGCTAATGTAAGAAATTTCTGGGACATGCATCGGCCTCGTGATGTAAGCCAGTGTAAGACATGTCTAGGACATGCATCAGCTACGAGATGTGTCAGTGTAAGACCATGTCTGGGACATGGCATCGGCACGTATAGAGGTGTCAGTGTAAGACCATGTCTGGGACATGGCATCGGCATGGATATGCGAGAGCTAGTGTAAGACCATGTCTGGAACATGACATCGACTTGATAGATGAGCCAGTGTAAGACCATGTCTGAGACATGGCATCAGTATTACACACTATGTTTAAGACTTAGTGAATATCTGACAGTATTCTAAATGGTTCAATGGTGAGAGTTACAGTTTAAGTTAAACGAGAAAAGTATAACCATGTTGTGAGTGGTACAGGTACCTATTGAAATGTATGAGACATGAGCTCAATATATGCTATGTGAATTGTATTGGATAGTGATGAGTAAGTTGTGCTTATGCCTACTTTTGTATTATGAGCATGATGATGAATGATAAAGTTATTGTTAAATTCATTTGCATGCAACTTACCAAGCTTTATGCTTACCCTATTTCTTTTCCATCTTCTTATAGTGCCGCCAAAGTAACTCGAGGATCATCGCTTACGTCGGAGAAGCCAATCATACTATCAACTGAAGCGCTCAGTATAGTTAGATATTTCATTTTGATTATGGCATGTATAGGATCTTGGCTTTTGAGTTTTGTGTCATTGTTTCGGGGCCAAATGTGTTGGCTTAAACTAGTACTTGACTCATTTTGTATAAGGCCATGAAAAATGGCTAATATTGAAATTTGTTTTATGGATGCAAGAAAATCTTTCATGAATGTGAAAATAGTTGGCATGGTTGTATATGTATGCAATGTATATAAGCCTTAGTTATGGTTGCTGGGTTGAGAAATCATGTTATGATAGACTTGGGTATGATAGATTGTATTTCAGGGTGGCAAGGGGTTTGGTAGATAGCCCTATATCATCCACACGGGTAGACACAAGGGCGTGTGTCTAGGCCGTGTGTGACACACGGTCAGCCCATGGGCGTGTTGTTCAGCTGTGTGTCTCCTATACGTAAAATTTGCAAGTCAAAATGCATGGTAGTAAACACATGGGTAGAGACACGGCCGTGTGTCTCAGCCATGTGGAGGACACGACCTCTGGCCACGGGCGTGTGCCTTGGTCGTGTGCCCTTTATTAGATGCTGACGTTAGAAACAGAATGTCAAGGTTTTTGGACACTGGCTATTAGCACGGCCATGTTGTAATGATCACACAGGCGTGTTGCCCTTTCACACGGGTGTGTACCCTGTTTCAAGGGTCATTTTTATTAAGTTGGTTTAAGGACCCGAGTTGGTTCCGAATGGTTTCCAATGAGAGTTTGAGGCCTCGTAGGCTCACGTTAAGGAGTTTAAATAAGGTTCGAAAAAGTTTTAAGTTTGATCAAGTCTTGGTGACTCGAAAACAATTGTATGCATGTAGTTAAGTATGGTAATGCCTCGTGCTCGGTCCCGGCCTCAGACTCGGGTAAGGGGTGTTACAATTAAGGTATGTTTTGAGCTCGGTTTTTGATGATTTTTATGTTTTTAAGATCGTTGCTTCGTATTCTAGATAGCCCATGCCCTAATTTTTGGATTGGTTGATGAATTTGTGAGTTGCCATTGATGATAGCTTGATGTTTTTGTTGTTTGATGATGAAAAATAAATATTTGTTGTTAGATTTTCATAGTTTATTAAGTGATTTTTTTATAAAAATGCTTATAAAGGACTAAATTATGAAATTTGTAAATTAAGGGGTTAAAATGTGAAATAAATAGAATTAATGGGCTGTTAGGGACCTAAGGAAAATTCGGCCTAACATGAGCATGTTGAAATTTTGAGTATTTTGTGTTGTTTTTAAAATAGGGACTAAATTGTAAAAATGTGAAATATTAGGGACTAAAGTGAAAAATGCCCATTTATGTGTTTTTGTATGAAATTAAATGAATATGTTAATAAATAAGTTAAATTTGAATTGATTTAGATCAAGAAAGGAAGAAATTGGATTTGGATCGGGGAAAGTCGAAAGTTGTTGAATAGTCGTTCTGATCCGTTCGTTTCCGTACGAGGTAAGTTCATAAGTAAATAAATGTTATTAAAGTTAAATGTACATATTATATGTTGCCGAATTGAATTGTAAATAAGTACATGTGTTGCCGAATTAGATTAAGCATTGGAGGACTTGTTTCGAGCTTGAATTGATTGAATTACGATGTCCGAAAGCCCTATACGAACCATAGGAATAGTATAAGATACGTATGTCATGACATTAGGACTTTCAAGGTGTGATTACGTGTAAGACCATTTCTAGGACATTGGTATCGTATATGATTCGTGTAAGACCCTGTCTGGGACAGAGGCATCGATATATGATAACATGTAAGACCATATCTGGGATATGGCATTGTATGTGATATATGTGTTTCCGAGTATCCTTAACGATTTCGAATGGTTTAACGGGCAACGTCAATACGAGACCGAATGTGAATTTGAGCTAAATAATTCAGGTACGTATGAGGTTTATATGTTCAGTGAAAAATAAGGTAAGTGAAGTTACTTAATGTGGTAACATGGATTATATGAGAAAAGTGATTGTATATGTGAATGAGATTAGCTAAATTTGGTATATTCGAATTAAATTATATATGTTCTTGGATGAATTATTTGCTTAGGGCTTACTAAGCTTTCAAAGCTTACTTTGTGTATTTTTTTATAGATATATAAAGCTAGCTCGAGCTCAGGGATTGTTAAAGATCATCATCACACTATCAATCGATAATTCGGTACTTTGAAAGATTGTACTTTTGACATATGGCATGTATAAGCTAATTTTGATATGGCTTCTTTTGAAATTGTATATATGTAGCCATGCGGAAATGGCTTGATAATGATGCTAAAGTTTGTGATTTTCGGTCATGTAATTAGCTTATGTTGAAAGTGTATTTTAAGGTATAACTTGTGTAATGGTTAGTCTTATAATTCGGCTTAAGTAACAAGGTAAATGAAGGATGCATTTTTAATTTATGGTATGTGTATCTATAAGTTATGTGATGATCATGTCATTGTTTGTGGTTTGGCTATTTAGCTACGGTTGGTGATGATAAAGAATGAATGTGATTTATTTGTTAATTGGTTGGTTATCTTGGTACGCCTGGTAAATAATGTATATGATTTAGGTGTGTTTAGTTATTTATTATGGATATTTATAAAGTGACATTTTGATGTTTGTATTAGACTATGAAATAGTATAATTAGCTTTGATTTCAGTTGTGAATTGGTTTGATTATTGGAGGTTGTATTGATGACCGAATAGATAAAGTTAAATGGCTAGGTATAGGTAGTTTGGATTGGTTTGAACATGCAAATTGGGTATACTATGAATTGTCTTTTGTGTTCCAAAATGGTTATTGATATTATGGTAAATTGCACATGATTTGGTAGTATTAAAAATATACTTGGCCATGATATAATGTCAGCTTTTGTCTTATATGTTAATAAATGTTATGCCGTGTGATATAGGTTGATATGGGTTAACATGCAAATATGTATAGATTTGCAAAAATGGTATATTTAGTATTTAGTTAAATGCATGAAATTATACTAAAGAATATTTTTTAATGTAGGCTTGGTATATGAGTTGAATTATGTTTAATTATATTCAGGAGTTCGAATGCCATGAAATTTTGGTCCTATGGTTCGAACATGGGATTTATGATATAGGAAACATGGTTTTGAAGTATGTTAGTTTGGTTTGGAATTTGAATAATTAAATGATATTGATAAGGTTAAATTATTAAACATGTTGCGCATATGTGAAAGAATTGAATAAGCATGATTTGACTTTATTAGTTATGTATTTCATATGTGTGAATGTGACTTATATGATTGAGTAGATGGTTATTATTCAAGTTTAAATTGTTATATTAAATGAGTTAATATAACTTGTGCATGATTTGAATTGAATGATCGTATTGGACTGTGTTTTGTTTAGTAATGCCTTATAACCTTAATTCGGCGACGGATACGGGTTAGGGGTGTTACAAGACGTGCAGTGAGAGGATAGTTAGGGGATCTCGCGGTACCACCTCGCACGAGTCGAGGGGAGTTCGCGGTCTCAGTTCGCACATACCCAAGGAGTTCGCATGTGGTGGGCTACGAGGTTCATCAGGGGACCCTGAATGATACACGTGTCCAGCATGCCCAATGTCTGCTCAGAATGTTAGTCCTATGAATAGTTGGGTTAAGCCCATAAACAGTGGAGTCAAATTATAAACAATGATAGTATGTATAAATATCAAAATGTTCCCTTTAATGAGACACAGAAAATTACTCAACACCCCTAAAAAGAATAGTAATCGAAAGGATAATTATTGTAGTAGTAATTACACAATCTTATAATTAAAAGAATTTATATTTTTTTAAATGTGTTTGGTTGACAGAGTATAATTACATTATAATTTCATTTCATGTTTGTTAGTATAAATTGTAATTACAAATCTACATAATTTTCTATTCTATGAAAAGAATATTACTATTATAAAAAAACTTAAAATATCAAGTAACAAAACTTAAAATCAAAATATGGTATGTAATATGTTAGTAAAAAAAAAGTATTCGGCGATTACTAATAAAATTAGTGAGAAAAAAAATAAAAATACTATGCAATTTTATCTAATTACTTTAGCATATCATAGTTGTTAAAATTAGTCATCATTGATTGGTCCTTAACCAAGTATAAATAAGTAATAACAAATACTATGTAATTTAAGTAAAATTAGTATAATTGATTTATAATAAATAATACAAAAAATATTTAAATTTTTAGTAGGTCAAAGTGTATGAAAAATAAGCTTCCATCGTTAAAATTTTCAAATTACTTAAACGGGATAAGTAAAATAACACATTATTATTTTTTAAAAATAAAATATGTATCTTAAAATTAAAATACTATCATTGTTATATAAAAATAACTCTTAAATTTAAGTGAAATTATTTGTAATTACCCCCAATTCTTATCCTCTATCTTAGAAATTGGAGAGTGTAATTTAATTGAGTGGGACTGAGACTCGTTAATTACAATAGTTGCCAAAACATACTAAGTTTGTATAATTACAAACAATTACAAAATTTCTCTTAGAAATATTAGAATAATTTGTTAGAAATATATATATATATTTATTTTGATAACATTGTTTTGAAAAACTATTTAGAATTAAATAAGTTACTATTTATAATAATATATTTTAAAATTATAAGTATTAATTTAATAATTTAAATAGATAAGAAGTATTTTTTTTAACATTATAACTTTAAAAAGTATGCCCTTTTTATTTTCTGTTATTTTAATAATAAAAGTTCTAAATATAATATTTTTATTTCACAAAAATTAGAATACTTTAATTTTAAAATTTGTATTTAATGCCACATAATATTATTTTATTTAAAATAAAATCATTTATACATGATTAATACAGTAAGTATAAATTCTTAATTTAATTTTTTTGGTAGATATTAATAGATAAAAGTATTAGGAGTCAGATTGCATTTTTCCCTCTTTACTAAAAATATAGGCAAATTTTTAACACCCCATACCCGACCCAATCGCAAGGTCCGAGCTACAATATGCCACATATGTTGCTGGAGCAATTATGATTGGTTGTAAACAAGTTCAATTATTAATCATTCAAATATGTCTATTACAAATCAATAATATGATATATAATCATTTTTGGGTCATATACAAGCTTACAAAAGCTCACTTGCTAACTCGAAGTCGCATTGGGACCAACTACAAGGTTTTAAATGTTTCAAGTTGGTGTCAAAACATCAAGGTTGTGGTGTTGCAACCCCCAAACCAGTAAGCAAGCTTTCCAACCTAAGGACCAAATTGTAAAGTTCTCAAAACTTTCTCGAGTTGGTGTCACGACATCAAATAGGAGACGTCGTGACGATGATGGTTGGCGCCACGATATTCAAAGGATGGCTCCGCGACTTCCTTGGCAAAATACCACCATGCCAATTTCCATTTGTTTTCAAACTAACATAACAACAATAGTTGGTCCTAAGACCCCCAATGACCAATTCAACATATATGGCAAATTCAATATTCAACTCCAAATCAACAAAAACCATTTTCACGCATAAACCATTATCACTTTCATATGTTCACAACTAAAATACACAAACTTGACCATTTTCAACTTATAACTAGATCAATCCTAGGTACACGCCATTTGACAGAATGAAAAGAGCTATTATCTATACCTGCGCACAAAGTAAACAAATCGTATGTTGAGCGATAAAACTCAGTGGTACTTTCATGATTCAATATAATATAACATAAACATTAGTAGCATGTCACAATGCATATATTTTCAATATCTAATCAATTCATGTCCTATAATGTCAATCAATCCTCTTATCATATACGCATATGAGTATACATATAACAATGACAAACAAATCCATTCAATATTGCAAAATAATTGACCAATTCAAATTACTTGTCAAATACCCATCTTTAAACCACTTAAACATTTCAATACCATTCATGAATTAAGCATTTATAACTTTGACATTATGTCATTCAGTTTCATGTTCATTCAAAATCAATAAACCATTTAACATATCATTCAAATCTCTTTCTGGAGTTTGTCAACCTATTCGTGTTTGTTTCGACCCTCAGGGCTCGTTTTCAATTTATTTGCATAATCATTTACATGCTATTCTTTATTATGATCCATATACAAACATAAATGATTCCATGGAATTATACCATTTCATTTCAATATCATTTATCAAGTTTACAATTTATACTCCCTATTAACCTAACTTGGACTTGGACGGATACACGAATCGTCCAACAAACACACCAGATTGGCACCGAAATGCATCATCGGATAAATCAAAGTAAGGGAAATCGGCACATGTAGTGCATACTGGCGCATAAAATGCATCATGACACATGTAGTGCATAACCTGTACACAATCCAATCCTATAACATGTCAACTATACTTGACTCAACCCAAATAATTAATAAGGTACCAATGTTCAATTACATTTTACAATCAAATATATATATAATTTCTCATTCAAATTCATATTCAAAATCCAATACATTATTGATACACATGTATCTTAGATCATATAGCATATTTCTATCCATTTTCCATATCACATATCATATTCCAACTAATTCATGTTATTTTCTATTTTATTCATTTTAGTTTACTATCTCAATATTCCATATCAATCTCAACGAATCAATTCATACGACCATTATATACTTACCTTGATATTCAACCATATAATTAATATTTATATGCAAGAAAATAAATCAATCCTGAATCATAAAAGTACAAACTGAAATCTCGCGTCACTATTGACAACCCTTTTTTTCCTTTCCTTCTCGATGGTCCAGCGTCCTCTTTAGCTACATACAATCATACAACAGATAAGCAATATCAATTTTCATCCAATTCACATTTGAATACAAAGTCAAGCATATTTTATATGTTATTCAATTTAGTCCCTAAACTCAGGACAATCATAACTTTTGATAAATAACTTCAGATTAAAATCTGATTTCATATTTACTCATTAGAGACCCTATACTTTCTATTCCTACCATAGTTTCATAATATATTTTTATTTTATTCAATTTGGTCCCTAACGTAACAAAGTTAACAACTAAGCTTATTAAGCTTAATTTCTATCAATTTCAAGCCTAATTCTTCAATTTCTCAATAATGACAACTTATCAAAATTTCAAAAATTGAACAAATTGATACATGAGCTAGCTAAATTAAGCTCACATGATTATAAATCTATAAATCTATAAAACTAAAAAAATATAGCTTAGGGACTTACTTACAATTGGTGGCCGAATGTTAACTAAAAAATGGTGTTTTCTTTCTTTTTCATCTTCAATGGATGGTCAACTTTTAGGAAGAAGATAAGTTTTCATCATCTTCAACTAATTTTTTTTTATATTTAGGTAGATTAATGGTTTATTAACCTTACTTTATTTTAATTAAGTCATTAATTAATTCATTTTTAGTTATTAATGTAGTTTAAGTGAAATCCATAGTCACATTCCGTTAACATTTATTTCAAATTGGTTTATTAATCATTTTAGTCCCTTATATAATTGTTATCTAGGTTCCCACGCCTTTTTCTAATTAAAACTCTATAGCAATTAGAATTATATAATTTAGTCCCTGAGCCTTAATTAATAACTTTTCCAGCTAAATTGCTTAACTGAATTTTAATATATTTTTATAAAAACTCCGTCCATTTATGGAAATAAGGTCCTAAAACCATATTTTTTGACACCATTGGAAACTGATTCGTCACAAAATTAGTCCATATACATTAGACAAAAAAATAAATTGATCCTTTTTGTTAAAAGTTTCATTAATTTCCACTGTTAAATACAAGTGTGGTTGATGGAATATCCAATTAGTTACATATGGCGTGCCATGCGTACCTTATTATGATGTATAGGGACTAGTTTTTAACATTAGGAATAGATGAAAATTTTAACAAAATGATTAGTTTACTATTTGATTTGATGTATAGGGACTAATTGCCCATTTTTTAAGTAAAGGGGCAAAATGCAATCTGACTCCTACTACAAAGATTTGCATTGTACTTTTACCAATACTAATACAATAAATATAAATCAATAATACTAGAAAAAAAGAGATGGTTTGGACAAAATATGAGACCTGATAAGTGATAAAAGTAACATGTTTTAATCATGTTCTTAACGTGTTTTTGGATGATTATTCAATGTAAACTAGTGAATTTTACGTATTTAATCCTTTAAATTCATGTTTATATACTTAGGAGAGCATTTGGGAGCAAAATGAGCGAAAATCGGAGCAAGTTTTAGGAGCCACACGGGCTAGACAGACAATCGTGTGAGCTACATGGGTTGCCACACGGCCATGTGCCAGACCGTGTGGATTTCATGATTTGCACTCCTAACACGCGAAAAAACACAATTTTTAGGTTTTTTTGGGCATTTTAAGACCTATATATGACAAATATAAGAAGTGGGGAGAAAGCCGTTGGAGAATATTGAAGAAAACAACTCGAAAAACATCACTGAAGCCGACTCTGAAGCATATTTCCATCAAGATTGAAGATCTCCTTTTGAGTTCTTTAAAGTTTATTATGAATTTCTTTATTTCTTGTGGTTATACTGTCTTTAAGATGTTTTTATTTACAATTATGAACTAATTTTTCAAATACATAGGGAGATGAACCCTAGGATGATTTTGTTATTTGATTTCTACTTTTACGCAATAAATACTTAGGTCTTGTTCTCAATTATGTGTGCTTAATTCTTGGTTTAACATTTTCGGAATATTAATCCATATTTGATGTGCTTAAATCAAAAGAGGAATAGACCCTGTTTAAGAGTAGATCTAGCATAATTGAGTGGAATTACATGCAATCCCAGAAATAGGACGACATTAATTGTAACACACCTAACCCGTATCTGTTGCCAGAATAGGATTTTAGAGCATTACCGAATAAACGTAATATAAATCATTCATTTCAAAACATTTCAATAATAATAACAAAATCCATAATTAAACATGCATATCATCCTTTATTCACGCCCTCGAGGCCTTAGAATCACTTTAGAAATGATTCGGGGCTAAATCGAGAACATTTGAAAAATTTAGGAAAAAGTTAGAAAAATTTCAACTGCAGGGGTCACACACCCGTGTGGCCAGGCCATGTGCCTCACACGGTTGAGATACACGCCCATGTCTCAGGCGTGTAACTCTCTAACTTAGGTCACACGCCCATGTTTGTTACCCGTGTGTAACACACGCCTGTATGGCCAGGTCGTGTGCACCTAAAAGTACCTTAAAACTCAAGTTTACCATTTCCTACTTACTTGGCACTAAGCAACTCAATTACCAATCATTTGACCTATTCAAAACACAATCAAGCATGCTCAAAACATGCCAAAAAAATCGTCTTAGGTGCCTAGCCAATGTACCCTCAGTGGTAACGCAAGTTATACCATCAAAACATTACATCCATGCATAATTCAAATCAAAGTTTTAAACATGCCAAAATCAATCATTTTAGCCTAGCTTATAACAACCTAAAACATCAACTTAAATTCACATACACCTAAAAAGCATTGGTTCAAAATAACATGCCAAATTATGGCTCCAAACACAAACATATGTTCAACCCAACATTATACTTTTAACTCTATTACAAACCATTCACAAAATAACCATCAATTTAAGACATCCTAGGTACATGCCATTATTAAAGGTAAACATCACCACATTTGAGATCGGGATAGTTGCTGGATTCTGAGTCAGTGATCAAAAAAGAAGTACCTAACCTGCGCACGGAAAACAAAATCGTACGGTGAGTAAAACTCAGTGATATTCCTATAATCTAAACAATTAAAGACATACTGATACAAGAATGCATAATTTGAACTATAAAATCATACTATTGTCTAAGCTCACAACTATCATATACCATCATTTCAAGTTCAAACATATTACCATATCATTTCATATTATACTCAATTTTCACATGCTATCATATTTAATTTGTTTAACAAATATCTCAATTCACATCACTTGCTATATAAATAGCTTTTCACACACCAATCCACATTTGTTTATACAATGGCATTATCCATTCCATATTCAATTCATGAGTACATAACTCATGTATTTCATTTAATCACAACATATCTCATTTTTCATGTTTTGATTCACTATCTCATTTCCATTTCACAAACCATGTCATTTAATATTGATAATAGAACTTTATTATTTAATTACCCCTATTAACACGACTCAGACTCGGACAGAGACACGGATCCAACCAACACACCAGTTTGGCACCCAGTGCCTTATCGGATAAATCTGAAGTAATAATTGCGCCCAGCGCTATATAAATTGACATCCAATGTCTCATCGGTTAAACTGAATCAAATTGGCACTTAGTGCCTCATTGACTTGAAGTCGAAGAAATCCCTAAACTCTTCCTATCCTATGGCATGCCATTTATATCAGAATCAGCTTGATACAGTTAATAGGGTTTCATTTCACTTTTCAAATACAACCAATATCCAATTCTCATATTTGCACATTATCACATTTACACATATATTTATTTCAATTCAAATAATCAATACATTCATAATGTATATACCAATTCAATCCATTTCAATCAACTATAATTTCAATTCACTACCAAAATGTCAAATACTCACCTCAACCACTTACCATATGCATTAAATCGAATTATAACAATTAACAACTAGGTTCAGATTTATAGAAATACAAACCGTGGATTCTAGATTCTGAGCTATTCGACGTTGATTTTATCCTTCCCCTTTTTAGTCAAGGATTCTGGTATGACGTTAGCTATGGAATTAAAACAATTAAAATACATCAATACAACACAATTCAATTTCACATTGAATATTTCAAAATTTACTCCATATTTGCTTAAATTCTAATTCAGTCCCTAAACCGAGACTAATTTTTATTCTTCATAATTAACTCTATATTTTCATACAAATTTCACTTTAAACTAAATTTAACTCTATATTTTCAATTAAACCCTTAAATTTCAAAATTTTCACAATTTAGTCCCTATTACTCAAAATTTACAATTTGTTCTACAATTTAATCCTTTTCCATTTCTAGCTTAAAAATCTATCAATTTAATCCCTAATACTAAAACTATTCAACATTAACATTTAAAATCTTAATAAATGCTAATATTTCAACATGGGTCAAGTAGTACTTAACACTGAGATTTCAAAAATATAAAAGTTACAAGAAAACGGGCTAAATTAACTAATCAATTAAAGTTGAAACTTAGAAAGCCTTATGTGTCCTGCGTTCTTCCTTCTTTTCTTCTTTCTTTTATTTTCTATTTAATTTGCATGTCTTCTTTGACATTTCTCCACTTTCTATCTAATATAATTTCATTTATTATTTATTATATATTATATACTATATATTATATGATACATATACATACATACTTTTAACTTTTAATTTATTATAATATGTTTAATAAGTTTACATATAATATATATACTTCTTAATACTGTCTACTAAACAAGGTAATTGGGTAATTACTACTTTAATCCCTCTATTAATTTTAATTTTATAATTCAACTTTTACTTTATACACGATTTAGTCCTTATACTATAATAATACTTAATTCATGCAAATTCACTTAACTAAAATCAAATTAACTACAAAACTTACGAGTCTGATTTACGAGAACGGAGTCCCAAAAATACACTTTCTGACACCCCTGACTATAAGGTCGTTACATAAATCTACCGGATTATAGTCAAATCTAAAAGGGGGATCCATAGATCGAGTTAATGCAATAACATAGGTTTTAATTAGAAAGAAATATCAATTAATCAACCTAGAGTCAGTTGCTCCTAGTCTTGAAGAGAGATATTAGCATAATTTAGGGATTTCTATGGATCAAGATACTAAGTGAAGAAATTGCGTAATTTAGATTGATAATGATAGATGAAGTCTAGGTGAATTCTTTCTTGGATATTGTTCCGCTTCTTGATTGTTTACTTGATTATTTTTCGATTTTTTCTTTGTCATGTTCTTTAGTTACTTTAATTAGTTAATTTTAGTTTTTAAATCAATCACTCCAATTTGTCAGTTAAATAATAGAAAGACGGTAATTGCTAGTACTTTTAGTCTTCTTGGGAATGGTATCTGTGCTCACTGTAGCTATATTATTAATTGATAGGTGAACTTGCTTTTGTCAAAATTTTAGTTGGTTTCATGGACATTAAGTTTTTGGCGCCTTTGCCAGGGACTAAAATATTAGGAAAACTTTATTTATATTAATTTAGCCCTTTTTGTTTTCACTTTAATACTTTTTTATCTTTAATTTAATTTTTATATTCTAATTTTTCGTTTGTTTGTTTCTGACAGGTTCTTTTGGTTTATGACTAGAAGAAACTCGTTGGATCTATTACTTTTTGATAGTGAGATTAAAAAGACTGCTCGCAGAAATCATAGAGAGGTTAGAGAAGCAAGGCAAGGTCAACAAAATATCGTAAACGGTCAAGAGGAAAATGATATTAATATGGAGATGGGTGATAATCAAAATAATTAGCAGCTTCCTGCAAGTCCTACTCCTCGGGCTATGTATGATTATGTTAAGCCCACTCTAGTTGGGGTTGAATTGAGTATTGTGAGACACACCATTAATTAAAAAAAGTTTAAGCTAAAGACAAACACAATTCAAATGGTACAATTGTATGTTCAGTTTTGGTTTGTAAGATGAAGATCTAAATACTCATTTGGCTAACTTTCTAGAGATTTGTGACACTTTCAAGATCAATAGCGTTACTGATGATGTCATATGCTTACAGTTGTTCCCGTTCTCATTGAGGAACAAGTGTGACGCCCCAAACCTGACCAAGACGGACTGGCCCAAATTCGAAGCATTACATTAGCCACCTAAGTGACTCTCCAGCTAACAACCACTCAAGACACACCCCGACTTTATAACACCTCAATCTTATCAAATTATTAGTTATTTATTAATGCGGAAGCAAACTATGAGCCAATTTTAAACTTTTCCTAAGTAATTTAACCTAAGGGCATTTTTGTCATTTTACCACCTATGTTAAAACTAACTCGATTTTAGATCTAAGTATTTATTGACCTTCTTTTAGTCAAATTATAAAGCCTAAAAATTTCAGCTTAATTTGAGTTCGTTTACTATGTCTAATTCAAGTTTATTACTAGGGACTAAATTGTAACTTAAACAAATTAGAATACCAATTTAAAAAGATAAAAATTCAAACTCCCCCCAAAACCCACACGACCGTGTCCCCCAAACCGTGTGTCATTAAACAATCGTGTTCGCATCATGAAAAACTTTTAGGCCGACCTCACACTCCCGTGTGGAAATCCCACACCTGTGTGTACAGGCACACGCTTCGTGCGAAAACCATTGCACCTATTTTTGCAAAAAAACTCATTTTAAAACCCGATTTTTCATATTTTAATGGCCAATTAAACCTAATTTAACCACGATTAATTAACATACATATATATACACCTTCAATTGAATTTATTGACATCAATTAAGCCTCAATTATATAGAATTAGGCAATCAATTTCATGCATAACTTACACTGAATAAATCAAACAAGTTGCATATCTTAACCGCTTCATGGAAGCTTCATTTAAATAATCGTTAGTATAAATTTCATGCCTCTCACACTTTGTTATCAACCACCATGTTATCAAGCAACAATACACCGTAAATCATTCAATAATTAAACTCAAACATGCCTCAAAATTATTATAAAACCATCCAAAATAAAATGTCCAATGCCCAAAGTCCAATTATAACCAAAATTAAACTAATTCCCTAGAGTTCCACAATGCTCAAGTACAGTCTCTACAATGTATAATAAAGTCTCTGCCAAGCCTAAATCTCTTGAAACTCTCTTACTCGGCTCCTCAACTGCTCAAGCCCGACAATTATTTACTCGAATTGTGAGGGTGTGAGCTTACTGAATGTTAATAAAAATGAATAATAAATCAACATCCAAATCATGCTTAAATCACATCCAATCAATCACCAATTATCAGCCGTAATAAAGAAACATGTCAATTTAACTTCCATATGCTTTATCAATATCAAGAACCAATTATTCATGGCTTACAAACATCAAATGATATAACAATAATCACATATAAATCTATTAGCATACATTTATCATGGTTTAATCGGGTGATTATACATCAGATAAACAGATCTCCGAACTCCCACAAATATTAAATACAGTCCACCGAGTTGAGCGGACCGAAGCACACGCTCCTTTGTAGCACCTCAAATAACCCAATGAGTGGAGACTCATGCTCAAGACTCCCTTATCTACTCCAAACAAATCAGTCCACCTAGAGCCATATGCTTACAATGTCACAAATAAATGTGAGTACTCTTGTGACATGCCAACTATATCCAATAAATCCACTATGCATATTGCCAATATATTCAGTCAAACATAGCATAGAAATCAGTCATTATTGTGCTCAATTTAATGTGACAAAATGCTTAAGTGTAACATGTAACATAGCCATTTAACATCCAATTAAATTAAGCATTTCATTTGCCATTTTCCAATGTTCAATTACCAATTGTAACACCAATATATCATGATCAAAAACTCCAATAAACATGCTTTAATCATCAATATAATTAACCTAATTAAATTGCATAAAACCACCTTAATGCTTACTTACCATTATTCAATAAAAATTCAGCTCTTGTATATATAATATCAATCTTGCAAAAATCAGCCATTCAACCATAATTAATCAATTGAAATAATCAATTAAGCTACTAAGTAAACATAAATGAGGGTCAATTTACCAAATCGCCCTTAGAAACACTCACCATACAATTTATTCTACCACAAACAAGTGATCAACCAAGCAAATCCAGACTTCAATTTCGGTTAGCTCAGTCCTCTTCAAGATTAAGAGCTTCAACAGAGATAAAGTAGACATTATCACCTTTCCAATGCTAATAAACACAAATTTTAATTAACTATACTAATCGAAATCCTCTCACAAAGATACCTTACCGGATTTGTAACATCAAGTCGAAAACTCGATTCCTCACAAAATTGATCTCTCCAGCCCTCCTAAACACTTTCAATCATCAATATTAGACCAAATACACTTATACTAAGCATCAAATTCATCTTTAAATCAATTTCACAAAATTCCAGAAAATCAATTCATAAAGATGATGAAATTCAAATTTCTTTAAATTACCTCACAAATCATGTTTAATCTTGATAAATAAGATCAAAAACCTTTTAATAGATCCATTTTGAGTTGGAACATCCATTGATTTGTGGATTTCCTCTCAAAATTCAAGATCCACCATCAAAGATCCATGTGTTCTTGGAAAAAGATAACATTGATAAAAATCCTTTAATTGACTCCCAAATCATGTAAAAGTGTTTCTAATCATCATAAAAACAAGTTTAGAATTGAAGATTACCTTTGATTCACTCTATATTTGTTGATTGAAAATCTTGATTCAAGAAACTTGAGAAATTTTAGAATATTTTTGGCTACTTTTGAGAATAATTTCGGGTGAATTGAAAGAGTGTTTTGAGAAGGAAATTGGTTGAATCTATTCTCTGATGATGGATCTTTAAAATCATACAAACAAAACGAATGTTAAAGCTCTCTAAGATGATGTAAAATATGTGAAAAGTGGGCTAGAAAACTAAAATCAACCACCAGAAATTTAAAAATTGAGAAATTTGCCTAATGGCTACTCCCACATTTCCTTTACTTTACCATTTAATCATTTCCCTCCAAAATTTTGAATTTTAAAGTTTATTTTCCATATAAATACTCTAAATTTTCCCTTATTTTACAATTAAATCCTATTTAATTAGTATTTAAATTTTACTCAAATTACCCCAATAAAAATTATTTTAAAATTCTTTTTCAATCCAAATTGATTATTTTCACCAATAATTATTTAAAATATTTAAAATTAAATTGTCAAAAATGTTTTATTTTTTAAAATTTATCGGATTATTGTTTAATCTATTTTAGAAGAAATTTGTAACACCCCTTACCCGTATTCAACGCCGGAATAGGGTCCAAGGCGTTACCTGACTTACCACACGAACAATCATACAATTCCGAGCCATAAATTTTCGTCCAAATTAAAATCATTTGTAATTAATCATAAAGTCCCAAATACAAGCCTACAAGGCTCTAAACATGCTTTGGGAGTGGTCCAGGACATTTCACATTCATGCTATGAATCACATTCCATCATTCACCAAGCATACCGTGACCATATCACCAAACACATTGGCACATATATGAATATACTTAGGCTTACAACCATATTAGCCAAAATAAGCCAATTTACTTAGCTAAATATCAAATCACCTTAAACAAATATAAGCCAATACATTTGGCCAAATCAAATGACACATATAACAAAATGACCAAGTCCCTAAACATGTCATACTTTCAAAATACTAAGATCATCAATACCCAAAAAAAAGAGTTTGATAGTGTGATTCGAATCTCTGGCGATCTCTGATCCGAGTTAGCTTGGTGACACTATAAAACATGGAAAATAAACAGAGTAAGCTATATAGCTTAGTAAGCTCGTATGCAAGAAATAAGCAACCTTACCATGCATATAACATTCGAATAATATAACATAATTAAATGTAAATTTACCATAGTATCATAATTCATTCCATCACAAAACTTACCTCATTTTCATCATTTCAAGCATTTAATAAACATGAGCTTTACGTACATACCTGAACCATCTCGAAATGAACTTACACATATTCTCATCTTTGACATACCCGTGAACCACTCGGAATAATAATGTCGAATACTCGAGATTTTTACATACTAAGTGCCACATACGTAGCCAATGTTATCTCAATCTCATATCACATAATCGCTTGCTCTCGAGCAATCGACAGGCCTGCTCACATAAGCTGTCAGTCAAGACATAGCTACGCGTTGTTGCTCACACAAGCCGTTAAGTAACCGCAACATATGCCGATATACTCAGCCACCGGTAGGACGTACGAGACCAGCACCCGGATCACATAATCACATAACACATAATGACTCTAGTGACATGTCACTTGTATCCTAATCTATTCCTAACGTTCAACGGGACTTCTCACTTGCCGAATCGTCGCCAAACTCATTCGTAGAATCATACTCATTCACATAATCAAACATACAATTCATGCAATATTAAAGCATTTAAATACAAGTATTCTAAAGCTTATTTTTGACATACGAACTTACCTCGGCACAAAATGGCGAATAGTTCGATTTAGTTCACAACCTTATTCTTTCCTCTGTCTAGGTTAGAACCTCGACTTTCTTGATCTATAATACCACATTTAACTCATTCAATCATCACATTATTCAATTTAATCCCAAAATCATCTTATGACAAAAATTACATTTTTCCCCTAACTTTTCAATTTTTTACAATTTAGTCCCTAGGCTCGTCAAATGTTTTTCATTCAATTTTATCACACCCAAGCCTAGTCGAACCTATTCCTTGCTCATGACAGCCCATATTTTTCATTTATTCACATTTTTACACACATTTTACAACTTTTACAAATAGGTCCCTATTTGACATTTTCATCAAAAATCCCTTGGTAAATGTTGTTTATCTAACACCAAACATGCATTTTCTACCATTAAACATCAAAATACACAAATATTCAATATGGGTAAAATTGTAGACTTCATCTTTCTTTCAAATTAGACCTTGAAATAGCTAGATTAGGTTGAACCAACTTCAAAAACATAAAAATCATGAAAAACGGGGAAAGAACAGACTTACAATCGAGCTTGGAAGTGGCCAAAACCCTAGCTATGGACTCCTTGAAATTTCCGGGTATGGGGTGACTAATTTGAGAAGATGAACACTTTTATTTTAGTTATTTTGTCTTTATTGACCAAATAACTAAAATGCCCTTCACTTAAAACTTTAAAATTTTATCTTACCATGTCCATTTTTGTCCATACTAAAATATAATGGTCTAATTACCATTTAAGAACCTCCAATTTAAAATTTCATAGCAATTAGACACCTCTAGCTTCTAGAACACATATTTTGCATCTATTGCAATTTAGTCCTATTAGTCAAATTGGACACTCTATCGATAAAATTTCTTAACGAAATTTTCACACAATCATTCAATCATACTGTAGACCTTAAAGTAATAATAAAATTAACATTTCTACTTCGAATTTGTGGTCCTGAAACCACTATTCTGATTTGACCCAAAAACGGGCTGTTACAACTCTCCTCATTTAGGGATTTTCATCCCGAAAATCTTACCGGAAAAGAGGTTTGGGTACTGTTTTCTCATAGCTTCCTCGGTTTCTCATGTAGCTTCTTCGACCCTATGTCTTTGCCACAAAACTTTCACTAGGGTTATATTTTCATTTCTCAACTGCTTAACTTCCCGGGCTAGGATCTTGATCGATTCTTCACCATAAGTCATGTCGGGTCGAATCTCAACCTCAGTTGGTGAAATCACATGAGGTGGATCAGATCAATATTGTCGCAACATAGATACATGAAACACATTATGGATTCTCTCTAATTCCGACGGTAAAGCTAGCCGATAAGCCACTGGTCCTGTCCTTTCTATAACCTCATACGGACCAATAAAGCACGAACTCAGCTTGCCTTTGCGACCAAATCTAAGAATTTTCTTCCACAGAGAAACTTTTAAAAACACCTTATCACCGACTTGAAATTTAATTTCTTTTTGTTTCAGATCCGCGTACGATTTCTGTCTATCCTAAGCTACTTTCAAACAATCACGAATTACTTTAACTTTTTCTTCGATTTCTTTAGCAAAATCAACCCTGTGAATCTGTCTCTCACTGAGCTCGGTATTGTACAATGGAGTTCGACACTTATGACCATACAATGCCTCATACGGTGCCATATTTATACTCGACTAAAAACTATTGTTAAAAGAAAATTCGACTAAAGATAGATATATTTTTCCCAACTACCTTTAAACTTTAAAATACAACAGCGAAGCATATCTTCGAGAACTTGAATCGTCCTCTCAGATTGACCGTTGGTCTGTGGATGAAATGCGGTACTAAAATTCAAACCAAAAGCTTCTTGCAACGTCTTCCAAAATCGAAACGTAAACCTCGGATCTCTATCCGAAATAATAAAAATAGGCACTCCATGCAATTTAACAATTTCAGCAATGTATAATTCAACTAGCTTATCAAGTGAATAGTCGGTACGTAGCGGAATAAAATGAGTCGATTTCGTCAATCTATCAACAACTACCCAAATGACATCTTTCTTGTTCGGAGTCAAAGGTAATCCGATTACGAAATCCATCGTAATTCTGTCCCAATTCCATTTGGGAATCATCACAGGCTGAAGTAAACCCCAAGGTACTTGATGTTCGGCCTTTACTTATTGACAAATCAAACATCTAGCTACGAATTCAGAAATATCTCTTTTCATACCTGACCACCAATACAATTTCTTCAAATCATTGCACATCTTCGTACTTCCTAGGTGAACAGACAGACAACCACTGTATGCTTCGTGAAGAATTTTCTGAATAATCTCAGTATCTCTTGGTACACAATCCTACCTCGGAACATCAAACAATTTTCAATCCCAATTTGAAAACTTGAGTCACTAGTCGATTCGCACTGAACTCTTTTAGCTTGAAGTTCTTTGTCACATTTCTGAGCTTCACAAATTTGCTGAAGAAATTTCGGTCTTGTTTTTAACTCAGCTAGAATTGAACCACCATTAGATAAAGTTAGTCGCGTATTCATTGCTCTCAAAGCAAGATTTTCTACTCAAAGCATCGGCGACTACATTCGCCTTTCTCAAATGATGATCGATTACTAACTCATAGTCTTTAAACAACTCGAGTCATCTCTGTTGTTGCAAATTCAAATCCTTTTGAGTCATCAAGTACTTTAAACTCTTGTGATCGGTAAATATGTGGCACTTTTCACCGAATAAATAGTGTCACCAAATCTTTAATGTAAACACAATGGTAGCCAATTCCAAGTCGTGCGTCGGATAATTCTTTTCGTGTGGTTTCAACTATCTCGATGTAACACCCCTAACCCGTATCCGTCGCCGAAACAGGGTTTTAGAGCATTACTAGAATTTACAAATCACCTAAAAAAATTTCAATTAAATACTTACCGATTCAATGCATCATATAAATAAATAAATATATTACCATTCAATCAACAGCTTGGCACTTGTATAAGCATCAAATAGCAACATTGTTAGTATACTAGTACATATTTCATATAAATTCAACATTGATATACTTATTTTCTCGACATGTCACACTTGAGTTTAATAATTGTCTTTACTTATATAATTTCCTTATATCAACATATCAACATATCAAAGATAGTCATATATATACATGTCACGAGACATATTATTCTCTTACTGTTTCTTCATAAGCATATATCATTCATTTCGTTATATCAATATTTCATGCACCATAATTTCCATATATCTTATGTATATTTATTTCGGTAATAGTTCATATTAAAATTAACATAAATTAAATTCCATGTACCTATACTTATTTCATTTATCTATCTTTTTAATTATTTCATTCAACTATTTTGTACATATATTTCCATATAACCAATTCTTGTAAACATTTCACAGAACCATTTCATATAACCATTCTTCATCTGATACATATTACCTGAATATCAATTGTTCAACTGATGTCATAGCATCTCCCATCCACGATCTTATTTATCTTCGACATGATGCCATAGTGTCTTTCAACTATGGTCTTACTCATTTTCTGTCAAGTTGCCATGGTATCTTTCAACCATGGTCTTGTTCATTTCATGTTACATTGCCATGGTATCTTTCAACCATGGTCTTATTCATTCTCGTCATGTTACCATGGTATCTTTCAACCATGGTCTTATTCTTTTCATGTCACGCTGCCATGGTATCTTTCAACCATGGTCTTACACATTTTATATCCTATTGCCATGGTATCTTTCAACCATGGTCTTACACATTTCATATCATGTTGCCATGGTGTCTTTCAACCATGGTCTTACACATTTCATATCATGTTGCCATGGTGTCTTTCAACCATGGTTTTACACATTTCATTACAGAAAGCACACTCCATGAACCTCATCCTTACAAATGGATTACCACCCGAGCTAAATCCCTGCAATGACAATTACTCTAATGAGCTTGGATCTGAATTACCAGTCCAGGCTAAATTCAGACCCTAATTCAGATTACCCATCCGGGCTAAATCCATTTTCAACATATTCTTCGGGAGGGCTATATCAAGATAGGATCACCCGTTCGGGCTAGATCCTTTTTACCGTCAATTCCTTTTCAAAGATCCATCGAATTTTCCTTTCATTCAACCGGGATTTTTTCCCCTTTTTTATCAAATATGTCAGTGTTTCATAAATTTTCATATAATGAACATTCAAATCATATTCATATAAAAAACATACATTTCAAGCATTTAAGAATATAATTCAAGTTACACAAACTTACCTCATTGCTTGTTTGTGTTTATGATTTCATTAATCCGATATCTTTTCTATTCCACGATCAAGTCTCTTATTTGAGTCGTCTGGATCCTTATAAATAAATTTGATCATCATTTTCATTCATTTCATATTCTAATGTACTTAATTAATGCTCTAGGCAAAATTACCATTTTGCCTCTAAACTTTTATTTAATGACGATTTCATCCTTAGGGCCAGAAAAATAAAATTCTTGCAATTTTAATCATTATTTCCAGCTATTATTCTCATACATATTGATAACAGCCCATGAATTCTATAAAATATCAAAATTTTCCATAATTTCAACACTTTTCAATTTAATCCCTAAAAACATATTTTTTCCCCGATCTTGAACTAAATTCATAATTTCATTCAATTTTGTAATTTAAATAATAAAATAATCCATTTCATGCAATTTGGTCATTTCTAAATTTTTACAAAATTACCCATGAAGTTTTACTTTTATTCAATTTAGTCCCTGAGCCTAAAACATGCAAATTAACCATGCTAGATGAATATTCATACATATTTTTCCTCTTCCTCCTCTCCATTCCACTTCCTTAATGTATATAATACACTTGTAAGTAACATTATCTATAGTTTTTATTATTTACTTTTATGAATATTCAAGCTGTCCATCTGTGTCATAGTCACTAAATTGTTTATATCTGGAGCTATATAACTCCAAATTAAGATCCGATAATTTTTCCTGAAACTATACTAATATATCTTCTTATCATAAAATTTTCAGAATTTTTGGTTTATCTGATAAGTACAGTTTATTCTTTAAAGTTACTCATGTTCTGCTGTCTGACAGTTCTGACCCTTCTTCACTAAAAATTAATTATCTTCTCGTACAGAATTTAAATGATGTTCCCATTTATTTCTATTGAAAATAGACTAATTCAGGATTATAAACATATAAATTTAAGCCCATAATTATTTTTCTCAAATTTTTTATTATTTTCCAAAGTCAGAACATGGGAACCCAAAATCATTCTGACCTTGTCTCACAAAATTTATTATATCTCATGATTTAAAATTTTATTTCTTACATAATTTCTTCTATAAGAAACTAGACTCAATAAGATTTAATTTCATATTTTATTCATCCTATAATTCGATTTCTACAATTTTTGGTGATTTTTCAAAGTTAGACTACTGCTGCTGTCCAAAACTGTTTTAGTGCAATATATTATTTACCATGTTTATAACACCCTTATTTTCTTTCTCTACACTATTTCTCATCACTTTCTCTTGTTTTCTCTTCACTTACATGTCAAGAATATAGTACCATATGTAAGGAAACTCTACATTAACATTAATCCCATGCTTTTTCAATAATATCAAACTTAAAAATATATTGAAATCATGATGTTCTTACCTTGTTCTATCGATTTCAATCTTCATCTTAATTTTCTCTCTCTTTCAGCTTCCATTTCTTGAATCCAACCAACAAAAATACTTGTATGCATCAAACTGCCCGGGTTCGGCGGGGTAAATGCATTAAAAAGGGGCAAATTTTAGCGGACGGTGCCGCTACGGTTGGTGGCGAACTCGCTTTGGGCAAAAACGTACTAGTAGCTTATATGCCATGGGAAGGTTACAATTTTGAGGATGCGGTACTCATTAGCAAGCGTCTAGTATATGAAGATATTTATACTTCTTTTCACATACGAAAATATGAAATTCAGACTCATGTGACAAGCCAAGGTCCTGAAAGAATCACTAACGAAATACCGCACCTAGAAGCCCATTTACTCCGCAATTTAGACAAAAATGGAATTGTGATGCTGGGATCTTGGGTGGAGACAGGCGATATTTTAGCCGATCACGAGGGAAAGATCATTTCTACCGATACTGACAAGATTATTTTATCGGGCAATACGTTCGTATTGCCAGAAAAGCCAAAGGGTCAACAGGTCAGGTTTTACTACAATTACTTGAAATGCGGTTGGATAACATCCTTTTTCGATTGGGTATGGCTTCGACTATTCCTCAAGCCCGTCAATTAGTTAACCATAGACATATTTTAGTTAATGGGCGTACAGTAGATATACCAAGTTATCGCTGCAAACCCCGAGATATACTAATAAAATAATAAAATATCTTATTAAAATATCTTATTAAAATATTAATAGAATAATATTTATCTAATTAAATAATTATAAAATATAAAAATATTTCTAGTATCATTATTACTTTCTAGATTTCTCTCTCTTTCAATTGACCATTTTGCCCTTTATTATCTTTTAAAATTTCATCCTTAAGTCACCATTTAATTTGGTAAAATTACAATTTAGTCCCTCATAGTTCTTCATCTATTCAATTTGGTCCTAATTCATCCACTTTCCTTAGTTTCTAGATCATTCCACCCTTAAAATATTTACATTATTGGTCTTTCAACTTTTTCATATTTACACTTTAACCCCTCAAATTTTGAGTATTTACTCTTGTGCAACAAAACTTTTCTCACTTTTACAATTTAGTCCTTTCTTGAATTAATATATCATAATATACTTTCCAATATTGACATAACTCAAAATTTCCCTTTTTGTCACTTTATTTCCTTATTTTACTATATCACGGATAATACTTTATTGTAAAAATTTTCGGGGTATTACATTTCTCTCCCCCTTAAAATAAATTTCGTCCTCGAAATTTTCTTATTTTCTTTTGATCATGAATTTCATTATTTCTATAATTCTGTAGTTTCTTTCTGCACATATTTACCTAGTTTATCATTTATATCCATTCTCTATCCTTTCATTTCACATTTGCCTTGCAGAACTTTTACTAACAGAAATAGAAAATAATATCATATGAATCTTATTATCAAGTGTTTTATCACATATATTGGCTTGGAAAACCAAAGAAAAATAGAGTAGTACCACTTGTGAATCAATCAGACTTGCGATAATTTCTATCTATTAGCATATTTATCCAACCTTTCCATATATTGATTATAACATCCAAACATGAACAATTGCATATACCTCTGAAAATATCAGTACATATAAAATACCCGTATAAAATCCCCAAAAATTTTACTGTAATATACCTATTTATAACAACTATATTCAAATATTTTTGTAATTTATTTACCAATCCATTGACTAGTATAGTCATCAATAATTTCACATCATTCAGTTCACTCAAGAAACTAATTCGGAAGAAATTTTTAGTTAACCATTCTGTAAATACCATATTTGAACAAATCGATTTTCCTATAAATAACTTCTTTACATGACCGTGTCTTTGTTTTCACCCTAGGGTTTTCACATTTCCTTTTCATTTTTTTACCTAGCCACCACTCCTCCTTTCTTTTCCTACCCCCACTGTCATTCATCCCCTTCCCCTCGTCGGTCCGACCACCACGCAACTACAAACCTCCCCCTTTCTCCTTTATTCAACCATTGCTTCTTCTCCATCGATCTACCCGCTCCAACAACTCTCTACCTTTCCCTGATCCCCCTTTTCTCTTTTTTCCTGCCAACTTGACCACTGTTCCCATCACACCGCCGTTCGCCGTCTCTCTTCTCCCCCAATCTCCTCTTTTCTTTACCACCCAACCTCTTTTAATCCATCTTCCTCCTTTCAGTTTCCGTTCCTCTGTGAACACGTCGTCCACATTCCTAATTGACCCCACGCAATCCCGCCGATCACAACCCATCCCTGAGACCTAAAAAATAGACTTCGGAAAAATTTAATGCCCATTTTTCTATATGGGACAGGCCTTGGGAAAGATTTTTGGCTCAAGTACGACTCCAATATATTATATTATAAAAGCAATTATTTTAAATATATATGTTAAATAATAATTATATATATTTATATTACATCACTAACCCAATAGCAATTAAACCCATTACCCAAGACCAAAAAAAAAAAAAAATACCCAACTAGATAACCCAACCCAAAATATAAAATTTTAAAAATTATATTTAATATAATACAATATTTAGTATATTTATGGTAGTGTTTTTTAATATTAATATTTTTAATGTGTTAGAAAACTTTTATTTTAGTCCTTTTTAGTGCATTCAATGTTTTATATTTTCAAATAGAAAACTAATATAAAAAAAATCAAATATAAACGGGTTGGATCAGACTTAGATTTATCTTTCTTAAATTGAACTTGATTTAGACAAAAAAAAATTAATCTTATTTTAACTTGAAGAATTGATCTAAATAGATTGGATTGGCCCAACCTCAACTCCACCATGATCACATGGTCCTTACATTTCAATTTTAAACGAAACTTATTGTTTGGTCCTCAGACCCACCTATACTTGGTAGACTTGTGGTAGTCTTGAGCCTACATTAAATAAATAAAGAAAGGTCTAATTTTTTCCCAACCCCTATACTCACGTCCTTGGCCATATGGTTCTAAAGCATAAGTAGTGAGTTACATGGTCTGGCCACACGCCCATGTCCTTGCCCATGTGGTTCACACAGCCTGGGCACATATCCATGTCCTTACCCGTGAGGCTCATACGGCCTGGGCACACGTCCATGTCCTTGCCCGTGTGGCTCACATGGCCTGGGCACACGCTCATGTCCTTGCTTGTGTGGCTCACACGGCCTGGGCACACGCCCTTGTTTTTTGATGATTGAAAATGCAGAAAAAGAGGGGTTTCAACACCCACTTGATACAGACTCGATGCAGGAGCAACAAAGATGATTTCTCATCCCTAAACAACAAGCAATTGTCCAACAAACAGTTAAGTTACAGTTAAATCGCTAAAAACTAACATTTTAAAATCAAAGTTACGTTAAAGAACTTTCAACACTAGAATTTAAATCAAACTTACCAGCCAGCGAATTGAACTAAAAGGAGAAGTCATATCCTGTACAGAATTAGCGTAATGTAACATAGCAAAAAGAAATGAACTTGAAACGGTGAAATCGAAATAGTGAAGAAAGAAGCCAAATGTAATGTTAGAAAATAAAATAAAATAAAATAACAAAATGAGAACCATGAACACAGGACTTGAACACAAGGTAGTTCAATAAAACATCTTCATAACTTTTACCAAGACTTGAACACAGGACCAAAATGTAAGCTGAGGCCTTACCACTTAACCAACAAGCTCATTTTTTATATTAATTGCACACAATTAACTTATAAACCACACATTTCGGGGTACGAGTTTAAACAAAATAACAAAATTTTCAGAAATAGGATTCAAACCTAAAACCTCAAACACATAAGCAAAATACTTAACCACTGAACCAAATCAATTTACTTAACAAAATTTTCCAAAGTCTAAACTCAAAATTGAGGGATGACCACTCTTGATTTCAAAACCCAATTTCTTCTAACCCGATTTTTGGGGTGTTATGAAATCCACCGTCACATTCCATTAACATCGATTTCAAATTGGTTTACTAATCATTTTAGTCCCTTAGATAACTGTTATCTAGGTTCTCAAGCCTTTTTTTAATTAAAACTCTATATAGTGATTGGACTTTTATAATTTAGTCCCTAAGCCTTAATTAATCACTTTTTCGGCTAAATTGCTTAACTGAGTTTCAATATATTTTTATAACAACTCCGTCGATTTATGGAAATAAGGTCTCAAAACCTCATTTTTCGACACCACTGGAAACTGAGTTGTTACAAAATTAGTCCCTGTACATTAGATCAAAAAGCAAATTGATCCTTTCTGTTAAAATTTTCATCAACTTCCACTGTTAAATACTGCGATGGTTGATGGAATAACCAATTAGTTACATGTGGCATGCCACATGTACCTTATTTCGATTCATAGGGACTAGTTTTTAACAATAGGAATAGATGAAAATTTTAATAGAATAATCAATTTACTATTTGATATAATGTACAGGGACTAGTTGCCTATTTTTTAAGTAGAGGAGCAAAATGCAATCTGACTACTACTACAAAGGTCTCCATTTTATTTTTACCAACATTAATACAGTAAATATAAATCAACAATACCAGAAAAATATTTACAAGGCATATATGTGTGTATATATATAAAACCAAAAATGAAAACAGTCTATACTAGACCAGCTCATGGGTCGGGCCACCCACCTAGGTCCAAAATCTCGCCCGAAAAATGAGAGGGTTTGGACAAAATATGAGACCTGAAAAATGGAGTTGAGTAAAATTTAAGACCCGTTTTTTATATGGGTTGGGCCTTGAGCAAGATTTTTGGCTCGAGCCTAGCCCTAATATTATATTATAAAATAATTATATTAATTATATATATTAAATAATAAATATATTTATATTTATATTAAATCACTAACACTAACAATTAAACCCAATACCCAAAAAAAAAAAAATTACCCAACGAAATATCCCAACCCAAAATATAAAATTTTAAATATTATATTTAATAAAATAAAACATCTATTTTATTTATTTGTTTTATAATATAATAAAATATTTAATATGTTTATGGTAGTGGTTTTTAATATTAATATTTTTAATGTGTTAGAAAATTTTTATTTTAACATTTTTTAGTATATTTAGTGTATTATATTTTCAAATAAAAATTAATCTAAAAATATTAAATATAAACGAGTGAACTTAAATTTACCTTTCTTAAATTAAATTGAACTTAATTTTAAAAAAAATATATTTTAAAATCAAATTCCATCCAAACTTAAAAAATTGATCAGATTGACTCAACCTGAACTCAGCTAGGCTCCACCATGATCGCATTGTCCATACATTTCAATTTTAAACGAAACTTCTTGTTTTGTCCTTAAACCTACCTGTACCTAGTAGACTCATGGCAGGCTGGAGCCTACGTTAAATAAAGAAAGAAAGGTGTAATATTTTTTCTAATCCCTATACTTATTTTATACTTAAAATTGAATCTATTTACTTTTAATTTCAAGATTTTAATCTCTCTACTATTTTGATTTAATAACTAAAGTTCAATGGATATGACTGTGATAGAATTTTAAATTTTTTTTTATTATGTGACATTTTACAATAAAAAATATACGGAGGTGGTCAATTTAAAATTTCTTAAAAAGTTATGTAAGAAAAAGAAAAACTACCAACTTCCCCCCTTTTTCTCTAAAAATATTATTAAAGAAGTTTATAATCTATGATTTAGAATTAGAAACCTTATAACTCCGTATTCAAAACTGGAAACCTTGTAGCTCTACATTGAACATTTTTATTTGTTTATTTTGTTTTCCACTTATGTAATTATTGGTCACATAAATAATTTTTTAAATTTAAAAATATTAAAAATAATAAATATTCCAATTTAATAAAATTATTTAGACAGTCTTATTTATTGGATTTTAATTATTGAACTATATACAAAGGATGGAAAGCAAAATTAAAGAAAAAAAAACCACTATTGATTAAGCCATGAAGAATTGGCATTAGGTGAATCCCCCACGCGACCAAGCTCGTGCGCTGCTATAAATACTCATTCCCTCATATGGCAAATAAATCATCCATACATTTGCTTTGCTATATTTACCAAAAAAAGAAGCTTGTAAATCTCCCCAGCATATGTCTCAAAGGCCTACCGTTCCTCACTCTTGTTCATTAGCTTTTGATCTTCATTCCCATTTCCTGGTTTCTAGTGATATGAACCCTAATTCCATTTGGAGTCTTTAGTTATATTTCCGTCCTTATTTTTTTTCTTGATCAATTTTGTTCATTCTTTGAAAGTTTTTAGATTTTTGTTTTTGAGAGAATTTAAAAAAAAAAAAAACAAATGGGAGGAGTCAAAGGTTTCATTGAAGGAGGCATTGCATCAATTGTCGCCGGTTGTTCAACCCACCCACTGGATTTAATCAAAGTTCGAATGCAGCTTCAAGGTGAAGCCCAGGGCCCTAACGCGGCTGCTCAAAATCTCCGCCCTTCTTTAGCTTTTCAGACCAACAGCACCCCCTCCTCTACTGTACACCTCAGACAAGCCACGACGGCGCGTATTGGACCTGTGGCTACCGGGATTCGGATCTTTAAAACCGAAGGCTTCAGAGCTCTTTTCTCAGGTGTTTCCGCTACCGTACTCCGCCAGACCCTTTATTCCACCACCCGGATGGGAATCTATGACATCCTGAAGCATAAATGGACCGATAAGGAAACGAATACCATGCCTCTCGCCAGCAAAATCCTCGCTGGGTTAATAGCCGGGGGTATCGGAGCTGCCGTCGGGAACCCAGCCGATGTTGCAATGGTTCGTATGCAAGCTGACGGACGCCTCCCTTTATCTCAACGCCGTAACTACACCAGCGTCGTTGACGCCCTCGCTCGCATGACCAAACAAGAAGGAGTTACTTCCTTCTGGCGTGGCTCATCGATGACGGTGAACCGGGCCATGCTGGTGACGGCGTCGCAGTTGGCTTCCTACGATCAAATCAAGGAAACGATTTTGGCAAAAGGGTGGATGAAAGATGGGCTCTGTACACACGTGGTGGCGAGTTTCTCGGCTGGATTTGTGGCGGCGGTGGTATCGAATCCCGTTGACGTAATCAAGACAAGGGTAATGAACATGAAGGTGGTGCCTGGGCAAAGGCCACAGTATACCGGAGCTTTGGATTGTGCTATGAAAACAGTGAAGGCGGAAGGACCAATGGCTTTGTATAAAGGGTTTATACCGACCATCTCCAGACAAGGGCCGTTCACGGTGGTGCTTTTCGTTACGTTGGAACAGGTACGGAAGTTGCTTAAGAATTTCTAAACTATTTTACGACGACAAAGTTTTAAGTTTCAGTTTTTTTATAAACGTCATAGGAATGAAAATAATAAAGTTTTCCATGGAATCTGGAAGCAAGAGTTTGTGTCTTTGCTTCCGATTGTAAGAAAATTTTGATATCTACAATTTTCATCATCATATATTATTTTCTCTATTATATTACCAAATAATTCCAATGCACCACTCAATACTTTCAATTTATTCTATTTGTGTATGTTGATATTTATTCCAATTTAAGTTTGGAGGAAATAAGGAAGGGTTTACAGACGTACAGCTTGGTTATGTGTGTAAATTAAATCCATGGCGATCAGCGGAAGACGTGGATGAATGTAACTATTTGTTTTTAACCAACAAAACATCTTTATCATAACACTTTCACTTTTAATCTATATCTCATTCCTTCTTTGTTTGTAATAGGATTATTTTGAGTTTATATTTTATTATGTGTTATTTATTTGGAAAGTCCTTAAATTAAAAAAATAAATTTTACATTTAATTGAGTATTTAAATTTTAAAAATGTATAAAAAAATTGTCTTCAAATTTTTTTAAAAATTTTAAAAAAAGCAATTAAGTTATTTTTTTTTACACTTAATTGGTTACTTGAACTGTCAAAATAAATCAAAAAGACCTTACGACCATTAACTTTAACAGTTGATCGTTAAATTAGTTGTCCCTAATTTTTTTAGTTAAAGCGTTGTGACATGTGGTAAAAAATTATAAACTATAAAAATCAATAAAATTTTAATAAAAATAAAATTGATTAAAATTTAGAAAAAAATATAAAAATTGTAAAATTTTGTAAAAATCATTAAAAAATTATAAAATGTACCCAAAAGCTCCTTTAACCATTAACTTTAATGAACTGTTGACCGTTAAAGTTAACGATCCCAAGTTTTATTAGTTAAATCCATCACGTGTCACACCACAACGTGAAATGTGGCGAAAAATGATAAAAAATAAAAATCAATAAAATTTATAGAAAAATTATAAAATGCTTCTTTTGGACGATAATTTTTATAATTTTTTTTACAAATTTTATATTTCTTTACATTTTTTATAATTTTATTACGACTTCATAAATTTTTATAATTTTTCTATATTTCTATATATTTTATATTTTTTATGATTTTTATAAATTCATTTCTAATTAATAAATTATAAAATAATTATATTTTTATTAAAATTTAATAATTTATAACTTTTATTTATTTTTATTTTTTATCATTTTTGCCACATGTCATGCTGTAGTTGTGACACGTGGTAGCTTCAACTAGAAAAAATTAAGAGTAGTTAACTTTAATGGTCAACTATTAAAATTAATGCCTAAAGGGCCTTTTTGATGTATTTTTGCAGTTCAAGTATCAAATTGGGTGAAAAAGAAAAGGGGCTTAAATTTTTTTAAAAATTTGAGAGTCTTTTTGATGCATTTTGAAAGTTCAAGTATCAAATTTAAGTAAAAAAAGAGTAAGGACTTAATTAATTTTTTTTTTTTAAGTTTGAAGGTTTTTTTGATGCAGTTTGAAAATTTAAATACTCAATTTAGTGAAAAAATGCAGGAACTTAATTAATTTTTTTATAAAAATTTGAGGGTTTTTTACATTCTTAAACTTATTTATTGCAAATATAAAAAATCTAACTTGAATAAAAAAAATCAATATAAGAATAACTGAGAATTTGAAAACTTAATTTAGATAAAAATAAAATTTTAAACCAAAATATAAAAATAATTGTTAAATTTAATACATAGCTTGAAAAATAATTGAAACCGAGTTATAAAAAAATATCTAAAACATTCTCTTTTGATTTGGAGTATAATTTCACCAGGAACTTGGACGAAAAAGAAAATGGCCAAATGTCAAAGTCACACAGTCTCTCGAAAAACTCCATAATTATTCCAAATACTGACACAACAAAACAACAGCTCAGAAAAGATTCTAGGTTTTTCTAGGATACAAGGTTTCGAATTGAGGCTCGTGACTGAGCGTTGTCTGCACATGAACCTGTCCTTCTAGTTTTTCTAGGATTCAGGGCCAAACTCACTAATTTAGTTATTAAGGGTCAAAATACATTTAAAGCTTTTTCAGGGGAGTTAAAAAGATAAATATACACGTGATGATTGTTCATTCTTATTTTTTAATTAGGAGGTTGGAGATTTAAGTCTGTTTATAAAACTGAAATATATTTAAGATTAATTATTGCTATCGAGATAAATAATTTAATTTCAATAAAAAAATAAAAACATAAATATTATAAATTCTTTAAAATGATTAAAAACAAAATTTGATAATTTAAATAATGGGACTAACAATATTATCTCCTCTTATAATATGCATATTTTATTACAATTTCCTTGCGTATTAAGTATTTTTCTCTTTGAATTTCCCAGTCACATATTAACCTACCTTTTTGTCCTATGGATATAATATGTTTAGTGTAATCTGTTTTAGGTAGTTTGACTACATATTGATTATGATATGAGGTTTTAGAATTTCTTTTCTTGAGGTCACCCCATTTCTTAAATTAAGATTATATTTATGCTAATATTAAAAGGTTTTAATGAAATAATATTACGAATTAATCAAACATCATCTCAATTAGTATAAATTATTATATAAATTCAAAGCTATTTAAGTACTTTTATATTAAAAACACTATCCACTAATCAGATTTTATTTTTAAACAAATTTTTTTTTGTATGCAATTATCTAGCATGTTATTATAATATTTTTGAATCAGTTTAGGTTACGAATCAAATACATTAACTCAATTAAACATATTAAAAATCAATTATAAAATATAATTTAGAGTATTTGTTTAATTTAATTTAATAAATAACTATCATATGTTGATTTGATATTTATATTGGATTCAAATGGAAAATTCAAGAAATGATGCTTTTAATCAAGAGCTGTTTATCTCTAAACTCCTGTTATATATAGTTTACATTTCAATTCATAATAATTGTCGAAACTATTTTTAAAATCGTGTTTTGGAAAATAGGAATCGATTTAACAAAACGAAAACAGGAGTCGCCACCAATCTTTTTAGGTGTGATTGGATCACCTTTAAAACATTTTGTTTTAAAATCATTAGTTTTGATCTACAAAATAAAAGAATGGGTTCGGGAGTCGGTTACGTACGAGGCAGGATTAGCACCCTCGTGACGCCAAAAAATTGGTACCTAATTAATTATCAAATGTCTTTAAGGTCGGAAATTTAAAAGTTTTAAGATACAATCCTCTTTAAAATATCTTGATTTTGAAAATTGAGATTCACTTGTATCAATTGGAAATCCCTATCTCGAAACGACAAATCGCCACATCCAATAAGTTAGGACACAACGCTTTGAAATTCCAAGACTGTTGCTCGTATTTTGAAAATCTTAAAAACTCAGAAGGGTACTTGACTATTCGAACTCAACGAGAAAAGTTGCAGCCCAATAAGTTAGGGCACTACTTTTCTCGAAGCTTCCAAATACTAAGCATTGCCTTTTTATTTTTTTGAAAACTTTGAAGTCTCTTTTTTAAAACCGATGCATGATGGAACATATTATCATTATGGAATAGAATATTGCAATAATAAGTGAATAAAACACGCTTTTAAACGATACAATGACTATAATACAAAGATCATATACTATATACATACAGGTTCATAACATCATATATATAAAGATACACATAACATATATTGAAAATGAATAAGCAAAACATACAAACATACAAAGTAATAATTAAGAAATGATGCATGATATGCAATTTAATATATAAAAAAAAAAGTATCAATGCACATGTTCATAAAATATAACATCAAATAATAATTAGAAAATAACATTTAATACATAAATGATATGTATACAATAAAAATATATAAAAGAATATAAAATAAAGTGAGTAATTGTTAACAAAATATACTTTAAAAAATATGATATTTAATAATAATTTTAAAATAGTATTTAATATATAATATTAAAAAAGATTATAAAAGATTAATAATTATGTATAAAATAAAAATATATTGGTTTAGAAAAATAATGTATAAAATATCAAATATGTGAAAGGATTTATATTTATAATAAAATAATTATATAATATATACAAATATAAATTTAGAATAATATGAAATAAGTAATTAATGATGAAATATATGTATTATTATAATATATTCAAAATGTGTAATAATAGAATATAAGTAAAGTAATTATTAACATATAAATAAAAATAAGTGTATAATACAAATTAAAACTTTTGATAATAATAATATAGATAAAAAAATATATAATAGTATAAAAAATGACATAATAATATAAAATAAATATAATATATAATATGAAAGTATGTATGTAAAAATAATATATAATATATATAAATACTATGAATAATAAATAATAAAATAATTATATAATATATAATATAAAAATAAGATTAAAGATAAAACAGATAGAAATTTTTTTTATATTTATATAATAACAACAGAAATAAATATATAGGGTTAAATTTGAAGTTCAATAAAATTACAGGGGCGAATTTAAAAAAAAAAGCTGAATTAAGGTCCTAATTAAAACATGCATAAAACAAAAGGGACTCATTGGGCAAATCGCCCTATTCCCCAAAACAGCGTTTTAAATCGAGGTTTAAAATAGCTATTGCAGGGACTAAATCAAAGCTGAAACAAAATATTAAGGCTAAATTATAAATAAAATAAAACATAATTGTAACCATAAAAAAATGGAAGGATCGATTAAGTAATTAACCCAATCCTCAAAAACACGCGGATCCTCCCCGGGTAATCGGGTCAACGCGCGAATCTCGTGCCTAGAAACGACGTTGTTTTATGCTTATCGGATTAAGCCAAAACGACGCCGTTTCATTTATGCTATATAAGTTAAACCTTTAGTTTTAAAATCATTTGTGACCCGAGTTTTTTAAAAAAAACTAAAATTCTCTCTGCAGAGGGGAAGAGAGACCCCGGTTCTATTCTCCAGCCACCGGATTACATTCGTGCACGCACTTCACTCGCCGCCTTTGATGCCGTCGCGTATGGCGGTTAGGGTTTTCAAAACTCTATTTTTAGCAGCCAATCAAAAAGGTAACTCCGTTTTCTTTTTGTTTCCTTTGATTATATTCTAAGATCGGTGCATTCATACCAGAAAATAAACCTGTAAATGGAAAATAATAATAAAGTGATTCGATTACCTTAAAAAACAAAGACTGTCTTTTATTTCTTCTGTTTTTTTATGAATACAACCGTCTGTAACTCCCTATCTTTCTGTGTTTTTCTCTCTGTATATCTATGTGTGTCCCCCCTGAAAGGGAAGGCTTTATAGCCTTAATCCTTTATATATTCTGGGAAAGAAATCTACGATTTCTTTCCATTTTCGTGTCATCTGTATCTTTGACTTGTAACAACCAATTTTGGCCTGACCAACAAGAAATAAAAAGACCAAATGAAACAATTAAAAAGTCCAAATTAAGTCCATTTACAACAAATATGTGGCCCAACATTTTAGGACCAAAATCCCTAACCCAAAACCAAACCCTAGCTCACTATCTTTAATTTTTTTTAGCAGCCACCAACCCTTTCCCAACAAAGAAGAACTGCTCAGCCCCACGCGCGCGCGCCTTCTTCTCACCACCCAACCACCAGCCTTTCACACACTCGACACTGCAACCAAATCAAAATACAATAGCAAAAGAAGCACGCAAATGACAGAGCGATAAATAGCAAAAGAGACAAGCGAAAACGACAAAGGAAATTGAAAGGGAGGGTCGTTTGAATCGGCTTTTAAAAGGCCAAAATACACCTTTGTATTTTTTACGAACACTTTGAAAAGAAGATTAATAAAAAGAATAGAACATTCAAAAGGTGAATTTTTTTGGTGTTTCAGTTCTGATTTTCTTTTTTTCGTTTCTTTTTTTTTATTTCTTCGTTTACGAAACAAGAATAAAGGAAAAGTAATAAAAGGGTACCTCTGATTCACCATTTGGGGTGCTCTAACGAACCAACCGGGGCTTTTCCTCTTCTCTTCCGTCGTGGTGGACCGTAAAGGCTCCGTCTTCGACCTTCGTTTGGAGGAGGACCAAAGGAAGCCCACCTCGTGTAATACCGGTCGCCGTTCACGGCGCGAACGTGGAGGCGTCTGCCGAGGAATCCATGGTCGGCCATGGAGGAGGCTAAAGGAGAGAAAGCAAAAAAAAAAAGCTTTCAGTTTCAAAAGGGGGACTAAAAAATGAAATAAAAAAGGGGGGTTTTGGTTTTAATTGGTGATGTTGAAATGATGCCGTTTGGCATAGGGGGTTTGTGCATTCTCCCTAAAAGGGAGATTTATGCAATCAGTCCTTCCCCTTTTCGGCCCCCATTCAATCAGCCTCTATTTTATGTCTTCTTTTGTTTTTAAATTCAACCCCCAGACTTTATTTGGTTTTCGTTTTGATCCCTAATTAACTCTTCAGTATTTATACTTTTATACCTTGAATTTTAGTTTATTTTAGCCATGATTTAAATCTATTTAATTCATTTATTAACCTTTTTTGATGTTTCATTTACATATTATTTCAAATATTTTATATGTTACTTATTTACATTTATTCTAACTCATTTTAATGTATTAATTATTCGAATTCTTATTATTCATTTTAACTTGCTTCATGTATATATATGTTACCCTAATCTATTTCATATATTATTTATTTTAAGATTATGCATATATGTCATTTTTTAATTTGTTTCGTGTATTATAGAGTTTAAAATACTTTATACATTATTTATTTTAAACGTGTTTCATGTATTATTCATTTTAAATTGTTTTATTATTTACTTTAAATTCTTTCATATAAATGATCAATTTCCAATTTTTATATGTGTATTATCTATTTTTTATATACCATTTATTTTGAAGGTGTTTTGTACATTACTTATTTTAAGTTTCTCACTACATAATATTCATTTTAAGCTTATTTTCATTATTTTGTCTTAAATCACCTTACATATAATTTATTTTAAACCCTTTTTATATAAGTCACATTGAATTATTATATATATGTTAATCACTTTACATTTGCTTTTATTTATTTATTTATTAAAAACCCTTTTTATATGTTATTTTTGAATAGCTTATTATTTTAAGTTTATAGAATGTTTGTTCTTAAACTTCTTTTTGTATGGATCACTCATTTTTGAATTTCCTTATGTTTTTATCATAAACTCTTCATACATTATTCATTCTTTATATACATATATTTATGTTAAGTTGTTTTTATATATATACTATGTATGTTATTTTCTTTTTAAAAAAAATTATTTTTACGTATTACTTATTTTAGACTTTGTATTAATGGTTTTTAAATTATTTTTTATCGTTTACTTTAAATTGCTTTTATAGTATTTATCTTAAACCTTTTTCACGTATATTTTATATTTAAGATTATCTCATTATTTGATTTAAGTTATTTCATACTATTACTTCATTTCTATATTTATTAAGCTTAACGTTAAATAATGTATGTTGTGGAATTATTGCCATTGTATGTATGTAAATCTGCTTGCTCACGTTCATATTATTGCCATGCGCTTGTGGAATACTCTATGCGTGAACCATTGTTCTATGTCGCACTATACTTCATTTCATATATTTGTCTCGTGAATTAAACCCCAATGTATTTATCCAATAAATCACCTTATTTTAACCTAAATAAATAACGCATGTTGCTTGAATATTGTATTCGTTACTATTCTAAAGCAAAATTTTTCAAATAAGGCAATGTTATGCATTTTGAAATATCGAGGAATTGTGCCCCAACTTACGGGGTTTTGATTTTCTTGTTGTTTATAAATGGCTAAATATCCTTTTCGAGTTTTAAAAAACACGAAACTCTTATTTAAATTAAAAAGACGACCTTGTGCTCGGGAATTCACGGTATTGTGTCCTAACTTACGGGATGTGATACTCCGATATCTCGAGATAAGGAAATCTTTAAACAAATTGTTTTGAGCTAATTCAGAAATTTTAGAATCGATATTTATAGAAAAGATCGTATTTCAAATTCATTCCCGATTTTCGATTTTCGACATTAAGACACTAACTAATCAATTCGGTACCAATTTTTGGGCGTGTCGGGGGTGCTAATCCTTCCTCGCACGTAACCGACTCCCGAACTTATTCTCTCGAGTTTCGTAGACTAAAAATACCATTTTAGTAAACTAAAAATTGTTTTATTAAAACAAAGGTGATCCGATCACACCTAATAAAGATCGGTGGTGACTCCTGTTTTAATTTCCATTTTCAAACAAAGTCGATCCCCATTTTCAAAAAAATGGTTACGACAGCTTGGCGACTCCACTGGGGACTTCGAGAGTCGAGCCTTAAACTGATTATTTTTTGTCTTTTGTCAAAAAATTGAAAATCGGTTTTAAATATACTGCATTGCATGTTGTCTGTTATTTTCGTGGCTTTCTTCATAATATGCTTACTCTAAGTGGTTTAATTCTTTGATGTATTTTCACATATTGCATCACATTATTGGTCAATTTCACCCTCTTAAGTGGAAGTGAGAAACTACTCCTTCGTGAGGTCTTCACCTCCGTATAGGATAGTGGATCGCTTTTGGGATACATCCGTACCTGCGTCTTCGTGAGGTTTTCATCTCCGTATAGCCGTAGGGAAATGTATTCCCCTGAATCGAACTCGGTCCGTATGAGCCTATAATGGGTAAGGATCGAGGAATCTGCTGATTCAGGTACCTTTACTTTAGAACCAAACCACATGTAATGAGCCTTAAGAGCCTACCCTAGGTAGAACCACACCAAACCCTAGTGGTTACCCGATTAGGTGCTTATTTATTCTTTATTTGCTTTGAATTCCATTCTTTGTATATAATACTGACTTATTGTGTTTTGTTATTTTCGCATGGCATCTCATCATAAAGGAGTGTTAATTCACGTTCGGTTATTAGATAGGAGAGTTTTAGCATGAAAAAAGGATTTCTTGATAGAGTGAAGGATAATGCGGCCGTCCGAGTATGGTCCGAGAGAACGCAACAAGAGAAAGGAGATAGTTTGACTGAGGGATATGAGTCGGAGTTATGGGATTTCACTCGCATTAGTGTAACTCAGAACGACCTGCAAGAGTTAAGGGATATATGAAATAGTTGGAATGGCGAAGTCAAACAACTCTTTTACTGTAACTACGGCGACTTACCCTATTTGCTCGATGTAAAGGTGGACAAGCACTTGTTCCGGGCCCTCACACAGTTTTGAAACCCCGCTTACAGTTGCTTCACCTTCGGAGGAGTCGATTTAGTACCTACTGTGGAGGAATACATGGCGTTACTTAATTGCCTGAAGATTCAGGCCGACAGGGCCTATTCAAGACCTGTCAACGTCCCTCCCTTTTTGAAGAAGTTAATGAATATAACGGGGATGTGCAAGCAATGGGTTGCAGCCCGCATCAAGCAAAAAGGGGATAATAAGTGTATTCCTTGGAGGAATTTGAGGGACTTGATTATTGCGCACCCGGATTCAAAGAAAAGGGTTGATGTTTCTGCCTTAAGCCTCTACGGTTTGATCGTCTTTCCTAAGGTGCTCGGACACATAGATGAAGCCGTCTCGGATTTATTCGATCGACTTGATAAAGGTACCACACCCATTCCGGCAATCTTAGCAGAAACTTTTCGATCCTTGAATGCATGCCGGAGAGCAAGCGAGGGAAGATTTATCGATTGTGCACAGCTTCTTTTGGTTTGGTTCCACAGTCATTTTTGGAAGGTGGAGAAGGTCTCCTATCGAGTTTTCTCTAAGGATTATTCCCCATTAAAGGAATTAGTGGCCACATCGAGACGGGACGATATCTCAGAAGAGAAATGGATAATTATTCTCCAGAATTTGCGGGCCAAAGACGTTGAATGGAGGGCTCCGTGGTTAATCCCTGACGAGATCTTATATAGGTGTGGTGATTTTGACTGGGTCCCTCTGGCTGGAATATGGGGAGCCGTTGGATACGCTCCACTGATGGTGTTAAAGTAGTATCGGTCAAGGCAGTTTATACCAGCGACACAAGGGTTAGCACAATTCGAGTTCTCCTATAAAGACAACAATTATAAGAAGAGGGTTCGTGAGATATCAGATGGTTGGAACCAAACTCGAAAGATGAAAAGATTCACCACAGGCCCGGCGACGACCCCCGAGTATGAATGGTGGTGGGGTAGGAGAGTCAACAACAACATCCCTAGGCTGAATCAAGAGAATACTCAACTGATAGAGGAGCATTTACGAGTTATTCCATCTGAGTTAGAGATCATTAAGCAAGACTTCGAGAAAAGGAACTCAGAGTTGGGGAAGAAGATAGAGCAGCTAGAAGAAGAAAAATTGAAGTTGGGATTAGACGTCGATATCCACAAGCTAGAGGCTGAGAAGCTATGAAAAGGGAAGAACAAAGCCGAGGAGGACTTAGATAGTTTAAAGACTGATTATAAGAAGCTGTGTACGTCGATAAGAACTGCCGGTTTAGGTAAAACGTCGGAGCAATGGCGTCAAGAGATCAAAGAGGAAAAGACTAGAGCCGACCATTGGGAAAAAGGTTTGGGATGCCCGAGTACGAGAGGACACTCAAGAAGAGTTTGTTAGAAACCCAAATGAAAAGGAGAAGTTACGTGCTCGGGTGGTTGAATTGGAAAGATCACTTCATCAACATCGTAGCCGTAATTCGGTAATTGAGCTAAAGGCTAGTCTGAGCAAGATCGAAAAGTTGAAAGGGAAAGTAGAAGAACTCGAGACTGCACTACGAGATAGTAAAATTCGAGTGGAACTTCTTGAGGCAAACAACGACCATTGCGAGGAAATGAACTTTCACCACTCTCGTAACTGTTTAGAGATAGAAACTACGCCATGGGCGAAAGCCGTGGCTCAAGTTCGGGAGGTAGCCGATCACTTACAAACCTTGGCAGTCCAAGCTGATGTATTGAGCTTAAAGTACGAGTCGAAATCAGAGCGAGGCCGAAACTTAGCTTGGCTTCTTAGGAAAGTTAAGGCTTTGGGCATTAGGGCAAAGTCGTATATGTAATCGCCCGTTCTATGTAAAGAAATTTTTCTTCTAGTAAAGTTCTTCTAATAAAATTGAATTAGAATCAACACTTCTTTTTGCATTCATTCATTCGCATCACATTCCATCATATGCATTAAATTTCATAAAAAATACCCTAATTAAATGAAATTATTTCAGTTAATCTGGAAACCAACGAGAATCAACCAACCGAACACAGCTACTATACCCGCCGTAAAACCAGAGCAATGGATCAGAGATTAGAAAGGATAGAACAAATGCAAAGAGAAATGCAAGAACAATTACAAGCTCAGATGCAAGAGCAACTGGCCAAGATACAACAAGATATGAAGGAAAAAATGGAAGAATCCCAAAATAATCTGATAGGCCAGTTGGCGCAGTTACTGGCTAGAGAACGCGAGAAAGGGAAGAGCACCATGGGGAACGATAATGAAGAACCCATCTACCCTCCAGACTTTGCTCCGGTAAATACTCGACCGCAACCAGAGGTACATCCGCGAACGGTACCCGTCACTATCAGGCCCCAGCAATACCAGGCCAATGCCTCGACACCATTGAATATTCCCATAGGCTCGAGTTCTAAGCCTGGAGATAATCCTGCTAACCCATTCGTCCCGGACCTTGATGACATGGCGGAATTGGAGAAAGAAAAAGTAGACCTGGCAAAACAACTCGATAATCGTTGTAAATGGCTAGAAGAAAAATTCAAAGCAATAGAGACCGCTGACTACCGTGGCGGGATCGACGCTAAGGACTTAAGTTTGGTCCCAGACCTGGTGCTCCCGCCAAAATTTAAAATCCCAGAGTTTGAAAAGTATAATGGGACGAGCTGCCCTGAAGCTCATATTACGATGTTCTGTCGAAGGATGACAGGGTATGTCAACAACGACCACCGTTGATCCATCGTTTCAAGACACCGATCGATCGAATCTGCGCCAAGTGGTATAACCAGCTCAGCCGTGCCCAAATTGGTTCATGGAAGGACTTGGCTCAAGCTTTCATGAAACAATACGGTCACGTGACGGACATAGCACCCGACCGAATTACCTTACAGAATATGGAAAAGAAGCCGAGTGAGAGCTTCAGGCAGTACGCACAACGATGGAGGGAAATAGCGATGCAAGTCCAGCCACCCCTCTTAGAGAAGGAAACGACCATGCTCTTTATCAATACTCTAAAAGCCCCATTCATTAACCACATGTTGGGAAGCGCTACTAAAAGCTTCTCGGACATAGTAATGTCTGGGGAGATGATAGAAAACGCGGTAAGAAGTGGGAAGATTGAAGCGGGAGAAAGTACCAAGAGATCGGCTCCAAGAAGGAAAGAAAACAAGGTGAACAATGCGAGTGCATATCATAAGGGTTATTCCAAACCAGTCACAGTAAGCCAGCCGAGGGCAGTGACTACTAGCCATCAGGGTTCCGCGAGTCAAAATTCTAACCCAAGGCCTAATACGGAGAGAGTTCAGTTCACGCCAATCCCTATGACGTATAGGGAGCTTTACCAAAATCTATTCGATGCACATGTGGTGTCTCCGTTCTACCTGAAACCCATGCAACCTCCATTCTCAAAGTGGTATGACGCAAACGCGCAATGCGAATACCATGCAGGAATTGCGGGGCACACAATTGAGAACTGCACGGCCTTCAAAAAATTAGTCGAAAGATTCATAAAGATGGGCATTGTGAAGTTCGATGATCCCACAAAACCTAATGAGACAGGAAATTTGTTACCCAGTCATTCAGACAATGGGGTAAACGCGATAGTCGAAAGTGGAGGGAGGAGAACCAAGATGGATGTAGAAGAGGTGAAGACGTCATTGAGATGGGTTTGGAAAAAAATGGTGGAAGAAGGCTTACTTACACAAGATTTAAAGAAGAAGCCCGAAGGAGCAAAGTACTACTGTGAATTCCACGACAAGGAAGGGCACGAGATCCAAAAGTGTAATGAATTCAGGGCTCTGGTACACAGATTGATAGAAAATAAAGAGATTGAATTTTTCGGGTATACCGAGGGCCAAAAAGGGGAAGATGTGTGCGCGTCAGAGCAAGGGCCAATCAACAATGTCCACGGGGTCGGTCACCCGGTTGTAATCATATCCCGACCAAGAGTCAATGAAGTCGGAGTACCAATTGCACCAAAGGTCATAATTCAAAAACCCGTTGCTTTCCCCTATAAAGATAGCAAAAGGGTCCATTGGAATTACGACTGTAACGTAACAATCCCGGGAGAGGAGAATCCAGCTGGCACTGCGGAGAAAGGTCAAGACGAGGGATTTTATACACGCAGTGGAAGGCGTTACACTCCGAACACAAAAGCAGAATCAGTCAAAGGAAAATCCGTGGTCGTTGGGCAAGAAAAAGAAAAGACAACTGGACTTAGACCACCTGTCAATGAGCCTGTGACTAAAAAAGAGGCTAAGGAATTCTTAAAATTCCTTAAGCACAGCGAGTACAGTGTTGTGGAACAGTTACACAAACAACCAGCCCGCATATCGGTACTAGCCTTACTCTTGAGCTCAGAAACTCATCGCAGTGCATTGATGAAGGTTCTAAATGAAGCATATGTTGCGGATGATATCTCTGTTAACAAACTCGATCGCCTGGTCAATAACATCAGCGCGGATAATTTTATTTTCTTTAATGATGATGAAATACCACCGGGAGGCATGGGATCTACAAAGGCCCTGCATATTACCACTCGCTGCAAAGGATACACATTGCCGGACGTATTGATTGATAATGGATCGGCGTTGAATGTCATGCCCTTGTCCACGTTAAATAGGTTGCCAGTGGATAACTCCCACATGAAGACATGTCAAAATGTCGTGAGAGCATTCGATGGAACGGAAAGAAAAGTGATGGGAAGAATCGAGATACCTCTCTTGATTGGCCCAAATACATATGAGGTGGACTTCTTGGTAATGGACATCAAACCATCATACAATTGCCTGTTGGGGAGACCGTGGATTCACTTGGCGGGGGTAGTACCATCGTCCCTACACCAAAAGTTGAAATTGGTAACCGAGGGTAGGTTGGTAATGATAAACGCGGAGGAAGACATCGTTGCATCTGTTACCAGTGACGCACCGTATGTGGGTACGGATGATGAGGCGATAGAATGTTCCTTTCGATCGCTAGAATTCGTTAATGCTACATTCATTGTCGAAGGGAACAAGATTCCAATGCCTAAAATATCCAAAACTACAAGGATGGGCCTGCGATTGACGGTCGGCAAAGGAGCCCTGAGGACTTGGAAGATGCCTCCAAGGAATGATCAAGGTACCAGTGTTAAAGGAAAAACGAGACCGCTTTGGCCTAGGATTTAAGCCAGACACGAAACAAAAGAAGAAAGAGCTAGAGAAAAGGCAAGAGATGAGAAGAGCACGTCTGTGCGGTGAGGAGGTCAAATGAAAACCAATGGCCTTTCCTCATTTATCCCGAACGTTTGTGTCCGGAGGAACTATCCATCCAAAATAAGAGATGACAATGCAGAAGGTGGCAGAAGAAATGTTGGGAAGTTGGAGCATTAACGCCATATCTGAAGAAAAAGTCGAAGAAGGGGGTTTATCTGGAATTTGCCCTTATATTCCTGGAAGTGTTTTAAACAATTGGACCGCGGAGGAGATCCCTGTAACTTTTAGAATTAATTCAGAGTAATGTTCAAAACAAGCTTATTGCTCTAAGCCTAGGGGCAATAAGAATCCTTTTATGAAATAGGCATATGTCCAAACATCGTTATTTCAATAAAAAATGCATTCTTGCGTATCATCTTGAGCAAATATTCTTTTATTCTTTCTACTTCATTCATAATCATACCACACAAATCAAATATTCTTAGATTCTTTTATTCTTTGGATTTCTTTCTTCATCCATAACAGGTCTCCAGATGTCAATGATATGAGCAACGTTGCCAATGACTCAGAGATTTCTTTCGAGCAAGATTTGTGTATGGAGGACACTGAGGATTTTGAAGATGACCGAAATTGTAATCTATCTCCTGATTTGTTAAGGATGGTAGAACAAGAGGAGAAACAAATCCTACCTCACAAAGAGTCGGTGGAAATTGTTAGCTTAGGAGAAGGAAAAGAAGTGAAAATCGGAGCTAGTATCGCTGCAGAAACAAAGCAGGACCTCATCGAGGTACTCTGGGAATTCAAGGATGTCTTCGCATGGCCATATCAAGACATGCCCGGATTGAATACTGATATCGTGGTACATCGACTCCCCATAAAAAAAGAATACAGGCCGGTTCAACAGAAACTTCGAAGGATGAGACCCGATGTTTTGTTAAAGATAAAGGAAGAGGTCAAGAAGCAATTCGACGCCGGTTTTTTACAAGTGGTCAAGTACTCAGAATGGGTAGCCAATATAGTCCCAGTTCCTAAGAAAGATGGGAAGGTACGGATGTGCATGGACTATCGAGATTTGAACAAAGCTAGCCCAAAAGACAATTTCCCATTGCCTCACATTGATACACTAGTGGATAACGCGGCAGGTTACTCACTTTTCTCCTTCATGGACGGCTTCTCGGGATACAACCAGATAAAAATGCATCCTGAAGACATGGAAAAGACAACATTTGTAACCATGTAGGGAACGTTTTGTTATAAAGTGATGCCATTCGGATTGAAAAACGCAGGAGCAACATATCAGAGAGCCAAGGTGACTTTGTTCCATGATATGATGCATAAGGAGATCGAAGTTTACGTTGATGACATGATTGAAAAATCCAAAACCGAGAAGGAGCATGTGCAAGTCCTGAGAAAACTATTCTCGAGATTAAGAAAGTTCTGACTAAAGCTCAATCCCGCAAAGTGTACCTTCGGGGCTAGGTCAGGAAAGTTATTGGGATTCGTTGTCAGTGAAAAAGGAATCGAGATTGACCCAGATAAAGTTAAGGCTATACAAGAATTACCTCCGCCACGTACTCAAAAAGAAGTTCGAGGTTTCCTAGGAAGACTGAATTACATTGCCCGGTTCATTTCGCAATTGACGGAGAAATGTGACCCCATATTCCGTCTGCTTAGGAAACACAATCCAGGTGTATGGGATGAGGAGTGCCAGAAAACTTTTGATAAGGTCAAGCATTATTTGTCCAATGCCCCAAAGATTAATGCCACCTTGCCCTGATAAACCACCGACATCAGATTTGGCGTTGTTTGAAAACTCCATGGGATGTGTGCTGGGCCAACATGACGAGTCAGGAAAAAAAGAAAAAGCGATATACTATCTCAGTAAGAAATTCACCGAATGTGAGACAAGGTATTCATCGATCGAGAAGTTGTGTTGTGCTTTGATTTGGACAACCAGAAGACTGAGACAATACATGTTGTACCACACAACTTGGCTCATATCAAAACTAGACCCTTTGAAGTATATGATGGAATCAAACGCTTTGAACGAAAAGAATGGCTCACAAATTTTTACTTTCTCGAGTTCGACATAGTCTACGTGAACCAAAAGGCTGTAAAGGGGAGTGCAATAGCAGATTTTCTGGCCAGTAGAGCTCTAGAAGATTATGAGCCATTGAGCTTTGATTTCCCGAACGAGGATCTAATGTATGTTGCAACCATGGAAGAAGACTCTCAAGAGGGCCATCCGTGGAAAATGAATTTTGACGGAGCTTCAAACGCTGTGGGTAACGGAATCGAGGCGGTTTTGGTATCTCCAAACGGAGATCATTATCCTTTCACCAGCAAACTAGATTTTGATTGCACAAACAATATGGCCGAATACGAAGCATGTATCATGGGAATTCGTACAGCAATAGAACGTAAGATTAAAGTGTTAGAGGTATATGAGGATTCTGCATTAGTGATCTATCAGCTTAAAGGTGAATGGGAGACAAGAGACCCTAAGTTGATCAACTACCGAAGGCTGGTTCTTGAGCTAATCGAAGAGTTTGACGATATCACTTTCTGCTACCTCCCACGAGACGAAAACCAGATGGCTGATGCTTTGGCAACCTTAGCTTCTATGATCAAAATAAATAAACAAGAGGATATGGAGCCTATCCAAATAAGTATTTATGAGGCTCCGGCTCATTGCTGCAACATTGAAGAAGAAGAAGAGAAAGATGATCATCCTTGGTATCAGAATATTTTACGATATGTGAAGAGTCGTGAATACCCAGACCAAGCAACTGAGAATGATAAAAGGACATTAAGAAGGCTGGCTAGTGACTATGTCTTAGATGGAGAGATACTATACAAAAGAAGGAAGGATCAAGTACTCCTAAGATGTGTAGACGCTGTCGAGGCTAAGCAAATCCTGGAAGAGGTTCATGAGGGTGTCTGCGGAACACATACTAATGGTTTCACCATGGCCAGACAGATTATGAGATTCGGATATTATTGGTCTACTATGGAAGGAGATTGCATCAATTATGCCAAGAAGTGCCATAAATGCCAAATTTATGGAGATAAAATCCATGTACCTCTTTCGCTCCTGCATGTCATGACTTCTCCATGGCCTTTCTCCATGTGGGGCATGGATGTCATCGGGCCGATCTCACCAAAAGCATCTAACGGACACCGATTCATCTTTGTGGTCATAGATTACTTCACCAAGTGGGTAGAGGCTACTTCTTACGCCAACGTCACAAAGTTGGCTGTCAGTAAGTTCTTAAAGAAAGAAATCATATGTCGATATGGGATGCCCGAAAGGATCATATCAGACAATACGTTAAACTTGAACAACAGCATAATCGCGGAAGTCTGTAGCCAATTCAAGATCAAACATCATAATTCGTCACCATACCGCTCGAAGATGAATGGCGCAGTGGAAGCAGCCAATAAGAACATTAAGAAGATCATAGGAAAAATGACTGAGACCTATAAAGATTGGCACGAGAAATTACCATTTGCCCTATATGCCTACCGGACGTCAGTCAGGACCTCTACTGGGGCAACACATTTTTCTTTAGTTTATGGAATGGAGGCGGTTCTACCTATTGAGGTTGAGATTCCCTCTCTACGCGTGCCTTCAGAACTAAAATTAGATGAAGCAGAATGGATCCAGTCTCGATACGACCAGTTGAACTTGATTGAGGAAAAGAGGCTAAAAGCTATTCGTCATGGTCAAATGTATCAAAAGAGAATGATGTGGGCTTACAATAAGAAGGTTCGCCCTAGAGAATTCCGTGAAGGAGACCTCATATTAAAAAAGATACTCCCCATACAAAAGGACTTCAGAGGGAAATGGATGCCGAATTGGGAGGGACCTTATGTGGTAAAGAAGGCTTTCTCTGGAGGAGCTCTAATTTTGACCGAGATGGATGGTAAAAGCTTACCTAATCCTGTGAATTCGGATTCGGTCAAGAGGTACTTTACCTAAAAAAAAAAAAACGGAGAGGCCAAGGTGAAAACCCGTAAAAGGGACTTTGAGACCAAAGGGGTTTGAATTGAAAACCCAGCAATGGGCAATTCAAATTTTGATCGAAGATGGGGCATGTGATAGTTTTGTCTTCTCTGAATTAACAAGAAGGAAGGATGCTACATATTGGGGCATCAACAAAGTACTCTTGGTCTTCTAAAGACACATCAAGTTCAAAGGGTCCTCGAGAAGTTCGTGCAACGAAACTCATATTGCGATATCTGGACACCTATTCTTATCTTACTCATTTTGTTTTTCTTAGCAGAATGTGCTACCTTGACTAATTCATAACTTCCCATTTTGTATCTTAACAAATGTGCTATCTGGATTACCCTGTTCACTTTGAGCTTCGCTCTTAATGAAATTCCACCTTGCCTATTGTAATAATCCTTTCAAACGTCTTTCATTGAAATGTTGATTAATGGACTAATAATATTCAAAATGAGTTCTGTATATTACTCTGAAATGCTTCTAAATGGTACAAGGACCAGAAACGTGACTAATTAGTTTGAATCATCTTACATTCAAAGATTCAAGATATCGGGGAAAGAATAGCCCAAATTGCGATTATCCTTCGGGTTTCTGCCAGAGATACCAATCAAAGAAAAGATAGGATAATACGTCAACGATAAAATCTCGGTGAACAACGAGCAAAAAAAAAAAAGGGGAGGATATTCTGCATTCATGTAAACATCGTACACATCTAGCTAGGAGCATTTGATTCATTCTGAGCATGACATCCTGATCATTTGGCATAAATAAGTCCATGAAATGAATTCAACAGGTCTTGTTCGCCAAAGAAGGGTGTAACAGACTGAAGAAATCAAAATCCTACACCCCTGAAGACGCAGTGGGATGGATTGAAATCACAACGGCGAATCTTGCCTTCCTGAAGTTGCAGTGAAGCAGAGTCAAGCCATCAAACCTTAACCCCCTAAGCAGTAGGGTAATAGGTTGAAAATTACAGATCTTGCCTCCCTGAAGTTGCAGTGGAGCAGATCAAAAACGACGAATCTCGCCTTCCTGAAGTTGCAGTAAAGCAGATTCAAGCCACCAAGCTTTAACCCTCTAAGCAGTAGGGTAATAGGTTGAAAATTACAGATCTTGCCTCTCTGGAGTTGCAGTGGAGCAGATCGAATTAACGAATCTTATCTCTCTGAAGTTGCAGTAGAGCAGATTAAAGCTATAAATCTTATACCTCTAAAGTTGCAGTAGGATCGGATCAAATCTACCATGGCAAATCTTATCTCTCTGAAGTTGCAGTAGAGCAGATTAAAGCCATTACCATCTCCCTGAAATCGCAGTGGAGTGGGTTGAAGTCGCGAGCCTCATCTCCCTGAAGATGCAGTGGAGCAGGTTGAAATCATCAAGTCTTAGCCCTTTGAAGTTCTAGTGGAGTAGATCGAAGCTACAAGTCTCTTCTTCCTGAAATTACATTGGAGGAAACCATAGAACTAATTCCTATACCCCTGAAGATGCAGTGGGATGGAGCGAGGTTACTCGAAGAAAATGAGCACCAAAGAAGTCGAGATTCTGCTTGACTAGGCAAAATTGGCTCTTTTAAAGTCTTTGCTCCATTCTCGTCACACGACAATGAGCAAAGAGGGGCAGCTGTAACAACCAATTTTGGCCTGACCAACAAGAAATAAAAAGACCAAATAAAACAATTAAAAAGTCCAAATTAAGTCCATTTACAACAAATATGTGGCCCAACATTTTAGGACCAAAATCCCTAACCCAAAACCAAACCCTAGCTCACTATCTTTAATTTTTTTTAGCAGCCACCAACCCTTTCCCAATAGCAAAGAATTGCTCAGCCCCCACGCGCGCCGCTTCTCTCACCACCCAACCACCACCTTTCACACCTCGACACTGCAACCAAATCAAAATACAACAAAAAAAGAGCACACGCAAATGACAGAGCAAAGAAATAGCAAAAGAGACAAGCGAAACGACAAAGGAAATTGAAAGGGAGGGTCGTTTGAATCGGCTTTTAAAAGGCCAAAATACACCTTTGTATTTTTTTACGAACACTTTGAAAAGAAGATTAATAAAAAGAATAGAACATTCAAAAGGTGAATTTTTTTTTGGTGTTTCAGCCTCATTTTCTTTTTTTCGCTTTTTTTTTTATTTATTCGCTTACTGAAACAAGAATAAAGGAAAAGTAATAAAAGGGTACCTCCGATTCACCATTTGGGGTGCTCCACGAACCAACCGGGCTTTTCCTCTTCTCTTCCGTCGTGGTGGACCGCAAAGGCTCCGTCTTCGACCTTCGCTTTGGAGGAGGACCAAAGGAAGCCCACCTCGTAATACCGGCCGCCGCTCACGGCGCGAACGTGGAGGTCTGTCACGAGGAATCCATGGTCGGCCATGGAGGAGGCTAAAGAAGGAGAGAAAGCAAAAAAAAAGCTTTCGATTTCAAAGGGGGACTAAAAATGAAATAAAAAAGGGGGTTTTGGTTTTAATTGGTGATGTTGAAATGATGCCGCTTGGCATAGGGGTTTGTGCATTCTCCTAAAAGGGAGATTTATGCAATCAGTCCTTCCCTTTTCGCCCCCATTCAATCAGCCCCTATTTTATGTCTTCTTTTGTTTTTAAATTCAACCCCAGACTTTATTTGGTTTTCGTTTTGATCCCTAATTAACTCTTCAGTATTTATAGTTTTATACCTTGAATTTTAGTTTATTTTAGCCATGATTTAAATCTATTTAATTCATTTATTAACCTTTTTTGATGTTTCATTTACATATTATTTCAAATATTTTATATGTTACTTATTTACATTTATTCTAACTCATTTTAATGTATTAATTATTCGAATTCTTATCATTCATTTTAACTTGCTTCATGTATATATATGTTACCCTAATCTATTTCATATATTATTTATTTTAAGATTATGCATATATGTCATTTTTTAATTTGTTTCGTGTATTATAGAGTTTAAAATACTTTATACATTATTTATTTTAAACGTGTTTCATGTATTATTCATTTTAAATTGTTTTATTATTTACTTTAAATTCTTTCATATAAATGATCAATTTCCAATTTTTATATGTGTATTATCTATTTTTTATATACCATTTATTTTGAAGGTGTTTTGTACATTACTTATTTTAAGTTTCTCACTACATAATATTCATTTTAAGCTTATTTTCATTATTTTGTCTTAAATCACCTTACATATCATTTATTTTAAACCCTTTTTATATAAGTCACATTGAATTATTATATATATGTTAATCACTTTACATTTGCTTTTATTTATTTATTTATTAAAAACCCTTTTTATATGTTATTTTTGAATAGCTTATTATTTTAAGTTTATAGAATGTTTGTTCTTAAACTTCTTTTTGTATGGATCACTCATTTTTGAATTTCCTTATGTTTTTATCATAAACTCTTCATACATTATTCATTCTTTATATACATATATTTATGTTAAGTTGTTTGTATATATATACTATGTATGTTATTTTCTTTTTAAAAAAATTTATTTTTACATATTACTTATTTTAGACTTTGTATTAATGGTTTTTAAATTATTTTTTATCGTTTACTTTAAATTGCTTTTATAGTATTTATCTTAAACCTTTTTCACGTATATTTTATATTTAAGATTATCTCATTATTTGATTTAAGTTATTTCATACTATTACTTCATTTCTATATTTATTAAGCTTAACGTTAAATAATGTATGTTGTGGAATTATTGCTGCTTGCTCACGTTCATATTATTGCCATGCGCTTGTGGAATACTCTACGCGTGAACCATTGTTCTATGTCGCATTATACTTCATTTCATATCTTTGTCTCGTGAATTAAACCCCAATGTATTTATCCAATAAATCACCTTATTTTAACCTAAATAAATAACGCATGTTGCTTGAATATTGTATTCGTTACTATTCTAAAGCAAAATTTTTCAAATAAGGCAATGTTATGCATTTTGAAATATCGAGGAATTGTGCCCCAACTTACGGGGTTTCGATTTTCTTGTTGTTTCTAAATGGCTAAATATCCTTTTCGAGTTTTAAAAAACACGAAACTCTTATTTAAATTAAAAAGACGACCTTGTGCTCGGGAATTCACGGTATTGTGTCCTAACTTACGGGATGTGATACTCCGATATCTCGAGATAAGGAAATCTTTAAACAAATTGTTTTGAGCTAATTCAGAAATTTTAGAATCGATATTTATAGAAAAGATCGTATTACAAATTCATTCCCGATTTTCGATTTTCGACATTAAGACACTAACTAATCAATTCGGTACCAATTCTTGGGCGTGTCGGGGGTGCTAATCCTTCCTCGCACGTAACCGACTCCCGAACTTATTCTCTCGAGTTTCGTAGACTAAAAATACCGTTTTAGTAAACTAAAAATTGTTTTATTAAAACAAAGGTGATCCGATCACACCTAATAAAGATCGGTGGCAACTCCCGTTTTAATTTCCATTTTCAAACAAAGTCGATCCCCATTTTCAAAAAAAATGGTTACGATAGCTTGGCGACTCCACTGGGGACTTCGAGAGTCGAGCCTTAAACTGATTATTTTTTGTCTTTTGTCAAAAAATTGAAAATCGGTTTTAAATATACTGCATTGCATGTTGTCTGTTATTTTCGTGGCTTTCTTCATAATATGCTTACTCTAAGTGGTTTAATTCTTTGATGTATTTTCACATATTGCATCACATTATTGGTCAATTTCACCCTCTTAAGTGGAAGTGAGAAACTACTCCTTCGTGAGGTCTTCACCTCCGTATAGGATAGTGGATCGCTTTCGGGATACATCCGTACCTGCGTCTTCGTGAGGTTTTCATCTCCGTATAGCCGTAGGGAAATGTATTCCCCTGAATCGAACTCGGTCCGTATGAGCCTATAATGGGTAAGGATCGAGGAATCTGCTGATTCAGGTACCTTTACTTTAGAACCAAACCACATGTAATGAGCCTTAAGAGCCTACCCTAGGTAAAACCACACCAAACCCTAGTGGTTACCCGATTAGGTGCTTATTTATTCTTTATTTGCTTTGAATTCCATTCTTTGTATATAATACTGACTTATTGTGTTTTGTTATTTTCGCATGGCATCTCATCATAAAGGAGTGTTAATTCACGTTCGGTTATTAGATAGGAGAGTTTTAGCATGAAAAAAGGATTTCTTGATAGAGTGAAGGATAATGCGGCCGTCCGAGTATGGTCCGAGAGAACGCAACAAGAGAAAGGAGATAGTTTGACTGAGGGATATGAGTCGGAGTTATGGGATTTCACTCGCATTAGTGTAACTCAGAACGATCTGCAAGAGTTAAGGGATATATGGAATAGTTGGAATGGCGAAGTCAAACAACTCTTTTACTGTAACTACGACGACTTACCCTATTTGCTCGATGTAAAGGTGGACAAGCACTTGTTCCGGGCCCTCACACAGTTTTGGAACCCCGCTTACAGTTGCTTCACCTTCGGAGGAGTCGATTTAGTACCTACTGTGGATGTTGATATCTTCGATCTGCTCTCTGCCAAACACAGAGACGCCAAATCTGCTTCTTGGATTTGTTCTCTGACAATACAGAGATGCCAAATCATCGTAGATTTGCTTCATCGTAAGCACGTGAAAGCCAAATCAGCTATGTCTTCGATTTGTTCCTTGTAAGCACAAGAATGTCAAATTATCTTGGATCTTGCTTCAGTGAAATTATCTGAGGGTGAGATCTGCTATGTATCTGCTCCCCGTTGAAGTGGAGATGCCAGACTTCGATTTGCTCTCTGACAATACAGAGATACCAAATCATCTTAGATTTGCTTCAACGTAAACACGTGGAAGCCAAATCAGCTATGTCTTCGATTTGTTCCTTGTAAGCACAAGGATGTCAAACCATCTTGGATTTTGCTTCAGTGAAATCATCTGAAGGTGAGATTTGCTATGTATCTGCTCTCCGTTGAAGCGGAGATGCCAGACTTCGATTTACTCTCTGACAATATAAAGATGCCAAATCATCTTATATTTGCTTCAACGTAAACACGTGAAAGCCAAATCAGCTATGTCTTCGATTTGTTCCTTGTAAGCACAAGGATGTCAAACCATCTTTGATCTTGCTTTAGTGAAATCATCTGAAGGTGAGATCTACTATGTATCTGCTCCCCGTCGAAGTGGAGATGCCAGACTTCGATTTGCTCTCTGACAATACAGAGATGCCAAATCATCTTAGATTTGCTTCAATGTAAACACGTGAAAGCCAAATCAGATATGTCTTCGATTTGTTCCTTGTAAGCACAAGGATGTCAAACCATCTTGGATCTTGCTTCAGTGAAATCATCTGAAGGTGAGATCTGCTATGTATCTGCTCCCCGTCGAAGTGGAGATGCCAGACTTCGATTTGCTCTCTGACAATACAGACATGCAAAATCATCTTAGATTTCCTTCAACGTAAACACGTGAAAGCCAAATCAGCTATGTCTTCGATTTGTTCCTTGTAAACACAAGGATGCCAAACCATCTTGGATCTTACTTCATATAAACATCCAAGGTTAGATCTGCTATGTTGCGGACTATTACCCTACCGCTTGGGGATTAAGGCACGCTGCCTTTGATAACTCAGTAGAATGATTATGCCTGATGATTAGGATACTATGATCGAAGTGAGTTGAATGTTCCTAATTAAACATGTTATGATGCAGAATGTTGTGAACATGACCCCTATCCTAGACGTCACCACTCATTTCTTCATTTGTCCTTTCAAAGCATTATTCTTGCTCACTGTGAGGCCTGCACTTTCCTCCAATGCTATGATCCACCGAGGATGTCTCAGAAACAATCTTTCCTTAAAATTGAATCGTTGGTTTTTGCCCGTTTTCCTTTTGGACTGAAAAGAAATTCCTCGAGTTCATTCATCCTTTACTTACATGAATTTCTCGAACAATTGTCCTGTTTTAGTTTCTTGTATTATCTAAAAATTCCAGAGTAATGCGCAAAACTTCATTTGTGAACATATTTAGTTCATCTATCATTATTTCAATGCAACATACTTAAAGAATAATAGAAGATGAATAAAATTTATTGGATTAGAATGAATTATCAAAAAGATACAAAGGAAATTAATTTGAAAGCCTATCTTTAAGAAGAAATAGAATCTAAAGATAGCAAACAGGATAAAAGTTATGTGCCCAAGATCTCGCCGCTTGAGTGTCTATACACCAGCTCCATGAAGTCTTTCTTGAGTTCAATATGTGTTTAAAAGATTTAAAGTACTTTGTTGATGCTCCAATGTGCAACGTGCTTCGCTCTTTATTGGATCAAATATAGCAAGATCACTGTGTACTCTTCAAAAATTGAGCTGCCCTTTTGGGTTTTCAACTCAAAACTCCTTTGGTCACAAGGTGCCCTTTGCGGGTTTTCACCTTGGCCTCTCTATTTTTTTTTTAAATCTCAAGGCGCCCTTTACGGGTTTTCACCTTAGATTCTCTCCTCCTTTAGACAAAGTATTTTTTAACTGAGTCTGAGTTCACTAGGTTGGGTAAACTTTTCCCATCCATTTCTGTTAAGATCAATGCACCGCCAGAGAAGACTTTCTTCACGACATACGGCCCCTCCCAATTCGGCATCCATTTCCCCCTAAAGTCCTTTTGAATGGGAAGAATCTTTTTCAGTACAAGGTCTCCTTCGTGGAACTCTCTTGGTCGAACTTTCTTACCATAAGCTCGCATCATTCGTTTCTAATACATCTGACCACGTCGAATGGCTCTTAGCCTCTTTTTTTCGATCAGGTTCAACTGGTCATATCGGGATTGAACCCATTCAGCTTCATCTAACCTTATTTCTGTCAAAATTCGAAGAGAAGGTATTTCTACTTCAATAGGTAACACTGCTTCCATCCCGTAAACTAACGAGAATGGGGTTGCCCCAGTAGAGGTTCTGACAGATGTTCGATAGGCCAGGAGTGTAAACGGTAACTTCTCATGCCAATCTCTATAAGTCTCAGTCATTTTCCCTACTATTTTCTTAATATTCTTGTTAGCAGCCTCCACTGCCCCATTCATTTTTGGACGATAGGGAGAAGAATTGTGATGCTTGATTTTGAACTAATCACAAACCTCTGCTATCGTTTTGTTGTTCAAGTTCAATGCATTGTCAGATATAATCCTTTCAGGCATTCTATACCGACAAATAATCTCCTTCTTCAAGAATCGACTCACGCCTGACTTAGTAACATTCGCATAAGAAACGGCCTCTACCCATTTTGTAAAGTAGTCAATTACCATGAAGATAAACTGATGTCCATTCGAAGCTTTTGGTGATATTGGTCCAATGACATCCATGCCCCATATAGAGAAGGGCCATGGAGAAGTCATAACATGCAAATGTGAAGGTGGTACATGGATTTTGTCCCCATAAATCTGACACTTATGACATTTCTTGGTATAGTTGATACAGTCCCCTTCCATAGTGGCCCAATAATAACCAAACCTCATGATTTTCCTTGCCATCGTGAACCCCTTTGCATGCGTCCCACATACACCTTCATGAACTTCTTCTAAAATTAGCTTAGCTTCCACAGCATTGACACATCTCAAAAGCACTTGGTTTTTCCTTTTTTTGTACAGGATATCCCCGTCCAAGACATAGTCGCAAGCTAACCTTCTCAAAGTTCGTTTGTCATTTTCATTGGCCTGTTCAGGGTACTTACGATCTCTCACATATCGTAATATATCCTGATACCAATGGTTATCATCCTTTTCTTCCTTCTCAATGTTACAACAATGAGCTGGAGCCTCATAGACACTCATTTGAATCGGACTCATCTCTTCCTCTTTATTCACCTTAATCATTGAAGCCAAGGTTGCTAAAGCATCTGCCATCTGATTTTCGTCTCGTGGGAGATAATTGAAGGTGATGTCATCAAACTCCTCAAGTAACCCCAAAACTACCTTTCGATAATTGATTAATTTAGGGTCCCTTGTCTCCCATTCACCTCTAAGCTGATAAATTACCAACGCAGAATCTCCATATACTTCTAGGGTTTTTATACTTCGCTCTATAGCTGCTTAAAGTCCCATAATGCATGCTTCATACTCAGCCATATTATTCGTGCAATCAAAGTCCAACTTGCACGTGAACGGGTAATGATCGCCATTCGGGGATACCAAGACTGCCCCAATTCCATTTTCAACTGCATTAGAAGCCCCATCAAAATTTAGCTTCCAAGGAGAACCTTCAGTCGTTGCTATACACATTAACTCCTCATTTGGAAAATCAAAGTTCAATGGCTCATAATCCTTTAGAGCCCTACTGGCCAAAAAGTCTGCTACCGCACTTCCTTTTATAGCCTTCTGACTTATGTAGACTATATCAAACTCTGAAAGCAAAATTTGCCATCTCGCCATTCTCCCATTTAGAGCCGTTGACTCCATCATTTATTTTAATGGATCAAGCTTTGAGATAAGCCAAGTGGTATGGTATAGCATGTACTGTCTTAATCTCCTAGTCGTCCAAATCAACGCATAGCATAACTTTTCAATTGGTGGATATCTCATTTCACAGTCAGTGAATTTTTTACTGAGATAATAAATTGCCTTATCCTTTTTCCCTGATTCGTCATGTCGACCAAGCACACATCCCATAGAATTACCAACACCGACAGTGCAGATGATAACGGTTTATCTGGGGCTAGGTGGAGATAATACGGAGCATTCAACAAATCTTTGCTTGACCTTTTCAAAAGCATTCGGCATTCCTCATCCCAAGTACCTTGATTGTGCTTTCTGAGGAGACGAAAGATAGGATCGCATTTCTCGGTCAGTTGTGAAATGAACCGAGCGATGTAATTCAACCTTTCTAGGAATCCTCAAACTTCCTTCTGAGTACGCAGTAGAGGTAACTCTCGTATGACTCTGACCTTGTCCGAGTCGACTTCAATTCCCTTTTCACTGACTACGAAGCCTAATAACTTTTCCGATCTGGCTCCAAAGGTACACTTTGCTGGATTGAGCTTCAACTAAAATTTTCTCAACCTCAAGAACAATCTTCTCAAGACCTCAATGTGATCTTTTTCTGTATGCGACTTGGCAATCATATCATCAACGTATACCTCAATATCCTTATGCACCATGTCATGGAATAAGTTTACCATGGCCCGTTGGTATATTGCCCCTGCGCTCTTCAGTCCAAACTGCATTACTTTGTAGTAAAAGGTGCCCCATAAGGTTACGAAGGTGGTTTTATCCATGTCCTTTGGACGCATCTTTATCTGATTGTATCCTGAGAAACCATCCATAAAGGAAAATAACGAATATCCTGCTGTGTTGTCCACCAAAGTGTCTATGTGTGGCAGAGGGAAATTATCTTTGGGGCTAGCTTTATTTAAATCTCTGTAATCAACACACATTCATACCTTCCCGTCTTTCTTAGGAACTGGTACAATGTTAGCTACCCATTCAGAGTATTTCACTTCTTGCAGGAATCCTGCATCGAACTGCTTCTTGACTTCATCCTTTATTTTCAGAACAATATCTGACCTCATTCTTCGCAATTTCTATTGGATTGGCTTACAATCCTGTCTTATCGGAAGATAATGTACTACAATATCGGTACTCAATCAGGGCATATCCTGATATGACCAGGCGAAGATATCCTTGAACTCTCGAAGTAACTTAACCAGACCATGCTTTGTGTCTTCGGTAATCAATGTTCCAATTTTCAACTCTTTCCCTTCCTCTAGGGCTATATTCTCTATTGCCTCTTTCTCATGTGGCACGATTTGTTTCTCCTCCTGTTTTACCATTCTTAACAGATCATGAGATACGTCATATTCTTGAACATCTTTAAAATCCTGAGGTTCCTCTAAACACATGTCTTGCTCGCAAAAGAAATCAGGAGTTGCAGTATCAGTGCTCATATCATTGATATCTAGAGACCTGTAAGGGTATGAAAGAATATACAAAGAATGAATGAATCTAAGAATGATTGTTTATGTGCTATGAATAAAAGAATAAGAATTGCCAAAATTTAAAAGAATATTGGTTGATAAAAATAAAGGAATACTCGTTTAAAGTTATGTCTTATTTCAATAATAATAGATGAACATAAGCCTATTTTCACAAACATAATCCTACTACTCCTAGGCCCTAGAGTAACAGACATGTTTCGGGAATTACTCTGAAAAATTCCTAAAGACTACAGGAAGGTCCTCCGCAGTCCAATTGTTCAGAGGGCACCCCAGTTCGTAAGGGCAAATACCCTCGAGGCTTCCTTGCTCCAATCCCTCATCGTGTACAACATTAATTTGATGACTCTCTTTTACCAGTAATCCGCCTGACTTAAAGCATTTGGATATAAGTGGGAATGTCATTGGTTCCCACTCCACTTCTCCTCCATTCAAACGCGCATTTCTTCTCGCTTGGTGCCTCTCGATCTCCTTCCTTTTGTGCTTATGGTCTGGCTTGAAGCCCAAACCAAAGCGATCTTTCTTCTCAATCAGTTTTGGGATTTGAATCCCTCCTTGCAACTATCTTCCTAGTCCTTTTCCTGGCAATGCCCCTTTCCCATCATCATTTGCAGGGCCATCCTTATGGCTCTAGACATTTTGGGTATCGACACCTCACTTCCTTCCAAAATAAATGTTGCATTGATGATTTTTAAAGAGGGAAAAGAACACTCAATAGCCTCTTCATTCGCCTCGACATAAGGGACCTTGCTAGTGACTGCTGCTATAATGTCCTCCTCCGCGTTGATGGTTATTAACCGTCCATCTGTCACTAACTTTAATTTTTGGTGTAATGAGGAAGGCACCGCTCCTGCCGAGTGTATCCATGGCCTCCCCAATAAACAATTATAGGAGGGCTTGATATCCATCACTAAGAAATCAACTTCATATGTATTTGGCTCAATTTCCAAAGGGATGTCGATTCGTCCCATCACTTTCCTTTCAGTTCCATCAAAGGCTCTTACCACGTTGTGACACGTTTTCATATGCGAACTGTCAATGGGCAATCTGTTCAATGTGGATAATAGAAGGACGTTCAAAGTAGATCCGTTATCAACGAGTACACTTGGTTGCGTGTATCCTTTGCACCAAGTAGTGATGTACAAGGCTTTGGTTGACCCTATGCCCCTAGGTGGAATTTCATCATCATTGAAGTAGATGAAATTGTCAGCACTAATGTTATTTACCAACCGGTCCAACTTGTTAACGGATATGTCGTGGGTGACATATGTTTTGTTAAGTACCTTCAACAATGCATCCCGATGCACCTCAGAACTCAGAAGTAAGGCTAATCATCGATATCTGCGCCACGCGCCGCTTTCATCGCGATCATCAACTACATCAGACTTCGCTATGCTTAAGGAATTTTAGAAACTCCTTAGCCTCCTCTTCCTTTACTGGTTCTTTGACAGGCCCTTCAACCTCTTTCTTCTTCTCAATGTCAACATCCTCTATTTTCGTGGGCTCCACTCTGATGCCCCCATCATAACGCTTCCCGCTTCGCGTATGGGAACCTTTATTTTGCTCGCTCCTAGACGCATTGGCTATCCTCTCCCCCTCAGGTACTGTTACACTACAGTCATAGCTCTATGGCACCCTCTTGTCATCCTTGTAAGGGAAATGAGTGGGTTTATGGATGACAACCTTGGGCCCGGTTTGCGCCCCCACTTGATTATTCCCTGGCAAGGAAATAATAATTCTTGGTCGGCTGATTTGTTGTTATTCATTTTCCAGTACACATATTTGTCTTTTGCAAGAACTACTCTCAAAAATCTGTAGCTCTTTGTTAAACATAAGGCCTTGCACCCTGGCCTTGAACTTCTCACAAATTTGGATCATATGACCCACCTCTCCATGGAATTCACAATAATTCTCTATTCCTTTTCTACCTTTTCCAGAGGTCAACATACCTCTCTTCACCATATCCTCCCATATTACTTTCATGGGCGTCTTCACCTCAGCAATATCTTCCTTGATTTTTCCTCCCCTTGTTTCATTGATGGCATTCACTCCTTGATTGCCATGATCTGGTAACGGATTTTCATTATTAGGGGTACTGTCAAATTTCACAACCCCCATCTTGATAAGCCTCTCCACGACTTTCTTGAATCCGGTGCAGTTTTCAATCGAATGCCCCGGTATTCCCGCGTGATATTCACATTTAGCATTTGCATCATACCATTTGGGGTACGGTGGCTGTAGTGGTTTCAAGTGAAATAGAGCAATGGTATGTGCATCGTATAAGCTTTGATAAAGCTCACGATACGTCACAGGGATAGGCGTGAATTGCATCCTCTCCAAATTCTGTCTTGTATCCGATTCCTGTCTTTGAGTACTTTGTTGCTATGCTTTGGGTTAACCAACCGTGATTGTCCTCGAGTTGAGGCTATTCATATTATTCACCTCATTGTCCTTTCTCCTTAGGGCTGATCTTTTAGCCATTTCCCCCTCAATTTTACCACCCCTTACGGCGTTCTCAATTATCTCTCCTGCCATAACTATATCCGCGAAACTTTTCGTGGTGTTTCCAATCATATGAGTGATGAATGGCGACTTCAGAGTGTTGATAAATAACATAGTGGTCTCCTTTTTCAAAAGTGGTGGTTGTACTTGCATTGCTACATCCCTCCATCGTTGTGCATATTGCCTAAAACTTTCATTAGGCTTTTTCTCCATGTTTTGAAGTGTGATCCTGTCGGGCGTCATATCAGTCACATGATTGTACTGTTGCATGAAGCCTTGCGCCAGATCTCTCCATGAACCGATTTTTGCACGACTCAACTGATTGTACCATCTAGCCGCTGCTCCTACTAAGCTATCCTGAAAACAATGGATCAATAATTGATCATTGTTCACATATCCAGTCATTCTCCTGCAAAACATTATTATGTATGCCTCTGGGCAAGTAGTCCCGTTTTACTTTTCAAACTCCGACATTTTAAATTTGTGAGGAAGCACCAAATCTGGGACAAAACTTAAGTCTTTGGGATCAATCCCATGATGATTTCCAGCGCCCTCCAAAGCTCTAAATTTCTCCTCCAACCACTTGCAACGATCCTCCAACTGTTTTGAGGATTCAGTTGCCATTCTTTCTTTCTCCATCTGATCCAGATCAAGAGTGATAGGGTTGATCGAGCTATCACCCAAATTATTTCCCAACCCAACTGGGAAATTCATGAGGATTCCAGCATCAACTGACCCATGTTGAGGCCTCACAGTGACAGATGGCCTTCTAGGAGGTGCCTCGGTTTGCAATGTCACATGAGGTAGAGTAAAACCCAGAGGAGAACCCTCATTCTCCTCTTCAGTGATTGCCATGGGAGCTTTTCCTTTATCAGTGGCCCTCAGTAGCTGGGCCATTTCAGCCATCATACTCCTTTGAGCCTCTAGCATTTGTTCCCTCATGTCATTCTGCATTTTGGCCAACTGCGCTTGCAATTGGTCTTGCATATCCTTTTGCAATTGCTCGAACCTTTGATCCATACTCTTAGTTTTAGTGCGAGTGCTGTAAGGATGTGTGATTTCCAGATTTTCTTTTCTACCTTCGGAAGTAAACTTTAACTAATTAGGGTCTTTCTAAAACCTTGAATGCAAACGATGCGATGAAATGCTATGAGATGCAAATGCATGAATGCAAAAAAAAAGCATCAATCTCGATTCAATCTCATTTAGAAAACTTTATTTAGAAAAAGAATATCTTTACATATAAATGGATTACATATATGCCTTTGCCCTAATGCCCTAAGTTCTAACTTTATCAAATAAAAGGGCTAACTCTCGACCCTTATCAGACACTGACTCATACATCATACTCAAAGCATCAGCTTGTACTGTTAAGTCTCGAACATATTCAGCAACCTCTCGGATTTGAGCTATAGCCTCCCCAATAATGTAATCCCTATCTCTAACTTGACCTTTAACTTGATGGAGCTCTTCTTTGAGGCAATCTTCTTGCGCCTCGAGCTGCTCAATCCGAAGTTCACCATCATGCAATGCCACTTCCAAATCTTCAACCTTACTTTTTAGCTCCTCTAACTCGACCATAGGATGATGGTTTTGGTGCCAACGTAGGGATCTTCCAAGCTCAGTTACCTTAGTCTTCAACCCTTTATTCTCTTCTTCTAATGCCAAATTCTACGACTGCATCTCCCGGAACCTCCTCTCCCAATACTCGGCTCTAGCCTTTTCCTCTTGGACCTCTTTCTGCAACTGGTCTGAAGATCCTCCTACTCTCGCTCTCTTCAAGGATACTTGTGCTTTTTTGTAATGCTCCTTTAGATCATCTCGATCTTCCTCAATCTTCCTCTTTTTATTCCTCTCTTTCTCGACCTCCATCTTTTGAACGTCGACGTCCAAGCTCAAGTACATCTTTTCTTCTTCGAGCTTTGCTACCCTCTTTTCGAACTTCAAGTTCTTTCTCTCGAACTCTTGCTTCATAATTTCTAACTCAGAGGGCATTACTTGCAAATATTCCTCTATCGGTCGAGCTCCTTCCACGCTTGGCTAGGGATGTTATCATTAACCCTTCTGCCTCTCCATTCAACGTATTCCGGTGTCGTAGTAGGGCTAATAGCTACTACTTTCAACCGACAAGTCTTATTCTAAGCACTAGAAATCTCGTTAACCTTCCTCTTGTAATCAGCTCCTTTGTATATGAACTCACTTTAAGCCAACCCATGAGTTGCTGGTACAAACTGCCTCAATCCAAGTTGCCTCAACACAAGCGAAGGGGCATAACCAATGGCACCCCAAATTCCCAACAGAGGGACCCAATCGAAACTTCCGCATCGGTAAAGAATCTCACCAGGAATCATCCACGGAGCCCTCTACTCAACATCTTTCGACTGAAGGTTCTGAAGTAGCGCTCTCCAATTCTCTTCTGAAATATCAACTCTCCTAGTTGAAGCTACTATGTCCTTCAACGGTGAATAATCTTCGAAGAAGACTCGACAAATCACCCTATCTACCAACCGGAAATGACTGTAGAACCAAGCCAAAAGTAACTGAGCACATCCTATAAACCTACCAACACCAGCCCTCCTATATTCACCTAAAGACCTGAATGTCTCCGCCAAAATTGCAGGGACGGAAGTGACCCTTTTACTGAGTCGATGGAAGAGATCCGTGGTCCCCTCATCCACATATCTTAAGGCCCTAGAAATAACCATCAGTTCATACAAACTTAAAGCAAAAACATCTACCTTCTTCGTCTCATCAGGATGTGTCAGAATCAGATCTTTCAAAGCTCCCCACGGAATGCATTTACTCTCACCCTTTTCCTTAATTCTAGCCGTCATCCATTGCTAGCTCATCCCCGTAATAGTCATAAATTTCTTCCAAAAGGTAGGGACACAGGCAGCACGAGAATAAATCCTATCATTCTGAAACCTGGGACAACGAAGTAAGGCACTGTACTCCTCCACAGTAGGTACCAAGTCTACTTCCCCAAAAGTGAAACAACTGTATGCCAGGTTCCAAAACTGAGCAAGGGCGTAGAATAAGTGCTCGTTTACCTGAACATCAAGTAAGTAAGGCAAGTCTCCGTAATTATCGTAGAATAACTGCTTGGTCTTTTTGCCCCACTGATCCCAAATTACCTTAAGCTCTTGGAGGTTATTCTGCGTGACACTAATACGAGTGTAATCTGACAGCTCCGACACGTATCCCACAGCTATACTATCTCCCTTTCCTAGTTGAGTTTGCTCAGACCATCTACGGACGTTGGCGTTGCCCTCCACTCTATCAAGAAGTCCGTTCTTCATAACAAAACTTCCTAACTTAGAAACTAACCGTGAATCGATACCTTTTAAATGCAAAATGACATGCATAAAACAAAAGAAAAGAAATAGTTAGTATCAATAAATCTCAATAATTTATAAGGGTAATATCTAAAGTATAATTCTAACTAAGTTGAGCTCTTACGGTTTTTCTATATGAGGTTTTAGTTCTAAAGTTGAGGTACCTGAACCAGCAGATTCCTCGATTCTCACCCATTATAGGCTCATTTGAATGGAGTTTAGTTCAGGGGAATACATTTCCCTATGGCTACACGGAGATGAAAAACCATAGGTACGGATGTATCCCGAAAGTGATCCACTATCCTGCATGGAGGCGAAAACCTCACGAAGGCGTAGTTTCTCACTCCCACTTAAGGGTGTGACCACAACGGTCATGCAAATGCAATGCGTATCAGAATATATAACATATGCAATAATACAAACACATGTAATGCAAAGAGGATTGAATTTCAAAACTTTTCAAATTTCCGACATTAAGACAAAAGGTAATCAATTATACGGCTTGACTCTCTTATTGATCCCCAGCGGAGTCGCCAAGCTGTCGAAACCATTTTTAAAATCGTGTTTTGGAAAATGAGAATCGACTTAACAAAACGAAAACAGGAGTCGCCACCAATCTTTTTAGGTGTGATTGGATCACCTTTAAAACATTTTGTTTTAAAATCATTAGTTTTGGTCTACGAAATAAAAGAATGGGTTCGAGTCGGTTCACGTCTGAGCGTGGATTAGCACCCTCGTGACGCCTAAAAATTGGTACCTAATTAATTATCAAATGTCTTTAAGGTTGGAAATTTAAAAGTTTTAAGATACAATCCTCTTTAAAATATCTTGATTTTGAAAATTGAGATTCACTTGTATCAAAATATTGACACTAAGTTAACCTTTTGGAAATCCCTATCTCGAAACGACAAATCGCCACATCCAATAAGTTAGGACACAACGCTTTGAAATTCCAAGACAGTTGCTCGTATTTTGAAAATCTTAAAAACTCAAAAGGGTACTTGACTATTCGAACTCAACGAGAAAAGTTGCAGCCCAATAAGTTAAGGCACTACTTTTCTCGAAGCTTCCAAATACTAAGCATTGCCTTTTTATTTTTTTGAAAACTTTGAAGTCTCTTTTTTAAAACCGATGCATGATGGAACATATTATCATTATGGAATAGAATATTGCAATAATAAGTGAATAAAACACGCTTTTAAACGATACAATGACTATAATACAAAGATCATATACTATATACATACAGGTTCATAACATCATATATATAAAGATACACATAGCATATATTGAAAATGAATAAGCAAAACATACAAACATACAAAGTAATAATTAAGATATGATGCATGATATACAATTTAATATATAAAAATAAAAGTATCAATGCACATGTTCATAAAATATAAAATCAAATAATAATTAGAAAATAACATTTAATACATAAATGATATGTATACAATAAAAATATATAAAAGAATATAAAATAAAGTGAGTAATTGTTAACAAAATATACTTTAAAAAAATATGATATTTAATAATAATTTTAAAATAGTATTTAATATATAATATAAAAAAGATTATAAAAGATTAATAATTATGTATAAAATAAAAATATATTGGTTTAGAAAAATAATGTATAAAATATCAAATATGTGAAAGGATTTATATTTATAATAAAATAATTATATAATATATACAAATATAAATTTAGAATAATATGAAATAAGTAATTAATGATGAAATATATGTATTATTATAATATATTCAAAATGTGTAATAATAGAATATAAGTAAAGTAATTATTAACATATAAATAAAAATAAGTGTATAATACAAATTAAAACTTTTGATAATAATAATATAGATAAAAAATATATAATAGTATAAGAAATGACATAATAATATAAAATAAATATAATATATAATATGAAAGTATGTATGTAAAAATAATATATAATATATATAAATACTATGAATAATAAATAATAAAATAATTATATAATATATAATATAAAAATAAGATTAAAGATAAAACAGATAGAAAAAAAATTATATTTATATAATAAGAACAGAAATAAATATATAGGGTTAAATTTGAAGTTCAATAAAATTATAGAGGCGAACTTTAAAAAAAAAGCTGAATTAAGGTCCTAATTAAAACATGCATAAAACAAAAGGGACTCATTGGGCAAATCGCCCTATTCCCCAAAACGGTAGCGTTTTAAATCGAGATTTAAAATAACTATTGCAGGGACTAAATCAAAACTGAAACAAAATATTAAGGCTAAATTATAAATAAAATAAAACATAATTGTAACCATAAAAAAATAGAATGACCGATTGAGTAATTAACCCAATCCTCAAAAACACGCGGATCCTCCCCGGGTAATCGGGTCAACGCGCGGATCCCGTGCCTAGAAACGACGTCGTTTTATGCTTATCGGATTAAGCCAAAACGACGCCGTTTCATTTATGCTATATAAGTTAAACCTTTAGTTTTAAAATCATTTGTGACCTGAGTTTTTTTAAAAAAACTAAAATTCTCTCTGCAGAGGGGAAGAGAGACCCCGGTTCTGTTCTCCAACCACCGGGTTGCATTCGTGCACGCACTTCACGCGCCGCCTTTGATGCCGTCGCGTATGTCGGTGCATTCATACCAGAAAATAAACATGTAAATGGAAAATAATAATAAAGTGATTCGATTACCTTAAAAAACAAAGACTGTCTTTTATTTCTTCTGTTTTTTTATGAATACAACCGTCTGTAACTCCCTATCTTTCTGTGTTTTTCTCTCTGTATATCTATGTGTGTCCCCCCATTTACAAGTGAAAGGGAAGGCTTTATAGCCTTAATCCTTTACATATTCTGGGAAAGAAATCTACGATTCCTTTCCATTTTCGTGTCCTCTGGGGTCGGATAGAGGGACGACCGGTGACCGGGGCACTAGTGAGCATTGAAGACCCTTGGGACAGAGCATTAATGGCGGCCTCGATTTCGGGGACTGAACAGACGCTCCCCGAATTCTCTAGAACCTCTTGCGGGGCCACAGTATTTAGGAAACCCTAGGGTTTCCTGTTTACCTTAAGTCTTTTGGGCCTTTTGGGCTGTTTCAGATTCGGGCTTAGGTATTTTGGGTTACAGGTGTAATAGGGTTTGCTGGGTAGTTTTGATTTTGAGCCTATTGTTTGGGCTTTGTAACCTGGACTTGGACTGTTTAATAAATAAATATTTATTTATTTATCTATTTTCATTTGGTCTTAAGGCACGGTTAAATTTGGGCTATTACAATAATATTAAACATTTAAAGATTCTTATATATCATTCTTTTCAAACACGTTTTACTACAAAATAGAATGATGTACTTAGATTCGAATCTCTTTTTTATCTTAATAAAATAGTTTCAATACTTTTGTGTTATAAAAAATAGGAACTTGGATGGTGTAGAAGAATATATAATTGAAGGATTGGAATGGTTAAGTTAGGTGGCCTGTATTGTTTAGTGGAATTTGGCGTATGCGAACCAACCATTTCGATGCATAGTGTGGGCGTGCAGTTTATGTTATCCCCTATAAGATGAGATGGAAAAACACATACCAACAAAGTTTGAGAAAGAAAGTGGTGAGCTAAAGGTAAAAAAATAAGACCATATGATTCACCAATACATATGTGTTAGATTAAATAGGAAAATTTGCTACATAAAAAAACCAAAAGAAACTCAATAACACTTTATGAATTGCATACAAAAGATTTAATGAAAAACAAGAACTCAAGACACTTTTTATTCACTAATTTATATCCTTTATATAAGCTGAAACTACAACAACTTTAAAATAGGATAACTCATAAGCAAAATAAGAATCAAATATTAAACTGTGATTTTAACTAACCATTTAACAACTTTATTGAAACTAATTTGAAGATCTCATCTGCTGATATGCCCAAGATTTTAGGCCACTAATTGAGTTGGTGGTGAACTTTAACACTCCCCCTCAATGCCAACTCCAAACCTTTTTACAATCCCAAGTTGTGAGCAAAAATTTTCCAACTTAGTTGTACTCAAGCCTTTCTTGAACAAGTCTGCAACCTGGTTATCAGTCTTGACATAGGACAACTTAATTTCTCCTTGTAACACCTTCTCCCTAACAAAATGGTAGTGCACCTCCACATGTTTGGTCATTGCATGAAACACAGGATTTTCTGCTAAACGAATAGCTGACCGATTGTCACAATAGAGAGGTATTGCATAATCAAATTTTTGGTGCAAATCTTCCACAAGTTGCACTAACCATGTACTTTCTTAGGCTGCCATAGTTGCTGCTCTATATTCTACCTCTGTTGTAGATAAGGACACAGTTGGCTGTCTTTTACTACACCAAGAAATTGTCCCTGAACCAAACTTGAATACATAGCAAGTGGTTGATCGACGTGTATCGTGATCCCCTGCATAGTCAGCATCATAATAACCAACTAGTTTGCAAACCTCACCTTTCTTATATAGAAGACCATAATCAAGAGTACCCTTCACATATCTTAGAACTTGTCGAACTGCTTCCAAGTGTTGTTTCTTGGAGTTCTGCATATATCGACTCGCTACCCCAACAATATAAGAAATATCAGTTCGAGTCAAAGTTAGGTAAGTGAGACTACCTACAAGTTGCTGATACATCAACCTATCTCCCAAGTCCTTCCCTTCATGAGTACAAAACTTGGTGTTAGGTTCCACTGGTATAGTGATTGTCTTGCAATTGAGCATTCCAAATTTCTGCAACAAATCTTTTGCATATTTCTCTTGATAAAGAAACATGCCTTCTTTTGTATGATCAATTTCTAGCCACAAGAAGTGTTTAAGTTGGCCAAGTTCCTTCATTTAAAAGTGGACTGACAAGTTTTGTCGAACTTGGAGGATTTCTTCACTCTCATCTCCAGTGATTATCAAATCGTGCACATACACCAACACTATTGACAACTTCTCTTCACTAACTTTGACAAACAGACTAGAATCTGCATGAGCCATAACATAATCAGCTTAAGTTAAAAATTCAACAATCTTACCATACCATGCTCTCGATAATTACTTTAACCCATATAACGCCTTCTTTAACTTGCAAACATAACTAGGATGACTTTCACTCTCAAATCCAATAGGCTAATTCATATAAATTTCACGATCTAGCTCTCCATTCAAAAAAGCGCTCTTCACATCCATTTTCCACAGCTTCCAATCTTTGCCAGCAGTAAGAGCCAAAAGAACTCGAACAGTAACAATCTTTGCCACCGGACTAAATGTCTCTTCATATTCCAATCCATATTGTTGTGAAAATCCCCTAGCAACTAACCTAGCCTTGTACCTCTCAACTGATCTATCAGGACGATACATTATTTTATAAACCCATTTATAAGATATAGGTTTCAAATTTGGTGGACGTGACATAAGCTCCCAAGTTTGGTTTTGTTCCAATGCAGCAATCTCTTCCTTCATTGCTTTTACCCACTCAGAATCTTGAGACGCTTCTTCAAAAGTTGTTGGCTCGACCAAAGGTTTTTCCTCCGATACAGCTATATTAGCATGCTTTGGATTTTTCCTACGAAATCTGGTTGATCTTTTAAGTTGTGGTTGTGAAGTTTCTTCACCCTCTGGATAGATTTCGGCCTCCTACCTCTAATGAACACCATTTCGCCAAGGATTTATTGTTGTCTCAACAACTTCATTGTCTCTAATTTCTTAGTTATAGGACTTGGTTATATCTCAAGAAACTGGTTCTCTATTTTCCCTTGGGGTTGATCTTCTTTTACTACAAAATCTGGCAACTTCACTTGTTGTGGAGTTCACCAGGAAGAAGTTTCATCAAACACTACATTGCGTGATGTGTAGCATTTGTTAGTCACAGGGTCACAACACCTCCATCCTTTCTTTTGGTTATCATATCCAACGAAGATACACCGAATTACTTTTTTTATCGAACTTACTCCTTAAATGACCTGGAACAAATACATAACAAATACACCCAAAAACTCAAAAATGACCAACAGCAGGTTTAGTATCCCATAGTACTTCAAAGGTTGAGATGAAACCAAGCTTTGGTGTTGGAAGTTTATTAATGACATGAGCAGCAGTCTTTATACATTCTGCCTAAAATCTTCCAGGTATATTTTTTACATGATGCATAATCCGGCACGTCTCAACAAGATGTCGATTCTTCCTCTAGGCAACTCTGTTTTGCTGTGGCGTGTTGGCACATGTAAATTGATGATGATTCTTGTTATTTCTTACATAGGTAGAAAACTCATCTGATATGTATTCCCCGCCATTATCTGTGCGTAAGTATTGAATTTTTCTACCAACCTCTGCTTCAGTTACTTCTTTAAATTCTTTAAACTTGGAAAATGTCTTTGATTTTTCTTTCATAAAGAAAACCTATACATACCTTGAGAAACCATCAATAAAAATCACCATATAGCGCATCCCACTAATTGAAGGTTGCTTGACACGCCCAAATACATTAGAATGAACTAGCTCTAACGGAGCCTTTGCTTTGTACTTAGATTCTTCATATGGCAGTTGATGTGCCTTACCGAATTGACATCCTACATAAACAGTATCATCTTGCACTTCAAGTTGAGGAAAACCCTTTAGCATTGACTTCTTCAGCATAACTTTCAGCTTGTGATAGCTGACGTGTCCAAGCTTTGCGTGCCACAAATTTGTTGTCTCATTCTTCTTTGTTTTGTCCACATAAGTAGTTTCTGTCGACATCACATAGACAGATTCCATTCTCTTCCCTTTCATGGTTGGTGTTCCTGAGACTTTAACATTTTCGAATACCTTTACACCCTGTGAACTAAACAAAACATGATGGCATGTAGATGTTAATTGTGCCACAGATAACAAATTTTTCTTCATGCCAGGCACATGATAAACATCTTGAATTGACATTGGATCAGAACTAAATTGAGGTGCGATAGTCGTCTTACCAACATAGGTGATAGGTAACCTTGAGTTGTTAACCGTTACCACAACACAATTTCCTTTGTACGCTGCAACATCTTGAAGCTTTTCTTGATCACCAGTCATGTGATTAGAACAACCAGAGTCAACAATCCAATCATTCTTGTAGTCAATCTTCTGGAAAGTTGTTACCGCGAGCGCCAAATATTGTTCTTCCACAGCAAAGGATGCTTTAGCATCCCACTTATCATCACTCTAAACATTTCCTTTAGATTTCATTGCATTACTCTCAACAACTTTCTTCTTGGACCAACAGTCTTTGGCCATGTGACCCTTTTTGCCACGATTATAGTAATCGCCACCAAACTTCTTCCTCTGGTTGAACTAGTTGTTATAGTTGCTACGCTTTTGAGTTTCTCCAAATTGAGATCTCCCATAATGGCTTTTTGATTTTCCATTATCTTTTCTTGGTCTACTTTTGACATTATACCTGGGTTTTTCTTTGCTCTTTCTACTAAAAATTACCATATCCTCAATTTTGATTGAGACTCCACCCATTTGTTTTGCTAAAACCTCTTGACCCGTCAACAGATTCTCCAAATCTACAAGTGATGGTTGTAACACTCCCTACCCGTATCCATTACCGGAATAGGGTACGAAGCATTACCGGAGTTTACTGAACATTTTCAGAAAATTCTAAGTCATTTATTATTCATATTTTGAAAATAATCATAACGTCTCTCTATTGGGCCCTCGAAGCCCCAAACATACAATAGAAACCAACCGAAATTAAATCGGGATCATAAAAAAAATTTTCGCAAAATCTTAAATTTTATTTTCATCTAAGTACTTACCATTTCAATGCTCCTTATAATTAAACATGTTACCATTCAATCAATAGCTTAACACTTGTCTAAGCGTCAAACAACATCATTGTTAGTATACTTGCACATATTTCATCTAAATTCAACATTGATATACTTATTTTCTCGACATGTCACACTTGAGTTTAATAATTGTCTTTACTTACATAATTTCCTTGTATCAACATATCAAAGATAATCATATATGCACATGTTATGAAACATATCATTCTCTTACCGTTTCTTCATAAGTGTATATCAATCATTTCATTATATCAATATTTCATGCTCCATCATTTCCATATATTTTATGTATATTTATTCCAGTAAAGTTTATATCAAACTTAACATAAATTATATTCCATGTACTTATTCTTATTTCGTTTATCTATCTTCATAATTATTTCATACAACTATTTTATACATATATTTCTATATGACCAGTTCTTGTAAATATTTCACACAACCATTTCATATAACCATTCGTCATCTGATACATATTACCTGAATATCAATTGTTCAATAGATGTCATTACGTCTCCCATCCACAGTCTTATTTATCTTTGACATGATGCCATAGTGTCTTTCAACTATGGTCTTACTCATTTTCTATCATGTTGCCATGGTATCTTTCAACCATGGTCTTGTTCATTTCATATCATATTGCCATGATATCTTTCAACCATGGACTTTTTCATTTCATATCAGGTTGCCATGGTATCTTTCAACCATGGTCTTACACATTTCATATCAGGTTGCCATGGTATCTTTCAACCATGGTCTTACACATTTCATATCAGAGAGCACACTCCCGCGAACTTCATCTTTACAGTGGGATTACCAGTCCAGGCTAAATCCCCTGTAATATAAACTCATAGAGTATTGTCGGGATTACCACTCCAGGCTAAATTCCCTGCAACGACAATTACTCTAATGAGCTTGGATCTGAATTACCAGTCCAGGCTAAATTCAGACCCTAATTTGGATTACCCATCCGGGCTAAATCCATTTTCCACATATTCTTCGAGAGGGCTATATCAGGATAAGATCACCCGTTCGGGCTAGATCCTTTTTATCGTCAATTCCTTTTCAAAGATCCATCGAATTTTCCTTTCATTCAACCGAGATTTCTTCCCTTTTTTATCAATATGTCAGTATTTCATAAATTTTCATATAATGAACATTCAAATCATATTCATATCAAAAACATGCATTTCAAGCATTTAAGAATATAATTCAAGTTACATGAACTTACCTCATTACTTGTTTGTGTTTATAATTTTATTAATCCGATATCTTTTCTTTTCCACGATCAAATCTCTTATTTGAGTCGTCCGGATCTTTATAAATAAATTTGATCATCATTTTCATTCATTTCATATTCTAATGTATTTAATTAATGCTCTAGACAAAATTACCATTTTGCCCCTAAACTTTTATTTAATGACGATTTCATCCTTAGGGTCAGGAAAATAAAATTCTTGCAATTTAATCCTTATTTCCAGCTATTATTCTCATATATATTGATGACAGTTCATGATTTATATAAAATATCAGAATTTTCCATAATTTCAACACTTTTCAATTTAATCCCTAAAACATGTTTTCCCCCGATCTTGAACTAAATTAATAATTTCATTCAATTTTGTAATTTAAATAATAAAATAGTTCATTTCATGCAATTTGGTCATTTCTAACATTTTTACAAAATTACCCATAAAGTTTTACTTTTATTCAATTTAGTCCCTGAGCCTAAAACATGCAAATTAGCCATGTTAGATGAATATTCATACATATTTTCCTTCTCCTCCTCTCCATTTCACATCTTTAATGTATTTAACACGCTTGTAAGTAATATTATCTATAATTTTTATTAATTACTTTTATGAATATTCAAGCTATCCATCTGTGTCATAGTCACTAAATTATTTATATCTGGAGATATAGAACTCCAAATTAACATCCTCTAATTTTACCTGAAACTAGACTCATATATCTTATTACCATAAAATTTTCAGAATTTTTGGTTTAGCCAATAAGTACAGTTTATTCTTTAAATTTACCCCTGTTCTGCTGTCTGACAGTCCTGACCCTTCTTTACTAAAAATTAATTATCTCCTCGTACAGAATTCGAATGATGTTCCCATTTATTTCTATTGAAAATAAAATCATTCAAGATTCTAAACATATAAATTTAAGTCCATAATTATTTTTATCCAATTTTTGATGATTTTAAAAAGTCAGAACAGGGGAACCCAAAATCATTCTGACCTTGTCTCACAAAATTGATTATATCTCATAATTTACAATTCCATTGCTTACATAATTTCTTCTATAAGAAACTAGACTCTATAAGCTTTAATTTCATACTTTATTCATCCTATAATTTTATTTCTAAAATTTTTGATGATTTTTCAAATTTAGACTACTGCTGCTGTCCAAAACTGTTTTGGTATAAGATATTAATTACCATGTTATAACACCCTTATTTTCTTTTTCTACACCATTTCTTATCACTTTCTCTTATTTTCTCTTCACTAACATATCAAGAACATAGGACCTTATGTAAGAAAACTCTACTATAACATTATTTCCATGCTTTGTCAATAATATCAAACTTAAAAACATATTGAAATCTTGATGTACTTACCTTGTTCTATTGATACTAATCTTTAACTTGATTTTCTCTCTCCTCCAGCTTCTATTCTTGAATCCAACTTGATATTCTAACTTCCCATGGTCTCCTTAACATTTCTCTCTCTTAGTAGCTATGGAAATTCTTTTGATTTCTAGGTGAAAATGGTGAATTTTTGGTGGAAGGACCAAATTGTAAAGAAAAGAAAGTTTCTTTCTTCCTTTTCTCTTCATACGTTGGGTGCATGGAAAAAAATGATGATTATTCATCTTTCTTTCCTTATATATACTAAGTAAAATAATAATAAAATAATAAAATATTATTTAAAAATTAAATTAAAATATTAATAAACTATTATTTATTTATTTATTTAATCTAAAATATCTCCAACATCATCATTGCTTTCTAGATTTCTCTCTCTTCCAATTGACCATTTTGCCCTTCATTATCTTTTAAAATTCCATCCTTGAGTCATCATTTAATTTGGTAAAATTGTAATTTAGTCCCTCATAGTTCTTCATCTATTCAATTTGGTCCTAATTCATCCATTTTCCTTAGTTTCTAGATCATTCCACCCTTAAAATATTTACACTATTGGTCCTTCAACTTTTTCATATTTACACTTTAACCCCTCAAATTTTGAGTATTTACTCTTGTGCGACAAAACTTTTCTCACTTTTACAATTTAGTCCTTTCTTGAATTAATATATCAGAATATACTTCCCAATATTGACATAACTCAAAATTTCCCTTTTTGTCACTTTATTTCCTTATTTTACTATATCACGGATAATATTTTACTGTAAAAATTTTCGGGATATTACAATGGTTGTGTTAGCCATCTTTGAATTGCAGCAACAAAACTCCTGTACTCCGGTCTCAATCTGTGAATGATGATTCTTCTTATTCTAGAATCCGTAATACGAGAACTAGAATCAAGTTCAGAAATCTCATGGTATAAGGTTTTTACCTTAGTGAAGTACTGGTTGATTGCCAAATCTCCTTACTTCATTGATAACAATTCATTCTCTAAAAGTTGTAGCCTTGTGTCATTTTTTTGTGAGAAAAGTTCTTCTAACGTGTTCCATGCCTGTTTTGGTGTGTTAGTGTCTCTGATATGCTCTAACATTTCTTCCTCTACAGTGGTTTTAATTACAAACATAGCCTTACCTGCGCTGGCTTTCCACTGCTTTAAGTTGTTAGCTTCTTGAGGCAATGGTGAAGGCTCATCTCTGCTAACAATTTCCCACACATTTTGAGCCTGCAAGTAAGACTTCATACATATTGCCCATGTGTTGTAATTTTGGTTATTAAGCTTTTTTACTGCTCCAACAACTGAAAAATCAACCATGATTATCTTCACGAACCTGGCTCGGATACCACATTGTTAGATTAAATGGGAAGATTTGCTATAAAAAACCAAAAGAAACTCACTCAATAACACTTTATGAATTGTATACAAAAGTCTCAATGAAAAACAAGAACTCAAGACACTTTTTATTCACTGATTTATATCATTTATATAAGCTGAAACTACAATAACTTTAAAATAGGATAACTCAGAAGCAAAATCACAATCAAGTATTAAACCATGATTTTAGCTAACCATTTAACAACTTTATTGAAACTAATTTGAAGATCTCATCTGCTGATATGCCTAAGACTTTAGGCCACTAATTGAGTTGGTAGTGAGCTTTAGCAATATGTGTATGTGTACTACAAACAATTTCAATGTTTTCAACAATGTTATGAAAAATACATAGGTCATCTTGTTAGCAGCACAATGAGGTAAAATGATTCCTAATTTAGAAGGCCCCTACAAGCTAGTTAAAAAGATTGGCTTTGGTGCATATTGGCTTGCCTAGATGGACAACTTATACATAGAATGTAGAATGCTCGACACTTATGAAAATATTTTGTATGAATTCTACCCCTCAAGTACTAGTAACTTTTATGTGTTTAAATAAATGATATGATATCATAATTATCGGTCAAAGACTTTCACCTTTGATATATGTTCTACCTAGCCTTTCAAGTTACCTCACCTTTCAGGCAATATAGATTTCCAAGTAGCATAACCTTGTTACCTCACCTTCCAAGCACCATAACCTTCTCGCCTTATAAGTAATGTAGACAACATAAGTCAACAAAGTTTGAAGTTTACTGCGTATGAATTTTGAATTATGATGCCAAATTGGTATTGTCAACACAATAATTATGAAAATGGTACTTTGCAACACATCACACAAATTATTTTTGCAAAGAAATTGAAATAACTTGAAAAAGTACACGGAGTAAATAAATTTTCACTTCATACATTCATCAAAAAATATTAGAAAGTACAAAAAAAGAATGCAACCACAGCAAAAGAATAAAAAAAAATCTCTAAGTAGCTTTATTAGTGGTGTAACACCCCTCGCCTGACCAATCGTCGGGTCCGAGTTATGGGATGTTATAGTCGTTGCTGGAGCAACGATAATCAATTATTTAGTAAAATAATCATTCAAACATACAAACATGTCATAAACACATTTACAATATGATACATAATTAAATTCGAGCCTTAATCGAACTTACGAAAGCTCATTTGGTAACATGGGCATGTTTTAGGACCAAATTGCAAAATTTTAAAAATATGGACTCGACGTCATGGCATCACTTCTTCCACGTCGTGACGTCACCAAAATAGTGTCACAGCATGATTTTGAGCCACTTGACATCGGGACATCACAAAATATTGCCTATCATCGTGACGAGGAAAGTTGACGTCGGGACAAGAATTCTGTTTGGTGCAAAAATAGATCATTTGGTACCTACTCCATGCCAAGCCACACCATTAGCACATTTGGTGCTTATTAGCACATCTATAACTGGACAAAACATTCCATAATACTTACCAAAGACCTCACAACATCTTTTCAATTTATTCTACACAACATGTCTTCATTTGAACATCAAAATATATCAAATTGGCTTAATCAATCTAACGTAATCATCCAAGCATATCAATATTTCATACAATTACATTTACCACCTCATTTTGTACATATCATGCCATTTTAACTATCAACCAAAAAGCCACATATGTTACCAAAACATACATCAATATACTTGAACATCATCACATCATGATTCGAATATTAACTAAGTTCAAAACAATTATCTAGCCAAAGTAACTTATATAGTTAGAACAACTATGTCTATGCCACATAACCGAGCTTAAAATGAACAAAATTCTACTAAGTCGATAGAGGGATAATGTGATCTTCGAGCTGATCCGGCTAATGAATTTCGCAAACCGACAATTTACAAAAAAGAAAACAAAAACAGCGTAAGCATTTCAAATGCTTAGTAAGATCATAGCTTTTAAAATGGGAACTTACCTCAATTCACTATTAACATAACGAATTAACTAAATACACAACTTTTCTATAATCACATTTCACAACAGTAAGATGAGATCATCAAATACGAATCATAAAACATTTCAATATGAATAATACAAATTCAATTCAGTGCCTTCCATCAGAATCATTGAGCATACATATATCATTTACTTCATTCTATTTACATATAGTTATTTGAGTACAAACTTGTAAAACTTATCCATCATTTCCTTTTTAAACATTTAATCCAGTAACCCGATGAACAATAATAAATGAATTCGAATACACGGGTAATTACACCACACTAGAGAGCACCAAAGTGCTAACAAAGGCACCGAAGGGTAAACAGATGCACTGAAGTGCAATCCCTTACAAGTGCACAACTAAACCTATTGGCATATCATATCCCATCCTCTAATACGTTCACTTGGGCACAATTAACTCTTTTAGCCATTTCTTTACAATTTAGTCCTTATCTCACCTTTTTGTACCAATTTGTAAATAACTCAAATTACACACACACTTACACAAAGATTATAATTTGAGTACATAAAACAATTAAATACAATTATACCATATGAATTTACCTGAAAAAACTCAGAAAATAAGTTAAATTGTAGGGACTAGTCATCAATTTTCCCTTTTTCTCGGTTATCTTAGACTCAATTCAAATCTTGATTTATAAGATAATTTAATTTTAATTTGTCAATTCCAAATATCTTATAACATTTAGATATATGCATATGAAATTTTGATTTTGATTTTTGAATGTTCCCTAAAATTTTACATTTGATTCAATTTAGTTCCTAAAACCGAAAATGCCATAACTTTAAAATTTGAGATTTGGTTTTGAAATCAATCTTAATTTCATCCTTCTACAGACCATAAAAACCTATAATTACATAAAATTCATATCAAATTCAAAATTATTGCACTTTAGTCCCTAACTCTTAAACTAACAAATTTTACTTTACAAATTAGTTCATTTTCATTTCTAAGCTAAAAATCTAACAATTTAGTACCAAAGGCTTCAAGATTTAACAATGATAACTTTTAGAAATTTTAATAGTTTCACAAATTAATCCTTGGGTTAACTAAATCAAACTCCGAAGACTCCAAAAACATAAAATTTACAAGAAATGAACTAAATTCAGCTTACCAATTTTGAAGAACAAAGCTTAGACATGGGAGGGTTTTCTTCTACTTTACAACCAACCTTTGGAAGAAAAGATGAAGGAATGTTTATTTTTTTATTATTTTAATATATATAATTTAGTTAAAGTTAATTAATCAAAATTTATATACTAAAACCTCGATAAATGAATATTCGATGAATTAATAATCTCGGTTAAATAATAATTTTTTCAATCCCAACTTATGCCACGGGGATAAAATAATAACCTCGCTAAATGCATAAGATAACAAATTTTTGAAAAACCCTGAATGACCCAATGAAAATATAAAATAATAATTCATTAAATATACTGAAATTTTTATATACAATACATAAAACTAAAGTGCTTTCTAGATCTCTTATTTTTCTCAATTTGATTCTTTACTAAAATATGCATCTATAGTTATCTGTTTCTTCTTTGCATGTGTATCAAATACAATTTCATCTTTAACTTTTAGAAGGGCATAAACCAAATCTGGTATATTCTTCTCGTGTTGTATTAAATAATTCTTCAAGGTATCCACAGCAAGAAAAGCCTCTTTTGGAGAAACATGTGGTAAAACACTACTGTTATCTGGATCTTGCTCGTCATCAGCTGGTACATCCATTACTCTTTGAATAATTTCTTCATCCATAGGTGACTCTATCAAAGATTCATTTTCACTTGGATAATTCAAAATCTGTTCAACATCCATGGCATTTCTATAGTGTAAATCAGAAATTACTTCTTTTAATTTATGAATGCCTTTAACATCACAAATTTCTTATTCGAGAGGCATATCCTCCTCGGATCGAATTTTGCAATGTTGGAAACAATTTACAATAGTTGTAGGCTTCACATCAATATTCCAAGTAGCATTAATAAAATGGATTGCATCCAATACATAAATCTTTTTAGGATTTATTTCTCCTTTCTTGTAACCTTCCAAGATGCTAAAATAAAAGCGACACTGATAATAAATCTTAATTGCTCTAATAATTCCAGAATCATATGGTTGAATTTTTTATGTTGAATTTGGATGCAAAAAGTATAATTCAACGTTTCTCAAGCCTTCAGTAACCTTAGGATGGGCTGGGAAATTGTCTACTATAAGTAACACCTTTCTACTAGTCATTCTAGCGTCAAAGTAGCGAACAAAATCTTGAAAAAGTAATTCAGTCATCCATGCTTTTTTTTTTGGCTCTGTTGGGATCGACTCGATTAAGCAACAAGTAAAAAAAATAGCAGAATAAATTGAGAAATTGAACACACAAATTTAACGTGGAAAAACCCCTCCAAAGAGGATAAAAAACCACGAGCAGAGATAATTTTACTATCATGGCAAAAGAACGAAGAGTACAAAAGATGGAGATAAAAACTAAGCCCCGAAAACGCAAAAAAAAGAACCCTCAAAACGTAAACACAAAATTCTCTAAATGTGTTATGAGTTCTAATCTCTAATGGGTGTATTTTCTAAAGTTGTAAAAGAGTCTATTTATAGGCTAAATTCATAGGTCAAATAATAATAAAATAATCTAAACAAATCAGTGTTTGATTGAAACAAATAAACATAGTTTAACTATAAGATTATTTCTCAAATTTCACAATGCCATCTTTGCCAAAGCCTGCCGCGAGCCTATCTTGAACTATGGAGGGAATTAACTGAGTCGAACCTGTGCTTAGAAACTAAAACACTTCTAGCCTAAAACTTGTACATTGCCAAATCAAAACTAACCCGGGTTTGATTTTCACGAACATAGTGCCCTAACTTTTCAAAACCTGCATCCAAAAGAGAACCTCTCTTTAACGAAACGGTCATACCTTTTTCCTTCCTATGACCAAGTTGCCTCTGCTCCAAACGAGTTGACTTCAACTCTGTAACGGACGAGGGACGTCCGATTTCACCTGTCACTGTAGAACCTTCCAGAATATAAAGACTGCCAATTCTTTTACCTTTTAACAAAACAAGAGCTCCACGAGATACTTTAATGCCACTCGACTTGATGTTGATTCTGCATCCTTTTAAGTCTATAATACTCAATGAGATAAGATTCTTTCGTAAATCAGATACATACCTGACATTTGAGAGTGTCCTAATCATTCCATCATGTATCCTAATTTTAACAGTACCAATACCAATTACCTTACTAGATGAATCGTTTCCCATGTGCACAACTCCACCTTCAGCCGAACTGTATGTGGAGAACTATTCTCTATTGGGACACATGTGGAAAGAACATCCTGAATCTAGGATCCACTCGGACGTGAGCTTGGAGTTATCGCTCGTTGACACTAACAAGAAATCATCATCGCTTTCATCGGCCAAATTAGCACCAGCTACATCTTTTTCGTTACTCTCAGCAACTCTTTTATTTCGTAGTTTATAACAATCTGCTTTGACGTGACCTAACTTTTTACAATAGTGACACCTTTTGTGTCGTTTCTTTGATGCTACCAAAACGGAAGCTTGCTTATCTGCCTTGCTATCCAAACCAAACTCATTGTCGAGTTTTTCTCTATTCAACAAATGACCCTTCACATCTTCGAACAAGAGTTTGTCTCTGCCATAAATTAGGGTCTCCCTAAAAGACTTGTATGAACGGGGTAAAAAGCACAATAATAGCATAGCCTAATCTTTATCGTCAATATGAACCTCAATATTCTTTAAATCATTTAAAAAATTAATGAATTGACTGATGTGATCTCTAAGAAGCTCACATTCGTTCATGCAAAATGTAAATAGACGTTGTTTCAACACTAAACGGTTAGCCAGAGACTTAGTCGCATAAAGAGTTTCTAACCTTTTTCACAAGGAAGATGATGTCTTCTCCATCAATACCTCCTGCAATACCGTATTCGCGAGACATAATTGGGTTGCAGATAAAGCCTTTTCATCAAGCTCTTTCCATTCTGTTTTATTTAGATTCTCAAGCTTTTTCCTAGTAACAACCTTTTTCAAGCCGAATTGAACTAGAATTGCCATCATCTGAACTTGTCACAGATTGAAATTTGTCTCACCATCGAACTTCTCAATTTCAAACCTTGTTGCTGTCATCTCTGAATAGGCTGATTTATGAAAACTAAACTAGCTCTGATACCACTTATTAAGATCAAACCTATTAAGCAACAAGTAAAAAAAATAGCGGAATAAATTGAGAAATTGAACACAAATTTAACGTGGAAAAACACCTCTAAAAAGGATAAAAAACCACGAGCAAAGATAGTTTAACTATAATGGCAACGAAGAGTATAAAAGATGGAAATAAAAACTAAACCCTAAAAACTAGAAAACAAAGAACCCTCAAAACGTAAGCACAAAATTCTCTAAATGCGTTATGAGTTCTAATATCTAATGGGTGTAATTTCTAAGGTTATAAAAAAGCTTATTTATAGGCTAAATTCATAGGTCAAATAATAATAAAATAATCTAAACAAATCAGTATTTGATTGAAACAAATAAATAGAGTTTAACTAAAAGATTATTTCTCAAATTTGATTAAAATAAAAGTCATACTTAACAATTTGAAATGACGAGCCTTTCAATGTTCTTACAAGCATTTAGCATTGGAAGCTTGTCGGGCCATTTAGCATACTAATAAAAAATCAGAAAAACTAATTTGATATTAATATATTTTTTAATTAAATTTAAATAAAAATATTTTATTATTTTTAAATAATAAAACAAACTATTTGAGTTAACTGGGTCAAGTCCAGCTTGAGCTTCTTCTTTTCTTTTTTAATCCAACTTCAACCCAGCTCATTCTAACCATGAGCACCTTTGGACTGTACTCTGAAACAACATTCAGATTGTCTAAGAAGTAACTTGAATCTTGAACATTTAAATTATCTAAGAAACAACTTGAATGCTAATGGCTAAGGAACCATATACCAATTTTATTTTATTTTATATTCTTTTTAGATAATAATAAAAGCTGATATAAATAATATAATAATTAAAAACATCTGAAACTTAAATATTAAAATCAAACCAAAAATAAATCCATTAAAACCGAACTTTAAAGTCCAAATTAGATCCAGAGGAAATACGATCTCTAAGCTCATCATTTAAGCCAACAAGCTGTTGCTTAAGGTCTTGAATTTGAGCAGCCAACTCCTCCCTGTTTTTCTGCCAAATGCAATAAGTAAAAAGAAGAACTATTATTATTATTTTTCCCTTGGCGATTATTTAGAATCTCAAATCACACTCAATTAGCTAGCTACCTTGAATAACAGATAACGAGAGCTAAACCAGCATGTGTAGCCAAGACCCACAATTTCCATCAACTTCGGGAACTGAATGTTACCATGGAAATCGTCAAATCAAAGTAATATAAAGTGATTGTTGAAAAGAAACTCAGATTATGTCGAGATCATTTTTAAATCGAGGTTTGGAAAATGAAAATCGACTTTAAGAAAAACGAAAATGGGAGTCGCCACCAACCTTTTTAGGTGTGATTGGATCACAAATAAAATGTATTATTTAAAATCATTAGTTTTGGTCTACGAGATCAGAAAACGGGTTAGTTAGGGTCGATTCTGACGAGGAAGGGTTAGCACCCTCAATGCGCCCAAAAATTGGTACCTAATTAATTATCGAGTGTCTTTAATGTCGAAAATTTAAAAGTTTTAAGATACAATCCTCTTTTTAATCAGAGTGTTTTAATTTGAAAAATTAAGGCTCACCTATTTCAAACGAATCAAAATACCACATCCAGTAAGTTAGGACGCAATATTTTTGAGACTTTTGATGCTAAACTCGCCTTTTTGAAAATTTTTATCTCGAAACAATAAAGCGCCATATTCAGTAAGTTAGGACACAATGTTTTGAAATCCCAAGATAGTTGCTCGTATTTTGAAAACCTTAAAACTTAGAAGGGTGCTTGACTATTTGAACTCAACGAGAAAAGTTGCAACCCAGTAAGTTAGGGCACTACTTTTCTCGAAGCTTTCAAACATCAAAACATTGCCTCACTTTTAAAATTCTTTTTTGAATTAAGTGAAATATTTCTTTTGGTTTTAAAAATAATGATGTGTTTTGTATATCACAAGGAATTAAATAAATCTAATTACAATATACATGTTTTATCATTTCATGCAAATATAGTATAAAAAAATAGTAATAATGGCATAAATTACACAATATACATTATCACTTTATACGTCATAAACAACATAAATGTTCATGGATTATTATTCCATGCTAAACACCATATAATGCATAACAAATACAATAAATATAAATTGCAATATACATATATGATAATGTCTTATGCAAATCACCATAAATAATTAATTTCATGCTAATATACAAAATAAATGATATGTAATATTTAACCAACTAAACAATATCAAAATAAAAGAAAACCAAAGATAAATAAGTAAATTAAATAGAAATAAGATATTTAAAAATATGTTGAATAATATAAGAATGATAAAAGAGAACCCCCTCCTTTTTTTTAAAATGATACATACACATAAATTATATTATATGGTATAATAACTATATATAAAAATGTACTGAGCATTAATATTACATTTATTTATAAAATTTTAAAAATGTATATTAATAAATAATAAAATAATGTATCCTTTATAATAAAATAAAAGTAATGTAAGGAAATATAGTATAATATATAGTGTATAACATAATTACAAATAAAAATATATAAAAATATATATTATATAATATAAAAATATATAATATAATATATATAATATATAAAAAAATTATGATAGATAGTAAAATATAATATGTAATAAAAATACATAAATAAATATAATAAAATATAATGTGAAATATGTATAATAATAATAATGTAACAAATATTTTATATATATGAATATAATGAAATAAATAATATAATAAAAATCTATAACATATAATAAAATTTATATATATAATGTTACAAGTGATATAAATAAAATAATATATTATTATATACATAACTAATGTTTATTAAAAATATATATATAAAGTATTTTAAATAAATTAAATTAAAGGTATATAGGGATTAAAATTAAATTTAATTAAGGAATTTAGGGTTAATTACAAATAAATAAAAAAACTGGGCCAAATTGGAATACGGACTAAAGTCGAAGGACTCACTGGGCAATTTTCCCTAATCCCAAAACGTTGTCGTTCTCTGGAACTGATTTTAAAAGGGCGTTAGGATTAAATTGAAATAAAATTAGAAAATTAGAGCTAAATTAAAAAAATAGATAAGATGAAATTATAAAAATTAAAAATGCGAGAGGACCAATTGGGAAATTAACCCACTTTACGAAAACACGTGGATCCTCCCCAGGTAATCGGGTCAACACGTGGATCTTGAGCCTTGAAACGGCGCCGTTTCATGCTTATTGAATTAAACCAAAACGACACCGTTTTATCTAGGTTATATAAGCCAAATTTAAAGCTTTGAAATCATTTTGTACTCTATCTTAAAAAAAAAAAACGAGGAAAAAATCCTCTGAACGAGGGCCCAGGGTGAGTTCTCGGAGTGTCATCGTGCCTCCGTCCAATGGGCTCCACGCGCTCACGCGCCACTGCCAACGCCGCCACATACGGCGGCCGGAAGCCAGAAAAACCTCATCGTTTACCCCACATCGAAAGGTATTCCCTTTTTTTAATCTATTTTTTAATATTTTTTATGTATAAAATGCAAATAAAAAGAGAAAAATAAAAAAACAAATCACCTTTGCTTTCTGGTAAAAGTATATAATCTGTGTATCCTTTTTTATTTTGTGTAAAAAAAAAATTTCCTACATCGTATTTGATTCAGGCTTTTATAGCCACTGTTTACAACATATTTTAGGAAGAAATCTTTTACCATTTTTGTTTATTTGCTGCTGTTTCTTTCCTTCTTTTGCAGGTAACGCCGAAAAATCCGGCGGTGATGGAGGCTTGACGATGGTGGCGACGGGCCAGGCTCTGACTGCCCACTGGCTTGCGGCACTAATGGAGGGTAGCTGGATTGACGCGAGATGAAACGACGTGACTCGGGGCCAGAGTTACAAGGAAAGTGGAGAGGCGTGTCTGCTTGCGGCGCCTAGGGTTTCTGAAACCCTAGGCCTTCCTGCTTTCCATTAACAATTTGGGCCTCTTGGGCCTTGTATGCTTTGGGTCTGGGTGTAACGGGTGTACTGGGTAGTTTTAGGTATCTGATTTTGGGCCTATGAGTTAGTGGGTAATGGTCTGAGGTTTTAAGTATTTGGGCCACAAACACTTGGGCTTTTGTAAACTGGACTGTAATAAATAAACACTTATTTATTGCTGTTTTATTTGGTTTAAGGCCCGGGCAAATTTGGGCTATTACAGATTATATACATTCAAAACTCACCAATGGAATTGAATCAACAGCACCCACAAGAGCTGAAGCTAGCCATAAAGCAACCACAGTACCACTTCCATATAAGGTAATTGAATATGCATCCTTAGGGTCAAGCTGCTATTATTTACAGGGGCGAAGCTAGAAAAATTTTTAGGGTGGTAAGATGAAATTTTAATTTTTTATAGTTTATATTTTTATAATTTGTAAAGGATTAAATCAAATTTTTATAATTTTAAGGAGGTCAAAGTGCAATTTTACCTAAAAAATAATTTTACATTTTAGGGGTCCGGAGCCATGCCAGCCCCCTAGCTTCGCCCGTGATTATTTAGTATACAAATACGAACTATAAAACAATTCTCATTGTACAAATGATAATTGCATGTGACCAAAACTGAGTTTCAAATCATTCATTTCCCCACCACCGCAATAACTGAGGTGTACAATAGTTGCTACTGTTTTGTAAAAGACTTTTAACCAAATTTTAATTGATCAAATACCTTTATGATTGTGATCAGATATATATATTTGTACATGGTATGATAAAATGGTATTAGCAAATCATGTAGCTCAGCAACCGCTCAGATCGACATATATTTGTCAATATGGTTCATCAAGAATTTATGATCGACCTCTTTCACCAAGTCTTATACTCGTCATAGTAGCCATTATTATTTTAGTCGAATAAGTGCAGCAAAAACACATCAATGAAACCTATAGGAATAAAATTAAGGGAACAGAAAATAACTGAAATCAACCTTTATATTAAGTTTCTCTGAAAACTGAAACGCCAAAGGCTCTTCTTTAAGTTTTTCAACTGTCAGCTTTTCATCGTACACATTCTTTTCAACCGCTGCATCTTCTTCCAATGCGGCCTCCCCGTCCGAGGTTTTTTTCGATGCTTTTGCTTTAAGCAACGGGTTATTATTAAAACACAAAACCCCTACAAAGAAAAGAAAAGTTTCTACTGTTTAACAATGAAGTAGATAACATGAACCGACGATTATAAGTGAAGAAGTAAATGAAAACAACAAGTAACTCAAAAAGAAAATAAACAATGAAAATGAGGTAGGGTTTTGGATATCGTATGTGAATGGAGGCGGTAGGCGGTGGATCGAGACGGCGGGAGTGGGCGGAGATGGGGACGGAAAGAGGGATGTGGGGTGAAGAAGCTGATGGTAGGAAGCGGGGAAATGGGTTGGGTGAGGCTTCTAGAGAGCTCCATGTGTTTGGAGTGAAGAGCGAAATATGGACTTACAAGAAAATGGAAGCTGGAAAACTGTGTATATATGCTGCTGCCTTTCTCTTAGGTTCTCCTTTGCTTGCTTTTCCTTTATTTGGTTGAATCCTTTGTTTTTAGTACACTTTTTAGATAAATTCTTAAATTTAAAACATTTGACAAAGTAAAACATGATATCTGTATTAATATTTAAAGGTTTGATTGAATTGTTTTTGTTTATTAATTTATACTAATTTACTCAATTTGAATCATTAGAAATTATTTAAGTTATTTAAATTTGAAAATTCAACTTGATTTAAATTAGAAATTAAAAAAATTTCGAGTTGTCTCGATTTGAATAATTCGAAATTCAAAATTCAAAATTATTTCGAGTCGAATTGAATTTTGCTTACCCTACATATATTTTTAATGTTGGTTATAAAATTAAAAATTGTCATTATAAAAAATCAGCGCATAAAAAATATCTTTTTATTGTAAAGATTTTGGGTAAGGTACAAGATCACTAAACTATTAGTAAATTTACATTTTGGCCATTTAAGTTCAAAAAGTTACAAAATAGTCACTGAATTATTCACATGTTTTCATTTAAGTCAATGGATTATTAAGTTTTTTTTTTAAAGTTGAACCTGCGAGCTTTGACGACGATTTAACGATTGATAGGTGGAACAATACCCATTGACGAGTAGAAAAGCATATCTCATACCCAAATTGATTTGATTATCGGTGTCAGAGATTGGAGAAGAAAACTATTTTGTATTTTGGTTCGCAAATTGCAACATCCAAAATTTTTTCATGAAAAAAGTTAAATTGTAGAAGAGAAAGGGAAGTTTACTAGGGCAAAGCCAAAAAATTTTTAGGGGGGCTGGAATTGAATTATAAAATTTTAAGAGATTAAAATATAATTTTACCATGTACTAACTTATAATTCCATTATTTTTTAAGGGACTAAATAGATTTTCTTTTTCATATTTAAGGGGGCCAAAGTGTAATTTTATGAAAAATTAATTTATAACTTTACTATTTATAAAAGGACTAAACTACAATTTTTCATTTTTAAGTGGGGCAAGGCCCTTACCGATCCTCCTTGCTTCACCTCTAAAGTTTAGCTTTTCGATTGGTGCCAATGGAGAAAATGGATAAGGTTATTCAACAACGATTTTAACATTCTAATAACTTGAATGAAAACTTTTGAATAACTTAATTATAATTATGTAACTATTTGAAATTGGGTATACTCAATAACCTTGGAGGTAGTAATAATTATGTAGGGAATATTTAAATAAACCGGTTACAGCCATAAGAGAGCCCACCTCAATCTATTTTCGTTCCTAAATCAATGCAGACTTGGATGACAGTTAACATGGCCGAATCCATTTGCAGTTGAGTGGCTGCTAGTGTCATGGGTTGCGCATGGGAGCCTGCAACCATGACACACTTGTGTGATCCATCACGTTCAAAGGAGGTCATTTAGCCCAACCGGACTGACCCGTTGCTTGGAGAGAGTGAAGGCCCATCTACAAAGCTTGACAAATATGGAACATGATCTTCAAAGATATGTAATCCTAGATATGATATGTAATATTTAGAAGATACTATTTTGTAATCTTAGAGATTTGATTTGTAGATAGCTTTTAATCTCAGCCATTGATGTACTTTGATTTGTACCGTTAATTTTGGGAAGGCTTAACTATAAATAGAGGCATTTTCCCCTCATTGTATTTCATTTAGTAAGTAATAGAATTTTGAGAGCATTCACTCAAAACTTTCTCTCTAGTGTTCTTGCTTTTATATGGCTTTGTTCATCTTTCGAATTTTTTCACTTTTCATTCTTCCTTCTTCATGGGTGCCTTAGAGGAATTCTATTGAATCCTCAATTGTTGGGAGTTAAGCTAACTTAGGCGTTTCTGGAGTGAAGAAATTGCTTTAGGTCTCACGGATTACGTGGGAAAAATCTAAGTCCGTGACAGTTGGTATCTGAGCTAAAGTTTAGAGGCACCGTCGAAAGATGTCGAAAGAAATTTTCGAGCATGTTGAACTAATGGAGACCCATGAGAGGGCTACGAAAGCTAGTCGTTCGAGGGACATATTGTTGGCTTTGGAGAATCGAGCCATCACTCTCGAGGAGCCCATGTGGGATGTCAAGGAGAAGGTCGATGATATCGATGATAGGAGTTCCCAAGCCAAGTGTAGATTTTTCCAAGCCTAAGGAGTTCAAGTGAATAAGGTCCGTAAGAGATGTTGACAACTTTCTATGGAGAATAGAACAATACTTCCGTGCCAAGGGTATGACGGACAATGCCACTAAGGTAATGACTGCTGCTATGTATTTGACTGATGTTGCTTTGTTGTGGTGGCAACGTAGGTCCACAGATATAAGACGTGGTGGGACCAAAATTAGGACTTGGAGGAGTTCCAAAGTGAGCTCAAAGTATAGTTTTATCCAGAGTATGTTGAGGATGAAGCTCAGGCAAAGTTGCGTCGGCTTACGCAACAAGGCACTGTGAGGGAGTATGTGTGGGAGTTTAGCGAACTCATGCTTCAGATATCATATATGGGTGAGAAAGAGACATTTTTTTCCTTCATAGATGGGTTGAAACCATGGGTAAAGCACGAATTGCATTGTCGAGGAGTCTAATAGCTTACCAAGATCATGGCCGTAGTAGAATCGCTTGCCGAGTTTGGTGGAAAGAAAGAAAGCTTGAGTCTTCCAAGCCCAAATTCAAACCAAAGGGCAATGGTGAAGGAGATAAATACGAGCCCACTAAGAATGGCAATGGTAAGAAGCATTGGAATAAAAAGAAGAACGAGCCTTTAAGTTACTTCTATTGTGATGGTCCACATATGATCAAGGATTGTCCAAAGAAGGCCGCACTTTCTGTTATGAAAGTAAAGGAGGAGGCAGATAAGGCAGACAACAATCTTAGTTCGATACTGGAGAGTGTCGAAGACATGACGAGTCATGGGCTAATATTTGTAGACATCATAGTGCCTGGCAGAGAATTGAATGTGCTTGTCGACACAAGTGCGTCTGATTTGTTCATGTATTAAGAGGCTGCTCATAAACTTGGTATCAAGATCCAGAATGAGTCTAATCGGATCAAGACAGTGAATTCAGAAAGTATTTCAATCAATGGGGTTGCAAATGGAGTGGATCTCCAACTTGGTGATTAGACTGGTAAGTCATCCATTAAGGTAATACCACTTGATGACTATGATTTTGTGGTTGGATTAAGTTTTCTTAACCGGGTTAATGCGTCTATTTTTCCTTCTACTAATTACATGGTGATTTTGGATTCGAACAATTAATGCTTGGTGAGAATGGCAAGGAAAGGAATCTTGGAGGGAAAAACACTATCGACAATCTAATTTGTTAAAGGGGTATGAAGATATGAAGTCTCCTACTTAGCCACCTTGAAGGTCGAGGAGGTTGTTAAGTCCGTTGGTGAGATCCTGAAGGAAGTGGGCTAGTAATTGTTGTCTTTTCAAGATGTGATGCCTACCGAGTTGCCTAAGAAGTGTCCACCAAAGAGGGAGGTGGACCACAAGACCGAGTTAGTATCCAACATGGAGCCACGAGCAAGTACCCCATATCATACGTCTCCGTCGGAATAAGAAGAGCTGCGAAAACAATCTAAATGAGCTTTTAGATGCGAGATTTATTAGGCCATCTAAATCTCCGTATACCGTGCTAGTGTTGTTTCAAAAGAAACATGATCGGTCGTTGAGGATGTGCACTGATTAACAAGCCTTAAACAAGATTACTATGAAGAACAGGTACCCTATTTCCCTTATTGCGGATTTGTTTGATCAACTTGGTAGTGCGAAATGGTTTACCAAGTTGGATTTGAGATTGGGGTACCATCAAGTTCGAGTAGCGAAGGGGGATGAGCCAAAAGCAGCTTGTATTACGCGGTATGGTTTGTATGAGTTCTTTGTGATACCCTTTGGACTCACAAATGCCCCAGCTACATTCTGCATGTGACGCCCCAAAATTCTTATTTTGGCTTTTGTGGAAATTTGACACAACTGTTTATTTACTTCAGTAGTTAAGTGTTCTGGGTGTGTGTGTGAGGTCCCTAGTTAAAGCCTTAGCTTAGGCAAAGTTTTGGTATTTTTTTGGATTTAAGCCCTATCTCTGCTCAGCGGGATTATATTAAATTATTTATAAAACCATATCAGAATGGGCCTGTTGGTCTGTTGGTTAAGTTGAGTGTTAGGTTGTTGAAGGTCCTGTGTTCGAACCCCTACGCGAGCGTGGGTGGTAATTTTTGCTTGTCCAGCTGAAATAGTTCCGATTGTATTGAAAGACTGAGAGTGGGTGGTTAGGATATCTCAAAGAAAATTTTGTTTCTCTTTCCCTAAGTCTTCTGACGTTAGTTTTTTTTCCCTGCTATTATTCTTTTTCTTTTCCTTTTCTCTTTCATTCTTCTTTTCCTCCCTTCGTTGTTAGCTTTTCTTTCTTTTGGATCAATATTTCGTGTTTCATTATTTCAACATTTTTGGTACGTTATCGGTAGGTTAGTGAGTGTGTTTCCTATATTGGTTAATGAATCTTGGTTTGATGGAATTCGTTTTATGTTTAGGAGAGGTTTAAGGGCTGGAGGCTTTCAATCGGCACTTAGATTTCTCGTAAGCATCGTTGTTCGCTCTAAGGTAAGAGTTTTTGGTAAATCAAAGGCTTGTCTTTTATGAGATAGTTCAGTTTATTGTAGTTTTAAGAGATTAATTTGGGCTTTAATTGGTTAATTTTAGATTCTGGTGATCCCGAGAATGTTTTTGCATCGAAACGATACCAGGTGTGTACCTGAAACACAAAAATTGAGCTTTCGGCAAAATTCGAAAAGGCCGCTATTGATGCCACATGGGCGTGTGGTCACCCGTGTGGCAGGCCATGTGTGACAATACGGCCGTGTGATCAACAAAGGCTAGGCCGTGCGCAAGATATAGCCATGTGATGGCCAGGATGTGGTCGTGTGGGACAAACGGGATAAACCAAACTGGGCGTGTGGGCCAAATGGGTGTGTGATAACTGGGCCATGCCGTGTGATCCACACGAGCAATGCCATTTTGGGGGTGTGGGTCACATGGGTAAACCACATGCTTGTATGGGCCTATTTACATAAAATGTTTTCTAAGGTTGCATGGGTCACCCAAGTCGACTGTAAACCTACTGTAGGGTCGGTAAGCGCTACTTAGACCCTAAATCATGTGACCTGAACATATAATATATGTATTAAGCATGTTAAAAATTTATGCATGTTTACTGATCCGTATGTATGATTGATAAATGAATTCTAGCATGTGAGCATGTATTTCTGTATGTCTGTATTGAACATGTTTAGTTGCATCTGTATTAGGGTGGGATGATTGATTGCTGGAGAAAGTGTACTGAAAAGCTTTCATGCTTATTATCTGGCAGCTCAGCTGTAATATTACTGATATGTTTGATTACTAATATGATTGATATGGGCTTGATGTCACTGAATAACTATCAGTGGCAAGTCATGAGGACAAAGCCGACGAAAGCAGCCGGTGTGTTCAACCTCGATGCGGTTACTATGCTCTCTAACCAGGTAGAACTCTTAAATAAAAAGATTGATGGTTTATATGGTTTTACTCAGGTACATTCAGTGATGAGGTGTGATTCAAGTGGAGGAGTACACGCAGATTATCCATCCTTCAACCCTAACACCGAGGGGGAACAAGTTCAATATATGGGTAATAATAATTCTAGATCTCAAAATAACCCATATAGTAACACGTATAATGCAGGTTGGAGGAACCGTCCCAACTTCTCGTGGGATGGTCAAAAGCCACAACATCCCCCAGGTTTTCAACAACCACCTTACCAGTAGGAAAAAAAGTCGAACCTTGAGGAGATGCTAATAAAATTTATCTCGATGTTGGAAACTAGTTTCCAGAATACCGAGACAGCTTTTAAAAATTAGCAAGCATCCATTCAGGGGCTCGAGAACCAAATAGGCCAGTTGGTAAAGATTATTTCTGAACGACCACAAGGTAGCTTGCCGAGTAATACAGAAACTAACCCAAATGAGCAGTTTAATGCAATTACTGTCCAAGATAAGGAAGGATTGTGGAACCTAAACCAGAACCAAGGCAAAGAATTGTGGTAACCAAAGGTAAGGATGAGGTAGACCACAGTAAGCAGAAACCGGTAAGTACAGAGTACAAACCTCGAGTGCCATACCCCAATGCGACAAGGAAAGACCGCACAGACGAATAATTCAGTAAATTCCTTAAATTATTAAAAAAACTACATATTAACTTACCGTTTATTGAAGCTCTTTCGCAGATGCCAAACGTAATTAAATTTCTAAAGGAGCTTCTAGCAAATAAACGAAAATTGGATGAAGCGTCGCATCTGGAGTTGAACGCAGTGTGCTCAGCCATACTACAAAATAAGCTGGCCAACAAATTGAAAGATCTAGGGAGTTTTAGGATTCCTTGTTTAATTGGTAGCTTAGATGTTAGTAATGCTTTGGCTGATTTGGGGGCTAGCATTAATGTCATGCCCTATAAAATGTTTAAACAATTAGGTCTTAAGAAACCCAAACAAACTAGGATGAACATTCAATTAGTAGATGAAACTATTAGATTTCCTAGGGTATCATTGAAGAGGGTAGTGACGTGCCTCTAATTGAAGAGGGAAACCCAAACTTGTTAAAGTTGACAAATTTATATTCCCAGTTGATTTTGTTATTCTAGACATAGAAGAGGGTAGTGACGTGCCTCTAATTTTAGGAAGGCCCTTTTTAGCAACTGCTAGAACCATTATTGATGTTGGTACATGTGAACTCACACTTCGTATGGGTGATGAGACAATCACCCTTCAAGCTCGCAATTCAAGTAACACATCAAATATCGAGGGTGATTGTATAAATCGTACCACTAATACTGACCATGTGGTGCAACCTTCTTTGCAGGAAACACATCCAAAAAGCATACATGAGCCATGTTCAAGTAACAACAAAGGACCCATCTATGAAGAACGAAGGCTATGAGTCGAGGAACTAGATGAATGACGGACACAGAAACCGAGAACACATGATAAATCAAAACTACGCCATGACGAACCCAATGCTTCACCAAATCAACTTAAGGTTGGAGTGAAGGTACTACTAGATGCCGCAGACCTTCGCATTACCACCTCTGAACCTAATGGAGAAACCCCTCTTACGGTACTTAGCATTTTCCCATACGACACAGTCGAGGTAATTCATCCCAAATTTGACACGTTCAAGGTAAATAGTACTCGTCTCAAACCTTATTTTGATAAAATTGATAGCAGGAATGAGAAGTGTAAACTCCTCGAACCACCATGACCACGCAACAGAGAGGTAAGTCGAGCTTAGACTATAAATAAGCACTTCTCAGGAGGCAACCCAAGCACTAACGGTGTTAACTCCTTTAAATTTTATTTTTTAACATTTAATTCACTAACTGAGTCACTGAACACAGGTTTTCCAGAACCACACGGCCAGGCACACGGGTGTGCCTTAGGCCGTGCCCATACTGCGGAAGGCAACACGGCCGTGCAAAACGACCGTGTGAAAACAGGGCAAAATTTTTCCCCAACACGGGAGTCGATAAGTTGCCACAGTTGTGCGACATGGTCGTGGATGAATCTGTCAAAACAACACGGCCGTGCAACACGCCCGTGTCTAGAGGCCATGGTTGAAACTGAGAAAACAACACTGGCGTGCGACACGCCCATGCTCACTACCCATGGTCAAGACTGACAAAATAACACGACCGAGGACATACATACACGAGCGTGGGAGAAGCGAATGAAGCAGAACACGGCCGTGTGCATCAACACGCCCAAAGAAAATGGGCGTGGGCCGAATTTCAGACGCGCTCAAATTTGAAAATCACGATATACACGGGCTAAAATTAGGGCACACGGGCGTGCCCCACGGCCGTGTGCCCCAAAATCTATATCTACTATTCATCATCCCCTTCCCGAAACATCAAACTCTAGCTGCCGGAACCCTTTCACACGCCCTCCCTGCCACGTCCGTGCACCGACCACAACACCACCCTCGACGAACCAAGCTCCTCCTTCTTGCATTTGTTTACTATTTTCTCTATATTCTTTTCAAATATTTTACTTATTTTAGAATTTGTTTAGTGTTCTATTTGACTAGTTTGAGTAATATTCATGGTTATAATGATAGTAATACTTATGCTATTTGTTAGAAATCTGTCATTTTAGTCAATACATTATGCTACATTCATCCATTTTCTTGTTTCCATGGATTTCATGCTTACGCACACCATATTTCATATTCTCAAACCTACATGCATTCATTCACAAGGTATTCCATTTAGCACAATTCTCATGTTCCTATTGTTTATAATGACTTCCATAAGAATTTAGTTACTTTTCGGTACATCTCACCTTTTGCCTATGATGCCAATGAAGTATTCTTCTTTAATTTGAACATACTTGCAGACTTCTCCATGCTATTCTTGGGAGTATTGTTTTAACTTGGACTTCTCATTACAGGTATACCATGAAATAACCGACTTTCAATAATGTCGGGAATAGTGGTTCGAGACCAGTAAATTCAAAAAAATAAGCTCGTAATTTATTTATTTAATAATTATGAGCCAAATGTGATTTTTGAGAGATTTTTAAATTAGTAATTTGTGTTTTATAAAGATTTATTAAGTCAAGGAATTGAAGAAAATAGTTATCGAAATATCAAATTTATAAATCGAGCCGTAAATATTTTTATAAATATTTATGGAGTATTAATAAGATAGTATTAAAATTTCGTCATAAAATTTTAACGTTTGGGTGGTTAATTAAATAAAAAGGACTAAATTGAAAAAGGTGTAAAAGTTGCTAAAAGGATTAAATAACTCAATTGTCAAATGAGGAAGGACCTAAAGTGAAAATAAGCCCAAAGGAGATATTTTGGGCGGCAATAGCTGAGAAAAATTAGGAAAAGGGTGAAATAAGGGTAAAATTGGAAAATTGCCAAAATAAACTAAATAAAAATGGGACCAAATTGGAATATCTAGAATTCTCTTCATTTTTATTTATTTTCATCAGCTGAAAAATAGCCATGGAAGAGGATTCAAGCTGATTTTAATTCTCTAGCTACATGTAAGTTTAATTCTTGCTTTCTCCTTGAAATTTCTATGTTTTTAAACTTTTACAATTGGGTCCAACTTACTATTTTATTAGTTTTTGATGTCATAGTTAATTTTTAAAGATATTATGGATAATTTCTGGAAGAATATGATGAATAAACACAGAATTGAAGCTTTAATTTTGATATATGATAATTTTATCAAGTAAAATTGATGGAAATTGATTTTAGGACCTAATTGTGAAAAGGTTTGGAATTAAATTCTAGTGCTGAAATTATAATTTCCAAAATTTTTAAAGTAGTTTAAAGTGATAGAATAAAGTGTTAATTAAGAAAAATCATCTCAATTAAGAGACTAATTGAGTAGGGACGAAATTATTATTTATTAAAAGCTTAGGGGAAAAATGGTAATAAACAGCTTGCACTAAAACAATATTAGACAGCAGCAGTGAACTAAATTTGAAAAATCACCATAAATTGTATAAATTGAATTAAAAGATGAAAAAAATATGAAATTAAATCTTATTGAGTCTAGTTTCTCATAGAAGAAATGGTGTAAGCAATGGATTTGTAAATCATGAGATATAATGAATTTTGTGAGAGAAGGTCAGAATGACTTCGGGTTCCCCTGTTCTGACTTTGGAAAATCATAAAAAAATGGATTAAAATAATTGGAGAATTAAAATTATATGATTAGAATTGTGAATGAGTATATTTTCAATATAGATAAATGAGAACATCATTTGAATTCTGTACAAGGAGATAATTAATTTTTAGTGAAGAAGGGTCGGAACTGTCATACAACAGAATAGGGGTGAATTTAGTGAATAAACTGTACTAATTGGATAAACAAAAAATTCTGAAAATTTTATGGTAAGAAGATGTGTGAGTCTAGTTTTAGGAAAAATTAACGAATCTTAATTTGGAGTTCTGTAGCTCAAGATATAAATAATTTAGTGACTATGACTCAAATGGACAGCCTTGAATATACATATAAGTAAATAGTGAAATTATTGATAGTGTTACTTATAAGCGTATTATATAAGTTTAAGGATGTGGAATGGAGAGGAGGAGGAGGAAAATATGTATGAATATTCCTCTGGCATGGCTAATTTGCATGTTTTAGGCTCAGGGACTAAATTGAATAAAAGTAAAACTTTATGGGTAATTTTGTAAAAATTTCAGAAATGACCAAATTGCATGAAATGAATTATTTTATTATTTAAATTGAAAAATTGAATGAAATTATGAATTTAGTTCAAGATCGGGGAAAAACATGTTTTTAGGGATTAAATTGAAAAGTGTTAAAATTATGGAAATTTTTATATTTTATAGAATTCATGGGCTGTTATTAATATGCATGAGAATAATAGCTGGAAATAAGGATTAAAATTGCAATAATTTTATTTTCCTGACCTTAAGGATGAAATCGTCATTAAATAAAAGTTTAGGGGCAAAATGGTAATTTTGCCTAGAGCATTAATTAAATACATTAGAATATGAAATGAATGAAAATGATGGTCAAATTTATTTATAAAGATCCGGACGACTCAAATAAGAGACTTGATCATGGAAAAGAAGAGATATCGGATTAATGAAATTATAAACACAAACAAGCAATGAGGTAAGTTTGTGTAACTTGAATTATATTCATAAATACTTGAAATGTATGTTTTTTTTATATGAATATGATCTGAATGTTCATTATATGAAAATTTATGAAATACTGACATATTTGATAAAAAGGGGAAGAAATTCCGGTTAAATGAAAGGAAAATCCGATGGATCTTTGAAAAGGAATTGACGGTAAAAAGGATCTAACCCGGACGGGTGATCCTATCTTGATATAGCCCTCCCGAAGAATATGTGGAAAATGGATTTAGTCCGGACGGGTAATCCGAATTAGGTTCAATTTAGCCTGACTGTAATTCGGATCCAAGCTCATTAGAGTAATTGTCGTTGCGAGGATTTAGCTCGACCGGTAATCCCGACAATACTCTATGAGTTTATATTATAGGAGATTTAGCTCGGTCGTAATCCCACTGTAAGGATGAGGTTCGCGGAGTGTGCTTTCGAAATGAAATGTGTAAGACCATGGTTGAAAGACACCATGGCAACATGATATGAAATGTGTAAGACCATGGTTGAAAGACACCATGACAACATGATATGAAATGCGTAAGACCATGGTTGAAAGATACCATGGCAATGTGACATGAAAAGAATAAGACCATGGTTGAAAGATACCATGGCAACATGATGGGAATGAATAAGACCATGGTTGAAAGATACCATGACAATGTAACATGAAATGAACAAGACCATGGTTGAAAGATACCATAGAAACCTGGCAGAAAATGAGTAAGACCATAGTTGAAAGACACTATAGCATCATCTCGAAGATAAATAAGATCGTGGATGGGAGATGCTATGACATTAGTTGAACAATTGATATTCAGGTAATATGTATCAGATGAAGAATGATTATAGGAAATGGTTCTGTGAAATGTTTACAAGAATTGGTCATATGAAAATATATGTACAAAATATTTGAATGAAATAATTAAAAAGATAGATAAATGAAATAAGTATAGGTACATGGAATTTAATTTATGTTAATTTTAATATGAACTATTACCGAAATAAATATACATAAGATATATGGAAATTATGGTGCATGAAATATTGATATAACGAAATGAATGATATATATGTCTCGTGACATGTACATATATGACTATCTTTGATATGTTGATATAAGGAAATTATATAAGTAAAGACAATTATTAAACTCAAGTGTGACATGTCGAGAAAATAAGTATATCAATGTTGAATTTATATGAAATATGTACTAGTATACTAGCAATGTTACTGTTTGATGCTTATACAAGTGCCAAGCTATTGATTGAATGATAATATATTTATTTATTTATATGATGCATTGAATCGATAAGTATTTAATTGAAATTTTTTTTAGGTGATTCGTAAATTCTAGTAATGCTCTGAAACCCTGTTTTGATGACGGATACGGGTTTGGAGTGTTACATACCATGTCAACTTCACGTGACAAGGAGATCGCCGTCCCCGCTTTAAAAAAATAGAAGGGACCCGGAGCCACATCGGCAAGCACATCAACTAAAGTGCGCCACCCCTTTCTCTAGTATCCCTTGGGAGCCCAGGAGGAAATTTTTCAGATACTTCGGGCCCGACCCCTAACTGTGGGCCACTGCATTGATTGGGCAGTACTTGAACAAATCCAACTGGCTGACGCGATCTGAGCCCTTTTGACGACTAACCCATGGGGCCTCTTTTTTGAGATCATCGAGCCGACGTACCTCGAGCTCACACTTGAACTCTGCTCAACCTTCCACCTTCAAGTCGTCATGACACAGTTCGATGATCCTGGAATGGTCTAATTTCGTCTTGACAGCTTATTACGCCAGTTGAGCTTATCGGAGTTCGAAATTGCACTAGGGCTGTACACTGAGGAGTTCATGGACAACAACAAACTCGATACCCTCTATCGCCACATCCACTACTCTCCTTCAAAGTGCTGGAAGGCCCTCGTCCCTGCCTCGGTCACCTATGACCCTAGCTGCTCCAAGGCATCGGCTCTCGCACCATCCCTGAGGTACTTACACGCCATCTTGGCCCACACTCTAACAGGACGGCGAGAAAGCAGTGGTGTCATCACACTCACGACGCCTACTTTTTATGGAGTATGGTGCATGGACACGTCTTCGACCTTGCCAATTTCATCGCCCTCGCCATTCACCATCAGACGGAGCGACATAGGAAGGGATTCATCTCTATTTGCCCCTATGTGACTCACTTGGCGCGCTACTTCGGCCTCCTTAACATAGCGGCACAATCATCCTCCCTCACTCTCATCGGTCAGATGTCCCCACAAGGCATCTCAAGTATGCTGCATATGAGGATGATTGAGAAACAACGTGGAACCAACCCTCCCCAGTACCGCGTAGTCTAGTCCGCCGAGGAGGAGGACCCATAGGACATTACTGATGATGTCCCTCCACGTCATGAGGACCCACCATCTCAGCCACCACCCATCAATCGTCCAGTTCATGCGGCGGCTTCATACTCTGACATCTTTGAGCACCTTACTCGATTTGAGTAGCAGTGTTTTCAGCGCTTTGATCACATTGATGCTACTCTACATCAGATTTGTCAGCACCTTTACATCTCATCGTCGCCACCACCTCGCAAACCATCCGGCGATGACGATGTTTAAAGACATTTTGTTGATTATTTTTATTTTCACTTTTATCTTTATTTATATTCTTAAAGTACTTTTTATTTTATTTTCTTTAATACTACTTCATTTTTTGGTTTTATAATTTTTATTGAACAATTTATGGTTTCGGTTATTTCATTATGAGTAATTATGCTTCTTTATATTTCCTAAAAGAGTTCTTGATTTTATCACAATTAGAAAGAGCTCCAAAGCTCACCTTCACTTAGGAACTTGCAACTCTATTGGAAAAGGTTCTCCACGTCTGCCATGTCCTACCCGACCACCACGATAACCTCTTCGCTAGACACTGTGGTTGTGGAACCCGACCTCTACCACACCCGGAGTATGCTCCTCCAATCTCATCATTGCCTTGGCTGATTATTCTCCATAACTCCAATTCAAGGAGTCCATTCATCATTCAGGAAGTTTCACCTCTCTCCCTATCTTATGATTTTTTTATTTTTTAGTATATCTATCATTATACATTGAGGACAATGTACATCTTAAGTGTGAGGGGTTATTTATATCATTATTAGAAAAATCCCTGAATTTTGTCTTATTCTCATATGATCTTCTCATATCATTATTAGAATAAATTTTGATTAGTTTATGATTTTTATTGATATGTCTTAAATTAAAACATAGGCATTCATGCATTGATTGTTTAAACTTTAAGGAATTAGAGAATCAAGCATGATAAGTTGACTTTTGAGAATTAAAAATTTTTTTAGGCTGTTTCCCCAAGTTTAGGTATTATCTTGAGTTAAAATTCACAAGGTTTAAACATCAAAAAAGTCATAACTTTTGTGAGATCTTGAGCCTTTAAGAGCATCTATTATTTCTTTCATGCTCACTTTTATTGTTGCTTTGAGTGCGTCAATCTTGATTTGTTATTCTAGAACTTGCTTGATTATGCATGTCAAGACCACACCATTTGATTTGATATGTCAAGATGATAAAGGCACTTAGGTTTAACCCACTCACTCCATAAAAGCCTACCTTCATAATTAACCCTTAGTGACCCTCTTGAGCCTAATAACCCATTCATTGGTTTACCCTCCATATTAACCCATAACCCATTATTATTGAAATCTCCTAAATTATTTTGATTCTTATTTTTGTCGAGATTTGATTTGAATAAATTGCTTAGCTAAGTTTTATCTTTGATAGTTAGTCTACGTTATTTGACTTGTTCTTAAAAAAAAATTGCAATACACATATTTATTTTAGTAGTTATTCTTTGTTTTTGAGCTTAAGTGTTTAAATCCATATTCTGAGAAGAAGCTCACATGTATTCAATTGATGATTAGTTTTTTTTATAGTTAGGTAATTTTTCAATTCAATCGTGATTCTAACCTTTTCTTTTAGCTTGTGACCACACCCCCTAACCAAAGCCACGTTACAACTCTTTAAAGACCTTTTGATTGATGTATCATCTCAATATATAGTGGTGGAGATTTGATTTTCATGCAAGCCTATGGTAATAACTTTTCATATTGACTATTGAGTGCTTTAACTTGTTGTCCTTAAAACACCTTGAGTGATTTGAGTGAATCTCTAGTGAGGATGTGAAACTCTGTGATATTTTGAATAAATGATAATTACCTAGATGAGGGGAGACACCTATGTTTTCGTGATAAAATAAGCAACTTGGAATGTTTGAAACTTTGATGTTCCTTTAGTTGAATTCTCAATGTATGATTACTTATGGATTATTTTGATATATCATTAATAAGAATTATATGTTGAGAAGAATTTATTTTGATTGTGAGTTGAAGATTTTGCTTGAGGAGAAGCAAACACTTAAGTGTGGGGGTATTTGATAAACTATAATTTATACATATTTTTATCCCATGTTTAGCACATTTATGGATGAATTCTCTTTAGAATTGGTGAATTTGATGCTCCTAATCCTTTAATTTCATGTTTTATACTTAGGGGAGCATGGAAGAGTAAAAAGAGCGAGAAACTGGCCAAAAATGGAGAAAATGGGCCAACGTGGGAAATAAACACAACTTGGACTTCCTCAAACGGGTAGACCACATGCCCGTGCCCTTTTAACAGAATTGAGTACGACTTGTACGGGTAGACCACACGGTCGTGTCTATTTAACAGGCTCTAACAGGGTTTGGAGTAATCGAACACGATCGTGTCACACGGGCGTGTCCCTGTCGAGCCCAAGTTGAGTTCTATTCGAAAAAGGCCACCTTTGAGGGTTCTAAGGCATTCTAAAACCTATTTAAACACCAGAGAGGAGGATGAAAAGAGACACACGAAGTAGGAGGCAAGGAATTACTAGGAGAAAACCAATTGATCCATCTCAGAAGCCGGATTCTCCTTCAAGACGGAAGATCTCCTTTAAATTTCCTTTGGGGGTTTTGGGTTTTCTTTGTGTTTTGTTATTATTATTCTTCTGAGATGTTTTCTTTTACAAATATGTACTAAACCCCCTAAATACCTAAGGGGAATGAAACCTAAGATAGATCTTGTTATTATTTTCTGAATTATATGATAAATACTTGATTTGTTCTTAATTATGTGTTCTTAATCATTGCTTTAATATTTCAGGATATTGATTCAAGTATTGATGTGCTTATTCAGAGGAGCAAAAGTCCCTGTCTAAGAGAAGATCTAGCATAATTAAGCGAAGTTGCATGCAATCCTAGACATAGGACGACATAAATCTGCCGGATTAGGGTCAAACCTAATAAGGGAATCCATAGATCGAGTTAGTGCAATACTAGAGGTTTTAATTAGAAAGAGATTTCAATTAATCAACCTAGGGTTAGACGTTGTTAGTCTCGAGAGAGATAATAATATAAATTAGGGATTTCTACGAATCAAGTCAAGTGAATAAATCATCTAATTCAGAGTCAAATAACAAGTGAAGTCTAGGTGGATTTTCCCATGGGTTTTGTCTTAATCAATCGAATTTCCCAAAAGTATTTTCCCAAATTTTCTTTCTGTGAATTCTTAGTTAGTTAATTAGTTTAGATAAAACAAACCCCTTTATTTTTAGGCTAGATAATAAGAAAAGAGTTAATACTAGTACTTTTAGTTCCTTTGGGTTCGACATCCCGGTCTTGCTAAAACTATACTACTGTTCGATAGGTACACTTGCCTTCGTCGTGATAATAGTTAGTCTTCAAGAACGGTCAAATATAAATTTATTAAAACTTATCACGAATAAAAACGATCACCGATCGTCTGTCTTGGGAGTTCTTTAAGTCTACCTTCCAAGGGAAGTATGTGAGAGCAAGTTACATCGATGCTTGTAGGCGTGAGTTTCTGAACCTCACCCAGGGAGACCGATCAGTGGCCGAGTATGATGCTGAATTTCTAAGATTGGGTCACTATGTGCGAGGTATAATGACGTCTAAATATGAGAAATGTGTCCGTTTTGAGGACGACCTTAGGGATAATTTGAGGGTGTTGATAGCTCCGCAAAAGGAGTGAGAGTTCTCCATTCTGGTAGAGAAAGCGAAGATCGCCAAAGAGGTTAAGCATGATGAGTGCCAAAATAGAGATCATGAGGGGGTAAAAATAAAAAGGATTCAGAGCCCTCGAGTTCGGTACAGAGGCCTAAGAAAAAGGCCAGGACTGATGGGCCGGTTAGAACTGGCCCCCCTGTTGCTCTTATTGGATTGCAGTAGTGTGGAGATTGTGGTAGACACCATCAAGTCGAGTACTGGAAGAGGACTGGGGCATGATTGAGGCGTGGGACATTAGAGCACCGCATTTGGGAGTGTTCACTGAGGGCCGATCAGGTGCAAGCTCTGGGTTCTGGTGTAACACCCCTAATCTCGTCCCGTTGCTGGAACAGGATCACAGAGTATTTATTACCAGTCATTTCAGTACATTTACACTAAAACATAATTAAATGCAACACTAAATAGCTAATCATATCTTTAATAGACCCACAATACTTATTAAGTATAATTAAAACAAACCGAGGCTCTATTGGAAGCTTAGAAAATTTTTCGTGCAATTATAAAATTTCTTCTTTTGAATAGTACCACACGTCCGTGTGGCTAACTTAACACGCCCATGTAGCTTAGCTCGTGTGCAACACTGAATTTTAAATATGGCCATGGCCTACGCCTGTGTAGCCTGCCCTTGTACTAAACTGACTTTAAGACACGACTGTGGCAACCTAGGCACACGCCCGTAGACTAACTTGGTGGTAACTATTTAGGTGCAGGGGACACATGGCCTAACAACACGCCCATGTGCAAGCTGTGTGTCTCACACGACTTGGTCACACGCCCGTGTGACAAACCATGTGGACTTGAAATGAACCTTATATTTTAATACCAACATATTATTTGCCTACCATCATATATAGCAAACAAGCCTAACTATATCATCACATCAAAAACATAGAACATGACATGAAAAAATTTAAACCTATAAACCATAATGAATAAAGGCCACATCCAATAGCTTGATGTAGGCCAATACGTTTGGCCAAATCATAATAATAATACATGACATGAAACGAACTTCTTATACATGCCACTCACTTGATATTTTAAATATTTGAATTAATTCTCCCGAAAGTGATAGCTTGATAGTGTGATTCTGCCTCCGACGATCTCCAACCCCGAGCCGACCTGCCAATACTAAAGAAATGGAGAGGAGGGGTAAGCTTTACACTTAGTAAGTCCATATGAAATTAATAAGCAATTGCTAACATGCTTTTCAAGATAAAACACCATAATTATACAATTACTCATGTTCAGGTTAAGCTGTTTTATCGAGTTACAGTACTAAATCATTTATATCTGGAGATACAAAACTCCAAATTTAGTTTTGTTAATTTTACTTGAAACTAGAATAATATAACTTTCTTCCATAAAATTTCCAGAATTTTTGGTTTAGCCAATTAGTACAGTTTATTCATTAAATTTTCCCTTATTTCGCTGTCCAACAGTTCTGACCTCTCTTCACTAAAAATTATTTATCTCATAGTTCGGGACTCGGATGATGTTTTCGTCCATTCCTCCTAAAAGTAGACTCATTTATGATTCTATTCATATAAATTATAACTCATAATTATTTCTGTACAATTTCTAATGATTTTCCTAACTCAGAACAGGGGATTTCTAAAATCATTCTGTCTCTGTCTCACAAACATTTAAACATCTCATAATATAGAAATATTTTGCTTATACCGTTTCTTTTATGAGAAACTACACTCGACAAGCTTTAATTCCATGTTTTATTCAGTCTTTAATTCAATTTCCACAGCTTTTGATGTATTTTTAAAGTTAGACTACTGCGACTGTCCAAACTGTTCCAGTGCAATATAATCATAATCACCATAGGATTGTCATAAAAATTATTCTCATAAGCATCAATCATTCATTTGCATTCTCATCACAAGTCCATTTGATTTCACATGTTAAATACATGTTCATCGGTTTCGAGTACTTACCTGTGCTATCTCTTAACACAACTGCTTATTCAAACATGACAATCATATGCATCATATTAGTATCATAAATACATAATCAAGTCTACCATGGAAAGAGCTTTTAGTTCATTTCTCGTAAATATCATTCAACTATCACATTTCATTCATTAATCCATTATATTCCAAGCCCAATATTAGTCAATATTTTTCAATATCCATCGATTATTCAATAACGGTCAATTGTTCAGTAACAGTCAGTCTTGCAGTAACAGTCAATTATTCAATATCTTTATTTACCCCTATTAACATGACTTGGACCTAGATGGATACAGGGATCCAACCCACACACCGGGATAGCATACAGTGTTTCATCAGCCAAAGCCAAAATATACCGTATCGGTAACAGTAATGGTAACAGTAACAGTAGCGGTACACAGAGTACCTCATCGGAACAAATCTAAAATAACAGTAGCGGTACACAGAGTACCTCTTCTTGAACGAACCTGAAGCGATCCACGATGGTCAACACTTATAGTGTCTCGTCGACACTTATAGTGTCTCATCGACACAAAGTCGGAATATCCCTAAACACTTCCAATTCTATGGCATGCCAATTATATCTGACTAGCCCAACATTGTTAATAGGGTATTCAATTACGTTTCACTTTTCAAATAACAGTCAATGTACATTTCAAATTAATATTCATACAATAATAATAACACTTGTCTTCATTTTCATTTATCATGTACTTTAGATAATTATCAAGACAAATACATATTAAATTTAGTTATAGAAATACAAATTTACTCATTTCATTTAAAATATTATATTCAATGCAATCATTGCAAGATAAATTTCATGTACAACAATAATAATATGAATAATAGGCTTATTAAATCACACGAACTAACCTCGGATCTAGAAACAACAATTTACCATTCTAGTCCACAACTTGGTATTTTCCCGATTTAGCCCGAATTTCAATTTTCCTTGCTCTATCATTACAAATATAGCCTAATTAGGATTCACATTATTCAAATTGACCCAAAATCATATTTTTTAAAAATTATAATTTTGCCCCTAAACTTTGTCAAAATTATATTTTTTTCCCCTAGGCTCGTAAATTAAACTTCATCCTATTTTCTTATGTCCTATGACATGCTGATCATTTTTCCCTTATATAGCAACATCAAATTTGCACTCTAACATGTACTTATGAACATTAGGTATTTTTACCGATTATGTCATTTTACTCGTTTTCACGTAAAATCGCTTAGCAAAAGTTGTTTAACATAATTTCAAGCTTCATATTCTACCATAAAACATCAAAATAAACACATTTCACCTATGGGTATTTTTCCAAATATAAACCCTAGGTTAAATTATTGCTAGAATAAGCTTAATCAAGTTATCGGGATTTAAAAAATGTAAAGAACTTTAAAAACGGGGCTAGGGATCACTTACAATCGAGCTTGTGAGTTTGAAAAAACCCTAACCATGGCTGTTGCTGCTAGAAATGGTTGAATGAAGAAGATGATAGCTAATTTGGCTTATTTCCCTTTTTAATTCTTTTAATTATTAGTTTACCAAAATACCCCTACCTTAAAAATATTTTATTACACCCATTTCATGTCTATTTTTGTCCAAAAATTAACTAATGGTCTAATCACCATTTAAGGACCTCCCATTTAAAATTTCATAACAATTAGACACCCTTAACATGTAGAACTCAACTTTTGCACTTTTTACAATTTAGTTCTTTTGACCAAATTGAGTGCCCAAACGTCGAAATTTTCGAACAAAATTTTCACGAAATTATTCTGTGAAATTGTAGACCATAAAAATATAATAAAATTAAAATTTTCTTTGTCGGATTTGTGGTCCCGAAACCACTGTTCCGACTAGGCCCAAAATCGGGATGTTACATCTGGTACTGGACAGCCACAGAAGGTAGTTCAGAAGTCACCGAGGGTTCGTGGTTTAGGCTAGGGGTGGTAACGATATGGGTCGTGGACAAAGAACACCTGGCAGAAGAGCTGGACAGACTAAGACGAAGCAGTCTACTCTTGTTTATGCTACTTATCGCCGAGAGGACAGAGATGTTCTAGACGTCATTACTGATACGTTCTTAATTTATGATGTACCTTACTTTGCTTTGTTAGACATAGGTTCCACACATTCCTATGTAGCTAGCACTGTGTCTGAAAACTTGGGGATTTTGGTTGAGAGTAATTCTAGTGAGGTTATTGTACTGAGTTCACTAGGGCAACCGGTTCAGGTTGGCAAACTGTATAGAGATGTTCCGCTAGAGGTTCAAGGGGTGGTATTTCTGACTAATGTGATGGAGCTTCCGTTTGGGGAGTTCGACCTAATTCTGGGTATGGACTGGTTAGTTAAGCACTGTGTTAGTCTAGACTATACGACTAAGAGGGTTGTTTTGAGAACTAAGGAGGATAATGAAGTAGTCATGATTGGAGAATGTCGAAATTATTTGGCTAATGTGATCTCTGCACTGGTGGATGATAAACTAGTTTGTAAAGGATGTGAGGCATTCTTGGCCTATATTAGTGTTACCATTTCTGGCGGTTCTTCTGTAAAGGGCATCAGAACTATAAGAGACTTTCTGTACGTCTTTCTTGAGGAGTTACCAGGTTTACCTCTGAATCAGAAAGTAAAATTTGAGAATGAACTTTTTCCTGGTACAGCACCAGTGTCTATCGCCCTTATCTAATGGCACCGAAGGAGCTTATGGAGCTTATGGCTTAAATTCAAGAGTTGTTGGACCGTGGCTTCATCTGTTTTAATGTGTCTCCTTGGGGAGCACCGGTTCTATTTGTTAAGAAGAAGGATGGGACCATGAGCATTTGTATTAATTATCGGTAGTTGAATAAGTTGACCATCAAGAATAATTATCCACTTCCGAGGATCAACGGCTTATTTGATCAACTCCGAGGGGCTTCTGTGTTCTCTAAGATCGATCTCCATTCAGGGTATCATCAGTTGAGGGTTAAGGAGGTAGATGTCCAAAAGACGTCATTTAAGACTCGTTATGGGCATTACGAGTCCCTAGTCATGCCTTTCGGGTTGACTAATGCTCTGGCTACATTTATGGATCTGATGAACCGAGTATTTTAGCCTTATCTAGATCAGTTCATTGTGGTCTTCATAGATGACATTTTTGTATACTCTAAGACTGAATATAAGCATGATAAGCATCTTAAAATTGTACTTCAAATTCTGCGTAAGAAGTAACTATACGCTAAATTCAGTAAGTGTGAGTTCTGACTTTGTGAAGTCACTTTTCGGGGGCATGTAGTGCCTGCTTAGGGGACCCAAGTCGATCCTAGGAAGATTGAGGCTGTACTGGATTGGAAACAGCCTAAGAATGTATCTGAGATTCGTAATTTTTTGGGTCTGGCAGGTTATTATCGGCGGTTTGTGGAAGGTTTCTCACTGATTTCAGTGCCCTTAACTAAGCTGCTACGTAAGGGTGTTCCGTTTGTCTAGAATAATGTGCAGCAGGAGAGCTTTGAGAAGCTCAAGACTATTCTGACTGAGGCTCCTATTCTGATACAGCCTGAACTTGGGAAGGAGTTTATGGTTTACAGTAACGCGTCGCATGTGGGTTTGGGTTGTGTTTTGATACAAGATGGTAAGGTTGTGGCATACGCATCTCGTCAGCTCAAGATGCATGAGGCAAACTATCCGACGCATGATTTGGAATTGGCCGCCGTAGTCTTTGCTTTGAAAATCTAGAGGCACTATCGATATGGTGAGAGGTGTATTATCTACACTGATCACAAAAGCCTTAGGTACCTCCTGACGCAGAAAGAGTTGAATCTTAGGCAGCATAGATGGATTGAGCTGCTTAAGGATTATGACTGTACTATTGAGTACCATCTTGGCAAGGCCAATGTGGTAGCTGATGCATTGAGCCGTAGGGCGATGACTGATCTGAGAGCGATGTTCGCTTGACTTAGTTTGTTTGACGATGAAAGTTTGTTAGTTGAGCTGCAGGTTAAACCGACTTGGATAGAATAGATTCAGGATAGGAAGTTAAAAGAAGTTAAAGGAGAGTGGCAGCACTACGAACTTTAGGCTAAATATTGATGGGGTACTATATTTCCGTGGTCAGATTTGTGTACTGAATAATACTGATCTAAGGCAGTCTATTCTGAGAGAGGCGCATAGTAGCCCTTATGCTATGCATCCCAGTGGGAATAAGATATATCGAGATCTTTGGGAACTGTACTGGTGGCTGAGATTGAAACGAGAGGTTACTGATTTTGTGGCACGATGTCTGACATGCCAGTAGGTTAAGGCTGAGTATCAATTACCTTCGGGTTTGCTGCAACCAGTTAAGATTCCGCTATGGAAGTAGGAGCGAGTAACGATGGACTTTATTAGTGGGTTACCTTTAACACCCACAAATAAGGATTCAGTTTAGGTCATCGTAGATTGATTGACCAAGTCTGTGCACTTCATTTTGGTTAGGACCGACTATTTATTTCAGAAGTTGGCGAAGCTCTATATTTCTGAGATAGTGAGACTGCATGAGGTACCGGTCTCAATCATTTTTTATAGGGATTATCACTTCACGTCTCGATTCTGGAAAAAGATACATAAAGCTCTAGGTTCGAGATTGGACTTCAGTACTGCGTTCCATCCTCAGACCGATGGTCAATCTGAGAGGGTGATTCAGATATTGGAGGATATGTTGAGGAGTTGTGTTATCGATTTTCGAGGCAGTTGGGCGTAAGTGTCGTACTCCTTTATGTTGGACTGAGTTAGGCGAACGTCGGTCTTGAGTTGGTTTCCGAGACTGAGGATAAGGTTCGACTGATTAGTGATTGTCTGAAGGTGGCTTCTGACAGACAGAAATCTTATGCCAATCTGAAGAGGAATGAGATTGAGTATTCTGTGGGGGACTTCGTGTTTCTCAAAGTCTCTCCATGGAAGAAAGTTCTGAGATTTGGACCCAAAGGCAAGTTGATCCCTAGGTGTATTGAGCCGTATCGGATTCTGAAGTGAATGGGATCGGTCGCTTATCAGTTGGAGTTACCTCTAGAGCTAGACTGTATTTATGACGTATTTCACTTCTCGATGTTGAGGCATTACCACTCTGATCCTACTCATGTTGTCCCTATTGAGGAGATTGAGGTTAGGCCAGATTTGACCTTTGAGAAGGAGCTGGTTCAGATTCTGAATCGCGATGTAAAGGTTCTTCGGAAAAAGTTATTCCATTGGTAAAGGTGCTGTGGCAGAGTCATAGCGCTGAAGCGACCACGTGGGAGCCTGAGGACTCGATGCATCTGCAATATCCTCATCTATTCTGATCGGGTAAATTTCAAGGTCAAAATTTCTTTTAAGGGGTAAAGATGTAACGCTTCAAAATTTTTATTTTAGTTTTTGTGGAAATGTGACACAACTGTTTATCTACTTTAGTGGTTAATTGTTCTGGGTGTGTGTGTGAGGTCCCAAGTTCAAGCCTTAGCTTAGGTAAATTTTTGGGTTTTTTTCTTTTAGATTTAAGCCCCATCTCTTCTCAGTGGGCGTATATTAAATTATTTATAAAACCATATAAGAATGGGCCAGCTGATCTAGTGGTTAAGCTGAGTGTTAAGTTGCTGAAGGTCTTGTGTTTGAATCCCTGTGCGAACGTGGGTAGTAAACTTTGCTCCTCCAACTGAAAGAGTTTCGATTGTACTAAAGACTGAGAGTGGGTGGTTAAGATGTGAAGTAGTGGGGAGGTATGAGGATATCTCAAAGAAAATTTTGTTTATCTTTCCCCAAGTCTTCTAACATTAGTTTTTGTTTCCCTGCTATTATTCTTTTTCTTTTCTCTTTCATTCTTCTTTTCCTCTCTTCGTTGCTGGTTTTTCTTTCTTTTGGATCAATATTTCGTCCCTCGTTATTTCGGCATTTTAGGTGCATAATCAGTAGGTTGGTGAGTGCATTTCCTGCATTGGTTAATGAATCTTGGTTTGATGGAATTCATTTTTTTGTTTAGGAGAGGTTTAAAGGCTGGAGGCTTTCCATCGGTGCCTAGATTTCTCGTAAGCATCGTTGTTTGCTCTAAGGAAAGGGTTTTTGGTAAATCAAAGGCTTGTCTTTTACGAGATAGCTCAGTTTAATGTAGTTTTAAGAGATTAATTCGGGATTTAATTGTTCAATCTTATGTTCTGGTCACCCTGGGAGTGTTTTCCCATCGAAACTATACCAGCTGTGTACCCGAAACACAGAAATCGAGCTTTCAGAAAAAGCCAAAAAAGTCCACTATCGACGCCACATGGGCGTGTGGTCACTCGTGTGGCGGGCCGTATGCGACAACACAGCCGTGTGATCGACAAAGGCCAGGCCGTGCGTAAGACATGGCCGTGTGATGACCGAGGTGTGGCTGTGTGGACCACAAGGGCTAAACCGAACTAGGAGTGTAGGCCATACGGGTGTGTGATAACTGGGCTAAGCCGTGTGATCCACATGGGCAATGCTAATTTGGGTGTGTGGGCTGCACAGGCAAACCACATGGGCGTATGGGCCCATTTAGATAAAATGTTTTCTAGGGTTGCACGGGTCGCCCAAGTCGACTATTAACTTACTGTAGAGTTGGTAACCGCTACTTAGACCCTAAATCGTGTGACCTGAACATATAATGTATGTATTGAGCATGTTAAAAATTTATGCATGTTTAGTAATCCGCATGTATGATTGATAACTTAATTCTAGCATGTGAGCATGTATTTCTGTTTGTCTGCATTGAACATGCTTAGATGCATCTGCATTGGGGTAGGATGATTGATTACAAAAGGAAGTGTACTGAAAGGCTTTCATGCCTATTATCTGGCAGCTCAGCTGCAATATTACTGATATGTGCCGCATTCAGTATGACTTGGTGTGTAGGGTTGGGTGGGTATTTTAAACCCCACATGGTGTGTAGGGATGGTCAAAGATGGTGGGTAGGATACTGATTTTCTGTTACTGTATGCATACTGTATCTGAGATGGGCTAAGGCCCTAATTTATATCTGAAACTGTATCTGAATGGGCTAAGGTCTAAACTGTATCTGAATCTGTGATGGGCTTAAGTCCTAGACTACATTTGACTGATAACTGTTGTTTGACGGTATGCATGTCTTCTGTATGGATTACACACTAAGTTTACGTAAACTCACCCTTTTCTATTTTATCTGTAAAGGTAATCCCTAGACTTAGACGGTTCGGTGCGGTGGAGGACTCAACGGTGACCACATGCCTATTGAACTTGTAGAACCCATATTTTGCCTGGGCCTTAAAATAAATAAACCAATTTTTTTTAAAAAAAATCAAAGTGTCCATTTATACAGTCCTTTTACAAACCAAAATACAAACCCAATAAATAACCAGCCTAATAGACCCTAAACTAACCCAATACCCTTTAGCCTAAACCCCTTTTGACCCAAGTATCAGATTCTAAATTACCCATTACTCTAACCCGATTTCAGTAGCCCAAATATTAACCAAATTAAACCCTTTACCCAAAATACCTAACTAGACCAACCCAATCCTAAGCCTACCCAAACCCAATAAGCAGCAACCCAACAGGGCCCAAATTCGAAACACCAGGGGAGAAATCCTAGCGATCCTTAGCGCCGCAAACAGCAGACAAGAGCCCCGCCCAGTACGACCTTCAATTCCGCTGCAATCATCACAATCGGCGCACCAATCCACCAGAGATCTCGCCACAGAACTGCAAAAAAAGGAAAGAAAGACCGAACAGAATAAGAAAGAAATCAAAGATTGTACTTTCTATATATGTATTCAGGCTATAAAATAAAGAATAAAAAACATTGTAAAGTGGGGGGATATATACAAAGATCATACAATAAAATACAGCATTTTAAGTCAGAACGAAGGTGATTTATTTTATCATTCAAACGTTCTTCAACTTTATTCATTTCATTTCCTTCTCTTTTATACATGCAAAACATAGTAGACAAAAACAGATTTGAAAATCAAGAGAAAAGCAGTCCACTTTTTAAAATCTCATACGCGAATATTTAAAAAATAAAAGTAAAAGATTTTACCTGTGATTCGCCTGGAAAGGGGAGGAATTTTGAACTTCCGACCACCGTGTACGGTGGCACGTGAGGCGTGTGAGGCGCGTGCAGCGGTGGCCGATAATCGTCGCTGGAGTTCAGGCCGAGGAAGGGAAGAGCATTCTAGGCTCGTCTCTTTTGTTTTTTTTTTAATGATTTAGAAATGAAATTTTTGGTGTTTTTTTAGCTTATATAGCTTTATTAAAACGGCGTTGTTTTGCTTAATTCAATAAGCATTAAAATGGCGTCGTTTGAACAAAAGGACCGGCGTGTTGACCCGACTCGACCAAAGGATCCGCGTGTTTTCTGTTATTGGGCTAATTTCCCAATTGGTCCTTCCGCTTTTTTCCTTTAAAATTAGGTTTATTTTATCTTTAATTTTGCTCAAATATTTTGTTTTTATTTTAATTTGGTCCTTGAGCTCTTTTAAAAAAGAAAGCGCATAAACGATGTCGTTCTAAAAGGTGATATTTTCCGTTTTAATCCCCCTCCTTATGCGCACATTTTAATTTGACCCTTTTTTTATTCCGAATTTTCATCTGTATTTTTATTTCTATTCTAATTTAATCCTTTCTAAATTTTATTTTTTTATTCTAAATTTATTTCTGTTTAGATTATTATTATTTATTTCAATATTTTGTATATATATATTTATCTTAAACCTTTTTTTATATTAAATTATTTTAATAATATTGTTTCATTCATTATTTTTCGTATATATTATTTATTTTATTCTAAATCTTTTGATAAATATAAAAATTGTTTTATTTTTCTATATTATTACTTTTCATATATTATTTTATGTATTATAAGTATTATTTTAAAACTTGTATATTATTATCATATGTTATTTTAAATTTTTATCAAAAAATTATGTATTATTTTACATTTATATATACATATTGTATGATATTTCAAAATATTTTTTTATATAAAGTTTTGTTTCATTACTTTTATATATATTATTTTATTATATTTCATAAATTACTTTTTCTTTATCTATTTACAAAGTATTAATTATTTTTTAATCATTTCCTTCTATCCATATTATTTTAATATCCATTTTTTTAAAATATCATATTTATTTTAATTGTTATTTAAACATTTTACTTCTTAACTTACTTTATATATTTTTTAAGTTTTGCTAGTCTCTTTTTGTATTTTCTTCTATATTTACTTATCATTGTTTTAGTATGTTAATTTTATCATATCAATTATCCATCATGCTATGTTATTGTTTTTTTAATCAATTATATTTGTATGAAATATTGGTATGTATTATGTAATTTATATTGCTTTAATTTTAAAATAATTTCAAATAAAAGGTTTTTTTTTTTCTCTTTAAAATAAGGTAATATTTTTGTATTTAAAAATTCGGGAAATAGTACCCTAACATGCTGGGTTGCGATTTCTCGTTTGTCTAAATACCTAAAATACCCTTTTAAACAAATTTTCCAAATCACGAGATATCTTAGCTACGAGAATTTTAAAACATTGTGTCCTAACATGCTGGATGTGATGATAGTATTCTTTTGAAACAAAAGAATCTCGATTTTCAATTCAATTTATTCAGATTTTAAAAAAGAGATCATACTTTTAAATCTTTTCAAGGTTTCAACATTAGGACAGAAAATCAATCAATTGGTACCAATGTTGGGCGTTACAAGGGTGCCAATCCTTCCTCGTACGTAACCGACTCCCGAACCTATTTTTTAAAAAATCGTAGACCAAAATGTTTTATTTGGTGGTCCAATCACACTTAAAAAGATTGGTGGCGACTCCCGTTTTCATCTTTCTTAAAGTCGATCCCGTTTTTCCAAAACCCTCTAAAAAATGGTTTCGACAGCTTGGCGACTCCACTGGGGACTAATAAGAGAGTCAAGCCGTGAAATTGACTAATTTCTATCCTTTTGTCGAAATTTGAAAACTTGATTTGAAAATATGATATTTTTTACATGTGTTTCCTGCATATGGTTGTTACTTTCCTCACACACATTGCATTGCATGACCATTGTGGTCACACCCTTAGGTGGGAGTGAGAAACTAAGCTTTCGTGAGGTTTTCACCTCCGCATAAGTTAGTGGATTACTTCCAGGATACATCTGTACCTATGTCTTCGTGAGATTTTCATCTCCGCATGGTCATAGGGAAATGTATCCCCCTAAACCGAACTTGGTCCATATGAGCCTATAATGAGTGAGGATCGAGGAATCTGCTAGTTTAGGTACCCTTGCTTTAGAACCAAACTACATATAGTGAACTTTAAGTGCTTGCCCTAGGTAGTATGGTGATGACCTTTAGTACCTACCTTTATAAGTGCTTGTTTATTACATCTTTTTATATGATACTAACTTGTTTTTTTTTGTCATCATCGCATGTCATTCATCATTAGAAGGTGTCGATTCAAGGTTCGATTTCTGAGTTAGAAAGTTTTGTAATGATGAATGAATATCTTAATAAAGTGGAAGACAACTCTTCCGTTTATGCGTGGTCAGAGAAAACCCAGTTAGAGAAAGGAGATAGTGTCATCGAAGGATATACATTGGAGTTGTGGGACTTTACTCGTATCAGTTCGATACAGAATGATTTTCAGGAAATGAAGGACATTTGGGCCCAGAGGAATGACAAGGTTAGGCAGCTGTTCTACCAGAACTATGGAGATCTTCCTTATTTGCTAGATCATTGAAGGGAAGCTTACGAGTAGTTCCATCAGAATTAGACGTCATGAAACAATAGTTCGAGAGAAAGAATTTGGAGCTTGGGAAGAAGATCGAGAAACTAGAAGAAGAAAAGATGTATTTGAGCCTAGACGTCGACGTTCAAAAGATTGAGGTCGAAAAAGTAAGGAAGGAAAAGAGGAAAGTCGAAGAAGACCGAGATGATCTAAAAGAGAATTATAAGAAGATACAGTTGTCAATAAAAAACCTGGGTTGGGAAAGACTTCAGAGCAATGGCAGCAAGAGATTCAGGAAGAGAGAACCAGAGCTGATTATTGAGAGAAAAAGTTTCAAGAGATGCAAGCGCAGAATCAAGCCTTAGAAAGGAGTTTGGCAGAAAGCCAGAAAGAGAAGCATAGATTAAAGATTAAAGTAGTTGAACTTGGACGGTCTCTTCATCATTACCAAAGTCATAACTCTGCGATCGAATTAAAGGCAAGCTTGGATAAGATCGAGGAAATGAAGCACAATATTGGAGGGTTAGAAGCAGTACTACAGGACTGTGAGTTACGAATTGAGCAGCTCGAGGCGAGAGAAGAACAGTGGAAGAGAGAACTTCACTATCTTCGGGATCAAGTGAGAGATAGAGATCATGTCATGGAACAGGCCCTAGTTCAGATTCGAGAGGTGGCTAAACACTTGCAGGATTTGGCAATACAAGCTAGAACGCTGAGTATAATGTATGAGTCATCGTCAGACAAAGGATGAGAGTTACCATTATTATTGGATAGGGTTAAGACTCTAGGCCTACGGGCGAAAGTATATTTGTAATCCATTTTATGAAAAGATTTTTGTTCCTTAAATAACGTTTTCTAAAATGAAACTGAATCAGAATCGATACCTTTTTGCATTCATGCATTTGCATTGCATCACACCGCATCATATGTATTTAAATCCATAAAAAGACCCTAATTAGGCAAAAATTATTCCAGAGGGTTAACCGGGGATATGGAACAAAGATTGGAGAGATTGGAGCAAAGGCAAATACAGATGCAAGAGCAGTTAACCAAGATTCAACAAGGTATACGTGATCAAATGTTAGAGCTCCAAAGAAATGTAATTGGCCAGCTGGGGCAATTACTAGCCAAAGGGCTTGAAAAGAAGAAAAGCCCAGTGGTCAACACTAAGGATGATATTGAGGACATCGTTTATTCCCCAAGTTTTACTCCAATAAGCGTCCAAACTCGACTGCACGAGGTACCACCTACTATCATCGGTCTCTAACAAAGATCAGCCGATATAGTGGCACGATGAAATTACTCGATGAGGCTCGGTCCCAATTCAAGGGGCAATTCAGCTAATCTTGTTGCCATTGAAGAAGCAAAGAAGACATGTGTGGAGCTTCCGAAACAACACGAAGCTTTCAAAAGATGAGAGTGTAACTCCCGAAGTAATACTTCGAAGACAATGAAGAAAAAGGAAAAAGAGGTGAAAACGATTACCATAAGCCATCCAAGAGTTACTAGCCATCAGGAATCCAATTCGAGACCGAGTTCTGAAAAACTCACATCTACGCCAATCCCGATGTCGTATAAGGAGCTATATCAAAGATTATTTGACACACACGTAGTAGCCCCTTTTTATTTAAAATCGTTGCAGCCCCCATACCCCAAATGGTATGATCCGAGCACTCAATGCAAATACCATGCGGGAATCACAAGACATTCGATTGAGAATTGCACTGCCTTTAAAAAGGCAATTGAGAGGTTCATTAAGATGGGTGTTGTAAACTTCGATGGTCCCTCTGGAGCAGAAAATCTGTTACCCTATCATCTAGATAAAAGGGCAAATTCCATAAGAGAAGAGGGCATGGGATCCAAGAATGCGCCAAGTTCAGGGCTTTTAAACAAAACTTGATGTTGGAGGATTTGAATGACGTATCCGAAGAAGGAACCAAGAAATAATTTGGGGATGTTTTGAACAACGAAATTGTAGAGGTGATCCTTGTATTTAAAGATTAATCTAGAGTAATGTTTAGAACACACTTATTGTTTTAAAGCCTAGAAACAATAAGGTTTCATTTTTAAAATAGGCTCATGTTCGGACGTCATTGTTTCAATAAAACATATCTTTTATGATCAATGCGAACAAATATTCTTTCATTCTTTTACCGATAAATATTCTTTTGACCTTTAAAATTCTTTCTAAATTGCATTCATAACATGTAAATAGTCATGCTTGAATTCATTTATTCCTTGTATATTCTTTTGTGCCTATCATGGGTCCCTAAATATCAATGACATGGGCAACGATACTACAGATTTAGAGTTCCTTTTTGAGCGTGGCATGTGTTTAGAGGAATCTTAGTACTTTGAAGATGACAGAGATTGTAATCTATCTTATGATTTGTTGGAAATAGTAAAGCAAGAAGAGCAGCAATTTTTTCCCCATAAAGAGGTGGTAGAGAATTTAACCTTAGAGGAAGAAAAGGTTGAGAAATTGGAACATGCATAACCAGAGAGACAAAACAAGACCTTGTTGGGACTATTATGGGAATTCATAGATGTCCATAGGAACGTCGGAAGAACACATGCAAGAGGATTCATAATGACCAGGATAAATAAGAGCCTTGGGCACTGTTGGTTCACCATGGAAGGGGATCGCATCAGTTATACCATAAATGCCGAATTTAATGAGCCAAGACTTATAGGGCATGTACGTTATGGGCCTGTCAAAAGTTTCAAGTTGACAATGGTTCATCTTTGTGGTTGTCGACTGCTCCGTTAAGAGGGTAGAGATAGCTTCATATGCCAATATTACAAAGTCAATAGTCATCGAATTTCAAAAAAAACAAAAAAAATATCTTATCCAACTGCACAATGCCAAAAGTTTACAGTCTTTTCAAAGATAAGGCGCCATACCACAGTACAACAAAGGTTGCCAAAAGAAAAGAAAAAGAAGAAAAATAAATTACAGAAGATGACCGAGACTGGTAAAAATTGGCATAAGAAACTACCGCTTACTCTCTATGCTTACGTTGGGGCAAACATCTTCAATTCCAGTTGTTTCAAAGGTTCCAACCATCATTCCTGGAATGGGTGCATTGTTTGGCTCTCCGAAGCGATCGATGTGCCGTCAATAGTCATGATGGTTAGCTCCAGGCGGTGGCCATTGATTTCCAGCTATGGGGCATTAGGCCGTACACAGTCTCTGAAGCTTAAAATGATAGATTCTTTCTTCAAAACCAGTTTCTAACAAAGTGGATGACGGTATCATGAAGGAAGCTCTCTTAGACTTCTATACAAGTTCAAGGAAGAGGAAACCTGATCAAATCATTATTTTCAGGGATGGGGTTAGCGAGTCTCAATTCAATCAAGTTTTGATCAAGTTGTTGAGGCTTGCAAGTTCCTTGACGAGAAGTGGAACCCTAAAGATTGTGGTTATTATTTTATGAAAAACCATCATACCAAGTTTATTTTCAGCAGGGATCTCCTGACAATGTGCTACATGGTACTGTCATTGACAATAAAGTATGCCATCCAAAGAACAATGATTTTTACCTTGGTACCAATCCTGGAATGATTGGAATCACGAGGCAGACCCACTATCATGTTCTCTTAGACCAGGCTGGGCTTTCGACTGATGATCTGCAAGAGTTTGTTCATTCTCTATCCTATATGTATCAAAGGAGCACCACAACCATATTTGTTGTGGCTCCTATTTGCTACCCTCATTTGGCAGCTTCACAGTTGGGGGCAATTTATGAAGATTAGGGATGTTTCAGAAACATCATCGAGTCATGGTGGGATGTATGCTCCAGGAGTAATCTCTGTACCTCAGCTTTTCAGGTTGAAGGATAAAGTCAGCAACTTCATTCTTATCTGCTGAGAATCATTGAACCACTTTTTTGTAGGGTTTGACAAACAATAGCTAGGATTGCTGCTGGGGCAATCCTTTTCTCATGGGTTTATGAATCAAGATTTTTTCCTCCAAGCTTTGATGGAGTCAAGAATTGAATACCTCTAGTAAACTTAACCTGAAAGTATTCATCCTAAGCAAATGTACCAAAATGGATGACACAGACTTATGACAAACAAGGTTTGTCCAAAAGAATTTCATGAAGGAAACCTTATGCTGAAAGAGATCCTTCCCATTCAAAATGATGCCGAATTGGGAAGGGCCATATGTTGCGAAGAGGGCTTTCTCTAGAGGTGCACTGATTTTTGACAAGAAATGGATAGGAAGAATTTATCTGATCCAGTGAATTCGGACTCGGTCAAGGAGTACTTTGTCTGAAGGAGAAGGGAAGCCAATGTGAAAACCCGCAAAGGGCACTTTGGGACTTCTATTTCAAAAAAAAAAAAAGAGGAGAGGCGAAGGTGAAAACCCGCAAAGGGAGCCTTGTGACCAAAGGGGTTTTGAGTTGAAAACCCGAAAGGGCAGCTCAAATTTGGAAAGTCATGCAGGGACCTTGCTATACCAGATTCGACGAGAAGTGAAGTATGTTATATATCGAGGCATCAACGAATTACTTTGGATCTTTTAAACACATGTTGAACTCAAGAAAGTCTTCATGGATCTAGTGTATAGACGCTCAAGCGGCGATATCTGGGGCATCTGATTTCTGTTCTATTTACTATCTTTGGATTCTTTTTCTTCGCAAAGATATGTTCTCAATTTAATATTTTTGCATTCCTTCCAATAATTTGTCCAAAGCTAATTATCCTCAGGATCAATTTATTTGTCTCCCATTATTCATAAAGCATGTTGCATTGAAATAATGATAGATGAACTGAAATATCTTCACAAACGAAGTTTTGCATATTACTCTGGAAATTTCTAGATAATACAATAAACTGAAACAAGACAATTGTTTAAGGAATTCTCATATGCATGGGTTAGAGATACTCGAGAGATTTTCTTCTTCAGTCCAAAAGGTGGTTGGACGTTTTAAGTAATATTGATATTAAGAAGGGATCATTTCATAAACATCTTCAGTGGGTCGTAACATTCGGGGAATGGTACGGTAGACCAAATTGATGGAGAAGATTCGAGGCATACGAGCAGAGTATGATTGATATGTCGAGAAGAACGAGGTGGAAAGCTCGATAGATGAATGAGTGATGACATCCGAAATAGGAGTTATTTTCATAAACATTTTGCATTATAACAGGTTTAATTAGGAGCACTTGACTCATTTCGATCATAGCATCTTAATCATTAGGCATGAACTCATATGCATTATATAGGTTATGTTCTTCAAGGGACAATGAAGATTGATGTGCCTTAACTCCCTAAGCAGTAGGGTAACAGGCTAAAGCATAGCAGATCTGGCTTTCACGTGTTTACGCTGAAGTAGATCTAAGATGATTTGGTGTCTCTGTATTGTCAGAGAGCAGATCGAAGATAGCAGATTTGGCATCTCTGTATTGTTAGAGAGCAAATTGAAGATATAGTAGATTTGGCTTTCATGTGTTTACGCTGAAACAGATCTAAGATGATTTGGCGTCTCTGTATTGTTAGAGAGCAGATCGAAGATAGCAGATTTGGCATCTCTGTATTGTCAGAGAGCAGATCGAGGATAGCAGATTTGACATCTCTATATTGTCAGAGAGCAAATTGAAGATATAGCAGATTTGGCTTTCACGTGTTTACACTGAAGCAGATCTAAGAAGATTTGGCGTCTCTGTATTGTCAGAGAGCAGATCAAAGATAGCAGATTTGGCATCTCTATATTAGACGGGGAGCAGATCGAAGACATAGTAGATCTGACCTTCATTGAAGCAGATCCTATATGATTTGGCATCTCTGTATTAGACGGAGAGCAGATCGAAGACAGTAGATTTGACCTTCATTGAAGTAGATCCAAGATGATTTGGCATCTTTGTATTAGACAGGGAGCAGATCAAAGATATAACAGATTGGACCTTCATTGAAGCAGATCCAAGATGATTTGGCATCTCTGTATTAGACAGGGAACAGGTCGAAAACATAGCAGATCTGACTTTCATGTGTTTGCATCGAAGCAGATCCAAAATGACAAATCTTATCTTTCTGTATTCGACGACAAGCAGATCGAAGAACTCAAAACTCGGCAAGCCTGAGCAAAATTGGGTCTTTTCTAGTCTTTGCTCTATTCCTGTTAACACAGCAATGAGCAAAGAGGGGCAGCTATAGAACCCATATTTTACCCGGGCCTTAAAATAAATAAACCAATTTAAAAAAAAAATCAAAGTGTCCATTTATACAGTCCTTTTACAAACCAAAATACAAACCCAATAAATAACCAACCCAATAGACCCTAAACTAACCCAATACCCTTTAGCCTAAACCCCTTTTGACCCAAGTATCAAATTCTAAATTACCCATTACTCTAACCCGATTTCAGTAGCCCAAAAATTAACCAAATTCAACCCTTTACCCAAAATACCTAACTAGACCAACCAAATCCTAAGCCTACCCAAACCCAATAAGCAGCAACCCAACAGGGCCCAAATTCGAAACACCAGGGCAGAAACCCTAGCGATCCTTAGCGCCGCAAATAGCAGACAAGAGCCCCGCCCAGCACGACCTTCAATTGCTCTGCAATCATCACAATCGCCGCACCAATCCACCGGAGATCTCGCCACAGACCTACAAAAAAAGGAAGGAAAGACCGAGCAGAATAAGAAAGGAATCAAAGATTGTACTTTCTATATATGTATTCAGGCTATAAAATCAAGAATGAAAAACATTGTAAAGAGGGGGATATACACAAAGATCATACAATAAAATACAGCATTTTAAGTCAGAACGGAGGTGATTTATTTTGTCATTCAAACATTCTTCAACTTTATTCATTTCATTTCCTTCTCTTTTATACATGCAAAACATAGTAGACAAAAACAGATTTGAAAATCAAGAGAAAAGTAGTCCACTTTTTAAAATTTCATACGCGAATATTTAAAAATTAAAAATAAAAGATTTTACCTGTGATTCGCCTGGAAAGGGGAGGAATTTTGAATTTCCGACCACCGTGTACGGTGGCGCGTGAGGCGCGTGCAGCGGTGGCCGACAATCATGGCCGGAGTTCAGGCCGAGGAGGGGAAGAGCATTCTAGGCTCGTCTCTTTTGTTTTTTTTTAAATGATTTAGAAATGAAATTTTTGGTGTTTTTTTAGCTTATATAGCTTTATTAAAACAGTGTCATTTTGCTTAATTCAATAAGCATTAAAACGGCGTCGTTTAAACAAAATGACCCGCGTGTCGACCCGACTCGGCCAAAGGATCCGCGTGTTTTCTGTTATTGGGCTAATTTCCCAATTGGTCCTTCCGCTTTTTTTCCTTTAAAATTAGGTTTATTTTATCTTTAATTTTGCTCAAATATTTTGTTTTTATTTTAATTTGGTCCTTGGGCTCTTTTAAAAAAGAAAGCGCATAAACGATGTCGTTCTAAAAGGGGATATTTTCCGTTTTAATCCCCCTCGTGCGCACATTTTAATTTGACCCCTTTTTTTATTTCGAATTTTCATCTGTATTTTTATTTCTATTCTAATTTAATCCTTTCTAAATTTTATTTTTTTTATTCTAAATTTCTTTCTTTTTAGATTATTATTATTTATTTCAATATTTTGTATATATATATTTATCTTAAACCTTTTTTTATATTAAATTATTTTAATAATATTGTTTCATTCATTATTTTTCGTATATATTATTTATTTTATTCTAAATCTTTTGATAAATATAAAAATTGTTTTATTTTTCTATATTATTACTTTTCATATATTATTTTATGTATTATAAGTATTATTTTAAAACTTGTATATTATTATCATATGTTATTTTAAATTTTTATCAAAAAATTATGTATTATTTTACATTTATATATACATATTGTATGATATTTCAAAATATTTTTTTATATAAAGTTTTGTTTCATTACTTTTATATATATTATTTTATTATATTTCATAAATTACTTTTTCTTTATCTATTTACAAAGTATTAATTATTTTTAATCATTTCCTTCTATCCATATTATTTTAATATCCATTTTTTTAAAATATCGTATTTATTTTAATTGTTATTTAAACATTTTACTTCTTAACTTACTTTGTATATTTTTTAAGTTTTGCTAGTCTCTTTTTGTATTTTCTTCTATATTTACTTATCATTGTTTTAGTATGTTAATTTTATCATATCAATTATCCATCATGCTATGTTATTGTTTTTTTAATCAATTATATTTGTATGAAATATTGGTATGTATTATGTAATTTATATTGCTTTAATTTTAAAAGAATTTCAAATAAAAGGATTTTTTTTTCTCTTTAAAATAAGGCAATATTTTTGTATTTAAAAATTCGGGAAATAGTACCCTAACATGCTGGGTTGCGATTTCTCGTTTGTCTAAATACCTAAAATACCTTTTTAAACAAATTTTCCAAATCACGAGATGATCTTAGCTACGAGAATTTAAAAACATTGTGTCCTAACATGCTGGATGTGATGATAGTATTCTTTTGAAACAAAAGAATCTCGATTTTCAATTCAATTTATTCAGATTTTAAAAAAGAGATCATAATTTTAAATCTTTTCAAGGTTTCGACATTAGGACAGAAAATCAATCAATTGGTACCAATTTTGGGCGTTACGAGGGTGCTAATCCTTTCTCGTACGTAACTGACTCCCGAACCTGTTTTCTAAAAAATCGTAGACCAAAATGTTTTATTTGGTGGTCCAATCACACTTAAAAAGATTGGTGGCGACTCCCGTTTTCATCTTTCTTAAAGTCGATCCCATTTTTCCAAAACCCTCTAAAAAATGGTTTCGACAGAACTACTTTAATTTTATTATGGTTTCTATTTTCTATTTTTGATGTAATTTAGGACTTTTGGACTATTTGCCTTTATTTTGGATTTAACTATTTTTCATGGACTTTTAAACTACAAAACTTAACAAAAACTCAGTTTAATTTAAAACAACGTTTTTTCCTAAACGCGAACGATTTTCTTCAAATATCACGGTTTTAAAAGCTTCCGTTACAGTATATGTTTCTAAACAAATCAAATTAACGAGAAAATAATTTTGAAGTTGACGAGAAGCTAATAAATGGAAACGGTTTTAACTTGGCAAATTCGATTTCAATCCTATTCCATGTAACATCGCTAGATTCGGTCATAACGTTTAGGCAGGGTTTGGGGTGTTACACTGCACCCTAATGAATAAGGTACTTCAACCTTTCCTAGATTGTTTTGTGGTTGTTTACCATGATGATATTGTGGTGCACAGTAAGTCACTCAAGGAGTATGTGGAAGATTTGAGGAAGGTGTTCCAAACTTTGAGGGAAAACGAGTTGTTCGTCAAAGAGGAGAAGTGTTCATTTGCCCAACGAGAGGTGCCATTTCTAGGCCACATTGTAGGAGGTGGCAAGATTCAGATGTATGAGAGCAAAATTCAGGCCATTATTGAGTGGCGGCCATCAACCAAGGTGATGGATTTGAGATCTTTTTTTGAGTAGGCGAATTGCTATCAATGCTTCATCGAATGCTACTCTAAAATTACTGCACCCTTGACAAACATGTTGAAATAGGGTAAGGCATTGGATTGGGATCCACAATGTAAGAAGGCCTTTAACCAATTGAAGAAAGTAATGAAATAGGAGCCCGTACTTTCTTTACGGAATTATTCGAAGCCATATGAGGTATGCACAGATGCATCAGATTATGTCATTGGGGGAGTACTGATGTAAGATGGGTATCCGATTACTTTTGAGAGTCGAAAGCTTACTGACATAGAGTGGAGGCATACGGTCCAAGAAAATGAGATAATCGTTGTGGTGCATTGCTTGCATACATGGAGACATTATTTACTGGGTTCTAGGTTTATAGTCTTTATCGATCATGTTGCCAATAGTTATTTTCTAATCTAAAAAAGTTGTCTCCCAAACAGGCTCGTTGGCAGGTTTTCCTAGATGAATTTGATTTCACGATGGAGTATAAGCCGGGGAGTGCCAACACTGTGACTGGTGCACTAAGCCGAAAAATAGAGTTTGCGACAATCAAGCAATCTGATGGTTCCTTATTGGAGTGTATTCGAGAGGGATTGTTCCATGATCCTATAGCCAAAAACTTGGTCGACCTTGCAAAGGAAGGGAAGACAATAAGATTTTGGCTTGAGGGGGAGTTTTTATACACTCATGGGCACTGTCTTTATATGCCTTATTATGAGAAGTTACGCAAGGAAGTCATGAAGAGGTGTCATGACTTGAGATGGGTGGGCCATCTAGGAATGCACTGCACTTTGGCCCTTTTGGAGGACTGTTACTATTGGCCTCACATAGGTGATGATATGGAGACCTATGTAAAAACTTATCTAGCATGCCAATAAGACAATGTTGAGTTAAAGATTTCGGCCACTTTGCTACAAGCCTTGCTTATTCCGGAAAGACCATAGGAGAGTGTATCCATGGATTTTGTTGTTGGTTTGCCTAAGTCTGATGGGTTCGCAAGTATTCTTGTTATGGTGGATAGGTTTTCAAAGTATGCAACATTTATTCTAGCTACTAAGGAGTTCCCTGCTAAGGAGGCAGCTCGTTTGTTCCTTAGACACGTGGTGAAATACTGGGGAATGCCACCATCTATCATTAGTGATCGAGATAGGAAATTAACAGGTCAGTTCTAGACGGAGTTGTTGAAGTTGATGGGCTCAGACTTGAACTTTTCCACTGGCATGCACCTGTAAAACACTGGGCAAACCGAATGAGTGAATGCGTTGTTGGAGATATATCTTTGGCACTATGTGAATGCCACACAAAGGGACTGGCCAAAGTTGTTGAATGTGACCCAACTTTCATACAACTTGTAGTGGAGTAAGGCCACAAATCAAAGTCTATTCAAGATAGTGACGGGACAACAACCACTCACACCTAACGCTATTGTGACCGGTTATACAGGCCGAATCCAGCAGCTTATCGATTTACGAAGGATTGGCAAGAGAAGAATGACTTAGCTAGAGCTTGTCTACATAAGGTAAGTAAGCACAACAAGAAGTGGGCAGATCAGAATCAAAGAGATGTGTAATTTCAGGTGGGTGATACAATCCTTGCTAAACTACCCTTGATTTTGTGACAAAATGGTTTGCACAAAGGGCTTGTGCGACGTTATGAGGGAACCTTTTGAGTTGTGGAGAGAGTAGGCAAGGTGGCCTACAAGCTTGAGTTGCTAGAAAACCTCAAAGTCCACCCAGTGTTTTACGTGAGCATGCTTAAGCCATTCCATGAGGATCAAGAGGATCCAAATCGAGGCAAGTCCAAATCGCTCTTTATTGCGTTCTTAGTAATTGGTTTAGTTAATTTTAGATTAAAAAAATTCCTTCAATTTATCGACTAGATAATAAAAAGATAGTAATTGTCGAAACCTCTTTTTTTTTTAAAAATGCGAAGGGTATTTTGAAAACAGGAGTCGCCACCAACCTTTTAAAGTGTGATTGGATCACATTATAAAACATTTTGGTCTGCGGATTTATGAGAAAACGGGCTCGGGAGTCGGTTACGTGCGAGGGTACGTACGAGGAAGGGTTAGCACCCTCGCAACGCCCAAAATTGGCACCAAATTGAATAATTTTGTCTTAACATAAAAAAAAACTTGAAAGAATTTAGAAATAAGATCTCTTTTAAAACCGTAATAATTGAGTTAAAAATCAAAAATCTTTCGTTCCAAAAGAATACAAACATCACATCCAGCATGATTGGACACGATATTCTTAAACTTTCGTAACTAAAAATCATCTCGTAATTTGCAAAATCTATTTAAAAGGATACTTTAGATATTTAGACAAACGAGAAATCGCAACCCAGTATGTTAGGATAATATTTCCCGAATTCCTAAATACAAAAGACATTGTCTTGTTTTTAAGATTCCTTTGGATTAAATGAAATATAAAATTAAAAAAAAAAACAATGATGCATTTATCTTATTACAAAATATCAATATTAGATTAATTAAACTACATTTTCTAACATTTCATGCAAATGTAATGTAGTAAATGGTAAATACAACTTAAATCACACAATATACTTTAATATTTCATGTATATATAATCATAAATAACATGAATATACACATTATCATTTCATGCAAAAATACAAAAAGGCAAAATAATGAATATATCAATACAAATTAAACATATATAATAATATTTCATGCGAATATAGTATAGAAAATGTTAAATAAGGACATAAATCACATAATATACATTAGCATTTCATGCAAGTATAATCACAAAAAAAACAATGAGCATAATATAAATTATATAACACATACACAATAGTATCTCATGCAAATATAGCTTGAGGTAACATAAATAATCAATTTTTATGCAAATATGATAAACAAATAATATGTAAAAATAACAAATAATTTATGAAATAAAAATTAACCTACTAAACAATAATAAAAAAAATAAACAAATTATGAACATATATAAAATATAAGTCAAAGAAATAAAACATAGATGAAGTATAAAAATGGTTAAAATAATAAATGAGAAATGAGAAATTTTTATATATGAAACACACTATATGATATGATGACTTAATGTATTTACAATAATATATTAAATAAGAACAAGATTTTATAGCAAGTTTAAAAACGTTAAATATTAAACACTCTATATATTATAAATATGCATATATTTTTTAATAATAATTTTAAAAGTTCCTTAAAATATACATAATTTATAATAAGAAAATATATAAAAAATATAAGGAATAATATGCAATAGGATATATAACGTATAATAGATTTTATAAAGAAAATATATAATAATATAAATAATATGACATATATATTATTTAATAATAATTTTAAAAAATTTAAAAAAGAATTTACACAATTAATAAATAATAAAAGAATATATAATTTATAATAAAACAAAAATGTAAGGAATATTGTACGTAGTAAAATATATAATATAATAAAATTTATAAATAAAATGTAGAATAACATAAATAATATAATGAATAATTATATAAATAAATAACATAAGATATATACTATTTTTATATATAACTAATATTTACAAAAATAAATAATATACATAGTATTTAAAATAAATTAAATATATAAAAAAGGATTAAAATCAAATTTTAATTAAAAATATTGGGTTAATTACAAATAAATAAAAATTTGAGGTTTAATTGAAACGCGCAATAGAAACGAGGGACTCACTGGGAAATTATCCCTAATCCCCAAAACGACATCATTCTCGGCATAGGTTTTACGATGGCTATTAAGACCAAATTACAAAAAATGTAAAAGTTTAGGGCCAGATTGAAATAAAAATAAAATGAATTTTAGAAAACATAAAAATGCGGAAGGATCAATTGGGCAATTAGCCCTTTAAACAAAAATGCGCGGATCCTACCTGGATCTCGGGTCAACGCACGGATCCTCACTTTGGAACGACGCCGTTTTGGTTATTAAACAGCCATTCTAAAACGAAGTCGTATGGGCTATCAATAAATACAAAAAAACGTTTGAAAATTCATTTGGTTCCATGTTTAAAAAAACAAAGAAAATTCTCTGAAAAGGAGAATAGGAGAGCCTTTCCAGGTTTCTCCGACCTCTGTCAGACCAGACTCCGGTCACCGGGTTCATGCGTCCACGCACTACACGCGCCACTGTACACGACGGTTTGGAAGGTTCAAAACCTTCACTTTCCTTGGCGAATCATAGGTAACCCCTTTTCCCATTTTAAAATACCAATTTTTCACCAAAATAACTCGCATACATGTTGAACCATAGATAACAGAAATATGAAACTTAAGTCACCTTTTAAAGAAACTGCTTGAATTTCTCTAAATATTCGTATATCTGTTCTCTTTTGTATATATTTTCCAAATGTATCAAAAAAAGCCCCCCTTTTACAGTGAAATCATTCGGCTTTTTATAGCCTCTATTTATAGGTTTGTATATTCACTACTCGATTCTTGCCATATTCATCTTTGCTGTTCCTCTTTCCTTTTTTTTTTTTTTTACAGGTACCATCAAGGATCTTATGGCGAAGAGTGGGCTGGCGTTGATCCATGCGCCGATCACGGCGCGACACGGAGCCTGGAATCACGGCACTAATGGAGGTGACGATGAAGGTCATTGGAACGGCGCAAAAAAAGTGTGACGATTGGCGTGCTTGCGGCGCAAATTCTGGAACCTTCCTCTAGCGTTTGTGGCGCCTAGGGTTTCAGAAACCCTAGGTCTTCCATCTTTTGTTTGTAATTTGGGCCTCCTTGGGCCGTGCCCATTTGTGGGTTGGGTGTAACCGGGCATAGGGTTCTTAGGCTACATGGGTCTTGAGTCATCAGGCCTTTAGGCCCATTTGTAAACTGGACATTACAACATGGACATTTATTTATTTATTTTACAAATTTTGTTTATTTCATTGCATGGGCCCGAGAAAATTTGGGTTGTTACAGCTGCCCCTCTTTGCTTATTACTGTGCAACAGGAATAGAGCAAAGATTATAAAAGGACCAAATTTGCTCGGCCTGGCCAATGTCTCGAAATCTTGATCTTCATCTTCCTCAAAGGTATTTTGATAACTTCAGAAATGTCAAATTGGCTATCTTCAACCTGCTTCTTGCAAACTTAAGAATGCCAAATTTGTCATCTCCGACCTGCTCTCTTATAATAGAGAGATGCCAAATCTGCTATCTTCGATCTGCTCTCTGACAATATAGAGACGCCAAATCTGCTATCTTCGATCTGCTCTCTGACAATACAGAGACACCAAATCTGCTATCTTCAATCTGCTCTCTGACAATATAGAGACGCCAAATCTACTATTTTCGATCTGCTCTCTAACAATACAGAGATGCCAAATCTGTTCTCTTCATCTGCTCTCTGACAATACAGAGACGGCAAATCTGCTATTTTCGATTTGCCCTCTAACAATACAGAGACACCAAATCTGTTCTCTTCGATCTGCTCTTTGACAATACAAAGACGCCAAATCTGCTATCTTCGATCTGCTCTCTGACAATACAGAGATGCCAAATCTGCTATTTTCGATCTGCTCTCTGACAATATAGAGACGCCAAATCTGTTCTCTTCGATCTGTTCTCTGACAATACAGAGACGCCACATCGGCTATCGGTGATCTACATTGTCCCCTAAAGGACATAATCTGTAGAATGCATATGTACTCATTAAGATGCCATGCTCGAAATGAATCAAATGCTCCTAATTATGCAAAATGTTATGAAAATGATTCCTATTTCGAACGTCTTTACTCGTTCATCCATCAAAGTTCCACTTTTATTTTACTTCAAGTATCAATCGTACTCCGCTCATGTGTTTTGAATCAAATTGGTCCTGTTATACCATTCTCCTAACATTACGACCTACTGAAGGCGATCCTCTCCTACGATTGAATCGTTTTGAATTGTCCAATCATCCTTTGGACTAAAAAAAAAATTTCCTTGAGTACCTCCGACCTTTACTCATGGGAATTCTTCAAACAATTGTTCTGTTTTAGTTTCTTGTATTCTCTAGAGATTCCTAGAGTAATATGCAAAACTTCATTTGTAAAAAATATTTAGTTCATCAATCATTATTTCAATGCAACACACTTTATGAATAATGGAAGACAAATAATTTGATCTTGAGAATAATTAGATAAATCATCAGAGTACAACAAGAAATTAATCTGAAAACATATCTTTGAGAAGAAAAAGAATCTAAAGATAGTGATCAGAACAAAAATTCGATGTCCAACATATCACAGCTTGAGCTTCTGTACACAAATTCCATAAAGACTATTTTGAGTTTAACATGTGTTTAAAAGATCCAAAGTACTTTGTTGATGCCCCGGTATGTAACACACTCCATTTCTTGTCAAATCCAGTATAGCAAAGTCACCGCATGTTTCTCGAAATATTTGAGCAGCCCTTTCGGGTTTTCAACTCAAAACCCCTTTGGTCTCAAGGTGCCCTTTGCGAGTTTTCACCTTGGCCTCTCCTTTTTCTTTTTCTTTTTTTTTTTTAGAAGTCTCAAAGCGCCCTTTGTGGGTTTTTGTATTGGCTTCCCTTCTCTTTAGACATAGTACTTCTTGACTGAGTCTGAATTCACTGGATTGGGTAAACTTTTCCAATCCATTTCTGTCAAAATCAAAGCAAAACCAGAGAAAGCCTTCTTTACAACATACGGCCCTTCCCAATTTGGCATCCATTTTCCTCTGAAGTCCTTTTGTATGGGAAGGATCTTTTTCAATACAAGGTCCCCTTCGTGGAATTCTCTTGGACGAATTTTCTTGTCATAGGCTCACATCATTCGCTTCTGATACATCTAACCATGACGAATAGCTTTTAGACTCTTTTCTTCGATCAAGTTCAATTGGTCATACCACGATTGAATCCATTCTGCTTCATCCAGCTTTATCTCTGACAAGATTCGAAGAGAAGGTATTTCTACTTCAATGGGTAACACTGCCTCCATCCCATAAACCAACGAGAAAGGAGTTGCCCCAGTAGAGGTTCTGACGGACGTTCGGTAGGCTAAGAGTGCAAATGGTAATTTCTCATGCCAATCTCTGTAGGTTTCAGTCATTTTCCCCACTATCTTCTTGATGTTTTTGTTAGCAGCTTCCACTGCCCCATTCATCTTTGGGCGATATGGAGATGAATTATGATGTTTAATCTTGAATTGGCTGCAGACTTCCGCAATTGTGTTGTTGTTCAAGTTCAATGCATTATCCGATATAATCCTCTCAGGCATCCCATACCGATAAATAATCTCCTTTTTCAAGAAATAACTTACTGCCGACTTGGTCACACTAGCATATGAAGCTGCCTCTACCCATTTTGTGAAGTAATCAATGACCACAAAAATGAAACGATGTCCATTCGAAGCTTTTGGTGATATTAACCTAATAACATCCATGCCCCACATGGAAAAAGGCCATGGAGAAGTCATAACATGTAAGGGTGAAGGTGATACATGAATCTTGTCTCCATATATCTGGCATTTATGACATTTCTTAGCATAACTAATACAATCTCCTTCCATAGTAGACCAATAGTATCCAAACCTCATGATTTGTCTTGCCATCGTAAAGCCATTAGCATGTGTACCAAAAACTCCTTCATGTACTTCTTCCAGGATTTGTTTAGCTTCTACAGTGTCAACGCATCTCAAAAGTACCTGATCTTTCCTTCTTTTATAAAAGATATCCCCATCTAGCACATATTCGCAGGCTAACCTCTTTAAAGTTCTTTTTTCGTTTTCAGTTGCCTTCTCAGGATATTTACGATTTCTCACATACTGTAATATATCTTGATACCACGGATGGTCATCCTTTTCCTCTTCTTCGATGTTACAGCAATGAGCTGGAACCTCTGAAATGCTCATCTGAATTAGTTTCATATCCTCTTGTTTATTTGCTTTAATCATGGAAGCCAATGTCGCCAAAGCATCCGCCATCTGATTTTCGTCCCGTGGGAGATAATTGAAAGTGACGTTATCAAACTCTTCAAGTAACTCCAAAAATACCTTTCGATAATTAATCAATTTGGGGTCCCTTGTCTCCCATTCACCCCTAAGCTGGTATATTATCAACGCAGAGTCTCCATATACTTCCAGAGTTCTAATTTTCCGCTCTCTGGCCGCTTGAATCCCCATGATGCATGCTTCATACTCAGCCATATTGTTCGTACAGTCAAAATCCAATTTACATGTGAATGGATAATGATCACCATTTGGGGATACTAAGACTGTCCCAATTCCATTTCCTACCGCATTGGATGCGCCGTCAAAGTTCATCTTCCATAGACGTTCTTTAATATTTGCCACATACATCAACTCCTCATTAGGGAAATCAAAGTTTAATGGCTCATAATCTTCTAGAGCTCTGCTAGCTAGAAATTCTGCTATCGCGCTTCCTTTTATATCCTTTTGACTCACATAGACTATGTCAAATTCTGAAAGCAATATTTGCCACCTTGCTATTCTTCCATTTAGTGCTGTTGACTCCATCATGTACTTTAATGGATCAAGTTTTGAAATTAGCCAAGTCGTATAATATAACATATATTGCCTCAACCTTCGAGTCGTCCAGATTAAAGCACAAAACAATTTCTCAATTGGCGAATATCTCATCTCACACTCTGTGAAATTCTGGCTGAGGTAGTATATCACCTTCTCTTTTCTTCCCGACTCGTTATGTTGGTCAAGCACACATCCCATAGAATTACTAAACACTAATAAGTACAGAACTAATGGTCTATCTGGACTAGGCGGAGATAACACTAGAGCATTTAACAAGTATTGCTTAACCTAATCAAAAGCAATCTGGCATTCCTCATCCCAAGTACCTTGGTTGTGTTTTCTAAGGAGGCAAAATATAAGATCACATTTCTCGGTTAATTGTGAAATAAACCGAGTAATATAATTCAATCTTCCAAGAAAACCCCGAACTTCCTTCTGAGTACGTGGTGGAGGCAATTCTCGTATGGCTCTAACCTTGTCTGAGTCAACTTCTATTCCCTTTTCACTAACCACAAAGCCCAATAACTTCCCCGACCTAGCTCCGAAGATGCACTTTGCCAGATTAAGCTTCAACTGAAATTTCCTTAATCTCAGGAACAACTTCCTCAAGACTTCAATATGCTCTATTTCTATTCGAGATTTAGCAATCATGTCATCAACATACACCTCAATCTCCTTATGCATCATATCATGAAATAAGGTCACCATAGTCCATTGATATGTTGCCCCTACATTCTTTAGTCCGAAGGGCATTACCTTGTAACAAAAGGTGCCTCACAGTGTTATAAAGGTGGTTTTATTCATGTCCTCAAGATGCATCTTTATCTGATTGTACCCTGAGAAGCCATCCATAAAGAAGAACAACGAATATCCTGTTGTATTGTCCACCAAAGTGTCAATGTGCGGTAAAGGAAAGTTGTCCTTTGGGCTAGCTTTATTCAGATCTCTGTAATCAACACACATTCGTACCTTCCCATCCTTCTTAGGGACAGGCACAATGTTGGCCACCCATTCTAAATACTTAACCTCTTGTAGGAATCCAACATCAAACTGCTTTTTGACTTCATCTTTTATTTTCAGCACAATATCAGGCCTCATCCTTCGCAATTTTTGTTGGACTGACTTGCAATCTTGTCTTATGGGGAGACGATGTACCATGATATCAGTATTCAAACTCGGCATATCCTCATATGACCATGCAAAGATATCTTTGAATTCCCGTAGTAGCTCAACAAGGCCTTGTCTCATTTTCTTAACCATATGTGTGCCAATTTTCACCTCCTTCCCTTCCTCCAAGGCTACATTCTCTATTTCCTCTTTCTCACGGGGTAGGATTTGTTTCTCCTCTTGTTTCACCATTCTCAACAGATCTGGAGATATATCATAATCCCTGTCATCTTTAAAATCCTGAAATTTTTCTAAACACATGTCTTGCTCAAAAGAGAATCTAGGGTTCGTAGTATCAGTGCTCATGTCATTGATATCTAGGGGCCTGCGGAGTACGAAAGAATGTACAAAGAATGAATGAATCTATTTATATGTTATGAATGAAATGGGAAAAAAATTGAAAGAATTTAAATGTCAAAAGAATATTGAACGGTATAAAAGAATATTAACTTGAATTGATAACAAAAGTTGCGTTTTATTGAAATGTAAATATCTGAACATGAGCCTATTTTACAAATGAAATCTTACTACTCCTAGGCTTTAGAGCAATAAGAGTGTTCTGAAGATTACTCTGAAGAATCTTTAAAAACTACAAGAAGTTATTATGCAACCCAATTGTTTAAAGAGCTTCCTGGTTCGTAAGGGCAAATGCCCTCAAGGTTTCCTCGTTCAGACTCTTCATTATACACAGCATTGATGTGATAACCTCCTTTTTTGAGCAATCCTCTCTCAGGGTGAGTCATCCCTCCTGATATAAAGGTTTGAGATATATGGGGGAATGTCATCGGTTCCCACTCTACCTCCCTTCCATCTAAACGCGCCCTTCTTCTCTCTTGGAGCTTCTCTATTTCTTTCCTCCTCTGCTTGTAAGCTGGCCTGAAACCCAAACCAAAATGATCTCTCTTCTCCTTTAGTTCAGGACCTTGAATCATTCCTTGGAGATATCTTTCCAATCCTTTTCCTTGCAAGGCTCCTTTCCCCAATGTCATCTGCAAACCCATTCTTGTGGTTCTGGATATCTTGGGAACCGGCACCTCATTCCCCTCTGAAATGAATGTTACATTAATGAATTCTAAGGAACAAAAAGAGCACTCAATGGCCTCCTCATTTTCTTCTACATAGGGTGTATCACTGGTAACGGTTGCTATAATGTCCTCTTCTGCATTTATGGTGACCAACCGCCCATCAGCTACTAACTTCAATTTCTGGTGCAGAGATGAGGGCACCGCTCCTGTCGAATGTATCCAAGGCCTCCCCAACAGGTAATTGTAGGAGGGCTTGATGCCCATCACTAAAAAGTCCACCTCATAAGTGTTTGGCCTAATCATCAAAGGAATATCAATTCTTCCCATGACCTTTCTTTCCGTGCCATCAAATGCTCTCACTACATTATGGCATGTTTTCATGTGAGAACTGTCTATGGGCAATCTGTTTAATGTGGATAATGGCAAGACATTTAAGGCTGATCCATTATCAATAAGCACACTCGGTAGTGTATATCCTTTGCAGCGAGTGGTAATGTGCAAAGCCTTAGCTGATCCCATGCCTCCAGGTGGGATTTCATCATCGTTGAAATAAATGAAATTGTCAGCACTTATGTTACTAACCAATCGATCCAACTTGTTGATAGATATATCATTAGTAACATAAGTCTCGTTGAACACCTTCATTAACGCCTCACGATGTACCTCTGAACTCAGAAGCAAAGCCAATACCGATATACGAGCTGGTTGTTTACGCAATTACTCCACTACACTGTACTCACTGTGTTTCAGAAATTTTAGAAACTCTCTGGCTTTTTCTTCCTTTACTGGCTCATTAACGAGTACTTCAACCCCCTTTCCTTTGTCAAAGGTTTTTGCTTTCACAGGTTCAATTCTGACGCCTTCTACATCATAACGCTTCCCACTACGTGTATAAGAACCCTCATCTTGAGCCTCCTTAGAAGCACTAGTTATATCCTCTTTCTCTAGCATTGTCACATTGCAGTCATAATTCCAGGGTACCCTCTTGTTATCCTTATAAGGAAAGGAAACGGGTTTGTGAATAATGACTTTCGGTGTTGTTGGTATTACAACTTCATTATTTCTTGGTAAAGAAATAATGATCCTTGGCCGGTTTTGATTCTTCGATCCACCTTCTAATGTACATATACATCCCTCATTTGAGCCAGCTTCATAAAATTCCAGCTCCTTATTATCCATAAGGCTTTGTACTAAGGCCTTAAACTCGTCACATTCCTGGATTTCATGTCCCCCTTCTACATGGAACTCGCAGTAGTCCCTCACTCCTCTACTTCCTTCTTTAGAGATCATCATCTCTCTTTTCACCATTTCTTCCCAAATCATTTCCATCGGCGTTCTCACTTCGGCCACACCCTCTTTAATCCTTCTCATACCAATATCTCCAACTGCATTTACCCCTTGATCACCATGATTTGGCAACGGGTTTTCTATATTAGGGGTGTCGACAAATTTTACGACCCCCATCTTGATTAGTCTTTCCACTGCCTTCTTAAAACCAGTGCAATTTTCAATTGAATACCCTGATATCCCCGCATGGTACTCACATTTAGCGTTTGCATCATATCATTTGGGATATGGGGGTTGTAACGGTTTCAGATGAAAAGGAGCTATTGCATGCGCATTGAATAAACTTTGATAAAGCTCCCGATACGTCACTGGGACAGGCGTAAATGAGACCTTTTTAGAATTCTGTCTCGAACCAGATCCCTGCTTTTGAGAATCTTGTTGCCCAACCGTAGTTTCTCTAGGCTAACTAACCGTAACCGCTTTTGAATTATAACTACTCGTATTATTCACCTCATTATCTTTCCTTCTTGAGGCCAATCTTTTAGTAGTTTCCCTCTCTATCTTGCCACCTCTTATAGCATTCTCAATCATTTCTCCCGCTATAACTACATCAGCAAAACTCTTGGTGGTACTTCCAATCATGTGGGTAATGAATGGGGCCCTTAAAGTGTTGATGAACAGCATGGTGGTTTCTTTCTCTAAGAGCGGTAGTTGAACTTGCATGGCAACCTCCCTCTACCTCTGTGCATATTGCCTAAAGCTCTTATTAGGCTTCTTTTCCATATTTTGCAAAGTGATCCTATCAGGAGTCATGTCAGTCACATGATTATATTGTTGCATAAAGGCTTGAGCTAAGTCTCTCTAAGAACCGATCCTTGCGTGAATCAGTTGATTATACCACCTAGCCGCTGCCCCAACCAAACTATCCTGAAAATAATGAATCAATAATTGATCATTGTTTACATAACCAGTCATCTGTCTGCAGAACATGGTGATATGGGCTTCCAGGCAAGTAGTCCCATTGTACTTCTCGAATTCTAGCATTTTGGACTTATGGGGAAGAACCAAATCTGGGACCAAACTCAAGTCCTTAGCATCAATTCCCTGACGATTATCAGCGTTTTCTAGTGCCTTAAATTTCTCCTCTAACCATCTGTAACGTTCCTCTAATTGCCTTGATGATTCGAGTCTCATCTCTTCCCTCTCAGCTATATCTAGATCAGGAATAACTGGATTGGTAGGGTTGTCTCTAGGATTGAATCCCAAACCAGTTTGAAAATTCATGGGTATTCCAACATTGACTTGTCCCTGTTGAGGCCTTATTGTGACGGACGACCCTGGGGGATATGCCTTAGGTTGAGTCTGCATATGAGGTGGAGTAAAACCAGGAGGATGACCCTCGTTATCCTCTTCAGTGGTGGTCATAGGGGCCTTTCCTTTATCTGTTGTCCCCCTCAACAGCTGAGCCATCTCAGCCATCATATTCCTTTGAGCCTCCAACATTTGATCTTTCATCTCTTGTTGGATTTTTGCCAATTGTTCCTGCAACTGCTCTTGCATTTCTTTCTGAATTTGCTCAAGTCTTTGATCCATATTCTTTGACTTAGCACGTGTACCGTAAGGATGTGTTGTTTCCATATTTTCTTTTTCTTACTCTCTCTTTCTGCCTTTATAATTTTAACTAATTAGGGTCTTTCTGTAAATTTGAATGCATATGATGCGATGAGATGCAAATGCATGAATGTAAAAGATATCGATTCTGATTCAGCTTCTTTTAGAAAACATTATTTAAGAAACAAAAATCCTTACACAAAACGGATTACAAATACGCATTTGCCCTCAGGCCCAAAGTTTTAACCCTATCCAATAACAAAGCTAACTCTAGACCTCTATCCGACACTAACTCATACTTTGTACTCAATACATTAGTTTGCGCTGCCAAGTCTTGCAAATAATCAGCAACCTCTCGAATCTGTACTATAGCTTCTCCCATGAGATAGTCCCTATCTCTGACTTGATCTTGAAAATGATGAAGCTCTCCCTTCCAATGTTCTTCTCTTGCCTCGAGCTGCTCAATCCGTAGCTCACAGTCCTGTAGTGCTACTTCCAGCCCTCCAATATTGTGCCTCATTTCCTCGATCTTATCTAGGCTTGCTTTTAACTCGACCGCAGAGTTACGACTTCGGTGATGATGAAAAGATCGTCCAAGCTCAGTCACCTTACTTTTTAATCATTGATTCTCCTTCTCTAGGGCCTGATTATGCACCTGTATCTCTTGGAACTTCTTCTCCCAATACTCGGCTTTGGCTCTTTCTTCTTGAACCTCTTGTTGCCACTGCTCTGAAGACTTCCCCTATCCAGCTCTCTTCATTGATAACTGTATCCTTTTATATTGCATCTTCAAGTCATCTCGGTCCTCCTCAATCTTCCTCTTTTCTTTCCTCTCTTTTTCGACCTCAATTTTATGAACGTCGATGTCTTAAGCTTAGGTACATCTTCTCCTCCTCAAGCCTCTCTATCTTTCTCCCGAGCTCCAAATTCTTACTTTCAAATTCTTGCTTTATGACTTCTAATTCTGTTGGAATCACTCGTAAACTCTCCTCCATCGATCGAGCAGCCTCCAAACTCGGTCTAGGGATGTTATCATTGACCCTCTTATCAAACCACCCTTTGTATTTAAGAGTTGTCGTCGGACCTTTAATCAGAATCTTCACACAGCAAACTTTCTTCCAAGCCTCTGAAATTTCTCGTATCTTTTTCTTATAATGATCCCCTTTATACAAAAAATCACTCTGAGCTAACCCTTGTGTTGCTGGTATAAACTGCTCTGCCTTATATTGCCTTAAGACGAGTAATGGTGCATAACTGACAACTCCCAAAATTCCAGGAAGAGGTACCCAATCAAAGTTCCCGCAATGATAAAGGATTTCGCTAGGAGTCATCCAAAGGGCTTTCCACATAACATCTTCTTCTCGGAGGTTCTGAAGTATTTCTATCCACCTTTCCTCTGTAATGTCATCCCTCCTCGGTGTAGCTGCTGCTTCCTTTAGTGGAGAATAGTCTTTAAAGAATACTCGGCAAGAAACCTTATCAACCTTCCAAAAGTGACTACGGAACCAAACTAAAAACAATTGTGCACATCCAATGAATCTACCTTCACCAGCTCTCCGACATGCACTCAAGGATCTAAACGTCTCGACTAGGATTGCAGGCACAGGTGTGTTCTGTTTACGAATTCGATCGAATAAATTTGCAACTGCCTCATCTATGTGCCCCATAGCTTTTGGGAAAATCATCAATCCATACATACTTAAGGCCAAGACATCAACCTTCTTCTTCACATCTGGGTGTGCCAATATCAAATCCCTCAACTTGCCTACGGAATGCATTTGCTATCATCCTTTTGTTGGATTCGAGCTGCGGCCCACTGTTCACTCACCCCTGTAATTATCATTAATTTCTTCATGAAATTTGGGGGATTAGCAGCCCTAAAATAAGCTTTGTTACCTTGAATTTTTGGGCAGCAAAGCAAGGTCGTATACTCCTCCAAAGTAGGTACTCAGTCTACCTCTCCAAATGTAAAACAACTATAAGCAGGGTTCCAAAATTGTACCATAGCTCGGAATAGATGCTTATCTACCTTGATGTCTAGCAAATAGGGAAGATCTCCATAATTCTGATAGAAAAGCTACTTAGCCTCGTCATCCCATTGGGCCCAAATGTCTCTCAACTGTTGAAACTCATTCTATGTTGAACTAATACGAGTGAAGTCCCACAACTCTGATGTATACCCCTCAGTGACACTATCTCCCTTCTCTAACTGGGTTTTCTCTGACCAAGTACAGACAGAAGCGTTGTCCTCCACTTTATCAAGATATTCGTTCCTCATTACAAAACTTTCTAACCCAGAAAACGAACTGTGAATCGATACCTTTAAATGTTGAATGATATGCGATGATAGCAAAATAAAATAAGTTATTATCGTATAAAAGTATAACAAACAAACACTTATAAGGGTAGCTTACTAAAGGTTATCATTATACTCCTTAGGGTAAGTGCTTAAACTTCACTATGTGAGTTTCAGTTCTAAAGTGAGGGTACCTGAACCAACAGATTCATCGGTCCTCACCCATTATAGGCTCATATGGACTAAGTTCGGTTCAGGGGGACACCTTTCCCTACGGCCCTACAGAGATGAAAATCTCACGAAGACATAGGTACGGATATCCCGGAAGCAATCCACTAGCCCATACGGAGGTGAAAACCTCACGAAAGCGTAGTTTTTCACTCCCACTTAAAGGTGCGACCGCAGCGGTCACGCAAATGCAATGTGTGCGGAAACAAAATAACAAACATATGCAGCAAACACATATACAATTATCAATATTTTTAAAATTTCCAAACTTTTGACATTAAGACACAAAAAAAATCAATTTCTTGGCTTGACTCTCTTATAAGTTCCCCAGCGGAGTCGCCAAGCTATCGAAACCTCTCTTTTTTTTTAAATGCGAAGGGTATTTTGAAAATAGGAGTCGCCACCAACCTTTTAAAATGTGATTGGATCACATTATAAAACATTTTGGTCTACGAATTTATGAGAAAACGGGCTTGGGAGTCGGTTACGTACGAGGAAGGGTTAGCACCCTCGCAACGCTCAAAATTGGTACCAAATTGAATAATTTTGTCTTAACATCAAAAAAAACTTGAAAGAATTTAGAAATAAGATCTCTTTTAAAACCGTAATAATTGAGTTGAAAATCGAAATTCTTTCGTTCCAAAAGAATGCGAACATCACATCCAGCATGATTGGACACGATATTCTTAAACTTTCGTAACTAAAAATCATCTCGTAATTTGCAAAATCTATTTAAAAGGATACTTTAGATATTTAGACAAACGAGAAATCACAACCCAACATGTTAGGGCACTATTTCCCGAATTCCTAAATACAAAAGACATTGCCTTGTTTTTAAGATTCCTTTGGATTAAATGAAATATAAAATTTAAAAAAAAAACAATGATGCATTTATCTTATTACAAAAGATCAATATTAGATTAATTAAACTACATTTTCTAACATGTCATGCAAATGTAATGTCGTAAATGGTAAATACAACTTAAATCACACAATATACTTTAATATTTCATGTATATATAATCATAAATAACATGAATATACACATTATTATTTCATGCAAAAATACAAAAAGGCAAAATAATGAATATATCAATACAAATTAAACATATATAATAATATTTCATGCGAATATAGTATAGAAAATGTTAAATAAGGACATAAATTACGTAATATACATTAGCATTTCAGCAAGTATAATCACAAAAAAAAATGAGCATAATATAAATTATATAACACATACACAATAGTATCTCATGCAAATATAACTTGAGGTAACATAAATAATCAATTTTTATGAAAATATGATAAACAAATAATATGTAAAAATAACAAATAATTTATGAAATAAAAATTAACCTACTAAACAATAATAAAAAGAATAAACAAATTATGAACATATATAAAATATAAGTCAAAGAAATAAAACATAGATGAAGTATAAAAATGGTTAAAATAATAAATGAGAAATGAGAAATTTTTATATATGAAACACACTATATGATATGATGACTTAATGTATTTACAATAATAATATATTAAATAAGAACAAGATTTTATAGCAAGTTTAAAAACGTTAAATATTAAACACTATATATATTATAAATATGCATATATTTTTAATAATAATTTTAAAAGTTTCTTAAAATATACATAATTTATAATAAGAAAATATATAAAAAAAAATATAAGGAATAATATGCAATAGGATATATAACGTATAATAGATTTTATAAAGAAAATATATAATAATATAAATAATATGACATATATATTATTTAATAATAATTTTAAAAAATTTAAAAAGGAATTTACACAATTAATAAATAATAAAAGAATATATAATTTATAATAAAACAAAACGTAAGGAATATTGTACGTAGTAAAATATATAATATAATAAAATTTATAAATAAAATGTATAATAATATAAATAATATAATGAATAATTATATAAATAAATAAAATAAGATATATACTATTTTTATATATAACTAATATTTACAAAAAATTAAATAATATACATAGTATTTAAAATAAATTAAATATATAAAAAAAGGATTAAAATCGAATTTTAATTAAAAATCTTGGGTTAATTACAAATAAATAAAAATTTGGGGTTTAATTGAAACGCGCATTAGAAACGAGGGACTCATTGGGAAATTATCCCTAATCCCCAAAACGACATCGTTCTCGGCATAGGTTTTACAATGGCTATTAAGACCAAATTACAAAAAATGTAAAAGTTTAGGGCCAAATTGAAATAAAAATAAAATGAATTTTAGAAAACATAAAAATGCGGGAGGATCAATTGGGCAATTAGCCCTTTAAACAAAAATGCGCGGATCCTACCCGGATCTCGGGTCAACGCGCGGATCCTCACTTTGGAACGACGCCGTTTTGGTTATTAAACAGCCACTCTAAAACGACGTCGTATGGGCTATCAATAAATACAAAAAAACGTTTGAAAATTCATTTGGTTCCATGTTTAAAAAAACAAAGAAAATTCTCTGAAAAGGAGAATAGGAGAGCCTTTCCAGGTTTCTCCGACCTCTATCAGACCAGACTCCGGTCACTGGGTTCATGCATCCACGCGCTACACGCGCCACTGTACACGACGGTTTGGAAGGTTCAAAACCTTCACTTTCCTTGGCGAATCGCAGGTAACCCCTTTTCCCATTTTAAAATACCAATTTTTCACCAAAATAACTCGCATACATGTTGAACCATAGATAACAGAATATGAAACTTAAGTCACCTTTTAAAGAAACTGCTTGAATTTCTCTAAATATCCGTATATCTGTTCTCTTTTGTATATATTTTCCGTATGTATCAAAAAAAAAGCCCCCCCTTTTACAGTGAAATCATTCGGCTTTTTATAGCCTTTATTTACAGGTTTGTATATTCTCTACTCGATTCTTGCCATATTCATCTTTGTTGTTCCTCTTTCCTTTTTTTCTTTTTGCAGGTACCATCAAGGATCTTACGGTGAGGAGTGGGCTGGCGTTGATCCATGCGCCGATCACGGCGCGACATGGAGCCTGGAATCACGGCACTAATGGAGGTGACGATGAAGGTCACTGGAACGCTGCAAAAAAAGTGTGACGATTGGCGTGCCTGCGGCACAAATTCTAGAACCTTCCTCTAGAGTTTGCGGCGCCTAGGGTTTCCAAAACCCTAGGTCTTCCATCCTCTGTTTGTAATTTGGGCATCCTTGGGCCGTGCCCATTTGTGGGTTGGGTGTAACCAGGCATAGGGTTCTTAGGCTACATGGGTCTTGAGTCATCAGGCCTTTAGGCCCATTTGTAAACTGGACATTACAACATGGACATTTATTTATTTAATTTACAAATTTTGTTTATTTCATTGCATGGGCCCAGGCAAATTTGGGCTGTTACAGTAATTACTAGTACTTTTAGTCCTCGTGGATACAATATTCCTGACTCACCATAGCTATACTACTATTCGATAGGTGTGCTTGTCTTTGTCGTGTGTTTAGTTAGTTAAGTGACTCATCAATTGTTCATTATCTCCGTCCTTTTCTTGAGTTGTGAAAGATAACTTAAAAGATGTTTTATATTTTCTTTTTCTTTAAAAATATTTTATTATATGTATATGTTAATTATTTGATACACCATTAATAGAGTCTAAAAAACTCCACTTGCAGGCTAAAAGTGTGACAAGTGTCACATTTATTTATATAATTATTTATTTATTTTTACTACATCCTACAATATACTTGTCAAACCCTTACTTTGTTTATAGAATCTAAAAAACTTCATTGAATCAAACAATTTCCCATATATATTTTATCCTCCATATTAGCATCAATTACAGAAATAAAATAGTTAGGTTTTCATTTTTAGCTTCTTGACCTATTTCTCCTTTCCCTTTTTATTTTTTTCGGTTTTAGATTGTTTAACATGTTGTTAAACTGTTATTACCATCTCCCCTATGTTTTCTATCACACTAGGTGTAGGTGTTGTAGATTCATTGTTGTCTTCAATTGATTTTATCATAAAAACATTTTCTTGTTGTTTTAAAAACGAGTGATTAAACCATTTGTTACGTAATTTTAGTTTCAATATTTAGATTCTATCCTTTTTTTATCTGAATTAAGTACCAGATGGTAATTTCACTGAGGGATGAGGAAAAAAAAAGTAAAAATCGACCCCAATTAAGGTGTTTGAACGATTTATGGAATGTAAGTTAAAAATCTCGTTATTTGAAATCAAATTGAATTCTATATTTGTTAGATTTGTAATTATTTATGATATAAAAATAAAAAAATTATATTTAAAATAGTGAAAATAACTTTAATGTTCTTGAAAATGATTGTTTTTAGAAATAATTATGCAAAATCTTTGAAATCTTTTCAAATAATATTTAAAAGCTATAAAACAAAGCTAATTTGTCAAAATAAGTCTAAAGTCCAAAAAAAATAATATGGAAAAATCGAGAATTGAACAGAACTGAATTATAATGGACAATTTAAAATATCCAAAAAATCTAATCGAAACAAACCAATATCACCCTTTTTTACCCTTAATTGCAACTGGGTTGTAATTTGCAATGCAATGTTGTTTTCAACCTTGACTTTGCTATTTCTTGTCTCATTGAGATTCATCTCAAATGTTTGCAATGAACCAAAAAATTCATCTATGTTACTATCAATATCCTTTGCCTCCTCAATAGTAATCACCTTGATTACGAATTTTTCAAGCAATGATTGAAGCACTTTTTTTACTAGCTTCGATTTTGAGTATTCTTCACCAAGAGCAAAATCCTAATTTTTGATGTCGTACAGCTTTGCATAGAACTAAAACATGGTATCATTGTCTTGTATCTTTAGAGTTTTTGAAACACCCCTTACCCGGCTTAAAAGTTTAGACCAAGCCTAGAGGCTACATCAATTCATATTAGAATAAACCAACCTTTTTCTACTAGAATCAACAGTAAAAAATCATGTAATTAGTTAAATCAACATAGAAATTCAAACCTTCAAGGCGCAATCCAAAATGACAAACAATAGCATAAGTTTATAATAATAATAATAATAATAATAATAATAAAGGTAATATAACTATGGGGAATTGACCGAGCTCTTGCCACGTCGACCCGCCTGAGTCTGTAGGTTACCTGTAATCCAAACAAACTAACTAAATGAGTTTCTACTCAGTGTGTAACTTATATTCTAAATAAAACAGTAATATAACAGCTGTGGTTCCAGTTGGTCTTTAGTCAGTCAATTCTCAAAAAATCAGATACAGAAACAGAAGATATCAGATACAATGGCAAAGTAGTTCAGATACAAATTCAGATCCCTATCCCCAATTGCTACACACTATCTCCATCCATCCCTACACATCATATAGGGTATCAAGTACCCATTTATCCTTACACATCGTGTAGTGACTGCATGTCACGTTCAGAATAATTGCAACATAGCTGTCAGATCAGAATGAGATAATTCGCCAGGATTAAAAATGTATGTGGCTTAGCCATTGGATCTGGCATATTATTAAACTGCCCTCACTTCCTTCTTCATACAGTCCCAAATCCCGATACAAATGTAGAATTAACTGACATCAGATACAAGTATACAATAATACAATTACAAACCATGATCATGTAATGCAATCACATTGATTTATCAGATCTCGTAACAAATGTATATATATCATAATAACAGATTACTCAGTGACAAATTGTCAAATAACAGTTTCAATGTCTAATAAAGATCATACAGACCCTATGGTAGGCCTACGTTTGATCTGAATGACGATTATAGCCCTAGAAGAAATTTTTTATTTTTGGCCCACACGTCCATGTGGATTCACACAGCCTGGGTGGCTAGCTCGTGTGGTACACATGGCCCAGCACATGGTCATGTGGCTTAAAACAGTGAGTTACACAGTTTGGCACACGGCCAAGGACATGCTCGTGTGACTCACAACCCCTCACACGACTTGAACACATGCCTGTCTCTTTGGCCCGTGTGACCCTAAATCCAAAACAGTGAGTTACATGACCTGGCCATACGCTCTTGTCCCTAGCCTGTATGACCCTAAATCCAAAACAATGAGTTACACGGCCTAGACACACACCTGTGTCCCTAGCCCGTGTGCCTCAAACTCAAAAACAATGAGTAACACGGCCTGACACACGACCTACCACACGGCCGTGTAGCATCGAGAGCCATGTTTTTTCAGCGTTCACAATTCACAGAAAATTAATTTTTTTGTTACACACCTGATATGAATTCAACACAAAAGCAACAAGAATGATTTCAAAGCCTAAAAGCTGACAACCAAAGGTGTAATACCCCTCACCCATATTCAACACCGGAATAGGGTTACGGAGCATTACTAGACTTATAAAAAAATTAAACATTCATCTCACATACATTTTCAAATCTCATGCATTCTTCATTCAAACTCAATCCCATTGTCCCTAATACGAGCCTATGGGGCCCAAAATATGCATTCAGGGTGGTTCGAGACTAAACCGATAACTTTAGAATCTTTTGAAACACATAAAAATTTTCCAAAAAATAGGGGACATACACCTGTGTGGCCCGACCGTGTGTCTCACCCGGCCAAAGACACTCCCGTGTCACAGGCCGTATGGACATTCAAAATAGAACCGCATGGTCGTGTCCTAGCCCATGTCTAACCCCGTGTAACTCTCTAACTTGGGCCACACGGCCAACACACACACCCGTGTGGCTAGCCCATGTGTCTTTAAAATGGCCACACACGCCCGTGTACCAGACCGTGCCAATCCTGTAGGGTATACTGACTTATGCCACATGGCCAAGTTATACGCCCATGTGTGAGGCCGTGTGGAGCATACTGACTTGATTTTTAATTCAACACCAGGGGACACACGGCTGTGTAACCTGACCGTGTGTCACACACGACTGAGACACACGCCCGTATGGATAAAAATAGGCTATTTACCAAGCCATTTTGCCACCCAAATTACATGTACCTACATCAAGCCAATTTGCACCAAAACATAGCATATATAGGCATTCAAACCAACTAAATCAAGCCTAAATCATGCCAACTCAATTCCATTATCCACAATATACACAAGTCACAAAATGGGTCATTACATTATACCAAATTCACATATACAATTCAACTAAGTAAACATTTCCAAACATGCATCATTATGCTTAAATCACAAGCATATATCTTCTCTAATATCAACCATTTAACAACCATAAAACGTACTATCAATAAGCATCACAAAGCCAACCTCAATCACATAATATAAGCCATATGCACACATATATATACACAACCAAACCAACCAAATTAAGCCAACTTTCATGGCTATATATACAAACCAAAACATAAACATTTACAAGTCAATTCAAATGGCTAAATTCATCATCAACTTATATACCAAAATGACCAAAGTTCCTATACATGCCATATAATCCTAAAACATTGATTCAAAATTAACAAAATGATAAATTGATAGCGTGATGAAATCTCTGATGATTTCCGAATCCGAGCTAGCTTTGAAATCACTATAAAACACAAAAAAATAAACAGAGTAAGCTTTATAGCTTAGTAAGCTCATATGATTAATAAATTTAATTTGCCAATTTATTCACAATTTAAAGAACATAAGTAGATATAAATAATACATTCAATTTAACAATTTGCACATTGCCATAATTCTATCTATCATGTATAAATTCATCAACTTTCACTTACTTTTCACATGAACTTATCAATTATCACTTACTTGCCGAACTTATTCCGAGTACCTGAACTGATCTATATCATTGCCTACCTCTTCGTATCATTATCTTTTGCCATTGAACCATTCGGAATAATATAGAATACTCAATAATCCCGCATCGAAATGCCACAAACATAGCCAATGCTATCTCAATCTCATATCACATATATGCTCACTCTCGAGCTATCAACGGTCCTACTCACACAAGCTGTCAGTCAAGACGTAACTACACGATACTACTCACACGAGCTGTCAAGTAACGGCAACACATGTCGGGATACGTAGCCACCGGTAGGACGTATAGGATCAGCACCTAGATCATATAATCACAATAACCCCTAATGACATGTCACGGGTATCCTATCTATTCCTAAGGTTCAACCGGGATTCTCACTGTGTCAACACTTTGTCAATAGATTTCGCAGTGTCGTAATAACATAATTATAATATTTAAGCATATAAACACATATAACATTAAGCTTATTAATCATACAAACTTACCTCAATTCACCAAAAACGATGAAATAGGTCGATTAGTCGAGTACTTGGTTTTTTCCCCCGATCTAGATCTGAATTTTGCTTTTCTTGATCTATATGTAATCAAATTTAGCTTATTTAATAATATTTATATTCAATTTAATCCAAAACACTCATTAAAGTACATTTATTCTTTTGCCCCAAGTATTTCACAACTTTTACAATTTAGTCCTTATTTCAAAAAAACACAAATTCATGCAATTTAATACCAAACCATGCTAGCCAAATCTTCCTAGTACACATATCAGCCCATATTTTTCATTTATTTCACATTTGACCCTCAAAATTTTCATATTTTTAATTAAATCCTTATTTGACATTTTTCTCAAAAATCACTTTACAAAACTTGTATAACTATCATCAAACATTTATAATCTATCATCAATCATTAAAATACGTGCTTATTCATCAATAGAAACATCCTAAATCTTTAACAATTTTGCAAAATAGTCCCTGGGCTAGCTAGACCTAGTTGCAGCGATCTCAAAAACATAGAAATCATTAAAAACCGAGTCAATATCACTTACCAATTGAGCTACTAAGTGATCGAACCCTAAAAAGCTTCATGGCTTCCTTCTTTCTTTTTATTTTTGGTGGAAATGAAGAAAAGATGATGATACATTATGTTTTCAATTATTTTACTGAAGTTATTTACAATTTATTATATTAACTTTGTTTAAAAACATTAAAATCACTTAATATATGCCCATAATTGTCCAATCACACTTGTAATGGTCTAATTACCACTTAAGGACTCTTGATTTAAGGTTCTATAGCTATTTAATACCTTTAGCTATTAGAACATCACTTTTACACTTTACGCGATTTAGTCCTTTTACCAAATTGAGCATTCAAATAATAAAATTTCTTAACAAAAATTTCACACAATCATACTATCATTTTTTAAAAATTAAAATAATAATAAAATAATTATTTTGACTTTAGATTTGTGGTTCTGTAATCACTGTTCTGATTTGACTAAAAACGGGCTGTTCCAAGAGGTTCAATCAACGACTTAAACGAAACAATTCGCACAAGAACAACAATCAACCCAACATGTCAAAAACTTCAATGCAAACCCCCCATAGCAAACTAACACTTACCGATGAGTCAACAACAATTACTTGAACTTAGACTGCTTGAGGAACGTTTCCCGTAAGACTTTCGCTTAACAAAACACCAATCGCACAATTAACAAAAATTCAAACAAACAACAGTAATTCCTAACTTCGAAGAACAACAGCGAAATTTCGTGAAGAAAAAAGAGAATAACGATAGAACTTATGCAACAACCTTTCAAACAATGCAACGAAAAATGCAAAATTCTCAATTAAACCCGGTAATAGCTTACGGGAGTAAGCAAAAAGAAAAGAAAAGTGAAAGAAGAAAGAAAGAAGAAAGAAAGAAAGAAAGAAGAAAAGAAAAAACAACAAAAGAAGAAAAAGAAAGAGAAAAAGGTTAAAGAAAGGCTTTTAAAACAACCAAAAACTAATAGGCTTTTACCAAGTAGCATAAAAAATATTTCCTTAATGCATATGCAGAGATTCGAACACAATACAGAAGCTTAACCATTGAACAGCAAGCTCATTCTTGCCACAAATTAACGCAGAAATAGACTTAAGTCAAACGTCCAATGCTAAGGGTCAAGTCAAACAAATTAACAAAATTTCCAAAAGTGAGGTTTGAACCCCTAACCTCTAACATACAAACAAAGCACTTAGCCACAAATACAAAGACTAAATTATTTCAAAGCTTTACAAAAAAACACTCAAATTTTTAGGGTGTTACAGTTTTAAACCTTGTATTTAACATCTAAAGATTAGACTACTTTACAATATTTGTCCCTTCATGAGCAGTTTCAAGAATAACCAAATCTTCTTTTGCAGTAGTGCACTTAGAAATATGCATGAACTCTTACAATTCAACTCCACAAAATATTTCCCTAAATACCTTGGAGTTTGTATTAGTCAGTTTTTTTTTTTTATCTTTGGTCCAATTTGCTTATGTTTAAGGGCCTTCACACCAATTACATCACTTGTTGTTGTTTCTCTACCAATAGGCATAATTTGTGCCAACCAATAAATAGAAGTCTTGAGACTAATGATGTGACACCTTATATTTGATCAAGTTAGTGGATCTGAATATAAAATGTCACATTCTGTTGCCGAAATAAACTATTTTCTATCTCACTTTATCAAAATAGAAGCGTAATGGTAAAATTATTTTATTAAAAAGTTCGACAACATTTCTGTTTATTTTATGTAAAAGCCTCTTGCAAAATTCAAATTTCTTATATCCATATTCAAATCATCTGCCAAATCAATTCCTGGCACTTCTATATTTCAAAACATAACACAAACTAAACACATCACACAAAAACCATTTAATTGACTAATAACATTATAATTATCGCAACCAAAAGTTACATCTTTCATGTCACACATACATAACTATAGGCAAATGACTCTATTAAAAACCAAGTACATGCCAACTTGAGACAAAACAAAATATACGAACTTTGTTGAGTCCAAGATTTGTCAGTTGGATGCTGACAACTTTGAGTACTAGATCTCAAAATACACCTAACCTGTATATGAAAACAAGACTATTCAGTGTGTAATAATTCCAAAGGTATTACTATAACTCACTCAATATAGTAGGAAATTTAGATGATTGGATACAATTGATTCGTTTCCTCCTTAGACCAATTCAAGTGTATCCATATCAAGGTTTATCCAATACATTAATATACATATGTATCCCAAAAAAATGAAATGCGATATTTCAATTAACCAATATATCTTGACAGACTGTTAACACTTTATACTAACGATGTATGCGACCTTATTCGATTTTGTCTCATTTCATCATATTGCATTTGTAACACCCATTACCCGTGTCCGATGCCGGAACAGGGTACGAGGTATTACCGGACTTAATCATACACAATATGTAAAAACCGGGCTACAAAATTTTGTTCATATTAAAAATCATTCAAACACTTGCATAATGTCCTTTACACGGGCCTTTAAGACCCCAAACATGCATTGAAAATAGTTAGGGACTAAACCGAGAACTTTCAAAAAACTTTGGGCAACTTAGCGATTTTCTTGTTTTGGAGAGTCACACGCCCGTGAGGGTATGTCGTGTGGTCACACACGCCTGTATGGTTTGGGACATGCCCGTGTGGTTTGAGACACGACCGTGTCCTCAACCTGTGTAACTCTCTGACTATGACATCATCATCGAAATAAGGTCACACGGTTGTATCACACATTCGTGTGTCCAGACCGTGTGATACAATAAAAATAAATGAATTTTTCATAAAATGGTGTAGACCACATATGGCCAGAACACACGTCCGTATGGGTAGGCCGTGTCTCTCACACAGCCAAGACACACGCCCATGTCTTAACCCGTGTGTTTATTACTGGACATACGGACTTGTAAAATTAAGGTGTAAGGGACACATGGCTATACAACATGCCCGTGGGGCAGACCGTGTGTCACACACAGCCTAGACAAATGCCCGTGTGTCTACCAGTGTGGACCATTTAGAGGCTATCTTCCAAGCCAATTGTCACCCTCAATCATCCCTACACTCAAACTTGTTTCATAACATGCAAGCTAGCATATTTAAACACTCAATATCCAATTCCATGGCATTTTCATGCCTTCAAAATATCATCCTAATGCATATTCAATTAGTCACACCATTTAGAACCATTCCACACCAATTTCATGCAAAACCAATTTTGTTATCCAAATTCCATAATACAAATCCATGACCATGATTCTTTTAAGTCATTAAGTCATTTCTTATCTCCTAGCATCTATTCCACACCTCATCATTCATTCACCAAGCAACAACATATCACATCATCAAGGCATTAGCACATGCATGCATAGGTAATTAGATTACAACCCAATGATTAAATATAAGCCATATCACATGGCCATTACAAAATGAATCACCAATATTAGAGGCCTTTACAACTTGGCCAAATTTGCATGACACATATCACAAAATAACCAAGTCCTCTATACATGCCATACTCAAGTTATCAAATTAACTATACCCAATATTCTTTTTATAGTGTGATCAAATACTCCAATAGCTTCCGATCCCTGAGCTAGCTTGGCGGAACTACAAAGGATGGAAAAGGAAAGGGGGTAAGCATTAAAGCTTAGTAAGCCCACATGCAAATAATATACAATGATAGTAAACAATTATCATACAAAGACATAATAACATAACCATAAAGATCACTCATCATTCAAGTATTTTGACTTATTTATCAAGTGTTCATATATATACACTTTCTTATCACAATTCTTCCTTTATCAAGGCATTGCTCGATAGTTTAGCGTACATACCTGTACTTACCTGTAATATATCATATGATCATACCTTCTTTAATATGCCTAGTCCCATCACCTCATCCATTGTATTACCCATTGAACACTCAAAATACTATTGGATATACGGAAAACTTGCACATAAGTGCCACATATACATACGTAGCCAAAGCTACCTCATAACATGTAACGCTCACTAAGGAGCTACTCATGGGCCTACTTATATAAGCTATCGGTCAAGGTGTAACTACACGGGCTGCTCAAACAAGCTATCAGGTATCCAAATCACTCAGGACTACCTAGCCATCGGTAGGACACACAAGACCAATACCCGGAACCAAATTACATGTATCTCTTACATCATGAACTCAGACCACTCAATGAGCTCAGATGTCACATATATATGACGAACCCAGACTGCTCAATGAGTTCGAATTCCTTAATTCCTAGTGACATGTCACTTGTATCCTAGACTATTCCTAAGGTTCAAACGGGGTTTCCTTGCTTGTCGCATCACTGTCGAACTTGCTCGTAATGTCGTTTACGATATCCATAATACCAACCATGTACTTATGGAATATCAAGGCATATAATTCATGATAGAAATAAGCATTTAAGTTCATATAACATTAAAGCATTAAAACATGTAATACATCACATTATTTACACATGAACTTACCTCGGTACAAAATGATGATCAACGAGCCTATTCGTCGAAAAACTTATTCTTCCCTCAATTAAGACCCTATCACGTTTTTCTTGATCTATAATGCCAAATTTAACTTGTTTAATAATCACATTGTCTAAATCAGTCCATAATTCATACTTTGATGAAATTATCTTTTTATCCCTAACTTTTCCCTTATTTACAATTTAGTCCCTAAGCTCGTAAAATGAAATGCATGCATTTTCTTTGTTGCCCAAGCCTAACTAAATTTTCATTATACTCACAACAGCCCATATTTTCATCAAAATCAAATTTTTATCACTTATTCTACACCTTTTTCATTTTAGTCCTTTTTAGTGGTTTTCATGAAAAATCATCTTGTAAAAGATGTTTATCACACACCAAACTCTCATATTCCTCCATAAATCATCAAAATACATGCATGTCACACATGGGTAAATTTTCATACATAAACCCTACTTCAAAATAAAGGCGAAAATAGGTAAATCAAGCTACGAGGACTTTAAAAACGTAAAGAACATTAAAAACGGGCTAGGGAACACTTACTATTGAGCTTGAAAAGATGAAAAAAAACGCTAGCTATGGCTCCTTGAGATTTTCAGAAATAGGGGAGGAAGATGGACACCGATTTTGACTTATTTTCCCTTTTTATTCTTTTATTTACCAAATGACCAAAATGCCTTTAAGGTCTTTCTTTCAAATTTTTCCTACACATGTCTATTTTTGTCCAAACTTTTAAAAATTGGTCAAATTGCTAATTAAGACCTTATAGTTTATAATCTAAAGAAATTTCATGCTAAAAGCTTCTAGAACACAAGTTTTGCATTTTATTCAATTTGGTCCCTAAAGTTCAATTGGACATATTATGCATAGAATTTCTTCATGAAATTTTCACACAAGCATGTATTCATATCATGAACCACATAATAATCATAGAATAATTATTTCTATCTCAGATTTGTGGTCTCGAAACCATTGTTCTGACTAGGCCCTAATTCGGGATGTTACAGCATTGCATTACCAATTTCAATCAAGCTATTCTTCCTATTCAACATTTATATTTTCTAATATATAACTCGGATTTGAACTAATTCACAAACCCCACTAATATAGTAATTCGCCACCCAATGCCTCATCATTACGTCCCAAACTAAACAAATGCACCTAGCACTCATCAGTTCATCCGAAGCAATAATTTGCCCAAAACTCGTCGAAACATCCGATGGTTAATGCACCTAAGTGCTCATCGACCTATAGTCGAAGTAATTCTATATTGAAACGTCCAACATAAGTAATTTGTGCCCGGTGCTCATCGACTCAGCCAAAGTAACACTTGTGAAAAACCACAGTTGGGACGTCCGAAGAAAAATGCGCCTAGGGCTCATCGATTTATAGTTAAAGCAATTCTTTTTCACTCGATTCTATAACATACCTTTTATTCTTAACTTTTCCCAACAATTACTACAACAACCAATAATCCGATTTTGTTCTAAATTGAGTATTCATTTTATTGATCTTAACAACATCAATTCTTCAATCAAACATCATTTCATACAAAATATGGAATGATTTGTCTCATGTTCAAGCCAATTTTGTAGTTTCATTAAATTATACTATTTCCAATTTCATTTAGATTGACCTTCTATCACAATAATCAATCTCAATATCGTATTTCTAATCAAATATTCATGTGTAACTTCCTTTGTTATGCTAATATACCTAACAGTGAAAATAGGTGAGAAAAAAAAATTAATATGTTGAGTTATAAAATACAAACTAGAAATTTTGTGCTATTCGTCAGTGGCTTTAATTTTTTTCCTTTGCTCTTGAGGAATTCGGGTCGTCAACAGCTACGAATTAACATGAACACATAACACCATCAATAATCAACCAAATTCACAATAAATTGTTATCTCAAAAAAACTTTTCATTTCATTCAATTTAGTCTTTAAAATCGAAACAAGCATAACTTTCAATTCTAAGCGTTGATTTATAATTCGACTTCATTTCCTTCTATTTTAGACCCTCTATTATCGATTTCTAACAAAATCTCATAACAACTCTTCTTATCCATTTAAGTTCTCAAATGTAAAATATAACATGCAACTTAACAATCTAATCCTTTTTCATATTTACACTCAAAATCTATCAATTAAACACAAAAGCTTAGAGAATTTATTAATGGCAACTTTTCAAAACATTAACAGTTTTGTAAATTGAAACACAAGCCACCTAGATAAAGCTCCCACAGTCACAAAATATAGAAATTACAAGAAAAATCCCTAATTGTACTAACCAATTTAGTTGCCAAAGTCTGAAGCCCTAAAACCCAATTTCTTCTATGTTTCTTTTTTTTTTCTTTCTTGCGTAGAAGGCTGGAGAAGATAATATTCTCTCTCCTTCCACTTAATCCATTTAATACATATTATTTTCTTTTTCTTTTTTTATAATAAATAATAATAGTAATATCACAACGCACCCTCATGTTTGTTAGATATATTTAGCATGTTTTAATGTCATCTTAGGCTTTTGGGCTATTAGCAGTTTTAATCTCTTTAACTATTTTTAAATTAAAATCTATAGCGATATGAATTTAAAATTTAGTCATTGGACTGGATTAAATATTCAAATTAGCTAAATTACTTATCATTAATTCAATTCATTTGTAACATAACTCCGTAAATATTTTTATTAATTATTTTACAGACTTGGTTCATTAAAACAAAACCTCAAAATCGTAATTTCCTACACCACTGTACTAGGTTGTTACAAATGATTCTTCTATATCAATAGCAAATGACAAGATCTCTAAAAAGGTAGGTCAAGTGTTTAACTTTGATACCGATTATGAATTCATTGAATTTGTTTCTTAAGTTTTCATTCAATTGCAATTAGACGAAGTTACTAACAATTATAAAATAGAGATAGACATAGAAGTTTAGTTAAATAGTTTGAAAACTTTCTACATTTGTGAGGCTTTGAGCAAAGAGTAACCTACTATAAATCAAAAAGTACAATATGTGATTTAAGTTTGTTTCGCTCACCAAGTTGCAACATCACTACTATACTCAATCCAGATTTCCCCGTTAAGTCTTCCCCCCTGAAAGATTAGTAGTAATTGATCAATAAAACAATTTTATTGCAATAAATTTGCACTAGAATAGGATCCTAACTTGAATAGAATAAGTGTTCTCTCATTCGCGTCCCATAAACTATAATAAGTCTCCTATTCAATAAGCCTTTAATGGCTTGGAAAAGTACAATCAATATGGATTTCTATCTCCTAAAAAATAATCTTCAAATATGTCTTCAATAAGAAATAAAGTGGTAGAAGCCATCTTGGTATAAGCTTCTTTGGAGAATATATCCCTTCAATTATGAAAACTTTGAACACATTCAAAGTCTTCCTAAAGTCCTTCATTGACTTGATTCTTCCTTGTTTTCTCCTCAACAAAATGCTACTATAAGATCCTCAAAGATCTTCAATTAAAAACCCATAGTTTTGGTCAGAATATTCCAACCAAATATGGAAAGTTACATTGGTATGCTAGATGCAAACTAAGTTGCAACGGGAGTTGCATTTGGTCTTTATAACTAGCACTAACAATATGTGTTCAAGCCAATATAACAGATTTAGTATTTAATAACTATCTAAAAAATTGAGAATATTTTTATGTTTATATAAGTTTGAACTAAGATCAATTGATTTAAAGTTAAAACTCATTCTTTTTCAATTTTTTCGATTTTACAAAACATTTTTAATGCAAACAATGAAAATAACTTTTTATTATTTTCATTTTTCAAAAATTAATTTTAAATTTTTCAAACTAATACATTTTCTTCAATATTTTTCCAGGAAAATGAGAAAAATGACCCTTGTTAGTATAGAACTTTTGAATTGTTGGTGAGGAAAATCTTGAGCACACAAATAGAACATGAACAATTACTCAAACAGAAAAACCAATAAATATGACCAGGCTCCAAAGCATGTATCAAGTCACTATCTTTTAAGGTTCTAGTTGCATCTCCTATACTTAATGTGCAAATGAGTTTTAAGCAAATAACCCTTGATGATCAATAAAACCTAATGACTATTTGTGTTTTGCACTGAGGAAAATAGTCCACTAAGCACTTAACTGAGTATAATAAGAAAATTAATTTTTACAAAAAAATTCAACAAGAATTCTTTGTGGAACAATCTAAGAATAGTAGAAGATAGAGGAAGAATAAAAAGAACTTTTTGGTATATCATCCATGTAACGCCCTAAATTTTGGGCCTAGAAGTTTTGAGATTTAAGCATAGGAATAGTGAAGAGGCGGCACATATGTGATTAGTTATGCAATTTTGTACAAGAATGAGCCTGTTGGTCTGGTGGTTAAGTAGAGTCTTGGGGTATTGGAGGTCCTGTGTCCGAGCCTCTGTGTGTGCAAGGATGTTTTATTTTTGGGTTTTATTAAGTTATTTTTTTGGCGCTACTTAAATTTTTATTATTTTCCTTAAAATATTATTATTGATATTATTTTATTTTTCTCTTTTTTCCCTCTGTTAGTTTCACGTTCTTCTCTTCTTCTTTCTTTCTTCCCTTTTTCTGTTTGGTTTTTCAGTTTTGACTTATGAATTCGAGATTTTCGCTCATCTGCTGTCATCTCCGATCGTAACTAACAAGTGTGGTTTTTTGGTTTTTCCTGGTTTCCCTTCTGTAGTTTAAATGGTTTAATCTCTCACTGAGCTTGAGTAGCTCACTCCCTCTTCTGTTTTCCCCTTTTAGTTACAATTTTTTATTTTGGATACTAGACTCGGTACGCGGAGGTCTCGGACAGTCGCGGCGAAAATTAGTTATAGGTTCTATTTTTAGGTTTTAAATTGCTGCTTGTTTAATGTTGAATTGTAAAGTTTCACAATACTGTGGTATAACTACTGGTTAAAACTTTTACTCATACTTTTATTTCTGTTAAACGCTTTAATTTGTTTTGAGATAAACAATTTCAGAAAATGGGATTCCAAGCAACTCGTTTTATAGTATTTTTTCACCATCACTTTAGTGATCAATGTAGCATTTCGAATCCGGGCTAAACTCTTAGGCTAAGTTTGGGGTGTTACATTTAGTGGTATCAGAGCCAGGTTAGCAAAAACTCGGCCTGTGCTTCTATGTTTTCGTGTGCGTACATGTTGGTTTTAAAACAAAATTTTTGAAAAACATTACCGCAGTAAATTAATGATTGTGCTTTAGAAATGATTTACGGAAATGAACTGTCTGAGACTCCGATGCTGGTCCAGGTAAAAATTCAAAACTGAACTACTTGAATTTAAATTTAATTATGGTTCTGTGTTTGCCTTCTGAAATTGTAGATTTTTACTGATATGGATTCTGAAGGTAAACAGGATCGTGAGGAGTTTTTTGCTTCTCTGGAATGTGAGACTGTTCAGGAGGAGGAAGCCAATGTGAGTCTGCCAACTTCGGGTAGTGATAACCCAGAGCTTAGTACTGAGGCACTGACCCGGTTAGTGAGGGACGTGCTAGAGGAAGTGTTTGAGGCTAGGATAAGGGAGAACAGTGAAGTACTTCAGGCTAGATGCGCAGATTGTGGGAAGAAGAGAGATCGTAGTTCTCCAAGACTGGAACCTCATTCTGCGAAGCGTGCTATGACACATCTGAGTAATAGCAAGGATAGTGCCGACAGTGTTACGAGCATACCGTCTTGTGAGCATTGCAAGAGGCGGCATTCGGGCGACTGCTGAAGGAAGTTAGGAGCGTGCCTCAAATGTGGATCTAAGGAGCATCGGGTTCGAGATTGTCCTCGACGTCTTTGAGACAGGTATGCTAGTAATTGTCACGATATGATGTTTTGAGCATAGAAATTATGTACACACAACTGTGTATCTACTTCAGTGGTTAAGTGTTCTGGATGTATGTGTGAGGTCTCAAGTTCAAGCTTAGTGTGGTAGAGTTTTGTGATTAGAGTGCGCAGCAGGAGTGTAGTGGTGTAATTCGTGTTATACCACTGTTCTGTTAGTTGGAAATTTCAGGGACGAAATTTCTTTAAGAAGGGGTGAGTTGTAACGCCCTGAATTTTGGGTCTAGAAGTTTTGGGATTTGAGCATAGGAACAGTGAGGATGCGGCACATATGTGATTAGTTGTGCAATTTTGTACAAGAATGAGCCTGCTGGTCTGGTGGTTAAGTAGAGTATTGAGGTGTTGGAGGTCCTGTGTCCGAGTCTCTGTGCGTGCAAGGATGTTTTATTTTTGGGTTTTATTAATTTTTTTGTGCTACTTAAATTTTTATTATTTTCCATAAAATATTATTATTGATATTATTTTTATTTTTCTCTTTTTTCTCTTTTTTAGTTTCACATTCTTCTCTTCTCCTTTCCTTTTTCTCTTTTTTTTTGGTTTTTCGATTCTGACTTGTGAATTCGAGATTTTTGCTCCTCTGCCGCCATCTCCGATCGTAACTAATAGGTGTGGGATTCTAACTTCCTCTGTATTATTTTAGTTTTCCCGAATTTCGATTCGACCTATTTTGTGTATGTGGTCTAACTATTTGATTTTGGGTTTTTTGAATGCTGGAAGTGAGTGAAATACTCCAATTCTGATGTATGTTGGTAGGGTAAAGGTTAGAGACTATTACGATGGCTGAAACGGTGGTTTCGGGGATGATTTGAAATGGTTTCGTGGCCTCTTCGACGGCCACACGGGTGTGTGCAGTGGCACACGGCCATGTGGATTTGGGAATTAGGGTTTTCGGGCCAAATTAGATGTCACATAGCTGTGTGGCCGATTTAGAGAATTTTTTAGAATTCACACGGCCGTGTCCCTTAGGCACACGGGGGTGTAAGTTTGGGAATTAGGGATTCAATGATTTGGGATTACACGGCCATATGACTGATTTGGGAATTTAGGATTCCACACGGGCGTGTGTTTTGGAACACACGGCTGTGTCTAATGGGCACACGGACGTGTGAGACCCTCACACGACCGTGTTTGCCCTGCATCTTATTTTAGAGAAATTGGACAGTGAGTTGCACGGCCTGCTCACACGGTCGTGTCTCTGCTTCACACGAGTGTGTGCCTCTGTCACATAGCCGTGTGCTACCCTACACATGGGCGTTTGGACCCCTACACAGCTTGGAGTGTCCCACACGGTCGGGGTACACGGGCGTTTAACCCTATTTCGCCAGATTTTGATTTTAGGGCATATGTAAGTACGATAGGGACTTTGTGTGTTTAAACCCTTAAGCTTTAGTAAGGGTGTTTACGACTCTAATCTGAGTTTGGATAATGCATTTTTGTGATTGGTTGAGTGACATGGTTGATCCTTATCCTGGTTAGCTGAGTGAGTGTGCGTGCAACTAGTTTTTATCTGACCGTCTGATTATGTGTCATTGATATGCAATGTTATTTTGTAATTGATACTGAATTCAAGTAATAAGTGTGTACATTTCTGATTCTGATTGACTGAATATGAGTGATTGTCTCTGATTGACTATCTGGAAATTGGTTTTCTCAGTTTTGTGTATTTGTCTGCATACATACATTTGCATGAACTATTTTGAGCAGGATTTTGAAGAGAAAGGAAATTTATGAAACTGGCAGCTGATCTGCTGATGACTGATAGCCCTATTACCCAGAGGGTCATGGGCGGTCCCAATACCCTGAGGGTCATGGACATTACTGATAATGGTATAGCGGATTACCGCCTTGCACTGTACCGCATGTACATTAGCTACGCTATGTACCACTATCTGATCTGGAAGTTATACTGCATATTTATACCGTGGTTTACCGCATTGCACAGTACAGCTTATACGCCAGCTTTGCTGTGTAATATATCTGATCTGGCAGTTCATACTGCATGTCTGTACCGCGATCTTCTACATGGCACTGTACAGCTTATAGATAGCCCCTAATACCCAGAAGGTTGTGGGTAGTCTCAATTCCTTGAGGGTCGAGGACAATGCTGATGTCCATCGTTGTTGGGCAACCTGGGATGACATCATATAGAGTGTAGGGTTGGATGGATGGGTTGATTATATCCCCACCTGGAGTGATTGGTTGGATGAGCTTACAGCACTATTGAGGTGACAAAGATGGTCTGTTTGCTGGATGGGTGGGTTATTTTATAACTCATTCGCACTCATATGCATCTGATTGTATCTGTATGACTGAATGTGACTGTACTACTCGATAAAGATGTCCGAATGATATGATTGACTAAACATGATATTGTATTTGGATGTGATTGACTTATTGACTGTAGAGCACTTGTGCCGAAGAGTATTCTGTAGATATGATTGCTACTATCTGACTGAATAGTTACTGAGAGGGGCTGAGGCCCCAACTAAAAACTGATACTGATTCTGGAAAAGGGCTTGAGCCCAGTTTGATACTGATACTATGTATGACAAAGTCATATGACTGTAAAGTTACATATGGTCTGTATTTGTTTTAGTTAGTCTGTAAGTACGTTCTATTTTGAACTGCTTCTAGTTTTCCTGGTTTCCCTTCTATAGTTTAAATGGTTAATCTCTCACTGAGCTCGAGTAGCTTACCCCCTCTTCTGCTTTCCCCTTTTAGGTACAGTTTTTAATTTTGGATACTGGACTCAATACGCAGAGGTCTTGGACAGTCGCGGCGAAAATTAGTTATAGGTTCTATTTTCAGGTTTTAAATTGCTACTTGTTTAAGGCTAAACTGTAAAGTTTCTCAATACTATGGTACAACTACTGTTTAAAACTTTTACTCATACTTTTATTTCTGTTAAACGCTTTGATTTGTTTTGAGATAAACAATTTCGAAAAATGGGATTTCAAGAAACTCGTTTTATAGTATTTTCTCACGATCACTTCGGTGATCAATGTAGCATTCCGAATTCAGGCTAAACTCCTAGGCCGGGTTTGGGGTGTTACAATCCAAATGTAATTTCACTCCTATTTATAAGAATTCTCATATCTCTTCATAGAGACATTACTTTTCAATAAATGTCTTTTCTGAATAACCATATTTCTTAAATAGACATAACTATTCAAGTAATATTACTTAAATAATTATAATTCTTTGTTAAAAACTAAGTGACATAACTATTCATATTTAAGAGACACAACTCATTACTGTGAATAATTATAACTTTTGAATAATAACAAAAATTGTATACACTCCTTACCCGAAAACTCAAGTAATGAATGTTGCATTTAGCACTGAACATTGTTTTCTATATCAAATACTTATAATTTGGACCTTTATCAAGGTCGTACTACCATCTTTAGAATTTAAATATACTAAAAATAAAGTTTAATTCTATTTCAAATTCATTTTGGGTCTCTTTTGGCTCAACTAAAATTTTTTAGTTCTAGGTTTGTATGTCTCGAGACAAGGGCTTGAATGTCTCGAGACAGTGTCATGTTATTGTAGAAATTTAGCTTCAAAGTTATCCTATCTCGAGACAAAGGGGCATATATCTCGAGACAAAATCCAATATGTCTCGAGACATGACCTTGATATTATAGCTTTTTATCTTCGAAGTTCTTGTGCCTCGAGACATATTGCAAGACACCATTAACTCGAATATTAAAACAACTAAACACTCGCTACTTCATTATTAAACCTATGTACACGCCATCATCTAAAACCTAAAACATTACTTTCATACTCTCTTTCGAGCCTTGGTAATGTGATGAGATGTGTTGATGTCGCTACTTCACATGAGCGCTTCAATCCAAGCTTTCACCTACGCGTTAAACAACAATACGTTAAGCTAAATTGTAACTTAGTAAGTACCCGTGAATTCAAATCTTTCCATTGCTTAGTTTGTTCCATAATAAAAAAAATACTATTATATTTCATGAATTTATCATAATAATAAAAAATCTTCAAAATTTATAAAATTCGCTAGTACTTTGATTCAATACTTGTCATTTCAGGATATAACAAGAACTTTTTATCAAAACTTGCTTACCACGACTTTTAGTCCATGTTAAACATGTTTGAACCAGATGGATACACGGAACATAATAGGATATACGGAGCACATAAGAGCTGAGAACACGGGCATCGAAGTGCAATATCATAACAGACTAGAGTATCACCAAAGTGCATGTCACGATTAACTAGAGAGCGCTCGGGTTCCTATGGCATGCCAACTATATCCACGAAGTTCAACACTTGTCTACATGGACATTTCACGATACTAGATTTACAATAATTAATCATGAATGCTTTATTTCACAATTATCATGATTTACTTATACTTTCTCATTCCTTTCATTCGAGTTTACTAGTTAACATTACATGAACATATAATTTCAAACATTAAGATTTTCAAAAGCATTAGCTTTTTATTTCCATTTCAGTAATGTCCATGATATTTATTCATGGTAATATATATTTCACGATTTTCACAATTTAACTACACTTGTGCACTTTTCATTTTAGTCCTCATTATTCCATGATTTAAAGAACAATTGTAATTTCATTTATAAAAATCACATAACTTTAGTTAGTAAATTATTAATTCACAATACACCTTATATTTCATGTTCTCCACATCATTTTCACTTATCAAATAATAACATGTAAAAATTTCACATACTTTTCAATTTAGTCTTTTTTGCCACAAAATTCAGTAATCACTATCACATAGCACTTTAATCCATTAATTCATCATAATATATTATTTCACATGTCTAACTTATATGCACTTCAAATTTCTCATTTCAATCATAAATTTCACAAACTTCATGATTTAGTCCTTAGCATCATGAATATACAATATTAACTACAATTTCATTTCATCATCATTTTGTCTATTTCATTACCATATTTCACTTCAATTAAGTCTTCTTTTAACATATTTTATTTCACATAGCAAATTATTTTACACTTTATTCCGCTAATTTACGACTTTCACAAAGCTCATATTTTAATCCTAAGTAACAAAAGAATTCAAGGGTATTTACCTCTCTTCAACCTTAAATCATTTGTTTTTCTCTTTTCTTTATCACTTGAATCACTTCCTTTATCTCTCTCTTCAATAACATTTCAAGAACACAAAACTTTTCATGAGATTTCTCTACATTAACATCACTTCCTTACTTTTCTAACAATATTAAACTTAAAAACATGATGAAACTTTGATATTATTGCCTTATTTTTTTTAATTTCAAGCCTTAGCTTGATTTTTTTCTCCCCTCCAATATGAACATATAGTCTTTCTTCTTGAAATCTAAGTTCACTAGATTATTGGAGACTTGATTTTACTAGAAATTTTAATGAAATTTCAAGGATTTCTCTCTTATTTCAAGGAAAGGACCAAAATTAAAAAGAAAACAAAGCTTAATTTCTTTCATGGAGAGTGGCGTCAAATGAAGATGGCTTGTTTTTCATATTTTCTAATCACTTAACCAATAATTAATTAATAAAAATATCTACTAATAAAATAATCATAAATTATTTCAACTAATCATTTCTCAACACCTTCATCCTTAATTATTACCCCTAATATTTATCCAAATTGAGAAATGATCATTTTTCCTTTGAATTTTTTTAATATTCACTTTTAGGCCATTCCTAACTTTTGAAAAAATTATAGTTTGTCCCTCTAATTTCTCCTCTTATACAATTTGATCTTTATTCACCAATTTATTTTACTCTTTAGTCCTTTCCACCCTTGGGAAATTTTCACAATGGGTCCTTCAAATTTTCCATATTTATACTTTTCCCTCACAAATTTTGAATATTTGCACTTGAGTCACAAAACTTTTGGCTTTTTTATAATTTAATCCCTACCTTAAATTAATATATCACGACATACTTTTTAATTCAACTTTCTTTGGCATCCATCAACCTTCTCTCTTTTTTTCATTTATATTCTTTATTTTATTTTATCAAAGAATCTATTATGTACGAATCTCACTTAATACTACTTTTATAACATAACGATATTAAGGATGTTACATATTGGAACATTAGATATATTAAAAATGTTCCAACACTTATTTTCTAAAACCAAATTGAGTCTAACTTTTCAAAAAAAAGAAAAACACTTTTCCTGGTTTTTTCTATTTGTTTAACATTGCTGGTTTTTTCTATTTGTTTAACATTGCTCATTGCTTGGAAAATACTTTTCAAAAGCAATTCTAAACAAAATCTCAATGGATAGATTAACAGATAAAATATGCTAAAACACACACACAAAAAAAAGAAATACGTATATTAGAAAATATACCTAATTTGTCAAGGATAGATAGGAAAACTTGAACCTGGAATAGGTCAGCTGTTGCAAACAATATTTATAGCTTTTTCTTCTGTTTTTTGGGAGGGGAGTAAGGATTGAAATTCAACTGAAGTAGAGATGTGCAAAAAACCACACTAAGAGAAAAAAAGGTAGTAAAGAAGAACGAAGGAGAAAGGAGAACTCGCCAGAAGATTGAGGTATAACCATTGAAGAGAGAAAGGCGCAGGTGATAGTACATGACAAGAGTTGGAATAAAGTTGAAGGTTAAACTTTACGATAAAAATGAGTTTTTCCATTGACCCGAAGTTATCTTACCAATGTTATTTTTCACAATCGAGTACGGGAAATAAGGAAAATATTTTCAATCAAATAAACACATTTTATATTTAGTTTTCAAAATTCCAATGTCTAATGTCGAATGTCCGATATTTTGTGTTTTCTTTTTATACATTGATCCTACAAAATATTAGAAAATGATCTTATAGAAAATATGTTTTTTTACAAAAATTTAAAAAGGATTCACAAAATTTTTTGAAATTTATTTTAAAAAATATTTTATATAAAAATAAATGAATTTCTCTTCTCCACTAAAAATTAAAAAAAATTTAATCATTTTATTTCTTTCTAACACTCGTACTTTTTTTTCAAATTTCTCTTACTCTCTAAAATTTTTATAAGGTAGGTATTCAATTTCTTGATACTTTCAAGTGGGACTCCCTAATTTGAGAACAACTGTTCTTTTTCTTTTTCAAGCTTTATTGTTTACTCTCTAGAAAATTAGAATGTCAAACTTTTCTTTTGATAGATTAGGATTTCTATGTAAGAGTTTTTTTTTTTTATTGAATAATTTTGGGATATTGATTTTGTAGGGGATTCCTAACATTGTGATTGGTAAATTTTTTTAAGGCAAACTATATCCAAGGTCACTAAACTATTAATATGTATACATTTTAGTCACTCAACTTAAAAAAATTATAAAATGGTCACTAAACTATTCGAAAGTTTTCATTTAAGTCATTGAATTGTTAAAAATCACTGTTAAAGGCCACGTTCATATTGCCCGCACCAATTGAAAGCCCTCATTCTCTACAATTCAATTTTTTTTTTCATGAAACAACTTTGAACGACAGAAATTTGTAAACCAAAATCTAAACAGCTTTCTTTTCTGATTTTGGACACTAACCGTTAGATCTATTTAGATCTAATGTATGTTCTACTTGTCGATGAGTAGTGATCCACCGTACCGGTTGTCGAATCGTCACTTAAAGCTCGCTAGCCGAACTTTTTAAAAAGAAAACTTGATGACCCAATAACTTAAATAAAAATTTTTAAATAATTCAATGACTTAAATGAAAACTTTTTAATAGTTTAGTGACCATGTTGTAACTTTTTGAAGTTGAGGGACCAAAACATAGACTTACTAATAAATTAGTAGCATTGCTTTTAAAAGATGTTGGATTGCTTTTATTCATTAACTTCTAACAAACAAGGATCGAAAAATAAAAGCATAAAAATAAAAACATAAAAATAAATTTAGCCCTTAATGTTCACTCATTTTGTCATTTTGACACTTATTCTTTTTTTTTAAGGTCGTTTTAGCCCTTAAGCTTTAAAATATAATCAAATCGCTTGCTTTTGAATAGAAAAATTGATCAAGCTATTAAAATTTTAATGCCATTGACATAACAACTCACGTGACTTTTTATGTATACTTCACTACTAACATAGATAAATTTTCTAAAAGTTTTTATGATTTTTTTTTTTAAATTTGTTGATTTTTAAATATTTTTATTATTCTATTTTAAACTTTTATGAATTATATATGGACTATCACGCAAGTGGCCACATCAATATCGTTAAAATTTTCACCGTTCAGTTAGTTTTTTCCCAAAAGCAAGCAATTTGAATAAATTTTAAGGGTTGAGGGCCAAAATGACATAAAAAAAAATAAGGATCAAAATGACAAAATAAATAAGCATTAAAGGCTAAATTTATCATTATGCCAAAACTGAACAAAGCAACAAAAAAAACTCAACATACCATAAATTTAAAAAAAAAAATTGAAACATGAAAAAATCTATATTAATTAGAACATGATAAGTGAAAATAATAGGATGCAAGACGAATACTTGAATATTTTAAAATCTAACAAAACTTTTATATAATGCCTCAAATATGATTATGAGATGATAATATACTAAGACGATAAGAATACACGAATTGCATAATCTAATAAATAAAAAATCTAAGCTCTGTAGGAAAGTGTGATAAATGGAGCAGAATTCGAAAATGCAATTGTTTGTTCAAATCTTAATGTCCTGAAATCAATAAATTACAACTGCTATTGCTCGTGAAACAATTCCCTGTTTGACTGACTGCATTCTCATTTTCTTGAACAGCCAAAAATGGTACCCTCAAAACAAAACAATAGGGTAATCCCCCCTAATGCTTTATTACCGGTGTTCGTTTCTTTTTATCTTTAACCAATTGCTATCATGGTTTTATTTCTTTTACAGCCTAAAAGGAAATATTCTAAAGGCTTGTTCACACCTTCAATGAACAATTTCAAAACTTAAATTTGTTCACTCTTTTGATTAAACTAACCGCTTTTAGATGAAGTCGGGCTGGCCCGTAGAAGTCAAGCATCGATGCCACATACGGCTGTTTGGATCTACTTCCCGGGGATGAGAAATGACCTCAGGAATGGGAAAGTAAACATAGTGGGTGTTGCATATACCAACTGTAATGCCGCTATATCCAGCAAATGCACCATGGACCTGCAAATACATACATGGATGCATCCATCATATTTTACAGGTAGAAAACGTAAAATGTGAATAATAAACAGCCCTGCAATACAAGAAAGTCAAAAACCAATTTCAAACGGGCAAACTTGCACAACCCTATATCAATGTGCACCGAAGAGGATGTGACATGCTAGAAGACTCGTCCAAAGGCTAGTTAAGTTGCAAGCTTGCAATTGGTTGGCCAAAATTAGACTTCAATGTGAAGGTAGCTTTTTAAATGACACTCAAAATTTATTTCTTTCCACTTTTCTACTCAACCGAGCATACCCCAAGTGGCAAAATTAAGATAAATGTTTAATATTTCTGGACTGCTTGGTTTCTAGTATCGAGACTACTTGACAGAATTTATTTTATAACTGCTGGTTTCTGCTATCTTAGCTCATTTACCTGTCTGCATCTAAGCAAATATTGGTTTCTATCCATGCGATCAGTTCCTAATAGTTCTCTTCTCGTATCAAAAGGAGAAGAAAGTTCAACAAGCAGTTCAAACAAAACATATTGTGTGTGAACACGTGGACAGTGGAGGGGAATAAAAGAAATGGATTCTTACTGCATTTTGTCCCAGAACAGTACAGAGAATTCCATCAGAAGCATTTGCACGGCATGCACGGATCATGTATGTTGGATCAATATATTTCACATCTGCCGGAATGCCAATTTCCTTAAAGTATTTCTTTGTCTGATAGGAAGGTATTGAAATAACATTTAGTACTGCATAATGTTCATCAAGTGTAAGAAAATTTAAATAAATCATCCAATGGAAGAACATAGAAAGTGATTTCTTTTGCCATCTCTTAGAACCACAAAAGTTAAAAAGAGGTAGTACCTACCAACAACGTTTCAATTGTCTTAAAATAGCCACATTAGAGAAGATCCTTACATATAAATGCAGTAAAAATCACTACATTAAGGTAACCAACATAAATAAACTGATGACAATCAGTAATGCATTTTATTGGTGAATTGTTTGATTTATCCTTAAGACATGCACAGCACTGATACATAAATAATCATAACCAAACCAAAAAGCAATCCATTACTATTTTGCAAGCAATCTAGTGCGAGGAAATGGAATTTTTTATCCAAGAGGAAGGTATTAGACTCAAAGAACAATTTGGAGATCCTTCAAGAATTTGTTACAAACAAAACTTCATATATACCAAATTCCAATCCTCATTCGAGTCAACTAAATAAGGTATGATTCATAACTTGAAAAAGACAGCAAATCTCTCTAGGACAGTGTACATGCAATCTGCAACACTCTCACCTTTTGAACATGCTAAGTTACTTATGAGGAAATATTCAAATAACTGGACTAAGTGATTAACATAATTAAAAAAAAAAATGTCTTAAACACATCTTTACTTCTTCATCCAGGAGTTTACAAACAAACAAATGTAAGAAATAGTGCAAACTAAAAAAAGAAAATGAAATACCTCTTGTTGGATGCGCACACCAATATCTCCAAGTACAATGTTTCCAGAAGCATCGGTAGCATTAGTTTTCTCAACGAGATTCTGCACAAAAAAGCTGCATCTTAGAGATGCTCAACTTACATTTTGTCACGTGTATCATATTATTAAGTTTGAACATCTCTAAAAATTGATACTTCAGTCTCCAAAGAGGGAAAAAAGCAGACGAACAATTTCTCAAACAAATATAGAGAGATATTCTGGTACCTTAATCCCTGTTTTTGAAAATACTGATTTTAGAAAGGGAAATAAAGTTCAACATATAGGTGCTTTTACCCTTCAACTAAATACCTATGGATTTCGTACCAAACTCAAATCATTTACATTGACAAAACATGACACAATTGAGAAAATACCAAAATATATTTTAGACGGAACATCCTTGCAAAATTGCCAAATGAATATAGAAAAAAATTCTCTGCAGTAGAGCAAGTGAATTCTCCATAAGTTATAATTCCCATGGTACTGAAATTGATAAGATCCAAAACTTGCAAATAGAACCGCAAGGAAGAAACAATAGAATAGACAACAGATTAAAAATTGAAACATGAAAGCAACAATAAACCAAACCAGCAGCAAGTAAAAGCCCAAAAATTACAATGAAGACATCGTTAAACCAAAAAGGAAATCATCTTCATCAATATAGATAGCCATTGGGTTAGACATCCTAAGGGAAAGTTATTTGCCCACTCCAAGACACCATTAAAACTTCAAACTTGTGAACAATTACCACTTCCAAGAAGGCTCAAATAGCTATATATATTAAGTCACCTGTCCAGCTCCTTCTGCCACACAGACCACAGCCGATCCCTTTGTCTCTATTAAGTATTTCAGATGCCTTAATACACCATGAGGCCCATGCAAATTGAAAGGTACCTAGAGAATGCATAATTTGGATGCATCAATAACATGCATTTAAAGACTGTGATGGGCATAGCTGATTGTAATTAATTGTGAACTGTCAGCATAATACCTCTGGAATCAAGCATATGTCAACTTGTCCACTAGCTAAGGATGACTGCATGGCTATGAAACCACTACTACGACCCATCAATTTCACGACACCAATTCCATGGTAAGCACTATGTGCCTGGTAATTGATTGAAGGAGAAAAAATAATATTAAGTGACAGGAGGAGGTTTTGCACATACATTTAAGTAGAAAAGAATTGCACAATGCATGAATTCTAAAAGTCAATGAACAATTTTTTTTTATATCAAAGTAATCAAAGCTGATATACCTCAATGTATGCAGAGTTGATCGCTCGTTGTGCTTCTTCAACAGCAGTATCAAAACCAAAGGTTTTGTCCATCAACAGAATGTCATTGTCAATAGTTTTTGGCACACCAACTACAGCCACTTTCAACTTTCTTTTGCGGCACTGAAAGCAAAAGTGTACAAATATATAGATTTAGCAAAACATAAAGCCAACCCCCCTATTTGTGACAGACGATTTTGACAATTCTCAGGAATTCTTAATCACAGAAGATCCTTTAATATCCCTCCTGATCTGATATATTATTCATACATGTGGATTTTAAATAAAAAACAGAGCTTAGAAATACAAAATATGGAAAATAAATCTGAATCTTTCAGTTACCCATAATCATTGTACTGCCTTGAAGTCAAATCCAATGGTTAAACAAAATTACAAACACTGCTTAAGACATCAAGGGATAAAAAAGAAACCACCTTAGTTTCTCTGAGTTCCTCTTTTGAATTTAAGATAGTAAAAAATAAAGGAAATACCAATTTCAAGATTAATGAATTGTTCTATAGATACAGACTGTAAAATAAGTATCTGATATGAACCTCATTGTGAATAGCATTAGCCCCAGCATGAGTACCATTTCCACCTAGCACAAAAAGCATGTTGATTCCTCTTTCCTGACATCAATTTTGGAAACATATAAGAAAAACAATACATACTTGGCCTCTTTAAGTCTGGCTATTTTAATTCAAAATCTACAATTCCTGCAAGACTAAGTTAATCTGACAAATAGTAGAAAAGTTAGGAGTACCTCCATACTAGTGACAATATCACTGACAGAGGGTCCTCCACGTGAAACTCCTAACAAGCTTCCACCTGAAAGGTGAATATTTTGGACTACTTTCCGCGATAGCTGAAAATAGCGCCAAATGAACGATATAAAATCTAGGATGGAGCACGATATTCTAACAAACCATTGTTAGGAAAGAAACAATGCTTACTGGCATTTCAGTCAAGCCTTTGTCTGAGAATCCACGATAACCGAAAGGAATCCCAACAATGTTTTTTACACCATATATTTCCAGAGTGATGACAATCTGCACTAGTTCATTAATTTAAGAATGTATTGGTCAATAAACACTAAAGCATTCAGGTTTCAGACTAAACATGAAACTTTAATCTAACATTATATTTATGGTGTTAATACCCAATCATCATTACTTAATCCTACTTTATCAGTTTACCATGAAAGTGAGACTTTAACTACCATAATGTAATTAATTTACCGTAAATACTTTTCTTTCATAACGCAAAACAATTCATTCATGAATTTTGAATGAACACATCTAAAGTAGAAGAAAAACTTCGGTACATGGTATTTTGAAGTTAAACTGAAATCTATTGACCAAGAGAACAATATGAGACATATTGCATGTCCAGAATCTTGGTCAGTAGACACTGAACATGAATTTTTTATTTTAGCATGAAATACAAATTAAAAACCAGTTAACAATTACATAACCAAACAATGAAAGCACTGAGTTGAATCAAATAGCGTAGCTGTTGTTGGTAATTACAATCATGCCAGCAGCAAATTGAAATTTAAGTATGGTGCTGACCTGTCTAATGACATCATTAAGACCAGGGCAAAGCCCACCACAAGTAATAATTGCAGCCTTCACTTCTTCTGGTTTGAAATATATTTTCTCTCGAGGCCCAGCACGATGAACCCTAAGATGATATGTAATGTTACATAATATCATAACTGCCAAATGAACTACAAAGTTTCATACATTAAACAAAGACAGTGATAAGGGAATATAAAACATGGTAACAAATGTGGACACCTGATGACAGTGGACATATAAGTTACAAAATCTACTAGATCAATACAAAAGTTGGGAAACAATATTAAAAGCAATATAACATTATTTTACCACATATTATTAAGTATTGTAGTGAATGCAATAGAATGCATGAATCTATGGAAACCTATAAATAAGTAGAGAATTATCCTTACCATTGTTCAACCCAAGTACAGTTAGGATCAATGCACTCCGCACCAGCAGATGTAGGAGACGAGTAATGTATGACCTGAAATATTTAAAGATCAGAATCTTGACCAATCTAGTCTAAATGCAGACAACTAACCGAAGCAAAGGAAAGATTATTTCTGCAGAGCTCGAACAATTTAACCCATATCTTGATTTAAGATATAAAGATAAAAACAGAGAGACAAGCAAACCAGAATTTAATTCTAAAGAGCAAGACAAGTAAATTTCTTTCCTGAAATTATTTAAGCCATTTCAGGTGATTTTGGATTCACATTTCAAACAGATGCTCAATACATGGAAATTATCAATTTTGAACATGATCTCCAAGCTCTAAACGATAAGGTCATGTAAGAATTTCAATTCTCCATATCACAATTCAGCAACTTGGCATATACTAAGGAAACATAAGTGAAATTTAAACACATATAAATAGAAAAGATATTACCTTAAGAAGCACTCTATCGTTATTATTAATATAACCATGCCATTCCTCATCCGACGGATAGCCTTCCGCAAAATCCTCAGTTACCGGAGTTCTGTAACAAAAAAAAAAAAAAAGATCATTTAAGTTCTATTTGCTAAGTTCAAAATAAATAATTACTTTACAAAATAAATTAATAATTAATAAGATAAATGCGATCAAATTCATTGAACTCCAAAATAACTACAATATTTTAGAATTTTCTCACTCTCGGGAGTAAAAAAAAAAAAAAAAGAACACTTACAAGAAGTAAAAATCAGCTGGAAACAATTTCAAAAAAAAAAAAAAAAAAAAAAGGAACTTTTTTTTTACCTCATTCTGAGACAGAATGTGGAAGGAAACGAATGAGCATCGGGGAAAGTATCGGTGATGTGAGGAATATTAAAGCGTCTTTCGAAATCTTGCTGGAACTTTGACTTCCAATCAGGATCACTAAAATCAATACAATTTTTCGAGCTCTGTTGACTACATTCAACCTTGAAGAAACCACTACTACTCCTCTGCGATCTCAGTGTACCGAGATTCAAGGAACTAAATCCATGGTGGAAACGGAGGAGACGACGGTGAACGTTGTCGTTTCGAGGGAGGCGGAGTTTCGGAGAAGCGGAAGTGGTGATCGTATGGGAAAGAGTTTCCATTAAACGACAAGTAAAGTTGAGTTTTTAGCTTTCTGTTTTCCCCTTTTTGTTTTGCTAGTTGCAGAGTCTATGATCAAAGATTCAAAGCTTTTTTTTTTTTTTTTAATTTGGGAAAGCGGGGTATTTGGAGGGAGGGAGGGAGGAAAAATAAAAGGAGACAGAGAAAGCAGACAAATCGAAAACGGCAGCCGGTTTTGGCCGTACCTACTACAAAGTGCTTTGGCTTATAAAACCGAGGAGGCTTAAAATTCAACGGAGTTGCCATTTCTTTGACCATATTAACCTTTTTATTTTTTTATTTTGATTAAAATTTGGCTTTTTTATCCTATAATAAAAAAATAATTAAATATTAAAATGATATTCTCCTGACATTATTTACCAAAATAGGTTGAAGTGAACAATACCGAAGGTTGTGCCTGAATTGGTGTCGGCACCACTTTTTTTTTTGCTCAAACATTTAGCTATCATTAGCTCATAATTTGTTTTAAAAAAAACTAATCATATTTACATTATAGAGGGGTCATATGCAATGGTACCTATATCATACACCTATACCAGGCAAAATTGGGTTTGTATGGGCAAAAAAGGGTGGAGGGGCACTCATTGGTGGCACCAGGGTTGGAGGGCACATGTCAAGTGACACTAGGAAGAGGAGGGAGGCTGTCAAGCAGCACCATTGGGAAGAGGAACTATCATGTGGCACTAGACCATTATATATTTGAGTAGATCAGTTGTAGCAATTTGTGTATTTTCTTGAATTGTTGAAGTAATTTTTGTGTTTTGTTGAATAGTTGTAGCAGCTAACTGATAAGAAGAAAGGAAAGGAAATTTTTTTGTATAAGAGAAAACAAAAAAGAAAAGTCAGAAAGATTTGTAAGGTTTGTACAGTGATTAATTTTTGTTATTATAATTTTTTACAGTAGAATCTTGTTTTGTTTTTCAAATAATTATTGAGAAATTTAATTATGTTTAAATATTTTTACAAATTTAGATTGAAAATGGATAATCAATTTTTTGTATGTGTTTATTTCGATGGAGTAATTTTAACAAAAACAGTTACTTATATATTTAAATGTTACCAACAAATAATTATGAGATTTAATAGAAATGTGTCGATTAATGATATGAAAGAAAGATCAATGCAAAAATTATTAGACGTTGTGGGAGAAGGATCTCAAAACTATTCTACAAATTTTCGGTCTCGTCAAATCCCATCAAATTCACTGAGATGGAACTTGTAGATGATGAAGAAGTGGAGACAATGGTCGCACTTTATTGCCAGAATCAGAGTGGCCACACTGAACCGATTCAGCTGTTTGCTGAGTTAGTTAATGTAGAGTCAGCTGAAGATTTCATTCCACTAACTGAAGAACATGGAGTTCAAAATCCGTATATGGATGTTCCGAGAGCGTCTATTGATAGGCGATCGTCTGTACGCAGGTTAAACATTAATTTTAATGTTCCACCTGCGTCTAAGAATCTTAACCCGAGTCCCCGTTTACAAATACATCAGATGGTGATTGAAACCGATACGGATGGTGAAGATGGATATGATAATAATGGTCCTTTTGATCTTAAGGTTGAAGTTTATAGTTATCCTGATCAAGATGAGGTCCCGGATGATATCGACGACGAAGGCGCGAATGACAATGAAAATGTTCACGCATCTTCAGTCAGGAACCCGAGTTGAGGCATTGTTATACGCAATGATCCTGGGGCCCACATGTTGATCGTAGATCCCGATACAGCACATGTATCCGTGTTCCTTGAGTACCCCGATATACTATCTGTTCACCGATTAGCCACAGATCCCAGACATAAGGAGTTGTTTATGGGCCAAAAATCCGTGACCAAGGAAGACTACGTATTTGCCATCAAACGGTATAGCATGAATATGTCAATTGACTATAGAGTTATTGTGTCTAAGCCAACATTGTATATCAAGGAGTGTTGGATCTTGGCAGAAGGGTGCAATTGGCAAGTACGAGTTGTATTTATCCAGAAGTCACAAATGTGAAAGATCCATAAATTTGTTGGGCCTCACACATGCACTTTTGCACGTATGACACAAGATCACCGCAAACTTGATGTAGAAACCATCTGCAACTGCATCATGTCAATGGTTAGGGACATGCCGACCATTCTTGTATCGGTATTGATTGCTGAAATGTAAGAATGATTCCAATACTAAATGTCATACCAGAAAGCATGGATAGTTAAAGTGATGGTCATGAAGCAATTGTACAGAGATTGAGATGCGTCGTACAACGAACTACAATGGTGAATAGCCGCTATGCGGGAGTTCGTGCTAGGGATTGTGTTGAGTTACAAACACGACCTTATTACAACTCGGACAACCAACTACAACCGGGAAGAAGAATTTTCCATTAGATGTTCTGAACATTCGATCCATTCGTGCGGGCCCTTCCCCACTACAGGCTGCTTGTGCAGGTTGATGAAACTTGGTTATACGAAAAATATGCACAAATCCTACATATTATAGTTGCTCAAGATAAAAACCAGAATTTGCTCTCGATAGTGTTTGCCATTGTGGAGTTGGAGAATATGGAATCATGGAAATTCTTCCTGACGAACTTGCGTACGTATGTTGTTAGAGACAATAATATTTGCATCATATCTGATAGATCGAAGGGGCTAATTGACGCAATTAGGTGTTCAGTGGAGATCCGTTTACTACATTCAACACATCGACGCCAACTTCCACCAAGACCACAAGAATGCAAATTGGCGGAAACAAGTAGTGAACATGGGTAAATTTTAGTTTCAACATATTTTTTAAATATTCTTAATACTTCCACAAATTAATTCGAAAAGGTAACGTGCCTTTTCGAAATACATACGCATTATACAAGCTAGAACAGTATCATTTAAGGTAAAGGCTGACTAAACTTGAGGGTGATATGCACAGTGAAATGAATTCTCATTTCTGAGAGTGGTTAGGTACCATGGAACCGTGACAATGGGCTAAGAATTTTGAAATTTGCCTTCAACCATGAAAATCTCAAACTCGTAAAATTATCTTTAACATCACCTGGCGAGCGTCCTAGTAAGTGATAGCAAAGCACCATCAATTCGGACACTTTACTCGTACCCGTGATCGTCTTCTCTAACCAAAGAACACATATCTGCAATTTCAAAAAAAAAATCATCGATTAAACAAATAAACAATATACAAATAATGAAAATACATTTTTTACCATTTGTAATTTATTTGTAATTTAATAGTGAACATAAAATTGGTTAAAATCTCCAACTACATAAAAAAAAAACATTTTCACTCATTAATAGAAAATTATAAATATGATATATCACAAAAATGCATACAAGAGCATGCATGTATATATATATAGCTTTTTTTAACAATGAACTTAATTTTTTTTAATTCTGAAACAGTTTTTTATCCTAATAATAAAAAAATTTAATGACAAATGCAAAGCAAAACATGTAAATGTACATATATAAATTAAAGTTTCAAAATTAGTATTACAAAAAATATATATAAACACATAGATGCTTACTGATGGTTCCTTCCAACACAAACTTCTCTCTCAAAAATACTAAATTGCTTTTTCACAAAAAATAAACATTATTATTATATTGATCGAAAATATTATTTTTTTATACATAACAAAAAAATAACATCAAATAACATATATCTCAAACAATATAACCCTAAATATGTTCCTTTCAATATATATCTCTAATGCATTCAAATAATATCACACAATAAATTTTCAACACATAAAATATTAATAATATATAAAAATTAATACTGCAAAACTCAAACAAATAATAATTAAAAGAACCCTTGGAAACCTCAAACATACCATTTCAATATTTAATTATTTTTTTATACTAATTAAGTAAGAAGCATACAAATAAATAATAAAACAAAAAAAAAATCTCAAATATACCATCTTAGTATTTATTTAGTTTTTTTATACTACTTAAGTGAAAAACATACAAATAAATAATACTACAGAAAATTTAAAACCCTAAACACACATGTTGCCTCCTCTTCTTTTCAACCTCAATAGCTTCTTTTTTTTTTTTTTTTTTTTTTTCAAAACAGCAGTTGGTCCCTATCCCAGCTTGTTTTATATAGGAATAAGGGGAGGGGAGGGTTTGGGAATAAAAAAAGAGTTTCCCCGTGACTATCCAGTCACGTCCGTAACAGATAGTCAAATCGGTGCCGCCTGATTGATGTGACTGGACAGTTATGGAGGGTCTCTTTTTTTATTCCTAAAGTGGTGTCGCCAGTGAACCACCCTCCACCAATTAAAAAAAAATTTAACCCGTATTTTGACATTGTTTAACCCGTTAAATCATACTGGTGTCATCATATATGACCCTTCCACCATTTAAATATTATTTAAAAAAATTATGGGATAATGATGGTTAAATGATTGAGTAAAAAAAGTGGGTGGTGCCGCCACCCATTCAGGCACCACCATTCAACATTGTTCACTTCAACCCATTTTGGTAAATAATGCTAGGGGAATACCATTTTGGTATTTATTTATTTTTTGGATTATCAAGGAAAAAAGGCCTTAAAATTTTATAAATGTTTTAAAAAATAATATAAATGGTTAAACCAATAATTTATAGTTTTTACAATGTACTGATAGAAGCAATCTTTAATTCAATTTCATACAAAATACATATGGATTTCGATTTATAAATCAATGAGGTAGAGATTGGACTAAACTAAAAACCAATTAGTATACCAATTTGGAACAAGGGAAAGAATTGATTGATGTATGAAATCGTACAAATCACTAAATCAAGATAAAAATTGATTAAAATTTAACGGTTGAATCGGTGGAATCAGAAATAAATAATCCAACTAGTTTGACCACTAATTCGATTTCAAAAACCATATTATAACTACTAAATAATGATATTTAAATTCAAGATCTGACTACTTTGAATGCTGCAGGAATTCATTATGAAGAAGGGCTATAATTAGAAACATAATAAGTTCACTAGTAAGAGCTTAAGCTCCTAAGGATATACATAGATAAAGTTTTGGTCTTAAATTTTTAATTTGAATTGTTCAAATTTTAAATAAAAGAAAGAAATAAGTATCACAGTAGATAACTGTAACCAATGAGGGTTAAATTAATGAAATATGCCATTTTTGTATAAAATTTAAGAAATTAGGCCATTTTTTTATATATACTAGTATAGGTTACTTTTGGAAAAAAATTTCTTCTTTCGGTTAGAAATTAGAGTTTATGATTTTTTTTCTGTATTTGAGATAGACATTGTTATAGTTTTAAGGTAAGTTTGAATTTACGGTGATGTCGTGGAGCTCGGTGACCTACAAATTTCATCTGCCATGTGAGTATGAAGTCATCACCTAGGAAGTTGAATCGTATTACAACTCAAGGTCCCATTTGACAATGATTATACGGTCATGGTTGAAGTGTAACTAGGGTTTCAAGTTTACAAAGGTTATGCTATCAATGGATAGAGCATAACTGGGGCCCTTCGTTGACAATAGTTATGCGATATGGCAACGAGTTTCACTTCATCAAAGGAGAATGCTTTATAAAACTCATACAAAAGTCTAAGACAAAAAACCATAGGAGCCTTCCAGTATAATAAAGTAATTTGTTTTATCTATCTCCACTGAAGGCGGTAAGCCCGTTACTATAACTTGTGACGAAGTTGAAGGCAACAAATTTCCAGTAAAGGTGAGTTATTGTGCGATGCAGAAAAGATGAAATGTGAAACAACCGCTATCACCCCGATTCATGTTGAATCTTTTTTTTATTGCACAATAACTTGTCCTCACTAGAGATTTTGTTGCCCTCAACTTTATCACAGGTTATAGTAACAGGGTCACTACCTTTAGTGAAGATGGATAGAACAAATTACTTCATTATACTGAAAGGCCCTTGTGTTTTTCTTTTTAGACTTCTATATGGGTTTTATAAAGCATCATCCTCTGATGAAGTGCAACTCACCCAGTTTTGCTCCATCCCTTGACAGCATAACCTTTGTAAACTTAGAGCCCTAGTTACACTTCAATCTATGACTATACAATCACTGTCAACTGGGACCTTGAGTTGCAATGTAATTTTGGCTTCTCAGGTGATGGCTCCATCGTTACATGGTAGATTAAATTTGTAGGTCACCGAGCTCTATGACATCACTGTGAACCCAAACAAAACTTAAAACTATGAATATGTCTCCCTCAAAGAAAAAGAGAAATAAATATTTAAATCCAGAAATTTCAATACGTAAAAAAGAAAAAACAATTTAAAAGAGATGGTGGGTGATAAAAATGATGGAGTAGGGGGATGGAAACTCCCCTTTATATAAGCGAGGAGGCAAGAAGAAAAAATTTTGGCATGCAATTTTATCCCGAGATTCTCGAGTTTCAGTGTCTAAAAATTATCCTAGGATTCCCGGGTTCTAACGTACAATGTCAGATAGGTTAGCTAAAAACATGCCTTATAGGAAGCGTTTTCTCCCTAACCATTTTCAACCCCAACCCTAACCCTAGCTATGTAACTTAGAACCAGAAAATCTCGAGCAACAAGTGTTAAACATGAAATTGTTTCATAGGTGGGTGGGATGTAAAATAAAGAATACAATTTGATGTCAATAAAAGTGGAACAAAAACATTATGGGTGGAAACATTTATTACAACACATTAAATTTAACAAACTAAAGAATGAAATATTTGAGAAAAATTACAAATAACATTATCATCAGCATCTGGAATGTATGCCACAACCGAGTGGACGTCGTGTACGCCTAGGGTTCCGTCAAACAAGTTAGGGTGGCAGCTCCTCATCTTCTTGATCTTCACATCGACCTCGATGTTTATCTTCATATTCATCTCCTTCCTCCGTGGTTGAGTGTGTTTGGGTCCTAGGCGCCTATCATACATCCTTCGTTGTATTAATAAGTGGTTGCGAAGATGACCCATCTTAATAGAACAACGATGCTGGGGGAATTTGCGACACTATCTGTGGATAACTGTATGGTGTTGCGTAACCCGATTGCAGATAAAAGGTGGAAATTATCAGCAATATCAGATACGTCGGTGTTGCTAGTGGCATCAGCGTGTAAAATGGTGTGGTGAGTGGCAGTGGTGCGAAAAATACACCTAGAGAAGGTGTTGATGCAACGAATGATAATGCATGTTGTGGTCCTCGTGTAAAAAAATTAGGTTAGCACAAAAAAAATATAAACCATACTGACTAGAAGGTTGCATGCCCATCAGGTCCTCGTGTGGAGTTAGAGTAGATGTTGATCCCCCTGCGACATGTTCTCTCAAGCACAGTAGATACGACTTGCCATTATGCTTCGACCAATCTATGTAATTTGAAGATGTCGCTTACTCCGATATGAGAAATGGTTCACGTGTTGGCAAGTAATTGTACTTACGCTACCACATTTCAATATTATTTTTATGAAATTTTGACCAATCTTCCTTGAGTCTCCCCCGCAAGTCAATCTTGTGTAGGTCATCGAGATCCTAGGGTAGCGATGGAATACGTTGCGTACACCCAACTTGCCGTATCACTCAGTCAAATTTGTGCATCTTAACCATTACAAAAACGATCAATGACACTTTGACGTGCCAAATGTTACGATTGGCCAAAAATTCAGCTAAGATGCATTATTGATTCTCGGATTAGCATATGGCATCCATATAAACTGCAATAAGAATTTATAAAATTTAGCACGTGCCTAATATTTAATTTCAAATGCTAAAGTAAATATTATATAACTTTAAATTTCATAAATTAACCTCCTCTTTCAATTGTTGATTTAACGCTAACCGAATATCCTCAAGCTCGATCGGTATACTTGTGTTTGTCGCACAATTGTTCCATCTATTCAAATAATATGTTATTTCAAAATTACAATAATGAAATAAATATTAAGATAATGATATTATCAAATGAATTTTACCATATTACGAATGAGAATTCATAAGGGGGTCCAATCAGGGCCATAAAAATGGTATTCAATACCATGTCCACAATTGAATAAGGAGCATGCAACCGCCGATTTTAACTTTTTCTAGCTTTGTCACTTGACACATTTCTTGGTACAATGTCACCAACACAGCTGATCCCCAACTGAGTCGTCCTACTACTTTCAAGTCAATTTCGAGATTTATCTGGCATAAGCAAACCCCCGATCAACCTCAAGATGAATGCACGCGTGAATTGTTATTTTTGAACATCACTCACGGAGGCGTCGATATGCTTGAAGTTGTCCTCCAACTATCTCATCTCGATTCGACTACCCTTAAACTTGTTCAGCATGTTGCGCTTTAATTGGCATTCGCCATTGCCCCTGTAATGACTTCTCCATCAATCGGTAAACCGAGTTGTAAACCAACATTCTTGCGTGTAAGACTGTAAGAAAGATGGAATGTGTGTGTTTCTGATATCCATCTTTCCACCAAAGCACTAATAAGTAGGGGATCTAATTTAGTCCCCCCCTAACATGCGAGCCACGTATAAGAATCCCGCATCTCGCAAGTGTCCATGAATGGCAACCGGTGCATTTACACTTAAATTGTGTATGTATGTCTCTAAAATTCGATATTCGGCCTGAGTACATAAACATAAAAAATAATAATGTTTACAACATAATAATTAACTAATTAAAATTAACTAATTTAATAATATTTTCTTACCATTTTTAATTGAATGTCGAAGATATGCTTGACATCTAAACGAATAAGCTGATTTGTCATTTTACAAATTATAAGGAATAAAATAAAATCGAAAAGAATAAGATTGAGAGAAAGATTTAAAACAAAATTATTGAGAGAATTGAGAGAATAGGTTTGAATGGAAAAGAATGATATCTAGAGAGATTTATATAGGAAAAAAACATGGTTATTGGAGGATGTAGCCATTGGAATTGTGACCGTTGGGGGAGGGGGGGGAGAGTTACCGTTACCCTGAAAATGCATCCTTTAGAATACGTTTTTACTTCTGTTAGAGAGAGAAAGTGAAAAACGCATCCTACAATGCGCATTTTTATTTTTCCTTCCAAAAACGACCTATACTAGTAAATATAAAAAATGTCTAATTTCTTAATTTTTATAAAAAAAGGGCATATTTCAATAATTTAACCAACCGATGAGTGTAATAATTACTTAAAACATGAAAGAATTATTAATAATTAAGTAATTCCTAAAATATAAAAGAGTTACTTAAAACATGAAAATATTTCTACAAAATTAAGCAATTCGTAAAATATAAAAGAAATGTTTAAAACATGACAAAGTTTCTAAGAAATTAAGTAATTCGTAAAACATAAAAGAGTTCTAAGAAATTAATTTTCGATAGATGAAAGAATTACTTAATATATGAAAGAGTTTTAAGAAATTAATTTATGATTTAAGAAAGAATTACTTAAAACATAAAAAGATTTCAAAGAAATTTTGTAATTCATAAAGCATGAAAGAATTAATTAAAGTATGAAAGGATTTTAAGAGATTAAGGGTGAGTTTGGATGGGCGGCGCGTTTAATTGCGGTTAGTTTAAAAACAGCAGTGGCAGTGAGATTAGATACTGTAGCGATACTGTAGCGTGAGACAAAAAGTAAGCTAAACGCACCGCACCGCACCCAATCGCCCATCCAAATCCACCCTAAGTAATTTGTAATAGATTAAAGAATTGTTTAAAACCTAAAAGTTTTTTAAAAAATTAAATATTTCATAATACATGAAAAAATTACATAAAACATAAAAAAATTACTTAAACCATGAAAATATTCCTAAAAAATTAAGCAAATTGTCAAACTTGAAAGAGTTCTAAAAATTTAATTTATGATGCATGAATGAATTACATAAAATATAAAAAAAGTTTACAAGAAATTATATAATTCACAAAACATTAAAGAATTGATTAAATCATCAAAGAGTTAATTAAAACTTGGAATGATTCTAAGAAATTACAATTAAACCATTTTATCATATTCAAAATATAATATAGGTTTATTTTATGTAATTAATATAAAGTAACATCATTCGAAATAATAATTATAATTAATTCTAATATTAATTAAGTGACAATTAAAATTCTTAAAATTCTATTCAAGTAATACTTTAATAAAATTAACACAACTTTACTTTTACATCTAAATTTTTAAATTATAATTATTACAATTTTTTATATTTATATTATTCTATGATGCTATTTTTTTTTTACATACTCTTTTGTTTGTTAATTAGAGTAAAAAGTTAAGTCTAATGAAAGTCAAATAAATGTTTATAAATATATTATATTATTATACCTAAAAAGTTATTATTGTAAATTCTAATCTAAATTAACTTCTTTTAAAAAGATATATTTTTTTGGGTAAACTATTAAAATAATCATTTTTATTTATTCATGTTACATTTTAGTCACTTATGTTTAAAATGTTATATTTTAGTCACTTACGTTATCGTGTTGTAATATTTTAGTCATTGAGTTGTTAATTGCCGCTAACGGTGTAATGGTAAGCTGACATAGCACGCCAAATCATAATTTCAAACAAAAATTTTAGGTTAATTTATACAATTAGTCCTTATATTTTTTATTTTGAGCAATTTAATTTTTTTCTTTTATTTTTTTAACTTTCTTTTTTTCTTTATTTTCCATTCTCTTATGTTTCTTCCTTTGTTTTCCTTCCTTCTCCATTTATTTTAATGTAGTTTTTCCATGTTTTCCATTTGTTAAAACTAGTCCTTATATTTTTTTTGAACAATTTAATTTTTTCGAGTGAGGTGAGCTTGTGGACTAGTTTTAACAAATAAAAAATATAAAAAAATTACGTTAAAAGAAATGAAGAAGGAAGGAAAACATAGAGAGAAGTAGAAGAGAATGGAAATTAAAAAAAAAAAGGTTAAAAGAACATAAAAGAAAAAAATTAAATTGCTCAAAATAAAAAAAAATATAGTGACTAATTGAAGAATTTAACCTAAAATTTTTGTTTGAAATGATGATTTAACGTGCCACGTCAGCTTACTATTACACCGTTAACGATAATTAACAGCTTAGGGATTAAAATGTTATAACACGATCACGTAAGTAATTAAAACATAACATTTCAAACATAAGAGACTAAAATGTAAACTGAAACAAACAAAAATAACTATTTTAATAGTTTACCCTATTATTTTTTACAATTTAGTACATTAGTGATACTTGTATATATATAAATTTTGCTAATTTTATTCATTCCAGCTATAAAATAAAGGAATTGCGCTGACCTGTTGATTGGGGGAGACCTACCACCCACGGTGGAATAATTTAAAGATTCCCATCTATTTTTCAAATAGCCACTGGGCAACGCACATGTTTGATGACACACATTCACGTTCCATTCAACCTTCAAATAGCCACTAAATCCCTCTATTATACAAACTACATCAAATAAGTCTTTTTACTATTAAATGAATTAATTTAATCAATTTATTTAAAAAAAATCAAATAAAAATAAATTTTAACAGAGTTAACATTTAGTTTAGATTATAAAATTATCATTTTAGTTTAAATTATAAAAATTCAATTAATTTTTCATATCCAAACTATTAAAAAGTTCTGGTAAGAAAATTTCATTTTCCAAGTTTCAAATAGGATAACGCAGCCTTTATTGAGTGATTTAGTCCTTCAATTGTCACATTTTCGCATAACTGGGGTTGCATTTACTTGAAAACTTTAGATAAGTTGTGGAATACAAGTATATATTACTTAGATTTTTTTATAGAATTATATCCAAATATATGATGGGAGTCCATAACATTAATATCATGCATTTCTAGAAAGGTTTTAAGCATATATGCAATGTAGAAGCAAAATAAGTTCTGAAATTTGGAGTTCAAGTCTGCAATTAATCTGAAAAGTTAATTTACAAACAACGTACATTCTAGGCCACGTGAATATTGGTACTAGAGACTAGATCCCATGTCCTGAGAAGAAACATTAGACGACTGATCGGATTAGTACAACGCAAACAATATACAATCTTAGAATAATCACAAAAAATCAAAAGATAAAGCTAAAGGGTTAAATTTTGTTAAACATTTTTATTTTTGAAATTTTTAGAATTAGAATTAAATTGATAAATTTGTAAATATCAAGTGTTAAATTTGTTGATTTTTTTTTCTATATTTAGGATCAAATTGATGGAATGTGTAAATATTAGATGACTAAATTTATTATTAGACTAATAATAAAACCCATATAAGCTTTTGGTCACTCATATAAGAACAACTAATGAGAGAGTAATTAAAATATTTAATTTCAAAAAATTTAGTGGCTAAATAAAAAGAATTAATAGTTAAGTGACCAAAATAGAACCAAATGCATAATTTAATAATTATTTTCATTGTTTACCCTCCTTCAATTATACAAAAATTAAATTAATCTATTTAATAGTAAAAAATTATTTGATTTATTTGAACCGAAGGCATATCTCTTCCCTAAATCCCATATTCTACTTTTCTCTACTTGCTTCTACAAGACTACAGCTTCCCTCACCCACAAGAGCAGGAATGTATATCTTTTGCAAAAGCTTTTTTAGTATTTTCTAGAAAAATTAATATTCCCATCCAATTCCAACCCACCACTATTGCTTTCTTTCCTCTTTGCTTCTCACGCCTTGCAAAATTATTTTCCTTTGTCTTTAATTTATTACAAAATGGGAAATAAATTTATTTTAACTAACTACGCTTTATATTTTCGTTTGTCTTTAATTTTTAACTCAACCCCTCCCCACCCCCACCCCCAAAAAAAAAACACACATTCAATCCCCACAAAAACATTCAGATCAACAAATATTCAGATTGTTTTAACCTGGTAGTCTATTTAGATTTAGATTTCTTTTAAGGTTTTCGAATAGTTTCACTATTTGTGAAAGCTTTTCTTTTTCTTGTTTTTCTTGTGCTTTGTGATTAACTAGAGGTGAGGGAACCAAGTGGATTGTGAATTGCAAATTATTCTCATGTGTTATTGTTGTATCTTGTGAAAGCTGATGTTAGATTTGTAAAATAAATCTGAAATAAAACTTAATAAATCAAGATTTATCATGTCAAATCATTAAGAATAAATCAAGAATAAAACTAAATTTGAAAGCGTACCTAAATCCATGAACGATTTTAGGGATTTGATCTTCTAAATTAGTACACAAGAAATTTCCTAAAGATGGGATATTAGAAAAAATATCTTGTGTATAATTTGGGGACCATAACCCTAATATTTATAACCTTAGCATATTAGTTCTAATCAAATTCTAATTAGCCCATCATTAATTAGAATTTGATTAGAACTCAATTACTAGAGTATCTACACATATTTGACCCATACTTTATTTAATAATTAAACCCCAATAAAATTCTAACCAAATTAGATTACTTTTAATTTTGGCTAACCTATCATGATAGTAAATAATAACATGTAATTACTCTTATTATATATGTGATGTCCATATTTTCCAACAATCTCCCACTTGGACCACATATATATACTAATTACTTTATAATTACATGTCATTATATAACCTTATGAGCTCAAAATTTTACTATCATATCCAAAAGGTATTCCGAACAATCTCGTCCATTAATTATGTTAACATAGAACCAATGCGACTTTCGTTACATATTTCGTAACTAAATCCATCCATGATCATGTATATTAACACAACCAAAAGACATAGATCAAGTATAGATGTGTAGCATGGAAATTACATGCAATATGATCTAAACATGTCTATTTCCAACTGGTCCTCTTTAGTGAGATCAAACCTTACCAAAATCAGAGTGTGAATAAACCAAATAAACTTTATTTCTGCAGAAAATAAACTTAATAGCTTTAAACTGAAAATGTGTCTATAACATAAAAGCATTTAAAAATACAAACTCCCACTAAAACCAAATATCTTTTAAATGACATTACACCTATATGAGCAGTGTGCTCTTATAAAACCTTAGGTGTAGTTTCTTAGTAAGCGGATCTGCAAAGCATCTAACCACTCTGAACTTTTACTTTAACAACCAGGAACTTAAAGTCTATGTGTTTTTACTTTGATGTGCTCCTGTTGCTATTGGAATAAAAGACTGCAATTTGTTTTCACAATTTGCACCTTAGTGACAAAATCTTGTATCCATATTCCATCAAAATCGAAGTCTATATACCTAATGATCTCTAACTGATTAAACCTCCGATATGTGAGCATGTAATCTTTTGTTCTTTGATAATATCTTATAACCCTCTTGGATGTTATCCAATGGTCCAAACCAGGGTTGCTTAAAGGATCTGTCTAATATCCCAATAGTGTACGCAATATTCCAATGTATACAAACCTGAACGTACATTAGACTTTCCACTGCTAAAATGTAAAAAATCTAATGCATTTTTGTAATCTCAAAATCATTCTTAGGGTAGTGATTGATGATATACTTATTATTGACAAGCAGTATGCCATTAACATATAAAACCAAATATAGAACCTTACTCCCACTAAACTTATGGCATATACGATTATCAATAAAATTTATCTCTAAACTAAATGAGATAATCATTTGGTAAAATTTGTAATATTATTGACGAGAAGTTTGCTTAAGCCCATAGATGAAGTTATTTGCAAATCATTAACTTCGCATCATTAGACACAAAACTTTCTAATTGCACCATATAAATGTATGATCAATGTTACCATTGAGAAACCATTAACTTAATATTCATCTAATGTAGCTTAATGTCAAAATATTCCACTAAAGCCATTATAACCATTTCTCCAGTGGACCTTTTTAATGACATTCATTCTTGAGGTTGTTGAGTTTGTTATTTTGGAACAATTACCTCATCTTGAATAGGGAGTTGTTTAACATTGTATTATTGAGATTCTGGATTCACTTCTTAATCAATGATAGGTCTAAGAACCTAAACACCGTCAAAAATGATAGTAGGAACTGAGTTGTAATCTAATTCCTCCTCAAAAGCAATGTCTCTAACCTTATTTCTCCTTCCAAACTCAACATCCTCAAAAAATGTTATAGTTCTCGTCTAAAAAAATTTCCTAATTGTGGGATCATAAAACTCATAGCCCATAGATTATTCAAAGTTTCCTTAACCATTATACTTTATAGACATCAAAGAAGTCAAAAGTGATGTCATCTTAACCTTATTGTTTTTAGCAAAGCTTTTTTTAATTTCATCAAGAAAACCTTGACCTAAGTAATCTCTTTAGATCCTGTACCCCTAAAGGCTTTTGGAATATTGTGCTTCATAATAATTAGACTCATACGATTTAAACGATCCCACATCTCAAAATCCCTTTTAACATAAGGGGTGCTTTCTGCAGTGAGAGGTGCGGGTTGTTCTTCCCTTAGTGTAAGGTCTATGTCCATACAACCAAACATTATAAATGTCTTTTTCATTCCTTAAAATTAGTCTCATTAAACATGGGTATATAATTTATATTAGCAGATATTGTGGCAGCAAAAGATAAACTAGTTGAATCCAGAATAAAATAGATAAAAAAAAAACAAGCTCACATCAATATTCATAAGTAAATAATAAATTCAAAATAATGGCTAATCCCATCTCAAGATACCAAACACAACATTAATATCAAGTCTTTGGACAGTAATATTAACAGTAAACGGTACTCTTGTTGTAGCAATCAAACATTGACAATAAATTATGTCAAACAATTAATTAATCTTTGGATTAACTTATTGCTCACATAAAATACCTTATAATTGTCACACATTTATCACCATAGATGTCGTTGAAATTCTGTCAAATATTAACTTACCTTTGGGTCAATTAATAAACACATAAATCACAAAAACATATAATCATCTTGATATTTTAAATAAACTAATCTACACAAAAGAGGTCACTTTGGTGGCATTTTGCTTCAACTAATCTATTTAAAATATTAGACATTCTTAATTAAAACCTAAAGTCAAAATCTAAATTTATTTGTTTCAAAATATTTCTCTTAATTTCATCTTTTAATCAAATTAAAAGATAATAGTATATATTTGTATATATTTATCCCAAAACAACATACAATGATGTTCGCAAATATAATAATAGTTGAATAAACCATAAACCATAAGACTTCAAATTTAAACAAAAATAATTTGAATAAAGGTAAACCTCATCATATCGGACACTCCATTAATATTTCATCTTTAAACAAAATATTAACTTGTAAGTGATATATTAGTGTAATAATCAAACATTGACAATAAGAATATGTCGAACCATAAATCTTCCTTGGGGCCAATTTATTGCTCACATGTAAAACTGAATAATTGTCACATGTTTATTACCATAGTTGCACATGCAATATTATTAACTTCATTTGGGTCAATCAATATTAACATAACTTAAGTTACATGCACACAACTTTTTATTTTTTAAAACAAAATAATTTATACAAAAAAATCACTTTGATGACTTTTTACTTCAATTAAGTTATTTTAAAATATATATAAATATACCAATATTCAAATTTAAAATTTTCCCAATAGTCAAATGTCAAAACTATTTTTTTATTACTTTATAGACTTCGAAATAATCCAAAATAAGGTTGTCTTAATAATGTAATAAAAAAACTGAAAATCTTAATTTTTGACTATTTCTTTTTTGTTCCAAAACAATATATATCAAAACCAAACAGAAATAATATAGTGGTTCAAAGCCAAATAATTAACAAGCACATGTATTCATACTATTTGGCATGAATAAAAACACCAAAGCGATTCACGCATATACATGTATTCATAATCAAATAGAAAAACTTACCCTGAATTTACCATGTAAATCCAAAGTTGTATTTATAATTAAACATATATTCACATGAATACTTGAAAAATATTTTCAAGCCAATAAATCTAAAAAAAAAAAAAAAAAAAAAACAAAATCATAATAGTTGGCATATCCCACAATTCACACAATAAATCATATCATCATAATTTAACTAAGTATTTGGAACCATAAGATGCCAAAACCTAAGATTATAGAACCAAACTTAAAACTAAAATATCTAAATATGTATATAGTTGACATGAATTTGTACCAAAACACCCATAAAATTGAATATATAACCATAACAAAAAAAAAAAATTTAGCAACTTCAACGACATCCATCAAAACTTAATTTCACCAATTAAACCATAAAAGATATCTTATTGAATAATGGTTATAAACACCTATTCACACAAACTATAATCATGCATTAATCCTCAAAATCATTTATATATATAATATATATACATATAATATATACACAATTATAATAATAAAAAAATAATATTGGTTTGCCTTACATATTTAATGTAACCTCAAATTTATATTCATGACTAAAGACATTATCATAAAACTTCTTTTATACGCACAAATACTTAAAAAAAATCTATAACCACTAAATATAAAAAGAATCCCAAATTATATAAAAGCCTTTATATGAGCAACTACTTATGAAAATTTATAGTCACTATATTTAAAAAAAATCCCAAATATTTTAATTTTAGTCAGGTTTCATAAGGACTAAAACTTATATAAAATAATTATAATAGAAATCAAAAGTAATCATTCGTATATATGAATTAAATTCAATGGTGAGTATAATTCATCATGAATAAAGATAAAAGATGATGATTCCATACATATTCAACCACAAACAGAAAATTTAAAACAAATAGTGCGAAAAAAAATCTTACCAACATTCATTTATTCAATTATCAAGTGAATTAACTTTCAAAACCAATTATACAACCCAATTGGAATTCTTCAATTGCAAAAAATTGTTAGTCTGTAACTTTAATTTAATAATGACTTTAACCAAAATTTATAAAATAATTATGTGAAAAGAAGATAAAGAAATCTCACGAATCAATTTTTATCAAATAAATAAATAAACCTTCATCTTTCGAATAGCATATGCAAATATTAAACTAGATTATATTTATAAAACCCTAAAAATTTATTTAAAGAATCAAAATTGTAACACCCCCTAACCTTTTTCAGTCCCTGGAATAAGATTACGGGGCATTACCAGTCAATACAGTTCAATTACGGACATTATTTAATATAATTGTTTACACTTATCCTAAATAATGTATCGTCCCTTTAATGGGCCCTCGAAGTCCAATATGAACAGTAAAATCAATTCGAGACTAATTTAAAATCACTACGAATTTTTCTCAAATTTTCAAAATTTTCAAAATTTTCTTATCGAACAATACCCACACGCCCGTGTGGTCTAGGGGACACGCCCGTGTCCTTTACCCATATAACTCTCTGACTTATTACTTGTGAACAAATTAGTTTCATACGACCAAGACACACGCCCGTGTGCCAGACCGTCTGGACTCAAAATGAGTCTTATAATTCAAGTTTATCAACCTTGCAAATCATAAACCACAAACAACATAATTTTTAATCTTTTAACTTACTCAAATTACGATCAAACACATCTAAAACATATTAAATTGACCATCTTAAGTGTCTAGCCAATGTACCTTCATTGGTACCACAATTTTTATCAACAAAACCTAGCGATAATTTACTAATCAAACCTATTTATAATTATTCCAAAATTTGCATCTTTATACCAAACTTAATTAAGTTGTGTACTCAACCATTAACATTTATAACAACATTTACAATAACTTTCCAAAATATCCACTTTTGACATCCTAGGTACATGCCATTACCAATAATGAACATACTTCTTCACTTACAGTTTGGGATCGGCCTGGGATGCTGATTCAACGATCTGACTTTAACTTGTTCTGCGCATGAAAACAAATCGTATGCTAAGTATGAACTCAGTGGTAGTTCTATAATCTGAACACTTAATAACATAACATACACTTAAAATCATATAATGATCATAAATATTCAATTATTCATTTCATAGATAAATTCTTTATAACTCATTCAATCTTTATCATCTATTAACCCAATTAGCTCTTCAAAATAAATTCACAAATCATTTAAAACAATAATATTTTCCATTCATATGTCTTACTTACACTTTTGTTCACTATTCAATTTCAGTAAATAATATTCAACTATTACATTTCATTCAGTAAACCGTATAATCCAAGCTCAATATCAGTCAATATTTTTTAGTGTCACTCAATTTATCAGTTTCATTTAGTAACATTTAATTATTCAGTAGCAATTAGTTATTCAGTAACAATCATTTGCTCAGTAGCAATCAGTTATTCAGTAACGATCAATTATTCAGTACTTTTATTTACCCCTATTAACATGACTCGGGCACCGACGGATATACGGATCCAACCATCACACCAGTACATACAGCACATAGTGCCTTATCGGCCAAGCCAAAGTAAATAGTAACAGTAACAGTACGGTACAGAGTACCTCATCGGAATAATCCAAAGTAACAGTAACAGTACAACACATAAGGTGCCTCATTGACTTAAAGTCGAAGTAACAGTACGACACTTATAGTGCCTCATCGACTCAAGGTCGAAGTATCCTTGAACACTTCCAATCCTATGGCATGCCAACTATATCCGACTTAGCCCGAATACTGTTAATAGGGTTTTCAATTTCACTTTCAATTTTTTTTTCAACCAATACACATTTCAAGTAATCACATATATTCTCAAATCAATACAATTCACTTTACTTTTCAATAACAAATATTTAAATTTCACAATAATCACATATTCATAATTAATTTCATCACATTCCCAATCAATATATTTTTCAAATATAACATACATCCAATATTCAATTTTCATATCAACCACATATATCTATATAAATTCAATTCAATAATAATTACTAATGCTTACCTTAATTACTTACAATAACATATAAATCAAAATATAACAGTTAATAATTAAAATTCGGATTAATTACCAATCCAATTTAAATTCAATACCAATGATCAAATATCATATAAATCATAATTTCACAAATACTCAATTTAATATCAAATATACTACACTTACCTTAATTTTCTTACCATAAACATTTAAATTAAAATATAACAATTAATAAATAAATTCGGGTTATAGAAATACAAACCGTAATTTCTTGAATTATTCTTCGTCCACATTTTCTTTTCTTTTCTTCGTAGATGCCTCGGGTGCAATGTTAGCTATGAAAAATTAAAATAATTTTCATAATCATTAATATAATACTAATTTACATTTAATATTTAAATTTGTTACTGAATTTCTATTCAATTTCTACTTTAATTTCAATTTTAATCTTAACTAAATTCACTTACTTTTTCTATCTCAATTCATACTTTGTTTCTACTAAAGTTTCAACCCTAATTTCGAAATTCTTACAATTTTGTCTCTACTATGTAAAACTAATAGCTTCTTTTACAATTTAATCCTTTAATTAATTCTAACTAAAAATTCTATCAATTTAATCCCTAATTCAATTATTTGTTCAACATGAACTATACTCAAAAACCTAAGAACTTTAAAAATCTCAACTTAATTTCTACAAAACTTTGTTCTAAAACTTCTAAAACATCAACATTAAAAGAAAATGACTTAATTGACTTACCTATTAAAGCTTAAAGCTTCGAATCCCCAATTTTCCCTTTTTTTTTCTTTCCTTTCTTTCTTTCCTTCCTTCCTTCTCTGTTTCATTTCATGCTATTCTGTTTCTTTCCTTCTTTTCATTTCTTTTTCTTTTATTTCATTTACTTTATATATATTATAATAATATAATTTAATAATATACTTATATAATAAGTAAACATACATTTATTTCACAATTGTATGTATATTAGTATTACACATGTCATTATATGCACCATACATTTGTCAACTTTTAATTAATTAATTAATTAATTAATTTACTTTACTTAATTAATATAAAATAATATTAATACAATAATATTTACTTAAATAATAAGTAAATACATACATGTATTACAAATGTATGTATAATATTTATTACACAAGTATTTTATTCTTACCATACACTTGGTACTCATTTTGGCTTATTTGCTTATTTAGTCCCTTCAATTTTCTTTACTTTATAATTAAACTTTCACACTTTATTCAATTTAATCCTTTTATCTAATTATCCTTAATTTAAGCTAATTCACTTCATTAAGCTCTAATTAACTACCCACTTAACTTCGTAAATATTTTTAATAAATATTTACAAATCCATTTTTCAGAAACTGAGACCCGAAAATACACTTTTCTGATAACCGTAAAATTTGAGTCGTTACAAAAACCTAAAAATTTATCAGGGATCTCAAAGATTCAACATAATATATAATTAAAATATCAAATCCATAAAATTAAAAAAGAAAAATGAATCAATCCAAAAATAATAAAGAATCAATTCATTCTCAATGATTCAACATGACAAAGTTCTGATACCACTTGCTAGATTTGTAAAAGAAATCTGAAATAAAACTTAATAAACCAAGATCTATCATGTCAAATCATCAAGAATAAATCAAGAATAAAACTAAATGTGGAAGCGTACCTGAATCCATGAATTTCTTGAAGTTTTACCGGATTTTGGGGATTTGATCTTCCAAATTAGTACATAAGAAATTCAGAGAACATATACTCTTTCTTCCCTAATGATGAGATATTAGAAAAAATATCTTGTGTATAATTTGGGGACCATAACCCTAATATTTATAACCTTGGCATATTAGTTCTAATCAAATTCTAATTAGCCCATCATTAATTAGAATTTGATTAGAACTCAATTACTAGAGTATCTACACATATTTGACCCATATTTTATTTAATAATTAAAGCCCAATAAAATTCTAACCAAATTAGATCACTTTTAATTTTGGCTAACCTATCATGATAGTAAATAATAACATGTAATTACCCTTATTATATATGTGATGTCCATATTTTTCAACAGCTGATACTTGCTATATGAAATGGATTTTGGGCTCCAAGTTTGAATTAAATAGTAGAGTTTATACTTTTAAGCACTCTTCGATACTTAAATTAGTAAATGTTTTTTTTTTTAAATAGTATAAGCAATTGAAATTATTAAACCATTGCTGGTGATTAAACTAAGTACTTGGAAGAAGACTTGGAAGGAGTGATAGGTAAGTAGACACTTCTCTGGCACCAAATCTGGAAACTGAAAACACAAAGAACATAAAAGAATTGTTTACACAGTACGATTTCCCTACGTCAGTGGAGCTTAGCTCAGTGAGAAATATCCACTCTCTTCCACAATTAAAACAAGTAAACCTAATCTAGCGCACATCCCGTGATGATTTTCCTCACTTTCGAACCTTGAAGAACAGTACTCTCACCACTAAGTTCACCTTGTGAACTCAACAAGTAAAACAACAACACAAACAATTTTACTAGCAATTTGCTCTTTAAGAAAAGTTCCTTAATTTGAACAAGATAAGTGCTCAAAATTCTCAGTACAAAAACCTATACAAGTCTCTCCCTTAAATAGATTTATGTTCGAGACTTGCTAGCATAGAAGATCTATAACAATCCTATTAAAACAATAATACAACTAACTATTTATAATATAATAATAAAGAATAAACAAACATAGACTCTTGAATGTTGGTTCCTTCTTGATCTTCTGTTTCTTCTTTCTCCTATTCAGGTCTTGTTTCTTGAATGTTGGTTGTGAAGTTATAAATCTTTAAGGGGCTTGTGGTGGTTGAGGATGGATCAACAATAGAATTATCAATAAGGTCGGGGTTGGTTTTTGGTATCTCCCCATGAGTAGGTAAGGCTTGTATCAGATCATTAATAATTGTTTCTTGATTGGTTTAGGGGTTTACAGATGATAGTGAAGTTGTTTCAGTTGTTGGTTTGGGAAGCAAGAGATTGGGTCGAGCAATGGAAATTGGATCTTAAATGGTTTTAGGGATTGATGTTTCATCAATCTCAAGGTTTTTTTTTTTGTAGTTGGGGAATGTATGAGATGTTTCTAGGATCAATAGGATGAGATTTAGATGGTTGAGGTGATAAGGTTACTTGGATAGGGTCTTGATGAGTGGGCACTCATTGCTCTATTTTAGTGGTAGCCTGATCTTGGCCACTTCCTTCCTTTGTCTATTGAGTCTGGAGGTGCTTCTAGTATTCTTCCATAAAGGTAATCTTGGTTCTTTCCATAGACAAGAGATGCAGTGGGGTGAAAGACTTCTTTGGGTTTTGATTGCAAGGAAGCAACTCGTATGCAAATATTACTGAAACTCCTTTTGAAGAACTTAAAAGATAAGCAGGTAAAGAATCAAGTCTGATTTGAAGTGCAATTTAAAGAGGGAAAGAAGTAATCACTCATTAATGCTCGTTTCTCATCGAGATTTACATGAGATAAAATGAATTAGATTTTCCCATCGAAAATTCATTTTTAATGCCAAAATAATATAAATAATTCCTATAAATTAAAAAAAAAGAAATAAAATCATCAAAGTGACATATATTATAATTGCATGGATGCCTTTTTCAAATATACCCTGTTTTCAAGTTAGGCAAATACCAATAGGGCTTCTCAAGCTCTTAAATCTGTTTACATCTAAGGCCTTTTTAAACAAATCAATTAACTGGTTTTGCATGGTTACATACTTTAATTCATCTGTCTCATTCTTTACCAATTCTCGAATAAAATGGTGCCTAATGGCAATATGTTTGGTTTTGGAATATTGCGCTAGATTCTTCGAAATGTTGATGGAACTAGTATTGTCACAATAAGCTGTAGCTACTAGTAGGGCAGTGCAAAAGTCTTCTAACATTTGCCTCATCCATAATAATTGTGCACAACAACTTCTAGCTGCAATGTATTCTACTTTAGCATTGAAGAGTGAAATTGACCCTTGCTTCTTACTATACCATGACATAAGATTGCCTCCTAAGTAAAAAAAAAAACCCTCCTGAAGTGCCCTTGCGATCATCCATGTTCCTAGCCCAATTAGCACCACTGTATTCAACTAAGCACATCAAACTGTCTTTAGTAAGCCAAATGCCAAGTTTTTAGGTTCCATGAACATATTTGAAGATTTTTTTAACTGCCTTGACATGTGATTTTGTATCTTACACAAACACCCACATTAAAACTCAAATCTGAACAAGTTTTAGCAAGATATATGAGACTTCTAATCATACTCCTGTAAGTGGTTTGGGGAGTGGACACTTCCTTAGTGTCTAAGCACAATTTTTTCACTTATAAGCATAAGTGTTCTAGTTGGCTTTAATTGCTCTAAACAAAAGTTTTCACGAGATTCCTAGCATATTTATCTTAGGACAGAAAGGTTTTATTCTCCAATTTCTTAATTTGGAACCTAATGAAGTAAGATAGGTCTCCAACCATACTCATTTCGAACTCACTTTGCACTATTTTTACAAATGAGTCTTTAGCTACAATAGTAAAAGCACTAAAGATTATGTCATCCACATATATATGTACTATGATAGTAGTCCCTTTTTATTTCCTTATAAACAAGGTATTGTCTACCGAGCTTCTTTCAAACCCCTTCTCCAGCAAATATTGTGACAGCCTCTCAGACTATGCTTGAGAAGACTATTTCAAACCATAGAGTACCTTATTCAGTTTGTAAACATGTTCAGGATGTGTTGGATCTTCAAATCCTTTTAGTTGAGCTACATACACCTCTTCCTTTAAGAAGCCATTCAAAAAACATTTATGACATCCATCTGGAATAGCTTGTGTTAATATGTGCAGCCATTGTAAGTAGCAAATGGATGGCCTTGAGTCTAGATACTAGAGCAAGGATTTCTTCAAAGTTGATACCCTCTACTTGAGTATAGCCTTGAGTTACAAGTCTAGATTTATTTCTTATAATATTTCTTTGTTCATTTGTCTTGTTTCTAAAAAATCACTTTGTACCAATCACATTATAGCCAAATAGTCTAGGAACCAATTCCCACACTTCATTTCTCTCAAATTGTTGTTGTTCTTCTTACATAACATGTATCTAGTTAGTATCTTGTAAGGCTTCTTCAAATTGTTTTGGTTCAATTTAAGAAGTGTAACATGCCAAACGAACCATGTCCTGATAGTTCTGCCTTAGTTTACTTCTCGTTTTGATCCCATCATGTACATTGCCAATGACGTTAGTTGTTGAATGGTTCTTTTTTACCCTTTTTGAAGGTTGAAGTGATTTATCATATCATTGGACTATTCTTTAGATTCATTACTAACTCCACTTTCCTAGTTTTCAGCTTTAGCTTTTTCTTCAGACTTTGCAATACCTAGTACTGCCTTAGACACTGGATTAGAATTTGTATATTTATCATCATCACCATGTATTTTATGAACTCTAATATTTTCTACCACCATATTTATTGACTCTATGACTTTCTTAGCACTCTTTTTAAATACTTTATAGCCCTATTGTTCAGTGAATACCCAATGAAGATACCTTTATTAGATTTTGAATCAAACTTACCTTGGTGTTCCCTATCTCTTAAGGTGTAATACATACTTTTAAAGACATGGAAATGCTTCACAATAGGTTTCTTTCCTTTTCATGGTTCATATGGAGTTGCTTGAGTCTTAGGTATAATCATAACTCTATTGATCATGTATGTGGTTGAGTTAACAGCCTCGACCCAAAAACGATGTGAGATGTTTTTGTTGTTGAGCATAACTATTATCGTTTCCTGTATAGTTTTATTCTTGCGTTCCACTACTCCATTTTGTTAAAGAGTTTTGGGAGTTAAGAACTCGTGTTTTGTCCATTCTTAATCACAAAATTTCCCAAACTCTTTATTCTCAAATTCACGTCCATAATCATTGTATATCCTTCTTAGTAACCCAATGAGTTTTCCTTATTTATTCATAAGCTTTTTGCACAATGATTCAAATTAATCAAATGCTTTTTATTTTTCTTTGAGGCACCTTACCCATGTAAACCCGGAGTAGTCATCAACACATATAAGGATACGATTTTCCTCCAAGGTTTTCTATTTGAACAGGAACAAATAGGTCAATATGTAAGAGCCAAGAGAAGCTTTAGTCTGTATGTGAGTAAACTTATGGTACTTTTCACGGTGTTATTTACCTTTTACACAATTGCTTCAAACTTTAAGGATGGTCTATGTAAGTTTAAGAGTGCCTCGAGATGCCTCATATCTAATTAGCCTTTGTAATCCCTCAAAATGAATTTGACCAAGCTTCTTATGCCATAGTTCCAAATATGATGTTCTAACAATATTGCAGCCTATCATAGGCATGAATTTATAACAAATATCAAAGGTTCGACCTCCTTTCATGACCATTTCATTAGTTTTGATAGTAAAAATCCACTTATTTTTAGTAAAATCAACATGCATACCTTGATCACAAAGCTAATTAATACTCACTATATTTGCTTTGAAATCATTTACAAGCAACACATTTTTCAAATAAGGTATGCTTGGAACATTCAAAGTCCCTTTACCACCTATTTGTCCCTTCTTACCATCACCAAAAGTCACTTTTCCACCAAGAGGATCTTCAAAATCAATGGGATAGGTTTGATTACCTGTCATGTGTCATGAACAACCACTGTCAAACTACCAAATTCTATTGTGGTAGTTTTCAAAGATTGATGAGCAACTAGAAAACATTTGACCTCTTTCTTTACCCAAATCTATTTATACACTTTTCCAACTACAGTGCCACAAGAAGTGGGCACTGCCCTAGGCATTGAATATTTCCATCCCAAGTCATGAAGCATTTTGAAACAACATGATCTTATGTGACCAGTAGCACCATAATAGTGGCAAATCACCTTATGAGGATGTCCAATCTCTTGTATAGGATTGACAATTATTAGCTTCGAGCTTTCCCTCATTTCCTTAGAACTAGAAGCTTTAACAAACATTATGGGCTGTTTTTCTACAACTTTACCTTTGTCCTCAAAGCCTAAGCCCCCTCTACCTTTATCTTTCTTACCAGCTATTAGCATATCACCAAGCTTACTATTTCTGATTGTAAATTATTCGAGCATTAGTTTGATTTCAACCAGTTCCTTTTAACCTTAACAGAGTTTTCAAGTTCTTCTACAAGAAATGCTTTTTTGGCTGCTACCTATTTGATTACAATGACATTCTCATATTTCAACAACTTGATCTCTTGATATAATTGAGTGTTGACTTCACATACCATGCCTCATTTATCCAACAAGTCTATGCAAGTTTTTAGAAAATCCTTGTAACAGCCCAATTTTGGGCCTAGTCAGAACAGTGATTTCGGGACCACGAATTTGACGTAGTAAAACTTTTTTTATCGCATTTTCATGGTCTACAATTTTACGGAATGATTTCGTGAAAATATCATTCGAAAATTTTGACATTTAAGCACTCAATTTAGTAAAAAGGACTAAATTATAAAAAGTGAAAAAATTGAGTTCTACATGCTAAAGGTGTCTAATTGTTATGAAATTTTAAATTGAAGGTCCTTAGATGGTAATTAGACCATTTTACTTTAAGTTGGAAAAAATAGACATGAGGTAAGAGAGTTTTAGTGTTTTGAGAAAATGACATTTTGGTCATTTGGTAATTAAATGAATTAAAAACCAAAAATTAAGCCAAAATTTAGTTCATCTTCTTCATGCTTGCCGAAACTTGCAAGGGAGACATAGCTAGGGTTTTGCCACTTTTCAAGCTCGATTGTAAGTCCGTTCTTCCCCCGTTTTTAATGTTCTTTACAATTTTAAAGTCGTTATCACCTGATCTATCTATTTCTACCATTAATTTGAGAGATGATTGAGGTCTAGGGTTTGAACCATGTTATATATTTATGTTTTTTGATGTCTAATGGTAGATTATGGAAGTTTAATGTTAGATAAACAAATTTTGCTAAGTGATTTTTGATGAAAATGTAAAAAGGACCTATTTGTAAAAAGATTTCAAAATATGTATAAAAGTGTGATTAAATGGAAAATGTGAGCTGTTATAAGCATGAAAGAGGTTCGGCTAGGCTTGGGTCTTGATGAAATTGAATAGATTTCATTTTACGAACCTAGAGACAAATGTAAATATGTCAAAGTTTAGGGGCAAAAATATAATTTTTCCATAATGTAAGTTTTGGACTGAATTGAGTAACGTGATTAATAAATGTGTTAAATTTTCTATTATAGATCAAGAGAAATGAGGTTCGGACCTAGTTCGGGGGAAAAATAAAGTATTTGACAATTAGGTCTATTTCCTACTATTTTTGTACCGAGGTAAGTTCGCATGTAAATAATGCATTATTATTTATACTTTAATTGCTTTAATATTTTATGAATTGCGATTTGCTTTCGAACGTGATCGACAAAGTTTGATAAGTGAGAAATCCCGATTGAACCTTAGGAATAGATAGGATACAAATGTCATGACATTAGGGTTATTTAGGATTATGTGTGAGACCATATCTGGGATATGGCATCGATATGAGGATTCGTGTAAGACCATAGCTGGGCTATTGGCATCGATACAAGATCCCATGTAAGACCATATCTGGGATATGGCATTGGTATAGTAATATGTGTGTGAGATTCTCAAGTATCCTTTAGTATTCCAAGTGGTTCAATGGGAAATGCAACAAGAATGTCAAAGTTGTGAAAGACCATGGTATGTTGTAAATTGGTAGAGGTATGTTCATAAAACTCATGCTTAATGAGCTTGATATATGATGAATCCCTTGGTAAGGTTGTGATTGAGTAAGTTTGATTATGAGATTTATAATGGCATTCATGTTAATTTACTTTAAGGTAATTGTATGTTAAATGTGAGTTTATGATGCTTATTATTTGCATGGGAACTTACTAAGCTTTATAGCTTACTCCCCTTTCTTTTCCCTTGTCTTATAGTGTCACCAAGTCAGCTCGAGGATCGGAGATTGTCAAAGATCCAGTTACACTATCAACTTAATATTTTGGGTACTAATGATTTCAGTATTTTGAGTTATGGCATGTATAGGGACTTGGTCATTTTGTTATGTGTCATAATTGAATTTGCCTAATGTGTTGGCCTATATTGGTTGATAATTCATTTTGTAAATGGTCATATGAAATTGGCTAATATTGTTTTAAGTATATATATACATATGATGATGTTTTCATGGATGTGGAAAATTGCATGGTTTAAGTTGATAAGTATGTTATGTTTGTGTATGATCAATGATAGCATGTGAATGAGGTATTGATGCCTTGGTTGTGGATGATTTGGTTGAATGTATATACTTGAAATGTGCTATGTTTTGTGGTGTAGGTTTGTGCATGGAAGGGTGACAATATGGCTTGGAAAATAGCCTTATTTTTGTCCACACAGGTAGACACACGGACGTGTGTCATGGGCGTGTGATCCAGCCGTGTGTCCCCTGCACCTTAATTCTTGCAAAACAGAATGCTCAGTATTGAGCACATGGGCAGACACGTGGGTGTGTGTCTCAGTCGTGTGGATGACACGGCATCAGGCACGAGCGTGTGCCCTGGGCTTGTGAAGTCTACACCTATTTTAAGAAAAAATATGAAAATTAAATCAACCATACGGCCTAAGCACACGGGCGTGTGCCTTGGCCGTGTGGCTTCAATTTGTTCTTGAACGACAAACAGAGAGTTACACGGGTTAGGGACACGGGCGTGTGTGACCACACGGCCTGCCCACACAGGCGTGTCCCAAGCCACACGGGCGTGTGGCTCTTAAAACATGAAAAATTTTCTAAGTGTTGTGAAATTTTGTGAAGTCCTCGGTTTATTACCAAACAGCTTCCAATGCATGTTTTAGGCCTCGTAGGCTCGTTTTAGGGACGATGTGAATGTAAATGAAAATTTTTAAATTTGGATGGAAATTTACATCTCGGTTTTGTATGTTTGCTTATGTTTAAGCCCGGTAATGCCTTGAACCCTGTTCCGGCGTCGAATACGGGTAAGGGGTGTTATAATCCTATCACTCTTAATATCAAGCTCATCTTCAGACTCATCATTTTACATTGGAAATGAAGAAAATAAAATTTTGATGATTCTCATTAGAATTAGACCCACTAGATAAGTTCTCATCACTCCAGGTAACACAAAGTGACGTCGTCTTTTTCTTTAAGTTGTTAGTATACTTAGATTGAATGTGGCCATACCTTTGACACTCATAGAATTGTACTCCTTTCTTCTTTATCCTTCTCTAGATCTTCCTTGATGACAATTCACTTAGTCTTGTTTTTGGAAACATTTGAACCAACTTCAAATTTTTTGAACTTCCTAACTTATGTTTTGATGGCCTTACTAAAGTTCTGTGTAACACCCCATTTTCAGTGGTGTCAAAAATAGTGGTTTCGATACCACAATTATGACGATTGAATTAGTATTTTATTATTTATTTAATGTATACGGGATTATATTAAAGTCTTATTAAAGTTTCGTTAAGAAATTTTAAAGTTTAAATGGTTAATTAAATGAAAAAGACTAAATCGTAAAAGGTGAAAAAGTTGAGTTCTATTAGTTAAAAGGGTCAAATGGCTATGAAATTTTAAAATAATGGACTAAGATAGTAATTATACCATTTAATGAGTTAGTGGATAGTTATGGACAAGGCTTTATTGAAAATTTTGATTAATAATAAGGGTAAAATGATAAATAAAATTAAAATCAAATAGGCTAAAATCATCATCTTCCTCATATTTGTTTCTTCATAACCGATCCATCCATGGAAGAATAGCTAGGGTTCAGCTAAGCATTGTTCTTACTTGCATGGTATGTATTCAATCCTCATTTTTACTGATTTTTATGTTTTTGAGTTCATTTTAGCTTAATCTAGCTAGCCCGAGGGCTAATTTGCAAAAATGTTAAAGTTTGAGGGACTTGCCATGGATGCTTTTGAATGTTTTTTTATGTTATTTGATAGACTATTAATCTTTGCTATAAAATAAACATGTTTTGTTAAGTAATTTTTGATAAATTTTGGAAATAGGGATTAAATTGCTAAAAGTATAAATCCATGGGTTTGTTGTGAAATGTTGGTAATAATGGATTGTTTCAAGGTCCCTTGTAACATTGGTTAAGTTGGATTTAGACTAAAATGAGTTATATTCAAGTTATGAGCTTAAGGACTAATTTGTGAAAGGTTAAAATGTCAGGGGCAAATTCATAATTTTGCATAAATATGAACTATAGATTAAATTGAATACTAGAAGTACTTAATTGATTGAAATTATATATTTAGATCAAGATAAACCACATTCAAACTTAAATCGAGGAAAAGCTAAAGATTCGGATTAGTGTTCGATTCTACTTCTATGCCCTAATTATCGAGGTAAGTTCGTATGAATTATGATCGTTTTAATGTTAGCTAAATTGACTAATTGCTATGTTATTTTAAAATAAATGATTATATATATAAATGTATCCATGTTATAATGAATTGACGGATAACGAGTCTCGATTGAACTTTAAGAAATTTTAGGATACAAATGACATGTCATTAGGATTTCATGTTTCGGGTCCTGGTCTTAAATGTCCTACCGATGATTGAGGTCATGTATTTGTTACGAATTCTCCACAGCTCGTGTGAGTAGCATCATGTTGCTTACATTTTGACCCACAACACGTGTGAGTAGACCCATTTCATAGCTCGTGTGAGAATTGATGTAAAGGAAAGGTTACGATTATATGTAAAGGCACACTATGTGTGAGCTTTCCCGAGTATTCAATGTAATTCTAGATGGTTTAACAGTAGAAAAAGGAAATAAAATGGTAAGTATTCAAATGGAATGAATCATGATCTTAAGAAAAGATTTATGAGCTAAATGATGTATTTACATATGGAAATCTACTTATCTTATGGTTGAATTCATTTGTATCATGAACAAGTGTACTAACTTGTGAGTTTGATGATATTGTATAGGCTTATACTAAGCTTATGGTATTGGTAATGATTTATGCTTAATCTTTGAATTATATTAATGAAATGGTAAGTTATATTTAAATTTATACGAGCTTACTAAACACTCGTTGCTTACGTAGTTACTTTCCTTTGTTTTATAGATTATTGGAAGCTCGTCGAAGACCTATCACACTATCCAGCAATCATATCTGTAGATTTTGTGTATTTTGGTCAAGGTTAATAATGGCATGTATAGGATCCTCGTAATGTATGCTTTGGTATGTTTAACCTTTTGAGGTTATATTGGTTTGGTGTACTTTAATGCCTTACCAAGTTATGTCATATTGGTCACTTTTAAGTGCTTGTAATTAAGGTTCTTTTGGTATGTTTTGATGGCTTGCAAATGGTCATGTATGGTAGTTAAGTGAATTAGATTGTGGGATTGAGATATGGTCAAATTGATTTGGTTTGATTCTTAATGTTTGATACAATTGTGGTGCCTTTGAATGGTGATATTGATTAGGTGATTTAGGATGTTTGGAATGACATGATTATGTGTGTTTGAATGATGTTTGAATCCCTTGAATGTGTGCCCAAATAGTTTTTGTAACACCCCCTACCTGTGTCCATCGCCGAAATAGGGTACGAGGCATTACCGGAGCTTACAGAACTAATTTCCATTTACCCGAACCAAGTACCATTTATTTATCAAAAATTATTATTACGTCCCTTAGATGGACTTCTGAAGCCCAAATTATTCATCGGGACCAGACCGGAACCAAATCAGAATCACAGGGAATTTTTCGCAAAATCCCAACATAATACTTACTCTAGCCATGCCAGTAGCTAGGTTACAAACATTCATTTCCATGTAAACATTGGTATTTAGTCTATACATGCCATTCTTTCAAAATAAGTCATTTTCATATACCAAAAGATATGGATTGATAGTGTGATAAGGCTCTGACTAATCTTCGACCTTCGAGCACCCGAGCACTACAAAACAGGGAAAAGGATAACGAGGTAAGCACATGGTGCTTAGTAAGTTCATGCAACAGGAATTATACTTACCATACTTATACATCCATTATTTAACAATACAAGCACACATCCAATTCACATAAACATATACCTATCACATACAAACTCAACTTTTGCATTAGTTAAGCAACATCATATAAATTCAATACAAAGATAAATGATTGATGAGCTCATCAAATTCCATAATTTTCATGTTCTTCCATTTCTCATATTTATCCCGTTGAATTTTTTAGAATTTCGATGGATATTCAGTAGTACACTTTTGTGTAAAATTTCGGGTCTGTCAATTCGTACACATATGGGTATACCCTTTTTCCAGAGAGCACACTCCCGCGAACCTCATTTCTTACAATGGGATTACCAGTCCAGGCTAAACCTCCTGTATCATATGCTCAAAGAGTGTTGTCGAGATTACCAGTCCAGGCTAAATCCCCTGCAATGACAATTACTCTAATGAGCTTAATTTGGATTACTCGTCTGGGCTAAATCCATTTCATATATATTCTTTGGGAGGGCTAATATTTGGATCACCCGTTCGGGCTAAATTCTTTTTATCGTCAATTCCCTTTTCAGTGATCCATCGAAGTCCATTTCATTTAACCGAGATTTATTTCCCTTTTTTTTATCGAGAATTATCAATTTTTCATCAAATATCATACAATGAACATCCAAACCATATTCACATCAATAAACATACATTGAAAGCATTTAAAAATATAATTCAAGTTACACAAACTTACCCGTAACAATTTTTAGTAGTTGTAGAGATTTTAGGGACTATTCGTCAACTTTTTCCTTCCCTCGTTTATCTTCAATTTCTTGATCTATAATATAAAATTTTCCATTTATAAGCATCTAATTTTAATCTAATTTATTTCACAATTTATACGTCTCAATTTTCAAAATTGCATATTTACCCCAAATTTTATAATTTTTACAATTTTGTCCCTACTCAATTAACCCCCTAATTGAGCCAATTTTTCTTCAATTAACACTTTATTATATCATTGTAAACTACTTCAAAACCTTTGGAAATCAGAATTTCAGCATCAAACCTTAATTCGAAACTTTTTCACAATTAAGTCCTAGGAATCAATTTCTACTAAAAACATTTAGTAAATCCTTATTTTGATAAAATTAAAACTTCAAATCCATGTTTATTCATCATAAAATTCTAGTACTCAACCACTGTAATTTTAAATTTCATCTATAAAATCAAAAACTAATGAATTTAATAGTGGGACCTAGTTGTAAAAGGCTTAAAAACATAAAAATTACAAGAAAAAGGCAAGAATTAACTCACTTGATGCAAAAATTATGAAATACCAACTTAAATAACCCCTCCTATGGCGTTTTGGCTAATGAGTATGAAGAAAAATAAAAAAAAAATTCTAGATATTTTCACTTTAATCTTAACTTTATTTAGTTAATTATGCAATATTCTAATTTTGCCCTTAAATCATCAATTTTATTGCTGATTTCATGCCCTTGCCATCCAGCCCAAATTATTTTGGGTCTAATTGCCTTTTAAATATTTTTTTCATTAGACACTTAAGCTATTTAATCATTCTAGAAACTTTTACACCTTTTTCAATTTTGTCCTTTCTATTTAATTGACTACCCAAATGTTAAAATTTTCTAACGAAATTTTAATACTACAATACCAACATTTCATAAATATTTATAAAAATATTTTCAATTCATTTTTAAGAGATTGATGTCTCGATACCTCGTTTTTACCCAATTTCTTCAAAAAAAATTTCTAATTAACCACTAAATTGGTAAAATTTTTCTATCAATATTTCATACGACTTTCCTATCATATTAATATTCATGCAATAGTTTTTAAAATAAATATTATTTTTAAATCAGATTTTTGGTTATGAAATCACTGTTTCGATAACCCTGAATTTAGGTCATTACAGTTTGAATGGTTAGATGTGAATTGGACTTGAAATGGCTTGATTTTAGGTAATTTTTTGGGTTCACTCGATCTGGGACACGGGTTGTCACATGGCCGTGTGACACAAACGGCCTGGCAAAATGGCCGTGTGTCATTTGTAAAATTATATTGTTTTCAAGTCAGTGAGTTTCACGGCTTAGCACATGGTCGTGTGTAACAACTCAGAGAGTTACACGGTCTGGCACATGATCGTGCGACCCTTCTCAGTGAGTAACACGGGCTGGGACACGGCCGTATGTCCCTTGTTCAAATGTTACACGACCTGAGCTATGTCACACAGCTGTGTGACCTCTGTTTTCACATTTTTACATCTTTTTCTTAAAACTTTTATTTTGTTTGGTTTAGTCCCAAGTTATTTCTAAGCTATTTTTAAGGCCTCAAAGGATCGATTTAGGGACAAAACATATAAGATTAAATGATTTATAACATATTTAATTTATTTAAATGTTATGATGTTAAATGTTTTACGATTGTACGGTAATGTTTCATAACCCTGATTTGGCGACAGAGACGGGTTAGGGGTGTTACATTTTGAGTTAATAAGGCAATCTATTCTTGAAGATCTTCAATAGTTATACTTGAGGAGGTGGGCTCTACTTTAGTGGCTTGAAAAGCTAGGTTCTTATCTCATTTATTCTCTCCTTGTTTTGCATCGTCAAGATTCATTTCAGAAGTTTGTAATGAACCAATAAGTTCATTGATGACCAGCCTCTCCAGATCCTTGGCCTCTTCGATATTAGTAACCTTTATTGAGAACCTCTCAAGCAGAGATCTCAGAAACCTTTCTAACCAACTTTGTATTAGAGTGCTCCCCTCTAATACGAATGCATGATTTGAAAGATCACACTGACTTAGTCTAGAATTCATTAATTGCTTCTGATTCTTGCATTCTAAAACTTTCAAATCTGAACGCTAACATTTGCATCTTTGATTGTTTCACAATTGTAGTGCCTTCATGAGCAGTCACCAATATATCTCAAACTGATTTTGCCACAGCGCATTTGTCAATTCTTTTGAATTCTTGAAGATCAACTTCACAAAAAATAGCATATAGAGCTTTATTGCTTTGGCCAATTTTTCTTCATCTGAAACTTGAAGAACAGTATTGTAATGACTCAAATTCTTAAGTCATCGAAAAAGTGAATTTTTGGGTCTTCGATTCTAAAAAATTAGATTCGTAAATATTTATTAGAAATATTTACGAAGTTAAGTGAAAGGTTAATTAGATTTTAATTAAGTAAATTTAGCTTAATTAAGGTTAATTTAGTGAAAGGACTAAATTGAATAAAGTATGAAGGTTTATTTAAAAACTATAGAAAAGTCAAGGGGCTAAATTAGCAAATAAGCCTTATGTGACAAGTGTGTGGTATGTATAAGTACATTTGCATTATTTTGATTGGTACAAATGTATGTATATATATGAATTTACTTATTATATAAGTAAATAATTAAATAAAGTAAATTATATTAAATTATATAATTATAATATATTAATTAAATAAAGAATGAACAAAGAAAATAAAAAGAAATAAAACATAAAGAAAAAGAGAAAGAAAGTCACTAATAGCAGGGAAAGAAAGAAGGAAAAAGGGAAAGAAAAAGAAAAGGAAAAGGAAAATTTAGGGTTTTGGAGTTTCAAGCTTGATTGGTAAGTCAATTTAATCCCTTTTCTTGTAATTTTGGTGTCTATGGAATCCTAGGAAGAAATACTATTTGAATTATGTTGAAATTTAGAAAGATAGTAAATTTTTAGATGATGATTAAGTTGAATAAATTGATGAATTATGATATTAAGTGATAGAAATTCAAGTTAGAATTGGGAGATGGATTAAATTTTAAAGAGAGATATAAGTTTTGTCATAGTAGGGATTAAATTGTTTGAATTGTAGAATTGATGTTTCATATTGAATATTAAGAGTTGAAACTTGTTTAAAGTAGGTATAAAATGAAAATTATAAGGTTTATTTGAAGAAAAAGAATGGTTATGGTGGAAGGACCTAATTGGAAATATAGAAAAAGTTACATGAAAATAAAAGAGTATGTTATTAAATAACATGCATTGATAATTTTTAAATGTTTAATTTTATGTAGCCAACGTAGCACCGAAAATTTCATCGAAAAAGGGAAAGGAGAAAGTGAACGAGGATATCGAGTAAACTCGAGAAATTCAGTTTGTATTTCTATAAACTATGCTTAATAGTTTAATAATTGTAATTGTTATTTTTAAATGGTTAGTATGTATGATAAATGATGTGATAGAAATTGTTGCTATTTCTGTTCTAAAATGAAATGATTCAAATACTCTATTAATAGTGTCGGGCTAAGTCGGATATAGTTGGCATGCCAAAGGATTGGAAGTGTTCAGGGATATTCCGACTGTGTGTCGATGAGACACTATATATGTCGACTAATGTTACAGTTCCGGATTAGTTTCGAAGAGGTACTCTGTACTATGTACCTGACTGTGACTGTTACTGTTACTGCTACTATTACTATTACCGTTACGGTGTATTTCGGCTCCGGCAGATGAAGCACTGTATACTATCCCCGGTGTGTGGGTTGGATCCGTGTATCCGTCCAGATCCGATTTATGTTAATAGGGGTAAATAAAAGTATTGAAGAATGTTTACTATCGATTATGTGACTGCAACAGATATACTGTTGTTGAAAAGTAATAATTGATATGAAATACATAAAGTATTACTTAATTACATTTAAGAGTTATAAAATGAAGGCAAAGGATTAAGCTATTAAGATTGTGAAAGTAAAAAAAAAAAAAAGTTTAAATTACAATGTACATACATGGCTCAATAATGTTTTAAAATTTAGTTTATAGAAATACCACTGAGTGCATACTCAGCGTACGGTTTGTTCCCGTGCGCAGGTTAGGTACGAAGTAAATAACGTCTCAGCACCCAAGCCAACTCCCGAACTCAAATACTTGGTGATGTATCTTTTCTTGAAGAATGGCATGTACCTAGGTTGTTATTTTGTTATAAACTATATAGTGAATGGATGTAATAAGAATGTTACGATGTGTAGTCCTTTTTTAAATGAATATAATGGCACTTAGGTGCAACTTTTGAAATGGTTTAGTTTAAGAGATTATTGAATATATGTGTTAGATTATGATAGGATGGTTTAATAAGTATTAAATGTGTTTTATCAAGATTTGGACTGTTTGAAAGGAAGAATATCAAATTGCTTGTTGTCTTCAATTTGCAGGGTTGGTAAATTTGAAATACAAGGTTCATTTTGAACCCACACAGTTTGTCACACGGGCGTATGACCAGACCGTGTGAGACACACGGCTTGCGCACGGGCATGTTGTTAGGCCGTGTGTCCCCTTTATCCTTAAATGTGAAGTCAGGATAGTACACGGGCAAAAGACACGGCCGTGTGTCTTGGCCGTGTGAAGGACACGGGTTTTAAGCACGGTCGTGTGTCAAAAACATGTGAAAATGGCTTTAAAATGGTGAAAAAATCAGTATACCACACGGCCTAGCCACATGGGCGTGTGCTCATGCCGTGTGCCCCTCTAATGCCTAAAAATTTGCAAGTCAGATCTGCCCACAGGCTGGCCACACGGCCATGGGAGCCCCACGGGCTGGCCACACGGCCATGTTCTGAGCCACACAGGCGTGTGCTCCTATCTTCAAGGAAAAATTTCTAAAGTTGCCAGTTTGGTCCCGAACCACTTCTAAAGCATGTACTAGGCCTCGTAGGCCCATATTAGGGTCTTTATGGTGAAATTTGATAAAGAATTGGATCTGGAATGCTAATCTATGACTCGCTTTTGTATAAATGTTAGTGTATAAGTCCGGTAATGCCTCGTAACCCTATTTTGATGACAGATACGGGTTAGGGGTGTTACATTTAATGGTATCAGAGCTAATCGAGTTTAGCCGATTCTAAGATTAAATTGAGTATGAAAAGAGTTTAGAGGTACATGTCATTTTTATGTTAAATTTGAGTCGGGATTGGATACTGATTTGTATATACTGATAAATTGATTCTACTTTATAGTGTATAAAAGATGTCTGACGAAAGTATCGCGGGTATTGATCAAGAAATGTACAGTAGAGATGAATCACGTGATGTAAATGAATCCGAATCTGCAACCCCAAGTGTAAACCCAGTAGGTAACCAACCATCGAATACTGGAAGGGATAATATAGAAATATTTAGAATGATTGCTGAAGCTCTTCAAAAAGCGGTAGGAAGTATGCCTGCTACTACCTCTACCCCTACTACCAGAAGAGCCCCTATTAAGGAACTGCGAAAGTATGGAGCTACAGAACTTTTGGGATCAAAGGGAACTGCTTCAATCACAGCTGAAAATTGGTTAGAGACCACAAAGAGAATTTTGAAGCAATTAGAATGTACATAACATGAAAGTTTAATATGTGTTGTTTCTCTATTACAAGAGGACGCTTACATATGGTGGGAATCAGTGATTTAGAATATACCGGAAGAACAGGTAAACTAACAATTCTTTCAACGAGAATTTTAGAAGAAGTATTTGGGAGAGATATATATGGAAGATCGGAAACAAGAGTTTTTGATGCTGAAACAAAGAGATATGTCCATAGTGGAGTATGAACGGGAATTTTTGAGACTGAGTAGATATGCAACCGAATTTGTACCGACTGAAGCTGATAGATGTAAGAGATTTCTAAGAGGACTGCGAGATGAATTCCAACTGCAATTGATGCCTCTACAGATTACAGAGTTTGCAGACTTAATAGAAAGAGCTAAAATGATTGAGCAAGTGCTGGGAAAGAGTAAAAAGTCCGAAACTGCCCATTCAGCTGGAAAACATCCTGGAACTGCTAGTTCAAGTCTACAATTCAAATGATCAAAGGAATCTTGTGGTAGTGGAAGATTCAGTTCAAGATCAGAAAGAGGAGACAGAAGTCAAAAGAGACAAATTATCAGATATCATCAAGCGTGATTAGAAGCCCACTTCGAACATTGAAATTCCAGAATGTGAATATTGTGGAAACAGACATAGAGAAGAATGTAGAAAATTAACTAGAGGTTGTTTCTGTTGTGGATCCACTGATCATTTTGTAAAGGACTGCCCGAAGCTTAATAAAGCAGCACCAACGGTTTCTTAGAGATTAGACTCTGCAACTAGAGGTCGAGGTTCAGGTCGAAGTGGTCCAGTTACTAGAGGAGGTAATAGAAAAATTAGTGAAAATACTACACAACAATCTGAAGTATGAGCTTCGGCCCGAGCATATGTTGTAAAAACTCGAGATGAGGGAGATACTCATGATGTGGTAACAGGTATATTCTTATTACATTCAGAACCCATTTATGTTTTAATAGATCTAAGATCGTCACATTCTTATGTCAATACAAAACTGGTTGAGACGGGAAACTTAAAACCTAAATTGTCTAAAGTAACGATAGAAGTGTCTAGTCCATTGGGGCAAGCTATGTTAGTGAATCAGATATGTCGAAGATGCCCATTAATGATTCAGGATAAAATCTTTTCTGTTGATCTGTTGATTATACCATTCGACGACTTTGATATTATACTGGGTATGGATTGGCTGTCAGAACATGGAGTAATTTTAGACTGTTATAAAAAGAAATTCACTATTCAGAATGACAGTGGTGATCGAATCGAAGTAAAGGTTATTTGGACCAGTGGGACTATTCGTGTTATTTCAACAATTAAAGCTAGTAAGCTTTTTAATCAGGGATGTGCAACTTTCTTAGCTTATGTTATCAATTCAAATTCAGTTGAAAATTAGTGTAGCAAGATTCGAACTGTATGTGAATTTCCTGATGTGTTTCCTGAAGAATTACCTGGGTTGCCTCCTGATCGGGAAGTAGAGCTTGTAATTGAAGTATACCCAGGTACAGATCCAGTGTCACTACCTCCATACCGCATGTCACCTATTGAATTGAAGGAACTGAAAGTACAACTGCAAGACTTGTTGGATCGAGGTTTTATATGACCTAGTACATCACCGTGCGGAGCTCAAGTGTTGTTCGTTAGAAAGAAAGATGGTTCGATGCGGTTGTGTATTGATTATCGACAGTTGAATAAGGTAAATATTAAGAATAAATACCCGTTACCTCGTATTAATGATTTATTTGATCAATTAAAGGGATCTTCTGTGTTTTTAAAAATTGATTTGAGGTCGAGATATTATCAGTTGAAGGTAAATGAGAGTGATGCACCAAAGACAGCATTTCACATAATGTATGGACATTATGAATTCTTGGTGATGCTATTTGGATTAACTAATGCTCCAGCTGCTTTTATGGATCTTATGAATCGGATCTTCCAACCTTACTTGGATCAGTATGTAGTGATTTTTATTGATGATATCTTGGTATACTCGAAGTCTAAAACTGAACATGAACAGCATCTCCGAATTGTTTTTGCAAACATTGCTGATAATATCCATGCTTAGCACATTTTTTGGATGAATTATCATTAGATTTGTGAAATTTGATGCTCCTAATCCTTTAATTTCATGTTTTATACCTAGGCGAGCATATAGAGTAAAAAGAGGGAGAAACGGGCCAAAAACAGATAAAATGTGCCAACATGGGAAATCAACACGGCCTAGACTTCCTCACACGGGTAGACCACAGGGCCGTGTCTAATTTACAGACTCTAACACGGCCTGGACTTCCTCATACGGGTAGACCACAGGTCCGTGCCTTTTTAATAGACTTACACACGACTTTAGTCGTCCCACACGGGCGTGGCACACGATCGTGTCCCTGTCAAGCCCAAGCCTAGTTCTATTCGGAAAAGGGCACATTAGAGGGTTCTAAGGCATTCTAAAGCCTATATAAACACCCTAGAAGAGGATTAAAGGGGACAGAGGAAGTAGGAGGCAAGGAATTACTTGAAGAAAGCCGATTGATCCATTTAATTTTCCTTAAGGAGTTTTGGGTTTTCTTTATGTTTTGTTATCATTATTCTTCAGAGATGTTTTCTTTTACACTTATGAACTAAATCCCCTAAATACCTAAGGGGATTGAAACCTAAGATGGATCTTGTTATTATTTTCTGAATTATATGATAAATACTTTATTTGTTCTTAATTATGTGTTCTTAATCCTTGTTTTAATATTTCAGGATATTAATTCAAGTATTGATGTGCTTATTCAGAGGAGCAAAAGTCCTTGTCTAAGAGTAGATCTAGCATAATTAAACGGAGTTGCATATGTTCTTAATCTTTGTTTTAATATTTCAGGATATTAATTCAAGTATTGATGTGCTTATTCAGAGGAGCAAAAGTCCTTATCTAAGAGTAGATCTAGCATAATTAAGTGGAGTTGCATGCAATCCTAGACATAGGACGACATAAATCTTCCGGATTAAGGTCAAACCTAATAAAGGAATCCATAGATCGAGTTAATGCAACACTAGGGGTTTTAATTAGAAAGAGATTTTAATTAATCAACCTACGGTTAAACGTTGTTTGTCTCAAGAGAGATAATAATATAAATTAGGGATTTCTACGGATCAAGTCAAGTGAATAAATCGTCTAATTCAGAGTCAAATAACAAGTGATGTCTAGGTGAATTTTTCTTTGGGTATTGTCTTAATAAATCAATTTTTCCAAAAGTATTTCCCCAATTTACTTCCTGTGCATTCTTAGTTTGGTAAATTAGTTTAGAAAAATCAAATCCCCTTATTTTTGGGCTAGATAATAAAAAGAAGGTTAATACTAGTACTTTTAGTTCTTGTGGGTTCGACATTCCGGTCTTGCTATAAGCTATACTACTGTTCGATAGGTGCGCTTGTCTTTATCGTGATAATAGTTAGTTTTCAAGTGCGATCAATTACAAATTTAAGACTTGTCACGATCACAATCAAGTTTTTGGCGTCGTTGCCGGGGAACTAAGATATTAGGAACACTCGAATTTTATTACCTTAGCTATTTTACTTTTATTGCAATTTAAATTTTTATTTTCTTTTCTAATTTTTCGTTTATTCACTTCTGGCAGGTTTTTATAGTGTATAACTAGAAGAAACCCGTCAGGATCATTACTTTTTTATAGTGAGATCAATCGCACAGCTCGCAGAAATCGAAGAGAAATAAGGTGAAGCCTAAGATACATAGAGGAAGAGCAAGAGGACGACATTCATACCACAACCGAGGAGATGGCTGAAAATCAGAAAAATCCGCTACCTCCTGCGATTACTGCTGATCTAGTAAATCAGAATCCTGCTCCACGCACTATGTATGATTATGCTAAACCCAATTTAACAGGAACTGAGTCGAGTATAGTTAGGCCTACTATTGCTGCAAATAATTTTGAACTGAAACCTAACACAATTCAAATGATACAACAGTTTGTTCAGTTTGATGGTTTGCAGGATGAGGATCCAAACAATCGCTTGGAGAATTTTCTGGAGTTTTATTATACTTTTAAAATCAATGGCGTTTCTGACGATGCCATACGCCTTCAGTTATTTCCCTTTTTATTAAGTAACAAAGTTAAACAGTGGTTGAACTCGTTACCACGAGGGTCAATCACTACTTGGGAACAAAAGACTGAAAAGTTTTTATTTAAATATTTTTCGCCGGTTAAAATGGCTAAGTTAGGGAATGACATCTATTCTTTTATACAGATAGATCTAGAAACACTCTATGATACATGGGAGAGATACAAGGATCTTTTGAGAAGGTGCCCTCACCATGGTTTACCACTTTGGCTACAAGTTCAGACATTCTACAACGGTGTGAACCCCTCAACGAGGCAACTCATCGACGCAGCTGTCGGTGGAACTTTGAACAACAAAACACTTGAAGCGGCTTACGAATTTATTAAAGAAATGTCATTGAATAACTATCAGTGGCAAGTTATGAGGACAAAACCGACGAAAGTAGCTGATGGTTTCAACGACGATGCGGTTGCCATGCTATCTAACCAGGTAGAACTTTTCAATAAAAAGATTGACAGTTTGTGTGGTTCTACTCAGGTACATCCAGTTATGAGGTACGATTCAAATGGAGGAGGAGCACACACGGAATATCAATCTTTCAACCCCAACAACGAGGAGGAACAAGTTCAATATATGGGTAACAATAATTCTAGACCTCAAAATAACCCATACAGTAACGATTACAATACCGGTTAGAGGAACCATCTCAATTTCTCGTGGGGTGGTCAAAGGAATCAAAGGCCACAACATCCTCCGGGTTTTCAACAACCACCTTACCAACAGGAAAAGAAGCCGAACCTTGAGGAGATGCTAGCAAAGTTTATCTCGGTGTCAGAAACTCGCTTTTAGAATACCGAAATAGCACTTAAGAATCAACAAGCGTCAATCCAAGGCCTTGAAACTCAGATAGGACAGCTCGCGAAATTGATTTCTGAACGACCACCAGGAAGCTTGTCGAGTAACACTGAATCTAACCCAAGGGAGCAGCTCAATGCGATTACCATTCAAGATGACGAAGGGTTAGTGGAACCTGAACCAGAACCAAAACAAGGAATTATAGTAACCAAAGGTAAGGATGAGGTAAACCATAGTGAGCAGAAACAGGTAAGTACAGAGTATAAACCTTAAGTGCCATACCCCAATGCGACAAGGAAAGATCGTACAGACGAACAATTCAGTAAATTCTTTAAATTATTAAAAAAATTACATATTAACTTACCGTTTACTAAAGCTCTTTCGCAGATGCCAAACGCAGCCAAATTCTTAAAGGAGCTTTTAACAAATAAGCGGAAGTTGGATGAGGCATCGCATGTGGAGTTAAATGCAATTTGCTCAGCCATATTACAGAATAAGCTGGCCAACAAATTGAAAGATCCAGGGAGTTTTACGATTCCTTGTTTAATTGGTAGCTTAGATGTTAATAATGCTTTAGCTGATTTAGGGGCTAGTATCAATGTCATACCTTATAAAATGTTTAAACAGCTAGGTCTTGGGAAACCCAAGCAAACTAGGATGAGCATTTAGTTAGCAAATAAAACAATCAGATTTCCTAGGGGTATTATTGAAGATGTACTCATTAAAATTTAAAAATTTATATTCCCAGTTGATTTTGTTGTTCTAGACATAGAAAAGGATAGTGACGTGCCTTTAATTTTAGGAAGGCCCTTTCTAGCAACTACTAGAACTATAATTGATGTTGGTACAGGTGAACTTACACTTCGTGTGGGTGATGAGACAATCACTCTTCAAGTTTGCAATTCAAGTAACACATCAAATATCGAGGGTGATTGTATAAATCGTACCGTTATTACTGATCATGTGGTGCAAACTTCTTTGCAGAAAACACGTTCGAAGAGCACACATGAGATATGTTCGAGTAATGACGAGAGACTCATCTATGAAGAACGAAGGCTACGAGTCGAGGAACTATATGAATGGCGGACACAGAAACCGAGATCAAACGATAAACAAAAACCACGCTATGACGAGCTCAATATTTCACCAAATCAACTTAATGTTTGAGACAAAGTACTATTAGATGCAGCAGACCCTCGCATTACCACCTCTGAACCTAATGGAGAAACCCCCTTACGGTACTTAGTATTTTCCCATACGGCACAGTCGAGGTAATTCATCCCAAATTCGGTACGTTCAAGGTAAATAATACTCATCTCAAACCTTATTTTGATAAAATTGATAGTAGGAATGAGGAGTGTAAACTCCTCGAAGCACTATGACCACGCAACAGAGAGGTAAGTCGAGCTTAGACTATAAATAAGCGCTTCTCGGGAGGCAACTAGAGCACTAACGGTGTTAACTTCTTTAAATTTTAGTTTTTAACATATAATTCACTACCTGAGTCACTGAACACAGGTTTTCCAGAACCACACGGCCAAGCACACGGGCGTGCCTAAGGCCGTGCTCATACCACGGGAGGAGACACAGCCGTGCGAAAAGGCCGTGTGAAAATAGGGCAAAATTTTTCCCCAACACGGGAGTCAATAAGTTGCCACAGCTGTGCGACATGGCCGTAGATGAATCTGTCAAAACAACACGGGCGTGCAACACGCTCGTGTCTAGAGGCCATGGTTGAAACTGAGAAAATAACACGGGCGTGCGACACGCCCGTTCTCACAACCCGTGGTCAAAACTAACAAAATAACATGGGCGTGGACATACATACACGGGCATGAGAGAAGCGAACGAAGTAGGACACGGCCGTGCGACACGGCCGTGTGCATCAATACGCCCAAAGAACACGGCCGTGGGCCGAATTTCAGATGCGCCCAAATTTGAAAATCACGATATACAAGGGCTAAAATTAGGGCACACGGCTGTGGGAAATCTATATAAATCCCTACTATTCATAATCCCCTTCCTCAAACATCAAACCCTAGCCACCGGAACCCTTTCACACGCCCTCCCTGCCACGCCCATGTGCCGACCACAGCACCAACCTCGACGACCTAAGCTCTTCCTTCTTGCATTTGTTTACTCTTTTCTCTCTATTCTCTTCAAATCTTTTACATATTTTATGATTTTTTTATTATTCTATTTGACTATTTTGAGTAATATTCATGGTTATAATGATAGTAATACTTATGCCCTTTGTTAGAAATTTGCCATTTTAGTCAATACATTATGCTACATTCATCCATTTTTCTTGTTTCCATGGATTTCATGCTTACCCATACCATATTTCATATTATCAAACCCACATGCATTCATTCACTAGGTATTCCATTTAGCACTATTCTCATGTTCTTATTGCTCATAATGACTTCCATAAGAATTTAGTTACTTTTCGGTACATCTCACATTTTTCCTGTGATGCCCATGAAGTATTCTTCTTTAATTTTAACATTTAATTTTAACATACTTGCATACCTCTCCATCCTATTCTTGGGGAGTATTGTTTTAACTTCGACTTTTCATTTTAGGTATACCATGCCAACTTCACGTGGCAAGAAAACTGTCGTCCCCCCTTTGAAAAAGCGAAAGGGACCTAGAGCCACATCGGCAAGCGCATCAGCTGAAGTGCACCACCCCTTTCTCCAGTTTCCCTTGGGACCCCAAGAGGAATTTTTTTAGATCCTTCGGGCCCGACCCCTAAGTGTGGGCCGCTGCATTGATTGGGCAGCACTTGAACATATCCAACTGGCTGACGCAATCTGAGCCCTTCTGACGACTGACCCATGGGGCCTCTTTTTCGAGATCATCGAGCTGACGTACCTCGAGCTCACACTTAAACTCTGCTCAACCTACCACATTCAAGTCATCATGACACAATTTGATGATCTTGGAATGGTAAAGTTTCGTCTCAGGGGTTTAGTATGCCAGTTGAGCGTACCTAAGTTCAGAATTGCACTAAGGTTGTATACGAAGGAGTTCATGAGCGACAACGAACTCGATACCCTCCATCGCCATATCCACTATTCTCCTTCAAAGTGTTGGAGTGCTTTAGTCCCTGACTCGGCCACCTATGACCCCAGCCGCTTTAAGGCTTTGGCCCTCGCCCCATTCTTGAGGTACTTACACACCGTCTTAGCCCACACTCTGATAGGGCGACGAGAGAGCACCAGCGTCGTCAACACTCATGACGCAAACTTTTTATGGATTATGGCGAACGGGCACGTCTTCAACCTTTCCTATTTTATTGATCTCACCATTCGCCATCAGACGAAATGGCATAGGAAGAGAGTCATTTCCATCGGCCCTTATGTGACTCGCCTAGAGTGGCACTTCGGTCTCCTCAACACAGCAACGCAAACATCCTCCCTTACTCTCATCGGTCAGGTGTCCCCACAGGGTATCTCGAGTATGCTCCATATGAAGATGATCGAGAGCCGATGTAGATATGACCCTCCCCAGTACTGCCTGGTCCAGTCCGCCGAGGAGGAGGACCAAGAGGACATTACTGATGATGTCCCTCCACGTCATGAGGACCCACTGTCTCAGCCACCACCCATCCATCGTCTAGTTCATGCAGCGGCTTCATACTCTGACATCTCTGAGCGCCTTACTCGATTTGAGCAGCTGTGTTTTCAGTGCTTTGATCACATTGATGCTACTCTATATCAGATTTGTCAGCACCTTCACATCTCATCGCCACCACCACCTCGTGAACCATCCAACGATGACGATGTTTAAAGACTTTTTATTTATTATTTTTATTTTCACTTTTATCTTTATTTATCTTCTTAAAGTACTTTTTAATTTATTTTCCTTTAATACTATTTCATTTTTAGGCTTTATAATTTTTATTGAACAATTTATAGTTTCGGCTATTTCATTATGATTAATTATGATTCTTTATATTTCCTAAAGAGTTCTTGATTTTATCATAGTTATAAAGAGCTCCAAAGTTCACCATCACTTAGGAACTTACAACTCCACTGGAAAAGGTTCTCCAAGACTGCCATGCCCTACTCGACCACGACCATAGCTACCACTAGTTATAATATTCTTTTGGCGCAGCACTTGTGGACTAACAACCTCTACCACCACCGGAGTATCCTTCTCCAATCTCACTATTGCCTTAGCCGATTACTCTCTATAACTCCAATTCAAGGAATCTATTCAATATTTAGGAAGTTTCATTTCTCTCCCTATCTTATGATCTTATATCTATATTTTTCAGTATCTATCTTTGTACATTGAGGGCAATGTACATCTTAAGTGTGGGGGGTTATTTATATCATTATCAAAAAAATCCCTCAATTTTGTCTTATTCTCACATGACCTACTCATATCACTATTAGAATGAATTTTGATTAACTTATGATTTTCTATTGATATATCTTGAATTAAAACATAGGCATTTATGCATCGATTGTTTAAACTTTAAGTAATTAGAGAATCAAGCATGATAAGTTAATTTTTGAGAATTAAATTTTTTTTAAGTTATTTCCCCAAGTTTAGGTATTATCTTGAAGTTGAAATTCACAGAGTTAACATCAAAAAGCCATAATTTTTGTGAGAACTTAAGCCTTTAGAGCATATATTATTTCTTTCATACTCACTTTTATTGTTGCTATGAGTGCGTCAATATTGATTTTTCATTCTAGAACTTGCTTCGATTATGCATGTCAAGACCACACCATTGATTTGATATATCGAAATGATAAAGGCACTTAGGTTTAACCCACTCACTCAAAAAAAGATCTACCTTCATAATTAACCCTTATTGAACACCCTTGAGCCTAACAAGCCATTCATTGATTCACTCTCAATATTAACCTATAACCCATTATTGAAATCCCCTTAATTAATTTGATCCATATTTTTGTCAAGATTTGATTTGAATAAATTGCTTAGCTATGTCCTTTTCTTGATAGTTAGCAAAGTTCTATGTTACTTGATTTGTTCTTAAAAAAAACAAAGTTGCTGTAATGTATCCATTATGAAAAACTTAATTCTAGGATCATCTAAGTAAGAATGCAATTTGTCAGTTTTAGTATTTTTCTAGTTAGGTACTTTTTCAATTCAATCTCGATTCTAACTTTCTCTTTATTCTTGTGACCACACCCCCTAACCAAAGCCACGTTACAACCTTCTGAAGACCTTTTGATTGATGTATCATCTCAATTTATAGTGGTGGAGATTTGATTTTCATGCAAACCTATGGTAATAACTTTTCATATTGGCTGTTGAGTGCTAAATTGTTGTCCTTAAACATCTCGAGTGATTTGAGTGAATCTTTAGTGAGAATGTTAAACTCTATGATATTTTGAATTAAATGTGATTACTTAGATGAGGGGAGATACCTATGTTTTCGTGATAAAATGCTAAACTTAGAATGTTTGAAACTCTGATGTTCTTCTAGTTGAATTCTCAATGTATGATTACTTATGGATTATTTTGAGATACTGTTGATAGGAGTTATAAGTTGAGAAAAATGAATTCTTAATGATGAGTTGAGGATTTTGCTTGAGGACAAGCAAATGCTTAAGTGTGGGGGTATTTAATAAGTCGTAATTTATACATATTTTTATCCCATGGTTAGCACATTTTTTGGATGAATTATCATTAGATTTGTGGAATTTGATGCTCCTAATCCTTTAATTTCATGTTTTATACCTAGGCGAGCATGGGAGAGTAAAAACAGTGAGAAACGGGCTAAAAACATATAAAATGGCCCAACATGGGAAATCAACACAGCCTGGACTTCCTCACACGGGTAGACCACACGGTCGTGTCTAATTTACAGACTCTAACATGGCCTGGACTTCCTCACACGGGTAGACCACACGCCCGTGCCTTTTTAACAGACTTATACACGACTTAAGCCGTCCCACAGGGCTTGGCACAGGGCAGTGTCCCTGTCGAGCCCAAGCCTAGTTCTATTCGAAAAAGGGCACTTTGGAGGGTTCTAAGGCATTCTAAAGCCTATATAAACACCCTAGAGGAGGACTAAAGGGGACAAAGGGAGTAGGAGGCAAGGAATTACTCGAAGAAAGCCAATTGATCCATCTCAGAGGCGGATTCTCCTTCAAGACGGAAGATCTCCCTTAATTTTCCTTCAGGAGTTTTGGGTTTTCTTTATGTTTTTTTTATCATTATTCTTCTGAGATGTTTTCTTTTACACTTATGAACCAAATCCCCTAAATACCTAAGGGGAATGAAACCTAAGATGGATCTTGTTATTATATTCTGATAAATACTTGATTTCTTCTTAATTATGTGTTCTTAATCCTTGTTTTAATATTTCAGGATATTAATTCAAGTATTGATGTGCTTATTCAGAGGAGCAAAATTTCTTGTGTAAGAGTAGATCTAGCATAATTAAGCGGAGTTGCATGCAATCCTAGACATAGGACGACATAAATCTGTCGGATTAGAGTCAAACCTAATAAGGGAATCCATAGATTGAGTTAATGCAACACTAGGGGTTTTAATTAGAAAGAGATTTCAATTAATCAACCTATGGTTAGACATTGTTAGTCTCGAGAGAGATAATAATATAAATTAGGGATTTCTACGGATCAATTCAAGTGAATAAATCGTCTAATTCAAAGTCAAATAACAAGTGAAGTCTAGGTGGATTTTTCCTTGGGTATTGTCTTAATCAATCAGTTTTCCCAAAAGTATTTCCCTAATTTACTTCCTGTGCATTCTTAGTTTAGTAAATTAGTTTAGATAAATCAAATCCCCTTATTTTTAGGCTAGATAATAAAAAGAAAGTTAATACTAGTACTTTTAGTTTCTGTGGGTTCGACATTCCAGTCTTGTTATAAGCTATACTACTATTCGATAGGTGCGCTTGCCTTTATCGTGATAATAGTTAGTTTTCAAGTACGATCAATTATAAATTTAAGACTTGTCACGAGCACAATCAATTGCGAGAAAAACAATTATATGGAAAATTGAGTAAATGTGAATTCTGGTTTACAGAGATTGTATTTCTTGGTCATGTAGTATCAACAGAAGGGATTAGAGTAGATCCAAAGAAGATTGAAGCTATATTGCAGTGGAAGGTTCCCTAGAATGTGTCAGAGGTACGTAGTTTCCTTGGATTGGCTGGATAATATAGAAGGTTTTTGAATGGATTTTCAAAGATAGCTTTATCGATGACAAAGTTGCTATAAAAGAACGTTTTGTTTGTTTGGAGTGTGCAGTGTCAGAAGAGTTTTGAAATGTTGAAGCAAATGTTAATGGAAGCACCAGTATTGACTTTACCGGAATCGGGAAAAGAATTTGTTGTGTATAGTGATGTTTCATTGAACAGACTTGGGTGTGTATTGATGCAAAATGAAAAGGTAATTGCTTATGCTTCACGGCAATTGAAGTCACACGAACGTAATTATCTGACACATGACTTGAAACTAGCAGCTATAATATTTGCTTTTAAAATCTGGAGACATTACCTATACGGCTAAAAGTATTATATTTACACTGATCATAAAAGTCTCAAGTATCTTCTATCATAGAAAGAGTTGAATTTGAGACAGCGTCGGTGGATAGAACTTTTGAAAGACTATGACTATGTTATTGATTATCATCCGGGTAAAGCTAATGTTGTAGCTGATGCAGTAAGTAGAAAGACTGCAGTTGAACTGAGAACAATGTTCGCACGACTTAGTATCACAGATGATGGAGGTCTTTTAGCTGAATTGAGAGTAAAGCCGATAATGTTTAATCAGATCAGGTCAGCATAATTGACAGATGACAAACTAATGAAGAAAAGATAGATGGTATAGAACGGTACAGTAGGGAACTTTAGTATTGATGAAAATAATTGTCTGAGATTTCATAATCGACTCTGTATCTCAACCACTTCTGAAATAAAGGAATTGATTCTTAGAGAAACTCATAATTGTCAATTTGCATTACATCTTGGAGGAACAAAAATGTACTGTGATTTACGGAAACTGTATTGGTGGCTGGGTATGAAGAAAGATATAGTGGAATATGTGGCTAAATGTTTAACATGTCAGCGAGTTAAAGCTGAACATTAGGCTCCAACTGGTTTACTTCAGCCTATTAATATTCCTGAATGGAAATGAGACTGTATCACAATGGACTTTGTAACTGGGTTACCATTGTCAACAAGTAAGAAAAATTCTATTTGGGTGATTATTGATTGGCTCACAAAGTCAGCTCATTTTATTACAGTCAGAACGGATTAGTCGCTTCAAAAGTTGGCAGAAACTTATATTTAGGAAATTGTGAGATTACATGGTCTTCTTGTATCGATAATTTCTGACCGGGATCCACGGTTTACATCGAGGTTCTAGAAACAATTACATGAGTCTCTTGGTACTCGACTTCATTTTAGTACAGCTTTTCATCCACAAACTGATGGACAGTCAGAACTAGTCATTTAGATTTTAGAAGACATGCTCCGAGCTTATATCGCTAATTTTGAATCAGGTTGGGAATGTTATTTACCGTTAGCTAAATTTGTATATAATAATAGTTACCAATCAAGTATTCAAATGGCACTGTATAAAGCTTTGTATGGTCAGAGATGTCGATCACCAATGTGTTGGACGGAATTAAATGAAAGAAAAGTGGTTGGTCCAGAGTTAATTCAAGAAACAGAAAGCACTGTTAAAAAGATTCAAGAAAGATTGAAAGCAGCTTTTGATAGGCAGAAATTGTACGTAGATCTGAAATGATGGGACATTGAGTTCTCAATTGGAGACAAAGTATTTCTTAAAGTCTCTCCTTGGAAGAAAATTTTGAGATTTGGTCGGAAGGGTAAATTGAGTCCTCGATTTATTGGGTCGTATGAGATTATAGAAAGAATTAGACCGGTGGCATATCGTTTAGCGCTACCTCCTGAATTAAAAAAAATTCATGGTGTTTCCCATGTTTCTATGTTAAGAAGATACCTATCAGATCCATCTCATGTGATTCCAACAGAAGATATAGAGATTCGATCTGATTTTTCATATAAAGAAGAACCGGTTAAGATGCTAGCACGTGAGGTAAAAGAATTATGCAATAAACGAGTTCATTTGGTAAAAGTGTTATGGAAAAGTCATAATATTGAAGAAGCAACATGAGAACCAGAAGATACAAAGAGGTCACAGTACCCCTGTAACACCCCCTACCCGTATCCGTCGCCGGAATAGAGTACGAGGCACTATCGAGAAGCACGAAACACTTACAGATAATTTAAATACATTTTCATAACAATTTGTTTCGATTTCATACTATTTCATATTTAAGCTTTTTGCACCAAAGTATTTAAGATATCATCTTTATGCAAATAGCACACATGAGGTACATAAATTCCATAATTATGAATGAACACATTAATCAAACATATTCAATGTTTTTCTATATATCATAGTTTCATATTTCCATGTATCAATTATCATCACTTCCTCGTATTTCAGACAAATACGTGTAACAATTCATAAATATGCAATTCATTAACTCTTCCTACCAATCACGATTTTAAATTGCCAAATCACTTATTGAGCGCAATTTCAATGTTCACTAAAATCTATCATATAAATTTGGATGTACGTATTCATCAATCAATTCCATGTACAGATATCATCATCTCATATTTCCACATACATTTACTTTCCACATTTATGAATTCAAATAGTATATACAAGACATACCAATATATTTCAAGTATGTTTTCATGATATTTTGATTCAAACTCAGATTATTTCATACTAGAAGTTTTCTTATTAACTCATTTGGAATACCAATTCATACGGATAATACACTCAAGGCGTAGAAATATATAATCACAAATGAACTCATTCATCAACCAAGTTTTATGCTCATGTCTCATCAACTCGTATTTCCTTATATCATATAATTCCATGTAATACTTACCAAACTTCTTCAAATTAGTGAACATCTTACAGAATTGAGTACTTCGTTTTCTCGATGCCATAGTTCAATTATGGTCTTACACATCTTCACATAATGATGCCATATCCCAGCTATGGTCTTACACATATTCATATATCAATGCCATAGCCCAGCTATGGTCTTACACGAATCACATATCTCACTGATGCCATATCCCAGATATGGTCTTATACAGTAGCATATATCACACCAATGCCATATCCCAGATATGGTCTTATACGGAAATCACTTGTCACTTGTCACTTGTCACTTGTAGCCAAAGCTACCACTATTCACTGATCAGGTAGCTAGAGCTACCATTTTTCATCGATCGGTAGCCGAGCTACCACTTTTCATCGATCGGTGCGAGCGAGCTACCACTTTTCACCGATCGTAGCCAAACTACCACTTTTCACTTTTCATTTGTCATTGATCAGATAAGTGTAGCCGAAGCTATCCCTTATCACTTTCACTTGTCCTTGATCAGATAAGTGTAGCCGAAGCTATCACTTATCACTTGTTGCCATGGTCCAACCATGGTCTTTTCCTTCAATTCATCTTGTCACTGAACTGAAATGCTCAATTTGATCATTTATTCAATTTTCATGCTTTTACATTATTCACGGTTTTATCATCAATACATATGAAATAACACATCATGAAATTTATAAAATTAACAAATAATCACTAAAATTTAGCCACATAAACTCATAAGTTCAATTTTTCTATTATAACGATAATCATAATTTCATAATAAATATTCCAAATAAAACATTATATCATTTCTAATCCAACACTTATCAATTATAATCGGGCCTGTGATCAATTTATACACAAGTCATTCATATATTTTTCCTCCTCCTCTCCATCTACATCCTTGGTATAAATAACACACTTGTAAGTAACCTTATCCATAATTTTCACTAATTACTTATGTGAATATTCAAGCTCTCCACCCGTGTCATAGTCACTAAATCATTTATATATAAAGCTACGGAACTCAAAATTAAGGTCCGCTAATTTTACCTGAAAATAGACTCACATATCTTCTTACCATAAAAATTTCATAATTTTTTATTGGGCCAATTAATACAGTTTATTCATTGAAGTCTCCCCTGTTTTGCTGTCTGACAGTTCTGATCCTTCTTCACTAAAAATTAATTATCTCCTTGTACAGGATTTGAATGATGTTTTCGTTTGTTTCTCTTGAAAATACACTCATTCAGAATTCTAAAAATATAAATTTAATCCCATAATTATTTTTATCCAATTTTTGATGATTTTACAAAGTTAGAACAGGGGAACCCAAAATCATTCTGATCTTATCTCACAAAAATTATCATATCTCATGATTTACAATTCCATTGCTTACATCATTTCTTCTATAAAAAACTAGACTCAATAAGCTTTAATTTCATATTTTATTCATCTTCTAATTCTATTTCTAAAATTTTTGGTAATTTTTCAAAGATAGACTACTGCTGCTGTCCAAAACAGTTGTAGTGCAAAATGTTGATTTCCATTTTGCCCCAAATTTTACAATTCATACAATTCAGTCCTTGCTCAATTAACCTCTAAATGAAGATAATTTTCTCAATTAATACTTTTACTAGAAATTATAACTTATTTCATAACTATTGAAATTTAGAATTTCCACAAAAAACTCTAACTTCAAACTCTTTTACACTTAGGTCCCAAACATTCACTTTCTATTCAATTCTTTCAATAAAATCAACATATAAACAATTTAAAGCTCTAATTCCATGCCAAATCATCATATAATTCCAGCACATATTCATAGCAACTTTCAATTTCTTTCATAGAATCAAAAACTAATGAATTCAACAAGTGGACCTAGTTGTAAAAGTCACAAAAACACAAAACTTTTAAGAAATAATCAAGAATTGAACTTACTTGAAGTAAAAATATGAAAAAAACAGCTTAATGGAACTCTTCCATGGCGTTTTTGCTGATGAGAATGCAGAAAAATAAAGAGAAATCTAGATAATTCCACTTTAGTCCTAACTTTATCAAGTAAATTTTGCATTTTTCCAATTTTGCCCTTAATTCTCCTTATTTTCTTGCTGATTTCATGCCCTTGCCATCCAGCCCAAATAGACCTTGGGTCTATTTGCCTTTTAAACCCTCTTTCTTTTATCATTTAAGCTATTTAATCATTTCCCAAAATTTTGCATTCGATACAATTTAGTCCTTTTTGTGCAATTAACTATCAGAACTTTAAAATTTCTTGACGAAAATTTACTACTAACTCATTAACACTCCATAAATATTTATAAAAATATTTATGGCTCGATTTAAAATTCTCGAGGTCTCGATACCTCGTTTTCGATTCTAATTATTTTAGTATTTATTTTTAGTAAACTATTCACTATTTCAAAAATTTTCCTAACTTCACATTTAACTTATAATTACTAAATTAATAATATTTCCTACTCATTTGTCGGATTTAGTGATCTCGAATCACTGTTCCGACACCACTAAAAATTAGGCTATTACAACCCCCATATCTTTTCAAGTAAATTTCGAGGATGAAATTTATTAAGGGGGGAGAACTGTAATGACTCAAATTTTTAGGTCATCGAAAAAGTGAATTTTCGGGTCTTCAATTCTGAAAAATTAGATTCATAAATATTTATTAGAAATATTTACGAAGTTAACTGAGAGGTTAATTAGATTTTAATTAAGTAAATTTAGCTTAATTAAGGTTAATTTAGTGAAAGGACTAAATTGAATAAAGTGTGAAGGTTTAATTAAAAACTATAGAAAAGTCAAGGGACTAAATTAACAAATAAGCCTTATGTGACAAGTGTGTGGTATGTATAAGTACATTTGCATTATTTTGATTGGTACAAATGTATGTATATATATGAATTTACTTATTATATAAGTAAATAATTAAATAAATTAAATTATATTAAATTATATTAAATTATATAATTATAATATATTAATTAAATAAAGAATGAATAAAGAAAATAAAAAGAAATAAAACATAAAGAAAAAGAGAAAGAAAGTCACGAATAGCAGGGAAAGAAAAAGAAAAGAAAAATTTAGGGTTTTAGAGTTTCAAGCTTGATTGGTAAGTCATTTAATCCCTTTTTCTTGTAATTTTGGTGTCTATGGAATCCTAGGAAGAAATACTATTTGAATTATGTTGAAATTTAGAAAGATAGTGAATTTTTAGATGTTGATTAAGTTGAATAAATTGATGAATTATGATATTAAGTGATAGAAATTCAAGTTAGAAGTGGGAGATGGATTAAATTGTAAAGAGAGACATAAGTTTAGTCATAGTAGGGATTAAATTGTTTAAATTGTAGAATTGATGTTTTATATTGAATATTAAGAATCGAAACTTATTTAGAGTAGGTATAAAATGAAAATTATAAGGTTTATTTGAAGAAAAATAATAGTTATGGTGGAAGGACCTAATTGGAAATATAGAAAAAGTTATATGGAAATAAAAGAGTATGTTAATAAATAACATGCATTGATAACTTTTAAATGTTAAATTTTATATAGCCAACGTAGCACCGGAAATGTCATCGAAAAAGGGAAAGGTGAAAGTGAACGAGGATATCGAGTAAACTCGAGAAATTCTATTTGTATTTCTATAAACTATGCTTAATAGTTTAATAATTGTAATTGTTATTTTTAAATGGTTAGTATGTATGATAAATGATGTGATAGAAATTGTTACTATTTCTGTTCTAAAATGAAATGAATCAAATACCCTATTAACAGTGTCGGGCTAAGTTGGATATAGTTGGGATGCCATAGGATTGGAAGTGTTCAAGGATATTCCGACTGTGTTTCGATGAGACACTATATGTGTCGACATCGCATTCTTGCTCCGTATTAGTTCAAAGAGGTACTCTATACCTAACTATAATCATATCATTATCGCTCATTATTACTATTACCATTACGGTGTATTCCGGCTCCGGCCGATGAAGCACTGTATACTATCCCGGTGAGTGGGTTGGATCCGTGTATCCGTCCAGGTCTGAGTTATGTTAATAGGGGTAAATAAAAGTATTAAAGAATGTTTGCTATTGATTATGTGACTGCGACTGATATACTGTTGTTGAAAAGTAATTATTGATATGAAATACATAAAGTATTACTTAATTACATTTAAGAGTTATAAAATGAAGGCAAAGGATTAAGCTATTAAGATTGTGAAAGTAAAAAAAAAAAAAAAAGTTTAAATTACAATGTACATACATGGCTTAATAATGTTTTAAGTATTAGTTTATAGAAATACCACTGAGTGCATACTCAACATACGGTTTGTTCCCATGCGCAGGTTAGGTATGAAGTAAATAACGTCTCAGCACCCAAGCCAACTCCCGAACTCAAATACTTGGTGATGTATCTTTTCTTGAAGAATGGCATGTACCTAGGTTGTTTTAATGTTATTTTGTTATAAACTATATAGTGAATGGATGTAATGAGAATGTTACGATATGTAGTCCTTTTTGAAATGAATATAATGGCACTTAGGTGCAACTTTTGAAATGGTTTAGTTTAAGAGATTATTGAATATATGTGTTAGATTATGATAGGATGGTTTAATAAGTATTAAATGTGTTTTATCAAGATTTGGACTGGTTGAATGGAAAAATATTAAATTACTTGTTGTCTTCAGTTTGCAAGGTTGGTAAATTTGAAATACAAGGTTCATTTTGAACCCACACTGTTTGTCACACGGGCGTGTGACCAAATTGTGTGAGATACACGGCTTGCACACGGGCATGTTATTAGGCCGTGTGTCTCCTACATCCTTAAATGTGAAGTCAAGATAGTACACAGGCAAAAGACATGGTCGTGTGTCTTGGTCTTGTGAAGGACATGGATTTTAAGCATGGTCGTGTGTCAAAAACATGTGAAAATGGCTTAAAATGGTGAAAAAATCAGTATACCACATGGCCTAGCCACATGGGCATGTGCTCAGGCTGTGTGCCCCTCTGATACCTGAAAATTTACAAGTCAGATCTGCTCACGGGCAGGCCAAATGGCCATGGGAGCCCCACGGGCTGGCCACACGGCCATGTTTCGGGCCACACAAGCGTGTGCCCCTATCTTCAAGGAAAAATTTCCAAAGTTTCCAGTTTTGTCCCGAACCATTTCTAAAGATGTATTGGGCCCCATAAGCCCATATTATGGTCTTTATGGTAAATTTTGATAAAGAATTGGATGTGGAATGCTAATCTATAACTCAATTTTGTATAAATGTTAGTGTATAAGTCCGGTAATGCCTCGTAACCCTATTTTGATGACAAATACAGGTTAAGGGTGTTATATTTAGTGCTATCAGAGCTAACTAAGTTTAGCTGATTCTAGGATTAAATCGAGTATGAAAAGAGTTTAGAGGTACATGCCATTTTTATGTTAAATTTGAGTCGGGATTGGATGCTGATTTGTATATACTGATAAATTGATTCTATTTTATAGTGTATAAAAGATGTCTGACGAAAGTATCGAGGGTACCGATCAAGAAATGTACAGTAGAGATAAATCACGTGATATAAATAAATCTAAATCTGCAACCCCAAGTGTAAACTCAATAGGTAACCAACCATCGAATACTGGAAGGGATAATACAGAAATATTTAAAATAATTGCTGAAGTTCTTCAAAAAGCGGTAGGAAGTATGTCTGCTACTACCTCTACCCCTACTACCCGAAGAGCCCCTATTAAGGAACTGCGAAAGTATGGAGCCACAGAATTTTTAGGATCATAGGGAACTAATTCAATCACAGCTGAAATTTGGTTAGATGCCACTAAGAGAATTTTGAAGCAATTAAAATGTACACCATAGGAAAGTGTAATATGTGTTGTTTCTCTGTTACAAGAGGAGGCTTACATATGGTTGGAATCAGTGATTCAGAATGTACCAGAAAAGCAGGTAAACTGAGAATTCTTTCAACGAGAATTTCAGAAGAAGTATTTGGGAGAGACATATATGGAAGACCAAAAACAGGAGTTTTTTATGCTGAAACAGAGAGATATGTGCATAGTGGATTATGAGCGGGAATTTCTGAGACTGAGTAGATATGCAACCGAATTTGTACCGACTAAAGCTGATAGGTGTAAGAGATTTCTAAGAGGACTGTGAGATGAATTCCAACTGCAATTGATGCCTCTATAGATTACAGAGTTTGCAGACTTAATAGAAAGAGCTAAAATGATTGGGCAAGTGCTGGGAAAGACTAAAAAGTCTAAAACTGCCCGTTCAACTAGAAAACGTCCTGGAACTGCTAGTTTAAGTCCACAATTCAAACGATTAAAGGAATCTCATGGTAGTGGAAGATTCAGTTCAAGATTAGAAAGAGGAGACAGAAGTCCAAAGAGACAAATTACTGTATCTACTGGCAGTATTAGAAGCCCAGCTCAGAACACTGAAATTTCAGAATGTGAATATTGTGGAAACAAACATAGAGAAGAATGTAGAAAATTAACTGGAGGCTGTTTCCGTTGTGGATCCATTGATTATGTTTTAAAGGACTTCCCAAAGCTTAATAAAGCAGCACCAACGGTTTCTCAGAGATTAGAATCTGCAACTAGAGGTCGAGGTTCAGGTCGAAGTGGTCTAGTTACTAGAGGAGGTACTTGAAGAACTAGTGAAAATATTGCACAACAATCTGAAGTAAGAGTTCTGTCCCCAGCATATGTTGTAAAAACTCGAGATGAAGGAGATACTCATGATGTGGTAATATGTATATTCTTATTACATTCAGAACCCGTTTATGTTTTAATAGATTTAGGATCGTTATATTCTTATGTCAATACAAAACTGGTTGAGACGAAAAACTTAAAACCTGAATTGTCTAAAGTAACGATAGAAGTGTCTTGTCTATTAGGGAAAACTATGTTAGTGAATCAGATATGTCGAAGATGCCCATTAATGATTCAAGATAAAAAAATTTCTGTTGATCTGTTGATTATGTCATTCGGCGACTTTGATATTATATTAGGTATGGATTGGCTGTCAGAACATGGGGTAATCTTGGACTGTTATAAAAAGAAATTCACTGTTCAGAATGAAAGTGGTGATCGAATTGAAGTAAAGGCTATTCGGACCAGTGAGACGGTTCGTGTTATTTCAGCAATTAAAGCGAGTAAGCTTCTTAATCAGGGATGTGCAGCTTTCTTAGCTTATGTTATCAATTCAGATTTAGTTGAAAGTCAGTGTAGCAAGATTCGAACTGTATGTGAATTTCCTAATGTGTTTCTTGAAGAATTACCTGGGTTGCCTCCTGATCGAGAAGTAGAGTTTGTAATTGAAGTATACCTAGGTACAGATCCAGTGTCACTACCTCCATACCACATGTCACCTATTGAATTGAAGGAACTAAAAGTACAACTGCAAGACTTGTTGGATCGAGGTTTTATATGACCTAGTACATCACCGTGGGGAGCTCTAGTGTTATTCATTAGAAAGAAAGATGGTTTGATGCAGTTGTGTATTGATTATCGACAGTTGAATAAGGTAACTATTAAGAATAAATACTTTTACCTCGCATTGATGATTTATTTGATCCATTAAAGAGAGCTTCTGTGTTTTCAAAAATTGATTTGAAGTCGGGAGATTATCAGTTAAAGCTAAATGAGAGTGATGTACCAAAGACAACATTTCGTACAAGGTATAGACACTATGAATTCTTGGTGATGCCATTTGGATTAACAAATGCTCCAGCTGCTTTTATCGATCTTATGAATTGGATTTTCCAACCTTACTTAGATCAATTTGTAATGGTTTTTATTAATGATATCTTGGTATACTCGAAGTCTGAAACTGAACATGAACAGTATCTTCGAATCGTTTTGCAAACATTGCTGATAAGTCGTAATTTGTACATATTTTTATCCTATGCTTAGCACATTTTTTGGATAAATTATCATTAGATTTGTGGAATTTGATGCTCATAAACCTTTAATTTTATGTTTTATACCTAAGCGAGCATAAGAGAGTAAAAAGAGCGAGAAACAGGCCAAAAACAGAGAAAATGGGCCAACATGAGAAATCAACACGGCCTGGACTTCCTTACACGGGTAGACCACACGGTCATGTCTAACTTACAAACTCTAACACAGCCTGGACTTCCTCACACTTGTAGACCACACGCCCGTGTCTTTTTAACAGACTTGCACACGACTTAAGCCGTCTTACACGGGCGTGGCACACGGCCGTGTCCCTGTCGGGCCCAAGCCTAGTTCTACTCAAAAAAGGGCACTTTGGAGGGTTCTAAGGCATTTTAAAGCCTATATAAACACCTTAGAGGAGGATTAAAGGGGACAGAGGGAGTAGGAGGCAAGGAATTACTCAAAGAAAGCCGATTGATCCATCTCAGAGGCGGATTCTCCTTCAAGACGGAAGATCTCCCTTAATTTTTCTTCAGGAATTTTGGGTTTTCTTTATGTTTTGTTATCATTATTTTTCTGAGATGTTTTCTTTTACACTTATGAACTAAATCCCCTAAATACCTAAGGGGAATGAAACCTAAGATGGATCTTGTTATTATTTTCTGATAAATACTTGATTTGTTCTTAATTATGTGTTCTTAATCCTTGTTTTAATATTTCAGGATATTAATTCAAGTATTGATGTGCTTATTCAGAGGAGCAAAAGTCCCTGTCTAAGAGTAGATCTAGCATAATTAAGCGGAGTTACATGCAATCCTAGACATAGGATGACATAAATCTGCCGGATTAGGGTCAAACCTAATAAAGGAATCCATAGATCGAGTTAATGCAACACTAGGGGTTTTGATTAGAAAGTGATTTCAATTAATCAACCTACGGTTAGACGTTGTTAGTCTCGAGAGAAATAATAATATAAATTAGGGATTTCTAAAGATCAAGTCAAGTGAATAAATCGTCTAATTCAGAGTCAAATAACAAGTGAAGTCTAGGTGGATTTTTTTTGGGTATTGTCTTAATCAATCAGTTTTCCCAAAAGTATTTCCCCAATTTACTTCCTGTGCATTCTTAGTTTAGTAAATTAGTTTAGATAAATCAAATCCCCTTATTTTTAGGCTAGATAATAAAAAAAAAGTTAACACTAGTACTTTTAGTTCCTGTGGGTTCGACATTCCGGTCTTGCTCTAAGCTATACTACTGTTTGATAGGTGCGCTTGCCTTTATCGTGATAATAGTTAGTTTTCAAGTACGATCAATTATAAATTTAAGACTTGTCACAACCACAATCAAGTTTTTGGCGCCGTTGCCGGGGAACTAAGATATTAGAAATACTCGATTTTTATTACTTTAGCTATTTTACTTTTATTGCAATTTAAATTTTTATTTTCTTTTCTTATTTTTCGTTTATTTGCTTCTAGCAGGTTTTTATAGTGTATGACTAGAAGAAACCCGTCAGGACCATTACTTTTTGATAGTGAGATCGATCACACAGCTCACAGAAATCGAAGAGAAATAAGGCAAAGCCTAAGATACACAAAGGAAGAGCAAGAGGATGACATTCACACCACAACCAAGGAGACGGCTGAAAATCAGGAAAATCCGCTACCTCTTACGATTGCTGCTGATCCAGTAAATCAGAATCCTACTCCATGCACTATATATGATTATGCTAAACCTAATTTAACAGGAACTGAGTCGAGTATAGTTAGGCCTGCTATTACTGCAAATAATTTTGAACTGAAACCTAACACAATTCAAATAATACAATAGTTTATTTAGTTTGATGGTTTGCAGGATGAGGATCCAAACAATCACTTGGCAAATTTTCTGGAGTTTTGCGATACTTTTAAAATCAATAGCATTTCTAATGACGCCATATGCCTTCGGTTATTTCCTTTTTCATTAAGGAACAAAGCTAAACAGCGGTTGAACTTGTTACCACGAGGGTCAATCACTACTTGGGAACAAATGACCGAAAAGTTTTTACTTAAATATTTTTCACTGGCTAAAACGGCTAAGTTGAGGAATGACATCTCTTCTTTTGTGCAGATGGATCTAGAAACACTCTATGATGCATGGGAGAGATACAAGGATCTTTGGAGAAGGTGCCCTCACCATGGGTTACCACTTTGGCTACAGGTTTAAACGTTTTACAACGGTGTGAACCCCTCAACGAGGCAACTCATCAACGCAGCCGCCGGTGGAACTTTGAACAAAAAAACACCTGAAGCGGCTTATGAATTTATTGAAGAAATGTCACTGAATAACTATCAGTGGCAAGTTATGAGGATAAAACTGAGGAAAGCAGGCGGTGTTTTTAACTTCGATGCGGTTACCATGCTATCTAACCAGGTAGAAATTTTGAATAAAAAGATTGATAGTTTGTGTGGTTCTACTCAAGTACATTCAGTTATGAGGTGCGATTCAAATGGAGGAGGAGCACACACAGAATATCAATCCTTCAACCCCAATAACGAGGAGAAACAAGTTCAATATATGGGTAACAATAATTCTAGACCTCAAAATAACCCATACAATAATGCTTACAATGCCGGTTGAAGGAACCATCTCAATTTCTCGTGGGGTGGTCAAGGGAATCAAAGGCCACAACATCCTCCGAGTTTTCAACAACCACCTTACCAACAGGAAAAGAAGCTGAACCTTGAGGAGATGCTAGCAAAGTTTATCTCGGTGTCAGAAACTCACTTTCAGAATACCGAAACAGCACTTAAGAATCAACAAGCGTCGATCCAAGGGCTTGAAACTCAGATAGGATAGCTCGCGAAATTGATTTCTGAACGACCACCAAGAAGCTTGTCGAGTAACACTGAATCTAACCCAATGGAGCAGCTCAATGTGATTACCATTCAAGATGAGGAAGGGTTAGTGGAACCTAAACCAGAACCATAACAAAAAATTGCGGTAACCAAAGGTAAGGATGAGGTAGACCATAGTGAGCGGAAACAGGTAAGTACAGAGTACAAACCTCGAATGCCATACCCTAATACAATAAGGAAAGACCGCACAAATGAACAATTCGGTAAATTCCTTAAATTATTAAAAAATTACATATTAACTTACCGTTTATTGAAGCTCTTTCGTAGATGCCAAACGCAGTCAAATTCTTAAAGGAGCTTTTAACAAATAAGAGAAAGTTGGATGAGACATCGCATGTGGAGTTAAATATAGCTTGCTCAGCCATACTACAGAATAAGCTGGACAACAAATTGAAAGATCCAGGGAGTTTTACGATTCCTTGTTTAATTGGTACCTTAGATGTTAATAATGCTTTGGCTGATTTAGGGGCTAGTATCAATGTCATTCCTTATAAAATGTTTAAACAACTAGGTCTTGGGAAACCCAAACAAACTAGGATGAGCATTCAGCTAGCAGATAAAACAATCAGATTTTCTAGGGGTATTATTGAAGATGTACTCATTAAAATTGACAAATTTATATTCCCAGTTGATTTTGTTGTTCTAGACATAGAAAAAGATAGTGATGTGCCTTTAATTTTAGGAAGGCCCTTTTTAGCAACTGCTAGAACTATAATTGATGTTGGTACAGGTGAACTCACACTTCGTGTGGGTGATGAGACAATCACTCTTCAAGCTTGCAATTTAAGTAACACATCAAATATCAAGGGTGATTGTATAAATCGTACCACTAGTACTGATCATGTGGTGCAAACTTCTTTGCAGGAAACACGTTTGAATAGCACACATGAGATATGTTCGAGTAACGATGAGGGACTCATTTATGAAGAACAAAGGCTACTAGTCGAGGAACTAGATGAATGGCGGACACAGAAACCGAGATCAAACGATAAACCAAAACCACGCAATGACAAGCTCAATATTTCACCAAATCAACTTAAGGTTGGAGACAAAGTACTATTAAATGCATCAGACCCTCGCATTACCACCTCTGAACCTAATGGAGAAACCCTCCTATAGTACTTAGCATTTTCTCATATGGCACAGCCGAGGTAATTCATCTCAAATTCGGTACGTTCAAGGTAAATAGTACTCGTCTCAAACCTTATTTTGATAAAATTGATAGTAGGAATGAGGAGTGTAAACTCCTTGAACCACTATAACCACGCAACAGAGAGGTAAGTCGAGCTTAGATTATAAATAAACACTTCTCAGGAGGCAATCCGAGCACTAACAGTGTTAACTTCTTTAAATTTTAGTTTTTAACATATAATTCACTAACTGAGTCACTGAGCACAGGTTTTCCAGAACCACACGGCCAGGCACACAGGCGTGCGCCTTAGGCAGTGCTCATATAATGGGAGGAGACACGGCCGTGCGAAACGACCGTGTGAAAACAGGGTAAAATTTTTCCCCAACACGGGGGTCGATAAGTTGCCACAGCCGTACGACATGGCCGTGGATGAATCTGTCAAAACAACACGGGCGTGCGATACGCCCGTGTCTAGAGGCCATGGTTGAAACTGAGAAAACAACACCGGCGTGCGACACGCCTGTGCTCACTACTCGTGGTCAAGACTGACAAAATAACACGGGCATGGAAATACATACACGGGCGTGGAAGAAGCGAACGAAGCAGGACACGGGACTAAATTAGTAAATAAGCCTTATGTGAAAGGACTAAATTGAATAAAGTGTGAAGGTTTAATAAAAAACTATAGAAAAGTCAAGGGACTAAATTAGCAAATAAGCATTATGTGACAAGTGTGTGGTATGTATAAGTACATTTGCATTATTTTGATTGGTACAAATGTATGTATATATATGAATTTACTTATTATATAAGTAAATAATTAAATAAAGTAAATTATATTAAATTATATAATTATAATATATTAATTAAATAAAGAATGAATAAAGAAAATAAAAACAAATAAAACATAAAGAAAAAGAGAAAGAAAGTCACGAATAGCAGGGAAAGAAAAAAAAAAGGAAAATTTAGGATTTTAGAGTTTCAAGCTTTATTGGTATGTCAATTTAATCCCTTTTTCTTGTAATTTTAGTGTCTATGGAATCCTAGGAAGAAATACTATTTGAATTATGTTGAAATTTAGAAAGATAGTGAATTTTTAGATGTTGATTAAGTTGAATAAATTGATGAATTATGATATTAAGTGATAGAAATTCAAGTTAGAAGTGGGAGATGGATTAAATTGTAAAGAGAGATATAAGTTTTGTCATAGTAAGGATTAAATTGTTTAAATTGTAGAATTGATGTTTTATATTGAATATTAAGAGTTGAAACTTGTTTAAAGTAGGTATAAAATGAAAATTATAAGGTTTATTTGAAGAAAAAGAATGGTTATGGTGGAAGGACCTAATTGGAAATATAGAAAAAGTTACATGAAAATAAAAGAGTATGTTATTAAATAACATGCATTGATAATTTTTAATGTTAAATTTTATGTAGCCAACGTAGCACCGGAAATGTCATCGAAAAAAGGAAAGAAAAAAGTGAACGAGGATATCGAGTAAACTCGAGAAATTCGATTTGTATTTCTATAAACTATTCTGATTAGTTTAATAATTGTAATTGTTATTTTTAAATGGTTAGTATGTATGATAAATGATGTGATAGAAATTGTTACTATTTCTGTTCTAAAATGAAATGATTCAAATACCCTATTAACAGTGTCGGGCTAAGTCGGATATAGTTGGCATGCTATAGGATTGGAAGTGTTCAGGGATATTCCGACTGTGTGTCGATGAGACACTATATATGTCGACTACTGTTACTGTTCCAGATTAGTTCCGAAGAGGTACTCTATACCGATCGTGGATCATTCACTATTCTTTATTCATTATTCTATTCTTATTATGGTGTATTTCGGCTCCAGCCGATGAAACACTGTATACTATCCCCGGTGTGTGGGTTGGATCCGTGTATCTGTCTAGGTCTGAGTTATGTTAATCGGAGTAAATAAAAGTATTGAAGAATGTTTGCTATCGATTATGTGACTGCGACTGATATACTGTTGTTGAAAAGTAATGATTGATATGAAATACATAAAGTATTACTTAATTACATTTAAGAGTTATAAAATGAAGGCAAATGATTAAGCTATTAAGATTGTGAAAGTAAAAAAAAAAAAAGTTTAAATTACAACATACATACATGGATTAATAATGTTTTAAGTATTAGTTTATAAAAATACCACTGAATGCATACTCAGCGTACGGTTTGTTCTCGTGCGCAGGTTAGGAACGAAGTAAATAACGCCTCAGCATCCAAGCCAACTCCCGAACTCAAATACTTGGTGATGTATCTTTTCTTAAAGAATGGCATGTACTTAGGTTGTTTTAATGTTATTTTGTTATAAACTATATAGTGAATGGATGTAATGAGAATGTTACGATGTATAGTCCTTTTTGAAATGAATATAATGGCACTTAGGTGCAACTTTTGAAATGGTTTAGTTTAAGAGATTATTGAATATATGTGTTAGATTATGATAGGATGGTTTAATAAGTATTAAATGTGTTTTATCAAGATTTGGACTGGTTGAATGGAAGAATATTAAATTGCTTGTTGTCTTCAGTTTACAGGGTTGGTAAATTTGAAATACAAGGTTCATTTTGAACCCACACAGTTTGTCACACGGGTATGTGACCAGACCGTGTGAGACACATGGCTTGCGCACGGGTATGTTGTTAGGCCATGTGTCCCCTACATCCTTAAATGTGAAGTCAGGATAGTACACGGGCAAAAGACATGGCCGTATGTCTTGGCTGTGTGAAGGACACGGGTTTTAAGCACTGTCGTGTGTCAAAAACATGTGAAAATGGCTTAAAATGGTGAAAAAATCAGTATACCACATGGCCTAGCCACATGGACGTGTGCTCAGGCCGTGTGCCCCTCTGATGCCTAAAAATTTACAAGTCAAATCTGCCCACGGGTTGGCCACACGGCCATGGGAGCCCCACGGGCTTGCCACAGGGCCATGTTCCGGGCCACACGGGCGTGTGCCCCTATCTTCAAGGAAAATTTTCCAAAGTCCCCAGTTTGGTCCCGAACCACTTCTAAAGCATGTATTGGTCCCCATAGGCCCATATTAGGGTCTTTATTTTGAAATTTGATAAAGAATTGGATCTGGAATGCTAATCTATGACTCAGTTTTGTATAAATGTTAGTGTATAAGTCTGGTAATACCTCGTAACCCTATTCCGGTGACGAATACGGGTTAGGGGTGTTACAAGTACTCTCACTACTAACTTATCACAATTAGTGAACATAACTTATCACACACCCTGTGATGATTCTCCTAACTTTCGAACCTTGAAGAATAATACTCTTACTACTAAGTTCACCATTGTGAACTCAACAAGTAAAACCACAACACAAATAATTTTACTAACAATTTGCACTCTAAGAAAAGTTCATCAACTTGAGCAAGATAAGTGCTTAAAACTCTTAGTACAAAAACCTATACAAGTCTCTCCCTTAAATAGATTTATGTTTGAGACTTGCTAACATAGAATATCTATAACGATTCCATTAAAACAATAATACAACAAACTGTTTACAATATAATAATAGAGAATAAAACATACATAGACTCTTGACAGCTTATCACAAAGAGTTCCAACTTAATCCAAGTGTTCATGTTCTAAGAGATTAACTCGGGTGATTTAATTCGATCCAATCTTTATATGAGATTACCAAGTAATATGACCTTCATTTTTGGGCTAAATATCCTCCAAATAATTAGCAAAACTCATTCAAACCGTTCAATAAATTGTCAATACTCAACTATACAAACCGTCGCTCAACAACTCTAGTGCTAAGGAAGTACACTTCCTTGAAACTTAAAGGCTAGTTTAATATTTTTCAACAGCTGCAAAGATGGATAATTTAGAAGATGATGAATCTTAGGAAAATACCTTTGATTATATTTCACTTGAGTAATTGACTTAAAGCCTGAGGCTCATTGGAATTGGCTCCCTTTCATTGTCCTATGTCGACGACCTTAATTTGCAATGGCAGAGTGCAAGTTTGGACAGTGTTTAATCCTTATCTATGTACGTTCATGTGTTGAAAGTAGAGTTGTTCATGGGCCAGCCTATGTCAAGTCCAGGCCTGGCTTAAGTATGATGTTAACGCGCTTTATGCTTACTGAATTCCGACCCGACTTGAAATATGGTCTAAAATTTTGCTCAAACTCGCCCATATTTGTAAAGGCCTAACCCAAACTCATTTTAGGCCCGCCCGTATTGGTTTTTAAATTTTTAGGAAAAATATATTATTTTTAATTTAATATATAATAAATTTATATGTTTTCATTTATTAAAATTATATATACAAGAAACTTAATTTTTTTTTAATATTTACATTCTAGTATTATTACTATAGATTTAAGTTTTCAATGTTATAAATAACATTATATATAAAAATAAGATAAACCACACTAATAGTCACCCAACTATTAATAAATTTCGTTTTTGATAATCTACCTATGAAAAGTTACAAAATATTGAGGGTTAAAGTTACTATTATGCCAATTTTAAAAGCTGGCATCGTTAGCCAGCTGGTGACAAATAATACAAAATTGAATAGTTGGGTGACCATTTAGTAACTTTTCATAGTTAGGTGACCAAAAAAGAATTTTACTAATAATTGGGTAACCATTTTGTAACTTTTCATAATTGGGTGACCAAAAAAGAAACAGTCTAATAGTTGAGTGACTACTAGTGTAGTTTATCCATAAAAATGAGAAAATATAATACATTACAAATTAAGAAAATAAGTTGAGTCAAGTTTGGGCCTTAAATATTTTCAGTCTATATTTTAAACGGGCCTAAGTTTATTGTCCAATCTATTTTTTCGAACTTAATTTTTTTGATAAATTTTTTTCAAATTTTGAATAAACATTCAAGATTGAATAAATAATTTAACCCTTAAACAAGTTTAATTTAAAGATATAAATTAGAGCATGGTTTGTTGTTAGAACCGTTTTAGGCCATGATTATATATAGGCTGGTATAGCAATATTAAATATTTATTTTTATTCCCACCTTACTATTTTATGGCTTTTAAATACAAAACATATTAATTTTACCATTATATTTCATTGCTACTATTACTTTTAAATTTCACCAAACATCTAAATTAAACTTTGATAAAAACATTTTCAAACACAAAATATACAGTAAATTTGTTCAATTTAATAAAATAAAATTATTATATTAAAATTTAAGTATATAATGTATAATATGAAATAAAAAACATTATAAAAATATTAAAATAGTAAAAGATTTAAATACAACATGGACTAATCAGGTGGGGTGAGGAAGGTTAGGTAACCACTTACACCAAATTGAATTTATTATTACTTATACAACCTGAATTTTGTCCATGCATTGTTTCACATACAGGTTTCTATGGGTTGGGTTGAATAAAAAATTTAGACTCGTTTGTTTGGTTTGGGTTCGATCCAACTCGAAAAATAGGTTTAAAATTTTATCTAAGTTCAACTTAAATAAAAATGTTAAAATCTCGATTTGGCCTGGCTTTGCTCACCAGTATTAATTTTTTTATATTATTTTTTTAGAAAATATAATACATCAAAAATACTAATAACATTAAAATAGATGTTTCTCAACAAATTGAATTTTTTTTAAAAAATATGTATACTTAAATAATACTAAGATATGTGCAACTTAACAAGCAAGTGCCTCTAAAATAGTAACAAAATTAACAATAAAACAAGAGTTATACAATAACAATAAAATAGTAGCAACATAATTGTGAAATGGTAGCAAAATAGTGAAAAAAAAAACAAGAAAATAGCTACATAATAATAATAATAAACAAAAGAAAAAATTGCAGTTTTATTTTTTTTATTTTGCATATTTAGGCCGAGCCGGGCAAAAAAGTCTTACTCGAAGCCCGATCCATTTTCTAAACGGGTCTTAATTTTTTTGCCTAGGCTCATTTTTTAGGTTTATATTTTTATCTAAACCCTCTCACTTTTTAGACAGGCCTTCGGATCAGAGTAGGTGACTCAGTCCATGAATAAGTCTAATTCCACATGCTTGTTCTTATTCTAATTTTCTCCTCCAAACCATGGGGGACTAAAACACAATTATATAAAAAAATAAGTATATATATGGTTAGGCCTGGTCTGGGCTTGAATCATTGGTGAAGGTTTAGTGGTTTTCTAGCATATCAAGCACTTCACCTACTTCAAATTAGCTTTGGCAAACTCGACAACAACCTTTTGCATTTTGGGCCATTAGGGCTCACCCTTATTAATGTAAGGGATGGGGAACATTCATATATGGACCAATTGATTATATACATGGTGAAGGCAACTGCTAAGTCCTATTATAGGAAGTTGAAAAAGAGATTCATTTGTAGAATCATAATTTTTTTAAAAAATGTTAATACTAAATAATATTTTTTAAATAATAAATATTAATTCTCTTTAATAATATTTACATTAAATTGAATCATTTAATAATACAAAAAGTAGTTTGATCGAGTCTTTATAATAAAAAGACTTATCATATACATTCAACTTGTATAAACAGTGAGAGGGGATTTAAGGACAACCCCAAACATACATCATCTCTATTAAACCAAAATTATTACTCATTGCCCACCTTAAAACTTAAGTCATCAAATACTAAATTCATTGTCACTCAAACTGCTTGCTAAGCACCTCAAACAAATTCGATCATCATCACACTTTGAGCTCCATGTTTCATTAATAATGAAACCAAAATAACAAAAAAATCTATATTCTTTTATAGATTTGAATAAATTTATATTATTTTCTATAACTTTTTTTTATAATATTTTTATATTTTTTAGACTTGTTAAATTTTTATAATATTTAATTATTTAATATTTTATAAAAAAATTTATAATTTTTAGGCTTAATAAAAAATCCTCATAAATAATTAAAAAAATTAATTCATTGCATTAGTTACCACATTATCGTTTCCACATCAAACACCAGATTAGCCCTGTATCATCATTTTCTACATCAACTACCACGTCATCACTTAATGGCTATTCGAAAGTTTTAATAGAAAACTATATTTTAAAGGTTTAATTGAATGATAAGCCTTTTCATAGTACTTCCATAACAACATAATAATTCATCCTAATTTCAAAGTATATATAAACTATACAAGTTGATGAGACAATGTAATGTGATATGTTAATCTTGTGAGATTATATTTTATTATAGATTTTGATTATATCTGATACTAGAACTATTTATAGCTTCTCTTCAACCTATAAATAAGAGGATAATGCGTTTTAATGCACTTGAACTCACGTTCTCCTATATTGACAATAATATACATACCAATTAAATTAAGACTCAATCGATGATACCCAACAAGTCTTAATGCTTTTATTAAATGATATTAGGTTATGGTAGTTACAAGGTATAACTCTCTGGTGAAATATGTGAAAGGAAAATTGGTTGAACTTAGGAATCAAACTCCAACCGACACTGTATCTAAAATAAAACAAGTAATTAATTCATCCAACAACCTTCACTTTCATTGTATGCTACTAAAGGTGTCCAATGGAAAGGAGCATTTATACTTCAATGCCCATGCCCAAGATTAGACCACGAAGTCAAAGGACAGAAGACCACCAGACTTTGCCATCTCTTTCAACTTGGATTTGGTCCATTAATTAGCCCAACACAATCAATTACCAGGAGTAGCACGTGTTGCCATTTATTCCCATGTATTTATAACCCTCACCTCTTTTTACCAACCGATTAAACTAAAATTTGAGATTAAGATATAACTTTCTTAAGTTATAATAACTGAATTGATAATTAATTTGAATAATTAATTAAAGAGGATTCACATATTTTATATAAAGTAAGATTCCAACAACAAGTTTTGCAAGCTAAATCACATATATATTACCAATGGCTATTGTCGTAACCATTTTTTTGAAAAACGGGAATCGATTTAGATTTTGAAAATGAAAATAGATAGAGGAGTCGCCACCAATCCTTTTTGGTGAGGTGTGATCGGATCACCTTAAATTAATCATTTTAATAAAAGTTAAGATTTACTAAAACGATAATTTTTTGGTCTACGAAAATCAGAAAATGAGTTCGGGAGTCGGTTACGCACGAGGAAGGATTAGCACCCTCGTAACGCCCAAAATTGGTACCTAGCTGATCAATTAGTGTCTTAAGATCGAAGATTGAAAACTTGAAAGACTTTTGAAATACGATCCTTCTTTATAAAAATGTTCGAGTGTTAAATACCTTCTCGTCTCAAAATATAAGATGTCACATCCAGTAAGTTAGGACACGACATCTTGAACTCTCGAGAGCGAGCTTGCCTTTTATATAAAGTTTGTGTATTTTAACCCCTTTTTTAAAAGGATATTCAGTTAGTTAGGGTAAACGAGGAAAATCGAAACCCAGAAAGTTAGGGCACGTTTCCTCGAATTTCCAAACACCGAATATTGCCTTTACTTGTGAAAATCTTATTTCTGGCTAACAACATGTCATACCCGGTAAGTTTGGGCACGACACCTCGTATCTCCGAGAATAAACATTTTTCAAAACTCGTATAGCAATTTAAAAGAGTATTCCGTTATTTAGGTTAAATGAGAAAAATCGAAGCCCAGTAAGTTAGGGCACAATTTTCTCGAATTGTCTAAATACGAAACTTGTTTTATTTTGGAAAACACAAGTATATGCGTCGAGTAAAGGACCAACGTAATCATAATCACATGGTGAAATGAGAAACAAATCGCAGCATTAACATGCGTAGTAATAATAACAAAGGTGATGATATAAACACAATAATAATGACGAATGACATAAACTTGCAGATATATAGATACATATGTGAATAAACGAATAAATATAATGGAATAATGATAACGAGAACCAAATGAAATAAAATAAAATAACTATGATGATAAATGAAATAACAAAGCAAATTATAGTGAAAATTTGATTTTAAATCGGGGGGGGTAAACGACTAAACATATGAGTAAGTGAACAAATTAAGAAGAAAGAAAGAAAACAGTAATAATAAAATAAAATAACAATAACGATAGCAATAGTAATAATAATGATAATAATAATAATAACAACAACAACAACAACAACAACAACAACAACAACAACAACAACAACAACAACAACAACAACAACAACAACAAATAATAATAATAATAATAATAATAGCATGGATACAAAAATATGGAAATAATAGTTGTAATAAGATAATGATAATATAATGAACGTAGTAATATAATCAACATATAATAGTAATGACAATAATACTTATAGTAATAATAATAATAATAATAATAATAATAATAATAATAATAATAATAATAATAATAATAATAATAGTAAGACGGAAATAACAATACTAATATATTAATGTTACAATATTAAAATAATAATGATATTGATAATATATTAGATACAATGGTAAAATAGTAAGTAGTAATAATAATGTATAGTTAGTGATGAAAATACTAATAAGTAATAATAATAATACAAGTAATAATATTGATAATAGACAATAATAAAAGGATTACATATAACAGTAATAGTAAGAATATTTAATAATAGAAATAATAACAATAATGTAGATAATAATATATGTATGATAATAGTAATGAAATAAGTTAATAATAAGTATAATAATAACCTAATAATAAAAATGTAACAGTAATAATAATAGTGAATGTAACAATAGTAATATTAATAATAAAAATAATAGCAACCAAAATAAAAATAATAACAATAACAACAAAGGATAATAGTAATAATAATGATAATATAATAATAATAAGGATATTAAAAGTAATTAATTTACTAATAAAGTAATGAAAATAAATAAAAGGACTAAAATCGAATTCAAAATAGAGTCTGGGGGGAATCTGTAATAAAAAAAGAGGAGAGAAAGACCTATTTCAACGCGTACGAATAGTGGAGGGACTAAAAGTGAAATAAACCCCTCCAGCTAAAACGCAGCAGCATTGAGGACCCAATTGGAGAACGCAACAAATTATGGGGCCAAATTTAAAAAAAAAACAAAGACTTAATTACAAAGGTGTGAAAAAGCAGAAGGGTCTAGAGTGCAATTAGACCATTATACAAAAACACGCGGATCTTGAGGCGGGTCGGGTCGAATGGATCGGGTCGGGTCGTGCTCAAAACGACGTCGTTTTGGGGTTAAAAGGCAGCCCCCAAAACGACGTCGTTTTGGGGGAGCTATAAAAGGGCGAATCCTTTCAAAAAAATTCATTTCAGCTGCCAGAGAAGAAAAAAAAAAGGGAGAGAGAGGGGAGGGGGCGATTCCCGCCACAGGGCCGGTCACCGTCCAGTCGCCGGACTGCCGTGCGCCGCTGTCACCGGCCACCGCACGCATATATGACTAGATTCAAAACAGAAAGAGAAGAAAAAAGAAAGAGAAGAACGATAAGTAAATAAATAAAATAAATAAATAAGATCACCTTCGATTTCGGTTTTTTACTTAGGTATTTTGAGTCTCCGATCTGATATTATTTTTCTGACTTGTTATTACTGAGATTACTACTCGTATGTGTTTAGATCTAGAAAGAGTTGTCAAGTATTTTTTGTATTTGAAAAAATGCCGAATGTTACAATGGTTCTTGATTTGGCTCTTTATAGCCATTTACATGCTTTGATTCTACTTTCTGTCCCTTCTTTATTAATGCTTGCAGGTGCAACTTGGGGCGGTGGCACAGTGGCGGTGCTGCAGGCGTCGGCGGTGGATGGGACAGGGGCAGCAGCAGCTGATTAGGCTAGGATTTTTTTTGAATTTTTGTTTTGATTTTGGTGTTTGGGCCATGTGGGTTTTGGGCTCCTATTAGGTTTGGGTTATTTTGGTTTCGGGCCCAAAATTGGGTTGTACAGCTGCCCCTCTTTGCTTGTTGTCGTGTAACGGGAACAGAGCAAAGATTTAAGAAAAACCAATTTTGCCCGGTCTCACCGTGTCTTGACTTGTTTAGCCCTCCTTTTCTTCAGGTAGCTTCATTCCAGTCTATTACGGCTCGTCACTTTACTCTGTTCCACTGCAACTTTAGAGAAATAAGATTTGCCATCTTTAGTCTGCTCCACTACAACTTCAGGGAGATAAGACTTGTGACTTCCATCTTCTCTGCTGAAACTTTAAGGAGATCTGTTGTGACTTCGAGCCTCTCCATTGCTATTTCAAGGAGAAGAGATTTGTAATTTCCAGCCTGTTACCCTACTGCTTAAGGGTTTAAGGCCCGTCAACTTCGATCTGTTTCCCTACTACTTAGGGTGATAAGATATATAATCTTCAACCTGCTACCCTACTGTTTAGGGGGTTAAGGCTCAACACTTTCGATCTGTTTCCCTACTGCTTAGGGGGTTAAGATCTGGAAATTCAGCCTGTTATCCTACTGCTTAGGGAGTTAAGGCTTGTAAATTTAGCTTGTTACCCTACTGCTTAGGGTGATAAGATCTGTAGATCTTTAGCCTGTTTCCCTACTGCTTAGGGGGTTAAGGCTTGGTGGTTTGAATCTGCTTTACTGCAACTTCAGAAGGGCAAGATTCACCGTCTTTTGATCTGCTTCCTTACTGCTTAGGGTGATGAGATCTTTAAAATTCAACTTGTTACCCTGCTGCTTAGGGGTTAAAGCTTGGTGATTTGAATCTACTTCACTGCAATTTCAGGAAGGCAAGATTCACCGTCTTTTGATCTGCTTCCCTACTGCTTAGGGTGATAAGATTTTTAAAATTCAGCTTGTTACCCTACTGCTTAGGGGGTTAAAGCCTGTGAACTCATCGATTCTAGGACATGACCTGTAGAATCAGTTCCATGTGTTTATGCTTATGCCAAAGAATTAGGATGCTATGATTGAAATGAATCAAATGTTCCTAACTAGATGTGCTATGAATGATCTATTAATGCATGAGTGTAGCATGTTGTGAGCATGAATCCCTTTTTAATGTTTGGGTTGTTATTGCTCCTTGTACATCAAGGTTATTTCACTGAAACGGTACCCTGTCTTCTTGTTCAACTTAGTTCTTTGAACAAAAAACCCTAAGAGGTAGTCCTGATTTAAACTTTTTCTTCTCAAATTCTTCCAATCTTTAAGTTTGGTTAGTTCTAAATAATAGCCCTGTTTCAGGTTCCTGTACTATTTAGAGGCTTTCAGAGTAATATGCAGAACTCTTTTTGCAAAAATGACTTTAATCCATTAATCATCATTTCAATACAAAATGCTTGAAAAAGATCACAATAATGACATGAATGAAATTTGTCAGAAACAAAACTTGGGAATAGATTAATCACAGGCAACAAATGTTGCTGGAGTACAAAATGGATAGAAAGAAGATAGGTGCCCCAGATATCGCAGCATGAGCTTCTATGTACGAACTTCTTGAGGATTCCCTTTTTGCTTGATGTGTGTTTAGGGGATCTAGAGTACCCTTGTAGATGCCCCGAGATGTAGCATACTCCTTCACTGTTAATTCAGGCATAGCAAGACTGCTGTATGCCCCACTTTGATCCAAATTTGAGCCGCCCTTTTTGGGTTTTCGACTCAAATCCCCTTTGGTCTCAAGATACCCTTTGCGGGTTTTCATCTTGGCCTCTCCCCTTTTCCTTTTTTTTTTAGGCGAAGTATTTCTTAATCGAATCTGAATTCACAGGATTGGGCAAAGCCTTGCCATCCATTTCGGCCAATATCAATACTCCTCCAGAAAAGGCCTTCTTTACCACATAAGGTCCTTCCCAATTAGGCATCCATTTTCCTCTGAAATCTTTTTGTATGGGCAGAATCTTTTTCAATACTAGGTCTCCCTCGTGGAATTCTCTAGGGCGAACCTTTTTGTTGTAAGCTCGCATCATTCGCTTTTGGTACATCTGACCATGACGGATAGCCCTTAGCCTCTTTTCTTCAATCAAATTCAACTGATCGTATCGGGACTGGATCCATTCTGCTTCATCCAACTTTACTTCTGACAAAACTCTAAGGGAAGGAATCTCGACCTCGATAGGTAAAACTGCCTCCATTCCATAAACCAATGAGAAAGGTGTTGCCCCGGTGGAGGTCCTGACGGACGTTCGATAAGCATAGAGGGCGAATGGAAACTTTTTATGCCAGTCTTTATAAGTCTCAGTCATTTTCCCCACAATCTTCTTAATGTTTTTATTAGCTGCCTCAACTGCACCGTTCATCTTCGGGTGATAAGATGACGAGTTGTGGTGTCTGATCTTGAACTGACTGCAGACATCCGCTATTGTGCTATTGTTCAAATTCAATGCGTTGTCCAATATGATCCTTTCTGACATTCTATACCGACAAATGATTTCCTTTTTTAAGAATTTGCTAACTGCCGATTTAGTAACATTGGCATATGAAGCAGTTTCTACCCATTTGGTGAAATAGTCAATAACCACGAAGATGAATCGATGCCCATTTGAAGCTTTTGGCGAAATTGGCCCAATCACATCCATGCCCCACATCGAGAAAGGCCATGGTGAAGTCATAACATGCAGGGGTGAATGAGGCACATTAATCTTGTCTCCATAGATTTGACATTTATGACATCTTTTGGCGTAGTTAATACAGTCTCCTTCCATGGTGGACCAATAATAACCAAACCTCATAATTTTCCTGGCCATTATAAAGCCATTAGCGTGTGTCCCACAGACGCCCTCATGGACTTCTTCCAAGATTTTCTTAGCCTCAATAGCATCTATGCATCTTAACAGTACTTGATCTTTTCTTCTTTTGTATAGGATCTCCCCGTCCAAGACGTAGTCATTAGCCAGTCTTCTCAACGTTCTTTTGTCATTCTCGATGCTTTGGTCGGGTACTCACGATTCTTCACATATCGCAGGATATCGTGGTACCAAGGGTGATCATCAGTTTCTTCTTCTTCTTCGAGGTTGTAACAATGAGCCGGAGCCTCGTAAATGCTCATTTGGATTGGTTTCACATCCTCTTGCCTATTTACCTTGATCATAGAAGCTAAAGTTGCCAGGGCGTCAGCCATCTGATTTTCTTCTCGCGGGAGGTAGCAGAAGACGATGTCATCAAACTCTTTAATTAATTCAAGGATCAGCCTTCGATAATTGATTAACTTGGGGTCTCTCGTCTCCCATTTACCTTTGAGTTGATAAATCACTAGGGTAGAATCTCCGTATACCTCTAACACCTTGATTTTACGCTCTATGGCCGCGTGAATTCCCATGATGCATGCTTCGTATTTTGCCATATTGTTCGTGCAGTCAAAATCCAATTTACTAGTAAAGGGATAATGATCTCCGTTCGGGGATACCAGGACTGCCCCGATTCTGTTACCCACAGTATTTGATGCTCCGTCAAAGTTTAGTTTCCAAGGATGACCTTCTTGAGGGTCTTCTTCAGTGGTCGCTATGTATATTAGATCTTCATTTGGGAGGTTAAAGTTCAAGGGTTCGTAGTCCTCTAGGGCTCTACTGGCTAGAAAATCTGCTATCGCACTTCCTTTTACAGCCTTCTGGTTAACGTAGACTATATCGAATTCAGAAAGTAGAATTTGCCATCGGGCCATTCTCTCATTCAAAGCAGTTGACTCCATCAAGTACTTCAGAGGGTCCATTTTAGAGATTAGCCAAGTTGTGTGATACAACATGTATTGTCTCAATCTTCGGATTGTCCAGATTAGGGCACAACACAACTTTTCAATTGGCGAGTATCTTGTTTCACACTCAGTAAACTTCTTACCGAGGTAATATATCGCTCTTTCTTTCCTTCCTGACCCGTCGTGCTGGCCAAGCACACATCCCATAGAATTTTCAAACACTGTCAAGTACAGTATCAATGGCTTGTTTGGACTAGGTGGTGTAATACTGGGGCACTAGACAAATATTGTTTAACCTTGTCGAAAGTCTTCTGGCAATCCTCGTCCCAAACACCAGAGTTGTGTTTCTTAAAGAGTCGAAATATGGGGTCACATTTCTCAGTTAGTTGTGAAATAAACCGAGCGATGTAATTTAATCTTCCTAGGAATCCCTGAACTTCCTTTTGAGTACGCGGTGGAGGTAACTCTTGTATGGCTTTGACTTTATCTGGGTCAATCTCAATCCCTTTTTTGCTGACCATGAATCCTAGCAGTTTTCCTGACCTGGCCCCGAAGGTACACTTTGCTGGATTGAGTTTCAGCTGAAATTTCCTCAACCTCAAAAATAATTTCCTCAAGACTAGCACATGCTCCTCTTCTGTCCGAGATTTGGCAATCATGTCGTCGACATAGACTTCAATTTCTTTGTGCATCATATCATGAAACAAGGTTACCATGGCCCTTTGATACGTTACTCCCGCATTTTTCAGTCTGAACGGCATCACCTTATAGCAAAATGTTCCCCACATGGTTACGAATGTGGTCTTATTCATGTCTTCAGGATGCATCTTTATCTGATTGTACCCTGAGAAACCATCCATGAAGGAGAAAAGTGAGTAACCTGTCGTATTGTCCACTAAGGTGTCGATATGAGGTAACGGGAAATTATCCTTCAGGCTGGCTTTGTTTAGATCCCTATAATCTATATACATCCGTACTTTCCCATCTTTCTTAGGGATGGGAACAATATTAGCTACTCATTCTGAGTACTTAACTACTTGTAAGAAACCAGCGTCGAACTGCTTCTTGACCTCCTCTTTTATTTTCAACAAAACATCGAGCCTCATCCTCTAATCTTTTGTTGAACTGGCTTGCATTCTTCTTTGATGGGGAGCCTGTGTACCACGATGTTAGTACTTAGCCCAGGCATGTCTTGATACGACCATGCGAAGACATCCTTGAACTCTTGGAGTAACTCTATAAGGTCCCGCTTTGTCTCTGTGGCAATGCAGGCTCCGATATTTACTTCTTTCTTTTCTTGTTCATCTCCCAAGTTCACGACTTCTACTGTCTCTTTGTGGGGTAGAATCTATTTCTCCTCTTGTTCTACCATCCTTAACAAATCAGGGGATAAGTTACAGTCTCTGTCATCCTCAAAGTCCTAAGATCCCTCTAGACACATATCCCACTCAAAAGGAGACTCTGAGTTAGTAACAACATCGCTCACATCGTTGATATCTGGAGACCTGTTGTAGGTGCAAAGAAAGATACAAAGAACAAGAGAATCTAAGAACAATGATAGATATGGTATGATTATGAATGAAAGAATAAAAGAATATTTGGGAATAAGACAAAAGGATGCATTTCATTAAAATAACAATTTTGAACATAGGCCTATTTCACAAAAAGAGACTCTTATTACTCCTAGGCCTAGAGTAATAAGTGTGTTTTAAATATTACTCTGTGTTAGTTATAAAGACTACAGGAATCTCTTTCGCAGTCCAATTATTCAGAACACTTCTCGGCTCATGAGGGCGAATGCCCGACAAATTCTCTATTCCAGTTCCTTCTTCGTATGTGGCATTGATGCCCAAATTTTCCATCATTCCTTCCGTGATTTCCTTTCCCGACGTACCCCTCTCAGAGTGAATGACTCCTCCAGACACAAAAGTCTTTAAAATATGAAGGAAGATTATTGGTTCCCATTTGATTTCTCCCCCGCTCAATCGCGCTCTCCTTCTCTCTTGCTTCTTCTCCAGCTTCTTCTTTCTTTGTTTCGTGTCTAGCTTGAATTCTAACCCAAAACGGTCTTATTTGTCTTTCATTATTGGTGCATTAGTCACTCCCTGGAGGTATTTCCCAAGTCCTCTTCCGGGTAGAGCCCCTTTTCCAACAGTTAGCCGTAGTCCCATTCTTGTAGTCTCAGATAACTTGGGTCTGGGAATCTTATTTCCTTCGGTGATGAATGTCGCATTTACAAACTTTAAAGACTGAAAAGAGCACTCGATTGCTTCGTCATCTGTCCCCACATATGGCGCGTCGCTGGTAACAGATGCAATGATATCCTCCTCCGCCTTTATAGTCACCAATCGACCTTCCTTTATAAATTTGAGCTTTTGATGCAACGATGACGGTACTGCCCCCGCTGAGTGAATCCATGGTCTCCCCAATAGGCAATTATACGAAGGCTTAATGTCCATGACTAGGAAATCTACCTCGTACGTGCTCGGCCCGATTAAGAGGGGTATTTCAATTCTCCCCATTACCTTCCTTTCCGTACCATCAAATGCTTTCACTACATTTTGGCATGTCTTCATATAAGAACTATCCACTGGCAACCTATTCAGCGTAGATAGGGGTAGGACATTTAGTGCAGACCCATTGTCAATCAATACCCCTGGTAATGTGTACCCTTTACAGCGAGTCATGATGTGTAAAGCTTTAGTAGATCCTCGGCCCCCTGGCGGTACTTCATCGTCATTAAAGAATATGAAGTTGTCTGCACTTATATTGTTGACTAAGCGGTCCAGTTTGTTTACAGAGATATTGTTAGCAACATACATTTCATTCAACACCTTCATCAATGCGTTGTGATGAGTTTCTGAGCTTAAGAGTAAGGCCAGTACCGACATACGAGCTGGTTTGCTTGTGCAAATTGTTCCATGATCTTCGTATTCATTTGTGCTTTAAAAATTTTAAGAATTCTTTTGCTTCTTTTTCAGTCACTGATTCATTAATTGTTGGCTCAGGTCTCGTCGACTTTTCTTTCTTTTGCTCAATTGCCAATGATTTTCCTTTAACCTACTCGATTTTTGTATTTGGGGTATAACGCCTTCCACTGCGCGTATAAAAACCCTCATCTTGACCTTCCTCTGATGCATTACTCGGGTTCTCCTCTCCCGGGATTGTCACATTGCAGCTATAGTTCCACGGTACCCTTTTACTATCTCTGTAAGGGAAGGCAACGGGCTTCTGGATTACGACCTTGGGCGCAACTTGTGCCCCGGCTTCATTCATTCTCGGGCGATATGATAACCACTGGGTGGTTGACTTTATAAACATCCTTCGTCGACCCTTCTTCAGAGGCACACACATTTGTTCCTTCTGGGTTCCCGACATATTTGAAGAATTTCAGCTCCTTATTATCCATCTGAATTGGCTGCATTTCTGAAGCTTGTGATCCTCTAGATCATGGAACTCACAATAATTCTTTGCTTTTCGAGGTCTGACCCTTGAATTCTGTGCTATCAACCCTCTTTCTACCATTTTCTTCCATACTTCTTTCAACGGGGTTTTCACTTCTGCAATATTCATCTTAATTTCTTTCCTCGAACTCTCGATTATCGCATTTACCCTTTTGTCCCCATAGTTGGGTAATGGATTCTCTACACTAGATGTATCATCAAATTTCACGATGCCCATGTTGATGAGTCTTTCAACTAATTTCTTGAAAGTGGTACAGTTTTCTATCGAGTGTCCTGTGGCTCCCGCATGGTATTCGCATTGGGCATTTGCGTCGTACCATTTGGGGTATGGAGGTTGCATGGGTTTTAGATAGAAGGGAGACACGACATGTGCATCGAATAAACTTTGGTATAACTCCTTGTACGTCATTGGAATGGGCGTAAATTGGAGTTTCTCCCTATTTTGCCTTATATTAGGCTCTTGTCTGGGTGGGCCTTGCTGACCAGGGGTCGTCGACCTTGGTTGGCTGACGGTGATCGATTTCGAATATGAGCTCACGTTATTCACCTCGTGCTCTTTCTTTCTCGGTACTGACCTTTTGGTGCTTTCTCCCGCCTCTATTTTCCCACATCTTATCGCATTTTCTATCATTTCTCCAGACATTACTATGTCTGAAAAGCTTTTGGTCGCGCTACCCAGCATGTGGTTAATAAAAGGCGCCTTCAGGGTATTAATGAAGAGCATAGTGGTTTCCTTTTCCAACAGGGAGGGTTGGACTTGGGTGGCCACCTCTCTCCATCGCTGGGCATACTGTCTAAAGCTTTTATTATGCTTTTTCTCCATGTTCTGTAAAGTGATTCTGTTAGGGGCTATGTTTGCCACATGACCATACTGCTTCATAAAAGCTTGTGCTAAATCTTTCCATGAACTGATCTGAGCGCGACTCAGTTGGTTGTACCATCTAGAAGCGGCCCCAACCAGACTTTCTTGGAAGCAGTGAATTAATAGTTGGTCATTATTAACATGGCCTGCCATTTGTCTGCAGAACATAGTGATGTGAGCTTCGGGACAGCTAGTCCCGTTGTACTTTTCAAATTCTGGAGTTTTGAACTTGGGAGGGAGTACCAGGTCCGGAACCAAACTTAATTCCTTAGCATCGATTCCACCATGATAGTCGGTGTTTTCCATTTCTTTAAATTTTTCTTCTAACCATCTACATCTTTCTTCAAGCTCTTTCAGGAGTTCCACCCTCGTTTTTTCTATTTCTGTTACTTCATCGAGATTGAGGACCACAGGGTTGGTCAGGTTATCCCCCGAATTGGAACCGGAACCAGCCTGATAATTCATCGGTACTGAGACACCGGCCTGAAATGGTTGGGGCCTAATTGTGACCGATGGCCTTCTTGGGTACACATCAGGTTGTGTCTGAATGTCCGCTGGGGCAAAACCCGGAGGGTAAGTAGGATCTTCAATATCATCTCCCGCATTGATCAAAGGGCTTTTCCCTTTTTCTAATCTGCCAACTAATAGACGCGTTAATTGATCCATCATACTTTTTTCGGATTCCAGCATCTGGTCCCTCATATCTTGCTGGATTTTGGCAAGCTGTTCTTACATACGTGTTTGTAGTTGGTCCTGCATTTCTTTTTATATTTGTTCCAATCTCTCTAATCTTTGGTTCATTGCTCTTGTTTTTCCTCTTGTACCGTAACGATGTTCCAGGGTAACTGCCATGATTTTTAGAGTTTTTTGTGAGTTTTAGTGCGTGTGATGCAATGCTGATGCATGAATGCAATGAATGTGATGAATGCAAAAAAGCGTTGATTCCAATCCGATTTCATTAAAGTAACTTTTCTAGAAAACAAGTTTTTTTACATAAAATAGATTACATATAAGGCTTGGCCCTGATACTTAGGGCCTTGACCTGCCTAAGAAGCCAAGCTAGCTCTCGGCCTCGGTCTGATTCTGACTCGTATTTTAGACTCAGCACATCGGCTTGTACTGCTAGTGTTTGCAAGTGATCAACCACTTCTCGCACTTGAGTCAAAGCTTTGCCCATGACGTAGTTTCTGTTCCGGACCTGATCTTGAGATTGATGAAGCTGCGCCTTAAATCGCTCGTTATTTACCTCAAGGAGTTCAATCTGAAGTTCACGATTTTACAGCGCTGTTTTGAGTTCTTCTATATTCTCTTTTAATTCTTCAATTCTGTTCTGACTAGCTTTCAACTCGATCACAGAGTTACACGTACGATACTGATACAAGGACCTTTCTAACTCTGATACCCGAATCTTTAACCCCTCCTTCTCATTTTGGCTTTCTACTAAACTTTTTTTTAGAGCACCTTCTCGAGCTTGAACATCCCGAAACTTTTCTTCCCACTGGTTGGCTTTGTTTTTCTCTTCTTTAACTTCCTATCGCCACTGTTCAGATGTTTTTCCTAACCCAGCAATTTTCATTGACCTACGCAGTTTCTTGTAGTCCGTCTTCAAACTGTCCAAATCCTCTTCAGCCTTGTTTTTTCCTTTTCTGAGTCTTTCGGCTTCTAGTTTCTGGACATCGACATCTAATCCCAGTTGCATTTTTTCTTCCTCCACTTGCTCGATCCTTTTTTCTAGTTCCAGACTCTTTCTCTTGAAATATTGCCTGATGATTTCTAGCTCAGATGGGATTACTTTCAAGTGTTCTTCCATCGACCGAGGATTCTCTTGATCTAACGTAGGGATGTTGTCGTTAATCCTCTGATTCCACCACCAGTCGTACTCAGGGGTAGTCATGGGATTGGCAACAAACTTTTTCATCCTATGAGTCTGGTTCCAGGCATTTGATATCTCGCGAACTTTCTTTTTGTAATTATTCCCCGTGCATACGAATTCGCACTGAGCTAACCCGTATGTTAGTGGTGTAAACTGTCTGGATCTGTACTGTCTTAACACAAACAGAGGAGCATACCCGACGGCTCCCCATACTCCTAACAAGGGAACCCAATCAAAGTCTCCGTATCGATACAAGATTTCATCAGGAACCATCCACGGGGCTCTCCATTCAACATCTTCTTCTTGCAAATTTTGGAGAACTGTCATCCAATTTTCTTCTGTAACATCATCTCGCCTCGGTGTAGCTACCAACTCTTTTAGTGGAGAGTAATTTTCAGAGAAGATACGATACGAGACCTTTTCCACTTTTCAAAAATGACTGTGGAACCAAGATAACAAGAGCTGTGTACATCCTATAAATCTCCCTTCACCCGCTCTTCGACAAGCATTCAATGATCTGAAAGTTTCAGCCAAGATTGCGGGTACAGGTGTGGTCCCTTTACCAAGCCTGTCAAAAAGATCGGAGACCGCCTCGTCTACATGCCCCAAAGCTTTGGGGAAGATAACCAGTCCATAAATGCTCAGGGCGAAGACATCCACCCTTTTCTTCACATCGGGGTGCGCTAAGATTAGATCCCTCAGGTTCTTCTAAGGAATGCATTTACAATCTCATTTCTGTTTGATCCGGGTTGTAACCCACTGTTCACTCATCCCTGTTATGTTCATCAGCTTTTTTGACAATACTGGGATATTGGCAGGTCTGGAATAAATTCTGTCAACCTGAATCTTCGGGCAGTGGAGCAAGGCCGTGTACTCTTCTATTGTAGGTACCAAATCTACCTTCCCGAAAGTGAAGCAACTGTATGCAGAATTCTAATATTGGGCGAGGGCTCGAAATAGGTGCTCGTCTACCTTGACATCGAGCAGATAAGGTAAATCACCGTAATGACAATAGAATAGCTGTTTGACCTCGTCATCCCACTGACTCCAAATTTCTTTCATCTCTTGGAGATTATTTTGAGTTACGCTGATCCGAGTAAAGTTTCACAATTCTGACACGTACCCCTCGGTAAGACTGTCATATTTCTCTTGTTGTGTTGTCTCAGCCCATATCTGGACAGCCGCGCTGTCCTCTACTTTATCAAAAAACCCCTTTTCCATGATAAGCTATCTACTTAGCAACCGAATGTGAATCAACACCTTTTGTGATGAAAATGCCATACAAATACAATCAAAGTAAAACAAAGCAAGTCAGTATTTCATACTCAGTTTAAGGCAAACAAAGAATAATAAATATAGCACTTGCTCAGGTAACTACTAGGGTTTCGGAGTGGCTCTACCTAGGGTGGGCTCTTAAGGCTCGCTACATGGGGTCCGATTCTAGATTAAAGGTACCTGAACTAACAGATTCCTCGATCTTCACCCATTATAGGCTCATACAGACCGAGTTCAGTTCAGGGGAATACATTTCCCTATGGCTGCACGGAGATGAAAATCTCACGAAGACATAGGTACGGATGTATCCCGAAAGTGATTTACTATCCTGCACGGAGGTGAAAACCTCACGAAGGAGTAGTTTCTCACTCCCACTTAAAAGGGTGTGACCACAGCGGTCATGCAATGCAATATGCAAAACTTATTTAAAGACTCAAACCAACGCAACAGGTATTATATCATAATCCACAAAAATAGCTGATGAAATGCAATGAAAGGATCGTATTTCAAAACCCAAATTTTCAATTTTTGATAAAAAGACAAAAGTTAATCAACTTGTGGCTTGACTCTCTTATTCGCTCCCCAGTGGAGTCGTCAAGCTGTCGTAACCATTTTTTTGAAAAACGAGAATCGACTTAGATTTTGAAAATGAAAACGGATAGAGGAGTCGCCACCAATCCTTTTTGGTGAGGTGTGATCGGATCACCTTAAATTAATCATTTTAATAAAAGTTAAGATTTACTAAAACGATAATTTTTTGGTCTACGAAAATCAGAAAATGAGTTCGGGAGTCGGTTACGCACGAGGAAGGATTAGCACCCTCGTAACGCCCAAAATTGGTACCTAGCTGATCAATTAGTGTCTTAAGATTGAAGATTGAAAACTTGAAAGACTTTTGAAATACGATCCTTCTTTATAAAAATGTTCGAGTGTTAAATACCTTCTCGTCTCAAAATATAAGATGTCACATCCAGTAAGTTAGGACACGACATCTTGAACTCTCGAGAGCGAGCTTGCCTTTTATATAAAGTTTGTGTATTTTAACCCCTTTTTTAAAAGGATATTCAGTTAGTTAGGGTAAACGAGGAAAATCGAAACCCAGAAAGTTAGGGCACGTTTCCTCGAATTTCCAAACACCGAATATTGCCTTTACTTGTGAAAATCTTATTTCTGGCTAGCAACATGTCATACCCGGTAAGTTTGGGCACGACACCTCGTATCTCCGAGAATAAACATTTTTCAAAACTCGTATAGCAATTTAAAAGAGTATTCCGTTATTTAGGTTAAATGAGAAAAATCGAAGCCCAGTAAGTTAGGGCACAATTTTCTCGAATTGTCTAAATACGAAACTTGTTTTATTTTGGAAAACACAAGTATATGCGTCGAGTAAAGGACCAACGTAATCATAATCACATGGTGAAATAAGAAACAAATCGCAGCATTAACATGCGTAGTAATAATAACAAAGGTGATGATATAAACACAATAATAATGACGAATGACATAAACTTGCAGATATATAGATACATATGTGAATAAACGAATAAATATAATGGAATAATGATAACGAGAACCAAATGAAATAAAATAAAATAACTATGATGATAAATGAAATAACAAAGCAAATTATAGTGAAAATTTGATTTTAAATCGGGGGGGTAAACGACTAAACATATGAGTAAGTGAACAAATTAAGAAGAAAGAAAGAAAACAGTAATAATAAAATAACAATAACAATAACGATAGCAATAGTAATAATAATGATAATAATAATAATAACAACAACAACAACAACAACAACAACAACAACAACAACAACAACAACAACAACAACAACAACAATAATAATAATAATAATAATAATAATAATAATAATAATAATAATAATAATAATAATAATAATAATAGCATGGATACAAAAATATGGAAATAATAGTTGTAATAAGATAATGATAATATAATGAACGTAGTAATGTAATCAACATATAATAGTAATGACAATAATACTTATAGTAGTAATAATAATAATAATAATAATAATAATAATAATAATAATAATAATAATAATAATAATAATAAGACGGAAATAACAATACTAATATATTAATGTTACAATATTAAAATATTAATGATATTGATAATATATTAGATACAATGGTAAAATAGTAAGAAGTAATAATAATGTATAGTTAGTGATGAAAATACTTGATAAGTAATAATAATAATACAAGTAATAATATTGATAATAGACAATAATAAAAGGATTACATATAACAATAATAGTAAGAATATTTAATAATAGAAATAATAACAATAATGTAGATAATAATATATGTATGATAATAGTAATGAAATAAGTTAATAATAAGTATAATAATAACCTAATAATAAAAATGTAAATAAAGATAATAATAATAGTGAATGTAACAATAGTAATATTAATAATAAAAATAATAGCAACCAAAATAAAAATAATAACAATAACAACAAAGGATAATAGTAATAATAATGATAATATAATAATAATAAGGATATTAAAAGTAATTAATTTAATAATAAAGTAATGAAAATAAATAAAAGGACTAAAATCGAATTCAAAATAGAGTCTGGGGGGAATCTGTAATAAAAAAAGAGGAGAGAAGGACCTATCTCAACGCGTACGAATAGTGGAGGGACTAAAAGTGAAATAAACCCCTCCAGCTAAAACGCAGCAGCATTGAGGACCCAATTGGAGAACGCAACAAATTATGGGGCCAAATTTAAAAAAAAAAAACAAAGACTTAATTACAAAGGTGTGAAAAAGCAGAAGGGTCTAGAGCGCAATTAGACCATTATACAAAAACACGCGGATCCTGAGGTGGGTCGGGTCGAACGGATCGGGTCGGGTCGTGCTCAAAACGACGTCGTTTTGGGGTTAAAAGGCAGCCCCCAAAACGACGTCGTTTTGGGGAGCTATAAAAGGGCGGATCCTTTCAAAAAAATTCATTTCAGCTGCCAGAGAAGAAAAAAAAAGGGAGAGAGAGGGATGGGGGCGATTCCCGGCCACAAGGCGATCACCGAATCGATTCTTGGATTTGCCGTGCGCCCACTGCCACGCGGGTGGCGAAATCCCAAAAGGTATGTATTTTTTTATTATTTTTTTGTGTTTTTAATATATGCATATATGACTAGATTCAAAACAGAAAGAGAAGAAAAAAGAAAGAGAAGAACGATAAGTAAATAAATAAAATAAATAAATAAGATCACCTTCGATTTCGGTTTTTGACTTAGGTATTTTGAGTCTCCGATCTGATATTATTTTTCCGACTTGTTATTACTGAGATTACTACTCGTATGTGTTTAGATCTAGAAAGAGTTGTCAAGTATTTTTTTATTTGAAAAAATGCCGAATGTTACAATGGTTCTTGGTTTGGCTCTTTATAGCCATTTACATGCTTTGATTCTACTTTCTGTCCCTTCTTTATTAATGCTTGCAGGTGCAACTTGGGGCGGTGGCACGATGGCGGTCTTTGCGCGCGTCGTGATGGATGGGACAGGGGGCAACAAAGAAATGATTAGGATAGAGTTTTTTTGAATTTTTGTTTTGATTTCGGTGTTTGGGCCATGTGGGTTTTGGGCTCCTATTAGGTTTGGGTTATTTTGGTTTCGGGCCCAAAATTAGGCTGTACAGCTATTTCACTTAAAAGAAGCCAAAATTTTATGTTAGGAAAATCAAAATAAAATTATAAAGTTTTGAAGGATCAATAGCATAAATTTTGCATCAAAAGACTTAAATTATACATTTTTTAAATATCAAAAAGCAATTTAATCTTTTCAACCAAGAGGGACAAGGCTTCTATCATTTGGGGTCAAATCTAACTTAATCCAAATCAATTTAAGCACAATTCAAGAAAGAGAAATTCAATCATACTCTTCGTTTCTTTTTTAATTTTTTGAGTAAATTACATTCAAAGTCGTTAATTTATTAATAAATTTATGATTTGATAACTGAACTTTAAAAAATAACAAAATGGTTAATGTTTTATTCGTAAGTTTTTATTTAAATCATTAAATCATTCAAAAGTTTTTATTTAAGTCATTGGATTGTTGAATATTTTTTTAAAAGTCCAACTAGCGAGCTCCAATTGACGATTTGACAATCAATACGGTGGTTTAGTAGCCATTAACAAGTAGAAGAACATATTTTAGATCCAAGTTGATCTGACAGTTAGTGTCAAAGATTGGGGAAGAAAGTTGTTTGAATTTGGTTCGTAGATTCGTGATGTCCAATATTGGAGAAGGGGAATGAGAGCTTTCGATTGGTATAAGCGGTGAAAACAAAATAGGTCATGCAACAACGATTTTAATAGCTCATTGACTTAAATAAAAACTTTCGAATAATTTAACGATCATTTTATAATTTTTTAAGGTTGACTGACTAAAACGTAAACTTACTAATAGCTTAATAATCTTTATTATAATTTTTTTTTCAACATCGTAAATCTTTTGGACTCCAACACACCTTTCGATTGCTTATTCCCATTTTATATGTCCAACGGACATCTTGAAAAGCCTTTCTTCATTCCAATCCATTGGACCAAAAATTCCCTCGATTTGACCATATTAATGACCACTTGGTGTCCAAACAGAGAGCATGTGGCATCCCACACATTATGAGTGTGAGTATTGGATTGGAGGAGAGAGATGGGTTTTTAATGGCAATGAAGTGTCATAGTCGTTTCAACTATAAATTGAAAGGCTCAAAAAGAAAAAGGGTATCAATCTACCTCCGACCATGTAAGGTGCAAAAGCCAAAACTTCTTTCTTTAACTTTTTTCAGATTCCTCATTTCAATTTTCATTGCTTTCCAAAAGGTGACATAAACAATCCAAACGAATCTTAATAGGACCCTCTCCTCTCTCCCTCCTTTTCTTTATACCTTTGCCTTCCCTTGTTCTGTCTCATATGCATATCTAGGGACCCAATCTCTGTCACTTCTTTCACCCACTTCTTACATTTCTTTTACAAGTGTTGATGAGTCGAATTGTCATCATACATATACAATTGTTTAATTTTAATTTAATTTGAAATATAAATACTAAATTTTACTGAAATCTATTCATATTTGTAAAATTAAACAAAATTAAATTTTACTGAAATCTATTCATATTTGTAAAATTAAACAAAATTATAAATTTTGAAATTCGAATGTAAGACGAATTCTTAAAAATTGTTTTGCTTTGAATTCATTCTTTTACTTCATTTGAAGGGTTATTACAACAAATATTTTGATTTTGTTTCATCAATGCATAACCACATGTATTTGTAAGATTAATTTATTTATCTATACTAATTATTTTAAGTGGGTTGATATCATGAGTTGATCGGATATCAATTTAATTTAAAATTTATTACAATTTTTTTACTTTTATAAAGTAACAAATATTAATATAAAGATGTTTTTATCTTTTCATATTTTTAATAAAATAATAATATAATATGATTCAAACTTGGGAAAATGAACCAAACCATTTCAACTAAACTTTTTTTTTTTTTTAGTTAGGGGTGAGCAAAATTCGATTCGACTCAAAAAATCGAAAAAAATTATAATTTCGAGTTAAACGAATTGAGTTATTCGAGTCAACTCGAAATTTTTTTTTTAAATTTCGAGTTCGAATCGAGTTAAGTTTTCAAATTCGATTAACTCAAATAATTCGAATATCAAACTATAACATTTCACATTTTTACCCCAAACTTCTAAATATTTTTATTTTTCCCCCAAAACTTTTACTCCCCTCCTATCCCAACCCCCAATCTACCCAAAATCTATTTCCCACCAAAATTTTACTCTACCATTTACTTTTCCTCAAAATTTTACTCCCAAAAACCCTTAAAACTTTTTATTTTCCCCTAAATTTTTACTCCCTCCCATTTTCCCCCAAAAACTTTTACTTCCTTCCCATTCCACCCCCATCTACCTCAAACCCATCCCCCTTTTTTTTTTAATATTTTCCCTTCAAAATTTTACTCCCCCTATTTACTTTCCCTCAAGCTTTTACTCTCCAAAACTTTTTACTTTCCACCTAAACTTTTACTTCTTACTCTTTACTCCCAAATAAAAAATCAAAATTATCCAAAAAAAATCTCTAAACATAAATAGTAATAATTTTATTTATATCTACTATTTATATTATTAAATTAAATGTCACATTTTATATTATTTATATTATTGAATTGTTTAGTCATATTGAATATTTATATTAAAATTGAATTATTAATGATGCCATAAAATATTCGTGTTAAAATTTTATATTGGTTTCAATTTCATATTTTATCTTTAAAATAACTTTTATTAAAAAATACATTTTTACATTTAATATATTTTTTAATTCCAAAATACATAGTGACAAGAATATGAAGATAATTGAAACAACTAAGCAAGCAAAGAAGCTAACCCGTATATAAAAGATTAATAAATAAATTATGAGGTGATGAAAGGTAATAAAAAATTTGATTACGATGGACAAATTTTATTACAATGGGTGACAGTGGTTACAAGGACCCAATATTATTTTTTAAAAATTAACTCGAACAAATATATTTGATTCGATTTGATTCGAATTCTATCTCACTCGACTCGATTCGAGAAAATTTCAAATCAAATTAGGATGATAAAATATGATTCGTCAACTCAATTAACTCAAAATTTTTTCATTCAATTTGATCGAACGCTCATCCTTAATTTTAGTATACAGTTTTTATAAATATATTTTTACATAGGTTTTTTTTCTTACCCTGATTGTACCATAAAACTAGTTATCATATTAAGAGTATTTTTTTTTAAAGTTTAAAAGCATATTACAATCAAAATACAAATACATGCCTGATTTAGAGTGTAGAATCAAACTACTACAACGCAAACGGGTTAAGGACTAGAATAAAAAAATCAAACTATTATAACTTAAACCAATTATGAACTGCAACAATCCAGACTACAAATTGACTAGTTAGACTAAATCTCACACATCACAACAACTCATGATGAGACTAAGAGACCTATATATTTAATTGTGCATGGTGGATCTTGAATATGAATATTTAGGACTCAAGGTCTTCGACTTTGACAATTGTACCAAGTACTCATTAGCATTAAGAATATAGTTAAGTATGTTCTTTTTTTAAGTATATTTAATTATGCGTTGAATTGAAAGATTTCATGTATGCATAATTTATTAATAAAATATGGGGGGTGAGGTGAATGACATGTTTTGATACTTTGAGTTATATCATTTAAATGCTTAAAGAGAGTTTAAACAACTATTCCATACTAAAGTTAGATAAATAAAATTGTTAAATTAAAAAAACTTAACATAAGACATATAAGAAAAAATATTTGATAAAGTGATATTACACTTCACACTTCACAAGTGAGATTCTAAAGATAATATATGTCCATTTTGGGTATACAAAATAAAAATTCAATAATTAAAAAAGAGGGGATGTGATAATATTTAAAAATTGTTTATGGAATTAAAACATTCCATTTAAATTATACTAAATACTAATCTAACGTAATAAAGTTCGTGTTTTTGAAGTTTTAATAATGGCGGCTCTTAAAAGATCAATCTTCCCTTTATAAACCCTAACAAAAATTGATGTTGGTGTTAATGACGAGTGTTATGCTTCTTAAGATGGAACTCACGACGGGTGCTAATAGTTCGAGATCTAATAGTGGTGTTGGCAGGGCTACGAAAAAAGTACGCACTAGGTCAGAGCTACATTTAGACAAAGATGACTAGACTGTGGGCAAAAATGAGCAAACAGTTCAAGGTCCAGGTGTTTCCAAAGCATCGTACAAGTTAACCCTATTAGGGGCGTCATTGGAGAAGGAACATAATGTATTCATGGAGGAAGGTTTGCCCTAACTGAAGGGGATGTGTTAACTGAAATGGTTGAATGTGTCCCATCGATTACGTTTTCAGATAGGGTGCAATAGTATATTGAACGTCGAATGACTAGAACTATTATTGTTAAATTGCTGAGGGGAAAGATTGGATTTAATGTCCTTTTGAACAAGATTACCTTATTATGGAATGCAAAATGCCCAATTCAACTAATGGATCTTGAAAACAACTTCTTCCTGGTTAGATTTTACGATGAGAATGACTTCAACAAGGCCTTAATTGGGGGCCATGGGTGATTTTTGAAAGATATCTGACTGTTTGGCCTTGGCCACCAGATTTCTCAACATCGCAGAGTGGGATCGAATCACAGGTTGTTTGGATACAGCTTCCGAGATTACTTGAGAGGTATTATTTGGATTGTCTTCTCAGGGCAATTGGTCAAATAGTTAGATTGGTGGTTAAGTTGGATGTGCACATGGATTATGCTTGCAGGGGAAGGTTTGCGCGACTGGCGGTCTGTGTCGATTTGAGGAAGCCACTAGTGTCCAAGGTTAGAATCAATAACCACTTTTAACGAGTCAAATATGTTGCTTTTCCTAACATCTGTTTCAAGTTTAGACTTTGTGGGCATGGAGCAGACTTATGCACGGGAGTTAAAACGGCATCACCGGTAGCTGATTCTGATTGTGCTAGTCTGGTGATGGAAAAGTTAGGGCTTGAACGGTGGGTGGAGGAGGAGCTCTTTGACCCTTGTATGGTGGTAGGACGATGGAAAGAGAGAAGCCAAGTCACAGGGGAGAAGAGGAATGATAGTTCTGGCAGTACTTTTGGGGTTTTGCGATTTGCGATGCTTAGAGATATTAGGGGAGAAAATCTCGGTGATGTTGATGGGAAGGTTGACGACGAAATGGAGGATAGAAATCGAGGACAAATTAAGGGTGTATGTAACAATAGGGTTTTAGGGCTCCAAGTGACTAAGAGCAGATCTATGGATACCAAGATTAAAAAGTAGGTTAAAGGAAAAAGGTAATGATAGGTGTTGGGCCAAAATTTGGTCCGTCAGCACTAAGGCCGAATAATGGTAGATTTGGAGTGAAGGCTATTGTTGGGCATGGGGTGTTTGATGATGGATCAAAACTGGGACTTATGGGTGCTGCTAATCTGGGAAAAAAACATAGTCATACAACCAGTAGATGTGTCATTGAATTTGAATAGAGAGAAGCACACTACAGTGCGCATAATAGAAAGGAAAAATATGGCTTTGTTTAACGATAAAGAAAATGAGATGTTTAGATTCAGTAAAAAAAATGGTGCCTCTCAAGAGTTGCAGTCAAGAGTTCATAATATAATTTTCAAGTAGCAAGGGAGACCATCGGATGATATGATAGGGATTCATTTGCATGAGTCGGTTGAGTTAAAGTCGACAATGGAAGGGTTGGTTTGTGACCTTGAAAGGATCCTAGAAGAAACTCTTATGAAGGGTGATTCTCAAATTGTTGAGGAGCATATGGTTGTTGAGGATGCTTCGCATGATGAGTAGCTTAGTGGAATTAAGGTTATTACATCAATTGCTACGGTGAAGATGAGAGGTTCGTGTTTGACATATTCTGAGGGATCAAAATGGGGTTGCAGATCATATGGTTAAATGTGTTGATACAAAGGACTCTTTGCTCCATTTATTTGCAGTTCTGTCGGTTTCGGTTAGAGATTTGTTGGTTACAGATCATAAGGGGTCTAGATCCTTTTAATTTATAAATTGGTTATTGTAATCGCCTAGTGCTGCCTCTTTTCTACAAAAAAAAATGCTAATATAACGTAATAGTCTCTCAATCACTTGTTAAATTAAAAAGTTGTTATCAAAATCAAAATAAAAATCAAACACAAACTCAAATATATATAAAAAGAGTTCACATTTTTTCTACTTTTAATATTTTAACGGTCTAACCATTGAATTTATGGATATAATTATGCTAGTCATGCATGTAAATTTTCCAACCGATTTGATATAATTATCATATTAATCTAAAATATTGTATACAAAAATACTTATTGAACGATTGAAATTTCTTTACATAAAGTAAATAGTTAAAAAATTTTAATCTATATAAAATTTGGCATGCATAATTAATATGAATGGGTAAGAAATATGATGGTTAGATCGTTAAAACTTTAGTGATTTTATACTCTTTCGTATATTTTTGTATAATTAATATTTTAACGATTGTTAAAGAATCATACATAATAAAATTAATAAGTAAATACAATATATAATAAGTCAACGAAAAAATTAATAAGTTAAAAAATAGAGTGAAATAATAACGTAGATTTATTTAGAAAATATTATTTGGTTAAAATTATTTTATTAGAAAACTATTTTGCATGAAATTTAGAAAAAATAATTATTTAGTTTAAATTAACAATATTAAAAACCCATCAAAAGTTTAAATATTAAATTTGTTAATTTTTTTCTAATAAAAAATATTTTGTAATATTAAAAATAATCTTTAAAACATATAAAAAATGTTAAAAAAGTCTTTTACACTAATATTTGTTTAAAATTTAAATTTTTATAAAGTTATTTATTTTGCAACGACTATTAAATTGATTCTAAATTATTTATATGTTAGTTTTATTTTACAACTACTAATAATTTTTATTTAACAAAATATATAACTTTTAAATAATATTATATTCATTCTAATACCAATTATAATTTTTGAAAATTTTTCTTTTTTTAATTATTAAATAATATGTTCAACTATGTATCACACATAATAAGAAATTAATTTATTTTAACCTCGCCCTGAGTGAATGAGATTCTGCTTCTTGTTTTTAGTTCGTGTGTGTCTACCTTTATCCTTTGAATAATTGGGCAGTTAGGGGGTATCGGTGTGAGCCCATGTTAATAATCGTTTCTTATTAACTGTGGGGTGCTTCTTTTGTACTGAAAGGTGAGCGGTGGATGCGGATTGATGTGAAGAATGTCTCGTCAATATCAGATTGGGGATCCCATGTTTCAAGAAAGTTAAGATATCAAGAATTCGGTGATATTTTTTTACTTTTTCTAAATTTCTTTGCATTTTCTTGATAATTATTACTGATTTCCTTTTGTTTTGGTATTGACGTGTATGGTGGTCTTTCATAAAATACGTGCATGGATTTATGCGGTGGGGTCCACAGTGTTTGAAAAACTGTTTTCCTGACTTGTCCAAATTCTTGCTGAATGAATAAAGCTTTCTTGGGGTTTTTCTTGAGATCTTTTTCCATGCTTGATTATGAATGCAAGGTTTTATGTCTGATCAAAATTCGCCAAGATTTTTAGCCTTTATTTTTAAGTTTTTTGTTCCTTTTATCTTTTCGTTTTTTTGGTTTTGTTTTGTTTTACTGTTGGTCTAAGCTGCTTCTTGGAGGGGACGAAAAAAATCCATAATTAGTTTTTTTAAGTTTTCTTACGTGCTTCTAGGGTTTGTTTTTCTTTATTTTTCGTTTTTCTTTTGCTTTGGAAATTTAATACTTTTTATTTTTTTCACTGATCTTATTTGTTTTCTTTCATCTTTTTTTACCTTAATATCGCTTCAGTTTTTTTCTCTCTCTAAAGTCTCTAGATGTTTTATCCATGTATGTTTAGCCCTTTCTTTTCTGTCCTTGGTAATTTTCGATCGAACTGTGAAGGTGGTGGTTTTTTTTTTTTTTTTTTTTTTGTGTATCCCATTTTCGTGATTGTTAACACCTTTATTCTTAAGCCTTTGTTGTTATTTCTGTGGTCTTTCTACTTGCTTTATTGGTGTATTGGTAAGGAGTGAGTGTGAAAGTGTGGTGGGTCTTTTAGGGGTTTGACCTATTATGGCGGACGATATTAATGATTTGTTAAAAAACCTGAAGTTTTCGGAGGAAGAATCTGTCAGGGTTATAAGTTCTAATATCATAAACGATTATCAAGGGTTTGAAGCTTGGGCAATTGGTAAAATAATGGCAATGGAAAAACCAAATAGAGAGGCTATGTATAGAGTGTTAAGCTCCCTATGGTTTACAAAATATGAAGTAAATTTTGTGGCTCTAAACGAAGAAGTAATATTGATCAAGTTCGGATGTGTTGAAGATAGAAATAGAATCCTTAATCTGATGCCCTGGTTGTTCGACAATTGCCTATTTGCTATGCTTCCTTTTGTAAAGGACAAAGAATTAGAAACCTACGAGTTCAACATCTCTCCTTTTTGGATGCGAATTTACAACATTCCATTAGAATATATGGATCGACAAATTGCTATGGATGTTTGCAAAGCTATAGACGAATTGGTGGCCATCGATTGGAAGGACAGGAATAAAGGGCGGACCGAGTTTATGAGATTAAAAGTTAAGATAAATATTTTAAATCCACTACGAAGAGTGGTGAGGTTAGTGGGCAGGAATGGGGTTGAAATGATCTGTGCTATAAAATACGAAAGACTACTAGCGTTTTAATATTATTGTGGGATCATTGGACACAATATACAAAAGTGTAAGAAAAATGAGGAAGTTTTTTACTCCAACAACCTAGGTCTCCAATATGGCAACTGGTTAAGGGCCCTTCCAATAAATCCAAATCAAAACAGAGGAATATGGAGAAACGATATTGAGATGGTATCAACTCAAAGTATTTGAGGAAAGTAAATCGGATACGAGGGAAGAAGACGGAAAAAGTGCACAAAAAGGAAAGGGAAAAGAGTACGTTGAAGACTCGATGTCAAACTCTCCCATGGAGAAAAGAATCACCAAATCGGTATGTGACGGACCTGGACGTTTCAAATGTAAAAGAAAGAGACAAAAGGGCATACTTGGAGATAAAAAGGATGAGAGCCCATCAAAAATAGCTCGGAGAAGATTGGTGGACAACATATTACCTTGTAAGGTGGCGGCTGGCGACCAGCCCTGCCAGGAGCAATGAGATTGTTTAGCTGGAACTGTTGAGGGCTTGGGAACCCTTCGACAGTTCGTGAACTTAAGCGACTTCTTGTTGCTAACAAACCGGATGTGATTTTCCTATGTGAAACTAAACTTAATAGTAACAGTTTAAAACGTATTCGTGATTTTTGTAGGATATTGGGTTGTTTGGCGGTAAATTCAAATGGGCAAAGTGGAGGCTTGGCCATGCTGTGGAGAGATGGGATTGAGGTGATCATTCAAAGTTACGCTAATATGCATATTGACTCGATGGTGCAAATGGAAAATAAGAATTATATTTGATTCACGGGTTTCTATGGTCAAGCTAATACGAATCAAAGAAATCTATCCTGGGATATGCCTAGAAGAATTGATAGAACGGTGAAGGAAGACTGGATCGTGGGAGGGGACTTTAATGCAATATTGGATGATGATGAAAAGGAGGGGGCAGAAGAAAACCGTGGTCCCTTATGGAGGATTTTAGAAATGTTCTTGAGGAGCTAGCTTTGGTGGACATAAAAACTTCAAGGGGCTGGTTCACTTGGATTAATAATAGAGAAGGGGACGCTATGGTCAAAGAAAAACTGGACCGATTCGTTTTTTCTTCTACAGCTTGCAGCGCTTATCCGTACATTGATACCAAAGTTATCCGCCAATCTAGTTCAGACCATGAGGTGATTATGCTTGATACGTTGGGTAGAAAGCCGAAGGAAAAGCAGGTCGATCTGAGGCTCCTTTTTAGATTCGAAGCATTTGGGGCGAGGGATGAGAGAGCTAAGAAAATTGTAAAAGACAACTGGTGCAACAACAAGTGATAGCATTGTGGAAAAGATGAATTGTATCCGTGACTATCTGGGGCCGTGAAAGTTTAATAATTTTAATAAGAGAAATCATCAAATCAATAAGTTGTCGAAAAAGCTTGATGATTACATTGATGCACCAAATGCACAAGCCAACCTAAATAGAATTAAGGAGACTCGTCTTAAATTGAAGAAGATTTATGAAGAAGATGGGATTTACTGGGCGCAAAGATCTAGAATTAGATGGCTAAGAGAGGGTGACGGGAACACTAAATTTTTTCATGTGGGGGCTACAGGTAGGAGGAAAAAGAATGACATTGATAGATTGAAAGATAACAATGGGTGTTGGGTGTACAATAATCGTGACAAGTGCCATGTGGCCAGGGACTATTTCATTCATTTGTTTCAAACCAGCACGAATACAGTCAATAATATGGATATATGCTGCATTCCAAAGTGTGTTAACGAGGAGATGAACAGGAACCTTACAATGAGCTTCACTGATGAGGAAATCCTTAAAGCATTGAACCAGATGGACCCAAAAAAAGGGTCCCGGTATTGATGGCCTTCCTGGAATTTTCTTTAAAGAAAACTGGGCGTGGGTAAGGATATTCTCTCTTGTTGTCATGACTTCTTAAATGGGGAGGTTGATATGGCCAGTATAAATGAAACGATAATTGTTCTCATTCTTAAAATAAGAGAACCATCGGATATGACTAATTTCCGCCCGATTAGTTTGTGCAGGGTATTCTACAAGATCATTGCTAAGACTTTGGCAAACCATTTAAAAGGCATTTTACCTACATGCATTAGCCTAAATCAAAGCTCTTTTGTTCCAGGAAGAATAATTCATGATAATATCCTTATTGCACATGAATTAATGCATTACTTACAGAGTTAAAAAAAAAGGGTCCAAACAAAGGCCTTGTGGTGAAACTCCACATGAGTAAGGCATATGATCGAGTGGAGTGAAACTTCCTTGAAAAAGTGATGAGAAAAATGGGTTTTGACATGACGTGGATTAGTTTAATTATGAAATGTGTGCGTTCGGTTAAGTATGTGATTAAGTGTAATGGGTTCCTTTTAAATCCGATTATTCTGGCAAGAAGCCTTCGACAAATGGACCCTCTCTCCCCTTATCTTTTCCTTTTGTATATGAAGGCATTTTCGCGAATGCTTCTATGTGCTCAGAATCGTGGGATTATTAGGGGTGTTAGAGCTAGTATGAAAGGGCCAAATATCAATCATTTGTTTTTCATTGATGATGCTCTCCTCTTTATTAGAAACAAAAAAGGGGAAGCTGAAGTTTTCATGAATATTTTAAATGATTTTGAGAAAATGTCCGGACAAAAAAATAATTTAGAAAAATCTATGGTTTATTTTAGCCCGAACATGTCAATGTGAATTTTTTAGTAATTTGCTCCGTATGAAGGTGGTTGATAAGCTTGATAATTATCTTGGCTTACCTTTGTATATTGGGAAAAGGAAACCTTTACCTTTTAAGGACATTCTTAATTGTCTTTCCTCTTGAATTAACAGTTGGTCTAAACGTCTCCTTTCGTACGGAGGCAGAGATGTATTTGTTAAATCCATTCTTCAAGCCTTACCAACTTATGCTCTATCTATTTTTCTTGCTCCTAAAGGTATTATTGAACATATGAACTCAAGGATTCGCAGAATATGGTGGGCGAGTAAAAACAAGGACCAAGGCTAGACTATGATGGCATGGGACAATATTTGTACTCCTAAAGGTATGGGAGGTCTCGATTTTAGAGACTTGCATCTTTTTAACCTAGCTCTCCTCTGAAGACAAGCGTGGAGACTTCTCAATAATAAGGATACGCTTTGCTACCGTGTTATTAGCTCAAAATACTTCCCGAATGGTAACCTCTTTAGCCCAAAACATATTGATAAACCGTCTGTTACTTGGAGAAGTATTGCCATTTCTATTCGAAGTTTAAGATAAGGATTTGGGTGGTTGGTGGGAAATGGCAAAAGTGTGGATATTCATAAGGATAATTGGGGCTTTGAAGGCCTTAATGGGGATGCTTTTATATGTAGTAGGGAGCAAGTTAGCGAGAAGAAAGTTCATGAACTATGGATGCCGGACAGTAAATGTTGGGACAGGAATATGGTGAATGATATTTATGGAGAAACTTTGGGGGACCAAATTTGCAATATCCCTATTTTTCCTCATTGTCCGAATGATGTGCTGGTTTGGTTTCATAGTCATCATGGCACATATACAACTAAAGTTGCGTACTCCTGGCTCATTCTCAAACAGATGGGCATGGGACCTCACTGTTTATTTTGGAAAATGATTTGGAAGCTCAAAATCATTCCAAATATTCGTATTTTTACTTGGAGAGTGGGTCATGAAATTCTGCTTACAAATTCAAAAATTGCGACCATTCAACCTTCAGTGAATCCGGCTTGCCAACGTTGTGGGGCTGATAAAGAAACGCTCATTCATGCTTTAAAGGACTGCCCAACTATGAGGGAGACACTCAAATGTGGAGGTCTTGACGACAGATTGGTAAGCAGTGTTTTTGATCGATGCATCGACTGGTTGGAGATGACTTTGAGAATCCTTGATAAAAAAGCTATGGAAAACTTCATCACCCTCATTTGGAACCCATGGAATAACATAAATAACTTTACATTTTGTGGTAAAGAGGAGGATGCAAGTAGTATATGGAATAGAGCTTTGACGTTAAGCAACGATTTCAGGATCCATAACTTAAGCGAAAAACCGGTGCTCCCTTGTCAACCTACTGGTCGTAAATGGATAAAACTATCGCGAGAGACAGTGAAAATAAATGTAGATGCTGGCATTGAAGAGGGGAAAATGGGGTTGGGTGTGATTATCAGGGATGAAGATGGTTTTGTGTTGGGAGGGTTTGGCTGCATTAAAGATTTGATGTTTAACAGTGAGTGGGTGGAAATGATGGCTATTGAGGAAGGAGTTAGCCTGAAAAAAAGCTTGAATTTGAAAAGGGTTCAATTCGAGTCTGACAGTGCAATCATAGTGAATAAAATTAATAGAAGGGATTAGGATATAACATTTTTGGGTCAGCGAGCTAAAGCCATTTATAAGAAGCTGAGGTCCTTTGAGGAAGCTGTCATCAAGTGGGCGCCTAGATCTAGCAATAAGATTGTTGATTTTATTTGCAATTTTATGTTGAGTAATAATTGTATTTGGAATTTCGATGTGAATTATCTAAAAGAGATTCACGATATTGTAATTCTGGATGCTATTAATGAAAGTTAGGCCTTTATGACCTGTTTTGTTCAAAAAAATAATAAGAAGAAATTAATAAAAATATTATAAATAAAATATGTTTGGTGTCATTTAAGTGCTTAAAGGGAGTTTAAATCACTATACATACACTAAAATTGTGACATGTGGTACACTTATATTTTTTATTTAATTTAATTTAAATAAAAATTTACTCGTTTGATTTAACTTAAATGTGATAGCTTAGAAAATTTAGGGAAATTGGTGCAAAAGATGGAAAGAGCATGTTATCCCTTTACTCTTTAAATTTTTACCTTATATGTTAAATGTTTTGGGATATTTACACATTTAGTGTTTTCTTTTTAGCTAAAATGGCTAATATTAAGAATTTATTTATTATTAATATCCATTTTAGTCCATCAATATTGTTTATTATTTATTTTCATAGACTATATGTTTTTAATTATTACATAATTGCCATAACGAGTACAACTTGCAATGGTAAAGAAATAGATAAATGATTTCAACAATCATAACATTCATGCCCTTACATTATTTACACACAATAATATATCATTTCTAGTATTTTCCAGAATTATTTTATTTTAAAACAACTTTTATGGCAGACACTAAAGATATGGAATATTGACAAAGTTTATTTTTTTTATTTTATATTCATCATAATATCCAACATTTATGTTTTTATTTTTTAATAATATTATTTTTAAAAAATTATAAAAAATAACTTAATATATTTTAATTGATACATATCATCAACCTGTGTATCGCACGAGTATACAAACTAGCTAGTAAAGTTTTTTTTATGTACTAAAAAGAAATTTGTTAAATTTCACATTGACACAATAAAAATAAGACATAAGAAAATTTATTTGGTAAATTGATGTTAGACTCCATGGGTGGGATTCTAAGTAGGGATGAGCGTTCGATCGAATCGAATCGAATCGAATGAAAAAATTTCGAGTTTACCGAGTTGACTAATCATATTTTATCATCCTAATTTGATTTGAAATTTTCTCGAATCGAGTCGAGTGAAATGGAATTCGAATCAAATCGAATCGAATATATTTCTTCGAGTTAATTTTTAAAAAATAATTTTGGGTCCTTGTAACCACTGTCACCCTTCGTAATAAAATTTGTCCACCGTAATCAAATTTTTTATTACCTTTCATCACCTCATAATTTATTTATTAATATTTTATATACAGGTTAGCTTCTTTACTTGCTTAGTTGTTTCAATTATCTTCATATTCTTGTGACTAGGTATTTTGGAATTAAAAAATATATTAAATGTAAAAATGTGATTTTTTAATAAAAGTTATTTTAAAGATAAAATATGAATTGATACCAATATAAAATTTTAACACGAATATTTTATGGCATCATTAATAATTCAATTTTAATATAAATATTCAATATGACTAAACAATTCAATAATATAAATAATATAAAATGTGAAATTTAATTTAATAATATAAACAGTAGATATAAATAAAATTATTACTATTTATGTTTACAGATTTTTTTTGGATAATTTTGATTTTTTATTTGGGAGTAAAGAGTGAGAAGTAAAAGTTTAGGGGGAAAATAAAAAAAGTTTTGGAGAGTAAAACCTTGAGGGAAAGTAAATAGGGGAGTAAAATTTTGAAGGGAAAATATTAAAAAAAAAATAGGGGGATGGGTTTGGGGTAGATGGGGGGTGGGATGGGAAGGAAGTAAAAGTTTTGGGGGAAAAATGGGAGGGAGTAAAAATTTAGGGGAAAATAAAAAGTTTTAAGGGTTTTTGGGAGTAAAATTTTGAGGAAAAGTAAATGAGAGAGTAAAATTTTGGTGGGAAATGGATTTTGGGTAGATTGGGGGTTGGGATAGGAGGGGAGTAAAAGTTTTGGGGGAAAAGTGAGGAGTAAAAGTTTTGAGGGAAAAATAAAAATATTTAGGAGTTTGGGGTAAAAATTTAAAATATTATAGTTTGATATTCGAATTATTTGAGTTATTCGAATTCGAAAACTCAACTCGATTCGAACTCAAAATTTGAAAAAAAAATTTCGAGTTGACTCAAATAACTCGATTAACTCGATTAACTCGAATAACTCGATTAACTCGAATAACTCGATTCGTTTAACTCGAAATTTAAATTTTTTTCGATTTTTTCGAGTCGAATTGTATTTTGCTCATCCCTAATTCTAAGGATAACACATGTATATTTAGGGTATAAAAAAATAAAAAATCAATAATTAAAAAAAATGTAACAATTTAAAAATTGCTTATGAAATTAAAATATTTCACTCACACCAGGGTAAAATCAGAAAATTTTTTAGAGGTCGAAATTAAATTATAATTTTTATAATAATAAAAATATAATTTCACAATTTTAATAGCCTATATTTTTATAATTTTTAAAGAATTAAATTAAATTTTTACTATTTTAAGAGGATCAAAGTATAATTTTACCTTTACTAAATTTAAAATATTAAAAAATTAAAAGACCTAAATAAAAAAAAATGATTTTAAGAGGACTGATAGAGATTACGCCCTCATTCACAGTATATCAAATACTAATATGACATAATAGCAATAGCCTCTCCATTCTATCAAAATCAAACCGAATTTATATTTGATAAATTAACAATATTTTTTTCATTCCACAAATAGAATTAGAAAATTATCATAAATCCATATAATATATTACAACCGTATTTCTCTTACTCAACCTTGTAAAATTTTACAACACTCTTACCAATGAAGATAAGAATTTAACTCTTCCTCAACCTATATTTTCCATGTGCATACACGTGTGATAAAATTTTTAATATATATATATTAATATTTTTATTTAGAGATGTTCTTTACATTTATATCATGTTGAAGTAGAACGCTGATAGCGTTAATGAGATTAGAAATAAGCCTATTTTTAAAGGTAAAAAATTTCTTCAATTTTTCTCAAATTTGAATTTAACAAATTGGTCTCTCTAAAAAAACCAAAACAATTTAATTCTTATCAATTTCAAAAGTGAGCAACTAAATACTATTAATCACAACTAATGTTTTCCATCAATGGTACATTATTTTGATTGGTATAATAATAATTTTAACCTCAAAGTTTACACATTTTGTCAATTTGGTCCTAATTTAACAAATTTGTCTCTCAGCATTTGTGTAAATATGTAAATATTGAATCAAGTACAAAATGACAAAAAAAAATAAACATCGAAAGCTAAATTTATCACCATTCCAATTAAAATTATGTACAATTGACGGGAGAAACTAATGTCGTGATTAATTGCCATTAGTTGCTCAATTTCACAATTAATTGGGATTAAATTACTCTAATTTTTTTTAGAGTGACCAATTTGCTAAAATTTGAAATATAGAGGGAATGGAGAGGAATTTTTACCCTTTTTATATGTCGTTCCCTCAATTAATATGTGTTGTTACAATGGTTTAATTGCTGATAACAAACTATACTCAATAATAAATTTTGCTGCCCGTTACATTGGAGACATCAGGTGCATACATAGAGGGCCAGCAGTCTTGTGTCTCAGAGTCGCGTCTCAATTAATGTAGAAATTTAATAATTAAATTAATAATATTTCCTATTAAATGCAATGTTTTATATTTTTAATATTTTTATTTAAAAATTTATAAAATTTTAATAATTTATTTGATTGGAATCCAACAAATAATATTAATAGTTAATTTATTAAAATTTAATGTTTTAAAAAACAAAGTTATTATTTTGTTCTACAAGTAGGGTTAAACGGATGATATATACCATACCTATTTTGGTTTATATTTTTTAATATTATCTTAATACACATGGTAATGTTTTACCTTTTAAGAAATGTTTTTGTACACTTCTTTAAAAACCCCAAATTGTACGAGTAAAAATTATTTAAATATCGAATTCAAGATTAATGTGAATCATAAATCTCTCGACATATAAATAAGAAATATTAATTTAGAATAATACACGAGATAAAAGGAGAAACTAAGCACTGCCAGATGATTCAAATCCATCACTGAGTATTTGCATATCATTAAATCCACTACAGATGAGTTAGCTTTAATTGTTTATGTTATAAATGGTGTAGGATCTGAGTTTCGTTAAATAACGACAACCATATGTGCCCATGACACCTCGATTTCATTTAAGGAGTTACATGACAAGCTTGTTGACTATGAAGCTGGGTAAAACCCAGAATCTGATCACCATTCAATCACTGTCAATTATACTCGTCGCTCACAATACAATGAAAATCAATCTAGCCATGAAAACTTCAGTTTAGGCCATAAATCGAGTTATCATGGACGTGGTGGCTCAAACTTTTCTCTTTCGAGCTCAAATTCCATTATTTGTCAATTTTGTCATCCTCCTGGGCATCTAGTAAAGCAATGTTCATGTACAAGGTTTATAATGTTGGAAAAAATGGTTTAGAAAATAGTGTTTGAAAGTTTAAAAATTTTCTTAAAATTGAGCTATGTGATATTTATAGTAATAAATCTTAAATTAAATTATTATACGTTCTTTGTACGAGGTGGTCTAAGTCGTTTTCTAGCTTTCTACCAAACGATCTTTTCTACTATTATCAAATACTAAATTGTTTTGAGTGTGAGCTCAAATAAAACAAACCGAATGCACAAAATAATAACTGTTATTAACTTTTTAACAAAATGAACCGAATGTGCAAAATGCTAAGAAAATCGAAAACTTTGAGCTTTTCAAAAAATAGAATTTATTATTGTAAATAAATTACCACTACTTTTTAACAAGGTAACAATGAATAACTTGTGTCTTGTGTTAAGTGTAGTTTTAGGTCATTCCATAGTTATTATTTATAGGGAAAAGATACAACAGTTTTACTTGAACAAAGGGTAATTAAATAATAATATTTTAATAAAAATTACAATTTCCTTAGTGACGGTGGCAACCCTACTGTGCACTAGGGTTTGCCGCCCCTCTCTCATGGGATGAGTTTTTGGACCCATCTCGTGTATTGGGTATAATTATATATGTTATGTAGATTTTTAATCAACACTTTCAATTTATCCAACCTAATAATTATTTTTCTATTTCCCAAAATTTTTATTAATTAAATTTATTTATTTATTCAATTAAATTATTTTTGCAACCCAATTCTAATTCCTTTAAAGACGTAAGAACTTTACCATATTAAAATCTATGAGGAAGGAAATATATTTAATTTCCTCATTGATTAAAACTATAATGACTAATTAATTTAATTCTTAGTTCGAACTTCAGTTAGTTAATTGTAATCAATTAAATAATAATTCAAAGAAATTAATTTAATTTCTAAGTTATCTTTTGTACTTAGCAAGAAATTGTATTCAGTGCAGATAGTGATACAAACAATCTTTTTATTTTAATCATCGTTTTCATTCATTCGATATTATTGATTCTATATGCAATCTATTTTGGGTTATATTGAGCTAGCAGATGGATCGATTGAAAATATATAATTATGGCTCAAATAATTTTTAATTAAGTTCCCACTCTTCGTCTATTAATTATAACATTATTTAATCTTGGATTCATTCCACAAAGTAACATGATTGAACTCTCCATTATTATATATCATTACAAAATTATTTAATAAGTGATTGTCCAATGATCTTGTCATAAGTGTGTTACCCTCATAAGATATCCTCAATCTCTTTGGGTTAAATCTGTTCATCCAATATGGTTCTATTTTATTTCAAGGTAACCGTTATATCTTCCTTCACGAAAAATCAATTACTAACAAATAGTAATTAAATCATTTGTCCTAAACAAATGACCCGTGGCCAAATTATTTTTCCATCTATCATGTAATGTCAATGATAAGATATCATTTACTCTTTATTGGGTTATGAATTCCACTATTATAAATGAATTTATACCATAAAGAAGTCATATACGTACTAGTTTTCAGCTCTTTAGTTATTTGAACTTAAACTTTTAATACATCCTAGTATATGAGTCACGCACACATAGTCAGTTACTTATTCATGATTGAGGTAAGCTACACTATGAACGTTACAAGTGAATTAATCCATAAATAGATTTAGGATTAATTCAATTTGGGCCATATCTGATGTATTGTGAATCCAGACAATCACACATATATCTTTATCTTTTGAGAGTAAATCATGTCAATACCTAAGACAAGGTATGTCCCCATTTGGACTTTCTAGACAACATAATAATCCTTTGACCAATTTGCTCAATTTTGATTCTTCAAACTGTGGACCTTTTAGATTACCTACTAATACAAGTTGTTTTATCGCATTACGATCCGACTATATAATGCAACTTAGTATTAGTTAAATTTTAAGTAATTAATGAGTCAATATTTGCTTATATTTTGCTTTGTATGCAAAAACCTTTGAGGACAAATACAAAAGATATTAATGTGAATAATGAAATTTTATTTAAACCAATTTATTCGAAATATTACAAGTATAAATGACGAATAAACTACACTTAGGGCATTAGATCCTAACAATCTCTTACTTTCCCTAGTAAAGTAGATGTATCATATTTCGCATTCCTGTACTTTTACATGTTTCTCAAAACTCCTAACCACCAGTGCCTTGGTCAACGGATTCATAATGTTGTCCTCAGATGTGATTTTAACTACATCTACTATTTCGTTAGCCACTGCCTCTCGAATAATATGATAGTTTTGATCAATATGTTTTGTCAATTTATGATTTCTTGTTTCCTTGGTATTAGTAATTGCTTCACTATCGTCACATACATTGTTATATCTCTATACTAGGAATGACTTCGAGATCTACAAAGAACTTCTGAAGCCAGATTACTTTTTTTGTTGCCTTAGAAGTAGCCACATATTTGGCCTTCATAGTTGAGTCAGTAATATGACAATGCTTGACACTTCTCCACACTGTGGACCACTGCCTAGGACAAAAATACAACCCGATGTTGATTTCCTCAAATGACAACACATTTGAAAGTCAAATCCATATATCCAATAAGAGTTAAACCTCTTATGGAATATACAAGCAAATGATCTCTAGCTCTCCATAAATACTTGAGTATATACTTAAATGCTTGCCAACGTCTTGGATTGAGATTCACTTGATATCCATATACCATTCCTACAACATAATAGATATCTAGACGTGTGCATAACATAACATACATATGACTTCCTACTACCGAAACATAATGTGTTGAATCTGGTGCCGTGAGTGTAGTATATTCATTTGTAAACTTATAATTTTTTCGAACATGTTGAATAATAAAACAAATTCATGGATTACATTAATATACTTTGCATGATTGTCCTTGTATAGTTTTTGCACGCAAAGCAAAATGGAAGCAAATGCTACTTATCGGTTGTCTAACGTTTAAACTAATACTAAGTGATATTACGTGGTCAAATTATAATACAGAAAGATAACTTGTATTAATGGATGAACCTAAAAATGTCCTTAGTTTAATTAGAAATGAGTAAATCGATTGAAAGACTAATATGTCGTCTATCAAATCATGCTTTATCTTGAGTGTTAGAGCGGATAAATTTGAGAAGATAGAGACATAGATGTGACTGACTAGACTAACAGAACAACGAATAAGACTCAAGAAGAATAGATCCTGAATTTGTTTATGAATTTATTCATTTGTGGCATTCATAGTGTGGTATACTTAAATCTTGAGTGGATGACGAACTATATATGTATGAGTCGTACACTTTGATGTAAGTAAAAACCTGAGTTTGAATATATAAAGAACCGAAAGCTGGTGCGTTGGGTGTACGACTTCTGTAGTATGTAGCATCATTCACAATAGTTGAATTCATAGCCCGAAAAATAAGTAAATGATATTCTCTTGTTGGCATTACATGGTTGATGAAAAGTAAACGTGGCTACGAGTCATTCGTCTTTGTGATGAACTTAATTACTAGTTGATAGTAATTGACTTTTCATAAAGGAAGATGTAATGGTTACTATGAGATAAAATAGGATCATATTAGGAGAAAGAATGTTATCCCAAAGAGATTAAGGATATATTATAAGGGTAACACACTTATGAAAATGTCATTGGATGAGCACTAATTGAGTTACTTTCGTAATGGTATGCCATTAGGGAGAGCTCAGTCACGATACTACAGTGGAATGACACCGTGACAAAATAAGTTTATAATTAATAAGCGAAAAGCTGAAACTTAATTATATATCATTTGAGCCTCAATTGTATATATTCAATCGGTCTCTCCGCTAGCTTATTGAAACTAGAAATGGATAGAAGTGGAGAATAACATTCAGGAAATGATTATGGTTTTCTCCAAAATGAAAATGAAAATGGAGAAAATGGAATCATTTGGAAATGAACGTGGTTTTCTAAAAATAGAAATAAGAAATGAGAAATGAATTCATTTAGAAATGAACAAGGAGTTCTCAAAAATGATTGAAAGATTGAGTTTATGTTTTTGAGCTATTTTAAAGCCCGAAAATGAAAATAAACCATAAGATCATAGTCAACAAGTTACATGGTGAAATATTAAATATATTTTCTTGAAAATTTTATTAGGGATAAAATCATCACAATTTTACTGGAGGTAAAATTAAGATGAGAAAATTTTTTAATTATAAATATTGAAGTTTTTTTGGGAAATAGAAAAAAAGAATCGGGTTGGATCGGATTACAAAATACTGGGTCAAAAAGTCCAGGAAATACTCGTAATTTGACCCGATGTAAGAGAGGCCCAAAATCCCCTCATAGAATATGAAGGGGCGGCAAACCTAGTAGGAATACTAGGGGTGTGTCTCCCACCCTAATCCTACTATAAGTAGGGAGCGTTTTTCTATTTGAAATAAACTTTTCTAATTCAACAAGGTTTCTACCTTCTCTCTCTATAAATAGATGTCACTGGTAGAGTTATTAACACAACTTTAAGATATCATTATTTTGTTCGAAAATAGAGAGACTTTTATTATCTAATAACCAAATATATTTTCCGGAATAATGATTCTTTTGGTTTCTATTTGAGAAGAGAATTTTTGTTTTCACCCTCCAAAAAAGAAAACTATTTTTAGTTTTAGTGTTTGATTCGATTTGATTGAGCCTACACTCGACCAATTCGTGGTACGAGAATAGCGGAAAAGATCATTTGGTTGAAAGTCGGGAACAACAAGGATCCGTCTATCTGAAAACACATGTACGATTTCGATGTAGGGTTTATTGTTATAAATATCACAAACTTGGCCGATTTTCAAAATTTTTTATTTTTTGCTTTACAAGAAAACCATTTTTTAAATCAGATTTTCTTCAACATAAGGAACCTATCTCATATGCTTTTTTTCCTGCTATTTTTAGACAATCCTCTAAAGAACGATGAAAGCCCGACACACAAGGACGTGTTCCCTTCTTTGAGTCGGCCACTAAAAAAAATTCAAATATCTTATCTATGTATGAAGCTTGGAATTAAGCTATCACTTTGTTCTTTTGATCCATAATGATTCAAATTCTTAGAGCATACCCAAATTCTTCATGCTAAATTATTGGGTCAACCATAATTTAATTGATGATAATGTCCCTATATCATTCTCGATGAGTAGTATGTCATCAACATAAAGAACTAGAAAAACCATCTTTCTGTAACGACCCGATAGTCATGGGTAATTAGAAAGTGTATCTTCAGGTCTTCATTTTCGCAAAATGAATTCGTAAATATTTATTTAAAAATATTAATGAAGTTAGTTGTGTAATTAATTTGGTTTTGGTTAGGTGAATTAGCTTAAATAAAGAGCAATTAGGTAAAAGGACTAAATTATATATAGGGTGAAAGTTGAATTGTAGACTAAAGAAAAAGTAAAGGGACTAAATAAGAAATTAAGCTTTAATTAACAAGTGTATCGTAATAGTAATTACATGTGTACAAATAATATACATATGTATGTAATAATATATGTAAACTTAATATTTAAGTAAATATTATATTATATTATATTATTATAATAATTAAAGAATAAAACAAAATAAATAAAAGAAAAAGATTAGAAAAAGAAAGAACAAAGAAACAGAACAGAAAGGAAAAAGGAAAGAAAAGAAAAAGAGAAAGAAAAAGGAGAAAGCTAGGGTTTCAAGGGTTCAAAACTCAATTGGTTTGTTAATTTAGTCCATTTTCTTATAATTTTTATGTTTTTAGAATCCCAATATTAAATACTACTTGACCTATGTCAAAATTTTAGAAATTATTAAATTATTAAATGTTTTCTATGTTGAATAATTTGAGTATTAGGGACTAAATTGATAGATTTTTAAGTTAGAAATGAAAAAGGATTGAATTGTAGAATAAATTATAAGTTTTGAGTATTAGGGACTAAATTATGAAAATTTCAAAATTTAGGGATTTAAGTGAAATTAGAGAGTTAAATTTAGTTTAAAATGAGAATTGAATGTTTAAAGTGGAAATTGAATGAAAATATAGAATTAATTGTGAAGAAATAAAGTTAGTTTTGGTTTAGGGACTGAATTGGAATTTAGGAAAATATTGAGTAAAAATTGAAATATTCAATGTGAAATTGAATTGTATTGTATTGATGCATTTTAATTGTTTTAATTCTGTAGCTAACGTTGTGCCAGAAATCTCGACTAAGAAAGGAAAATATAAAGTTGACGAGCAATAGCTCGAAAATTCTGGTTTGTATTTCTATAATCCAATCTAATTATTAATTGTTAAATTTTAATTTAATATTTATGGTAAGTGATTGAGGTGAGTAATTAGCATTTTGATATTGAATTGAATTTATAAGAATTTATGATTAATGTGAAATGTCGATATTGGATATTGATTGTTTTCCAAACGTGGAAATAAAACCCTATTAACTGTATCGGGCTGGGTCGGATATAGTTGGCATGCCATAGGATTAGAAGAGTTCAGGGATTACTTCAACCTCGAGTTGATGAGACACTAGGTGTCAATCTATTACTTCATATTAATTCAATAAGGCAGTGGGTGCCAATTTACTTTGATTTAGCCGATGAGACCCTAGGTGTCAACTTATTACTTCGAATTATCCAATGAGGCACTGGGTGCCAAATTGGTGTGTTTTGGTTGGATCTGTGTATCCATCAGAGTTCGAGTCGTGTTAATAAGGGTAATTATATGAAATGATACTAAGATTGATATTGAAAAATATTGAATGTAAAATGAAAATGAGGCACATGAATTGTGCATTTATATTGTGAAAAGCTATTTGAATAGTAAATATGAGATTTGAAATAACAAGCGGTGAAAATTGAATATGTTATGATTGAAGTGTTTATGAAAATTAATTAATTGAATGACTAATGTTATGGTATGATTAAATGTATAAATATTGTAATATCTAGTCTTTAAATTATTTGGATTATAGAAATACCACTGAGTTAATACTCAGCGTACGGCTTGTTTTTCGTACACAGGTTATGTACTTAAGAGTTGATTGTCGATTCAGCATCCATCAATGATCTCGGTCTCAATTGTGGTGATGTATATTTCTTTTTGTGTCGGCATGTACCTAGGGCGTCCAAATGTTAACTATATTATGGATTGATTGTAAATATGATTATAAGTTAATTTTGGATTGGTTATATATAAATATATGCTTATGTTTGAGGTCATAATATGACATGTTTAAATTGATATACAAATTGGTATAATATAGGCAAAATAGGTTAAAATTTGCATGTTTACAAGTTTAATTTGAATAAGGTCTTATTGATATAGTTTTGATAATACAATTGCAGTACTTTGAGGGTACATTAGTTAGGCACCTAGGATGTCTATTTTGACATATTTTGAATGTGTTTAATTGTGTTTTGAATTGGTTGAATAAATGGCCTCTGAGTTGCTTAATGTACATAAGATTGCAGGGAATGGTAAATTTGTTGTTTAAGGTTCATTTTGTGTCTACACGGCCAGACACATGGGTGTGTGACTGGACCGTGTGAGGCACACGACTAACATACGAGTATGTGGTTCGGCCGTGTGCCCCCTGCAACTTAAAATTTTCAAAATAGAATGCTCAGGTATTTTCACACGAGCAGAGACACGGGCGTGTTTCTCATCTGTGTGTGACACACAGCCTAGTACATGGGCATATGACTTGGCTATGTGACTTAAGTCAGAATACACCTCAATTTAGACACGAGCTGAGACACGACCGTGTGCCCCTATTTTGAATGCCCACATGGCCTGAGACACGGGTGTGTCTCTTGACCGTGTGAGCCACACGGCTTCGCCATACGGGCGTGTGCCCCTTATTTCTTTGAAAATTTTTTATGTTTTCGAAATTTTTTTTGAATACCCGGTTTTGTCCCGATTTATTTCTAGCACATATTTTGGGCCTCGAAGGCTCATAAAAGGAACAATATGATTTATTTACAATATTTTTTATTAAATGGTATGAAATATTCATATATGATCTAAAAAGTTCGTTAATGCTCCGTAACCTTGTTTCGGGGTGTTACACTTTCCATCCGCAGTATGTTTATAAAAGCAAGGTTCCTTAACATTTTGCTCAAATCCAAAAATTTTGGTCGCTTGATTAAATCTTTGATTCCGTGAGCGGGATGCCTATTTAAGTCCATATATGGACCTTAACAATTTGCGAACTTTATGCTCGTTTCGTTTAGCTATATATTTGGTGGGTTACACCATATAGATGCTTTCTTCAAGATAATTGCTCAAAAATGTTGTTTTAACATCCATTTTTCAGATCTCACAATCCAGAGCAGTTGCAATGGATAAGAGAATGCGGATTGATTTGAGCAGGCCTACCAGAGAGAAGATTTCCTCGTAATTGATACTTTCTTTCTATGTATAGCCTTTTGCTACAAGTTTAGCCTTGTAGGTTTCAAACTTTCTTTCTACAGTATTTTTCCTCTTATAGATCCACTAATATCCAATGAGTTTTCTCCTTCCAGTAAGTCTACAACTTCCCACACCGAATTAAATTTCATTAAATTCATTTCATCTTTCATAGCTACTTCCTAGAGCTTGGAAATAACACTCTGCATCATTTTATCACATGTGAGTGAGTCATTGTAACATCTAAAAAATCGGGTTAGAATAAATTAAGGTATTGGAATCAAGAGTAATTACATCTTGAGTTTGAGTTAATATTGTGAAATGATAAGAAGTGAATTAATCTAGTTTAATGGCTAAGTGTTGTGTTTGTGTGTGCGAGGTTCTGGGCTCGAACCCTTTCTTTTGAACTGTTGCTACTTTTGTCTAAACCCTTATTCTTGAGTATCTGGCATAAGTATTATTTTTGTTCAATTGTTGACAACGATGAGCCTAATTGTTCAATGGTTAAGCTTTTGTATACCCTCTGGTCTTGTGTTCAAGTCTTTGCAAAAGCGATAAGAAAACGTTTTTTTTTTTACACTGCCTGTGATTTTTTTTAAGTTAATTAAATTTTTCTAAAACTTTCTCTGTTTCACGTTCATTTTCCAATTTGTTTCTGTCGTTTCCTCTTTGTTGCCTTCCTCTTTGTTTGCTTTCTTCTTCTCAATTTTTTTTTCTTTTGCTATCTTACGTTAAATTGATTCTTTACGAGGTTTGACTTCTCTTTCTTGGTTCAATTCATAGTGTCGAAGAGGATCAAGGGACATTTAACGTTCCTCCAACAATTTAGAAATTTTTATTTGCCGATTCGTTTGCCGATTCAAGGATCAATACTTGTTGCTTCTACGTCAACCAGGTGTATAACGAAAACCAAAGAAATCAGTGAACAATAAAAGCCGAAATCAGGACTATTGACGCCACACGATCATGTGTCAAGTCGTGTGGTAGGTAGTGTGTGTGGTATTGTGTTGAGTCACACGGGCGCGTGATAGGACATGTACCAAACCGTGTAACTCTCTGACTTGAGTCACACAGGCACGTGTTAAGCAGTGTGCCAAACCGTGTAACTCCCTAGCTTAAGCCACACGGGCGTGTGCTAGGACATGTGCTAGGCTATGTGAGGTACTGACTTGGGCCACACGACTGTGTGCCAAGCTGTGTGAGCCATATGGGCTAGACATCTAGGTCTTGTGAGGCCACACGAGCATGTGAGTCAGAATTCTAAAATTTTTCCTAGGGCCGTAAACGTCGTCTAGGTCGAACGTAGGCCTTCCGTTAGGTTTGTATGATCTAGATTAAGTTATAAAACTCAGTATCTGATAATCTGATTAGTGTATAATTTGTTATCTGTACGTATGTCTGATATGATACAAGCTAAGTAAGTATGATCTGTTAGCATATAATGTGCTTTTGTTTGGGATGTGTTTAAGGTATGCGATTATTCAGTTTTGATCTGTGTTCTATTAATTTTTATGGTACATTGTGTGGTACTATGTTAATTTGTTTAATACTGATTCTGTTATAGAATCGTGCACATGACTTCACGGCAAAACTGATATGATTTGTTGAGATTTGATAAATTTGTTCTGCAAAGCATGGACTTCCATGTCTTCTGCTTTATATTTTCATACGTAAGCATGTCCTACATACTTATTATTCTAATTCTATTTATGCATGCCATAACATATTACATGGGGTTTGGGATGATGTGAAAGGAGGAAGTTTCTAATAGTTTACTTATTTGCAATATTTGGTGGTTTATCACAATTCTGTCTGGCAGCTTGTTTACAATTATGGTGCCTCAATCACATACATCTATTTTGGCAACTTGTCTACAACATAGTGGCTTGATCACAGACATCTCATCTGGCAGTTTTACTACATTTTGATAATTCATTATTGCCAGGCAACTCGGGATGACTTAATTAGTGTAATTTGGTTGGACGAGTTTTAGAGAAATCTATTTCTAGTGTGTAGCGGATTTGGGTAGGAAGTTTTCTGAAAAATCTACATTCTGATTTCTTAAAAATACCGCATTGGCGTCATCATACATTCTCCATTTCGTTATATGATCATTATGAAATTCTCTGAGACACTCTAATTGGCTCCGTCCTAGTTATATGATCGTTATGAGATACTCTGATTTGTATATTGTGTTTTTGCATGAACTCTGTTTGAGTTTTGTTATGCACTGAGTTTTATGGCTTACCTCTTTTCGTTATCTCTGACCTTTCAGTAATTCTTTGACGTATGACCGAACGACATATGGTAGCTCAGATTGTTTTCGCACCTAATGTAAATATGGTGATTTTCGTAGTTATTTATTTTGGACTTTTGGGTTTGTAATTTGTTTCAGAAATTGTTTTGGGTTTTTGTTTAATTTGTCGATAATTGATATTTTCAAACATGAAATAGCAAAATCACTTAAGTCGACAAAATGAATTTTGGTTTTTTAAAAATAAAACTCCGAACAAGATTTTTCGCTACAAATGAAGTAAATTCTTAAGTGTTTTTTTGTAAACGAACAAAAAGCTTTTTAATAACTGTTTTCCATATTCGTATTTGCTAAGCACTTACTGTCGTCAGCTTTCCAAATGAGTCGATACAATTTTTCCAAATTCAGTCATAATGCCCATGCTGGGTTTGGGGTGTTATAGTCATCCTCTTTAAGTTCAGTGATTGCCATGTTAAAAACACACTTGCCACTTACAAAGAAATCAAGCCTTTTGGAGACCCTCCCACTACGACAAGGCTCTTTATGTTGCTGATGGTTTGCTGGTTTATATTTGGAATAGAATCTAGAATTGTAATTGGAGGGTTTTCATTATTTCCTAAATGTTCCTCAAGTAACAATGTACTATGAGGCTTAAAACATTCATGTAACTTTTCTCTAGGAATGAAGCATGAGTTGATACTTTAATTGTTTAGTCTTTTGGGTTATAAAATAATCCACCCTTTATTCATTTTGGATAACCTACAAACATGTATAATTCTATGCATGAATCTAATTTCTTCATATCTTTATCCAATACGTAGGTTGGATATCCCTAAATTCTTTAGTGATTTATGATAAACCGTCATTTATACATATTTTTACCCCATGCTTAGCGCATTTTATGGATGCTTTTTCCTTAGAATTGGTGAATTCGATGCTCCTAATGCCTTAATTTCATGTTTTATACTTAGGTGAGCTTAGGAGAGTAAAAGGAACGAAAAACGGACCAAAAATGGAGAAAATGGGCCAACGTACGAAATCAACACGGCCTGGACTTCCTCACACGGGCAAACCACGCGGCCGTGTCAATTTGACAGAATCAAAGCACGACTCACACGGGTAGACCAAACGGCTGTGCCATTCTAACGGGCTTGACCATGGCCTAAAGTAATCGTACACGGGCGTGTCACCCGGGCTTGTCCCTACCGAGCCCAAGTTGAGTCCAATTCGAAAAAGGCTAATTTTGAGGGCTTTTAGGAATTCTAAAGCCTATAAATACACCTTAAAGGAGGAGAAAAGGGAGACACAGAAAGGAAGAAGCAATGAATTGCTCAAGAAAAGCCGATTGATCCATCTCAGAAGCCGGATTCACCGTCAAGACTGAAGATCTCCCTTCAATTCCCCTTCAGGAGTTTTGGGTTTTTCTTTATGTTTTGTATTCATTATTCTTTTGAGATGTTTTCCCTTTTAGTTATGAACTAAATCCCCTAAATACCTAAGGGGGATGAAACCTAAGACGAATCTTGTTATTATTTTCTGAATTGTATGATAAATATTTGACTTGTTCTTAATTATGTGTTCTTAATTCTTGTTTTGATATTCCAGGATATTGATTCAAGTTAAGCTCTTATGCAAAGGAGGAATAGGCCTTGTCTAAGAGTACATTTGTCATAATTAAGTGGAGTTGATTGCACGCCTAGAGATAGGGTGACAAGATTTTGCCGGATTAGGGTGAAACCTAATAAGGGGATCCATAGATCGAGTTAATGCAACCCTAGAAAGTTAATTAGAAAGAGATTTCAATAATTCAACCTAGGGTTAGACGTTGTTAGTCTCGAGAGAGATAATAATATAACTTAGGGATCTCTACGGAACAAGTTAAATAAATAAATCGTCCGATTCGGAGTCAGAATAACAAGTAAAGTCTAGGTGGATTCTTTCTTAGGTATTGTCTTAATTCAATCTTTTTTCCAAAAGTAATTCCCCAATTCTATTTTCTGTGAATTCTTAGTTTAGTTAATTAGTTAGTTAAAACAAACACCCATTATTCTTAGGCTAGATAATAAAAAGATAGTTATAATTGTACTTTTAGTTCCTTTGGGTTCGACAATCCGGTCTTACTAAAACTATACTACTGTTCGATAGGTACACTTGCCTACATCATGATAATAGTTAGTTTCAAGAACGATTAATTATAAATATTTAAAACTGTCACAAAATAACACGATCAAGTTTTTGGCGCCGTTGCCGGGGGAACTAAGATATTAGGAACACTCAATTTTTATTACTTTAGCCATTTATTTTCCTTGCAATTTAATTTTATTCTTCTTCTTATTATTATTTACTAATTTACTTTTTCTTTCTCTTGGTAGGTTTTTATAGTTTATGACTAGAAGAAACCTGTCAGGACCACTACTTTTTGATGAAGAAACCGATCGCACAGTTCGAAGAAACCGAAGAGAAATAAGGCAGAGCCTAAGATGCATAGAGGAAGAGCAAGAGGACGATATACAAGACACAACCGAGGAGATGGATGAAAATCAGGAAAACCTGATACCTCCTGCGATTGCTGTTAATCCAGTAAATCAGAATCCTACTCTACGCACTATGTATGATTATGCTAAACCTTCTTTAATAGGAACTGAATCGAGTATAGTTAGACCTGCTACTGTTGCGAATAATTTTAAACTAAAACCTAACACTATTCAAATGATACAGCAATTTGTTCAGTTTGATGGTTTGCAGGATGAGGATCCAAACACTCACTTGGCAAATTTCCTGGAATTCTGCGATACCTTTAAAATTAATAGCGTTTCTGATGATGCCATATGTCTTTGGTTGTTTCCTTTTTCATTGAGGAACAAAATTAAACAGTGGTTGAGCTCGTTACCACGAAGGTCAATTACTACTTGGGAACAAATGACCGAAAAGTTCTTATTAAAATATTTTCTGCTGGCTAAAATGGCTAAATTATGTAATGATATCTCTTCTTTTGTGCAGATGGATTTAGAGACACTCTACGATGCATGAGAGAGATACAAGGATCTTTTGTGAAGATGCCCTCACCATGGGTTACCACTCTGGCTACAGGTTCAAACCTTTTATAATGGCCTGAATCTTTCGACTCGAAAAATGGTTGACGCAACTCTCTTTGGCGAACCATCAATAATAAAACACAGAGTCGCCTTTATGAAATTATAGAGGAGATGTCACCAATAACTATCGCTGGCAAGTCATGAGGACAAAACCAACGAAAATAGTCGGTGTTTATAACGTCGACTCGATCACCATGCTCTCTAATCAGGTAGAACTCTTGAATAAGAAAATTGATAGTTTTCTTCGTTCTTCACAGGTTCACCCAGTAATGCAGTGCGAAGCAAATAGAGGTGGATCGAGTAGTTCAGAGTACCCGCCATATGGTCACAACATGGACAACGAGCAGTTAAATTACATAGGTAACAATCCTCGATCTCAAAACAATCCTTATAGTAACACTTATAATGCAGGTTGGAGGAACCACCCAAATTTCTCATGGGGAGGCCAAGGTAATCAGAGACCTCTTTCAGGCTTCCAACAACCACCCGACCAATAAGAGAAGAAGCCGAAACTTGAAGAGATGCTCACAAAGTTTATATCAGTGTCAAAAACTCATTTTCGAATCACCGAGACAAAGACTTAAGAATCAACAAGCATCGATCCAATGGCTCAAACTCGAGATTGACAACTTGCCAAGTTAATTTCTGAACGACCACAAGGTAGCTTGCCAAGCAACACAGAATCGAATCCAAGGGAGCAACTCAACGCGATTACTAGTCAAGATGAGGAAATGTTGATCACACCTGAACCAGAACCAAGGAAAGATACCGAGATAAGTAATGGTAAAGGTGAGGTATACCACAAATAACAGAAACCGGTAAGTACAGAACATAAACCTCGTGTGCCATACCCTAATGCGACAAGAAAAGACCGCTAAGATGAACAATTTGGTAAATTTCTTAAACTCTTAAAAAAATTACACATTAACTTACCGTTTATTGAAGCTCTATCACAGATGCCAAACGCAATGAAATTTTTAAATGAGCTTTTAGCAAATAAGTGGAAGTTGGACGAAGTATCGCATGTGGAGCTAAACGCAGTTTGCTCAGGTATTTTACAGAATAAGCTACCCAACAAATTAAAAGGTCCAAGGAGTTTTACAATTCCTTGATTAATTGGTAGTTTAGATGTTAATAATGCATTAGTTGATTTAGGTGCTAGTATTAACATCATACCATACAAAATGTTCAAACAATTAGGTCTTGGGAAACTCAAACAGACTAGGATGAGCATTCAACTAGCAGATAAAACTATAAGATTTTCTAGGGGTATTATTGAAGATGTACTAGTCAAAATCAATAAATTTATATTTCCCGTTGACTTTATTGTTCTAGACATAGAAGAGGATAGCAAAACTCCTTTGATTTTAGGAAGGCCCTTTTTAGCAACTACTAAAACGATTATTGCTGTTGGCACAGGTGAGCTCACACTTCGTGTGAGAGACGAAACAATCACCCTTCAAGCTCGCAATTCTGGCAACACATCAGAAATTGAAGGTGATCGTCTAAACCATTCTACTAAAACTGACAATATGGTGCAACCTACTTTGCAGGAAATGAGTCTGAAGAATGTACATGAGCCATTCTCAAGCAATAGTAGAGGACCTATTCATGAAGATCGAAGGCTACAAATTGATGAGCTAGATGAATGGCGGACGCATAAACCAAAACTACGCCAGAACAAGCTCAATACCTTTCCAAATCAACTTAAGGTTGGAGATGAAGTTTTATTAGAAGCCACAGATCCTCACATTGTCATTACCAAACCGAATGAAGAAGTCCCTCTTATGGTACTTAGCATTTTCCCATTTGGTACAGTCGAGGTAAGTCATTCCAAGTTTGGCACTTTTAAGGTAAACAACACTCGTCTAAAACCTTATTTTGATAAGATGGATAGCAGGAATGAGGAGTATAAACTCCTTGAACCACCATGACCATTCAATGGAGAGGTAAGTCGAGCTTAGACTATAAATAAGCGCTTCTCGAAAGGCAACCCGAGTACTAACAATATTAATTTCTTTAAATATTAGTATTTAACACCTAACTTACTAACGGAGATCTTGAATACAAGTTTTCCACACAGACACGGCTAGGCACACGGGCGTGCTAAGGACCGTGTGGAAACAGGGCAGAGATTTTTTCCAAACACAGGCTACGATAAAACACCACGGCCGTGCGACATTACCGTGGGCAAACCTGCAAAAATAACACGGGCATTCGCCACACCCGTGTTTCAGAACCGTGGTTGAACCTGAAAAAATAGCATGGGCGTGCGACACGCCCGTGTCTAGCACCCGTGGTCGAACTTGTTAAGTTAACACGGGTGTGGGCCTACATACACAGACGTGGGAGAAGCAAACACAGCCAGACACAGTCGTGCGACACTGTCGTGTGCACCTACACGCCCAAAATACATAGGCGTAGGCCGAATGCCAAACGCACCCAAATTCAAAAATGCAAAATACACGGGATAAAATTGAGGAACACGGGCGTGCTCCCTGGCCGTGTGCCCCAAAATCTATAAATAGGCTACACTATTCATTGTCTTCTTCACCCAAAAACCCTAACCCTAGCCTCTGCAAGTCCATACGCTCGCCCCGCCACGCTCGTGCGCCGCTTACAACACCATTTTTTACGCTCATTCTCCCATTTCTTGCGTTTGTTTACTCTTTTCCCTTTAATTGCACTCATTTTTCATGCTAGTTATCATAGCAATCTGTATTTTTTATGTTATTTTTATCTTTCTATCACTTCAAATTCATCATCTAGAGTAGTTATCATCTTTTTCATGTGAAATTCTTACTCATTACATGATTTCCCTTCCCCATTTAACTAGTTTAAAGTAATTATTCATGGTTAAGAATAACAGACATACTCATGCATTTTGTGTTGACATGTTTCATCCGTCAAGTATGATTGCATTCTATGAAATTCTCTGCCATTCTTATGCCATAAAATTGATTGCTTTTGTTAAGTTGTTAGTCTTAGTAGTTGTCGCTGAAATTGTGATTTTTATTTTATTTTAATTTTTGTCTTCATTTTACTTTGACCATTCCTCAAGATGAATTAGTGGTTTTGATTACAGGTACAATGTCGTCTTCACGAGGAAAGAAAACCGTCGTCCCCACTTTGAAGAGAAGGAAGGGGGCGGTCATCTTCCTCGAGTCCTACCGTAGAAATTCGCCACCCTTTTCAGCAGCTCCCCATTGGGCCTCAAGAAGAACTTTACCAAATACTCCAGGCTCGACCTTAAACTGCAGGCCCCTGCATCGACTGGACTGCAGTAGAACAAGTTCAGTTGGCTGATGTGATTCGGGCCCTCCTAACCACCGACCCTTGGAAGCTTTTCTTTGGGATCATCGAGCCGACGTATCTCGAGCTTACGATGGAACTATGCTCAACGTTTCATCTTCAGACTGTAATGATAAATTACGATGATCCCGGCACGGTCCAATTTCGCCTAGGCGAATTAATCCGCCAGCTAAGCGTCCCAGAATTTGGTACTGCATTGAGCTTATATACAGAGGAGTTCAAGGAGGAAAATAAACTAGATTTTTTCAACCGTCACATCCACCGTTCTCCCTCACAGTGCTGGGGCGCACTCGTACCACATTCGGCCACTTACGACCCCAGTCACTCCAACGCATCAGCTCTCCCTCCATCCTTGAGGTATTTACATTCAATTCTATCTCACACCTTGACAGGGTGAAGAGAGAGCACCGGCGTCGTCACCACCAACGACGTCTACTACTTATGGTGTATGTCGCACAGACACGTCTTCGACCTCGCCTACTTTATCGCCCTTGCCATTCGCCACCAGACAGAGCGACATCGGAAAGGGGTCATCTCCATTGGGCCTTATGTGACGCGACTGGCGCGACACTTTGGGTTCCTCAACACCGCAGCCCAAGAATCATCCTTGACCCTTATTGGCCAGATGTCTCCACAAGGCATCTCGAGCATGCTAAGCATGAGGATGGTTGAAAAGCACCAAGGAACTTACCCTCCTTAATATCGTCTCGCCCAATCTACCGATAAGGAGGCCCCCGACGATATTACTGATGATGTCCCTCCACAGCACGAGGACCCACCGTCTCAGCCACCACGCCCCTCTAGTCTAGTTCATGCGGCGGCTTCATATGCTGACATCTCTGAGCGCCTTACACGATTTGAGTAGCAATATTTTCAATGATTTGATCACATTGATGCGACTCTACATCAGATTTGTCAGCATTTTCACATCTCATCGCCACCCCCACCTCGCGAACCATCTAGCGATGAAGATGTTTAAAAACTTTCATTAATTATTTTATTTTATGTTTTTACTTTTATTTTATCTTCAGACTCCTTTTTATTTTTCTTTACGCCTATCTTTATTTGATTTTATAATTTTTATTTTACAATGACCAACTTCAGCTATTCCATTACGAGTAATTCTGTTTCTTTACATTTTTTAAAAAATTCCTGATTTTGTCACAGCTATAAAAGAGCACCTAAGCTTATCCTTACATAGGAACTAAAAACTACACCGGGAAAGGTTTTCCACGACTGTCATGTCCTGCTCAACCACGACTATAGCTACCAACAGATATAATATTCCTTTGTCGCAGGACTTATGGACTAATGAACCTCTACCACCACCGGAGTATCCTCCTCCACTCTCACGTCATTTATTCTCCAAAAACTCTAGTTCAAGGAATTCATTCATCATTCAAGACGTTTCACTTCTCTCCTTATCTTATGATCATAAATTTATCTTTTTCAATATATCTATCTTTGTACATTGAGGGCAATGTACATCTTAAGTGTGGGGGGGTCTTTTATATCACCATTAGAATATGTCTTATTCTCACGTGAATTACTCATATCACTATTAGAATAAATTTTAATTAACTCATGATTTTTATTGATATGTCTTGAATTAAAACATAGGCATTTAAGCATTGATTGTTTAAACTTTAAGACATTAGGGAATCAAGCATGATAAGTTGATTTTTGAAGAGTTAAAAACTTCTAGGTTGTTTCTCTAAGTCTAGGTATTATCTTGAGTTGGAATTCACAAGTTTAAACATCAAAAGGCCATAATTTTTTTAAGATTTTGAGCCTTCAAGAGCATCTATTATTTCTTCCATGCTCATTTTCATTATGAGTGCGCCAATATTGAACTGTTATTCTAGAACTTGCTTGATTATGCATGTCAAGACCACACCATTTGATTTGATATGTTAAAATGATAAAGGCACTTAGTTTTAACACACTCACTCTATAAAAGCTTACCTTCACAATTAACCCTTAGTGAACCCCCTTGAGCCTAACAACCCATTCATTGATTTACCCTCAATATTAACCCATAACTCATTATTGTTGAAATCCCCTAAATTAATTTGATCCCTATTTTTTGTCGAGATTTGAGTTGGAATAATTGTTTAGCTATGTTTTATTTTATTTTGTATTTGACTTGTTCTTAAAAAAAAATGTATACATATAGTATTAGTGATCTTTTGAGCTAAAGTAGTTAAATTTCATATTCCGAGAAAAAAAAACTCTATTGTACGCAACTGATGACTAGTCATTTTTCTAGTTAGGCAATTTTTCAATTCAATCTTGATTCTAACCCTTTCTTCCAGCTTGTGACTACACCCTTTAACCAAAGCCACGTTACAACCCTCTAAAGAACTTTTGATTGATGTTTCATCTCAATTTACAGTGGTGGAGATTTGATTTTCATGCAAGCCTATGGTAATGACTTTTCATTATTGACTATTGAGTGCTTCATTTATTATCCTTAAACACCTCGAGTGATTTGAATGAATCTTTAGTGAGGATGTGAAACTCTGTGATATTTTGAATCAAAGGTAATTACTTAGATGAGGGGAGACACCTATGTTTTCATGATAAAATGCTCAACTTGGAATGTTTGAAACTTTGATGTTCTTTTAGTCAAATTTTCAATGTCTGATTACCTATGGTTTATTTTGAGGTATTATCGATAGAAATTATAAGTTGAGAAGAATTTGTTTTGATTATGAGATGAGGATTTTGCTTGAGGACAAGCAAATGCTTAAATATGGGGGTATTTGATAAACCGTCATTTATACATATTTTTACTCAATACTTAGCGCATTTTATGGATATTTTTCCTTAGAATTGGTGAATTCGATGCTCCTAATGCCTTAATTTCATGTTTTATACTTAGGTGAGCTTAGGAGAGTAAAAGGAACGAAAAACGGACCAAAACAGAAAAAATGAGCCAACGTACGAAATCAAAACGGCCTGGACTTCCTCACACGGACAGACCACACGGCCGTGTCAATTTGGCAGAATCGAAGCATGACTCACACGGGTAGACCACACGGCCGTGTCATTCTAACGGGCTTGACCATGACCTGAAGTAATTGTACACGGACGTGTCCCTACCGAGCCCAAGTTGAGCCCAATTCGAAAATGGCTAATTTTGAGGGCTTTTAGGCATTCTAAAGCCTATAAATACACCTTAAAGGAGGAGAAAAGGGAGACACAGAGAGGAGGAAGTAAGGAATTGCTCAAGGAAAGCCGATTGATCCATCTCAGAAGCTGGATTCATCGTCAATACTGAAGATCTCCCTTCAATTCGCCTTCAGAAGTTTTGGGTTTTGCTTTATATTTTGTATTCATTATTCTTTTGAGATGTTTTCCCTTTTAGTTATGAACTAAATCCCCTAAATACCTAAAAGGGATGAAACTAAGACGAATCTTGTTATTATTTTCTGAATTGTATGATAAATATTTGACTTGTTCTTAATTATGTGTTCTTAATTCTTGTTTTGATATTCCAGGATATTGATTCAAGTTAAGCTCTTATGTAGAGGAGGAATAGGCCCTGTCTAAGAGTACATTTGTCATAATTAAGCGGAGTTGATTGCACGCCTAGAGATAGGGTGACAAGATTTTGTCGGATTAAGGTGAAACCTAATAAGGGGATCCATAGATCGAGTTAATGCAACCCTAGGAAGTTAATTAGAAAAAGATTTCAATTATTCAACCTAGGATTAGACGTTGTTAGTCTCGAGAGAGATAATAATATAACTTAGGGATCTCTACGGAACAAGTTAAATGAATAAATCATCCGATTCGGAGTCAGAATAACAAGTAAAGTCTAGGTGGATTCTTTCTTAGGTATTGTCTTAATTCAATCGTTTTTCCAAAAGTAATTCCCCAATTCTATTTTCTGTGAATTCTTAGTTTAGTTAATTAGTCAGTTAAAACAAACACCCATTATTCTTAGGCTAGATAATAAAAAGATAGTTATAACTGTACTTTTAGTTCCTTTGGGTTCGACAATCCGGTCTTGCTAAAACTATACTATTGTTCGATAAGTACACTTGCCTACATCGTGATAATAGTTAATTTCAAGAACGATTAATTATAAATATTTAAAACCTGTCACAAAATAACACGATCAATTTAGGTTTAACTTCTTGTTGTGTCATAATATGAATGGAGTTTTAGGTGAGGTATTAGTTGGTACATCATTCAGAATATAACAACTCATTTGTAATGCGTATCTCCAAAAATATATTGAAGATTGTACATAAAATAGAACGAACCATGTCTAGTACGCTCTATTCCTTCTCTCTACCACAACATTCTATTATAGAGTACCCAGTGCGATTAACTGGGAAAATATCTAGTTCTTTATGAGGTATCTTAAGAACTCATCCAATAAGTTTTCCCCATCTCGGTCAGGTTGAAATGTCTTAATGAGTAAACGTAATTGTTTGTCCACTTCCACACAAAACTCTTGAAATTTATCAAATGTTTTACTCTTGTGGTGCATTAGGTACAGATACCCATATCTAGAATAATCATTTATAAAAATTACGTAGTAATCGTAACCACCTCTCACACTAATGTTAATGGAACCACATATGTTAGGGTGCACAAGTTTTGAGGGTTGAACGACCCTTGTACCTTTTGCATTAAAAGATCACTTGGCTATTTTACCTTCCAAGCAAGATTCACATTGTGGAAGACGCACCTCTTTAAGTGAACTTAAAGTTTCATCTTTCACAAGTCTAGTGATTCTTTCTTGGTTAATATAAACAAATCTTAAATGTCATAAGTACACCCCACTAGAGTGAGAAGTTTTAAGTTTCTTATTCACGCATTTAGTTTCAAGCAGTGAGTACATCTTAGGTTTGATAAAATAGAGATTATTTTGTATCCATCCATTACAAATTAGAACACAATTCTTATGAATTGTCTATAATGCCTTTGTACATTGTCCATAACATGAGAATGTTTACATTGTCTAGCCTCCAAGCTTTGTTAATGTAAACTTTTTGTACTTAAGGTGTTTAAATAAGTCTTTACATTGACTCAAACAAGCTCCCTGTATGTGGAATATTGCACTTCATCAGTTTCTCTTTTCCTTTAGTTTTGTTGGTCTAAACTAAATGCGTCTCTTTTTATTTATCATGATCACAGTGGTTCTATAAAGTATATATTTTCTGTTTTGTGTATGTTGATGATTTACTTGTAATTGGCAATAATCAACATCTTATTACCAATTTCATTCTAAAACCCTCAACAATTTTTAATAAAAGGATCTTGGTAACATTCATCACTTCATTGAGGTCACAACAACTCCAATATTTAATGGCCTATTTCTATCTCAAAACAAGTATATCTTGAATCATCTTCAACAAATGAATATGGTTGACGCCAAGCCTATTGAGTCTCCTTTGTCTACTTTTTTATCTCTTCTACTTAATGATGGTAGCCCCTTCACATATGGTAGACGTTATCGTAGCACTATTGGTGACTTGTAACATTTGTCTTTAATTTGACCTATCTTTTGTAGTGAATAAGTTGTCTCAGTACATCTCAAGAACATTGGAATGAAGTCAAACGACTTCTTCAGTTTTGAAAAACACTATTTCTTTTGACTTGTTCATTTGACCTTTTGAGTCCTTGAAGGTCACTACCCTTTTGGATTCCAACTGGGTTGGTGACAAAGATAAATTTCTCTCTACTAGTGCCTTTATTGTTTATCTTGGTGGCACTCCGATTTCGTGGGCTTCGAAACACCAAAGAAATATGACTCAGTCCTCTACCGAGACTGTGTATCGAGCCATTGCGACCACGACCGTCGAAGTTAATTGGGTTGTTTCTTGCTTGGAGAGTTAGACCCATTTGCTAATCTACAACCGGTATTATATTGTGACAACATTGGTTCTATATACTACTGCAAGAATCCTATTTTTCATTCCTGAATGAAACATTGGGCATTGGACTATCACTTTGTGCAACAACAAAAATAAGATGACCATTTGCCTGTTGATCATGTTTGTAGCAAAGATCAGTTCGTTGATCTAATTACTAAACCACAATCCAAACAACGCTTACATCTCTACAGGTCCAAGATCAGTATCTCCGATGGAAGCACGATATTGTGGGGGTGTATTAAGGATATTAAAGATTATATCATATCCAACGCTATCACTTAGTTTGATTTTAAAATCCCTAATATTCCCTTTGTATATATCTACAATCTATTGTATTAGTGACATAATATAATGAAAAATGTTTCCATTGCACCATATTTTACAATAATGTCATGTACTTTTATTTATCTATACATTACATGTTTAATGAACTAGATGTTATTGTATTATTAAAAAGGAAGTTAAGTGAGTTTATTTTTAATTTTTTTTAATGATGTATAAAACTATGCATTATGGGTACATGGAATTGGAAGATATATTTGATTCAGGATCAAAGTGACATACACATATAAGGAAAAAGGCTCTGACGAATTCAAATAGAGGGGATTTATATATGGGAAACAAGGAAACTAAGACCTCAGATTCACTATTATGGAAATAAGCAGTTTTAACCCTTAAAGAAAAATGGGTAATTGCTGTTTTTAGTTTACTTATAAACTCTACCCTCTCGTATATATAATTAAGCGAAAGCAAGACTAATAAAGACAATGGTGCCATATTAAGTAATACAGGTAAGGAAGAAGATGATCAATCACTATCTGATGAAATTAACTTTGGAACAAGATTCCCCAACAGGACCACAACACACCATGCATTTTCCTATGCACCTTTACCTGCTCTACTACTGTGGTTTAATTTCCCCAATCAAGCAAACTATCCTCAACAAGTGCATATTTATATCTTGCAGCTACTACTTTGGACACAAGAGCAAGCAAATTATCCCATATGTATGTATGTATGTATATGATAGCAAAAGGGCCAAAAAATCAGCATATGAGCCATCTGAAAATCTTACCTTATAGAGAGAAACAGGTCCCTCTTTTACCTGCAATGTAGTTGTTTTCTGACTTCATTCATTTGTGGTAGTATTAATTACCTTACCAACAATAAATAATCTTTTAATTAATCACCGTTAAGACATGAAAAGTTTGTTTTATTACAAACATCTGTGTGGTCGCCTTTGAAGACACAAATGTTTCTAGTTAGTTGAATCCTAAAGGTTAGGATTACATGGAATTAATTAAGCTTTAAGACCTGAGAGTTGCAAAGAAAAAAGCATGAATCTTGTGAGTGTTTTTTTCTTCTTTTTTTCTGCTCTTTGCTGCTAGGAGAGCCCACATGTTTCCTTTAGAAGGGTTTGAAGGAAGAAGAAACAAGGAAATGAAGTTAGAAAGACCCAAGCTTTGGATCTATCGTTCCGTTATTACACAACATGAAATATTGTTGCAAAAAGGACCTGTTTCCCTCTATAAATATTATATATTTATTATATGAACAAGTTTGAGAATCTCATTATTTTACACTACCACAATAATTAGTATTGCTGAAAGAATGAGCAGATGTTTTAATATATATATATACATATATATAAGAAGAAAAAACAAAGATCAACTTCAGTACTCAAAGACTGAAAAAGTAAATGCGTTACCAGGAAAAACAAAAGGAGGCCCCATGATTATAAACCATTGTTTGCTTCAACATTAAAGGCAAACTGTACCCATGCCTTAGGGAAAAAAGAAACTGCAGAAAAAGAAAGTGAAGACTGAAGAAGAAGAAGAAGAAGAAGAAGAAGTGCAACAAGGAAGGCAAAGTGTTGTGAAGGAAAAAAAAAAGGGCTTAGAGGGTATCTACATTGAATGGAAGGAGGAGAATCAATGTTGAAAAAAGCAAGCAAGAAAAGAACCGCATACATTAAATGCCATGACGCCATCCATGATACCTCAAACAACAAGCTCCACCGCTCCCATTCAGGATTTGATGAAATAAAGACTGATAGAAAAAGAACATTAACTTGAAAAAAATGCAGAGACACACACGTAGAGGAAATTAAGTAATCTTATGTTTATATATATATATAATCCCGGTCTCCAAAGAGAGATGATGCTTCACCGGTTCTTCCTTCTTTTGTCTCAATGCTCTTCCATTTTCATCATGCCTCTTGCATTGCATTGCATTGCATGTCTCCACTTTGCCTCAGTGCTTCATTATGTAAACCCATTTTGGAATTAAAATAGTGCTTTTTTGGAAATGCAACAAGAAGGGAAATAGATTAGAACTAAAATAACTTAAGTTCCCATTAACATTACGTGATAACCGAATTTAAACCCAACATAATAACACTGTTAAGTAGTCCATGCCCAACACCATAATCACTATCAAAGTACCCTTCCCTCCCCAGATGGTCAACCCTAAAAAATGTATACATCTAAAGTTCCCTCATAATCTGTTTCTAGGGTTTCTTACCAAGAGTGTGCTTGTTATTATGCATCCAAACTTTCAAAACATGCCTTTTGACCCCAGTTTCGTTGCAGAACTGTTGAACAATCTCTTCATCATGTTTCTGAATCCGCCACCCTAGTCTCTCAGCCAAACTCAGCATCTTCTCCTTTTGTTCCTGCGTAAACTTTGTTCTAAATCTCTTCCTTGAGCTTCCTTGATTCGAAGCATCCTCTTGATCTTCTCTGCTGTGTCCTCCTCCTCCTGAGGTTGATGGTAAAGCTAATGGCCTTTGTTGTCCGGCAACGTGGAGGTACCCTGTTGGTGCTCTAAAGTAAGGCGCAAATTGCGGTGGCTGGTGGTGGTGGTGGTGATGGAAGTAGAGGTCCGTGGTGTGGACGGAGTTTGGGGAGCCAAGCTCAGATTCCTTGCGGTGGAAGTTACGGTGGCAGTTACAAGCCGCGCATTTGAGAGCGTCGAGGGTGCCTTCAGTTCCAGCCGGCATGAACTCACCGCAACCGTCGAGAGCGTGACCGCCGATCCCCACCGCATGGTTCTTCAAACACTCCCTATACCTAGGCTTCCTCTGCTGCTGCTGCTGCTGCTGCTGACCCGTTGGAGTTACTGAACCAGGTTCAACACCTGACATTTTGAGTCTAGACGAGTTTCCCAGCGAGTCATAACTCGGTGTCAAACCCATCTCTTCTTCCTGCTCTTCTTGATCCTCAAACTCCATTTCCCCTCCCTTCAACAGGAATTATGTAATTTTAATAAAAAAATTTCAACAGTTTTTTTTGTCTAATTAATAGAGAAGAAGAAGACGAAGATAAGAGGAATAAGAGAGTGTGGCCATAAATTTTGTTTTTTTGGGTAATTTCTTCCCTTTCTATCTGCAAAAAGAAAGCTGTTTCTGTGTGTGTGTGTGTGTGTGTGTTTTGGTTTCAAAGGGGGGCGTTGAGACCGTCTTGATATAAGACTTCCCCGTTCCTCTGAAATCATATCACTTGATAGCTGCTTCTCTAATTGATTTTTTACTGCGCAGTAAAATATAATTTTAACCTTTTGTTTTTTTACTGTGGAGCGAACAAGAGTGTGGCTACAGTGATGATAGCAGGGATTGGGTTTGGGGTTTGGCCATTATTGGCTACAGTCGGCAGAGCGGACTTGAAAATGGATTCCAACTCTTCACGCGCCAAGCAAAGCACTTCACAAATTTTGTTTTTGCATAATCTTAAAAAATTCAATGGTATGAGATATTGTGTTTTTAAGAAGAGATAGTATGTTTGAAATTTAGAGAAAACATTGTTCAAAGAAATAATTATGAATTTTGAATATGAATTGCAAAGACATAAATGATATAAAAAAAAGTTAATTCTTAAGTATTTGTTCAATTTTAAACAACTAAAATTATCTCTGGCGGCGGCTATAATGCTCCTTACTCGATTCGACTACAGGTGTATCGACATCGTGATGTTGCCCCTATTTTGATAAAAATCTCATTTGGTACCTTATTCTCAAACCAACACCATCCAACTCTACACAAGTGTAATACTATTATACCATGCCAATCTAAACCAATTCAAGCATATAATTATCAAAATCAACCATTCAAAAACATGCAATTCAAACTTTTGATCATTTAGGCATATTCATTTCCATTTTAATTATCCATATCCGTAACACTTTAATTACCAATTCAAGCATGATTTATTATGCAATATGGAAACTAAGCAATTCAAGGAACTTGAAATGAACTAACCAAAGTATACACTAAGCTACGAATCATGCTTAACATTAAATTTTATCATTTCTAGTCATCCATCAACTTAACTATTTCAACTAGCTCACTTACAACCTTTAACATATTAATTAATACAAGGTAAAGATCATCAGTCTTAATGGTACCAAATTTGACCAAACCATGTATCAATAGGTTATATGCCATGTTAAGCATTCAAAATCAACCATCACCACATTTACCATACAACTTTCAACTCCAAAATGACCATTTGCACACTAAGGTGCCTTTATATACATGCCATAACATTTAGAATAAAAATGGACATAATTCTACCATCTTGTTGATAGTGTGTGCTTCGCGTTGATCTGGCTAGGCAAGTTCCTCAATGTAATGATCCACAATGGAAGAAAACAACTAGAGTAAGCATTTAGTATGCTTAGTAAGTTCAAATAGAAAATACTATGCTTACCTTGATCCCTTATAAGTATAACAACTATCAAACATTTTGGCATACAATTTGGCTATCCTTGGCACAATATGTCATAACTAGTCACTTGCCTACATTAACACCCAAATAGGTTAAACATACTTACATATCATGAATAACATCACCTAATACTAGCAATTTCATACGACATATCAACTTATAAACATATACCATTCATATTCAATACATTTTTCAAACTTTTCAATATTAAGATAAATATTGCTCGATGGAACTCTAGTAAAACAGACTTGGATACCTAAGTGAACTAAATTACTCGTCTGAGCTAAAATTACATCAGGTTACTCGTTCAGACTAAACCTATGTTACATATAACCTAAAAATCTGCAACAAGGCTAGATCTCATTAAATCATCAGAGAATTTGCAACAAGGCTAGATCTCATTAACTAACCCGAGAGTCTGCAACAAATGCTAGATCTTTTTATAAACTATGAAATCATTGATCAAGTGCGCATATAACCCTATTGGCATGCCAATCATATCCTAAGCTTTTACTATGTTTGCATGGGCATCAATTACATATAATTCAATATCATACCTGTAATCAATCATATTCATACATTTATATGTTGTAGTTATTCACATGTTTCAGTTCAATCCTTTCTAACTATATGTGCCAAACTACTATTATATATATTACTATATACTCAAACATATATATACATTTATTGTAACACCCCTCGCTCATATCCGACGCCGGGACAGGGTTCGAGGTGCTATCGGACTTAACTCAAGCATACGCATATAAAATCGGGCCATAAAATTTCTTTTTTTTTTAAAATTAAAACTTCTCGTTCACATACATTTTGTCCCTTAAACAGGCTCACAAGGCCCAAAACATACATCAGAGACGGTTCGGGACTAAACCGAGAACCTAAGAAAAAACTTAGAAAATTCATGCTTTAAGGCTCCATACGCCCGTGTGGGTATAGACCGTGTGGTCACACACGCCCGCGTGGTTTGGGACAAGCCCGTGCCCTTAGCCTGTGTGCAACACTGACTTTAAAACACGGCCATGACACACGCCCGTGTGGCCTACCCGTGTACTAAACTGACTTAAAATTTTAAGTGCAGGGGACGCACGGCCATAACACACACTCATGGGAGTGAGCCATGTGTCACACACGGCCTAGACACACGCCCGTATGCCTTGCCTGTGTGGACAAAAGGAGGCCATTTTGTCACCCATTTTACACAACCTACACAAGATCATTTCAATATACTAATTTCACCAATAGACACCAATTCATCCATAGAAAGAACATTATATGCATTTACCAAAATGAATAATAGTCATTATTCTAGGCTTGATACAAAATGAAGGGCTTTTGGCTTAAACCAAAATACATAACCATTTTTTCATTAAATTAAACATCCTAGTCTAGCCCTATACATGCTATATTCAAAAGAAGATTTATACTATACCAAGTGCTTCGATTGATAGTGTGATCGATATCTTCGACTTCAAGGGATCCTTGAGCTAATTAAGCGGTACTGAAAGAAAAGGGAAAGGAAAGAGAGTAAGCGTAAAGCTTAGTAAGTTGCATATAAATAAATGTACAACAACAAATTCACCATTAGTCATCATGCTCATAACTCAAAGGTAAGTATAAACTTAACTTACTCATTACCATCTACTCAAGTCACATTTTCTAATTTGAGTTCATTACTCATTGATTTCCAAATAAGTGCCTGTATCACTCACAACATTATTATACTTTTCTTTATTAAAGCACTTTCATAACCTTTAAAGTTAAACCTTTCGTAATACTACCAGATATTCTGTAAGCCTCAAACATGGGATAAGTTTCCGATGCCATGTCCCAGACATGGTCTTACACTAGCTTTCATATATACGAGCTGATGCATGTCCCAGACATGTCTTACACTAGCACCACTCTTAGCCGATGCATGTCCCAGACATGTCTTACACTAGCTATCATTATCGAGGTCGATGCATGTCCCAGACATGTCTTACACTGGCACTCATCTCTATACCGATGCCATGTCCCAGACATGGTCTTACACTAGCACTCATAATATGGCCGATGCATGTCCCAGACATGTCTTACACTAGCAAACAAGTAATCCGAATCGTATGGCATGAATATCCGATTTGTTTCCTAGGGTCCCAACTAGATCTTTCTATTATCTCGATCAATAATATGCATTCTCAGTTCACAATCTAGCAATTCATACTATATCAATTCAATAACAATTCGACTACATACATTCACAATGTAGTTGCATTATATACATACAACTTACCTCAGGTTACAAAATGTACTCGACTAGTCGGTTTAGTCGATTTGCTTGGCTTTCCCCCGGTCTAGGTTAGGATTTGGCAATTCTTGATCTATTATAAAAAATGCGCTCATTTAGTCACTAAACACAATTAGGCAATTTAAAATTCACATCTCAGGTAAAATGACTATTTTGTCCCTAGACCTTGGCAAAATGACCATTTTGCCCCTATGCTCGAAATTTAATTTTTATTGAATTTTTTCATACCTTAGGCCTAGCTGACCCCTTTTTACTCTTATAGCATCACTAAATTCTCACTATTTCACACCTTTATCACCTAATTTCACAAACTTTGCAAAATGGTCCTATAATGGTTTTCATGAGAAGTTCTTTCACAAAAGTTGTCTATTACACAATTAAGACTCATTTTCTTCCATAAAAACTTTGCAAACATCACAATTATTTTCATGTAAAAACCCTAAACTTTCAATCATGTTGCAAAATAGACCTCTCATTAGAAAGCCTATGCTTCAAGGAATCCAAAAATGTAAAAAAACATTAAGAGAAACTTTCAAAATCACTTACTTGAGAGGCTTAATGTTGTTGAAATTTTTGAAGCTTTCAAAACCCCATTCTTTGCTAAAAATTTCGGTGGAGGAAGAAGATGGAAAGGGATGATATCATCCTCTTTTCATCTATTTCTATTTTAGTCAAAATTAATCACCTAACCCACCTAATTTTAAAATTTTTGTCTTCTCTTGACCTTATGGCCAACTATGCTCCTTTAAAAAGGGTCTAATTGCTCTTTAAAAGCCCCAAATTTTAGTTCTCTAGCTAATTGACACATTTGGGCACTAAAATGCAACTTTTTCCTTTTATGCGATTTAGTCCTTTCTCGCAATTGGGCTCAAAAACATTAAAATTAGTTCCCCAAATTTTTCATGCACTACTATAATCGTACTATAACCTTATAATAATAATAATAAAAATAATTTTCCCAACTTCGGATTTGTGGTCCCAAGACCACTGTTCCGACTAGGCCCTGAATCGGGCTGTTACATTTATATATCAAAATAATTACAAGCATACATACCACATAAGATGATTTAGTAAGTTTCATGTGAACTTTCCTATTTTAAACACCAAAACGAGTTGATTCTTTAGGGACTAATCAACAAATTTAGCTTTTCCCCGATTAACTCTACTTCGATCTAAATCTTGATCTATACAAATTTTTTGTATAACCAATCAATACCAAACATTTTCATACTATGACATGATATGAATGATCCTGTATAATTTAATTTTTCAAATTTCCCATATTTTATATTTTATTCAATTTAGTCCCTGAACTCGGGATAAACATAACTTTCAATTCTTAGCTTCTGATTTAAAATCAATTTCATATATTCTCATTGGGTAACTTATACTTTCTATTTCTAACATAATTTTATGACATTATTCAATTTGGTCTCTAAAGTAACAAAATTAACAATTAGTTAAATTAACTTCATACTTTAGTCCTTTTCATAATCTAAGCTTAAAATCCATCAACTTCAAGCTTAATTCTTTAAGAAATCAACAATAAAAACTTTCTAAAACTTTAGCAATTTTAAAAATTATTACATGGGCTAGCTAAATCAATCTCTAATGACCTCAAATATATATATAAGAAAAAGACTTGAACTACAACCTAATTTGTAGCCAAATGTTTTTCAAAGGTTGAAGGGTTTTTCTTAGGCTTTAACAATGGTGGAAAGTTGTAGGATGAAGAAAGATGGTGAATTTTTCAATATCTTTAACTTTTATACTTTAATTAACTTTTAGTTAACCTAGATTAATTAATTTAATCATGTTTTCATTAGTATAAGTTATCATTTAATCACATATAATGGAATATGCCATCATTATCCACCAACTCCTATTTGGAAATGATTTATTACCATTTTGGACCTTTGGCTAATTGTTATTTAGGTTCAACTATTTTGTCAATTAAAACTCTATAACGATTGAATTTTACAATTTAGTCGCTGGGCCTTAATTAACTATTAATTTGACAAAATTACTTGACCAATCTTAAATATGTTTTTATGTTATATCCTTAAATAATCATATTTAATATTTATGGGCTCAATTTACAAAAATGAAGTTCTGAAATCACATTTTTTAGTACCATTGAAATTCGAGCTGTTATAGTGGCAATGAGCATAGTAAGGATTCAATATGAGAGAAACCAAGTCGTTCTATCAAGAAGGTTAGATCAAGAAAAGATGACCCCTCAAGTATTGGAAATACGATTTGAGTTCCTATTGTTAAGGGTATGGTCGATGATTCTAAAGGCTATAAGACAATCTATTTAGAGATAAACTGTTAAATTCATTTGGCTTGAACAAAACTAATGAGATTCCCAAGGAGGATGATGAAATTGAATACTTGGTGATGTGATGAAATACATTATTGATGGAATTTCGACTTAGAGATTATTTTAGAGAATAGTATGGCTCAAACACTTATTGTTGAATTGCTAGGGAGAAGTATATCTTGTACAACAAAATCCAAGCATTGTGGAAAGCATTGCACTCTATTAGTTAAGGTATTTGGAGAATGAGTACTACATAGTTAAGTTTCATTCACTCGAGGGCTATGCTAATGCTCTAATGGTCCATTGGTCATCTATGGATAATACCTTATTGTGCAACCTTGGTTGTTGTCCTTTAGGACTAATGTATTATGTTAGGACCTAGGCAGTCCAAGACTGATTCGACTATTGTTTGAACACCCGTTTCTACAAAGTCTATTTAAATAGTTGTTTAAACATCTGTTTATACATAACATTTGGGACGACCTATGTTTTATTAGATGTTTACATTTTTTACTTGGGTCTTCATAAGTGTTTTCTCCATAAGCAAATGAGTATCAGAACATGTTTTATTTCATCCCAAACAATGGTGGTCAAATTTGGATGATTGAAGGAATTATGAGATTGACATGCCTTATTTATTAAAGCTTATCCTTATCATTTAAACTATTTATTTGGTAATGTATTTACTAGTTTTACATGGTTTAAAAGGCTTTATTTTGGGATAATTCAAGAAGATATATTCAGATTATAATTAAGAGTTTTACTTTATCAAGACTACTTGGAGAAGATGTCGAATTTAGCCTATAAATAGATTATTGTGCCGCAAACATAGTGAGTGCCTTTGGAGTGCTTTTAGTTGGTTATTTATGTATCTTTTACTTGATATTTTTGCACTCTTATGCTAGGATTTTTATTGAAGAGATATTATTAATTGTAAGTAAGGTTTTTAGGTGAGTATTTTGTAATAATTAGGGTCATTATTGGGGTTGCAACTACTTCTTTGTGTAAGTGTAGATTGGGCTTTAGCCAATAGATGATCCGGACGACTGTTGAATAAGAATCATTCACTGAGTGAGGCTCCGTAGAGTAGGATCATTTTTGAATTGTGTTAAAAAACCTCTTCTTTGTCAGAATATTGCTTATCTAAACATTTTGTCTGAACAACCAACTAGAAAGATAGCAAACTGCAGTTCTCACTCATTGTATCAACACATCGTTATGACATAGATACACCTACTGTAACACCCCTAACCCGTATCCGTCAACAAAACAAGGTTACGAGGCATTATCGAATAACACACCTCAATCACATACATTTATATATTCATACTCAAAATTCATTCAAAACATTCACAATGTCTCTTATAAGGCTCTACGAGACCTTAAAACATGCTTAGAAGTGGTTTGGGACTAAACTGATAACCTTCACAAACTTTGGGAAATATAGAAAATTTTCAAATATTCAAGGGTCACACGCCCGTGTGAATAGGCCGTGTGCCTCACATGACTACCAGACACGCCCGTGTCTCAGGCCGTGTAAAAACAGAGCATACATACTGACTTACATTACACGACTGAGAACACGCCTGTGTGTCATAGCCGTGGAAAAATTTGGGAGGTTATTGACTTGGGTCACACGGCCGACTACTTGCCCATGTGCTAGCCCATGTGCCACACATGGCTAGTAGACACGTCCGTGTGTCTAGACCGTGTCAAAACTGTAGGGTATATTGCTTTTAATTCAAAGGGTACCCTAGGGGACACACGGTCGTGTAACATGACCGTGTATTGCACACGGCTGAGACACACGCCCGTGTCTCTTCCCGTGTGGAAAAAAATAGGCCATTTGTAAAGCCAATTTGCCACCCTTCTTGTAACGCCCCAATTTTTTAAATATGTTTCTGTGATTCATTGATACAATTGTGTATCTGCTTCAACGCTTAAATGTTCTGGGTGTGTGTGTGAGGTCTCAAGTTTAAGCCTTAGTTTGGGCAAATTTTGACTTTTCTAAAGAATAAATCCTCACTCTAGTTCAGTAGGCTTATGTTATATTATCTGTAATTCTATATCAGAATGGACCTACTGGTCTAGTGGTTAAGCGGAGTGTTAATATGTTGAAGGTCCTGTGTTCGAATCCCTACGTGAGCGAGTGAGTTTATTTTTGCTTGTTTGACTAAGAGAGTTTTAGTCAAACTAAAAGTCTGAGAGGTGGGTTAGTGGGGAGAGATTTGGGGAGATGATAGGGGTTATCAAAATATTTTGATCATTTTTTTCCCAGCAGAAAGAAATTCGATCTCTCTCTTTCTCCAAGTCTTTGCCGTCCCCTCTTCTCGTTCTCTTTCTTTTTTTTCTCTGAATCCGTTCATTCTTTTCCTTATTTTGTAATGTAGTTTGTGCTCACGTGATTTGGCAAGTTTCGGTAAGTATAGTAATTAAAGCTATTTTTTATTTAAGGTGTTAATTGATGGGTCTCGTGTTGATTTTAGGAAGGTTAAAGGGTTGGAGTTTCAATCAGCGTTGAAGTGGTGTAGTAACACTGTTACTCTTTTGAAGGTAAGGTTTTTGAAGGCGTTGGGTTTAGCATCTTAATAAAGTTTCATTTAAGTTTTGTTTTAACATTGATTCGGATATTGGAATATCGATTTATAGGTTCTGGAGTGATCGGGGTTGTTTTAGCTTTGAATCAATATCAGGTGTGTACCCAAAAACACAGAAAACGAGAAACGACAAAAGCCGAAAAATGATAATGATTCTGTCGAGGCCACACGGGCGTGTGGTCGCTTGTGTGGTAGGCCGTGTGGTAGCACACGGCCGTGTGAATGACGAGGCCAGGCCGTACATGAAGGACACGGCTGTTTGATGGCCGGGTGAGGCCGTGTGCGACACATGAGCTCGACTAACTAGATCGTGCGGGCCACATAGGCATGTAGGCCCATTTTACTGAAATGTCTGTTAGGGTTGCAAGGGGCCCAAGTCAACTGTGAACCTTCTGTAAGGTCAGTAAGTATTACATAGACCCTTAAATGTGTGAACTGACTATCTGATTTCTGTAGTGAACATAAACTGTGATATTTGAATTGATTATATGATATGATAAATTGCATATCAGCATGTCATATTTGTATGTTGTATTGCATCGGGGTGAGTTGATGTTTTAGAGGAAGTATTCTGAAAGGCTCTTAAGCCTGATATCTAACAGCTCAGCTGCAATTATCTGATTATGTGCCGCATATCAGTACAATATGGTGTGTACGAATGGGTGGGTCGATTTTATCCCCACATGGTGTATAGGGTTGGACAGAGTTAGTGTGTAGAGGCTGGTGCGTAGGACTCTGTTATTCTGTTCTGTTCTACATGTTATATCTGAGACGGGTTAAGACCCTAATTCCTATATGATTTTGTATCTGAGTGGGCTAAGGTCCACACCGATTCTGTAAAGGGCTCAGGCCCGAACTATATATATATATATATATGTATGACTGATTTCGGATATTATTTTGTGTGTATATTTTCAATGGGGATTACACATTGAGTTTGCGAAAACTCACCCTTTTCTGTTTAATCTGTTCAGATAATCCCCAGACTTGATGGATCGAAGCAGCGGAGGACTTTACGATGGCCACACGTAAAATCTTAGACTGTTTTATGCAAATTTTCAGATTTATTACTTGTTTGAGTTTTTGATGTAATCCCAGAGTTGGACTGTTTGGATTTCATTTCGGAACTTTATATTGTTTTATGGTTATTTCAACTGCACCTCAACAAAACACGGTTTTCCTAAAACTAAGGATTTTGTAAACAAAAATGATTTTTCCTAAATTAATTGATTACAACAGCTTCCGCTTAAAAAGGACAAGTTTTGAAACAAAACATCTAGTGTGTGATTCCTTCAAATTAAATTAAGGCTACTTAACCGAAATAATTTTAACTTAAGGAGTTCGATTTCAAAATCCATCCCATGTGACATTGCCAGATTCGACCATAACGTTCAGCCCAGGTTTGGGGTGTTAACACTTCTCAAGCACACCTAAACCACAACAACTTGCATCATTTGTATACATTCAAAGGCAACCAAGACATGTCATTTAGTACACAAAACATGTCATCTTATTTACAATCATTTCCATACTCAAAACCATGACCAAAATCATATTGAAACATTATATCAAAACAAACTATTGCATTTATCTCCACATTTTATCACCTATATTAATATCACAAAACATTCCATCACAACATCTTATAATCATGCCACAAAATTTCATCTTTCAAGCATTAACAACAAACCAAATGAACAATCATTTAGCTATATCACAACTATGGCAAACATACTAAAATAAGCCAACATATAAGGCATTATATACATCACATATATTACTTATCCAACACATAATTCAAGCCAACTTAAATGGCCATTCACACCAACATTTACAAGCCAAATCTCATGGCTAATATCATGACTCAGAACATACCAAAATGACACTAGCCTATACATGCCATATACCATATATACAAAGTTCCAAAAGTACCAACAAGTTGTCAATAGTGTGATGATGGTTCCTGATGATCCCCGATGCCCGAGCTAGTCTCGATACTCTATAAAACAAAGACAAATAACACACAGTAAGCTTCAAAGCTTAGTAAGTTTGTACTAAATGTTTACTCAACAGTTCATAATATACAAATCATCAATTAATAAACACTTAGTAAGTCTCATATCATCATTCAATTCTAATCCATGACCATTTATCATATATATACAAATCCATCAAGCTTTATACACATAGTATCAGCTACCACATAAGTATCGTACGTACCTGTACATTCTCGTATTTATTTATTTCATTCTCACTTCTTTGTTCGATACGTTAAATCATTCAAAAATCTTTCAATACTCTAAGAATTCGCACACTTAGTGCAAAAATGATTAGCCGAAGCTATAACGATATCACACACTTAGTGCCATCACATTGAACCAAAGTTATCTCAGTATCGCACACTTAGTGCCACATATAACTGAAGCTATTCCAATTCGCACACTAAGTGCTATATATATAGCCGAAGCTATCTTGAAACGCACACTAAGTGCCAAACATAGTCTATTTGTTGTTGTACGCAATCGTAGTCATATATATGCAATTTATGCATTATTAAAGCATTAAAAAATAATTATAACAATGTTTATCACATGTGAACTTACCTCGTACTCAGAATTGACGAATCGGATCAATTACTCGATAACCTTCGATTTTCCTCGATCTAAATCTGAATTCTTTCGTTCTTGATTTATATGCATTGAAAATTAACTCTATTATTCATCAACACATTCAATTTCATCCAAAAATACTTATTTGGGAATTTTTACAATTTAACCCCTAAAGTTTCACATCTTTACAAATTAGTCCCTATTTCATAAATACACGAAATTCACAAAAATCAATATAACCCATGCTTAGCTGAATTTTTTATAGGTCCCTAACAGCCCAAAAATTTTATTTATTTCACAATTTAACCCCTCAATTTACACTTTTCTCAATTTAATCCCTAATATGCATTTTTTACTCAAAATCACTTTACAAAACATGTATATCAAGCACCAAGCTTTCATAATTCATCATCAAACATCATAAAACACATGAATTCATCAATGGAAACTTCCAAAATCATCAACAAATTAAAAAATTAGGGCATAGGCTAGCTAGAACACGAAGCAATGATAACAAAAACATAGAAATCATAAAAAACCGAGCAAAATACATACCTTAATCAAACCACACAAGTGCCGAAATTTTCAAAGCTTCAAACCCTATTTTGTTTTCTCATTTCGGTCAAGAAATATGAACAAATGAATATCATTTGTTTTGTTTTAATTAATATAAACTTATTAAACAATTTACCATTTTAACGTTTAATTAAAACATTAAAAATCACATAATTCAAGGTCATTTATGTCCATCTCCACTATCAATAGACTAATTACCACATAAGGGCCTCACATTTAATAAGCCATAACAAATAAACACCTTTATCATATAAAATGCAACTTTTGCATTTTACGCGATTTAGTCCCTTTTCTCAAATTGACCACTTAAACTGTAACACCCCAAACCCAGCCCAGACGTTATGGCCGAATCTGGTGTGTCACATTGAAGTGTTTTAGCGAAAACTATGTTTTCATTGAAAACCCTTCTTAAAATAAAAGAAACCTTAATTAACTTTAAAAAAAGCACTTTTTAGTTGCAAAAACCTTGTTTGAAATATTTGATCTAAGAAAACTTATCATTTAAAAATTTAATTGCGGAAACGTAGAAAACATACTATAATTTAGGAAACCCATGTTCAACTTCTTGTAAATTACTATGAAAATAATAATAATAGTTCAAGTAATAATAACATAACGAAAACCTTATTACAATCTGATCTGAAACATACTTAATTAAATAAAAACTTATATGCTTAAAAAAAACTAGTCCAAATTATCTTGCTAGCTGGCCACCCAGAGTCCCTCCAAACATTAAACCTTCTACTGAGCATCACCTGAAAATAAAATAAAAAAGGGGGTGAGATTTCGCAAACTCAGTGTGTACAACCCTCGACAAAGACAAGCATTCAAAAAAAAACATCATTCATCAATCATGCAATGCAATCCCATCCAAATTATCCATCCGCTACACACCGACTCCGTCCCCGTCACACCATGTGGGGATATAAATATCGACCCACCCAACCCACACACCATGGTTTTCCCGGTTGCGGAACTACCTTCATTTACTTATTGGGCTTTAAAAGCCGTCGGTGGATCCACGATTGTCAAGCAACCATGCGATCCTCATATACTTCCTCCGTTCCATAATTCCCAACCCATATGCAACCTAAGCAGAATATCATATGTATGCATGTTGCATCCACAAAACTTACATTTAACACTTAGGGGTATTTTGGTCATTTTCGCCCTTAGGGGCATTCCGATAATTTTCTCTTAATTACGATTTTCACTTACCTTGGCCTGTTAACAAGTCCTGTAAGTTAAGATGAATGAATACTATGCACCAGGTAGGATTCCAGAGAAGAGGAGGTGGGTCATTAAGACCGCTTAAGTACCAAGCTCTCCCTAGATCCAATCCTAGACATGCATATACCCGTTGCCACACCTTAACCCTTTGACTTGTCCACGGTCACAATATATTAATTAAGTCTTATGTGGATATCATATACTAGGCCCAAAAACCCCTTACAAAGCCTAACAATTTCACATACCTGCATCTGGCTCATTAAGCCCAATCATATTCGTATGGCCCATTAGGCCCAAATAAAGTTATATGGCCCGTTAGGCCCAGTCACATTCATATTCATGCTCACATACAAATTCCTATCACAAAGCATCAATATTCAGTTTTTTCCTATTATGGGCCCAACAGCCCATTGGGCCCATTTAGCCTATTCCAGCCCATATGGCCAAATCACAACCGAAGTCCACAAAATCGCCCGTGGGCCTCAGGCAACCTATCGGTTTCTCCTTCACGAGTGTTCGCGCACCCGCAAGACTACCGTAGCCAAACTTTTAGCTTTTCGACATTTCGGCTTTTCAGCTTTTCGACTTTTTGGCTTTTGCCGATTAATTGTGTGTGTGCAGTGTATGTACACACCTAGTAAACAAGCATGGTGCGATCTCCTTATCCCAAACCTACAATCGATATCACCCTTCAATTAATCGCATGCTTAAGACTTATTTACTCAAAAATCGAAACCTCACCTTAACCTTACCTTGAGCCCAATCCTTAATCGCTTTTTCCTTGATCACGTATTTCCTAGATCTGCACAAATCTTAACTATTAAAACCCGAATAATATGTGACTCGTATCCAACACAAGTCTCCTTACCATAACTATGACCATTCGGCCACCTTAGCCAATGGGAGAAGAATACTTACCAAAACCGCAACACCTTAAGAAGTAATTCGGCAGAGAGCTAAAAACCAAGATCCGATACTAATTCCCTACCAAAGTTGATTGGAAAGAGTGAGGGACAATAATCGATACTAAACAAAGAAAACCGATTGGAAGAGCAACACTTACACTAGATTTGGTCAAAAAGTATTCGGCCCTTAGAAGATTCGATTTTTCGGCTTTTCAAACTAAGTATGGTGAATAAGGTTTATTTGGTACAGATTAAAGAAGAAGAGTAGTAGAAGAAATTGGCAAAGAATAATGTGTATAGGAGAATAGAAATCGGCAGAAAGAAAAGAAAGTAAAATAGAGGGTTTTCGACTTTTTGAATCTTAAAGAGAAAAGGGTTTCTGGCACAAAGTGAAGGGAAATTCGGTAGTAGCCTGGCAACCTTGTATTTGGCCCCTATTTATAGCCCTTATAGCCGAATTTTCCATGCCCAATTTCCAATTCGGCTCCATCACTTCTCCCTTCTCATCTTCTCATTTTTCTCCCTGATAACCCCTTGATCTTTTCCTTAATTTTCTCTTCTAAACACTCCTCTTGGAGTCCATCTTCATGCCACTTCTATCCTTCTAGAAGGCCAAAATTAAAATCTAAAAAATACTAAGCTAGGATTCGAACCTTGGACCCCCTTGCTAGTTACTAACGCCACCTCACTACACCTTATGTGGCGTCACTTAGCCACTCCACTACAGGCTCTTTTTTGTGTCCAATTGTTTCTTCATTTATTCAAAAGCCCACCTACTTGTCAGCCTTGATTCTTTTAATAATTAAACCATAATTTTTTCTACCCCTAGATTCGAACTCAAACATTGACCAAGACCTACCATCGCGTAATTAACACTTAACCAGAATTGCTAAGCGCAAAAAGAAAAAATTTGAGATTTTAGGATTTTTGGGTTTCGAGATTTTTGGGGCATTACATAAGCAATAAAATTAGTTCATGAAATTTTCACACATATATATATTCACATGCTGTATACATCAAAAATAATATTAAAATAATTTTACAACCTCGAATTTATGGTTCTGAAACCACTGTTCCGTTTTAGCCAAAATCGGACTGTTACACCTACCTAGTTTATTAGAAGCGTTTTACAAGAGAAGTCTTATTAAGGCGATCAGTGAAGCTATTGATGCAATTGTTCCAATAGGTTACTGGATTGATAACAGTACACGTGGAAAATTCACACATTTGGCAGTTACTATTGATCTATAAGTATCATTAGTATGAATAAATTGGATTGAAGATCAAATCTAGCATGTGGAGTATGAAGCATTGCTGACTAGGTCATTATGACTATGTCAAAAGATCTTGCTCGAGGGTATAGACAAGAGAAAGTGAGGTGCTTGTTGATTCGGGTAAGGAGAAACAACTAAAATCGATTGTGACAAAGCAAGCTAAAATGGGCATTTATGGTCCTTGGATGGTGGCCCAACAACGAAATTATTGAACTAATAGTAAGAAAAGGAAACAATAAAAAAGTAGAGATATCCAGGAATACATAAGGAAAGTCTAAATTTGCAATTTTGGCAACAATTATAGAATAGTGCTCTCACAAATGAATTTTGTTCGTCTAGAGGTATTAAACAAGGATATATGCTCTCTTTATCTTTTTGGGTTGGACGTAGGTAGACTGGGACACTATATTAATGTTATAGTTAAAGCTCAAAGGTGGCAACCTATTCGTTTGTCAAAAAAGGGACCTCCTATTTCTTACATGCTTTTTGCTGACGATTTAGTTCTTTTCTGAGAAGCACGTCTTGAACATGAGAGAATTTTAAAAAAATTGTCTTGGAGCAATTCTATCTTTTCTTCAAACGTACGATAAGTAATCCGAAGACAAAAAAAAAAATCTTGATTATATATTTAAAATATTTTATTTTAATTTTTATAAATTTTACATTTTTTTTCTTTTTAGAATTATTATATAAATAAATACATGGTAATGCTTATGCGTTTTTTCGATGTGGTAACTTTAATTTGGTTAGTATTTTTTGGCATAATGACTTGTTTGGCCCCCAAATTGACAAAAAAGTCATTTTAGCCTTTCATTTAATTTATTGTCTTTTTTAACCATTGAACTTGCATTGTTTGTCAAATTACTCCAAAATGGATGGAAAAGTAAATGTCCACTAACTTTGTTGACATGTTATCCACATGACAGTCACGTGCATGTCATGTTAGAAATTAATTATTTTTAAAATTATAAATATTAAAAAAATATATTTTTATGATTTTTATACTTTTAAATAATTTTTATAATATTTTTGAAAACTTTAATTTTTTAAAAATTAATTGTTGATGTAGTATATTGATTTTTTTCTAATAACGGAATATTTTTGTCTATAACTACTACACATTTGATTCTATCCAATAATCCATTTTCTTCCCTATGAGTTCGAGTCTCAATAAGAATGTTAGTTCTTATAGTTCATATGTTATAATATGAATATACCACACTAATTCGTTATGTATAGATGATGAGATTCCATTGATATAGAGCCAATTCCAATAGACTTATTGAAGGGTCCTATTGGCGTGCATCTAGTAGGAATTGAACCTACGAATTCGCCAATTATGAGTTGGGCGCTTTAACCATTTAGCTATGGATACTTAGCGGGGATCTTCGTACATGGTTAGCGGGGATCTTCGTACATGGTGAATAACCAAATTCTAATCGAAATGAAATCTTTAGGATAAATCAATACAATTTAGGAGGAATCAATAAAAGGACATCAATTCAAATCTTGGATTTTCGAATTGAGAAAGATCATGAATTCTCACTATTTCTTAGATTCATAGACCTAATTCAATTCAGTGGGATCTTTCATTCATATTCTCAGTATATAGAATGATACCAAAGATCTGTATTTGTTTATAAACTCTCCTAGCGGATGGGTAATACCCGGAGTAGCTATTTATGATACTATACAATTTGTGCAACTAGATGTGCATACAATATGCATGAGATTGGCTGCTTCAATGGGATCTTTTCTCCTAGTTAGAGGAGAAATTACCAAATGTCTAGCATTCCCTCACGCTCAGCGCCAATAAGTTTTTTTTATTTCATGGAAAGAAAAAAGAAGACTATGCCTTCGCCATATGAAATATGAATTAGTAAGTAATAATAGCATGGCACTTCAAATTCGATATGAAATTTTTTTATTTCCCTTTTTTTTATCAAAATATTAGATTATGTATCGAAAGAGTAGTATGAGAGAAAAAGCATTTCCAATTTTATCTTAGCTATCATGGGCCCATCTCAGCATCATAAACTTTTTTTCTTTTCACACCAAATGCCATTAACAATATTTATAACAATATTTATGTTATAAAATAAAAGAGTACGAAAAAAAGACTATTTCTTTCTTTCTTTCTTTCTTTTTTTTTTTAAAAAAGAAACTTCGGGATTGTTGAATCACAGATAAAATAAATATATAAAGCAACGGAGCCATCATGGTATTTTTGAACTTTTTCAAAAAAAAAAAGAAGGGTGGTAATTGGATTATTTAGTGATCTGGGTCTAATAGACGCTCTCTATATTTTATCTTTTTCTTTTTTCAATGAAAGAAAAAAGAGAATTCCATTGTAAAGTAGTATGCAATGCACAAAAAATGCATGTACGGTTGTTCAATTCCATCTTTTTTTTTTCTTATTATTCTTTAGTTATTCTTCTCACTTGATTATGTGAGTTAGAAGAACATTTTATTATGTTATATCATCAGGGTAATGATCCATCAACCTGCTAGTTCTTTTTATGAGGCACAAACAGGAGAATTTATCTTGGAAGCAAAAGAACTACTAAAACTTCACGAAAGCCTCACAAGGGTTTATGTACAAAGAACGGGCAACCCCTATGGGTTGTATCCAAAGACATGGAAAGAGATGTTTTTATGTCATCAATAGAAAACCAAGCTCAAGGAATTGTGGATCTTGTAGTGGTTAAATAAGTTAAATGACAAATAGCAATAGCAACAATTTAATACCAATTCACAATTTAATTAAGTTGATTTAATCCCTCTTCTTCCTTTCCTTCTTAACTTAAGCCTAAGGGGTTATTATTTTATTAATCTATTAAATAGAAAAAGAAGTAATTTAGAATCATCTGGTTAGGATCAATCTAAACCAATTTATTATGTATATGATTCAGTATGCCAACTATTAAACAACTTATTAGAAATGCAAGTCAGCCAATTAGAAATGTCACGAAATCCCCTGCTCTTAGGGGATGTCCTCAGCACCGAGGAACATGCACTAGGGTGCATGTGCGACTTGTTCAGATCATGGACTAAGAAAAAAGAAACAACTTTTTCAGTATCAACGATCTATACCAGATAATAGAACGGGGTTCATCCATTCACTATCTAAAAAAGATAGATCGACCATATCCTTCTATTGTGTATGAAATTTATGGTTTCCATTGGCGCAAATTCAATCTTGGAATTTAAGATGAGATAATATTCCCCATTGGTAGCAAATGTTTATCCATTAAGCGGGTAAAATCCTATTTAAAAAGTAAAAAGATTATGCTTCGACTCTTGCAAAGAACAGACTAACAAGGTCAGCTGCCCAATTAATCCTCATCCTTACATACCATTACTGTATAAGATAGATCTCGTTGTGGAAGATCTATTACTGAAAAATTTACGAATAGAGCCAAAGAGTGTGAACTGTACAAGTTACCAATTAAATAAAGGAATGAGCTCCGGTGTATAAAGAGGGCCTCACTGTTTAAGAAGTAACCATAGAAACGATGGAATTACCCACTATTTATTTATCCATTTCTATTTACTCCTTTATTTTAGTTAATATGTTTTTTTATACCTAGTATCAGCACAATTTCTTATTTCAAGGCAAAATGAAATGCCTAGAAAAAAGGAAAAATCATGGTCGGGATGGTTAGAGTAGCAAAAGCCATTGGAATTTTTATTTTATACATTGGAAGAATCTATTTTGTTATTAATAAACTAGAAAAGAATAACTGAAAGAAAGAATTAGTTTTTCATCAAAATTTCTTTTATTCAATGACCAGAATTAAACGGGGATATATAGCTCGTAGACGTCGAACAAAAATTAGTTTATTTGCATCAAGCTTTCGAGGGGCTCATTCAAGACTTATTTGAACTATTACTCAACAAAAAATAAGAGCTTTGGTTTCGGCTCATTGGGATAGAGATAGGAAAAAAAAAGGGATTTTTGTCGTTTGTAGTATCCACATGACAATCAAGTGTATGCCACATCAATAAAGTTAACATACATTAAATTTTCTATTCATTTTTTAGGTGATTTGATGAGTAACGCAAGTTTAGAAGTTAAAAGAGATGAAATTCTAAATGAAGGGCTAATTTGAATTTTTATTTTGTAAAGTTGAAAGCGAAATAAATTATTATGCCTATATTTAACATATTTAACCTTTGAAGTGATTGGGGAGATGAAAGTATAACTTATGTATCATTTTTGATAATAAAAAAAAGATATAAAAAAATGGGGAAAAAATTATTATTTAAACACCATTTAATCTATTAAACCTTTTAAAAACAATACTAAGCCACCCTTATATTGAACCCATCTACTAATAAATTTGTTTTTTAAAATGTTGTGGTTATTAATATATGGAGTTCAAACCAAAATGATATAGCTATGTGAAAAATGATTGAATTCGGTTGTGTGCAATGAATTTTTATTTTTATTTTTATTTTTTTATAATTATATGGTTTGAGTTTGATTTTGTTGGTTGGGTAGTATTTAGGTACAACATTTTTTTGATAATGATAACTTCAAATAAAAAGAAAAAATGCAGGAAAATGAGATAATAAGAAAAGGTCTCAATTAGTAGATGTAAGAGTTGCACCATTTAACTATCGAGACCATTTTTAAATCGAGTTTTGGAAAATGAGAATCGACTTTTTTTTAAAAAAAAAACGAAAACGGGAGTCGCCACCAATCTTTTTAGGTGCGATTGGATCACCTTTAAAACATTTTGTTTTAAAATCATTAGTTTTGGTCTACGAAATCAGGAAACAGGTTCGGGAGCCGGTTACGTACGAGGAAGGGTTAGCACCCTCGTAATGCCCAAAAATTGGTACCTAATTGATTATCAAGTGTCTTTAATGTCGGAAATTCAAAATTTTTAAGATGTAGTCCTCCTTAAAATATTTTAATTTTGAAAATTGGGGTTCACTCGTATCAAAGTATCGACACTAAATTAAACTTTTTGGAAATCCCTATCTCGAAACAATAAAACGCTATATCCAATAAGTTAGGACATATTGCTTTGAAATTCCAAGATAGTGACTTGCATTTAGAAAACCTTTGAAAACTAGAAGGGTACTTGACTATTCGAACTCAACGAGAAGAGTCGCAACCCAATAAGTTAGGCCACTACTTTTCTCGAAATTTCCAAACACCAAGCATTGCCTTTATATTTTTTTGAAAACTTTGGAGTCTCGTTTTTTTTTTCATAAAAATGATGCATAAGGAATCACATTATCACTATAGAATAGAATATTGCAATAATAAGCGAATAAACATGCATTTTAACGATACAATTGCAATAATACAAAAAAATCATATCCTAGATGCATATGTGTTTAGAATTACATCATATATACAAAGATACACAGAACTTATATTGAAGATGGATAAGCAAAACATACAAACATACATAGCAATAATTAAGAAATGATGCATGATACACAATTTAAAAGAAATATAATATCGATGTACATGTTCACAAAATATAACATCAAATAATAAATATAAAATAGCATTTAACTTACATGATTCATACAATATAAAAATACATAAAAGAATGAAAATATAATATAAAGTGAATAATTGTTAACAAAGTATACATATAATTAAAAAATATGATATTTAATAATAATTTTTAGAATAGTATTTAATATACAATATGTAATATATAACAACAAAAATGTTTATATAAAAGAATAATAATTATATATATACATAATATATTGGTTTAAAAGTAGGTAAAAGAATTCATAATATAAAAATGTCATTTTAAAATGTAATAATGCATAACAGATAAATAATTAACAATTAGATATGTGTATGATATGAGTTAAAAAAATCTAATTTACAAATTTTAAAATTATAATAATATAATGAATAATATAGGCATAAATAATATAATATATGATATATGATATGAAAGTATATATGTATATTAAAATAATTAATAACATATAATACAAATAAAATATAATATATAAATAAGAGTGTGAAATAATTTATGAAAAATAAATAATAAAAATATAATAATATGACTATATAATAAGATTAAAAATAAAACAAATAGCAATATATAAAGTTTTATGTATATATAATAATAATAGAAATAAATATATGGGGCTAAATTTAAAGTTCAGCAAAATTACTAGGGTGAATTTAAGAAAATAAAGCTGAATTAAGGTCCAAATTAAAACACGTGCAAAACCAATGGGACTCATTGGGAAAATTTCCCTATTCCCAAAACGACTGTGTTTTACCTCGGATTTAAAACAGCTACTGTAGGGACTAAATTAAAACTAAAGTAAAATAATAGGGCCAAATCATAAATAAAATAAAGCGTAATTATAAATTAAAAAGGGTGGAAGGACCGATTGGGTAATTAACCCAACTCTCAAAAAACACGTGGATCCTCCCCGGGTAATCGGGTCAACACGTGGATCCAGGGGGCCTAAAACTTCATCGTTTTACCGGTGTTATAAAAGTAAAATCAAAGCTTAAAATTATCATTTTTACAAACACTCAGAAAAAAAAAAAAAGAACAGAGAGAAATCTAGAATTCTCTCAGAGCTCCGGTCTAGGGCCATCACTGCTCGTCCTGGAGATCTGCCGTGCGTGGTCTTTACGCGCTGACGCGCCATCTTAAGGATCACCCCGCACGGTGGCTAGGGTTCGAAAAACCCTTTCCTTTCCCTCGTCAATCGTAAGGTAACCTCCCTTTTCTTTTATTCTATTTTATTATACCTAAAATCTGGGTGTTCAGGTCAGAAAACAAATAGGTAAATGAAAAAAAAATGATTCGATTACCGTAAGAAACGAAAAAGAACTGCTTTTTATTCCTTCTGCTTTAAATGAATACAACCTCTAGTAAATCTTTATCTCTGTTTTTTTGTATCGTGTATATTCTCCTCCAAAAAACCCTCCATTTACAATGTTCTGATTTAGGCTTTTATAGCCACTGTTTTCAACATAGATTTTTGGTATGTTCCTATTTGCTAGATTTCTTGCCATATGCTGTTGGTACTATCCCTTTTTGTTTCCTTTTGCAGGTGAGTGAAGAAATCTCGACGGAAGATGCGCCGATGATGGTGCGATATGGTGCTGGAGTTACGGCGCTGATGGAGGGCCACTGGAACATCACGAGTCGAAGGGTCACGTTGCTTGGAATGCTTGCGGCGTAAACCCTAACTAAGGTTCCCTGAAGCTGAAGACAGATTGGGCCATTTGGGCTGATTAAATCTTGGGTTTAGAGTATCAGGGGTAGGGTGTAAATGGGTCACAGGTTAAGGACCTTTGGGTCCAATGTAATTGGGCTGTAAATTAATTTTGGGCTTGTGAATGTAAATGGACTATAATAAATAAACTCTTATTTATTTATTTCTGTTTTTTTATTTTTATTTATTTAACCATGGGCCCGGGCAGATTTGGGCTATTACAGCTGCCCCTCTTTGCTCATTGCTGTATAACAGGAATCGAGCAAAGACTCATAGAAAGACCAAATTTGCCCGGCCTTCTCGGATCACAGTCCTCAATCTGTTCGATGCAAACTCGAGACTGCCATGTTGACATCTTCGATCTGCTCTCCGCCGAACACAGAGACGCCAAATCTACTATCGTCGATCTGCTCTTCGTCAAACCCGGAGATGCCAAATCATCTTAGATTTGCTTCAACGTAAAAGCCAAAGCAGCTGTGTCTTCGATCTGCTCCCTGCCAATATAGAGATGACAAATCTGGTATCTTCGATCTGCTCTTCGCCAATACAGAGATGTCAAATCATCTTAGATTTGCTTCAACGTAAAAGCCAAAGTAGCTGTGTCTTCGATCTGCTCCCTGCCAATACAGAGATGCCAAATCTGGTATCTTTAATCTGCTCTCCGCCAATACAGAGATGCCAAATCATCTTAGATTGAAAACACGCGAAAGCCAAATCAGCTGTGTCTTTGATTTGCTCCTTGTAAGCACAAGGATGCTAAATCATGTTGGATCTGCTTCAGTATACCCATCTGAGGGTGAGATCTGCTATGTTTCTGCTCCCCGTTGAAACGGAAATGCCAGACTTCGATTTACTCTCCGACAATACAGAGATGCCAAATCATCTTAGATTTGCTTCAATGTAAACACGCGAAAGCCAAATCAGCTATGACTTCGATTTGCTCCTTGTAAGCACAAGGATGTCAAACCATCTTGGATCTTGCTTCAGTGAAATCATCTGAAGGTAAGATCTGCTATGTATCTGCTCCCCATTGAAGTGGAGATACCAAACTTCGATTTGCTCTCTGCCAATACAGAGATGCCAAATCATCTTAGATTTGTTTCATCGTAAACACGTGAAAGCCAAATCAGCTATGTCTTCGATTTGCTCCTTGTAAGCACAAGGATGCCAAACCATCTTGGATCTTGCTTCAGTGAAATCATCTGAAGATAAGATCTGCTATGTATCTGCTCCCCGTTGAAGTGGAGATGCGAGACTTCGATTTGCTCTCTGCCAATACAGAGATGCCAAATCATCTTAGATTTGCTTCATCGTAAACACGTGAAAGCCAAATCAGCTATGTCTTCGATTTGCTCCTTGTAAGCACAAGGATGCCAAACCATTTTGGATCTTGCTTCAGTGAAATCATCTGAAGGTAAGATCTGCTACGTATTTGCTCCCCATTGAAGTGGAGATGCCAGACTTTGATTTGCTCTCTGCCAATACAGAGATGCCAAATCATCTTAGATTTGCTTCAGTGTAAACACGTGAAAGCCAAATCAGCTATGTCTTCGATTTGTTCCTTGTAAGCACAAGGATGCCAAACCATCTTGGATCTTGCTTCAGTGAAATCATCTAAAGGGAAGATCTGCTATGTTGCGGCCTATTACCCTACTGCTTAGGGGATTAAGGCACGTCGTTTTTGATAACCTGTAGAATGATTATGCCTGATGATTAGGATGCTATGATCGAAATGCTCCTAATTAAACCTGTTGTAATGCAAAATATTTATGAACATGACCCCTATCCTAGACATCACCACTCATTTCTTTATTTGTCTTTTCAAAGCATTATTCTCGCTCAGCCTGTAGGCCTGTACCCTTCCTCCCATGCTATGATCCACTGAAGATGTCTGTAAAACAATCTTTCATTAGGATTGAATTGTTGGTTTTTATCCGTTTTCCTTTTGGACTGAAAAGAAATTCCTCGAGTTCATTCATCCCTTACTTACATGAATTTCTCGAATCAATTGTCCTGTTTTAGTTTCTCGTATTATCTAGAAATTCCAGAGTAATGCGCAAAACTTCGTTTGTGAAAATTATTTAGTTCATCTATCATTATTTCAATACAACATACTTAAAGAATAATAGAAGATGAATAACTTTATTGGATTAGAATGAATTATCAAAAAGATACAAAGGAAATTAATTTGAAAGCCTATCTTTTAGAAGAAATAGAATCTAAAGATAGTGAACAGGATAAAAGTTATGTGCCCAAGATATCGTCGCTTGAGCGTCTATACACCAGCTCCATAAAGTCTTTCTTGAGTTCAACATGTGTTTAAAAGATTTAAAGTGCTTTGTTGATGCCCCAATATGCAATGTGCTTCGCTCTTTATTGGATCAAATATAGCAAGATCACTGTGTACTCTTCAAAAATTGAGCTACTCTTTTAGGTTTTCAACTCAAAACCCCTTTGGTCACAAGGTGCCCTTTGCGGGTTTTCACCTTGGCCTCTCCGTTTTTTCTTTTTTCCTTTTTTTTTGAATCTCAAGGCGCCTTTTGCGGGTTTTCACCTTGCATTCTCTTCTCCTTTAGACAAAGTATTTTTTAACTGAGCCTGAGTTCACTGGGTTGGGTAAACTTTTTCCATCCATTTCCGTTAAGATCAATGCACCGCCAGAGAAAGCTTTCTTCACGACATACGGCCCCTCCCAATTCGTCATCCATTTCCCCCTAAAGTCTTTTTGAATAGGAAGGATCTTTTTCAGTACAAGGTCTCCCTCGTGGAACTCTCTTAGTCGAACTTTCTTGTCATAAGCTCGCATCATTCGCTTCTGATACATCTGACCATGTCGAATAGCTCTTAGCCTCTTTTTCTCAATCAAGTTCAACTGGTCATACCGGGATTGAACCCACTCAGCTTCATCTAAACTTATCTCCGTCAAAATTTGAAGAGAAGGTATTTCTACTTCAATAGGTAACGCTGCTTCCATCCCATAAACTAGCGAGAATGGAGTTTCCCCAATAGAGGTTCTGACAGATGTTCGATAGGCTAGGAGTGCAAATGGAAACTTCTCATGCCAATCTCTATAGGTCTCAGTCATCTTCTCCACTATTTTCTTAATATTCTTGTTGGCAGCTTCTACTGCCCTATTGATTTTTGGACGATAAGGAGAAGAATTGTGATGTTTGATCTTGAATTGGTCGCAAACCTCTGCTATCGTCTTGTTGTTCAAGTTGAATACATTTTCGGATATAATCTTCTCAGGCATTCCATACCGACAAATGATCTCCTTCTTCAAGAATCAACTCACAGCTGACTTAGTTACATTCGCATAAGAAGCAGCCTCTACCCATTTTGTAAAGTAGTCAATTACCACGAATATAAATCGATGTCCATTCGAAGCTTTCGGTGATATTGGTCCAATGACATCCATGCCCCACATGGAAAAGGGCCATGGAGAAGTCATAACATGTAAAGGTAAAGGTGGTACATGAATTCTATCCCCATAAATCTGGCACTTATGGCATTTCTTGGTGTAGTTGATACAGTCCCCTTCCATAGTGGCCCAATAATAACCAAATCTCATGATTTGCCTTGCCATCGTGAACCCATTTGCATGCGTCCCACATACACTTTCATGAACTTCTTCTAAAATTAGCTTAGCTTCCTCAGCGTTGACACATCTCAAAAGTACTTGGTCCTTCCGTCTCTTGTATAGGATATCTCCATCTAAAACATAATCGTAAGCTAATCTCCTCAAAGTTTGTTTGTTATTTTCACTGGCCTGTTCAGGGTATTTACGATCTCTCACATATCGCAATATATCTTGATACCAAGGGTTATTATCATTTCCTTCCTTAATATTACAACAATGAGCTGGAGCCTCGTAGACACTCATTTGAATCGATCTCATCTCTTCCTCTTTATTTGCCTTAATCATTGAAGCCAAGGTTGCTAAAGCATCTGCCATCTGATTTTCATCTTTGGGAGATAATTGAAGGTGATGTCATCGAACTCCTCAAGTAACCCCAAAACTACCTTTCGATAATTGATCAATTTAGGGTCCCTTGTTTCCCATTCACCTCTAAGCTGATAAATTACCAACGCAGAATCTCCATATACTTCTAGGGTTTTTATACCTCGCTCTATAGTTGCTTGAAGTCCCATGATGCATGCTTCATACTCAGCCATATTGTTCGTGCAATCAAAGTCCAACTTGCACGTGAACGGGTAATGATCGCCATTCGGGGATACCAAGACTGCCCCAATTCTATTTCCGATTGCATTAGAAGCCCCATCAAAATTTAGCTTCCAAGAAGAATCCTCGATCATTGTTGTGCACATTAACTCCTCATTTGGAAAATCAAAGTTTAATGGCTCATAATCTTCTAGAGCCCTACTAGCCAAGAAGTCTGCTACCGCACTTCCTTTTATAGCCTTCTGACTTATGTAGACTATATCAAACTCTGAAAGCAAAATTTGCCATTTCGCCATTCTCTCATTTAGAGTCGTTGACTCCATCATGTATTTTAATGGATCAAGCTTTGAGATAAGCCAAGTGGTATGGTATAGCATGTACTGTCTTAATCTCCTAGTCGTCCAAATCAGCGTACAGTACAACTTTTCAATCGGTGAATATCTCATCTCACAGTCAGTGAATTTCTTACTGAGATAATAAATTGCCTTCTCCTTTTTCCCTAACTCGTCATGCTGACCAAGCACACATCCCATAAATTACGAACAACGATAAGTACAATGATTAACGGTTTATCTGGGCTAGGTGGAGATAATACCGGAGCATTCAACAAATCCTGCTTGACCTTTTCAAAAGCATTTTGGCACTCCTCATCCCAATTACCTTGATTGTGCTTTCTGAGGAGACGAAAGATAGGATCGCATTTCTCGGTCAGTTGTGAAATGAACCGAGCAATGTAATTCAATCTTCCTAGAAATCCTCGAACTTCCTTCTGAGTATGTAGCGGAGGTAACTCTCGTATGGCTCTGACCTTGTCTGAGTCGACTTCAATTCCTTTTTCACTGACTACGAAACCTAATAATTTTCCTGATCTGGCTCCAAAGGTACACTTTGCTGGATTGAGTTTCAGCTGAAATTTTCTCAACCTCAAGAAAAATCTTCTCAAACCTCAATGTGCTCTTTTTCTGTATGCGACTTGGCAATCATATCATCAACATATACCTCAATATCCTTATGCATCATGTCATGGAACAAGTTCACCATGGCCCGTTGGTATGTTGCCCCTGCGTTTTTTAGTCCAAACGGTATTACTTTGTAGCAAAAGGTGCCTTACAAGGTTATGAAGGTGTTTTTATTCATGTCCTCTGGATGCATCTTTATCTGGTTGTATCCTGAGAAACCATCCATAAAGGAAAACAATTAATACCCCGCTGTGTTGTCTACTAAAGTGTCAATGTGCGGTAAGGGAAAATTATCATTTGGGCTAGCTTAGTTTAGATCTCTGTAATCAACACACATTCGTACTTTCTCATCCTTCTTAGGAACAGGCACAATGTTAGCTACCCATTCGGAATACTTCACTTCTTGCAAGAATCCTGCATTGAACTGCTTCTTGACTTCATCCTTTATTTTCAGAACGACATCTAGCCTCATTCTTCGCAACTTCTGTTGGACTGGCTTACAATTCTGTCTTACCGGAAGACGATGTACTACAATGTCAGTACTCAATCCAGGCATATCCTGATATGACCAGGCGAAGATATCTTTGAACTCTCACAGTAACTCAACCAGACCATGCCTTGTGTCATCGGTAATCAGTGTTCCAATTTTCAACTCCTTCCCTTCCTCTAGGGCTACATTTTCTATTGCCTCTTTCTCATGTGGCATGATTTGTCTCTCCTCTTGCTTTACCATTCTTAACAGATCGAGAGATACGTCACAATCTTGAACATCTTCAAAATCTTGAGGTTCTTCTAAACACATGTCTTGCTTGCCAGAGAAATTAGGAGTTGCAGTATTAGCGCTCATATCATTGATATCTAGGGACCTGTGGTGGTATAAAAGAATATACAAAGCATGAATGAATCTAAGAATGATTGTTTATATGCTATGAATAGAAGAATAAGAATTGCCAAAATTTAAAGGAATATTGGTCGATAAAAGTGAAACAATACTCGTTTAAATTGATAAAAGTTATGTTTTATTTAAATAATAATAGATGAACATAAGCCTATTTCACAAATGTAATCTTACTACTCCTAAGCCCTAGAGTAACAGACATGTTTTGAGATTACTCTGAAAAATTCCTAAAGGCTACAGGAAGGTCATCCGCAGTCTAATTGTTCAGAGAGCTCCCCGGTTCGTAAGGGCGAATGCCCTCGAGGCTTTCTTGCTCCAATCCCTCATCGTGTACAGTATTAATTTGATGACTCTTTTCTACCAGTGATCCTCATGACTTAAAGGATTTAGATATAGGTGGGAATGTCATCGGTTCCCACTCCACTTCTCCTCCGTACAAACGCGCCCTTCTTCTCACTTGGCGCTTCTCAATCTCTTGCCTCTTGTGCTTATGGTCTGGCTTGAAGCCCAAACCAAAGCGATCTTTCTTTTCAAACAATTTTGGGATTTGAATCCCTCCTTGCAACTGTCGTCCTAGTCCCTTTTCCTGGCAATGCCCCTTTTCCCCTCATCACTTGCAGGGCCATCCTTGTGGCTCTAGACATTTTGGGTATCAGAACCTCACTTCCTTCTAAAATGAAGGTTGCATTGATAATTTCTAAGGAGCGAAAAGAACACTCCATAGCCTCTTCATTCGCCTCGACATAAGGGACCTTGCTAGAGACTGCTGATATAATGTCCTCCGCGTTGATGGTTATTAACCGTCCATCTGTCACTAACTTCAATTTTTGGTGCAACGAGAAAGGCACCGCTCCTGCCGAGTGTATCCACGGCCTCCCCAATAAGCAATTATAGGAAGGCTTGATATCCATCACCAAGAAATCAACTTCATATGTATTTGGCCCAATTTCCAAAGGGATGTCAATTTGTCCCATCACTTTCCTTTCAGTTCCATCAAAAGCTCTTACCACATTATGATACGTCTTCATATGCGAACTGTCAATGGGTAATCTGTTCAAGGTGGATAGCGGCAGGACGTTCAAAGCAGACCCATTATCAACGAGTACACTTGGCAGCGTGTATCCTTTGCACCGAGTAGTGATGTGCAAGGCTTTGGTTGACCCTATGCCCCCAGGTGGAATTTCATCATCATTGAAATAGATGAAATTGTCAGCACTGATGTTATTTACCAATCGGTCCAATTTGTTAACGGATATGTCGTGGGTGACATATGTTTCGTTAAGCACCTTCAATAATACATCTCGATGCATCTTAGAACTCAGTAGTAGGGCTAATACTGATATACGCACTGGCTGCTTACGTAATTGCTCGACCACACTATACTCGCTATGCTTAAGGAACTTTAAGAACTCCCTAGCCTCCTCCTCCTTCACTGGCTCATTGATGGGTATTTCAGTCTCTTTCTCCTTCTCAACCTCGACGCCTTTTGTCTTCGTGAGCTCCACTCTGATGCCCCTCGTATCATAACGCTTCCCACTCCGCGTATGGGAACCTTCATTTTGCCCACCTCTAGATGCACTAGCTATACTCTCCCCCTCAGGTATTGTTACACTGCAATCATAGCTCCATGGCACCCTCTTGTCATCCTTGTAAGGGAACGGATTGGGTTTATGGATGATAATTTTCGGTCCAGTTTGCGACCCCGCCTCATTATTCCCTGGCAAGGAAATAATAATTCTTGGTTGGTTGGTTCTTTATCGTTCATTCTCCAGCACACATATTTGTCCTTCGCAAGAACTACCCTCAGAAACCTATAGTTCTTTGTTAACCATAAGGCCTTGTACCATGGCCTTGAACTCTTCACAATTTTGGATCATATGACCCACCTCTCCATGGAATTCACGATGGTTCTCTATTCCTTCTCTTCCTTTTCTAGAGGTCAACATACCTCTCTTCACCATCTCCTCTCATATTACTTTCATAGGTGTCTTCACCTCAGCAATATCTTCCTTGATTCTTCCTTTCTTTGTTTCATCAATGGCATTCACTCATTGGTTGCCATGATCTGGTAACGGATTCTCAGTATTAGGAGTACTATCGAATTTCACAACCCCCATTTTGATAAGCCTCTCCACGACCTTCTTGAACTCGATACAGTTTTCGATTGAATGCCCCAGTGTTCCCGCGTGATATTCGCATTTAGCATTTGCATCATACCATTTAGGGAACGGTGGCTGCAGTGGCTTCAAGTGAAATGGAGCAATGACATGTGCATCATATAAGCTTTGATAAAGCTCACGATACGTCACAGGGATAAGCGTGAATTGTATCTTCTCCGAATTCTGTCTTGTACCCGATTCCTGTCTTTGAGTACTTTGTTGCTCTGCTTTGGGTTGACTAATTGTGACTGCTCTCGAGTTGAGGCTATTCACCTCGTTGTCCTTTCTCCTTGGGGGCAATTTTTTAGCCACTTCCCCCTCGATTTTACCGCCCCTCACGGCATTCTTAATCATCTCACTTGCCATAACTATATCCGCGAAACTTTTCGTGGTACTTCCAATCATATGAGTGATGAATGACGCCTTCAAAGTGTTGATAAATAACATAGTGGTCTCCTTTTCCAACAATAGTGGTTGTACTTGCATTGCCACCTCCCTCCATCGTTATGCATATTGCCTAAAACTTTCGTTAGGCTTTTTCTCCATGTTTTGAAGTGTGATCCTATCTAGCGTCATATCAGTCACATGGTTGTACTGTTGCATGAAGGCCTGTGCCAGATCTCTCCATGAACTGATTCTTGCACGGCTCAACTGATTGTACCATCTAGCCACTGCTCCTACTAAACTGTCTTGAAAACAATGGATCAATAACTGATCATTGTTCACATATCCAGTCATTCTCCTACAAAACATTGTTATGTGTGCCTCTGGACAGGTAGTCCCGTTGTACTTTTCAAACTCTGGCATCTTAAATTTATAAGGAAGCACCAAATCTGGGACCAAACTTAAGTCTTTGGCATCAATCCCATGATGACTGCCAGCGCCTTCCAAAACCCTAAACTTCTCCTCCAACCACTTGCAACGATCCTCCAATTGTTTCGCAGATTCGGTTGCCATTTTTTCCTTCTCTACCAAATCTAGATCAGGAGTGATAGGGTTGATCAAGCTATTGCCCAAGTTATTTCCCAACCCAGCTGGGAAGTTCACGGGGATTCCAGCATCAATCGACTCATGTTGAGGCCTTACAGTGACAGATGGCCTTTTAGGAGGTGCCTCAGCTTACAGTGTCACATGAGGCGGAGTAAAACCCAAAGGAGGACCCTCATTCTCCTCTTCAGTGATTACCATGGGAGCTTTTCCTTTATCAGTGGCCCTCAGCAGCTGGGCCATTTCAGCCATCGTACTTCTCTGAGCCTCTAGCATTTGTTCCCTTATGTCATTTTGCATTTTGGCCAACTGCTCTTGCAATTGGTCCTGCATATCCTTTTGCAATTGCTCAAACCTTTGATCCATGCTCTTAGTTTTAGTGCGGGTGCCGTAAGGATGTGTGACTTCCAGCGTTTCTTTTCTACCTTTGAAGTAAACCTTAACTAATTAGGGTCTTTCTATAACTTTGAATGCAAACGATGCGATAAAATGCTATGAGATGCAAATGCATGCATGCAAAAAAGATATCGATTCTGGTCCAACTTCATTTAGAAAACTTTATTTAAAAAAATAATATCTTTACATATAAGAGGATTACAAATACGCTTTCGCCCTAAGGCCCAAAGCTTTAACTCTATCTAATAAAAGGGCTAACTCTCGACCTACATCCGACGATGATGAATACATCAGACTCAATACATCAGCTCGAATTACCAAGTCTTACACATATTCAGCAACCTCTCGAATCTGGGCTATGGCTTCACCAATGACGTGATCCCTTTCTCTGACCTGTCCTCTAGACTGATAAAGCTCTCCTTTCAGATAATCTTCTTGCGCCTCTAGCTGCTCAACCCGAAGTTCACTGTCATGCAATGCCACTTCCAAATCCTCAACCTTACTTTTTAGCTCATTTAACTCAACCGTAGAATTATGGTTTTGGTGCCAACGTAGAGATCTTCCAAGCTCAGTTACCTTAGTCTTCAACCCTTTATTCTCTTCCTCTAATGCCAAATTCTGCACATGTACCTCTTGGAACTTCCTTTCCCAATACTCGGCTCTAGCTTTTTCCTCTTGGACTTCTTTCTACAACTGATCTGAAGATCCTCCTATCCTCGCTCTCCTCAAGGATACTTGTGCCTTTTTGTAATGCTCTTTTAGATCATCTTGATCTTCCTCAATCTTCCTCTTTTCTTTCCTCTCTTTCTCAACCTCCATCTTTTGAACGTCGACGTCCAAGCTCAAATACATCTTTTCTTCTTCGAGCTTTGCTACCCTCTTCTCGAACTCTAGGTTCTTTCTCTCGAACCCTCGCTTCATAATTTCTAACTCTGAGGGCATTACTTGCAAATATTCCTCTATCGGTCGAGCTCCTTCTACGCTTGGCTTAGGGATGTTATCATTAACCCTTCTACCTCTCTAATCGACGTATTCTGGTGTCGTAGTAGGGCTAATCGCTACCCCTTTCAATCGACAAGTCTTTTTACAAGCACTAGAAATTTCGCTAACCTTCCTCTTGTAATCGGCTCCTCTGTATACAAATTCACTTTGAGCCAACCCATGAGTCACCGGCACGAACTGTTTCAATCCATGCTGCCTTAGTACGAGCAAAGGGGCATAACCAATGGCACCCCAAATCCCCAACAGAGGGACCCAATCAAAACTGCCGCATCGGTAGAGAATCTCACCAGGAATCATCCACAGAGCCCTCCACTCGACATCTTTCGACTGAAGGTTCCGAAGTAGCGCTATCCAATTCTCTTCTAGAACATCAACTCTACTAGTTGAAACTACTATGTCCTTCAACGGTATAATCCTCAAAGAAGACCCGACAAACCACCCTATCTATTAATCAGAAATGACTGTAGAACCAAGCCAAAAGTAACTGAGCACACCCTATAAACCTGCCAGCACCAGCCCTCCTACATGCACCCAAAGACCTGAATGTCTCCGCCAAAATTGCAGGGACGGCAGTGACCCTTTTACTGAGTCGATGAAAAAGATCCGTGGTTGCTTCGTCCACATATCCCAAAGCCCTAGGGAAAACCATCAATCTATACAAACTTAAAACAAAAACATCTACCTTATTTATCTCATCGGGGTGTGTCAAAATCAGATCTTTCAAAGTATCCCACGAAATGCACTTGTACTCACCCTTCTCTTTGATTCTGGCCGTGATCCACTGCTCGCTCATCCCTGTAATAGTTATTAATTTCTTCCAAAATGTAGGGACACAAGCAACTCGAGAATAGATCATATCACTCTGAAACCTGGGACAACGAAGTAAGGCAGCGTACTCCTCCACGGTAGGTACCAAGTCTACTTCCCTAAAAGTGAAACAACTATACGCCGGGTTCCAAAACTGAGCAAGGGCTCGGAATAAGTGCTCGTTCACTTGAACATCAAGCAGGTAAGGTAAGTCTCCGTAATTATCGTAGAATAACTGCTTAGTCTCATTGCCCCACTGATCCCAAATCTCCTTAAGCTCCTGCAGATTATTCTGTGTGACACTAATACGAGTGTAGTCTGATAACTCTGACATATATCCCACAGCTATACTATCCCCATTTTCTAGTTGAGTTTGCTCAAACCATCTATGGACATTGGCGTTGCTCTCCACTCTATTATGAAGTCTGTTCTCCATGATAAAACTTCCTAACTTAGAAACTGACCGTGAATCGATACCTTTTTAAATGCAAAATGACATGCAGACAAAAGAGAAGAAATAGTCAGTATCACATGATATCAATAAATCTCAAGGTAATATCTAAAGTTCAACTCTTAACTAAGTTGGGCTCTTATAGTTTTTCGATATGAGGTTGGTTCTAAAGTTTGATGTAATACCCTGAAAATATTTACAGTAAGATATTATCCTTGATATAGTAAAATAAGGAAATAAAGTGAAAAAAGAAGAAGGAAATTTTGAGATATGTCAATATTGAGAAGTATACTATGATATATTAATTCAAGAAAGGACTAAATTGTAAAAGTGAGAAAAGTTTTGTTGCACAAGAGTAAATACTCAAAATTTGAGGGGTTAAATTGTAAATATGAAAATTTGAAGGACCAATAGTGTAAATATTTTAAGAGTGGAATAATCTAGAAACTAAGGAAAATGGATGAATTAGGACCAAATTGAATAGATGAAGAAATTATGAGGGACTAAATTGTAATTTTACCAAATTAAATGATGACTTAAGGATGAAATTTTAAAAGATAATGATAATGAAGGGCAAAATGGTCAATTGGAAGAGAGAGAAATCTAGAAAGTAATAATGATGCTAGAGATATTTTGATATTTTATAATTATTTAATTAGATAAATATTATTTTATTAATATTTTAATAAGATATTTTATTATTATTTTATTATTATTTTATTAGTATATAAAGAAAGAAAGATGAGAAATTCTCATCCATATATTTCCCATGCACTAACGTGAGAGAAAGAGAGGAAGAAAGAAAGTTTTGCTTTCTTTACAATTTGGACCTTTTTACCAAAAATTCACCATTTTCACCCAAAAATCAAATGAATTTCCATAGCTACCAAGAGAGAAAAATGTTAAGGAGACCATGGGGAGTTAGAATATCAAGTTAGATTCAAGAAATAGAAGCTGGAGGAGAGAGAAAATCAAGTTAAAGATTAGTATCAATAGAACAAGGTAAGTATATCAAGATTTCAATATGTTTTTAAGTTTGTTATTATTGACAAAGCATGGAAATAATGTTATAGTAGAGTTTTCTTACATAAGGTCCTATGTTCATGATATGTTAGTGAAGAGAAAATAAGAGAAAGTGATGAGAAATGGTGTAGAAAAAGAAAATAAGGGTGTTATAACATGGTAATTAATATTTTGTACTAAAACAGTTTTGGACAGCAGCAGTAGTCTAACTTTGAAAAATCATCAAAAAATTGTAGAAATCTAATTATAGGATGAATAAAATATGAAATTAAAGCTTATTAAGTCTAGTTTCTTATAGAAGAAATTATGTAAGCAATGGAATTGTAAATCATGAGATATGATGAATTTTGTGAGACAAGGTCAGAATGATTTCGGGTTCCCCTGTTCTGACTTTGTAAAATCATAAAAATTTGGATTAAAATAATTAGGGGTTTAAATTTATATTTTTAGAATCCTGAATGAGTCTATTTTCAATATAAACAAACGGGAACATCATTTGAATTCTGTACAATGAGATAATTAATTTTTAGTGAAGAAGAGTCAGAACTGTTAGACAGCAGAATAGGGGTAATTTTAAAGAATAAACTGTACTTATTGGATAAACTAAAAATTCTGAAAATTTTATGGTAAGAAGATATATGAGTCTAGTTTCAGGGAAAATTAGCGGATCTTAATTTTGAGTTCTATAGCTCCAGATATAAATAATTTAGTGACCATGATGCAGATAGACAGCTTGAATATTCATAAAAGTAAATAATAAAAATTATGGATAATGTTACTTACAAGTGTATTATCTACATTAAGGATGTGGAATGGAGAGGAGGAGGAGGAAAAATATGTATGAATATTCATCTAGCATGGCTAATTTGCATATTCTAGGCTCAAGGACTAAATTGAATAAAAGTAAAATTTTATGGACAATTTTGTAAAAATGTAAAAAATGATCAAATTGCATGAAATGGATTATTTTATTATTTAAATTACAAAATTGAATGAAATTATTAATTTAGTTCAAGATCGGGAAAACATGTTTTAGGGATTAAATTGAAAAGTGTTGAAAGAATAAATTGAAAAGTGTTGAAATTATAGAAAATTCTGATATTTTATAGAATTCATGGACTGTTATCAATATATATAAGAATAATAGCTGGAAATAAGGATTAAATTGCAAGAATTTTATTTTCCACGACCACTAAAGATGAAATCGTCATTAATTAAGAGTTTAGGGGCAAAATGGTAAATTTTGCCTAAAGCATTAATTAAATGCATTAGTATATGAAATGAATGAAAATGATGATCAAATTTATTTATAAAGATCCGAACGACTCAAATATGAGACTCGATCGTGAAAAGAAAAGATATCGGATTAATGAAATTATAAACACAAACAAGTAATGAGGTAAGTTTGTGTAACTTGAATTGTATTTTAAATACTTGAAATATGTGGTTATGTGATGAAAATATGATTTGAATATTCAATTCATGATATTTGATGAAATATTGATAATACTCAAATAAATTGAAAATAAATCTCGGTTGAATGAAAAGGAAAAATTCGATGGATCTCTCGAAAGGAATTGACGGTAAAAGGATCTAGCCCGACGGGTGATCCTATCCTGATATAGCCCTCCCGAAGAATATGTGTAAAATGGATTTAGCCCGACGGGTAATCCGAATCGTGTCTGAATTTAGCTTGGGTGGTAATTCGGATCCAAGCTCATTAGAGTAATTGTCGTTGCGAGGGATTTAGCTTTGGTGGTAATCCCGACAATACTCTATGAGTTTATATTACAGGATTTAGCTTTGACTGTAATCCCACTTTGTAAGGATGAGGTTCGCGGAGTGTGCTCTCGATATGAAATGTGTAAGACCATGGTTGAAAGATACCATGGCAACCTGATATGAAACGTGAAAGACCATGGTTGAAAGATACCATGGCAACTTTGATATGAAATGTGTAAGACCATGGTTGAAAGATACCATGGCAACTTTGATATGAAATGTGTAAGACCATGGTTGAAAGATACCATGGCAACGTGATATGAAATGAACAAGACCATGGTTGAAAGATATCATGGCAACATGACAGAAAATGAGTAAGACCATAGTTGAAAGATACTATGGCATCATGTCAAAGATGAATAAGACCGTGGATGGGAGATGCTATGACATCTGTTGAACAATTGATATCCGGTAATATGTATCAGATGACGAATGGTTATATGAAATGGTTGTGTGTAATGTTTACAAGAACTGGTCATATGGAAATATATATGTACAAAATAGTTGTATGAAATAATTATGAAGATAGATAAACGAAATAAGTATGAGTACGTGGAATATAAATTATGTTAGGTTTGATATAAGCTATTATCGGAATAAATATACATAAAATATATGGAAATGATAGAGTATGAAATATTAATATAATGAAATGAATCATATATGCTTATGAAGAAACGGTAAGAGCATGATATGTTTCATGACATGTACATATATGATTATCTTTGATATGTTGATACAAGAAAATTATGTAAGTTGAGACTATTATTGAACTCAAGTACGATATGTCGAGAAAATAGTTATATCAATGTTGAATTTATATGAGATATGTGCAAGTACACTAACAATATTACTGTTTGATGCTTATACAAGTACTAATCTGTTGATTGAATGGTAATATATTTATTTACATGATGCATTGAATCGGTAAGCATTTAAATTTTTTTTAAGTAATCTGCAAATGGTAGTAATGCTCCGAAACCCTATTCTGGCAACGGATACGGGTTAGGGGTGTTACATTTGAGGTACCCGAACCAGCAGATTCCTTGATTCTCACCCATTATAGGCTCATTTGAATCGAGTTCAGTTAAGGGGAATACATTTCCCTATGGCTACACGGAGATGAAAATCTCACGAAACCATAGGTACGGACGTATCCCGAAAGTGATCCACTATCCTGCACGGAGGCGAAAACCTCACGAAGGCGTAGTTTCTCACTCCCACTTAAGGGTGTGACCACAATGGTCATGCAATGCAATGCGTATCAATTTATAACATATGCAATAATACAAACACATGTAATGCAAAGAGGATTAAATTTTAAAATTTTTAATTTCCGACATTAAGACAAGAGATAATCAATTACACGGCTTGACTCTCTTATTAGTCCCCAGTAGAGTCGCCAAGCTGCTGAGACCATTTTTAAATCGAGTTTTGGAAAATAAGAATCGACTTTTTTTAAAAAAACGAAAACGGGAGTCGCCACCAATCTTTTTAGGTGCGATTGGATCACCTTTAAAATACTTTGTTTTAAAATCATTAGTTTTGGTCTACGAAATCAGAAAACAGGTTCGGGATCCGGTTACGTACGAGGAAGGGTTAGCACCCTCGTAACGCCCAAAAATTGGTACCTAATTGATTATCAAGTGTCTTTAATGTCGGAAATTCAAAATTTTTAAGATGTAGTCCTCCTTAAAATATTTTAATTTTGAAAATTGGGGTTCACTCGTATCAAAGTATCGACACTAAATTAAACTTTTTGGAAATCCCTATCTCAAAACAATAAAACGCTATATCCAATAAGTTAGGACATATTGCTTTGAAATTCCAAGATAGTGACTTGCATTTAGAAAACCTTTAAAAACTAGAAGGGTACTTGACTATTCGAACTCAACGAGAAGAGTCGCAACCCAATAAGTTGGGCACTACTTTTCTCGAAATTTCCAAACACCAAGTATTGCCTTTATATTTTTTTGAAAACTTTGGAGTCTCTTTTTTTTTTTAAAAAAAGATGCATAAGGAATCACATTATCACTATAGAATAGAATATTGCAATAATAAGTGAATAAACATGCATTTTAACGATACAATTGCAATAATACAAAAAAATCATATCCTAGATGCATATGTGTTTAGAATTACATCATCTATACAAAGATACATACAACTTATATTGAAGATGGATAAGCAAAACATACAAACATACATAGCAATAATTAAGAAATGATGCATGATACACAATTTAAAAGAAATATAATATCGATGTACATGTTCACAAAATATAACATCAAATAATAAATATAAAATAGCATTTAACTCACATGATTCATACAATATAAAAATACATAAAAAAATGAAAATATAATATAAAGTGAATAATTGTTAACAAAGAAGAAGGGTGGTAATTGGATTATTTAGTGATCTGGGTCTAATAGATGCTCTCTATATTTTATCTTTTTCTTTTTTCAATGAAAGAAAAAAGAGAATTCCATTGTAAAGCAGCATGCAATGCACAAAAAATGCATGTACGGTTGTTCAATTCCATCTTTTTTTTTTCTTATTATTCTTTAGTTATTCTTCTCACCTGATTATGTGAGTTAGAAGAACATTTTATTCTGTTATATCATCAGGGTTATGATCCATCAACCTGCTAGTTCTTTTTATGAGGCACAAACAGGAGAATTTATCCTGGAAGCAAAAGAACTACTAAAACTTCACGAAAGCCTCACAAGGGTTTATGTACAAAGAACGGGCAACCCCTATGGGTTGTATCCAAAGACATGGAAAGAGATGTTTTTATGTCATCAATAGAAAACCAAGCTCAAGGAATTGTGGATCTTGTAGCGGTTAAATAAGTTAAATGAAAAATAGCAATAGCAACAATTTAATACCAATTCACAATTTAATTAAGTTGATTTAATCCCTCTTCTTCCTTTCCTTCTTAACTTATGCCTAAGGGGTTATTATTTTATTAATCTATTAAATAGAAAAAGAAGTAATTTAGAATCATCTGGTTAGGATCAATCTAAACCAATCTATTATGTATATGATTCAGTATGCCAACTATTAAACAACTTATTAGAAATGCAAGTCAGCCAATTAGAAATGTCACGAAATCCCCTGCTCTTAGGGGATGTCCTCAGCACCGAGGAACATGTACTAGGGTGCATGTGCGACTTGTTCAGATCATGGACTAAGAAAAAAGAAACAACTTTTTCAGTATCAACGATCTATACCAAATAATAGAACAGGGTTCGTCCATTCACTATCTAAAAAAGATAGATCGACCATATCCTTTATTGTGTATGAAATTTATGGTTTCCATTGGCGCAAATTCAATCTTGGAATTTAAGATGAGAAAATATTCCCCATTGGTAGCAAATGTTTATCCATTAAGTGGGGAAAATCCTATTTAAAAAGTAAAAAAATTATGCTTCGACTCTTGCAAAGAACAGACTAACAAGGTCAGCTGCCCAATTAATCCTCATCCTTACATACCATTACTGTATAAGATAGATCTCGTTGTGGAAGGTCTATTACTGAAAAATTTATGAATAGAGCCAAAGAGTGTGAACTGTACAAGTTACCAATTAAATAAAGGAATTAGCTTCGGTGTATAAAGAGGGCCTCACTGTTTAAGAAGTAACCATAGAAACGATGGAATTACCCACTATTTATTTATCAGCACAATTTCTTATTTCAAGGCAAAATGAAATGCCTAGAAAAAAGGAAAAATCATGGTCGGGATGGTTAGAGTAGCAAAAGCCATTGGAATTTTTATTTTATACACTGGAAGAATCTGTTTTGTTATTAATAAACTAGAAAAGAATAACTGAAAGAAAGAATTAGTTTTTCATCAAAATTTCTTTTATTCAATGACCAGAATTAAATGGGGATATATAGCTCGTAGATGTCGAACAAAAATTAGTTTATTTGCATCAAGCTTTCGAGGGGCTTATTCAAGACTTATTTGAACTATTACTCAACAAAAAATAAGAGCTTTGGTTTCGGCTCATTGGGATAGAGATAGGAAAAAAAGGGATTTTCGTCGTTTGTAGTATCCACATGACAATCCAAGTGTATGCCACATCAATAAAGTTAACATACATTAAATTTTTCCATTCATTTTTTAGGTGATTTGATGAGTAACGCAAGTTTAGAAGTTAAAAGAGATGAAATTCTAAATGAAGGGCTAATTTGAATTTTTTATTTTGTAAAGTTGGAAGCGAAATAAATTATTATGCCTATATTTAACATATTTAACCTTTGAAGTGATTGGGGAGATGAAAGTATAACTTATGTATATTTTTGATAATAAAAAAAAAGATATAAAAAAATGGGAAAAAATTATTATTTAAACACCATTTAATCTATTAAACCTTTTAAAAACAATACTAAGCCACCCTTACATTGAACCCATCTACTAATAAATTTGTTTTTTAAAATGTTGTGGTTATTAATATATGGAGTTCAAACCAAAATGATATAGCTATGTGAAAAATGATTGAATTTGGTTGTGTGCAATGAATTTTTATTTTTATTTTTATTTTTTTTATAATTATATGGTTTGAGTTTGATTTTGTTGGTTGGGTAGTATTTAGGTACAACATTTTTTTAATAATGATAACTTCAAATAAAAAGAAAAAATACAGGAAAATGAGATAATAAGAAAAGGTCTCAATTAGTAGATGTAAGAGTTGCACCATTTAACAATGAAGTTAGGATTCATGTAATCATATTCAAACCTCATTTTTTTTTTTTTATTTCAAAATTTTAATATGCAATTCAATGTAGTGATTAGCGAAATTGTCTTGAAGCTTATCAACCAAAGGTTCTGTTTTAAGGTTGTATTGTAAGATAAAAGATCACTCCTAACTTTTCATCTTAATATCCATCATGATATTTGAATAAATTATAATTCACCATATATTTAAAATTCCATGTTGTTGTTATGATAATATTTTTATCTTTTTATATTTTAATAAAATAAATAATTATATTATAATTTAAACTTAAAAGACACCATAATATTTAAAATTTCAATTTTGCCATCTTCGTTTAATTTTTACATACGTATTTAATAAATATATTTTTAGATAATTTTTTATCCACATCTTAAGTGTGATAATCTAGTATGTATTATTTTATTATTATTTGGCAATACAATTAAAAGTATTTGCAAATTTTATTTGGAATTAATCTGATTTTAGAAAACTAAAATCATATATTTTTATTATTCAAACGCTTCTCCAGTAAATAAAAATATCATTTTTATGAATACTAGTATTCATGACACTTATTTAATTGTATTGCCAAATAATAATAAAAATGATATTCATGACACTTATTTAAGTTGTTAAAATGATATTTATATTTTTATTTATTCAAAATTAAAAGGCTTAAATACCCCTCCCTTTATTTTGTTATTGTAATTTTAAATTAAACTAATAATTTTTATAATATAATTTTTTTCAAAAAATTATATTTATAAAGATAATTAGAATAAAAAATTAGTGGTAATATTTTTTCATTATAGTGGAAAAATTAAAGTAATAGGAAAGTAGTGTTTATTTAGAAGAGTAAAACTAGGAATAGTGGGTTAATAAGTGATATTGTTTTTCTTTTTAAAAGTTAAATTACTTATGTAACTTTATAAGCATTTCTTTTTTATTGCATTATTTAAATTATATATATTTTAACTAAGGCTCGGTGTGTTGAAAAATTATTATTTTTAACAATTTAAATTTTTAAACATGTTTGATAGTGTCATGTTAGATAGCATTTTTTTTTTTGGTACAAAAAAGTGTGAAAAATGATAAGTAAGTAGGGACCTACTTATCACTTAATAGAGAATAAATCCAATTTTTTATTCTATACTATTTTATTTAAGATTATATTATCCTTATAAAAAAATGGAATCATATTCAATATTTAATTTTAAGTAATATACTAAACAAATTTTATAACTTAAATTCTACACTTAAATTTTAACTACTTATTTTTCAATACTAATTTTTTTAGCACTTAATTTTTTAATTTATCAAACATAACTTAAATTAGCATTAGGTATTTAAGTACCACAATAAAAAAGCTCCATTTAAGTGTGATAAGAAATCTCAAAATTAAATGAAAATTGTGTAAAAATGAAATTGGTTTCCATTCATGCATTTGTTTATCTTAAAAGGAAAAATTTTAAAAAAAAAAAAAAAACCCCTTAACTAAAATTCTTTTAGATGGATGTTTATTTTTAATGTGACATGTTTAGGATTTTTATTTTTTATTTCTTATGTTGTAGTATTCTTATAATATCTAATCTAATTATAATCACTATTTTTATACTAATCGCAGATAAATGTACTATCCATCTAAAAAGACTCTAAATTAAAGTGATAATTTTTTTATTAAAAAAGAGAGATTTATTGATTCAAAATCCTGTTTTAACATACTCAGAGAGACTTCGAATATTAAAGCTTCAAAATGACTAAAACAAAGAAAAATGTACAACACTTAAATTGTGAGGAAAGGAATAAACTATTTCATAAACATTTCCCTCATAACTCAATAATTCTCACCCTTATACTTATCATAATAGTGATGGGGCAGTCTAATCATACCAAAATAAAATGTCCTCATAATTTTAGTATTATATATTGTGAAAGAATCCCACTCTTCTAATGGACACATGAAGTGACAATCATTGACTCCCTTACCCTACGATGTACTGCCCGTATTCATATCAACGGTTACTGTTTTTTCTTCTTACCAATCTGTCTGCTCCCCAACAAATATTATTACGAAGTTTTGGATAAATTATAATTCTTTTAATTGAGTTAATAATGTTGATACAATGTCAAAAAAATTTAAATTTTTTTTATAATTCATAAATAGGAGGATAATACATTTTAATATATTTAAACTCACATCTTCCTATATTGACAATAATATTTATATTAATCGAACTAATATTTAATCATCAAATACTTAATATTAATATAGATAAATCATATATTTAAAAATAATTAGAGATGAGATTAAAAAAAAAAAGGTAGATAGGATAGGGGTTGGAGCGTTGATTTTGAGAGGAGGGGACAGCGTTAAAATAATCGTCACTTCATAAACTGTCAGGTGTCGTTTCATACTTACTAAACCCAAAATTTTATGTTGCACCACCCCACTCCCTCTTCCTCTTAATTGCGACTGCCAATTTTAAGACTTCATTCTTTTTCCTTTTTTCTTTAAGCAAAATAATTACTGAATGGAGATATTGGATATATCCAATACCTGTTTGAATGAGAATATTTTTACTTCTGAATTACACAATGGAAGTGCAGAAAACTCTGCACAACTCTGACGTTTCAAAAATGAGTAACTTATTCTGTATTTTCTCCACCCACATTAATATATATGAATACACAGCAATAAGGAAACTGATAAACACATTTCATAAGACTAAATAATAAGTTAGCAACAAAAAGAAAAAGAAAAAGAATATATATATATATAGAGAGAGAGAGAGAGAGAGATTAGGGTTCATGTTTGTGTAGCAAAGAGAAGAGGGTGGAGTCTGGGTGTGTGTTCCCTTTGGGGTTTCCATGTGATCCCCAAAACAACCAACAGGGCAAGGAAAGACATCTGATGGGACATACTGACAAATGCAGAGACAAGGGACAGAGACAGTACTCCCCAGAAAAACAAAACAAAAACTAATATGAAAATGAAAGTAAAAATAAAAAACCCCGAACCCCAAAACCCAGTCACAAACTATACTTGTTTCAAGTAAACAGTAAATCTATGAAAAGATATACAAAATGTATGTACTATGGGGAGTGTAAGTAAGTATATATATTATAGGGTAGTAAGTATATAAATGTTTTGATGTTGTGGGGATTTGTCAGCTGGAGGGAAACCGCTAAAGCCAATACAGACAGATTATATATTATATATAATATTATAGTTATTTGCTATCCCACTTTCTTGCTCTCACACGTTTCCTCTCTGTCTCTTTCCCACCAACCAAACACAGAACCAAAACCCAAATAAAAATTTAAAAGAAAATGCAGTTTTTTTTTTTTTTTTTTTTAAGTTAATGCATAAAATGTTACTCTGCCCTATCTACTACCTGCATTTTGAAACGGGAAACGGGGATTCCAGGGATGAGCAATAACGGGACGGTGAGTTCCCTAGCAAGGCAAAAGATTGAAGGGAAAAGAAAGTTTTTGTTTTTCTTTTGTCAAATTCTATATTATATCCTTGCACTATGCATTTTTAGTGGATATAGTCCCTCTATTATAATTTTATCATTTCTAATCTTCTACCTTTTGAAATACATATTTTCAATTATGTCATTATATATATATTTAAAAATAAGATACATCAAATTATTTAAAATATATCTTTTAAAATAAGTTTGTATAAGAATTGAAAACACACATTTTGAGAAGTATCAAGTGCATTGGTAAGACACATTGCACTCTTAGGTAGCGTTTGGTATAACGAAAAATAATCACTTTCTTGAGAATTTAATTAGTTGGAAAGTTATTTGAATGTTTGGTATATCAAGTTTTTTTTTTTTTTTTTTTGGAATCTAACTTTCCGATAAACATAACAACGTGATTCACATGATAAAAGGTGAGAAAGTTAAGACGAAATTAACCCTATTTTATATTGATTTAGTGTATTAGTCTATTAATTAATGTAAAAAAAGAGAAGAAACAACTGTTGCCTCGGTCCTTCTTCCTACTACTTGGTTTTTTCTATTACTTTAACGGATTCTTATAAATAAGTTTTATTTTTCAGCTACAAATTTGATTTAGCACTTATATGCGTATGAAATACTTTTTTTTAGTAAATGAGTAGAAATATTCCATTAAATTGTGTATGAATTGTGGGTTAGAGCGCCGATGATTTTACATTCCTATGATTTAACTATTTTTTTATATACTTATGGATTAGCCTTTAGCTAAATAAAATGTGATTTCAAGTATTTTTTTTAATTTATCCCAAAACAAGTTTTATATATTCATGATTTTGTATATATATTATAATTTTTTAATTATGATTTTGTAAATACTTGGAATCAACATGATTTTTTAAATTTATTTCAATGGAATTATAATTTTCCTGTACCAATCAAAACTATAAATTAAAAATAATAATTTAAGAATTATCAATTAAATTTTATTATTAAATAGATAATTAAAATATTTGTTAAGAATAAAATTTATTATAAAAATTAAATACATGAATATCATCTTTTATTTAAGAATGATAAATTGGTAAAGTATTATTACATTTTTGTAATTGATACCTTCTAATGTAAATCAAACGTTGTAAAATAACTTTACTATCAATCATATTTCTAGCAATCACATTCTATTGGAATCATAATATGGAAAAGTACCAAACGATAACTTAAATAGAAAATAAAGGTTTAAAACTTAAAAACAACATTATTAAGAAAGATAACCATAAACAAACCTCAAATATGGACACTAAAACAAATATGGACTATAAAAAAAAAAAATCAAGAGGGACTACCCAAACATGCTTGGAGGAGTAGTTAGACTTCCCATTTGACATCTAGACAATGCTGGTTCAAACCCTATCATCCCTTCCCCCTATAATGTAATGATAAGAAGAAATCAAGAGGGACTGAATACACTAAAGATGCATAGTATAGGGAGTTACATAAAGATTGACCATAGTTTTAGAGAGAGAGAGAGGAAGGAGGGAATTGCGGGGAAAAGGGGAGTGGATAGTGACAGGACGAGAAAAAGAGTGGGAGGACCTTGATTTCCATTTTCCATATTCTTTGGCAGCCTTTCTTTCCTTTTTCCCTCCTCTTTTCTTTTCTTCTCCAAAACAAAGAAGAATAAAATAAATAAATAAGACAGTGGCCCCCAGCTTTGGTTCTTATGGCACCACTATTTCCCTACCAAAAGCAAAAAAAAAAAAAAAAAAAACAAACAAAGAAACAAAACCCCATCTCATTTGTTTTCTTTTGCTTCTTATAACATCATCTCTCATTTTCCCCATAATATTATATATTCCTTCAATGTGCTTCATGATCAGTATTTTTCAGTACTTTCTTCTCTCCTTTTTCTTTGTCATTCAAATATATTTTTGAGGTTCAAATATGCTTGGTTTTGAAAAAAAAAAAAAAGAACATCAATGTAACTATATACTTTGAAATGATTTAAGGAACATATCAATGTCTAGTTCAGAGCTAGTCATAATGAAGACCACTTCTTTTGATACGATAAAAAGGTTACAACATTTGGTATAGCTATATAAAGGTAACTCCCTTTTATTTTCTAACGTCCTCCATATATATATATATATATATATATAATGCATGTTAAATTGAGTGGAAAAAAATTTAATATCTTTCAAATAAGATTTAATTTCTTGAGTCCTGTGATTGAAAAAAACATCATAAAAAATTATCTCTATTTAAAGCTTTAATTAAACTTTTAATAAAATTTAATTAAAATTCAATATAATTTTCAAATATCAAAATATCTTACACCAAAGATATATACATCATTGCTTTCTTTTTAAATAATTATTTTCTCCTCTTCTTCCGAGGTTTATTTCTATTTCCTTTCGGTTTGTCGATAAGGGTTTTTTAATTGGCACCTGGGATTCATTTTCTCTTTATTTTCCTTGAAAAGATAGAAATTAATATTAATTTTTATTGGGACAATATGAAACTAGTAATACAAATTTATAATTAATTTTTCGTCAAACCTAAATTACATGTTTCAAATTGAAGCATGTAATGTTTTGAATTTTTTTTACATTAATTTAATTCAAGATTCAATGGCTGAATGATAATCTCAAACTTAGATACATTAAAAAGAAGTGAAAGAGTCTATATAGTATGAATATATATCCTTTTAGTTTTTAACAATCATCTCATCTGTTGATAGAAGGTTAAACATTTAGTTTCAAACCTTAAATGTCTCCAAAAAGGCATTAACATAAATCCTATCCTATTTAGGGTTTGAAATTTAGAAATTAAGACTTAGGAGATTCAACCAACCAAATACAACAACATCAGCCGTTAATGTTAAGAAACCTCAACAATTTTGGATAGCTAAGTGCTAGTAGATAGTCTCTTGATCTACCCTTAGAATCTGATTTATCTATTTGTTTTAAGGATTATAAAAATTAATTTTTTTTATATTAGTAGCTATTTCCTTCAACAATATCAGAAGAGAATTTAAATTTGAATCTTAAAATGCAATTTAATTTACTACTGCATTCACTCATTGAGGTTTTTACTTTAAAAGTTTGGAACAACAAATTTGCGGCTCTAATATCTTCCATAAATGTGTAAATAGTGCACATTGAAACTAAGCCTATATATATGGACAAGTTAAACATTCAACTTCATGTCTGCCTGTGTCTCAAGTTTAATTTTTAGATATCTACTCCCAACAGGATCTATGTCGAGTCAAATTTTGAATTAAATGTATTTGTCCTGCGTTGGATGGATATATACACTCACTTGAATATGGTTGATACAACGTTTGGGTCAAGTTTTATATGTCTGAATTTTATTGGACATTTTATGGTTTTTTTCCCCAACCATGTTGGGTATTTTGTGGTGCCATATAACCATAAATGTTTACCTTGTCTTTCAAAAATACAAACTAGAATTCTTTTCAACAATTTTATTTTAGGTTCAAGTAATTTTTTATTATCTATAAATTAATAATAATTACAATTGAAGTGGAAAAGGATTTGTGTTCAAATTTCATCTACTTTAATTTCGTACAACTCCTAATCTCTACCCTTTAATAAAAAAAATCAACAATTAATGCAATAATTATTAAAAGATGACATTTATAGAGCTATGATTCAAATCTTAACATTTGTAATTTTTTTTATCGTTCAACCTAAACTTTCTTTGTACTAAATAGATTTCTAGATCACTAAGCTTAAGTATATAATTAGATAAATACTAAGCAATACTTGAATAAAAGAGAATAAATGTAAAGACATGACTTGTGGTTGGTATTCAATAATGAGCATATGGGGGGGGGGGGGGGGGAGATAGAGAAAAGTAAAAAGGTAGGGTAAGAAACTTAATCAATTACCTACTAAAATTGTGCTGACAAACACAAATGGGTTCTCTCCACTACCGTCCCTGCCTTCACCTAAATGGAAGATATTCCCTTTTGAGAGTCGAGAGTTGAGATTGTACATAAATTCTTGCGTACCCCCATCCCTTCTTTGCAACAATGATAGGAGGGATATCTAATTAATTTATGACAATTGCATCACCTGCCCTTCTACTCTTTTACAATTTGTTTCAATCCCAATTGCATCCATTTCTGCAAAAGTTTTGGTGTTCAACCAGCTCTTATATATTATCCCAATCACAATCAAGAGTTCTTAATTTATTTAGGCATCATGTTGATGGTTATATCTGATTTTTTTTTTTTTTTTTTTTTTTTTTCTTGGTTCAACTTTTTATTGATTTGTAGTGTAAATACTTGGTTTTGGTTGTTAGTTTCCATTATCTACATTGTGTGTATTCAAGTAATGTTGCTATCAATAATGTACTGATATTGTTAGCAAATGTTGAAATCTTAAATTTTTGAGTATTTGAGTTCACTTCTTACCCCGCGATATTATCATGTGGTCTCCAAATGTTGTTATATTTAGATTTTGTCTAATAATATTTCAAGTATTTGTTCATTTCTACTTGTATTTTATTTATACTTGTAAACTCAAAAAAGAAAACATAAAAATGTTGCTAATACAGCCTTAACTTAATAGTAAGGCGGAGACCTTGGAAATTTTGAGCTATCCCATAATACGAGGGTTTGATTCAGATTTATGGTAGTTTGAAATGAGTTATTTATTTAGTTCAATGCTGTGTTGCTTAAAATGAAATATTAATGTAATATATGTGTGGGATTGTAATTTTTACTTTATGATTAAAAAAACCTTTTATAGTGATTGTGAACTGGTGTTAAATCTAGGGAACATGAAATGAAAAAAATTAGCAGAAACCAAAGGTGATTTCAACTTTCAATTAACACTATCTCAATTATTTGTTAAAATTAATATAATTATTTGATGATATTATAGACTATATTCAAATTCTATAAATTCAATATGTTAAATGTAACATTTAATTTGTTTTGATTTCCTAAAAGTATCTTGAAATTCACACTTCTGATCATACTATAGACTATAGTTTTAATTTGCACGCTTGTTCCTGTTTCACCTAAGCTAGAAAGACATGGGATTTTCCTATTTCATATAGGCAAAAATATACCCTGTTTCACCTTGCAAATAAAGGAAAATATTTGACCTTGAAACAGTAAAAAGGGAAGAACAATGGTGACTAGAAGAGTGAAACATTTGACATGATTTATCTTGCTTTTAGGTGTTATTATTATGCTTGTGTTTGCAACTTAATTAAATTAACCAAGTACCTTTGAACCAAAAAGAAAGAAACTATAAAGGATGAGCAAAGCAAACATTTTGATTATTAGGTAGGTGGAATTTGGAAATGATTAGTAGTTTTGAAAAAGAAATCAACTGAGGAGAAAAAAAAAAAAAGAAGCTAATTAGTGACCCATTACTATTAATTTCAAATCACTAATTATAACTTTTTTTTTAAATACATATTAAATTTAAGAAGGATTTTATAAATGTAGGCTAAACTAGATATTTTTTTTTTTAAAAATTGGTCAAGTTTAATTCGAGAAAACCTTAAATTCAAATAAGACATTGTTAAGTTAGAAATAAACCCAAGCTATGAATAACTCAAGTATCCTAATACTTGAGTCAAGTAACTTGCTAAATTAATTAAGTTTTATTATGTATATATCAACCAAATTGTAATTGAAAATATATAGTTTGGATTTTGATATTTTTTTTATTGGTCGAAGATTAAATTAAGTTTAGCACTTAAGAGGTAGATTTGGTGATCAAGTAATATACCCTTATATAGAAGATAAGAAGCCTTTAGAAGTATGAAGAGGAGGGATGTATTTTTACAGTTTTTTTTTAAGGGGAAAGAATTGTATGAAATAGGGATGCTACGTCATCGTATTCTTTTTCTAATAGTTTAATGTCATATTAGTATTTTCATCTTGAAAAAAATTAAATTCAAATGAAAATCTTGAAATTCAGAATAAAATTACTAATATGACATTAAATTATTGAAAATAGATAATATTCCTATTTCATACAATCCTTTCTTTTTTTCTTTTTCTTTTGCTTTACTCAATTAACGAACGAGTCTTGATATCTTTCGAAACAAATTAGTAATTTTACCCCAAAAAAAAACAATAATAAGATTTCTATTAGTAGAGTGACTTCTATCCTTTTTGGATAATATACATAGGTTAGAAGGGCTAAACCAAGTTAAAATATTATCTCTTTCAAGTACAGTCGATCTCATGTTTTCCATACAAATTTTCAATAAATAGTATCAAAGCAATGATTCAAGACTCATCATGATGCAAACAGTGTTTGCAAGTTCAGAAAAATGTAAGAGGAGATTTGCTGCAATGAGATGCCAATTGCTGGTGGAGATCTCAACTAGCAAGTGATGCTTCGACAAATTTTGAGATAATAAAAGAGAATTGGCGTGGTTGAAGATTGAAGGTAAATGTTGATGGAAATTGTTCCAAAGTTAGAAGTTGTTAAAGTCCAATATTTGTGAAGGTCTATAACTTAAATGTGCAAAAGTTTACTACAAACAAATTGTCATATAATGACAGTTCGAAAAACACCGCTAAAAATAAAAATTCCATTATAGGTCTAATAATCATATACCAACGGTCAAAATGGTTATTCCAATGCAGAAATCACCATTGTACATGTATCGTCGGTATAGGCTTTTGTTGATGAAAAAAGTGGTCGTCAAAATAGGTCAAAGGGCTTATATCGATGGTTTAGGCATCACCAAAGTAAAACTATCAGTAAAATTATCGTAAACAAAAGTTGATTTGATTTGCTATCAATACTAATGGTCTTGTGGGTCGGTATAGGTATAGTGACAGTTCGTTCCGATGATATAAGTTTCAAATGTCATCTCAAATATTGAACATATAGCAACATTTAGTGATCATCAAATTGTCATTGTAACGTTACATACTGGACTTTTTATATTGTGGACATAGGACAACAATGGTTCAACCATGTTAAACAATTTCTCTTTTGAGTGTCGAAGCCTTTTTGGAAATCGACTTTCATTTTAAAAAAACGAAAATAGAGTCACCACCAATTCTTTTATTTAGGTGTGATTGGATCACTTCAAAACTCAGTTGTTTTAATAAAACGTTAGATTTACTAAAACTGTAATATTCGGTCTTACAAATCAAAAATGGGTTCGTGAGTCGGTTACGTATGAAGAATGATTAACACCCTTATAACACCCAAAATTGGTACCTAATTGATTACTTAATATCTTAATGTCGATAACTGAAAATTTGAAGAGAATTTAAAACACGATCCCTTTTTGCATGATATTAAAATATCGTTTAACCAAATTAATTTTCACGAAAAAGTCTTATTTCAAGTTAATGGAGAAGAAAAGATCGTGCCCCATAAGTTAGGACATGATGCCTTAAATCCTCGAAAACAAGAATGATCGTCATTTGGTCATTACTTAACTCTCATTTTTATATTTTTAAAATAAATATTCAACTATTTCGATTTTAGAAAGAGACCATACTCCGTAAGTTAGGAGCACGACTCCTCTAATTCCAAAAATAATGAACATTGTCTTGATTTTTTTTTTAAATATTTCCTATTCATATGGTAAAACGAATGCAACATTTTAACGATATGCTTTTTTAATTTATCTAGGCCTAGTAATAAAATGGACGAATATTTGTTAATACGATACAAGGCCTGGATGTTAGCAAACTAAAGTAACATAGTAACGGGAAAAATAGAAATGATGATATTAAAATTATAAGTAAGTAAATAAATGAACAAATAAATAAATCAATAAAATAAAAAAGCTATGCTAGTGAGTAATGATAATATAACTATAATGATGGTAAAAAACTACAATTTATAGTAATAATAGTGATAATCATATTATAGTTACTATTATAATAATAATAATAATAATAATAATAATAATAATAATAATAATGGCGAAAATTGCATAATAAAAAGGAAATATAAATAACATGAATTTTAAGTATTAAAAAAAGGTAAAGAAATAATAAATAAATAACAATTCATAGAAGGTTGAAATTAAATAAACTAATGACCGAACCAGAATTAAAATGAAATTAAAAGCATAAACTGTAATAAAGTAAATAAACAAATAGATAAAGGAATAAAATAAAAAAATGTGAAAATAAATAGGGCTCAAATTAGTAATTATCCCAAACTCCATTAAACGCACCATTCTTTTGGCAAATCAGGAGACTAAATATTAAGAAAGTAAAATAAAGGGGTAAAAATAAAAAAAATAAAAATAACATAGGACGAAATTGAAAAGTAGCAAAAAGGCGGAAGGGCCAAAGCAGCAATTAGACCCCCTTTAAAAAACAAGCAGATCCTAGGGGGTCGGGTCGACGGATCATGCCCAAAACGACGACGTTTTGGTGTTTATGGAACCAAGCCAAAACGACACCATTCCAATGCCCTATTTAAGTTAAAATTTTCCAAAAAATTTCGTTCCCCCTTTGTTTTTTTTTTTAAATCTGTTTTCTCTTTTTTTTTCTTTGTAGCCATCCTATTGCCCGGCCATGGGGTTGCTACAAGCCACCGTGACCACCGGTCATTGGCAACGACAGTCATTGCCTCCGTTGGCCGGAGAAAAAAAAAACCCTTTTTTAGCTTCCTTTTTTTTAAAAAAAAACTTTTAAACTCTTTTAACCCTTTTTAAAAACTCGATTTGAAATAAAAATGACGAAACCCTAAAAATTGTAAGAAACCTTTTAGTTTCTCTCATCTGACGGTACTGTTTTTCATCGAAGACAATGGCATCGGCCTCGCACGACGAAGAACAAGACAGCGTAGGTGAGAATAGTTTTTTTATTTCTATTTTTGCAAAATAAAATAAATAAATGAACTACTTGTTTTTTTTTTTAAATTGTTGTTTTTTGTATTTTTCTTGTATTCGATTTTCATCCCTGTTTGAATCATACAAAAGTTTGACCTTTATAGCCGTTTTAATTAAAATATTTTTCTTTTTTTTCTTTTTGTCTCTGCTCTGTTATGCTGCACTCTGTCTCTTTTCTTTGTAGGTATTTGGGGCAAGGTCAACAGCGTTGGGGAGCCACACCTTGCCGTTTTGGTGAAAGGAAAGGGAAGAGCCTTAGGCAGCGTGTCTACAAGGGAGCAGCACTAGAGGCTAGGGTTTTTTTTTTAGTTTTCTGAAAATAGTTTAGGTTCTGGGCTATTGTGCTTCAGGTTATTGGGTATTAGGTTTAGCAGATGGTTGGGTTATTGGGCTCTTTTTTGTTTGGGCCAATCTATTTTGTAAATGGACTTTTATTTATTTATTATTATTATTATTATTTGTTATTTTGTTTATTGGGTCGGATAAAATTGGCATGTTACAGCTGCCTTTTTTGCTCGTTGACGTGTAACGAGAATGGAGCAAAAACTTTAAGAACGGCCAATTTTGTCTAGTCCTATCGAATCTCGACTTCTTTGGTGCTCTTTTTTTGAGTAGCTCATTCTTTCAATCCATTGGTTACTCTACTTCACTGTATCTGCTTCGCTGTAACTTTAGGAAGACAAGACTTAGTGTTATAGTTTCATCTTCCTCTATTGTAACTTTAAGGAGATAAGATTTGTTGTTGTAGTTTCAATCCAATCCACTGCAACTTCAGAGAGATAAGATTTGGGACTGTAACTTCATTCTACACCACTGCAACTTCAAGGGCATAGGATTAGTAGCTTTATCTTGTTCCACTGCAACTTCAAGGAGATAAAACTTGTAGCTTCAATCTGCTCCACTGCAACTTGAGGGAGATAAGATTCGCCACTACAGTTTCAATCAACCCACTGCAACTTCAGGGGTATAGAATTTCTAGCTCCATTTTATTCCACTACAACTTCAAAGAGATAAGATTCACTATGGTAGATTCAATCCGACCCACTACAACTTCAGGGGTCTAGAATTTTTAACTTCAATCTGCTCCACTACAACTTCAGGGAGATAAGATTTGCTATGGTGATTTCAATCTGACCCACTACAACTTTAGGGGCATGAGATTTGTGGTTTTATTGATCTGTTACAATGTCATCTCGAGAACATAACCTGTAAAGTCCATTTCATAGGCCTATATTTATGCCAAGCGATCAGGATGTTATGATCAGAATAAATCAAATGCTCCTAACTACATGTATATGAATGATATTTGTATGAATGCAGAATATCATTTTTCGAGCATGATTCCCTTTTTAATGCTTAGGTTGACATTGCTCATTGTTCGTCAAGGTTCCATCACCGATGTGTTAGCATGCCTTCTTGTTCGGATCTAGTATCTTTGACAGGAAACCCGAATAAGTAATCACAATTTAGACCATTCATTCTCAAATATTTCCAACCATTAAATTTGGTTAGTTCTAACTAATGGTCTTATTTCAAGTCCTTATACTAATTAGAAACCTTTCAGAGCAATATGCAAAAATTCTTTTACTTAATTATTGTTAGTCCATTAATCGTTATTTCAATGTAAAAGTGCTTGAAAAAGGTTGTAACAGTGGACAAGATTGAAATTTATTGGGAGCAAAGCTTGAAATGAATAGATTAATCAAAATAGCAAACGTTGCTAAAATACAAAGTGAGTAAGATGAAATTAGGTGCCCAAAATATCGTAGCATGAGCTTCTTTGCACAAACTTCTTGATGACTATTTTGAGCCTAATATGTGTCTAGGAGATCTAGAGTACTTTGTTGATGCCCCAAGATGTAACATTTCTCCTTTTGAGAAGACACGACTACCACATACTCAATCTTTGATCCAAATTTGAGCTACCCTTTCCTGGGTTTTCAACTCAAAATCCCTTTGGTCTCAAGGAGCCCTTTGCGAGTTTTTGCCTTGGCCTCTCCCCTATTTTTTTAGGTGAAATATTTCTTGATTGAATCTGAATTCACAGAATTGGGCAAGTTTTAGCCATCCATCTTAGTCAAAATCAGCACTCCCCCCAGAAAAGGCTTTCTTTACCACATACGGTCCTTCCCAATTTGACATCCATTTTCCTTTGAAGTCTTTTTGTATGGGCAGGATCTTTTTCAATACTAGGTCCCCCTCGATAGCAAATGGTAACTTCTCATACCAATCTTTATAAGTCTCTTTCATTTTCCCCACGATCTTCTTAATGTTCTTATTGGCTGCCTCCACTACACCATTCATTTTTGGGCGATATGGTGATGAGTTGTGATGTTTGATCTTGAATTGATTACAGACCTTCGCCATCGTACTGTTTTTCAAATTCCATGCATTGTCAGATATAATCCTTTCTGGCATTTCATACTGACATATGATCTCTTTCTTTAAGAATTTACTGACTACCGAATTTGTAACATTGGCATAGGAAGTGGTCTCTACCCACTTGGTGAAGTAATCGATGACCACAAAAATGAATTGATTCCCATAAGAAGCTTTTGGTGAGATCGGCCCAATGACATCCATGCCCCATATAGAGAAAGGCCATGAAGAAGTCATGACATGAAGAGATGAAGGAGGCACATGAATTTTATCTTCATAAATTTGGCACTTGTGACATCTCTTGGCATAACTGATACAATTCCCTTCCATGGTGGATCAATAATATCCGAATCTCATGATTTGCCTCGCCATTGTAAAACCATTAGCATGTGTTTCGCAAACACCCTCATAGACTTATTCTAGGATTTTCTTGGCCTCAACAATGTCCATACATTTTAGTAACACTTGATCATTTCTTATTTTATATAAGATCTCCCTATCTAAGACATAGCCACTGGCCAGTCTCCTTAGCATCCTTTTATCATTCTCGGTTGCCTACTCAAGGTATTCACGGTCCTTTACATAGTGTAGCATGTCGTGATACCAAGGGTGATCATCCCTTTCTTCTTTCTCGATATTGTAACAATATGCTGGAGCATCATAAATACTCATTTGGATAGGTTTTACATCCTCTTGTATGTTTACTCTAACCATGGAAGCTAAGGAAGCCAAGGCGTCGGCCATCTGATTTTTATCTCGTGGGAGGTAGCAGAAGGTGATATCATCAAACTCTTTAATTAACTCTAAGACCAGCCTTCTATACTCGATCAACTTGGGATCTCTTGTCTCCCGTTCACCTTTGAGTTGATAGATCACTAGTGCAGAATCCCCATATACCTCCAGTATCTTGATCTTGCGTTCTATAGCTGCACGAATACCCATGATGCATGCTTCATATTCTTCCATGTTATTTGTGCAATCAAAGTCAAGTTTACTAGTGAAAGGATAATGATCTTCATTTGGAGATACTATGACTACCCCAATTCTGTCACCCATAGCGTTTGAGGCCCCATTAAAATTTAGTTTCCAGGGATATTCTCGTGGAGCACCTTCTTTACTGGTTGCAACATAAATCAGATATTCATTCAAAAAATCAAAGTTCAAAGGCTCGTAATCTTCTAAAACTCTATTGTCTAGAAAGTCTACTATTGCACTCCCTTTTACTGCCTTCTGGTTCACATAGATTATATCAAATTTAGAAAGTAAAATTTGCTAACGGGTCATTCTTCTATTCAAAGTAGTCGACTCCATCATTACTTTAGAGGGTCCATTTTTGAGATTAGCCAAGTTGTATGGTACAGCATGTACTATCTCAGTCTTCGGGTTGTTCAGACTAAGGCACAAGATAACTTCTCAATTGGCGAGTATCTTATCTCACGTTCAGTAAACTTCTTACTGAGGTAATATATCGCTATTTCTTTCCTCCCTGACTCATCTTGTTGGCCAAGCACGCATCCCATAGAATTCCTCGATTATCTTCAAAGTCCTAAGGTACCTCTGGACACATATCCTGCTCAAAAAGAGACTCTGAGTTAGCAGCAGCGTCGCACGTATCATTTATATCTAGAGACCTATTACAGAAATCAAGGAATACCCAAAGAACAAATGAATCTAAGAATAATTATTTGTATAGTATGAGTATGAATGGAATGGAATGGAAAAAAATAGAAGAATATTTTCCAAATGAGACACAAATATGCATTTTATTAAAATAAAAATAGTGGACATAAGTATTTTTCACAAAAGGATTCCTATTGCTCTCAGGCTCAATGTGTTTTGAACATTACTCTGCATTAGTTCTAAAAATTACAAGGATTTCTTCCACAGTCCAATTGTTCAGAATACTTCCGAGTATATAAGGACAAATGCCTGATAAGTTTTCTTCCTCAATTCTTTCTTCGGATATGGCATTGATGCTTAAATTTTCCAATATTCCATTCGTAGTTTTGGTTAATGGGCTCTATTTTTCGCCATATTTCGTCCAGGATAAATGATTTCTCCTGACACGAACATTTTAAATATATGGGGAAAGATCATCGATTCCAATTTGACCTCTCCTCTACTTAGTCGTGCTCTTCTTCTTTCTTCCTTCTTTTTTAGCTTCTTCTTCTTTTATCTCGCATCTGGCTTGTACCCTAAGCTAAAGCAGTCTTGTTTGTCCATCAGTATTGATGCCTCAAATCTTTCTTGAAGGTATTTTCTGAGTCCTCTTCCAAACAAGGCTGATTTCTCAACTGTCAACTGTAAACTCATCTTCGTGATCTTGGATATTTTTGGCACTAGGATCTTGTTTCCTTCAACAATTAAAGTTGTGTTAACAAATTCCAGTGATTGAAAGGAACATTCTATTGCCTCTTTATCCACTCCTATGTATGTTGCATCACTAGTTACAAATGTAATGATATCCTCTTTAGCGTTTATTATTACCAGTCAACCTTCTGTTACCAGTATTAGTTTTTGGTGTAATTATGACGGCACTGCCCCAGCCGAATGAATCCAAGGCCTACCCAACAAGTGGTTATAAGAGGGTTTGATATCCATTACCAAAAAGTCTACATCATATGTGTTCGAACCAATTAAAAGAGGAATTTCAATCCTTCCTATCACCTTTTTTTTTGTACCATCAAATGCTCTCACTATATTTTGACACGCCTTCATGTGAGAGTTATTTATTGGTAACCTATTTAGTATAGATAGAGGCAAAACATTTAGTGCAGATTTATTTTCGATTAACACTCTTAACAATGTATATCCTTTGCAGCGGGTAGTGATATGTAGAGTCTTCATGAATCCCATGCCCCCTGGAGGTATTTTATCATCATTGAAAAAGATGAAATTGTTGGCACTCAGATTGTTAACCAAACGGTCTAGCTTGTTTACAGAGATACTATCAGCGACATAAATTTAATTTAACACATTCATCAATGCACTACAATGTGCATATAAGCTCAAGAGCAAAGGTAGTATTGATATACGAACTGGTTATTTGTGTAGTTTTTCCACAACACTATACTCTCTATGCTTCAATAATGTCAAGAATTCTTTAGCCTTATTCTCAGTTACTGGCTTATTAACAGGTGATTCACATTTAGTCATTTTTTTCCTTATGCTTAATTGCCAGGGTTTTTTCCTTAATTGGCTCGGTTCTCGCACTTGCAGGGTCATAGCGTCTCCGATTACGCGTGAAGAAACCAATATCCTGACCCTCTTTTGAAGTGCCAATCGAGTTTTCCTCTCCTGGGATCATCACATTACAATCATAATTCCATAGAACCCTTTTGCTATCTTTGTAAGGAAAAACCACTGGTTTCTGAATTATGACTCTTGGTGCAGCTTGTGTTCCCGATTAATTATTTCTCGGTCATGAAATAATCACCACCGGTGGTTGACCTTGTAGAAATTCTTCATTGATCATTCCTATGAGGCGCAAAAGTTTCCTCATTCCAAGCCTTTGACATCAAAGAATTCAAATTATTTATTATCTATCAGACTTTGCATTAGAGCTTTGAGCTCAGCACGCTCCTGGATTTCATGAACCTCTTCAACGTGGAACTCGCAGTAGCTCCTCACTTCTTTGGGCATCCTTTCTGAATCTTGAATGATTAATCCCACTTTATCATTTTTTGCCAAACCCATTTTAGTGGGGATTTCACTTCTACAACATTAGTTTTGGTCCTCTTTCTTCCACTCTCAATTATCGCGTTTACCCCTTGGTTAAAATAACTGGGTAACAGATTTCCTGCCACATTATGTCCCAAGGGATCATCGAACCTTACAATCCCCATCTTGATAAACCTCTGGATTAATATTTTGAATGCAGTGCAGTTTTCAATTGAGTTTCTCGTTATTCCTGCGTGGTACTCGCATTGAGCATTCGTATCATACCATTTTGAGAATAGAGGCTGCATGGATTTTAAGTAAAACGGGGATACAATATGCGCGTCGAACAAATTCTGATATAACTCTCTATATGTCATCAGGATAGGTGTGAATTGGAGTTTTTCTATGTTTGACCTTGTGTAACACCCTTAACCCCGTCCCGTTGCTGGAATAGGATCACAGAGTATTATCGGTCATTTCAATACATTTATACTAAAGTCATGAATAAATGAAATTTAACACATCCAACCATAGCTTTAATGGGCCCACAGTACCTATTAAATATAGTTAAAATAAATCGGGGCTCGATTGTAAGCTTAGAAAATTTCTCGTTTGATTTCAAATTTTTCATCCTTTAAACAGTTCCACATGCCCATGTGGCCTACTTAACACACCCGTGTGGCTTGGGACACGTCCGTGTCCTCAGTTCGTGTGCAACACTGACTTTTAAATACGGCCATGGCTCACGCCCGTGTAGCCTACCTGTGTACTAAACTGACTTTAAGACACGGCCGTGGCAACCAAGGCACACGCCCGTGGACTAACTTGGTTGTAACTATTTAGGTGCATGGGACACATGGCCTAACAACACGCCCGTGTGCAAGCCTTGTGTCTCACACGGCTTGGTCATACGCCCGTGTGACAAACCATGTGGACTCGAAATGAACCTTGTATTCTAAAAATTACCAACCCTGCAATTTGTTGGTAGCAAGTATTATAAAATTTCTTCATTCAACCAATCCAGATATAATTAAATACACACTTAATACTCATTAAACTATCATTTTATAACTTAACACATATACTCAATATTGCCTTAAACTAAACCATTCAAAATTTGCACCCATGTGCCATTGTTTTCAATTCAAAAGATTATACATTATAGTATTCTCCTTACAACTGCTAACAAACTATTATCATTCTTCATTAACATAACTTGCCAAAATAACATTAAACAACCTAGGTACATGCCAATCATCATAGATAGATAGATACATCACCAAGTATTGAGTTCGGGATTTGGCTCGGATGCTGAGATCTTTTTTACTTTGTACCTAACCTACGCACGGAAACAAACCGTACGCTGAGTTTACATTCAGTGGTATTTCTATAAACTAATACTTAAAACAATAATAAGCCATGTACAAACATTTTAGCTTTAAGCTTTCATTTTACAAATATTAATGGCTTATTCGCCTTCATCTTATAATTCATAAATGTAAATAAACAATTCTTTATATACCTTTTATAATGTTCAATACTTTCATTAGTCATACATCAGCATGTCATTATATTCATTAACAGTCATCATTCAGTCTTATTCATATGATCGATAACAGTCAGACTATAGTACCTTCATTTACCCCTATTAGCATAACTCGAACTTGGATGGATACGCGAATCCAACCCACACATCGAGGACATTATACAATGTTTCATCAGCCAAAGCCGGAATACACCGTAAAGGTAATAATGTAATTCTGATCAGTGCAGTACCTCTTGAAATGAATCGGAACATCCGCGATGAGTCGACACATATAGTGTCTCATCGACACACAGTCAGAATATCCCTGAATACTCCTAATCCTATGGCATGCCAATTATATCCGACTAGCCCGACACTGTTAATAGGGTATTTAAGTCATATCACTATAATACAAAAACAGTAGCAGTTCCATTACAGCATTCATTATACATTCCATAATTAAAAATAGCAATTAGATTGTACTAGATTTTTAAGCATAGTTTATAGAAATACAAATCGAAATTCTCGAGTCTACTCGATATCCTCGTTCACTTTCTCCCTTCCCATTTTCGATGACGTTTCCGATGTTACGTTGGCTACATAAAATTTAACATTTAAATTATCAATATATGTTATTTAATAACACATTCTTTTATTTCTATATAACTTTTACTATATTTTCAATTAGGTCATTCCACCATAACCATTCTTTCTCTTCAAATAAACCCTATATTTTCATTTTATACCTACTTTAAACAAGTTTCAACTCTTAATATTCAATATAAAACATCAATTCTACAATTTAAATAATTTAATCCCTACTATGACAAAACTTATATCTCTCTTTACAATTTAATCATTCTCCCACTTCTAACTTGAATTTCTATTACTTAATATCATAATTCATCAATTTATACAACTTAATCAACATCTAAAAATTCATTAACTTCCTAATTTTTAACATAATTCAAGTAGAGTTTTGTTCTAGGATTCCAAAAACATTAAAATTTTAAGAAAATGGATCAAATTGACTTACCAATTAAGCTTGGAACTCCAAAACCCTAAATTTTACTTTTCTTTTTCTTTCCCTTTTTCTTTCTTTCTTTTCCTGCTTCATTCGTGACTTTCTTTTTCCTTTTTCTTTATATTTTATTTCTTTTTATTTCTTTTATTCATTATTTCTTTTATTATATTATATTTAGTAATAATTATTTATTTACTTATATAATAAGTAAATACATATATACTCACACATTTGTACCAATTAAATTAATACACATATATTTATACTTACCACACACTTGTCATCTTATGGTATAATTTCTAATTTAGTCCTTTGACCTTCCTATAATTTCTAATTAAACTTTCATAATTTATTCAATCTAGTCCTTACACTAATTTAGCTTTAATTCAAGCTAATTCACTTAACCAAAGTCTAATTAACTACACTACTAGCTTCGTAAATATTTCTAATAAATATTTACGAATTCATTTTGCGAAAATTATGACCCAAAAATTTAAATTTTCGATACCCGTAAATTTTAAGTCGTTACACCTTGAGTTAGATTCTTGCCTTGAAAGGCCTTGATGACTCACAGTCCTTGCTTGGCCCATTGTGACTAGTTTTGAATAGCTTTTATTATATACACTTGCGGTGTTTACTAAATTTTCTTTCTTTCTCGGGGTAGACCTTTTAAGGTTTTCCTTCGCGTTTATTTTTCGACTCCTTACTGTATTTTCAATCATTTCTTCAGACATTACTATATTTGAGAAGCTCTTGGTAGCACTTCCCAATATATGGTTAATGAACGGGGCTTTCAGAGTGTTTATGAAAAGAATTGTTGTCTTTTTCTCCAAAAGTGGTGGCTGAACTTATGTTGCAACCTCTCTCCATCTTTGAGCATATTGTCTAAAGCTTTCATTTTGTTTATTCTCTATGTTTTGCAGCGTAATTCTATCGGGTGTCATGTCAGTCACATGACTATACTGTTTCATGAAAACCTGTGCCAAGTCCTTCAATGAATTAATTTTGGCATGACTTAGCTGATTGTACCATCTGGCAGTTGACCCGATCAAATTATCCTGGAAACAATGAATTAAAAATTGGTCATTATTGACGTATCACGTCGCTCTTTAACAGAACATTATGATATGGGCTTCAGGACAACTAGTCCCATTGTATTTTTCAAATTTTGGAGTTTTGAATTTTAGTGGGAGCAGTAGATCTGGGACTAAACTCAATTTCTTAGCATCAACCCCACAAAGGTAGTCAGCACCCTCCATAGCCCTGAATTTCCCCTCCAACCACTTACACCGATCTTCTAGCTGTTTTGGCAATTCTGCTCTTATTCTATCCATTTCTGCCATGTCGTCCAGATATAAAACAACAGGATTGGTCAAATTATCTCCAGGATTGGAACCTGAACCCGTTGGGTAATTCACCAGTCTTAAGGTACTGAACTGTTATTGTTGTGGTCTTGTGGTAACGGGTGCCCTTCGTGGATATGTATCTGGTTGGGCTTGGGCATTCACTAGGGTAAAGCCTGGGGGTATGTAGGGTCTTCATTATCATCTCAAGAATTAATCACAATATTTTTCCCTTTTTTCAATCCCTCCGGCCAGCAACTGAGTCAACTGGCTTATCATGCTTCGTTGGGACACTTGTATTTGATCCCTCATGTCTTGCTATACCTTAGCTAATTAGTCATGCAACTACACTTGCATCTGATCTTGCATGTCTTTCTAAATTTTTTCTAGTCTCTTTAACCTTTGACCCATGGCTTTGGTTTTACGACGGGTACTGTAACGATATTTGATTGGCAGATTCTTGTTGCTTTCCAGGGTAACTGTCATAATTTCGACTAATTAGGGCCTTTTAATGAAATTTAATGCATATGATGAAACGTAACGCTGATGAATGAATGAATACAAAAAGAGGTATTGATTCTGATTCAATTCTATTAAAACAACTTTTCTAGAAAACAAAATTCTTTACATAAAATGGATACATTTTACTTATATGGCCTTACCCTAATACTCAAAGCCTTAACTTTCCTAAGAAGCCAAGCTAATTCTTGGCCTTGATCTGATTCTGATTCGTATCTCAAGCTCAGTATGTCAGCTTGAACCGCAAGGGTTTGCAAATGGTCGGCTACATCCCGTACTTGAGTCACAGCTTCGCCTATGATATGATCTCCATCCCTGATCTAACCTTGAGAGCATTGGAGTTGCTTTTTCTAATGTTCATTATTTGTTTCAAGAAGTCAACTCGAAGCTCACAATTTTACAGTGTGACCTTGAGCTCTTCTATATTTCCCTTCAACTCTTCAATCTTAGTTAGGCTTGCTTTCAACTCAATCATAGAGTTACGAGTACGATATTGATGCAGTAACCTTTCTAATTCTGCTACCCGAGCTCTCAAACCATCCTTTTCATTTTGACTTTCTAACAAATCCCTTTTTAGAACATCTTCTTGGACTCGAGTATCTTGAAATTTCTTTTCCCATTGATCAGCTCTAATCTTTTCTTCTTAGATTTCTAACTTCTATTGTTTTGATGTTTTACCCAACCTAGCAGTCTTCATTGACAGGCATAGTTTCTTATAATCTGTTTTTAAATTGTCCAAGTCTTCCTTAGCCTTTTTTTCCTTTCCTTATTTTCTCGGCTTCTAACCTTTGGACGTTGAAGTCTAATCCTAGCTGAATATTTTCCACTTCCAACTTTTCTATCCTCTTTCACAACTCTAAACTCTTCTTTTCGAAGTCTTACTTTACAATCTCTAACTCAAACGGGATCACTTGCAAGTGTTCTTCTATCAGCTGAGTGTTTTCTTGACTTGATGAAGGGACATTGTCATTAACTCTTTTACCCCACTACTAATCATATTATAGGGTTTGTGAAAAATCTTTTCATTTTACGAGTTTGGTTCTAAACGTTTGAACATTCTTTTTGTAATTATCACATTTGTACGTAAACTCGCATTGAGCCAACCCTTGCATTGCTGGTATAAACTGTCTCAACCAATATTGTCTCAATACAAGTAGAGGGGCATATCCAACAGCTTCTCATATCCTGAATAGAGGGACCCAGTCGAAGTCTCCATATCGGTACAAAATTTCAACAGAGATCATTCAAAGGGCCCTCTATTCAACGTCTTCGTCTTGGAGACTCTAGAGAATTGCCATCCACTTTTCTTAAGAAATGTTGTCTCGCCTAGGGTAGCCACGAATTCTTTCAATGGAGAATAATTCTCGAAGAATACTCGATAAGAGACCTTTTCTACCTTCTAAAAGTGGATATGAAACCAGACTAGCAAGAGTTGTGCACACTCGATAAATCTTCCTTTTCCCGCTCTCCGGCATGTACTTAAAGATCTGAAAGTTTAAGCCAAAATTGCCAGTACGGGTGTGACCCTTTTATCAAGCCGGTCAAATAGATCTGAAACTGCATCATCTATGTGCCCCAATACTTTGGGGAAGATGTCCAACCCGTAAATACTCAAGGCAAAGACGTCGACTATTTTCCTTGTATCTGGATGTGCCAAGATCAAGTCCCGCAGACTTTTCCAATAGATGCATTTACTATCTCCTTTTTGTTTAATCCGGGCCACGACCCATTGCTCGCTCATCCTAGTTATGCTTATTAGTCTATTTAAGAAAGTTAGGATATTGGTGGCTCTAGAATAAGCTTTGTCAGGTTGAATCCTCGGGCAACAGAGCAGAGTTGTGTACTCTTCTACGGTGGGCACCAAGTCTACTTTCCCAATAGTGAAGCAACTATAGGCGGGATTTCAATATTGGGCAAGTGTTAAGAATAAGTGCTTATCCATTTTGACATCGAGTAAATAAGGCAAATCACTATACTCACGGTAGAATAGCTATTTGATTTCGTCATCCCATTGGTCCCATATTTCTTTTAACTCTTGAAGATTATTCTGAGTCGCACTGATGAGAGTGAAATCCCATAGTTCTGACACATATCCCTTAGTCAGGCTATCGCCCTTCTCTTGTTGTATCTTTTCGGACCATATTCGTACCGCCACATTGTCTTCCACTTTATCAAGAAATCTATTTTCCATGACAAGCTCTCTATTTAGCAACTGAACGCGAATCAACACCCTTTTGTATGATGAAAATGCAATGCAATCACAGCCAAAACAAAACAAAACAAGTCAGTACATTTCATACAAAGCTAAAATACAAAGTAAGAAATAATAAATAGAACATCTATTCGGGTGACCACTAGAGGTTTGATATGGTTCTACCTAGGGTAGGTTCTTAGGGCTCGTTATATGCGGTTTGGTTCTAAAGTAAGGGTACTTAAACCAGCAGATTCCTCAATCCTCACCCATTATAGGCTTATACGGACCGAGTTCAGTTCAGGGGAATAAATTTCCCTATGGCTATACGGAGATGAAGATCTCGCAAAAACATAGGTACGAATGTATCCCGAAAATGATCCATTATCCTATACGGAGGTAAAGACCTCACGAAAAAATAACTTCTCACTCCCACTTAAGAAGGGCAAAATGGAACGATTGTGTAATGCAATATATGTGAAAACATACAAAGAGAAACTCTTGAACCAATAAAAAAGATATACTAGATCGCTATGTAACCTGAGTTAACAAAGACAAATCATGAAAGACAAAATGTAATGAAGGGATCGTTAATTTAAACCAAATTATCAATTTTCGACAAAAAGACCAAAAGTAATCAACTTGCGGCTTGACTCTCTTGTTTTGTCCTCAGTAGAGTCACTAAGCTGTCGAAACCTTTTTGGAAATCGACTTTTATTTTTAAAAAATGAAAATGGAGTCACCACCAATTCTTTTATTTAGGTGTGATTGGATCACTTCAAAACTCGGTCATTTTAATAAAACGTTAGATTTACTAAAACAATAATATTCGATCTTACAAATCAAAAATGGGTTCAGGAGTCGATTACGTATGAGGAAGGATTAACACCCCCATAACACCCAAAATTGATACCTAATTGATTACTTAATATCTTAATGTCGATAACTGAAAATTTGAAGAGAATTTAAAACACAATCCCTCTTTGCATGATATTAAAATATCGTTTAACCAAATTAATTTTCACAAAAATGCCTTATTTCAAGCTAATGGAGAAGAAAAGATCGTACTCCGTAAGTTAGGACACGATGCCTTAAATCCTCGAAAACAAGAATGATTGCCATTTGGTCATTACTTAAATCTCTTTTTTATATTTTTAAAATAGATATTCAACTATTTCAGTTTTAGAAAGAGACCATACTCCGTAAGTTAAGAGCACGACTCCTCTAATTCCAAAAATAATGAACATTGTCTTAGTTTTTTATTCTTTAAAATATTTCCTATTCATATGGTAAAATGAATGCATCCTTTTAACGATATGCTTTTTTAATTTATCTAGGCCTAGTAATAAAATGGACGAATATTTTTTAATGCGATACAAGGCTACATAGTAACGGGTAAAAATGAAATGATGATATTAAAATGATAAGTAAGTAAATAAATGAACAAATAAATAAATCAATAAAATAAAAATGCTATGCTAGTGACTAATGATAATATAACTATAATGATGGTAAAAAACAACAATTTATAGTAATAATAGCGATAATCATATTATAGTTACTATCATAATATTAACATGAATAATAATAATAATAATAATAATAATAATAATAATAATAATAATAATAATAATAATAATAATAATAATGGGGGCAAAAAATGCATAATAAAAAAAGAAATATAAATAACATGAATTTTGAGTATTAAAAAAAGGTAAAGATATAATAAATAAATTACAATTCATAAAAGGTTGAAATTAAATAAACCAAGGACTGAACCAGAATTAAAATGAAATTAAAAGCATAAATTGTAATAAAATAAATAAACAAGTAAATAAAGGACTAAAATAAAAAAAATGCAAAAATAAATAGGGCTCAAATTGGTAATTATCCCAAACCCCATTAAACGCACCATTCTTTTGGCAAATCAGGGGACTATATAATAAGAAAGTAATATAAAGGGGTAAAAATAAACAAAATAAAAATAACATAGGACGAAATTGAAAAGTAGCAAAAATGCGAAATGGCCAAAGTAGGAATTAGACCCCCTTTTAAAAAACACGCGGATCCTAGAGGGGTCGGGTTGACGGATCATGCCCAAAACGACGTCGTTTTGGGGTTTATGGAACCAAGCCAAAACGACGCCATTCTAATGCCCTATTTAAGTTAAAATTTTTTGAAAAATTTCATTTCCCCTTTGTTTTTTTAAAAAAAATGCTGTCTCTTTTTTTTTCTCTATAACCATCCCATTGCCCGGCCATGGGGCTGTCAAAAGGCACCGTGACCACTGGTCATCGGCAACGGCGGTCGTTGCCTCTAGTGGCCGGAGAAAAAAAATGCCCTTTAAAAAAAACCTTTTAAACCCTTTTAACTTTTTTAATAACTCGATTTGAAATAAAAATGACGAAACCCTAAAAATTTTAAGAAACCTTTCAGTCTCTCTCATCCGACGGTACTATCTTTCATCGAAAACAATGGCCTCGGCCTCGCACGGCGAAGAAGAAGATGGCGCAGGTGAGAATAGTTTTTTTATTTCTATTTTCGCAATATAAAATAAATAAATGAACTACCTTTTTTTTTTATTTTGTTGCTTTTGTTCGATTTTTATCCTTATTTGAATCTTAAAAAAGTTCGGCCTTTGTAGCCGTTTTAATTACAATATTTCTCTTTTTTTTTTCTTTTTGTCTCTGCTTTGCTATGCTGCTTTCTGTCTCTTTTCTTTGTAGGTATTTGGGGCAAGGTCAATGGAGTTGAGGAGCAGCACCTTGCCGTTTTGGTGAAAGGAGGGGGAAAGGCCTCGGGCGGCGTGTCTACGAGGGAGCAGCACTTGAGGCTAGGTTTTTTTTTTTTAATTTTCTAAAAATAGTTTAGGTTATGTGCTATTGGGCTTCGGGTTATTGGATATTAGGTTTAGCAGATGGATTGGGTCATTGGGCTCGTTTTTGTTTGGGCCAATTTATTTTGTAAATGAACTTTTATTTATTACTATTTGTTGTTTTGTTTATTGGGCCGAATAAAATTGGCTTGTTATATTGAATATGTTTAATATTGTGTTGATTACATTTCGTCTTTAAACTCTCAATATTTTATTTTTTTTAGTATTCAAAAATCTCAACTTAAATTTGAGCTCAAACATAAATAGTAGAGTTGTGGTGTAACATGAGAATGAGCTTTTGGATGTTTAAAGTACTTTTGAAGTTTAAAGAAATGTTTGTCCAAGTGATCACAAGTATCGAGCTATTACAAATGAACTGTCCAATTACACATGATGAGATTTAAAGACTTACACATATAATTACAAATATCAAACTTTTTTTTTCCTAAACGTGCATTTTAAGTAGACCTGATTATGGGTCAGGCCACCCGGCCCGAGCCGAAGGCCCGTTCGAAATGTGGGAGTGTTTGGGCAAAAATATAAGCTCGAAAAATGGGCTTGGATAAAAAAAATAAGACCCGTTTAAAAAATGGACCGAGCCTCGGGTAAGGTATTTTTGGCCCGGGCCCGGCCTGAACTACTAAAAGACAAAAAAAATCTACTCTTTTTTTTTTTAATGTTAATTTCTTGTTGTTTTCTCCCTATTTTGCTACCATTTTACTATTATGTTGCTACTATTTTATTGTTATTATTTGGATATTGTATAAAACTTATTTTATTGTTAATTTTGTTATTATTTTAAAGGCATTTGTTAATTTTGTTATTATTTTAGAGGCATTTGCTTGTTAAGTTGTATTTATCTTAGTGTTATTTAAGTCTACATATTTTTTTTAAATTTATTTTCAATTTATTGAGAAATATTTATTTTGATGTTTTTAGTATTTTTTATGTAATATATATTTAAAAATTATATAAAAAATTAATACGGGCGGGTTAGGTCGAGCCCAGATTTTAGCATTTTTATCCGGGTCGGGCTTGGGCAAAACTTTAAGCTTATTTTTCGAGCCGAGCCGGACCCGAACCTAGTAAATGGACTTAAATTTTTAGTCGACCTATGAGCACCTCTAATTTGAATACAAGCTAACAACTTGGCTACTATATCCTTTTAGGATTGGGAAAGTTTACACTCAGTTATTGATCTATCTTCCTCATAGCTTGTAGTTTAATAAACTAACTTTAAATTGTAAACATTAAATATATATATATATATATTAAAAGCATTTTCTATAAATTTATAAACTATTTGAATTCTTTTAAATTTCAATATTCTTTTTTTTTTCTTTTACTTTATTAATGAACTTAGTAAGATGGGGCCAAAGAAATGAGAAGATATTGGAATAGGTAACCAAAGAATGTGAAATCTTAATGTAAGAGACAATGATGGCCTAAGCTTTAAAAAATATATATATTCTTAGAAGGCAACCGACATTGCTGAAAATTGATGTTGTTGGATTGATTGAGAAGTAAACTAAAGATTAAGAGCAGCTATCCACTCTAAAAAGTATGCATCATCATCATCATATCGAATGAATTAGAATTATTTGCCTCAACAGTCAAATTCCAATACTTTGTGAAGATAATTTGTTTTAAAACACCTAATAATCATGACTTTCCTTTTTAATGTAATGTTTAAAGTTGAAATATGCTTGACCCAATATGATTAGCATTAGTGTTATATTTGGATAGACTTTAAAAAAAGAAAAAGGAAATAAAGCAGAAATCTTTTATTTGGATTATTAAAAAAATGAATTTTAATAGTTGTTGTTTGATTAAATAATGTAACAAAAAAAGTAAATAATTTATTATTTTTTAGGTTAATATTTAATCTACTGAAAATGTATAATTTTATAAATGGTCAAGAAATCAAATAATGATACGTCATTCAAAATGAAGATAAGTGAATTCTTTTTTAAAAGTTTTGAATGATATATTATCATTTGATTCTCTAATTGTATATAGAATTTCATGTTGTTTGTGCATCGAGTATAAATATTTTATTTTTTATAAACTAACATATAATATAAGATTTGGCTTTGTTTTGATTGGAACGTCAAACCAAATAATAAAATATATAAATCTTAAAATTATACATGAACTTGGATTATATGTGTAATGTGATATATGAACTTCAATTTTATATAATTGCTTACATGAATTTTTATTTTAGTTCAATTTTCACAAATCATTAACATTATAACTAACATGGTACCATTTAAACCTTGCTTTTTTTGTGTATACAAGTAATTATCTTTACTCAATATGAGAATAATTGGATTTATTTATTTTTCTAAATACGTAAAATTAAGTCAAAATTAAATTTTTATGTATATAATTGTACCAAATCAAAATTTATATATAATTTCGAGATTTATTGCATTATGTACATAATATTAGTGCCAAATGTGACTGTAGTTGTAACTTAGTTTGCATTTGGTAGGTCAATATAAATTGTCATATGTAATTGACATATTCTGACCAACACTCATAATGTGAAAATCAAGTTAAACTGGTGCTATGAAAACTTTCAATGTGATTAAAATTTTTTTATATGAAAAAGATCTGATTTGCAATGAAGATTATCTTGAGAATATCTTGATGACTTTATTCCATATTGAAGACATTATCGAATTCTATTATTGAGGTGATAGATATTCATGCTGGTTGTACTTTTGCAAGCCATGAAACACCTATTTAACTAAAGGTTTATTATGGTTAAGAGTAGTTATTTTTTTTTTTGTTAAAAACTTATTTTTAGTGCAAATTCATTGTAAGTAAAATGTTCATGTTGACTAGTTTACAACTAAACTTTCAAATAAAAAGTTTTAGTGGGGAGAGCAATCTAAATTGAATATAGGAGTAAAGTTGTAATTTGGTGAGTAAGTTAAATTTAAATCACGTCATGAACTTGTTGACATAGTAGATTATTCTTTGACAAAGCTCGCATACGTAGAAAGTTTGAAACCGCGTAACCAAACTTTGATATTCATCTTTTAACGTCTTAAAAGTTGAGAAGTTATTTTATTCTCAAATACAGCAGGAGTGATATCTTAGTGAAATGACATCCAAGCTAACAAAAAAAAAAAAATCTATATTCTTGATAGTCGATGGGTCACCTAATTAATCAACCTTTTTTTGAGTTTTTCTCATACAAAACTCTTTGATTTTGACATTATTATAGGCTCATAATTAACAGGTTAACCATACTGTTTAATGTTTTATACGCCGACAATGAAAATATATTATTTTAATTAAAGAAAAATAATATGAGAGGGCCCAATTTTGCCCTTATTTTCCATTACCCCAACTTTGATCCCCACTTCCTAATATTTTATACTACGAATTTTAGGGTAACAATCACCGGCCTATCTGTAAAAGAAATTCTTCGTCTTTGGTCCCTGCAACAATATGAGACAACCATTCAAATGATAAGTTTTACCATTTTCTAATTAAGTTCATATCTTAATACTTGCAACTTATTCAAGGACGAAGTGAAAACTTTTTTCTTGGTAGGACTAAATTATAAATTTGAAGAAGGATTAAAATGAAAATTTATTATTATATTATTTTATGGATTGACAAAACTGATGATTCAACATTTTTGGAAAAGTCAAAATTGAATTATAAATTTTTAAGAATTAAAATACAATTTTGCTTTTGTATTAACATGTAAATTTATAATTTTTGGAAGGACTAAACTTTCATTTCACCATTTTGAGGGCTAAGATACTTGTGGTGTTGTCCTCCAACTTAGGCTGAGCAAAAAAGAAAAAAAAAAGTGAGAATCTGAAAAACGATTTGAACCCAAGTTTTTGGATGATTTTGGGAATGCAAATTAATAAACTATGGTTACTTCAATCAAATCGAATTTTTTTATTTATAGTTAATTTTAATTTTTATGATATAAAAAATAAATATTTTATATTTAAAATAGTGAAAAAAATTAAAATATTTTATATAAAAAATATTTTCAATTATTTTTATTTTTATTACTTGAAAAATGTTTTTTTTATAAATATTTATTACAGGAATTTCAAACTTTTACAGAATAATGATTGAAAAATATATAATAAAAAAAAAGTCCAACAATAAATTCAAAATTTTAAAACTCAATATTAATATAAAGATAAAGAATTAAACCAAATTATTATGAACAAATAGAAAAAAGTCCGAACAAACCAAAGCCAACTCCTCGTAGATTAACTTATTATTTACCCATATAAATTTTTTTATCAAATAAATTTTGATGTGTTTTTGGTTTACAAACAGTGACAACGAATTGGTGTAGGAATAAAATTATAAAATTTTAAGAGTCAATAAGAAAGGTTAAAAGGCACTTAAATGGAAAAAAAAACTCTAAAAAAGTTATAAATATAAATTTACTAATTAATGAAGGTAGAAGGGCTCTGGCTTGGAGTGTTTATTTGAGGAACCCTATTTAATATTTATAGGCCAACGAGGGAGGAGCAAATAAATTAAGAAAAATGATAATGGGTGACAATAAACGTTGGTTGAGGTGATATATAGGAAATGCATATATATATGATTAAAGAAAATGTATAGGTTGAGAGAAATAATCCGTGATCAATGTGTATAAAAATACCAAGCATAGGAAGGCATTAGAGAAAGTGACCCAATTTCCATAGTCACCACCTCAATCAATGCCGTTGTGATTAGGGGCATAATAGCAATCCACTTACTTTTGTAAAGGCATTAGTTTAGTCTAATATAGCCATTGATTGATATTTCATGGGATAACCCGTCATCATCAATATCCCCCACCAAAAAGTAACCATGTTTTTGTGAATCAAGCAGTCCACCATCTTTATTTTTATTTTTATTTTTTATCGATTGTCAAATTCTTTGACGACTAAGATAATACTAAAAAATATTTGAGTTTTTCAAAATTCCATAAACATCTTTACTCTTATTTAGACAAGGTATATACTAATTAAGGACTTCAGAAAACCCTGAATTTGCTTACACTTCACTACTGAATTAATAAAAAGCAATTATATTAAATTAATTCGATTTCCGTTTAATCAGTGAAGAGAATTATCTGATTTAAAATTATAAATTTATTTGTTTTTCTTAAGCTACTACTCAGATGTTGTGCACATCCAATATATTTTAACATAAAATAGTCTACAATGTTGAATTTTAATCTCAAAATTTCTAGGGATCGGCTGTGATTCAAATATGACATCTAAAGGTGGCAAAAATGAGGGACTTTTAATATAAAATATGGGAACAAGAGTACAAAAGGGTTGCACATGAACATAATAAAAATAACACCACCACAATATAAAAGTTAATATTACTAACCTATCATAATTTATGTAAACACAACATGAATAACCAAATCTAACCAACTGCTCCTTGGTGCAACCAATCACTTATCATTAGCATTTATTATTCATAAAGCTAATCACAAATTAAATTATACCAATGATTCTGGACATTGCTACTATGGGAAATTAATAAGCTTCCAAAGTTGTTCCTAGAACTGTGAACTCAAAGTTCAAGTACCTGAATCTACGTCATTACAAAGCAATATGCGGATATTCAACTACACTATGGATTCAATCTGATTTCAAGGATTCAGTCTTCACCCTGTTAATCGAAACCTATTCGACAAAGCAGTTTTGATATAGTAAAAGATGTTGAAACTACCCAGACAGGTAATGGAAATGGGGCAACAAAAATCAATGGGAGAAGGAGAAGGAAACGCAGCAACTAGTTTCACCGGAAACCTTCGGTATGCTATAAGTTATTGGAAGGATTATAGTAAACTACAACCAGATGAGTTTAAAACAGAACAGATTCATTGTATTCTTTTCTTCTAATTGCCATATAATATCCAGATACCACTATGTTTTTACCTATTTTTTCATTGCCACAGAATATTGAAGAGCTTCCGAAGGAGCATTTACCATCAAATGCCTCAAGCAGCAGACCAAATGCTTGCATGACAACATGTTGCAACTGATATACTGGTCAAATCATTATCACACAGATTGTAAGCTATGCTGTTGCAAAGCTTCCTGTAGGCATTGAACTGCAACCTCGTAACTTAAGAAGCCCATGAACCAAAATTCATGACTATCAACAGAGCTAACTTGGATGTACTTTTCAGAAGGATTGACTCTGCTTGTTGAAGGATTAATTGCTTTAAGTTGATGTAATGGGATAACTACCTGTTTAAGCAGACAGAAGAAACGTCAAGAACTGTAAGTCAGTAAGTCCCTATACTGTAAACCTGTACCCAAATGTTTGATGCAAAAAAGTTACTGATGCGATGTGTCTTCAACAGAATAAAGTGGAGGAAATAGGATCTCATTGTGACCAGTCCTTTTAAAATGGAAGCATGTTAAGGCTAATGCAAACAAACCTTGTAGTAGCTCCATTCAGTCTTGCTACCATTTTGATAGGAAAGAGGACTGTCACTGCAATACGCAAGCTTTGCTGTAGATACATATAAAACTCCCATGACAGGACCAGCCGATGTGGACAAGTAACATGCAAAAGAATTTTGAAGTTGCTCTTCAGGTACCGTCTCAAAAGTTTGTCTAAAAATTTTCTCATAGCCACCTTCTGCTAAAACCTTTGTTCCCTGAGCAATTCTTCCCATGGCAGCCTCAGCAAAACTAGGACTTGTTTTTACTGATAAAGAAAAGCGAAAAACATATTTTCAGTAATTTTATGTATGTCATACTACTTCATAAGCAAGACAGAAGACACAGGGTGAGAGCAAAAAGGGAAAAATCAGAAATAGCATATTATTTTAATTTGAAAGTGCCCACAAAATTTTCCATGTTTCTGTCTTTTGTAAAATTGAATCTTCGACAATGTCCCATGCCCAAACAGAAGCAACAGTATGATTCTAAAAGGTGCCATACAAGACCAATAGAAAAGAATCCAGGCACGATGAAGGATGCATAAGATCATTACTTTGTGATCATTCTGTGTATGACTAAGTTGAGGTAATGTAATGAATAATGACCAAAAAAGTGGCGATAATGTAGCGAATAAGGAGTTAGAGATGGCCTTAAGTACTTAAGGGATGTGCAATTGTGTTACAGACTGCTCAAGAAACAATGTAAGCATTAAGAAAGTGAAGCAAAATTTACATGATTGTAGCATGCACTTAAAGAAAGCAATTAGGTGGATGAATAGAGTTCTAATGTTAGAGACAGAAGGTGAGAAGTATACAGAGAAAAAAAAAAAAAAAAGAGACCCCAAAGTTGGACAAAGTTTAGGAGACATTTATAGTACAAGAGTTGTAATCAACAAATGTCCACGAGACATCTCAACAAAGAAATAGCAAACATGGTTTGGATAATAATAATTCTATCGATTAGAAGAAACAAGAATATACTTTCAGTTATATTTAATATATGGGTAAGTTTTGAGCATCCCTAAGGATAAATCAGATGATACCCATGGCTTAAGAAAACTAAAATGGTTAGACTTTAAATAATTAGCTATATGACAAAATGCAGAATAGAGGAACAACTAGCTTGCTTCTGATCCAAGGTCAACCACAACAGACTAGAAAGCTCTTACTAACCATTAAGAGATATGGGAGCAATAACCACTAAATCTCTGGAAACTAATGCTACGTCATGCCCCCCCTTTTACTGAGCCATTCATAACACTAACTCTATGTTTGGGTAGATGTTTGTACAGAAGGTCCACCAGGTTTTCTCACCCCTGATTACCTCCCTCGGCTAGGGTGTAAATAACTCACATTTTGCTTTGTCAAATATTTTATCAGCTCAAGTCTTTTGTTTGATTAAATGCAAGTCTATAACTCAAATCTTAAGCCTGCTTTATAAGAAGTGAACATGCCAATTGAGGAAACCGCAGTCCCCTGACCTTAAATCTTACATCAAATTCTATTCTTTCCCAAGTAAATATTTAAGACACAAATGCTAACTCCAGCCAACACTTGACAAATCAATACTACATTTCCTAAAAGCATGTTAAAAACAAGAAAAAAGAATGAAGTTTACTACATTCTCTCCCTTTCCTTAATCACAATATCTAAAGTTGTCCAACAATTGCCAAAATGATGCTTCCCTAATATCCTATAGTACTCTTAGAACTAGCGAGCTATACAAAACACGAACCCTACCAAATAGTGCACCCAGATATTAAACCCTAATTCAGTATCTGAGATTTCAGTTTTCAGTAATATCAACCAGCCAAAATGACCAAGCACTCGATATCAATTCTAACCCTAAAAGCCCAATCGCAATCGAATTCATACCAGATACAAATCCAACCAAGAGGGGAAGCACCAAATATTAAAAATAAACAAGAAAGCAATTGAAATTCTAAAAGAAAACAGAAAAAAATACAGTGCTGCCACGTGTTCCCGGCCAGATCCTCCGCTTTCCTCGTCGCTTCTGCCACCTTCCTCCCCCATCTCCCTAAGACATCCTTCATTGTGTCCATCTTCTCTGTTTCCAAGTTCAGAAAACATATAATTTAATAATTATCTTTTTAAAAAAAAATCAAAATAGAAATAAAATGTGTAATGGCTTGCCTTTGAAGGAAGCGGAGGAAGATTCCGTTGGCGGAGCATGAGTAACGTAAGGATTGGATCCGTCAGGAGCTGACATGGTGGAACTGTGATCCACAGCACGCGATTCGCTGATCAATTCCGGACTCCAATGAACTGATTTCCTCGATCCGGATGGTGACTGAACCGGTGATTGCTCGCTTTGAATCTGACTCACTTTCGGATTCTGAGTCTCTTTCTCTTCCTTTTCCTGTGGCTCTGATGTTGGAACCACAACAAAGCCCTCCGCATCCATTGCGGGATCCGAGTCTTTCAGGTTCGGTTCTCGGATCAGAGCTGAGCTGGAGTTGGGTTGCGTTTCCGTCTTCGCTTGTTCCATTGCTCTAGAATGTTCGAGGAAAAGCAGGCCGTGCGTAAAGTGGCGTGAGGGATCGTTCGCTAGAAGTTTAGCAGGAGAGGAGACTGTTAATGAAAGCTTCAAGTGTTACGGGCTCCACCAACTTTGTCCTAAAATCCAATTAATAGATCTAATTTTATCCAGGAATCTATATTATCTTTCAATTTTGTTCTTAAGTTACATATTTGGTTAAATTCTTATATTAGTTTCTGTACTTTCTGTTTGTTTATAATTTCACCAATTTTTGGTTGCAACTCACAAAAAATAAATTTTAAAAGCTAAATTGATTTTTTGAAAGAAAAATATTTTTACATTGTTTGGCAATCATTTTTCGAAAACTATTTTCAATAAAATAAATATTGCAATTCAAATCTAAAATATTTTAAATACATATTTTTTTTATTTTTATAGTAAATCTTTAAGTGTCGGCTTTAAAGTTGTTTCTTTTATATGTCAATGAAAGTTGATTTTTAGAGGTGTTGCATCATATATATATATATATATAGGAATAACTTAGATATTTGTGTATTTTTATTTTATTTTTTGTTTGTTATTTTATTAGAAGCTTTTAATGTTTATTTGAGGCTCTCAAAGTTTGTTGTATTATGAAGTTATTATTTAATTTTTTTTATTGAATTGATGTTAGGAATAAAAAATATATATAGTGAATCCTCTTCAGCTTAAGTCCTCATCTTGACAAGCTTATATGGCATTTTACTGTTGATGGTTAGTATAGTGTTAAGTCAGCCTACATAACAGCGATGAGCATGTACTCAAACGTGAATGGATTGGCTCGGGATGGACCTTGGCAACAAGTTTGGCAAGTGCAAGTTCCCCTCAAGTGAAGGAATTCATATGGCGTTGCCTGCACCATTTTCTTCCTGTTAAAATGCGGCTACTTGAGACGTGTATTGCGGTGTCGGCCGAATGTTACCATGGCCATGGGGATGAGGATGTTGAACATGTTCCGTTGCTTTGTTGTAAAGCGCAGGCAGTTCGATGGCCTGCAAATATCCCTACCGATAATGTTACATAGAATGATTTTTTGTTGGGACTGTTGGCTTTGTCAAACGATGTGGCCATGCGCTGAGAGCTTGTGCTTCTATGGTAAATTTGGTTAGCTCAGAATCTCGTTCAATGGCAGCATTGTGAGCTTTCTCCGTCTTGGGTTATCTATAATGCTGACTGTTTAGTGCAAGATTGGATGGTAGCCAACATGGTTTATACTTTTGCCAGTGATCCGTCAGCCTCGGGTATGGTGCGTGTGGGTTAGGTTGGTGTGCGGGAGGAGATGGCTTAGGTGGTGATACTCGTTCCTTGTTCGTATGGGACAATATGTTGGCAGTCACCTCATCATGGTTTTATCAAATTTAACGTTGATGCCCAGGGGCGAAGTCAGAATTTTTTTTTAGGAGGGCCGAAATTAAATTGTAACTTTTACTATTGTAATTTTTAAAGGATTAAATCAAAATTTTATCATTTTTAATGGGGCCAAAGTACAATTCTACCTTTACTAATTTATAATCTTAAAATTTTTAAAGGGTCAAAATGAAAAATTGAGTCGGGCCCCCCTGCCAACCCCCTTAGATTCACCCCTGTTGATGCCTCAATTTTTGAAGACAAACATGCTATCGAGGTTGGCGGTGGTTATTCGTGACAATCATGGTCACCTAGTAAAAGGCCTTACGGGGTTTCAAAAGGGCGTCGTTCAGTCTTATGATAATAGAGGCTTTTGTTGTCAGGGAGGCTTTGTCGTGGCTAAAATCTTGGTATCTTGGCCATGTCATCATCATGTTGGATTATATGTCAGTTGTGCATGCGTGGACTCGACCCATAAAGGATGATTCTCAATTCGGTTGTTTAATTTTTGATTGCTTGGTGCCATGTTCATTGTTTTAGCATTATCATTTTGTTGGGTTCATTTGGCTAATAGGTAGCTCATTTTCTCTTTCAGATAGCCTTATTACATGTAAACCACACTGAATGAATTGTTTTACTTGTTTATTTCTTAGAACCTTTGAATGTTAATGATCCGATGAACTCGTTTGATGGGTGTCGAAACCATTTTTTCTTTTATGAAAATAGGGGTCGACTTAAAAATGAAAATGGAGTTACCACCGATTTTTCGAGGTGTAATCGGATTACCTAGTAATTTGGTCATTTTAATAAAATATTTCCATTTACTAAAACGTTGATTTTTGGTCTACGAAATTCGAGAAAACGGGTTCGGGAGTCGGTTACGTGCGAGGAAGGGTTAGCACCCTCATCACGCCCAAAATTGGTACCTAATCGATTAATTAATGTCTAAATGCCGAAAATTGAAATTTTGAAATGATTTTAAAATACGTTCCCTTTTTTATCAATGTTCATCTTAAAAATGCTTGAATTGAATTCAAACGAGCACCAAAGGCCCTCTCATCCTGATATAACGAAATGCCACATCTCGTAAATTAGGATGCGACGTTTGAATCCTCAGGAATAAGTTTGCCTTTGATCTTTATCGAAACTTGGTGTATTTTGAAATCCAAAAGGATATTCGGCTATTTAGGTTTAACAAGAAAATCGAAACTCCGTAAGTTAGGATACGATTTCTTGAATTCCCAAAACACGAAATATTGCCTTTTCTTGAAAATTTTATTTTTGAATAATAACAAGTATAGCATTTAACGATGCGTGTTCATTTTGTTTCGAGCAAAATGGTCCATATTTGGATAAATACATTTGAGCTTAATACACGATGCGATGATATGAAATGAAATATAGTAATGAGCATGGAACAACAACACATAAATACAATATTATACAAGCGAATAACAATGATACGAAAATACGAATGAACGAATTATAATACATGCAATGACAATAATCACATAACATATATCGCCTAAATACCAACATTAATAATTAAAGAAAAATGAAATGAATAATACGAACAATTAAAATAAACAATAAGACGATTCTAAACGAATAACATGTAGGAAAAAACAAGTTTGAAATAGATGCTACGGAAAACGATTTAAAGTAAATGGTATTAAGCAATTTAAAATCATTAATATACAAGACAATAAAATAATATATAGAGCTACTTAAAATAAATAATTTATAAAACAATTTAAAGTAATATATAAAAAGTTTAAAATATATAATATGTGAAAAATAAATTTAAAATAAATAAATAATATATATATAAAAGTTTAATATAAGTAATACATGAAATCATAAAATTGATAATAATAAAAAAGTTTACAATAAATAATAAAAAATAATTTAAAATAGTTAACCTATAAAACCGTTTAACTAAATAACATATAAAAAATTTAAAATAGATAATATATATATATATATAATAGTTTAAAATAAATAACATATAAAAATATTTAAAATAAATAATGTAAAACAGTTTAAAATAACTAATATATAAAAATTTAAAATGGATAATAGTTTGAAGTGGTTTAAAATACATAAAATGTGAAAAACTTAAAGTAAATAATAATAATAACAATTTAAAATATATAATGTATGAAAGAAAAAAGGTTTAAAATAAATAAATAACAAATTTGAAAAAATAAATTGAAATCAAACATATTTGAGACTAAATCGAGACAAAAATGAATTTATAGGTAAAAACCATAATAAAATAAACAAATAAGAACCAAAATGAAAGGGCGAAAAAGGGCAGAGGACTAAGTGGGCAAAAAACCCATCCTTGGACACGCGTCCCTTCCCTAGAGGATCAGCGAGCCAGTGACTGATTTGAAAAGCGCAGCAAATTCTGGGGTCAAATTTATAAAATATAAAAAAGTAAACAAAAGGGCTGAATTAGAATAAATCAAAAAAGCGGAGGGACTACGGGCGTAAATATCCCATTTATCAAAAACGCGTGGATTCCCCCTAGAGCTAGTCGGGTCGGGGGTGGGTGGCCCAATACAGCGCCGTTTTGGCGTCTGTGAGCCCTAGCTCAAAACGATGCCGTTTTGAATCTTTATTTAAACCAATTTAAAAAAAAACAATTCATTTATGCCACTTTTTAAAAAAGGGTTAAAACCTTCCCTTTTTCTCTGCTAGGGTTTCACCTAGCCTTATGCCATTGACCATGGCTCAGTCATCGGACACCACGTCTCCGTCGTGTCTCCACCGTAGCCGGTGGCCGGAGGTGTGCAAAATCAGGTCTTTTTGACCAGATCTGAAGGCCTAGCCTTCCGTTTGCGACAAAAAAGGAAAGAAATAGGACCTTTCAGCCTTTTTGCCTAGCCGATGCCACCGTCAGAGCACGGGCCAAACACTAAGGGGTTTTGTAGCCCTCGGCATCGATCAAGCTCCCTTGGCAATGGAGGAAAGCGTGGCTGCTTAGGTAAATTTATTTATTTGTTTAGTGTATTTTCGAGAAAAAAATGAGAGGATAACCTTTTGATTTCTGAATATAATTTCTATTTCGAAATTCTTGTTTTTTTTATTCGATTTTCTCCTTCTTTTTCTTACAAGGCTTTTGTGTGGCTTTATAGCCGATTTTGTTACATTGTTTAGTTATTATTTGGCCTTGCTTCTGCTGCTGTGTTTCTGCTCTGTCTTTTGTTCTTTTTTGGGTTATTTTGCAGGCATCAAATGAGGCGGAGGAGGGGTGCCCTTGCTATTCTGGTGAAAGGCTGAGCAGAAGGGGTCAGGCCTCGGGATGAGGCGCAGGCGGTACGCTCGAGGAGGAGTGGCGCACATGGCTAGGGTTTTTACCTCTCTTTTTTTGCTGAAAATTTTTAAGTTTCTTTGGGCTATGGGGTGTTGTAATTTTGGGCTTAGTTTTTTTTTTAATTTAATTGGTTTGTAATTGGACTATTGTTATTAAGGCCCAGTTAAATTTGGGCATTTACAGCTGCCTCTCTTTGCTTGTTGTCGTGTAACGAGAATGAAGCAAAGACTTTAAAAAGGGCTAAATTTGTCGGGTCTTGCAAAATTTTGACCTCTTCGGTGCTTTTCTTCTTCAAGTAGCCTCATTCCTGCCCACTGCAATTTCAGAGGTATAGGAATTGTAGCTTGAATCTGCTCTATTTCAGAGAGATAGGACCTGTAACTTGTAGCTTCAATCTGCTCCACTGATGCTCAGGGAGACAAGGCTAGTGGCTTGAATCTGCTTCCCTACTACCTCGGGAAGATAAGGTTCACCGTCTTTGATCTGCTCCACTGATACTTCAGGGAGATGAGATTTGCTATCTTCAGCCTACTCCACTGCTACTCAGGGAGACAACACTAGTGGCTTGAATCTGTTTCGCTGCAACTTCAGGAAGATAAGATTTGCCGTATTTGATCTACTCCACTGCAACTTCAAGGAGATAAGATCTTTAACTTCAATTTGCTCTACTGCTACTTCAAGGAGATAAGAATTGTGGTTTTGAGCTGCTCTAATGCCATTTCAGTGAGAAGAGATTTGTAACTTCGATCTACTCCGCTGAAACTTCAAGGAGATAAGAATTATGGCTTCGAGTCGTTCCAATTCCATTTCAGGGAGAAGAGATTTGTAGCTTCGATCTATTTCGCTGGAACTTCAAGGAGATAAAGGCTGATGATTTCAACCTGCTCCACTGTTGCTCAGGGAGATAAGGCTAGTGGCTTAAATCTGCTTCCCTACTACCTCTGGAAGATAAGATTCGCCATCTTCGATCTACTCCACTACTGCTTAGGGAGACAAGATCTACAATCTTCAGCCTACTCCACTACTGCTTAGGGAGATGGGACGGTGGCTTAAATCTGCTTCACTACTGCTTAGGGAGACAAGATTTGCCATCTTCAATCTGCTCCACTACTACTTAGGGAAACAAGATCTACAATCTTTTGTCTGCTCCACTACTACTTAGGGAGATAGGATGGTGGCTTAAATCTACTCCACTACTGCTTAGGGAGACAAGATTTGCCATCTTCGATATGCTCCACTACTGCTTAGGGAGACAAGATCTTCAATCTTCAGCCGACTCCACTACTGCTTAGGGAGATAGGATTTGTGAATTTACCGATGTTGCTACACCATCCTCTAGGGATATGATCTGTAGAATCGATTTCATGGGCCTATGTTTCTGCCAAATAATTAGGATGCCATGATCAGAATGAGTCAAATGCTCCTAATTAGATGAATGATATGAATGCAGAAATGTCATGAGAATGATTCCTTTTTAAGTGCTTAAGGCGTCATCGCTCATAGTTCATCAAGGCTTTATCACTGAATTATTACGTTGCCCTCTTGTTCGGCTGATATTTTTGATAGAGCTCGAAGAAATAATTATATCTTGCTCAATAGGTTTGCCCCACTATAACTTTAGGGAGTTTTTTTTTATCCAACCCACTACAACTCAGGGTATAGGATTTATTTCATCTTCAATCCATCCCACTGCAGCTCAAAGGTATAGGATTTGTATCTTTTCAATCCGTCCCACTACAAATCAAGGGTATAGAATCTGTAGCTTCATCAATTGATTTGTCACACCTCTCTCTAGGTAACATGACCAAATGGGTATACAGAATGAAAAATTTTCAAGAATGAACCCCTTTTAACGTTTGGGTTAACATTGCCTGCTGTTCATCGAGGTTGCGTCACCGACACAATACCTTGTTTTTTCGTGCACCTGATATCTTTATCAAAGAATTTGGATAGATAGCCACAATTTTAGACCCCTCTCTCTCAAATATTTCCAACCTTTAGGCTTGGTGAGTTCTAAATAATGGTCCTGTTTCAGGTTCCTATACTATTTAGAAGCTTCCAAAGTAATATGCAGAACTTCTTTTGTGAAACTATTATTTGTAATATCCCGAATTAGGGCATAATCGAAATAGTGGTTTCATGACCATAAATCCGAGATAGAAATAATTATTTTATAATTATTTTGATGTTTATGATATGATTGCATGATTGTGTGAAAATTTCGTGACGAAATTCTATGCATAAAGTGCGTAAGTTGAAATTAGGGACTAAATCGAATAACTTGTAAAACTTGCATTCTAGAAGTTTTTAGTATGAAATTACTTTGGAATATTAATGAGGAGGTCTTAAATAGCAATTTGACCAATTTCTAAAATTTTGGACAAAAATGGGCTTGTATATGAAAATTTTCAAAGAAAGGTATTAAGGGTATTTTGGTCATTTGCATATTAAATGAAATAAAATGAGAAAAATAACACAAAATAGTCATCTTCTCCATATAGTTACTGCCGAATTTTGCTCTCTCCATAGCTAGGGTTTCTTCAACTTTTAAGTCTTGATTGTAAGTGATTTCTATGCCCGCTTTTAATGTTCTTTAAGTTTTTGGAATCCCGGTAGCTCGATTTAGCTTATGCTAGCAATAATTTAACCTAGGGTTCATATTTGGAAAAATACCCATAGGTGAAATTTGTGTATTTTGGTGTTTTATGATAGAATATGAGGTTTTAAATTATGTCAGACAACTTGTACTACTCGGTTTTAAGCGAAAACGAGTAAAAGGGCTTAATCGGTAAAAATACCTAATAGTCATAAGTACATGTTAAAGTGTGAAATTGATGCTGCCATAGAAGGGAAAAATGATCAGCATGTCATAAAACATAAGAATAATGAATGAAGTTTAATTCCCGAGCCTAGGGGCAAAAGTGTAATTATTAAAAGTTTAGGGGCAAAAATGTAATTTTACCAAAGTTCGTATTAAATGCTGTTTTGATGAATGTATGTATTAAATAAGATTAATTTGGCATTATAGATCAAGAGAAACGAGATTCAAGTTGCGATCGATGGAAAAATAAAGTTTACGAAGAATAGGCTCGATTGCTAATAATTTTATACCGAGGTAAGTTCATGTGTAAATGTAGTAACATAATTGTCATTTTAAGTAATTTAATGTTATTTATGTGATATGATGATTAATATCATGAAATATTATGCTTTATGGTTATTATTGAATAATATGTAAATTATGATTTGCTACCGAGTATCGGTTTCGATGTTCCGAGGAAGACGGCAAAGATGTGTAATCGAGAAAAAAACCCGTTTGAACCTTGGGAATAGATTAGAATACAAGTGACATGTCACTAGGATGGTTGGGCATCCGAACTCGTTGAGTTGAGTCCGAGTTCACTTATGGATGCAAATGTCCGAACTCGTTGAGTTGAGTCCGAGTTCGTGAGATGTAACTAGGCATCCGAGCTCGTTGAGTTGAGTCCGAGTTCACTTATGGATGCGAACGCCCGAGCTCGTTGAGTTGAGTCCGAGTTCGCTTATGGGCGGGTTACATGGTAACTTGGCTACATATGTGGCACTTATGTACAAACTTTCCGTGTATTCGAATTATATTCCGATGTGTTCAACGGGTGGATCTTAAGAAAATAAGGAGAATACCTAAAACGAAGGTGACATGTTGGTAAGTGTGGTAAATGAGAAAATTTTACAGGTATGTGCTTAAACCCTCGGGTTGAAAACTTGGTAAGATGAAATCGTAGAAAGATATTAAATGTAAATGATGTTTTATGTGGGATTGTGTGATTATGTTACTTGCTATTTGCATGTGAACTTACTAAGCATTTATGCTTACTCCCTCCTTTTCTTTCATTGTAGTTTTGACAAGCCGGCTTGAGAATCGGGATAGGTCGAAGACTCGTTCACACTATCCGAAGGCTTAAATCGGTAAAATGGCTTGTATATTTTGAATGTGGCATGTATGGCAAAATAGTCACTTTGTGTAATTGATCTTATGATATGGCTATGGTTTGGCAAGAAAAGGGTTTGTAAATGATTAGCCATTGGAATGGCCAATCTAAGTCATATTTGATGTTATGTATGTTTAAAATGATATTTAGTCCATGAAATTCCTTAGTAATGTGAAAATTGCCATAAAACAGAATCTGACAGCAGCAGTGATGTAAATTTAAAAAATCACTAAAAATATTAGAAATGGAATTAAATGATGAGTAAGTTATGAAATTGAAGCTTAGTGAGTCTATTTTCATATGGATTGAACAAAAAAGGTATATGAATTATAATTTATGAGACATTTGAATTTTTGTGAAACAGGGCCAGAGTGATTTCTGGATCCCCTGTTCTGACTTTAGAAATTCACCATAAATTGTATAAAAATAATTAGAAGTCATGATTTATATGTACAGATTTCTTATTGAGTCTAGTTGTAAGAGAAACAAATGTCATAGTCATTGAAATTCTGTACAGAGAGATATCTGATTCGTAATACACAGAGGTCAAAGTAGTCAAACCCTGAAATAGGGGAGACTTTAACTAATAAACTGTACTAATTGGCCCAACCAGAAATTCTAGAAAAAAATTAGTAAATAGATATATGAGTCTAGTTTCAGGAAAAATTTACGAAATTGAATTTTTAGTTTCGAAACTCGAGATATGAATTTTTAAGCGACTGTGACGCAGATTGCTAGTTTGACTGGAAATTTTAAAATTTAATTGTTTGAGCTGTTTAAGCAATGAATTAAGTCTATTAACACCTCGTGTTCGACTCCGGCAATGATCTCGGGTATGGGGCATTACATTTGGTGGTATCAGAGTAGGTTTGGTCAGTTTTCAGACTAATGTGTTGTATGTACGGGTTTTGCTATACATGCCATATATATTGTGATAGTGTGACGACTTCTGACCTTTTAAATGATTTTTTTATAGTAAATGGATCCCGATCCAGCTGTGGCTGATGATGTAGAAAGCAATGCACTGGCTCCGGCTGAAAGGGCGGTGCCAACCGAAAATCCACCTCCTACTGTTGGTCAAGGAGGAGGAGAAGGGGCTCGGGAAACCTTTCTCCAAATGATGAATGCTTGGTGTACAGAGTTCGTTCGTACGAACCCGAATGCACAACCTCCCCCACCTCCCCCGATTCCTTAACCTGTACCCCCGATGCCTCAAGGTGTGGATCTGATAAAATTTCATAGAACTCCAGTTGACAGAATCCGCAAGCAAGGGGCCGAAGAAATCAGGGAAAATATTGATGATGATGCCGAAAAAGCAGAGTTTTGGCTTGAGAATTCTATTCGGGTATTTGATAAATTGTCTTGTACACCTGAGGAATGCTTGAAATGTTCTATATCATCGTTGAGGGATTCAGCCTATCATTGGTCGAACACATTGACTTCAATAGTACCGAAAGAGAAAGTAACTTGGGAGTTCTTTCAAGAAGAATTTCAGAAGAAATATATCAGTGAAAGATTTATTGATCAGAAGCGTAAAGAGTTTCTTGAGTTGAAGCAGGGGAACATGACAGTTACTGAATACGAAAGGGAGTTCGTCAGGTTGAGTAAGTATGCTAGAGAATACATTCCTATAGAAGCTAAAAGTTGAGACGATTTGAAGACGGACTCAATGAAGACATCAAAGTATTTGTTGGGATTCTTGAATTAAAAGAAATGGTAGTATTGGTTGATCGAGCTTGCAAGGCTGAAGAACTACTTAAAGAGAAGAAAAAGGCAGAGGCTGAGACTAGAAATTGGAAGAAAAGACCAACGAGCAGTTCATTCTCACAGCAATCTAGAAATCTAGAAATATGAACCCTCATTCACAGGTTTCGGCTGGACAATCATATGGAAATGTTAAGAAGCAAAATGTGGGTCCTAAATCTCAGACTACTTCTGCGGCTAGTGTAGGAAATACAAGATTTGTTAAGCTTTGAGTGCCAAATGTGTGTGGCGTAAATCATTTTGGCCCATGTAGAGCGAATGAATGTTTTCGGTGTGGTTCTCTGGATCATTTTATTAGAGACTGCCTAGAGAGAGCTGAGAAAGAAAAATTTCAGAATGTAAAAGCTAGTGGTGCAGACTCGAGGGGAAGATATTCGAGAAAAAAGTCGAAAATGAAGCAAGCAAAGAAAATGTAGCCAGAGATTCAAGAATAAATCAAGCAAGAGCTCCACTAGAACTTATACTATAAAGGCACGTGAAGATGCTTCATCACCCGACGTGATTATGGTATATTTTCTCCTTATAATGTTAATGTTAATGCTTTGATTGATCCCGTTCTACTCATTCATATGTGTGCATGAACCGTGTCCGGTATGAATATACCTATTGAGAACACCGAATTTATGATTAAAGTGTCGAATCATTTAGCAAATGTGTGATAGTTGATAAAGTATGCAAGAAATGCCCTTTAATGATTCGGGTAATTACTTTCCTACCGACTTGATGTTGTTGTCGTTTGATGAATTTGATGTTATTTTGGGTATGGATTGGTTGACATTGCATGATGCTATAATAAATTGCACGAAAAGGTTATAGAATTAAAGTGTGAAAGTGGTGAAATTCTGCATGGGTTGAATCGCACAAATCAGAGGCATTATCTAGTATGATTTCTTCAATGTCGGCTCAGAGGTATTTGAGAAAGGGTTATGAAGCATATTTGGCGTATGTAATTAATACAAAAGAAGTTGAAAAGAAAGTTGAATCAGTGCCGGTTGTGTGTGAATTTGCGGACGTATTTCTAGAAGAATTGTCGGGTTTGCCTCCAGTCAGGGAAGTAGAATTTGGTATTGATTTGATACAGGGAATAGCTCCGATCTCGATTGCTCCATATAGAATGGCACCAGCAGAGTTGAAAGAATTAAAGTCGCAGTTGCAAGAGTTGACTGACAAAGGCTTTGTGAGACCGAGTTTTTCACCTTGAGATGCTCCCGTGTTATTTGTGAAAAAGAAGGATGGTTCTATGAGATTGTGTGTTGACTATCGGCAGTTAAACAAGGTGACAATCAAGAACAAGTATCCGTTGCTGAGAATTGATGATTTATTTGATCAGCTAAAAGGGGCAACATGGTTTTCAAATATTGGCTTGAGATTTGGGTACTACCAGCTGCGAGTAAAAGAGTCGGATGTGCCTAAAACTGCTTTTAGAACAAGGTACGGTCATTATGAATTTTTAGTTATGTCATTCGGGTTGACAAATGCTCCTGCTGTGTTTATGGATTTAATGAATCGCATATTTCAGCCATACTTGGACAAATTTGTTGTGGTGTTTATAGATGATATTTTAATTTATTCAAAAGATGAGATAGAGCATGCTGAGCATTTGAGGATAGTTTTGCAAACTTTAAGAGATAAGCAGTTATATGCCAAGTTTAGTAAAAGTGAATTTTGGCTCCAGGAAGTTGGATTTTTGGGTCATATTGTTTCAGGTGATGGTATACGGGTTGATCCTAGTAAAATTTCAGCCATTGTTGATTGGAAACCACCGAAAAATGTAACCAAGGTTAGAAGTTTCTTGGGGCTAGCTGGGTATTATCGGCGGTTTGTAAATGGATTTTCTATAATTGCTGCTCCTATGACTAGACTACTCTGAAAGGATATTAAATTTGAGTGGAAGGAAGAATGTCAACAGAGTTTTGAAGAATAGAAAAAGTTATTAACTAAAGCACCAGTGTTGGTACAACCCGAATCAGGTAAAGAATTTGTGGTGTATAGTGATGCTTCTCGAAATGGTTTAGGATGTGTACTTATGCAAGAAGGAAAAGTGGTTGCTTATGCTTCGAGGCAGTTAAAATCTCATGAAAGAAATTATCTGACTCATGATTTGGAATTAGCTGCTATAGTGTTTGCTTTGAAGATTTGGCGACATTACTTGTATGGTGAAAAGTGCCGAGTATATACCGACCACAAAAGTCTTAAGTACTTGATGTCACAAAAAGACTTGAATTTGAGACAGCGAAGATGGTTGGAGTTATTGAAAGATTACGAGCTTGTTATTGATTACCATCCGAGAAAAGCGAATGTGGTTGCCGATGCTTTAAGCAGAAAATTACTATTTGCTTTGAGAGCTATGAACACTTGGTTAAAGATATCAAATGATGGTTTGATTCTAGCAGAGTTAAGAGCAAGACCGATGTTTTTACAAGAGATTTCTGAAGCTCAGAAAAGCGATGAAGGTTTGCAAGCCAAGAGAAAACAATGTGAAGCTGATACGGGGTCAGATTTCAAAATCGATTCTGATGGTTGCTTGATGTTTAAAAATCGGATTTGTGTACCGAAAAATAATGAGTTGATTCAAAAGATTTTGCATGAAGCACATAATGGTTGTTTGACAGTTCATCCGGCAGATTTAAAATGTATAATGACTTGAAGAAAATGTACTGGTGGAGTGGAATGAAAAGAGATATTTCCGAGTTTGTATCAAAGTGCTTAGTTTGTCAACAAGTGAAAGCTGAACACCAAGTACCTTCGGGACTACTCCAGCCTATCATGGTTCCTGAATGGAAATGGGATCGGATTACTATGGATTTTATATCAGGGTTGTCGTTAACTCCGGGGAAGAAAAATGCCATCTGGGTAATAGTTGACAGACTAACTAAATCGGCTCATTTTATTCCGGTACGTATGGATTATTCTCTTAATAAGTTGGCTGAATTGTATATCAATGAGATTGTTAGACTTCATGGAATACCTTTGTCAATCATTTCGGATAGAGATCCGAGATTTACTTCACGGTTTTGGCAAAAGTTGTAAGAGGCATCAGGTACAAAGTTAAATTTTAGCACTGCTTTTCATCCATAAACTGATGGACAATCAGAGAGAGTAATTCAGATTCTTTAAGACATGCTCAGATGTTGCGTATTGGAATTTCAAGGTAGTTGGGAAAGGTGCTTACCGTTAGTAGAATTTGCTTATAATAATAGTTATCAGATGAGTTTGAAAATGGCACCTTATGAAGCATTGTATGGTTGTAAATGTCAGACGCCATTGTATTGGACTGAACTCAAGGAAAATCAGATTTATGGAGTTGATCTAATAAAAGAAACCGAAGAAAAGGTGAAAGTGATTCGAGATTGTTTGAAAACTGCTTCAGATATGCAGAAATCTTATGCGGATTTGAAATGAAAAGAAATCGAGTTTCAAGTTGGTGATAAGGTATTTTTGAAAGTGTCTCCATGGAAGAAAGTCCTTAGATTTGGACGGAAAGGCAAGTTAAGTCCGCATTTTATTGGGCCGTATGAAATAATTGAAAAAGTTGGACCGGTAGCATATCAGCTAGCATTACCACCTGAATTAGAGAAGATTCATGATGTGTTCCATGTATCTATGTTACGTCGGTATCGTTCGGATCCTTCACATATAATTTCACCGATAGAAATTGAGCTACGATCGGATATGACTTATGAAGAAGAACTGATTAAGATTTTAGCTTGAGAGGTCAAACAACTAAGAAATAAAAGTGTCGCTCTTGTGAAAGTATTGTGGCAAAAGCAGAGGGTAGAAGAGACTACATGGGAACTTAAAGAAACTATGAGAAAACAATACCCACACCTGTTTACCGGTAAGATTTTCGAGGACGAAAATCCTTAAAGGGGGGAGAGTTGTAATATCCCGAATTAGGGCCTAATCGAATAGTGGTTTTCGTGACCACAAATCCGAGATAGAAATAATTATTTTATAATTATTTTGATGTTTATGATATGATTGCATGATTGTGTGAAAATTTCGTGACGAAATTCTATGCATAAAGTGCTTAAGTTGAAATTAGGGACTAAATCGAATAACTTGCAAAACTTGCATTCTAGAATTTTTTAGTATGAAATTACCTTGGAATATTAATGAGGAGGTCTTAAATAGCAATTTGACCAATTTCTAAAATTTTGGACAAAAATGGGCTTGTATATGAAAATTTTCAAAGAAAGGTATTAAGGGTATTTTGGTCATCTGCATATTAAATGAAATAAAATGAGAAAAATAACACAAAATAGTCATCTTCTCCATATAGTTGCTGCCGAATTTTTCTCTCTCCATAGCTAGGGTTTCTTCAACTTTTAAGCCTTGATTGTAAGTGATTTCTATGCCCGTTTTTAATGTTCTTTACATTTTTGGAATCCCGGTAGCTCGATTTAGCTTATGCTAGCAATAATTTAACCTAGGGTTCATATTTGGAAAAATACCCATAGGTGAAATTTGTGTATTTTGGTGTTTTATGATAGAATATGAGGTTTTAAATTATGTCAGACAACTTGTACTACTCGGTTTTAAGCGAAAACGAGTAAAAGGGCTTAATCGGTAAAAATACCTAATAGTCATAAGTACATGTTAGAGTGTGAAATTGATGCTGCCATAGAAGGGGAAAAATGATCAGCATGTCATAAAACATAAGAATAATGGATGAAGTAAAAGTTTAGGGGCAAAAATGTAATTTTGCCAGAGTTCGTATTAAATGCTGTTTTGATGAATGTATGTATTAAATAAGATTAATTTGACATTATAGATCAAGAGAAACGAGATTCAAGTCGCGATCGAGGGAAAAACAAAGTTTACAAAGAATAGGCTCGATTGCTAATAATTTTATACCGAGGTAAGTTCATGTGTAAATGTAGTAACATAATTGTCATTTTAAGTAATTTAATGTTATTTATGTGATATGATGATTAATATTATGAAATATTATGCTTTATGGTTATTATTGAATAATATGTAAATTATGATTTGCTACCGAGTATCGGTTTCGATGTTCCGTGGAAGACGGAAAAGATGTGTAATCGAGGAAAAAGCCTGTTTGAACCTTGGGAATAGATTAGAATACAAGTGACATGTCACTAGGATGGTTGGGCATCCGAACTCGTTGAGTTGAGTCCGAGTTCACTTATGGATGCAAATGTCCGAACTCGTTGAGTTGAGTCCGAGTTCACTTATGGATGCGAACGCCCGAGCTCGTTGAGTTAAGTCCGAGTTCGCTTATGGGCGGGTTACATGGTAGCTTGGCTACATATGTGGCACTTATGTACAAACTTTCCGTGTATTCGAATTATATTCCGATGTGTTCAACGGGTGGATCTTAAGAAAATAAGGAGAATACCTAAAACGAAGGTGACATGTTGGTAAGTGTGGTAAATGAGAAAATTTTACAGGTATGTGCTTAAACCCTCGGGTTGAAAACTTGGTAAGATGAAATCGTAGAAAGATATTAAATGTAAATGATGTTTTATGTGGGATTGTGTGATTATGTTACTTGCTATTTGCATGTGAACTTACTAAGCATTTATGCGTACTCCCTCCTTTTCTTTCATTCTAGTTTTGACAAGCCGGCTTGAGAATCGGGATAGGTCGAAGACTCGTTCACACTATCCGAAGGCTTAAATCGGTAAAATGGCTTGTATATTTTGAATGTGGCATGTATGGCAAAATAGTCACTTTGTGTAATTGATCTTATGATATGGCTATGGTTTGGCAAGAAAAGGGTTTGTAAATGGTTAGCCATTGGAATGACCAATCTAAGTCATATTTGATGTTATGTATGTTTAAAATGATATTTAGTCCATGAAAATCCTTAGTAATGTGAAATTTGCCATAAAACAGAATCTGATAGCACCAGTGATGTAAATTTGAAAAATCACTAAAAATAGTAGAAATGGAATTAAATGATGAGTAAGTTATGAAATTGAAGCTTAATGAGTCTATTTTCATATGGATTGAACAAAACAAGTATATGAATTATAATTTATGAGACATTTGAATTTTTGTGAAACAGGGCCAGAGTGATTTCTGGATCCCCTGTTCTGACTTTGGAAATTCACCATAAATTGTATAAAAATAATTAGAAGTCATTCTTTATATGTACAGATTTATTATTGAGTCTAGTTTTAATAGAAACAAACATCATAGTCATTGAAATTCTGTACAGAGAGATATCTGATTCGTAATACACAGAGATCAGAGCAGTCAAATCCTGAAACAGGGGAGACTTTAACTAATAAACTGTACTAATTGGCCCAACCAAAAATTCTAGAAAAAAATTATAAAATAGATATATGAGTCTAGTTTCAGGAAAAATTTACGGAATTGGATTTTGAGTTTCGAAACTTGAGATATGAATTTTTAAGCAACTGTGACGCAGATTGCTAGGTTGACTGGAAATTTTAAAATTTAATTGTTTGAGTTGTTTAAGCAATGAATTAAGTCTGTTAACACCTCGTGTTCGACTCCAGCAACGGTCTCGGGTACGGGGCGTTACATTATTGGTCCATTAATTGTTATTTCAATGCAAAATGCTTGAAAAAGATTAAAATGATGGACAAAACTAGAATTTATCAAGAACAGAATCTAAGAAGGATGGCTCAATCAAATAAAGCAAATATTGTTGGAATACAAATTTGAGGGTATGACCAGTGTTACTGGAACATGGACCAAAATGAATTTAGTTGTCAAGTTCAGGGACCAAAGTAGACAAAAAAAGTACATGTACCAAAGCGAACCTAGTTGCCAAGTTAGAAGGCCAAGAATTATATTATTCATTTTTTTCATAACTAAGGTACATTTCATGTCTGTTTTACGATTCAAAGAGACTAATTCTTTTGGGGTCCATAGCTACCTTTCCGAACAACATCGCCTCCAAAGTTTGAAGTTGGATTCCTTCTTTTAGAGTGTATTGTGCCTTATTATTGTCAACACCTTTTATGTTATTCTATTATTTTGAATTACTCCAAACATTTTGAAATTATTATCCGAATTTTAAGTTGACCTATGAAGTTTCAAACATTTTAATTTAGTCTTCAAAATAGTAAAATTGTATAAACGAGTCCCTTTCGTCAACTTAATCAAACCCAAAAGTTCTTATCTCTTACACTAAGGTCCCTAATAACACATAGTTAACTATAAGAAAATACAATATCCTATGTAGTATTAATATGTTAGTGACAATGATAATGCAATACAATGCAATAGCAGTAACACAACAAAAAACCTGTAATCAGACAGAGTTGAAAATTAGAAGAAGAATTTTGTTGAGGCCTGTATAAACAGTTTTCTTAAGATAGATTCGACCTGTCCTCAGTGCTTTGAGTAACATTGGACGCCTGTCTCCCAGGATATAACAATAAACGATCACAGTAGTAGCACAACAACAGTGATCAAGCGAACACAATCTTGTCTTTCTCTGTCACCAGGAGAAATGAATTTAGAAGGAATTTTTTATATTTATGATTTTTGATGATGTGTTTTCGAAATCTCCTAAGTTGCCTTTATATAGAAGAGAGGAAATGAATGAAGAAATTTAGACCGATTCATGAAGAGTTTTATTAAAAAATTAATAGATATAAGTGAATAGAGACAATGAATAAAAAAATGCAATATTAAACCAAGATATACAGTTGTTTAATTTTAGCATCAATTTATCATTCATCACTTAACAATTATTTTCCAATATTAACCATATAATCAAAACTTGATTCAAGCTTAATTCAATCGTTCCCACTATATTTCAAACCATTTTTCTTAACCTAACCAACTTAGTTCTCAACAATCCATAATATTCAAGCTTTCATTTCATTATGAATCCAACAATGGTACCTTGACCCAATTCACATAATAACAAAACCAAATCAATAGGTCGACTGGACTAACATATATACATGAAAAATCTACAAAAATATTAAAAGAAAAGCTCACCTATTTTGCTAATTAAGGGTTAATGAACACTTAGTAAAAATTTCCTTCTTTTCCCTTCAGCATGCACGGTAATGTGAAGAAGATGTTGATAATTTTTATTCTCTCCCACTTACTTTTAATATATACACATGTGGATAAAACTAAATTAAGCTTAATTAGAAACTAAATCAATGGTTAAAATTTATTTAAGACATATTTAGTGGGATTTAATTATCATGATCATCCCTTTCCACCAACATGATTTTAATCTCTAATCAAATATTTGAGTCTTGGTTTATTAGCACATTAAGGACTTGGTAAATCTCTAATCAAATATTTCTATTTAATCATCTCACAATATAGTCTTTGTACTATATTTAATAATCAACCTAATTTAATTTACATTTAATAATTCAACCCCAAAATTCTGTATTTGACACATAATTATTCGATTCTAATTTTCATCTAATTCAATTAAAGAAATTCGACATCGAAATTGAATTTTCTGACACTATTGAAAATAAAGTCATTACAGTTTGCCTCTTCAATAAGTATAGTGATTTCCATTGAACTTATTAAGCATTTTATGCTTACACGTTATTCTTGCACATAGGTTTTGTTTGGTTTGTAAAACCTCACTCAACCTCCTAATCACTAAACCATATTTAAAACTATAAAAGTATGAAACTAGGGTATATCTAGATGTGGCATGTATTTTAAGAGTCCTTCATATCACGATTCTCTCTCTCTCTCTCTCTCTCTCTCTCTCTCTCTCTCTCTCTCTCTCTCCATATATATATATATATATATATATATGTTTCATGTCATTTTACTCTTATGTTGGATGTCAATTATGTTTGAGCTTGGAAGCTCTACTTAATGTTTCTCTACTTTATCCTCTTTTGTTCACTCGTGGGCATGTCGAAACCATTTTTAAATCGAGTTTTGGAAAATGGGAATCGACTTTAAAAAGACGAAAATAGGAGTCGCCACCAATCTTTTTAGGTGTGATTGGATCACCTTTAAAACATTTTGTTTTAAAATCATTAGTTTTGGTCTACGAAATAAAAGAATGGGTTCGGGAGTCGGTTACGTACGAGGAAGGATTAGCACCCTCATGACGCCCAAAAATTGGTACCTAATTAATTATCAAATATCTTTAAAGTCGGAAATTTAAAAGTTTTAATGTACAATCCTCTTTAAAATATCTTGATTTTGAAAATTGAGATTCACTTGTATCAAAACATTGACACTAAGTTAACCTTTTGGAAATTCCTATCTCGAAACGACTAATCGCCACATCCAATAAGTTAGGACACAACGCTTTGAAATTCCAAGACAGTTGCTCGTATTTTGAAAATCTTAAAAACTCAGAAGGGTACTTGACTATTCGAACTCAACGAGAAAAGTTGCAACCCAATAAGTTAGGGCACTACTTTTCTCGAAGCTTCCAAACACCAAGCATTGCCTTTTTTATTTTTGAAAACTTTGAAGTCTCTTTTTTAAAACCGATGCATGAAGGAGCATACTAACATAACATACGAGATAACATGTTATAATATTAGGTAAATAAAGCACAATAGCATAAATTCATACATTAACCAACGTATATAAGAAATAAAACATGACAAATTTTAAATAAGAAAAATATACATAAAAAAATGATGCATGATATACAATTTTCACACATATATATATATAAAAAATATATTTGAAAATAAATTATAAAAGTCTAAGATATAAAATACATAACATAGCAATAAGACATTAATTCTAAAGTAAAAGCAAATATTGCATAATAATAAAAACATAAGTTTTTTTTAAAAGTATATGAGTGATATAAACAAATGACAAAAAAAATGTGATATTTAATAATAGGTTTAAAATATAATATATATAATAAAAGTATATTTATAAGAATAATAATTATATAAAATATATTGGTTTAGAAAAATAATGTATAAAATATCAAGTAAAAGAATTCATATTTATAATAAAATAATTATATAATATATATATATATATATATATAAATATAAGTTTAGAATAATATGAAATAAGTAATTAATGATGAAATATACGTATTATATAAGTTAGAATATTATAATATCTTCAAAATGTGTAATAATAGAATATAAGTAAAGTAATTATTGATATATAATTAAAGATACGCATGTTAAAACCTCTAAAGATAATAATATATAGATAAAAATGACATAATATAAAATAATTATAATTTATAATAGGAAAGTATATATGTAAAAATAATATATACAAATAATAAAAATAATATATAATACAAGTAAAAATATAATAATATATAAATAATAATGTAAAATAATAATAATTTGTGAAAAATAATATATAATAATAGTATAAATAATATATAATAAAATAATTATATAATATATAATATAAAGATATATAAACATTACGTGATAAAAATATACTATAATAAATAATAAGTAATAATATATGTTAATTAATATAATAATAGAAAGATATGAAGTAATATAATATAATAAAATATAAGTAAATAATTATAAGATATATAATACGTATATTCATATTGCAATATAATAGTATATGTATAAAGTTTTTAAAATAAATAGGTTATAAGTAGATTAAAAGGGATAAAAGGGACTGAATTGAATGTAAATAAAAAGTCAGAGGCTAATTTAAAAAGAGAATAACTGAGATCAGACCTAATTGAAACGGCCATTGAAACCCTAGGGATTCATAGGGAAATTTTCCCTTGTCCCTAAACGGCATCGTTTTAATCCAAGACTTTAAACAGTTATTGTAATGACTAAATTAAAACTGAAGCAAAATATCAGAGCTAAATCATAAATAAAATAAAACAAAATTTTAAACACAAAAAGGTGGAAGGACCAATTGGGTAATTAACCCAATCCTTAAAAAATACGCGGATCCTCCTTAAAACGTCGTCGTTTTAAGCTTATCAGACTAAGCTAAAACGGGGTCGTTTCTCTTGGCCTATATAAGCCAAATTTCGACCAAAAAAATCATTTAGAAGCCTGGTTAAAAAAAAAACTCAGAGAAATCCTCTGTGGGAGGATTTGGGGTCAGCCTTGGAGCCTTGTTAGACCCCTGTTCTCAGTTGTTACGCGCCCACGCGCCACCGCAAGGGCCTCCGCGCACGGTGATCGGAGGGCTAAAAAAAGCCTCGTCCTTTCTAGGCGAAAATACAGGTAACTTTTCCGTTTTAATATTTTAGTAGTCAATTTGCTGATGATGCTAAATATTTCATAAAAAAAGAACATGAAGTATATATATCACCTTAAAACTGCTTATAACCCTCTAAATGAATATGTGTAAGTATATTTTCTATTTTGTAAAAATCCGGTCCCTCTTTTACATTGTTTTGATTTGGGCTTTTATAGCCACTGCTGTTATTACATAAACTAGGAAAAAAAATCTTTTTATATCTTTCCATATTTGTTTTTGTTTGCTGCTGTGGTTCTTTCCTTCTTTTGTAGGTATCAACGGAGAATTTGGCACCGGAGTTGATTCGGTCGTAAATCACGGCGAGGCTAGAGTCACGGTGCTCGGTCGTGAGAGGGACAAACTTCTGGACAACGCATTAATGGTGCGTCAATGTGCATTGATGGCCTTGATTTGGGGAGTTGAACAGATGCTCCCCGAGGCTTCCGAAGATGTCATGGCACGCAGTTTTTCGAAAACCCTAGGGTTTTCTGTTTCTCTAAAGTCACTTGGGCCTCTTGGGCCCCTGGGTGTAATGAGTCTGCTGGGGCCATTGTGTTTTGGTAAGGGTATAACGGGTATTAGGGTAGTTTAGGCTATTGGGTTGTAACCGAGTATGGGACTTTTGCATTTGGGCTTATGAGGTCCTGAGGCCTATTTATTGTAAATGGACTGTTTAAATAAACATTCATTTATTTTCTATTTTTTTGGTTTTATTTATTTAACCATGGGCCCGGGCAGATTTGGGCTATTACATATATGTTTCATGTCATTTTACTCTTATGTTGGATGTCAATTATGTTTGAGCTTGGAACCTCTACTTAATGTTTCTCTACTTTATCCTCTTTTGTTCACTCGTGGGTATGCATGCCTAATTTTCTATTGATGTGGATGGATATGAATTGAAATGTCTTAAAATAGTTTTTCAAGTCATTAAGAATTCTTTTGAAGAGTTCATTTAGAAATTTTAAGTTTAAAGAATGTTAAGAATAGATTTTCAATATTCTCTAATTTTCAATATTTTCATCTTGTTCTTAGGGTTTCCTACCTTAAGTTTTGAGACATGCATGTTTTTAAATTCAGTTTTCACTACAAGGGTTCAAGGTCTCGAGACTTGTAGCCCTTGCACCTGCTCAACTTTTTTTTTTTTACTATTTTGAGTCCCTGAGACCTGGATTTATGATTTGGGCAAGTTCAAAACTCCTTAGAATGATTCAAAATGATTTTAACAATATTTCAAAACTTTTAAGTGACTTTAAACATGTTTTAACGATTTTATTTAATTGTTTAAGTTTTAAATTTCTAATTTTTCTTTATGAATATTTTCCAATAGCACCTCTTAACTGTACCGGACATTGGGAAAAATATGAGGTGTTACAAGCACAAATCTAAATTAATTCAAGTAAACATTTTTAAATATTGATAAGTGATAAAAGTAACATATTTTAATCCCGTTCTTAATACGTTTTTGGATGATTATTTATGCAAATTGGTGAATTTTATGCTCCTAATCTTTTAAATTCATGTTTCTATACTTAGGAGAGCATTTGGGAGCAAAATGAGCGTAAAACGAGCAAAAATTGGACAAATATAGCAGATTTCAAGAGCCACACGGGCTGGGCCTTCCTACACGATCGTGTGAGCCACACGGGCTGGCACACGGTCCTGTGCCAAACCGTGTCGATTTCACAAGTCGCATTCCAAACATGTAGAAAAACACATTTTGTAGGCTTCCTGGGCATTCTAAAGCCTATAAATACCAAATAGAAGAAGATAATAGGGAGCAATCAAAGAGTATGGAAGGAAACAACTCAAAGAACACCATTGAAGCTGACTCTGAAGTAGATTTCCATCAAGGTTGAAGATCTCCTTTTAATTTCTTTAAAGTTTTTATGAGTTTCTTTATCTCTTGTGGTTATACTGACTTTGAGATGTTTTTATTTACAATTATGAACTAATTCTCTAGATACCTAGGGGAGATGAATTGTAACACCCCTAACTCGTATTCGACGCCAAAATAGGGTTACGAGGCATTACTGAAATAATACACTTTAATCACATGCATTTATACATCCATAATCCAAAATCCATACACACCATGCACAATGTCCCTTATAAGGCTCTACGAGACCTTAAAACATGCTTAGACGTGATTCGAGACTAAACAGATAACAATTGCAAACTTAGGGAAACTTAAATTTTTTTCCAAAATTTAAGGATCACACGCCCGTGTGAACAGGCCGTGTGCTTCGCACGGCCACCAGACACGCCCATGGCGCAGGCCGTGTGAAGATAGGGCATACATACTGACTTGTACCACACGGCCGGAGACACTCCCATGTGCTATGGCCATGTGAAAACCAGGGAGGTTACTGAGTTAGGTCACATGGCTGGCCACACGCCCATGTGCCAGATCGTGTGTCACAAACGGCCAGTAGACACGCCCGTGTGTCTAGGCAGTGTCAAAACTATAGGGTATACTGCCTTAATTCGAAGGGTACCCCAGGGGACACACGGCCGTGTACCAAGGCCATGTGTCACACATGGTCGAGTCACACGCTCGTGTGCTCAGCCATGTGGAGTGAAAATAGACTTGGTTTAAATCATATTTCTCACCCGCTCAAGCATACCTAAACCACATCAAATTGTATCATTTCTAAACATATATAGGCAGTCAAAACATGCCAATTCATACACATATCATACCATCTATCATCAACCATTTCAATTACTCAATTCCACATTCAAAACATACCAAATCATTATGCCAAAATCATCACATCTTATCTAATTTTTGAAAGTATTAACTCATCAACTTATAATCTATTTCAAGTCACATAACTTACCATATTATAATCTCAAATCAAACCACAATATGCCAATTTCCAAGCATTAGTACATCAATTACCAACTAACCAAATAAACAACCATTTGGTAAACTTACCAAAACAAGCCAACACTTAGAACATTATATACATCACATATACCATTATCAAACATATAATTCAAGCCAACTTAAATGGTTATATACACCAACATTTACATCATTAACAAGTCAAACCTCATGGCTTAAGTCATAGCTGAAACGTACTAAAATAACACTAGCCTATACATGCCATATAGTATATATAAAAAACTTCAAAAGTACCAACAAGATGATTGATAGTGTGATGACGTTTCCCAACAGTCCCCGAGTCCGGGCTAGATTCGATAATCTATAAAACATGTAAAGAACACATAAAGTTAGCTTTAAAAGCTTAGTAAGCCATATACAAATAAAACTATCACATGAACATTTGCATTTCCATTCAAATATATATAACATAGCTAATATCATTCAAATTCACAAACTTTTCCGTTTAACATATATTCAATGTCTTAATCAAGTTCATCGAATACTTCACCTTTTTAATACTCACATGAATTTTGTACATACCTAAGTCACTTAGCTCATTCACATATTCTTTCTCGATTTGACTTTGCTTGTAGAGTCGTTTGGAATCATTATGGATACTCGGAAATCACATAAGCTCGTACAATGCCATATCCTAGATATGGTCTTACATGTTATCACCTATCGATGCCACCCTCCTAGGGTCTGATGCCAATGTCCCACACATGGTCTTACTCGTAATCTCAATACAATGCCAATGTCCCAGACATGGTCTTACATGTAATCACATCTCGATAACCTAATGTCATGACATTCGTATCCTATACCATTCCTAAGGTTCGTACGGGACTTTCGGATGTTGTAACTCTATCGATTCTTGCTCGTAATTATTCTTTCAACATTCATAATAATTCAATAACAAGTAAATACATATAATTCAATTTAAAAATGTTTATTTGCATATGAACTTACCTCGTAGTCGGAATAAATGAACGGAATCGACTATTCGTCAACTTTTGATTTTCCCCGATCTAAATCCGTTTTCTTTCGTTCTTGATCTATATACATTCAAAATTAACTCTTTTATTCATCAACACATTCAATTTAGTCCACATACACATATTTGGGCATTTTTTCACTTTAGTCCCTAAAGTTACACATTTTTACAATTTAGTTCTTATTTCACAAAATCACAAATTATACAATTTCTTTCTAATTTCATGCTAGTTGAATTTTCATAGTATACATGTTAGCCCATATTTATCATTTATTCACACATTTAACCCCACATTTTTACATTTTCACAAATTAACCCCTTTTATATAATTTCACAAAAAAACACTTTACAAAACATGATAATCTATCAACAAATATTCATTTTCCATCATCAAACATTCAAGAACTCAAGCATTCATCAATGTAATTTTACAAAATCATCAACACTTTCAAAAATTGAAGCATGGGCTGGCTAGAACACGAAGCAACGATCACAAAAATATAGAAATCATCAAAAATCGAGCTCAAAACATACCTTAATCAAGCTAGATAAGTGTCGAACCCTAAATGTTCTCCCAAGCTTTATTTTCTTTGTATATTCGGTTATGGAAGGATAAAATGATGATAATACAATTTTTTTATTATAATTAACTTAAATTACCAAATTACTTATTTAACCTTAATGAATAAACATTAATAACTTATAATGGATGTCCATAAATGTCCATTATCACAATAAATGGTCTAATATCAACATAAGGACCTTTCATTTAATGTCTCATTGCAAATAGACACTTTTAACTTATAGAATGCAACTTTTGCATTTTACGCTATTAAGTCCTTTTTCTCAAATTAACCACTTAAACGATAAAATTAACATACGAAACTTTCACACATACATATTCACATGCTAAAAACACAAAAAATAATATTAAAATAAATTTTTTGATCTTGGTTTTATGGTTTCGAAATCACTATTCTGATTTAACTAAAACCGGGCTGTTACATGAATCTTATGACGAATTATGCTATTTGATTTATGTTTTATGCGACAAATACCTGAATCTTGTTCTCAGTTATGTGTGATTATCTCTTGTTTTAATATTTCCGGGATATTAACTCATGTTTAATGTGCTTAAATCAGAGGAGGAAAAGTCCATGTTTAAGAGTAGATCTAGTATAATTGAGTGGAATTGCATGCAATCCTAGAAATAGGAAGACATAAATCTACCGGATTAGAGTCAAATCTAATAGGGGAATCCATAGATCGAGTTAATGCGATAATAGGGATTTTAATTAGAAAAGAGCTCCAATTAATCAACTTAGAGTCAGTTGCTCTTAGTCTTGAAAGGGATATTAGCATAATTTAGAGATTTCTACGGATCAATATGCCAAGTGAATAAATCGCTTAATTTAGATTCATAATGATAGATGAAGTCTAGGTGGATTAATTTAGAGCTTTTTGGTTATTATTCAATTATTTTCTTGATTTATTCTCTATTGAGTTCTTTAGTTAATTAATTTAGAAGATTTTAGCTTAAACCAATCACTCTAATTTTTCGGTTAAATAATAGGAAAACGGTAATTACTAGACTTTTAGTCCTCGTGGATACGATATCTCTACTCACCGTAGCTATACTATTTATCGATAGGTGTACTTACCTTTGTCGTATTTTTAGTTAGTTCTGTTACACATCAAATATATCATTTAAAATTAAACCAAGAATATTAGTATTAGTATATTATATTATATTTTTTTAATTGTTAAAATTAAATTTATAATATGAATATTGAATTAACTTACAAGTCAATATGTATAGCAATTATTTGATATAAATTATTATTTTAAAAGTAAAAAAGAAGAAGAATATTTGATCAGTAAATGGACGTGAGTAAACTTATGAATAAACTCTTTCATATATATTATTTAAAATTAAATAAAAAATTTACAAAAAAATCAAATATAAATTTTGTAATAGGCCCAATTTGCCCGGGCCCATGCAGATGCAAAAAATTAAACCTAAATAAACAGCTTTTGTTTACAGTCCAAATTACAAATTACAAGCCCAAATACAAATAAAAAGAAGCAACCCATATTACAATAGCCCAACAGCAAAAATTAACCCAAACAGACCCAAAACCCAATCATTTTTAGAACCCTAGGGTTCCCTTGGCGCCGCTACCCCATGTACGGCCGCCAGCTATCGTCATCCGCACGCCCGTACGCCACTAGGTGCCAGCAAAACACCTCTGTACCTGCAAGAGAAGGCAAACAAGCAGCAGAAGTAGAAGGAAACCAAAAAAAAATAATAATAATAGAAATTTAACAGCATTTGTTGTAATCATTTGGCTATAAAGCCAAGAACTTTTTCATTGAATGAGGGTTACAAAAAAAAAAAACGCATACAAAGCAATAAAGAGAAAAACTGAAATTTACATCGAAAAGGTGATTCATTTCTTTCTTTTTTTTTGGTATCGTCACATATATTTTATAAAGGAAATAGTATAAAAAGAAACTCACCCATTTCCTTTGTCCTTCGCCATTATCAGAGTTTTTCCTCAGTCGTGAAAACCCCAGAGACTCGTTGGAGTTTCATTCTGGTTTAAAAATAGGTACACAAGGAGGTACAAATGGGAGTGGGTCGAGTGTTTTTCTCCGTTTTCAGGGTTTTGGTCCCTAAGTCTAGGTCTGGGGTTAGAAAGGAGATAAAAAGGGAGGTTGAAGGGCCGACTCTTGGATTTCTGACCGCTGCCTACGACGGGGCTACGGCGGAGCCATGACAGAAGCACACCGGAGCCTATTCGGATTTTGGGTTGAAACCGAGAGAGAAAAAGGAAAGAGAGGATTTTTTTTCTTTTTTTAGAAAATGGCTGCCAAACGAGGTTTTTTGTCAAATTTTTAACCTTTATAAGTCCATACGGCGTCGTTTTGACCAGGTCTTAAAACGGCGTCGTTTTGAGTCCATGACACTCAACCTGCGCCTTGACCCAACCTGTTTTTACCTGTTTTCTTATTAAACCCTTTATGTTTTTTATTTAGCCCGATAATTTCGATTCTATTACATTTCAGCCCTTTGTGATACTGTGTGTATAGGGCAGTTGGAATATTCTCCAGTTTAGCCCCTGTATTGTTTACTCGCATCACTATGTGGTCCTTTTGTTTTCGTTTTGTTGCAATTTATCCCTAGAATCCTATTTAAACTCCAATTTAGTCCTTTTTGTTATTTTTTTATTTAAACCCAAAATATTTATTTTTTAAATTTAATCCTTGTGTTATGCGATTTTGATATTTTTATTATTTTTCAAACTATTTCATATAACTTGTTGATTTATTTATTTAGTGTTTTTTTTTAAAAATCAAATGTTTTAATAATATCTTTTTTTTATTTAATATCACTTTTATCTTAAATATTTCTTACATGCAGCTCCTTTTATATTTTCTTTAGTTATCCCCTTAGTTGTCCATCCACTCGTCTACCATACTCTAAAATTTAGACCTTATTACTTCTATTTCGAAATATTGATGCTTAATATTATATATTTAACTTATTTACTCATTCATTGATTATACATTTATATATGTTAATTTGTAAGACTTTCGTTATTTCGCTCATGTTCAAACATTTTTATGTTACGTTTTATATTATGCATTTTCATTTCATTGTTTTATTTATTTATCATCACTCGTTTACTAATGTTGAATTCATCTTTGTAATCACATTATTTTTATCACTATATTTTTAAACGTATATCTTTTAAATATTTCGTTAACGTTTATCCAAATTCGTAAACAAAGGAAAATTTTGAAAATAAGTGATGTTTCACGTTTTTGGAATTCGAGAAAACGTACCCTAACTTACGGGGTTTCGATTTTCTCGTTAAACTCAAATAGCTAAATATTTTCTTAAAACAAAAAATGATTTTAAATAAAAGATAAAGACAGTGTTCCGCATTTAGGAATTTGAGAAGGCTGTACCCTAACTTACGGGGTTTCAATTTTTTTCTTTGATCTTAATAACCGAATATCCTCTTTAAGAATCAAATTACAATTTTCAAAATAAAACAATTAAAAGGCAAGCTTATTTTTGAGGGTTCAAATGTCGTGTCCTAACTTACGGGATGTGACATTCTGACATCTCAAATCGAGTGGGCCTTTAATCCTCGTTTTAATTTATCCAAGCATTTTTTAAGTCAACATAAATAAAAGGGACGAATCGTATTTAAAATTCTTTTGGATTTTCAACTTTCAACGCTAAGACATCGACTAATTAATTAGGTACCAATTTTGGGTGTATCGAGAGTGCTAATCCTTTCTCGTGCGTAACCGATTCCCGAACTCGTTTTTCTGAATTTTGTAGACCAAAAATTATAATTTTAGTAAATTTAAACTTTTATAAAAATGATTAATTTGAGGTGATCCGATCACATTTAATAAAAAGGATTGGTGACGACTCCCTATTTTGTTTTTTTTTAAATAAAATGTCGACCCATTTTTAAAAACAAAAAAATAATTTCGACAAATTTAAATACACTTCAAGTGGATATGGCAAACCAAATCATTTAAACATACCGTTTAAAAATAGAATTAATTAAAATAATTTTTAACATTTTAAACTAATAATTTAGATGCAAATCTTAAATCAACCCACAAATCTATGTGCAAATTAATTACTTAAAAGTAAATTATTATTTTTATATAAATTTATACTCTATAACTATACTTACTATAAAATTCCTATTAGAGTTTGTGTCATGAATTAATTAAATATCAATTCATTTAAAAAAAATAAAAATATCCTCATTTTACAAAATAAATTATATTATTTTGAGAATATTTATATCATGTTATACCTTTTATATAAAAGTTAAAAAAACAAATACATAATAAAATTTAAGTTCATGCTACTTTAGTTTTTCACCTTTTTATTTATATAAATTTTTTATAAATATATTTATTATATAATTTTATTTTTAACTTACATCTTGATTATGCTATAATTTAATATACATAATATTTTAATCACACAAAAACGAGTATACAACTTTTTTTTCTTAATTTCCTTTCTTCTCTTTGCTCTCATCTCTCTTTTCGTCGTACTCTATTTGTCTCTTTCTTTCCTTTTCTTCCTTTCTCCTTTGATCAACCCCACTTAAGCCAAAATAAATTTTCACATTTTGTTAGAAAATTTGGACATCACATCCATAATAAGGATAATTACATGTTATTATTTACTATCATGATAGGTTAGCCCAAATTAAAAGTGATCTAATTTGGTTAGAATTTTATTGGGCTTTTAATTATTAATAAATAAAGTATGGGTCAAATATATGTAGATACTCTTCTAATCAAATTCTAATTAATGATGGGCTAATTAGAATTTGATTAGAACTAATATGCTAAGGTTATAAATATTAGGGTTATGGTCCCCAAATTATACACAAGATATCTTTTCTAATATCCCATCATTAGTAAAGAGAGAGCAAATATTCTCTGAGTTTCTTGTGTGCTAATTTGGAAGATCAAATCCCCAAGTTCCAGAAAGTTTCAAGGAATCCATGGATTCAGGTACATTTCCGCATCTTGTTTTATTCTTGATTTATTCTTAATGATTTGACATGATAGATCTTGGTTTATTAAGTTATATTGTAGATTTATTTTATAAATTCTAACAAGTGGCATCCGAGCTTTATCATGTTGAACCATTGAGAATGAATTGATTATTTATTAATTTTGGATTGATTCGTTTTTCTTTTTTTAATTTTATGGATTTGATATTTTAATTATATATTATGTTGAATCTTTGAGATTCTTGATAAATTTTTGGGTTTTGATTCTTTAAATAAAGTTTTAAAGTTTTATAAATATAATCTAGTTTAATATTTGCATATGCTATTCGAAAGATGAAGGTTTATATATTTATTTATAATCAATTGATAAAAATTGATTTGTGAGATTTCTTTCTCTTCTTTTCACACAATTATTTTATAACTTTTGGTAAAGTCATTATTAAATTAAAATTATAGACTTACAACTTTTTTGCAATTGAAGAATTCCAATTGGGTTGTATAATTGGCTTTGAAAGTTGTTCACTTGATAAGATATATATTTTTTTCGTACTATTTGTTTTAAATTTTCTGTTTGTAGTTGAATATATATGGAATCATCATCTTTTATCTTTTTTTATGATGAATTATATTCACCATTGAATTCAATTCATATATACAAATGATTACTTTTGGTTTCTTTTATAATTATTTTATGTAAGTTTTAGTCTTTATGGAATCTGACTAAAATTAAAATATTTGGGATTATTTTTTTTAAATATGGTGACTATGAATTTTCATAAGTAGTTGCGCATATAAAGACTTTTATATAATTTGGGATTCTTTTTATATTTTGTGGTTATGGATTTTTTTTTAAGTATTTGTGAGTATAAAGAACTTTTATAATAATGTTTTTAGTCATGAATATAAATTTGAGTTTACATGAAATATGTAAGGCAAGCCAGTATTATTTTTATATTTGTGTGTGTATATATATTATATGCATATCAATGATTTTGAGGATTAATGCATGATTATAGTTTGTGTGAATGTGACGTTTATAACCATTATTCAATAAGATATCTTTTATAGTTTAATTGGTGAAATTAAGTTTTGATGGATATCATTGAAGTTAATTTTTTTGTTATGGTTATATATTAAATTTTATGGGTGCTTTGGTGCAAATTCATGTCAACTATATACATATTTAAATATTTTGATTTTAAATTTGGTTATATAATATTAGGTTTTGGCATCTTATGATTCTAAATATTTGGTTAAATTATGATGATATGATTTATTGTATGAATTGTGGGATATGCCAACTATTATGATTTTGTTTTTTTTGAGATTTATTGGCTTGAAAATATTTTTCAAGTATTTATGTGAATATCTGTTTAATCATAAATACAACTTTGGATTTACATGGTAAATTTAGGGTAAGTTTTTCTATTTGATTATGAATACATGTATATGCGTGAATTGCTTTGGTATTTTTATCCGTGCCAAAATTATGAATACATGCGCTTGTTAATTATTTGGCTTTGAACCACTACATTATTTCTGTTTGGTTTTGATATATGATTTTGGAACAAAAAAAAAAGGAAGGAAATAGTCAAAAAAAAATTAAGGTTTTCGGTTTTTTTTATTGCATTATTAAGACAAACTTATTTTGGGTTATTTCGGAGTCTATAAAGCAATAAAAAAAATTAATTAGTTTTGACATTTGACTATTGGGGAAATTTAAATTTGAATATTGGTATGTTTATATATATTTTAAAATAACTTAATTGAAGCAAAAAGTCACCAAAGTGATGATTTTTTTTTGTATAAATATTTTGTTTTAAAATATAAAAGTTTGTGTGCATGTAACTTAAGTTATGTTAATTGGCCCAAGTGAAGGTTAATAATATTACATGTGCAACTATGGTGATAAACATGTGACGGCTATTCAGTTTTACATGTGAGTAATAAATTGGCCCAAAGGAAGATTTATTATTCGACATGCTCTTATTGTCAATGTTTGATTACTACACCAAGATATCACTTACAAATTAATATTTTGTCCAAAGATGAAATATTAATGGAGTGTCTGATATCTTAAGATGAGGTTTACTTTTATTCAAATTATTTTAGTTTAAATTTGAAGTCTGATATGAAGTTGTTTATGGTTTATGATTTATTCAACTATTATTATATTTGCCAACATCATTGTATGTTGTTTTGGGATAAATAAATATATATATATATATTATCTTTTAATTTGATTGAAAGATGAAATTAAGGTAAATATTTTGAAACAAATAAATTCAGATTTTGGCTTTTAATTAAGGATGTCTAATATTTTAAATCAATTAGTTGAAACAAAATGCCGCCAAAGTGGCCTTTTGTGTAGATGTTTATTTGAAATATTAAGATGATTATATGTTTTTGTGATTCATGCGTTCATTAATTTACCCAAAGGTAAGTTAATATTTGGTAGAATTACAACGACATTTGTGGTGATAAATGTGTGACAATTATAAGGTATTTTATGTGAGCAATAAGTTAGTCCAAAGATTAATTCATTGTTTGACATAGTTTATTGTCAATGTTTAATTACTACAACAAGAGTACCGCTTACTGTTAATATTACTGTCCAAAGACTTGATATTAATGTTGTGTTTGGTATCTTGAGATGGGATTAGCCATTACCCTGAATTTATTGTTTACTATGAATATTGATGTGAGCTTATTTTTATTTATTTTTTGTTCTATATTCAGCTAATTCATATTCTACTACCACAATATCTGCTAATATAAATTCTATACCCATACTTAATGGGGCTAATTTCAATGAATGGAAAAGGCACTTACTTATAGTGCTTGGCTATATGAACATAGACCTTGCACTAAAGGAAGAACTACTCGCACCTCTCACCGCGGAAAGCACCCCCTATGTTAAAAAGGGATTTTGAGAGGTGGAATTGTTCAAATTGCATAAGTTTAATGATCATGAAGCATAACATTTTAGAAGCCTTTAAGGGCATAGAATCTGAAAAAATTACTCGGCCAAGGTTTCTTTGATGAAATTGAGAAACGTTTTGCTAAAAACGATAAGGTTGAAATGACATCACTTATGACATCTGTAAAGTTAAGGGTTAAGGAAATTTTGAGCAATCTAAGGGCTATGAATTTTATGATCCCACAGTTAGGAATATTTTTGAGACAAGAATTGCAACATTCTTTGAGGATGTTGAGTTTGAGAGGAGAAATAAGGTTGGAAACATTGCTTTTGAGGAGGAATTGGATTCTAACTCAGTTCCTACTATCACTTTTGATGATGTTTAGACTCTCATACCTATCATTGATTAAGAAGTGAATCTAGAACCTCAATAAGATAATGTTAAACAACTCCTTATTCAAGATGAGGTAATTATTCCAGAAGAACAAACTCAACAACCTCAAGAATGAATGTCATTAAAAAGTCCACTAGAGAAAGGGTTATAATAGCTTTAGTGGAATATTTTGACCTTAAGCTACATCAGATGAATATTAAGTTAATGGTTTCTCAATGGTAACATTGATCATACATTTATATGGTGCAATTAGAAAACTTTGTGTCTGATGATACAAAAGTAATGATTTGCAAATTAAAGAACTTAATCTATGGGCTTAAGTAGACTTCTCGTCAATAATATTACAAAATTTACCAAATGATTATTTTATTCGGTTTAGAGATGAATTTTGTTGATAATCGTTTATACCATAAGTTTAGTGGGAGTAAAGTTTTATATTTGGTTTTATATGTTAAAGTTTTATATTTGGTTTTATAAGTTAATGACATACTGCTTGTCAATAATAAGTATAGCCTCAATCAATGCCCTAAGAATGATATTAAGATTACAAAAATGCATTGGATTTTTTTTTTTTTTACATTTTAGTAGTGGAAAGTCTAATGTATGTTTAGGTTTGTATAACATTGGAATCTTGTATACACTATTGGGATGTTAGGTAGATATTTTAAGCAACCCTGGTTTGGACCATTAGATAGCATCCAAGAGGGTTATAAGGTATTTTCAGAGAACAAAAGATTACATGCTCACATATTGGAGGTCTAATAAGTTAGAGATCATCAGGTATATAGACTCCGATTTTGATGGAACATGGATACAAGATTTTGTCAGTAAGGTGCAAATTGTGAAAACAAGTTGCAGTCTTTTATTCCAATAGCAACAGGAGCACATTAAAGTCAAAACACATAGCCTTTAAGTTCCTGGTTGTTAAAGTAAAAGTTCAGAGTGGTTAAGTGCTTATAAAGCATATTAGGACAAACTCCATGATTACGGATCCGCTTACTAAGGAACTACACCTAAGGTTTTATAAGAGCACATTGCTCATATGGGTGAAATGTTATTTAAAGGATATTTGGTTTTAGTGAGAGTTTGTATTTTTAAATGCTTTTATGTTATAGACACATTTTCAGTTATTTCAGTTTAAAGATAATAAGTTTATTTTCTGCAGAAATAAAGTTTATTTGGTTTATTCACACTCTGATTTTGGTAAGATTTGATCTCACTAAGGAGGACCAGTTGGAAATAGACATGTTTAGATCATATTGCATGTAATTTCCATGCTACACATCCATACTTGATCTATGTCATTTGGTTGTGTTAATATACGTGATCATGGATGGATTTAGTTACGATATTTGTAACGAAAGTCGCCTTGGTTCTATGTTAACATAATTAATGGACGAGATTGTACGGAATGCCTTTTGGATATGATAGTAAAAATTTTGAGCTCATAAGGTTATATAATGACATGTAATTATAAAGTAATTAGTATATATATGTGGTCCAAGTGGGAGATTGTTGGAAAATTTGGACATCACATATATAATAAGGATAATTACATGTTATTATTTACTATCATGATAGGTTAGCCCAAATTAAAAGTGATCTAACTTGGTTAGAATTTTATTGGGCTTTTAATTATTAAATAAATAAAGTATGGGTCAAATATGTGTAGATACTCTTCTAATCAAATTCTAATTAATGATGGGCTAATTAGAATTTGATTAGAACTAATATGCTAAGGTTATAAATATTAGGGTTATGGTCCCCAAATTATACACAAGATATCTTTTCTAATATCCCATCATTAGGAAAGAGAGAGCAAATATTCTCTGAGTTTCTTGTGTGCTAATTTGGAAGATCAAATCCCCAAGTTCCAGAAAGTTTCAAGGAATCCATGGATTCAGGTACGCTTCCGCATCTTGTTTTATTCTTGATTTATTCTTAATGATTTGACATGACAGATCCTGGTTTATTAAGTTATATTGTATATTTATTTTATAAATTCTAACACATTTCACTAAATGTAGGCTTGATTTCCACTATGCATTAGAAGCGTTTGATGGATAAGAAGAAGCTTAAATTCAATTTTTAAAAAAATTAAGTGGTCGATTGAGTCTTAATTTTATTAGTATCGATATTATTATTAATATAATGTAAGTTTTAATACACTAAAGCATATTATCTTCCTATTTAAAGGATTAAAAAAAATAGATATAAAATAAAAATTTATAATAAAATTAATGTTAAAAAAAAATTAAGCCTCGAACCGTGCCAAAATATATAAATATATTTTTATCAAATTTAATTATAAAAACTATATAATATATTAAAATTTATATATTTATTTCTGAAAAATAAAACAAACCGAATTAACTTGGGAATAGAAAAACAAAATCCAAACCGAATCATGTATTCTATTGTTATAAATGTTAAACATGGTTAATAATATATTGTTTAAAAATGATTAATTAATCATTGCTGGAATAAGGCTGAAGCACAAACTACGAATCGGTTAAGATATTAAATTTGAACTTCTAGAAACAAGGTAACATTATTGCCTATAAATGATTCCAAAGTCTGTTAGGCTTTGAAGCTTGGTTTGCGTTGGGACGTCCTTTTACTTTACCAGATTACCGGAGACATGTTTTAGTAAATATTAATTATTGGGAGTTTTCATAATTAATTTACACATACAAGGGTTAATGGTTTGAAATTTCCTCAAGGAGAATATTTATTATTAAGGACCGGTTTAAAATCAGAACAACATTGAGCTTGAAGTTGGAGTTTCATCGTATCAGTTCATTTATTTAAATTCTATTTCTGTCTATTTTTAATGTTATTTCGATTTCAATTATTTTATTATTTTTACTTTTATCATAATTAAATCCTCTTTTTTATTTTTGCACATACCATCACATATCTTGGGCATGATAGCTGCCTAGATGCACAATTTGGTTGATGCCATTTATATATTGTTTAGGCGTAGGGAAATTATTTTTTGGTGGTTTCGAGAACAATCACTTAGGCCATGTTTGGTTGGATGGAATTGCTATTCCATTCCTGTCTTATTCCGCGAGCTACAGTAACTCATATGTTTGGTTCACCGTTTAGGTGATTCTGCAGCTTAGCTATTACAACCACATTCCCTCACCTCCTATAATAGCTATTCAGCGGTGAGGGCTCTGAATTGCTATTCAACACAAACACCGAATACATTTTCAGATTTTGGGACCAAAATAGCCTGCTTTCTTCTCCCCAAAAATCTGCTCCAAATTTCTTCCAACCTTTTTCCCCAAATCAAGCATCAATCCATCTGCCCTTCATCTTCATCTCCTTAAAGGTACGTTTTCTTTTTTTACTTCAAGCTCCGATTCTATTTCTCCTTCCTCATAACTGCTCCAGATTTCTTGTTTGTGTTTCAAAGTTGAGACCTTTGTTTAGATTTCTTGTCTCCGATTCTAATTCTTCTTTTGCGGCAGAATTTCAGATCCCTTGGAAGAAGGTTTCAAGCTTCGCCCCATTGCTAGTAGAGGGTAGGTATTATTTCAAATTAATGACAGTCAATGTCTGCTTTACTGAAGTGCTACACATTCTGTCTGTTCTCCTGAGTTGATAAGTTTGCTTTGTTTGCCAATTGTCATTAATTCTGTTTATGATGGGTCATCAGTGTGATTTAGTTTCCTTTAAATTCTGAACTGAAATTGGCTTTACAAGTGTATGTGCTAGTGGTATTTGCTGTCTCACTGTTGTAGTATTTGTTTGGTTTAAAATATGAGACTCTCTGGTTTAGTTCAGTCGTTTCACGTGCTTTGTTTGAACTATTATCACATTTTGATTCATTTCTTAATTTTAGCTTTCTTATTGTATGAGTTCTTTGATTGCTTTGAAACTGTTGTTATCTTGGCGTAATGAATTCTTTGTGAAATAATGTGCAACTTTAAAAGCAAATAAGAAATTATGGCTTTTCTTATGATGGAAAAAAAATCTTTTTGTTTCACATCTGACAGAGGGACAGTCCTCCTGCTTTGGTTTTAGTATATATGTGATATTGGCCTATCATTCCTTGTTCCTGCTGAGATACTGGTTATTCTGTTGAGAATCAATTAATGGTGTAAACCTTTTTCACAGATAATGGGTTGAGATCTCCTTCTCAAACTAATAGCTGTTGACTGGTTCAAAGTTGATACAGCCATAGATAAAATTGCATTGCATCCACAGTAATTTAGATGTTTGCAGAACACATTCACAGTAATTTCAGAGCTGAGTTTTAGGTTAAAAGATTTTAAATCAGAAATAGAACAAGAAAGGAGAAAAAGAAAATATAAGTTCCATACCTACTGGAGAACAAGAGAGATGGAAAATTCTTGACATTTAAAAACCATTACAAAAACAAAAAATCCTCCAGCAGTTTAGTTAAATGAGTACTTTTCTTTTTAGTATTCAGAATTCAGGAATAATCCAAGAAGGAAAAGCACCTCTATGTATACAGCAATTGAAGCTCTGTCAGAACCGGCTGGCTCTTTCAAACTAGTGATAGCCTCTAGTAAAATATTGTCCAGCCTACAACATTGAGAGGATATCACTTAAGCAGCAATGAATATGCCTGAACATAATCAGAATAACATGGCTCTCAGTACAAAACTGTTTTGGCCTATAAAGACCAAGAACTTGGATAAATTTTGTTTTCATCAGTTACAAATAAGCGCTGTTGCCCAAAGGCACTAAAAATATGTGTATTTACAGCCAGTCTTAAATGAAAAAATTTAGGGAATAATAAGTTTTTCTTTCTGTGTCTTTTCATGTTGCAAGTATCTGACCCTCATGTAAACAGGTTCAACTAAAAATAACTTGCAAAGTGATTCGACATTTTAATAGAAAGTGTGCAGCAGATTAATTTTGAATATAATGATTTTATGTTTTTAATTTTAATTTATTAAATATAAATCAATCATTGTTGAACTTGTTGAATATAATTGAAATATATTTACTTAGTTTGATAATTTAAATATTATAATATCTATAATATTAATTAAGTGCGAATTAATCTATAATTATAGTAATTATAATTTGACATCGAAAAGAAGTGTAATTCGACTTGACAAGGGGATATATAATTTTGCATATCTTCTAATAAGTAATATACTAAAATAAAATATTATTCTAATGTCAATTTAGTAATATAATAAGAATATTTTTGTTAGTTCAGAAGATTATTCACATTTGTGATTATATATATTATTATAGCAAAAGATGGAAGTTTCTTTTCTTGTTCCTCGAGGTTTACTTGGTTCTGCATTGGAGTGGTTGCTAAAACTTACTGAATTAAATGCTAAATGATAGGTTATTCATATAGTTTGTCTTCCGATTGATCAGTTGGGTCTATTTTCATGTAATTCTTGGATAGTTTCTCCTTCACTTTATCTTTGTTAAGAAAATGTGTGAATCTTCAAATGTTTAGAGCATAGTGGATTATTCTCTTGTACTTGTGTGACAGTATTTAGCTTCTTGGCAATGTTCTGTGCTATTCCCTTTTTTTATATATCCTTGTAGCATAATCATGATTTTGACTTAACTTTCTATTTTCTGATGTTTTTAATACTTTTTTGTAATTTTTATTTTTAATGGTTTTAATACATTTTAGTTTTTCTTAAACAATTTTTTAAAATTTTTATATTTTAAAAAATTAATTACTTATTGATCTGAGATCGTGATTCGACAAATAACACAAGTTTAAAAACTAGAAAAAACCAAAAATTTAAATAAAAACTAAAATAATTAAAAAAAAGTTAAATAGCTAAATAAATTATTGTAAATATCTTTTTTATTTTTATCTTAAAAATATAGGGAGGGGATGAATTACATAAATCGCCAATGTATCATAATCTAGTCCAATTTAACTTAAGACACTGAAATCCAAAAACACTACACTCTAATAACCATATATACCACAATCAAACCTATTTTTTTTTAATGCAATCAATGATTGTTTTATATTGTCTGATCATCTTCTATCATGCTTCACTTCGATTTGAAGTATCCAACTAATCAACTGCTTTTGTAGATAGTCTTGTTCGAATATGATTAGCCCATTTCGTTTTGTAATAAGATTCTCTATTATTTTATGCTTTAATTTGTCGATCATGCCTTTCTTCCTTTGTAATAAGTTATTCTAAACATCTTTGACAGGTTGTAATTTCTATTTTGTGCTTAGGTATGGTTTATTTTTCTTTGACAGGTTGTTATTGCTTCCTCTTATTATTTGGCTCGTTTAATTGCTTCATCCACCTAGGGTTGAGCATCTTGTATTCACTGAATCACTGTAAGTTCTTTAGAAATTAAATTAAAAGAATTGTTTTACAGTTATTGAAATTAGTATTGAAGAAATGTGACCCTTTTACTATGATTTGAAGATATGTAACACTTTAATATCTTGCAGTAATGGCTCGTCTGCCTTTAATAGTACAAAATGAGAGGCGTAAAAGAATTGGTCTTGCTATTACAATATGGTTGCAAATGTGTACAGTTGCGCATTGGTTCTTAGTTGCATTGGGTGCCCTTCATAGCCTACATACTTATAGATCAAGGATTAGATCCTATATTTTAGATTTTTATGTAAAACGAGATTATGTGAAAAGACTTGTATATGCTAGTGACGAGACGTATATTGAACAAGTTAGCATGAATAGAACAACCTTTTTTAAACTATGTGAGATGTTACAAACTTTAGGGGAATTGAAGTCGTCAAGGAACATGCTTGTTGATGAGTAAGTGGCAATGTTTTTACATATCATTTCTCATCACCTTAAAAATCGAGTTATCAAGCATCACTTTAATAGGTCCGGGAAAATCGTTAGCAGATCATTTTAAAATGTTTTAAATGCTGTCATACGCTTACAAGATGTGTTATTTAAAAAGGCAGAGCCAATTACAGCTAATTCTACAGACCCAAGGTGGAAATGGTTTAAGGTATTGGAGTGAGTTCTATATATAGCTCGTATATAATTTAGTACATTTGGATTTAAATATAGTATTCTAACTTGAGATTTTATACATGTGATGTAGAATTGCTTAGGTGCTTTAGATGGAACCCACATCAAGATTAGGGTTCCAACAGTTGATAAACCTAGATATCGAACGCGAAAAGGTGACATAGCAACAAATATGTTAGGTGTTTGTACACCTGATATGCAATTTGTTTATGTTCTTCCCAGTTTGGGAAGGTTCTTCTTGATGGACGAGTTCTTCGAGATGCCATTAGTAGGAGACATGGACTAAAAGTTTCTCATGGTAAAATGCAAAAATTAGAGGAATTTGAATTAATTTTTAAGATCATACTTTTTTGGGAAATTAACCATGACAAATAGTTTCTTTTCATAAGTTGTTATTATCTAGTTGATGCTGGATACACAAATTGTGAGGGATTTCTTGCGCCTTTTAGAGGACAAAGATATCATTTGAATGAGTGGCGTCAGGGTTATCAGCCAAGTACTCCGGAAGAATTTTTCAATATGAAACATGCTTCAGCACGTAATGTTATTGAAAGATGTTTTGGGTTATTAAAACTTAGATGGGGAATACTTAGGAGTTCATCATTCTATCTTGTAAGGGTGCACAATAAAATTATTATTGCATGTTGTTTGCACCATAATCTTATTTGAACCTATATGAGTCTTAATCCTATTGAAGAGGAGTTGGGAGAAGGATTACCTAGTAATGTGATAGACGACGATGAACCGAATATCATAAATATTCATCCGTCGGATGCATGGGCTACTTGGAGGATGGAACTAGCCAACCAAATGTTCGATGAATGGTAAGCATCTAGAAATTAGTTAGGTTTAGGGTAAAATTAGTAAACGTTTAAGTTGTTTATGTTATTTCATATATCTAGTTTATGAAACTTTGGTGGTGTTTGAATTGTTTTTTTTTTTGTATTGTATTGTACTAGACTTGTTGAATAATAATTTATTTTCTTTTGATTCATCATGTGTTATAATTTTATAAAGTGTTGACCTTTTGATGCATAATATTGAACTTAATTTTCATTTTTGTTTTTTTCTTAAGATAGTTATGTCAGGTTTTTCCCAATCAAGTGTTTCTTCCCAGAGTTCTTGAGCAACCAAAAGGAAACGGGTTCCAGAAGAAAATGCTGCGTTGGTTGCTTGTATGGTCGACTTGCACAATGTTGGAACCTTTAATGTGGATACGGGATTCAAAGCTGGCTATTTAAATGAGTTAGAAAAAATGTTAGAAAAAGTTTTACCCAATGCCATGTTGAAGGCTAAACCTAATCTTGACTCGAGAATTAGGACATTGAAAAGGGATTGGTCAATCGTTTATGACATGCTTAGTGGAAAAAAACAATAACGGTTTTGGTTGGTATGAGCATAGGCAGCTTGTTGTTGCTGAAGATGCGGTGTGGAACTCATATATAAATGTAAGAATTATTTCAAGTCTTTATTATCTTATTTTGACAAAATTTATATCTAATATGAATTTCTCATTTTTATAGAGTCATAAAGAAGCAGGTCAATTCAGACATCGGAGTTTCCCTTATTATGAACAACTTATTGCGATCTACGCAAAAGATCGAGCCACTGGAAAAGATGCTCAAACAACTGCTGATATTATTGAAGAAATAAATACTAAGGATGTAGCTGCGACAAATACTCATGAAGAAAGAAACGATCTTCATGGATCCGAAGCTGATGTTTCTTTGGATGACATGGATCTTTCAGCTACACAACCGCAACCAGAACCGCAACCAGCTAGAAACCAAGGTGATTCGGCATTTTCAAAGAAGAAAAAAAAGATTTCTGATGCAAGTGATTTTTCTACTTCATTTAATGATGTTGCCACTTTATTGGCGGAAAATATACGGACCGTTGGCCTTAAAATCAATAAGAGTATTGCATCCGAAGTGGTAATTCAACAAAAGTTAGAAATGACCATTCAAGAAAGTGCTCTAAAATTATATCCAACATTATGTGAAGTGGAAGGTTTAACTGAGGATGAACGCTATCGAGCATTGAGCAAAATTCCAGATCATCCAACGCAAATGCTCATTTTCTTTAGTTTACCTTCTGCTGTGCGATTGGAATGGGTCAGAAGATTTCTTGCTGACCATTAAAAATCATGGCTCTGTTGATATTTTGGTAACTTTTTGTGTTTGTAATATTTGGATGGTATAATGACATGATAGAATGTCATTACAATGATGTAACTTTTTGATGTTGTAAAATTTTAAAACATATGGATTATGACATATAAACTAATGAAATCATGTAACTTTTTGTTAATATATGAATATTATGCTTGGATGTAAAATATAATTCTCAAGTTATTTATTATTTTTTTAGCAATGAGTTATTTATTACTTCTAATATTTAATTATTTTTTATTGTAGAATAATTAAATTATTTGTTTCAGTAATGATATTTTAACACATTAAATACGTATTGCAGTTTAAAAATAATAAAGTAGATTATATATATTTTTATAGTATTATATATTTTGATTTTTTAATTCATATAATAATTATAATAAGAATGTTATTAAATTATATTTAATAATAATTATGTTAAAATATGGTTAAACTATTTATTATTTTTATTAAATTATTTTTAATAATAATTTTATTAAAATTTAATAACAATAACAATAATCATCTACCTCAAAAAAAAATTCTGGTAAGGGTATTCTGGTCATTTTAGTTTTTTTCTTATGCTATTACAACATCATTCCATTCAACCAAACACAAGAATACTATTACAATTCTATTCTATTCCATTCAACCAAACAGTTGAATTACTTATTACAACTCTATTCCATTACAACTCTATTTCATTACAACTCTATTCAATTACAGCTCTATTCCATTACAGCCAACCAAACGTAGTGTTAGAGTTATATTTAAAATTAACATAATTTTTAATTAATAATTGTAAATTAAATTATAATTATTTTTAAGTATAATTATCACAAATTTATTTTTACTTCAATTTTTTTATTTTTAAATATAAATTTAGTAATATAATAAAAAAATAAAAGATATTTACATTTTCCAAACTCTTCTGTTTATATATATATATATATATAGATTTAACAATTTATGCTGTGTTGATAAAATTAGATAGTTGACATAAAAAAGAAGACGCTACATGATACTAAGATTATATTATTAAAATCAAAGATAGAGACATAAACGAGTGTTGACTGCAATAATAATACAGAATAAAATTCAAACATTATTGAAGGAGCAGCATAATGGACATAGGTAATAGCTTGATGATAACACTAGGAGTCAGTGAAAGCTGAACCCAGTACCTTGAAACTTTTGTTCTGTAATCTGATCCAATATCTCAGACATTTGAGGTGATAAATGGTTAACCCAATCTCCAACTTCACCTTTTCTAAAGAAATCAGAATTGGAAATAGGATTTTCCTGACTTCTGGTGTCACTTTTATTTATATCTTGATTGCTCATATTCTCAAAACTGCAAAGCTTCACTATTTCTTCCACGATCTCTTTGTTTTCTTCCTCTGGTGTAAAGGGCAACCCCAAGAAATTCGCCACTTTCCTCACACACCCCAAAGGCTCCTTCTTCACATCTTCATACTTCAAGCACAACACTTTTTTCGGCGATTCCAAACTAGCTTTCCAATACCCCAAAACGTGATCCCAAAACGGTCCATAGTGCGATACCCCTTTGCAAAACAAGTCAAAGACTTCCTCTAGTGAAAGTGGTGGGACTCCTTTTGGTCTCAACTTGTTAGCGAAATGCCACTTTGAGACTAAAACATCCTTGGGGTCTCGGCAGATATAAACGAAACGGCAAGCCGAGGTATCATCGGTCATGCATTCTGGAAACAAAGAGTAAGGAAGGTGAGTTGAGAGAAGCCGAGGTGAAGGAAGCCCATCAATGGAAGCAGTTGACCCATCTCCACGAATATTTGCTTCGAAAAACTGGACCAAGTCTCGGGGGTTTGCCTTGCGCAAAGGATGGTCGCTGAAATCAAAAGAATTCCTGTTGATAATAGAGAAAACGAGGGCCCGAAGCCACGTGGTGCCGCATTTAGGTGATGTTGCGACGATGATGTCAGTGGGACGAGGGTTGAAGTGGTCATCGATCAACATGCTTCCTCGAATGCCGTAAGTTGATAACCAGAACCCTTGGTATTGAAGAAGCTGGTCTAACCACCAGCCTTTACTTCGAGGGAGAGTGGGCAGCAGTTCATCGACGTTTTTGTATGTCTTTTGGTACCCTTCATTGAGCTTTAATTCTTTCTCAATGGCGAAAAAGTTTGAATTCTCCATGGGGAAGGGAAATTATGGAAAAAGGATTTGCAAATGCTCGATTTTTATTGTAGTCAAGTAACAGTAACAGGCAATTTTTAATTGCAACGTGACCATATGATGTCGTAGCTTTAAATTAAATATTGATTAGTTTAATGGCGGTAGGTATCTCAACATAGAATAAAAGCTAATTGCCGCCGGCTCATTCAAACATCAACTAATTAAGTTGTCCTCATATCAATATCATATTAATCATTTTCCTTTTTACAAATTCAACACCAGTTCTAATATAATGCAAAATATAAACACATGTATTTTCTTGAATAATTATTTTGATTTAAATTTAAATATATTTTAGTTTTTAGTTTATTGTGTTTTATATTGATTTAATTATATTTTTAGTTTATTCTAATTTAGGTTTGGATACATTCTGATTTTTAGTTTATTGTAGTTTTAATTTACTCTAGTTCGAAAAATTAAATAAAGGTAACAAATAGTAATAGTAGCATAAGGTTTATGGTATTTTAAACTAGATTTATGGTATGGTCAGTTAGAATTTAAAATTTTAAGATTTATGATTTTAGAGAAATTGTTAAATTAGGGTATAGTGTCTAAAGAGGTCTTGGGTTTATGTTTTAAGTTCTAGAATTTTAAAACTTAAGGTTTTAGAATTTTATAAAAATATATTAATTTTAGAGTTAAAATAACAATGTATAATTTGATATTTCTTGATGTATTATATTATTTATGTAGATAAAAAAAATTACATAGTTATGAAAATAAAAGAAGACACGCAAATCAAGTAATTAAAAAGAAAATCTTCATTTGGAGTCAATGAAAGTTGAATCCTGTTAGAATTAAATGATCCGAATCCTTATTTAAATAAAATACAGTGCTAAAATAAAATAAAAGAAGAATCCATATAGAATTACACTTCTTTTATTTTATTTTAGAATAAGGTTTTTTAAACCTTATTAAATTCCATCTATTTGATATTGATTAAAATAAGGTGTTTCAGTCTTACTAGAATATGGCTTTACAAGCCTATAAATAGATGTTAGAATTAAGTGACCCAAATTCTTATAGAATATGATGAAAATAAAATAAAAGTAAAATCCATATAGAACTAGACTTCTTTTATTTTATTTTAGAATAAGGTTTTTTAAACCTTATTAAACTTCATCTATTTTATATTGATTAGGATAGGGTGTTTCAATCCTACTAGAATATGGCTTTACAAGCCTATAAATAGACATAGTCTATTCCTCTTGTATTGATACAAATTTTTCGACATATAGTGAATTTTCTTCTCCTCTCGCCTCGTGGTTTTTTTCCAAAAGGGTTTCACGTAAAATTTGTGTGTTCTTTATTTTATTTATTTTATTCTATTTTTTTCACAAATTGGTATCGAGCTTCCGGTTATTCATCTCGATCACGGTAATGGCGTCTTTGAAATATGAAATTCATTGTTGGATCGCAACACTAGATTTGCGTTGTGGCAAATTAAGATGCAAGCGATTCTTGCAGAGATGGATCTCGAGGATGCCCGCTAGGGATAGATAAGATGCCTTCGACATTAACAGATGAAGAGAAAAAGCGTAAGGATCGAAAGGCATTAACACAATTACATCCGCATTTGTCCAACGAAAATTTTGCAAGATGTGATGAAAGAGAAAACCGCCACGCATTATGGAAGAGGCTAGAACAAATATGTATGTCGAAAACTCTAACAAACAAGTTGCATATGAAGCGTCGTCTTTATGCTCATCGTTTGGAGGAAGGTGCGTCAGACACCACGAACACTTAACTGTTGTTTAAAGAAATTCTCTCAAACTTGGAAGCCATGGAGGTTCGGTATGATAAGGAAGATCTAGGGTTGATTCTACTTTGTTCGTTGCCCTGCCTTATTCAACCTTTAGAGACACGATTTTATATAGCCGTGAGTCTCTAACAGTTGATGAGGTTTATGATTCTTTAACCTCGTATGATAAGATGAAGCATCTTGTGGTTAAACTCAACTCTCGGGGAGAGGGTCTCATTGTTCGTGGGAGACAAGATCGGAATGCTTGATGATGATCGTGGTAGGACACAGAACGGAATCCTCGTGGTAAATCTAAGGGTAGATCAAGTCTTCAAATAGAGGTAAAACTTGTAACTTCACGCAAGAAGAAAGGGCACATTAAATTTGAGTGCTATAAGCTACAAAATAAGATTAAAAGGAGGCTGCGAATCAAAGGAAAACAACCGAAAAATTCGGTGAAGTGATGTTGTAGAAGACTACAAATGATGGTGAACTTCTAGTCGCTTCACAATGATTCTAAAGTAAGCGAGGAGTGGATACTTGATTCAGCTGCACCTTCCATATGAGTCCCAATCGGGATTGGTTTACAACTTACGAAAATAAAGTCTCAAGGTGTTGTTTTGATGGGAAATAATACTTAGTGTAAAATCGCAGTGTTGGAACAATTAAAGTTAAGATGTTTGATGGAGTTGTCGAAACACTTAGTGACGTCGGCATGTTCCGAATTGAAAAGAAATTTAATTTCGTTGAGTACTCTTGATTCAAAAGGGTACAGATATACAAATGAAAGTGGGGTTTTAAAGATTTCCAAAGGGTCCCTTGTTGTGATGAAAGGACAGAGAAAGATTGCCAAGTTATATGTTTTGCGTGGGTTCTCATCATTCTCGGTGATGCAAATTGCCGCTTCCTCGTCCTTGTCGATGATGATTTTACTAAACTTTGGCATATGCGCCTAGGGCATATGAGTGAGAATGGCATGGCAGAATTGAGCAAAAGAGGACTTCTTAATGGGCAAGGAATTTGCAAACCCGAATTTACATGTGAGCATTGTGTTTTTGGAAAACAAAAGAGAGTTCGATTCACTAGAGGAATCCATAACACGAAGGGAACATTGGAGTATATTCATTCGACTGTGGGGGGGGCCATCTAGAGTGCCTTCTAGAGGTGGAGCTAATTATATGCTAACCTTTATTAATGATTTTTCCGAAAAGTTTGGGCGTTCTTCCCAAGAGAAAAGTGATGTGTTTTCCGCATTTAAGTCTTGGAAAATTATGATTGAAAAACAGACGGAAAAGCAGATAAAATACCTCCGCATGCACAATGGCTTAGAGTTCGTTCGATGAGTTTAATAGATTGTGCAAGTCGTCGAAGGAATCATAAGACACCGACGATTCGTCATACTCCACAACAAAACGGCGTTGCGAACGAAGAAACGTAACGATCATGGAGAAGGTTCGATGTATGTTGTCAAATGCCAACTTACCGAAGTCATTTTGGGCGAAGCGGCGTCTCATCGCATGTTTTTTGATCAACCGATCTCCATCCGCTGCCATTGAGAAAAAGACTCCACAAGAGGTATGGTCCGTAATCCCGCTAATTATTCTAATTTAAAGATCTTTGGGTGTCCTGCATATGCTCATGTTGATAATGGAAAATTGGAACCGAGATCCATTAAATGTGTTTTTCTTGGTTATAAAGTGGTGTAAAAGGGTATAAGTTATGGTGTCCTGAAAATAGAAAAGTTGTGATTAGTAGAGATGTTGTTTTTGATGAAACTGCTATGCTACCTAACTTATCTCTTAAAGACTCTTCCAATAAAGAAAATCAAAAACAAGTAGAGCATCAGTTAATACGAGTCAACTCCTCAAGCCAAGACAAAAATTGAGAATAGAGTTGCTTCTTCACCACAATACTCTATCGCCAAAAACAGAACTAGAAGAGAAATTAAACCTCCAAAGAAATATCTTTGAGGCTGATCTAGTTGCTTATGCTTTGAATGTAGCTGAAGATATAGATGCGAATCAAGAGCCATCTAATTATTCTCGAGGCGATTACATGTGAAGGCTCGAGAAAAAGTGGATGTTTGCTATGCAAGAAGAGATGGAATCACTCCACAAAAACAGAACATGGGACCTTGTGAAACTTCCTAAAGGTAAAAAGGTCATTCGTTGTAAATGGGTATTTAAAAAGAAAAAAGGGACTCCAGGAGTTGAAGAACCCGATATATAAAGCAAGGCTTGTTGCAAAGGGTTACATCAAATTCCAGAGTGGACTTCATGAGATGTGTTCTCCCGGTTGTTAAGCATAGTTCGATTCGAGCTTTGCTTGGTATTGTGGCCATGCATGATTTGGAGCTTGAGCGCTTAGATGTAAAAACGCATTTTTGCATGGAGAACTTGATGAGGATATTTACATGCAACAACCTGTAAGGTTTTACAGTTTGAAAAAGAGAACTATGTTTGCTTCTTTGAAAAAGTCCCTTTACGGTTTGAAACAATCACCAAGACAAAGGGTACAAGAGGTTTGATTCCTTTATGACTTCTCATGATTTCAAAAGAAGTAGTTTTGACAGATTGTGTTTACTTTAAGAAAAATAGTGATGGTTCTTTTGTGTATCTACTTCTTTATGTTGATGACATGTTGATAGCGAAGAAAAGATAAAGAAGAGATAAGAAAGGTCAAAGCCCAACTAAGTAAAGAATTTGAGATGAAAGATTTAGGACCAGCAAAGAAGATACTTGGTATGGAGATTCTCGAGATAGAAAATCAAGTAAATTGTACCTAAGTCGGAAGGGTACATTGAGAAAGTTCTTTGCGTGTTCAATATGCAGAGTGCTAAGCTCATAGTACTCCTTTAGCAACCCATTTTCAGACTTTCATCGATTTTGTCTCCACAATCGAGATGATGAGATTGAGTACATGTCACATGTTCCATACTCTAGTGCAATGGGATCTCTCATGTATGCTATGGTTTGTTCACGTCCGTTTTATCATATGCGATCGGTCAGATTAGCGGATACATGGCAAATCCGGTAAAGAACATTGGAAAGCGATTCGGTGGATTTTAAGATACTTACGAGGCACTACCGATGTTTGCTTACACGCTTGGAAGAACTAAAGATGGAGTCATAGGGTATGTTGATGCTGATTTTGCTGGAGACCTTGATAGAAGAAGATCTCTCACAGGTTACGTCTTTACAATCGGAGGTTGTGCAATTAGTTGGAAAGCCACTTTGCAAACTACAATCGCTTTGTCTACCATCAAGCCGAGTACATGGCGATTCATCGGGCTTGCAAAGAAGCTATTTGGTTGAAGGGACTATTTAGTGAACTCAATGAAGACCTTCGAATCAGCACAGTATTTTGTGACAGTCAGAGTGCTATATTTCTTACAAAAGATCAAATGTTTCATGAGAGAACAAAACACATTGATGTTCGGTATCATTTTGTTCGTGATATTATTGCTCGTGGTGATATTGTTGTGAGCAAAATTAGTACTCATGAAAATCCTGCGAGATATGATGACTAAGTCACTTCCTAAAACCAAGTTTGAGCATTGCTTAGACTTGGTTGGTGTTCATTGTTGAGTTAAACCCTTAAGGGGTTTTATGGAAGAGGTGGAGAACTTGTTTATTGAAAGTTCGCAATGAAGAACTTGTTCATTGAGAATTTGTGTCAAGGTGGAGATTGTTAGAATTAAGTGACCCAAATTCTTATAGAATATGATGGAAAATAAAATAAAAGTAAAATCCATATAGAACTAGACTTCTTTTATTTTATTTTAGAATAAGGTTTTTTAAACCTTATTAAACTTCATCTATTTTATATTGATTAGGATAGGGTGTTTCAATCCTACTAGAATATGGCTTTACAAGCCTATAAATAGACATAGTCTATTCCTCTTGTATTGATACAAATTTTTCGACATAGTGAATTTTCTTCTCCTCTGCCCGTGGTTTTTTTCCCGAAAGGGTTTCCACGTAAAATTTGTGTGTTCTTTATTTTATTTATTTTATTCTATTTTTTTTTCACAATAGACATAGTGTATTCCTCTTGTAATAATTTGAATTCGACATAGTGAATTTTCTTCTCCTCTGCCCGTGGTTTTTTTCCCGAAAGGGTTTCCACGTAAAATCTGTGTGTCCTTTATTTTATTTTTACTTTATTCTATTTTATTTTATTTTTCACAAATCCAGTATCTTGAAGTTTTTGTTCAGTAATCTGATCCAATTTCTCAACCATTTGAGGTGACAAATGGTTAACCCAATCTCCAACTTCACCTTTCCTGAAGAAATCAGAGTTGTTTATAGGACGTTGCTGATATTTTTTGTCAAGTTTGTTAACATTTTGATTGCTCATGCTCTCAAAACTGCACAACTTCACTATTTGTTCCACAATCTCTTTGTTTTATTCCTCTGGTGTAAAGGGTACTCCTAAGAACTCTGCAACTTTCCTCACACAACCCAAAGGCTCCTTCTTTACATCTTCAAACTTCAAGAACAACACCTTCTTCGGTGACTCCACACTAGCTTTCCAGTACCCCAATATGTGATCCCAAAACGGTCCATAGTGAGAAACCCCCTTGCAAAATAAGTCAAATGTTTCCTCTAGTGAAAGTGGTGGCAGTTCTTTGGGTCTCAACTTGTTTGCAAAATGCCACTTTGAAACGAAAACATCTTTGGGGTCCCAACAGATGTATACGAAATGGCAAGCCGAGGTATCATCGGTCATGCGTGTTGAGAACAAAGAGTAAGGAAGGTGAGTTAAAAGAAGGCGAGGTGAAGGAATCCCATCGACGAAAGAAGTTGACCCATCTTTATGAATAATTCCTTCGAAGAAAGGGACCAACTCTCGAGGGTTTGCTTTGCGCAAAGGATTGTCGCTGAAATCAAAGGAAGCTCTATTGATAATGGAGAAAACGAGGGCTTTGAGCCAGGTGGTGCCACATTTATGGGTTGTTGCGACGACGATGTCAGTGGGTCGAAGCTTAAAGTAGTCATAGATCAACATGTTTCCTCTTATGCCAACAGTTGGTATCCAAAAGCCATGGTATTAGAAAAGCTGAACAAACCACCAACCTTTGGTTTGAGGGAAAGTTGGCAGTAGTTCATCGCAGTTTTTGAATGTCTTTTGGTAACCTTCATTTGGTGTGTCTATGCTCGGAAAATTTTTTGAGGTCTCCATTGGGAAGATGGTAAAGTAGAGCAACTAATTTTCTTGAGATCTTGTAAGAAGGATTTGCAAATGATCATTTTATTTGACAAAAGTGGGAATCGCAAAGCTGCACGTTGCATATACCAACATCATGTGGCATTTTTAAATTAAGGCTTTGTTTGTTTGCCAGTAAACATAAGTGAAAAGGAGAAGAAATGCCTTTGTTCTGCAGTATGAATGAGAAGAAGACGAAAATCCATACATTATGTTTGGTTGGGTGTAATAGGAATAGATTACAGCCCAATTCAATGGGCCCACTACCAAACTAATGTTTGGTTGGCTGTAATGCCTATTACAGCCTCATTCAATCCCTCCTCTGTTCCCACTAAACACGCTGAATAGCATTCGGCACCCTACCCACAGAATAGCCATTCCTCACGTCTCAGTTTCAACTTTAGCCTTCTTCCTTCCTCACCTCTGAAACCTCTTTTTTTTTTGTTCTTTTTTCCCATTTCCTTCCAGCCTCTTCACTAACTTTACCCTTCCTCACGTCTGAAGCTCCATCAACGCCTTCGCCCTCGAAGCCTTCCCCTTCTCAGGTTAGGGCCATATTCTATTTTTTTAATTATTATTTTGATCATCTTCCAACAAATTAGCTTCAGATGGGTGAGGTAGTCTCTACAATTCCAAGTAGGTTTGCCTTTGCCGACTACTCTCTCAATTCTTCTTTATCATTCTTGTTTTGGGTCTTCATTTTTTTCTAAATGACTGACAGCTTCGATGCACCATTTTTTTTAAACTCTTTTTTTTGTAGCGATTGGGTTTAATGTAGAGACTGTACAATACAACAACATCAAGTTTCAAGTATGGGATTTAGGTAAGTTAACGCTAATAAATCTGAAATAACAGCTAATGTAGTTTATACAAATGGAGTTCAATTTAATTTATTGAATCATTGAAATTTGCCTTAATCCTTTTACTTAAATTTGAATCATTGAATTTCATTTTTGATCCTATAGTTATCTGGTTGGCCTGCTTGCTTTGGCATTTGCCACAAGGCCTTTGGGAATTTTAGTTACAGTTTGAATTGTATAAGATTACATCAGCAGAAACTTTTGTGGCTTGAATTTACAGAGAAATTGTTTCAGTTGTTGAGTTTAAACATGTAGCTCCATTTTGCTTATTAGCTGTGAGATTCTATAAAGTTGTAACATTCATTTAACTCTTTGTTCCAGTTTAAATCAAATGTAGTTTTGTTTTTTGCAGGTGGTCAGGCAAGCATCAGGTACTTGTTTTTAAGCTATGTATTCTCAAGGAAACATCCCAATACTTTTGGTACAGATAAGATTTTCAATTGATTTGTTAAAGTAGCTTTAACTGTTGTGGTGTGTCTTTTAACTAATGGAGGTGCAACCTCTAAGTTGCTCTATTTATTTAATTTTGATATGGGGATATCTTGTGGGTTTTTCTGGCTGCTCTTTAGCTGGACAATAAGGTGAGATGAAAGAAGATTCATCATTTTTCATTTATTTACTCAGGAAGGAGTTTTGTTTTTCAGAATTTTTCATCGCCAATTTACTTTCTTTGTGATGATTTTAGTCCTTTCATCGGGCAATTTGCTGCTTGTTGAACACGCCGATTGACTTCACCACCCTCCAACATTCATCTTCCAGTTTTCTTTTTAATCTGTATCTTTTACAGGCCATATTGGAGATGCTATTTCCCAAATACACAAGCAATAATTTATGTTGTTGATTCAAGTGACACTGATAGAATTGGAATAGCCAAGGAAGAATTTCATGCCATTTTAGAGGTATTCTTATGTCTAAATTTGCTAGTCATGTTTGCATACAGAGATTGAGTAGGGGGTGACACAAGCAATTATTCGCTCTGCTATTGACTTTAAGAGGGACCCATGGCCTAAGGTTTCGGACAATACAAAGGACCTTATAAAGATAATGCTTAATCCTGATCCAAAGCAGCATCTTACAGTACAAAGCATGCTTTATTTATGTTGATATATATTTTCTATACATGAAAAATCATCCCAACTATTGTATGCAAAACATCCATGGCTACAAAATGCCAAAAAAGCACCCAACGTTCTTTTGGGTGAGACTATGAAAGCTAGGCTCAAACAATTTTCTATAATGAACAAGCTGAAGAAGAGAGCTCTAAGGGTAATAATCCACTTTGCACCACCTTTGACTAGTTTTTATTGATTGTATGTTGCATTTTTAAATGTTTTCTAGGGCCATGGTGTTGGAACTAGCTCTGACTTACCTCCTGCAGGTGCAATTGCTGATAGTCAATCAAGCATGTTCTATTTTTCTTACTCCTAATTTTGTCTGGTCATATATTGCAATAGTTTATTTTTTACTTGATTATTTCTTTTATTTATGTATATTCAGTCACATATTATTTTTAGATAATGCCCCATGGTCTATCTGGAGCAACATGATGATATGGTAGATTTTCCACAGGTGAAGAGACCAGACCTTTTGGTTGGTCTTTAGCAGATCCTACAAGCAGGAGGTATTCTGGCCTGATTGCAAATTCTAGAAGTTTAGCTAAACAAAAAGGTCCAATAGCTAATGATCTTTCTGCTGCTAAAGATCCTATGGTGATAATTAGTATTATTTTGTATTTTGTATTTGGGCTATGACTATTTGACCAAAACTGTCATTATATTTTGCATTTGACCAGTAGCTAATGATCTTTCTACATGCATGTGAATTTGTTCATTATACTTTGTATTTGGGCTATGACTATTTGACCAAAACTGTCATGGCCTCCATGTTGTTGCTGAATTTCAATTTCAGTTATTTTGGATGGGATTTATCAGTAATAAATTATGTGAATATATCTTATGGAATTATTCATAATCTTTTTTCACTATTAAATACAAAGATAAACACACTCTATGCAATTCACGTTCTCCTACAATCTAGACAATTTACGCTTACTCTTGCAACAATATGAATGCTAATCAAGTGACACATAGTTAAGGGAGGGCAGGAAAAGTAATTGAAATACAAACGACATAAAAAAGGGATAAAAACATAATAATAATTATGATTTTTTAATTTATATAATAATTATATTAATAATTTTATTAAATTATATATTATTTTATTAAGTTATATTTAATAATAATTATGTTAAAATATGGTTCAATTATTTATTATTTTTATTAAATTATTTTTAATAATAATTTTATTAAAATTTAATAACAATAACAATAATCATCTACCTAAAAAAATTCTGCTAAGGGTATTCTGGTCATTTTAGTTTTTTTCCTTATGCTATTACAACATCGTTCCATTCAACCAAACATAAGAATACTATTACAGTTCTATTCCATTTCATTCAACCAAACAATTAAATTACTGATTACAGCTCTATTCTATTACAGCTCTATTCAATTACAGCCCTATTCTATTACAGTGAACTAAACATACTGTTATTTTCCAAACCGAAAGATAAAGAGAAGAAATGTCAAAGAAGAAACGTCTTAGTTTTCAAACCGAAAGATAGAGTGAGGAAATGTCTAGACTATCAGGATAAAAGATATGAAATGCCTTTTTTTGAGAATGTAGCAAAAAGAAAAAGATTTTATAAGATCTGCTTTAATTGAAATAGCTATGGCGGTGACAAAAAAAGTCAGAAATCATAGAGGACAGCTGTATCTGTCGACTGGAGCATTTAATTTTAGGTTTCCTTTTTCTGTTTTTGTTTTATTATTTTCCATTTCAATTTTCGGGCCATTTCTGTTATGAGCCTGTTTCTTTTAAGTGTTTTTAGGACTGTGAGGTTGGACTATAACCCAACTTAGCAGTAATACTTTCATTTGTTTTCTGTTGGTCAGTTTAATTCCAATCGATTTTCTTCAAAAAAAAACTTATTATCTTTTTATTGTTTAATTGAGTTTATTATATATATATTAATAAAATTTTATTTTAAATTGTTTTTACATATATTGCAATGATTTATTAGATGTATATAATAAGACTGTTTTGTTGTTTCACTTGAAGACACAAATACGATATAACACACTCATTTGATATGAACATGTTTGGATTATACAAAAATTTATGTATACACTATCAATCAATTAATTACAACTTGTTTAACATCCATCCATAAAATGTTTGGAAATTTCTTTTCTTGATTACATATAATAAGCTTAAACTTCTTTAAAATGGATGTGAACTCAAAAGGACAAAATTGAAGATTATGGGGGACGCAAAGCACACCGACTACAAAAACCAACCAAATAGCTTTAACCATTGATTTTCTAACACACTTGGACAAGGTTTTGTTATCCAAGGACGTTAGGTTCAAAGAGTGTTATCCAAGGATTTGGATTATACTGCATTACATCAGCCACTAGTTCAAACTCTTCTCTTAGAACTTTAATGCTGAACTTGTCCACCACTTGACCAAGGTCATGAGATACCACAAATGGACCCTTTATGCAAATTAAATGATGATCATTGCCAATTCTTCTTGTCTAGTCTTTTTCTCCCTTACTGCATAAATGGAGTCATCAAATTAAAAACGTTTTTGTTTTGTAAAATTCATTTATTTTATCCCCACATACAACTATTTAGTCCTCAGTTTATGCAAAACCAATTATTGCATCTATTGATCATTTGCAAATTGCAAGCCATTCTAAAAGAGTACACTCATGTTTCTCCCTGCTCAGAACTTACTACAATAAATGGGATCTGTTAATAAAACAATTCATTCACCACAAGATGCAACTAATACCCAAAGAAGGTATTTAAAACGAAACCAGATACATGGATCTTAACTTGTACTTATAAGTTCAGAAACCATGAAAACATTTTATATTTTCACCTCAAACTTTATTAGCATTCCAGAAAGATAATAGTTTGCATCTCACCTGATCAAGCTTCCTGTGCGTACAAATATTACTGAATTTGCATAATCATGAATATATGCCCAATAGTTAAAGAATTCCCACACCAGTTGAGCAATAGTTTCCTGGTTGGAAGATCCAAAATTGCTAAGGTTTTCAACTTTATCAAAGTAAGCACACTCAACATCATCCATAGTGATAGAGAAGGTTGTCTCCATTCCCTGAAAGAGAATTACAAATGAAAAATCTGAATGACTAACCCAAAAACATCTAGTCGAGGTAATTTTGCAAAAAAAAAAAAATCTTCTAAAGAAATGTTTCATGCAAAAGAATAAAGACCATGATATATGTGACATGAAACTAACTTCATATAAATAAGGACCATACAATTGCTCACAGGGAACAAAACCAACAATCACACACAAACCAGGCAAGTAAAAAATGACTGCAGCTCCTAACCAGTGAAAGATCAAAACCCATAATAAAATGTCCTTTTCTTTCAGTGATAGATTTTTCCATTCATTGTATAACTCTCTTTTCTTAAGTGTGCCACCCTTTCATTATATCACCCAATTCTTTCTACCATACCAAAGCAATACAAGGTATTGGTAAGCACACAGTTTATTGATCCTTTATCCTTAAAATATATAGCCAAATTTCAGAGCCTACTAGACAAGGCATGTAAAAAAATAGTAATAAACAATAACCAAATAAAACCAAAAATGGCATATAAGAAAATAGGTAATCATATAACCTTTACTATTTAGGAGAAGAAAATTTCTACCAACAATGTTGTAGCAAAGGTAGGGCAAAATCCAAATACTAATTAAAAACAAAAATTGATATAGGAAACAAAAATCATACTCCCCTGCAAGCATGGAAGAATAGCAGGTCTACGTTGCTGTAAGAAATGAATGCACATCAAAACATAACTGCAAAGAAAATAATAGTTATAAATAATAATTGATAAAAATAAATAAATAAATAACAAGAACAGGTGACTTTATAGCTGCAAGTTAAATTAAGCAACCCTCTCTAAATACATGAATCCTACCTAAATTGGCATCATCACAACTTATACTTTTATCTATGTTTTTATTCATTTCAAAGCAAACCAAATAGACTAACCACAAACACCATTGAAATATGCTGCTCAGGAATGATGTTGCTAGCTATGGGAATAGCATTATAGTTGCACACGTCATCACAGACAAAAGATTCCTGTAATTCACTTCAACTTGTATAACCGAAAGGCATAAAATTAATCCCAAACCCAGAAAAAAATTAAAAATAAAGAAACAAAGAAAGACATAAAATTTCAGGCATAAAATCGGTTAAAATGTGGACAAGTAAAGAACAAGAAGAAAAAAAAGAGTTTTAAATGAACTTAAAGAAGATGCCATACCTTAAGCCAAAACCCTGCGAAGAGGAATGATATCTGTCTGAGAAAGAGAGAAAGAGAGGAAACGAAAGACCCATTCATTTAATAAGAAGATGAAGAACAGAAGAAGGAGAAGACTTTTACCTGGATGAAGAACGAGATGGAAAATGTCTTATAGAAATAAAATCGGTAAAATTTTTTTCCTAAAACCCATTCATTTTACCCGTATCTTGGAAAACATTTTCCAAATGTAAAATGTTTTCAAGTTTTCAAACATTGTAAAACTAGGAAAACATTTTCCGGGCAAACAAATGGACCTAAGAAACTATTATTTTAAACCTTGCGAGTCCCACGCTATACAAATCCAGTAGCTGGCTCAAACAAAAACAATGAAGTTGAAATAAAAAAATTTGTCAATTTGAATTTTAAGATACAATAAATGGTTAAGATATTATGTTAGTCCCCCGCACTTTCATAAAATTTTAGATTTAATCTCTATACTTAAAAATTTAGTCTTGCAATTGTTTTGATTAAAAATATCAATTCAATCTTTAATATTTTTTGACAAAATTTGTCAATTTGGCATGTTGATTAAATTACTGTCATATGATGTGTCATATGATTCAGGAAAAATAAACATGTTAAGTTAATAATTTTTAATAGAAACTACTAACAATAATAATAATTAAAATGAGATTTTTTAAATTAAAAAAAAATAATATAATTGAATTTTTATCTTTTAAAGTATAGAGACTAAATATCAAATTCTTCTCCAACATGGTTAACGTCTTTGTTAATCACTGCCTCCATGAATGGAACACTGTGCGATTCATTATCCCCTGAGTAATCTTTATCCTAATTTTGTATTTTAGGAATAACCATTGGTTCTGTTTCAATGACACTAATTTTGATAAAAAATTCACTGACTTTGAGATCCAGTTCTTCATGAATTCTGCTCAGATTCTCCGTGATAATCATGAAAATTCTTCTAGTAAAAGAATTGCAATTTAAATTGTTACTGTCTGTAGCAATGAACTCACCCCATTTTGATGCAATACTTCTAAAAGTTTGGAGGCACCATGCAAAAGATGGGACATTATCAAAAGATTTACAAAAGCATCTTTCAACAAAAAGAAGTTTCACAGGTAGGTGATCAAGAAAAAGAGGTGTAATACTCTAAACTTGGCCTAAACATTATGACCAGATCTGAAGATGTTATTTAAGTTCATTCAAAAATCTAGAACCCATTTTGAAACAGTAAAATAATTAAAACTCCAATTTATTTGAGGAAATCTTCCTTTTAAAACAATTTATTAACTTTACCGATGATCACTTATTAAATCACTTAGTTTTGCGGTGGAATTTTTTAGTTAAATAAAATTTTGGAAACACGATTTAATTTTGAAATCCAACATTTGCAGATAGGTTTGGTCTTATAAAAAAAACATTTAAATGTTCTAAATGAGAAATAAAAATAAAACCGGAATTAAAAATAGTCCAAAAATTCAAAACAGTCTAATGAAACGAAAATAAGTTAAACTGGACAAAATTTAAGAAAATATAAAGCAAAAATGTAAAATCGAGCTCCCGTCACACCGATCCGTCCTACATCTGAGGATTACCTGAGAACCAAATAAACATAAAGCGAGTTTACGAGATCAGTGTGTAACTCATTACATACAATAAATCAGATACACGTGCTTAAATAGATTACGGAACTGATACATACATCTATGCATAGCAGATACAGATTTAGATGCATAAAAAATACAGATTCAGATCCTACCTCCATCTACTACACACCATCTTCGACCATCCTTACACACCAATTAGGGTATTTAATACCCATCTAGCCCCACACACTGCTAAGTGATCATAAGTCACTTTACAGAATATATGCAAACTAGCTGCCAAATCAAAAGGCGATAACCAGCCTGAAATAGATATACGTGGTCGAGCCACCAAATATGACAGATAAATTAAACTACCCACAGTTCCTCTATAGTTATAATCCCACCCCAATGTACATGCAGTGCTAAATAGATATCAGATACATGTATGACATACATGCTTTACACATCAGATACAGATAATATTAGCATATAACAGAACATGCTATCACAAACATCATACTACTTATGCATTCCTAAGTTATATTTAACATTAATAGAACATTATAAATTATGATTTGCGAACAAATTTATACCATATGAACCCTACGGAAGGGTTACATTTGATTCGCACGACGAATACGACACTAAGAAAAATTTTAGAATTTGGGCTCACACACTTACGTGGCCCACACAGCTTACTTAGCCAGCCTATGTGACCCACACAGCTTGACATACGGCCTGGCACACAGGCGTGTGGTGTCGGTGTAGTGTCGACAGTCTTTTTTTTTTTTTAAACTTTTAGCTATTCGCAGTGTCGAAACCATTTTTAAATTTTGAAAAACGGGGATTGACTTTAAAAATATGAATAGAATCGCCATCAATCCTTTTTGAGGTGTGATTGGGCCACCCTAAAATTGATCGTTTTAATAAAACATTTGGGCTTATTAAAACAATGATTTTTGGTCTGCTAAATTTGAGAAAAAGGGCTCGGTAGTCGATTACGTACGAGGAAGGGTTAGCACCCTCGCAACGCCCAAAAATTGGTACCTTATTTGATTAGTTAATGTCTTGATGTCGAAACTTAAAGAGATTTTAGAGTACGATCTTCTTACTTAAAAAAACATAAATTGGATAAAATGTAAAAACCCACTCATTTCGAAGGAGAAATATGCCATACCAGGTAAGTTAGGGTCTAGCATTACAGACCTTCGGAACTAAGTTAGTCTTTGATTTTTTAAAATTCATGTATGAAGGTTCAAGAGAAGGGTATTTGGTCATTCGGGACTCATGAAAAATTAGAACTCAATAAGTTAGAGCTCAATCTTTCAAAACTCCCAAGTGCCAGGTATTGCCTTGATTTTAGAAATCCCTACCCTCAAAATTACAATGCCACACCCGGTAAGTTAGGGTGCAACATCCTAAATTTCAAGAATAGATTTTTATTCAAACTTCATACAATCAGATTTAAGAAGGGTACTCGGTTATTTAGGTTTAACGAGGAAAATTGGAACCTAGTAAGTTAGGGCACAATCTTCCCAAGGATCCTAAATATCGAACATTGCCTTTATTTTGAACACAATCGAATCTTTAAATAAAATGAATTTGGGTGGTTGAAACTTAACAAAAAAAAATGATAACATGCAATATGAAAATAGCAATATAATAACCCTAATAACATATATTAATACCTAAAATATAGCAAGCATAAAGAAAATTAAGAACAGTAGTAATAACAGTAGTGATGAATGTAATAACATGATAAATACAGCAATGATTTAAAAAAATGCATAATGGAAAAGAAGATAATAAGCCAATGATGATGTTAGATATAGTGATGAAAATAAAATAAAGATAATAATTATAGTAAATTAGTAGTAGTGTAAAATAATAAATAATAATAGTTTAGTATAAAAATAGTGACCGATAAGAAAAATGGTATGTATAAAAATAAATAAATAAAAATATCATAATAGGTCTATTGATAATTATATTTGAAAAAAAATTTAGTGAAAAACAAATATAAAAGTTATAAATAATAATAATAATAAAGTAGTAGTAGTAAATAGTAAAAATAAATAAAGTATAACAAGCAAAATATAGTAAGTATAACAATCTATATTTAAAATTATTAACCTTTAATAATATATATATATATATAAATATTTAAGATAAAGAGTCCAAAAAATGATTTTTTTAAAAAAATTAATATAACAAGTAATATAATAAATATAATAAAAATTTATACATAAAATAATTAGTTTTACTTTTAAAATATACATATATAATAAGCATATAACAAATATGTAAATAAGTAAATAATATAATAATGGGTAACATAACTCAAATTGATTAAATTAAATAAAAATAATATAAAACAATTTAAAAAAAAAATAATATAATAAGTATAATAGGTAATAGTATAAAAACAGTATAATAAATAGTGGGATAGAAAAAAAACTAAAAAAAAGTAGGATATAATAAAATAAAAATAATAAATATTACAAACAAAAAATAATTAATTTTATGTTAAAAGCATTAAAATAATCAAAATGGGCTTAATTGAAATTAAAATGGGAGTTTTTGGGCCAAAATCGGAATTAAAAAAGGTTAGGGGGACCACGTTGGACGCTCATGTGAACTAGGGGGACCAAAAATGGAAAATTCCCTTTTGCCCGATGTACAACATTTAATACAGGACTAAAACGAAGAGGCGCGCAAATATTTGGGGCCAATTTTAGAAAAAATAAATAAAAAAAGTAGCATAAAAGGACTCAATCTAGTGGCCACACGCAAACGGGGGACTAGGCGCGCCATAAGCCCAAAAAAGAATTAAGTGGTCCACTCTTTTTGTAATTAAAACCAAAAAATTGGTTGTCTGCCATTAACATTAAAATTAAAGAAACCCCCCCATTTCTTTAATCCCATTCTACCGAATTCTAAAAAGAAAACCAAGGGGTTCAGCCCCCTTTTTCCTTCTGCTAGGGCGCAGCGCCCATCATCGCAGCGCTCCCCCTCCCCTGCGCGCTCATCAGCAACCGTCGGAAACCAGGTAAGGCCCTCCTAAAATCTTTTTATTTTTTTTTAAAACTCTGTTTTTCAAAAATACAAGATAGATCCACAAAAAGCTCTATAGATAAAAAAACTAAAAGAAAAGATTGTAACCACCTTATTCTATTCGGATGTATGAAAGCTTTTACTCAAAACTTGCTGTTTTCATATATTTTTCACTGATTTTTTTGTAGTAAAAAAAAAACCCCCTTTTACATTGTTTAGAATGGCTTTTATAGCCTAGAAAAATAAATAAAATCTTCTATTGGTTGCTATCTCTGCTTGCTTCCTCACATTACAGTGTTCTTTGCGGATATCTCAAAAGCACAAGGCGTGACAAAGAGGGACTGCTGGTAGCACACGTCTCGGAGGTACAGTGGATGGTGGAGGCACGTGGGGATGGGGTATTGAGGTGAATTTTGTTTTGGTTTTGGGCTGTTTTGGGTTATAAGATTGGGCTAGTAGTTAATGGGTTTGATTAGTGGGCTAGGCAAAGAAAATTGGTCCAACAGCTGCCCCTCTTTGCTCATTGTCGTGTAACGAGAATAGAGCAAAGACTTAGAAGGGCCAATTTTGCCTGGCCCCATCATGTCTTGACTTCTTAATTGCCTCTTTTCTTCAAGTAGACTCGTTTTAACCCACTACATCCTATTAGTTCTAGATGCTTCATTGCTGCTTTGTAGATATACGATTTATTGGGACTTGATCCATTCCATTCCTGTTTAGTGGGGTGGGATCTGCTGAAATCTGATCTGCTCCGCTCCTGCTCAGTGAAGATAAGATTGGTGGCCGAAATCTGCTCTATTGTCGATCCATGGAGATAAGATTCACCAAAATCTAATCTGCTCTACTCCTGCTCAGCGAAGATAAGACCTGGTATATTTAGCCTGCTCCACTCCTACTCAGTGAAGATAAAGCTGATGATTGGAATCTGCTCCATCGCCGATGCGTGGAGATAAGATTTTTAAAATTCGATCTACTTCGCCGCTCAATGAAGATAAGATCCGTATATTTAGCTAGCCCACCCACTCTGCTCGAAGAAGGTAAGGTTGATGATTGGAATCTGCTCCATCGCCGGTACGTGGAGATAAGATTCTTCAAAACTCGATCTGCTTCACTCCTGCTCAGTGAAGATAAAATCTGGTATTTAGCTTTGCTCCACTCTGCTTCGGTGAAGATAAGGTGATGATTGGAATCTACTCCATCGCCAGATGCGTGGAGATAAGATTCTCCAAAACTCGATCGCCTTCACTCTGCCTCGCCGATGAAAGATGAGATCTGGTATTTAGCCTGCTCCACTCCTGCTTAGTGAAGATAAGGCTGATGATTGGAATCTGCTTCATCGCCGGTACGTGGAGATAAGATTCTCCAAAACTCGATCTACTTCACTCATGCTCAATGAAGATAAGATATGGTATATTTAGCCTGCTCCACTCCTGCTCAGTGAAGATAAGGTTGATGATATCTGTAATCCTGCTACATTGTCCACTGGGAATCCATCTGTAGAAGTGTGATATGCTCATGCTAGATGATTAGGATCCCATGATTAATATGAATCAAATGCTCCTAACTACATGTATTATGGATGTTAAATGCAAAATGTCATGAGAATGATCCATTTTTACTCTTTGGGTTGTCATTGCTCGTTGTTTACTAAGGTAACATCCCTGACATATGCCTTCTTGTTCAACTCGGTAGAAGAGGACTTGGAGATGCGGTTAATTCCTTATTTCTCACACGTTTCTAACCCTTTTAAGCTCGGTAAGTTCTAAATAATTGTCCTGTTTCAGGTTCTTGTATTGTTTAGAAACTTTTCAGAGTAATATGCAAAACCTTCTTTTGAGAGCATTATTAGTTCATTAATCATTATTTCAATAAAAATACTCGAAAAAGATTATAATGATAGGTAGAACTGAAATTTATTAGAGTCAAAATTTGAGAAAAATGTATCAACAAAGAAAGCAGACATTGTTTGAGATACAAAAAACGGATGAAAAGGAACAGAATAGGTGCCCCAGATTTCGCAGTTTTAGCATCCCTGTACGAACTCTTCGAGGACCCTTTTAAACTTGGCACGCGCTCAAGGGATCTATAGCATTTTGTTGATGCCCCAAGATTTAGCTTATCTCCTCTTTGTCAATTCAAGTGTAGTGAGACTGCCACTTGCCCCAGTTTGGATCACAATTTGAATTGCCCTTTGCGGGTTTTCGATTCAAAACCTCTTTGGTCTCAAGGTGCCCTTTTACGGGTTTTCACCTTGGCCTCTCCTTTTTTTTTTGCGCCATTTACGGGTTTTCACCTCAACTGCTTCAAGCAAAATATCTTTTGACAGAATCCGAATTTATCGGGTTAGACAAGCTCTTGCCATCCATCTCTGCTAGTATCAATACCCCTCCAGATAAAGCCTTTTTTACCATATAGGGTCCTTCCCAATTTGGCATCCATTTTCCCCTGAAATCTTTTTGCATAGGGAGAATCTTTTTCAATACTAAGTCCCCCTCATGGAACACCCTGGGGCGAACTTTTTTGTTGTAGGCTCCCATCATTCTCCTCTGGTACATTTCACCATGACGAATAGCCTTCAGCCTCCTCTCTTCAATCAAGTTTAGTTGATCATAACGAGATTGGATCCATTCTGCTTCGTCTAACTTTAGCTCTGATAAAACTCGGAGAGAAGGGATTTCGACCTCAATAGGTAAAACTGCCTCCATCCCATAAACCAATAAGAAAGGTGTTGCCCCTGTGGAGGTTCTAACAGATGTCCGATAAGCATAAAGGGCAAATGGGAGCTTTTCATGCCAATCTTTGTAGGTCTCTGCCATCTTCCCCAGAATCTTCTTGATATTCTTATTAGTCGCCTCAATCGCCTGTTCATTTTCGGCGGTATGGTGACGAGTTGTGATGCTTAATGTTGAACCGACTGCAGACTTCTGCTATTGCGCTATTGTTCAGATTCAACGCGTTGTCAGATACGATACTTTCTGGCATACCATAACGACATATGATCTCTTTCTTCAGAAACTTACTGACCACCGAATTTGTGACATTGGCGTATGAAGTAGCCTCTACCCATTTGGTAAAGTAGTCAATGACCACAAAGATGAATCGATGCCCATTAGAAGCCTTCGGTGAAATCGGCCCAATAACGTCCATGCCCCACATTGAGAAAGGCCACGGAGAAGTCATAACATGAAGGGGTGAATGAGGTACATGGATCTTGTCTCCATAAATTTGACACTTATGGCACTTCTTAGCGTAATTGATGCAATCTCCTTCTATTGTAGACCAGTAATATCCGAATCTCATGATTTGTCGAGCCATTGTGAAACCATTGGCATGTGTCCCACAGACATCATCATGGACTTCCTCTAGAATTTTCTTTGCCTCAACAGCATCAACACATCTTAACAATACCTGATCCTTTCTTTTCTTATATAGGACCTCACCATCTAGGACATAGTCATTGGCTAACCTCCTCAATATTCTTTTATCATTTTCGGTTGCTTGATCTGGGTACGCACGGCTCTTCACATATTGTAAGATATCCTGATACCAAGGATGATCATATCTCTCTTCCTCTTCATCGACATTACAGCAGTGAGTTGGAGCCTCACAAATACTCATCTGAATTGGCTTCATATCCTTCTGTTCATTTGCTTTGATCATGGAAGCTAGTGTAGCCAAAGCGTCACCATCGATCGATTCTCGCTCGGGGAGGTAATGAAAGGTAATATCATCAAACTCTCCGATTAACTCCAGGATTAACTTTCGGTAACTGATCAATTTGGGATCTCTCGTTTCCCATTCGCCTTTAAGCTGATAAATTACTAATGCAGAATCTCCATATACTTCTAATACTTTAATTTCGCGGTCTATGGCTGCCCGAATTTCCATGATACATGCCTCGTATTCTGTCATGTTATTTGTGCAGTCAAAATCCAGCTTGCAAGTGAACGGATAATGATCTCCATTTGGGGATATCAGTACTGCCTCAACTCCATTTCCAATAGTATTTGATGCTCCGTCAAAATTTAATTTCCAAGAATGATCTTCAGGTATGTCTCCTTCAGCTATTGCTACATACATTAGATCTTCATTAGGGAAGCTGAAATTCAAAGGTTCATAGTCCTCCAAAGCTCTACTGGCTAGGAAATCTGCTATTACACTCCCCTTCACAGCTTTTTGGTTTACATAGACTATGTCAAATTCGGATAGCAGAATTTGCCATCGGGCTATCCTCCCATTTAAAACGGTTGACTCCATCATGTATTTGAGAGGGTCTAACTTTGAGATTAGCCAAGTTGTATGGTACAACATGTATTGCCTCAACCTTCGTGTTGTCCAAACCAAAGCACAGCATAGCTTCTCAATTGGCGGATACCTCATTTCACACTCAGTGAATTTTTTACTGAGGTAATATATCGCTCTTTCTTTTCTCCCAGTCTCATCGTGTTGGCCGAGCACACACCCCATCGAATTATCAAATACTGTTAAGTACAGTATCAATGGTCTACCAGGGTTTGGTGGTGTTAGCACTGGGGGACTAGACAAATATTGTTTAACCTTTTCAAAGGTTTTTTGGCATTCATCATCCCATACCCCAGGATTGTGCTTTTTAAGAAGACGAAATATGGGGTCACACTTCTCCGTCAATTGTGAAATAAACCGTGCGATGACTTCTTTCTGAGTTCGTGGTGGAGGCAGCTCCTGTATAGCCTTGACTTTATTAGGGTCGACTTCTATTCCCTTCTTACTGACTACGAAGCCGAGTAACTTTCCAAACCTAGCTCCGAAGGTGCATTTTGATGGATTGAGCTTTAATTGGAATTTTCTCAACCTCAGGAACAATTTTCTCAACACTCGCACATGCTCCTCTTTAGTTCGGGATTTTGCAATCATGTCGTCAACGTAGACCTCAATTTCTTTGTGCATCATATCATGGAACAAGGTTACCATGGCTCTTTGGTATGTGGCTCCTGCATTTTTCAAACCGAAGGGTATCACCTTGTAGCAAACGTTCCCTATAAAGTTATGAACGTGGTTTTTTCCATGTCCTCAGGATGCATCTTGATCTGATTGTACCCGGAGAACCCATCCATGAAGGAGAACAGTGAATAGCCTGCCGTATTATCCACTAGAGTGTCTATGTGAGACAATGGAAAGTTATCCTTTGGGCTGGCCTTATTTAAATCTCTGTAATCTACACACATCCGTACTTTCCCATCTTTCTTAGGGACAGAGACGACGTTGGCCACCCACTCCGAGTAATTAACCACCTGTAAGAAGCCAGCATCAAACTGCTTTTTGACTTCTTCCTTTATTTTCATTGCTACATCGGGTCTCATTCTTCGGAGCTTTTGCTGAATTGGCTTACACCCTTCTTTTGTAGGGACACGGTACACTGCAATATCGGTACTTAGACCAGGCATATCCTGGTATGACCATGCAAAGACGTCCTTGAATTCTTGCAACAGCTCAATGAGATTTTGTCTTGTTTTCTCTTTAACGCAAGTGCCAATTTTAACTTCCTTCCTCTCTTCCAGGGCCATAAACTCAATAGTCTCTTTGTGTGGCAGGATCTGTTCCTCTTCTCGCTCCACCTTCCTTAACAAATCGGGAGATAAACCACAATCCTCGTCCTCTTCAAAATCCTGAAATCCCTCAAAGCACATGTCTCGCTCAAAAGGAGATTCCGGCTCAGATCAAGATTACTCATGACGTTGACATCTGGGGGCCTATTATGAGTATAAGAGAATACCCAAAGAAAACGAAATGAATAATTCCTTTGTATGGTATGGATGTGTATGAAATGAAAAAGAAGAAAGAATAATTGCTCAAACCGATATATAAAAATGTATTTTTTATTGAAAATAATAATGTTTGAACATGAGCCTATTTCACAAAAGATTCTTATTGTCCCTAGGCTAGAAGACAACAAGTGGGTTTTGAATATTACTCTGTGTTAGCTCTAAAGATTACAGGAATTTCTTCCTCAGTCCAGTTATCCAAAACACTCCCAGGCTCATACGGGCAAATGCCTGATAAATTTCTTTCCATTGCTTCCTCTTCAAACGTGGCGTTGATGTTCCAAATTCCCATCACATCCTCGACCATTCCTTCTTTTATCCTCTCCCGTGCAGAATAAATAAACCCTCCAGATACAAATGTTTGGGAAATGTGGGGGAAGCTCATCGGTTCCCACCTGACTTCTGTCCCACTCAATCTCGCTCTCCGCTGTTCTTGTTTCCTTTCAAACTCCTTCTTCACTTGGCTTGCATCTGGCCTGAATCCCAAACCGAAGTGATCCCATTTGCCAACCAAGATTGGTACTCTAACTTGTCCACGGAGGTACCTCCCGAGTCCTCTGCCAGGTAACGCCCCTTTCCCAACTGTCAACTGCAGGCTCATTTTTGTAGCCATCGATATCTTAGGTATCGAAATCCTGCTTCCTTCAGCTATAAACGTTGCATTTACAAACTCTAACGATCGAAATGAACATTCAACCGCTTTGTTGTCATTCTCTACGTAATGTGCATCACTGGCAACTGACGCAATAATGTCCTCCTCCGCTTTTATTGTTATTAGCCGACCCTCAGTAACCATCTTTAGCTTCTGGTGCAGCGAGGATGGCACTGCCCTAGCTGAGTGAATCCAAGGTCTTCCTAATAGACAGTTATAGGAAGGTTTAATATCCATCACGAGGAAATTTACCTCGTACGCGTTTGGGCCAATCTGAAGAGGTATTTCTATCTTTCCCATCACTTTCCTTTCTGTGCCATCAAACGCTCTCACTATGTTCTGACATGTCTTCATGTGAGAGCTATCTATAGGTAAATGGTTTAACGTAGACCAAGGCAATACGTTTAATGCAGACCCATTATCGACCAGTACTCTAGGTAGTGTATACCCCTTGCAACGTGTAGTGATATGCAGAGCTTTAGTAGACCCCCTACCCCCTGGCGGTATCTCATCATCGCTGAAGGAGATGAAATTGTCAGCACTTATGTTGCCGAAAAGACGATCCAATTTGTTAACCGAAATGTTATCCGCAACATAGGTTTCGTTCAACACTTTCATCAATGCGTTGCGGTGGACCTCTGAATTTAACAGCAGAGCCAATACCGATATGCGATCCGATTGTTGGTGTAGTTGTTCCACAACACTATACTCGCTGTGTCTTAGGAACTTCAAGAACTCCTTGGCTTCATTTTCCATTACTGGCTCATTAACCAGTGGTTCTAACCTCTCGACTTCTTGCTTGAGCATGACGGGTTTCCCTTTTGCTGGTTTAGCTTCTGTGTTTAGTGTGTCAATCGAACCCTTCTTCTCTGAAACTGCTATATTACAGTTATAATTCCAAGGCACCCTATGACTATCTTTATAAGGGGGAGCCGTTGGCTTCTGGATTACAACTCTTGGTGTGACTCTTGTTTTTACTCCACTAACTCTGGGCTTCGAAATAATTATCACTGGACGGCCGGTTCTGTAGCCTTCTTCACTTGACTCTCCTCCTAGAGAACATACATCCTCCTCTTCTACAGACTCGAGGAACTCCAATTTCTTATTATCCATTAGACCCTGTATTAGGGCCCTGAACTCAATACAATTCTAGATTTCGTGGTCTTTCTTATAATGGAACTCACAGTAGTTCTGTGTGTCTTGAATTTTATTCCCCAACCCCTGCGGGACTAAACCTCTCTTCTGCATTTCTTTTCAAACTAGCTTCAATGGGGTTCTCACATCTGTGATATTCAGCTTGGCTTTCCTCCTCACATTCTCAATTATCGCGTTTACCCTTTTTATCGGTGTGGTGATCAGCAACGGATTTCCTGTACTAGACGTATCATCGAATTTTACAACACCTGCTTTGATAAGCCTTTCTACGCACCTTTTAAAGGAGGTACAGTTCTCTATTGAGTGCCACTCAGAATCCTGCGTGGTATTCGTGACTGAGCATTTGCATCATACCATTTAGGGTATGGGGTTGTAACGATTCTAAGTGGAAAGGGGCCCACTACGTGTGCATCGAACAACTTTTTATACACTTCCTATACGTCACTGGTATAGGAGTGAACTGAACCTCTCAGTATTCGCCTTGTGTTAGGCTCTCGCTTGGTATGTATGGCATCGGCTGTGACTATCGTTCTCGATTGATTAACGGTGATGAGTTTTGAATAGCCCGAGCTCACGTTGCTTACCTCATTTTCTTGTTTCTTCTGGGGTTGACCTTCTCGTGTTTTCCCTATTCCTATCTTTCCGCACCTTATTGCATTTTCTATCATTTCGCCAGACATCACTATGTCTCATAAAACTCTTAGTTGCGCTCCCAACATATGATTAATAAAAGGTGCTTTCAAGGTATTAATAAACAAAGATAGTCGTTTTTTTTCGAAGAGTGGTGGTTGGACTTGCGTAGCGACTTCCTCTACCTGCGGCGTATTTCCTAAAGCTTTCACCTGACCTTTTCTCCATGTTCTGTAATGTAATCCTGTCAGGTGCTATATCAGTCACATGGCCATACTGTTTCATGAAGGCCTGTGCCAAATCCTTCCATGATTTAACCTGAGCACGGCTCAACTGATTGTACCATTTCGTTGCAGCCCCACTCAAACTGTCCTAAAAACAATGGATCAACAGTTGATCATTGTTGACATACCCCGTCATCCTTCGACAAAACATCGTAACGTGAGCCTCAGGGCAGCTGGTTCCGTTATATCTTTCGAACTCTGGCATTTTAAACTTCGGGGGAAGTATTAAGTCCGGGACCAAACTCAGTTCTTTTGCATTGATTCCGCCGTAATGATCGGTATTCTCTAACTCCTTAAATTTTTCCTCCAACCATTTGCATCGATCCTCAAATCGTTTTGGAACCTCAACCTTTATTTTTTCCACCTCTGCTGCGTCGTCGAAGTCAGAGACCTGAAGGTTTGCCAGATTATCTCCAGGGTTGGTGCTTGATCCTGTTGGGAAGTTTACTGGTGCCAAGGTACCAGTTTGATAAAGAGGTTGGACATTAACAGACACCCTTGGTGGTTGTGTTTGCATGTTTACTGGCGCAAAACTTGTAGGATAAGCGGAATCCTCAATATCCTTTCCCGTGTCCCCCATAGGGCTTTTCCCTTTGTCGACCCTCTCCTTTCAAAGCTGAAATGTCACACCGCTCATCATGTTGTTCTGTGACTCCAGCATGTTTTTTTGGGACTCCAGCATTTGATCCCTCACCTCCTGCTAGATCCTAGCCAGCTGGTCTTGCATCTGAGCTTGTAGTTGCTCCTGCATTTCCTTTTGCATTTGTTCTAATATCTCTAACCTCTGATCCATATCCCTTGTTTTCCTCCGTGTATAGTAACGATGTTCCAGGGTAATTAGATAAATTATCACTAATTAATAGGGTTCTTTTGTGCAACTTAATGTTTATGATGCTATGCAATGCAAATGCATGACATGAATGCAAAAAGGTGTCAATCTGATTCAATTTTATTTAGAATAACTTTACTAAAGGACAAAATCCTTTATATAAAAAATAGACTACATATACGGCCTAGCCCTTATGCCCAGAGTTCTAACTTTTTTAAGAAGCTCAGCCAGCTCTTGGCCTCGGTTCGATACTGACTCATATTTTACACTTAATACATCAGCTTGGCCGGCTAGGATTTGTAAATGTTCCGCCACTTCTCTAATCTGGGCTATAGCTTCTCCCATGAGGCGATCTCTATCTCGAACCTTATTCTGAGACCGGTGAAGTTGCTCCTCCAATTGCTCACCATTTGCTTCCAGTGATTCAATTCGGTGTTCACAATCCTGTAACGCAGCCCCAAGTTCTTCTATCTTCTCCTTCAAATTCTCGATCTCACTTAAGCTAGCCTTTAATTCCATTACAGAGTTGTGACTACGATGCTGATGTAATGTCTTTTCTAACTCTGTTATTCGAGCTCTTAACATCTCATTTTCGCTTTGGCTCTCTGATGTAGTTCTTTTTAAGGCTTCCTCTCGTGCTCGAGCATCACAAAACCTCCTCTTCCATTGATCGGCCTTAGACTTTTCTTCTTGGATTTCTTGTTGCCATTGCTTCGATGTTTTTCCCAACCCGGCAGTTCTCATCGACATATGCAGCTCCTTGTAATCATTCTTCAGACTGTCCAAGTCTTCTTCAGCTTTCCTTTTCCCTTTTCTCAATTTCTCGGTGTCTAATTTCTGGACGTCAATGTCTAATTTTAGATATACCTTCTCCTCTTCGAGTTGCTCTATCTTTTTCCCCAACTCTAAACTTCTCTTCTCAAAATCCTGTTTTATAATTTCCAATTCGGAGGGAACTACTCGCAGATACTCCTCTATCGGTTGAGCACCCTCTAAACTCGACTCAGGGATATTGTCATTAACTCGTCTACTCAACCATCCATCATACTCAAGGGTCGTCATCGGATCTGCAGCCAACCCTTCCATTCGACGAGTCTGATTCCAAGCATTAGAAATCTCTTTAACCCTTTTCTTGTAGTCTCCCTTATATGAAAATTCGCATTGAGCAAGCCCATGGGTTACCGGTGTGAACTGTCTTGCTGCATATTGCCTAAGCACAAGCAATGGAGCATATCCAATGGCTCCCCAGATCCCAAGCAAAGGGACCTAATCAAAACTCCCACATCGAAAAAAAATTTTGTTAGGCATCCACCAATGTGCTTTCCACTCAATGTCCTCTCCCTGGAGATTCCGTAAGAGCGCGATCCAGTTTTCTTCCGATATGTCATCTCTTCTGGGTGTAGCTGCTATCTCCTTTAGTGGGGAATAATTCCCAAAGAAAGCTCGATAATGACCTTTGTCTATCTTCCAAAAATGACTGTGAAAACATACTAACAATAATCGTGTGCACACCTATAAATCGCTTCTCGCGGTCCTTCTACACGCGTTCAAGGACCTGAATGTCTCAGCTAAAATTGCAGGAACTGGTGTGACTCCCTTGTCAAGTCGGTCGAATAGATTTGTGACCGCCTCATCAACATATCCCAATGCCCTAGGGAAAAGCATCAACCCGTAGATACTCAAGGCAAAGACGTCAACTTTCTTCTTCATATCAGGATGTGTTAGGATCAAATCTCGTAAATTCTTCCATGGAATGCACTTACACTCCCCTTTCTGCTTGATCCTTGCCGTAACCCACTATTCGCTCATTCCAGTAATATTCATTAGCTTTTTCGAAAACGCCGGAACATAAGCAGCTCTCGAATAGGCCTTGTCGACTTGTACCTTCGGACAATTTAATAAAGCTGTATACTCCTCTACCGTGGGTACTAAATCCACCCTCCCAAACGTGAAGCAGCTATATGCAGAGTTCCAATACTGAGCAAGGGCCCGGAATAAGTGTTCGTCTATTTCAATATCAAGTAGGTACGGTAGGTCTCCATAGTTGCAGTAGAATAATTGTTTAGCCTCATCATCCCACTGATCCCATATCTCATTCAATTCTTGATGATTATTTTGAGTCACTCTAATGCGAGTATAATCCCATAACTCAGATTTGTATCCCTTGGCTAGGCTGTCTCCCTTCTCTAATTGTGTTATCTCTGACCATTTACGGACAGCCGCATTATTTTCTACCTTATCAAGGAAATTGTCCCCCATGACGAGCTTTCTAATTCAGAAAATTGAACACGAATTGACACATTTCAAATGTAGAATGACATACAAATATGGCAAAACAAAACACAACAAGTTAGTCTCATATATTAGAAACACAACCCAAAGTAAAGAAAATAGAAACAAGCACTTATTGGGGGTAATCACTAGGGTTTAGCGTAGTTCTTCGAAAGGTGGGCCCTTAGGGTTCCTCTATATATGGTTTGGTTCTAGAGTTGAGGTACCTGAACCAGCAGATTCCTCGATCCTCACCCATTATAGGCTCATATAGACCGAGTTCAGCCTCGGGGATACATTTCCCTATGGCTGCACGGAGGTAAAAACCTCACGAAGACATAGGTACGGATGTATCCCGAAAGCGATCCACTATCCTGCACGGAGGTGAAAACCTCACGAAGGAAATAGCTTCTCACTCCCACTTAAGAGGTGTGACCACAACGGTCATGCAATGCAATGACAGAAGATATAAAAGAACTTCGAAAAAAACCGGAAAAATATAACACCAAACAGATGAAATGCAATAAGAGGATCGTAGACTCAAAAACCAACTTCAACCTTCGACAAAAGACAAAAAGTGATCAAATCGCGGCTTGACTCTCTTACGGAGTCCCTAGCGGAGTCGCCAAGCTGTCGAAACCATTTTTAAATTTTGAAAAACGGGGATCGACTTTAAAAATATGAATAGAATCGCCATCAATCCTTTTTGAGGTGTGATTGGGCCACCCTAAAATTGATCATTTTAATAAAACATTTGGGCTTATTAAAACAATGATTTTTGGTCTGCTAAATTTGAGAAAACGGGCTCGGGAGTCGGTTACGTTAGAAAGGGTTAGCACCTCATAACGCCCAAAAATTGGTACCTTATTTGATTAGTTAATGTCTTGATGTCGAAACTTAAAGAGATTTTAGAGTACGATCTTCTTACTTACAAAAACATAAATTGGATAAAATGTAAAAACCCACTCATTTCGAAGGAGAAATATGCCATACTAGGTAAGTTAGGGTCTAACATTACAGACCTTCGGAACTAAGTTAGTCTTTGATTTTTTAAAATTCATGTATGAAGGTTCAAGAGAAGGGTATTTGGTCATTCGGGACTCATGAAAAATTAGAACTCAATAAGTTAGAGCTCAATCTTTCAAAACTCCCAAGTGCCAGGTATTGCCTTGATTTTAGAAATCCCTACCCTCAAAATTGCAATGCCACACCCAGTAAGTTAGGGTGCAACATCCTAAATTTCAAGAATAGATTTTTATTCAAACTTCATACAATCAGATTTAAGAAGGGTACTCGGTTATTTAGGTTTAACGAGGAAAATTGGAACCCAGTAAGTTAGGACACAATCTTCCCAAGGATCCTAAATATCGAACATTGCCTTTATTTTGAACACAATCGAATCTTTAAATAAAATGAATTTGGGTGGTTGAAACTTAACAAAAAAAAAATGATAACATGCAATATGAAAATAGCAATATAATAACCCTAATAACATATATTAATACCTAAAATATAGCAAGCATAAAGAAAATTAAGAACAATAGTAATAACAGTAGTGATGAATGTAATAACATGATAAATACAGCAATGATTTAAAAAAATGCATAATGGAAAAGAAGATAATAAGCCAATGATGATGTTAGATATAGTGATGAAAATAAAATAAAGATAATAATTATAGTAAATTAGTAGTAGTGTAAAATAATAAATAATAATAGTTTAGTATAAAAATAGTGACCGATAAGAAAAATGGTATGTATAAAAATAAATAAATAAAAATATCATAATAGGTCTATTGATAATTATATTTGAAAAAAAAATTTAGTGAAAAACAAATATAAAAAGTTATAAATAATAATAATAATAAAGTAGTAGTAGTAAATAGTAAAAATAAATAAAGTATAACAAGCAAAATATAGTAAGTATAACAATCTATATTTAAAATTATTAACCTTTAATAATATATATATATATATATATATATATATATATATATATAAATATTTAAGATAAAGAGTCCAAAAAAATGATTTTTTAAAAAAATTAATATAACAAATAATATAATAAATATAATAAAAATTTATACATAAAATAATTAGTTCTACTTTTAAAATATACATATATAATAAGCATATAACAAATATGTAAATAAGTAAATAATATAATAATGGGTAACATAACTCAAATTGATTAAGTTAAATAAAAATAATATAAAACAATTTAAAAAAATAATATAATAAGTATAATAGGTAATAGTATAAAAACAGTATAATAAATAGTGGGATAGAAAAAAAACTAAAAAAACAGTAGGATATAATAAAATAAAAATAATAAATATTACAAACAAAAAATAATTAATTTTATGTTAAAAGCATTAAAATAATCAAAATGGGCTTAATTGAAATTAAAATGGGAGTTTTTGGGCCAAAATCGGAATTAAAAAAGGTTAGGGGGACCACGTTGGACGCTCATGTGAACTAGGGGGACCAAAAATGGAAAATTCCCTTTTTCCCGATGTACAACATTTAATACAGGACTAAAACGAAGAGGCGCGCAAATATTTGGGGCCAATTTTAGAAAAAATAAATAAAAAAGTAGCATAAAAGGACTCAATCTAGTGGCCACACACATAGAACGGGGGACTAGGCGCGCCATAAGCCCAAAAAAGAATTAAGTGGTCCACTCTTTTTGTAATTAAAACCAAAAAATTGGTTGTCTGCCATTAACATTAAAATTAAAGAAACCCCCCCATTTCTTTAATCCCATTCTACCGAATTCTAAAAAGAAAACCAAGGGGTTCAGCCCCCTTTTTCCTTCTGCTAGGGCGCAGCGCCCATCATCGCAGCGCTCCCCCTCCCCTGCGCGCTCATCAGCAACCGTCGGAAACCAGGTAAGGCCCTCCTAAAATCTTTTTATTTTTTTTTAAAACTCTGTTTTTCAAAAATACAAGATAGATCCACAAAAAGCTCTATAGATAAAATAACTAAAAGAAAAGATTGTAACACCTTATTCTATTCGGATGTATGAAAGCTTTTACTCAAAACTTGCTGTTTTCGTATATTTTTCACTGATTTTTTTGTAGTAAAAAAAAACCCCTTTTACATTGTTTAGAATGGCTTTTATAGCCTAGAAAAACAAATAAAATCTTCTATTGGTTGCTATCTGTTTGCTTCCTGTTACAGGTGTTACTGCGGATATCTCGGAAGCACAAGGCGTGACAAAGAGGGATTGCTAGTAGCGCACGTCTCGGAGGTACAATGGATGGTGGAGGCACGTGGGGATGGGGTATTGAGGTGAATTTTGTTTTAGTTTTGGGCTGTTTTGGGTTATAAGATTAGGCTAGTAGTTAATGGGTTTGATTAGTGGGCTAGGCAAAGAAAATTGGTCCAACACGCAGTTTTTGTTATACACCTGGTCAAAATCCGATATAAGATAAAAAATTGCGTATTCTAGTACCTAAATTAACAAATCACACGAACTAATAACTTAGACCTTATCAAACCTAATCGATCAATTGGGTGAAATCAACAATAATCGAAACTATTTTCAGCAACCAATAGTCCCAAAACGATATTAACCACTTACCCTAGAATATAAACAGCACCCTCATAAGCCTCAATCCGCAAGTGGATTAACCATTTCGTGACCTTCACCTAAAAAACCCACACGATTAACAATAGAAAATGCAGCACAAAAATCCTAACTTAGCCAAGGATAACGAAAGGGAAACTCAGTAACAGAAGGAACGAACATAGACAATACTTACGCAAGAGTCAAGTTGTAAACAATTCAATCATACGTGTACCACAAAAATTGAATAACACGAGACCACAATCAAGAAACCAAGGAAGTTTGGAGAGAAAAGGGAAGAACGAAAGAGAAATTTTGGGAAAACTTTACTGAAGACCAAAGTGAAAAAACACGTATGGGAAAAATTGGGGAGAAAGATATGGAACGTGATTAGTGGGTCAAAAATTTGGGATTATTCTTTCTTTCTTTCTTTTTTTTTTTTTAATTTCAAAATAAAAGAAAATAAGTTAAAAATAGAATAAAATAGAATAGAATAAAATAAAATAAATATTCCCATTATCCCAACAAACCTAATCCTTTTCTAACATATTTCCGAAGAGACTTCATTTCGAATCCAAATTCCACTAGCTGTACTACTCATAAGACCATTAATAAAAATAATTCTAATTGCTCAAGTAAGGATTCGAACATCAGATTAAAGAGTACATTTGTAACATTCTAAACTCGTATCCGTCGCCGGAACAAGGTTATGGAATATTACCGAACTTATAACCCAATCAATCAAAACATCTCATGCACATAATTCATTCAAATCTCAAACCATTCACAAACATTCATATGGTCTCTAATATAAGCCCTCAAGGTCCAAAATAATCGTTAAGATTAGTTCGGGGCTAAACCGGGTACTTGAGAAATTTTTCGAAAAACATAAAGATTTTTCAAGGATACAGGGGACACACGCTCGTGTGGCCAGGCCGTGTGGCTTACACGGCCAAGAGATATGCCCGTGTCGCAGGCCGTGTGGACATTCAATGTGAGGCACACGGCCGTGTCCCAACCCATGTCCATACTTGTGTAACTCTCTAACTTGAGACACACAGCCAACCATTCACTCGTGTGGTCAGGCTGTGTGGCTTACGCGGCCAAGAGATACGCCCATGTCTTAGGTCATGTGGATATTGTACAATTCACAAATTAGGTTTAGGAATTACACGGCCAAGTCACATGTCTGTGTGCTAGGCCGTGCGTCACAAATGACTGAGACACACCCCCATGTCTCCACCCGTATGAAGTTACCTGAGCATTCTATTTCTATATTTTAAGATACAGGGGTCACACGGCCAAACTCACACACCTGTGTCTCTGCCCGTGTGGAAAAAAATATGTTACTTTCCAAGCCTTCTCACCCAAATTAATACCAACCTAAATTTAACCATATGCATATGACCATAATATAATAGGCATTCAATTCAACCCAGAATTGGACTTAAAAACGTGTAGCATTATCACATGCAACATTGAATTTGTTAAATGCACATTCTTCATCTATCATTCATATTCAACTCATTTAATCAAACATCATTTTTAACATAGTAAAAATGTCAACAAGTATTTACCATCATATACACTTACAAAAAACTAGTACTTTAGTGTTCAATAAACAAAATGACACTATCATTAAATTTGCATCCTAGGTACATGCCAAAACACAAAAAAAGTATAAACGTCACAAACTTTGAGGACGAGATTCTCACTGGATGCCGAGTCCAACTCTACTATCTATCTAACCTATAACATGTAAAGTAATTTATCATTAATAGGTTTCATTTATTAACTAAACACAATCCCAATCTCTATTTATATAATTTTTTAACTTCGCCAAATAAGAATTCTAATCCCTCGATAATTCATTTAACTTTATCGTAATATCAGTTAACGATGTGGCACTCGATGCCTAGCCGTAATCTGCAGAAAAGGTTGCGCTCAGCGCTAGTTGGATTAACCGACGATAATGAATGTGAGGCCAACTCTAGTTGGTTAAACCAACAATATTTACACCTAGTGCTAGTCGGGTTAACTGATGATAATAATTATGAACTCAGCTTTAGTTGGATAAACCAACGGTGAATTGCTCCCAGCATTAGTCGGATTAACCGACGGTTGTGTATCCAACACTAGTCAGTCAAGCTGAAAAAGATTGCGCCCAGCTCTAGTTGATTATATCAACAATTGTACGATTATTTACTTCTTATAACTTCCTTATTTATTTTATTATCATTAGTTCCATAATATGCATACATTTTATATCAAGAATTAATTTAGCAATAATCAATTTAAATAATAATTAGAAGTAAAATCAAGTTCGAGTCCACGAACTTACCAAAATACGACGGATATCTACTTAGTGGTCTTTTCCTTCCCTCGGTTGATACTTGCTCTATTCTTCTCTTGATCTATTTTTTTAAACAATTTAACTCAATCAATACCATTCTTGTTTCTACTAATACAAATCAAATTTATATTATAACACCTTACTCACTTCTAGTTATTGTTAGTTAATTTCATATAACAACATACTTTAATACATAATGGACTTAGCAAATAAGTCCCAAATTTTTCCAGCATAAGAAAGTCCACTAAAATAGTCACTATGCTTCATCAAATTGACAATTTAAGCTATGTTATTTTGAATGTATAACATTTTAGTCCTTAGGAATTATTACAAATAAAATCACTACTCACTATGACCCACTTAGTCTACAAAATTGATACTTAGATTATCATCTCAAAAACATTTAATATTCAACAAAATAATCCCAAAACTTTAAATTTTCTCATCCATGGTAACTTTCTTAGTTTTCATTCATTCTCAAAATTTCAACTTGGGTAAGCTAGTTCATGATCTTAAGACCCCAAAAACATAAAATTCATGAAATAAGAACTAAGATTTACTAACCAATTTGAGCTTAAAAACACAAGCAAAATGGTTGCAATTTCTTCCCTCAATTTCGGCAAATAGAGAGAAATGAAGCTTGTCTTCTTCTTCATTTTTTTTCTTTCCTTTTTACTAACTCCTCTATTTCTTCTCTTTTATTTATTATCATTACTAACTCTCTTATTTATTTATTTATTTGTTTGTTTTCTCTTATTACACCTATATATATAATAGCTCTCCTATTATAAACATTATTTATATCACCTATATGTCTATATTAGTCTTATACACATCCACTAACTCCATTAGACTAAAATGGAAATGGGCTATTTACCCAATTAGTCATTGTAACTATTTCTTCCTCATAATTATTAACCCCCATCAATTAAAATTATTAATTCAATATTCAATTGACTCCTAAAGTAATCTCCATAATTTATATTATTAATATATTTAAACCCAACACACCAAGGCGGAGTCCCGAAAGTAAGTTCTTTAACAATCCTAACTTTCGGGTCGTTACAACATTAAAGTTTAATTACTAAATTAATAGGCTCATTCTATTATAAGATGAGCTAAAATAACATTTAAGTCTAATGAATAGAGATAGGGATATGAACAAAAATAGTAAAATTTTTTAAAAGTAAGATTTGAACTCATGTCCTCATAGACATATCTAAAATACTTAACCAATAAAGCAAATCACTTAAATTAATAAAAATTAACAAATTAAAAACTCAAATTTTAGGATGTTATAGGAGGAATAACTTTTTGTAGCAACTTATTTTACAACTAGCAACTCTAGTGACAAGTGGTTTATTGATAATGGTTACATAAATCATATGGCATTTGATTGTAGTCTCTTTAGGGAAATAGATACTTCAATCACTACAGCAAAACAGGTTTTTCGCGGCGTTTTTAGCGGCGTTTGAAGAAAAAGCGCCGCTAATGCTCGATCTATAGCGGCGCTTTTATAAAAACGTCGCAAAATAATTCATCAACACGCCGTCGTTTTTTGTTGAGCCTTAGTGGCATTAGCGGCGCTTTTTGAAAAACGCCTATATAGATCGAGCTTTAGCGGCGCTTTTTCAAAAAACGCCACAAAAAAAATTTATTGGTTTATTTATATTAATTAAAATGTAATTTATTTTTAATTGAATATTTAAATTCTTCAGAAAAAAATAATGACACGTAAAAAAAATTTGAAAATAAAAACATATAAAAATATATGTTAAAAATGAAAAAATTAAAATACTATCATTTAAAATGATTTTAAAGCTTTTTTGGTATGACTGATTGTTTGTCAATTTGTATATTAAATAAATTCTTATATAATCATAAAAGAGATAATATTAATTTGAAAATATTGAATTACTTATCATTATAGTTTAAGGTTTATGATTTAGGGTATATAGTTTAAGGTTTATGGTTTATGATGAGTTAATATTTTAAGGTTTATGGATTATGGATTTAGGGGTTTAGAGTTTATGAGTTAATATTTTAAGGTTTATGGATTATGGACTTAGGGATTATGATTTATGGTTCAAGGGTTGAGGTTTAGGGATTCAAGGTTTATGATTTAGGGGTTAAGAGTTAAGGGTTAAGGGTCTAGGAGTTAAGGGTTAAGGGTCTAGGGTTTGGGATTTAAAGTTTAGGGGTTAAGGGTTTAAGGTTTATGAGTTAAGGTTTATAAGTTTAGGGGTTTAGGGGTTAAGGCATTAAGGGGACATGGGTTATGAGTTTAGGGTTTAGGATAATTAGTGTTAAAAAAATTAATTAAAATTTGAAATACTATTATTTAAAATAATTTTAAAGTTTTTTTTTGGTATATGACTGCTTTTTTTTTAATTTATATATATTAAATAATTTCAAATTTTAAAGATTTCAAATTTTCAATAATTTTCAAGATTTCAAATTTTATCTAATTCTTTTAAATATTAGTTAAATTTTTAAAAATTATATATTTAAATAAAAAATTAAAATACTATTATTTAAAATAATTTTAAAGTTTTTTGGGTATATAAGTTATTGTTTTTTAATTTCTATTGTTTTTAATTTATATATTAAATAATTTTAATTTTTAAAGGAATTAGCTATAAACGTTGCAAAAGGTATACAATAGAGGCGTTTTTATAAAAAATGCCGCGAAAGATCATCATGTTTTAAACAAAACGGCGCCGTTTTGTAGGATTTATTAGTGGCGTTTTTTGTGAGGCGCCGCAATAGGTTTGGATTTAGCGGCGCTAGTGTATAAACGCCGCTAAGATTATTTTGGTCAGATCAAAGCGTCGACGTTTTATTGGTTTATTAGTGGCGTTTATCTAAAACGCCACAATAGCTTACCCTTTTAGCAACGCTATTGTAAAAACGTCGCAAATGTTAAATTATGTTGGTTAAAACATCGTCGTTTTGTTGTCTTCTTTTTTACCCACATGATAACACTTAGAAATTTTCACAACTCTCCCCAGTTCATTTCCCCTCTTTTCCTTAGTCTCAAATCCTTAAAGTATTATCACCCCTTTTTCCCCAATTCAACATCCGAAAATAACCCCTTCTTCCTTAGTTTGAAATCCCTAAAATTCACCCTTCCCACTGGCCATTGATTTCCCATCTATAGAAAATCGGATTAAGAAAGGCAAGGGTTTCAGATGTTGGCTTTGGGGTTGAAGAAAACAGTTCAAGGTAAGAAAACAGTTCAACAATTAATGATTTTTGAAGTTTCTTTGTTCTATATTAATGATCGGTATTCGAAGTGTCAGGTGTCCTGTAGGCGTTGGACTTAGGTTTCTAACTATCCCTTTTGCCTTTTTCGTTTACACCTGTAAATTCTTCTCTGCTCATCTCCTCGATAATATTTGGGTTCAAAGGAAAAACATATTTCTTTTTTGCTTCAGATTTCAATTTGACTGGTTATTTTTGTTATTTGCTATGTTATATTCTAAGTTCAATCAAGTTTCTTATCTGGGTTTGTGTTGCTTGATTCAGTTTTGTACTAAGTGGAGCTGTATTTTCTTTTAATTGCTCCTGCTGGAAAACTGGAATTTGAAAATTTGAATCGTATTCATGGAAAGTTAATAGGAGTTGTGTGTATATATATATATATATATATATGTATATATATTTATCCTTGTGTGTGTTCTATAACTTAGTCAGGTTTAGGTGTCGCCTTCATGATTGAATCAACGAAACACTTGCTATGACCAAATTAGTACTTGTCCTTCAATATAAGATAGTCCACTCTTCGACAGATTAGTCTTCTCCGGTTCAAAATAAGGCAGATTGCATTTTATCTCTCTTGGCAAATTGGACCCAAAATTTTAGATAAAAGAGTGAATTAGTCTTTTAAAAATTGGTGTTCCTGATAGAAATACAAGATAGGGTCACATGGTTGTCTCATGTGTCACATCATGGTAAAAAATAATTTTTGACATAGAAATAGATGAAATTTTTAAGGAAAGTACCAGTTTGGTTTTTAATCTAATGTATAGAAACTAAGTAGAAGGAGTAAAATGCAATCTAAATCCTAATTCAAGGGCCTCCAGGGTTATTTTTCCGAATGAAAATTATTGGAAGTAAAACAGTTTTTTAAACTTATATGAATTGTTTTTATGTTGATATAAATACATAATTCTAGATACATAAATTCTAAAGTTTGTGAATTTTATGAATTATTTGTTTTACCCAAAAATTTTATACTAATAAACTAGATGATGTCAGTGGGTCGAGGCTTGAAGTGGTCATGGATCAACATGCTTCCTCTTATGCCAAAACTTGATATCCAAAAACCATGGTATCGGAAAAGCTGGTCTAACCATCAACCTTTGGTTTGAGGGAGAGTTGGCAGCAGTTCATCGCAGTTTTTGAATATCTTTTGGTAACCTTCATCTGGTGTGTCTACGCTCGGAAAATTTTTTGAAGTCTCCATTGGGAAGATGGTAAAGTAGAGCAACTAATTTTCTTGAGATCTTGCAAGAAGGATTTGCAAATGATCGTTTTATTTGACAAAAGTGGGAATCGCAAAGCTGCACGTTGCGTATACCAACATCACGTGGTATTTTTAAATTAAGAAACCATTATTTTAAACCTCGCAAGTCCCACGCTATACAAAGCCAGCAGCTGGCTCAAACGAAAACGATGAAGTTGAAATAAAAAAAAAAAATTGTCAATTTGAATTATAAGATACATTAAATGGTTAAAATATGATGTTAGTACTCGCACTTTCATAAAATTTTAGATTTAATCTCTATACTTAAAAATTTAGTCTTGCAATTGTTTTGATTTAAAATATCAATTCAATCTTTAATATTTTTTTGACAAAATTTGTCAATTTGGCATGTTGATTAAGTTAATCTCATGTGATGTGTCATATAATTGAGGAAAAATAAACATGTTAAGTTAACAATATTTAATAGAAACTACTAACGATAATAATGATTGAAATGAGATTTTTTTAAATTAAAAAAAATTAAGAGAATTGAATTTTTATCTTTTAAAGTATAGGGACTAAATATCAAATTCTCCTCCAACATGGTTAAGATCTTTGTTAATCTCTGCCTCCATGAATGGAACACTGTGCGATTCATTATCCCCTGAGTAATCTTCATCCTAATTTTGTATTTTAGGAATAACCATTGGTTCTGTTTCAATGACACTAATTTTGATAAAAAATTCACTGACTTTGAGATCCAGTTCTTCATGAATTCTGCTAAGATGCTCCGTGATAATCATGAAAATTCTTCTAGTAAAAGAATTGCAATTTAAATTGTTACTGTCTGTAGCAATGAACTCACCCCATTTTGATGCAATACTTCTAAAAGTTTGGAGGCACCATGCAAAAGATGGGACATTATCAAAAGATTTGCAAAAGCATCTTTCAACAAAAAGAAGTTTCACAGGTAGGTGATAAAAAAAAAAGAGAGGTATAACATTCTAAATTTGGCCTAGACATTATGACCAGATCTAGAGATATTATTTAAGTTCATTTAAAAATTTAGAACCCATTTTGAAACAGTAAAATAATTAAAACTTCATTTTATTTAAAGAAATCTTCCTTTTAAAATAATTTATTAACTTTACTGATGATTACTTATTAAATCACTTAGTTTTGCGGTGAAATTTTTTAGTTAAATAAAATTTTGGAAACACGATTTATTTTTGAAATTCAACATTTGTAAATAGATTTAATATTATAAAAGAACGTTTAACTATTCTAAATGAGAAATAAAAATAAAACGAAATTAAAAACAGTACAAAAATCCAAAACAATCCAACAAAATGAAAATAAGTTAAAGTGGACAAAATTTAAGATTACATAGTTGAGGGGGAAGATGCTGGAGTATAGCAAGTAATGTGCTATAGATACCGTGTAAGAAGGATTTGCAAATGATATGTTTTATTTGATTAGGTGATGGGAAATTGCAACGCTGCACCTCGGTTATGACAACATCGTGTTTTTAAATTAAGAACCACAACATACAAGCCAATAGCCGGCTGATGACTCACACAAGAAGGGATAAAAGATGAAATAGAAAATTGGAAAGTGGAGGATAAAAGAAACAAGAAATATAAGGGCGAAGACTTTCTTTTAATTGTTTAATTTGCTAAGAAAATTAAATATAAGGATTTCTTTCAATTTTGGAATCTAAATTAAATATAAGGATTTCTTTCAATTTTGGAATCTATGATTCTGACGATTTTATTGACAGATTACTTTAATTTGTGTTAAACTAAATCTTATTGGATAATATATTTTGATATAATAAATTAAAGTGTTTTTAAATAAAAGTAAAGTTCAACAGTTTCATAAAAATCAAGTTGAAATGGTTTCAATTGAGTCAAATATTTTTAAATATATTTTAATCATTTTCAAACAAGTTAGAATTGCTCCAGAATGAAAAGTATCGATACTTTTTGTCTAAGTATCGATATTCTACAAGATATCGATACCCCTCTGTTAATCGATACCAAATTTACATTCTGAAATTTGTAACCTCTACTAGGTATTGATACTTTTCATAAAAGTATCAATAATTCTCTCAGGTATCAATATTCCTACTCCAACGATCACTAAAATCAACATTAATTGTAAAAAATATCGATACCCTTTTATTAGGTATCAATACTTGTTGTTGTAGGCGAAGTTAATGACTTGATATTTTATCTCCAACGACTATATTCACTTCTACAACAACCACAATGGTTGGAAATCAATTAGAGGGTATAAATACCATCTTCCAAAGGTTTAACAACATGTAGAGCAATGTGCAAAGCTTAAAGATAAATCAAAACAACCTAGAGCTTAATTCTTTGTATTTGTGCTTAATTAGAAAACATCTTGATCTTGTAAGGATTGTTTCTTTTTAAGAGAAGGTTAATTTTTAAGGTTTGGGTAGAAACCTTAAGAGAGTTATATCTTAAGATTTTGGGGTATAAGGGTGCTAGAATTAAATGACCCGAATCCTTATTTAAATAAAATACAGTGGTAAAATAAAATAAAAGAAGAATTCATATAGAATTACACTTCTTTTATTTTATTTTAGAATAAGGTTTTTTAAACCTTATTAAATTCTATTTATTTGATATTGATTAGAATAAGGTGTATCAGTCTTACTAGAATATGACTTTACAAACCTATAAATAGACATAGTCTATTCCTCTTGTAATGATTCGAATTTGACATAGTGAATTTTCTTCTCCTCTGCCCGTGGTTTTTTTCCCGAAAGGGTTTTCACGTAAAATTTGTGTATTCTTTATTTTATTTTACTTTATTCTATTTTATTTATTTTTTCACAAATTGGTATCCGAGCTTCTGGGTTGTTCATCTCGATTACAGTAATGACGTCTTTGAAGTATGAAATTTCGTTGTTGGATCGCAACACTAGATTTGCGTTATGGCAGATTAAGATGCAAGCAGTTCTTGCGCAGATAGATATGGAGGATACCCTGCTAGGGATAGATAAGATGCCTTCGACTTTAACAGATGAAGAGAAGAAGCGTAAGGATTGAAAGGCATTAACACAATTACATCTGCATTTGTCCAACGAAATTTTGCAGGATGTAATGAAAGAGAAGACCGTCGCTGCATTATGAAAGAGGCTAGAACAAATATGTATGTCGAAAACTCTAACAAGCAAGTTGCATATGAAGCAGCGTCTTTATGCTCATCGTTTGGAAGAAGGTGCGTCTGTACATGAACACTTAACAGTGTTTAAAGAAATTCTCTCAAACTTGGAGGCCATGGAGGTTCAGTATGATAAGGAAGATCTAGGGTTGTTTCTACTTTATTCATTGCCCTTGTCTTATTCAACCTTTAGAGACACGATTTTATATAGTCGCGAGTCTCTCACGGTTGATGAGGTTTATGATTCTTTGACCTCGTATGATAAGATGAAACATCTTGTGATTAAACCCGACTCTCAGGGAGAGAGTCTCATTGCTCGTGGGAGACAAGATCGAAATACTGATAATGATCGTGGAAGGACACAGGAATGGAATCCTCGCGGTAAATCTAAGGGTAGATCGAAGCCTTCAAACAGAGGTAAAACTTGTAACTTCTGCAAGAAGAAAGGGCGCATTAAATCTGAGTGCTATAAGCTAAAGAACAAGATTAAAAGGGAGGTTGCGAATCAAAAGGGAAAACAACCAGAAAATTTCGGTGAAGCTGATGTTGTAGAAGACTACAGCGATGGTGAACTTCTAGTCGCTTCTGTCAATGATTCTAAAGTAAGCGAAGAGTAGATACTTGATTCAGGCTGCACCCTCCACATGAGTCCCAATCGGGATTGATTTACAACTTACGAAATAGTGTCTGAAGGTGTTGTTTTTATGGGAAATAATGCTTCGTGTAAAATTACAAGTGTTGGAACAATTAAAGTTAAGATGTTTGATGGAGTTGTCATAACACTTAGTGACGTGCGACATGTTCCAGAATTTAAGAGAAATTTAATTTCGTTAAGTACTCTTGATTCAAAAAGGGTACAGATACACAGCTGAAAGTGGGGTTTTAAAGATTTCCAAAGGTTCCCTTGTTGTGATGAAAGGGCAAAGAAAGACTGCCAAATTATATGTTTTACTGTGGTTCTATCATATCGTGATGCAAATTGCCGCTTCCTCTTCCTTGTCAGATGATGATATTACTAAACTTTTGCATATGCGCCTAGGGCATATGAGTGAGAATGACATGGTAAAATTGAGCAAAAGAGGACTTCTTGATGGGCAAGGAATTTGCAAACTAAATTTCTGTAAGCACTGTGTTTTTGGGAAGAAAAAGAGAGCTCGATTCACTAGAGGAATCCATAACACGAAGGGAACATTGGAGTATATTCATTCTGATCTGTGGGGGCCATCCAGAGTGCCTTCGAGAGGTGGAGCTAATTATATGCTAACCTTTATTGATGATTTTTTCCAGAAAAGTTTAGGCGTTCTTCCTGAAGCAGAAAAGCGATGTGTTTTTCGCATTTAAGTCTTAGAAGATTATGATTGAAAAACAGACGGGAAAACAAATAAAATACCTCCGTACAGATAATGACTTAGAGTTCTATTTTGATGAGTTTAATAGATATTGCAAGTCAGAAGGGATCGTGAGACACTTGACAGTTCGCCATACTCCACAGCAAAATGGCGTTGCAGAACGAATGAATAGAATGATCATGGAGAAGGTTCGATGTATGTTTTCAAATGCCAACTTACCAAAGTTGTTTTGGGTAGAAGCAGCCTCTACTGCATGTTTTGTGATCAACCGATCTCCATCCGTTGCCATTGAGAAAAAGACTTCACAAGAGGTATGGTCTGGTAATCCTGCTAATTATTCTGATTTAAAGATCTTTAGGTGTCCTGCGTATGCTCATGTTGAAAATGAAAAATTGGAACCGAGATCCATTAAATGTGTTTTTCTTGGTTATAGAGCTGGTGTAAAAGGGTATAGGTTATGGTGTCTTGAAAATAGAAAAGTTATGATTAGCAGAGATATTGTTTTTGATGAAATTGCTATGCTACCTAACTTATCTCTTAAAGACTCTTCCAATAAAGAAAATCAATAGTAGGTGGAGCATCAAATTAATACAGAGTCAACTCCTCAAGCAGTACAAAAATTGAGAATAGAGTTGCTTCTTCACCACAATATTCTATTGCCAAAAATAGAACTAGAAGAGAAATTAAACCTTCAAAGAAGTATGCCGAGGCTGATCTAGTTGCTTATGCTTTAAATGTGGCTGTAGGTATAGATGCAAACCGAGAGCCATCTAATTATTCTGAGGCATTTAGCTGTGAAGACTCAGAAAAGTGGATGTTTGCTATGCAAGAGGAGATGAAATCACTTCACAAAAATAGAACATGGGATCTTGTAAAACTTCTTAAAGGTAAAAAGGTTGTTCGTCGTAAATGGGTATTTAAAAAGAAAGAAGGGACTCCAGGAGTTGAAGAACCCCGATATAAAGCAAAGCTTGTTACAAAGGGTTACAGTCAAATTCCAGAAGTAGGCTTCACAGATGTGTTCTCCCCAGTTGTGAAACATAGTTCGATTCGAGCTTTGCTTCGTATTGTGGCCATGCATGATTTGGAGCTTGAGCAGTTAGATGTAAAAACTGCATTTTTGCATGGAGAACTTGAGGAGGACATTTACATACAACAACTAAAGGGTTTTATAGTCTTAGAAAAAGAGGACTATGTTTGCTTGCTGAAAAAGTCCCTTTACGGTTTAAAATTGTTACCAAGACAGTGGTACAAGAGGTTTGATTCCTTTATGACTTCTCATGATTTCAAAAGAAGTAGTTTTGATAGTTGTGTTTACTTTAAGAAAAACAGTGATGGTTCTTTTGTGTATCTATTTCTTAATGTTGATGACATGTTGATAGCAGCAAAAGATAAAAGAGAGATAAGAAAGGTCAAAGCCCAACTAAGTGAAGAATTTGAGATGAAAGATTTGAGACCAGCAAAGAAAATACTTGGTATGGAGATTCTCAGAGATAGAAAAGCAAGTAAATTGTACCTAAGTCAGAAGGGATACATTGAGAAAGTTCTTTGCATGTTCAAAATACAAAGTGCTAAGCCTGTTAGTACTCCTTTAGCAGCCCATTTCAGACTTTCATTGGCTTTGTCTCCACAATCAGATGATGAGATTGAGTACATGTCACATGTTCCATACTCTAGTGCAGTGGGATTTCTGATTTATGCTATGGTTTGTTAACGTCCAAATTTATCATATGCAGTCAGTGCAGTTAGCAGATATATGGAGAATCCTGATAAAGAACATTGGAAAGCAGTTCAGTGGATTTTAAGATACTTACGAGGTACTACTGATGTTTGCTTACAGTTTGGAAGAAATGAAGATGGAGTCATTGGGTATGTTAGTGCTGATTTTACTGGAGACCTAGATAGAAGAAGATCTCTCACAGGTTATGTCTTTACAATCAGAGGTTGTGCAATCAGTTGGAAAGCCACTTTGCAAACTACAGTCGCTTTGTCCACCACTGAAGCTGGGTACATGGCGATTACTTAGGCTTGTAAAGAAGCTATTTGGTTGAAGGGACTCTTTAGTGCACTCAATGAAGACCTTCAAATCAGCACAGTATTTTGTGACAGTCAGAGTGCCATTTTTCTTACAAAAGATCAAATGTTTCATGAGAGAACAAAACACGTTGATGTTTGGTATCATTTTATTCGTGATATTATTGCTCGTGGTGATATTGTTGTGAGCAAAATTAGTACTCATGAAAATCCTGTAGATATGATGACTAAGTCACTTCCTATAACCAAGTTTGAACATTGCTTAAACTTGGTTGGTGTTCATTGTTGAAGTTAAACCCTTAAGGGGTTTTGTGGAAGAGGTGGAGAAGTTGTTCGTTGAGAGTTCGCGATGAAGAACTTGTTCATTGAGAATTCGTGTCAAGGTGGAGATTGTTAGAATTAAATGACCCGAGTCCTTATTTAAATAAAATACAGTGGTAAAATAAAATAAAAGAAGAATCTATATAGAATTACATTTCTTTTATTTTATTTTAGAATAAGATTTTTTAAACCTTATTAAATTACATCTATTTGATATTGATTAGAATAAGGTGTTTCAGTCTTACTAGAATATGGCTTTACAAGCCTATAAATAGACATAGTCTATTCCCCTTGTAATGATTCGAATTCGACATAGTGAATTTTCTTCTCCTCTACCCGTGGTTTTTTTCCCGAAAGGGTTTCCACGTAAAATTTGTGCGTTCTTTATTTTATTTTATTTTATTTTATTTTTTCACATGGGGTATAAATCTTATGAGAGATTGTAAGGTTAAATCTGTCCTCAAAAGTTTCCAAATTAGTGAATTTGAGAAAATTCTTAGTTGTGGTAAGCGAAGGTAGTGGAGTAAGCAATTGGGGTTGAGCCACTATAAATCCCTGTGTTCTTTGTTGCGCAATTTTTATTGCTTCCAACACAACTTCCCTATCGGTGTTCTCGAGTTGGTCCTTCTAGGCTAAAAATTTGAATGATACTGATAATGCTCTAGAATAACGTATTTTTATGTATTAATCATGTATTTATTCTGAGCTTGATCCTACTAATTTGAGCTATTTATGTCTTTTTATCTTTTAGGGACTGATTTGTAGGCAACAGAAAAATTAAGGGACAAAAGTGCAAATTTGGAGACACAATGGGCTGATATGCGACACAGGAAAAAGATTGTGCCAAAAGTGCGAGCATGGAAGACACAAGGACTAAAAACACAAAAAGAAGAGATTTTATTCTATAAGACTCCATTTTGTTTATATTAGGATAATTAATATTAAGATAATTATTAGAATTATTTAATTTTAGGATTTTATTTTAATTATATTTATTTATCTATAATTAAATGTATTTATCTTTTTAGAATTTAAGTTAAATTAAACTATCTCCCTAGCACTATAAATAGGGGGTGAAGTGACTCTATTTGGGTGTTCATCTTTTTCTGTAAACACTCTCCCCCTGAAAGTCTAGGCTTTTGTTTCTTCATATTTTCTTTCAATAAAATTCCCTTTTCCCTTTTTATATTTATTTTCTTTTCCACCATTATCATGAGCCACTAAACCCTATCTAGCCGAAAGTTGTTGATATTCCTCAAAAAGGGTTCTTGAGGCTTAGAATCCGTACTTAGCCTTCTCGCCAAGTATTCATCGTTTCTCACTTTCTACGGGTGACGCTTGGCCCATGGCCCTTAAGAAGTAAGCTTTTCAGCATATGCAAAGGTGACTGCTTTATATGTTTTGGAAGGATTGCATAGTCGGTTTGTTAACTTGCTGCGTCAGAGGTTGACGAGTCAAAGAGACAAAATGGCATGGGATTCGCCATTGAGAAGCGTTGATCTAGCATAGATTACTGGCTAGAGTCAGGTTCCCTAAAAATCGTAAGTCTAATCTTTGGAACTGGTGGTCGTAGGCGTCCTCTTCTACTATAACTGGCTTACTTGAGTTGAGAAGAGTTATTTAAAAGCCAAGGATTGAACCCAAGGCGAAATGAGACAATTGGAGGCTGGAATCTACCAATAAGAATTTCTTTTCCTTCAACTCTCTTTATTATTTTTATTATTTTCGTAATCACAATTTCAATCAACTTTAGATTCTGTTTTTTTCTACTTTTTCCAAACCAAATCTTTAATTCTATTATTTTTATTTTTCCTCTGTCACGCAGGTTTTCTTAGGCATGATTCTGCTTAGGATTTCGAAAAATAAGCATTCGTATAATCCAGTCCCTGAGGATTCGACCCTACTTCCCCTTTACTATTATTTTTACTATTTTACAAGAAATAGGATATTTTTGGCGCTCTCAATGACACATCAAATTTTGGCGCCGTTGCCGAGGATTGGTAACGTACTAATCTTGTTTTTTGTTTCTTATGACAAGATCTACTCCAGGAACTCTTGCGTTTGATTCGGAGATTGAAAAGACTGCAAGAGCTAATCGCAAGGAAACAAAGCTAAAGAAAAAGCAGTCAGTGGTGGTTAGGACTCAAAGCAATCCACTGCCAAAAGTTAGAATCGATGACGAAGCAGAGTCTAGGGTTAACGAAAACCCTACTCAAACTTTTGAAGATGAAAAAGTAGAAGTCGATTCCCCAGAAGAAGTGCTTAACCTTAGGGTTGACGAAAACCCTAATTTAGCACCTCAACCTATGGCTCAGACAATTCGGCAACTGGCTGAAGCGCCGACAGAACAACCGCCACTAGGCATCGCGTATCCTACTATGGATACTGATTTTGAATTAAAGTCAGGCTTGATCCAGCTACTGCCAACTTTTCAGGGGTTACAGAACTAAAATCCCCACAAGTATTTGAAAGAATTCCATATGGTTTGCCTTAGTATGAAACCTCAGAGGGTAATTGAGGACCAAATTAAATTGCTTGTTTTTCCTTTTTCCTTAGCAGATTCTGCTAGGGAATGGTTATTTTATTTACCTCCTGGATCTGTAACGACTTAGGCTGAATTGTCTCGTTTATTTCTCAACAAGTTTTTCCCAGCGTCGCGTGCAGCCGAGTTAAGAAGAGAAATCGTGGGTATAAGGCAAAAAGATGCAGAGTCTTTGTATGACTATTGGGAGCGATTTAAGAAGTTGTGTGCAAGTTGTCCACAACATGGTATAACGGAACAGTCTTTGCTCTAGTACTTTTATGAAGGCCTGAAACCCATGGAGATGAATATGGTAGATGCCGCGAGTGAAGGAGCATTGGTCAACATGACTCCACAACAAACAAGAGACTTAATATCCACAATGGCTACAAATTCTCAGCAATTTCGAGCCAACCCTGAACCCCTTAGAAGGGTTCACCAGCTAAGTAATTCAACCTTAGAAGATAAAATTGATAGACTTACTAATATTATGAGCTCTCTTGTTGCAGAAAAAGCTAAACCAGCCCGAGTATGCGGAATATGTGCTACACCTGAACATACAACTGATGCATGTCCTAGTTTGTATGATGATACTATGGCTTATTTAGATGCTGTGGGAAATTTTTCACCCAGGATGGGGCCAACCTACAATATAACCAACCATACCAGAACCGAGTTCTACAATAACCACGAGATTCAGGTAATTCTCTAGAAATTCTGGTCAATAAATTAGCGGCTGACATGCTTGATTTTCAACAGAAAATCGAAGCGTCTATACGAGAATTGACCACATCAATTGAGAAGATGAGTTCTCAAGGGAAGCTGTCATCACAAACAGAACCAAACCCGAGGCAAAACGTTAATGCAGTAACGCTGCGAAGTGGAAAGGTATTGGAACCAATTTCTGGCAAAAATCTTGGCCAAGAAATCGCCCAGGAAAAACCCGAAAATGAAGAACAGGTCAGAGAGAAATCCCCACTGCCGAAAATCCAACCTCCATTCTCAGGACGATTAAATTAGTGTAAAAAAAGTAAGGAAGACAAGGAGATATTCAAAACATTCAGGAATATCGAGATCAATTTACCACTGTTAGATGCCATCAGACAGATTCCGCGGCATGCCAAGTTCCTTAAAGAACTTTTCACCAACAAACAAAAACTAACAGGTAACGAAAAGGTAAGTGTTGGTGAGAATGTATCCGCAGTGCTACAGCGAAAAATGCCGACAAAATGCAAAGATAGGGGCATGTTCTCTATACCATGCAAAATAGGTCATTTGGGGATCAAGAAGGCCATATGTGATTTAAGGGCCTCCATAAATGTTATGCCTTATTCTATTTATGAATCACTTAACGCGAGTTTTTTAACAAAGACAAGTGTTATCATTCAGTTGGCAGACAGGTCTATTGTGCACCCCGAAGGAGTCCTGGAGGATGTCTTGGTAAAAGTTAATGAACTTATTTTTCCTGCAGATTTTTACGTGATAAAAATAGAGGAGGACAACACTTTAGGAGCTTCAGACCTTCTGTTGGGCTGACCCTTCCTAAGTACTGCTAGCACCAAGATCGATGTCCGAAGCGGCACTCTTACGATAGAATTTGATGAGGAGATCGTGAAATTTAATGTTTACGATGCCATTAGTTATCCAAGCGAAATCTTGAGCATAAACCGTGTCGACATAATTGACTCATTAGTAGATGAGACTTTTGAGTAAACTTATGAAGACAAATCTGAATATAGATACGATGATTATGAATTTGTTAATACATTATTGTCCCCATCAGAAACTAAACTTCTACCTTTTGTTGTGCAGGCTCCAGATTTGGAATTGAAATCGCTTCCCGAGCATCTTAAGTATGCATTTTTGGGAAAAGATAATACCTTACCCATTATAATTTCAAATAAACTCTCTAAACCCGAGGAAGAAAGTTTGATCCAGGTACTAAAGAGTCATAAGGAGGCGATTGGCTGGACCATTGCTGACTTGAAAGGGATAAGCCCTTTGACATGCACCCACAAGATTTACTTGGAGGAGAACACAAAACTAAGGAGAGAGGCACAAAGACGTTTAAACCTTAATATGATGGAGGTGGTAAAAAAGGAAATAATTAAGTTGCTGGATGCTGACATAATCTTCCCCATTTCTGACAGCAGATGGGTAAGTCCGGTACAAGTCGTGCCCAAGAAAACGGGCGTGACAGTAAAGAAAAATGTTGAGGGTGACTTAGTACCAGTCTGAATGCAGAACGGGTGGCGTGTCTACATCGATTACAGGAAGTTGAATGCTTATACTAGAAAAGATCATTTCCCTCTTCCTTTTATAGATCAAGTGCTTGAACGTTTAGCTGGTAAAACTAACTTTTGTTGTCTTGATGGATATTCAGGTTTGTTCCAGATCTCTGTTGAGACAGAAGACCAGGAAAAGACCACTTTTACATACCCTTTCGGCATATTTGCATACAGGAGGATGCCATTTGGACTTTGCAATGCACCAGCTACCTTCCAGAGATGCATGATGAGTATATTTTTCGAATATGTAGAAAAAATTATTGAAGTTTTTATGGATGATTTTACCGTGTATGGGAACTGTTTTACTAAATGCCTTAAAAATCTTACGATAATTTTGAACAGGTGCATAGAATTTAATCTTGTCTTGAACTATGAAAAGTGTCATTTTATGGTAGACAAAGGTTTGATTCTAGGTCATATAGTCTCGTCTAAGGGAATTGAGGTTGATAAGACCAAAATTGACATTATAAATTCTCTGTCATATCCCTCTACTATTAGAGAGATACGTTCTTTCCTTGGCCATACAGGATTTTACAGGCGTTTTAGAAAAAACTTCTCAAAAATAGTCGAACCATTGTGCGAGCTGTTGCAGAAAGACAAGAAATATGAACTCGGTCCAAAATGCAAAGAGGCTTTTGATACACTTAAGAAAAAGTTGGTAACCGCCACTATAGTACAAGCACCAGACTGGAACTATCCCTTTGAAATTATGTGCGATGCAAGCGAACGCAACGTGGGAGCCGTATTGGGATAAAAGATAGCTAAAGAGCCTCATGTCATCTGCTATGCCTCTAAAACCCTAGATGCTACACAAAGCAACTATACCACCACAGAAAAAGAACTTTTAGCTATTGTATTTGCTTTAGATAAATTTCGATCATACTTACTAGGATCTAATTTTTCTGACCATGCAGCTCTTAGGTACTTGATTGCAAAGAAGGAGGCGAAACCAAGGCTCATTAGATGGATTCTGCTGCTCTAAGAATTTGACATCGAGATTCGTAAAAAGAAGGGGTGTGAAAACCTGGTGGCTGACCACTTGAGTAGGATAAAAACTCTGTTTGATGATGTTCCTATAAAGGATGAGTTTCCTGACGAAAGCTTATTCTCAATCGAGGCTCACTATCCGTGGTATGCAGACATAGTTAATCTCTTAACCACAGGATCGTTGCCCACTGAGTTAGCTCGATCTGTAAAAAAACAACCTTAGACGCGAAGCTCAGAATTACATATGGGACGACCCATACTTGTGGAAACATTGCTCAGATCAGATAATACGATAATATGTTCCAGAAACTGAGGTAACCTCTATCCTTACTTTTTGTCATACAGAAGCTTGTGGAGGTCACTTTGGCCCTAAGCGGACAACTCACAAGGTATTGGAGTGTGGGATATATTGGCCCACAATCTTTTGTGACGCATTTAACTTTTGTAAGTCTTGCGATAAATGCCAGCATACAGGTAATATCACTAAACAAAATCAAATGCCCCTATCCCCGATTCATGTATGTGAGATTTTTGATGTATGAGGTATCGATTTCATGGGCCCCTTTATTTCTTCGTTTGGAAACATATATATACTTCTTGCAGTAGACTATGTTTCTAAGTGGATAGAAGCAAAGCCTACTCGCCATGATAATGCTAAAAATATTATGGAGTTTCTAAAATGAACTTTTTTCTAGGTTTGGCACACCTCGAGCTTTAATCTGTGATCGTGGTACCCACTTTTGCAACAAGGTCATGGAGGCACTATTATCAAAATATGGAGTTCATCATCATATAGCAACAGCCTACCATCCCAAACGAACGGCCTAGCAGAGGTTTCAAACAGGGAGATCAAGTCAATTTTAGAAAAAACGGTTCGACCCAACCGTGATTGGAGTCTTCGGCTCAATGACGTGCTTTGGGCCTATCGGACGGCGTATAAGGGACTGATTGGCATGACCCCGTATCGACTTGTTTTTGGCAAAGCGTGTCATCTACCAGTAGAATTGGAGCATAAAGCTTATTGGGCTATTTGACAATGTAACACAGAGTTAGAACCCGCAGGGAAGGCAAGGAAATTGGACATTCAAGAATTGGAGGAGATTCGTAATGATGCCTACGAAAATGCTCGTATTTACAATGACAAGACAAAGTTGTTTCATGATAAGAAAATAGCCCTGAAGCACTTTTCGGTAGGACAAAAAGTTTTACTTTATAACTCTGTATTAAAGCTATTCCCAGGTAAGCTTCGATCTCGGTGGCAAGGACCTTTTATTGTGACTGAAGTATTTACGCATGGCGCAGTTGAAATAGAAAGTGAAAAATCAGGAAAGTGGTTCACAGTCAATGGTCAACAGCTGAAGCCATTTTACGAAAATTTCCAGGCCCACACGGTAGAGAAAATTCAATTAGAACCACCATAAAACTGTTCAAGGTGTCAAGCTAATGACGTTAAACAAGTGCTTGTTGGGAGGCAACCCATTTTTTATTTTTTTATTTTATTTCTATTTATTTTGTCTTATTATTTTATTATTTATTATTTTCAGATATTAATAAAATTCTCTTCTTTTAGGTAAACCGAAACGAAGATAGGAAGTAATGAGGAACGGTAAATCTGCAGCCAAACAACCCCTACTCGACATTTTTGGCCAGCAACTAGCGGATCTCATTGTCATCATACGTGAATAACAGTAATTACACAGGGAGTTCCTCTACACCTTTTTCTCCTATTTTATTCCACATCAAGGACTATGTGTTTTAAGTAGGGGGAGGCATTCCTCATTATTTCTGTCATTTTAGATGCTGAATTTTTGTTGTTGCTGCTAATTTGGTTGTTGCTGCCCATATATATATTTTTAAGCATATTTTGCCTCTTTTCATGCCCAAGAATTTGACCACGACTTGCCTACTGTTTACCCCACAAGCATGATTCTTGCCTTCTGAGGAAGTTATGATTTTTCCCATAGTTGATGCTATCTCCACTGTTTTATTTTTATTAGGCAAAAATAATTGTGATTAATGGAGTTAACTCTATCTTGCTTTTCGTAAAACTGATCAAGTTTAATATAAAGTGAACACTTAAAATAATTGCATGCTTAATTTATGTTCATGGCTATTAGGTGATTATTGAAACTTGTTCTTGACACTTAAATTGTTTTTCCTGAGTTTTTAAAATTTCAATTTCATTTAATTGTTAATAAATTTTTCCATGGTTATAAGTACAGCTTAGAACGTGACTGACTGAGTAACCAGGGTAGGGTGCTTGGGTTGTCATTCTACTTTGCATCAAAAGGTTGTGTAATGTGATAGTTAAAGCTCCGCTAACCGGAATTAATTCTTAAGAATGTGTTGGGCTGAGTAACCGGGGTGGGGTGCTTATGGTCATCATCACTCTTTCACGTCAAAAGGGTTCCACATGGTCTTAGGAAAAATAAAAATAAAAAGTATGTTGGGCTGAGTAACCGGGGTTTGGTGCTTGGCTGTCATCACTCTTCGCGTCAAAAGGTTCAACATACATACATAAATAAATAAATAGATAAAGACACAAAAAGAGAAAAAAATATATGTAAATAAATAAAATTTGGGACTAAAGGAAGAAACAAAGAGGCTGTCTTGGTAGGTTTAGTAATTCACCTAATTTCCATGAAATAATTCAAATCGATTTTAATTTCTGTGTGTATTAATTGGAAAACTTTTTCTATTTTACTTAAAGTAAGCTTAGGGTTCTCTTTATTTTTCATATGCATTTTTAACTAATTCTTATGAAACTTTGGAGTGGTATTTCTTTTATGGCAGAATCTAACTTTCACAATGGATAGGAACCATACTTGAGGGCAAGCATGGACTAAGTAGGGGGAATTTGATAATGCTCTAGAATAACGTATTTTTATGTATTAATCATGTGTTTATTCTGAGCTTGATCCTACTAATTTGAGCTATTTATGTCTTTTTATCTTTTAGGGACTGATTTGGAGGCAAAAGTAAAATTAAGGGACAAAAGTGCGAATTTGGAAACACAATGGGCTGATATGCGACACAGGAAAAAGATTGTGCCAAAAGTGCGAGCATGGAAGACACAATGACTAAAAACGCAAAAACAAGAGATTTTATTCTATAAGACTCCATTTTATTTATATTAGGATAATTTATATTAAGATAATTATTAGGATTATTTAATTTTAGGATTTTATTTTAATTATCTTTATTTATCTATAATTAAATGTATTTATCTTTTTAGAATTTAAGTTAAATTAAACTATCTCCCTAGCACTATAAATAGGGGGTGAAATGACTCTATTTGGGTGTTCATATTTTTCTGTAAACACTCTCCCCCTGAAAGTCTAGGCTTTTGTTTCTTCATATTTTCTTTCAATAAAATTCTCTTTTCCATTATTATATTTATTTTCTTTTCCACCATTATCATGAGCCACTAAACCCTATCTAGCCGAAAGTTGTCGATATTCCTCAAAAGGGTTTCTTGAGGCTTAGAATCCGTACTTAGCCTTCTCGCCAAGTATTCATCGTTTCTCTACACTACGGGTTGACGCTTCCGTCCATGGCCCTTAAGAAGTAAGCTTTTCAGCATATGCAAAGGCGGCCGATTTGTATGTTTTGGAAGGATTGCATAGTCAGTTCGTTAACTTGCTGCGTCAGAGTTTGGCGAGCCAAAGAGACAAAATGGCGTGGGATTCGCCATTGAGAAGCGTTGATCTAGCATAGATTACTGGCCAGAGTCAGGTTCCCTAAAAATCGTAAGTCTAATCTTTGGAGCTGGTGGTCGTAGGCGTCCTCTTCCACTATAACTGGCTTACTTGAGTTGAGAAGGGTTATTTAAAAGCTGAGGATTGAACCCAAGGCGGAATGAGACAACTGGAGGCTAGAATCTACCAATAAGAATTTCTTTTCCTTCAACTCTCTTTATTATTTTTATTATTTTCGTAATCACAATTTCAGTCAACTTTAGACTCTGTTTTTTTTCCATTTTTTTCCAAATCAAATCTTTAATTCTGTTATTTTTATTTTTCCTCTGTCACGCAGGTTTTCTTGGGCACGATTCTGCTCAGGATTTCAAAAAACAAGCATTCGTATAATCTGATCCCTGAGGATTCGACCCTACTTCCCATTTACTATTATTTTTACTATTTTACAGGGAATAAGGGATTTTTGGTGCTCTCAACGACACATCAAATACTTCTCTAAATCTATGAAATAAATAGACATCGATTAAAAAAGAGAGAGTTAATTTAAGTTTTAAATGTTTTTAACTTATATTTGATTAATATTTTAATGGTTTAATTTAAAAAATACCCCCTAAACTATACCTTATTTTCAAAATGATACTTAAATATTTTTTTAGTCAAATATGCTACTCAAACTTAATTTTTTTTAGTAGAAATGATTGGTATTTATTAAGCACAAGGCTCAAGGTGGGTAGGCAAAATATTACAGCAAAAAACAAAATGAAAAGACCACACAGCAGTAGACTAAACGGCCAAAACAATTAATACCGCACACTGGAAAAACAAAACCATAAAAGCAAAAGATCCAAAACCTTCCTAAACCAAAACCAAGACAGTTCACAATCAAAATACCGGCCGAAACAACTTCCTCCTTCTTTTTAAAAAGACGATCTTGAGATGAATAAAAGGAAACCCAAAAGCTTTAAGTCCAGCCATGGAGATTCAAAAAACCTTCTCCACATTCAAAGAAATCTATGACGAACTTTGGTGTCTCTGTGTCCAAACCATCTAATCCTTTTCCACTAACATCTTTACCGAAATCAAAACCCTATCAACCCAAATACCAGAGCTTTGTCTTCTCCTTCCTTCCATCGCCGAAGTATGGGCCGCTCTATTGACCACTCGGGGAGCAAAAAGGTAACCTACTTCTTCAAAGCAATTTTCCAAATTACGAATATGATGAATAATAGATCTAAGAATCGACTTACCTTCTTCCTTTGTCTTAAGTTTTTTTATGACCGTCAGAGAATCCCCTTCCACAAGCAGGCGTCGGAAACCTATTCTAACCGCAAATAGCAAAGCCCTTTCACACGCCCTTGCTTTAGCCACGAACGCGTCGACAACGTCCTTAAACAGATAAGTTTCTGCTCCTACAATTTCTCCTTTAGAATCTCTAGCTAAAACTACTTTTGTAGAAGTTCTAGAGTCACTTTGAAAAGTTGCGTCAAATTTAATTTGATAAAACCCAAATCTGTAGGACTCCAAAATTCTTTCTGCAGAGATCTACAAGAAACTTAATTTTTGTTACTCATTTTACCCTAAAAGTTAATACCATTAGGAAAAAAATTTTTAATCAATTAGGTACTACTACGACAATAGTATTTTTAAATTAAGAACCACGACATACAAGTCAACAGCCGGTTAAGTGAACTGAATAATTAAACATTTAAAATAGTTAAACATTTAAAATTAAGCGAGTTGATATATAATTAAAGAATATTATATTAATATTAAAAAAATATTTCTTTCCCCCACCATCCTCTCTCCCCTTTTAGAGGTGAGCAAAACTCAATTTAATTAGAAAAAATAAAAAATAAAAAATTTCAAATTAATTGAATCGAATTATTTAAAATTTTTGAGTAAAACGAATATGAAAGATAATTTAATCATACAAAAATTAATTATATTAAGTTGAATCAAAATTTCAGACAATAATGATAATATTTTAAACATCATATATTCTACATAATAGTTTACATTTTCATTAGAAACCACAAGCATCATTTATTATTTTATATGTTGCTTAAAACTAATTAATTTGTAATTTTTTTCCCTTTTCTTTTATGATTTTAAATTTTAAATTATTTAATTTTGGTTTATAATTTTATATGTTGCTTAAAATTATTTAATTGAATCACATCTGTTTGAGTCAAGTAAATTTTGAGGTCAAAATTTCTTTAAGAAGGGAAAGTTATAATGCCCCAAAATTTTAGTTTTTGAATTATTAAAATTTATCAAGTGAATTGTTTTGATTTAGTGGTTAAGTGTTGTGTTTGTGTGTGAGATATCTTGTGTTCAAGTCTCTTTTTCTTGAATTTTTGTTATTATTGTCCCAACCCTTATCTTTGAACATCTAATTTGTATATTATTTTTGTCCAATTCATGAAAAAACAAATTAATTAAAAAGAATTTCCCAAAAATCTCTCCCACGTTTCCACTCTTTCTCTCTCAATTTGCCGTCCATTCTCCCATTCTCCCACTTTCTTGCAATTTCAACCCTTCTTCATTTCTTTTGCCATTTTAGTCTCTGGTTTTGTTGATTTGGTGTGTACGATTTGGAGTTCTAGTGTTGTGGTAAGTGTCATGTTAGTGTTCGTTTTCCTTATTATTGTTAAGAAAGATGATCTTGAGTAATTTTATTCGAGAAGGTTTTGTGGGTGTTGACTGTGTTTTGGTGTTCTTTTGTGGGAATCTATTAGGGGAAGATCGTAAGGCACCTAACTCTTTTTTGGCGAGCGAATTGTCTTGGGAATCAGTTTCTCTCTAGTTAAGGGCTGAATATCTTAGCAATTGTGGTCGTATTGTTGATTTGGGTTTAATGTACGATTGTTAATTTGTGTGGTTTTGTGGAATTTTAGGGTCTAGTAGTGTGCCATAACGTCGTGTTTCAGAATCGACTAGGTGTGTACCTTCAGCCCCAAAAGACAGCGAACGACGCGATGTTGAAAAGTTTTCTGCCAATGCCACACGACCGTGTGATAGGCCATGTAGGCCACACGAGATGAGTCAAGTAGGTCGTGTGGGTCATACGGGTTGAGTCAAGTAGGCCATATGGGCCCATTTTCTGTAAATTTTGATTAGGGCTATAGTTGAAGTGCAATTCGAGGTTAGCCACTTTGTAGGGTCTGTAATGTGATATGTATGACTTTTAAATATGAAATATGATAATCTACTTTTATGTGTGCTACTTCTGAAAGCATGTTAGCATGATCTAAGGTATAAAGCATGTATGATTTATGTGCAACTAATATCTGATTAGTGTGCATGTGCATTAGGGTAGGATAATTATGTGACGAAGGAAGTGTCGGTAGTTTAATGATTTGCCTTATCTGGTGGTTTATATCATACATTTGGTGTGTCGTCGAAAGTACCAAATATATCCTATCCCTAATAACGAAAAGAAATAGTATAGGGAAGTAGGGTCAAATCCTCAAGGACTGGATCGCCATAGCTCATTGTTTCTTGAAATCTTGGGCACAGTCATGCCCAAGAAAAATAGCTGACATGGGAAAAATAAAATAAAATAGAATTAAAAATATGGATGAGTTGAAATTAAATAAATCGAAATCATAATTGTGATAAGAAGCAGAGTTGAGAAAAAGGGGTTTTTCGATTGAGGGATTCCAGCCTCCGATTATCTCGATCATCCTTTAGTTCAGTCATAAACTTTTAGGTGGTTCTTCTCATGACCGAATAAGCCAGTTGTAGTGGAAGAGGACGCCTACGATCACTAGCTCCACTTAGGTTATAGCCTTGTGATATAGAGGAACCTGACTCTAACCAACCGTCCCTTTTGTGGGACCGTCTTACACTAGATCATTATTTCTCAATGGTGAATGCCACGCCATTTTATCTCTTAAGCTTGACAACCTCTGATGCAGTAAGTTAGCGAAACAACTGTGCAACCTTCCCAAAACATACAAAGCGGATGCCTTTGCATAAGATGAAAAGATTACTTTTGGAAGGACATGGATGGAAGAGTCAGTTCCGTAATTGGGAGAAATGATGAATACTCGTTGAGAAGGGCTAAGTGCAGGTTCTAAGCCTTATGGACTCTTTTGGAGGAGTCTGAATGACCTTTGGCTAGATGAGTTTAGTTACTCATGCTTTTTGGGAAAAAAAACACAAGTCTAATGTAATGGAATTTTATTGGAGAAGAAAAGAAACAAAAAGGCTAAGAGCCTTTAGGGGAAAGAGTTTTTTACAAAAGTGATGAGTGAATATTCATGTCACTCCTCCCCTATTTAAAGTACATGAAAGAACCTAGTTTGTTTCTATTTACACTCTAGATGATAATGCTTAAAAGATATAATTTGAAATTAAATCTAAACCATATAATAATCCTAACAATAATCCTAAAAATAAAATTTAAATTTAATAAAGTCTTATGTTCATAAATCTCTTCTTTAAAATTTTGCCCCAAGTCTTTTACAATTTGTGTTTTCGGCACCATTTCTTCCCTATTCTGCATGCTAACCCGTTTTGTCTTTAAATTTATGCTTTTTGCCCCTAAATTTCTTTTGCCTTCAATTTAGTCCCTACAAGATAAAAAACTATAAACGACCCAAATTAGTACTCAAAATATATATGCAAAAATATGCCATTTTAGAGTATTATCAATATCTATTATGGTGGCTTGACCACACTTATCTGATTCTGGTGGATTATCGCATTATTTCGGGCAGCTTTACTGCACTATTCTAAAAAGTGACATACGCTCACTTATAGGTGTGTGGGGTTGGATGGGTATTTATTACCCTCATTGGTGTGTAGGGATGGACGAAGATAGTGTGTAGTAGATGATGGCAGGATTTATTTTTATATCTGCATCTGTATCTGTATCTATATCTGTAACTTCATCTGTATTCGTATCTATTACTGTATCTGCATCTATGTTTTTTTTGTATGGGTTGAGTTACACACTGAGCTTGTTAGCTCACTCTTTATTTTGCTCCTCTTAGGTAATCAACAAACTTAGGATCAAATGGCGTGCAGGAGCTCGGGTTGGATTCTTTGAAATAAAATGGTTAATAAAAGACTTCGTGATTATTATGGAATTTTTAGACTTTTTGGACTGTAAATTAATTTGGGACTTTGTCTCACGTTTTTTATTTGCTTTAACAAATTTAGCAGCTGATATATTTCTAAACTACAAAATTATTTATTTTACAAACCAAGCCATGATTTTCAATATTTTATAACTTAGAAAATTTCCATTGCAAAAAGAGGTGATCACTCAAGTGCTTTTTTGTAATAAAATAAATGGTTTTAATGAGTATATCCCGAAAAATATGGAAAGCAATTTAATAAAGTTAACAATTTTCTATTACATGATTTTGAATTAAAAATATAGTTTTAAAACAAACTTATGTAATTCTTCAAGATTCGGCCATAACAACTACATCGGGTGTGTGGTGTAACAAGAATTACAGCAAAGGAAATGTGAAGATAAACTTTGGCAATAATAATCTATTTGGACCTATTTAAAGATTTTAACTCGATCTTGCTTCAATGTTTTTACCATAACTCGGGTTACAAAATTTCATTTTGGGCACATAATATGTTATTGAAAAGAGAATTGGAAGATTCAATAGTCGAATTCTAAAATTGACAAGAAAGTACCCAAAAATGGCTCCAAAGTTAACAACAAAAAACTACCAATGAAACCTGAAAAACTATTTATCACCAATAGAAATGAATTTGGAAGGAATTTTTTATATTGATGGTTTTTGATTATTTGTTTTTGAAATCTCCTAACTTGGCTTTATATAGAGCAAAGGAAATGAATGAAGAGATTTAGATCGATTAATGAAGAGTTTTGTTGAAAAATTAATAGATATAAGTGAATACAAAAAATGAATGAAAAAAAATGCAATATTAAACCAAGAGATACAATTGTTCAAAAGATACAAATGTATGAAAAAATGCAATATTAAACAATACAATTGTTTAATTTGAGCATCAATTTATCATTCCTCACTCAACAATTATGTTCCAACAATCCCTCACATGAATGAAATTGATGGATCAACAAGACTCAAAGAATCAAAGAGGTGATAGATTCTATGCTCGATATTTGTATAGGATAGGTAGGCATCAACCCTTGAACCTTCCCTTGCGAAAGTATATTTACTTTACTAGTTGACCAATAGACGCGATGTCCTTGAACTGTTCTTTTGTTTGTGTAAATGATGATATTCCTCATACAAATACCTCCCTAGCAAGATTTTTGGTTTTCATGGGTATATTCATATGGCCATGAACATCCTCTTGGTTCTACAAGAGTTTAAAGAACTATACCCCAATAGTCTCCTTGAAGCGGCCCACTTCACTCTCACATTGGTGACTTATATTGTTCATTTTACCGAAATAGACAATGGTTATTAAAAGTATTGCTTAAACTTTTCCACATTTTAATCATTGTTTTCACCATAGGAATGGACTCGGGATAAGAACCCCCACAATGACCTCACAAGGTTTATGCAAGTAGGTTGTCCTATTGAACCTAGATCTTCCATTGTCATTTCCTTTCTCTTATGCTTAAGATAGTTCTTGAAGTCATTCCAAGTAGAGGGAAGTTTTTCAATAATGGCTGCCATTTGAAAGGATTCACTTATATTCATCCCTTCTACGTGAATACCATGAATGATCAGTTGGAATTCCTGCATCTGATTTACAACAGTTTTAGAATCAACTATTACAAAGTTTAAGAATTTGACAACTAAGAATTTCTTAGCACTAGCATCTTTAGTTTTGTATTTATGGTCTAGCGATTCCCATAATTCCTTAGTCGTTTTCTTGATATTGTATACTTCATAAAGTTCATCAGATAAACTGTTCAAAATGTAGTTATGACATAGGAAATCAGAGTTGTTCCATGTTTCGGCAATGTTGAAGGCGGTAATAGCATCTTCTTCATCCTCTCTAAAAATAGGAGGATCATCCTTCAGAAATTTTGTCATATTCAACATGGTCAAATAGAAGAACATTTTTTGTTGCCATGTTTTAAAATTCTCTCCAGTGAATTTCACAGGCTTTTCATTGTGACTCATAATCACAGGTAACGTTTGGCTCGCAGCTTAAGCCTGAGCAGCGACAATCGCCTCAGCCTTTGATTTGGATGAGTTGTTTGACGTATGAGACATTTTTTTGTATTCAAAATGAAGAACCAGAATCAGTAAATAAATAAAATTCAAAACAAAAGTATAAACTAATCTTAAATAAGTTACAATGGTAATCTGTACGCCTTAGATTAAAACTACAACAAATGTTTTGTCTTAAGATTGTAAGAAAAATATAATATTGTATGCAATATTAATATGTCAGTAACAATGATAATGCAATACAATGCAGTAGCAGTAACACAATAGAATACCTTTAATCTGACATAGTTGAAAATAAGAAGAAGAATTCTGTCGAGGCCTATATGAATAGTTTCCTTAAAACAGATTCAACATCTCTTTGGTGCTTTGAGTAAAGTTGGACGTTTGCCTCATAGGATACAACAACAAACAATCACAGTAGTAGCACAACAACAGTGATGAATCGAACACAATCTTGCCTTTCTCTATCACCAGAAGAAATGATTTTAGAAGGAAATTTTTATATTGATGGTTTTTGATGATGTGTTTTTGAAATCTCCTAACTTGGCTTTATATAGAGGAGAGGAAATGAATGAAGAGATTTAGATCGATTCATGAATAGTTTTGTTAAAAAATTAACAGATATAAGTCAATATAGACAATGAATGAAAAAAATGTAATATTAAACCAAGAGATATAATTGTATGAAAAAATGAAATAATAAACCAAGAAATACAATTGTTTAATTTGAGCATCAATTTATCATTCATCACTCAACAATAATTTTCTAACAGAATCTTCTGTAAAAATCACTATATTTCAATTGGCTTCATACATTTGTTTGGATATCTACTTTGAACCAAGTAAAAAACCCATTGTTGAGTTCAATAAAAACCATGTAAAATTGTGGGATTGATTCGTGTCATTTTAAGTGAAACCCTTTCTGTAGTTTGTGGTGTAAGAACGATGGAAATATGCTCAATATGTTGGCAGCCAATAAAGTAGATAAATTATAATGTAAAATTAAATCTGTATAAAATATATTGAATTAATAAATTAAAAAATTTAGACAAAATCCACACATAACATAAACAAATAATAAGATTAGAGATCCACATATATCATTGAACTTATAAAATTTGAAGCTGCCACTCAAAGACCTAAATAACCAACAAGAAAAAACATTATTGGCCACTAAACCACATAATTAAAAATTTAGTTTGATGATGTTTTCCTTAACTTTCATGACTGCTAGATGAGAAAAATTAAAATCAACATCGTAGGGTACTTTGAAAAGATTAGAAGCAGCCACAATATCTTTACTCTAGAAAGCAAAGCTGCATCAAGAGTGGAGCCATTGTAGTTTCAACAGCTATAAAGGCCAATTGCAGAAGAACACCATTATACAACGGTAAATCAAGGCTCACATAAAACACTGCACCATTTGGGGGAGTGTGTAAGTCACGGGACCTACCAAAAGATAAAAATTGAAATGCATGAAGACCACTTCCTAAGTTGCCAAGGGATAAGGCTGAAGGCTGAGAATGATGTTGATGATAAGACTTTCACTGTTTGAAGGAGATGAAGATGGCATTAATAGCAAAAGCACGAAATGCAACCTTAATGCTAATACATCAAAAAAAAGATTACATAGTTGATCATGAAAACAAAAGGAAAACACATAATACACAAATCACGTAATTAAAAAGAAAAAGTTCTTTCAAGTATAAATCAAATTCAATAAGATAATTTGGGGCCAATGAAAGTTGAATCCGGTATCTTGAAGTTTTTGTTCAGTAATCTGATCCAATTTCTCAGCCATTTGAGATGACAAATGGTTAACCCAATCTCCAACTTCACCTTTCCTGAAGAAATCAGAGTTGCTTTTAGAACTTTACTGATATTTTTTGTCAAGTTTATTAACATCTTGATTGCTCATGCTCTCAAAACTGCACAGCTTCACTATTTGTTCCACAATCTCTTTGTTTTTTTCCTCTGGTGTAAAGGGTACTCTCAAGAACTCTGCAACTTTCCTCACACATCTCAAAGGCTCATTCTTTACATCTTCATACTTCAAGAACAACACCTTCTTCGATGACTCCACACTAGCTTTTCGATACCCCAATACGTGATCCCAAAACGGTCCATAGTGAGAAAACCCTTTACAAAACAAGTCAGTATGGCAGTTTTTTGGGTTTCAACTTGTTGGCGAAATGCCACTTTGAAACGGGAACATCATTGGGGTCTCGACAGATGTATACAAAATGACAAGTCAAGGTATCATCAGTCATGCGTGTTGGGAGCAAAGAGTAAGGAAGGTGAGTTGAAAGAAGGCGAGGTGAAAGAATCCCATCGACGAAGGAAGTTGACCCACCTTTATGAATGAATGCTTCAAAAAAAAGGGACCAAATCTCGAGGGTTTACTTTGTGTAAGGGATGGTCGCTAAAATCAAAGGAGTGTCTGTTGATAATGGAGAAAACAAAGGCTCTGAGCCAGGTGGAGCTACATTTAGGGGATGTTGCGACGTGTTAGGAGTAACTGTCTTACAGTTAGTTGGTTAGCTTTGTAACATCTTTAGTTAATATGGTTAGCTGTTAGCTCATGGAGTTGTATTAAATACCAGGTTGTTGATTGAGAATTAGATGGAAGAATATACTTCTTTTTCCTCATATCTTGTAAATCTTAGCATGGTATCAAGAGCCAGATTTTTCTTGGCATAGTGTTTTTTTTCTCTTTCCTTTCCCTAGTGTGTCTTCATGGCCACAAATTCCATACTTGCAGACGACACTCCACGCCACTTTTCGAATACTGGAGAAGCAGTTTATTCGCAGGGTCTTGGTAGTGGTACACCAACGGTTCATTATTTTGCTAAGCATGATACGATCAAGCTTGCTGCACACAATTATCTGTTATGGAAGCATCAAATTTTGTTAATTCTTGAAGGGTATGGACTTGAAGGATTTGTCTTGGGCACAGTTGCTGTTCCTCCAGCCTTTCTTGCTGGCAGTGAGGGTCAACTTGTGGAGAATCCTGTTTTTCTTACTCATAAAAAGCAAGATAAGTTTCTTGCTTCTTGGCTTCTGTCAACTGTTACTGATGAAGTCCTGGTTCATCTTACAACTGCTAAAACCAGCTTTGATGTTTGGACTGCTATTGAAAGGAGGTTTGGTACCATGTCTACACTCAAGATTTCGATTATGCGTCATGCTTTGTACTCAATCAAGAAGTCTAATCTCACCATCACAGAATACTTATCCAAGGTAAAGACGCTTTGCGATAACTTGACAGCAGTGGGTAGTTTAGTCACCGAGGCAGAACAAGTCAGTGTTATTTTGGCTGGTCTTTCTGTTGAATATGAGTCTGTCCGTGTTTTTGCCTCTGCTTCTCTTATCTCTTTGGATCTGCTCACTGACATGCTTCTTGACTGTGAAGCAAGACAACTCGTTTTGTTGACTGAGGTTCCTATGCAAGCTAATTTGGCTATTCGAAGTTCTGATCATATCGATGGTTCGAAGTTTTCTCAGTCTCAGGAAACTAAGCATGGGCACAAAGGGCCTGGTCGAGGTTGGTCTCGTGGACGGTCTCGTGGAGGTGGTAGAAGCTGGTCTCGCTCTCGACCTCAATGCCAGTTGTGTGGGAAAGTTGGCCATATTGTCCAAAATTACTATCATCGTTTTGATGAAAGTTTTTCTGGTGTTACTCATACTCCTTCAGTCAACTATCATCAGGTTCCTAATCATGGACAATTTTTCTCTCCATGTTCTTCTATTGCTCATTGTTGTGGCTCGTTTTCTCCATCAACTGCTGTCTCTCCTCCGGTTCCTCCTAGAGCTTCTACTCCTTTCACCTCTGATCAGCTTTGGTATCCCGATTCTGGTGCCACTAATCATATTACACCTGAAGCATCCAATCTCACTACTGCCTCTCCCTACACAGGTACAAGTCATGTTACTTTGGGAAACGGTGAGTCTATTCCTATAGTAAATGTAGGATCGTCTACTCTCTTGGCTGGTTCCAGACTTTTGCGGCTTCAGAATGTTTTACATGTTCCTTCCGTATGCAAGAATCTGATGTCTGTAGGTTAGTTTGCTAAAGATAATGGTGTTTATTTTGAGTTTCACCCCTTTCTATGTTTTGCAAAGGACATTCAGACAGGGATGACTCTGCTCGAAGGCCACATGCATGAGGGTCTCTATCGGTTTTAGTTCTCAAAGACTTCTTCCACTAAGATCTCTTTTTCTGCTCAGACTTTTTGCCCCCCGTTGCTGAACAACACTCAGATTTCCTCTTCTTCGATATGGCACAACAGACTTGGCCATCCTTGTAATAACACGCTTGTTCGTGTATTAAAGTCCTGTAATATGTCTTTTCGACAGAATTCTTTGCCTAGTATATGTACTATTTGTCAACTTGGGAAAGCTCACAAGATCCCTTTTGGTTATTTTCATACAATATACTCTTCGCCTTTTAAAGTTGTGGTGACTGATGTTTGGGGTCCTGCACATGTGTCTTCAAATGGCTTTGCTTATTACATTTCGTTTGTTGACATGTTCAGCAGATACACTTAGGTTTATTTTCTCAAAAGCAAGTCTGAAGTACTTCAATGCTTTCTTGATTTTCATCAAATGGTCAAAACGCAATTTGGACAGTCCATTAAAATGCTTCAAACCGACTGGGGAGGGGAATATCGTGTTTTGTCGAAGCCACTTTCTTCTCTCGGTATTCAACACAGGGTAACTTGTCCCTACACCTCGGAGCAAAATAGCGTCGCTGAAAGAAAGCACAAATAGATAGTAGACATGGGTTTATCTCTTTTAGCTCAGTCTGTTATGCCTTTACAGTTCTGGTATTATGCCTTTGCGCATGCAGTGTATTTGACCAACAGACTGCTTACACCTGTTTTAAGTCAAGTTAGTCCATATGAGACACTTCATAAACTTCAACCTGATTATGGTTTGCTTCACGTCTTCGGCTGTGTATGTTTTCCTGATCTCAGGCCTTTTAACCAGTACAAGCTACAGTTTCGGTCCCAACAGTGTGTGTTTCTGGGTGTTGCTCCAACCGGAAGGGTTATCGGTGTCTTGCTCCCGATGGTCAGGTTTATTTCTCTCGACATGTTCGATTTGATGAGGCCAAATTTCCTTTTCATGATGGTGGTTTCTGTTCTCCTTCACCAATGGTTCCTCCAAGACCTCTTCATCAGCAGTCTATTCTTCCGGTGGTTGTTCCTGGCATTTCTTCTAGTCTCCCTGTTACAGGGTCAACTAGGGACTCTCCTGAGGTACCGTTTTGTGCTCAGTGTCTTCATAGTCCTCTTTGCTCCTCTTCTCGTTCTTCTGATGCCCTCACAATAGTTGCTCCAGCTCCTACAGCGTGTACTCAATCTGAGTGTCCGCATCCAACTCCTCCAGTTGTGAGTCTTCACCCCATGCAGACTCGCTCCAAAAGTGGAATTTTTAAGCCTCGAGTGTTTGCTTCCGTTCTGACTGAGACAGAGCCCGTCAATATCACTGAAGCTTTTCACAGTCCTATTTGGACTGCTGCTGCTCAAGCACAATATGATGCCTTGATCGCCAATGTAATGGCCTAAATTCAAAATTATCGGAACAGTGGTTTCGTAACCACAAATCCGATTTAAAGAGAAATTTATTTCAATATTTTTGCATGAAAATTGATATGATAGGAAAATCGTATGAAAATATTGATAGAAAAATTTTACCGATTTAGTGGTTAGTTAGAAAAAGAAATTATTGAAGAAATTAGGTAAAAACAAGGTATCGAGACCTTTATCTCGTAAAACCGAGTCGAAAATAATTTTATAAATATTTATGAAATGTTAGTACTGTGGTATTAAAATTTCGTTAGGAAATTTTAATGTTTGGGTAGTCAATTAAATGAAAAGGACTAAATTGTAATAGGTGTAAAAGTTGCTAGAATGATTAAATAGCTTAAGAGTCTAATGAGAAAGGATTTAAAATGAAATTAGACCCAAAATTTATTTGGGCTGGACGGCAAGGGCATTAAATCAGCAGGAAATTTGATAAATTAAGGGTAAAATTGGAATATTGCAAAATTAACTAAATATAGCTAGGACTAAATAGGAAATATCTAGATTTCTCTTCATTTCTCTTCAATTCCAGCAGCTAAAAACGCCATATGAGGGTTCTCTAAGCTGGTATTTTATAATTTTTGCACCAAGTGAGTTAATCCTTGCCTTTTTCTTGTAATTTTTGTGTTTCTAAGACTTTTACAACTAGGTCCTACTATTAAATTCATTAGTTTTTGATTTCATGGATGAAATTGAAAGTCACCATGATTGATTTCTGTAAGTTTATGATGAAATAGAATGAAATTAAAGTTTAAATTTATTTATGAGATGATTTTATTAGGTAATTTCAATGGAAAATTGATTTTTAGGACCTAATTGTGAAAATGTTTGGAATTAAAGTCTATTTCTGAAACTATGATTCCTAAAGGCTGTAAACTAGTTTAAGGTGATATAATAAAGTGTTAATTGAGAAAAATAAGCTCAATTGAGAGACTAATTGAGTAGGGACGAAATTCTCATTTATTAAAAGCTTAGGGGAAAAATGGTAATAAACAGTTTGCACTAAAACAATTTGGACAGCAGCAGTACACTAACTTTGAAAAATCACCATAAATTGTATAAATCGAATTAGAAGATGAACAATATATGGAATTAAATCTTATTGAGTCTAGTTTCTCATAGAAGAAATAGTGTAAGCAATGGATTTGTAAATTTTGAGATATAATGAATTTTGTGAGACAATATCAGAATGAATTCGGGTTCCCCTGTTCTGACTTTGAAAAATCATAAAAAATTAAATAAAAATAATTAGGAGCTTAAATTTATATGTATAGAATCCTTGATGAGTCTATTTTTAATAGAAATAAACTAGAATATCATTTGAATCTTGTATGAAGAGATAATTAATTTTTAGTGAAGAAGGGTCAGAACTGTTAGACAGCAGAACAGGGGTGACTTTAAAGAATAAACTGTACTGATTGGCTAAACAAAAAATTCTGAAAATTTTATGGTAAGAAGATATATGAGTCTAGTTTCAGGAAAAATTAACTGAACTTAATTTGGAGTTCCGTAGCTCGAGTTATAAATAATTTAGTGGCTATGACTTAAGTAGACAGCTTTGAATGAACTATAAATAATAGTTGAATTATGAAGAATGTTGCATATGAACATGAAATGTATTAAATTGATAATTAAATTTATTTATCTAGATCCAGAAGATTCAAATACGAAGCTAGATCGAAGAAAGGAAAAATTTCAGGATTAGTAGATTTTCGTGCACAAACAAGTATCAAGGTAAGTTCATGTAACTTGAATTATATTCTTAAATGCTTGAAATGCATGTTTTTGATATGAATATGATTTGAGTGTTCATTATATGAAATTTTATGAAACATTGATATATTTGATAAAAAAGGAAGAAATCCCAATTGAATGAAAGGAAAATTCGATGGATCTCTAAAAAGGAATTGACGGTAAAAAGGATCTAGCCCGGACGGGTGATCCTATCCTGATATAGCCCTCCCGAAGAATATGTGGAAAATGGATTTAGCCCGGACGGGTAATCCGAATCAGGGTCTGGATTTAGCCTGGACTGGTAATTCAGATCCAAGCTCATTAGAGTAATTGTCGTTGCAGGGGATTTAGCCTGGACTGGTAATCCCGACAATACTCTATGAGTTTATATTACAGGGGATTTAGCTGGGTAGTAATCCCATTGTAAGGATGAGGTTCGCGAGAGTGCTCTCTCTGAATGGAAATGTGTGCACATGAATATGAATTGACGGACCCGGAATTGTACACTAAAAGTGTACCTCTGAAAATCCATCGAAAATTCCAAGAAATTCAACGGGATAAATATGGAAAAATAACAAGGAAATAGAAATCATGGTATTGATGAGCTCATCAATCATGGTATATATTATTGGTACATGCAAATTATTGTACTAACTTGAATGTTGAGTTTGTGCATATTAGGGTAATAATGCATTGAATGGATATATAAATGTTTATTGTATTGTATTGAAAATATTAGGTAAGTATAATTCTTGTTACATGAGCTTACTAAGCACAAAGTGCTTACCTTGTTTCATTTTCCCCTGTTTTGTAGTATTAAGAGCTCGAAGATCGGATTTGGTCAGAGATACATCACACTATCAACCTCAGGATTTCGGTATATAAAGAAACTTTATTTTGGAAATCAATGGCATGTATAAGCTAATAAAGTAAATGATTTTGTGAAATGAATGTAGAGTTAGCCATTGGTATGGTTAACAAACCTGGTTTTGGGTATGTGATGATGTTATCTTATAAATATGCATGAATATATTTGGAAAATATGTTGAATTGGTTTGGTTGATGTGGATTGGTCTCGATTTAAAATTTACAGGGAAGGTTAGATATCTATAAAAGGGGATATATTGAGTAAAAAAATTTAATTTGTAAACTCTGGTAATACTTCTTACCCTATTCCTAAATGAATGAATACGGGTAGGGTATTACATTTATTGGTATCAGAGCTATGGTTTAGCCGGTTCTAGGACCGATGTAGTAAATACGGGATTAGCTATACATGCCATTTAAATTATTATTGATAGTGTGATATCTCCTGACCATTTAAATGTGTTTTTCTTATAGTAATGTCATCCGACCGAGCTCAATCCGAGGAAGTCGGAGTCATGCTCGCTTCCAAGATACAAAGAGAAGAAATTAGCGATGAGAAGGCCCAAGACAGGAGGGTCGAGGGAGGAGGCAAAAACAGCCTTCTTTCAAATGATGAATGAATGGTTTAATCAATACTTAAGAACTAACCTGTAGAGTGCAGCAAGTTCAAGCTCCCACTCCTGCTCCTCCACGGTTCCCGAGATCCCACAAGGTGCAGTCACGAATCATCGCGAGAAAAGGAAAAGCTCCAGAGATAAAATTCGAAAATATGGGGCGAAGAATTTGAGCGATAGTTGATGATGATTCCGAACGGGCAGGCTGAATTCTGGTTAGAAAACACTACTCGGGTTTTAGAGGAATTATCTTGTACACCCAAGAATGTCCTAAATGTGCCGTCTCATTTGCTAAAAGACACGACTTACCATTGGTGGAATACTAAAGCTTGATTGTTCCGAAGAAGAAATTACATGGGAGTTCTTTCAGAATGAATTTAAAAAGAAATATATCAGCCAAAGGTTTCTCGATCAGAAGAGAAAAGAATTTCTTGAGTTGAAACAGGGTAACAGATCAGTATCTGAATATGAAAGAGAATTTGTTCGATTGAGTAAATATGCTCGAGAATGGGTACAGTCAGAAGCTGAAATGTGCAAACGATTCGAAGAAGGGTTGAATGAAGACATTAAGCTACTGATCGAATTCTTGAAATTCGAGAGTTTGCTACATTGGCAGAGAGAGCTTATAAAGCAGAAGAATTGAGCAAAGAAAAGAAACAGGCTGAGAGGGAAGCTCGAATTTTTAGTAAAAGACCGATGGGAAAATCCCAGTTTTCTGCTTCAAAGAAATTGAAGAAGTATCAGGATCGTTCTACCTCAGCCACTGGGTATTCGGGCAGAGAGCGAGGTTCTCAACGCACTAATCCAAGACCTTCTACTCCATCGGTGACCGGTGTTGGTAGTGTGGGCACTCTAAGCCGAGATGCCGATCGTAATAAAGCTCATTTTGGTGAATGTCGATTAAAGAGCGGGGCTTGTTACCGATGTGGTTCTTTTGACCATTTCCTTAGAGATTGTCCGTAAAGAGGTGAAAAAGAAAGCGAACAGATATCGGCCGAGTAATCCAGGTTTGAGGGTAGACCACCTCGACCATCCGGTAATGTCGGTGGTAGCCGAGGAACTACGAAAGATATTGCGGTGCGGTCCGTCGAAGCACGAGCACTGCTAGGACATATGCCATCCGTGCGGAGAAGATGCCTCAAAGACTGATGTTATTATCGGTACATTTTCTTTACTTGATAATCGATATTACTGCATTGATTGATCCTGGTTCTCACGATTCATATATATGTGTTAAACTTACAATTGTTAAAAATTTATCTGTTGAACCTCACGAATTTGTGGTTAAAGTCTCGACCCTCTGGTCAATCTGCTTTAGTGGATAAAATTTGTAAAAATTGTCCACTTGATGTTAAGAGGTTATTGTTTCCCTACTGATTTGATGTTACTGCCATTTGATGAATTTGACGTGATATTGGGCATGGATTGGTTAACCCAGCATGATGCGGTAGTAAATTGTAGACAAAAATATATTGTGCTAAAATGTCAGAATGGTGAGTTACTCCGGGTTAAATCTGATCAGACAGAGGGTTTATCTGATATGATTTCAATAATGGCAGCACAGAGGTATGTCAAAAAAGGGTATGATGCTTACTTGGCTTATGTACTTGACACCAAGGTATCTGAGTCAAAAATACAGGCAGTTCTAGTAGTATGTGAATTTTTCGATGTGTTTCCAGAGGAATTACCAGGATTGCCACCAGAAAGAGAAGTGGAATTTTCTATAGATTTGATTTCGGGAACTACTCCGATTTCCATAGCTCCGTACCGGATGGCTCCTACAGAATTAAAAGAGTTAAAGACACAGTTGCAAGAGCTTGTTGATAGGGGTTTTATTCGACCGAGTCATTCACCTTGGGGTGCTCCGGTTCATTTGTGAAAAAGAAAGACGGGTCTTTGAGATTGTGTATCGACTACCGGCAGCTTTTAATAAAGTAACCATAAAGAATAAGTACCCAAGTACCGGATTGATGATTTATTTGATCACCAAAGGTGCTCTCAGTGTTTTCAAAAATTGATCTTCGATCGGGTTATTATCATTCTACGGGTAAAGGAGTCGATGTGCCAAAAACAAATTCTCGTAACTGTGTATGGGCATTATGAGTTTCGGTCATGCCGCTTGGGTTAACTAATGCACTGCAGTATTCATGGATTTGATGAACCTGGATATTCAAACAAAGTATTTAGACAGATTTGTGGTAGTATTCATTGATGATATTTTGGTTTATTCTCGAGATGAAGAAGAACATGCAGAACATTTGAGAATTGTGTTACAAATTTTGCGAGAGAAGCAGTTATATGCTAAATTTAGTAAATGTGAATTTTGGCTTCGAGAAGTGGGTTTTCTAGGACATATTGTATCTGCCGAAGGTATCAGGGTAGATCCAAGTAAAATCTCAGCTATTGTCAATTGGAGTCCACCGAAGAATGTATCTGAAGTTAGAAGTTTTTTGGGTTTAGCTGGTTATTATCGGAGATTTGTACAGGGATTCTCTATGATAGCTTCTCCGATGACTCGATTATTGCAGAAAGATGTAAAGTTCGAGTGGATTGATGAATGTCAGCAGAGTTTCGACCAATTGAAAGATCTACTAACGAAAGCACCTGTATTAGTGCAGCCTGAACCGGGTAAGGAATTTTTTATTTACAGTGATGCCTCGTTAAATGGTTTAGGTTGTGTCTTAATGCAAGAAGGTAAAGTAATAGCCTATGCTTCAAGACAACTTAAACCACATGAAAGAAATTACCCAGTACATGATCTTGAATTAGCTGCTATTGTATTTGCGTTGAAGATATGGCGGCATTACTTGTATGGTGAGAAATGTCATATTTATACTGATCATAAAAGCTTGAAATATTTGATGACACAAAAAGATTTGAATTTGAGACAACATGCGGTGGCTTGAACCGATAAAGGACTATGATTTGGTTATTGATTACCATCCGGTAAAGCTAATGTTGTAGGCTGATGCTTTGAGCCGAAAATCTCTGTTAGCTTTGCGAGCTATGAATACTTGGTTATCATTGATCGATGATGGTTCAATCTAGCGCGAATTAAGAGCTAAACCGACATTTTTACAGCAAATATGTGAAGCTCGAAAGATTGATGATAAGTTACAAGTTAAACGAGCACGGTATGAGTCGGTAATGATTCTGAATTTCAGATTGGTTCGATGGTTGTTTATTATTCAGAGGTCGAGTATGTGTACCTCGTAATTCGAGTTCATACTGAGAAGATTTTACGCGAGGCTCACACCGGTACTATATGTCCAGTACATCCGGGAGTAATAAAATGTACAATGATCTGAAAAAATGTACTTTGGTGGTTGGAATGAAACGTGATATCTCTCGAGTTTGTATCAAGGTGTTTAATATGTCAACAAGTTAAAGTTGAACATCGGTACCTTCTGGTTACTTCACCAATTACTATACCGGAATGGAAATGGGAAAGAATCACTATGGATTTTGTATCGGGTTACCTTTGTCTCCGAGGAAAAAAATGCTATTTGGGTGATTGTTGACCGATTGACAAAGTCACTCACTTTATTCCGATGCGTATGGATTATTCTTTAGATAAACTAGTTGAATCAGTACATATCTCGAGATTGTCGGGCTACATGGAGTGCTGTCTCTATTATATCGAGATAGAGATCCCGATTTACGTCTCGTTTCTGGAACAAATTGCAAGAAGCCTTGGGTACTCAGCTGTACTTCAGCACTACATTTCATCCTCAGACAGATGGTCAATCTTAGCGTGTAATTCAAGTACTGAAAGATATGCTCCGATGTTGTGTACTAGAGTTTGAAGGTAATTGGGAGAAGTACCTACCTTTGATTGAATTTGCTTACAATAATAGTTATCAGTCGAGTATTAAAATGGCTCCGTATGAAGCTTTGTATGGTAGAAAATGTAGAACACCGTTATATTGGACAGAGCTCAGTGAAAGGAAGATACATGGGGTTGATTTGATCCGGGAAACAGAAGAAAAAGTAAAGGTTATTCGAGATAGTCTAAAAGCGGCTTCTGATCGACAAAAGTCATATGCCGACCTTAAACGAAAAGAGATTGAATTTCAAGTCGGTGACAAGGTATTTCTGAAAGTGTCTCCTTGGAAGAAAGTCCTCCGATTCGGTCGAAAAGGTAAATTGAGTCCAAGATTTATCGGGCCATATGAAATCATAGAAAGAATTGGACCGGTCGCTTATCGATTGGCATTACCACCAGAACTTGACAGAATCCATAATGTTTTTCATGTATCTATGTTGTGACGATATCGATCAGATCCTTCACATGTTATTTCTCCGACAGAAGTGGAGATTCAACCGGATATGACTTACAGTGAAGAACCGGTCAAAATATTAACACGGGAGACAAAAGAGCTTAGAAATAAAAAGATAAATTTGGTGAAAGTATTGTGGCAAAAGCATGGGATTCAGGAAGCGACATGGGAACCGGAGGAGGCAATGAGGAAACAATACCCAAACCTCTTTCTTCGGTAAGATTTTCGAGGGCGAAAATCCTAAAAGGGGGAGAGTTGTAATGGCCTAAATTCAAAATTATCGAATAGATGGTTTCAGTAACCACAAATCCGATTTAAAGAGAAATTTATTTCAATATTTTTGCATGAAAATTGATATGATAGGAAAATCGTATGAAAATATTGATAGAAAAATTTTACCGATTTAGTGGTTAGTTAGAAAAAGAAATTATTGAAGAAATTAGGTGAAAACAAGGTATCGAGACCTTTATCTCGTAAAACCGAGTCGAAAATAATTTTATAAATATTTATGAAATGTTAGTACTGTGGTATTAAAATTTCGTTAGGAAATTTTAATGTTTGGGTAGTCAATTAAATGAAAAGGACTAAATTGTAATAGGTGTAAAAGTTGCTAGAATGATTAAATAGCTTAAGAGTCTAATGAGAAAGGATTTAAAATGCAATTAGACCCAAAATTTATTTGGGCTGGACGGCAAGGGCATTAAATCAGCAGGGAATTTGATAAATTAAGGGTAAAATTGGAATATTGTAAAATTAACTAAATAAAGCTAGGACTAAATAGGAAATATCTAGATTTCTCTTCATTTCTCTTCAATTCCAGCAGCTAAAAATGCCATAGGAGGGTTCTATAAGCTGGTATTTCATAATTTTTGCACCAAGTGAGTTAATCCTTGCCTTTTTCTTGTAATTTTTGTGTTTCTAAGACTTTTACAACTAGGTCCTACTATTAAATTCATTAGTTTTTGATTTCATGGATGAAATTGAAAGTCACCATGATTGAGTTCTGTAAGTTTATGATGAAATAGAATGAAATTAAAGTTTAAATTTATTTATGAGATGATTTTATTAGGTAATTTCAATGGAAAATTGATTTTTAGGACCTAATTGTGAAAATGTTTGGAATTAAAGTCTATTTCTGAAACTATGATTCCTAAAGGCTGTAAACTAGTTTAAGGTGATATAATAAAGTGTTAATTGAGAAAAATAAGCTCAATTGAGAGACTAATTGAGTAGGGACGAAATTCTCATTTATTAAAAGCTTAGGGGAAAAATGGTAATAAACAGTTTGCACTAAAACAATTTGGACAGCAGCAGTACACTAACTTTGAAAAATCACCATAAATTGTATAAATCGAATTAGAAGATGAACAATATATGGAATTAAATCTTATTGAGTCTAGTTTCTCATAGAAGAAATAGTGTAAGCAATGGATTTGTAAATTTTGAGATATAATGAATTTTGTGAGACAAGGTCAGAATGAATTCGGGTTCCCCTGTTCTGACTTTGAAAAATCATAAAAAATTAAATAAAAATAATTAGGAGCTTAAATTTATATGTATAGAATCCTTGATGAGTCTATTTTTAATAGAAATAAACTAGAATATAATTTGAATCCTGTATGAAGAGATAATTAATTTTTAGTGAAGAAGGGTCAGAACTGTTAGACAGCAGAACAGGGGTGACTTTAAAGAATAAACTGTACTGATTTGCTAAACAAAAAATTCTGAAAATTTTATGGTAAGAAGATATATGAGTCTAGTTTCAGGGAAAATTAACAGAACTTAATTTGAAGTTCCGTAGCTCGAGTTATAAATAATTTAGTGGCTATGACTTAAGTAGACAGCTTTGAATGAACTATAAATAATAGTTGAATTATGAAGAATGTTGCATATGAACATGAAATGTATTAAATTGATAATTAAATTTATTTATCTAGATCCAGAAGATTCAAATACGAAGCTAGATCGAGGAAAGGAAAAAGTTCAGGATTAGTAGATTTTCGTGCACAAACAAGTATCAAGGTAAGTTCATGTAACTTGAATTATATTCTTAAATGCTTGAAATGCATGTTTTTGATATGAATATGATTTGAGTGTTCATTATATGAAATTTTATGAAACATTGATATATTTGATAAAAAAGGAAGAAATCCCAATTGAATGAAAGGAAAATTCGATGGATCTCTGAAAAGGAATTGACGTAAAAAAGGATCTAGCCCTGACGGGTGATCCTATCCCGATATAGCCCTCCAGAAGAATATGTGGAAAATGGATTTAGCCCGGACGGGTAATCCGGATCGAGTCTGAATTTAGCTGGACTGATAATTCAGATCCAAGCTCATTAGAGTAATTGTCGTTGCGAGGGGATTTAGCTTTGACTGGTAATCCCGACAATACTCTATGAGTTTATATTACTGATTTAGCTTTGGTGGTAATCCATTTATGTAAGGATGAGGTTCATGCGAGTGTGCTCTCGAAATGGAAATGTGTGCACATGAATATGAATTGATGGACCGAAATTGTACACTAAAAGTGTACCTCTGAAAATCCATCGAAAATTCCAAGAAATTCAACGGGATAAATATGGAAAAATAACAAGGAAATAGAAATCATGGTATTGATGAGCTCATCAATCATGGTATATATTATTGGTACATGCAAATTATTGTACTAACTTGAATGTTGAGTTTGTGCATATTAGGAAAATAATGCATTGAATGGATATATAAATGTTTATTGTATTGTATTGAAAATATTAGGTAAGTATAATTCTTGTTACATGAGCTTACTAAGCACAAAGTGCTTACCTTGTTTCATTTTCCCCTGTTTTGTAGTGTTAAGAGCTCGAAGATCAGATTTGGTCGGAGATACATCACACTATCAACCTCAGGATTCGGTATATAAAGAAACTTTATTTTGGAAATCAATGGCATGTATAAGCTAATAAAGTAAATGATTTTGTGAAATGAATGTAGAGTTAGCCATTGGTATGGTTAACAAACCTGGTTTTGGGTATGTGATGATGTTATCTTATAAATATGCATGAATATATTTGGAAAATATGTTGAATTGGTTTGGTTGATGTGGATTGGTCTCGATTTAAAATTTACAGGGAAGGTTAGATATCTATAAAAGGGGATATATTGAGTAAAAAAAAAATTTAATTTGTAAACTCTGGTAATACTTCTTACCCTATTCCGGTAATGAATACGGGTAGGGGTATTACAGCCAATCACACATGAGATCTCTTGTCTTTACCCGATAGTCGATGAGCAGTTGGGTGCAAGTGGATTTTTAAGATTAAGCGGCATGCAGATGGCTCGATCGCACTGTACAAGGGCCGACTTGTGGTTAAAGGGTATCTACAGGAAGCTGGCATCAACTTCCAAGAAACCTTCAACCCTGTGGTAAAGCCTACTACAGTCAGAGTTGTTCTTGCATTAGCTGTGTCTTTGAATTGGCCGCTTCGTCAAGTTAACATTAATAACGCGTTTCTAAATGGCGACTTAAGTAAGGAAATGTATATGGTGCAACCACCAGGGTTCGAGCAACAAGGGCCGAATGGGGAACGTCTTGTTTGTAAGTTAAGAAAAGCTCTTTATGGTCTTAAACAAGCCTCTAGAGCTTGGTTTCACAAGTTGAAAGATTTTTTGGTCGATGACGGTTTTGAAGTGTCCAAAGCTGATAATTCACTCTTCATCCTTCGGTCTGGATCCCAGCTACTCTATGTTTTAGTCTATGTTGATGATATCATCATCACTGGAAATGATTCTAAAGCTATCGATCGGTTTATTGCTAAACTCAATGATACGTTTTCACTGAAGGATCTCGGGAAGTTGAGTTACTTCTTTGGGATTGAGGTTAATTATGGTTTAGATGGTGTGTTCCTCACTCAGAGGAAATATGTTCTAGATCTTCTTAAAAGAGCTTCTATGGACAGATCTAATAGCTTGCCAACACCGATGGTCGCTACGTGTAAGTTATCTGTTAGTGAAGGAAGTCCTGTGGAGGATGAACATCATTACAGAAGTGTTGTTGGTGCTTTGCAATACGTGGTCATCACTAGTCCAGACATTGCTTACTCAGTGAACAAAGTTTGCCAGTTCATGCATAAACCCTTGGACGTACATTTCAAAGCTGTGAAACGGATATTGAGGTATTTGCAAGGGACACTGAACTATGGGTTGCAGTTCACTAGAACCTCAAAGTTCTTACTTGAAGGCTACTCCGATGCCAGCTGGGGGTCAGAGATCGACGATCGTAGATCTACCTCAGGTTTTTGTGTGTTTTTAGGTAGGAATCCCATTTCTTGGAGCTCTAGAAAATAGCAGGTTGTCTCCCGTTCTACCGCTGAAGCCGAATACAGGAGCGTTGCTCATCTTACTGCTGAAATGGTGTGGATTCAGTCCTTACTAACTGAGTTATGTGTTCCAGTTAGAAATAAAGCGATAATCTGGTGTGATAGTTCGACAGCAGTCGCAGTAGCCGGTAATCCTGTTATGCACTCCAAATTCAAGCATGTCGAATTAGACTTGTTCTTTGTCAGGGAAAAGGTTACGAGTGGACAGTTTCAGGTTGGACATGTACCTGCTTCAGATCAGATTGCAGACATACTAACGAAGCCTCTGTCAGAATCGTTGCTTATGAAGTTTCGTCATCAACTTCGGGTTAGTGTTGCACCAGAGAGTTCTAAGGAAGTTAAAAGTTGACAAAGTATGGGGCATGTTAGGAGTAACTGTCTTACAGTTAGTTGGTTAGCTTTGTAACGTCTTTAGTTAATATGGTTAGCTGTTAGCTCATGGAGTTGTATTAAATACCAGGTTGTTGATTGAGAATTAGATAGAAGAATATACTTCTTTTTCCTCATATCTTGTAAATCTTAGCACGACGATGATGTCAGTGGGTCGAGGCTTGAAGTGGTCATGGATCAACATGCTTCCTCTGATGGGAAAACTAGGTATCTAGAAGCCTTGGTCTTGGAAATTTTGGTCAAACCACTAACCTTTGCTTTGAGGGAGAGTTGGCAGCAGTTCATCGCAATTTTTGAATATCTTTTGGTAACCTTCATCTGGTGTCTCTACGCTCGAAATGTTTTTTGAAGTCTCCATTGGGAAGATGGTAAAGTAGATCAACTAATTTTCTTGAGATCTTGCAAGAAGGATTTGCAAATGATCGTTTTCTTTGAATAAAGTGAGAATTGCAAAGCTGCACGTTGCGTATACCAACACCACATGTTATTGTTAAATTAAGAAACCATTACTTTAAACCTCGCTAGCCCTACACCATACAAAGTGGCTTATTAATAGTGGTTACACAAATGGCATTTTATCGTGATTTCTTCATGGAGACAAATACTTCAATAATTTCTAAAGTACAAATTGGTAATGGAGACTATATTGTTGTTAAAGGCAAAGGAACTGTGGTAATTAGATGCTATTCAGGTTCAAAGCTAATCAATGCTGTGTTATTTGTATTTAATATAAATAAATAAAAATAAAGTGTTGGCCAATTTCTTGAGAAGGGCTTTAAAGTTGTCTTTGAAACTGATCATTGTCAAATCAAGGATGCAAAAGACAAAGATGTATTCAAAGTAATGATAAAGGGAAAGATCTTTACTCTGGATCCTTTATAGTAGAAGTAAAAAGTCTTTGTTACAAATAAGATTAATGCAGAAGTATGGCACAAAAGGCTTGGACATTTCAATCATGCTGCTATAATAAACCTATAAAAGAAGGACAGTTCAGGGGCTACCTCACCTTGAAGTTAATATCCCTAATTGCAGAACTTGTCAATTTGGTAAGCTAGCAAGGCTTCCTTTCAAAAAAAAACCTAGAGAGCTACTGAAAAACTAAAATTAATCTACATAAACCTAGCTGGACTTCAAAAAACTCTGTCACTTAAAGGGAGTACGTATCACATATTTTTCATTTACGACTATACTTGGATGCGTTGGATTTATTTCCTCAAATCTAAGTCAGAGGTTCCTAGTGTGTTCTGAAAATTCAAGCTTTGGGTTGAAGCTAAATGTGGTTGTATGATTCAAGATTTAAGGTCTGGTAATGGTGAGTACACATCTGATCAACTTAATTTGTTTTGTGAAGTTGGGATTGAACATCAACTCACTGCTCCATATACTTTACCATGGAATGGCATCAATAAGAGGAAGATTCATACCATAAAGAGACGAATAGATGTTTGTTGTTTGAGAAGTTCTTTCCAAAAGAGTACTGGGCATAAGCTGCACATACTACAGTCATTTTACTCAACAGGCATCCAACAAAAGCAGTGGAAAGAAAGACATCATTTGAAGTTTAGTATGGTTATAAACCTTTTTTCAAAAAATCTCAAGGTGTTTGGACGCTTGTGTTTTATTTATGTGACACAGATCAAAACACAATAATGGAACATCTAAACACACTAAGAGAATAGAGTCTTATCTTAAACCCTAAGGTTAAGTGCTGGGTTCTTGCTGTCTTAGAACTTGGTATCAAAATAATTGTTGAAGAAATTAAAAGAGTTGTCTTTTTAGAAAAATATGAAATTCAATTAAAGGAGCTTAATTTATAGGCACTGAGTGTTTCAATGCTCTTAGGATATTCTAAATGTAGTAGAAGTAGAAAAGAGTTACGTGCACGAGTGGTGTTCTAAAAGAAAAAACAGTCAACTTCCTAATTCTTGTATAATTGTTCCTTAGCTACTCCTACTTTGACTTTAGGCCTAAAACAGAAATCACAGTTCGCTTAGCCCACTTGGCAACCCCAGCTCGCCAAGACCACTAACGTGCTCCACTTTGTCAAACCTGTTGGCATACTTAGCTCGCCCAAATTACAAGCGAACCCTGCTCGACACATTTTTTGGTGTACCCTGTTCGCCATGCCTGCTGGTGACCTTTACTTACCAAGGCTTTTTGTGGACACCGGTCCACCAAACCCTCTTGCGAACTCCAATTAGTTAGACCCAAACTCTTAGGCCCATTTTTGGAATGTTACATCTATCAATTAGTACAAAGCCGACTTGTTGTGAAGAGGTACACTCAAATATTTGGTATTATTTTTTTTATACTTTTGCTCATGTTGATAGATTAGAAACCATTAGGTTATTACTAGCTATAGCTACATAGAAAGGTTGGAAAGTGTTTTAACTAGACATTAAATCTGCATTCTTTAATGACTTTATTGAGGATGAGATTTATGTTGCACAACCTAAAGGATTTTTAGTCAAAGGGCATGAAGATAAAGTGTATCAACTTAAGAAAGCTTTGTATGGACTAAAGTAGGCACCTAGAGCCTAGTACAACAGATTGATGAGCATTTGTTGCAACTGTGTTTTTGAAAGAGCCTCGGTGAAGCTATTCTCTATATTAAAGGTGATGAAATCAATTTTATTATTGTTTCACTATATATAGATGACTTGCTAGCTACTGGAAGCAATGATGAATTTGTTAAGAAGTTTAATGAGATATGCAACATACTTTCGATATGACAAACCTAGGAGAAATGGTTTATGTTCTGGCAATAAAAATCAAGCAAAAGAAAAATGAAATGCTCATCTATCAAAGAAATATGCAAGTGAGATTTTGAAAAGTTCAGAATGGAAAATTGCAAAGAAACAACTACTCTAGTGTGTCAGAAGGAAAAGTTGAGCAAGAATAATGAAACTAAAAGAATGGATGAGACTCTTTCCAAAAGGATGGTTGGCTCTCTCATGTATCTTACTACTACTAGACTTGGCATTTTACACACTATAAGTATTCTATCTAGATTCACTAATTTTGCAACTAACACCCACCTTAGAACAACTAAAAGGGTGATGAGATATGTTAAAGGAATGCTAAATTTTATAATCAAGTTCTATACAAGTCAAAAGTATATGCTGCAAGGATATTCTAATCGTGATTGGGTTGGTTTGTTGGATGATATAAATAGTAGTTTTGGTTATTGTTTTAATCTTAGTTTAGGGGTATTTTCTTGGTGTTCTAAAAAGCAAGAAATTGTGGCACAATCTATAGCTGAAGTTGAGTTTATTGCAGCAACAACTATTGCAAATCAAACCTTATGGCTTAGAAAAGTGTTAGTTGATCTGAATTTAAAGTAGGATGAGTGTATATAAGTGTTTGTAGATAATCAAGCTACTATTTCTATCCTAAGTAATCTCATTTTTCATAGGAAACCAAGCATTACAATATCAAATTATTTTTTTCTCAAAGATGTGCAAAACGAAGGCTTAGTTGAATTAAAGTACTGCAAGACTGATCTTCAATTAGCAAATATATTTATCAAAGATTTTCCTAAAAGAAAATTTGAATCTTTCAAAGAAATGCTTAGAATTTACAACAACTGAAGTAAGGAGGACTGTAAAAGATTTGCCTCAGCTATTGCAGTCAAAATAATTTAGCTATTTTAGCCATTTTCAATTTGTTGTTGATTTTTAGAGATTTATTGGTTATGAATCTTTTAGTTGCTTATTTTTAGTCATTGGCTGTTGAATTTGCTCCCCGAGAAAGAATTGTATGAAACAGTGATGCCACGTTATCTATATCCCTTCCTAATCATTTAATGACATGTCAGCTAATTTTTACATGTGATTTACACCTCATTTAATTAATTTTTTAATCATAAATACCTAAAATCCCAATTAAAATTTAATCAACCCTAATTAAAATATCCTCTTCACGTCTCTGCAACCCCTAGTGCTATTATTTTTTTCAACAACTACTTTGCTATTCAATTGCTACCTCTTCACCTCTCTACAACCCCCGGCTGCTATTATTTTTTTTCCAGCAACTACTTTGCTATTCAATTTATGCCTCTTCATGTCTCTGCAATTGCTCATTGCTGCTATTTTTTTTGGTTTTTTGACAACCGGTGGCTGCTGCAATTGATTTTCATTTGTTTGGGATCCTATCAATTAATTACTATCTTTACAGGTGAAGTTTTTTTTTTTCTCTTGGCAAAATGGAATTTATTGAAAGGATGAATTTAATCACTAGTAAAGAAACCTATTAAGGATTTGATTTTTATTTTAATGGGATTTGAATATGTGTATCCTAGAGTTTCCTTAGTAGTTCAATTAAAACATTCGTAATTCATTAATATCGTTTCCTATAGTATTTTCTATGCACTAATAAGCCAATAAAGTAGGATTAGCAGCCTTCCACATGCTAAGGGAGGAGCAACTCTGGTATTATCAAATGAAATTGGAGGGGCGTATTGGTTAGGGTTTCATAATTATTTCTCATTTTCTTAGAAGATTTGTTTAGTCTAAAATATATAGGAACAATAAAGATTTATTATTATTTTTAGACAAAATTAGTGAACTCTAGCCATTATGCTCGACTAGATCAATGTGTTAGGTTATTCTTGGTTGGGTCAATCTTGATTAGCAACCAAGGATAGCAATACTCTTACTGTATCAAGCTTGGCAACAGGTGTAAAAATTTCTTGATAATTGACTCCATAAGACTGTGTATATCCTTTTGCAACTAATCGTTCTTTGAACCTTAAGGCAGTACTTGAAGGAGTACGATTAATTACGTAAACGGCAGAACTTAAGGCTTCACCTCATAAGTAAGATGGAACATGTCCTTCAATTAAAAAGGATCGAGTAACCTCCAAGAGATGTCTATTTTTTCGCTCTGCAACTCTATTTTGCTGCGGTGAGTAAGGTCATGTCGTTTGATGAATCATGCCAACAGATCCCATGAATTCTTTTAGTTCTTAGTTTAGATATTCCCCTCTATTATCTGATCTAGAAACCTTTACTGACATACCAAATTGAGCTAAAATCATTTGATGAAAAAGGTGAACTATATAACTTATATCACTTTTCTTTTTCATTAGATAAATCCAAGTCATCTTAGTGCAATCATCAACAAAGGAAACATACCACTTCATTCCATTAAGATTTGAAATAGGTGCTGACCCCGAAACATCAAAGTGAACCAAGGAAAATGTCACACTTATTTTGTTTTCACTTAAAGGAAAGTGAGCACGATGACCTTCTGCAAGGGCATAAGTTTTATAAGAAAATTTTGAAACACTAAAACCAACATATAATGAAGGAAATAATCTTTTCAAATAGAAGAAAGATGGATGTCCCAAACGTTTATGCCATACCCAGGTATGTTCTTTTTTCTTGTCAATTGAATTCTCTTTACCACATAAGCCTACCCTTTGCTAAAATATTAAAAACCATCTTCCAAATAGTACAACCTTCCCCTTTCTCTACCACTACAATCTTTACCTTGGTGTTAAGGTCTTGAAAAATACAGTAAGTGGGAAAAATATAAGAAAGATTATGAGATTTGATTAATTTTTGTGTTGAAAGAAGGTTACAATTTAATGATGGCACAAATAAAACATTTTTTATATCAAAGAAATAGATAATGGGACAATACCAATACCAACAATTGGAGAAGAAACTCCACTAGCATTAGTGACAGTATTCATAGAACAATTAGATAATTGACTGAATTTTTGTCTATCACAAGTAATATGATATGTTGTATCTGAATCAATTATCCAATCGCTATTACTAGTAAGGGATGTACCTGAAATAAAACCCCAATGCTTTCTTCCGCGAATCTTATTTTGGGCATTTATGGACCACTCAATATAATTGGTTCCATTAAGGCATTCTGGGGTGATTAGAGAATTTTTCTGTATTGGAAAAACAGTTGTAGGGTTGTTTTTCTCATGAGAACTATTGTCACCCTTTTTAGAATCAGACATAGTGACCGTGGTACAAAGAATAAGCTTACAACGAAAGCATTAAACAGAAATAGTAATTGTGTCTACTTCAATTCCAAAAGAAATTGAAGTCAGCTCTAATACCATCTAAATCAACACAATTATGAAATAATTTTTTGTATATTTCCAAAAATAGAATAGTTACAATATATATAACCTACAACACATAAAGCTTTACAGGGAAAGAGTTGAAGAATCCCTATAATCAAGGATTGACTCAATCCTAAAGAAAGAAAGAAATAAAATCTCATCAAATGATAATAAAGAATTGACTCCATCCTAAAGAAAGAAAGAAATAAATAAAATCTTATCAAATTTGTCTTAATAAACTCCTCGATTTCTATCATTGGTCATGCATTTTGGAAACAAAGAGAAAGAAAGGTGAGTTGAGAGAAGGCGAGGCGAAAGAAGCCCATCGACAAAGGAAGTTGACCCATCTGTATAAATAATTCCTTCGAAGAAAAGGACCAAGTCTCGAGGGTTTGCCTTGCGCAAAGGATGGTAGCTAAAATCAAAGGAATATCTATTGATAATGGAGAAAAAAAGGCTCTAAGCCAAGTGGTGTCGCTTTTTGGAGATGTTGCGACGATGATGTCAATGGGCCGATGCTTGAAGTGGTCATCAATCAGCATGCTTCCTTTTAGGCCAAAACCAGTTAGCCAGAAGCCTTGGTATTGGGGAAGCTGGTCTAACCACCAACCTTTGCCTTTTGGGAGAGTCAGTAGTAGTTGATTGTAGTTTTTGAATGTCTTTTGGTAACCTTCTTCATCTGGTTTTAATTCTTCATCAATGGGTCCAAAAAACATTTATTTTTCCATAGTGGTGGGAAGAGAAGATACTTAGAGGAGAGCAACAAATTTGATAGATATCATGCAAAAGGGTTTGCAAATGGTCGATTTTATTTTCCAAAGTGATGCCATGTATATCACTATCATGTGGTAGGTATTCTTAAATTAAGAAACCATTATTTAGGGAAACATAAAAAGAACGAATTACCCTTTGTCACGTTGTATTATTAAAAAGAAAATCCTATTTTTTTAATAAATTACATCAAAGGTCACTAAACTTTAACAAATTTATGTTTTGATCACTCAACTTTAAAAAGTTATAAAATGGTCATTGAACTATTCAGAAGTTTTCATTTAATTCACTAAATTATTCAAAAAAATTTATTTAAGTCACTAAGTTGTTATGTCACGAAGCATCGATTCCATAGTCAGTATGATGGGTCAGTATCCATCAACAAGTAAAAGAACATACCTTAGATCCAAATAAATATGATGGCTAGTATCAGAGATTGAAGAAGAAAGTTGTTTGAATTTTGGTTTGTATATTCGTGACATCCAAAGATATTTTATGAAAAAAATTGAATTGTAGAAGAGAAGGGAAATTAAAGCTTTCAATTGGTGCAGGAGGTACGAATAGAGAAAATCATACAACAATGATTTTAAAAATCAATGACTTAAATAAAAATTTTAAAATAATTCAGTGACCATTTTGAAACCTTTAGAAATTGAATGACTAAAATGATGTAATTTATCTTCTTTTTTTTTTATAAAATGAAATGAAGTATTTCTTTTCAAATGCATGGTAGGTGAAAATCATGGGTGAATATTGACTTAAATAAAAGCTTAACCCTTACATTAAAGTGTCTTTTCTATTTAGGTATTTTTTTAGAAGTGGCACTTAAATTTTGATTTTGTTACTACTTTAATCCAACTGTTACCTTTTGTTAAAAAATATCTCTCAACCTATCTTGTTGTGCTACATGACATTTTAATTATATAAAAAATTTAAATTTAAATTTAATATAAAATAAAATATATTTAACTGGTTTTCTTTCTCTTGTGATGCATGGGTTATCGTATGTTTTAATTAAAATAGAATTTATTTATTGTAAATATTTTTAATATAATTATTCATAATTAATTTTAAATATATTTTAAATAAGTAATTGAAATTAATGAAATTTAGGTATTAAATAATTACAATAAAAATCATTATTTAAATTAAATAATAAAATGTTAAAATAAATAATCTATTTTATGATAATTTTCAAATTTAATTAAATAATTAGAAATAAAATTTTAAACAAAATTATATATATAAAAATCATAATGTAGTAATATAAGAACATACATTCAAATACACTGACATTTGAAAGTGGTATAATCATCTTTGTCATCATTAAACTTTTTTTAATCTTCGCCTTTCTTTTATCAATGCAAGGTATATTATCCAACCAAGTAATACATACAGCTACAATACATAGTATAGACCAATTACATAAACTATCTTAATTTTTTTTAATATAAATTATCTTAATTTTTTATTCTTTTAATTCGGTATCATTGTCAATATAAGAATACGTGGGTTTAGATATGTTGAAGCGCATTATTCTCTTATTTAAAAACTGAAAAAGGACTATGAATAGTTATAAGTATTATATCGAAAAAATATAATAAAAATTTATAATGAAATTAATGTTTAAAAAGAATATATTATTCTTCTCATCTTCTCCTCTGTCATTTTTAAATCCTATTATTTTATCAACTTCTTTGTAGGAAATAAAACATTGTTTGCTAAAACTAATCTTTTAGACCATGCACATATATTTTAGGTGTATATTATTAATGAGGTTATAGATAGTGACTTTTTTTTTCTTTTTCCTTTTTGTTGTTTTATTTAAGAATAAATATTTGGTTAAAATATATTATAAACTCTTACACTTTTCATTAATTTAGAATTTAGTTTTTATATTTTTATTTATAGAAATTTAATCCTTTACATTTAATTTTTTAAAGTTTAAGTTTAACTATTAACACTAATAAAATTATTTTTTATGATTCAGGTTCATTATAATGTCACTTTTTTTAATTACATTGCTTCAAAATGATTGTTTTTATTTTAAAATATTACACCAATCAATTTAAAAAAAAAATAGTGTTAACAACTTACTTGAATTTGAAAATCTAGAATACTTTTTTAAAAATAAAAATTCAAGAATTAAATTTTAGATTTATAAAGAGATAACATATTTTAATTTAAATATTTTACTGATTCACTGCAAAAGGATCAAACTTGTCCTTCGACCGATAGACCGAAAATCTCGATCTTGCCTTTACCGATTAAAAACTACATTTTTCTAAAATCTCTTCTATTTTATTCCTTTATAAATCTAAGAATTTATTAAAGGTTCACATACAAATCACAAAAGGTCTTTTTCTACCTAGGCTTTAAAAGCTGATGACGCCATTACGGTTTACATGCATGTGTTCTAACTTCATTTTTGTTTATTGAAGATTTATTAAAGTTTTGTTTAGATTAATGATTATAACGTGTTATGAAATAAAATAATAAAAATAAAATAAAATCAAGAAATAGGAGAGTAAAAGAGAACAATTTTTTAACAATTTTTTTTAAAGTTTATATTTATAGACATAAAAAATATAAATAAAAATAAAACTTTACTTCTAATGAATATTAGAGTTCTAAAGTACATTAAACTTATTTTTATCTTGATGAACATCCACTTAATAATGAAATATTTATAACACTCCCCCTTGGATATCCATTAGTAGATGATGTGCTTCATTAAAACCTTACTAACATAAAATTCCTATGGAAAAAAAATTTTTAGTGAAAGAGAAAGAGTACACGAATCTATAATACGCATAACATGCTGCCTCATTAAAGAACTTACCAGGAAAACTCAGTGGGACAAAATCTCGGTTAAAGGAAAAATAGTATATCGCATATTTACTCCCCCTCATGACAACATCACATATTATCTCATATTCTATTTATTTCATCCTGAATACTAACATTTCAAATGATCTCTTGAACGATGTTTGATCAACGTTTATATCATCATTCTTCTAAATGTCATGAGTGAGGAAGAATTTTGGAGAAATATATTTCGATCTCTTCAGGAGTTCTGGCAATAACCATAACAAACTTTGATCATGATCCTTCTACAAAAATACATATAGGTATTTTGGATCATCTTATAATCTTCCTTCAACTACAATCCACTGAGTCTAATTTACTACATATGTTCAAATCATTTCAATTAATATAAATATATACACAAACATATTGAACAATTTCCTAGAAATTTCTATATCCTTCCGGCATTCTAAATCCTTCAAAGATTTTAATATGAACTTCATTATACAGTGATTCATATAAAAGACTATAACAACACTCATTAGACACATATCAAATTTTCATGAACTTCCAAACTAATAAGATATCTAAAGGTTATTGCATTTACCACAAAAGAGTATATTTCATAATCAATTCTAGGACTTAGTGAAAATTTATATTTTCCTTATTTCATTTTTGCAAAATTACTTAATTCATACCCTTATTGGCTTTATACCTTTAGATATTTGGACTGGTCCACCATATTTGGGGTGTGTGATAAGCCATAAAAGTAACATATTTTTAATCCTATTCTTGATGCCTTTTTGGATGGTTTATTATGTAAATTAGTGAATTTGATGCTCCTAATCCTTTAAATTCATGTTTCTATACTTAGGTGAGTATAGGGGAGTGAAAGGAGCGAAAAACAAGCCAAAATCGGACAAAAAAGCTGTTTTCAGGATCCACATGCCCATGTGCCAGCCCGTGTCGATTTTGCAACCTACTTCCCAGATACGCAAAAAAACCCAATTTTTAGGCTTTCTGAGCATTCTAAAGTCTATAAATACCAATTAGAAGAATACCTGAGGGGGTACTCAGAAAAGATTAAAGAAAAGACTCGAAGAACACCATCGGAGCCAACTCAGAAACGGATCTCCTTCAAGATTGAATATCTCCTTTTAACTTCTTTTGAAGTTTTATTGAATTTCTTTATGTTTTGTGGTTTTTCTGACTTTGAGATGTTTTCATTCAGGATTATGAACTAATCCCTTAGATACCTAGGGGAGATGAAACCTAGGATGAATCCTATTATTTAATTTTTGTTTTACGCGATAAATACTTAATTCTTGTTCTCAATTATATATGTTTATTTCGTGTTTTAATATTTTCTGGATATTAATTCATATTTAATGTGCTTATTTCAGTGGAGCAAAAGTCTATGTTTAAGAGTAGATCTAACATAATTGAGTGGAGTTGCATGCAATCCTAGAAATAGGACGACATAAATCTATCGAATTAGAGTCAAATCTAATAGGGGAATCCATAGATTGGGTTAATGCAATAATAAGGGTTTAAATTAGAAAGAAATTTCAATTAATCAACTTAGAGTCAGTTGTTCTTACTCTCGAAAGAGGTATTAACATAATTTAGGGATTTCTATGGATCAAGACACAAGTGAATAAATCGTTTAATTCAGATTCAGAATAACATGTGAAGTCTAGGTGGATTCTTTCCTGGGTTTTGTCTTTCTCTTTGTTTATCTTCGATTATTTTCCTATTTCATTCTTTGTTGCATTCTTAGTGAAATTAGATTATTAAATTTAGATTAAAAACAATCACTCCAATTTATCAGTTAAATAATAGAAAAACGGTAATTACTAATACTTCTAGTCCTCGTGGATACGATATTCCCTACTCACCATAGCTATACTATTATTCGATAGGTGCGCTTGTCTTTGTCGTAATTATAGTTAGTTTAGTGACCATCAGTGTGACATATTTACTTCTTAAATTCTATATCTGAAAGTATTGTTCTTAAACAAATCATTAAACAATTAATCTTGCAAACTATAGGTTGTGATTTGATAACTCAGATGCGATTAGCTTGTAGATGTATCTACCAAAATCATATCAAAACATCCACTTGTTGGATAAACTGGCCCATATTTCTTTTAGAAATGCTAGAGATTTAATCTCAACTTTTGTTAGTAAGGTTCTAATAATCCATATTCTTTGAGAACAAGCAACACTTAAAAAATCTTTAAAATAAAAAATCTTTAGGTTCATTGATAAACTTCCATGTAAATTCTCATTTTACCTCATCATTATAGATCAAGATGGTCTAACCGATCATGCTAACTAATTAGTATATTTGGACTAGTAAACTTGTGGTTTACTATGCATGTGATTCAATAATACTAAAGTAAGCTCCTAGTTTACCATCACATGTGATTTAATCATACAAACAGATATACTAGCATTATATTGAAGAAAACACCAAATTAATAAGTCTTAAGGTAGTTATAGATTTCAACTTTAAAGCATCTAAATATAAAACATTAAACTCAATACAATAAAATCATAGCCTAAACCACATGCATTTGTTGCAAATAAAATCTATCAATTTTCAAAATTAGCACAAATAAATATTTCATTTGTATAAATATATGTGCAAATTTAAGAAAAACATATAAGCATGCCATAAATGAGTAACAATTAAAAATTGGAACATAGGATGAAATTACTAATCTTAATTTCAACATTAATCTTATTATCAGTCCCCGCATTATTTTTAATTTTCAACTTTTTATGGTGAGAATAATTATTATGACCACCACTTTTTATTATTATAGAGCGACTTACTACATCCATATACAAAATTACGTCCTATAAATTTATTATGTATTGTTACATTTGCTCCAGGAAATGAAGTACATCCCTTCTTTTAAGTCTACATAAAATTATTTTTTAATTTAATTATAATTCTTAAATATGAGATGATTTGTTAATAGAGTTATTTGTATACGATTTATTAATAAATATCCAAGACGCAAGCATTAAAATAATCCTAAGATTTTTTTTTAAAATAAATTTATATGAACTGATTAAATTGCTGAAGATAATCGTTGACATTACTAGCAATAAGATACCATTATTGCTTATAAAATAGTTGAATTAATTAGTTGTAACTTGTTTTAAAATTTTATGGTTATGGTGGAAGTTTTGGGTTTTTTACTAAGTTTGACTTTTATTATGATTTGTGACTTTTTATATTTGTGATGTATATGTTATATACAAGGATTTTTTTTCGAATTATTTATTATATTTTATATTTGTTTAATTTTTTATTATAACTAATTCAATATATATTTGTATTTATATTGAATTTATAACTACGTTATCAATGACAATTTTATTTAAAATAATTAAATTCTATATATAAAAAGAAAATATATATATATATATATATATATCCTTCTATTTCCAATACAACATATAATATATATTTCTTTTACAAATATTAAAATATATCTAATAACCAAAAAAATAATTAACACGAAATTTATTAGCCATAAGATAGAAATCACATGATACTCAAATCAATATAAAATATATGGGACCACAACTTAAAAAACATAACGTATACATATATTATGAAATTAAAAACCAATTTAAACCTAAGCAGATCCAAAATAACCACATATATAAAAATAAAGACTTCTTTTATTTAGTTTTAAAGGGTTTATGAAATATAAATCAGATCCACTGAGACTGGGACGGTGAATAGATTTATAGGCTCCAGTAGCTACATCATTCTAACGACATGAAGTAGTAGGAGTCAATGAAAGTTGAATCCAATACCTTGAAGCTTTTGTTCTGTAATTTGATTCATTTTTTCAACCATTTCAGGTGACAAATGGTTAACCCAATCTCCTACTTCACCTTTCCTGAAGAAATCAGAGTTGCTAACAGGACGTTCCGAACGTTTTACAACACTTCTATTCACATCTAGATTGCTCAAGCTCTCGAAACTACACAACTTCACTATTTCTTCCACAGTCTTTTTGTTTTCTTCCTCTGGTGAAAAGGGTACTCCCAAGAACTCTGCAACTTTCCTCACACACCCCAAAGGCTCCTTCTTCACATCTTCATATGTCAAGAACAACACCTTCTTCGGTGACTCCACACTAGCTTGCCAATACCCCAAAACGTGATCCCAAAACGGTCCATAGTGCGAAACCCCTTTACAAAACAAGTCAAAGGCTTCCTCTAGTGAAAGTGGTGGTACTTCTTTGGGTCTCAACTTGTTGGAGAAATGCCACTTTGAGACCAAAACATCTTTGGGGTCTCGGCAGATGTAAACGAAACGGCAAGCTGAGGTATCATCGGTCATGCGTTTTGGGAACAAAGAGTAAGGAATGTGAGTTGAAAGAAGGCGAGGCGAAGGAAGCTCATCAAGGAAGGAAGTTGACCCACCTTTATGAATATGTCCTTCAAATAAGAGGACCAACTCTTGAGGGTTTAGTTTGCGTAAAGGATGGTCGTTGAAATCAAAGGCATGTCTGTTGATAATGGAGAAAACAAGGGCTCTGAGCCAGGTGGTGCCGCATTTAGGGGAAGTTGCGACGATGATGTCAGTGGGTCGAGGCTTGAAGTGGTCATTGATCAACATGCTTCCTCTGATGGGAAAACTAGACATCCAGAAGCCTTGGTATTGGAAAAGCTCGTCTAACCACCAGCCTTTGCTTTGAGGGAGAGTTGGCACCAGTTCAGCGCAGTTTTTGAATGTCTTTTGGTAACCTTCATCTTGTGTCTCTACGATCGGAAAAAATTTTGAAGTCTCCATTGGGAAGATGGCAAAGTAGAGGAACTAATTTTCTAGAGATCTTGCAACAAGGATTTGCAAATGATCCGTTATATTTGACTAAAAGTGGGAATTGCGTATACCAACATCATGTGGTATTTTTAAATTAAGAAACCATTATTTTAAACCTCGTGAGTCCCACGCCATACAAAGCCAATAGCTGGCTCAAACAAATACGATGAAGATGAAATAAAAAAATAAAATAAAATAAAAAATTGTGAATTTGAATATTAAATACAATAAATGGCTAAAATATGCTGTTAGTCCCTGCATCTTGATAAAATTTGAGATTTAATCTCTATATTTAAAAAGTTAAAAATTTAGTCCTCCAACTGTTTTGATTTAAAATCTCAATTCAATTATTAAAATCATTAATATTTGTTGTCAAAATTTGTAAATTTTACATGTTGATTAAGCTACATATAATTGATGGAAAATAAACATGTTAAGTTAACAATTTTTAATAGAAACTATCAATGACAATAATGATTGAAATGAAATTTTTTAAATTGAAAAAAAATAAAAGAACAGATGTATAAGAACTAAATATCAAATTCTCTTCCAACATCGTTAACATCTTTGTTAATCTGTACCTCAATGAATGGAACACTGTGCAATTCATTATCCCCGGAGCAATTGTCATCCTGATTTGTATTTTAGGAATAACCACTGGTTCTTTTTCAATAACAAAAAATTTTCACCGACTTTGAAATCCACTTCTTCACGAATTCTGCTCAAATGCTCCGTGATATTCATGAAATTTCCTCTAGTAAAAGAATTGTAATTTAAAGTGCTACTGACTGTGGCAATGAACTCACCTCACTGCCTTCGTCTCTCATAGTGTACAATCTGGTTATATTTTCTAAACTTATCTAACAGAATTTGGTTTTGCTTATTTATATATATATATATATATATATATATATAACCCATTTTATACTTATTCAAGTTAGCCCAAATTAACATATCAACCTTAAATTTTATCTAAATTTATTTATATTCATAAATGACTAATTCAATCTAATTTTAAATTTGTTTATATTATTATTTAAAATATTATACTATTTTAATTAATATTGAATACTTATATATTTTCTTATTTATTAAAATTTTTAATATAAACAATTTAACATATTTTTTAATATTTTAATATGTTATTATATATAAAAGTATATAATATAAAATATTACAAATTAAAAAATTAGCATCAACTCGTCTGGTACTAAGCAAAGCACAGAAGCCAACATGGCATATTTCTTAAGCTGAAAACGTAATAACGAATACAGGGGCTGTGGACCGTTCTTAGAAACTTTTGGGGATGAAGTAAATTCTAAATTGAATCCAGGGGCTGTGGTCATAACCGTCTTTACATTTTGGAATGCAGCTTGAGCACACAGGTTCCATGTAAAAGCATTGTCCAACAACAAATCTGTTAAGGGCTTGTCAATAGTGTTATAATGCTAGATGAATCTTATGTAAAAATCACTATATTTTGATTGGCTACATAGATTGTTTGGATATCTGCTTTGAACCAAGTAAAAAACCCATTGTTGAGTTCAACAAAACCAGATAAAACTGTGGGATTGATTCGTGTCAATTTAAGTGAAACCCTTTCTGTAGTTTGTGGTGTAAGAAATTTTGGAGATAAATGTGGGGAAAGATGCTCAATATGTTGGCAGCCAGTAAAGTTTGCATCCAAAAATATAATACAAGTAATAAATTAGAATGTAAAACTAAATCAGTATAAAATATATGCAAGGAAAACCCAAAAAAATTTGAACTAAACTAAAAAATTTAGACAAAATTCACTCATAGCATACACACATAATAAAATTACAGATACACGTATATCATTCAACATTTTTTTTTTTCTGGTATGATGATGACATTTTTTTTGGTACATGGTATTCGATGGCATTACTGTCTTGTTTAAGTCTATCATATTATTTTTTTAAAAAAAGCTTTATCATACTAAAATTTGATGGACCAATCAATGATTTGTTGGTTAAGATAGATTTAGGTTGGATTCTCACTATCCATAATTACAATATATGGCTTTTGCTTTCCTAATGTGTATGTTATATCTGATGAATTTTGTCCAATTCTTTATTCGTTATGTTTTATATTGGTTCAATTTTACATTATAACTAGTTGAATATATATTTATATTTATATTTATATTGTACTTATAATTGTATTGCTAGTGATACTCGTTTTTAAAAAAAATAAATTCCATACCAAAAAGAATATTTATATCCTTATGATAAGTGTCAATATATAGTAATATATTTTAACCTCATTCTTAGTGCATTTTTGGGTGATTACGTGACGTTAATGGTTAATTATACTCCTAATTCTTTATATTCATGTTTTGACGCTTAATAGGGTACTTGGGAGCAATAAGAGTGAAAAATGGTGAAAATTAGAACAATGGAGCATTCTGGAAGCTTTACACATGTAACAAAGTTTCACACGAGCAAACCACATGACCGTGTGTCCAGGGCATGACGATTTCAGGAACCATGTGCGCTAACAGATGGAAGTCACGGTTTTTAGGGTTTTTGACACTTTAAGAAGGCATAAATAAGGAAATAAAAGAGAAAAAAAAGTGGAAGTCAAGAGGTAGCACCAAAATTACCCAACAAACACCATTGAAGCCAATTTTCAAACAATTCTCCATCAAGATTCAAGAGTCCAAGCTAATTTCCAAGGGAATTATCATGAATTTCTTTTATTTTAGTGGTCATTGTAACACCCCAAACCTGACCTAGACGTTATGGCCAAATCTGACGGCGTCACATGAGAATGTTTTTAGAAAATTTTAGCAAGTTACAAATCGTTCAGTTCCTTACCGTTACATAAGTCGTGAAATCTCCAAACCGATTATTAGGTGAACACATTTCATTATCGCGGAAGCTAAAACATCATTAATTCATTAGTGAAAAGCTTAATAGTTTAAAATCCCGAAATAAACTTAAAAATAGTTCGAGTTCAAAGACATTTTAATCCCAAACATAAATATTTAAAATAAAGCAGACAAATAGAATGTTACTCAAAAATTCATAAATGTCCAACAGTGGTCACCATCGAGCCCTCTGTCGCACCGGTCCATCTACTGTTGAGGATTACCTGACAGACAAATAAGCAAAGGGTGAGTTTTCACAAACTTAGTGTGTACATCCCCATAAGTAGCATGCATACAAACAGATAACAGAATACAGATAGTTCAGCCACAACCATACAGATATCACATGCATCACAAATTAGATATCAGAAAACATGTCCACCAACCCTGCACACCATCTCCGACCAACTCAACACACCATGTAGGGATAGAATCGACCCACCCAACCCTACACACCAAGTATGAGGATATAATCAACCCATCTAACCCTACACACCAAAAGGTACCGTAAAACAGTACATAATAGATATATGCAGCGTAGCTGCCAGGTAATAGGCTAATCGCCTCTCAGACTTCCTTCTCTTCACAACAATCCCAACCCAATGCAATGCAACATACATATCATGGCATGCTTATATGCAGATATCAGATCATATCAATATCATGGCAGAATAGACATACAGAATCAGACAGTTATACATGCTTATAATAACATGCTTTAGCATACAACTCAGTAATCAATCATAGTAAAGGGGTTTGAGTAACGCTTACCCCCCTACAATCAGGTCACAGCCGACTTAGGCGACCCGTGCAACCTTACCGAACATTTCACATTGTTTGGGCTCACACGCCCGTGTGGGTCACACGGCCCAAATTGGCCTTGCCCGTATAGATCACACGGCCTGGCCTAGATTCCCACACGGCCCATTCGCCTGAGCCCGTGCCTCGCACACGGCCTCGTCAACCTCACACACTCGTGTCTGTCACGCCTGTGTGGCACGCGCACGGCCTGGCTCGTCAGCGACACGCCCTTGTCTCGCGACGCAGGCTATCACACGGGCAGACCACACGCCAGTATGGCATTGACAAACCACTTTTTGACTTTCGCCGAATCTCATTTTCTGCGAAATCGGAGTAAAAACCTGATTCGTTTTCACTGCTAATCCAACCACGAGCACTCCAAAGCCTAAAATTGACAATATCGAGCCCAAATCAGTCACTTAAATCGACTTACATAAGAATGAACAAATCCCAAAATGTGAGATCTTCTTACCTTTGACAAAGAACGTGATTCCTCGCTGTTAAAAACTCGATCAGCGATCTACAGAACCTTGAATATCTCCTAAACAGTAAACCAATCACTCTTGAACAATCTCTAAATGAAACCACGCAATATAATAACACCACACTTACCGAACTGACGAATCCACTAGCAATACATCACCACTAATCGAAAAGAAAGAAAAACGAATGAGAGGGGGAAAAAATGGAATTTTCGGCAGCAGGGGGTTTTGGGAAAAAAGAAAACTGCAAAGAGCAAAACTTTTGTTTAAAAAGAAGGGAAGAAGCCCTAATTTTCCCTAAACCCTAACTCAAATTCTAACGAAGCCCAATTCTTAGCCAAAACTTGCAGCAAAAATAATCCCAACACTACTGCAGGGAATCGAACTCCCGACCTTAAGTGTAATCCATTGCCACTTAACCACTAGACCTTCAGGCCCATTCTATTAAGTTTTTACCCATAACTCATTATAAGCCCATTGTCGTCAAGTTAGGCTTTATTCAATAAAAACCAAAATTTAGCCCAAGTTAAAGCTTGAACTTGGGACCTTCCAAACACACCCCAGAGCACATTATCACTTAACCCACATATATTTAAACCAAAAATAACTCGAAGCATAGATTCAGACACTTTCAAGGCCAACTCTTACAAAAGCCGAAATTACAGAAATTTAGGGCGTTACAGTCATATTGTATTTTTTGTGTTTATTTTTGTAAGTATGAACTAATTCTCTTAATAATTATGGGAGATGAACCCTAGGATGGATTTTATTGTTTGACTTCTAGTTTTATGCAATAAAACCTTAGTTTCTTTGTTTTCAATTATGAATGCTTAATTGTTCTTGGGATGATAATTTTAGAGTGTTGATTCATATTAGATGTGCATAAGTCTTGTAACACCCCCTAACCCTAAACCATCATCGAAATAGGGTTACAAGGCATTATCAGACTTATACACTAGCATTTATAGAAAATCGAGTCATAAATTTGCATTCCAAATCAAAACTTTTAAAAGATTTCACCATAAAGTCCCTAATATGAGCCTACGGGGCCCATTACATACTTTAGAAATGATTTGAAACTAAACCAGTAACTTTGGAGAACTTTGAAAAAAAAATTTTAAAGTTCGTGGCATACGCCCGTGTGGCCAGCTTGTGTGCCTCCCATGGCCGTGTGGCCAGCCTGTGGGCAATTCTGACTTGCAATTTCTTAAGCATCAAATGGGCACACGACCTAAGCACACACCCATGTGGCTAGGTCGTATGGTAAACTGATTTTTCACCATTTTAAAGCCATTTTCACATGTTTTTGACACACGACCATGCTTGAAACCCGTGTCCTTCACACGACCAAGACATACGGTCGTGTCTTTTGCCCGTATACTATTCTGACTTTACATTTAAGGATGCAAAGGACACACGGTCTATCAACATTCCCGTGTACAAGTCGTGTGTCTCACACAGTTTGATCACACGCCCGTGTGACATGCCGTGTGGACTCAAAATAAACCTTATAATTTAAATTTACCAACCTTGCACACCTTGAATAGCAAGTAATTAAAAATAAAATCTATCAACCAGTCCAAAACATGATTAAACATATCTAATACACACTAAAACCACTAGTATAACGATTAAACTCACGTATTTTCAATGTAACGCCCCAAATTTTTAATTTTCGGCTTTTTACGATTTTCGGGTTTGAAAGTGTCTGAATTTGTGGTTCGTGTTATTTTGGCTTAAATGTATGTTTGGTTAAGTGATAATATGCTCTGGGGTATGTTTGGAAAGTCCTAAGTTCAGGCCGTTACTTGGCTAAATTTTCATTTTTATCAGAATAAAGCCTGGCTTTTGGTTAATGGGCTTATAAGAATTTATTGGTAAACACTTAATAGAATGGGCCTGCTGGTCTAGTGGTTAAGTGGCAAGGGATTAGGCTTAGGGTCTGGAATTCGATTCCTTACAGTAGCGTTAGGATTATTTTTGCTGCAAGTTGCAATTGAGAGTTGGGCTTATCAGGAATCTGAGTTGGGGTTTTAAGGGAAAATAGAGTTTATTCCCTTCTTTTTTAACTTCTTGTTTTCTGCCGTTTTCTTTTTTTCCCAAAACCCCTTGTTACTGAAAATTCTCTTTTCTTTTTCCCCTCTCTTTCGTTTTCTTTCTTTTCGATTACTGGTGACGTATTACTAGTGGATTCATCAACTTGGTAAGTATGGTTTTATTAAATTGCGTGATTCCGTTTAGAGATTATTTTAAAAGGGATTTTTATTACTGTTTAGGGAGTATTCAAGGCTCTGTGGATCAGTAATCGAGTTCTAAATAGTAAGGAAACATCATTCTTCGACGAAGGCAAGTAGATCTCGTGTTTCGAGTTTTTTTCGTTCTAAGATAAATCGATTTAAGTGACTAATTTAGGCTCAGATTTGTCAATATTAGACTTTGGAGTGCTCGTAGTTAGATTAGTAGCGAGAACTAACCAGGTGTGTACTTCGATCGCATAAAAAATGAGTTTCGGTGAAAGCCGAAACGCAGACTGTCGACGCCACACGAGCGTGTGGTCTACCCATGTGGTAGCCTACATCGCAAGACACGGGCGTGTGACAGACAAGCCAGGCCGTGCGAGGCAGTGTGCGAGGCACAGGATCGACCATTTTGGCCATGTAGGCCGCACGAGTGTGTGGGTCACACGGGTGAATCACACAGGCGTGTGGGTCTTGGGCCAGGCCGTGTGATTCATACGGGCAAGGCTAATTTAGGCCGTGTAGGCCACACGGGTAGGGTACACGAGTGTGTGAGCCTAATTTGTCTGAAGTGTTATGTAAGGTTGCACGGGTTACCTAAGTCAACTGTGACCTGTTTGTAAGAGCGGTAAGTGTTACATAAACCCCATATTTTGACTATTTACTATTATGTATGCAAGAATATGATTATAAGCATGTATATCTGCTCTGCCATGTGATAGATTTGATCTGTTATCTATATATAAGCATGCCATGATATGTATGATGCATTGCATTAGGTTGGGTTGTTGTGAAGAAAGAAGTCCGAGAGGCGATTAGCCTATTATCGGGCAGCTATACTGCATATATCTGTTATATACTTTTTTACAGTACCACTTGGTGTGTAGGGCTAGATGGGTCGATTTTATCCCTATATGGTGTGTTGGGTTAGAAGGAGATGGTGTGTAGGGTTGGTAGGCATGATTTCTGTTTCTGATATCTAATCTGATCTACATGCGATATTTGTATGGTTAAGGTCGAATATCGGTATTCTATTATCTGTTTGTATGCATGCTGCTTGGGGATGTACACACTGAGTTTGCGAAAATTCACCCCTTTATTTATTTATCTGTCAGGTAATCCTCAACAGTAGGTGGATCAGTGTGGCAGAGGGCTCGATGGTAACCACTGTTAGACTCATGGATTTTTGAGTAACGTTTAAATCATCTGTTCAATTTTTCCCTATATTTGTTTTGGGATTTAATTTTCGGACTTGAGTTATTTGTTTTGGGGTTCATTTCGAGGTTTTTAAAATGTTAAGTTGTTAATTTACGAATTATTGATGTTTTACCTTCCGCGTAAAAAAACGATTTTCAAATAGTTAATGGAATAAGGATTTTCTGATTTAAGTAATGATAATGAACTGAACGTTTTTTCTTTACTTGCTAAAGCTTTTCTAAAAAGCACTCGCATGTGACGTCGCCAGATTCGGCCATAACGTCTAGGTCAAGTTTTAGGGTGTTACATTTAGTGGTATCAGAGTCAAGTTACAAAACTCGACTGTGGATTTGGGTTTCAAAATTAGGGTTTTTGTTTATGATTTAAAAACCGATTTGAAATAATTTCGATAGTGAGTATGTGGTACATCGAGCCTCTAGCACTGAGCCTGTAAGTTCTCTGAAATTGATATGTATTGTTTAAAAGCATGCTTAATTTTGGAATATTATCTGTATCTGTCTAAAATACCGTGTATGTGCTATGAATCACTTTAGGTAGTGTAAACTAAAAATTGTAGTGAGATTGCTTCTCGTGATAACTGACTCTGAAACTCTATTACCATAATGTATAAAATATCTGTTAATAATTATCGAAACTGTAAACTGATGTGCATAAAACTTCTAAATACAGATTAATTTGATAAGTACGATGAGCACACGTGGTACTCATAGATGGGGTACTAGAGGCCGTAGGAGGATTCGAGCGGAGTCCTTCGCATCTGATACGATCCCTAATCTGGACACTAGAGAGACACCGGTGTCATCTGCTACTGAGACTGGTGCTGAGTCTCAGGACCGTGCAACTAGGGACGACACATTGTCCCTGGCCATGCTACGAATTCTGGAGAGGGTTACTGGGGCTAATGCTGGATCTGGAGACCGTGGGTCGGTTACGGAACGACTCCAGTCGAATGGGGCTGAAATATTTAGGGGCATTGCTGGAGTTGCTCCGAGTGTGGTCGAGTATTGGATGGAGGCCACAGAGCGCATAATGGATGATTTGGATTTTACTGATGAACAGAAACTCAATGGGGCTATGTCTCTGCTTTTGATGAGGCATACCAGTGGTGGTTGACCGTTAAGGAGGGTACTCAGCCTGATAGGTTGACTTGGGATTTGTTTAAGACCACCTATCAAAGTAAGTATGTGGGAGTTAGCTACACTGACGCTAAGCGACGTGAGTTTATACACCTCACTCAGAGAGACCGTACAGTGGCCAAGTGAGGCTGAATTTGTAACACCCCCTACCCGTATCAGTCGCCGGAATAGAGTACGAGGCATTATCGAGAAGCACGAAACACTTATAGATAATTTAAATACATTTTCATAACAATTTGTTTCGATTTCATACTATTTCATATTTAAACTTTTTGCACCAAAGTATTTAAGGTATCATCTTTATGCAAATAGCACACATGAGGTACATAAATTCCATAATTATGAATGAACACATTAATCAAATATATTCCATGTTTTTATATATATCATAGTTTCATATTTCCATGTATCAATTACCATCACTTCCTCGTATTTCAGACAAATACGTTTAACAATTCATAAATATGCAATTCATTAACTCTTCCTACCAATCACGATTTTAAATTGCCAAATCACTTATTGAGCGCAATTTCAATGTTCACTAAAATCTATCATATAAATTTGGATGTACGTATTTATCAATAAATTTGATGTACAGATATCATCATCTCATATTTCCACATACATTTACTTTCCACATTTATGAATTCAAATAGCATATACAAGACATACCAATGTATTTCAAGTACGTTTTCATGATATTTTGTTTCGAACTCAGATTATTTCATACTAGAAGTTTTCTTATTAACTCATTTGGAATACCAATTCATACGGATAATACACTCAAGGCGTAGAAATATAGAATCACAAATGAACTCATTCATCAACCAAGTTTTATGCTCATGTCTCATCAACTCGTATTTCCTTATATCACATAATTCCATGTAATACTTACCAAACTTCTTCAAATTAGTGAACATCTTACGGAATTGAGTACTTCGTTTTCTCGATGCCATAGTTCAACTGTGGTCTTACATATCTTCACATAATAATGCCATAGCCCAGCTATGGTCTTACACATATTCATATATCGACGCCATAGCTCAGCTATGGTCTTACACGTAATCACATATCACATATCGATGCCATAGCCCAGCTATGGTCTTACACGAATCACATATCTCACTGATGCCATATCCCAGATATGGTCTTATACAGTAGCATATATCACACCGATGCCATATCCCAGATATGGTCTTATACGGAAATCACTTGTCACTTGTCACTTGTCACTTGTAGCCGAAGCTACCACTATTCACTTATCAGGTAGCCAGAGCTACCATTTTTCACTGATCAGGTAGCCGGAGCTACCACTTTTCACTGATCAGGTAGCAAAAGCTACCATTTTTCACTGATCAGGTAACCGAAACTACAACTTTTCACTTTTCATTTGTCATTGATTAGATAAGTGTAGCCGAAGCTATCACTTATCACTTTCACTTGTCCTTGATTAGATAAGTGTAGCCGAAGCTATCACTTATCACTTGTTGCCATGGTCCAACCATGGTCTTTTCCTTCAATTCATCTTGTCATCGAACTGAAATGCTCAATTTGATCATTTATTCAATTTTCATACTTTTACATTATTCACGGTTTTATCATCAATACATATGAAATAACACATCATGAAATTCATAAAATTAACAAATAATCACTAAAATTTAGCCATATAAACTCACAAGTTCAATTTTTCTAGTATAACGATAATCATAATTTCATAATAAATATTCTAAATAAAACATTATATCATTTCTAATCCAACACTTATCGATTTATAATCGGGCATGTGATCAATTTATACACAAGTCATTCATATATTTTTCCTCCTCCTCCTTTCCATCCACATCCTTGGTATAAATAACACACTTGTAAGTAACCTTATCCATAATTTTCACTAATTAATTACTTATGTGAATATTTAAGCTATCCACCAGTGTCATAGTCACTAAATTATTTATATCTAAAGCTACAGAACTCCAAATTAAGGTCCGCTAATTTTTTCTGAAACTAGACTCACATATCTTCTGACCATAAAAACTTCATAATTTTTGGTTGGGCCAATTAATACAGTTTATTCATTGAAGTCTCCCCTATTCTGCTGTCTGACAGTTCCGACCCTTCTTCACTAAAAATTAATTATCTCCTTGTACAGGATTCGAATGATGTTCCCGTTTATTTTTCTTAAAAATAAACTCATTCAGGATTCTAAAAATATAAATTTAATCTCATAATTATTTTTATCCAATTTTTTATGATTTTACAAAGTTAGAACAGTTGAACCCAAAATCATTCTGACCTTGTCTCACATAATTTATCACATCTCATGATTTACAATTCCATTGCTTACATCATTTCTTCTATAAGAAACTAGACTCAATAAGCTTTAATTTCATATTTTATTCATCTTCTAATTCCATTTCTACAATTTTTGGTGATTTTTCAAAGTTAGACTACTGTTGCTGTCCAAAACAGTTGTAGTGCAAAATGTTGATTTCTATTTTGCCCCAAATTTTACAATTCATACAATTCCGTCCTTGCTCAATTAACCCCTAAATTAAGATAATTTTCTCAATTAATACTTTTACTAGACACTATAAGTTATTTCATAACTATTGAAATTCAGAATTTCCATATAAAACCCTAACTTCAAACTCTTTTACACTTAGGTCCCAAACATTCACTTTCTATTCAATTCTTTCATTAAAATCAACATATAAACAATTTAAAGCTCTATTTCCATGCCAAATCATCATATACTTCTAGCAAATATTCATAGCAACTTTCAATTTCTTTCATAGAATCAAAACTAATGAATTCAACAAGTGGACCTAGTTGTAAAAGCCACAAAAACACAAAAATTTTAAGAAATAATCAAGAATTGAACTTACTTGAAGTAAAAATATGAAAAACCAGCTTAGGGGAACTCTTCCATGGTGTTTTTTCTGATGAGAATGCAGAAAAATTAAGAGAAATCTAGATAATTCCACTTTAGTCCTAACTTTATCGAGTAAATTTTGCAATTTTCCAATTTTGCCCTTAATTCTCCTTATTTTCTTGCTGATTTCATGCCCTTGCCGTCCAGCCCAAATATACCTTGGGTCTATTTTCCTTTTAAACCCTCTTTCTTTTATCATTTAAGCTATTTAATCATTTCTCAAAATTTTGCATTTGATACAATTTAGTCCTTTTTGCTCAATTAACTATCAGAACTTTAAAATTTCTTGACGAAACTTTAATACTAACTTATTAACACTCCATCAATATTTATAAAAATATTTATGGCTCGATTTAAAATTCCTAAGGTCTCGATACCTCGTTTTCGATTCTAATTATTTTAGTATTTATTTTTAGTACACTATTCACTATTTCAAAAATTTTCCTAACTTCACATATAACTTATAATTACTAAATTAATAATATTTCCTACTCATTTGTCGGATTTAGTGATCTCGAATCACTGTTCCGACACTACTAAAAATTAGGCTGTTACAGAATTTCTGAGGTTGAGTCGCTATGCGAGGGGCATGGTGACGAATAAGTTTTAGCACTGTATTCACTTTGAGGGCGGCCTTAGGGATAACTTGAGGGTCTTGATAGCTCCACAGAGGGATCGTGAGTTTGCCGTGTTGGTCGATAAGGCCAAAATTATGGATGAGGTTAAGCGCGCTAAGCGCCAAAACTGTGATAGAGGGAAGGCTAATAGGGATTCTGAGCCTTCGAATGCTAGGGTGAGGCCTAGAAAAAAGATTAGCTCTGATGGGCCCATGAGAGTTGGGCCTATTGTTGCACCTGCTGGGGTGGCGATCTGTCAGCTATGTAATAGACGCCATCTAGGAGAGTGTTGGAGATCTACTAGCGCTCGTTTGAGGTGTGGATCGATTGAGCATCGAGTTAAGGATTGTGCACTAAGGGGTAATCAGGTGCAAGCTCCGATTTCTGAGACTATGCAGACACCGAGAGGAGTACAACAACCACCTAAGGGCCGAGGCCAGGCTAGGGGTGGTAACGGTATGGGCCGAGGATAGAGAGCACCGGGCCGAAGTGCTGGGCCGACTGAGGCGAGGCAGCCTGCACTTGTTTATGATGTACATCATCGTGAGGATGGAGATGCTCCAGACGTCATCACGGGTACATTCTTAATTCTTAATGTACCTTATGTTGCACTGATAGACTTAGGCTCTACGCATTCTTATGTTGTATGTTCAGTGTCTGAGACCTTGGGGATTCCACATGAGAGTACGTTTAGTGAGATTTCTATGGTGAGCCCGTTGGGGCAGACCATTAGAGTTAATAAGCTATTTAGAGACGTTCCGTTGGAAGTCCAAGGGACAATATTTTTGGCTGATCTGATAGAACTTCCGTTTGGGGAATTTTACTTAATTCTGGGTATGGACTGGTTGGTGAAGCATCGTGTAAGTCTGGATTGTACTGAAAAGAGGGTAGTCCTGAGGACCGAGGAGGATAATAAGGTAGTCGTGATTAGAGAACGACGGAATTATCTAAGTAACGTAATATCTGCGTTGGTAGCAGAGAAGCTGGTGAGGAAAGGATATGAGGCGTTCTTGGCTTACATTAGTGTTTCTGATGTGGTGGACTCTTCAGTTAAGGACATCCGTACTGTGAGGGATTTTCCAGATATTTTTCTAAAGGAATTACCAGGTTTGCCTCCGAGTCGTGAGGTAGAATTTGAGACTGAGTTGATTCCTTGTACAGCTCTGGTGTCTATCACTCCTTACCGAATGACACCGAAGGAGCTGACGGGAACTTAAGACTCAGATTCAGGAGTTTTTGGATCGTGGGTTTATTCGTCCCAGTGTGTCTCCGTGGGGAGCACCTGTTCTGTTCGTAAAGAAGAATGACGATACAATAAGGATGTGTATCGACTACCATCAATTGAACAAGTTGACTATTAAGAATAAGTACCCACTTTCGAGGATAGACGACTTATTCGATCAGTTCAGAGGGGTTTCAGTGTTCTCTAAGATTGATCTGAGGTCTGGTTATCACCTGTTGAAGGTAAAGGAGGCCGATGTGCATAAAACGGCATTTAGGACTCGTTATGGGCATTACGAGTTCCTAGTTATACCTTTTGGGTTGACTAATGCATCAGCGGCATTTATGGACTTGATGAACCGTGTGTTCCAGCCCTACTTAGATCAATTTGTGGTGATGTTCATCGATGACATTCTGGTGTATTCTAAGTCTGAGGACAAGCACGACGAGCATTTAAGAGTGGTTCTACAAATTCTTCGTGAAAAAAAATTGTATACGAAGTTCAGGAAGTGTGAGTTCTGGCTTCAGGAAGTGACATTTTTGGGTCATGTAGTTTCTGCTGAGGGGATTCGAGTGGATCCTCGTAAGATTGAGGCTGTGTTGGATTGGAAACAACCGAAGAATGTGTTAGAGATCCGCAGTTTTTTGGGACTGGTAAGATATTACTAACGTTTTATTGAGGGGTTCTCGTTGATCGCAGCACCGTTGACTAAGTTGTTGCGTAAATGAGTTCCTTTTGTTTAGATTGACGCATAGCAGGAGAGCTTCGAGAAGCTCAAGACAGTTTTGACTCAGGCTCCAATTTTGATACAACCTGAGTTTGGCAAAAATTTCGTGGTTTACAGTGATGCATCGCATGTGGGTTTGGGTTGTGTCTTGATGCAAGACGGTAAGGTAGTGGCTTATACATCTCTATAGCTTAAGACTCACAAGGCTAATTATTCGACACATGACTTGGAGTTGGCTGGAGTGGTCTTTGCATTGAAAATTTAGAGGCATGATCTGTTCGGTGAAAAGTGTACCATCTAAACTGATCACAAGAGCCTCAAGTATCTCCTCACTCAGAAGGAGTTAAATCTTAGGCAACGACGATGGGTGGAACTGTTTAAGGATTATGACTGTAATATAGAGTATCACCCTAGGAAGGCCAATGTGATGGCTGATGCATTGAGCCATAGGACTGTGGCTGATTTGAGAGCGTTGTTCACTCGACTGAGTCTTTATGACGATAGGAGTCTTCTGGCAGACCTGCAAGTGAAGCCGACATGGATTGAGCAGATAAGAGCTAAACAGTTGGAGGATGAGTTTCTTCAGTTACGTTTTCGTCAAGTTGAGGCAGGGACTACTACTGACTTTGGGATTAATGGTGATGGAGTACTGTGTTTCCGAGGTAGGGTCTGTGTACCTAATGATGAGGATTTGTGACTATTGATTTTGAGGGAAGCGCATAGTAGTCTATACGTTATGCATCCTGGTGGAAACAAGATGTATAAGGATCTCCGAGAGTTGTACTGGTGCCCAAGATTGAAACGTGAGATTACCGACTTTGTTACTCGCTGTATAACTTGTCAACAGGTTAAGGCTGAGCATCAATTACCTTTGGGTTTGCTGCAGCCGGTTAAGATACCAATGTGGAAATGGGAGCGAGTAACGATGGACTTCGTTAGTGGGTTGCCCCTAACACCCACTAAGAAGGATTTTGTTTGGGTCATTGTGGACCGATTGAATAAGACCGCGTATTTCATTCCTGTTAGGACGGACTTCTCCTTGTAAAAGCTGGCTAGGCTCTATATTTCTGAGATAGTAAGGTTGCATAAGGTTCCTGTTTCGATCATCTCCAATAGGGATCCTCGTTTTACGTCTCAGTTCTAGGGGAAATTTCATGAGGCTTTGGGTTCTCGTCTTGACTTCAGTACTACTTTTCATCATCAGACAGATGGACAGTTAGAGAGGGTGATTCAGATATTTGAGGACATATTGAGGGGTTGTATTATCGATTTCTGAGGCAGTTGGAATGAGAATTTTCCGTTGGCGGAGTTCGCTTACAACAACAGTCATCAGTCTAGTATTCAGATGGCGCCATATGAGGCACTCTATGGTTGTAAGTGTTACACTCCGTTGTACTGGACTAAGTTGGGTGAACGACGTGTTCTGGGTTCGGAGCTGGTTTCAAAGACTGAGGATAAGGTTCACGTGATTCGAGATCGACTAAAAGCGGCTTCTGATAGACAGAAGTCCTATGCAGATTTGAGAAGGAAGGACATCGAGTATTCTGTAGGAGACATGTTTTTTCTTAAGGTTTCACCATGAAAAAAGGGTCTGAGGTTCGGTCGCAAGAGTAAGCTGAGCCCTCAGTTTAATGGGTCGTACCGGATTCTAAAGCGAGTGGGGCCAGTCGCATATCAATTGGAGCTACCTCGATAGTTGAATCGTATACATGACGTGTTTCACGTCTCAATGTTGAGACGTTATCGCTCTGATCCTATGCACATTGTGCCTGTGGAGGAGATTGAGGTTAGACCGGATCTAACATTTGAGGAGGAGCCAATGCAGATTTTGGATCGCGACGTGAAGGTCTTACGTAGGAAGCCCATTCCCTTAGTGAAGGTGCTGTGGTGGAATCATAGCACTGAGGAGGCTACTTGAGAGCTAGAGGATTCGATACGACAACAATATCCTCACCTTTTCTGACCAGGTAAAATTCGAGGACGAATTTTCTTTAAGGGGGTAGAGTTGTAACGCCCTAAATTTTTTATTTTTGATTTTTTTAATTTTCGGGCTTGAAAGTGTCTGAATTTGTGGTTCGTGTTATTTTGGTTTAAATGTATGTTTGGTTAAGTGATAATTTACTCTGGGGTGTGTTTGGAAGGTCCTAAGTTCAGGCTGTAACTTGGGTTAAATTTTTGGTTTTTATCTGAATAAAGCTTGGCTTTTGGTTAATGGGCTTATAAGAATTTATTGGTAAACACTTAACAGAATGGGCCTGTTGGTCTAGTGGTTAAGTGGTAAGGGATTACACTTAGGGTCTGGAGTTTGATTCCCTGCAGTAGCATTAGGATTATTTTTGCTTCAAGTTGCAATTGAGAGTTAGGCTTATTAGGAATCTGAGTTGGGGTTTTAAGGGAAAATAGGGTTTATTCCCTTCTTTTTTGACTTCTTGTTTTCTGCCATTTTCCTTTTTTTCCCAAAACCCCTTGCTACCAAAAATTCCTTTTTCTTTTTCCCCTCTCCTTCGTTTTCTTTTTTTTCGATTAGTGGTGACGTATTGCTAGTGGATTCATCGTCTCGGTAAGTATGGTTTTATTAAATTGCGTGATTCTGTTTAAAGATTGTTTTAAGAGGGGTTTTCGTAGCTGTTTAGGGAGTATTCAAGGCTCTGTGGATCAGTAATCAAGTTCTAAACAGTAAAGAAATATCGTTCTTCGACGAAGGTAAGTAGATTTCGTGTTTTGGGTTTTGTCTGTTCTTAGGTAAATCAATTTAAGTGACTGATTTGGGCTCGAATTTGTTAATCTTAGGCTTTGGAGTGCTCGTGGTTGGATTAGCAGCTAGAACGAACCAGGTGTGTACTTCGATCGCGTAAAAAACGAGTTTTAGCGAAAATCGAAACGCAGACTGTCGACGTCACACGGGCGTGTGGTCTGCCCGTGTGGTAGCCTGTGTCGCGAGACACGGGCGTGTAACAGATGAGCCAGGCCATGCGCATGCCACACGGGAGCGACGGACAAGGGCGTGTGAGGTTGACGAGGCCTTGTGCGAGGCACGGGCTTGACCATTTGGGCCGTGTAGGCTGCACGAGCTTGTGGGTCACACAGGTGAATCACACGAGCATGTGGGTCTTGGGCCAGGCCATGTGATCCACACGGACAAGGCTAATTTGGGCTATGTGGGCCACACGGATGTGTGGGCCCACACAAGCAGGGTATACAGGCGTGTGAGCCCAATTTGTCTGAAATATTCTATAAGGTTGCATGGGTCGCCTAAGTCGACTGTGACTTGTTTGTAGGGGCGGTAAGTGTTACATAGACCACATATTCTGACTGTTTACTGTTATGTATGCAAGAATATGATTATAAGCATGTATATCTGCTCTGCCATGTGATAGATTTGATCTGTTATCTACGTATAAGCATGCCATGATATGTATGATGCATTGCATTGGGTTGGGTTGTTGTGAAGAGAAGAAAGTCTGAGAGGTGATTAGCCTATTATCGGGCAGCTATGCTGCATATATCTGTTATGTACTGTTTTACAGTATCACTTGGTGTGTAGGGCTGGATGGGTCGATTTTATCCCAATACTTGGTGTGTAAGGCTGGGTGGGTCGATTTTATCCCTACATGGTGTGTTGGGTTAGACGGAGATGGTGTGCAGGGTTGGTGGGCATGATTTCTGTTTCTGATATCTGATATGATCTACATGTGATATTTGTATGGCTAAGGCCGAATATCTGTATTCTGTTATCTGTTTGTATGCATGCTCTTGGGGATGTACACATTGAGTTTGCGAAAACTCACCCCTTTATTTATTTGTCTGTCAGGTAATCCTCAACAGTAGATGGATCGGTGTGGCGGAGGGCTCGATGGTGACCACTGTTAGACTCATGGATTTTTGGGTAACGTTTAAATCATCTGTTCAATTTTTCCCTATATTTGTTTTGGGATTTAATTTTTGGACTTGAGCTATTTGTTTTGGGGTTCATTTTGAGGTTTTTAAAATGTTAAGTTGTTGATTTACGAATTATTGATGTTTTAGCTTCCACGTAAAAGAACGGTTTTCAAATAGTTAATGGAATAAAGATTTCCCAATTTAAGTAACGATAATGAACTGAACTTTTTTTTTTACTTGCTAGAGATTTTCTAAAAAGCACTCGCATGTGACGCTGCCAGATTTAGCCATAACGTGTAAGTCGGGTTTTTGGGTGTTACATTCAATAACTATTTAACATAGAATTTCCAAACATTATACTTAAATATCATCCAAATCAATTCAAAATAAACTATATAAGTGACTATTTTATAAACATAATTTTTTTTTTTACTTATATAGATTAACCTCTATCATCCTTACACTAGTAATATTCATACTCAAAATAACATTAAAACAACCTAGGTACATGTCATTCCTCAAGATAAGATACATCACCAAGTATTTGAGTTCGGGGGTTGGCTTGGATGCTGAGACATTTACTTTGTACCTAACCTGCGCACGGAATCAAACCGTATGCTGAGTATACACTCAGTGGTATTTCTATAAACCAATACTTAATTTATGCATTTATACTTAAACTATAGAATCCAATAAATAAACGCATCATGAACATTCAATTAATTGTCTTCATTTCATAATAACATTTATCATTAGAATCAAAACCAGTAAGATATTCAATTCAGTCAGTATCATTCAGTCTTCAGTGCAGTAATTTACCCCTATTAACATAACTCGGACCTAGACGGATATACGGATCCAACCCACACACCGGGATAGTATACAGTGTTTCATCGGCTAAAGCCGGAATACACCGTAACGATGATAACGATAACGATGGCGATGCTTGATGGCGATGGCGGTACACACGCAGTACCTCATCGAACGAATCCGGAACGATGAATGATGAGTTGACACTTTTAGTGCCTCATCGACACAAAGTCGGAATATCCCTGAACACTTCTAACCCTATGGCATGCCAACTATATCCGACTAGCCTGACACTGTTAATAGGGTTTTCATTTCACTTTCAAATTTTCGTATAACAGTTATTACATTTCAAATTTAACAATACTCACCTTTAACTTACTTACCATACATAGTAAAGTAATTGTAACACCCTCTAACCCTTATCCATCCCTGGAACAGGATTACGGGGCATTACCAGTCAGTACAGTTCATTTACGGTTATTAATTAAAATAATTATTTACACTTATCACAAATTTAACAAATTATCAAATAATTCAAATTTATACCAATTAAGCCAAATCCTATTATATACCATTACCAAACCTAATTCTAAATATTTCATCAATACATTGACAAATTCAAAATACACACACATAAAATATACTAGGTACATGCTATTACCAACTATTAACACGCTTTACCTCATTGAATTTAGGATCAACCTAGGATGCTGATTCAACAGTCTGGCTTTAACTTACCCTGCGCACGGAAACAAACCGTACGCTGAGTATGAACTCAGTGGTATTTCTATAGTCCGAATACTTAATAATAAAAATAAATATTACAAACTCTTAAAATCATATAATAAACACAATAGTATAATTGTTCATTATCATTAAGTAATAATCAACTATTTACTTTTCAATCAGTAATCTATTTTAATCCAAGTTCTATATTAGTCAATATTTTTCAATATCAATCAGTTTATCATTATCATTCAATAATAATCAATTATTCTTTGATAATCAGTTTTCAACATATATTTACAATTCAGTTGAATAATAATATTATTCACCTTTCATTCAATATTCTATACTTTTTCATTTCAATAACAGTCAATATCATTTAGTAACAATCAATTGATCTTTATTGTTCAATATCAGTCAGTTATTAGTATTAATCAGTTATTCTGTAATAATCATTTATTCAAGAATAATGTTATTCAAGAATGATCAATCATTCAATAATAATCGATTATTTAGTAATGATCATTTATTCATAGCGATCGATTATTCAAGACTCTATTTACCCCTATTAACATGACTCGGACTCGGACGGATACACAGATCCAACCCACACACTAGGATAGCATACAGTGTTTCATCGGCCGGAGGCGGAATACACCGTAACGGTAACAGTAACAGTAGCAGTACACAGAGTACCTTATCGGAATAAATTTGAAACAGTAACAGTAACAGTAAGGTACGGAGTACCTCTTCAGAATGAATCCGGAACAATAACAGCAATGCGACACTTATAGCGTCTCATCAACATAAAGTCGAAATATCCCTAAACACTTCCAATCCTATGGCATGCCAACTATATCCGACTTAGCCCGATATTGTTAATAGGGTTTCTAATTCATTTTCCAGTTTCCAATCATTTCACATCTCAACAATCATATATATTCATAATTTAATATAATTTATTTCACTTTTCAATAACAAATATTCAATTTTTACAATAATCACATATATCCGTATAAATTCAATAAATTTAACACATACCTAATCAATCCATTTCAATTATATAACACAATAATTCTCACCTCAATTATTATTATAATATTCAATTAAAATTCAACAATAAAGAAATAATTTCACTTTTCAATTCTAACCGATATTTATTCTAATTCAAATATTCATCTCAAAGCACTTTCTATACATATTAAGTAATAAATTCAATAATTAAATATTAAGTTCGGATTGTAGAAATACAAACCGTAATTTCTCGAATTATTTTTCGTCCACCTTTTCTTTTACTTTCTTCGTAGATGCCTCAGGTGCGATGTTAACTACGAAAAGTTAAGATAATTTTCATAATCATTAATACAATACTAATTTACATTTAATAGTTAAATTCATTACTCAATTTCTATTCAATTTCTACTTTAATTTCAATTTTAATCTTAACTAAATTCACTTACTTTTTCTATTTCAATTCATACTTTGTTTCTACTCAATTTTCAACCAAACTTAGACATAACTATCTAAATTTCATCATAAAACCCTAATTTTGAAATTCTTACAATTTAGTCCCTCCTATATAAAACTAATAGCTTCTTTTACAATTTAATCCTTTAATCAATTCTAACTAAAAATTCTATCAATTTAATCCATAATTCAATCATTTGTTCAACATGAACTATACTAAAAAACCTAAAAACTTTCAAAATCTCAACTTAATTTCTACAAAACTTTGTTCTAAAACTTCTAAAACATCAAAATTAAAAAAAAAAAAGACTTAATTGACATACCTATTTAAATCTCAAGCTTCAAACCCTCAAATTTCCGTTTCTTCTTTCTTTTCTTTCTTTCCTTCTTTCCTTCTCTATTTTCGTTTGATATTTTGTTTCCTTTTTCATTTCTTTTGTTTGCTTTATAAATATATATATATATATACTTAATATTTAAGTTTATTATAATATTAATAATTATATGTATATAATCTTTCCACATGGATTTATCAACTCCATACACTTGTTAAAAATATGATTTATTCATTATATAAATAACTTATAATATAATTAATTAATAAATATCTTTTATAAATAATAAATATCTATTAATAATTAAATACATGTATTACAAATATATGTATTTTTATTAATACGCTTGTATCAAATCATAACCACACATTTGTCTTTCAATTATTTATTTTATTTATTTTATATAAAAATTTATTTTCTTAAATAAAAAGTAATTAAATAAATATTTTACAATTGTACAAATATATGTATTACGCATATATATTTTATTACTATACATCTGTGTTTACTTTAATTTATTTCATAATATAATATCAAATTATTAAAAATAACATTAATAAATATTAAATATAAAACCATAATAAATAATAATAATTTAATATACATATTTATGCATAAAAATCAAAGATTCTTATGCATTTGCCGCCTCACTTAGGACAAATGACATAATTCTATTTTGGTCCTTTTTATTTTCTTTTAATCTACAATTAAACTTTCACATTTTATTCAATTTAACCTTTTTCCTAATTACTCTTAATTAAGTTAAATTCACTTAATTAAAACCTAATTAACCACTCGATTAACTTCATAAATATTTTTAATAAATATTTCTGAATCTATTTTTCAGAAATGGAGACCCAAAAATATATTTTTCGATAATCGTCAAATTCGAGTCGTTACAGTAATACGTACAACATTTAATTTAAAAACTTAGTTTATAGAAATACAAACCATGGTTCTAGAGTATATTGTTTATCTTGGCTCACTTTTTCTTTTTCCTTCTTTAATGACGTTTCCAGTGCTACGTTAACAAATTAAGCACTTTTTCTTTTTCCTTCTTTAATGACGTTTCCGGTGCTACGTTAACAAATTAAGCTTCAAAATTCAAAACTCTAATTTTTCCTTTTTCTTTCCTCATTTCTTTTTCTTTCCTATTTCGTTCCACATTCCCTGTTTTCTTTCTTTTTGTTTTATTATTATTATTATTATTATTATTATTATTATTATTATTATTATTATTATTATTATTATTATTATTTCTTTTATTTCTTTTATGCTTTATAATATTATAATATTATATTATTATATTATTATATTATTATATTATATATATATGCTTAAGTATTAAGTATAAATATATGTATATTATACGTGGAATAATATTTTCCATACATTTGGCACTATTTCATTTCATGAGCTATTTACTAACTTAGTCTCTTCAATTTTCTTTAGCCTATAATCAAACTTTTTCATTATATTCAGTCTAGTCCTTTCACTAAATTAGCTTTAATTCAAGCTAATTCACTTAACCAAAGTCTAATTAACTACACTACTGGCTTCGTAAATATTTTTAATAAATATTTACGAATTTATTTTGCGAAAATTATGACCCGAAAATTCAAATTTTCGATACCCGTAAATTTTGGGTCGTTACAAGTCTGAGGTCGAATAGACCCTTCTTGTGATTAAATCTTGCATAATTGAATGGAGTTTTATGCAATTTTAGAAATAGGATCACATAAATCTATCAGATTAGAGTCAAATCTAATATGGGGATCCATAGAGCAAATTAATGCAATAATAGATGTTTTAATTGGAAAGAAACTTCAATTAATCAACCTAGAGTTAGTTGCTCTTATGCTCGAAAGAGATATTAGCATAAATTAGAGATTTTTATGAATGAAAAAGCTAATAAAAGAAATTGCATAAATTAGATTGAGAATTATAGATGAAATTTAGGTGGATTCTTACCTAGGTATTGTTTTGTCAATTGGTTGATATTTGACTATTTTTGTTGTGTTTTATTCTTTGGTGCATTAATTATTAGTTAATTTAGATAGTTTAATTTAATTTTAATTAGGCCCTTGAATTATTAAATTAAATAATAGAAATGTGACAATTACTAGTAATTATAGTCTTAGAGGAAACGATATATGTGCTCACCATAATTATACTACTAATTTATAAGTGCATTTATCTTAATCAATTTATTAATTAGTCTAGTGTACATCACCTTATATTTCCAATAGAACATATAATATATATTTATTGTAAAAATATTCAAGATATTTCTAATAATCACAAAAATAGTTAACATAATAATTCATTTATCCATAAGATAGAAATCACATGATACTTAAAACTCAATATAATACATTCACAAATATATTACAAGTATAACTATATGTTTAATAAAATTTGAAGCTGCCACTCAAAGACCCAAATAACCAAAAAGCAAAAGTATTATTGGCCACTCAAACCACATAATTAAAAACAAAGACTTCTTTTATTTTATAAACTAGATTCACTGAGACGGTGAACAAATTTTAACATCATAAAGTAGTAGGAGTCAATCAAAGTTGAATCCAGTACCTTGAAGCTTTTGTTCTGTAATTTGATTCAATTTTTCAACCATTTCAGGTGACAAATGGTTAACCCAATCTCCTACTTCTCCTTTTCTGAAGAAATCAGAGTTACCAATAGGTCGTTCTCCACTGCTGGTTTGACTTTTATTAACATTTTGATTGCTCAAGCTCTCGAAACTGCACAACTTCACTATTTCTGCCACAGTCTCGTTGTTTTCTTCCTCTGGTGTAAAGGGTACCCCCAAGAACTCTGCAAGTTTCCTCACACACCCCAAAGGCTCCTTTTTCACATCTTCGTATTTCAAGAACAACACTTTCTTCGGTGACTCCACACTAGCTTCCCAGTACCCCAAAAGGTGATCCCAAAACGGTCCATATTCCGATACCCCTTTGCAGAACAAGTCAAAGGCTTCCTCTAGTGGAAGTGGTGGCAGTTCCTTGGGTCTCAACTTGTTGGCGAAATGCCACTTTGAGACAAAAACATCTTTGGGGTCCCGGCAGATGTAAACGAAACGGCAAGCCGAGGTATCATCGGTCATGCGTGTTGGGAACAAAGAGTAAGGAAGGTGAGTTGAAAGAAGGCGAGGTGAAGGAAGCCCATCGACGAAGGAAGTTGACCCATACTTATGAAGATATCCTTCGAAGAAGAGGACCAACTCTTGAGGGTTCGCTTTGCGCAAAGGATGGTCGCTGAAATCAAAGGAATTTCTGTTGATAATGGAGAAAACAAGGGCTCTGAGCCAGGTGGTGCCACATTTAGGGGATGTTGCGACGATGATGTCAGTGGGTCGAGGCTTGAAGTGATCATTGATCAACATGCTTCCTCTTATGCCAAAACTAGGTATCCAGAAGCCTTGGTATTGGAAAAGCTGGTCAAACCACCATGCTTTGCTTTGAGGGAGAGTTGGCAGCAGTTCATTGCTGTTTTTTAATGTCTTTTGGCAACCTTCATTCGGTATCTCTACGCTCGGAAAAAAATGTGAAGTCTCCATTGGGAAGAAGGTAAAGTAGAGCAACTAATTTTCTAGAGATCTTGCAAGAAGGATTTGCAAATGATCCGTGACTAAAAGTAGGATTAAACCTCGCGAGTCCCACGCCATACAAGCCAATAGCTGGCTAAAAACAAAAATGATGAATGGGTGGAGGAAAATTTAAAAATACTTATGGCCTACTCTTTTTGGGCATCGCGAATATGAAAAAAATAAGAATTTATTTATATTTCAAAGTTGAAACCATCAAGATTTTTGTTTGTAAACTCAAGACACAAATAGAGAAATTGAGCAGAATTTAGGAACAGTTGTTGAATAAAATATATAGATTTAGGTTTTTTTTTTTTTAATTTAATTTAATTTGTTTTTACACCAAAAAGAAATTGTCAATCTGAATATTAAGATAGAATAATGGTTTAAATATGTTATTAGTCCCTACACTTTGATAAAATTTGAGATTTAATCTCTATACTTAAAAAGTTAAAAATTTAGTCCTCCAATTCTGTTGATTTAAAATCTCAATCCAATCATTAAAATTGTAAATATTTTTGTCAAAATTTGTCAATTCAGCATGTTGATGAAGCTACCCTCATGTAATGTATCATATGATTGACAGAAATAAACATGTTCATTTAACAATTTTTAATAAAAACTACCAACGACAATAACGATTAGAATAAGATTTTTAAATTGAAAAAAATAAGAGGATTGAATTTTATCTTTTAAAGTATAGGGACTAAATAGGAGTGTACCTAGGGGACTGGCAGAGGCTAAAATGGAAAGTTTTCCATTTAGGCCATTTAAATTTTTAAAATTTTAAATTATTAAAGGTAAAATTATACTTTAGCCCTCTAAAAATGATAAAAATTTGATTTAATCCTTAAAAAATTATAAAAACGTAAGCTATTAAAATGGTGAAATTACATTTTTACTATCGTGAAAATTACAATTTAATTTCGACCCCCTAAAAATTTTTTTGGCTTCACCCTAAGACTAAATATCAAATTCTATAAAAATACATGGACTAATAGCTTGTTTTAATGAAATTTTGATTTTTTTTTTTTTAAATTGTTTCATTCCACGTTTTTTGCACGTTTTCTTTGAGAGAGTTAATATTTAAAGAGAATTAGGTGCTATTTGATAATTAGAAAATTAACTATTAAATTTAAGTTATAATTTTTTTTTTGGTATATTGCTTAAATTAAGTATGAAATATAATTAGATTGTTTGATAATTGTAAATTTTAAAATTTTAAAGGTAAAGTATGTAATATTTCTAACATTTCTTGAGAAGTGAATAGTGTCAATTCGGGTTGACCCCGTGTTTAAAATTTCTAAAGTAGATAAAATAAAATTATTAATATCGGTGGTGAAGGTAATTGTGTATTATAGGAAATTAAAAAGATTTTTGAATTTAGGGTAATTTTAAATAAGGAGTGGATTAAATTGTAGTAGTGTGAGAAGTATTGAGTCATAGTGTAAAATTTAAAGGTAAGATATGATAACATCAATTGGATAAGATGTAGAGGGAGGACTAAAAGGGCCATTGTCCATGGTAGTACATAATGATGATTAGATTTTGATTTGATTAAATATTATTATTATTATTATTATTATTATTATTTAAAAAGAGAGAGAGAAAGAAGAAGCAAAGAAAAAGATGGTTTTTTTTATAAAAATAATTTAAAAAATTTAATTAATTAGATAAATTACTTATTTTTTAATTAAACACGTAAATGACTTAAAATTTATAGTAAAAGTTGGTAGAGCTAAAGAGTTTGGCGCCACCAACATGCCACGTCAGCAATCAGCAAAAAAATTATTTTTTTGGTGAAGCCATGTAGAATGGTACCACCTGTATAAATATCAGAGAAATACTATAATTTCTGAAAATATAGGGGACTTTAAAAAAAATCCATTTTCTTTGTTCTTATCTATTTTATTTATTTATTTATTTATTATTAATTTTAAAAAACTTGAAATGCATATTTGAAATGTTTTATAATATATATTTTAAATTTTAAATATTATTTTTAAAATTTTAAACATTATTTTTAAATATTAAATATATTTTTTAATAATATAAAACATTTAAGTATTTTAAAGATATCATCTTTCAAATTTATTATTAGTTTTATAATATTTTAAATATTTTTTAATTTGTTTTATAATATTTTAAATTATGATTTTTTTAAAAAGAATAGGATAAAAGTTTAAAAAAAGTAATAGGTTGTATCAGTGAAAATCTGGTGGCGCCAAATTAATTGGCTCCACCAAAAAATGGAAATTTTTTTTAAAGTCTACCATATTTTCAAAAATTACAGTATTTTCCTGGTATTTATACGGGTGGAGCTATTCTACATGGCTCCACAAAAAAAAATTAATTTTTTTCCTGGTTGCAGACGTGGCATGTTGGTGGCTCCAAACTCTTTGGCTCCACCAACTTTTACTATAGATTTTAGGTCATTTATGTGTTTAATTAAAAAATGGGTCATTTATGTAATTAATTAAAATTTTGAGTTATTTTTATAAAAAAGCCAAAAAAATGATACATATTATTATTGGAAAGTCATCCACTAAGGTTTCTTCCCCACATCTCCCTCTCACCATTTTGTTCTAGTTTCTTTTCTTTTCTTTTTAGTCCTTTCTTTCATCTCCAATCTATTCCAAACTTTTAAACTCAAAATAGGGGCCAAATAAAAAAAAATTAAGGGATTGATATTAAATTGTAATTTTTATGATAGCAAAAATATAATTTCACCATTTTAATAGCATATATGTTTATAATTGTTAAAGTATTAAATCAAATATTTATATCTTTAAGGGGGACAAAGTGCAATTTTACCTTTATTAATTCAAAATTTTAAAAATTTTAAAGGGCCTAAATAAAAAAATTCCATTTTAGGGAGGTCGGGGCCCTTGTAAGCCCCTTAATTTTGCCCCTAACTCAAATTTTCATCATAAATCTTAATAGAACAACATTAAAAACTACAAAACAAGAAGAGTTTTTGGAAAAGTTGTTAAAGAGGACGTTTTGAAAGAAAAGAGAAGTTAGGGTTTTAAAGTAAATAGGTAAGAATGATGAAGGGTTTTTTTTCAAAAAAGTATATTCATCTCATTACATTGCATGGAAATGGTATGTGATTTTATATTGATATTAAATGTTATATGTATTGTGTCCATGAAGAGAAGGAGAAAAAGAGTGAAGACCAAATTGGAGCTAAAGGTAAGGAAATAGCAAAAACTTGAAGGAAGGAAGAAAGGGGGATTCATTCAAACATTTTGTTGTAAGTATATTAAGAGTTTTTCTTTGTACAATTTAAACCTTAAATAAAAATTTGGTAATTTAATTTAGTAATACTTATAGGATACATTAGTACTTGAAATTTTATTTGAAAGTAATATGCATTAATGTGGTAAATGAAAAATATGTGTTCAAGACACAACCATTGATGTAAATAGAGTTGTTCAACAGCACTAAATTATGTGTCTTACATGATTTTTGTCACACCTTAAAATTGGGCTTAGAAGAAATAGGAGCAACATTTAATTTTAAAAAAAAAACTTACGGTGAGAGAATTAGAATGCCTCAAAAATATTTTTTGTTAAAAAAATAATATGAATGAGTTTGTTTGTTTAGTGGTAAGGCATTAATTTACTAATAGGTCACAAGTTTGAAACCCTTAGTACACATTCAATTAAAATATTTTATTTCCTTACTTTTACCCCACAAAAGTGTAAAATTTTCAAATTAGCCCAACCAAAAACTTTTTTTTAATTTAGTCATTGATTTAAAATAGTCTCAATTCTACATGAATTCTTAAAACCTTTTTCAAATAGGGAAAGAAAACTTTATAAATAGCCAACTTATTCAAAACCTAGAACTTTTACCTAGTAAATTTTCAAGAAAAACACCCCCAAGTTCTTCTCTTTCTAAACTGACTTTCAAGCAAAATGAGTCAAAGTTTTCAAAATTGTCCCTCTCCTCCCAAGAAGATCATCAACCTCCTTTTCCAAATTAAGGTTTTTATGTTTTCAAATTAGGTGTGGGATCTAAAACTTAAATCACTATGTATAACTAAAAGTAGTAGAAAATAAGAACCTTTTAGGAGAAACCCCCTGTATGTGCGAGTTTGTATGTGCGAGCCCTGTGTGCGAACCCTAGCATGTGTGAACCTTAAAAAGGTTAACCCCTAGTATAAAAAATCGATGTATGTGAACCTCTATGCAAGCCCTTGCATGTGAAACCCTATAGGCGAGCCCTTGTATACGATCCCTCATAGCAAAATCATATGCAAAATCAGATAGGAATGTGTACGCGAGAGCTCTTTGAATAAACATGCGAACCCATAGATTATTATGTACGAACCTTAATTTGTCGTATATATACGAGTCACTGTTGAATATTACATGCGAACCACTGTTTATGCGAGTCAAGTATATGTTATTACACGCGAACCATTGTTCATGCAAGTTAATGATATGACATGCGAGTCCATAATTACATGTGAACCATTGTTTATGTGAGTCAATGATATGTTATTATATGCAAGTCACATTATTACATGTGAGTCATCATTATCCTAGTCAATAATATGTTATTACATCCGAGTCACATTATTACATGTGAACCAATATTTATGCGAGGCAATGATATGTTATTACATACGAATCACATTATTACATGTGAACCACTGTTTATGCGAGTAAATGATATGCTATTACATACGAGTCAAATTATTACATGTGAACCGTTGTTTATGCGAGTCAATGATATGTTATTACATGCGAGTTAAATATATGTTATTACATGCGAGTCACTTATTTGTTATTACATGCAAACCCTTTATTGTTATTACATACGAATCACTTGTATATTATTACATGCGAACCCTAAGAACTATGCGAGTCGTATGTATCATGTGAACCCATATGAAAAAATCATGCGAACCCTACATGTAGTACGATGCGAACCTTTATATATGTTATCATGCGAGCCTTAGTGAAAATGTGCAAACCCCATATGTTGTACTTTGTGAACCCTATATGTGTTAACATGCGAACCCTAGATACCATGCAAATCATATGTATCATGCGAACCCGTATGTATGTGCTAGATAAACTAGGATTGTTAATGCACATGTAGATGATGTATGTGTGACACTGTTTTAACTCGCACATATTATATGCCTATGTGAAATTGATGTGAATATATGCATGAACACATGCCATTAAATGCTAGTATGAAATATTGAATGTAGCATCGATTGATGACAAATAGCATAACATGCTAAATATATGTACATAATTACATGAAAAGGGGTGCAGAGGATGGAGGAGTTCCATAAGAGACAGTGGTAATTTAAGTCCACACTAAAAGTTAGTACGTAGGCAGCAATGTCATCAAAATCGGATAAACTAGGATGATAGTTTAAAAAGCCATCAAAATCGGGTAATCGAGATGGTAAGTTATTGTAGTAAAAGTCATCGTCACAGATGACAAGTGAATGACCAATCGTCACTGGAAATCAAACCTGGGATGGTCAATTATTATTATATTTTTTGGAGTGTTGAGGAATGCTCGAGGACGAATATGATGGACAGGTGGGAACTTCAAACTATAAATTGCATCGCATCATATATAAATTGACTATACATTGAATTATTGTATATTTCAAGAAAAATACTTAGTTCACTACTATTTATCAATTATAAGCTTTATTATTTTTCAATTATATATAATGGTTTATAATTTAGACTCACACTGAGCCATTGTAAGCTCACTCCCCCTTTCTTTACCTCTCAGGTAACAGAGAAAACTGGGACTCAGGATGGCATCGAATGAACCTCGGATTAGCAAGATTGTTTTTTTATTATTTCTATTTTAAAGTTTTTATTAAAGTTCCCTTAAAACAGATTATGTTCGGGTTGTAATTATTAATTATTTCTTGTTTTTTATTTTAGGTTGGAAGTAGATTAACTAAGTTATTTTAAAGCATGACATTTAGTTAATACTCGACAACTACATGCTATTTTGGTTTAGAAAACTATTAATTTGAATGAATGTTTTCTCGTTGTTTTTCTAAATACTTAAAAATTTTGATAAACCCTTCTCACATGTATAAAAGTGGCTTTATAGGATCACTTGATGATCGAATATAATGCCTTTGACTTAACCAAAACTCTTAGGTTGGATAAGGCAAAAAAACTAAACAAACACTATGTCAAGAATTGTAAAGCTACGTCCCTCGAGTGTGATTGTACACTGCCTCATGGAAGATGGAAAGTGCGTGTCTCGGGCCTCCATCTTTCCACCAACGCTACTGATGAGTGTGGGATTAAGTTTGTAGCCCTTGAGCATATGAGACGTATGCAAGAAACTCAAGGTCTTACAAGTAACCACGAATTTCGATGATTAGGCCTTTTGAGAAATTGTGTATGAACCCTCTAAAATATGATCGTATGCCTATTTATATCGACAAAAAAATTAATTTAAAATATTTTTAAAAATAAAAAACTTCAAATTTAACTTAATTGAAAATAACAAAATTTAAAATTGTCTTACTATTATCACTTGAGCGGCGGAAATGTGTTTGTCGTGGAAACGAATTAAAGAGGTTGTCATTCGTAAAAATTTAATCGAACGAATAAAATACGAAATAATTAAAAATAATAGTATTTTTAAATGAGCATATCGGAAAATTTAGAATAGAACTTAAGAAAATTGAGAGATTTAAGAGAGTTGAGAGATTAGAAAGAAATAGATTTGAGTGAAAATTAAAATAAAATTGCATGGTATTTATAGAAAAATTTGACTGTTGGGGGTCGTTTAAATTCTTTTTACCGTTGCCAGCAAACGTTCAAAAAGCCGTTAGAATTAACTGTTGGAGGAAAGCATGCCCAGCTGGACGTGCTTTCCCTTTCTCTCTCCAAAAACGACCTACTTCCTAAAATTTTAAAAAAAAGAGTTTAAAAGGCCAAATAAAAAAATTGGCATATTTAGTTAATTTAGCCGTTTGTGCTTTGTATGGAACTTTTTGATTCAATAAAATAATTTTACGAAAAGAGGACAATTAGGAAACATACAATAAAAAGTTAATGGTTAAAAGCACAAAATTACATATATAACCCTCAAAACTTGTCAAAACAATAGAAAACTCTAAAAAACCAATTAGAAGTAAGAGAATATATTTGTGATGGGCGTCAAAAACCACCAAAAATAATTCCTACAATTAAAATAACTCTAAACTCAGTAGTAAAGTAGTAGTAGTGTCAAGCCCACAATGATTGAATATTATGATCAATTTTCGTGTTTTTCTTGTGAAACAGAATTCCGGTTGAGTCGATAATCGTGGCAATAGTCGTGTCCACGACTCCAAATGGACTCATTGCAAAGTAAATTAAATAAATTAGGGAGTTGGAAATTTCTAGACATTTAATAATTGGGATAGTAAAAATAAGCAATTAAAAGAAATCAGAAATTAAATTAAATTCGAATTTTGTGAATAGAAATAATAAGCCTTAGCCCTAGACTCGGTGAGTCTGGTCTCTGAATCGATCCTCGAAAATGAGTTTTCTCCTCCAAACAGTAAGCTAGATATAGTGGTTAAGAACGTTCTAACCACCAATTCTTCCTCTCGTTGTTGATTCCAGTACGCCTTACAAACTAACCCTTACTTATTATTTAACCATGATACACATGTTTGCGATTCAAGACTTCGGTAGCCTTGCGTTCTGAAGAACCCAACTCGGATTAACGGCCTCAACCACGCGAGACTTTAAATCCGATCACTATCTCCCTTAATGTGTTTGCAAATATCCGAATACAGCATGAACTACTCGTCTTTCCAATCGTATGCCAAAACGACTCCAACCCAACGCGCTTTTTGAATTGAAATTGAGTTAACTTTTGAAGGATGAATTTATCAATCGCGATATTCTGAAGAGATTGTGAATACCAATTTGAAGGATTTTTAGTACGGATACGTTTCTCACGATTCTTAACCGAAAAGAATACCGGTCTAAAGCTAATTTGAATTTAGTGAAGTATGAATTTAATCATGCTTTAGTTGGTTATGAAAGTGGATTTGAATGGAAATAATAATAGATGAAAGGGGAGGGCTTGGGAAATAATTAAGCCAAAAATTGAAATGGAAACAAAGTTGGCAGAATGCCTGTAATTCTTTCACGCAAAATAAGAAAGAAAATAAATTGATTTCTATTCAATTGACGGGCAAATCAAGGTGTGTTTTTTCAAGTTTACCATACACCTTATTTATATATAAATCATATACTAAAATTATGCTAATCTCACCTACTAACTAATTACATAGAATAAAATATCATTTTTTTCCTTTTTTAAATTTGGCTTTTACAAGGTTAAAAATCTAATTAGCCTTTAAATGTCTCTAATTTTTTATTTGGCGTCTCTTCCATTATTCATGCTCCAATTGAATCCTTTTCTGCTTGTTTTCGTATTAAAACATTCAAATTTCGTTCTTGACAAGATTTAAGCATAAAATTCATCAATTAACAAGAATTAATTTAAGAATAAGTTGATTTAAGCATGTAAAATATGCAAAATAAATATACTATCAATTTGTCAATTCAAATCAAATTCTGACAAAATGTTTTTGCAGCCAAGCTGTCGGCAATTCAGGCATGTCAAAGAACTTAGTCACCTGAGTCATGAATTTACTTAAATACATCAAAAATGAAAAGGCTTTAAACACACTCAAATTTGCTGATGGGTTGATCAAATTATTATTGATAAGTGCATATTATTTGTGATATTTTTTTCTTAAATTATTTTATTTATGTTCTTAATAATGTTATTTATATTTATTTTTTTTATATATTATTGATTTAGGGAATAATTGAAGAAAAAGGAGTTTAAATTTTAATTTTGAGAAGTTTTTGCATATTCAACTTTCGCATAGCATAGTTTCAGTATTTTGATCATAACTTGAGTTACAGAATCATGTTTCAGGCCCATAATATATTGATTTGAATGAAATTGAAAGATCTAACCGAAGTTATTTCACGAATAGAACCCAAAAATGTTAGGAAAATATCCAAAAATGGCTTATAATTTTAATGTAAAAATTGTTGAAAAACCTAGAAAAATTCTGATTTATTTATTAAGGGCACTTTTGTGTGGGCATAAGATTCTACATAATTATTTACGTCATAATTTATGGTTGTATAGTGTGGGTATAAGATTTAACTTTAAAAAAAATCTTGATTATGTTTAATGGTTAGAATTGAGTCTCTTCCATTCTTAATGATATTGATACATTAAATCTTAAATGATTGTTTTTCAATAAAAGAAATAATTAATGACAATTATATTTATTATCGAAAAGGTAAAAAGATATTAAGTTACTAGGCAATAGTAAGCAAGTATCAGCACTTTATTGAATAGAGTTTCATCTTATTAAATTTCCTCATTTTAATTATTTTTTTCTTTGCTAGCTTTCAATTTTAATTATTGAAGAAATACATTTTTTTTTTTGGAAGAATGCAATGTTTATTATATATTAATACACTGCAGTATAAAAGCAGGGTGTCTTTGGTCCCCCAATCACAGTCGAAAAAGAAGAAAGAAAGAAGGTACCCAGCCACAAACAACTTAAGTAAGGTATGCTAATTTCTTTTAATATTAAATTTGAAAAACAAGAATTATTTATATTTTAGATTTTTAATATTAAATTTTTTTTTTGTAATAATCAATTTAGATTTGTGTTAAAAGTTCATTTATTGATATATTATCAAATAAGATTAGAATTAAGGTAGGTTAAATTTGAAAATTATATTTTTGTTTGAATTATTAGAATTGTGCATGTTTATTATGTAGTGTTGGTTTATTTTGCAGCCAATAAAATATATAAATTATAATGTACATTTAAATTGGTATAAAATATATCAAAATTTAGACAAAATCCACTCATAAAATAAAATACATATAATAAAATTAGAGATCCACATATATCATTCAACATAATAAAATTTGAAGCTGCTACTCAAAGACCCAAATAACCAACAAGCAAAAGCATTATTGCCACTCAAACCACATAATTAAAAATTCAGTTTGATGATGTCTTCCTCGACTTTCATGACTGGATGAGAAAAATTGAAATCAAGCCTCACATAAAGCATCCCACCACTTGAGGGAGTGTGTAAGTCATAGGACCCACCAATAAATAAAGATTTAAATGCATGAGGACCACTTGCTAAGCTGCCAAGGGATACGCCTGTCGGCCGAAGGCTGAGAACGGTATTCATGATAAGACTTTCACTGGTTGAAGGAGATGAAGATGGCATTAATAGCAAAAGCACGAAATGCAACCTTAATGCAATCAAAAAAAAAAATTACATAGTTGATCATGAAAATAAAAAGAAAACACATAATACGCAAATCACGTAATTAAAAAGAAAAACTCCAGTCAAATATAAATCAAATTCAATGAGATACTTTGGAGTCAATGAAAGTTGAATCCAGTATCTTGAAGTTTTTGTTCAGTAATCTGATCCAATTTCTCAGCCATTTGAGGTGACAAATGGTTAACCCAATCTCCAACTTCACCTTTCCTGAAGAAACTAGAGTTGCTTATAGGACTTTGCTGATATCTTTTGTCAAGTTTGTTAACATCTTGGTTGCTCATGCTCTCAAAACTGCACAGCTTCACTATTTGTTCCACAATCTCTTTGTTTTCTTCCTCTGGTGTAAAGGGTACTCCTAAGAACTCTGCAACTTTCCTCACACAACCCAAAGGCTCCTTCTTTACATCTTCATACTTCAAGAACGACACCTTCTTCGGTGACTCCACACTAGCTTTCCAGTACCCCAATACGTGATCCCAAAACGGTCCATAGTGAGAAACCCCTTTGCAAAACAAGTCAAGGGTTTCCTCTAGTGAAAGTGGTGGCAGTTCTTTGGGTCTCAACTTGTTGGCGAAATGCCACTTTGAAACGAAAACATCTTTGGGGTCACGACAGATGTATACGAAACGGCAAGCCGAGGTATCATCGGTCATGCGTGTTGGGAACAAAGAGTAAGGAAGGTGAGTTGAAAGAAGGCGAGGTGAAGGAAGCCCATCGACGAAGGAAGTTGACCCATACCTATGAAGATATCCTTCGAAGAAGAGGACCAACTCTTGAGGGTTCGCTTTGCGCAAAGGATGGTCGCTGAAATCAAAGGAATTTCTGTTGATAATGGAGAAAACAAGGGCTCTGAGCCAGGTGGTGCCACATTTAGGGATGTTGCGACGATGATGTCAGTGGGTCGAGGCTTGAAGTGATCATTGATCAACATGCTTCCTCTTATGCCAAAACTAGGTATCCAGAAGCCTTGGTATTGGAAAAGCTGGTCAAACCACCATGCTTTGCTTTGAGGGAGAGTTGGCAGCAGTTCATTGCTGTTTTTTAATGTCTTTTGGCAACCTTCATTCGGTATCTCTACGCTCGGAAAAAAATGTGAAGTCTCCATTGGGAAGAAGGTAAAGTAGAGCAACTAATTTTCTAGAGATCTTGCAAGAAGGATTTGCAAATGATCCGTGACTAAAAGTAGGATTAAACCTCGCGAGTCCCACGCCATACAAGCCAATAGCTGGCTAAAAACAAAAATGATGAATGGGTGGAGGAAAATTTAAAAATACTTATGGCCTACTCTTTTTGGGCATCATGAATATGAAAAAATAAGAATTTATTTATATTTCAAAGTTGAAACCATCAAGATTTTTGTTTGTAAACTCAAGACACAAATAGAGAAATTGAGCAGAATTTAGGAACAGTTGTTGAATAAAATATATAGATTTAGGTTTTTTTTAATTTAATTTAATTTAATTTGTTTTTACACCAAAAAGAAATTGTCAATCTGAATATTAAGATAGAATAATGGTTTAAATATGTTATTAGTCCCTACACTTTGATAAAATTTGAGATTTAATCTCTATACTTAAAAAGTTAAAAATTTAGTCCTCCAATTCTGTTGATTTAAAATCTCAATCCAATCATTAAAATTGTAAATATTTTTGTCAAAATTTGTCAATTCAGCATGTTGATGAAGCTACCCTCATGTAATGTATATATGATTGACAGAAATAAACACGTTCATTTAACAATTTTTAATAAAAACTACCAACGACAATAACGATTAGAATAAGATTTTTAAATTGAAAAAAATAAGAGGATTGAATTTTATCTTTTAAAGTATAGGGACTAAATAGGGGTGTACCTAGGGGACTGGCAGAGGCTAAAATGGAAAGTTTTCCATTTAGGCCATTTAAATTTTTAAAATTTTAAATTATTAAAGGTAAAATTATACTTTAGCCCTCTAAAAATGATAAAAATTTGATTTAATCCTTAAAAAATTATAAAAACGTAAGCTATTAAAATGGTGAAATTACATTTTTACTATCGTAAAAATTACAATTTAATTTCGACCCCCTAAAAATTTTTTTGGCTTCACCCTAAGACTAAATATCAAATTCTATAAAAATACATGGACTAATAGCTTGTTTTAATGAAATTTTGATTTTTTTTTTTTAAATTGTTTCATTCCACGTTTTGCACGTTTTGCTGAGAGAGTTAATATTTAAAGAGAATTAGGTGCTATTTGATAATTAGAAAATTAACTATTAAATTTAAGTTATAATTTTTTTTTTGGTATATTGCTTAAATTAAGTATGAAATATGATTAGATTGTTTGATAATTGTAAATTTTAAAATTTTAAAGGTAAAGTATGTAATATTTCTAACATTTCTTGAGAAGTGAATAGTGTCAATTCGGGTTGACCCCGTGTTTAAAATTTCTAAAGTAGATAAAATAAAATTATTAATATCGGTGGTGAAGGTAATTGTGTATTATAGGAAATTAAAAAGATTTTTGAATTTAGGGTAATTTTAAATAAGGAGTGGATTAAATTGTAGTAGTGTGAGAAGTATTGAGTCATAGTGTAAAATTTAAAGGTAAGATATGATAACATCAATTGGATAAGATGTAGAGGAGGACTAAAAGGGCCATTGTCCATGGTAGTACATAATGATGATTAGATTTTGATTTGATTAAATATTATTATTATTATTATTATTATTATTATTTAAAAGAGAGAGAGAAAGAAGAAGCAAAGAAAAGATGGTTTTTTTTATAAAAATAATTTAAAAAATTTAATTAATTAGATAAATTACTTATTTTTTAATTAAACACGTAAATGACTTAAAATTTATAGTAAAAGTTGGTGGAGCTAAAGAGTTTGGCGCCACCAACATGCATGCGCACGTCAATCAAAGAAAAATTATTTTTTTGGTGAAGCCATGTAGAATTATAGTCACATTGTATAAATATCAGAGAAATACTATAATTTCTGAAAATATAGGGGACTTTAAAAAAAATCCATTTTCTTTGTTCTTATCTATTTTATTTATTTATTTATTTATTATTAATTTTAAAAAACTTGAAATGCATATTTGAAATGTTTTATAATATATATTTTAAATTTTAAATATTATTTTTAAAATTTTAAACATTATTTTTAAATATTAAATATATTTTTTAATAATATAAAACATTTAAGTATTTTAAAGATATCATCTTTCAAATTTATTATTAGTTTTATAATATTTTAAATATTTTTTAATTTGTTTTATAATATTTTAAATTATGATTTTTTTTTAAAAAAGAATAGGATAAAAGTTTAAAAAAAAAAGTAATAGGTTGTATCAGGCGAAATCTGGTGGCGCCAAATTAATTGGCTCCACCAAAAAATGGAAATTTTTTTTAAAGTCTACCATATTTTCAAAAATTACAGTATTTTCCTGGTATTTATACGGGTGGAGCTATTCTACATGGCTCCACAAAAAAAAATTAATTTTTTTCCTGGTTGCAGACGTGGCATGTTGGTGGCTCCAAACTCTTTGGCTCCACCAACTTTTACTATAGATTTTAGGTCATTTATGTGTTTAATTAAAAAATGGGTCATTTATGTAATTAATTAAAATTTTGAGTTATTTTTATAAAAAAGCCAAAAAAATGATACATATTATTATTGGAAAGTCATCCACTAAGGTTTCTTCCCCACATCTCCCTCTCACCATTTTGTTCTAGTTTCTTTTCTTTTCTTTTTAGTCCTTTCTTTCATCTCCAATCTATTCCAAACTTTTAAACTCAAAATAGGGGCCAAATAAAAAAAAAAATTAAGGGATTGATATTAAATTGTAATTTTTATGATAGCAAAAATATAATTTCACCATTTTAATAGCATATATGTTTATAATTGTTAAAGTATTAAATCAAATATTTATATCTTTAAGGGGGACAAAGTGCAATTTTACCTTTATTAATTCAAAATTTTAAAAATTTTAAAGGGCCTAAATAAAAAATTCCATTTTAGGGAGGTCGGGGCCTTGTAAGCCCCTTAATTTTGCCCCTAACTCAAATTTTCATCATAAATCTTAATAGAACAACATTAAAAACTACAAAACAAGAAGAGTTTTTGAAAAGTTGTTAAAGAGGACGTTTTGAAAGAAAAGAGAAGTTAGGGTTTTAAAGTAAATAGGTAAGAATGATGAAGGGTTTTTTTCAAAAAGTATATTCATCTCATTACATTGCATGGAAATGGTATGTGATTTTATATTGATATTAAATGTTATATGTATTGTGTCCATGAAGAGAAGGAGAAAAAGAGTGAAGACCAAATTGGAGCTAAAGGTAAGGAAATAGCAAAAACTTGAAGGAAGGAAGAAAGGGGGATTCATTCAAACATTTTGTTGTAAGTATATTAAGAGTTTTTCTTTGTACAATTTAAACCTTAAATAAAAATTTGGTAATTTAATTTAGTAATACTTATAGGATACATTAGTACTTGAAATTTTATTTGAAAGTAATATGCATTAATGTGGTAAATGAAAAATATGTGTTCAAGACACAACCATTGATGTAAATAGAGTTGTTCAACAGCACTAAATTATGTGTCTTACATGATTTTTGTCACACCTTAAAATTGGGCTTAGAAGAAATAGGAGCAACATTTAATTTTAAAAAAAAAAACTTAGGGTGAGAGAATTAGAATGCCTCAAAAATATTTTTTGTTAAAAAAATAATATGAATGAGTTTGTTTGTTTAGTGGTAAGGCATTAATTTACTAATAGGTCACAAGTTTGAAACCCTTAGTACACATTCAATTAAAATATTTTATTTCCTTACTTTTACCCCACAAAAGTGTAAAATTTTCAAATTAGCCCAACCAAAAACTTTTTTTTAATTTAGTCATTGATTTAAAATAGTCTCAATTCTACATGAATTCTTAAAACCTTTTTCAAATAGGGAAAGAAAACTTTATAAATAGCCAACTTATTCAAAACCTAGAACTTTTACCTAGTAAATTTTCAAGAAAAACACCCCCAAGTTCTTCTCTTTCTAAACTGACTTTCAAGCAAAATGAGTCAAAGTTTTCAAAATTGTCCCTCTCCTCCCAAGAAGATCATCAACCTCCTTTTCCAAATTAAGGTTTTTATGTTTTCAAATTAGGTGTGGAATCTAAAACTTAAATCACTATGTATAACTAAAAGTAGTAGAAAATAAGAACCTTTTAGGAGAAACCCCCAGTATAAAAGTTTGTTTGTATGTGCGAGCCCTGTGTGCGAACCCTAGCATGTGTGAACCTTAAAAAGGTTAACCCCTAGTATAAAAAATCGATGTATGTGAACCTCTATGCAAGCCCTTGCATGTGAAACCCTATAGGCGAGCCCTTGTATACGATCCCTCATAGCAAAATCATATGCAAAACTGTATAGGAATGTGTACGCGAGCTCTTTGAATAAACATGCGAACCCATAGATTATTATGTACGAACCTTAATTTGTCGTACATACGAGTCACCTGTTGAATATTACATGCGAACCACTGTTTATGCGAGTCAAGTATATGTTATTACACGCGAACCATTGTTCATGCAAGTTAATGATATGACATGCGAGTCCATAATTACATGTGAACCATTGTTTATGTGAGTCAATGATATGTTATTATATGCAAGTCACATTATTACATGTGAGTCACTGTTTATCCTAGTCAATAATATGTTATTACATCCGAGTCACATTATTACATGTGAACCAATATTTATGCGAGGCAATGATATGTTATTACATACGAATCACATTATTACATGTGAACCACTGTTTATGCGAGTAAATGATATGCTATTACATACGAGTCAAATTATTACATGTGAACCGTTGTTTATGCGAGTCAATGATATGTTATTACATGCGAGTTAAATATATGTTATTACATGCGAGTCACTTATTTGTTATTACATGCAAACCCTTTATTGTTATTACATACGAATCACTTGTATATTATTACATGCGAACCCTAAGAACTATGCGAGTCGTATGTATCATGTGAACCCATATGAAAAAATCATGCGAACCCTACATGTAGTACGATGCGAACCTTTATATATGTTATCATGCGAGCCTTAGTGAAAATGTGCAAACCCCATATGTTGTACTTTGTGAACCCTATATGTGTTAACATGCGAACCCTAGATACCATGCAAATCATATGTATCATGCGAACCCGTATGTATGTGCTAGATAAACTAGGATTGTTAATGCACATGTAGATGATGTATGTGTGACACTGTTTTAACTCGCACATATTATATGCCTATGTGAAATTGATGTGAATATATGCATGAACACATGCCATTAAATGCTAGTATGAAATATTGAATGTAGCATCGATTGATGACAAATAGCATAACATGCTAAATATATGTACATAATTACATGAAAAGGGGTGCAGAGGATGGAGGAGTTCCATAAGAGACAGTGGTAATTTAAGTCCACACTAAAAGTTAGTACGTAGGCAGCAATGTCATCAAAATCGGATAAACTAGGATGATAGTTTAAAAAGCCATCAAAATCGGATGTCGAGATGGTAAGTTATTGTAGTAAAAGTCATCGTCACAGATGACAAGTGAATGACCAATCGTCACTTTGAAATCAAACACAGGATGGTCAATTATTATTATATTTTGGAGTGTTGAGGAATGCTCGAGGGCGAATATGATGGACAGGTGGGAACTTCAAACTATAAATTGCATCGCATCATATATAAATTGACTATACATTGAATTATTGTATATTTCAAGAAAAATACTTAGTTCACTACTATTTATCAATTATAAGCTTTATTATTTTTCAATTATATATAATGGTTTATAATTTAGACTCACACTGAGCCATTGTAAGCTCACTCCCCCTTTCTTTACCTCTCAGGTAACAGAGAAAACTGGGACTCAGGATGGCATCGAATGAACCTCGGATTAGCAAGATTGTTTTTTTATTATTTCTATTTTAAAGTTTTTATTAAAGTTCCCTTAAAACAGATTATGTTCGGGTTGTAATTATTAATTATTTCTTGTTTTTTATTTTAGGTTGGAAGTAGATTAACTAAGTTATTTTAAAGCATGACATTTAGTTAATACTCTGACAACTACATGCTATTTTGGTTTAGAAAACTATTAATTTGAATGAATGTTTTCTGTTGTTTTTCTAAATACTTAAAAATTTTGATAAACCCTTCTCACATGTATAAAAAGTGGCTTTATAGGATCACTTCGATGATCGAATATAATGCCTTTGACTTAACCAAAACTCTTAGGTTGGATAAGGCAAAAAAACTAAACAAACACTATGTCAAGAATTGTAAAGCTACGTCCTCGAGTGTGATTGTACACTCGTCTCATGGAAGATGGAAAGTGCGTGTCTCGGGCCTCCATCTTTCCACCAACGCGCTGATGAGTGTGGGATTAAGTTTGTAGCCCTTGAGCATATGAGACGTATGCAAGAAACCTGCGTCTTACAAGTAACCACGAATTTCGATGATTAGGCCTTTTGAGAAATTGTGTATGAACCCCTCTAAAATATGATCGTATGCCTATTTATATCGACAAAAAAAATTAATTTAAAATATTTTTAAAAATAAAAAAACTTCAAATTTAACTTAATTGAAAATAACAAAATTTAAAATTGTCTTACTATTATCACTTGAGCGGCGGAAATGTGTTTGTCGTGGAAACGAATTAAAGAGGTTGTCATTCGTAAAAATTTAATCGAACGAATAAAATACGAAATAATTAAAAATAATAGTATTTTTAAATGAGCATATCGGAAAATTTAGAATAGAACTTAAGAAAATTGAGAGATTTAAGAGAGTTGAGAGATTAGAAAGAAATAGATTTGAGTGAAAATTAAAATAAAATTGCATGGTATTTATAGAAAAATTTGACTGTTGGGGGTCGTTTAAATTCTTTTACCGTTGCCGAAGAAGCGTTCAAAAAGCCGTTAGAATTAACTGTTGGAGGAAAGCATGCCCAGCTGGACGTGCTTTCCCTTTCTCTCTCCAAAAACGACCTACTTCCTAAAATTTTAAAAAAAAGAGTTTAAAAGGCCAAATAAAAAAATTGGCATATTTAGTTAATTTAGCCGTTTGTGCTTTGTATGGAACTTTTTGATTCAATAAAATAATTTTACGAAAAGAGGACAATTAGGAAACATACAATAAAAAGTTAATGGTTAAAAGCACAAAATTACATATATAACCCTCAAAACTTGTCAAAACAATAGAAAACTCTAAAAAACCAATTAGAAGTAAGAGAATATATTTGTGATGGGCGTCGAAACCACCAAAAATAATTCCTACAATTAAAATAACTCTAAACTGTAGTAAAGAGTAGTAGTGTCAAGCCCACAATGATTGAATATTATGATCAATTTTCGTGTTTTTCTTGTGAACAGAATTCCGGTTGAGTCGATAATCGTGGCAATAGTCGTGTCCACGACTCCAAATGGACCTGTTGCAAAGTAAATTAAATAAATTAGGGGAGTTGGAAATTTCTAGACATTTAATAATTGGGATAGTAAAAATAAGCAATTAAAAGAAATCAGAAATTAAATTAAATTCGAATTTTGTGAATAGAAATAATAAGCCTTAGCCCTAGACTCGGTGAGTCTGGTCTCTGAATCGATCCTCGAAAATGAGTTTTCTCCTCCAAACAGTAAGCTAGATATAGTGGTTAAGAACGTTCTAACCACCAATTCTTCCTCTCGTTGTTGATTCCAGTACGCCTTACAAACTAACCCTTACTTATTATTTAACCATGATACACATGTTTGCGATTCAAGACTTCGGTAGCCTTGCGTTCTGAAGAACCCAACTCGGATTAACGGCCTCAACCACGCGAGACTTTAAATCCGATCACTATCTCCCTTAATGTGTTTGCAAATATCCGAATACAGCATGAACTACTCGTCTTTCCAACTGTATGCCAAAACGACTCCAACCCAACGCGCTTTTTGAATTGAAATTGAGTTAACTTTTGAAGGATGAATTTATCAATCGCGATATTCTGAAGAGATTGTGAATACCAATTTGAAGGATTTTTAGTACGGATACGTTTCTCACGATTCTTAACCGAAAAGAATACCGGTCTAAAGCTAATTTGAATTTAGTGAAGTATGAATTTAATCATGCTTTAGTTGGTTATGAAAGTGGATTTGAATGGAAATAATAATAGATGAAAGGGGGAGGGCTTGGGAAATAATTAAGCCAAAAATTGAAATGGAAACAAAGTTGGCAGAATGCCTGTAATTCTTTCACGCAAAATAAGAAAGAAAATAAATTGATTTCTATTCAATTGACGGGCAAATCAAGGTGTGTTTTTTCAAGTTTACCATACACCTTATTTATATATAAATCATATACTAAAATTATGCTAATCTCACCTACTAACTAATTACATAGAATAAAATATCATTTTTTTTCTTTTTTAAATTTGGCTTTTACAAGGTTAAAAATCTAATTAGCCTTTAAATGTCTCTAATTTTTTATTTGGCGTCTCTTCCATTATTCATGCTCCAATTAAATCCTTTTCTGCTTGTTTTCGTATTAAAACATTCAAATTTCGTTCTTGACAAGATTTAAGCATAAAATTCATCAATTAACAAGAATTAATTTAAGAATAAGTTGATTTAAGCATGTAAAATATGCAAAATAAATATACTATCAATTTGTCAATTCAAATCAAATTCTGACAAAATGTTTTTGCAGCCAAGCTGTCGGCAATTCAGGCATGTCAAAGAACTTAGTCACCTGAGTCATGAATTTACTTAAATACATCAAAAATGAAAAGGCTTTAAACACACTCAAATTTGCTGATGGGTTGATCAAATTATTATTGATAAGTGCATATTATTTGTGATATTTTTTTCTTAAATTATTTTATTTATGTTCTTAATAATGTTATTTATATTTATTTTTTTTATATATTATTGATTTAGGGAATAATTGAAGAAAAAGGAGTTTAAATTTTAATTTTGAGAAGTTTTTGCATATTCAACTTTCGCATAGCATAGTTTCAGTATTTTGATCATAACTTGAGTTCTGAGAATCATGTTTCAGGCCCATAATATATTGATTTGAATGAAATTGAAAGATCTAACCGAAGTTATTTCACGAATAGAACCCAAAATGTTAGGAAAATATCCAAAAATGGCTTATAATTTTAATGTAAAAATTGTTGAAAAACCTAGAAAAATTCTGATTTATTTATTAAGGGCACTTTTGTGTGGGCATAAGATTCTACATAATTATTTACGTCATAATTTATGGTTGTATAGTGTGGGTATAAGATTTAACTTTAAAAAAAATCTTGATTATGTTTAATGGTTAGAATTGAGTCTCTTCCATTCTTAATGATATTGATACATTAAATCTTAAATGATTGTTTTTCAATAAAAGAAATAATTAATGACAATTATATTTATTATCGAAAAGGTAAAAAGATATTAAGTTACTAGGCAATAGTAAGCAAGTATCAGCACTTTATTGAATAGAGTTTCATCTTATTAAATTTCCTCATTTTAATTATTTTTTCTTTGCTAGCTTTCAATTTTAATTATTGAAGAAATACATTTTTTTTTTTTTGGAGAATGCAATGTTTATTATATATTAATACACTGCAGTATAAAAGCAGGGTGTCTTTGGTCCCCAATCACAGTCGAAAAGAAGAAAAAGAAAGAAGGTACCCAGCCACAAACAACTTAAGTAAGGTATGCTAATTTCTTTTAATATTAAATTTGAAAAACAAGAATTATTTATATTTTAGATTTTTAATATTAAATTTTTTTTTTGTAATAATCAATTTAGATTTGTGTTAAAAGTTCATTTATTGATATATTATCAAATAAGATTAGAATTAAGGTAGGTTAAATTTGAAAATTATATTTTTGTTTGAATTATTAGAATTGTGCATGTTTATTATGTAGTGTTGGTTTATTTTGCAGCCAATAAAATATATAAATTATAATGTACATTTAAATTGGTATAAAATATATCAAAATTTAGACAAAATCCACTCATAAAATAAAATACATATAATAAAATTAGAGATCCACATATATCATTCAACATAATAAAATTTGAAGCTGCTACTCAAAGACCCAAATAACCAACAAGCAAAAGCATTATTGCCACTCAAACCACATAATTAAAAATTCAGTTTGATGATGTCTTCCTCGACTTTCATGACTGGATGAGAAAAATTGAAATCAAGCCTCACATAAAGCATCCCACCACTTGAGGGAGTGTGTAAGTCATAGGACCCACCAATAAATAAAGATTTAAATGCATGAGGACCACTTGCTAAGCTGCCAAGGGATACGCCTGTCGGCCGAAGGCTGAGAACGGTATTCATGATAAGACTTTCACTGGTTGAAGGAGATGAAGATGGCATTAATAGCAAAAGCACGAAATGCAACCTTAATGCAATCAAAAAAAAAAAAAATTACATAGTTGATCATGAAAATAAAAAGAAAACACATAATACGCAAATCACGTAATTAAAAAGAAAAACTCCAGTCAAATATAAATCAAATTCAATGAGATACTTTGGAGTCAATGAAAGTTGAATCCAGTATCTTGAAGTTTTTGTTCAGTAATCTGATCCAATTTCTCAGCCATTTGAGGTGACAAATGGTTAACCCAATCTCCAACTTCACCTTTCCTGAAGAAACTAGAGTTGCTTATAGGACTTTGCTGATATCTTTTGTCAAGTTTGTTAACATCTTGGTTGCTCATGCTCTCAAAACTGCACAGCTTCACTATTTGTTCCACAATCTCTTTGTTTTCTTCCTCTGGTGTAAAGGGTACTCCTAAGAACTCTGCAACTTTCCTCACACAACCCAAAGGCTCCTTCTTTACATCTTCATACTTCAAGAACGACACCTTCTTCGGTGACTCCACACTAGCTTTCCAGTACCCCAATACGTGATCCCAAAACGGTCCATAGTGAGAAACCCCTTTGCAAAACAAGTCAAGGGTTTCCTCTAGTGAAAGTGGTGGCAGTTCTTTGGGTCTCAACTTGTTGGCGAAATGCCACTTTGAAACGAAAACATCTTTGGGGTCACGACAGATGTATACGAAACGGCAAGCCGAGGTATCATCGGTCATGCGTGTTGGGAACAAAGAGTAAGGAAGGTGAGTTGAAAGAAGGCGAGGTGAAGGAAGCCCATCGACGAAGGAAGTTGACCCATACCTATGAAGATATCCTTCGAAGAAGAGGACCAACTCTTGAGGGTTCGCTTTGCGCAAAGGATGGTCGCTGAAATCAAAGGAATTTCTGTTGATAATGGAGAAAACAAGGGCTCTGAGCCAGGTGGTGCCACATTTAGGGGATGTTGCGACGATGATGTCAGTGGGTCGAGGCTTGAAGTGATCATTGATCAACATGCTTCCTCTTATGCCAAAACTAGGTATCCAGAAGCCTTGGTATTGGAAAAGCTGGTCAAACCACCATGCTTTGCTTTGAGGGAGAGTTGGCAGCAGTTCATTGCTGTTTTTTAATGTCTTTTGGCAACCTTCATTCGGTATCTCTACGCTCGGAAAAAAATGTGAAGTCTCCATTGGGAAGAAGGTAAAGTAGAGCAACTAATTTTCTAGAGATCTTGCAAGAAGGATTTGCAAATGATCCGTGACTAAAAGTAGGATTAAACCTCGCGAGTCCCACGCCATACAAGCCAATAGCTGGCTAAAAACAAAAATGATGAATGGGTGGAGGAAAATTTAAAAATACTTATGGCCTACTCTTTTTGGGCATCATGAATATGAAAAAATAAGAATTTATTTATATTTCAAAGTTGAAACCATCAAGATTTTTGTTTGTAAACTCAAGACACAAATAGAGAAATTGAGCAGAATTTAGGAACAGTTGTTGAATAAAATATATAGATTTAGGTTTTTTTTAATTTAATTTAATTTAATTTGTTTTTACACCAAAAAGAAATTGTCAATCTGAATATTAAGATAGAATAATGGTTTAAATATGTTATTAGTCCCTACACTTTGATAAAATTTGAGATTTAATCTCTATACTTAAAAAGTTAAAAATTTAGTCCTCCAATTCTGTTGATTTAAAATCTCAATCCAATCATTAAAATTGTAAATATTTTTGTCAAAATTTGTCAATTCAGCATGTTGATGAAGCTACCCTCATGTAATGTATATATGATTGATGTAAATAAACACGTTCATTTAACAATTTTTAATAAAAACTACCAACGACAATAACGATTAGAATAAGATTTTTAAATTGAAAAAATAAGAGGATTGAATTTTATCTTTTAAAGTATAGGGACTAAATAGGGGGTGTACCTAGGGGATCTGGCAGAGAGGCTAAAATGGAAAGTTTTCCATTTAGGCCATTTAAATTTTTAAAATTTTAAATTATTAAAGGTAAAATTATACATTAGCCCTCGAAAAATGATAAAAATTTGATTTAATCCTTAAAAAATTATAAAAACGTAAGCTATTAAAATGGTGAAATTACATTTTTACTATCGTAAAAATTACAATTTAATTTCGACCCCCTAAAAATTTTTTTGGCTTCACCCTAAGACTAAATATCAAATTCTATAAAAATACATGGACTAATAGCTTGTTTTAATGAAATTTTGATTTTTTTTTTTTAAATTGTTTCATTCCACGTTTTGCACGTTTTGCTGAGAGAGTTAATATTTAAAGAGAATTAGGTGCTATTTGATAATTAGAAAATTAACTATTAAATTTAAGTTATAATTTTTTTTTTGGTATATTGCTTAAATTAAGTATGAAATATGATTAGATTGTTTGATAATTGTAAATTTTAAAATTTTAAAGGTAAAGTATGTAATATTTCTAACATTTCTTGAGAAGTGAATAGTGTCAATTCGGGTTGACCCCGTGTTTAAAATTTCTAAAGTAGATAAAATAAAATTATTAATATCGGTGGTGAAGGTAATTGTGTATTATAGGAAATTAAAAAGATTTTTGAATTTAGGGTAATTTTAAATAAGGAGTGGATTAAATTGTAGTAGTGTGAGAAGTATTGAGTCATAGTGTAAAATTTAAAGGTAAGATATGATAACATCAATTGGATAAGATGTAGAGGGAGGACTAAAAGGGCAATTGTCCATGGTAGTACATAATGATGATTAGATTTTGATTTGATTAATTATTATTATTATTATTATTTAAAGAGAGAGAGAAAGAAGAAGCAAAGAAAAAGATGGTTTTTTTATAAAAATAATTTAAAAAATTTAATTAATTAGATAAATTACTTATTTTTTTAATTAAACACGTAAATGGCCTAAAATTTATAGTAAAAGTTGGTGGAGCTAAAGAGTTTGGCACCACCAACATGCCACGTCAGCAATCAGCAAAAAAATTATTTTTTTGGTGAAGCCATGTAAAATGGTACCACCTGTATAAATATTAGAGAAACACTATAATTTCTGAAAATATAGGGGACTTTAAAAAAAATCCATTTTATTTGTTCTTATCTATTTTATTTATTTATTTATTTATTATTAATTTTAGAAAACTTGAAATGCATATTTGAAATGTTTTATAATATATATTTTTTAAATTTTAAATATTATTTTTAAAATTTTAAACATTATTTTTAAATATTAAATATATTTTTTAATAATATAAAACATTTAAATATTTTAAAGATATCATCTTTCAAATTTATTATTAGTTTTATAATATTTTAAATATTTTTTAATTTGTTTTATAATATTTTAAATTATGATTTTTTTAAAAAGAATAGGATAAAAGTTAAAAAAAAGTAAAAAAAAAAAAAGTAATAGGTTGTATCAGGCGAAATCTGGTGGCGCCAAATTAATTGGCTCCACCAAAAAATGGAAATTTTTTTTAAAGTCCACCATATTTTAAAAAATTACAGTATTTCCCTGGTATTTATACAGGTGGAGCTATTCTACATGGCTCCACCAAAAAAAATTAATTTTTTTCCTGGTTGCAGACGTGGCATGTTGGTGGCTCCAAACTCTTTGGCTCCACCAACTTTTACTATAGATTTTAGGTCATTTATGTGTTTAATTAAAAAAATGGGTCATTTATATAATTAATTAAAATTTTGAGTTATTTTTATAAAAAAGCCAAAAAAATGATACATATTATTATTGGAAAGTCATCCACTAAGGTTTCTTCCCCACATCTCCCTCTCACCATTTTGTTCTATTTTCTTTTCTTTTCTTTTTAGTCCTTTCTTTCATCTCCAATCTATTCCAAACTTTTAAACCCAAAATAGGGGCCAAATAAAAAAAAATTTAAGGGATTGATATTAAATTGTAATTTTTATGATAGCAAAAATATAATTTCACCATTTTAATAGCATATATGTTTATAATTGTTAAAGTATTAAATCAAATTTTTATATCTTTAAGGGGACAAAGTGCAATTTTACCTTTATTAATTCAAAATTTTAAAAATTTTAAAGGGCCTAAATAAAAAATTCCATTTTAGGGAGGTCGGGGCCCTGTAAGCCCCTAATTTTGCCCTAACTCAAATTTTCATCATAAATCTTAATAGAACAACATTAAAAACTACAAAACAAGAAGAGTTTTTGGAAAAGTTGTTAAAGAGGACGTTTTGAAAGAAAAGAGAAGTTAGGGTTTTAAAGTAAATAGGTAAGAATGATGAAGGGTTTTTTTTCAAAAAAGTATATTCATCTCATTACATTGCATGGAAATGGTATGTGATTTTATATTGATATTAAATGTTATATGTATTGTGTCCATGAAGAGAAGGAGAAAAAGAGTGAAGACCAAATTGGAGCTAAAGGTAAGGAAATAGCAAAAACTTGAAGGAAGGAAGAAAGGGGATTCATTCAAACATTTTGTTGTAAGTATATTAAGAGTTTTTCTTTGTACAATTTAAACCTTAAATAAAAATTTGGTAATTTAATTTAGTAATACTTATAGGATACATTAGTACTTGAAATTTTATTTGAAAGTAATATGCATTAATGTGGTAAATGAAAAATATGTGTTCAAGACACAACCATTGATGTAAATAGAGTTGTTCAACAGCACTAAATTATGTGTCTTACATGATTTTTGTCACACCTTAAAATTGGGCTTAGAAGAAATAGGAGTAACATTTAATTTAAAAAAAAAAAAACTTAGGGTGAGAGAATTAGAATGCCTCAAAAATATTTTTTGTTAAAAAAATAATAAGAATGAGTTTGTTTGTTTAGTGGTAAGGCATTAATTTACTAATAGGTCACAAGTTTGAAACCCTTAGTACACATTCAATTAAAATATTTTATTTCCTTACTTTTACCCCACAAAAGTGTAAAATTTTCAAATTAGCCCAACCAAAAACTTTTTTTTAATTTAGTCATTGATTTAAAATAGTCTCAATTCTACATGAATTCTTAAAACCTTTTTCAAATAGGGAAAGAAAACTTTATAAATAGCCAACTTATTCAAAACCTAGAACTTTTACCTAGTAAATTTTCAAGAAAAACACCCCCAAGTTCTTCTCTTTCTAAACTGACTTTCAAGCAAAATGAGTCAAAGTTTTCAAAATTGTCCCTCTCCTCCCAAGAAGATCATCAACCTCCTTTTCCAAATTAAGGTTTTTGTGTTTTCAAATTAGGTGTGGGATCTAAAACTTAAATCACTATGTATAACTAAAAGTAGTAGAAAATAAGAACCTTTTAGGAGAAACCCCCTGTATGTGCGAGTTTATATGTGCGAGCCCTGTGTGCGAACCCTAGCATGTGTGAACCTTAAAAAGGTTAACCCCTAGTATAAAAAAACCCGATGTATGTGAACCTCTATGAAAGCCCTTGCATGTGAAACCCTATAGGCGAGCCCTTGTATACGAAACCTCATAGCAAAATCATATGCAAAATCAGATAGGAATGTGTACGCGAGCTCTTTGAATAAACATGCGAACCCATAGATTATTATGTACGAACCTTAATTTGTCGTGATGCGTGACGAGTCACTGTTGAATATTACATGCGAACCACTGTTTATGCGAGTCAAGTATATGTTATTACACGCGAACCATTGTTCATGCAAGTTAATGATATGACATGCGAGTCCATAATTACATGTGAACCATTGTTTATGTGAGTCAATGATATGTTATTATATGCAAGTCACATTATTACATGTGAGTCACTGTTTATCCTAGTCAATAATATGTTATTACATCCGAGTCACATTATTACATGTGAACCACTATTTATGCGAGGCAATGATATGTTATTACATACGAATCACATTATTACATGTGAACCACTGTTTATGCGAGTAAATGATATGCTATTACATACGAGTCAAATTATTACATGTGAACCGTTGTTTATGCGAGTCAATGATATGTTATTACATGCGAGTTAAATATATGTTATTACATGCGAGTCACTTATTTGTTATTACATGCAAACCCTTTATTGTTATTACATACGAATCACTTGTATATTATTACATGCGAACCCTAAGAACTATGCGAGTCGTATGTATCATGTGAACCCATATGAAAAAATCATGCGAACCCTACATGTAGTACGATGCGAACCTTTATATATGTTATCATGCGAGCCTTAGTGAAAATGTGCAAACCCCATATGTTGTACTTTGTGAACCCTATATGTGTTAACATGCGAACCCCTAGATACCATGCAAATCATATGTATCATGCGAACCCAGTATGTATGTGCTAGATAAACTAGGATTGTTAATGCACATGTAGATGATGTATGTGTGGCATTTGTTTTAACTCGCATATATTATATGCCTATGTGAAATTGACGTGAATATATGCATGAACACATGCCATTAAATGCTAGTATGAAATATTGAATGTAGCATCGATTGATGACAAATAGCATAACATGCTAAGTATATGTACATAATTACATGAAAAGGGGTGCAGAGGATGGAGGAGTTCCATAAGAGACAGTGGTAATTTAAGTCCACACTAAAAGTTAGTACGTAGGCAGCAATGTCATCAAAATCGGATAAACTAGGATGATAGTTTAAAAAGCCATCAAAATCGGGTAATCGAGATGGTAAGTTATTGTAGTAAAAGTCATCGTCACAGATGACAAGTGAATGACCAATCGTCACTGGAAATCAAACACAGGATGGTCAATTATTATTATATTTTTGGAGTGTTGAGAAATGCTCGAGGACGAATATGATGGACAGTGGGAACTTCAAACTATAAATTGCATCGCATCATATATAAATTGACTATACATTGAATTATTGTATATTTCAAGAAAAATACTTAGTTCACTACTATTTATCAATTATAAGCTTTATTGTTTTTCAATTATATATAATGGTTTATAATTTAGACTCACACTGAGCCATTGTAAGCTCACTCCCCCTTTCTTTACCTCTCAGGTAATAGAGAAAACTAGGACTCAGGATGGCATCGAATGAACCTCGGATTAGCAAGATTGTTTTTCATTATTTCTATTTTAAAGTTTTTATTAAAGTTCCCTTAAAACAGATTATGTTCGGGTTGTAATTATTAATTATTTCTTGTTTTTATTTTAGGTTGGAAGTAGATTAACTAAGTTATTTTAAAGCATGACATTTAGTTAATACTCTAACAACTACATGCTATTTTGGTTTAGAAAACTATTAATTTGAATGAATGTTTTCTGTTGTTTTTCTAAATACTTAAAAATTTTGATAAACCCTTCTCACATGTATAAAAAGTGGCTTTATAGGATCACTTCGGTGATCGAATATAATGCCTTTGACTTAACCAAAACTCTTAGGTTGGATAAGGCAAAAAAACTAAACAAACACTATGTCAAGAATTGTAAAGCTACGTCCTCGAGTGTGATTGTACACTCGTCTCATGGAAGATGGAAAGTGCGTGTCTCGGGCCTCCATCTTTCCACCAACGCGTTGATGAGTGTGGGGTTAAGTTTGTAGCCCTTGAGCATATGAGACGTATGCAAGAAACCTGCGTCTTACAAGTAACCACGAATTTCGATGATTAGGCCTTTTGAGAAATTGTGTATGAACCCCTCTAAAATATGATCATATGCCTATTTATATCGACAAAAAAAATTAATTTAAAATATTTTTAAAAATAAAAAAACTTCAAATTTAACTTAATTGAAAATAACAAAATTTAAAATTGTCTTACTATTATCACTTGAGCGGCGGAAATGTGTTTGTCGTGGAAACGAATTAAAGAGGTTGTCATTCGTAAAAATTTAATCGAACGAATAAAATACGAAATAATTAAAAATAATAATATTTTTAAATGAGCATATCGGAAAATTTAGAATAGAACTTAAGAAAATTGAGAGATTTAAGAGAGTTGAGAGATTAGAAAGAAATAGATTTGTGTGAAAATTAAAATAAAATTGCATGGTATTTATAGAAAAATTTGACTGTTGGGGGTCGTTTAAATTCTTTTTACCGTTGCCAGCAAACGTTCAAAAAGCCGTTAGAATTAACTGTTGGAGGAAAGCATGCCCAGCTGGACGTGCTTTCCCTTTCTCTCTCCAAAAACGACCTACTTCCCAAAATTAAAAAAAAAAAAGAGTTTAAAAGGCCAAATAAAAAAATTGGCATATTTAGTTAATTTAGCCGTTTGTGCTTTGTATGGAACTTTTTGATTCAATAAAATAATTTTACAAAAAGAGGACAATTAGGAAACATACAATAAAAAGTTAATGGTTAAAAGCACAAAATTGCATATATAACCCTCAAAACTTGTCAAAACAATAGAAAACTCTAAAAAACCAATTAGAAGTAAGAGGATATATTTGTGATGGGCGTCGAAACCACCAAAAATAATTCCTACAATTAAAATAACTCTAAACTGTAGTAAAGAGTAGTAGTGTCAAGCCACAATGATTGAATATTATGATCAATTTTCGTGTTTTTCTTGTGAACAGAATTCCGGTTGAGTCGATAATCGTGGCAATAGTCGTGTCCACGACTCCAAATGGACCTGTTGCAAAGTAAATTAAATAAATTAGGGGAGTTGGAAATTTCTAGACATTTAATAATTGGGATAGTAAAAATAAGCAATTAAAAGAAATCAGAAATAAAATTAAATTATAAATTAAATTCGAATTTTGTGAATAGAAATAATAAGCCTTAGCCCTAGACTCGGTGAGTCTGGTCTCTGAATCGATCCTCGAAAATGAGTTTTCTCCTCCAAACAGTAAGCTAGATATAGTGGTTAAGAACGTTCTAACCACCAATTCTTCCTCTCGTTGTTGATTCCAGTACGCCTTACAAACTAACCCTTACTTATTATTTAACCATGATACACATGTTTGCGATTCAAGACTTCGGTAGCCTTGCGTTCTGAAGAACCCAACTCGGATTAACGGCCTCAACCACGCGAGACTTTAAATCCGATCACTATCTCCCTTAATGTGTTTGCAAATATCCGAATACAGCATGAACTACTCGTCTTTCCAATCGTATGCCAAAACGACTCCAACCCAACGCGCTTTTTGAATTGAAATTGAGTTAACTTTTGAAGGATGAATTTGTCAATCGCGATATTCTGAAGAGATTGTGAATACCAATTTGAAGGATTTTTAGTACGGATACGTTTCTCACGATTCTTAACCGAAAAGAATACCGGTCTAAAGCTAATTTGAATTTAGTGAAGTATGAATTTAATCATGCTTTAGTTGGTTATGAAAGTGGATTTGAATGGAAATAATAATAGATGAAAGGGGGAGGGCTTGGGAAATAATTAAGCCAAAAATTGAAATGGAAACAAAGTTGGCAGAATGCCTGTAATTCTTTCACGCAAAATAAGAAAGAAAATAAATTGATTTCTATTCAATTGACGGGCAAATCAAGGTGTGTTTTTTCAAGTTTACCATACACCTTATTTATATATAAATCATATACTAAAATTATGCTAATCTCACCAACTAACTAATTACATAGAATAAAATATCATTTTTTTTCTTTTTTAAATTTGGCTTTTACAAGGTTAAAAATCTAATTAGCCTTTAAATGTCTAATTTTTTATTTGGCGCCTCTTCCATTATTCATGCTCCAATTGAATCCTTTTCTGCTTGTTTTCGTATTAAAACATTCAAATTTCGTTCTTGACAAGATTTAAGCATAAAATTCATCAATTAACAAGAATTAATTTAAGAATAAGTTGATTTAAGCATGTAAAATATGCAAAATAAATATACTATCAATTTGTCAATTCAAATCAAATTCGACAAAATGTTTTTGCAAACCAAGTCATTTGACAATTCGGGCATGTCAAAGAACTTAGTCACCGAGTCATGAATTTACTTAAATACATCAAAAATGAAAAGGCTTTAAACACACTCAAATTTGATGGGTTGATCAAATTATTATTGATAAGTGCATATTATTTGTGATATTTTTTCTTAAATTATTTTATTTATGTTCTTAATAATGTTATTTATATTTATTTTTTTATATATTATTGATTTAGGGAATAATTGAAGAAAAAGGAGTTTAAATTTTAATTTTGAGAAGTTTTTGCATATTCAACTTTCGCATAGCATAGTTTCATATTTTGATCATAACTTGAGTTACTGAAATCATGTTTCAGGCCCATAATATATTGATTTGAATGAAATTGAAAGATCTAACCGAAGTTATTTCACGAATAGAACCCAAAAATGTTAGGAAAATATCCAAAATGGCTTATAATTTTAATGTAAAAATTGTTGAAAAACCTAGAAAAATTCTGATTTATTTATTAAGGGCACTTTTGTGTGGGCATAAGATTCTACATAATTATTTACGTCATAATTTATGGTTGTATAGTGTGGGTATAAGATTTAACTTTAAAAAAAATCTTGATTATGTTTAATGGTTAGAATTGAGTCTCTTCCATTCTTAATGATATTGATACATTAAATCTTAAATGATTGTTTTTCAATAAAAGAAATAATTAATGACAATTATATTTATTATCGAAAAGGTAAAAAGATATTAAGTTACTAGGCAATAGTAAGCAAGTATCAGCACTTTATTGAATAGAGTTTCATCTTATTAAATTTCCTCATTTTAATTATTTTTTTCTTTGCTAGCTTTCAATTTTAATTATTGAAGAAATACATTTTTTTTTTTGGAAGAATGCAATGTTTATTATATATTAATACACTGCAGTATAAAAGCAGGGTGTCTTTGGTCCCCCAATCACAGTCGAAAAGAAGAAAGAAAGAAGGTACCCAGCCACAAACAACTTAAGTAAGGTATGCTAATTTCTTTTAATATTAAATTTGAAAAACAAGAATTATTTATATTTTAGATTTTTAATATTAAATTTTTTTTTTGTAATAATCAATTTAGATTTGTGTTAAAAGTTCATTTATTGATATATTATCAAATAAGATTAGAATTAAGGTAGGTTAAATTTGAAAATTATATTTTTGTTTGAATTATTAGAATTGTGCATGTTTATTATGTAGTGTTGGTTTATTTTGCAGCCAATAAAATATATAAATTATAATGTACATTTAAATTGGTATAAAATATATCAAAATTTAGACAAAATCCACTCATAAAATAAAATACATATAATAAAATTAGAGATCCACATATATCATTCAACATAATAAAATTTGAAGCTGCTACTCAAAGACCCAAATAACCAACAAGCAAAAGCATTATTGCCACTCAAACCACATAATTAAAAATTCAGTTTGATGATGTCTTCCTCGACTTTCATGACTGGATGAGAAAAATTGAAATCAAGCCTCACATAAAGCATCCCACCACTTGAGGGAGTGTGTAAGTCATAGGACCCACCAATAAATAAAGATTTAAATGCATGAGGACCACTTGCTAAGCTGCCAAGGGATACGCCTGTCGGCCGAAGGCTGAGAACGGTATTCATGATAAGACTTTCACTGGTTGAAGGAGATGAAGATGGCATTAATAGCAAAAGCACGAAATGCAACCTTAATGCAATCAAAAAAAAAAAAAAATTACATAGTTGATCATGAAAATAAAAAGAAAACACATAATACGCAAATCACGTAATTAAAAAGAAAAACTCCAGTCAAATATAAATCAAATTCAATGAGATACTTTGGAGTCAATGAAAGTTGAATCCAGTATCTTGAAGTTTTTGTTCAGTAATCTGATCCAATTTCTCAGCCATTTGAGGTGACAAATGGTTAACCCAATCTCCAACTTCACCTTTCCTGAAGAAACTAGAGTTGCTTATAGGACTTTGCTGATATCTTTTGTCAAGTTTGTTAACATCTTGGTTGCTCATGCTCTCAAAACTGCACAGCTTCACTATTTGTTCCACAATCTCTTTGTTTTCTTCCTCTGGTGTAAAGGGTACTCCTAAGAACTCTGCAACTTTCCTCACACAACCCAAAGGCTCCTTCTTTACATCTTCATACTTCAAGAACGACACCTTCTTCGGTGACTCCACACTAGCTTTCCAGTACCCCAATACGTGATCCCAAAACGGTCCATAGTGAGAAACCCTTTGCAAAACAAGTCAAGGGTTTCCTCTAGTGAAAGTGGTGGCAGTTCTTTGGGTCTCAACTTGTTGGCGAAATGCCACTTTGAAACGAAAACATCTTTGGGGTCACGACAGATGTATACGAAACGGCAAGCCGAGGTATCATCGGTCATGCGTGTTGGGAACAAAGAGTAAGGAAGGTGAGTTGAAAGAAGGCGAGGTGAAGGAAGCCCATCGACGAAGGAAGTTGACCCATACCTATGAAGATATCCTTCGAAGAAGAGGACCAACTCTTGAGGGTTCGCTTTGCGCAAAGGATGGTCGCTGAAATCAAAGGAATTTCTGTTGATAATGGAGAAAACAAGGGCTCTGAGCCAGGTGGTGCCACATTTAGGGGATGTTGCGACGATGATGTCAGTGGGTCGAGGCTTGAAGTGATCATTGATCAACATGCTTCCTCTTATGCCAAAACTAGGTATCCAGAAGCCTTGGTATTGGAAAAGCTGGTCAAACCACCATGCTTTGCTTTGAGGGAGAGTTGGCAGCAGTTCATTGCTGTTTTTTAATGTCTTTTGGCAACCTTCATTCGGTATCTCTACGCTCGGAAAAAAATGTGAAGTCTCCATTGGGAAGAAGGTAAAGTAGAGCAACTAATTTTCTAGAGATCTTGCAAGAAGGATTTGCAAATGATCCGTGACTAAAAGTAGGATTAAACCTCGCGAGTCCCACGCCATACAAGCCAATAGCTGGCTAAAAACAAAAATGATGAATGGGTGGAGGAAAATTTAAAAATACTTATGGCCTACTCTTTTTGGGCATCGCGAATATGAAAAAATAAGAATTTATTTATATTTCAAAGTTGAAACCATCAAGATTTTTGTTTGTAAACTCAAGACACAAATAGAGAAATTGAGCAGAATTTAGGAACAGTTGTTGAATAAAATATATAGATTTAGGTTTTTTTTAATTTAATTTAATTTAATTTGTTTTTACACCAAAAAGAAATTGTCAATCTGAATATTAAGATAGAATAATGGTTTAAATATGTTATTAGTCCCTACACTTTGATAAAATTTGAGATTTAATCTCTATACTTAAAAAGTTAAAAATTTAGTCCTCCAATTCCGTTGATTTAAAATCTCAATCCAATCATTAAAATTGTAAATATTTTTGTCAAAATTTGTCAATTCAGCATGTTGATGAAGCTACCCTCATGTAATGTATATATGATTGACAGAAATAAACACGTTCATTTAACAATTTTTAATAAAAACTACCAACGACAATAACGATTAGAATAAGATTTTTAAATTGAAAAAAATAAGAGGATTGAATTTTATCTTTTAAAGTATAGGGACTAAATAGGGGTGTACCTAGGGGACTGGCAGAGGCTAAAATGGAAAGTTTTCCATTTAGGCCATTTAAATTTTTAAAATTTTAAATTATTAAAGGTAAAATTATACATTAGCCCTCGAAAAATGATAAAAATTTGATTTAATCCTTAAAAAATTATAAAAACGTAAGCTATTAAAATGGTGAAATTACATTTTTACTATCGTAAAAATTACAATTTAATTTCGACCCCCTAAAAATTTTTTTGGCTTCACCCTAAGACTAAATATCAAATTCTATAAAAATACATGGACTAATAGCTTGTTTTAATGAAATTTTGATTTTTTTTTTTTAAAATTGTTTCATTCCACGTTTTGCACGTTTTGCTGAGAGAGTTAATATTTAAAGAGAATTAGGTGCTATTTGATAATTAGAAAATTAACTATTAAATTTAAGTTATAATTTTTTTTTTGGTATATTGCTTAAATTAAGTATGAAATATAATTAGATTGTTTGATAATTGTAAATTTTAAAATTTTAAAGGTAAAGTATGTAATATTTCTAACATTTCTTGAGAAGTGAATAGTGTCAATTCGGGTTGACCCCGTGTTTAAAATTTCTAAAGTAGATAAAATAAAATTATTAATATCGGTGGTGAAGGTAATTGTGTATTATAGGAAATTAAAAGATTTTTGAATTTAGGTAATTTTAAATAAGGAGTGGATTAAATTGTAGTAGTGTGAGAAGTATTGAGTCATAGTGTAAAATTTAAAGGTAAGATATGATAACATCAATTGGATAAGATGTAGAGGGAGGACTAAAAGGGCAATTGTCCATGGTAGTACATAATGATGATTAGATTTTGATTTGATTAATTATTATTATTATTATTATTTAAAGAGAGAGAGAAAGAAGAAGCAAAGAAAAAGATGGTTTTTTTATAAAAATAATTTAAAAAATTTAATTAATTAGATAAATTACTTATTTTTTTAATTAAACACGTAAATGGCCTAAAATTTATAGTAAAAGTTGGTGGAGCTAAAGAGTTTGGCACCACCAACATGCCACGCCAAGAATCAAAGAAAAAAATTATTTTTTGGTGAAAGCCAAATAAAATAGTACTCACCTGTATAAATATTAGAAAAACACTATAATTTACAAAAATATAGGGGACTTTAAAAAATCCATTTTATTTGTTCTTATCTATTTTATTTATTTATTTATTTATTATTAATTTTAGAAAACTTGAAATGCATATTTGAAATGTTTTATAATATATATATTTTAAATTTTAAATATTATTTTTAAAATTTTAAACATTATTTTTAAATATTAAATATATTTTTTAATAATATAAAACATTTAAATATTTTAAAGATATCATCTTTCAAATTTATTATTAGTTTTATAATATTTTAAATATTTTTAATTTGTTTTATAATATTTTAAATTATGATTTTTTAAAAAGAATAGGATAAAAGTTAAAAAAAGTAAAAAAAAAAAGTAATAGGTTGTATCAGTAAATCTGGTGGCGCCAAATTAATTGGCTCCACCAAAAATGGAAATTTTTTTAAAGTCCACCATATTTTAAAAAATTACAGATTTCTGAGATTTATACAGTGGAGCTATTCTACATGGCTCCACCAAAAAATTAATTTTTTCCCGGTTTGCAGATAGTGGCATGTTGGTGGCTCCAAACTCTTTGGCTCCACCAACTTTTACTATAGATTTTAGGTCATTTATGTGTTTAATTAAAAAAATGGGTCATTTATATAATTAATTAAAATTTTGAGTTATTTTTATAAAAAAGCCAAAAAAATGATACATATTATTATTGGAAAGTCATCCACTAAGGTTTCTTCCCCACATCTCCCTCTCACCATTTTGTTCTATTTTCTTTTCTTTTCTTTTTAGTCCTTTCTTTCATCTCCAATCTATTCCAAACTTTTAAACCCAAAATAGGGGCCAAATAAAAAAAAATTTAAGGGATTGATATTAAATTGTAATTTTTATGATAGCAAAAATATAATTTCACCATTTTAATAGCATATATGTTTATAATTGTTAAAGTATTAAATCAAATTTTTATATCTTTAAGGGGGACAAAGTGCAATTTTACCTTTATTAATTCAAAATTTTAAAAATTTTAAAGGGCCTAAATAAAAAAATTCCATTTTAGGGAGGTCGGGGCCCCTGTAAGCCCCCTAATTTTGCCCCTAACTCAAATTTTCATCATAAATCTTAATAGAACAACATTAAAAACTACAAAACAAGAAGAGTTTTTGGAAAAGTTGTTAAAGAGGACGTTTTGAAAGAAAAGAGAAGTTAGGGTTTTAAAGTAAATAGGTAAGAATGATGAAGGGTTTTTTTTCAAAAAAGTATATTCATCTCATTACATTGCATGGAAATGGTATGTGATTTTATATTGATATTAAATGTTATATGTATTGTGTCCATGAAGAGAAGGAGAAAAAGAGTGAAGACCAAATTGGAGCTAAAGGTAAGGAAATAGCAAAAACTTGAAGGAAGGAAGAAAGGGGGATTCATTCAAACATTTTGTTGTAAGTATATTAAGAGTTTTTCTTTGTACAATTTAAACCTTAAATAAAAATTTGGTAATTTAATTTAGTAATACTTATAGGATACATTAGTACTTGAAATTTTATTTGAAAGTAATATGCATTAATGTGGTAAATGAAAATATGTGTTCAAGACACAACCATTGATGTAAATAGAGTTGTTCAACAGCACTAAATTATGTGTCTTACATGATTTTTGTCACACCTTAAAATTGGGCTTAGAAGAAATAGGAGTAACATTTAATTTAAAAAAAAAAAAAAAAACTTAGGGTGAGAGAATTAGAATGCCTCAAAAATATTTTTGTTAAAAAATAATAAGAATGAGTTTGTTTGTTTAGTGGTAAGGCATTAATTTACTAATAGGTCACAAGTTTGAAACCCTTAGTACACATTCAATTAAAATATTTTATTTCCTTACTTTTACCCCACAAAAGTGTAAAATTTTCAAATTAGCCCAACCAAAAACTTTTTTTTAATTTAGTCATTGATTTAAAATAGTCTCAATTCTACATGAATTCTTAAAACCTTTTTCAAATAGGGAAAGAAAACTTTATAAATAGCCAACTTATTCAAAACCTAGAACTTTTACCTAGTAAATTTTCAAGAAAAACACCCCAAGTTCTTCTCTTTCTAAACTGACTTTCAAGCAAAATGAGTCAAAGTTTTCAAAATTGTCCCTCTCCTCCCAAGAAGATCATCAACCTCCTTTTCCAAATTAAGGTTTTTGTGTTTTCAAATTAGGTGTGGGATCTAAAACTTAAATCACTATGTATAACTAAAAGTAGTAGAAAATAAGAACCTTTTAGGAGAAACCCCCTGTATGTGCGAGTTTATATGTGCGAGCCCTGTGTGCGAACCCTAGCATGTGTGAACCTTAAAAAGGTTAACCCCTAGTATAAAAAACCGATGTATGTGAACCTCTATGCAAGCCCTTGCATGTGAAACCCTATAGGCGAGCCCTTGTATACGAACCCTCATAGCAAAATCATATGCAAAACTGTATAGGAATGTGTACGCGAGCTCTTTGAATAAACATGCGAACCCATAGATTATTATGTACGAACCTTAATTTGTCGTACGTACGAGTCACCTGTTGAATATTACATGCGAACCACTGTTTATGCGAGTCAAGTATATGTTATTACACGCGAACCATTGTTCATGCAAGTTAATGATATGACATGCGAGTCCATAATTACATGTGAACCATTGTTTATGTGAGTCAATGATATGTTATTATATGCAAGTCACATTATTACATGTGAGTCACTATTTATCCTAGTCAATTATATGTTATTACATCCGAGTCACATTATTGCATGTGAACCACTATTTATGCGAGGCAATGATATGTTATTACATACGAATCACATTATTACATGTGAACCACTGTTTATGCGAGTAAATGATATGCTATTACATACGAGTCAAATTATTACATGTGAACCGTTGTTTATGCGAGTCAATGATATGTTATTACATGCAAGTTAAATATATGTTATTACATGCGAGTCACTTATTTGTTATTACATGCAAACCCTTTATTGTTATTACATACGAATCACTTGTATATTATTACATGCGAACCCTTAGAACTATGCGAGTCGTATGTATCATGTGAACCCATATGAAAAAATCATGCGAACCCTACATGTAGTACGATGCGAACCTTTATATATGTTATCATGCGAGCCTTAGTGAAAATGTGCAAACCCCATATGTTGTACTTTGTGAACCCTATATGTGTTAACATGCGAACCCTAGATACCATGCAAATCATGTGTATCATGCGAACCCGTATGTATGTGCTAGATAAACTAGGATTGTTAATGCACATGTAGATGATGTATGTGTGACACTGTTTTAACTCGCACATATTATATGCCTATGTGAAATTGACGTGAATATATGCATGAACACATGCCATTAAATGCTAGTATGAAATATTGAATGTAGCATCGATTGATGACAAATAGCATAACATGCTAAGTATATGTACATAATTACATGAAAAGGGGTGCAGAGGATGGAGGAGTTCCATAAGAGACAATGGTAATTTAAGTCCACACTAAAAGTTAAATGCGTGGCAAAGAAATGTCATCAAAATCGGATAAACTAGGATGATAGTTTAAAAAGCCATCAAAATCGGGTAATCGAGATGGTAAGTTATTGTAGTAAAAGTCATCAAATCACAGATGACAAGTGAATGACCAATCGTCACTTTGGAAATCAAACCAGGATGGTCAATTATTATTATATTTTTTGGAGTGTTGAGGAATGCTCGAGGACGAATATGATGGACAGGTGGGAACTTCAAACTATAAATTGCATCGCATCATATATAAATTGACTATACATTGAATTATTGTATATTTCAAGAAAAATACTTAGTTCACTACTATTTATCAATTATAAGCTTTATTGTTTTTCAATTATATATAATGGTTTATAATTTAGACTCACACTGAGCCATTGTAAGCTCACTCCCCCTTTCTTTACCTCTCAGGTAATAGAGAAAACTAGGACTCAGGATGGCATCGAATGAACCTCGGATTAGCAAGATTGTTTTTCATTATTTCTATTTTAAAGTTTTTATTAAAGTTCCCTTAAAACAGATTATGTTCGGGTTGTAATTATTAATTATTTCTTGTTTTTATTTTAGGTTGGAAGTAGATTAACTAAGTTATTTTAAAGCATGACATTTAGTTAATACTCTGACAACTACATGCTATTTTGGTTTAGAAAACTATTAATTTGAATGAATGTTTTCTGTTGTTTTTCTAAATACTTAAAAATTTTGATAAACCCTTCTCACATGTATAAAAAGTGGCTTTATAGGATCACTTCGGTGATCGAATATAATGCCTTTGACTTAACCAAAACTCTTAGGTTGGATAAGGCAAAAAAACTAAACAAACACTATGTCAAGAATTGTAAAGCTACGTCCTCGAGTGTGATTGTACACTGCCTCATGGAAGATGGAAAGTGCGTGTCTCGGGCCTCCATCTTTCCACCAACGCGCTGATGAGTGTGGGATTAAGTTTGTAGCCCTTGAGCATATGAGACGTATGCAAGAAACCTGCGTTTTACAAGTAACCACGAATTTCGATGATTAGGCCTTTTGAGAAATTGTGTATGAACCCCTCTAAAATATGATCATATGCCTATTTATATCGACAAAAAAAATTAATTTAAAATATTTTTAAAAATAAAAAAACTTCAAATTTAACTTAATTGAAAATAACAAAATTTAAAATTGTCTTACTATTATCACTTGAGCGGCGGAAATATGTTTGTCGTGGAAACGAATTAAAGAGGTTGTCATTCGTAAAAATTTAATCGAACGAATAAAATACGAAATAATTAAAAATAATAATATTTTTAAATAAGCATATCGGAAAATTTAGAGTAGAACTTAAGAAAATTGAGAGATTTAAGAGAGTTGAGAGATTAGAAAGTATATTTACTTTACTAGCTGACCAATAGATGCGATGTCCTTAAACTATTCTGCTGTTTGTGTAAACGATGATATACCTCACATAAATACCCCAATAGTCTCTTTAAAGCGGCTCCAGTTCACTCTCACATAGGTGACTTATACTGTCTGTTTCATCAAAACACACAATGGCTATTAAAAGTATTGCTTAACCTTTTCCACATTTTAATCATTGTTTTCATCATAGGAATGGACTTGGGATAAGAACCCTTACAGTGACTTCACAAGGTCTATGCAAGTAGGTTTTCCCATTAAGCCTAGATCTTGGGATCTCCAATCAACTAGGTTAGGTATTGCTTCACATAGCACCTTAAATATACATGGGCTTTAGTCCCATTCCTTTCAATATTTTATCAACTTGATTTGGGTTTAACCCATTGGTTAGCAGATTCGCATTGTTATCTTTTGATCTTACAAAATCAACAAAGATAACTAAAGTTGAGATCAGTTGTCTAACAGTATTGTGTTGACGACGCATGTGTCTCGACTTACCATTATACATTACGTTCTGTGCTCTACCAATTATTACTTGTTTATCACAATATATGCATATTGTGGGCACAAGCTTTTTCCATTCAAGAATATCCTCTAAAAAGTTTCGTAGCCATTCTGCCTCTTCTCCAGATTTATCTAGAACTACAAACTCAAATTCCATTGTGGATCTAGTTATAATCGTTTGCCTTGAGGATTTCCATGACACAATTCCTCCTCCCAATTTTAAAATATAACCACTTGTGCTTTTGGTATCTTGAATATCATATATCCAACTGGCATCAGGGAATCCTTCTAACATAGCAGGATCTTTGGAATAATGTAATTCGTAGTTCTGAGTATATCTAAGATATTTCAATACTTTCATAATCGCTTTCCAGTAATTCTCCATTGGATTGCTTGTAAATCTGCTTAAACTGCTTATAGTGAAAGCAATATCAAGTCTAGTGCAACTCATAAGGTACCTCAGACTGCCTGTGACTCTTGCATATTCCACTTGGTCAACACTTTCACCTTTATTTTTGGACAGATATTGACTTATATCTATCGGAGTTCTGACCACACCAAAATCATCCTTACCAAATTTCTCAAAAATCTTGTCTGTGTAGTGTGATTGAGTCAATACGAGACCTTCAAATGAATTTTTGATTCAGATGCCCAAAATCATGTTAATAAGTCTCATATCTTTCATGTCAAATCTTGAATTTAACAAGTTTTTGGTACATTTTACCATTTCATTGTTACTTCCAACAATAAGTATGTTGTCAACATATAAATATAGAATTACATATCCATCGACAGTGGTTTTGACATACACACATTTGTCACACTCATTAATTTTAAATCTGTTTGATATCATGACATTGTCAAACTTTTCATGTCACTACTTTGGTGCTTACTTAAGTCCATACAAAGACTTCACCATTCTATAGACTTTTCTTTCATACCCTGAAGCTACATAACCCTCAAGTTGTTATATGTAAATCTCCTTATCAAGATCTTTATTTAGAAAAGCTGTCTTAACATCCATTTGATGAACTTCTAGATTCTGCAAACCGACAATAGCAAGTATCATCCTTATAGAAGTTATTTTTGATATAGGAGAAAATGTATCAAAGTAATCATGGCCTTTCTTTTGTCTATAACCTTTTATAATTAATCTAGCCTTACACTTATCAATTGTTCCATCTTTTTTCATTTTTCGTAATCCATTTAGAATTTAGTGGTTTAATTTCCTGAGGTAGATCCACTAATTCCCATGTATGATTTTTCATGATGGAATCAATTTCACTCTTGATAAAATCTTTCCAAAAAGTTCTTTCAGATGAGCGTATAGCTTCACTAGAAGTTTGAGGTTCAATCCCTAGCATATAGGTTAGAAAATTCGATACAAAGGACTTTTCCACCCTTGGCCTTTTTACTTCTTCTTAGCTCTACATCGACTTCAACCTCTTGTTGAAAATCTTGACTATCAATTGTAACACCCCAAACTCGTATTCGTCGCCAGAACAGGATTATGAAGCATTATCGAACTAATAGAATAGTAAACCATTCAATTCATACATCAATACAAACATAATCTAATTACATGGAAAGACATTTATAGTGTCCCTTAAACGAGCCCTCGAGGCCCTAAAAATACTTTGAAAATGGTCTGGGACTAAATTAGAAACTTTTGAAAATCTTATGAAAGAGTTGAAAATTTTTAATTGTAGGGGTCACACGGTCGTGTGGTCAAGCCGTGTGACTCACACGGCTGAGATACACGCCCATATCTCAAGCCGTGTGGACATTCAAAATAGGGACACACGGTCGTGTCCCACTCCGTGTCCATGCCCGTGTAACTCACTGACTTAGGTCACATGCTCGTGTGTCAGGCCGTGTACCCCTCGAAATGACCTCACACACTCGTGTGCCAGGGCATATGCTAGGCCGTGTAACAGCCTGACTTGCATGCCTTGAACCTACAGGGGACACACGGCCGTGTCGCATGGCCGTATGTCACACACAGCTGAAACACACGCCCATGTCTTAGGCCGTGTGGCCCTAAAATAGACCTTAAAACACAAGTTTACCATTTCAATCTTGCTTAGACCTTAAGAAACTCAAATACCAACCAAAACACCAATTCAAAATGACATTAAACAGGCCAAAAACCCATCAAAACCAACCTAACATGTGTCTAACCAATATACCCTCATTTGCACCAAAGGCATATACAATTTCACAATAAAATAAACATCAAGTCAATTTAACAATTCACTCAAGTAATACCTAATCAATATACATATCATAGCTATCACAATCTCAACAATTCAAATATGTATATACCACACATACAAATATAACAACTATACCTCATTCTTATATAATAAGCAAGTTGGTTATTACACAAAATATCATTCATAATATTTACATAAGTCAAATATTTACCAAAAATGCACAAAGCTTATACATGCCATATAATCTGAATTAAACGTTTCAAAAACTATCGAGATAAGCTGGATAGTGTGACTTGAGTGCTGATCCGGTCATCCAGCCTTTCAAAAATCTACAATGACATTAAACAACACAAGTAAACCTAATGAAGCTTAGTAAGTGCAACAAGTTAAACAATAAATCTTACCAAATTAACTATAATAATTCAAAAAATAACAATCATCCAAAAGGACTACCTGTCATTCACAACTTCAATCGATAAATTCATCCATATTTAGATTAATATGAAATAAATAACATATCTTTCAAATTCACTAATCAGATTACCTTATTGAGATTTTCCATTTGAAGAACGACTTACCGGTAAAAGTACATCGTTAATAGAAGCTCATAAGATATGGTCCTACCGAACACGCCAACAGAAGCTCCTAAGAGCTGAACAGTAGCTTGTAAGAGCTGATCCACCCGAATCACACCAAACAGAAAGTATTGTAACAACTCAGTTTTAGCTAAATCAGAACAGTGGTTTTGAAACCACAAATTAGAGGTCAAAAAATTATTTTTATATTATTTTTAGAGTTTACAGCATGTGATTATATATGTGTAAAAGTTTCGTGGAATAATTTTATTGTTTGGATGCTTAATTTGAGAAAAGGACTAAATCGCGTAAAATGTAAAAGTTGCATTCTATTTGATAAAGGTGTCTAATTTATATGGATTATTAAATGAAAGGTACTTATGATGTAATTAGACCATTGATAGTGGATATGGACATAAATAGCCTTGAATTATGTGCTTATTAATGTTTTAACTAAAGGGTAAAATGGTAAACTATGTATTAATGTGAAATAAATAAAATAAAAGCCAAAATCATTTTACTTTCCTTCATCTTCCACCGAATATAGAGAAAATAAATAACCATGGAAGCATTTTAGGGTTCGTCTCTTTGTTGTTCTTGATTGAGGTATATTTTGAGCTTGGTTTTTTATGATTTTTACATTTTTGTGATCGTTGTTCCGGGTTCTAGCTAGCCCATGCCCTAATTTTTGAATTGGTTGATGAATTTGTGAGTTTTCATTGATTATAGCTTGATTTTTTTGAATGTTGATGATGAAAAATGAATAATTGTGATAGATTTTAATGTTTTGTAAAGTGATTTCTGACAAAAATGTGAAATAAGGATTAAATTGTGAAAAGTGTAAATTGAGGGCTTGAAATGTGAAATAAATATCAAATATGGGCTACTAGGGGTACTATGGTAACTCGGCTAAGCATGGGTTAAATTGAATTGTGTGAATTTGATATATTTGTGAAATAGGGACTAAATTGAATAAATGTAAAAGTTTAGGGGCTAAAGTGAAAAAATGCCCAAATGTATATTTTGGAACTAAATTGAATGAGCTGGTGATTAAATGGGTTAATTTTGAATACATATAAATCAAGAAAGAAAGAATTTGGATTTAGATCGGGGGAAAAGCAAAGTTATCGAGTAATCGATCCGATTCGTCAATTTCGAGTACGAGGTAAGTTCATATGTGATAATTTCATTATAAATGTATGCTATATGCTTTGATATTTCATAAAGTGTGATTATGAGATTACAAATAATGTTTGAATTGTGAATACGACTATAATGATGCGTTCGACGATGAAATCGACATGTGAAATGTCCCGGTTGAACCTTAAGAATAGTTTAGGATACTAATGACATGTCATTAGATTATTATATTGGCTCTAGGCCATGATATCAGCACTCGAGTGTGAATAATACCTTGATATTTGCCATGGTATAGGTATTCAGAGAGGAGTTACCTTGATTTAGCTACAGCCCATGGTATAGGTACTCCGGGATAAGTTATCTTGATTTGGCTACGGGCCATGGTATAGGTACTTATCGGTTGAGATCTTGAGTATTCGATTCCTATTCCAAATGGTTCAACCGGAAATAATGACGTAGTTGAGAAAAATGGTAGTACGAGGTGGTGCAGGTACGTATGGAATCTATTCAAGTATTACATTGAGAAAGTTTAATGAGATGGAAATTGATCATGTTTTGAGACATGATAAAGGTTTGTGGTTAATGTGTTTTGATTTTTTAATGTGAAAAATAGTTAAATTACATTTACTTGATTAGTTGAGTTATTCACTTACGAACTTACTAAGCTATGAAGCTTACTGTGTGTTATTTGTCTATGTTTTATAGATAATCAAAGCTAGCTCAGACTCGGGGATCATCAGGAACAGTTATCACACTATTAATCATTTTGTTGGTACTTTTGAAGCCTTGTATATATTGTAGATGGCATGTATAGGCTAGTGTCATTATGGTACATTTTGTGTTATGGAATTATGGCCATGTGAATTGGCTTGTATATGGTAAAGTTGTGGGATGTGTATTTTGCTTATAAAATATGTTTATATATGCTATGTGATGTGAATGGTATGCCTTGTGAATTTGTCATAGTATGGTATGAGATTAAGCTATTGAATTTGTGTTATTTTGAGATTTGAGTCAGTTATTTTGAAAGATGAATAAATGTATATTGAAATTAGATGGAATGAATGAATTTGGCATACGAAATCAATATGATTAGAGTAGTAAATGTGTATTGAATTGGCTGGTGTTATTATGGTATGAAATGTTCATGAGTTGATGATGTTTTGGATGCCTATAAATGTATTGAAATGGTATAAAATGTCTTGTTGTAGGAAGGCATGAGGAGGGTGAGAAATGTGGCTTTAACCAAAACTATTTTCACTTCACATGGCCGAGCATACAGACGTGTGGCTTGACCGTGTGTGACACATCGCCTTGGTACATGGCCGTGTGTCCCCTAGGGTACCCTTTCGAATTAAGTCAGTAGACCCTATAGGTTTGGCACAGCCTAAACACACAGGCGTGTCTACTGGCCGTGTGTGACACACGAGCTGGCACATGGGCGTGTGGCTGGCCGTGTGACCCATGTCAGTAACCCCTCCAGTTTTCCCACGGCCATAGCAGACGGGCGTATCTCTGGCCGTATGGTGCAAGTCAGTATGTATGCCCTATTTTCACACGGCCTATGACATGGGAGTGTCTAGTGGCCGTGTGAAGCACACGGCTTGTTCGCAAGGACGTGTGACCCTTGAATGCTTGAAAACTTTATGTGTTTTCTAAAGTTTGCAAATGTTATCAGTTTAGTCCCGAACCTCTTCCAAGCATGTTTTAAGGCCTCGTAGAGCCTTATAAGGGACATTGTGATTATATTTGATTGATGTTTATGTGAAAATGTATGATTTATATTGTGATTGATCAGTAATGCATCGTAACCCTATTCTGACTATGGATACGGGTTAGGGGTGTTACATTTTATTGGTATCAGAGCTACAGTTTAGTCAATTCTAGGACTAACGTAGCGTGTGAGAGTCTAGCTATACATTCTGATGCCGGGATAGGGTTCGAGGCGTTACTAGTAATTCACCTTTACAAACTTACTCAATCGGGTTACTGAATTTCGCTCGTGATTTAACACTTTTCAAACGCGTGCACTTTGCCTCTTATACAGGCCTCCGAGGCCTAAAAACACTCCTAAGGGTAGTACGAAACAAAACCGAAAATTGTTCGATAGACTTGGGGCACTTTAGGAAATTTTTCCTTAGTTGAAGTGTAACACACCCATGGGGCTTAGAACACGACCGTGTCCTTTTTCCAGTATGCAACACAGCAAGGCACATGCCCGTGGGCTTAGCCCATCTGCTACACTGACTTCAACCTCACCATTCTGTTAAATATACAAGGCCAAGGCACACGCCCGTGTGCTTAGCCCTTGCTCTATGCTGACTTAAAATTTTAGGTGCAAGGGACATATGGTCATAGCACACACCCATGGGAGTAGTCCGTGTGTCACACACGGCCTAGACACACACCCATGTGTCTACCCATGTGGACCTTGTTAGGCTATTTTCCAAGCCTTAAGTCACCCTCTACTAGCCAATTACACTTATAGATTACTATAGTACATATTTGGGCCAAGTTATCCATTTGTAAATATGAAACTTTGATTAACCTCATTGCATGTGAACCTCATGTCATTGGTTTCATACATGCTAAGTTAATTCTCATCTTGCATTTAATGATTTATATGTCTGCTTGACATATTAAGATTGGCTCGTTATTATAACTCATTGCCAATTATAACTAAGCCATCGCATATGAATATAAACATGCATAAATTTGTAGCGTATAGCCTACTTCAAAATGAGCCAATTCCTATGGCCATATACAAAAAAAAACATATTTTTACATGCCTTCGCTAGGCAAATCAAATGACATATATAACAAAATACTCAAAAATCCTATACATGCCATTGGACAAAATAGAAATGTCTTTATACCAAAGCTTGTCTAGTTGATAGTGTGTTGAATCTCCAATTGTCTTCCAATCCTTATGAGTCATTGAGCTCTGAAAAGCAGGGAAAAGAGAGGGGTAAGCATTTACATGCTTAGTAAGCCCGTATAACTGGAAAGTAAACTTACGATGATTTAGCATACAATCATATTAGGCAATGAAACCAACAAGCATAGGATAGTTTCCCTATCACATGCACTCAACCATCGAGTTAGTTACATATCAATGCACCATGTAATTCATATTAGATAAGCTCATCATTTAACATATCGTCTATACATATTCCTTGTGATAGTCTCGTTGAGTTTCTAGGGAATCTCGATGGATCATCCATTTACCATCAATTCGTACAAATGATCGTTTCAGTATGCACTCCCGCGAACCTCACATCTTACGACGGGATTACCAGTCTAGGCTAAATCCCCCGTAATATAAACTCATAAGGTGATGTCGGGATTACCAGTCCAGGCTAAGTCCCTTATAACGACAAACACCCTTAATGAGCTCGGATCTGAATTACCAGTCCAGGCTAAATTCAGTCCCTAATTGGATTACCCGTCCGGGCTAAATCCACAATGCACACATATTCTTTGGGAGGCTCGATCACTCAAGGAACACCAGTCCAGGCTAGATCCTTTTTATACTTGAAATCTTCAGATTACCAGTCCAGGCTAAATCCTTTTCTGCAACACATACAGGATCTCAAGTCTCATGTAATCATGGTTTATCTATCGAATTCCCTTTCCAACCTCAACCGAGACATTATCCAACAATTCATTATTAAAGATGCAATTCATGCATTTTCATGCCATCAATCACATGGAATTTCTATCTTACCCAAGCCTAACCGAACATTTTTCTCTCTTATGGCAGCCCACACTTTCCATTATTTTCTCATTTCTACCACACATTTTAAAACATTTGCAAAGTGGTCCCTACAAGGGCTTTTCATGAAAATTACTTAGGAAAAGATGTTTATCACACCTTCAACTTTCATAACCCTCCATAATCCACCAAAATACAAGCAACTCATGCATGGGTAAATTTTTAAACATGAACCCTAGCATGAAATATGGGTAGAAATGAAGAGAATAAGCTATCGGGATTCTAAAAATACAAAGAACACTAAAAACGGGGCTTGAGAGCACATACTATTGAGCTTGGAAAGCTTGAAAACCCTAGCTATGGAGAGCATGAAATTTTTGGCAGCTATGGAGAAGAAGATGGCTGATTTTGGCTTATTTTTCCCATTTTATTTCATTAAAAAGCCAATTGACCAAAATGCCCTTAAGTCCTTTCTTTAAAATTTCATCCATGCAAGCCCATTTTTGTCCAAAAACTTAAAAATTGGGCAAATTTCTCCCCAAGACCTTCTAATTTATAATCTAAAGAAATTTCATACAAATTGCTTCTACAATCCAAGTTTTGCAATTTATTCAATTTAGTTCCTAATTTCCAATTAGACACCTTACTCAAGGAATTTCTTCATGAAACTTTACCACATGCATAATATCATATTTTAGGTCTCATAATAATCATAAAATAAATATTTTGATGTCAAATTTGTGGTCCCAAATCCACTGTCCCGACTAGGCCCTATTTTGGGATATTACAAAAGGAGTCTTTTTCACGGTAAATATGACATGTGGCACCAATATCAAGCCACCATTCTCTTAGATTTGAATCAGCCAGGTTTACTTTAAAAATCATAGTGCAAAGATCAAGATCAAATACTTAGAAATATTTTTTCCACAACGTTGGTTTCATTTGTTCTGACCCTCTTTGGAAGCCTACAATCGGATGACTGTGTCTCATCTTATTGCAATTAAAGCATTTTCCTTGAAATTTTGGCTTCTTGAAGACACTGTCATTTGGTCCTAGTTTAGACCCAATCAAAGAATGTTTCCTTTTCTTGGAGTCCTTCTTGACTTCCACAATGTTTGCCTTAGTAAAAATAGGATTGATTGTTTTGTTTAGCCTTTTAGCCGCACCTTGATTGTCTTATTCAATTCAAAGTTTGACAATTAGATCTTCCACTGTCATTTCATTTCTCTTATGCTTAATATAGTTCTTGAAGTTATTCCAAGTAGGGGAAAGTTTTTCAATAATGGCTGCCACCTAAAAGGATTCACTTATAACCATCCATTCTGTGAGAATACCATAAATGGTCAGTTGAAATTCCTACACCTGATTTACAACAACTTTAGAATCAACCATTACAATGTTTAAGAACTTGGCAACTAAGAATTTCTTAGCACCAGCATCTTCAGTTTTGTATTTATGGTCTAACAATTCCCATAATTCCTTAGTCAGTTTCTTGATATTGTATACTTCATAAAGTTCATCAGATAAATCATTCAAAATTTAGTTACGACATAGGAAATCAGAGTTGTTCCATTCTTTGGCAATGTTGAAAGCGGTAATAGCATCTTTCTCATCCTCTCTAAAAATAAGAGGATCATCCTTCAAAAAAAATTTCATATTCAACATGTTTAAATAGAACAACATTTTCTATTACCATGTTTTAAAATTCTCTCTAGTGAATTTCGCAGGCTTTTCATTGTGACTGGTCACAGGTAACATTTGGCTCGCAACTTGAGCCTGAGCAGCGACAATCACCTTAGCCTTTGAATTGGATGAGTTGTTTTACGTATGAGATATTTTTCTGTATTCAGGATGAAAAACCAAAATCCGTAAATAAATTAAAATCCAAAACAGAAGTATAAACCAACCTAAATAAGTTACGATGGTAATCTGTACGCCTTAGATTAAAACTACAACAAATCATCTGTCTTAAAATTTTAAGAAAATATAATATCGTATGTAGTATTAATATGTCAATAACAATAATAATGCAATACAATGCAATAGCAGTAACACAACAGAATACATGTAATCGGACAAAGTTGAAAATTAGAAGAATTTTGTTGAGGCCTATATGAAGAGTTTCTTTAAGACAGATTCAACCTCTCATTGGTGCTTTGAGTAACGTTGGACGTCTACCTCCGAAGATACACCAACAAACGATCAAGGTAGTAGCACAACAATAGTATTCAATCGAACACAATCTTCTCTTTCTATATCGTCAGGAAGAATGAGTTTAGAAGGAATTTTTTTTATATTGATGATTTTTGATGATGTGTTTTGGAAGTCTCCTAACTTGGTTTTATATAGAGAAGAGGAAATGAATAAAGAGATTTTGACCGATTCATGAAGAGTTTTGTTGAAAAGTTAATAGATATAAGTGAACAGACACAATGAATGAAAATATGTAATATTAAACCAAAAGCAATGAATTTGTTCACCAAGAGATACAATTGTTCAAAAAATATAACTGTTCATCAAGATACAGAACTATTGTTTAATTTGAGCATCAATTTTTCATTCATCACACAACAATTTTAAGCATATTATATAGAATATAAACCCATAATTTATTATTCAAACCTTCAATTTTATCAATAAAATAATATGCCTCAAAGTTCCAAAATATCCATTATTTTCCAACATAGACTGCAATAATATGTGAACCGTTATTGTTTGTCACCTTTTAACCTAACTGATGTGTTTATTTGTAGTATGTTTGAGCACTTACTGAGCTTTCATAAACTCACTCACTCTTTTATAATATTGCAGTGACTTAGTTTGTCGTTGTGTTCCTAAACCCAATGAGGAAGGCAATATGGGGCCAAGTTATGAGATTTAGTATTAGACTTATAATTTTCGGGTTGTAATTGGACATTAATGACTATTTAATTGTTTGGTTTAAAACTTTTATCATTGCGTTAGATAGATGATTGAATGATGGATTATGGTTGTTTGATAATTGGTTTGAATAATTGTTCAACTAACTTATAAGTGCAGGTTGAAGAGTCGTTGGTCATCGATGTAAGCCTTAGATGTTTTATGTGTGGTTTGGATACAAGCATGTGCTTGGTATGCATGAGATGTAACACAGAATTTGGTCAAGTCATGTAAACTGTTAAATATCTACTAGCTAATTAATTTATAATGTTACAAGGTTGTGCGAGTTGCTTTAATAAATTTTCCAAAATAAGACTTATTCGTTAAACCCTACAAAACTACTGTTAGACTTTGTGAAATGGAGTTTTCCCCGACATATTGTTGTATATTACATTTTAAATCTAATTATATATTTTTAAACTAAACGATTTTTCAGGTCCCTACAAAATACAGTCTTTTTTTAAAAATACCCTACTGCATGCATGTATGTTTAGCTAAATTTTTCGAGGTAATTGTCTGTTAAATATTAAAATGTGAATTAGTCTTGTTGTTGACTGTTTATTAGAGTAGCGCAACGAAAGCATGATATTAAGTTTTTATTAAATATTCCATGATTAATTGTGTTGTGTAATTGGTCAATTGGTGTGTTTTGTGATGGTTTAAATAGAAAGTCACTTCGATGGCTAATGTGACGTTCAAAATTCGGGTCGGACTGTCCCGGCAGGGTTTGGGGTGCCACAATGAGTTTACTCAAATACTCCCAAAATGAAAAGGCTTTAAACACACCCAGATTTGCTTATGGATTAATCAAATTATTACTGATAAGTGCATAATTTTTCTAATTATTTGTATTTTGATCATAACTTGAGTTATAGAATTTTATTTCGGGCCCATAATATATTGATTCGAATGAAATTGAAAGATCTAACCGAGGTTATTTCACAAATGAAACCCAAAAATGTCAGGAAGATGTCCAAAAATGGCCAATAATTTTGACGAAAAAATTGTTGAAAACATAAAAAAAAAAATTGCTTTATTTATTAAGGGCGCTTTTGTGTTTTCTCCAATATGTTTTTTTTCCCTATAAATAGACATAATTAGGTTTAGACTTAGACGGAGATGGCGACTCTTAGTTTTATTTTGTTTTCTTTATTTTATGGGTTTCTAAACTCTTTTTTTAGTCGAAGTAATATTTGGAGTTTAATTTTATAAAATTTGTAAGATCAATTCTATAAAGTTTGTGAGATTGAAGTGTTCTTAATTTTTGTTCTTTGGTATTTTCATGTCGTCTAGTATAATTATAATTGTTCAAGTTTGTTAAATATTCGGCCGGTATTTAATAGCTTAGAATGATTGCTTTTTCGATTAGAGATTTAGTCGATTGATTTCTAATATTTGTGGTGAACTACATAATTGTTTATGCCGTTGTTTACTATTGTGCAGTGTGGGCATACAATCTAATTAAATAAATCCTGGTTGTATTTATTGACTAGAATTGAGTCTCTTTTGTTCTTAATGATATTGATAGATTAAATCCTAAGCGACTGTTACGGGTTGTTTATCAATAAAGAAAATAATTAACGACAATTGTCTTGATTATCGAAAAGGTACAATTGTCTTGATTATCGAAAAGGTAAAAAGAAATTAAGTTACTAGGTGACCATAAATAATTATAATCACTTTATTAAATAACCTTGAATAGAGTTCATCTAATGATTTTTCCCAATTTTAATTATTTTTTTCTTTGCTAGTTTTCAATTTAATTTTCTTCATTTCTTAGTTTTAATTTTAAATTTTCTTTAAAAACAAACTTGCTTTTTATTTATTTTATTTGTTTTAGTTGAAGAAATGAAATTATTATCTCTATGGATTTGATGTTACTCACCATTAATTGTAAAATTTCATTTATTTGAATAGGTTTTATTATTTGTAACTTCGACAACCGTGCAATTACTCATGTTTCAATTAAATGCACTAACCCGTTTTTGGTGGCGATTGGCGATGTGAGGATGTCACCAATGACCGAAAGCAAGGCTTCTTTGAAGCACAAAATGAAAAGGGCTCTCACAAGAGGGAAAAGTTGAACTATTTTCGTAAAGGTAAACTATTAAAATAGTCAATTTTATTTACCTCAAGTTATATTTTAGTCACTTATGTTTAAAATGATACATTTTAGTCACTTGTGTTATTGTGTTGTGACATTTTAGTCATTGAGCCGTTAATTGTCTTTAACAGTATAATGGTAAGTTGACGTGGCACGTCAAATCATCATTTTAAATAAAAATTTTAGGTTAATTTATATAGTCGGTCTCCAAATTTTTTCGTTTTGAGCAATTTTAATTTTTTTATTTTTAACTTTCCTTTTTTTATTCCATTCTCTTCTACTTCTTCTTCTGTTTTCTTCCTTTCTCCATTTCTTTTAATATAGTTTTTCTATGCTTTTAATTTGTTAAAATTAGTCCTTATACTTTTATTTTTTGAACAATTTAATTTTTTCAAGTGAGACGAGCTTGTGGACTAGTTTTAACAAATAAAAAACATAGAAAAACTACATTAAAAGAAATGAAGAAGGGAGGAAAACAGAGAGAGAAGAATAAGAGAATGGACAAAAAAGAGAGTTAAAAGAACATAAAAAAAATTAAATTGCTTAAAATAAAAAAATAAAGATCAATTGTAGAATTTAACCTAAAATTTTTATTTAAAATGATGATTTAAAGTGCCACATTAGCTTACCGTTATACCATTAACGATAATTAACAACTCAATAATTAAAATGTTACACTATAATAATATAATATTTCAAATATAAATAATTAAAATATAACTATTTTAATAATTATATTTTAATATTTCAAATAAAAATAACTATTTTAATAGTTTGCATTTCTATAAATATTTTTGTACAATAAAATCTCTTCAAATTCCTTGCATTGATTACAACCACAAGGATATCTTTTCGTTGCTCTCTGACAAACCACGTTTCATAACCCTTTTGTCTTCCAATAATAATGTTGATGAATACATTTTGTTTTTACTTGGGTTATATTTTGCTACGCAGGGGTAAGAATTAAATATGTTGTTATATAATTTAAAAAATGAAAGACTCATCATCGTTTCTAGCAGGGTAATTAAAAAAGAAACAATTTAAATATTAGTATTTAAATTAAAAAAATTATAATTAAATAATTAAAATAAAAATAAACTAATAATTAAGTGATAATTTATGTATTTTACACTTTACAAAAACATAGATTTTTTAGCTTCACTCAATTTAGAAAAGAGTATAAACCCCATGTGATGGTCTAATGACCAAGAGTGTTCAACGCCTCAGATATGATTTGGATTAGAGTTGTGCTAGTCGTGTTGGTTGCTTCGAGCTTTGCCCTAATAACTAATTTTTAATTGATGATAGGTTGATTAGAAATTAGGGTTAATGTGTCAAAATTATATATATTAGAATGAATTGATTTTCTAGTATTTTTGGGTTGATTCGTTTTTCAAATTTTATAAATTTGATATTTAAATTTAATATTTTCAATCATACATATATTAAATATTTTGAATTATGTTAAAATTGTAGAGTTTTATGAATATAGATGGAGTGTATATTCATAATTGAATATATTATCAATTTGAGCACAATTATTACGGTCAAGAATCTCTTTGAAAATTTGCTCTTGTTGTTAAGGTTTGTTGATAATATATATATAATATATATAATTATATGTGCGTTTGAATTCTATTAATTTTAGAATTGAAGCTCGAATGATTATTACCAATTTTGGGAAGATTACATCTAGTTTCTGCTATAATTATTTTATATGAGTTTTCGCGGTTATGAAACCATGGCCAAGGATTAAAATTAGGAATTTATGATTTTGTGCTATTGATACAATTTTAATAAATAATATTTTTTATTAATGTTTTTCAAAGTGGGTAAAGGTGATAGAGAATGTACAATTGAAATTTCTCAAATCTTAGGTGTGGTCTCTCGCTGGACGGTGAAACCAAAAGTATTTTGAATATGGTATCTGGTTAAGCTAAGTGAAGTATGTTCATAGTATGATGTATGGATTTATGTTATTTGTATAGTTTGAATTGGTTTTTATTGAATTCATAAAATATTTATTGTTTTATGTTTTGTGTGTATTGATATTAAGATTATTGATAATTTTTATGGATTCAATTATGTTTTTTTTGGTTAAATTGGTTTGATATCAACATTCATTAAAGTTGTTATCTTTTTATATGGATATGTATTCAATTTTTGGGGGTGCTTTGATGCAAATTTATACCAATCATGATACATGTTTAAAGTATTTGGTTTTAAGTTTAGTTCTACAATATTAGATTAGATTAGATTATGATGATATGATTTATAGTTTGAATTATGGGATATACCAATTATTATGATTTTGTTTTTGAGATTTATTTGCTTGAAAATATTTTTTTAAGTTTTTATGCGAATTTCTGTTTAATCATAAATACAATTTTTGATTTACATGGTATATGCAGGGTAAGTTTTTCTAATTGATTATTAATACACATATATGCATGAATTGCTTTGGTGTTCTATCTATACCAAAATTATAAATATATGTGCTTGTTAATTATTTGACCTTGAACCACTGCATTATTTCTGTTTGGTTTTGACATATATGACTTTATAAAAAACAAGTTAAACATTAAGGCTTTCGGTTTTTTATTGTGCTATTTAGATAATCGTATTTTAGGTTATTTCAGAAATTGTAGTGCAATCAGAAATTTTAGTTTTGACCTTTAACTATTAGGTAAATTTTAAATTTGAATATTGGTATAATTATATATTTTTTAAAATAACTTAATTGAAGCAATAAGTCGTCAAAGTGATTTTTTGTATAAATTATTTTGTTTTAAAATATAAAAGGTTGTGTGCTTGTAACTTAAGTTATATTAATATTAATCAACCCAAATGAAGGTTAATAATATTACGTGTGCAACTATAGTAATAAACATGTGACAGTTATTCGATTTTACATGTGAGCAATAAATTGACCCAAAGGAAGATTTATGGTTCGACATGTTCTTATTCAATGTTTGATTATTACACCAAGATATCACTTACAAGTTAATATTTTGTCAAAATATGAAATATTAATGGAGTGTCTGATATCTTAAGATGAGATTTACATTTATTCAAATTATTCTGGTTTAAATTTGAAGTCTTATGTGAGGTTGTTTATGATTTATTTAACTATTATTATATTTGTCAACATCATTGTATGTTGTTCTGGGATAAATATATATACATATATATATATATATATATATACTATTATCTTTTAATTTCATTGAAAGAGAAATTAAGAGAAATATTTTGAAACAAATAATTTCAGATTTTGGCTATGGGATTTAATTAAGAATGTCTAATATTTTAACTACATTAGTAGAAACAAAATGCCGCCAAAGATAAGTTAATATTTGGCAGAATTTTAACGTCATTTGTGGTGATAAATGTGCGAAAATTATAAGGTATTTTATGTAAGTAATATGTTATTCCAAAGATTAATTTATTATTTGACATACTTTATTGTAAATGTTTGATTGTTACAACAAGAGTCCGTTTATTGTTAATATTATTGTCCAAAGACTTGATATGAATGTTGTGTTTGGTATATTGAGATGGGATTGGTCATTATCTTGAATTTATCGTTTACTTATTAATATTGATGTGAGCTTGTTTTTATTTATTTTTTGTCCTATATGCAGTTAGTTCATCTTCTGCTGCCACAATATCTGCTAATATAAATTTTATACCCATGCTTAATGAGACTAATTTCAATTAATAGAATAGGCACTTACTTGTAGTATTGGTTGTATGGACATAGATCTTGCACTAAAGGAAGAAGAACCCACACCTCTTACTGTGGAAAACACCCTTGATGCTAAAAAGGATTTTGAGAGGTGGGATCGTTCAAATTGTATGAGTTTAGTGATCATGAAGCACAAAATTCCAAAAGCCTTTAGGGGCACAAAATCTACAAAGATTACTCAAGCCAAGGGTTTCCTTGACAAAATTAAGAAACATTTTACTAAAAAAACGATAAGGTTTAGATGACATCACTTCTGACTTCTTTGATGTCTATGAAATATAAGGGTCAAGAAAATTCTAAGCTATCTAGAGGCTATGAGTCTTATAATCCCACAATTAGAAATATTTTTGAGATGAGAACTGCAACATTTTTTGACGATGTTGAGTTTGGAGGGAGAAATAAGGTTAGAGACATTGCTTTTAAGGAGGAATTAGATTCTAACTCAGTTTTTACTATCACTTTTGACGATGTTCAGGTTCTCATACCTATCATTGATTAAGAAGTGAACCTAGAACCTTAACAAGGCAATTTTGAACAATTCCATATTCAAGATGAGATAATTGTTCTAGAAAAACAAACTTAACAACCTCAAGAACGAATGTCATTAAAAAGGTCCACTAGAGAAAAGATTATAATGGTCTTAGTGGAATATTTTGACCTTAAGTTGCATTAGATGAATATTAAGTTAATGTTTTCTCAATGGTAACATTGATCATACATTTATATGGTGCAACTAGAACACTTTGTGTCTGATGATGCAAAGTTAATGATTTGCAAATTAAAAAACTTCATCTATGGGCTTAAACAGACTTCTCGTCAATAGTATTACAAATTTTACCAAATAATTATCTCATTTGGTTTAGAGATGAATTTGGTCGATAATTGTATATATCACAAGTTTAGTGGGAATAAGGTTTTATATTTGGTTTTATATGTTAATGACATACTGCTTTTCAATTGTTGAATATGCCTCATATTTCAGTCAAATAAGAGATTACTTGCAAGTCAAGTTAAACAAAATATATTTTCTTTCTAGAAGATTTAGTACTTATTAGTATAATATATTTAGCATTTATCAGCATAATTTTTTTAACCTATGAATTTAGCCTATAAATAGGCTCTTTTACAACCTTAGAAAATACACCCATTAAAGATTAGAACTTATAACACTTTTAGAGAATTTTGTGTTTATGTTTTAAGAGTTCTTTATGTACATACCCAATTTTGCCAGCCCGTTTACATTAAACCTCAAAACCCAACAGCCAGCCCACTAAACAATCAAACCCAATCCCTAAAACAAACTAATACCCACTAACCCAATATTACCAGCCCAATACCTAACCCTAAGCTCAAAACAACCTAAGACACCCAAAAACCCTGAAACCCTAACCCACTCAGCGCCGCAACGTCCCATCGCCACTAGCTCTGCTCCACCGACTCCTCTGTCATTGGCCATACCCTGCAAAGGCAAAGAAAACACGCAACAGCACAAGGAAAGAAGCAAGACTTGCATGAATGGCTATATAAGCCGATTTGAAACTGTAAAAAAAGGGGCTTTTTTTTTCTTTTTCTCTTTTCGATTTCAAAAAAAACTATTACAATATTGACATCAAAAGGGCAGAGATTTGAACACCCAAAAAAAATCAGTGAATCTAAAAGACAAAAATCGGACATCAAATAAGGTGATTTTTTATCAATTTTTTTTCTTTTTCCATACGCTTCAGCAAACATACATATATATAAATACATATAAATATATATACAAAAACGTATAAAAAATACAAAAAAAGGGATTTTTTTACCTTTTCCCACCATCAAGACGCGGATGGCATACGCCAGCATGCCGGCGACGGTGGTCGGGCGATCGGATCGGAGATTCCCCGGCCGGATTCCCCTTCCGCTTCCCTCTTCTCTCCCTTCTCTCTTCCCTCTCTCTTTTTTTTTTCTTTTCCCTCTTCAAATGTTTTTTTTTCAGATTTTTAGGCTATTTATAGCCCACCAAAACGGCACCGTTTTGGTGCCTAAACTCTGACTAAAAAACGATGTCATTTTGCCTCGGGTCGGATCGACCCGACCCGCTCCGATAGGATCCGTGTGTTTTTTAAAGCGGAAGGGCTAATTGCGCTTTCAGCCCTTCCGCTTTTCTGGAATATTACAATCAAGTTTTGTCTATTTTCAATTTGGCCCTGTAACCGTCAGCGTTTTTTTTAATTTGACCCTCGGCCAAGCGCAGCGTTTTAGTGGATTGGAAAAATTGCACTCTAGACCCTCTACATTTGCACGCGCATTCAGATAGATCCTTTTGTTTATTTTTTTTATTTTAAATTTGCCCAAAACTTTGGTTTTAATTCGATTTTAGTCCTTTTTCATTTTGTTTATTTTATTTTTATTTTTTATATTGTTATTATCATTCCTAATATTATTAATACTATTATTTCTATTAATAATTGTTATTATTAATGTTCTAGTTATTAGTATATTATTATTTTTAATACACTATTATTACTAATTATTATTATTCTTCCTAGTATCATTATTATATATAATATAGGTGTATGTTCTACTATACGTATGTATATGTATATATATGTAGTATTATTTTAATTACTATATTTTAGTATGACTATTTGTTTTTTTATTTCATCGTTATTCCAAGTATTATTATTATTATTATTAATGTTAGTGCATATTATATTATTGTATGTATGTGTATATTTTTTTATTTTACGTTATGTATATATGTTTTCTTCAAATATTCTATGTATTATTATGTACCTATTTTAGTGTTATTAGTTATATATTTTGATATATTATTTCTATTTCTAATACTATATACACTGTGCATATTCATAGTACTATATACGTGTTTTCTTAATAACTATATTATATTTGTATATGCTATAATGTATTTTTGGTATTATTATGTTTATATATATATATATATATGTGTGTATATCTATATAATATTATCAATAGTCGTTTTTTAACATTATTATCATTTCTCACATGTGTATACTACGTAGAGATTCTAATACTATTTTATATGTATATTTTTATTATTATTATGTATATATATATTACGTATATGTATCCTTTTAATATTTATGTACCATAAGTATATTTCGAATACTATACCACTTTTTTTTACATATTATCTTATGTACATATTCTTAAATACTATGTTATATATATAATATATATTTTTAATACTATATTATGTATATATATTTTTAATGTTACTAGTTATATATTTTATAATTGTTCCATGTACATATTTCCACATTATCTTATGTATATATTCTTAAATACTAATATATGTACATGTATATTTTTAATACCATATTGAGTATATATTATTATCACATTTATTTTATTCCTACTACATCTATCGTTAATATTTGCACATATATTTTATTCTTGTATACACATTCTACATATAGTATCATTTTCGTATATCATTATATTTATTATTTTACTCACGATTTTCACCATTATCGCTTATCATTTTATTCTAATATTATTATGTTTTTATTTCTCATATATGCCACGTATATATATTTTTTTCAATTTTCATTTTATTCATGTATGTATAATGTATATATTTTAATAATACAAGTTATATATATATATTCACTATTTTATGTATAGGTTTTAAATGCTATGTATAGTATAATTCTGACGTCATTACTATTTATATATATATGTCGGTGTACATGTTCTTAATAGCATTATTGTATATATATTGTTTTTTTTTATTTCGTGTTTGATATTGTTATGATGCTTAATATATCGCGTGCATTGCCATTGTTTTTTTATATTCTTGTCATATTCGTTATTCATTTCTAATTCTGTCTTTCATTTATTTTTATTTCTATTTCATATCAATTTGCTTTGCATTATTTCAAAAATCTTCTTCTCGTTTTTTAATTCATTTCAAAAATAAGGCAATGTACTGATTTAACATTAAGCCATCAATTTCATCGCTATGTTGGGCGAAATTAGTCGGCTCGTGTTAAAAACGGGACACCCTTTCTAAAAAAAATCAAAAACTAAAATTCTTATTTTTCAATTGGATCACGAGTGAATGTCAAGTTAAATTCTTACTTTTGAAAATCAAGACAACACGAGTTTAATAAAGATACCAATTATGGGCGTTGCGAGGGTGCTAATACCTTCCTCGTGCGTAACCGACTCCCGAACCCTATTTTTCTCTGGATTTTCGCGTAGACCCAAATTTGGCCTTCATTTTGTTCAAGAATAAATTTTCTTTAAAAAGATGATTTATTAGGTGTCCGATCACACCTAGAAAAAGATCAGTGGCGACTCCCTGTTTATTTTCAAAAAAAATCAAACTTCAATTTTCAAGTTTTCACTAAATCGCCACAATTAGCGGCCAAGCTAAATTTTTACGTCGCTACACTTTATTTTCAGGTTTCAGGGTTTAGCTTTATCTCTATCTTTTGTACTCTTCGTTCTTTTGTCATTATAGTAAAATTACCTTTGCTCGTGGTTTTTTATCCTCTTTTGAGGGGTTTTTCCACGTTAAATTTGTATGTTCAATTTCTCAATTTCTTCCGCTATTTTTACTTGTTCGTTACTTAATCGAGTCGATCTCTTACAAGTGGTATCAGAGCTAGTTCAATTTCTACAGATCAACCCGTTTAAATATGGCAACAACAAGGTTTGACATTGAGAAATTTGATGGTGTCACAAATTTCAATTTGTGGCAAGTTCGGATGATGACAATTTTAGTTCAGACCGGCCTGAAAAAGGTCGTTACCGAGAACAAGCCTAAGAATCTAAATCAGTTAAAATGGGAAGAGCTTGATGAAAAGACCTTGTCTGCAATCTAGTTGTGCATCACTAATAGGGTATTGTAGGAGGTATTGATGAAGAAGACCTCATTCGCCTTGTGGAAAACGTTAGAAACTCTTTATGCGACTAAGTCTCTAGCTAACCATTTAGTGTTAAAATAATGTATATTTACGTTTCGCATGAACGAATGTGAGTTTTTTAGAGATCACATCACTCAAATTCATTACCCTTTTAAATTATTTAAATAACATTGAGGTTCAGATTGACAGTGAAGATCAGGCTATGCTATTATCGTGTTATTTACCCCCTTCATACAAGTCTTTTAGGGAGACTAATTTATTACAGAGACAAAATCTCGTTCAATGATGTAAAGGGTCATTTGTTGAGTAAAGACAAACTCAGAAATGAGTTTGGTGCAGATGGCAAGGCAAATAGGCAAGCTTCCGTTTGGTAGCATCAAAGAAACGAGACAAAATATGTCTCTATTGTAAGAAGTTAGGTTACGTTAAAGTATATTGTTATAAACTGCGAAATAATAGGACTGCTGAGAGTAATGAGGGAGATGTAGCTGGTGCTAATTTGGCCAATGAAAGCTGTGATGATTTCTTGTTAGTGTCAACGAGTGAAAATTCTGAGCTTACGTCCAAGTAGATCCTAAATTCGGGATGTTCTTTCCACATGTGTCCCAATAGAGAATGGTTTTTCACATACAGTTTGGTTGAAGGTAGAACTGTGCGCATGGAAAACTATTCATCCAGTAAGGTAATTGGTATTGGTACTGTTAAAATTAGGATGCACGATGGGACAATTAGGACACTCTCAGATGTTAGGTATGTACCTGGTTTACGAAAAAATCTCATCTCTTTGAGTATTTTAGACTTGAAAGGTTGTAGAATCAACATCGAGTCGAGCAGCATTAAGGTGTCTCATGGGGCTATCGTTTTGTTAAAAGGTAAAAGACCGGCAGCCTTTATATTCTGGGAGGTTCTATAGTAACTAATGAAATCCAACATCCCTCGTCTGTTACGGAGTCAAATTCAACTCATTTGGAGTGAAGGCAACCTTATCATAGGAGGGAAAAATGTATGATCATTTCGTTGAAGAGAGGTTATGCAGGTTTTGAAAAGTTAGGGCATTGTGTTCGTGAAAATTATACTCGGGTTAGTTTTGATTTGGTAGTGCACAAGTCGAAGGCTAGAAGTCTTCCAGCTTCTAAGCACAGATTCGACTCAGTTAATTCCTTGCATAGTTCTAGATAGGCCCATGGCAGTTTTTGGCAAAGATGACATTGTGAAAATACGACTCAAGGTGGAAATTTGTTAAGTGTGCCTTATGTTTCAGTCAAATAAGAGATTGCTTGCAAGTCAAGTTAAACAAAATATATTTTCTTTCTAGAAGATGTAGTATTTATTATAATTTATTTAGCATTTATTAGCATAATTTGTTTGACCTACGAATTTAGCCTATACATAGGCTCTTTTACAACCATAGAAAATACACCCATTAGAGATTAGAACTTATAATACTTTTGGAGAATTTTGTATTTATGTTTTGAGGGTTCTTTGTTTTTAGGTTTCGGCGTTTAGTTTTATCTCCATCTTTTGTACTATTTGTTCTTTTTCTATTATAGTAAAATTATCTTTGCCCGTGGTTTTTTATCCTCTTTGGAAAGGTTTTCCACGTTAAATTTGTGTGTTTAGTTTCTCAATTTCTTTCACTATTTTTACTTGTTCGTTGCTTAATCGGGTCGATCCCCAATATCAATAATAAGTATAGTCTCAATCAATACCCTAAGAATGATTTTGAGATTACAGAAATGCATAAGAATTTTTACATTTTAGCAGTGGAAAGTCTAACATATATTCAAGTCTGTATACATTAGAATATTGTGTACACTATTGGGATGTTAGACAGATATTTAAGCAACCTTGGTTTGGACCATTGGATAGCAACCAAGAGGGTTATAAGGTATTTTCAGAGAACAAAAGATTACATGCTCACATATCGGAGATCTAATTAGTTAAAGATCATCAGGTATACGACTCCGATTTTGATGGAATATGGATATAAGATTTTGTCACTAAGGTGCAAATTGTGAAAACAAATTGCAATCTTTTATTCCAATAGCAACAGGAGCACACCAAAGTCAAAACATATAAACTTTAAGTTCCTGGTTGTTAAAGTAAAAGTTCAAAGTGGTTAGGTGCCTATAAAGCATATTGGGACAAACTCCATAATTGCGGGTCCACTTACTAAGGGACTACACCCAAGGTTTTTCATGAACACATTACTCATATGGGTGTAATGTCATTTAAAGATATTTGGTTTTAGTGGGAGTTTGTACTTTTAAATGTTTTTATGTTATAAACACATTTTCAGTTATTTCAATTTACAAATATTAAGTTTATTTTCTGCAGAAATAAAGTTTGTTTGGTTTATTCACACTCTGATTTTGGCAAGGTTTGATCTCACTAAGGTTTAAGGAGGGCCAATTAGAAATAGACATGTTTAGATCATACTGCATGTAATTTTCATGCTACACATTCATACTTGATCTAAGTCATTTGGTTGTGTTAATATATGTGATCAGTGATGGATTTAGTTACGATATATGTAACAAAAGTCGCGTTGGTTCTATGTTAACATAATTAATGGACGAGATTATTCAGAATACCTTTTGGATATGATAGTAAAAATTTGAGCTCATAAGGTTACATAATGACACGTAATTATAGAGTAATTAGTATATATATATGGTATAAATGAGAGATTGTTAGAAAATATAGACATCACATATATAATAAAGGTAATTTCATGTTGTTATTTACTATCAAAATATGTTAGCCCAAATTAAAAGTGGTCTAATTTGGTTAAGGTTTATTGAGTTTTGATTATTAAATAAAGTATGGGTCAAATATGTGTAGATACTCTAGTAACTAATTTCTAATTGATGATGGACTGATTAGAAATTAAGACTAATGTGTCAAAGTTATATATATTAGGGTTATAGTCCCCAAATTATAAAAAAATGTAACTTTTCTAATATCCCTTCTTTAGAAAAGAGAGAGTCACCTTCTCTAGATTACTTGTATGCTAATTTGGAAGATCAAAACCTCAATATCCGTAGATTTCAATAAATCGATAAATCTAAGTACACTTCCGCATCTAGTTTTGTTCTTGATTTATTCTTAATGATTTGACATGACATATACTGGTTTATAGTTCTAATTTTATATTAGATATTATTTACAATTCTAACACAAAATGATAATTTAATCTTTTACTTTTTTTGGTTGGAGTTTTTTTAACAAGAAAATTAAATTGTTCAACTAACAATTTATAGCAAGAATCAAAAACACAAATATACTAATAATATGAAGGATCAAAAAGAGAGCTGTATGGAAAATCTAGGCGCCAATCAATTCCATTTGGAGAAATCTTTTACTTTAATTGTTAATAAGTACAAATATCTTAACATTAAAAAAAAAACCTCTAATTCTCTATTCTCCATTAATTCTATTTGGGAAAAAATTTATCTTCGTATTTTTGAGAAATTTTTTCTGTATATAGTTTTCATTTTCAGAATTTTTAAGGATCTTTGGTCTTTTTTTCTTTAAAATTTGGGATAAATACTAAAACTATACATGAACTATAATTTAATATACAATTGTATATATGAAATTTTGATTTGATTTAATTCTTGTAAATTATTAACACAATTATTGATATAACATCATTTTATTTTTATATATTACATACATAAATAATTATATTTATCCAATATAAAAATAAATTGATGTATTTATTTTATGATTAAATCAAAATTAAAGTTTCAAGGATACATTTGAATCATAATTAGAGTTTCATTTGTATAATTGCACTAAATTAAAATTCATGTATACAATTACACATTAAATCAAAATTTATGTTAACTAAAAAAATGTGGGTTAAATTGAAAATCTGGGTTTTCTTGTCAACTAAAATCCTTTTTTTTTCTTCATTTGACCGTAAAATTAAATTTATGAGGGTAAGAGGACTTTTCGCCATATTTTCCATTGATTGATTTCAAAGGCAGCCTTGATTGTAGTAAGTTCGGATTAATTCTAGTATTACCAAATTGCAACTCTTGTAAGAATTCTTAGAGAAATAGAAGCCAAGGTAGCAACAATTTTTCTCCATTTAGTTTGTTGGGAGAAGTACATACATTGCCAATGTTTTGTAAAAGATGGAGAACAAAGCATACTTTATTCATTGATAATTCTATGAATTTATACAACTAGAAAATGGAATGAAATAACAAAAGGATAACAACAATTATTTAAATTAACAAAATAAAATAAATTCAAATTATAAATAACAAATAAAAGTGAATCAATTATTCCAACTATTTAAATAACAACCTCAAATTTGGGGTTGTGGAACCACATTTAATTTGGGAAGTTGATGAACAAAGAAAAGTTAGGGGCCTTTGTGAGTGAGCCATCTAGTTGATCCACTGCATGAATGTGGTTGACTTGGAAAGTTTTTCGCTCAATGTGATTTTGGACAAAGTGAAGATCAACTTAGAGGTGCTTCATCTTGTCTTGTAGAACAAAGTGATGACAACAATATTTGTCTCCAAGATTATCACAAAAAATTTTAGAACGAGAGCTGGACATGTAGTTCTTGCAAGATACGCAACACCTAAAGTCTCTGTAGCAACAACATTGATAACCCTATATTCAACTTCAGAGGGGACTTGGCTACAATTGCCTTTTTTTTTTTAACGACTAGATGATAGGACTATGTTTGAAGAAGAGAATGTAGCCGGTAGTGAATGCATGATCTGTTGGGTCCGTATCCCAATCTGCATCTACATATATGTTAAGAATGTTTTATAAGTGATGATTGATTTGTATGTCAGAATGTGCAATTTTCTCAAACACCAAAGGATCTGTTTAACTGCTTTCCAATGAGTTTTTGTAGAAGAGTGCATAAATTGAGAAAGCTTATTTACAAAATATAAAATATTCAAATGAGTGACAGAAAAATATTGGAGTTTTCCCAACATTCGCATGTACTATATAGCATCAGTAAGATTGATCCTATCATAAAGAGTCAATTACAGAGAAGAGGCAATTGGAGAGTGCACACCTTTATAGTCTTTGCGTATTTGTTTCATTTAACAAAGAAAGAAAACTTGGATTGGGTTAAGAACTCCTATCGAAACCATTTTCAAATCGAGTTTTGGAAAATGGGAATCGATTTTAAAAAAATAAAAACGGGAGTCGCCACCAATCTTTTTAGGTGTAATTGGATCACCTTTAAAACATTTTGTTTTAAAATCATTAGTTTTGGTCCACGAAATAAAAGAACGGGTTCGAGAGTCGGTTACGCATTTAGGAAGGATTAGCACCTCGTAACGCCCAAAAATTGGTACCTAATTGATTATCAAATGTCTTTAATGTAGGAAATTTAAAAAAATTTTAAGATGTAATCCTCTTTAAAATACTTTGATTTTGAAAATTTGGGTTCACTTGTATAAAAACATTGATACTAAGTTAACCTTTTGGAAATCCTTATCTCGAAACGACAAATCGCCACATCCAATAAGTTAGGACGCAACGCTTTGAAATTCCAAGACAGTTACTCGTATTTTGAAAATCTTAAAAACTTAGAAGGGTACTTGACTATTCGAACGTAACGAGAAAAGTTGGAACCCAATAAGTTAGGGCACTACTTTCTCGAAACTTCCAAACACCAAGCATTGCCCTTGTATTTTCTTGAAAACCTTGGGGCCTTACTTTTTAAAATGATGCGTGAAGAATTGTATTGTACTATAAATCATACATAGTAACATATCATTGTAGTGAATAAATAATACATGCATTTTAACAAAATGATAGCAATAATATAAAGATCAGGCATTAGACACGTACATATAAAATGATACACATAAAGCAAGTAGTATGCATACAAAGATATATATATATATATAGCATGTATCGAGAATGAATAAACAAAATATACAAACATACAAAATAATAATTAAATGATACATGATATAAAAGAGCAATAAATAATGTATGATATACAAATAGAAGAAATATAATGTCAATATGCATGTTTACAAAATATAACATATAATTATAATAAAAATAATAATTTAACTCATACATGATACATAAAATATAAAACATATAGAAGAACTAAAAAAATAAAGTGATTGATTGCTAACAAAATATACATACAATTAAAAATAAGACATTTCATAACAATTTTAAAATAGTAATTAATATATAATATATAATAACTAGAATAAAAGAATAATAAATATAGAAAAATAATATATAATAAATAATAATATATATAATAAAAATAATACTCATAATAAAATAATTTTATAATACATAATATAAAATAAGGTTAAAAATAAAACAAATAATAATATAAAATATATATATATAATAATAATAATAATAAATATATAATGGTTAGGTTAAAGTTCAACAAAGTCACAGGGGCAGATTTAAAAAAAATAAAACTAAATTAAGGTCCTAATTAAAACACACATAAAACAAAAGGGACTCATCGGGCAAATCGCCCTATTCCCAAAACGGTACCGTTTCTAGAGTGTAGTAACTGTTAGGACTAAATTGAAACTAAAATAAAACAATAGGGCCAAATCATAAATAAAATAAAGCGTAATTATAAACTAAAAAGGATGGAAGGACCGATTGGGTAATTAACCCAATTTCAAAAAAAACACGCGGATCCTCCCCGGGTAATCGGGTCAACGCGCGGATCCCCTTCCTTAATACGACGTCGTTTTAAGCTTATTGACTTAAGCTGAAACAACGTCGTTCTGCTGAGGCCATATAAGCCAAAATATAACCAAAAAAAATCATTTAGAAATCCTTTTAAAAAACCTAAAGAAATCCTCTAAGGCTCTCCTGCCCTCTGAGCTCCGGCCCTAGGCCAATTTGCTCTGTTCATCGGGCCTCCATGCCCAGTCTCACGCGCCGTCGCCGACTCCGCCATACACGGCGGTCGGGGTTTGAGAAACTTCATTTTTCAGTGCCAATCTAAAGGTAGATTTCTCTCCTCTATTTTGATGTAATACATGCATGCTGTTTAAAAGAAAATAAAAGAAAATATAAATGGCAGAGTAAGAACAATCGGTCACCTTTATTTCTCTGTGAAATACTTCTAGTATATTATTAAAGATACTCGATGTACAGTACTTTTTGGTATATTCTCCTATATCTCCCTCCCCTCCTCTACAAGGGTTACAAAGGGCTTTTTATAGCCACTAATTTGTTACATAAGGAAAGAAATCTCTGATTTCTTTCTATTTATTGTCTACTGTATCTTTGACCATTATCTGCTGAGTTTCCTTTTCCATTTTGCAGGTACCCTGACGATCTCGGCGTTAACGGTGGTACCAAGGCGATGGGAGGCTCGAGATCGTGGTATCGGGCGATTGAGAGAAACGAACGCATTGATGGCGCGTCGGTGTGCATTGATGGCCTCGATCCGGGGTTGAACCGACACTCCCGAAGCTTCCGTGGCATTTGCGGCGCGTAGAGGCGAGAGCTAGGGTTAGAAACCCTAGCCGATGATGTTAGGTTTTGGGCCTCGAGAGTTTGGGTCATTTGGGTCTAGTTTAAGTCCGGGCTCATTGGGTATTGGGTCCGTGTATTTGGGCTAGTTTAGTGTATCTGGATAGGATGCAAACAAAGCTTAGTTGAATTGTTTTAATTTTGGGCCCATGATTTGGGCTTTGTAACTGGATCGCTTTAAATAAATAAACAAACATTTATTTATTCATTTCTCAGTATTTTGGTTTTGGTATTAAGGCCTTGACGAATTTGGGCTCTTCACAACTGCCCTCTTTACTCATTCTTTGTAACAGAATCGAGCAAAGACTAGAAAGACCAAATTTGTCCGACCTTATCGGGCCCTGGACCTTAATCTGCTCACTGTAGACTGTCATGTTGATATCTTTGATCTGTTTTCCATAAATATGCCAAATTTTCTTCTTCAATTTGTTCTCTGACTATACAGGGACAACAAATCATCCTAGATTTGCTTCATCGTAAACATGTAAAAGCTAAATTAGCTATGTTTTTTATTTGTTCCTTGTAAGCACAAGGATGTCAAACCATCTTGAGTCTGTTTGAGAACATCTGAGAGTCAAATATGCTATGTCCTTGATTTGTTTCACAAGAATATCAAATCATCTTGGATCTTGCTTCAGTATAAACAATCTGAAGGCTAGATCTGCCATGTTTGAGAACATCTGAGAGTCAAATCTACTATGCCCTTGATTTGTTCTTTGTAAACACAAGAATACCAAATCATATTGGATCTGCTTCAGTATAAACAATTTGAAGGCTAGATCTGCCATGTCTGAGAACATCTGAGAGTCAAATCTGCTATACCCTCGATTTGTTCCTTGTAAACACAAGAATACCAAATCATCTTGGATCTGCTTCAGTCTAAACATCTGAAGGTTAGATCTGCTATATCTGAGAACATCTGAGAGCCAAATCTGCTATGTCCTCGATTTGTTCCTTGTAAACACAAGAATACCAAATCATCTTGGATCTGCTTGATCTAAACATCTCAAGGTTAGATCTGCAGATTCAAAACATCGAGAGAGCCAAATCAGTTATGTCCTCGATTTGTTCCTTGTAAACACAAGAATACCAAATCATCTTGGATCTGCTTCAGTCTAAACATCTGAAAGTTAGATCTGCTATATCTGAGAACATCTGAGAGCCAAATCTGCTATGTCCTCGATTTGTTCATTGTAAACACAAGAATACCAAATCATCTTGGATCTGCTTCAGTCTAAACATCTGAAGGTTAGATCTGCTATACTACGGCCTATTACCCTGCTGTTTAGGGGATTAAAGTACGTCGTCTTAGATAATCTGTGGAATGATTATACCTGATAATTAGGATGCTATACTCGAAGTGAGTTGAATGTTCCTAATTAAACGTGTTATGATGCAGATTGCTGTGAATATGACCCCTATCCTAGGCGCCACCATTCATTCCTTCATTCTGACTCAGCTTGTAGGCCTTTCTCCAATACTACAATCTACTGAGGATGCTTGTAAGAACTAGTTTTGTCTATTTTCCTTTTGGACTGGAAGAAAGAAATTCCTCAAGTTTCTTCATCCCTTACTTATGTGAATTTCTCGAACAATTGTCCTGTTTTAGTTTCTTGCATTATCTAGAAATTCCAAAGTAATGTGCAAAACTTTGTTCGTGAAAATATTTTAGTTCATCTATCATTATTTCAATGCAACATACTTAAAAAACGATGGAAAATGAATAAATCTTTTAGATTTGAATGAATTGTCAACAATACAAAGGAAATAAATCTAATAGCATATCTTTAAGAAGAAATAGAATCTAAAGATAGCAAACAGGATAAAAATTAGATGCTCTAAATATCGCCGCTTGAGCGTCTATACATTAGTTCCATGAAATCTTTCTCGAGTTCAACGTGTGCTTAAAAGGTCCAAAGTACTTTGTTGATGCCCCAATGTACACTGTGCCTCACTCTTTGCCAAGTCAGATATAGCAAGATTGTTGTATACTCTTCAAAATTTGGGCCGCCCTTTCGGGTTTTCAACTCAAAACCCCTTTGGTCTCAAAGCGCCCTTTGCAGGTTTCACCTTGGCCTTTCCATTTTTTTATTTATTTTTTTTCAAAAATTCAAGGCGCCCTTCGCGGGTTTTCACCTTGGATTCTCTTTTAGACAAAGTACTTTTTGACTGAGTCTGAGTTCACTAGATTAGGTAGGCTCTTCCCATACATTTCTGTCAAAATTAATGCACCGCTAGAGAAAGCCTTCTTCACGACATATGGCCCCTCCCAATTTGGCATCCATTTTCCTCTAAAGTCCTTCTGAATGAGAAAGATTTTCTTTAGCACAAGGTCCCCCTCATGGAATTCCCTTGGACGAACCTTTTTATCATAGGCTCGCATCATACGTTTCTGGTACATTTGACCATGTCGGATAGCTTTCAGCCTCTTTTCCTCAATCTAGTTTAGCTGGTCATATCGGGACTGAACCCATTTAGCTTCATCTAACCTTATCTCTGTTAAAACTCAGAGAAAAGGTATTTCTACCTCAATAGGTAATACTGCTTCCATCCCATAAGCTAACGAGAATGGGGTTGCCCCAGTAGAGGTTCTAATAGATGTTCGATAGGCCAAGAGTGCGAACGGTAGCTTTTCATGCCAATCCTTATAAGTCTCAGTCATCTTTCTCACTATTTTCTTAATGTTCTTATTGGCAGCTTCCACTACCCCATTCATTTTTGGATGATAGTGTGAAGAGTTGTGATGCTTGATCTTGAACTGGTCGTAAACCTCTACTATCGTTTTGTTGTTCAAATTCAATGCATTGTCGGATATGATCCTCTCAGGCATTCCATACCGACAAATGATCTCCTTCTTCAAAAATCGACTTATAGCTGACTTAGTAACATTTGCGTAAGAAGCAGCCTCTACCCATTTTGTAAAGTAATCAATCACCACGAAGATAAACTGATGTCCATTCGAAGTTTTCGGTGATACTGGTCCGATGACATCCATGCCCCACATGGAAAAGGGCCATGGAGAAGTCATGATATGTAAAGGTGAAGGCGGTACATGAATTTTGTCCCCATAAATCTGACACTTATGGCACTTTTTGGCATAGTTGATGCGATCTCCTTCCATAGTGGCCCGAAGAATAGCCAAAAACCTCATGATTTGCCTTGCCATCGTGAACCCATTTGCATGCGTACCACATACACCTTCATGAACCTCTTCTAGAATTAGCTTGGCTTCCGCAGCATCGACACATCTCAAAAGTACTTGGTCTTTCCTTCTCTTGTACAGGACATCCCCGTCCAAGACATAATCACAGGCTAACCTTCTCAAAGTTCGTTTGTCATTTTCGGTTGCCTGTTCTGAATATTTACGATCTCTTACATATTGCAATATATCCTGAAACCAAGGATTATCATCCTTTTCTTCCTCTTCAAGATTATAACAGCTAGCTGGAGCTTCATAAATATTCATTTGAATTGGTCTCATCTCTTCCTCTTTGTTTACCTTAATCATTGAGGCCAAGGTTGCTAGAGCATCTGCCATCTAATTTTCGTCTTGTGGGAGATAATTAAAGGTGATATCATCAAATTCCTCAAGTAACCCTAAAACTATCTTTCGATAATTGATCAACTTAGGGTCTCTTGTCTCCCATTCACCTATAAGCTGATAAATTACCAACGCTGAATTTCCATATACTTCTAGGGTTTTTATACCTCGCCCTATGGCTGCTTGAAGTCCCATGATGCATGCTTCATACTCAGCAATATTATTTGTGCAATCAAAGTCTAACTTGCACGTGAACGGGTAATGGTCACTATCTGGGGATACCAAGACTACCCCAATTCCATTCCCAACTGCATTAGAAGCCCCATCAAAATTGAGCCTCCATGGAGAATTTTCAGTCATTGCTATACACATTAATTCCTCATTTGGAAAATCAAAGTTCAATGGCTCATAATCCTCTAGAGCTTGACTAGCCAAGAAATCAGCTACCGCACTTCCTTTTATAGCCTTTTAACTTTCGTAGACTATATCAAACTCTGAAAGCAAAATTTGCCATCTCGCCATTCTTCCATTTAAAGCCGTTGACTCCATCATGTATTTCAATGGATCCAATTTTGAGATGAGCCAGGTGGTATGGTATAACATGTACTGTCTTAATCTTCGGGTGGTCCAGATTAGCGCACAACACAACTTTTCAATTGGTGAATATCTCATTTCACAGTTAGTGAATTTTTTACTAAGATAATAAATTGTCTTCTCCCTTTTCCCCGACTCGTCATGTTGACCAAGCACACATCCTATAGAATTACTGAACACTGATAAATACAGTATTAATGGTTTATCCGGGTTAGGTGGAGATAACACTAGAGCATTCAACAAATATTGCTTGACTTTCTCAAAAGTATTCTGGCATTCTTCATCCCAAGTACCTTGATTGTACTTTCTAAGGAGGCGAAAAATAGGATCACATTTCTCTGTCAATTGTGAAATGAACCGAGCGATATAATTCAACCTTCCTAGGAATCCTCAAACTTCCTTCTGAGTACGTGGCGGAGGTAACTCTCGTATGGCTCTGACTTTGTCTAAGTCAACTTCAATTCCCTTTTCACTAACTACAATGCCTAATAACTTTCCCTATCTGGACCCAAAGGTGCATTTTGTTGGATTGAGCTTCAACTGAAATTTTTTCAACCTTAAGAACAACCTTCTTAAGACCTCAAGATGTTCCTTTTCTGTTCAAGACTTAGCGATCATATCATCAACGTATACCTCGATATCCTTATGCATCATATCGTGGAATAAGTTTACCATAGCTCGTTGATATGTTGCCCCTGCATTCTTCAATCCGAATGGCATTACTTTGTAGCAAAAAGTGCCCCATAAGGTTATGAAGGTAGTTTTATCCATGTCCTCTGGATGCATCTTTATCTGATTGTATCCTGAGAAACCATCCATGAAAGAGAACAACGAATACCCTGCTGTGTTGTCTACTAAAGTGTTAATGTGTGGCAAAGGAAAATTATCCTCCGGGCTTTCTTTGTTCAGATCTCTGTAATCAACACACATTCGTACATTCCCATCCTTCATAGGAACGGGCACAATGTTAGCTACCCATTAGGAGTACTTCACTTCTTGCAAAAATCCTGCGTCAAACTACTTCTTGACTTCATCTTTTATTTTCAGAACAATATCTGGATGCATTCTCCGCAACTTCTGTTGGACTGGTTTGCAATCTTGTCTTATCGGAAGACGATGTACTACAATGTTAGTACTCAATCCAGGCATATCCTGATATGACCAGGCGAAGATATCTTTGAACTCTCGAAGTAACTCAACCAGACCATGCCTTGTATTCTCGCCAATTAGGGTTCTGATTTTCAACTCATTCCCTTCCTCTAGGGTTATATTCTCTATTGCCTCTTTCTCATGTGGCATGATTTGTTTCTCCTCCTGCTTAACCATTCTTAACAAATCGAGAGATACATCAGAATCTTGAACATCTTCAAAATCCTGAGGTTCCTCTAAACACATGTCTTGCTCGTAAGAGAAATCAAGAACTATAGTATCAGTGCTCATATCATTGATATCTAGGGACCTGTGGGGGTATGAAAGAATATACAAAGAATGAATGAATCTAAGAATGATTGTTTATGTACTATGAATAAAAGAATAAGAATTGCCAAAATTTAAAGGAATATTGGTCGATAAAAATGAAACAATACTTGTTCAAATTGATGAAAATTATGTTTTATTTAAATAATTATGGATGAACATAGGCTTATTTTCACAAATGTAATCTTATTACTCCTAGACCCTAGAATAATAGACATGTTTCGAGAATTACTCTGAAAAATTTCTAAAGACTACAGGAAGGTCTTCCGCAGTCTAATTATTCAGAGAGCTACCCGATTCATAAGGGCGAATGCCCTCGAGGCTTCCTTACTCCGATCCCTCATTGTGTACAGCATTAACCTGATGACTTTCCTTTATCAGCAGTCCTCCTGATTTAAAGGATTTGGATATAGGTGGGAATGTCATCGGCTCCCACTCGACTTCTCTTCCATTCAAATGTACCTTTCTTCTTGCTTGGCGCTTCCCTATTTCCTGCCTTTTGTGCTTGTGGTCTGGCTTGAAGCCGAAGCCAAAGCGGTCCTTCTTCTCAATCAGTTTTGGGATTTGAGCCCCTCCTTGCAACTGTTTTCCTAGCCCTCTTCCCGGCAATGCTCCTTTCCCCAACATCATTTGTAGGGCCATCCTCGTGGTTCTAGACATTTTGGTTGCTAGTATCTTACTTCCTTCCGAAATGAAGGTGGCATTAATGATTTCTAAAGAGCGAAAAGAACACTCGATAGCCTCTTCATTGGCCTCAACATAAGGAGCTTTGCTGGTGACTGTTGCTATGATGTCCTCCTCCGCATTGATGGTTATCAAGCATCCATCTGTCACTAACTCCAATTTTTGATGCAATGAAGAAGGCACCACTCCTGCCGAGTGTATCCATGGTCTCTCCAACAAACAATTATAGGAGGGCTTGATATCCATTACCAGGAAGTCAACTTCATATGTATTTGGTCCAATCTCCAGAGGGATGTCAATTCGTCCTATTACTTTTCTTTCAGTTCCATCAAAGGCTCTTACCACATTGTGACATGCCTTCATATGCGAACTGTCAATGGGTAATCGATTCAAGGTAGATAAGGGAAGGACATTCAAAGCAGACCCATTATCGACAAGTACGCTTGGTAATGTGTATCCTTTACACCGAGTAGTGATATGCAGGGATTTTGTTGACCCTATGCCCCCTGGTGGAATTTCATCATCATTGAAGTAGATGAAATTATCAGCACTGATGTTGTTTACCAATCGGTCTAGCTTGTTAACTAATATGTCATGGGTGACATATGTTTCGTTAAGCACCTTTAACAATGCATCCCTATGCATTTCAGAACTCAGGAGTAGGGCTAACATTGATATACGTGCCGGTTGTTTACGCAGCTGCTCGACCACGCTATATTCGCTATGTTTCAAGAACTTTAGAAACTCCTTAGCCTCTTCTTCCTTAACTGACTCATTGATGGGTATTTCATTTGCTTTTTCCTTCTCAATCTCAACATCTTTCGTCTTTGTGGGCTCCATTCTGATGCCCCCTGTATCATAATGTTTCCCATTCCGTGTGTGGGAACCTTCATTTTGCGTACCCCTGGATGCGCTGGCTATACTCTCTCCCTTTGGTACCGTTATACTGCAGTCATAGTTTCATGGCACCCTCTTATCATTCTTGTAAGGAAAAGGATTGGGCTTATAGATGATGACCTTGGGCATTGTTGGTGCATCTTATTCCTTATTTTCTGGCAGAGAGATAATGATCATTGGCCGACTGATTCCTTGTTTTTCTCCTTCCAACGCATTTATTTCTCGTTTATAAGAGCTATCTTCAAAAATCTGTAGCTCTTTATTGTCAATGAAACCTTGCACCCAGGCTTTAAATTCTTCACAATTTTGGGTCTTATGACCCTCCTTCCCATGGAACTCGTAGTAGTTCCTCATTTCGTTTCCTTCTTTCTCAGAGGTTATTATCCCTCTCTTCACCATCACACTCCAAATTATCCTCAAAGGCATCTTTACTTCAGTGACACTTTCCTTCATCATTTTTTCACTAGCCTCACTAATGGCATTCACTCCTTGATGGTCATGGTTTGGCAAAGGGTTCTCAGTATTTGGGGTACTCTCAAATTTTAAAACCCCATTCTTGATCAACCTCTCTACGGCTTTCTTGAATCCCGTACAATTCTCAATTGAGTGCCCCAATATTTAGGTATGATACTCACATCTAGCATTTGCATCGTACCATTTAGGATATGGAGGCTGTAATGATTTCAAGTGGAAAGGGGCTATAGCATACGCATCATATAAGTTTTGATAAAGCTCCGGATATGTCACAGGTATAGGTGTAAATTGCATCCTCTCATGCCTGGTATTAGATTCCTGCTTTTGAGAGCTCTGCTGCCCAACTGTGGCTACTTTGGGCTGACTAACTGTGACTGCTTTCGAATTGAAGCTGCTCGTGTTGTTTACCTCATTGTCTTTTCTTCTTGGGGCCGATCTTTTGGCCACTTCCCCCTCAATTTTACCGCCCCTAATGGCATTCTCAATCATCTCCCCTGCCATAACTATATCCGTGAAAATTTTCATGGTGCTTCCAATCATGTGAGTGATGAACGGTGCTTTCAAAGTGTTGATGAATAACATGGTGGTTTCCTTTTCTAACAATGGTGGTTGTACTTGCATTGCCACTTTCCTCCATCGTTGTGCATATTGCCTAAAAATTTCATTAGGCTTTTTCTCCATATTTTGAAGTGCGATCCTATCCGGCATCATATCAGTCACATGGTTGTACTGTTGCATGAAGGCTTGTGCAAGATCCCTCCACGAATTTATTCTGGCCCGACTCAACTGATTGTACCATCTGGTGGCTGCTCCTACTAAACTATCTTGAAAACAATGGATCAACAGCTGATCATTGTTTACATACCCTGTCATCCTTCTGCAGAACATTGTGACGTGAGCCTCCGGGCAGGTAGTACCATTGTACTTCTCAAACTCCGGCATTTTGAATTTTTGAGGCAGCACTAGGTTTGGGACTAGACTTAAATCTTTGGCATCAATCCCATGATGATTGCCAGTGCCTTCCAAAGCCTTGAACTTTTCTTCTAGCCATCTGCAGCGTTCATCTAACTGCCTTGCAGCTTCAGCTTTCAAATCCTCCTTTTCCACCATATCTAGATCAGGAACGAGAGGATTAGTAGGATTGTCACCCAAATTGAATCCCGAACCAGCCAGGAAATTCATATGGATACCAGCATCAATCGGCCCATGTTGAGGCCTCACAGTGACAGATGGCCTTCTAGGAGGTGCCTCAGTTTGTAGTGGCACATGAGGCGGAGTAAAACCTGGAGGTGGACCCTCATTTTCCTCTTCAGTGATAGCCATAGGAGCCTTTCCCTTATCAGTGGCTCTCAGTAACTGAGCCATTTCAGTCATCATGTTCCTCTGAGCTTCTAACATTTGCTCTCTCATCTCATTCTGTATTTTAGCCAACTGGTCTTGCATATCCTTTTACAGTTGCTCAAGCCTTTGATCCATGTTTTTAGTTTTAGTACGAGTGCCGTAAGGATGTGTGATTTCCAGATTTCTTTTTCTACCTTTAGAAGTAAACTTTAACTAATCAGGGTCTTTCTATAACTTTGAATGCAAATGATGTGATGAAATGCTATGAGACGCAAATGCATGAATGTAAAAAGAATATCGATTCTGGTTCAACTTCATTTAGAAGATTTTATTTAGAAAAAGAATATCTTTACATATAAGAGGATTACAAATACGCTTTCGCCCTAAGGCCCAAAGCTTTAACTCTATCTAATAAAAGGGCTAACTCTCGTCCTAAAACCGACAATGATGAATACATCAGACTCAATACATCAGCTCGAATTGCCAAGTCTTGCATATACTCAGCAACCTCTCGAATCTGGGCTATGGCCTCTCCAATGACATGATCCCTTTCTCTGACCTATAGCTCTCCCTTCAGATAATCTTCTTGCGCCTTGAGCTGCTCAACCCGGAATTTACCGTCATGCAATGCTACTTCCAAATCCTCAACCTTGCTCTTTAGCTCTTTTAACTCGACCGTAGAATTATGGTTTTGGTGCCAACGCAGGGATTTTCCAAGCTCAAAAACCTTAGTCTTTAATCATTTATTCTCTTCCTCTAATGCCAAATTCTGCACTTGCATCTCGTGGAACTTCCTCTCCCAATACTCGGCTCTAGCCTTTTCCTCTTGGACTTCTTTCTGCAACTGCTCCGAAGATCCTCCTACTCTCGCCTTTCCCAAGGATACTTGTGCCCTTTTGTAATGCTCTTTTAGATCATCTCGATCTTCCTCAATCCTTCTCTTTTCCTTCCTCTCTTTCTCGGCCTCCATCTTTTGAACCTTGACGTCCAAACTCAAGTACATCTTCTCTTCTTCGAGCTTTGCTATCCTTTTCTCAAACTCCAAGCTTTTTCTCTCGAACTCCTGCTTCATAATTTCTAACTCTGAGGGCCTTGCTCGCAAATATTCCTCCATTGGTCGAGCTCCTTCCATATTTGGCTTAAGGATATTATCATTCACCCTTCTGCCTCTCCATTCAACAAATTCTGGCGTGGTAGCAGGGCTAATAGCTACTCCTTTCAATCGACAAGTCTCCTTTCAAGCACTATAAATTTCGCTAACCCTCCTCTTGTAATCGGCTCCTCTATACATAAATTCACTTTGAGCTAACCCATCAGTCGCTGGCACGAACTATCTCAACCCATGCTGCCTTAGTACAAGCAATGGGGCATAACCAATGGCACCCCAAATTCCCAATAGAGGTACCCAATCAAAACTGCTGCATCGGTAAAGAACCTCGCCAGGCATCATCCATGGAGCTCTCCACTCGACGTCTTTCGACTGAAGATTCTGAAATAGCGCCATCCAATTTTCTTCTGGAACATCAACTCTCCTAACTGAAGCTACTATATCTTTCAACGATGAATAATCCTCAAAGAAAACCCGAAAAACCACCCTATCTATCAACCGAAAATGACTGTAGAACCAAGCCAAAAGTAACTGAGCACATCCTATAAACCTACCAGCACCAGCCCTCCTACATGCACCTAAAGACCTGAATGTTTCCGCTAGAATTGCAGGGACAGAAGTGACCTTTTTACTGAGTCGATGAAAAAGATCCGTGGTTGCCTCATCCACATATCCCAAAGCCCTAGGGAAAACCATCAATCCATATAAACTTAAGGCAAAAACATCTACTTTCTTCTTCTCATCAGGGTGTGTCAAAATCAGATCTTTCAAAGCGTCCCACGAAATGCATTTGCACTCACCCTTTTCTTTAATTTGGGCCGTAGCCCACTGCTCGCTTATCCCTGTAATAATCATTAATTTCTTCCAAAAGGTAGGGACACAAGGAGCTCGGGAATAGATCCTATCATTCTGAAACTAGGGACAACGAAGTAAAGCGGTGTATTCTTCCACAGTAGGTACCATGTCTACTTCCCCAAAAGTAAAGCAACTGTACGCATGGTTTCAAAACTGAGCGAGGGCTCGGAACAAGTGTTCATCTACCTGAACACTGAGCAAGTAAGGTAAGTCTCCGTAATTACCGTAGAATAACTGTTTGGTCTCATTGCCCCACTGATCCCAAATCTCCTTAAGCTCTTGGAGATTATTCTGTGTGACATTGATGCGAATGTAATCTGACAGCTCCGACGTATACCCCGCAGTTATACTATCTCCCTTTTCTAGTTGAGTTTGCTCAGACCATCTATGAACGTTGGCGTTGCCCTCCACTCTATCAAGAAGTCTGTTCTCCATAATAAAACTCTCTAACTTAGAAACTGACCGTGAATCGATACCTTTGTAAATGCAAAATGTCATGCAAACAAAAGAAAAGAAAAAGTCAGTATCACATGATATCAATAAATCTCAAGAATAATTTATAAGGGTAATATCTAAAGCTTAATTCTAACTAAGTTGAGCTCTTACGATTTTTTCTATATGAGGTTGGTTCTAAAGTTTGAGGTACCTAAACCAGCAGATTCCTCGATCCTCACCCATTATAGGCTCATTTGAATCGAGTTTAGTTCAGGGGAATACATTTCCCTATGGCTACACGGAGATAAAAATCTCACGAAACCATAAGTACGGATGTATCCCGAAAGTGATCCACTATCCTGCACGGAGGCGAAAACCTCACGAAGGAGTAGCTTCTCACTCCCACTTAAGGGCGTGACCACAACGGTTATGCAAATGCAATGCGTGTTAGAATATAGCAACACATGCAATAATACAAACACATGTAATGCAAAGAAGATTAAATTTTAAATTTTTTAATTTCCGACATTAAGACAAGAGATAATCAATTACACGGCTTGACTCTCTGAAAATTCCCCAGCGGAGTCGCCAAGCTGTCGAAACCATTTTCAAATCGAGTTTTGGAAAATGGGAATCAATTTTTAAAAAAATGAAAATGGGAGTCGCCACCAATCTTTTTAGGTGTAATTGGATCACCTTTAAAATATTTTGTTTTAAAATCATTAGTTTTGGTCCACGAAATAAAAGAACGGGTTCAGAGTCGATTACGTCATTTGGAAGGATTAGCACCTCGTAACGCCCAAAAATTGGTACCTAATTGATTATCAAATGTCTTTAATGTCGGAAATTTAAAAAAATTTTAAGATGTAATCCTCTTTAAAATACTTTGATTTTGAAAATTTGGGTTCACTTGTATAAAAACATTGACACTAAGTTAACCTTTTGAAATCCTTATCTCAAAACGACAAATCGCCACATCCAATAAGTTAGGGCGCAACGCTTTGAAATTCCAAGACGATTTACTCGTATTTTGAAAATCTTAAAAACTTAGAAGGGTACTTGACTATTCGAAAGTAACGAGAAAAGTTGCAACCCAATAAGTTAGGGCACTACTTTCTCGAAACTTCCAAACACCAAGCATTGCCCTTGTATTTTCTTGAAAACCTTGGGGCCTTACTTTTTAAAATGATGCGTGAGGAATTGTATTGTACTATAAATCATACATAGTAACATATCATTGTAGTGAATAAATAATACATGCATTTTAACAAAATGATAGCAATAATATAAAGATCAGGCATTAGACACATACATATAAAATGATACACATAAAGCAAGTAATATGCATACAAAGATATATATATATAGCATGTATCGAGAATGAATAAACAAAATATACAAACATACAAAATAATGATTAAATGATACATGATATAAAAGAGCAATAAATAATGTATTATATACAAATAGAAGAAATATAATGTCAATATGCATGTTTACAAAATATAACATATAATTATAATAAAAAAAATAATTTAACTCATACATGATACATACAATATAAAACATATAGAAGAACTAAAAAAATAAAGTGATTGATTGCTAACAAAATATACATACAATTAAAAAGAAGACATTTCATAACAATTTTAAAATAGTAATTAATATATAATATATAATAACAAGAATAAAAGAATAATAATTATAGAAAAACAATATATAATAAATAATAATAATATATATAATAAAAACAATACTCATAATAAAATAATTTTATAATACATAATATAAAATAAAGTTAAAAATAAAACAAATAATAATATAAAATATATATAATAATAATAAATATATAATGGTTAGATTAAAGTTCAAAAAAGTTACAGGGGCAGATTTTAAAAAAAAATAAAACTAAATTAAGGTCCTAATTAAAACACACATAAAACAAAAGGGACTTATCGGGCAAATCGCCCTATTCCCAAAATGGTACCGTTTCCAGAATGTAGTAACTGTTAGGACTAAATTGAAACTAAAATAAAACAATAGGGCCAAATCATAAATAAAATAAAGCGTAATTATAAACTAAAAAGGATGGAAGGACCGATTGGGTAATTAACCCTTTCAAAAAAAACACGCGGATCCTCCCCGGGTAATCGGGTCAACGCGCGAATCCCCTTCCTTAATACGACGTCGTTTTAAGCTTATTGACTTAAGCTGAAACGACGTCGTTCTCCTGAGGCTATATAAGCCAAAATATAACCAAAAAAAATCATTTAGAAATCCTTTTAAAAAACCTAAAGAAATCCTCTGAGGCTCTCCTGCCCTCTGAGCTCCGGCCCTAGGCCAGTTTGCTCTATTCATCGGGCCTCCATGCCCAGTCTCACGCGCCATCGCCGACTCCGCCATACACGGCGGTCGGGGTTTGAGATATTTCATTTTTCAGTGCCAATCTAAAGGTAGATTTCTCTCCTCTATTTTGATGTAATACATGCATGTTGTTTATAAAAAAATAAAAGAAAATATAAATGGCAGAGTAAGAACAATCGGTCACCTTTATTTCTCTGTGAAATACTTCTAGTATATTATTAAAGATACTCGATGTACAGTACTTTTTGGTATATTCTCCTATATCTCCCTCCCCTCCTCTACAAGGGTTACAAAGGGGTTTTTATAGCCACTAATTTGTTACATAAGGAAAGAAATCTCCGATTTCTTTCTATTTCTTGTCTACTGTATCTTTGACCATTATCTGCTGAGTTTCCTTTTCCATTTTGCGGTACCCGACGATCTCGGCGTTAAGGTGGTACCAAGGCGGTGGGGAGGCTTTGAGATCGCGATGCTCGGGCGGTCGCGAGAAAACGAACGCATTGATGGCGCGTCAGTGTGCATTGATGGCCTCGATCTGGAGGGTTGAACCGACACTCCCCGAAGCTTCCAGAAGCTGTTGCGGCGCTGTAGGGCGAGAGCTAGGGTTAGAAGCCCTAGCTGATGATGTTAGGTTTTGAGCCTCCGAGAGTTTGGGTCATTTGGGTCTAGTTTAAGTCTGGGCCTGTTGGGTATTGGGTCTATGTATTTGGGCTAGTTTAGTGTATCTGGATAGGATGCAAACGGGCTTAGCTGAATTATTTTAGTTTTGGGCCCATGATTTGGGCTTTGTAACCTGGACTCTTTAAATAAACAAACAAACATTTATTTATTCATTTCTATATTTTGGTTTTGGTATTAAGGCCCGGATGAATTTGGGCTCTTACAACTCCAATTCCCAAAATAAACTTGAGTGTACTAAAGTTCTTAAGAGGAACTTTTTTAGAGAGAGAATAGATAACCTCTTAAACAACTATAAGATTATTTTTTATGATTATGATATCATCAACATATACAAAAAGATAAATTAGAGACGCTGAAGTTTGTAAAAAAAAAAGAAAAGGTAATCCAACTTTGTGTACCATTGTGAGGATACCTACTTAAACCCATATATCACTTTTTTTAAAGAGGCAAATATATGTTCGCCATTTTTAATCTTCATATCAGTGTGTTGGACAAGGATGATAAGAAAGAATTTTTATTTAGAATAAAAAATAATTTTTAAGCCACAATGATTTTTTATTTAGAATAAAATGTAAGGTGCAAAATTGGGGTGATGAAATCTTTAATGCCAAAGGGAAAGGGAACACTTGTTGGCAACAAGGTATGACAAAGGAGGAGGTAAAGTTATGCCACACGTAGAGTCCATCGTTACTTTGACCATAAATGAACTGTGTTCATGAAATTAGATCATTCTCTAAAAAAAAAAAAAAAAGGAAAAAATTCATTAGATGTTAAGTTACCCTTATAAAACTAGAAAACAGAAATGAGATTTTGTTTAATTGAAGTAACACATAATGTATTGAAAACATTAGCGGTATCAATATGGGTAATCAAAATTATATTTTCATCTTTCATAAAAATCAATATTTTTAAAATCAGATTCGTGATCGAACTGATCAAACCATCGATTCGTAGTCCAACAATTTATTAATCTAATTCTCAGTTAAATCAGTCCAAAAATAATAAAATAAAAAAATTTCATGTAATATTTTTTTAATAAAATGTTTAAAATATGCCTAATTAATATAACTGATAAATTGAAACATACCAAAAAAAAAAATAAAGTTTGGTTCACTAAACACTAAACTGAAAATTTTTAAAATTATCTCATAAGATAAAATACAAATTTTATTAATTTTAACAATTAAATGGCTGCTCTTAGTGGCATGTTTTGATTATTTTCTTTGTTTTGGTCTATGTTGTTTCGTTCTTCATTGACTTTGCTTTGAGAGTGGTGGTTCATGGAGGAAGGGATAGCAGCGTTGACTATAGATGAGGGTGAGGAGGAGCCATGGAAAATAAATACTGGAGATGAGGGTACGCCTTTGGTTGGTTGTTTTCTGACAGCAAGTGTTATAAACTTCCAATCTATGAGGAATACTTTTGTTAACTTATGGCATCCGATTGGAGGGGTTACAATATTGGATCTGGGGGAGAAGCGGTTCCTCTTTCTATTACGAGGTTTGATAGAGCGATTGATGGGGGTCCTTGGACCTTTAACAATCACCTCCTTGTTTTGCAGAGTGAAGGAAGGTGATGATCCTCAAAAACTCCTGCTCTTCTTTGTGAATTTTTGGGTACAAGTGCATCACTTGCCAAAGGGATTAATGTCCGAGCAAATGGTAACTCAATTCGGTAATTTTGTGGGGAGGTTCGTAAGTTATAATGCTAAAGCTGGTAGTAAGGAGTTTATACGTATCCGGGTAGCTATAGATGCTCCAACTGCTGTTGAAGAGGAGAAAGAAGATTTTGCTGGCCTCAGGGTCTCAGGCATATGCTTGGTTTCTCTATGAGAGACTTACGCTTCTTTGTTTCTTGTGTGGGAGATTAGGCCATGCAGAAAGTTTTTGTCATGTACGTGCAATACATGGTAAGAAGGAATTACCGCTGGAGTAGGGTACATTTCTGAAAGCGCCGAGGAGGAGGTCATCGCCGGTTACCAGCTGTTGGTTACGTGAAGAAGGTGATGTCTACGAAGAGCAAATTACGGGGGGATAAGGATGGAAAGGGAAAGATTATAGTTGATTATTCTAATTCCAATCTCATAAATCAGTATAGCACCAGTTTAGGGATTAATTTGGCTGGCAATTATCAGATTGGGAAAGCATGGATTTCTTTTGCGGATATCAAGGAATGTGAGGATATGTGGGCTGTTTGAATGAGGACAAGACCATTAATATTATGGACGGTAAGAAGAGGCCTAGGATGGGTGCTGAGAAAGGGACTAATGGGCTGGGCAATGACCGAGATGAATTAATGGCGGATAAGACTATTATTGGTAATGGAAATTTTTATCGGTGGGATCCGGTGGCCGGGCCTGCCGGCAGCCAAGAAAATTTTAAGCTTAAACTGTCGAGGTCTCGGCAACCTCCGGGAAGTTCGTTCCCTTCAAGAGTTGATCCGTCATCATAGGCCGGATTTTATGTTTTTAGTAGAAACTTTAGTTTATGGTGGGCCGTTAATTGTTTCCGGGTAGATCGTTTAGGAAGAGGAGGTGGGCTCAAAAAATTGTAGGATAACAGAGTTGATATTCGGGTGATTAATTATGCCCCAAAATTTATCAACGAAGCTTGTAAAGGGGTGGATGGCTTGAAATGGAGGCTGACTTGCTTTTTTGGGTTTTCGGAAAGAAGTCGTAGGAGGCAGTCATTGGAGTTACTGAAATCTTTGGTGTCGTTGGGAGGGGAGCGGTGGGTTGTGATTGGCGAGCATGGAGGATAAGGAAGGGGGAAGCCAATCACCGTCATTATTTAATTTGATGGTTTTAGGAGAACCTTGGATGACTGTGATCTTCGTGATGTGTGTTGGAGGGGTTATAGATTTACATGGGAGAGAGGTAGGGGCTCAGCAGCATGGGTGCAAAAGAAGTTGGATCGAGCAGTGGCTAATAGTAGTTGGTTCAATTGCTTCCCGAACTCAGAAGTGTGATCTGTGGTGGCTACAACATCGGACCATGCACCAATTATTTTTGTAAACGGAGGTTAGTTTTGAGCAGTGGAGAAGGAAAGGTTTCCGATTTGAAAACAAGTGGTTGGGGCATCAAGAGTTGTGACTAGTAGTTGGCATGGAGGGCAACGAACGTTATAGGTAGTAAATCACAGTGTCACGCGAAGCTAACATTGTGGGGATTGCCTATGGATCAGGTTCATTATCAGAGGTGAAATGGTAATGATACGAGTCGTAATTATACAGCTCTCCGGGATGAATTGAACAAGAGGTAATGACTTCTGGATATTTTCTACTCTAAAAATACTATTGGACTTGCACATTTGCCAAAATGAATGAAATGACATGACTGTAATGGAGTAGCAAAGAGCTTAAGATAGGGTTTCTGAAAAAGGAAGACAGAAAACAAAAAGCCGCACTTGATCTTTCATCTTCAGCAGGTTCATATCCAGTTCTCAACCAACTCCAATATTTGACACTGATAGAAGCAAATCGATGCAAGTAAAAGCCATCTTAGGCTATTGAAAACTTTCTTCTCTGAACTACCTGCATGAATGTACGTCAACGTGAAATGCGATAGAACCAAGTGATTTAACATCCATGTTTGGAAACAAAATGGAGATGGGTTTAGAATGTTACTTAATCGGAGATAATTGTTCCTAATGTTCCATTCAAAATCCCAGTGCTTTCTATCATTTTTGAGTGTCCAATAAGCCCACCCAAAGGAAGCTGCATTATACACCTCTAACTGTGCCCTTCCAAAGTCTTGATACTCTGATTGAGATCCACTTGTAACATTCCACTCATTCACCCACTCACCTGAAACAAACAAAACCCTAATCATAGAACATAATGTTTTAAGTCGAACACTGTTTAGTTGGGAAAAGAAATGGAACTTAGTTACCGATAAAAACGAGGGGACCATTGGCACCATTCAAAGCTTGTAGCTGAGCTTCCCTGCTCTTATATATGAATTGGATATTATCTATAGCACTCAAGTTAACAAAGAAAGTATCAAAGAGATTGTAGTAATGCAAATCCACAACTAGGTTGTGTGAGCCTATATCAGCTTGATAAAGTTCCAGTGGATCTGCACTGCCAATTCTTTGGCAAATTATCACATACGCTGATGGAGAGTATTTCCGCACCACTTCATAGCCTTGTTTGTAATATGAAACTAACGTGTCCAATGGAACTTCTGCAGCAGAGGGTTCGTTTAATAGCTCGATTCCCAGGAAGGCAGGATGTTTTGCATACCTGCAATAAACAAGATGATTCAAAGGAATAAACTTGCCACTAATCTTAAAAGAGTCAAAGGATAACGATTGGCTTGTTAGGGTTGGAAGGATTTTCTTGTTCAGTTACTACAACATTTCAATGGAAGCTAATATTACTAGAACATTTCTTTTCAACCCTCATTATAGCTAATATCACTTTCAGGCGCAAATCCTATAATTTGTGGCAGTTACCTGGAAGCTAGAAAATCTATAACATGCAATGTCTGTGAAATGTAATCAGAGGATGTAGGCCAGCCTGTTGTGCCATCTCGACTAGCACTATGTTCCATTCCATTTTGGGAGCCAGGTGCTGCATGAAGGTCAATGATGCACTTTATGCTATAGTCTCTGCATCAACATATTTACGTACTTATCAAATGAGATGAAGAGCTAAAATCATAGCACTCTTAACAAATAATAATGAAAAAAAAAAAAAAAAGACTTACTCTGCCCATGAGAATGCATTATCAAGAGCTTCTAATGTCCCTCCAATGAATGGGGCTGGAGGATCAGGATCGTAAGCAATCCACCAACCAACAGGGATCCTTACAGTATTTATTCCATGTCTATATAGAAATTCAAAATCCCCTACGTTGAGAAAAGTATTTCTGTGCTTCTGCAATTTCACCCAACAAGCAATAGTTAAGGAAACAAAAGATTGAATTTGAACCTAGTGCATATAATCTCTGCAACCCTTAAGAATAAATGAATAAACGATGGTAGTATAATACCAAATGATATGTATCTGACATACTTGAGTGCTAAACCAATTGGACATGATTCAGAGTGATTGATGAATGTAATACGTTTTAGCTGTGTGTCCACCCCGTCCCATGAAAAAAGAGAAAAAAAGAATAGAAAAAGTGTTTATGTTACCTCAAGAACCTGTTTTGCCTTATTATGTCCATATCCATTTGCAAGCTGATAATCTCCATGCAAGTTATTAGCTACAATTGTCATTTCAAATGTGGCTGCATTATCATCCCATCCTGGGGTTCCTGGATAATCTGCTGTCAGCTGATTATCCATGGTGGCCTACAATATAAAAACATTTTCATCAAGTTTTACTGCTTCAAATTTTGGCATCATGAACCTGGGAAAGACACACCGAGTAATCTTATATGTCATATGCCAATGCACACATTTTGGTCATGCTACAATTTGATAGCTTTATTCTCCATAGCAAAACTGTGATTAAAGAAGTTTGTCTTAATCTTTCAAATGTTACAATTAAACCTGGCTCAATACACACCCACTATAAGCAATACTGAGACCTTAATCCTGTAATTAACCAGCAATATAGGCTAAAATATTGGGTGTTAGAATATTTTAACCATATTATTCAAGAGGCAGTGGCAAAAAAATTATTTCCAGCATTATTTGCAGCCAACATACTGAAGGGTAATAGTTGTTTCATCAAGACAAACATGAAGAGCATTGGTATCATACCTGCAGATAGGTTCCACTCTTTATTTTGATATGAACTTTACCGTTATTATTTCTTTCAATTTGAAATGTTTCAGTTGAAGAAGCTGACTTTGCTGTTGCAGATACAGAGCATCCATTACCATAACATGTAAGGAATTGACCTTGTGTGGTGCGGAACTGAAATTCCAATTCAGAAACTCTCCATAACTGCATGACAAGAAAATTGTTTAGATGATAAATTGCATTGCAGACTCTTATGGTACCAGTCAACAAAACAAGAATGACCATTTTCACAATCATTAATCGTGACTGATAAATGACATGAAACTATACAATGCGTAACTTATTAAGAAAAGTAACAAAAATGATGCACAACTATCTGTTTCACAAAAAATCACTTTCCACTACATTCATAGAGAATTGAGGAAAATGAAGGCATGCGGTTGTAAATTTGTAATAGACTTTCATTCATCGAGGTAACCAGGAAACCAATTTGTTAGGATAAGACATAGATGAGTTTTAGTATATGACAATATTGAAAAGCCTCACTCTGCATATTAAACCAGAATAAAACAATGTAATAGCCTGCATTAGACATTGCTAAGTAAACAGGAATAGATAATGGTTTCACTTACTATAATATCCGCAAGCAAGCATAACACCAGTAGGTCCAAACAGTCAATCAAGCTCAAGTTTAGCATACAAAACATGATCAAATTGTGAAATAAAGACCAGCAAATTTGATCGGCTTCTTACCGTAAAGGTTTCCCATGAAGATGCATCATCTCTATCAACTGAAATGTCCATCCCACCTCCATTCTCGGCAGAAACATATTTCTGCAATGTCACCGACTTGAATTGAACCTGTGTTCCATCCTACATTTCAATATCCATTAACATATGATTAGAATTTTCATGGAAAAAACTAAGAAAACCCCATAAATCATCAAAAAATCGAAGTTTAATACTCACAAGCATGTCTCCATTGGGAATGCCATCAAATAGAGAAGGTTTGATCCAACCTTCTATAACCAACCACCCTCCTAAGTTCACCCCTCTCACTTTAGAACCTCCATGCACTCCCTCCACTTACAAAATTAAAAGAGAATTTCTTTAACAATTTTGGTCGTCTACACAATTAAGCATTTTCGTTTTTTTTTTTTTTTTTCAAGATACAACAAGTAATCCAAGGAAAAGAAAACCAAGCTTTAAGCTGACCTGCAACTGCTACAGAGAAGATTAGCCAACAACAGAGTGAAAATACAAATACCCATTTGCTAAAGACAAGTTCCATGAAGAATGCAGCCTCTTAACTGCATCAAACAAAAGCTAAAACATGGAATCCATTAAATCCAACAGAAAAAAAAAGGAAAAAAGGAAGAGAGAGGGAGAGATTAAGCAAAAGCCTCCCTCTCCCTGGAAAAAAAAGAACCATCCACTTGGGAGAGAATATATAATAATCCCTTCCTATCAACCAATCTATACAAAATTCAACCTTGTAAACCATAGTATTTAATTATTTAAAATGGGTTTTGCATAAATATATTGCATTGGTATCAAAAACTCAATCTTCTCCCCATATCAAGACAAAACAGAAAAAAAAAAGGAACCCCATTAAAAATATTTAACAGAAGAAGAAAAAAAGAACAATTTTCTTCAGTTGCCAATGAATAAAAAAAAAAGAAGAAGAAGAAGGGGAACCTGAAAGCTTCTCTTGATATCACATTTTTTAAAGGTACAAAACCCAAGAAAAAGGGGTTAGAAAGGAAGCAGCCTTTGCTTAGATTTGGAGTTAAGAAAAAAGGTTGGTCTTTTAAGCACAAAAGATTACAGTTTGAAGTTGAAAACGCCTTTAAAAGAGCAAAAAGATAAGGCGGTTGGTTCCCACCACTTCCCGTTATACATTCACATAGAAAAGAAGAGTTCCTATTTTCCATATTTATGTTTTCTTCGCTTCCTGTTGATGCCCAGAGTCTTTAAACCCAGTCTTAACTATTTTCAAGTTATGTTGCTTTCATTTCTTTTTCATTATATCATTATTACCGTAGTACAGCAGGAAAATGTGATTTTGAATACACTTCAAAGCATTATCTTCCTGTAAATAGATTGAAAGGGGTTATGGATATGATAAAAAAATCTATAATAAATTTAATGTTAAAACAAAATTTATTGAAAACCCTTTTACCATATTAAATATATATTTTTGGAATCATCAAATTATATTTCTAGACTATTTCTTTTTAATACATATGAAGACAAAAAATTCAAATTAGTAAAAATCATATCTATTATTAACTCTAAATGTTACACTTGTAAGATCCGCACATTATTTTTTATGAGAGAAAAAAAGAGCTTGAATAGCCCTTGGTTTAATGGAGGTTTGGCTAAGTTAAAAATATTGTTTTTAAGGGATAATATTAAATTATAAATTTTGAAAAAGTAAAAAATTTATTTTTTTATATATTTTTTTTATTTTTTAAGGGATTAAATTAATTTTTTTAAGGGATTAAAGTTCTAATTATAAACTTTTTTAGGAGATTAAAAGGCAAATGGTCATTTTTGAGAGGACAAAGTCCCTATCTGTCCCTAAATTTGCTTGTTTGAAGAAATTTGGGATTCAAATTTAATTTGATGTAAATTACAAGTGAATTTTTTTTCGTATTTCATTTTAGTTACATTTGTTAAGAGTATTATTTTTTGTGCATGTTTCAGTATATAAGTTAGCAATAAATTAATTCAATTGGTAATATTTCGTCACTCTAGAATGAAAATTTTTCCTTCAATTTGAAGAGGTTTTGTTTTTTACACAAATTTTTACTCATCTTTCTAATTTCAAGTTCAAAATTGTACTAGCTATTCTTTATTTTATGCCTAACTGTTATAATACATATGTAATAAATAAGTTTCTTCCTCATGTTATTACACTAATAACCTAACAAGGCATTAATGTTTCTTATATCATAGTTATGCTCAAATTATTATATTTTAATGGGTAAACTGCTCCATTAGTTACTCTAAATGGTAATCGTTCCTACTTTGGTCATCCCATTTTTTTTTGTTTATTTGGTCACTCTAAAAAAAGAAATAACGGTGCATTTTTACATATTATTTTGGGCTGACCAAAATAGGAACAACTCCTATTTAGAGTGACTAGCGAGTAGTTTACACTAATTTTAAAGTGACTAACATGAAAACATACAATTAGCATTATATTACCATTAATTGGTGGAGTGACCAATTTGATCAATTTCTTTTTTTGAGTGACCAAATTAACAATAAAATAAAATGATCAAAATAGGAACGACCTCTATATAGAGTGATTAACGAAATAATTTGTCGTATTTTAATTTTCAATTCCTTTATAATTATAATATTTAATTATAATTATTTGAAGGTTAATTATGTATACCTATAATCATACTTAATACTTTAGTTTGTTAAAGGGGGAAAAGAAAAGGTTGAATAATTGATGGATAGAAGGGCAAAAGGAATCTTATGCAACCGACCTTTTTTGACACCAATAATATGGGCGGTCTATCCTTTTTGCTTCTCTCTTGTCATCCTTTTATGGGTCTCGACCCATCTTTTATTTGGAAATGACAAATTTGGATACCATTCAAAGATTTTAAATGAATTGGGAGAAAATGCTATTGAGAGATTTGATATAAGATTTTATGCCATTAGAAATTTGAAGTGGTTTTAATTCTAATTCTATTTTGATCCAGAGAATTTATTAGCTTTTGATAAATGTAGGGTATTAAAATTTATGGCATATTACTAGAGAAGATAATAATTATGCTAACGGCCTAGATAGGAAGGAAGAATTATTGTTGTTTGAATACTCCCTTTTATGTAATTAATTTGTTTCATTTTCTTTCAAAGAAAAAAAAAAAGTAAAATATAAAATAATTTAAATTAAATGTAAATTTATTAATAATATGACATATAAAATTTTAATTTTAAATATTTTAAACAATTAATATAAATTATTTATAAATTTTAATTTGAATAGGTGAATAATATTTTAGATATTATAATAGCATATAAACATAATTGTTGTAAATTAATTAAAATTTTAATAAGCGATAGAATATTTGTTTATCCAATAAGTGCTGGAATAATTTACTGAAATATAAAGTATTTATATTTTCCCATATCTTTATTACTATTATTACTATGATGTTATTTGGTATTGATTTATATTTTCCCAAACTAGATTTTGAAAAATCTAAACCTAAATATTTTTAACTTTTTTCTTTAGCTTGAGAAGTCAATTTGAAAAAAATAGTTTAACTTGAAAACCCATCTACTTACAATTATTTTTTGGCTTAAAAAATTGGTTTCACTTGAAAAATATTTTTCAATCTTAATATTAAACATACTCTAAGTAGAGATGTCCATGGTCGAATCGAGTCAAGTTCAAGTTCAAGTTTAGATATTGTATAGTATTAATATAATTTATGTTTATTTAAATCCGAGTCAATTTGAAATATGGATTTTAAACTCGTTCATTTCATTTCTTTAATGACTAACCCAAATTGTTTTACGTCTAATAATATATTAAATAATTTGAAAAAAAAACAATTTATGCTATTTTAAATTTAATATTTAATGGTTTTATATGTTTTTACTTTTATTAAAAATCTGAACACAAACAACTTAATATATTTTTAAATCTTTACAATATAATCTTATATACTTTGTAGATTTAATTTTTTATGTGATATAAAGTACATAATTTATAAAAATAAGATAGTGTATTGCAATACTAAAAACAAGTTGATCGAGTTGGATTCAAGCCTTGAATGTTAAAGTTCAAGTCCAGTTTATATTTTAAAGGGTCTAATTTTTTTTACCCAAATCAATTTTGCAAGCCTAATATTTTAGTCTTAATCCTCTCAAATATTGGACCACACTTCAAGCTTGAGTAGTAGTTCGACCATTAAATAAGGCTATTATTAAGGAATTTTGATCAACTTATTTCGAATATAGGAATTTTTATTTCAAGTAAAGATTCAAGAGGTTCTCATGTTGGAGTATGCCCAAAAACCAATCATAAGAATATATGATAATAACATATTAATTTATTAATAAAAGCATTATCATTATTACATCCAGACTTTACTTCCATGTATTAAATAAACTAATTAATAATAATAAAGTCGCTTGAATAATATGATTATTATTAAATTATCTTTAGCTGAGTTTTATTGCGGGACGGAACAATAATAATACGTTGAGACTAATGTCCAGTTGATTGAGGACAAGATGTTGTCATGGGTATAAGATATCAAGCCAACGGATAGGTACATGTTAGAAGAATAATGTACTAGACTGATCCACTATGAGAATACTTCTTGGATTGTTGAGTAATAGTTACATAAATTCTCGTAGTGATAATGGTGTATGTGATCCTTAAACGTAAGGTCACCATGGTTTTTAACATTGAAAGTCATATGTTTGATGCAAATTGTATTCCATAATAGATATGATAAAGGTTATTGTTGAATATACCACAAATTGTAGTGGAATATGAATGATCAATATAGGATTTGTCTCTATTACATAATGGGAGTGGTATCTTAAGCCCTCTAATAGAATTTGACTACATATGCATGTCTGTGCTTAAATAAGTTGATATGAAATACTAGATTCATATGTATAACTAAGTCTATTCAAGATTGAGGAAATAAAAGATTAGACTATACAAATATAATTGTTCCATCACTTGTGTTCAATCTAAATATCATGAACAAAGGGATAGATTGCATAGTAATATTATCACAGAAATGTCATGTTGAACCATAACTTCCTGCAACTTAGGTAATAATGATGAATTACTAGATGTCATTCACTATTTAGTGTTTTAATATCATTACTGACATTACAAAATCCTATAGAGTCACACCTTATAATTAAATAATTGACATCCGAAAAATATTGAGATTATGTTTAACCTATCACATAAGTTAAATTATATAGAAATATTTATATAATTAATTTAATTTCTTAAGATTCAATTTGAACACAAAATAAACGTGTGCATGATGTAAAATTAGAAAGGCTAATTAAATTATGTTGAAGGTATATTTCTTTATTCAAAAAGAAGTTGAGGTATATTTTTTTATGACATCACGAACTAACTAAAATACGACAAAGGCAAGCGCACCTATCGAATGGTAGTATAGCTACGGTGAGTCCGGAATATCATATGCACGAGGACTAAAAGTACTAATAATTACTATCTTTTTTATTATCTAGCCTATAAATTGAAGGATTTGTTTTAACCTAATCTAAATTTAACTAAATTAATTACTAAGCGACAGAGAGCAAATTGGGAAAATAACCGAAGAAAACTTATGAGAGAGACAACACCCAAGAAAGAATCCACCTAGACTTCATTTATTATCTTGAATCTAAATTAAACGATTTATTCATTTGACTTGATCCTTAGAAATTCCTAAATTATATTAATATCTCTTTCGAGAGTAAAAATAACTGACTTTAGGTTGGTTAATTGAAATCTCTTTCTAATTAAAACCCTTATCGTCGCATTAATTCGATCTATGGATTCCCTTATTAGATTTGACTCTAATCCGGTAGATTTATGTCGCTCTATTTCTAAGGTTGCATGCAACTCCACCCAATTATGCGGATCTACTATTAAGTAGGGAGTTTTGCTCTACTGAATAAGCACATCAATCATGAATTAATATCCTGAAAACATTAAAACATGAAATAAGAACACATGATTGAGATCAAGAACAAATATTTATCATGTAATTCAGAAAAAGCAAATAATAAGATCCGTCTTAGATTTCATCCTCCTTAGGTATTTAGGGAATTTAGTTTATACTTGAAAAGGAAAACGTCTCAAAAATAGGAAAATAACAAAACATAAAAAAACCCAAAAACTTCGAGAGAAATTGAATGGAGATCTTCAGTCTTGAAGGAGATCCTACTTCCGAGTTGAATCTGTTGGCATTCTTCGAGTCTTTTCTGTGTTCTACTCTGTGTCCCCCTTTAGATCCCCTTCTAGCATGTTTTTATAGACTTTTGAATGCTCAAAAACCCCAAAAATTAGCTTTTTCAGTGTGTTTGGGAAACAGGGAGCGATATCGACACGGGCTGGCACATGGACGTGTGGCCAGCCCGTGTGCCTCACACGGGCGTGTGCTCATCCCGTGTGGAAATGACCAGGCCGTGTGGATCCTTAAAATAGCCTGTTTTGTCCGATTTTGGCCCGTTTTCTGCTCGTTTTACTTTCCTATGCTCATCTAAGTATAGAGACATAAAATTAAAGGATTAGGAGCATTATATTCGCTAAATTAAATCATAAATCATCCAAAAGTGCATAAAGAATGGAATTAAAATATCTTATTTTTATGGTTTATCAATTTTGAACCTTTATCATCCTAGATTCGTTATCTTATACATGGACCCATGGTGTGAGATTGTTGGATTTTAAATTATGTTGTGCCAATTGTTTTTCGATGTCCCAACACTTCATATAGTTTAGTTCAATTTAATTTCTTAATAAAGCAATTTAGTTTCTAAATAAAAAACAATTGAAGATGTTAATTATTTATGTTAATAACTATAAGGGTAGTCAATAATTTAGCCCGTCACAAAATAAATGAGATAATTTAGTTCAAAATTTAGCTAAAAAATTGAAGATGATATTAAAACATTTGTTAATACAAGTAACATGAAAAAAAAAGATAAATACAATTGTTAAAAATGGATATGTATGAGTTCATAATTGGTTGAATTTAAAAAGGTATAGAGAAAAACCCAAGTTAACTATCAACTATTCTGTAACACCCCAAAATTTGAGTTTTAATTACTAAGTTGTGCCAGTGAATATGTGTTTGCTTTTGTGGTTGTGTGTTCTGTTTGCTTGCTTAAGATTTGATGTTCGAGTTGCATGAATTTTGGAATTTGTTAAATTCCTTTTTTGAACCTGTAACAGCTCAATTTTCAGTAGTGTCAGAAACAGTGATTTGAGATCACTAAAATTCGACAAATGAGCTCGTAAATTTTATTATTTAGTGTTTATGAGCAATTTATGAATTTAGGAAAAACTATGAACTAGTGATTTATGTTTTAGAAATATTTATTAGATTAATTGGTTTTGAAAATGAGGAAACGAGACCTCGATTTCATAAATCGAGCCGTAAATATTTTTATAAATATTTACGGAGTGTTATTAGGATGATATTAAAGTTTTATTAGAAAATTTTAACATTTTGATAGTTATTTAATTAAAAAGAACTAAATTGAAAAAGGTGCAAAACTTATTAATTAAAGAAATAGTGACTAGATAGCTCAAATAATAAATAAGAAGGATTTAAAGAGCAATTGGGCATAAATTACATAGGCTAGAAGGCAAGGATATAGAAATTAGTAAGGAAATAATGTGAACTAGGGACAAAATTGTAAATTTTACAAAATTAAACAAATAAATAAGCAATTAAAAGAGTTTCTAGCAAATTCTTCATATTTCTTCAGCCAAAAACATCATATAAGATCCTTAGAAGCTGAATTTGCATATTATTACTTCAAATGAGTTCAATTCTTGCTTTTTCTTTGAAATTTTTATGTTTTAAAACTTTTACAATTAGGTCCAATTGTCTATTTCATTAGTTTTGATTTCATGAGTTATTTTGAAAGTTACCATTTATGAGTTCTGGAAGTTTATGATGAATTAATATGGATTTGAAGCTTTAATTTTATTATATGATGATTTTATCAAGTAATTTCAATAGAAATTGATTAGTAGGACTAAATTGTGAAGAATAAAAGAATTAGAGTTTTTTGTTAAATTTATATGACTCAAAGGCTGTAAAATAGCTTATAATAATAGAATAAATTGTTAATTGAGAAAAAAAAATTAGCTCAATTGGTGGGAAAATTGATTAGGGACTAAATTATAAAAATTGTAAAAGTTGGTGTAAATGTGTAATTTCAAAATTTTAAGGGCATAAATTGTGAAGTGAATTAGAATTGAATTTTATGTTGATTAATGAATAATTTTATATTATACATCAAGAACCCGAAGACAAACGTGAAAAAAGGAAATTAACAGAATAGTTCCTGAATTTCTACAACTTCTACAAACTACCCCAGGTAAGTTCATATGGTTGAACTTACATGATTAATTGTTAATTTAGGAATGATATAATGTATTATTTCATATTTTTGTTATTGAATTATGATTATTGTAAATATATGAAAATTGAATTGAAAGTTCAAATTAAGTGAAACGTAGGATTGAGTACAATCGCTCCGTGACATAAGATGAATTAACGGATATGACCATGGTTGGACCATGGCAATGTTTGAATGTAAGACCATAGTTGGGCTATGATATTTTAATGAAAAGACCATAACTGGGTTATGGCACCTTGAACGTAAGACCATGGTTGGACCATGGCAGTATATGTATACGTGTAAGACCATAGTTAGGCTATGACATCCTAATGGTAAGACCATAACTGGGTTATGGCATTACAAGTGTAAGACCATGGCAGGGCCATGGTAATTGTGTAAAACCATAATTGGACTATGGTACCAAGAAAATGATGTACTCAAATCCGTAAGACGTTCTCTAATTTGACAAGGATTGGTAAGTATTACACGGATTAATGTGAAAGAAATTAAATAGTTATTGATATTGAGCTCAATTATGTGAATTCATTAATCGAAGTTGTGGTTGGCAGGAAATGTTGTGAAATGCTTAATCTAAATGAATTATTTAGTATGTTTGGTAAGATTTATATTTAAAGCCTATGAACTTACTAAGCTTCATGAAGCTTACCCGTGTTGTTTAATGTTCTTTGTAGATTAGCGTGAGGTCAGAGGATTGGATCAACACATCAAGACACACTATCCAAATTAATCTAGTAGTTTTTGCAATGTAAATTTTGGTTTATATGGCATGTATAGAGTTGGTTTGACAATGAAATAGATTGAAATATGGTTATGAATCTTAAATGTTTGTATGTAAGTAGTTAGAAATAGAATTTGATAAATTTATGGAATGAGTTAAATAGGTAAGTATAAGTAATGGAAATGTTTGAGATGTTATGTCATGTTGAGAAAATGTTTTGGCTTGCATTGGTTGCATGGTTAGGATATATTGGTATATGAGATTATTATGTACAGGTTGATGTTAAAAAGGATGAGAAAAGTGGCCTTAAAATGACCTATTTTTGTCGACACGGGCAGAGACATAGGCGTGTGTCTCAGCCGTGTGTGACATACGGCCTGGCACATGCGTATGTGGTCTGGCTATGTGTCCTCTGCACTTTGAAATTTCAAAATAGAATGCCCAGGTTTTTGCACACAGCCTAGCACACGAGTGTGTGGCTTGACCGTGTGACCCTTGCACTTTGCACATGGCCTAGCACACGGGCGTGTGGTTGGCCGTGTGGCACAAGTCAGAGAGTTACACGGGTAAGAACATGGGTTGAGACACGGCCGTGTGTCTGACATCAAATGCCCACACGGTCTGGCCATACGAGTGTGTGTTCCCTGTTTTTAAGAAAATTTTTGACATTTTGCGAAAAATTCTCGAAGTCTCCGGTCAAGTCCCAATTTACTTCTAACGCCTATTTTAGGTTTCTAGGGCCCATATAAGGGACCATATGAGTGTTATATGAATGATTCATAACATGTGCATTAAAGATTATGAAATGTTCATATTTAATCCGTAAAGTCCGATAATGCTCTGTAACCCTGTTCTGACAATGGATATGGGTTAGGGGTGTTATAGAACCTTTAGCTTGGGTTCCTTGTTTAAGTTTAGTTTTGTGTCTTTTGTGTCAAGGATGAGCTTACTGGTTCATTAGTTAAATATTTGCTTATTCTTTGGTCTTGTGTTCAAGTCTTTGCAAATACATTAAGAATTTATGTTTTTGCATTCTTCTGTGAAACTGTTCTGAACTTTAAATGTTATTTTCTTTTAAATGGTTTAGACATTATTTTTCTTTCTTCTCTATTTTTTTATTTGTTTACGTTCGCCTCCAAAATCCTTGATTAGTTCCATTTATCCTGCATAATTGCTACGTTGATTCTCGATATTGTATGCTCCGGTGTGTCTTAAGGTAAATCGGGTTCATTATTGTTATTTTGTCATTGTGCATATTGGGAAAAGTGCGAAAATTTCAAGTTGTTGTTAATTTGGTTATTGTTATGTTTCGATAAGTTAAAGGGAACTCAGCAGACGCATAACGCATCACGTTTTGCCTAGAAATCAAGTGTGTACTAGGAATTCGTAGTAAGTTAGTTTCATTCGTTTTGTGAAATGAGTCGAAGGCTTCGACGAAATTGGTTATTGTTATGTAATTACGAATATGTTTTTGAATTGGACGTTGGAACTTGTTTTAGGCTTGGAAATTGCATTATGGTGCTTCTACAGCGTCAGGTAATAGGTGTATTGAAACCTCTTGCATTTTCTGTATTTTTCTATCGGAAATTAGGCTATCAATGACACACGGGATACCACACAAGCTTGTGTGTAAGTCGTGTGGGTCACATGGCTGTACGAGAGTCTGTGTGGCAGGTCGTGTAACTCTTTGAGTTTGAATTAGAGGCCACACGGGTAAGTCGCATTAGCGTGTATTAGACCGTGTATGTGAAGTGAGGTGCAAGGGTCACACGGGCAAAACACACGGGTGTGTGCCAAGTCGTGTGAGGTATATGGGCTAGAACACGAGTGTGTGCCCGAGTCGTATGACTCACTGATTTGATAAATAGGGCACACAGATAACCGCACGACCATGTTCCAGGCCGTGTGGAGTGTGACAGTCTACCGTTTGGATGTCTGAGCCCAAATCACCAATTTTGGTGATGTCGTAGTTATAGTACGGGGGGAGTGTAGACTACTTGTAAGATATGCAACACTTATTTAGTTGTATGATCTATTTATTGTGACTATACACTGATTTTATTTATAATCTGTTATACTGAAATGTGTGATTTTATCTGCATCTAAACTATGTATTGATATATGTTATCTATTCTACATCTACATGGGGCAAGAGTTATGGTTTTAAGAAAGTATTTTGTAACGACCTAGTGGTCAAACAACCTATGATATTATATGATATGGCAATGAGACTGTTAACCTTACAACATGTCATATTGACACTATGAGATGTGTAGGGATGGATGGGTATTATATACCTATTGGTGTGTAGGATGGGTGGAGATGGTGTGTAGCGGATAGAATAGGAATTTGCATCTATATATGTACTGTATAATATGTGCACCTAACCGTATTGGTGTTATACGTGCATATGTATGATATGTGCACCTAACCGTATTTTTTATGTGATATAAACTACATAATTTATAAAAATAAGATAGTATATTACAATACTAAAAACAAGTTGATTGGGTTAGATTCAAGCCTTTAATGTTAAAGTTCAAGTCTGATTTATATTTTAAAGGGTCTAAGTTTTTTACTCAAGTCAATTTTGTGAGCCTAATATTTGAGTCTTGATCCTCTCAAATATTGGACCACACTTCTAGCTTGAGTAGTAGTTCGACCATTAAATAAGGCTATTATTAAGGAATTTTGATCAACTTATTTCAAATATAGGAATTGTTATTTCAAGTAAAGATTCAAGAGGTTCTCGTGTTAGAGTATGCCCAAAAACCAATCATAAGAATATGATAATAACATATTAATAAAAGCATTATCATTATTACATTCAGTATTTACTTCTATGTATTAAATAAACTAATTAATAATAATAAAGTCGCTTGAATAATATGATTATTATTAAATTATCTTTAGTTGAGTTTTACTGTGGGACGAAACAATAATAAAATGTTGAGACTAATGTCCAATTGATTGAGGACAATATGTTGTCATGGGTATAAGATATCGAGCCAACAGATAGGTACATGTTAGAAGAATAATGTACTAGACTGGTCCACTATGAGAATACTTTTTGGATTATTGTGTAATAGTTACATCAATTCTCGTAGTGATAATGATGTATGTGATCCTTAAACTTGAGGTCACCATGGTTTTTAACATTGAAAGTCATATGTTTGATGCAAATTGTATGCCATAATAGATATGATAAAGGCTATTGTTGAATATACTACAAATTGTAGTGGAATATGAATGATCAATATAGGATTTGTCTCTATTACATAATGGGAGCGGTGTCTTAAGCCCTCTAATAGAATTTGACTAAATTTGCATGTTTGTGCTTAAATAAGTTGATATGAAATACCAAACTCATATGTATAACTAAATCTAATCAAGATTGAAGAAATAAAAGATTAGACTATACAAGTATAATTGTTCCATCACTTGTGTTCAATCTAAATATCATGAACAAAAGGATAGATTGCATAGTAATATTATCACAGAAATGTCATGTTAAACCACAACTTCCTTCAACTTAGGTAATAATGATGAATTACTAGATGTCATTCATTATTTAGTGTTTTAATATCATTGTTGACATTACAAAATCCTATAGAGTTACGCCTTATAATTAAACGATTGGCATTCGAAAAAATATTGAGATTATGTTTAACCTATCACATAAGTTAAAGTATATAGAAATATTTATATAATTAATTTAATTTTTTAATATTCAATTTGAACACAAAATAAACGTGTGCATGACGTAAAATTAAAATGGCCAATTAAATTGTGTTGAATGTATATTTCTTTATTCAAAAAGAAGTTGAGGTATATTTTGAACCTTTATCATCCTAGATTAGTTATCTTATACATGGATCCATGGTGTAAGATTGTTGGATTTTAAATTATGTTGTGCCAATTGTTTTTCGATGTCCCAATACTTCACATAGTTTAGTTCAATTTAATTTCTTAATGAAGCAATTTAGTTTCTAAATAAAAAATAATTGAAGATGTTAATTATTTATGTTAATAACTATAGGGGTAGTCAACAATTTAGCCCTTCACAAAATAAATGAGATAATTTAGTCTATGTTGTATTCAAAATTTAGCTATGAAATTGAAGATAATATTAAAATATTTGTTAATACAAGTAACATGACAAAAAAAGATAAATACAATTGTTAAAAATGGATATGTATAAGTTCATAATTGGTTGAATTTAAAAAGGTATAAAGAAAAACCCAAGTTAACTATCAACTATTCTGCAACGCCCCAAAATTTGAGTTTTAATTACTAAGTTTGGCTAGTGAATATGTGTTTGCTTCTGTGGTTGTGTGTTCTGTTTGCTTACTTAAGATTTGATGTTCAAGTCGCATAAATTTTGGAATTTGTTAAATTCCTTATTTAAACCTTTAGCTTAGGTCCTTGCTTAAGTTTAATTCTTTGTCTTTTATGTTAAGGATGAGCTTGTTGATTCATTGGTTAAGTATTTGCTTATTCTTTGGTCTTGTGTTCAAGTCTTTGCAAATACATTAAGAATTTATGTTTTTGTATTCTTCTGTGAAACTGTTTTGAACTTTAAATGCTTTAGACATTATTTTTCTTTCTTCTCTATTTTTATTATTTGCTTATGTTCATCTCCAAAATCTTTGCTTAATTCCGTTTATCCTACATAATTGTTATGTTGATTCACGATATTGTATGATCCGGTGTGTCTTAAGGTAAATCGGGTTCACTGTTGTTATTTTGTCATTGTGCAAATTGGGAAAACTGCTAAATTTTTGAGTTGTTGCTAATTTGGTTATTGTTATGCATCGATACGTTAGGGGGAACTCAGCAAATGCATAACGCATTTCGTTTTTCCTAGAAATCAAGCGTGTACTGGGAATTCACAGTAAGTTAGTTTCATTCATTTTACGAAGTGAGTCAAAGGTTTCGATGAAATTGGTTATTGTTATGTAATTACGAATGTGTTTTTGAATTGGAAGTTGGAACTTGTTTTAGGTTTGGAAATTGCATTGTGGTGCTTTTATAGCGCTAGGTAATAGGTGGGTATTGAAACCCCTTGCGTTTTCTACATTTTTCTTCGTCAAATGAGGCTGTCGACGACATACGGGCTATTACACGAGCGTGCGTGTAAGCCGTGTGGGTTACATGGCTGTTCGAGAGCCCGTGTGGTAGGTCGTGTAACTCATTGAGTTTGAATTTGGGGCCACACGGGTAAGTCACATGGACGTGTGTTAGACCGTGTATGTGAAGTGAGGTGCAGGAGTCACACGGGCAAGACACACAGACGTGTGCCAACCTGTGTGAGGTATACGGGCTAGAATACGAGTGTGTGCCCGAGCTATGTGACTCACTGATTTGATAAATAGGGAAAATAGGTAACTACACGGCCATGTTCCAGGCCGTGTGGAGTGTAACAGACCACCGTTTGGACGTGTAAGCCCAAATCGCCAATTTTAGTGATGCCGTAGTTATAGTACAGGGGGGGTGTAGATTACTTGTAAGATAGGTAACATTGTATTGAACTGTATGATCTTTTTATTGTGACTATACATTGATTCTATTTATACTCTGTTATACTGAAATGTGTGATTGTATTTGCATCTAAACTACGTATTGATATATGTTATCTGTTCTGCATCTATATAGGGTAGGAGCTATGGTTTTAAGAAAGTATTTTGTAATGATCTGGTGGTCAAACCACTTATGATATTATATGATATGGCAATGAGATTGTTAACCTTGCAACGTGTCATATTAACACTATGAAGTGTGTAGGGATGGATGGGTATTATATACCTATTGGTGTGTAGGGTGGATGGAGATGGTGTGTAGCGGATAGAATAGGAACTTACATCTATACTATGTACTGTATTATATGTGCACCTAACCGTATTGGTGTTATACGTGCATATGTATCAATCTGCTACGTATCACGATTGTCGTACCTGGATCCGATCAGATTATTAGTCTGTCTAAGAATATCGAATTGTTATCTGAATAATCAATAATGTTTGAATTCTTGTAGATAGGCTAATTTGCTTATGTTAAGTTTTACGATGCAACACTAACTACTTGAATAAATTTTAGTAAACTTTCAGGAATAAGCGGCTGACGGACGTGGAACTCAGTCATCAATCGGACTATTATTTATATGTGTCTGAATCTATGTTTTTAACTTTGTAGTTTTAAACTACTAGGATTTGAATACGTTTCGGGCACTTGATGTTATAATTTAACAATGGTTAAGTATGATTGTGTTCTGGTAGGACAACATGGGATTCTAAACTAAACCTTCCCGTCTAGGTTGGGGTTAGGGTTTTAATATTCCATGAGGAAGGAAGGGTCGTTGAAAAAATAATGGGATTCTGATTTTTATTATTTTTTCTATTTTAGAGGTATACAGAGAAGAGAAAGGTAAAAATGTATTTTGGAATAATTACATAGAGGTCTTTAGGCTTTAGTAAAAAAGAGTGTCACATGCCACTCAATTGGATAATGTGCCACGTCAGCAATCCATTAGTGGATTAACAAAATTTTTAACGGCAGTGACCAATTTGAACAATTATCTTAATTAAAGTGACTATTCCATGAGGAAGGAAGCGTTGTTGAAAAAATTGTGGGATTTTGATTTCTCCATTTTAGATGTATACGGAGAAGAGAAATGAAAAAAATATCTTGGAATAATTACAGAGAGGTTCTTAGGCTTTAATAAAAAAGAATGTCACATGTCATTCAATTGTATAATGTGCCACGTCAACAATCTGTTAGTAGATTAATAGAGCTTTTAACGACAGTGATCAATTCAAACAATTATCTTAATTAGAGTGAGTAACTTAAAAAAAAATTAAAATGACCAAAATAAAAATGACACTGTTTTAAAATTAATTGCAATGTAATTAATCTTATTTTTTTTCATTATAAGTTTTGATCATATCTACTTTTTTTAACACAATACCTAAAACTATCTATAACTTCTCCCAACCCATAAATAGGAATATAATGCGCTTAGCACACTCGAACTCACATCCTCCTACATTAACAACAATATACATACTAATCAAACTAAAACTCAATCACGACATCAACATTTTTAAACCAGAATGATTGTGAGTTTAATTTTCTTGATTTGTTAAATTTTGAATACTATAAGGAATTAAATTGCGTTATTTATTTTGACAGTCACTAAACTGGTCTTTGCCCTATAAATTATTAACAATAATTAACATCTTTATCAATATTTTTATTTGCTCATTTCGTAAATACCTCTCCATTCTTTTTAAGACTAAATTACTTTTCACCCTATAATTCTCTTCTGTATTTTTTCAAAACTATTTATTGTATTCCTTTCCATCCTTTTCGGTTTTTTTAAATTAACATCTTACCTCAAAGCATTTTATTTTCCGTTTATATTTTTAATATAAGATATATACTAAAATAATACATATATATATATATATATTATTCAATCTATAATATTATAAATAAATTTTATTAAAATTATGTTTATAAACAATTCTTAGGGAGATTTACTTAAATTGGTGTAAATCTAAACTGATTTTATATTCTTTCATAATTTTTTATATGATTAATATTTTAACAAGCTAACCGTTATATTTCATGCTCTATTCATTTAGATCATGTATGTTAAATTTGATATAAATTTAAAATTTCTAACTGTTTGTTTTATATAAAAAAATCATCTATTAAATATATATTAATATAGATAATATTTTAGATTGATATGGTAGAGATATTAAATCGATTCAAAAACTTACATGCATGACAAGTATGGATATATTGATAAATTCAACGGATCAATTGTTAAAACATTAATCGTATAATAAGTTATGAAAAGATATAAATCACTTAAAATTTTACACGAGTGTAAATGAATCCCTTTCTTAAATCATAATATATTTTTATTTAAATGAATTAAAATAGAGCATAGCGAAACAGAATGAATTGATTATAAATATAACCATAAAAATTATAGATAAGATGATGTCAGTCTCTAACTACAAGGATCAGTACTCTCATCCATCACCTATACACTTGTATGCAGTAGTTTGATTTCCTTTTTATCTTAGACAGGATTAATATAAAAGCGTGAGCTGAATTTTCAAATAATTTCTAAATTATCATTCTAAGTATGGCCTGAGTTCAAATCGCATTAATTATGTTTATTATTCGGATTTTATCCCGTTATTGTAATTAAAAAAAAAAAGAAGAGAGAGAGTGTGTGTTGTTTTCCTTTGGATGATATTAATTGGATAAAAGAAAAAACTAACATTGGTCGGGCCAATTTGTGTAGGTGGGATCAATAGGCCCAAATAAGTAGCATGGCCTAGTTTATAACTAGGACATTGTCTATGGAAATCCCATTTCCATACATTTAAACTTCAACAAAAATACATCCCACAATAGAGGAGAGAAAATGATCTCACATTCATTAATTAGGAATAGACATTTTAATGAGTCATGTTATTTGTTTAAACTTAAAAGTTTGTTTGAAATTTAAAAGGATTTAGATAAAAATATTAGGCTTGAAAAATGAGCTTGAACAAAAAAAATAGGTCTATTTAAAATATGGACCGATATCAAGGCTTGAACATTTAAGACCTGAGCCTAACCTATTTTTTGGTTTGTAATATTTTATATCATGTTATTTATATATATTATGTAAATTTCTAACATATAAAAATTAAATTTATAATACTATTATAACGTAAATATTAAAAAAAATTGTTAAGATTATTATATATAAATTTTAATAAATAAAATTATTAAATTTTAATTTTAAAATAATATAAATATATTTATTAATTAAAAAATAAAATGGATTTTAGTTAGCTATTTACAAATTGACAAGTTTAGGCAAAATAATAGGTCTATATTTCAAGTTAAATAGGATTTGAATAAACATAAAATATGTTAATATCATGCCTAAACCTATCCTTACTTGACCAAATTCAATTCATGATCACCTCTAATTAAAAGTTTTTCCTTTCATAAGATTTTTTTTTACAAGATAAAATTGTAAAATTTATTTTAATTTTTTTTAAAGAAAAGCTTAAAAGAATGAGATTTAATTCCTAAATATTACAAGTCATACAATTTAATTAAATATTTTATTATATGATGACTATATTTACTGGTTGGACCAAAGACTTAGAAGATGTATGAAATTGAAAGAGCATTAAATTAAAGAGTTGTAATCTAAGATGATATGCATAATGATTAGTCTCAGGTGTGCAATCATTCTTATTTTAATTTGAATAAACTAATGTTGCACACCACATATGGCATTTAAAAATGACCTTATTATATTTCTTATTCATTAGTTTCATTAATTAAAAAATTACTTCAAATTGGATACTAACATAATAATTAAGTTATTCATAACATAAAATTATTATCCTGGTATTGCAATTTGTTTACATTTTTATGATTCTTTTGGAATTCAATTCAATTATTTGTTGATTGAGTATTAATTCAGTTATCATTTGTATTGTTGTTAGTACTGAAAAACATACAAAACTACCCATAACCCCTCCCTGACCCTTAAATAGGAGGATAATGTACTTTAATACACTCGAACCTACAGTCTTTTGCACCGACAACAATGTCGATACCAATCAAGTTAAGACTCAGTTGACATATAATTTTCTATTTTAATTATTAAATCTTGTAATTTAAAATTTTACAAATTATATAAAATTAATCAAAATTTTAATATAAATTCAAATCCAAATAATAGTTTTCAACTTGAAAATTTTTAAATACTCTAAATAAAGATTTTAAATTTTAAATTTTAAAAATTAAGAAATTCAAATTCTAATTTAAGTTTCCAAGCGTTATATTAAAAATTATTAAGGGTATGTTTGCACTTTGAACCTTACAAAGTAATTAAATGAAAGTATAATTATTAAGATAGTAATTATACCATATTATAATAAGAAGAAATTTTAATTTCGTAGACGTGTTAGCTAAGGTGGATCCTTTTGGGGTCTACCCAAATTTTGGGAAATCTTGATTTTTTTTAAAAATTTTTCTAAAAATTTTTATTAGCCCCTCCAAATTTTTGGGAAATTTCATTTCCCCCTTGAAGATTTTAGAAAATTTTAATTAAGCTCTCTTAAAATTTTTAAAATTTTCGTTAATCTCACAAAAAATTTAATTAGGCCCCCAATTTTTTTTAAAAAAAATTCTCATTAAAATCCTAAAATTTTTGAAAATTTTAATAGCCCCAAAACTTAGTCTCAAGATCCGCCACTGCGTGTCGGTTAATAGAGTGAAATTACATCATAATTCACTATGTCATGTTTGGTAATATAAATTGTAATTACTTAACTACATAAATTTAAATTCCAAAGAATAAAGAATATTAATTGCTATAAAAATATCAATAATACTTAAAAAAATTTCCGTAACAAAACTTAAAATCAAATTATCGTTATGATTACTAATAAAATTAACAAAAAAATATTTTATGTAATTTTAGCTAATTACTATAACATTTCATATTTGTTAAGTTAATTGTTGAATTTCTAACATCAAACATATGCTCAGGTATAAATAATTAATATTAAATACTTTGTAATTTAGGTAAAATAAAATATAAGTCCTAAAACTAATATACTATTGTTAATGTTAAAAAACAATATCTTGAACTAAAATTATGTATGACTATGTTTGGAATGTCATATGATAATTAGATTTAAATCTAGTTATTGCTTGTATAATTACTCTAATTCTTGTCCTCCCTTAAAAATTAAATAGTGCAATTGAGATACTGAAATTGCAATCAATTTAGAGGAGCCACTAATTATAATGATTACCTCAATATAATAGACATATGTAATTACAAGTAATAACACTAACATCTAATCATGATAGGATTTTTCAAATGCATCCTAAATCTATATGTACATCATAATAATGCAATCTTGTGATTATGAAATTGACAACGATAATAGATTTTTCTAGAAATTACAAGTATAATCACAATTGTAATTATAGGTATCATATATTTAAATATATAAAATCATTGTAAAACAAAATTAAACTTATAACTAGATTTAAATTTAGATCAAAATAAATTTAGATAAAATCTACACATCGAAAGACTTAAACTATAATAAATCTATATTGAAAATTCACACACAAAAGGTGGAACATAATGAGCCAAGGGCTTTTACATCCAAAATTTTTGAAAAATATTTATTAAAACCCTAATTTTATTTTGAAAAAAAAATTAAAATGAAGCTCATAACATAAATCAAAATTGAATTTTCCCAAGTAAATCAATCATTGGTGTGGCGTGAGAAGGGTAAGTGGTTTTCAAGAAATTAATTGACATCCACTAGCAATATATATGTTCCTCATTTTCTTTATTTATTTTCTTCAAACTTGGAGCTTTATTTAGATGCAAAGTATCCACCGTTAGGCTGAGATGGAAAAGTAATAAAATAAATGGAAACCCCAACATCATGTTAATTAATTAACCAATAACCAAAGAACCCCACATTATCTGTCCTAATAAAGAATCTAATTAATGGCAACATTTGGGACAATCCTCATATAAAATATGGCTCTACTTAAAACTCCATGCTCTTATTCCAACTCTTACATCAAAACAATCAAATCATTCCATCGCCCATAGTTTTGCTTCCAAGACCTTGAGGGAACCATTAAGAAAAACCTTATTAAGAAATCAAACACAACATTCATGACGGATCATCAATATCACATCCATTAATTAAAGATTGGATTATGATTACATATGGTAAAAATTCTTTTTTTCGATTTTCAAAAGTACAAAATTGTGTAGTCAATCTTCACGTTTGAAGCAGGTAATACTTTATCACAGCCATATATAGTATCTTGTTTTAAAGAACTCGTCCTAGATTCATTTAATTCTTGAAAAACAAAATTCATACTCCTATCTAAGAAGAAGTGTTGGGATTTCCAAATATATTGCAGAGAAGTTGATCCAACTTTAATTTAATTCTCATTACTACTATTGCTATTTAGACCTTGAAAAATTAAAATTCATACTCTTATCTAGGAAGAAGTATTGTTGCATTTTTTATTTTCTCACAACATATTTAGAGAGTTTGATTGAAATTTAACTCAAATGACATTATATTTGATTTACTCTTTTAAAAATTATAAATATATAAACTATTAGAATTTTAAAATTATATTTTAGCCCTCATAAAAATATTCAACTTAATCCCGATCTCCAAAAAATTATTTTGGCTTCGTCCCTAAGTTTAACCGCATTTAATCGCATTTTCTTCTATATTACAAATTGAGGAAAAATTATGGATAAAATTAAGTATTTTATAGAAAAAGAAAACATATTTAAAGAGAAAAAATTACACTGGAATTAATCCTGATGTATGATACCAATATACAACAATCTTATCAATGCAACTGTGACTTTGTTGGCAGATATATTGGAGCTACGTCAATGGCTTCCATAACATTAAAATCCAGCTAGGTGGAGGCTGCTTGTTTTGTTGATGACCCATGGTTACCTATAATGAAAGATGGATTTGGTTGATGTCATGGTGTGGGTTTCATATACGCAACATTATGTGCGGCTAGGAAGAAGTGGTAGGAGATGCTTTGTCTTAACCAAGCAGACAAAGGAACCCTACAAAGGTCAAATCTCCAGATACAGCATCATTGATTTGATAACATATCCAAGCAATAAGTAGAGCTAGTTGCCATATCCATGCAAATATCAGCCCCCACCAAGGTTCTCGCAAACCGGCGTTTTCTGATTTTCACATATACTGGAGATGTACTGCGCCTAATCGATAAAGCAGCAGTAAATTCTTGTAGAGCCTACACAATTGGATGAGTGATGGGCAATTCACCACTATAAGAGGCTAGTTTCGAAAAGAGGCCCCTACCTTCGAGTTTGAACTTAAACCTCCGACTCTATTTTTTAACTCTTCTGTGTTGGGTTAGTAGGTCCAATGCTGTTAATTTGTAAGTAAAAGCGTAACCAATGCGAGATTCACTATCAATACAAAAAGATAATATTGAATGGGGTTGGATCTCGATTGCTTAAAAAATTTATTCCCTAAGTTTTTCGTTTGAAAAATATTCCCTAATTTTTTTCACTGCTAATTGAGTCTTAACTCGATTGGCATGAGTATTATTGTCAATGCAATAAGACATGAGTTCAAATGCGTTGAAGCGCATTGTCCTCCTATTTATGAGTTGGGGAGGGGCTATGAATAATTTTAAGCATTGTGTCAAAAAGAGATATGACCAGAACATATAATAATATTGTTAAAAAAAATTACTTATTAAATAAAGTTAATCTCTTTATTAAATCATGTTATTAGATATATAAAGTTAATCTCTTTATTAAATCATGTTATTAGATATCAACCATGAATTGTGTTATTAAATTGTTAAATAAAATAATTGCATTTTTATCCTTCTAGAAATTAAGAATTTAATTTAAACTCTTTTAGCATTAAATTTTAAGTTTTAGACATCCAAAAGTTTATTATTTTATTTCAACCTTTTAATACAAAATTCTTGATTTCACTCCTATTGTTAGGTTAAGTAGTAAGGAGTCTAATGTCCCTTAAGATTTCCTATATTGAGTCTTGTGATCGGAAAAAAATAATCTCGGAAGAGATTTTCCCCTATTTAGGAGTCCAACCTAGCTTGAGGCTAGAAAGCCCAATGTGCCTTCCAAATATTAATGCTATATTTGGTGAGAGTACTACTTTTTGCAAATGTGTTAGTATATAAGTTAGCAATAAACTAATTTAATTGGTAATATTTAACCATTCTCATGACTTATTTTTAGTAAAGAGAAGGAAAATTTTTTGCTTATTTTGAAAATGTCTTATTTTATACAAGAATTTCTAATTACAAGTTTAAAATTGTACTAATTATTTTTTATTTTATGTCTAACTATTATAATATATATGTAATAAATAAAATTTTGCTTACATTATTACGCACTATTAACCAAATGAGGCATAACTCCCATTTAAATACAACAATTTCATTTTTTTTTGCCGAGATTTCTTCCATCAAATATATACACATTATAAGTTGAAATGAAATGGATGGTTGTTTAATTTGGGTGAAAGATTAGATTATGCATGCATGGCTCCACGTTCTTATATTTAATCAAAGTAGCAAAGAGAAATAGTCTTAGTAATAGAATCAAACAACTGCTTCTCTCGATCTTCAAACTCAATCACTTTTTGCTTTTTTTTTTTTTCCTTAATGTCATTGAAATATCTTTTCATCACATGTAGCTATATAATTTTAGTGCTAAAAAGGATAAAAGAAAATCCAAAAAAAGGAGGTTGATGGTTTGCCTTTGTAGGAAAAATCCAACCCAAACCCCTCTCCTACCATGCATGATGGCAACCAAATATTCAAACAAAGAGGGTTTAGTCTGCCCCCAAATTAGGGTATGGAAATATCCCAATCCAAGGCACCTGTTGTGGGGATTCATTTTTTTTTTTTTTTGGTTGTTCTTTGACACAAAAGTCAAGAAACAAATAAAACGAGTGAAACAGTTGGGGCAAATGGCAAATGACAAATGACAAATGCCATGACGTCGTCATAATGGCATGATGTGAGGACAAAACCTTTTTTCCTTGGGGAGTATAAAAAAACGAGGCTTCAACAGTCAATACCACTTTTCAGTTTTATGTTAGGGGTTTTATTTTAATGATATTTTTAAGGTTAATTAATATGCCTATTCTAAACAATATAATTAAAAATATTAAACTACACATTAATAACTAAGTTTTGATTTTAGCCATTTAATTAAAAAAAACTTATAGTTTAGTTATTAAATTGTTTGAAAGTTTTTATTTAAACTACTAGGTTGTTAAATTTTTTTTTAAAGTTCCGCTAGTAAGCTCTAAGTAACAATTTAACGATTAATATGGTGGATTAATACCCATCGATGAGTAGAAGAACATATTTTAGATCCAATTCGATTTGACAATCAAAGTTGGAGATCAAAGAAAAAAACTGTTTGAATTTTAGTTCGCAGATTCATGATGTTCAAAGTTGTTTCATAAAAAAAAACTAAACTGTAGAAAAGAAGGGGAAAGAGAACTTTTAATTGGAGCAGACAATGCAAACACAGAAGCCATATAGCATCAATTTTAATAATCCGGTGACTTAAATTTTGAGTAATTTAATGACCAAATTGTAACTCTTTTTTTAGTTAAGTAACCAGAGCAAAAACTTATAAATAATTTAATGATTAGCTATATAATTTACCTTTAAAAATATTATAGTTTCAATTAAAATAAATTATTATAAGTGAAAAACTAAAATTTAATGTTATTTTTTAAGGTTAATTAATATGAGAAAAAAAAACCATCCATAGTCATGGAGAGGAATTATAAAGGTATAATATTTTATTTAACCATCCAATTTTATATATAAAAAATATCATTTTCACATTTTATTTAATTGTAACTTTTTTTTTTAACTTTGCTGATATTACATACACATAGATTGCCACATGGATGACACATCAACATTTAATTAATTTTTAAAATTTAAAAATTAAAAAAAGTTATCTTTAAAATTTAAAAATATTAAAAAATATATATAAAAATATTCTTTAAATTAAAAAAATTTATTCAAATGTTGACGTGCCATCCATGTGACAATCCACATATATGCCATGTAAACAAAGTTAATATACATTAGCTTCTAAAATGATACAATTAAAGTTTCTTCTAAAACTTCGCCACCTACAAATCTATACTTTGAGGTCATATACTTCCAAGAATGTTTGGGATACTTACAAAAGATATTATAGAAATCCTTCAGTTCATTCAATATCTCGAACAATATTTTCCCAACCTTGTTTGTTGCATTATATGGCCAAGCCATAGTATCATCTAGTCAAATGGTATGTATAGATTATTTATTGCCTTACAAATATTGACAAATGCATTAGTTAATTTCCATATTATACTCCATCGTATCTAAAATGTGATATTGTTGGATCGGTAGATTATAACTTGGCTAAATTGTGTAATTGTGTTATGCATGATCATTGTAAATGTTTATGTTACCTTGAATCACGAAAGTACCATTGAGCTTTATTGCTCAACGTACAGTTTGTTTATCCTGTGCATAGGTACAAGTAATCTCAAAGCCTCAGAAAAGTGAAGTTAGCATTTGGACCGTTGTTTTCGACTCAACTAAGTTTGTATAGCTTATCTCATTTTGGTCAAATGGCATGTACCTAAGTTTTACTTGTTTCAAATGTTTCAAATGGTCATTTTGAGAATTGGTATTGTAAATGGTTAGTAATTATGCATGAAAGTGGTGTTGAGGTTTTGGTAAATGGTTGTTAACATGTTGAAATTTTTGAAAATGATCAATTGAAGCCTTAAAGGCATTCATGTATGCTATATATATGCTAGTTGGACAATGTATATAATTAACTTGTGGAAAAATAAGGGTCATGTTGTGACATAGGTTCCTCAATGTTACAATGAGGGCAAGATAAAGAGTCACGTGGTGATGATGTAATTTCAACATCGCGACGAGCCAAGGTAGTATGTTGCATCACGACAAGGAGCTCCCATAGTCACAACGTCAACCCGATATTTTGGAAATTTTATATTTTGGTCCAAACGAGCTCAAGTTAGCAAACGACCTTCTGTAAGCTTGTATAAGACTCGAAAATAATTATATATTATTTAATACACATGATTTATTTGTAAATGAATCTATATTAATGCTGAATTGAATGTTATAGATTGCAGTTGCTCAGGCAATGAATGTGACACCTTGTAGCTCGAATCTGACGATTGGGTCGAGTAATGGGGTGTTACAATTTTACCATAATTTGATTCATTAGTTCAACTTAAACACATAGGTCCATCGGAGATAATTAATTTGACTTTGGGGTTCTCTCGCTCCAATCCCTTATGGCTAGTATATGCCTCAGAAAATCAGGATTGGTGCGGCATTAAAAAACATCTCCTTCATGGGGACACCAACATCTTTATGTTTCACCCTGCATGTCTATTGCATCAAACCCTTCTCTTTATCTTTTCACATTCCTTTTACTTTTACCCTCTACTCAATATTTTGGCCCCTAACCATTTTATGTACTATTTTGCAATTTATTCACAAACATCCAACTTTAAAATCACAAAACTACAATTAAAGTTTCCAAACCTACAAACCCTAAAAACTTAGTAGAAAACTTACCAAGATTAAACTTCATTAATTGGACAAATCCTTGCCAACTTGAAAATGCACCAGAAAAGCTCGAAGGAATAAGCACAAAAACACCATTACAATGGCAACTAAAATTTTCTCATACACCCTCTACAAATTTATACCCTTTTTCATAACGTTTCTCAAAGGACACAATCCTATCTACTATTTCATTTGCCCAATCCAAATACGACATACATTCACAACGTAAATTTAAAGTTGCCATAAAAAGACTAAATGGGGTTCTCCTTTTGTGGCTTACACATGCAACTTTTACACATATCCTAGCATTTCCCAACCACACATACATCTCATGTGTGAATCTCCACCAAATTTGTCAATACTTACACAAACACCCTATAAACTTGGCTCAAATTGAATCCCACCCATAAAAAGAAAAAGGAAAAAGAAAAAGAAGAGGAATTTTTTAGTCTTAGGGAAGGTCACTTTGTAACCTTCCTCTCAACTTTGAGGGGGGGATTATTATATGCAGTGGCGAATTTTTGGGGGAGCCTTTGGCCCATCTAAAATTATAAAAAAATATTTATTGTTTAGTCCCTTTCCAACTTTGAACATTAAAAAAAATCTTTATTTTTTTATTTTGTCCATATAATATATTTTAACTTTTTAACTTTAAATATTTATATAATATATTATTGTAATAAACATTAATATAACATTAAATGTAATATTGATATATTTCCAACTTTCTTTTTTTAGATGATAGTTTTTAATATAATATTAAATGTGAATTTGGGTTAAAATTCAATTTGTTAACTAGTGAAAAAGAAGTATATTTTCCTATTGCTATTAACAACTATTGTCATCAACATTTGTCCTTCAAACGCGGCTTCGAGTTCATCTTCTAAGGTTTTTCTTTTTATCTTTTTGCAATTTTACAATTGTTTTTATTGTGTTTTAAAGTTTATAGTTTAATTTTATTTTATAGTTATTAATTTTATTTTATCTTTTAAGATATTATAGTTATGAAGTCGAAAATAATTGATTCGTTTTTAAAAAAAGAATAGTACAGAGACTACACAATCACCTTCAGAAGCGTTACAAATTGAGGTACCACCTTCAATGTTTGTTCCTTTAAACTCTGATGCTCGTCCTTCTAAAATTCCTAGAGTTGAAGATGAGGCACTTGATTTGTCTAACTTAGAACGTGAACCTAGGTTACGTAAGCAAATATATGAGTATCCAGTTAATATGCGTGGTGAAATTCGAAGAGCTTATATTAAGGCTAGACCATATCAACCTATTCTTTCAGAATATCCTGCTTCCAATTCAAAAAAGCATCATTGTTATTTTCAACCATCATGGTTTAAACAATTTTCCTGGTTAGAATATTCACCTTCTAAAGATGCAGTATTTTGTTTGCCTTGTTTTCTTTTTAATAGCAATCCAAGTAGTTGTTTTGGATCATCTGCATTTACTCATAATGGCTTTAGTAATTGGAAAAAGGCACATGATGGATGCAATTGTGCTTTTTTGACACATATGGGAAAAGATCCAAATTCAATGCATAACAATGCACAACGAGCTTATGTAGATTTAATGAATCAAGCTAAACATATTGATGTATCACTTGATAGACAAACTACATAACAAATTTCAGCTAATCGTCTACGTCTGAAAACTAGTATAGATGTTGTTCGATGGTTGTCATTTCAAGGGTGTGCTTTTAGAGGTCATGATGAGAGCTTGGGATAAAAAAATTGTGGGAAATTTCTTGAATTGTTATCACTATTAGCTTCGTATGATGAGAAAGTTGAAGATGTTTTGAAAAGTGCTCCACAAAATGCTAGTTATACTTTTTCAGCAAAACAAAAAGAGATATTGCAAATTTATGCCAGTAGAGTTCGTAATGTAATTCGTGAAGAAATTGGTGACAAAAAGTTCAGCATTATTATGTATGAAGCAAGAGACGAGTCAAAAAAAGAGAGCAAATGGCAATTATTTTGAGATTTGTTGATAAACAAGGATAGGTAAAAGAACAATTTTTTGATATAGTCCATGTTAAAGATACTGCATCATTGACTTTGAAGAATGTGATTTTTAATGTTCTCTTGCAACATAGTTTTGACATACAAAATATTCGAGGTCAAGGCTATGATGGAGCAAACAATATGCGTGGGGAATTTAACGGCTTGCAAGCTTTGATTTTGAATGATTGTCGATATGCTTATTATGTTCACTGTTTTGCTTATTGTCTTCAGTTAGCATTGGTTGCAGCAGCTAGAAAAGTGGTTGAAGTGCATCAATTCTTTAAAGACTTGTCTGATATTGTTCATATTGCTTCGGCTTCTTCCAAACGACGCAATGAATTACAAAAAGCCCAAGCAGTTAAAATAACTCATTTGGTATCCATCAATGAGTTAGCAACAGGAACCGGAATAAATCAAATTGGCACTTTAGAACGTTTTGGTGATACTCGATGGAGTTCCCATTTAAATTCAGTTACTAGTTTATTGAAGATGTATAATGCTACTATCACAATTCTTGAAAATCTAAAAAATACCGCTTCTAACTATCCTCAACGAGGAGATGCTCATAACGCATATAATAGATTGAGATCTTTAGAGTTTATTTTTATTTTGCATATGATGAAGGAAGTTTTAGGGATTACTGATAACCTTTGTCAAGCTCTGCAACATCGTTCTCAAGATATATTAAATGTCATGAGTTTAGTTTTGACAACAAAAGATTTAATTCAAAAGTTGAGAGATGATGGATGGAATGAATTGTTGAAAAATGTGATATCTTTTTGTGAAACTTGGGAGTCGGATTTTCCAGATATGAATGCCCGATATATTGTGGGTCGTAGTCGCAACAAGAAGGAAGATGTTATAGTGGAGCATCATTATCGAGTGGATATATTTTTTGCTACAATAGATACTCAGTTGCAAGAATTGAAGAACATGTTTAACGAAAATATTGTCGAGCTTCTCACTCTTACTATAGCTTTAGATCCTAAGGAGTTTTTCAAGTTATTTGATATTGATAAAATTTGCATTCTTGTAAATAAGTTCTATCCAGAAGATTTTTCTCAACAAGGGAAAGAACGTCTCTCATATGAGTTGAAGCATTATGAACTTGATGTATGTAAGCATCCTGATTTGAAAAAAAATATCAACACTTTTTGAACTTTGCAGAAGCCTAGTTGAAAGTGGAAAGTCAGTCATGTACCCACTCGTTGACATATTGATTCATCTTATATTGACTCTTCCAGTTTCAACAGCATCCTCAGAACGTGCTTTTTCTGCTATGAAGATTGTGAAGACTCGACTTTGTAGCAAAATGGAAGATGATTTTTTAAGAAGTTCTTTGGTTGTGTACATTGAAAAAGAAATTGCAAAAAAATTTGATATAAACGAAATAATTGATGATTTTAATGAGGTCAAGGATCGAAGAGTACAATTCAAATAAATTTTAAGATTTCTTTCTAGTTTATTTTTATTTATTAAATTATTTTTCTTTAATTAATTTTTATTTTTAAATTTATTATTTTTCATTATCTCATCCCCTCTTGAAATTTCTTGGCTTCCCCCTGATTATATGCCTAAATTCCACTCTACCTCACTTCAATGAAATCGTGCTAGATGTCTACCCTACAAAGATTCATCACCTCACTAATGATTGGAACCCCACAATGTACTATTGTCCACCACTTGTAAAGTATATTGAACCATCACCTTGCAAACTCAGAAGGCTTCATGAGGTCACACATGGCTTAGGAAGCAAATTTTAGGACATGGGTGAACAGAACCACATGACTCATATCGCGAATGTTGGCATAAAGACACTTGTCCGAGAACATTTATACATGTCCCTACTTACTAGGAGAAAGGGAACTCTACTTTATCTTTCTAAGCTCTCTACACAAGCATCCTCGTGTGAACCTCTCTTGATATCCCCCTCTCCAATCTACTCCATTTACCCTCGTTCCTTTCCACCTTACATCAACACTATTGTTTATAAAAACAATAATATTATAATATAATAAATTAAAAAGTATTCTATTTAAAAATTAAATTAAAAAAGTACTTTTAGCATTATTTTTTAATTCCTCCTATAATTTGACATATTAATTATGAGGTTAAAAAAGTGTTCTAAGTCCTTGTACTCAGGGCCGTAACTAGGGAGTTGAGAGGAACCCCGACCCCTCTAAAATAGAAATTTTTTTATTTAAGTCCTTTAAAATTTTTAATTAATAAAGGTAAAATTTCACTTTGGCCTCCCCTAAAAATGATAAAAATTTGATTTAATCCTTTAAAAATTATAAAGATATAGGCTATTAAAATGGTGAAATTATATTTTTATTATCGTAAAAATTATAATTTAATTTCGTCCCCTAAAAAAATTTATAGTTTCGCCCCTACTTGTACTCTTTAGGAATTTAGCTTTGTTACTCTTTATATTTCAAAATTCAAGACCGATTGTTAACGTCGTTAAAATTCTTTTGTTAAACTCATTGGTGTGACATATTGAAAAAAATAACCGACAGCCATATAACAATATATGATGTTATAATAACATTGGATTGAATAAAAAAAATTTAACGGTGTTAATAATTATATTTATATTTTTAAATCTAACAAATAAAAAATTAAAATTTTAAAATAAAAATAAAAGGAAATTTTAAATACACAAAAATATAGATACTTGAAGCATATATTAAGGTAATTATTATTTTAGACTCAGCCAACACATTTTGCTAAAATATATATGGTTTCAATTGATTATTGAGAGATTGCCCCGGTGGACAACCCAGATAGATCCTGAGGGTAGTTTGCAAGCCACGAAATTAATTCAAAGATTTCCTTGACATGCTAAAATTATTTAATTAAAAAAATGAAAAAGAAAGAAATTATAAGATAAATCAAGCTGTTAATTTTCAATCATTTAAATAAATGAAAAAAAAAACTATGCTAATATAAAATGATGTGTCAAAGAAACATATTTGATTGTTTTAAAAAATAAAAACAAAAAACAAAACTTGTTTGCATATATTTTATCGAATTTCGGATTAGTAAGCATGAAAATGGTTAATTTTCAATTTTTGTCCCTCAGCCTTTTCGTTATATAAAAATGGTCAAATTTTAATTTCGATCTTTATACTATGTTAAAATTTGAAATTTAATATTTATACTTGAATATTTTATATAATTTGATACCTCAATGTTTATAATGTCATTAGTTGCTCTAAATATTTTATTCTAATTAGAATATTGACATAAATTTAAAAAATTATTAATATCGTTAATTGTTTTTGTTAAATTCAAATCCATTATAATGCCATTCTTTGTAACATAATTACCGAGTGAGTACTTTCTAAAATTTTAGTGTGTCACAACACCAAATTTAACAAGAGAATTTTAATGATGTTAATAATTAAGCTTAAATTTTTAAATTCGAAAAATAGATGGACTAAATTTTTAAAAATAAAAAATTAAAAATTAAATTCTAAATATAGAACATATTTTAATCTTTAAATTTTAACTATTTAGTCCAAAATAAATTAATCCAACGTCGAAACCCATGCTGATATATATTCTTATAATTGGACCTTCCTTGGTTGACATGTGTTACCTTTCCTTTTTCTTTTCCTTTTATTTTTGCAATATAAAAAAGGTAAAATTTCAATTTTAGTCCCTATGTTATCGTCATCTTTATATAATGGGTCGCTTTCCTTTCCCCTTCTTTTACGTTATTTAGAAGAATGATAAATTTTCAATTTTAGTCCCTATGTTACCCTCAAATTTAAGATTATATAACAATGGTGAAATTTTATTTTTGGTCTATGTGCTAGTTTAAGATCAAATATTTATACTTCAACTTTTTGAATTTGGTACTTCAACTTTTACAATATCATTTATTAGCTCATGTACTTTATTTGATTAAAATTCTAATATAACTTTTAACAGTTGTAAACACTATTAAAATCTTTTGTTACATTCAAGTCTATTGCAATGTTTTTTTTTGTTTTGTTTTGTTACATGGCTATTAAATGAGTGTCATTTTTAAAATTTCAACATGTCCCAGTAACGAATTTAATAGTGCTAACAATTGGATTTAAAATTTTTAATTCGAAAAAATAAAGGGACTAAATTTTTGAAAATAAAAATAAAAAGACCAAATTTTAAAAAGTATGAAGACTACTGAGACATAAAGTCTATTTTAATCTTCAAATATTTACTCTATAACTTATATTAAAAGTTAATTAACACAACACGAAGCGTGATAGGAACCATTCTAGTTTTAAATGAAAATCCTTACTTGAGATGGGGTGTTGATTCGACTGTAAAATAGGTAAAAGTAAAATAGAGGGTCTTGTACTATGAGTCAGATTACATTTTACCCCTTCTACTAAAAAAAAAAAAGACAAACTAGTCATTGAACATTAGATCAAAGTGTAAACTGGTCCTATTAAAGTTTAGTTTTTATAACTAACAAGTGGTTGGGAATATGAGGTATATCAAAAAAATTTTGATTTTTATACGTCAACCTAATATATATGTAGCACATCACATGTTATTGTTTAGTTATTCTGTCAAACACAACAATTTTTATCAATACTTTATTGATGTTTTCTCATCTTTAATCAACAACTCAATTAAAAATTAAAATATGCGAGTAAAGAGGGAAAAAAAAAAAACAACAGCACGTGATCTGAAATCCGAATTCAAGGCCCGGCGCCGGTACATAATTCTGATGCAGGTTTTTTAAAAAAATATAAAGAAAGTAAGGTCTTGTTAGTTGCCATTACAATATACATTAGCGGTTTGTTGTTTAGAAAAATTTGAGAGAAATCCATGGTTTTAGTAATATTCCGGTTTTTGCATGAACAAACAACAATGATTCTCTCTAATTTTGCTTCTAAATAAATGAAACAGTTGTTTAATTATCGTTTTATAAAATATTTGTGAAACAAAACCTCAAACTTTCCTCTTTGGGATATGAACATACACCAACCATTGAAACAAATGAAGCAATGTATAGCTTAGCAAGGAAGGATAATAATAAAATAAAGGTCTGCCTATGTTGGTTGCTTTATTTACTTAAAATATTGTATATTTAATCATATTTGTGCTTGTTCTATTTAAAAAAATTTTATTCAAATCATTAGATCATATTATTGAAAAAATTACAAGTAAAAGAAAAACAAAAAATGATCAGATTAATAAGATTATTCGTTAAAACTCAATGTTGGAAATTAATTCCTTCTACAAAATTCTAAAGATGGTCATTAGATGGTTTTATTGATATAAATGTGTATATATATATATATATTGATAAGTGAATTTCATTTATCCAAGAAGCAATCAACTGTTACAGTCAAACAATATTACAACAAAGCTATCAACAATAACAAATCAAACTGTCAACACAATACAAAAGAAGCAACCAAAACAAACCAAAAGAAAATCAGGCGAAACCCCAATTAGAACTTATTAGAACGTTAACTGAATTAGCTCAGTTAAACAATTTCCCTCATATACGAATTTGAACCATACTCTTAATCCTCAAAACAATAGCATCAACAGACAAGGGAGCACAACCAAACATCCGAGCATTACGCTCACACCAAATTGTGTGCAGGAAGATAGTCCATGCAAGCTTCAAAACCCCAACAAGCAAGGTATACCCTCTAAGCTTTGAAAGAGCCCAGGCAAACTCCTGCCTCCAAGTGCCAACAACCTTCTCAATACCACACAAGTGAAGAACCTTTCCCTAAATAACTTTAAAAAGAACAACCAAAAAAGAGGTGGTCACGCGACTTAACATCATCATAATAGAATAAGCAACTACCAATCACACTCATACCAAAGGATATTAAACGATCACAAGTAGCCAGCCTATTAAGAATAGTCATCAAGTAGTTAAAAAACATTTAGGTATATGCAAAGGAAATCAAATGAGCCTTTTCCAACAAACCTTGCGACCCATAGACCTTATTTCTCCCCACAATTTTGAAGCAGAGTCCCTACTACCAGAAGGGAATCGATGCAGGATTGCACCAGCAAGTTCCCTAAGTTTCAACAATCTTCTCCAGTGCTAGTTGCAAGTGGAGGATGGGGCCACTTCCTAAAGGGTACGCCCCTTGAGGACATACTCCTTAATCCAAGCTACCCAAAGTGATCCCCCAGCCAAAATAGCTTTGATCTGCTAAAGGACACAAACTTGGTTCTATTCCCCTAGATCCATCAGACTAAGTCCCCTTCAAACTTAAGGTAACAAATATGTTTCTAGCTAACCCTTGCACTACCAATATTAGCATCACTCCCTTTCCAAAAGAACTGAGTGCAGAGCTGAACAACACGCTTCAACACAAACTTAGGCAATTTTTATTGCCTATTCCAAAAGGCTTGGATACTAAACATAATAGACTTAATAAGTTGAAATCTCCCTGCAAAGCTTAAAATTCTACCCGTCCAGCCACATACTCCAGAAGTAAGCTTACTCAGTAGAGGGTTACAATAATTAATAGGCAATCCCAAATATCTAACAAGAAGCTTACCCAACTTAGAACTTGTGATACTAATCATAGTAGCTTGGTCCTCAGTAGAGACCCCAGGCATAAAAATCTCACTCTTGTTAGAATTCAGCTACAACCTAGAGAGTAAGTAAAAGTCCTGCAACACACACCAGATACCTACAACAGAATAAATTGCCTTTAGCAAAAATCAAAAAATGTAATGCCCTTAATATTATAAGTCTGTTTTGTAGAAATTATAATAAATGTGTATCTGTTTCAGTGGCTAAGTGTTTTGGTTATGTGTGAGAGGTATTGGGTGCAAGCCTCCCTTTTGGAAAAATTTTGTTATTTCAGATCCAAACCTTATCTTTATTGAGTGGGATTACACAAAATTGTCTGTTAACTTATATCAGAATGAGCCTGCTGGTTCAAGTGGTAAGGAGTCAAAGTGTTGAAAGTCCTGTGTTCAAATCCCTGCATGAATATGGGCGATAGTTTTTGCTTCAGTTGACTGTGAGAGTTTGGATGGAGTTGGAAGTCTATATAAATGGGTAGTTATCAGTTGGTTAGTGGTGGATTTAGTGGGATATTGGGGGATTTTAATTCTTTTTTTTTATTTTTTATTTTTATTTTCTTCCCAAAATTTTTGACGTCAAATTTCTTTTGGTTTACCCCTTTCTGACATTTTTTCCCCTTCTCGGTAGATCTTTGTTTTGTTCTTCTTCTTCGATTCTGTTCGTGAATCTGTCATTCAATCGTGCCATTGGATTTGTCGGGTTCTCTAACTGGTTGGTAAGTAAAGCTTTGCATTTCTTTAACTTTTGGTTTGGGATTTTTGCAATGTCGGTCTGTAGCGATTGATTAGCAGAACTTCGTGTTTAAGAGCAGATTGTGGAGTAGGGAATTACACTATAACGGTTTAGTGCACGTTAGAGGTGGTTTTTCGTCGGCGGTAAGTCGATTTTATGTTGATTCTTATTGTCGAATTCGTTAATCAATCTGCTAAATCAGTGTGGGGTACTCTGTTTTTAGGTTTTGGAAGGCTTGGGATTGTTTTCGCATCAAAATCGTACCAGGTGTGTACCCAAAACATAAAAAAATAAGCTTCAGCGAAAGCCGAAAAAGTATTCTGTCGACGCCACATGGGCGTGTGCCTAGCCTTGTGGTTGGCCGTGTGCGAGACATGACCGTGTGTTTGATGAAAGCATGGCCATGTGCATGACACGGCTGTGTGATGGTGTGAGTGTGGTCGTATGGGCCACACGGGCAAGGCCAATCTGGACGTGTAGGCCACACGGGCGTATGGGCCCACACAAGCATGTGGATCCATAACTCTGAAATCTTCCCTAGGGTCGCACGGTTCGTTTCGATCGACTGTGGACCTACCGTAGGACTGGTAAGGGCTAACCAAACCCTAAATTATGTGATCTAATATTCTAAGAGTCTGCTCTGAGTAGAACTGTTATGCATGCCTGATTATTCTGTTATATATATGTTATTTGTATACGAGCATGTTAAGCATGATATTTCTGTATCTGTATTCTGTATTTATGGTTGGGGTGAGAATCGTGTATGTGAAGGAAGTGATCTGTATGGTGACCTTCGCCTATATTCTGGCAGCTTGTCTGCATACTATTTATTATGTGTCGTAATGACACTATATGGTATGTAGGGATAGGCGGGTGTTTATAACACCATATGGTGTGATGGGATGGTCGAAGATAATATGTAGAGGATGGGGGTAGGATTCTGTATATCTGATTCTGTTATCTGTATCTGAAAAGGACTTAAGTCTGAATCTATGTCTGATTGTATATGAGATTTCTGTATGTATTGCATGTCTATTTTTGTTGAGTTACACATTGGGTTTGCGAAAACTCACTATTGTTTGTCTGTTTTGTTCAGGTAATCCACAGGCTTAGGCGGATCGGTACGACGGAGTCTCACGGTGACCACAAGTTCGTGAACTATTTTAATTAATGGTTTTTACTTAATTTAAGGATTATGTTTCTGAGAGTTTTGTAACTATTGGACTCTCTGGACTGTTTGTTTTTTATTTGGTTTTAGGTGCGTTTAACTCTTATTGCGATGTTTGATTAAAACATGGTTTTACTAAAATAAAGGTTTTTCTGAAAATACAAATTGGATTTTCAAATATAACGATTTTCTAAGACTTCCGCTGTAAATTATGTTTTGGCAAATGAATTAATTAAATAACGCTTTCAGTAATAGTTATAAATGAATATGGGTTATAAAACTGGGAGTTTTTTTCGAACAACTATACAAAGCTTTATCAAAATGACTCTGTTTCCAAAACCCTTCTTTGTGGCATCTCCAAATTTGGCCATAACGTCTAGGCCGGGTTTGAGGTGTTACAAAAGATCATCAAAAAAATGAGAGATGGGTAAGTTGCACACAATGACACTTAGGATAGAGCTGAAAGACTCCTTACTGAGCTGCCACATCTAGAAATCTAAATAGCACATTCATGACAATCACAAACAGGTAAAGGGACAAAGTCCCCCTTGCCTAACACCCCTGCCACTTGAAAATAAATGTATATTTATAACTGTGATATATATATGGTAAAGTGAGATTTTCATGGTAACAATCTTAAGTGACGTGTTCAATTGTTTGTCATATTTAAATGGCTTCAATTGTTTGTCATATTTAAATGGTTGACACCTCCTCAAATTTAATAGATACAATAAATATTGAATAAAAATAAATGTAAATTTTGAATTAACGGGTAATATTTATTGACTATGTTTATGTTTATTTAGAGACGAATATAAGGGGTAGGCAGTGACTTTAGCCAACCAACGTAGTAAAACTATCCTTTTAGTCCCTTTAAAATTTATGTAATTATAAATTAATATAATGATAAATTGGTACTTTTTCATTCAAAATTTATCATTCATTTTGGCCTCTTAAAACAACATTCTAGCTTCACTTGTTTTTAACGGAATTGATTACTCAATTTAGGTATTAACTTTGACTGTTCTATATCCATACAATCCTTAAAAGTATGGGTAAACTACAGAAGTAGTCACCTAATTATGTCTTTGGATCTATCTTGGTCATCCAACTATTAATTTTTTTTCAATTTAGTCAATAAACTTTTCGAAATTAAATATTTTAGTCACTCTCCTGTTAGTTGTTGTTAGATGAGTAATGAAAAGCTGACGTCACCTTTTTTTTATAGGTCTAATAACAAATTTAGCTCGCCAATGTTTACATATTCTATCATTTTAATCCTAAATATAAAAAATTCAACAATTTTAACCCTTAATGTTGACAAAATTTATCAATTTAGTTCAAATTTTAAACAGTTCAAAAAATTTAACCTTAACGTTTACAATCATGTTATATATTTATCTAGCTCCTTTACTTATTCTTTTATTTAATGTATGGGCTGTGAGAAAACCATTAGCTACATGGTTTTGCCTAAATGACAAAGGGAAAATTGTTGGAATATTGACAATTGCAAACCTATGGTGCATTCAGTGTTGCAACATGTTGTTCATCACAAAAAAAGCAACAATTAATGTATATAACTTATTTAATTGGCATTTTGACTTGTATTTTTGTAAGAAATTATTTTGTAATTCAGAGATAGGTAACAAATGTAGGAATAAAAAGTAATTTTGAAAGTTTTGGGGAGTTTAAGTCATACAAAGACTCTTCTACTCCAAGGGGATCGACTAACCAACAAGGAAGGATTCTAAGGGACATATCACATTTTGAAATTTAAGGATAATCTGATGACTGATTGAAGGAAATTCAAGCTTAAAATTTGAACTAATTAAATATGATTATCTAGCTAAAGGTCAGCATTTACAAAGCCTTTATAAAGGCTATCGAATGGCTTTTGTTATGTATGTTATGGGAGCATATTCTGGGTATAGTTGTAGGCTTTACTGCTGAGTAAAAATTTACTTGTATGCAAGTTTATTTTGGAGGAGAGCGAGTGAAAACAATTTTATACCGTAAGGCTACTTTTAGCTTGAGTTTTCAGGTATTTTAGGGTTTTAATATTTGAGTGTACTATCATAATTTTTTAATATATTCATTCTTTAAACCAGGCTTCACAAAGATACAATAATTATCCAAACTACATAAACAATTACACTGTGACCACGGGTAAGCAAAACTTAATTCCATTTAAAAAAAATAAAAATTATATTCGAATTTCGAGATAATCAAATTTATTCAATTTTTTCTGTTAGGATCGACCTGATTAAGCAACGAACAAGAAAAATAGTGGAATAAATTGAGAAATTGAACACACAAATTTAACGTGGAAAAACCCCTCCAAAGAGGATAAAAAACTACGGGCAAAGATAATTTTACTATAATGGAAAAAGAACGAAGAGTACAAATAAACCCCAAAAACCCGAAAACAAATAACCCCCAAAACGTAAACACAAAATTCTCTAAATGTGTTATGAGTTTTAACATCTAAAGGCTGTTTTTTCTAAGGTTATAAAAGAGCCTATTTATAGGCTAAATTCATAGGTCAAATAATAAAATAATCTAAACTAATTAGTATTTGATTGAAACAAATAAACAGAGTTTAATTGAAAGGTTATTTCTCAAATTTGACTGAAAATAGGAGTCATATTTAACAAATCTCCACCTTGACTCATATTTCCACAACGCTATTTTTGCCAAAGCCCGCCACGAGCCTACCTTGAACTATGCAGGGAGTTAACTGAGTTGAATTTATGCTTAGAAACTGGAAGACTTCTAGCCTTTGACTTGTACACGGTTAAATCAAAACTAACCCAGGTCTGATTTTCACGAACATAGTGCCCTAACTTTTCAAAACCTATACCCAAAAGAGAACCTCTCTTCAAAAAAACGGTCATACATTTTTCCCTCCTATGACCAAGTTGCCTCCGCTCCAAATGAGTTGACTTCGACTCTGTAATGGATGGGGGACTTCCGATTTCACCAGTCATTATAGAACCTTCTAGAATATAAAGACCGCCAGTTCTTTTACCTTTTAACAAAACGAGAGCTCCACGAGATACTTTAATGCCGCTCGACTCAATGTTGATTCTGCATCCTTTCAAGTCTAAAATACTCAAGGAGATGATATTCTTTCGTAAATCAGGTACATACCTAACATCTGAGAGTGTCTTAATTGTTCCATCTTGTATCTTAATTTTAACAGTACCAATACCAATTACCTTACTAGATGAATCGCTTCCTATGCGCACAACTCCACCTTCAACCGAACTGTATGTGGAGAGCCATTCTCTATTGGGACACATGTGGAAAGAACATTCTGAATCTAAGATCCACTCGGACGTGAGCTTAGAGTTATTGCTCGTTGACACTAATAAGAAATCATCACTACTTTCATCGACCAAATTAGCACCAGCTACATCTTCCTCATTACTCTTAGCAGCTCTTTTATTTCGCACTTTATAACAATCTGCTTTGACATGACCTAAATTTTTACAATAGCGACACCTTTTGTCTCGTTTCTTTGATGCTATCAAAATGGAAGCTTGCCTATCTACCTTGATATCCAAATGAAGCTCATTGTCGAGTTTGTCTCTACTCAACAAATGACCCTTCACATCTTCGAACGAGAGTTTGTCTCTGCCATAAATCAAGGTCTCCCTGAAAGACTTGTATGAAAGGGGTAAAGAGTACAATAACAGCATAGCTTGATCTTCATCATCAATATGAACCTCAACGTTCTTTAAATCATTTAAAAGAGTAATGAATTGACTGATGTGATCTCTAAGAAGCTCACATTCGTTCATGCGAAACGTAAATAGATGTTGTTTCAACACTAAACGGTTAGCCAGAGACTTAGTCGCATAAAGAGTTTCTAACATTTTCCACAAGGCAGATGAGGTCTTCTCTATCAATACCTCTTGCAATACCGTATTCGTGAGGCACAACTGGATTGCAGACAAAGTCTTTTAATCAAGCTCTTCCCATTCTGTTTTATTTAGATTTTCATGCTTTTTCCCGATAACAACCTTTTTCAAACTGGATTGTACTAGAATTGCCGAACTTACCACAGATTGAAATTTATCTCACCATCGAACTTCTCAATTTCAAACCTTGTTGCTGCCATATCTGAATGGGCTGATCTGTGAAAATTGAACTAGCTCTGATACCACTTGTTAGGATCGACCCGATTAAGCATCGAACAAGAAAAATAGCGGAATAAATTGAGAAATTAAACACACAAATTTAACGTGGAAAAACCCCTCCAAAGAGGATAAAAAACCATGGGCAAAAATAATTTTGCTATAATGGCAAAAGAACGAAGAGTACAAAAGATGGAGATAAAAACTAAACCCCAAAAACCTGAAAACAAATAACCCTCAAAACGTAAACACAAAATTCTCTAAATGTGTTATGAGTTCTAATATTTAATGGGTGTTTTTTCTAAGGTTGTAAAAGAGCCTATTTATAGGCTAAATTCATAGGTCAAATAATAAAATAATCTAAACTAATTAGTGTTTGGTTAAAACAAATAAACAGAGTTTAACTGAAAGATTATTTCTCAAATTTGACTGAAAATAGGAGTCATATTTAACATTTTCAAATCAACTCGAATACGTAACTTGATTTTTTGAATTCAAGTCGAGTTGAATTTTATAGCTCCAATAATTTAAATAAATTGAATAAAATATTTAGGTAAATACACCTTGGGCCCCGACAATTTTAAAAATGGGCAAATTGGTCCCTTAAAAAATCAATCCTAAAATTCAAAATATTTATAAAATAATTTTTTCCCAAAATTATATATATAAATTCAAAAAATAAAAAATTTAATGTCTAAAAATATATAAAAATGCTAACTTATATATATATATATATATATTAAATATTGCAAGATAATAAATTTGAGGCATTAAATAAGTAAATTATCAATTCAAGTTTATCATGGTAATTATTCTATTTCTCTTATTTTGTTTTAAAAGAGTTTACAAACATATATATATATATGGAATTTATGTTCTTTAACTCGAAATTTAGTCATATTGTCTGTCGAAACCCTTTTTTATTTTGAAAGCAATGGAGATCGACTTTTGAAAACAAAATGTGGAGTCACCACCAATCTCTTGATTTAAGTGTGATTGGACCACCTATTAAAACGCTTTATTTAATGAAAAAATAAATTTGGTTTAGGTAAAATAAAGAAAAACGGGTTCGGGGAGTCGGTTACGCGTGAGGAAGGGTTAGCACCCTCATTACGCCTAAAAACTGGAACTAAATTGATGTGATGCTGTCCTTATATCAAAAGTTTTAAAAGAAAAGATTTTTCGAAGTATGAAAAAAATGTTTGAATAGCTCAAATTAGTGGTCAAAAATCTCACGTTTCAAAGATATGCGGTTTTGATACCCAGTACGATTGGATGCGATCCCTTATACCTTTAAGATGCGATCGATTTTCGACTTTTAAAAAAACATACATTAAAATTATAAAAGGTTATCCCAAATATTTGGTTCTCCAGAAAAGTCATACCCAGTACGATTGAGCACGATTTTCCGAATTCCCAAATATTAGATATTACCTTATTTCAGAATTTTTGAATAACAGAAATTTAGAAATTTGCTTAAAAACATGTTTATTGAAATAATTATGATAAAAATACAAAGTTCAAGTCAAATTATATATAAAATATTTAATACACAAATTCATTCAAAAATTGATAATTCACATGATAACTTAAATAATGTATTAAATATGAAGGAATGACAATGCATGATATAAAATAATATACAAAATAAATTTATGAAACATGTATATACAAGTAAAATTGGGTATAATTATTTGTAAAAAAAATGAAATTAATAATGTATGAAAGAAACGAAGTAAATATATAAGTTATGTAAGTAACAAAAAATATAATATATAAGGATAATATGAGAGTGTTCGATAAATAAATTACAATTTAAAATATGGTTCTTAAAAGAAATATATTATACACATAAATGATTTTAAAAGAGGATATAAACATAGAAAAATATTTACATGAAGTTATATGAAAATAATAACATGTACTATAGTAAAAATAATTTAAATATCATTTAATTTAATAAAAAACAATTTAATATGGGTAATGTATATATGAAGAAATTTTTGGAAATAATTGTATGTCAAAATATCATTTAATTAAAATGCGAATTATAAGATTAACCTAATTTTATCATAGATTATATACGTAATAGATTTAAAACACAATTATATACAAGTTTATTAAAAATTATATGTATAAAAATATCATGGCTTTAATAATGGATGTAAATTAAATATAAGTTCTAAATACATGCTTAATAATAATTTAAATGATACATAAAAGAATACAAACATTAAAATTTTGTGAATGAATTCAAAACAAATTATAAAACATTATAGATTAATAGCATACATAAACTCAAATGAATTTTATTACACATGATACACCAACTATTAAAATGATTAAATAAAAGAGGAAAAATCATGATAATTATTTAAAACAGAATTCAATTTTCGAAACAACTTAAAATTTCGAAACCAACTATCAAACATGTAAAATACAATGTGCCTGCAGTAAAAAAAATAAATAGAGAAAAAAATGAGGATAAGAACTTAATAAAATTCAAATAACATGGATAATTTACAAATGAGTTAATTATCAAGTCACAAATACGCAAGGACCAGAATTGAAAATTTCCCGCGCCCAAAACGCTGCATGAAGTCGCGGACCCAGGTGAAAAAACGCATAAATTCTAGAGCCGAATTTCAAAAAAAAAAACATAAAGTAAACAATCAGGACGCAATTGGGGCTTTGCGCAAAAGGAAGGATCCAGCGCGCAATTTCCCCATTTTAAGCAAAACATGCGCATACACCATTACAAACAGCATCGTTTCACTAAAAGGTTACTTAAACCTTTCCTTTCCCATTTCCCTTTTCAAATGCAGCCCCATTTTAATCTGATTTCACAGCCCCGAAATAATTCTGTTAGGGCTCCATTCCAGCAATCGCCAGTCCATCATTTCATTTGGTGGTTGGCAATGTTCGAGCAGCAATCTAATTTCACTGATGAAGACACTGCTTTAGGAGATCTGGTGAGACATTTTATTTTATCTTTCTATTTTTTTTTTAAAATCTTAGATCTCATATCATTTGTTCAAGAAAAATAAAACCAAAGTTGAAAACCAACACATTCAACAGCCTCTGACCCTCTCCCTTATCTCAGTATTTTAGAGATATTAGGGATCTCATTGGCGTTATCTCGAGGCTTGATGGATAATACTTTTGGATTCCCCCTTTCAACTTCAATCTCAATGAAGTGAACAAAGGCCAAAGCCGATTCGCAAGGTAAGATCTAACTTTCTTTTTTTTTTTTTGTTTCTACATGCAAAATGATGAAAATAATTGCTGGAAAAATAGATAAAAATAAGAGAACAATTAAAAACTAAAGAAGATCACCTTTCGAATTTTTTTTTTGAAAATTTTAAATTCTGTATGCGTACGGTGTGCCCAGTGAGCGTAAGTATCTATTTTGTGTGCGTACAGTATGCGTAAAAAATACAGGGATGAAATCAATGACTTCTTATAGCTTGATTTTTTGAGTGAAAAATAAATAAAAAATACATTTATTTGCTGTCATCTGGCTGTATATTCTGTTGCTGCTTCTTCTCGTATATTCTTTTACAGGTATGGAGAAACGGCCGTACGGAGAAAGCCGCTCGTGAAGGCCGTGCGTGAGCTCAATTGCAGCACTGGTGTATTCTAGAAACCCTTAGGTTTCTGGTATTTTCAAGCAACTGGGCCTTTTGGGCTGTTTGTGCATTGGGCTACGGGTTTGGTTATTAAAATTAGGTTTTAGGATTGGGTCAAATTTTATGTAATTGGGTTAAATTTATATTAAGAGATTTTGGGTTTAAGTTATCTTTGGCCCAAATATTTGTAACCGGACACTGGACTTATTTGTTTGGCTTATTTTAATATTTTAAAAGGGCCTGGGCAAAATTGGTTGACTACAGCTGCCCCTCTTTGCTCATTGACGTGTAACGTAAATAGAGCAAAGACTTCAAAAGAACCGATTTTGCTCGGTCTTGTTAAATTTTAGCTTTTTGGCGCTTCTCTTTTCCAAACACCTGTAGGAAGATGAGGTTGTTAAGTTAAATCTGCTCCATTACCGATACATGGAGATAAGATTCACCATTTTCAGTCTGCTCCACTGCCACTTCAAGGAGATAAGATCCTCAATCCTCAATCCTCAACCTGCCTTCTTGTTACCTCAGAGAGATGAGACTGGTGGTAAAATTTGCTCTACTGCAATCTCAGGGATATAAAATCTTCAATTCTTAGTCTGCTTCCTTGCTACCTCAGGAAGATAAGACTCATTCTTCAACCTGCTCTCTTGCCACCTCAGAAAGATAAGGTCAGTGGCTAAAATCTGCTCCATTGCCAATACATGGAGATAAGATTCACCATCCTCAATCTGCTCTGCTACTGATTAAGGAAATAAAATTGTCAATTCTCAGTCTGCTTCCTTGCTACCTCAGGAATATAAGACTCCATCTTTTAACCTGCTCTCTTGCTACCTCAAGGAGATAAGGTTAGTGATAAAATCTGCTCCATTGCCGATATATGGAGATAAGATTCATCATTCTCGATCTGCTCCACTGCAATCTCAGGGAGATAAAATTGTCTAATTCTCAGTCTGTTTCCTTGCTACATCAGGAAGATAAGACTCACTTTTCAACCTACTCTCTTGCTACCTCAGAGAGATGAGGTTGGTGGTGAAATCTACTCCATTGCCGATATATGGAGATAAGATTCATCATTCTCGATCTGCTCCACTGCAATCTTAGGGAGATAAAATCGTCTAATTCTCAGTCTGTTTCCTTGCTACATCAGGAAGATAAGACTCACTTTTCAACCTGCTCTCTTGCTACCTCAAAGAGATGAGGTTGGTGGTGAAATCTACTCCATTGCCGATATATGGATATAAGATTCACCATCACATGAGATAAGATTCACCATCTTCGATCTGCTCCGCTGCAACTTTAGGGAGATAAGGTCTTTCAATCTTCAGTCTACTCCACTACAACTTTAGGGAGATAAGACTTGTTATGATTTACTTTACTGTAACTTCAACTTGCTCCACTGCAACTTCAGAGAGATAAGGTTTGTAATTTTCGATCCCTTCCACTGCAACTTTAGGGATATAAGATCTGTCTTCACCGATGTTACTACTCCGTCCCCTCAGACCTATCCTGTAGACTCTGTTTCATGTATCATGCTTATGCCAAATAATTAAGATATTATGATCAAAATGAATCAAATGCTCCTAACTAAATGTGTTATGAATGATATATGCAAAAATAAGTATGATTCCATTTTAACAATTTTGGGTATCGTCACTCGTTGTTCATTAATATGCTGTTACTGACGCGTTTGCTCAACCATCATCTTGACGAAGCATCCAAAAGAAAAACCTATTATGTCTAGCGAGCTTGCCCCATTGTAATTCCCACGTCCTTTCTACTACTCTTTTTGAGCCAAAACCTTGTCACTCATAGTTGAATTTTCCTCTTGGTCAATTTGATACCTCATTCCTCAGGTATTATAGCCAAATGTGTATTTTGCTCTTTGTACAAAACATCATTTCCCTTTTCTCGAGAATAAAATTGTATCATCAATACTATATCTTGCCTGTTTGCTCCATCATCATTTGGACAGAGATCTCAAAAAGGCGATTTATCCAAATATATCCCTGAACTTGAGCGTATTCTAAACAATTATTCCACTTCAGACTCTTGCATTATCTAGAAACTCCTAGAGTAATATGCAAAACTTCTATTGTGAAAACATCACTAGTTCATTCATCATTATGTCAATGCAACATGCTTGCAATCAAATCGTAATAATGGACAAGAATGGAATTAAACTTGAGCTCAAAGTAAATTATCAAAAGAACAACCATGACCATTAATTTGGGAATGTATATCTTGAAAAGAAGGGATAATTCAAAGATAACCAATTGGCTGAAAATGAAGACTAGGTATCTTTTTTATCGTAATCTGAGCTTCTCTGTACGAACTTCTCGAAGACTAATTCAAACTTGACATGTGTTTAAGAGATCAGAAGCACTTTTTCAACGCCCTAAGATGCAACATACCCCATTCATGATTAATTCAAGTATAACAAGACCACTGTCTTCTCACTTTGGATCCATATTTGAGCCGCCCTTTTCGGGTTTTCAACTCAAATCCCCTTTGGTCACAAGGCACCCTTTGCGGGTTTTCACCTCGGCCTCTCCTTTTTCTCTTTTTCGTTTTTTTTATTATTGAGTCTCAAAGCGCCCTTTACGGGTTTTCACCTTGGCTCTTTCTATTTTATTTGATCTTAAAGCGCCCTTTGCGGGTTTTCACTTTAGCCCCTTTTTTTTTAAACTCAAAGCACCCTTGTCGGGTTTTCACTTTGGCTTCCTTCTCTTGTTAAGTATAGTACTTTTTGACTGAATCCGAGTTTACTGGATTAGGCAAATTTCATCCATCCATTTCGGCCAGTATTAATGCACCTCCGGAGAAAGCTTTCTTCACCACATAAGGTCCCTCCCAATTCGGCATCCATTTACCTCTGAAATCTTTTTGTATGGGAAGAATTTTCTTCAAAACCAAATCTCCTTCATGAAACTCTCTTGGGCGAACCTTTTTATCATAAGCCCGCATCATTCTTTTTTGATACATCTGTCCATGCTAAATAGCCTTTAGCCTCTTTTCCTCAATCAAGTTCAACTGATCATAACGAGACTGTATCCATTCTGCTTCATCTAACTTCAATTCTAACAAAACTCGAAGAGAAGGTATCTCCACTTCAATGGGCAGAACTGCTTCCATTCCATAGACCAATGAGAAAGGTGTTGCCCCAGTAGAAGTTCAGACAGACGTTCGATAAGCATAAAGAGCAAATGGCAACTTCTCATGCCAATCTTTGTAAGTTTCAGTCATTTTCCCCACAATCTTCTTGATATTTTTATTAGCTGCTTCCACTACACCATTCATCTTCGGGCGATAGGGTGACGAGTTATGATGTTTGATTTTAAACTGACTACAGACCTCTGCTATTGTACTATTGTTCAAATTCAGCGCATTATCAGATATGATCTTCCCAGGCATTCCATATCGACATATAATTTCTTTCTTTAAGAATCTACTGACTGCTGATTTAGTTACATTGGCGTATGATGTAGCTTCCACCCATTTGGTAAAATAATTAATGACCACAAAAATGAAACGATGCCCATTTGAAGCCTTTGATGAACTTAGCCCTATGACATCCATGCCCCACATGGAAAACGGTCATGGAGAAGTCATAACATGCAAAGGCGAGGGAAGCACGTGAATCTCATCACCATAAATTTGACATTTATGACATTTCTTGGCATAATTAATGCAGTCTCCTTCTATGGTTGACCAATAATATCCAAACCTCATAATTTGCCTGACCATTGTGAACCCATTGGCATGCGTTCCACAAACACCTTCGTGCACTTCTTCTAAGATTTTCTTGGACTCTAATCCACACATCTCAAAAGTACCTGATCCTTCCTTCTTTTGTATAGGATCTCTCCATCTAAAACGTAATCGCAGGCGAGCCTCCTCAACGTTCTTTTGTCATTCTCTGTGGCTTGATTTGGATATTCACGGTTTCTCACATATCGCAATATATCCTGATACCAAGGATGATCATCTCTTTCCTCTTCCTCTATATTATAACAATAAGACGGGGCCTCATAAATACTCATATGAATGGACTTCACATCCTCTTGTCTGCTTACTTTGATCATGGAAGCCAAAGTAGCCAAAGCATCTGCCATTTGATTTTCATCACGCGGGAGATAATTGAAAGTAATATCATCAAACTCTTCAACTAACCCCAACACCAGCCTTCTATAATTGATTAGCTTAGAATCTCTTGTCTCTCATTCACCTCGAAGTTGATAAATTACTAATGCAGAATCTCTATATACTTCTAACGCTTTGATCTTGCGCTCTATAGCTGCTCTGATCCCCATGATACATGCTTTATATTCTGCCATATTATTTGTACAATCAAAATCCAATTTACATGTGAATGGATAATGATCTCCATCTGGGGATACCAGAACTGCCCCAACTCCATTACCCACAGCATTTGAGGCTCCGTCAAAATTCAATTTCCAACAGTGACCTTTTGTATTGTCTTCTTCAGTAGCTGCTACATACACTATCTCTTCATTGGGGAAGTCAAAATTCAAGGGCTCATAATCTTCTAAAGCTCGGCTGGCCAGAAAATCTGCTATTGCACTCCCCTTTACAGCTTTTTGACTCATGTAAATTATGTCAAATTCTGAAAGTAAAATTTGCCACCTAGCCATCCTTCCGCTCAAGGCATTTGACTCCATCATATACTTTAAAGGATCCAATTTTGAGATTAGCCAGGTTGTATGATACAACATATATTGCCTCAATCTTCGTGCTGTCTAAACCAAAGTGCAACACAATTTTTCAATTAGCGAATATCTCAACTCACACTCAGTGAATTTTTTACTGAGGTAATATATCGCCTTTTCCTTTCTTCCTGATTCGTCATGTTGACCAAGCATACATCCCATTGAATTACCAAACACGGTCAAATACAATATTAACGGCCTGTCTGAACTTGGGGGTAATAACACTGGAGGACTTGACAAATATTCTTTAACTTTATCAAAAGCCTTTTGACATTCATCATCCCATTCCCCTCGGTTATGCTTTTTAAGAAGACGGAATATAGGGTCACACTTCTCCATTAATTGAAAAATAAACCGCGCAATGTAATTTAATCTTCCAAGGAAACCCCGAACTTCTTTTTGGGTACGCGATGGAGACAACTCCTGTATAGCCCGGACCTTATCTGAATCAATCTCAATTCCCTTCTCATTGACCACAAAGCCCAATAGCTTTCCGGATTTAGCCCCAAAAGTACACTTTGTTGGATTAAGCTTTAACTGAAATTTCCTCAATCTCATGAACAACTTTCTCAACAACTGGATGTGCTCCTTTTCAGTTCGAGATTTGGCTATCATATCATCAACATACACTTCGATTTTCTTATGCATCATATCATGGAATAAAGTCACCATAGCTCTTTTATACGTTGCTCCAGCATTTTTTAATCCAAATGGCATCACCTTGTAACAGAACGTGCCCCACAAGGTTATGAAGGTAGTCTTACCCATATATTCAGAATGCATCTTTATCTGATTATACCCCGAGAAACCATCCATGAAGGAAAACAATGAGTAACCAGCCGTATTATCCACTAGTGTATCAATGTGAGGCAAAGGGAAGTTATCCTTTGGGCTTGCCTTATTTAGATCTCTATAATCCACACACATTCGCACCTTGCCATCTTTCTTGGGAACAGGCACAACATTAGCTACCCATTCTGAGTACTTGATCACCTGAAGGAATCCTACATCAAACTGCTTTTTGACTTCCTCCTTGATTTTTAAGACAATATCTGGCCTCATTCGTCGAAGCTTCTGCTGCACTGGCTTGCAATCTTCTCTTATGGGAAGGCAATGCACCGCAATGTTAGGACTTAAACCGGGCATATTCTGGTATGACCATGCAAAAACATCTTTGAATTCCTGAAGTAACTCAACAAGGTCTCGCTTTGTCTCTTCAGCTATGCATGTTCCAATTTTTACAACTTTCCCCATTTCCAAAGTCACCATGTCTATGGTTTCTTTATAAGGCAAAATTTGTTTTTCCTCTTGTTCTACTATTCTTAACAAGTCCGGAGATAAATCACAATCTTTGTCATCTTCAAAGTCCTGAGATCCCTCTAAACACATGTCTTGCTCAAATAGTGATTCTGAGTCAGTAACAGCGTCGCTCATGACATTGATATCCAAGGACCTATTATAGGTACAAAAATATACAAAGAATGAATGAATTTGGTAATTATTGCTTTGCATGATATGTTTATGAATAAAAAAATGATTGAAGAAAGAATCAAGATAATTATTTAGATAGAAAGAATAACACTATTGCTTGTGAAAAGAATAACATTTGCTCAAAATGATAGCAAAAAATATACTTCATTGAAATAATAATGTTTGAACATGAGCCTATTTCACAAAGAAATCTTTATTGTTTCTAGGCTTAAAACAACAAGTTTGTTTCGGACATTACTTTGAGTAAGCTCTAAAAACTACAGGAAGATCCTCCGCAGTCCAATTGTCTAGAATACTCCCAGGCTCATATGGACGAATATTTGACGAAATCCCCTCTTCAATTGTCCCTTCAAAAATGGCATTGATGTACATATTTCCCAATACTTCTCCTATGACTTCCTTCTCTGGTACCCATCGTTCAGGATAAATAATGCCCCCTAACACAAAAGACTTGGAAATATGAGGAATTATCATGGGCTCCCACTTGATTTTCCCACCACTCACTCGTGCTCTTCTTTATTCTTGCCTTCTTTCTAACTCCTTTTTCTTTTGTCTTACATCTGGCCTGAACCCCAAACCAAAACGATCCTGTTTGTCTTTCAGCATTGGAACTGCACTTCTTCCTTGAAGGCATCTTCCAAGTCCCTTTCCTGGTACAGCTCCCTGGCCTACCATCAAACGTAAACCCATCATCGTAGCTTTGGACATTTTCGGCTCCGGAATTCTACTTCCCTCATTGATGAACGTTGCATTCACAAACTCCAAAGACCGAAAAGAACACTCAACGGCTTCTCCATCTGTTTCTACATACGGCGTATCACTGCTCACAGTCGCGATAATATCTTCTTCAACATTTATCGTTATCAACCGCCCTTCTGACACCAGCTTCAGTTTTTGATGTAATGATGAAGGCACTGCCCGTGTCGCGTGTATCCAAGGTCTTCCCAACAAGCAATTGTAAGAAGGCTTAATATCCAATACTAGAAAATTTACCTCATACATGGTTGGGCCAATTAACAAGGGTACCTCTATTCTCCCCATGACTCTCCTCTCCGTACTATCAAATGCTCGTACTATGTTCTGACATCCTTTCATGTGAGAACTATCCACAGGTAACTTGTTTAGTATGGACAGAGGCAACACATTCAATGCTGAACCATTATCTACCAATACCCCTGGCAACGTGTATCCTTTACATCTGGTAGTTATATGCAAAGCCTTGGTAGATCCCATCCCTCCTGGCGGAATCTCATCATCATTGAAAAAAATAAAGTTGTCCGCACTTATATTGTTAACCAACCGATCCAACTTATTGACGAAAATATCAATGGATACATAGGTCTCATTCAGCACTTTCATCAATGCACTCCGATGCACCTCTGAACTCAAAAGTAGAGCCCATATAGATATGCGGGCCGGCTGTTTACGCAACTGCTCCACCACACTGTACTCGCTATGTTTCAAAAATTTTAGGAATTCCTTAGCTTCTTCTTCTTTCACTGGTTCATTAACAGGCACATTAAGTTCAACTACTTTTCTTTTCCTTTGCTCAAACAGCATATCTCTTTCTTTCACCAGTTCTACTCGGGTATCATATCGTCTTCCGCTGCATGCGTGAGACCCTGTATTTTGATCCTCCTTTAACGGGCTAACTGAACTCTCTTTTCCCGGGATTGTCACATTACAATCATAGTTCCAGGGCACCTGTTTACTATCCTTGTAAGGAAAAACTACTGGCTTCTGAATTATAATCTTTGGCGCCATTTGAACTCCTGCTTCATTCTTAGGACGCAAGATAATAACCACAGGATAATTGACTTTTGGACTTGATGTAGACTCTGACGCACATATATACTCCTCCTCATTGATCTCTTCATAAAACTTCATTTCCTTGCTGTCCATTAGGCCCTGAATAACAGCTCTGAATTCTTCATATTCTTGAATTCTGTGTCCTTCTTTATGATAAAACTCACAATAATTCTCTATCCCATTATCACTTTCTTCTGTGCTCGAAGTAACTAATCCTCTTCTTACCATCTCTTTCCAAACTCGTTTCAAGGGAGCCTTTACTTCTGAAACATCCCTCTTAGTCTTTTTTCCAATTCCTCCATCTACTGCATTTACCCCACTATCAGTATGATTAGGCAGTGGATTTTCAGTACTAGGCGCATTATCAAATTTCACAATACCCATCTGGATAAATCTCTCAACCAGCTTCTTAAAAGTAGTGCAATTTTCTATCGAATGACCCACAATTCCTGCGTAATACTCACATTGAGCATTAGCATCGTACCATTTAGGGAACGGAGGCTGTATTGGCTTTAAGTAAAAAGGTGCCACCACATGTGTATCGAACAAACTTTGATATAACTCTTTGTATGTCATGGGAATTGGCGTAAACTGAATCTTCTCATTATTCGGCCTAATTCCTGACTCTTGTCGTGATGAACCCTAATTAGCAGTTGTCGCTTTTGGTTGACTCACGGTACTAGACTTCAAATATCCCACGTTCACATTGTTCACCTCATTCTCTTTCTTGCGTGACACAGACCTTTTAGCACTTTCTCCTGCGTCTATCATTCCATTTCTTATAGCATTTTCAATCATTTCTCCTGTCATGACCACATCCGCAAAGCTTCTCGTGGCACTTCCTAGCATATGAGTTATAAACGGAGCCTTTAAGGTGTTAATAAAGAGCATCGTAGTTTCTTTCTCCAGGAACGGTGGCTGAACTTGAATGGCCATTTCCCTCCACCTCTGCACATACTGCTTAAAACTTTCGTTTGGTTTCTTCTCCTTATTCTGCAGAATAATTCTATCGGGAGTTATATCTGTCACATGGCTGTATTGCTTCATGAATGCTTGTACTAAATCTCTCCATGAACTAATTCTGTTTCGATTCAATTGATTGTACCATTTAGCAGCTACTCCCACCAAGCTATCTTAGAAGCAATGAATCAGCAATTGATCATTATGAACATACCCTATCATCCTTCTGCAAAATATAGTGATATGAGCTTCAGGACAGCTCGTTCCATTGTATTTCTCAAATTCTGGCATCCTGAACTTGTATGGCAGTACTAAGTCTGGGACCAAACTTAAATCTTTTGCATCAATTCCCGGGTGTCTATCAACACCTTCTATTGCTCTGACTTTTTCCTCTAACCATTTACACCGTTCTTCTAACTGCCTTTGTGATTCTGCCTTGGCTCTCTCCTCTTTTGCAACTTCATCCAAATCAGGGACCATTGGATTGTTTGAGTTGTTACCAGGATTATAACCTGAACCAGCTTGAAAATTCATTGGTACTGAAACCCCAGCCTAAAACTGCTAAGGCCTGATCGTAACAGATGGCTTCTGTAAATTAATCTCAGGTTGTGTCTGTACATGTATAGGAGTGAAGCCAGGAGGATATTGAGGGTCTTCATTACTTTCTCCTATATTATCCATAGGACATTTTCCTTTATCCACTCTTCCCATCAATAATTAAGACAATTGACTCATCATCTCTCTTTGGGATTCCATCATCTGTTCTTTCATCTCTTGCTGAATCTTAACCAGTTGCTCTTGCATCTGTGACTGCATTTCCTCTTGCATATCCTTTTGCATTTGTTCTAACTTTTCCAGTCTTTTGTCCATTGACTTAGTCTTTTTCCTCGTACCGTAGGGATGCGTATTTGGTGTATTTTGGTTGGTTTCCAGATTACTTCTGAAATAATTTTTAATTAATTAGAATCTTATTATGATCTTTAATGCATATGATGTAATGTAATGCAAATGCATGAATACAAAAGAGGCATCAGTTCTGATTCAATTTCTTTTAGAAAATTTTACTAGAAAATAAAACTCTTTACATAAAACTGAGTTACAAATACGACTTCGCCCTAACACTCAAGGCCTTAATTTTCCTAAGCAATGAAGCTATTTCTTGTCCCCTATCTGACTCCAGCTTGTACTTCACACTTAATACGTCTGCCTGTACTGCCAAGGACTGCAAGTAGTCAGCTACATCTCGAATTTGCGTTACAGCTTCTCCCATGATGTAATCCCTACTTCTAACCTGGTCCTGAGAGTGATGAAGTTGATTCTTCCATTGCTCCTCATTTGCCTCCAAGAACTCAATCCTCATTTTACAACTCTGCAAGGCCATCTCTAACTCTTCTATTTTCCCTTTCATCTCCTCAATCTTACTTAAGCTTGCTTTCAACTCTGTCACAGAATTACGATTCTGGTATAAGCACAGAGATCTCTCAAGTTCTGCTACTCTGGCTCTTAATTCATCTTTTTCATTCTTACTCTCTGATAGACTTCTTTCCAAGATTTCATTCCGAGCTTGAACCTCTTGAAACTTCTTTTTCCCATTGATCTGCCTTAGCCCTTTCTTCTCGAACCTCTTGGCGCCATTGCTCCGAAGTCTTCCCTAGCCCAACAGTCCTCATTGATAAGCGCAGTTTCTTATAATCTGTTTTCAAGCCTTCCAAATCTTCCTCAACTTCACCCTTCCTTTTCTGTAGCTTTTCTGCCTCTGACTTTTGAATCTCCACTTCTAACTTCAAATGTATCTTTTCTTCTTCCAACTGTTCGATCTTCCTCCCAAATTCAGAACTCTTCTTCTCAAAATCTTGCTTTATAATTTTCAACTCCGACGGGGCGATTTGTAACTGTTCCTCCATTGGCCAAGCGCTTTCCAAACTTGATCTAGGAATATTGTCATTGACCCTTTTCCTAAACCATCCATTATATTCAGGTGTTACCATAGAACCAACAGTCAGGATTTTCATCCAGTGCATTTGCCTCCAAGCATCAGACAATTCTCAAACCTTCTTCCTATAATAGTCTCCTTTGTATGGAAGTTCACACTGAGCCAACCCATACGTTGCAGGTATGAATTGCCTCGATTTATACTGCCTTAGTGCAAGTAAAGAAGTATATCCAGTAGCTCCCCAGATTTCTAACAATGGCACCCAATTATAGCTCCCACATCGATACAAAATTTCATCAGGAACCATCTAGAAAGCCCTCCACTCTACATCACCTTCCTTGAGATTTTGGAGAATTTTCATCCATTTCTCTTCCAAAATATCATCTCTCCTTTGCATCGCTATCTCTTCTTTTAACGGGGAGTAACTTTCGGAGAAAACCCGGTACAATACCTTATTTACTTTCTAAAAATGCCCGTGAAACCAGACCATTAACAGCTGTGCACAGCCAATAAATCGACCTTCTCCTACTTTCTGGCACATACTCAAAGATCTAAATGTCTCGGCTAGTATTGCAGGTACGGGCGTGACTCCCTTCCCGAGACGAGCAAACAAATCAGTGACTGCTTCATCAACATGTCTTAAAGCCTTAGGAAAAATCACCAATCCAAAGATGCTTAAGGCAAAGATTTCAACCCTTTTCTTTTCATCCGGATGTGTCAAAATCAAATCTCTCAAATGTTCCCAGGGAATACACTTACTATCCCCCTTCTGTTGAATTCGAGCAGTGACCCAAGATTCACTCATCCCTGAAATATTCACCAACCTCTTCGTAAAAGTTTGACCATTAGTAACCTTAGCATAAATTTTTCTGACGTAAGCCTTTGGACTCCTCAATAAAGTAGTGTATTCTTCCAAAGTAGGAACCAAATCTACTTCTCCAAAAGTGAAACAATTATAAGCAGCATTCCAAAATTGAGCCATACCTCGGAACAAACGCTTATCCACCTTAACATCGAGCAAGTATGGTATATCACCATAACTCTGGTTGAACAACTGTCTAGTGCCCTCATCCCAACGAGTCCATATATCCTTCAACTCCTACAGCTCATTCTGTGTTACATTGATGCGAGTAAAGTTCTGCAACTCTTATGTATATCCTTCTGTCAGGCTATCCCCTTTCTCTGTTTGCAACTTCTCTGACCATGCACGGATAGCCGCATTATCCTCAACTTTACTAAGAAATTCATTCTCCATGTTAAACTTTCTAACTTAGTAATCGAATACGAACCAACACCTCCTTTAGTATGCAATGTCATGAAACACAACCAAAATAAAACACAAGTTAGTGTCAAATATGAGTAATGAAAATACAAGTATAACAACAAAGATAATCATAACACATATATGGGTAATGACCAAGGTTCAACGTGGCTCTACCTAAGGATAGTTCTTAAGGTTCACTATATGAAGCTCGGTTCTTAGAGTAAAGGTACCCGAACCAGCAGATTCCTCAATCTTCACCCATTATAGGCTCATATAGATTGAGTTTGGTTCAGGGGAATACATTTCCCTATGACCATGCGGAGATGAAAATCTCACGGAATCATACGTACGGATGTATCCCGGAAGCAATCCACTAGCCCATACGGAGGTGAAAACCTCACGAAAGCATAGTTTCTTACTCCCACTTAATAGGTATAACCACAACGGTCATGCAATGTAATGCCATATTTATTAGACAAGACTCGAACCACAACAATCGCACAAGCAAATGCAATTAAAAGAATCATAGTTTTTGAAACAAATTTTCAATTAAAAGGACAGCAATCAATCAATTTTATGGCTTCAAGTCCTCAGTGGAGTCGCCAAGCTGTCGAAACCTTTTTTTATTTTGAAAGCAATGGGGATCGACTTTTGAAAATAAAATGTGGAGTCGCCACCAATCTCTTGATTTAGGTGTGATTGGACCACCTATTAAAACGCTTTATTTAATGAAAAATAAATTTGGTTTAGGTAAAATAAAGAAAAACGGGTTCGGGAGTCGGTTACGCGTGAGTAAGGGTTAGCACCCTCATTATGCCCAAAAACTGGTACCAAATTGATGTGATGATGTCCTTATATCAAAAGTTCTAAAAGAAAAGATTTTCCGAAGTATGAAAAAAATGTTTGAATAGCTCAAATTAGTGGTCAAAAATCTCTCATTTCAAAGATATGCGGTTTCATACCTAGTACGATTGGATACGATCCCTTATACCTTTAAGATACGATCGATTTTCGACTTTTAAAAAACATACATTAAAATTATAAAAGGTTATCCCAAATATTTGGTTCTCCGGAAAAGTCATACCCAGTACAATTGAGCACGATTTTCTGAATTCCCCAAATATTAGATATTACCTTATTTCAGAATTTTTGAATAACAGAAATTTAGAAATTTGCTTAAAAACATGTTTATTGAAATAATTATGATAAAAATACAAAGTTCAAGTCAAATTATATATAAAATATTTAATACACAAATTCATTCAAAAATTGATAATTCACATGATAACTTAAATAATGTATTAAATATGAAGGAATGACAATGCATGATATAAAATAATATACAAAATAAATTTATGAAACATGTATATACAAGTAAAATTGGGTATAATTATTTGTAAAAAAAATGAAATTAATAATGTATGAAAGAAACGAAGTAAATATATAAGTTATGTAAGTAACAAAAAATATAATATATAAGGATAATATGAGAGTGTTCGATAAATAAATTACAATTTAAAATATGGTTCTTAAAAGAAATATATTATACACATAAATGATTTTAAAAGAGGATATAAACATAGAAAAATATTTACATGAAGTTATATGAAAATAATAACATGTACTATAGTAAAAACAATTTAAATATCATTTAATTTAATAAAAACAATTTAATATGGGTAATGTATATATGAAGAAATTTTTGGAAAAAATTGTATGTCAAAATATCATTTAATTAAAATGTGAATTATAAGATTAACCTAATTTTATCATAGATTATATACGTAATAGATTTAAAACACAATTATATACAAGTTTATTAAAAATTATATGTATAAGAATATCATGGCTTTAATAATGGATGTAAATTAAATATAAGTTCTAAATACATGCTTAATAATAATTTAAATGATACATAAAAGAATACAAACATTAAAATTTTGTGAATGAATTCAAAACAAATTATAAAACATTATAGATTAATAGCATACATAAACTCAAATGAATTTTATTACACATGATACACCAATTATTAAAATGATTAAATAAAAGAGGAAAAATCATGATAATTATTTAAAACAGAATTCAATATTTGAAACAACTTGAAATTTCGAAACCAACTATCAAACATGTAAAATACAATGTGCCTGCAATAAAAAAAATAAATAGAGAAAAAAATGAGGATCAGAACTTAATAAAATTCAAATAACATGGATAATTTACAAATGAGATAATTATCAAGTCACAAATACGTAGGGACCAGAATTGAAAATTTCCTGCGCCCAAAACGCTGCATGAAGTCGCGGACCCAGGTGAAAAAACGCGTAAATTCTAGACCTAATAAGAACCGCCTCGGGGAGAGTCGAGTCGTATGCTGAGTTGCCCGATCGTCTACGAGAAAGTATCGTTCAATTCGCTTTTGGAATGAAGTTGATAGGAAGATTAGGACGGAAGCTAAGTATAATGGTTTAATGATGGATATGGAAGAAAGGGATTCTTAAAAGCAAGCATGAACCAATATTAGAAAATATCGACCCCAAATGCTTATAGGCTTTCAAGGTGGAGGATGAAAGTGATAAACCTTGACCCGCTACTTAGCAAAGTAAGAACCTCGGTATAAGGGTGAACGCCACACTCGATTGAGTGATAAGTTCAAAGGAAGAACAAGGTTGACGCCACTACTAGGTAGATAAGTCAACAAAGTCTCAAACAAAGTTTAGAGAAGAAAATTCTCACAAGATTAAATTCAATAAAAATTTGGCCAAAAGTCCCTTACAAATGAAAGAAAACAAATATTTATAGGCACATAGATGACCATTCAAATTCGGCATCTAGGTGTTCACACAATAATAAAAACGTTCACACTAATGTATTAAAATAGTTCATAAATTTGGCAGATTCATGCACTAGCTGAATGGACACTTTTTTCCCCCTTGGTTTGTGCATGAATGCTTAGTCATAAAGAAAGGCTTCAAGTGACTTGTATGTGCACCAAAGGTTGCATTCATCTCCTTGGGACGTTCATGCACTTGTATGGAACATGTATCTTCATAATTAAACACTTTAATGGCATGTAGGTTCATAAATGGCAGCATGAACCTAGTAAATTCGTTCTCCCCTTTGTGCATGCACTTAATTCAATCAACGTGTTGAATTATTGATTTAATTCCTTCCCTTGGACGTTCTTGAACCTATCCATGCATGTGTAGTAGCCTATAGGTCAATTCAAAGTGTGAACATGTTCAAGGAGCTCTATGGTCAACATAGAATTAGTTGGCAGCTACTTCTTGGCCGAATAAGTGCCTTGGAAAGTTAAGAGATAGCCACCATACATGCACTTAAGCCATTCATGCATTCTATCATCCCATGCATTTGATCCATTCATGGACTAGCCTTTAATGTCCATACATGCATTCTACACATGCATAAATTTGTAGAAACATTGCATCTAGCCGTACATGCACCAGCATTTAATACTTCTTCATTCATGAGTGTGGAATGCCTAAAAGAGATGTTTCTTCATCCATACATTGTACCGTCCTTGATCATTGTATCTACAAAAAAATAAAATCAAATTATGAGACATCATGTGAACACATTAATGTCATGCATTAAATCAGCTAAAATGTGAACATAATTAAAATATGTAATGACTGTGACATATTAAAACAAATATTAATATAAGTCAAATTTGATGCTTAAATAATTATGTTCAGATTTTACTTAATGCATTAAAGTCTAAAATCAGTTTTGAGCTAAAATGAGCTAAGCTTTAGCCCTTAAGCTAAAGTTGAGCTGAGATTAAACTCTAAAGTGAAGTTGAGCTAAGGTTTAGCTCGTGAGCTGAATATGAGCTAGGAGTAAGCTCGGTTTAGCTCAGCAAGTTGGATTGAGCTCGAATAAGTCGGATTTGAGCCGGACTGAGCTCGTGGAGCTGGAAACGAGCTGGGATCAGCTTGCCAACATGTCAATGCTCGGCTTGACAGACTTGTTCGATAAAGTTCGCGGGGCGTGCTCGTATCAAGAGCCAAATTTCAAAAAAAAACATAAAGTAAACAATCAGGACGCAATTGGGGCTTTGCGCAAAAGGAAGGATCCAGCGCGCAATTTCCCCATTTTAAGCAAAACATGCACATACACCATTACAAACGGCAACATTTCACTAAAAGGTTACTTAAACCTTTCCTTTCCCATTTCCCTTTTCAAATGCAGCCCCATTTTAATCTGATTTCACAGCCCCGAAATCAGTCTATTAGGGCTCCATTCCAGCAATCGCCAGTCCATCATTTCATTTGGTGGTTGGCAATGTTCGAGCAGCAATCTAATTTCACTGATGAAGACACTGCTTTAGGAGATCTGGTGAGACATTTTATTTTATCTTTCTATTTTTTTTTTAAAAAAAAATCTTAGATCTCATATCATTTGTTCAAGAAAAATAAAACCAACGTTGAAAATCAACACATTCAACAGCCTCTGACCCTCACCCTTATCTCAGTATTTTAGAGATATTAAGGATCTCATTGGCGTTATCTCGAGGCTTGATGGATAATACTTTTGGATTCCCCCTTTCAACTTCAATCTCAATGAAGTGAACAAAGGCCAAAGCCGATTCGCAAGGTAAGATCTAACTTTCTTTTTTTTGTTTCTACATGCAAAATGATGAAAATAATTGCTGGAAAAATAGATAAAAATAAGAGAACAATTAAAAACTAAAGAAGATCACCTTTCGAAATTTTTTTTTTTGAAAATTTTAAATTCTGTATGCGTATGGTGTGCCTAGTGAGCGTAAGTATCTATTTTGTGTGCGTACAATATGCGTAAAAAATACAGGGATGAAATCAGTGGCTTCTTATAGCCTGATTTTTTGAGTGAAAAATAAATAAAAAAAATACATTTATTTGCTGTCATCTGGCTGTATATTCTGTTGCTGCTTCTTCTCGTATATTCTTTTGTAGGTATGGAGAAACGGCCGTACGGAGAAAGCCGCTCGTGAAGGCCATGCGTGATCTCGATTGCAGCACTGGTGTATTCTAGAAACCCTTAGGTTTCTGGTATTTTCAAGCAGCTGGGCCTTTTGGGGCACAGTTTTGTGCATTGGGCTACGGGTTTGGGTTATTAGAATTAGGTTTTAGGATTGGGTCAAATTTTATGTAACTGGGTTAAATTTATATTAAGGGATTTTGGGTTTAAGTTATCTTTGGCCCAAATATTTGTAACCGGACACTGGACTTATTTGTTTGGCTTATTTTAATATTTTAAAAGGGCTCGGGCAAAATTGGTTGACTACATTGTCAACAACTTTTCAATATGGTTGGTTTAATTTTTTTAATTTAACTAGAATAAATATATTCGAATGGATTCGAAAAAATTTAAAATCAAGTTAGGATGATAAAATAGGACTTGCCAACTCGAAATTTTTTCACTCTATTCAATCGAGCACTCACCCTTAATCTATCATGTAATGTCAATGAGAGTATATCATTTACCCTTTATTGGGGTATGAATTCCACTATTGTAAATGAAGTTCTGTTATGCAGAAATCGTATACTCAACGTACCAGCTTTCGGCTCTATTACCAATTGAACTTAGACTTTCAATATATCGAGTAACACATAAATAGTCCGCCGCTAACTCATAATTGAGGTAAGTCATGCTATGAATGTCAAAAGTGAATAAATTTATAAACGGATCTAAAAATTATTCTACTTGGATCTTGTCAATGTATTTCAATCCGAACAATCACATCTATATTTTTATCTTCTAGAAGTCATCTGCTCCAAAATCCAAGACAAGAAATCTTCTATTTGGACTTGATAAATGTCATATTAGTCTTTTAATCAATTTGCCCAATTCCGATTAGACTACAGACTTTTTAGATTACCTATTAACATAAGTTATCTTCTCACATTATAATCTGGCTACATAATACAATTTAATATTAATTAAACATTAAGTAATCAATGAATTAATATTTATTTGATATTTTACTTTTGCGTATAAAAAACCTTAAAAACAAAAACATTCAATATTAATTTAAATGATAAAATTTTATTAAATCAAACAACAGTATATCCCAAAAAAACAACTATAGTTCCTCTATTGTGTTTCATTGGTAAGATAAATGGGTGGGCAGAACTGAAGTGGTTAAACTCCAAGAGATATTATTGTTGTCCAAAATTGGTGCTTTATTTTGGTGGAAGGCAGGCGTTGAAGGCCATTTCTAAGATTATATTTATGTTTGTTAATAGAGAAATTAATTGTTGGGTGATGCCCAGAGACACAGTTTGGTGGTAATTCTTGGAAATAGTACCCTTTGTGCCTATTATTGAAGGGGAAATAAAAATGTGTTACACATTCAACCAAATATAAACACAAATGCTTTATGACCAACATTACCTTTAAAACCTTACAGATTAAAAGTTATATATATTCCAAAAACTGAAATCGAATAACTCAAACAACACTCAACATTCTTTCTCTATTATTAAGTTACAACTCAAACATATTAATTAATAAAAACCAAAAAAAAAAAGAAGGGATGTTGTTGGAAGTTAGTCTTTCAGGTATATGATTGCAGAGACAGTCTGTTTAAACAAATGGGTTAAGTGAAAGTCACATGGTGATGGTCGTGCATGGATTCTCCCCAACCCTGCCACACTCAGTCAGCGATGTCTTAAAACACATCTCTCACTTGTGTCTTAAAAAAAAAGCTGCCACTATTTGCCACGTACAACAACAAGACTGTAGTCTTTTCCCCAGGTTTTTTCCCCTTTCTGTCATTTATGACGAAATCAAACAAAAGGCAGCAACATGCCATGCAACATTCTCGAGACCCTGCCTGCAGCTGTCCTGAATTACATATTTATTATTACCGATGAAAAAAGAATGGATTATATCATCCATCTCTATTTTATGTCTATTTCTTCAACAAATCATTCCTTTTAAACCCCATGAATAAATTTACCAACCCCACCTCTGTACAATTCACTGATAATTAAATGTAGTTTACTCAACAAGTACACCCCACTATTTGGCCTAAAACAAGTACACTTCACTTACAGTTGCAATTGATAAGTTTCCGAAAACGTTTACAAATTGATTTAATAAGATTTAAATTAATGGTAAAATTAAATGAATAAAAGAAAATTAAATCTCCATGTATATTTTTCATGGAGTCTGAAAAATAAGAAAATTATTTTTCTCAGTTAACCTTTCAATAATGATTACAACAAAGAAATAATTTTAATATTTTAAAAACAATAATTTAGAGAATCTCTCTGTCTCACTGTCTTTTGTCTCTATTTCTCTCTCACTTCAGCCTCTCACAAGATCCGTCTCGTGCAACTTGGTTTCGTTAATGAATATTATTATTACCAGATTAAAACCCTTTATAAAGGGAAGAAATTAGCAAGTGATTCTCACTCAGATCATACGAAACACCCTAAAATTTTCGTGGTTAAATGCTTCTGAATCCTTTGTTGAGAGCATAGCCAAATTGAAAACAGTGTGTTTGGCAAGAAAGAAATTTGTTATCATGGCGTTAGAAGCTGTAGTGTTTCAGCAAGACCCTTTCTGCTATGGCGGAAGTGGACCCTGCAACACCTATGGCGTTGGTTTTCAACAACAAGAAGAAAAAGCTAATTACAGTAACAATGGAGAAATGGTTTCCAAAAGTGGAGGAGGAGGAACTAGGGGGTCTTCATCGTCTTCTTTCATGGTGCACCAAACCTTAAAGGAATGGCCATGGGATTTCAACTCTTCTTCTTCCCCGGATATTGGCTTTACCACCGGTGGACCGATATTCTCTCCGACGGAAGCACCAGCAATCGACACACGGTCTTGCCGACGGAGGAGACGGCGACCCAAAAGCGTCAAGAACAAAGAAGAAATAGAGAATCAAAGGATGATTCATATTGCTGTGGAAAGAAATAGGAGGAGACAAATGAATGATTATCTTGCTGTTCTTAGGACTATGATGCCTAACTCTTACGTTCAAAGGGTACCCTTTTTTCTTCTGTTCTTTGAAAAAGTGGTTTGGTAAAAGATTAATTTAATGATTTGGAAGTGTCTTTTTTTTTTTCTTCATAGGGGGACCAAGCATCAATCATTGGGGGAGCAATTAATTTCGTAAAGGTGTTAGAGCAAATTCTTCAATCTTTAGAAGCTCGAAAAAGGATGGAAAAAAGATCAGACATCACCTCTTTTTCATCACTCTTCTCGGATTTCTTTTCCTTTCCTCAGTACTCAACCAGTATCCAGACGGAGACCTCCGGCGAGTCCACGGCGGAGAAAGGGTCGTTTCCGTCGTGTTCTTCATCACCCTCAGTTGCGGATGTTGAAGTAACAATGGTGGATAGCCATGCAAGCGTGAAAATACTATCAAAAAAACACCCAAAACAGCTCTTCAACATGGTATCCGGGCTTCACTCTCTAGGCCTATTCGTGCTTCACCTTAACGTCACATCTGTTGAAAATAGGGTCCTTTATTCCTTGAGTGTCAAGGTAAATCTTTTTTATTTAAAATCATAATGAATTGTCAGTCTGTTCGCCATTTTCAAATGGAGCAATTATTTGAGATTTTAGTTGTTATGTGGAGAACAGGTTGAAGAGAACTGTCAGCTAAATACGGTGAATGAAATTGCAGCCGCAGTTTATGAAATGGTGGATAAGTTTCAAGAAGAGGCAGCTGCTTAAATCCTGTTCAATCAAGTTTTAGGTTTTCACCATAAATTCTCAGGTTGTTTGTAGTTTCTTGATTATTTTACGTTAAATTTTGGATAATTAATATTTTTTGGTGGCTCGGACTCGGATAATGATTGGTCCTAAACATTAAATATAAATTTAATATTTATGAAATTTATAATCAAATTTTAATTTTTTTATTATTTAATAACAATTCAAGTGGAATTAAAAAAACATATTATCTAAATCTTTAGTTATTTTTCCTTTTTGAGTTAGTCAAAAAAGTGGTGATCCACTACATTTTCTTAACATCTAATTTCCAATGGGGAATGTCTTTAATTGAGTAAATAGTGTTAAACGTGGGAAACAATTCAGGTCTTCATGGTTCGGGTCGGGTTGAATTTGAGTCAGATTTAAACATAATATTAATATACTTCATGCTTGTTTAAGTCTGGCTTGACTCGACTCGAAATATATGCTTAAAATTTTATCTAAATTGTCCACATTTATAAAAGATTAACTCAAGCCCATTTTAAGCTCGTCCTCATTATTTTTTAATTTTTTATATATTATATTATATTATTATTTAATAATTTTATATATTTTTTATTTATTGAAATTTTTATATAATCATCTTAATATTATTTTAATATTTATATTAGAGTAGTATTATATATTTAGTATATGTTAATTTTTTTAATGTGCTCCAAATTACATATTATAAAGTATTATAAACTTAAAAACAGGCCGGGCTAGGGCCTGAACATATTTTAAAGGGGCCTAATATATTTGTCCAATCTAATTTTTCGGGCTTAATACTTTTACCCAAACTCTCTCAAATTTCGAATAGGCCCTTGAATCTGGATGAAAAGCCCGACCGATGGACAAGTCGAATAACAAATCTAATTTTTTTTAATTCATTATTCTCTTTTGAGTTATTTAACCCTAAATGGAATAATGCTGTTTTGATAATCTAAAACATTCATACCATATCTTCTCATTCATCTTTATAATTAGCATTGCACTTTTAACTTCTTGCTTTAACTTTAATAAAAACCTATCTGCTTAGAAATAAAAAGTTGTTTGTGAAATAATTGCAATTTCATCATAAGATAGTATTCTATTATTCATTAAACAAGTAGAGATTAAGTGTAAGATATTGATGTTATGCTTTATTCGAATTAAAAATTTAAACAAACCCCGACAATAATTTTTTTTTAAAATCAAATCCAACTTAATTCTTTTAGCATATGTCACACACGATGCCCCTCACTAGAAAATTTTCACCATAAAAAGATAGACTTTCACTTTTGGAAGTTAAGATTCAGTCATATTAATTTGATTTTGAAACTATTTTCATTTTTTTTTTTTTTAAATGTGTTTAGGCAAAACGACATGTTTATGATGAAACCGCAGCGGGGGTACTCAGTGGCTGGGCTAACTGCCTCTTAATGGAGACTTTACTCAAAAGTCATTGGCAGACCCTGTTTTATCTTACTACGCTAATTAATTATCTTTGCCTGCACCTATATTCTGATCATTCAAGTTAGTTTATATGTTTATTATACCATAATTTGTGTATGATATTTTGCAATTGTATAAAAGTTTGGCATTTTAAGAATCTATACTATATAGCTTTAGGTTTTGTCCAAGTTATTGGTCTAATGACATTAATTTGAGTGGGTTAAAGTTTTATTGGCATGAAGTTTAAGGTTTCATCGCTATACATATAATTTTTTAATGTAAATTTTGATTGTATTAAAAAATTGTAAATTTTATATATTCATACCATATTTGATTTTTTTTTTTTTGTTATACAAACTTAAGGGTAGGTTTAGATGGATGATTGAGTGTAGTGCGATGCGTTTAGCTTACTTTTTTGTTTCACGCTATAGTATCTAATTTCACCGTCATCGTTGTTTTTACACTAATCGCAAACAAACATACCGTCCATCCAAACCCACCCTAAATCTTGTTGTCTGATCATAAGTCAAATCCTTTACCAAGTTTTTACACTCAATAATTACAACTCTAAAGCCCTAAATCTTATCTAACTAAACACAAGCCCATAAGAATTGTTTGGGTTCGGTCATGTTCAAATTGGGTTTATATATATAGGGTTATTATTTTATCAATCGAAAGTAGAGTTTTTAATTCCATAAATAAAGTTAAATGAATTTGTTTAGTATACGGCATGTGTCTGTTTTAATTTATTTTTAATTCTCTCAAGACACATGATAACATTTCACTCCTGCTTAGTGCATCAAATAATATGTAACACTCCAAACTTGATTCTTAAGAAGGATCCAAGAATGACATGTCACTATATTACAATCATTAATTTTAGATTATTTTGGCGCAAACAAAATTAAATCATTTGTCATTCAAGACTAAATAAAATGGTACACTTTTAAAATCATAAATACTTGACTGTAATTTCATTAAATTCACAATTTCATAACAATAAGTCTGAATACAATTTCATCCTTCAAAATTAAACATCTTGACGTCACCCACATGTCATGCATTATACAAAACACTAGAAATCTCACAACAACAATTATCCTCTAGCATAGTCCAAGCACTTCCTTTACTTCAACAACAGGTCTAAGAAGGAAATGTAACTAGGTAAGTTCAAAAAAACTTAGTGAGTTCTAGACGAAAACATTACAATAGTCATTAACAATTCAAGCAATTTCTTTGAACTCAAACACAGTCACATAGTTCGTCATTTGGCGAGTATCAATAACAGATAGACTATATGCCAGTTTACTATTCCTTTAGCGTATACATTATGCCCATTTGACCATACAGACCACCCTCTTCATGCTAGCCACGTACCCAGGTCCTTTGTCCTAGTCATTTCATTTACTTCATTCATATTCCTTTTTCATGATTTGCCAATTTGGTTTACAACATACTCTTGCCCTACCAGAGGCTACACGACCATTTTCATGTATCGCGATCTGCCAGTTCAATGCTTATTCCATTGAAGGCATCACCATGAGTTTATTTCCATTTTTCAGGCCATATTATCCTTGTCAGAAGCAGCGGGTAGTGGCTTAAGCACGAAGAAGGGTTCTTACTCTTTAATATTGAGATACCATCACCAGACTTACGACTCCGAACGACTACCTTTCATGTACAAATGTTTTATCCTTTTAGAGTATGAATAATTACCTCAAACAAGGTATAAAGAAGGTATTATACACACATAGAAGTAAGAAAAAACTCACCAGAAAATACAACAAGTCTAAATAGTAGAACCTTTTCCATTATCACAAGAACCTTGAAGATTGTCTTGGGCTAAAAGACAGATAGTTAAGCTTATTATATCGTTATTCCAAAAACTAAACATGTTTGCAAGATAAAACCCAGAACCAGGAGTTTCCTTCCTTACACTAACACATGCAACGCTAATATCACGTAAATAACCATGAAAATAACCTAGGGTTCATCAATAAATACCAGGGAGCTAAAACAAGTAAAGGAGTTGGCTGAGTACAGCTAACCTAACTCAAGTAGATTTTTGATCTTAGGTTTTCAAAAAGAGTAAGTGTTGAGAAAATTTTGAAAGAAGATGAATGCCAAGAAGATGTGAAGATTGCTTAAGAAGTCACTAGTTATACATCTTAACACGAAAACTAGGTTTAGTGAAAAAGTCAGATCATCTCACTAACCCTTCCTCGTTTCCCATAACAAGTACTCATAATAAATTCCAGTCTTATCAACTACAGTAACTTAGTTTCATTCTAACCAGTTCTCGTTCGACTAACTAAATAGTCTTTACCAAAATGGTACAAGTTCTATTAAACTACAAACTTTAACAAAAATGTCTAACCCAATGGTGTGGCGTATACTCCACAAGAGAGTCCGCCAAACCATCGAGCTTGCCAAAACACAGAATTCGTTGATTGGCGCATTCACAAAATCTTATACTCACTCATCTCTAATATCTTACTCCCTCGTAATTCACTCTAAGCACCATATCTTAATAAACAGTAATCGAATACTAGGACTTCGCTGGACAAGTTGTTACATAATATCTCATATTTTAATTAATTTTTATTTTTTTAATATTATCTATTAGGGGGACCATGACAGAGACCAAGGATGGTTTATACAACAATGACATGTTGTATTCATCGGAAGCTTGCACCAATATTAGGAGATATTCAACGACTCCAACACCAAATAAGGATTGTGTTTACTTGTGCTCTCTATCCTAATCAATTCATTGGCGGTACATTTAGCATTGCTTAAAATTGTTGTAACATCGAGCCTATCAACCATGGACTAATAATACCAGGCCGATAGCAAAATCTATGAATTGGAATCGTCCAACATTTATTTGGGTTCTTTGCACTAAGCCCAATATTATATATAGAGCAAGTTTTCACAATTTCTGGGGATATTATTATTTATATATAGCATGTCAGTTAAATAACCTTTCTTATTTATAAAAATTATGAATGACAAGTTAATTACCTTTCTTATTTATTTCCAAATGTAAGTGGAGGATGTGGAAAAGGAGGTATGTGTGGATTAAAAAAGTTACGACATTTTTGGTAATGGTGATTAGAAAAAGTAGAACATCTACCAGTAAACAAATATCTGCCAAACTTACTTGAAAACTTGGCTTCATTTTCCCAACAAATTTTGGTATATGAGAATAATATTTCTTGATTTGTTTCACTTTTTTCATATAAAATGTATTTCAGATTTAAATGGATAAGTTAGGAATTGAATATTGAAACTACATAATTTTGGGATAATCACTTAAAATCATCATGCATATTTATTGTTGGAGGATCTTGATATATATATATATATATATATATATATTTATATATTTATTTAAATTTAATCTACTACTAATTAATATAAAAGTTGGTTAAAACCAAACCCTAAAATCCTAGGAATGAATACACCTAGGCTGCAACTCTGATAATTACTATCAATTTATGTTTGCTGCAAAAATTTTCTTCTTTCCTTTTTATATAAAATAAAAAGAAATTGTGATCCAATTCCTACTTATCCTTCTAACAAAATACACACATCATTACATCAATTTTAATGTGAGAAGAAAAATTAAAGAGAAAAACATGAATATGATTTGGGTGTTTTAGATTGAGATATCTGGAGCATATAAAATTCAATTTTATTATATCAATTTCAAATCCAGTCCCAATAAATTCTTTTAAAATTTTAATTTTCATAACTTCTTTTTCTGAAAAGTTTTAAAATAGTTAGCTAACTATTTGATTTTATGGTTTTTGGTCACCAACCGTTAAATTCCTAAGGTAAAGATAACTTGACAACTTTTAAAATTAGCATAATACTAACTTTAACCTTCAACATTTATATGTTATATCAATTTAGTATTTGATTTTAAAAAGTTAACCCTCAACATTTACAGATTGTGTTTTTTTTTTTTTTTTGCAGCTTTGTTTTTGAATTGTGATAATAGAATGTCGATAATGACAATGTATTGCAAAGAAAAGACAGAAAAATAGAACACACAAATTTTACGTGAAAACCCTTTAGGGAAAAAACTACGGGCAAAGGAGAAGAAAATTTACTATGTCGAATTAGAATAATACAACAGGAGAAACGACTGTAACAGCCCGGTTTAGACCTTAGTCGGAACAGTGGTTTTGAGACCACAAATTTGAGTCAGAAAAACATTTTAATATTATTTTCTGTATTTACAGCATGATATGTGATATGTGTGAAAATTTCGTATGAAAATTTTATCTTTTGTGTGCTCGATTTTATAAAAGGACTTAAATGCGTAAAATGCAAAAGTTGCATTCTACTTGCAAAAGTGCTAAATTGCCATGGTTGATGAAATGTGAAGCCCTTATGATGGAATTAAATCATTTGAGTAATGGATGGACAATTATGCCTATAGTTAGTGAAATTTTAATGTCTATTCATTAAGGGTAAATATGTCATTTTGTAAATTAAGGTATATTAATTAAAACAAAAGCCAAATTAAGCTTCATTTTCTTTCTTCTTGGCCGAATATTGATGAAAAGAAAAGCCATGGATATGTTTTAGGGTTCGGTCAATTGAGAGCTTGATTGGTAAGTGTTTTGAGCTCAGTTTTTAATGATTTTTACGTTTTTGTAATCGTTGCTTCGTGTTCTAGCATCCCATGCCCTAATTTTTGAAATTTTTGGTGATTCTGTAAAGTTCCATTGATGATATCTTGATTTTTATGAGTGTTTATGATGAAATATGAAAGTTTGGTGTTTGATATATATGTTTTGTAAAGTGATTTTTAGTGAAAATGTCAATTAGGGATTAAATTGAGAAAATGTGAAATTTTGTGGTTAAAAGTGTGAAATAAATGAAAATATGGGCTGTTATGAAGCTATAGAGAATTCGGCTAAGCATGGGTCATATTGAATTTTGTGAATTTTGTGTATTTATGAAATAGGGACTAAATTATAAAAACGTGAAACTTTAGGGGCTAAAGTGTAAAAAGGCCTAATTATGTGTTTGTAGATTGAATTGAATGAAATATGTGATTAAATAAGTTAATTTATATTAATTTAGATCAAGAAAAGAGGAAATCAGATTTGGATCGGGGGAAAGCAAAAGTTGTCGGATAGCCGTTCCGATCCGTTCATCTCCGTACAAGGTAAGTTCATGAGTAAATAATTGTTGTTAAATTCATATGAAAATGTATTTAATTGTGCCGAATTTAATTTTAGTAACTATATATGTGTATGCCGAATTGATATAAGTATGGGAGAAGTAATTACGAGCTTGAAATGATCGAATTACAACGTTCGAAAGTTTCGTACAAACCATAGGAATAGTTAGGATACATATGTCATGACATAGGATTCCGATATGTAATTTCGTGTAAGACCATGTCTGGGACGTTGGCATCGATTTGAGATTTACGTGTAAAACCATGTCTGGGACATTGGCATCGTATATGATTTCATGTAAGATGCTGTCTGGAACAGTGGCATCGATATTTGATTACATGTAAGACCTCGTCTAGGACATTGACATTGTATGAGCTTTTCGAACTATTCGAGTATCCTTATTAATTTCGAATGGTTCAACGGGCAATGTTGAGTTAAGATCAAATATGAAATCAAGCTAAAGGGTTCAGGTACATGCGAAGTTAAATGTTCATGAAAACAAGGTAAGTATAGTATTTGAGATGATGATATGAACTATGCATGTTAAAGGTATGAATTATGTACATAAGATTGTTCAAATTCAGCCATGTTGAAATAATCATGCTAATATTCATTTGATAATTTATTTGCTTATGACTTACTAAGCTTTTAAAGCTTATTTTGTGTGTTCTTTCCATGTTTTTAGATCATCGAAGCTAGCTCGGACTCTGGGATCGTCGGGAAACGTCATCGCACTATCGATCATCTCATTAGTATTTTGGAAGCTTTGTATATATGGTATATGGCATGTATAGGCTAGTGTCATCTTGATATGTTTTGAATTGTGGTTTTAGCCATGTGATTTGGTTTGTAAATGTTGATGTGAATTTGGCCATTTAATTTGGCTTAAGTTATGTGTTTGCTAAGTTAAATATATGATGTATATAATGCCTTATATGTTGGCTTATTTGGTGTGATTATGTGTTAGTTAGTTTGATTAGTTGTTAATCGATGTGCTTATGCTTGGAAGTTAGCATATTGTGGTTTGATTTGAGATGACTATATGATATATGTTGAATTATAAAACAGGTAATAAGTTGGGATAAATACATTTAGTAATTATGTATGTTTGATGATTTTGGCATAGTGAAATGGTATGTTTTGGTTGTGGAATTAAGTAATTGAAATGGTTGATATTAGATGGTATAATATGTGGTGAATTGGCATATTTTGGCTGCATATATACGTTTAGAAATGATGCAATTTGATGTGGTTTAAGTATGCTTGAGGAGGGTGAGAAATGTGACTTAAACCAAGTATATTTTTACTCCACACGGCTGAGCACACAGGTGTGTGGCTCGACCGTGTGTGACACATGGCCTTGGTACACGGCCGTGTGTCCCCTGGGGTACCCTACGATTTAAAGTCAGTATACCCTACAGTTTTGACACGGCCTAGACACACGGGCGTGTTTATTAGTCGTGTGTGGCATACGGGCTGGCACATGGGCGTGTGGTCAGCCGTGTGACCCAAGTCAGTAACCTCTCTAATTTTCACACAGGCATGTCATGTGGTCGTGTGGATAAGTCTGTATGTATGCCCTGCTTTGCCACGGCCTAGACACACGAACATGTCTAATGCTGTGTGAGGCACACGGCCTACCCACACAGGCGTGTGACCTCTGTAACTTTGAAAATTTTGTTAAGTTTTAGAAAAATTTTATATGTGCTCGGTTTAGTCTCGACCCCTTTCTAAAGCATGATTAAGGTCTCGTTGACCTAAGAAAGGGACTTTGCGATGATGTTTGACTATAATGTTATGATGTGCGGATGATATTTGTGAATTGATCATAAAATGTTCCGATACATCTGGTAATACCTCTTAACCTTAGTCCGGCGACAGATACGGGTTAGGGGTGTTACAACGACTACGTCTATTCATAGGTTTGTAAAACCATATTCTAATCAAAGTCAAATAGAAGTAACGTAGTAAGGTTAAAATACCTTATTCTGATCAACATCAAGTAAAGGTAGTATACTTCTATACGGATTTCACTCTAGCCCTCGGCTTTCGCCCTCGTAGATCCCCTATCTTGCTACTTGTATTTTAATTTAACAAGAATTTGGGTCACATATCTTTAACTTGAATTAAAGTAAATAGATGACTAATTTGGATGGGGTTGGCAATTACAATGACATAGAAGGGTGATGATGGGATGGCAGTGGAAATCCTCAAAAATGGGTATTGTCATGAATTGAATCAGCTCTCACTTGCATGGGATATAGGGGAACACTACAATCGACAGTAAGGAATTCGTGTACAGAAACATGTGTATGGTAGGGTGGAGAAAACCTGGTTAATTATTGATTATGTTGCAACCCAAACTAGGGATGTAGCCCTCCACCTCTTTACTTCCCAAAGCCCTCAGCTTAGGTTTGTGAGTTGTTAACGAGGTCACCTATGATTATAATATATAACATATTTAAATGGATTATTATTTGCTATATTACAAGCGATTAATTTCATAAACATATTTGAGATACTGATATGTATCTTTTAAAATATTTTTAAATTTTAGAAAAAATAAACTTTTTGAAAAAAAACTTTTCATTAGGAGGGTATATAATAATAACCCTATTTTAAATATGATAAGCACATTTAATACTATTGATACAAGATTTTAACAAGGGAATATTAAAATAAAGAAAAAATGGTAGGGATTTGAAACGATTCACATGTGTAGAATAAAGAGCCATCAATGATTGAGATAAAAGGAAGAAGTAACAGATAGTCCTCATAGTGGAAGAAAGAGGTAAAGAAATATGTATTGTGACTAAAGAATGAAGTAGAGGAAGAATTCCCCAAAAGACTTCCTTTTGCCCTAATTCCAAGAAGTGTATATAAAAGAGTCCTTGGTGGAATCCACATTGTAGGCAAGATATTTATGTATAACAATTGTCTTCTCCTAGTCGAAGGGAGGATTATAAAGTGGCATTGCTCCCCTCACCACACTAATTGTTGATATTGGTTCTCAATAATGAGGAAAAGGTGATGAATATAGGAATACTAGTTCACCTATGATAAGCAAAAAGCTGGGGTTAAGGTATTCAAAGAGAGGAAAGAGAAGAAAGGGAAGGAAAACGAAAAGGTTAGACTGATACTTAAATTTTTCTTGGGGAGGAAGGAGATCCTTAGTCTCTTGTGCTTCGGGGCATATATAGGGGGATTACCCCTTGTCTTGTAGTACCACGTAGCTGACAATATGAAGGTAGGAATAATCATGTGGTCAACCAGGTGGCAAAGTCGTTCCAAGTCAATTGTCACCATATAGTGTACTGTATGGTCTTGCTTTGACGTTTTCCACCATGAGGTTGTACGAGGTTGTTGTGTCTTAGTGGTCCTCGCGAGGGGGGATGTAGCAAATCATTTATGAGGTGGTTCAACTAGGATATGTGGAGGGTTTCTACATATCACCCTAAGCGAGGGGTCATCGCGAATGGTTCCCAATAGAGGATTGTGTTATTCTCAGTGGAGGGTCATCTGCGGGTTGTTCCATGTTCTACCACATGTCCTACTCTTATAAGGGTATAACATGTACATTTTTTTTGTTACGCCTAAAATAACAAATAACCTTTAAAAAAACAAATGCGATCCGCCTAAATCAATTTGTAGGTTTTTTTTTTTACTTCATTGATGATGTATTGGATAACAATCTTATATTTAAAGTTTTGACTTGTAACAAATAAAAAAATTATAAATTATAATATTTAATATTGAGATAGCTATTTTTATAACAATCCTACTCAAGGTTTTCAAAAATAAATTGGTTGTTGAATTGGTTTGACCACCAATTCGTCGGTCTTACTTATATGTTTGATTCAATTAAATAAATTATTAAAAAATAAAAAATATTTAAAAAATTAGATTCAATCGATTTTTACTGAATTTAACTATTCTATATTAATTCTCGAGTCAACTGATCTATTGGCCTTCTCTAAACCGATACCTCAATTTATTCATGGTTCAATCCAATTTAAACATTATTGATCGCACAAAATTTTAGCACCAACAAAAGAATAAATAGTGGAACAATTAGAAATTGGTATAACTCCAATGGAAAAATAAAATAAAAGTTAAAATAGGATATATATTTTTATACTCTTTATAAATTTAAAATTTAGTCATTATATTTTTATTTTTAGAAAAAAATTATCTTTTGGATTTTAAAATTTAAATTTAATTATTAATCTTATTAATTTTTTTATTAAAATATTGATGTGACATTTTAAAATTAAAAAAAAATCACTTATATGATATTAAAATGAATATAAATTTAATAAAATAAAATTAATAGTTGTAGTTAAATATTAAAAGCTAAAAAGTAAAGAAAAGCTAAAATTGAAGAAGAATATAAGGAATAATTGCATATATGAAGGTAAAATAAAAGGCAAAGCCCCAAGTCTTGGTGAGTAAGCTAAAAGAATTATAATATTGGAAAATTGGTGGAGTGGAGGCTTCACCAACCCCAAAACGCTACATACATAACATATATTGCAGCTTACGGCAAGTTTAAGCACGCAAGTAACGAATTTCAACAATAAAAAAGTTATACATACTTCCCCTTTCTTGCGGTTCTCTCTCTCTTCCACCAACTTTTTTTTTTGGTCCACAGCTATTCTGATCGAAACCAATTAAAGGAATCGCAGGTGGGACTGATAGAGGTTTTTGTATTGCCTGCATGGAGACACCCGCCATGGCTACGCAGACGCAGGCACCAAAACTTAATCAGAAATTGAATTATTCCATGGTTGGTAAAGAGAATGATATGATGATGATAGGTGGTCTAATTTCTAAGAAGTCTGGTATTGATTTGATGCAAAACTGTGATCTCCCTCCACCTCTCAAGGTGTTTGCTGGGTTGGATAAGGCGGTGGAGTTGATGTCGTTGAATAACAGGGTGGGTTATAGCATCATGGGACAAGAGGACGATAAAAACGATGATGGGAAGTTGGAGGTTTTCAAGGCTTTAAGGTTGTCGCAAACGCGTGCGAGGGAAGCGGAAAGGAAGGCGGCGGACTTGGCGGAGGAGAAACAACGGGTATTGGATGCTTTTATGAAAGAATCGTTGCAGTTGTTTGCTTGTCGGCAATGGGTGAGATTGCTTGAGATTCAAGTCTGGGTTCTGAAATCACAAATGGTGGAGAAAGATAAGAATTTTTGTGATAAAACAGAGAGACAAAGAGTGGTAGAAGAGGGAATTGAGGGTGGAAACAATAATGGGGATGAAATGTCATTGATTGTTGCTTTGGCTATTTGCCTTGGGATTGCCAGTGTTGGTTTAGCATTTGGTTGTAGATATTTGTTTTGAATGATAAAGGAAGAAATTGGGTATTTTCATTTGTTTTTCTCTTCTTTTTTTGTCATTTATATATATGTGTGTGTGTGTGTGTATATATATATGAATGATAACCCCATTCTAGAAAGAACATCATTTCGAAAGTCAACTTCTATGATATAGAGTTTATAATAACATTAACAGAAATGCAGGCATGGATAGGAACTGTGAAATGGTTTAAATCATTTACTGGAGCCGCAACACCGGCACCAATCTGTTTGACATGAAAGATCTATTTGTCTGTATCTATATGTATGTCTATTTAAATTGTATTACTGTAACCGAGTTTTAGATGATCGCCATGTGAACAGCCCTCAAATGGTTATAACAATCATCAGCGCAGGTAAAGACCTCTAAACAGGCCCAGCAAACATGTCTTCCACACTTGCATTCGATATGGTTACACCCATCGATCTTCTCGATTGTATATCCGCAGACGGGGCAAGTTTTTACCTGCTCTTTCCCTTTGCACCACTCTTTCAAAGATAAATCTGGATCTTCCTTGAACACCCGGTACTTCTCACACGACAGATAAGGATGATACTCCCCATGGCACCTAGTACAAGTCTCTGTGTAACATGCACCACAGATAAATAGCTCACCAGGAGTCTCGGGATCAGCAACACGATAAACTGAAGGGCAATCGGGAGACGGGCAAAACCTGTATGTGCCTTTACTGGATGCAACAAATGCCCCCAAAGAAGCCCGAAAGAGCTGCTCCAACATCTCCGACAAAAGGAGAGACTTCAAATCAGTAAGCAATATGGGAACATTACACCCTTGGAGCGCACAGCATATAGGGAAACTATCCAAGTTTCTGATTGCAGACTCGCATTGCTCCACCAAACACGGACGGCAGAAGAAATGTGAACAACCTTCAAGCCAGTAGCCATCTTCTACTTCACACAAGCAAATGGGGCAGGTAGTATCACCATCAGATTTCTTGGCTGAATCTTCACCTGTCTCTGCAATGTCAAGGACAATCAATTCAACCTTTCTCTTTGTTTCTTTGTCCCCATGGATTGAAATAACATGATGCCTGGAGTCAAGTGTAAACTCGGATCCAGGAATCTTCTCTTTCAGCCCATGAAGGTCTGGCCCGAATTTCTTAACCACTTCCTTCATCAAGTCAGGTGGCAGACCTGGACCACGAAGGCAGACCTCAAGCTGCTTGCTCTCATGGTACGACAAAAGAGATTGAATCAATTTTTGCTCCGCTACAGCAGCAGCATCTGGAGAGCCAAAGATTCTTACACCCAGACTATGCCTGTCGAAAGAAATGTAGGTTCTTGTCTCCCGTTGCAATGACCTCATAAGATGAATGCCATCTCTAGAGAACAAATGCTGCAATATAGAAGGGGTGAGGCCGGCATGTTTTATGGTTCTACCATTCATTAGCTCTTCAAGTGGCCTTCTCATCTCTGCAACAGTTTTGGTGGCATTGGCAGATATTCTCACCCGATAGGAACCATTTCCATTTGCCTCTATGGAGCAACCTGCACCTGTAAAAGATGTATTTCATGCCCATCAGCCTTTGACAATTTCCGAAGAAAACGAACAAACTCCTGAATTATACTGCTGAAATACTTAGTTGTCAAAAGGAACATGCAACCTCCAGTCTGTTACCGTTATAGGAGGGAAGTGCTTAAAAATTTTAAAAATAAACCTTTCCTCATAAAATCAGCACAACAGCAGTAAAAATCCTAAAGTTTATGGGATTGAAAATAACCATTTAAATCATTAAACGTACACAAAGTAATATGATTAAGTACTTCTGTTGGTCACCATTAACAGGAGGACCAACATTTGAGGACCAACATTTGACACTAACACGACCAGCTTTTGCTTTGGTTGTCACCTATCTCATGATATAGTTGCTCATGTCAGCATTGTATCTTTTATCCAAGCTTGAATTAGTACTTATAACTAGAGTCTCGTAAACAAACGCACATATATCTATGTGTTACCACTTTGCAGAAAGTGGAAGGAAACATAAAATAATATAACTGGAACATGAAATACAGAATAAGCATTTCAATGACGAGCTCTGGCCACCAACACGCATATCTAGAGACCCCAGCACAAGCAGAGGTATGCAAATATGACCAAGATGAACTTGTACATGGTTGTTAAATGAAAATTTTTAAATAAATAAACAAATAATAGTGCTGTCAGTATGAGTACCTTTTACACGTTTGAAGCTTGCAAGTAATGAATCTAGCTGCTTCTTAATAACAGCATACACAAACGAGGAGCAGGATATGTAGCTATGAAACAGTCGCTGGCACCTTATCTTTTGCCATGACAGACATCCCCGTAACACTTTCCCCTCTAAATTCTCTAAAGCTTTTGCAGCTTCCAAATGTAATCTTCCATCAAAGGTGATCAAGGCCTTCATAAAAGTCTCCTTTGGTTCAGGCTGGAAAGCCTGAACCCAGCAACAATTTGTATGGGGATTCCTTTTAGGCATAAAGTGGGATATTTCTCTGTGGAGTGCCTCTTCACAAGCTCCACAACTTGGATTTTCCACAGCATCTCCTCTCACCAGGAAAAAATCATGGATTTTTCTGTTTGTTGCCCCCTGTAGGGTATCCCAAATTTCAGCTTCAGAAAGCTCTTTATCAATTCCACGTATCAGTATGGCATCATCGGATTTCGAGCTAACATCACAATGAATAGTTTTACTCCCTACTACCAGATTATCGAGATCATCAATAACGAAACCAACATCAAGTAGATCACACTTAACAAATCCAAACCCTTTACTCTGTCTGCGAGGCCAATAAACTTTTGCTTTGACAGCAGGGAAGGAAATCATCTTATGATCACCTCCGAAGGGTGTTCTTGAAGGAAGTACCTTTAGTGCAGAGCCAGCAAAGTCAACTCCATCCAGCTCAGCAGCTTTTTGGGCAGCATCAGGAGTTAGGAACGTTATCTTGCCCCACTTTTCCTTGTCATCACTCTCCTGTCCATTGGCTTGAGATTTATGAACAGAGCAAATACTGCCATTTGAATATCTCTCAAAGAACTTCAAAAGCTCCTTATCATCAAGGGTATTAACATTTGAATGGAAAACATCAATGGTCAAACATCTCTGTTCAACTTCAAGATGCTTAATCTCAGCTCCTGCTCCAAAAAGTGCGATAGATGATGAGGCATTCGGTCCATGATATAAAAATTTCTCCATGCATTCATTAAACAACCATTTTCTTTCACATTCCAGCACCTCATTTACAATAGCCAGAACCTTCTGCATGTCCACTGACGGGGCAAACAGTCGAATCTCATTATGATCAAAATTGACTTCAATACCAATTCGTTCATCCTTACAGGCAGTCCTAATCCGTGACAGAAGTGATCGAAGATTATGGTTGGATTTCCCACAAATTTTTTTTAGCAGAGTACTGCCAAAACCAGCCATTGCCTTTACTTGCAGCTTCCGGCTTTCCATCTTAGATGCATCAAACATGGGCGGAGGATGGAGAATGGCTAAAGATTCAAAATCAAAAGCTGTTACACAAACCAAGTATTGATTAGTTACTGATAAAATTTCACCAAAAACAACCCAATGTGGTTTCTGACCAAATATCAACAATGAACAAGAAGGATGTAACTTAATATGTTGTCCAGTCAAGGCCACTTCATAACCAAGTTGGTCATATCCAGAATACATGGCTACATTTTCGGAAAGGGAAGAAAGTATAATTGCCTTCAAGCACTTATCTTGCTCAGTAGTCTTATGAGGATCCCATAACCAGTAACTTGGAATAACAGCAGCAAGCTCCTTTTGCAGACAAATTTCCAATTCAGTGACTGTGTCTTGGCATCGCCGCATTGATTTAGCATTTATACTATTCTCCCAGCACCATTTATTTTTTCTATTGGCTGGGAGGGCTTCCCATTCCTTGTACACAGAGAGCAGAGTAAAGAGATCACCATCTCTGTGGCAAAATTGCACCTTAAGACAATCAGCTTTTACCTTATCACGATCATTTCCCACCCTGCAAAATATGCTACTAGCATTTGCCATAACAGCAGCAAGAACAAGACCCTCTCTACAAAGACCATAATGGAAGCAACTGAGAATCAGTTTACCAAGACGAGGCTCAATCCCCAACTTTACCAAGTACCGCCCTTCCTCAGTTAATTCAAAAACTCCATTATTCTCCACAATGGCTCCCAACTGGAAAAGATTCCTAATGGCCATGTCAATGGCTTTAGAACTAGGTGCATCAACAAAATCAAAACTCTGAACCTTTTTGACTCCCAAAGCAAGGATCCGCAGAACTGCAACACCAAGATGAACTCTGCGAATCTCAGGCTCTTGATTAGAGGGCATTGACTCAAAATCACTTGCTGCATATAGTCTGTAGCATCTTCCAGGTTCTGTCCTCCCAGCTCGTCCAGCCCTCTGATTGGCAGAACTCTGGCTGATCCAGCACACTTTGAGAACATTCATTCCAGTGTCAGGTTCAAATTTACTCTCCTTCACCAAACCAGAATCAATCACATACTTTATCCCAGGAATAGTAAGTGATGTCTCTGCTATATTTGTTGCAAATACGACTTTCCGTTTCCCAGGGTAGTTCTGGAAAACACGAAATTGTTCTTCAAAGGATAGCTTTCCATGCAATGGTAAAGCAACTGCATTTGGAGCTTCAAATTTCTCAGAAGCCCATTCAACTTCAATCTTTGATGTCAAAAATGCAAGAATGTTCCCCTCTTTCTCCGTTTTATGAACCTCAGCAGCCATCCTCAAGACATCAGAAACATACGGAGCAACCATACCAGAACCAGAAGTTCCCTCAGTTGCACAAGGAACATATTGAATATCAACATGAAAGTTTCTTCCAATCACATGAAATATCGGACAACAAAAAAAGTAGTCTGACAGTTGATCTGCATTAGCCGTTGCAGACATTATTATGAGCCTTAAATCAAGTCTTCGACCAAGTAAATCTTTAACCAATGCCAAAAGAAGATCAGTATTCAAACTTCTTTCATGGGCCTCATCAACAATGATGCAAGAAATTCCTGACAAATTCCTATCATTCATATAATGCTGCAGTAAACAATGGTCAGTCATATATATTAACTTGGAATCAAACTGCTGAGCAGATGAAAATGTTGGATAACATAATACAAAATTATCATCATAACACCCAGAGCTTTCTTCTGTGACTCTTTGTGCTAATGAGACGGTGGCAATCTTCCTTGGCTGAGTACATACAATAGACTCATTAGCAGCAATTCCTGAATCAGCAAGAAACTGAACCAGCTGCGTACTCTTTCCAGAACCAGTCTCCCCAATCAATACAATTATCTGATCATTTAATAGTTATTAGAGACACATTGAAAAATACTACACTGTAATTAAAGTTAAACATTCAAGTAGTATAGGAACAAAATAAATAAAATAGCAAAGAGAATTTCCTAATCATCTTGCAGTTACTATATACGAATTGCATGGGACAATAAAAGAGTCTTTTTTTTTGTAATTTCTTTCTAAGGTATATAACAACCATCGGATTTAGTTTAGGCCTCTCTACCAATTTAACTGCAGCTCCCTACTTTCTCATTTGCAACGACTAGCCTATGTTAATTTTCAACCTTTATGGTATCTCAATGTTCAAATCCACTTTATCCTAAATCACATTTCAAGCAATTGAACAGCCTCTCCATACTATCCTCTGAAGATTATCCTAGGAGTTAGCTACTTAGTACTGAGATCCTCGTTACTTTCTCAGAACACTAGGGAAAAAGATAAATAGACGAAGCCTATCGAAAGGTTGTAAATTTCTTTACTTGCAATTAAATGAACCCGATACTTATTATAAACCCAACTATGGATAGGTGTGTATAACCCTATTAACCATTATTGGAAAGTCTAAAAACTCCACCAACAGTGTATTTGAAATTTCTCTTTTAAAAATGAGTAGTCAATGACAAGATAATAATTCTTCCATGGTTTTACAAGGCGAGGATATGAACTTACTTTCGCTCTCTATTGTACTTGGAGTGTACTTCAACCTACTCTTCAAGTTATTGAACTCTAATTACATGGTCTCAATATATAATATGATAATCCTTTAAATGACAGCATCTCATGCATATAAACATGTTATGTATTTCTGATTACCAACCAAAGACCCAGGCATAACCGAATTACCTACCAGCGACCCGTACATGGACCCTACCAATTGATGCATGAAGCCTACCTAGAGCGTCAATTCTATAAACAGTAACAGTATAAATAAATACCCGATTATCCTCTTCAATAGGACACAGCAAAAACACTCAAACAAAACGTAGTGCTTTTAATCTCCAAGATATATGAGGATAACCAACATTTCAAGTTTTCGACTTGTATTACCAAGTATCTATACTGCACTCCAATATATAAGATTAAACTCATCTTCTAAACTACATCATAAAACCCTAAAAGGAGCTGAATATAGAACACAAATGAAGGGGTTTTAGGAATAAATTTTCACCTGTTCACCATGTATTCTAGTGAGAATATCTTGCCTGTGAGCATAAATAGGCAAACCATCGGCCAATCTCCTACATTCCCTTAAAATCAGCCGATGAATTCTCTCCCAATCAAGCTCTCCATCAAGCCTGAAAACATCGACATTTTCCTCTTGTTCCTCCTTCCCGATTTTCTCATCTTCCAAACACCGCAGCAAACTCCTCATCCCTCCCTTAAACTCATTCAACCGCTTCGAGATCATCAGGCTCTCTTCATTCAAAGCTTTCTTCTTGTCATTCAGCATGAAAAACCTTCCCATTGAATAATGCCTCTTACCCATTTGTCCCGATACTTCAGCAATCTGATCAGACTTCTCATCGATTTTTTTCTGCCATTCCTTAACCAATTCCCCTTCCATCAATCCCTTTATATGGTTCCAGAAAAGGGTTTTCAGGTCTTGTTGGAGTTCCAGATTGTCGGAAGGTACGAGGATGTTGGAAATAAGGTTGGGAGTGTAATTGTGAGACCCCTCAAGGCGGGAACGCCAGAGTGAAATAATCGAAGAGAGGGTTGTAGTCCATTCCTGTAAATATAAGGAAGCAGCGATTTTTCCAGTAGGGTCAATGTGGAACTTTTCCGGGGATGGGTTGAGTTGAGAAAGTAGAGTTTGTAGGTTGCTGGGTTCTGATCGGAAGGGAGGAGAGTCCTTTAAGAGTTGAATCATGAAGTTTGGGGGTCGGAGAGTGTTGTTATCGGTGGAAGAAACAGCAGTTGATGGCGAAGGAGGGTATCGGTTATTGACAGCCGGACATGTGGGTTTCTGATGGTTGTTGTTAGAGTAGCTGTGGAGCTGGAAGGATTTATGGCCATCCGATGGAGGCGAAGGGTGGCGGTTGTTGGAGGATGAAGTGAGATCCATCATGGCATAGAGAAACTAATCAAAATCAAAAGGATAAAAAGAAAAGACTTGGTTGAAGAGAAGAGAAGAGAAGAGAAGTGAAAGAGACGATAAGCAAGTAGAAGTGTAGGGAAAATATCGAACGTAGTAAGTCTTTATATATTTCTGTTGTAAGCTTTTATAATTTTAATATTAGTGTTTGAGCTTTAACGGGTAACTTCCACCGCAAGTAATGTAACTATCCTTTTGTTTTTTATCCATTTAAAATAGTTACCCAATTAATGGTATTTTTTTTTTTTTTTAAATTTGACATGACAAAAAATTTAGTCCTAAACAATTATATACTATATCAATTTTATTAATTAAAATTTAACGGTAATAATTCGTCCATTGATTGGTGCGAAAGGTCTTATACATGATGATGAAGAAATTGGATTGTTGGCTTGGTTATCCAATGAATATGATTGTAGGTTGTTGGTGATGGTTTATCTTTGGCTAAAAATTTAAATGTTGATTTTATCATTTTCAATCCAACCATTGATTGCAGAATGTAAAACTATATATATTAACCACCTTCTGCCACCCCTACCATCTTCAAAACTTTCTTTCTCGTCATGCCTCCTTTGACTTTATTGCTTTCTATGAACTTTCCTAATTTTATGGTTAATTTTATTAATGCTGATTAGGCTGGATATCGGCCCTATTTGTAAATTTCCTTTTCGAGTCAACTTACCAAAAAATAGTGTATGCTAATACATAAAATTTTAATCATTCCCAATGTATGATCATAGAGAATATATAAAACTTTATTAGCAAAATAAAAAAAGTAAAAACATGTCATGGAATACATATGGTAAACCAGCATTTTTCAGTATGGTTGTTTGTCATCAGCCTCATTGTATGAACACCAACATCTCTTACCAGCTGCACCAAATACAACCCCAAATTCAATAATATAAACATCTTTTAAAATTTAAAAAAAAATGATGAGAAAATGTGGAAAATAAAAATTATTCTCGTATCTCGATATATGTATTTATTGATTTATTTTTATCAATATCGTTTTATATTGGTATGCATCGATCTGTATCTGTTGATACAATATAAAATGATGCGAAACATCTTTCAAAATGAAAAAAAAATGATGAGAAAATGCGGGAAACAAAAATTATTCACGTATCTCAAGGTATGTAGTTATTAATATGTTTTGATCAATATCGATTTATATCGGTATGTATCGATCTGTATCCGTTGATACAATATGAAATCATGCGAAACATCTTTCAAAATAAAAAAAAAAATGATGAGAAAATGCAGGGAGCAATAATCATTCTTGTATCTCAAGATATGTATTTATTGATATATGTTTATCAATATCGATTTATACCGGTATGTATTGATCTATATTCGTTGATACTATATGAAATGATGCGAAACATCTTTCAAAATGAAAAAATAAATGATGAGAAAATGCGGGGAACAAAAATTATTCACGTATCTCAAGATATGTATTTATTAATATGTTTTGATCAATATCGATTTATATCAGAATGTATCAATATGTATCCGTTGATACAATATAAAATCATGTGAAACATCTTTCAAAATAATAATAAAAAATAATGAGAAAATGCAGGGCTCGTATATCAAGATATGTATTTATTGATATGTGTTTATCAATATCGATTTATATTGGTATGTATTGATCTGTATCTGTTGATACAATATAAAATTATGCGAAACATCTTTCAAAATAAAAAAAAATGATGAGAAAATGCGGAGAACAAAACTTATTCTCATATCTCAAGATATATATTTATTAATATGTTTTGATCAATATCGATTTATATTTGTATGTATCAATCTGTATTCGTTGATACAATATAAAATCATGCAAAACATCTTTCAAAATAAAAAAAAATGATGAGAAAATGCAGGGAACAAAAATCATTCTCGTATCTCGAGATATGTATTTATCAATATCGATTTATATCGATATGTACCGATCTGTATCCATTGATACAATATAAAATCATGCGAAACATCTTTCAAAATAAAAAAAAATGATGAGAAAATGCGGGGAACAAAAATCATTCTCGTATCTCGGGATATGTATTTATTTATATGTTTTGATCAATATCGATTTATATCAGTATGTATCAATCTTTATCCGTTGATACAATATAAAACAATACGAAACATCTTTCAAAATAAAAAAAAATGACGAGAAAATGCAGGGAACAAAAATCATTCTCATATCTCGAGATATGTATTTATTGATATGTTTTGATCAATATCAGTATGTATCGATCTGTATCCATTGATACAATATAAAATGATGCAGAACATCTTTCAAAATAAAATAAAAAATGGTGAGAAAATGAGGGGAACAAAAATCATTCTCGTATCTCGAGATATGTATTTATTGATATGTTTTTATCAATATCGATTTATATATGTATGTATCGATATGTATCCGTTGATACAATATTTTAATATTTCAAATCAATTTCTAAGTTTTTGTCTTAATTATTTAAAAAGGAGTTTCAATAAAAAAGGACTAACAATTGAAAATTAAATAATAGTAAATAATATATATTGTTAAGATATTATTATGGGATATAATCTTTTATGAATATCTAAATATATAGTATATTATTATATATTTTTTCATATATTTAAGAATATATTATATATTTTTCCTAGTCCTATATGACTACGATAGTTAAGCATAAGATAACGAACAATTAGTACAAATTTAAACTTAAAATTAGAAAACTAATGAGTAATAACTCTTGTAAAAAATAAAACGTCATTAAAATAAGCAAAATTTTAACCTTCTTTCTACTAAAAGCAAGTTATAAGAGTGGTTAAATATAACCAATTGAATTAGCTTATTGTATGATGCGAAACATCTTTTAAAATAAAAAAAAATGATGGGAAAATGCGAAGAACAAAAATCATTCTCATATCTCGAGATATGTATTTATTGATATGTTTTGATCAATATCGATTTATATCGATAAGTATCGATCTGTTTCTATTGATACAACATAAAATGATGCGAAACATCTTTCAAAATAAAAAAATGCTGTGAAAATGTGGCAAACAAAAATTACTCTCGTATCTCGAGATATGTATTTATTGATATGTTTTGATCAATATCGATTTATATTGATATGTATCAATCTGTATTCGTTGATATAATATTTTAATATTTCTAATTAATTTCTAATTTTTTGTCTTAATAATTTTAAAAAGAGTTTCGGTCAAAAGGACTAACAATTGAATTTTTTTTTTTGAAAAGTAAATTCATTAATTCATTCAATGAATGGAACCATATAATTCAAGGGAAAAGAAATAACAAACACTCATTGTAAATGGTGAAGAACAAGCGTCATTAACACAACAAAAGCTTTAGCCTTAGCATCAATAGAACATCATGGCATGTTGACAATTGGCTTTCTCACAACTCAAGCAAGACATATCTGAAGTGTAACGACCCGATAGTCACAGGTGTCGAAAAGTGCATTTTCGGGATTTTGTTTTCTTAAAATAGATTTGTAAATATTTATTAAAAATATTTATGAAGTTAGTTGTGTAGTTAATTAGATTTTGGTTAAGTGAATTTACATGAATTAAGAGTAATTAGGTATAAGGATTAAATTGCATAAAAGATGAAAGTTGAATTATAGATTAAAAAAAAAGTAAAGGGACTAAATAAGCAATTAAGCCTTATTTCAAAAAGTGGATGGTAATAGTGATTACATGTGTAAAAATAATATACATATGTATATATTAATAAAATATGTATTACTTAATACTTAAGTAAATATATATAATATAATACTAATAAAGTAAATATAATAAAATAAATAAGTAAATGAAAAAAATAAAGAAAAGAAAAAGAATAGAAAGAACAAAGCAGAAAACGAAAAAGGGAGAAAAGAAAGATAAGAAAGAAAAGTAAGAAAGAAAGAAGAAATTAGGGTTTTAAGGTTCCAAGTTTAATTGATTAGTTAATTTAGTTATTTTTCTTTTTGGTATTAAATATTATTCGATCCATGTCAAAATTTTAGAAATTATTAAGTTTTTAAGTGTTGTTTATGTTGAATAATTTTATTATTAAGGATTAAATTGATAGATTTTTAAGTTAGGAATGAAAAAGGATTGAATTGTAGAATAAATTGTAAATTTTGAGTATTAGGGACTAAATTATGAAAATTCAAAATTTAGGAATTTATTTGAAAATAGGGAGTTGAATTTAGTCTAAAATGGAATTTGCATGAAAATAATGAATTAAATGTGAAGAATAAAAGTTAGTCTCGGTTTAGGGACTAAATAAGAATTTAGACAAATGTTGAGTAAAAAGTTGAAATATTCAATATGAAATTTAAATTGTATTGCATTGATAAATTTTAATTGTTTTAATTCCGTAGCTAACGTCGTATCGAAACTCTCGACTAAAAAGAGGAAAGATAAAGTCGACGATGAATAGCTCAGAATTTATGGTTTGTATTTCTATAATCCGAAGCTAGTTATTAATTGTTATAACTTTTATTTAATGTATATGGTAAGTGCTGGGGTGAGAATATTTATGTTTTGCAATTGAAATAGATTAATTTAGTATATGATGAAATTATTGAATTTATATTGATTGAATTGAATTGGAATATATATATTATGAATATATATGTGTAAATGTAATATTGTGCAAATATGATATTGGATATTATTATTGGAAAGTGAAATTAAACCCTATTAACTGTATTGAGCTGAGTCGGATATAGATGGTATGCCATAGGATTGGAAGAGTTCAAGAGTTTCTTCGACTTTGGGTTGATGAGACACTGGGTGTCAATCTAATACTTCGGATTAATTTGATGAGGCACTGAGTGTCAATTTACTTCGATTTAGCTGATGAGACACTGGGTGTCAAATTATTACTTCGAATTATCCGATGAGGTACTGAGTACCAAACTGGTGTGTTTTGGTTGGATCCATGTATCCGTTATAATCCGAGTCGTGTTAATAGGGGTGATTAAATGAAATGATACTATGATTGGTATTAGAAAACATTGAATGTGAGAAGCTATTTGAATAGCAAGTAAGAAATTTGAAATAGCAAAAGGTGAGAATTGAATATGTTATAAATGATGTGTTGATGAATTGATTAATTGAATGATTAATGTTATTGTGTGATTAAATGTATATATTAAATTATCTTGCCTTTAATATTCAGATTATAGAAATACCACTGAGTTTATACTCAGCGTACGGTTTTGTTTTCTGTGCGCAGGTTAAGTACTTAAGTTTGATCGTCGATTTAGCATCCATCAATGATTCCGAACTGAAAACGTGGTGATGTTTTTCTTTTTGTATCGGCATGTACCTAAGGCGTCTAAATGTTAACTATTTTGTGAGTTGATTGTAAATAAGATTATAAGTTAATATTAGTTGATTATATACATATGAGTATATGTTATGTTAAGGCTATAATATGACATGTTTTAAATTAGTGCATAAATGAACATGATATAGGCAAATTAGAATGAATCTGGCATCTTTACAAATTGGATTTATATGATATCTTATTGATGTGTTTCGATGATATAATTGTGGTACCTAAAGGTACATTGGTTAGATACCTAGGTTTACTGCTCTGACATGTTTTGAATGTGTTTGATCTGAAAAGTCTGGTAATGCTCTATAACCCTGTTCTAACAATGGATAAGGGTTAGGGGTGTTACATGAAGTGATTGCAAGCACTTAATACAGTAAGGAAATCAACCCTGGATGATCCAAAGCGGCGAGCAAAGATCGATAAAAGAGTTGAGCATTCACCAAACTAGAGAGGACGACAAAAAGACCATCCCTAAAATCACTTGTAAAACTGAGGTTAAATGCATAAGCAAGACTAAAAAACGTGCTACAAGAGCAGGCAAAAACTTCTAAAACTAAAAAATTATTAAACAATTGAAAAACAAACAAAATATATATAAAAATTAAGACAACACGGGTCCAAATCGACTCGTGAATCATTTATTATTATGAAATTTTCTCAAAATAGAAACAGATCAAGAAGCTGACGGAGAGCCACCTATTTTTCAAGAAAAACTATTGGTGACTAATGGAGTTTTAACGAACGACGGGCGCCGTCATCTGTCCATCACAACTTGCAAAGACAACAAAGATACCCACAAAATAGATCTGCAAATTAAAAAGATAGAAAACATATAGAGTGAATAAGAAAAAGAAAGAAATAAAAGGTCAATAAGAGGCAGAAAAAGACAGGCGATAGCCAGCGCTAAGGTTAGTACCGTCACTTAACAATTGAAAATTAAACATTAGTAAAACAAAATCATATATTATTAAAATATTATTATGATATATTATCTTTAAGGAATATGTAAATATATTATATATCTTTTTTATTCTTACGTGACTATTGCTATATAAATATTATGTATAGTCTTAATATTTATCGATAAAATTAAAAATTGCAAAATTATAAAGATGGGCAAATAAGAAGAAGATATAATTCACAATTAAAAATTAAAAAGGGCTTTTAAAATCCTAATTGCTAAGCCATCAATTTAACGATTAATAATTGAATGGGTGTAATTTACTTAATTTTGAAATTAATGGCACCTTAAAAAGGTATTTAAATAATAATAATAATAATAATAATAATAATAATAATAATAATAATAATAATAATAATAATAAATGAAAGTTATGGCTCAATTTTTCTAATTCAAAATTGGCAGGGACAGAATTGTGGAACAGTTTCCTTTTAAGAAGCTACCAATTTTTAGTATCTTCTATTTTTTGGATTTTTCATTAATTTTAGTTTTCTTTAAACTTTATTTTTAGGTCATTTTTATTTTTGAAACTTTGGGATTATTTCTTGCAAGAAATTTTCATCTCGTGCACACAAAAAAGTCATTCTTCCTATATATTTTTTTATATTTCACTTGATTACTAATATAATGAAAATTTTTATTTATTACATATGTAATAATTAGGCATAAAATAAAGAATAGTTAATATGAGTTTAAACTTAAAATTTAAAAAAATAATGAGTAATAACTTTTGTAATAAGTAAAAATTTAACCTTCTTATAACTAAAAGTAAGTTATAAGAGTGGCTAAATATTATCAATTGAATTAGTTTATTACTAATCCATATACTAAAACATGTGTAAAAATATATCATTATGTTGTAGGTATAAAAGTTTGGGTTCGATTTAAGCAACCTCATTCTCCTCTCCTATTTTTTTTTAAACAATTTCATTATTGGTTCTAATCATATTTGCTCTTTTTAACACAATGCCTAGAACTACACATAGTTTCTCCCCAATTCATAGAAAGGAGGATAATGTACTTCAACACACTCGAACCATTGTCCTCCTACATTGACAATAATACTCATGCCAATTGAACTAAGACTCAATCGATCTCCTCTCAATTATTTTAAAAAAGATTATGCATTACGTCAAATAAAATAAGATTTATACCTTTTTACTAAGGGTGAGTTTGGATGGGCGGTACGTTTATCTGCGGTTAGTGTAAAAATAGCGGTGGCGGTGAGATTAGATACTGTAGCAATACTGTAGCGTGAGACAAAAAGTAAGCTAAACGTACTATACCGCACCCAATCGTCCATCCAAACTAAGCCTAAGAATGTGTTTTGGTATGATTCTGTCGCACATCTTGGATTAATTTGGTTAATCTGAACTTAATTTTATTGTTGGATTTTGTAGGCCATTAATGATTATGTGGGAGGACCAATCCTAAATGTATTGGGCAGCTTGGGAGCCTACAATGCAAGACAATTCGGTCTCAATAAGCCCAAAGAGTGGCCATCCATAGACGAGCTTACTTAGCCCAAGAGTGGGCAGCTTGGTAAAAGGATTTTTTTTTTTCAATCTCAATTCAATATTAAATAGATTTGTCTCTCTAAAAAAATCAAAACAATTTAACTTCTATTCGTTTTGAAGGTGAATAACTAGAGACAATTAATCACAACGTTAATATTTTTTGTCAATTGTACATAATTTTTATTGATAAAATATCAAATGTAACTCTCAAAGTTTACACATTTTATCAATTTGATCTTGAATTAACAAATTTAGCTGGTAACATTTACACATTTTGTCAACTTGATTATTGTTTAACAAATTTAGCCCACAATATTTACACGGAATATATAAACATCAAGAGCTAAATTTGTGATTATACCACTAAAAAGAATGTACAATTGACAGAAAAACACTAATACTTTAATTAATTATTCTTAATTACTCAATTTCAAAATTGACATGAATTAAATTGCCCCGATTCTTTTGAAAAAGACTATTTTTCTCAATATTAAAATCAAAGGAGACTAGAAAATTCTTCTTATTTTTCTTTTTTATGCAATCTAGCAATTTTTTAATTATATTTTTGGCCTGTTTTCAATGTTGGGCTTTAATCTTATTCATGATGGGAGCTGCCTCAATTTGCTTCATTGCAAATACAATCACATCAAATATGCGAGGCACTCTGAGTGTATAAACAACTTTTTCTCCTTTGAATCCAACTTCCTGAAAACCAATCTCAATAGCAAAAAAATTGCATGCTCAAAGCTTTTATTTCATCCTTCTTCAATATAGATATGTATCTTGTATAAGTATTTAATTAGTTTTTTCATATATTTAACATATCATAAAAGTCGATGTATGATATAAGTTATTGATTAAGAATGAAAAATAAAATATAAGTTAGAAAACAGTTGAAAGGTCAAAAACTTCGATCTTATGATCACAAAAAAATAAAAACCTGGATCTTAAACTGAACATGGGATTCCATTAGAACAAGCACTTTTTTTTTCTGCGAATCCAACTGTTTGTGTTTTCTTTTTTCTTTTTGTGAAATTCTATGATGTCATTGGACTGTTGGGAGTAATCAAACATTTGATGTCAAGATAAATCAGAGCATGAATTCATTGTCAATTATCAAATATTTAAAATCTAAATTTAGCTACAAAAGTGGGTTCACTTTTATCATTTCACATTAGTTACTTTGAAATTGAAAACACCATGAGACATTATTTATGTAATGATCTATATCCATGTAATGAGATTTCTTAACATCTTCCTTAGAAGCTATTAATTAGATATTGTATCTCGAACATCTTGCAGAATGAAAGATAAATTATAAAAGTATTGGAGTTTGTACTTTGTGACACTCTTGGATTCTAAAATTAGTAAGAGAATAATAATCATTATGAGTAAAAAGAAATTTTAATAAAATAATATTAAAATGAAAGAGAGGATGGAAATAAAGGTGTAGCTAGATATTTTTGTAAAGATGTCAAGCTACCTTTGCATAAGGGTGCATGGGAGTAAGGTTGCCCATGCTTCTTAATTTAAGTTATGTAATTTTTATATATTGTTGAGAGTTAAAAGTTGTTTGTTGTGTTGAGTGTTACATTTCACATTATACTAATTGAATATTCATGGAGTTCAAGACGTTAATTTTTTTTTTTTATTTATATTCAGGGTCTTCTTTTTTTAAACTAATATAATACATTCACAACAAGAAAATTATAGAAATTGATATTTGAATTTCAAAATTAGAAATATATACTGTACAAAGATAACTTAGCCTTTTCCACTTAAGTAAGTAGAAATTCACTTTCCCAAACTTTATCAACTTAGCTTTTAGAGAGCACCCACAAAACATAAAAGAAAGCAAAAGAGGAAAAGCTGCCTACCATTAAGGGTACTCTACCCTCTTAATTTCTAAAAAGCTCATCCACCCATTCAACCTTTTCTTCCATCTTTGGCCCCTCATATTCCTTTTCCTTTTATTTTAATTTTTTTTTCCTGTTAGATTCTGTATACAGTTGTTCATATATAGCCCCTTTGGACTTTATAGGTAGCTATCCAAAGACAAAAAGACCTCTCTCTTTCCTACTACTCTCTAAAGTATGCAAAGAAAAAAAAACCCAATTTTCAAGTGCCTCTTTCCTGTCACTTTTAGAACATCTTATTCAACTCGGTTATCTATCACAAATGGCCATGTGGGTATGGTCGCATCTGAGTTTTGGGTTAATTCTCTTAGTTTTTTGTTCATGACTATGTTGTCGCAAGGTTTGGTCGTGAGGGGGGCCTTATATAGGTGGTGGTTTTAGTGGTGAGCTGGTCATGGGTCTCAACGAATAATTGTTTTACTTTAAAGACGGATGATAGAGTCAAATGAGGTATCTGGTAAGGATATGATAGGAGGTGACCATATCCTCTTCGAATGTGGTTATGTCGTAGGTAACTTGTTATAGAGTCTTTGTGATGCATGTGAGGGAACACCAATGCCGCAAGGTTTTTTGGGAGGTCGCTAATGATATCATAGTGATTGAAGTAGGAAAAAAAGACTTGCTTCTTTTGGCGATGAGGGGAGCTTTGTATGAGTAGTGGTTTTAATGGTGAGTTGATCAAGGATCTCTATAAATAGATGTTGTAGAGAGTCAAATGAGGTGTCCAATTAGGATGTGATAAGATATGACCAAAAATCTTCTTAGAATGTGATTGAATATGTTGTAGGTAGTCGGCTGCAAGGTCTGCGTGATGCAGATGCATATGATGGAACATAAAGGATGCGAAGTTTGGAGGCCCCTAATGATATTTTAGTGGTTGAAGTAGGAAGACAAGACTCCCCTTCTTTTGGTGATGAGGAGAGCTTTGTATGAGCAATGGTTTTAGTGGTGAGCTGATCATGGATCTCAACAAAGAATTATTTATGTTCGGTTAAGACGTAATAAGATGTAACTAAATTTTCTTAAAATGTGTTTGACTATACTAAAGATAGTCAATCATAAAGTCTTTAGGATGCATGTGATGGTTCGAGGAGAATGTGATGGTAAGTTCCCTAAGCAAGTGAACCTTTGGCCGAGCTACTTTTTGGTCTAGATCAAAGTGATTAAGTTTGCAAGGGCAAACCAAAAAGGTGTCTCCATGCACAGTAGGAGAAAAGGTTAATTCTTTGTACCTGCTATTATAAATCTTCAACATCCTGCTTCCCAAACAAACATGAACCCTTTTTACAGGTTTCAAAATTAATTGAAAATAACCCAGAAACAAAAAAATGGAGATCATTGTAGGATCTTGTAAACGAGTAAAGATTATTTTTACCCATTCTTTAGTTCTAAAACAGTTCCACATTGACATTGTTCCATATGCTTATAAGGTTGAGCTGTTTAGGGAGATAAGGTTGGGCAAAAACATGAGCAAGTAGATGCCCCCATTCTCATGTGTTACTGTTTTGGATATGCACTGATAACTCAAATGACTCGTATGATTAGACTACAAGTTATGGTCACTTGCACAAGTACCATATTCTCTTAAAGGGGCAAATTTAATCAATAGCACCAGTCATTTTTTTCCTCCCCACTTTTTGTAACTTTCTTCAAAGGAGTCCTCATTTCCCAAATCAAGAAGCTTTTCAACAACAGCTCCTTGTTGTCATAATGTCCATACATCAATGATGAGTGTATGAATCCCAACAAAATTCTCTGAAATTTATTATTATTTTTTAACACCAGTCACCCACACCAATCAATGTGCCCAATACCTTAATCTTTCCCCATACTGGCATCCAAATATATAAAAAAGAAGTGTCAAAAACATATCATTTCCTGTTTGATATAGGATTTCTCATTATTTTCTTCATCAAGATTTCCTTCAACTCTTTGATTAAATCTTTGAAAACAGAGAGGGGTTGTATAGATGACGAAGAACCATCTTATAGCATCATAGCAGACAGCCTTTCTTTTCTGATATGCTTTTGTTTCCCTGGAAACAGGAAATTTTTTGGTTTTTTTTCACGCCAAAAATTCCAGCTTTTTTTTTTTTTTTTGTAGTTCTCACATGCACACAACTATCATTTTTTCTTCTTTGTGTGGGTTTCCTTGAGAACCCAAGAAAATATAAAAACCCAACTCACACGTGTTGCTGTCATCAAAGAAATAATTCCTTCGTCCCCACTTTTCTTTTTCATGGTTTTTCATAGATGACCATCATGGTTTTTTTAATAAATTTATTTTAGGGGGTGGGAAAGCTGATATACATAGTGAAAAAATTGACAAAACAAGTGCCTTTCAATGACAATAACTCATCAATTCGTCTTCACCACAAATGGATCAATTGGATACAAAACATATCCCCTTTGCTTTGAACATGCATTCAACAAAATATTGAATCCTTCAGACCCTGTATGTGAATTGCTGTTTTCACCAATGAAGAAAAGGGTTTTCGTTTTACCAGATATTATTCTCTGAAATTGATGATAAATGATAAAATATCCAATAATTCTGCAAGTCTCATCAGCGTTTTTTTATTAATCAGGGCCAAGCTTTTGGCATCACTTTAACTCAGTGAGTGCAGTTCTCATGATTTTGATTCTTTTTGGTGGCCCTATGGTGAAACAACTCTTGAGTTTTGTGTGTTCATTGCTGTAATTCTTCTTTTGCTCTTTGACGTCTTAAAGAGAGTTTCTTAACCATCTCCATCTACAGGTATCAACTTTTGAAAGAATTAATGTTTATGAATTACAGTCAAAATACCTTCATGTTATATATTAAAAAAAAAAAAAAAAAACCCCAAGTATTAATCCAGCAGATTGCACTCATTTGTATGCTGAGTTTAATTCTTTGAAAGTGCATTTAATAATAGCAAAACCTTTATGACACCAGCTCCGTGGCTAATGGGCTAATCTCATTCATGGACATGTTTTAGGTTTCAAGTACAAATTATGATTTTTTTTAGGGTAAATTATAAAAATAGTCACTTTTGTTTCCCTCAAATTATATTTTAGTTATTTATGTTTGAAATTTTATATTTTAGTCATTTAAGTTATCGTTTTGTTACGAAGTGGTCATTCTACAGTTAAACTCCATTATCTCCCTAACAACAGTTCAAATGGGTTTTAAATGCCAACTTGGATGTCTAATTGAGATGAAAATAGATTTTTAATTAAATAAATTTAATTTAGATTGCCATATAGGATATCCAAGTTGGCATTTAAAACTCATTTAGACTAACACGTAGGACTGCCATTACAGAAGTAACGTAGAGTGATCACTTTGTAACAAAACGATAAAAGTGATTAAAAAATAACATTTCAAACATAAGTGACTAAAATGTAATCTAAGATAAACAAAAGTAACTATTGATAAGGGTAATCACGAACTCTAAAAGAACTAATAGTTATAACTTGTAAAACAGCCATAAAAATATTTTAATTATACCCAAAAAAATGTGTAATATAAATTACATTTTAATCTCATAATTTTATAATTCAAACTCCATTTTTCTTTAAAAAAAAATTCTAAACATGGTATGAAATCTTGATAATATAAATTATTAATATATGAAAAATTATCTAAATATAAAAATACAAAAATTATCTAAATTTTGAAAGACATACATTTCAAATGAATTAATTAAGAAAAAAATGAGACCAAAATCTTATGGAGAATCTCCTGCTTAGAGTTAAGCTATAAGATTGATGACTTAAATGGAAGTGGGCAAGAAACAGGCTGCACAAACATATTGACTATTTGCTTCCAAGAATAAGAATATATATATATATATATATTACTTTTAAATTATGTAAAATCAATTTAGATTTTAAAAATAGTTGCAATAGAAAATATAAAAGGAAAATAATATATTAACTTTAATTTAATTTATATAAAATGAAGATGACATTTCAACCAAGATATAAGCAACAAAATGTATATAATGATGTCTTTAATTGTGCAAACGATATCGGAAGTGTAATTTCGGGTTTGGTTCTCCCTTACAAAGCCATGCAAGTAAATGTATTTTACACACGTGCATATCAGCTCCTTTTTTTAATATTAACCCTCAAATTTATTTATTTTTTTAAGTAAATTAAAAAATATTGTATATCATTTTAATTTTTTTATTTTACACCCAGATACGATAGTTTAAGTGACCAAGTTCACAAGCAATATGAACAAACTCTTCATACGAACCCTTAAACTTACAACTTCTCTGATAAATGAATTTACTCAATAATTATCACATGAGGTAGCCCAAGGCAAGTCATAGTTTCACTCTTCTTAAACTTATGACACCAGATCATTTGCCTTTGACCCGACAATAATAACTTGACATGTAGCACCTTAAGATAAGGAACGACATGTATATAAGGCCTAAGGCCTAATGATAAGACTAAGCAACTTGCCTCTCTTATCCTCCCAACTTGCTTCTAGCATCCTCATCTTCCTTTTTTTTTTTTTTTTTATAATTACCTTTCCCAATAACTCTCCGCTCAGTCATAAGCAAGGTGAATCATTCATCTCTGTCACTTATTCTCTCCTGTATCAACAATTTTATTATAAATTAAGAGTAGTGTCAAGGGTTAACAAAGGCCTTGGCTCCTCTAAAATAGATAATTACATGTTTGATCCTATAAATTTTATAAAATTATAAATTAATACATGATAAAATTACACTTTTAACTTTTAAAAATGATATTTTTTAATCCTTTAAAAAATAAATTTATAAACTAATAAAATAGGGAAACAACAATTTAACTAAAAACAAAAAAAAAAACTTGTAACTTAGTCCCCGTCCCAAAAAAAAATTTCTGGCCTGTAGTGTTTTTGTGTACTTTTTCTTTGTCCTCTAGAAATTGACATTTATATTTGTGCCCTAATTTTTCTTTTGGCTGAAATATTCTTTATTTAAATTCATTTCAATGTATATAAAATTATGAAGTATTTTTTGTTTATATATTCAAAAAGTTAGTCTTTCGATTTTAATATATTATAATTTGATTTTCATATTTTATAAAAATTCATTAAATCATTAATTTGAATTTAATAAATTATATGCAATAATGTAACAAAAAAAATATATATATATTTCAAGTGCAAGAAGGGACTATATATATAAAATTGTGGTGATGAAATCATAATTTCATATAATATTTTTTCTTTAACCAATAACTGCTTTGAAAAAAAAATTCTAATAAATTAGAGTAAAGATAGATTTGAATTCCTAACCATTAATAAAATATTACATAAAATGTGTAATTTGAAAATAAAAATATAAAAAAAGAAGAAGAAGTAGGATTGTGAATCAATCAATTAATTAATGGAATAAAATTAGAAATAAAGAGGTTTTGAGTTTCAAAATTATTCAGTCACACACAAGTTTTTCCATGAACTTATAATTTTATGAAATATCTTATGATAAGTGAGAAATAAAATGGTAAAAAGATCGGCGATTAATCGCACCGACCCGAGTTGTGATGGCCATGATACGCTGACACCAACCAAATCTTTTAAGCTCAAAAAAATAAACAGCGCCAAGCCGTAATAGGAGCCGAGCCGTACCACCGCTTTCCAATTTCGTAATAGTGTTTTTTTTTTTTTTTTTTTTTTACCCACCAAAAAAAAAATAAACGGTCGAAAAACCGGGTACGCCAATAACCGGTAAAGAAAAACAAAATTGTGCATTTGGAATGAATTTTATGTTAATTTGCATTTTGGCCAACTGTGGGTACCTAACCCCAGTCAAATTCTAACCCAAATGTGACCCCTCTTTTGTTTTATTTAAAGTGATGGGAACTGGTTATGACCCCTGCTGGGTTCTTCTCCTTTCTCAATACTCAATTACTAATATCTATTCTTCACTTCTTCCATTTCAACACTCTCAAACTGTATTCTAATTTTGAGGTTGTGTACTGATGTAAACACAAAAAACAAAAAACAAAACATATTGTGGGGAGTTGTTCATATTACATGTTTTTTGGGTTTTCTTGAAAGCTTTGTCTTGTTGGGTTTTGTGTTTTGTTTTTGGATGGGAACTGAGAGAAGTGAAGAAACTGTGTTGAAGAAACAGAAGAAATATAATGGTGGGGAAAGTGAGAGAGGGCAATGGTTGTTGTTGTGCAGTTGTAAATTTCTACAACCTTGTACAAGTTGGTCTTGTTTTAGACAAGGGTGTTACTCTTTTTACAAGTGATACTACAACCAGCTTGCATCTCTTAAATCTTGTATAAAAACAAAAACTTCTGTCCCAAAACAATACACAATTAAGGCTCTCTCTCTTTTTTCTTTTTCTTTTTAATCTGTTTGAAATTTACCTAAAGGTTGATTCAACTATGAAGAGGTCACTTGGCAGCTCAGATTCTTTGGGTGCTTTGATGTCTATCTGTCCCACAACAGGTTTAATACAAATCCCAATTTTGAAACTTTATTTATTTCTCTCGGATCTACTCTAACCACGACTGGGATATGAATGACTTGTGTTTTGGTGCAGATGAACACAGTCCTAGGAACAACCATGTTTACAGCAGGGAGTTTCAGTCGATGTTAGATGGATTAGATGAAGAAGGGTGTTTAGAAGAATCAGGTCATGTTGCTGAGAAGAAGAGAAGATTAAGTGTAGATCAAGTTAAGGCCTTGGAAAAGAATTTCGAGGTTGAAAACAAGCTTGAACCTGAAAGGAAAGTGAAGTTGGCTCAAGAGCTTGGTTTGCAACCAAGACAAGTAGCTGTCTGGTTCCAAAACCGACGTGCTAGGTGGAAGACCAAGCAATTGGAAAGGGATTATGGCCTTCTTAAAACCAGTTATGAAACTCTTAAGGCCAATTATGAAGCCCTACAACATGACAATGAAGCTCTTCTCAAAGAGGTAATAATTAATAATTAATAACCCAAAGTGTTCAATTTTCCTACATCTTGTTTGAACATGGAATGATTTGTTGCAGATAAGAGAGTTGCAGGCAAAGCAAAGTGGAGAAAGCACTGAGACAGAGAGCAATGTTTCAGTGAAAGAAGAAGTGATTGTATCTGAAAATACTGATAACAAAACACTTGAACAAAGTGAACCAGCTGCAGATCTCAACTATGGATCAGTTGTTGTTGGTGCAACCCTTTTTCCAGACATGAAAGATGGATCATCGGACAGTGATTCCAGTGCTATCTTAAACGAAGACATCATCATCAACACCAACACCAACAAGGACAATAGCCATAACAACGCAGCTTTTTCATCATCTGGGGTGTTAGAGCTAGACAGCCAACACCACCTTTTGATATCATCTTCTTCGTCACCAACATCCTCCATGGATTGCTTCAATTTCACAAAAACAAGCTATCAACCCCACCAGTACGTGAAGATGGAAGAACATAATTTCTTCACTGCAGATGAAGCTTGTAATTTCTTTTCAGATGAACAAGCTCCAAGTCTTCATTGGTATTCTCCTGAACAATGGAACTAAAATGAAGCTCCAAGATTTTTGTAAGATGGAAATTATGTAAGAAGTTAAAAACTAGTACCCAATACCATGATCTTCAGCCTGTGATGGAAGTCAATAATGCAGAAAAGAAAAGAAGGGAATATGGAGAAGAAGAAGAAGAAGAAGAAGGGGGGTTCACGTGGGATGGGGGCAAAAGGTGACAAACACCAAAAAGAAGGGGCGTGCGGGAATGATTAGATCGTAATTGGGACCTTTTAATTTCTCTCTTCTGCTGTAAATGGAAAATTCTCCATAATCCATTGGTGGAAAGTGAAACTTCCTTTAATGGAGAGAAGCTGAACCCATAATAATAATAATATTATTAATAATGAACATTAATCATCATTGTTCCTTAGCTTCTTTTTTTTAATCTTTTCTATTTCTTTTTCTTTCTTAGTTTCTTTGTGCAGAACCCAGAAAATGGAGGGATCTTTTAAGACATGATATTCACCTGGTAGTCAAAGAACATAGTTGTGGTTTTTCCTAGCATTTTTTTCTTTTTGGGTTTAAATCTGCTCTGAGTCCTTTTGCCTTTTGAATTTTTAAAATTTAATTCAATTTAATCACTCTAGTTATCTTATTTGAAAACTAAAATAAAAGTTCAGCTTATACCACTATTAATAATTTTTTATTAAATTAGTAACATATTTAAATTTAATCGAATTTAAAATTAAAATTTTTGAATTTTAAAAAAGAGAGAATAAATTTTTAAAGGATAAATAAATAGAAACTAAATACTGTATTAGATTAACGGTGTAGTATATTTAGTTTACTTTTTATTTTACGTTATCTAATCTCACTTATTTTATAGTAATAGGAGATAAACAGATTTCTATTTCAAAGAAACGAATGTCTTATTTGAAAAAAAAACAATCATCCTACCGGGGGGGGGGGGGAATTGGTTAAAGTGATTGGTTTTACCCAAAATTCTAATGTTGCGGAATATTTGCTTTACATGAAAAGGAGTGCTTGTTTTGACAAAAGTATCGTTTTGGTAGATTTAATTTTAGATGGCTTTTTTTTTCATTTTCTTTTTTGTTGAAGAAAATAAAAAAAAATATTTTATTTTAACCTTTGTAATAAATTTTCACTTATAACACTAATATTCATAGTTATGAATTACATTCTTTATTAAATTAGTTTATTTATAACATCATATGGTCTAAAATTTTAACTAAAAGTATAACTATTTCATATACATAAGTCTATTAATCATTATTTATTAAACGAAAAATGATCTTAATTAAAATATTATTTCAATAAAATAATTAAATTTTACGTGAAGAAATCTATTAATTATATTTTATTAAATGAAATGATCTTCAATGAATGAAATTAAAAATATCAATTCAATAAACTATTAAGTTCTCTAATTAAATATAAATAACTATGAATTTGGAATATCATAAACTTATAAATTGATTACTTAAATTTAGTAACTCACGATAAATTAATTTATTTATTTTTATAACTCATATTGATTAATTGAACTTGTTATATTTATGAACTTTATAATTAATTATGTGAAATAATGTAAAATAAAATATGCATAAAACCAATAATGCATGCACTTGTTTTATGTTTTTTTAATTTTGTTGATTTGATTCTAACTTTTTTTATTTGATGGAAATTCACAATATGAATTTTATGGTAAGTTTACAACGATTATCTGTCTATAATAGCATGTTGTTCTATGTGTATAACAACCTTTCACCTTTCTATAACAAGCAAAATCTGGGCAGACAAATGGAGTTGTTATAGAGATGGTTGGCTGTAATTTACAATGATTAAAACATTTAACATTCGTTGTAATTTTGGCTATATTAGAGGGTGAGTGCCATTTTTTATATACATCATGTTATCTTAATTAAAGTATTTATGTGTAACACCCCACACTCGGCTTAGATGTTATGGTCGAATCTTAAGGAATTGCATTACTCATTTTAGAACTCCAGATTTAATCCTTTATAGCGAAAGTTTCGAAAGCATTACTTTTAGCAAATCTCTTACAAGTTTTTACAAAATGCACATAGAACTTATTTATTTTACAAGAAAACACTTAATTTGTTACTTAATTTTGCAGCGAAAATTTCAAAGTTGTTAGTTTGAAAATCGTGATTCCAGTATGTGAAACATGTAATTTGCAATATAACAAAATCAAAATCCAGCAGAAAATCCAAAAAGAAACTAAACAATAATGTCTAAAACATTTATACAGCCAAAACAGTCCAGAATTAAGTTTAAATTTATAAACCATCTTTTTATTTAGCTAAAATCCAATCCGAGCTCGCGTACGACGTCCGATCCTAAGTTTGCTGATTACCTGAGAAGATAAATTATTGGGTGATCTTTAGAACTCAGTGTGCAATTCAGCCCACATACAAAACCAGATAACAGATAGTCATACAAAAGTCAATAACCGAGCAGACACGGATGACATGGCATATCATGCGATACAATATAACAAACAGATAAGATACAAATGACTTGGCATTTTATGCGATGCAATATAACAACCAAATTAAACCATACCCCCATCCGCCACACACCATCTCCGTCCCACACAATACACCAATTAGGGTAATTAATACTCATCCAACCCCACACACCAAATTAGTGATCATATGCCACTATACAGAATTATATAGTCAAGCTGCGATATATAAGATGGGAAATTGCCAGAATCAGATATATGCAGTGTTTAACTACTAAATAAAGAAATTTGCAATGTTACCGCCAAAAATTACAAAACATAGTCTGCCAAAACTTCTTCTGTCACATATCATATCCTATCCCAATGCACATGCAAAGACATACCGTATGCACAGATTTATTTAGACTATACATGCTCATTTTTTAACCTATCAGATCAGATATGTGCTTTTAAAGCATACAACATCACAGACCAGAATTATGCACAACAACGAAATAAAAGATACAATATAGACATGTTTACCCAAATACCCATGCAACAAATATACAGTTTTAACATATTACTTGTACTTATGAAATGTTTGCATTTAATCATCATGCATAACCTAATAGTTTTAACCGATTTTCAATATGACCACCAAACCGTTATAGAATTTTATGAGCCACGTATTGGGACCACTTAATCCACGGAATGGACCCACATGCCCGTGTGGCACACACGCCCTCAATGTCCAGCTTGTGTAGCTGACACAGCCAGACATACGGTCTTGTGGCATCGATTAGCAGATTCAGTTTTATACAGTTTCACAGTTTAATCGAGTTTGAGTCACACACCTAATGATTTTCAGAACACCGACACTACAAAACACTTCCAGACCCTATCAATAACATCCAGAACAAATCGATCAATAACAATGCACCAAAACATCATTTGTTTGACCTAAACAATAGGGCATTTGGCCCTAACTAAAAACAGTCCATAACTCGGCATTCGAATGCTTACCTCAAGAAGAAATAATTCAAAGGCCCTCAACTCACCGAGGGAGGGTACGCCTTACGACCTTCTCCTATCAGAAACACTGACATAATTAGATCACTCCAATCGAAAACTTATAACACCTTATACCTGGTCCAGTCACCGTTCCAAGTTATAAGATACTACAGCTATAAAATTTTAACACAATTCAAAATTTAAAGTAAAAAATAATCAAAATACTTCATCACCAATCATTCCATGCTTTTCGAACAATTTGAGACCTAAATTGAGCTTGCAGAACATTTAAAACAAGCCAGGATTAAATCTGGATTAAATTGAAACTTTTACTAAATTTTAAGTGAAAAGTGAATACAAGGGGCATACGGCCATATGGCCAAGCTACGTGAAAAAGATTAGCCCGTGTGTGGCTACCCCCACATGCCTGTGTGGCTACCCCCACATGCCCGTGTGTTGAAACCGTGTAGCTAACTATGCTCGTGCTCTTCAAGGTCACACGATCGTGTTCTAAGGCCATGTAATTCACTGTGCCCATGTGAACCACCTTGCCATGGAAGATAACAAGACATACGGCCGTGTAACTCGTTCATGAAAAGTCCCTAAAAATTTAACAGTTTATAAATTGATCCCTAGGCTAGCTAGATTAAGCTAATATGATATCAAAAACATAAAAATGACTAAAAATGAAGCTAAAAAACATACGATGCATGAGAAATATGCCTTGACCGAAGCTTCCTCATTATATTTCAATCGTGTTTCTGTTCTCACTTAACAAAATAAGGAAGATGGTTTTAGCTGACTAAATTTTATGTTTAATTACTAACTTACCATTTTACCTTTGTTAATAATTGAAAATTTCAACTAAACTTTGTCCATAACTATCCACTAACATATTATATGGTATACTTACCATATAAGTCCATTAGATTAAGATTTCACATCCATTTGATCCTTTTAACTAATAGAAATAAACTTTTTCACTATTTCAATTTAAACCTAAAAATTTCTTAACGAAAATTGAATATGATCCTAATATAACCTTATAGACATTAAATAAATGTTAAAATACTAACTCACTCATTGGAATCATGGTTCTAAAACCATTATTTTTGATACCATTAAAAATGAGTTGTTACACAACTACACAGAATACTAACCATCCACGAGAAAACGCGTCAAAATAGAAATCACCAACTAAAAATCAACTGTACTTACCAAATATTTCTACACAGAAACTTAACACTTCGATCAACACGTAAGAAAAAGGAACATAAAAAAAAGCGACAGAGAAATAAGGGTGTGTAAACATTGGTTTAATCAACAAAAGGATAGGGTAACGGTAAAGGACCAAACAAGGTGATTAATAGGAAAAATAAATAAAGGGATAATCGCAAAAGAGAAACGACAGAGGAAGAGAGTTTCAGTAACACAAAGAGAATTGAAGAAAACGAAAAAGAAAAAAATAGAAAATAGAAGAAAAATGATAGAAACCATAGATGGGGTAAGTAGGAAGAAATGATACGACAAACAGGAAGCATTTTAGGAGAAATTTTCTCAAAATTCAAACAAAATAAATCTGATGGCATCCCTTCAAATCAGGTTTGATGCTATCCTATCAGGCTGATCAGAATTTGAATTAAACCACCTTCTACTGCTTTGGACGGCGCAACAAAAAAGAGATAAAATAATTCCCCTCTTGCACTCAATAAGATTCGAACTTGGGACCAAAGGGTAAGTTAAGACCTTACCATTGAACCAATCAGGGGTTAGGAATAGTAAAATTCAGGGGGAAAAATTTGAACACAAGACCTTAGGCACATAAACAGAACTTTTAACCACTAGAACAGATTAATCACTTGACATAATGTAATAATCCAAAATTAAAGAATTTGAGGCATTATAACTCTCCCTTCCATAAAAAAATTTCATCCTCAAAATTTACCTAACTCAAACAGATGTGGATATTGCTGTCGAATTGAGTCTTCCGATTCTCAAGTTGCTTCCTCAGTACCATGATTCTGTCACAGAACCTTAAACAAAGGGATATTTCTCCTTTTCAAGACTTTTACCTCTCGATCCAGAATCTTCATTGGCTCCTTCTTAAAGGTCAAATCTGACCTCACCTCAATTTCTAGAACCAACACAATGTGATATGGATTAGATCGATACCATATTAACATTGAGGCATGGAAAACATCATGGATGCAACCCAAATTCGAAGGTAACTCCAATTGATACGCAACTGGCCCTATTCGCCTCAAAACTTGATAAGGCCTAATGAACCTAAGGTTCAACTTACTATTACATCCAAATCTCAAAACCTTCTTCCATGAAGATACCTTTAGAAAAACCTAATTTCCTACATCAAACTTAATATCCTTCCTTTTAAAATCTACATAGGATTTATGTCTACCATTTTATACTTTAACTATTGTGTATCATTCACCTTTTTAATTAGTGGAAACTGATCTTTGAGGACCAACTCTATGTTTTTGTTATGGTTTTCAATAATACATCTCATTTTTTAACCATATTCAAGATATACATAGATTATATTTAAAATTCAAATATTTTTTAACCTTTCTACAATTCAAAAAACACGTTGATTTAAGCTTTAATCACAAAATTAAGGAGTTGCAAACTTATGGTAAAGGTGAATTTCTCAACTTTGCTCCATGTCTTGGTAATTTGGTATACGTCACAAAGTTACTTTTGCTCACAAGCTTGAACAAAATGGAATTATGGAACAAAAATATTGGCACATAGTGAAACTTGGTTTAACATTATATACTCAAGCTTTTTTACCCTTGTCACATTGGTATGATGCATTCTATTCTACAATTTTTTATATACATATTATCCACCAAGGTGTCGAGTGGTATGTCTCCATTAGAGAATGTATTAACAACAACTGAACTATAAGTTCCTTCATGTGTTTGGAGGTCTCTGCAATTCTTTCTCACATTTTATAATAAAGACAAGTTGACCTTTTGTTCAACTCCATGCATTTCCATTGGATATAGTGCGCAATACAAGGGTTATAAATTCATGGATGCCAAGAGAAGAAATTATGCCACCAAGCATGTATGTTTTGAGGAAAGAATGTTTTTTTTTTGCATAACCAATAATTAAATTTCAGATATGCTTCTACTGCCAAGGTTCTTTTTATTTCTACCCAACTACTTATTGTCACAACAATTAGAGCCAAGTCGTCCCATACTATTCACTCTCAAGAGCAATTAATGTCTGTACAAAATTATGCATTACCTTATAGAAAATCACAGTGTAACACCCTTTAATTTGACCCGAACGGTGGATCCGAGTTACAAGGTGTCATATTCATTGTTGAAGCAACTACGAACAACTTACATTTAATTACAAACCATTAAACATTCAAATATAACTAAAATAAGTGTATAAAATGATACATAATCATTTTTGGGTATTATACGAGCTTACAAAAGCTCTTTTGCTAACCTGAGGTTGAAATAGAACCAAATTGTAAAAGTCTTAAGATTTTGGGTTGACGTCACGACGTTGGGGGTTTCTCATTCGTCGTGACGCAACTCTTTGTTTGGTGCTCGTCGTGACCTTGAAGCGACTGATGTGTCACATTACTAACTAGGCTAAGGCAAGTGTACCTATCAATTAATAGTATAGCTACGTGAGTAAAGATATCATTCCTAAAAAGACTAAAAGTACTAGTAATTACCTTCTTTCTATTATTTAACTGAATAATTGGAGTGATTAATTAAAACTAAAATTAACTAATTTAATTACCTAATGAACACGACAAAGAACAAATCACAAAAATAATCGATTAACAACCACGAAGAGAAACAATACCCAAGAAATAATTCGCCTCACTTTCATATGTCACTATCAACCTAAATTACGCAATTTCTTTACTCAATATCCTAATCCGTAGAAATTTTTAAATTCCGCTAATATCTCTTTTGAGCATAAGAGCAAATGACTCTAGGTTGATTAATTGAAATTTCTTTATAATTAAAACTCTTATTATCGCATTAACTCATGCTATGAATTCCCCTATTATATTTGACACTAATCTGGTAGATTTATGTCATCCTATTTCTAGGATTGCATGCAACTCCACTCAACTATGCACGATCTACTCTTAAATAGGGTCTATTCAACCACAATTTAAGCACATCAAACATGGATTAATAATCTAGAAATATTAAACCAATGTTTAAGCACACATAATTGAGAATAAGAAACTAAGTATTTATTGCGTAAAACAAAAATCAAACGATAGAATTCATCTTAGGATTCATTTCCCCTAGATATTTAGAAAATTAGTTCATGCTTAAAAAAATTCAAAATATAATATAACCAAAAGAACTAAATAAATTCATGATAACTTCCTAAGAAATCAAATGAGAATATTTAATCTTGACGAAAATTTGCTTCTAATTTAGCTTCAATGGTGTTTTTCGTGTTGTTTTCTTGAATATTCTATGACGGTTCACTCCTATCTTCTTATTTTTGTCATATATACGTTTTAAAATGCTCAAAAAACCTAAAAATCATGATTTTCCACTGCTCGATGTGAAATTTTGTGAAACTGACATGGCCGTGTGGAAAGGTTCAACCCACGTCGCTCTTGTAGCCTGCTTTAACGCTCTAATTTTTGCTCATTTTTTACTCATTTTTCTTCCAAGTGCTCTATTAAACATTAAAACATGAATTTAAAGGATTAGGACCATAAAATTCACAATTAACATTGGATAATCACCCAAAAATGCATTAAGAATGAGGTTAAAACATGTTACTTTTAGCATTTATCATTGACGGTGTTACCACATAGATTTTGCTCTGTTTTTCATCACGACGTCGATGGTTCGTCATCGTGACATGACTTACTATTTTCACAAGTACCAAATGTGTACAAGTTTAAAAGACTTGAAATAATTTATATACACATTCCATACAACCATATTAACTATATACTAAATCACTCAAGATAATTAATGCATAATTGGCAATTCCAAATACCATCAAATTACCAATTTCTAGCTCAACTAATCAATCTAACTTATATCATTCATATGTTCAAAAACTAACCAAAATTCATTTATGGTCTTAAGGCTTAAAACTAACTAGATGAACATATCCTACACAAATACAAAGCATTAACATGAGATTATATCATGTATAACTTGACCATTTGAGGCACTTAGCCAAGAGTCCTTAGGTACATGCAACAAAACCGAAACGTATTGGTGAGTTTAAAATGTCGGTATGGATGCTAGGTTCAATTCTTGGGGCTTCGAGAGGTACCTAAACCTACGCATAGAGAAAACAAACTGTACACTGAGCAATAGGGCTCAATGGCACATTTATAATTCAAAGCATATAACATAAACATTAGCAAAACATTTCAATTTAATACATGTATATCTATATGCACATAAAATCCTACTAACTTGCTCTTTTAGATACCATACTTTTTATCAACAATCTATAAACCTAGGTATGCATATATCTAAATATTAATCCATCACAATTCAATTACAACATTAATCATTCAAATATAAGTCTTTTCTACAAATCACTTCATGACACATAATTCACTAGTTTTCGGAGTTTATTGACTCATTCGTATTCGTTTCGGGCCCCAAGGCTTGATTTCATTTAATTTGTATACTCAATTTTGTGATTTCAATATTTCGTTGATGTTTAAATACAATTCATTCCAACGGTATCAATTTATTCGCATTCGTATCATCCACCAAGTTACATTTTGTAACCCCTATAAACCTGACTCAGATTCAGATGGATACTCAGATCATCCAACCAACACACCAAACTAGCACTAAAATGCATCACTGGATAAATTGAAATAGGGTAAATTGTCACTTATGTGCATAGTGGCGTATGAAGAACATCTTGGCGCACAAAGTGTATATCTGGCACACGAAATGCATCCTGGTGCACAAGCGCATAACCTTGTACTCAGTCTTATCCTTGGCATGCTAACTATATCCGACTCAGCTCGACTACTTAATAGGTTATCAATATTCAATTCTTTTTTACAATTTAATACAGATATCATTTCCTAATCATTCTCACTATTAAAATCTAATTCAATAACAAATCACATATATCACATATCATTCCATACATTTCACACAATTTCCATAGCACATGTCATGTTTATAGTGAGTCATACTATTTTTACATTTTATTCAATTTAGTCCTCTATTTTGAAAATTTATTTTCAAGCTCAGTCCAACAACTTATATTATCACTATATACTTACCTCAATACTCTTGTATGCAAGTAACATGAAAATGTGATCAATTTACATGACTCTAAATTATAAATGTACAAACTAGAATTTTCGGCTACTCGTTGACCACTTTCATTTTTCCTTTCCTTCTCGATGGTTCTGTGTCGATGTTGGTTACGAATAGTCATAAAATAGAAAATACTATCAGATTCTAGCCAATCCACAAGCAATTATTAATTCATGTAAAATTTTTAATTTAGTCCCTAAAAGTAGAACTAGCATAATTTTGGATCTAAAGCTTCAGATTAAAATTTGATTTCTTCTAAATTTATTTCTCCTGGTAATAGAGAAAGGCAAGATTGTGTTCGATTGACCACTGTTGTTGCACTACTATTTGGAAGACAGACGTCTAACGTTACTTAAAGCACTGAGGAGAGGTTGAATCGGTCTTAAAGAAACTGTTTATACAGGCCTTAACAAAATTTTTCTTCTAATTTTTAACTCTGTCCGATTACAAGTATTCTGTTATGTTACTACTACTGTATTGTATTACATTATCATAGTTACTGACATATTAATACTACATACAATATTATATATTCTTACAATCTTAAAACAGATTATTTGTTGTAGTTTTAATCTAAAGCGTACAGATTACCATTGTAACTTATTTAAGATTGGTTTATATTTCTGTTTTGGATTTTTATCTATTTACAGATTTTAATTTTTCATTCTGAATACAAAAAAATATCTCATGTGTCAAACAACTCATCTAATTCAAAGGCTGAGGTGATTGTCGCTGCTCAGGCTCAGGTTGCGAGTGAAACGTTACCTGTAGCCATGAGTCATAATGAAAGGCCTTCAAAATTCACTGAAGAGAATTTTAAAACATGGCAACAGAAAATGTTATTCTATTTGACCATGTTGAATATAACAAAATTTCTGAAGGACGATCCTCCTATTTTTATAGAGGATGAGGAATATGCTATTACTGCCTTCAACATTCGAAGCATGGAACAACTCTGATTTTTTATGCTGTAACTATATTTTGAACAGTTTATCTAATGAACTTTATAAAGTATACAGTATCAAGAAAACAACTAAGGAATCATGGGAATAGCTGGATCATAAATATAAAACTGAATATGTTGGTGCTAAGAAATTCTTAGCTGCCAAGTTCTTAAACTTTGTAATGGTTGATTCTAAAGCTGTTGTAAATCAGTTGTAAGAATTCTAACTGATCATTCATGGTATTCTCGCAAAAGAGATGGATATAAGTGAATCCTTTCAGATAGAAGCCATTATTGAAAAACTTTCCTCTGCTTAGAATAATTTCAAAAATTATCTTAAGCATAAGAGAAAGGAAATGATAGTGGAAGATCTGATTGTCAGACTTTGAATTGAAGAAAACAATCGAAATGCGACTAAAAGGTTAAACAAAGCAACCAATCCTAACTTCGTCAGGGCAAATGTAGTGGAAGTCAAGAAGGACTCCAAGAAAAGAAAACATTCTTAGACTAGGTCTAAACTAGGACAAAAAGGCGGTGTCTTCAAGAAGCAAAAATTTCAAGGAAAATCCATTAATTGTAATAAGATGGGACACAAGTCATCCGATTGTAGGCTTTCAAAAGAGGTCAGAACAAATGAGGTCAGCACTGTGGAAAATATTTCTAAGGAAGTATCTGATCTTGACCTCTTTGCTGTGATTTCTGAAACCAACTTGGTTGATTCAAATCCAAGAAAATGGTGGCTTGATACTAGTGCCACAAGTAATATTAGCTATGACAAGGACTCATTTGTTGAGTTTGTTCATTGTGAAAAAAGGGGAGAAACTTTATATAAGCAACGTTGCAACTTCCAAGATCAAGGGGAAAGGCACTTTGATTTTGAAGTTGACCTTTGGCAAAGATTTGAAACTTCGAAATGTGTTGTATGTGTTTGATATACACAAGAATCTTGTCTCTAGGACCCTCTTAAGTATGCATGGCTTTAGGATGGTAGTTGAATCCTAAAAGTTAGTTTTATCAAAATGGGGAACATTTGTTTTTATCAAAATGGGGAACATTTGTGGGAAGGGGATATGTATTAAATGATATGTGAAAACTCAGTGTTGTCTTTATAAAAGCTAATATTATGAATAAGAATGATGCTTCTTCTTCTGTTTATATGCTTGTGTTATTTAATTTATGGCATGGTCGGCTCAGACATGTTAATTCTAATACTTTATGTAGATTAATTAACTTAGAGAACATTCCTTCATTTCACAATAATTATAATAAAAAATGTGAAACGTGTGTTGAAGCAAAACTAACAAGGTATTCATTTCAATCTGTTAAAAGAAATACTGAATCACTTGATCGAATACATAGTGATATTTGTGACTTAAAGTTTATTCAAACTAGATGAGAGAATAAATATTCTATTATCTTCATTAATGATAGCACAAAATATTGTTATGTATATTTACTTAAAAGTAAAGATGAAGCTATAGAAAAATTTGTTCTCTATAAGCAGGAAGTTTGAAACCCAACTTTATAAAAGAATTAAGAAGGTAAAAAGTGACCATGGCGGTGAATATGTTGAACCATTTGGTAAAATTTATGCACAACATGGTATTATTCATGAAGTGACACTACCATACTCTCCTCAATCCAAAGGAGTAGCAGAGCGTAAAAATCGAACCCTAAAGGAAATAATGAACGCAATGCTAGAAAGTTCTAGGTTGTCACAAAACATGTGGGGGAAGCTATTATTAGCGAATTACCTTTTAAATAAGGTGCCCCGCAAGAAAAATAACAATACACCATATGAGTTATAGAAGGGCAGGAAACCTTCATACAACTACTTGAAAGTGTAGAGGTGTTTTGCAAAGGTGTTCCTTTGCCGAAGCAAATGAAAATAGGTCTTAAAACGGTAGATTGTATTTTTATTGGTTATGCACACCACAAAAATACATATCGATTTCTTGTACATGAATCAAAGAATCCTGAAATTCACAAGAATACGATATTGGAATCTGAAAATGCCTCATTCTTTGAAAATATATTACCTTATAAGACTAGGGAAGATGGGTCAAGTTTAACAAAATGAACTTCAAAGACTATTGATAGTCAAGACTTTCAACAAGAAGTTGAAGTCAAGATAGAACCAAGAAGAAGTAAAAAGGCAAGGGTAAGAATGTCCTTTGGATCATATTTGATAACCTATATGCTAGAGACTGAATCTCAAACTTATAGTGAAGCTATATGCTCATCTGAAAGCATTTTTTGGAAAGATGCTATCAAGAGTGAAATTGATTCCATCATGAAAAATCATACGTGGGAATTAGTGGATCTATCACAGGGAATTAAACCACTAAATTCTATATGGATTTTCAAACAAAAAATGAATGCAGATGGAATAATTGATAAGTATAAGGCCAGATTGGTTATAAAAGGTTATAGTCAAAAGGAATGCATTAATTACTTTGATATATTTTCTCCTGTATCAAGAATAACTTCTATAAGGATGATACTTACTATTTCCGCTTTGCGGAATCTAGAAGTTCATCAAATGGATGTTAAGACACCTTTTCTAAATGGAGATGATGAGGAGATTACATGGAACAACCTAAGGGTCATATAGCTCTAGGGCAAGAAAGAAAATTTTGTAGATTGGTGAAGCCTTTGTATGGACTTAAGCAAACACCAAAGTAGTGGCATGAAAGTTTGATAGTGTAATGATATCAAATGGATTTAAAATTAAAGAGTGTGACAAATATGTGTATGTCAAAACCACTGTTGATGGATATGAAATTCTATGTTAATATGTTGATGACATACTCATTATTGGAAGTAACAATGAAATGGTAAAACGTACCAAAAACTTGTTAAATTCAAGATTTAACATGAAAGATATTGGACTTGCTGACGTGATTTTGGGCATCCAAATCAAAAGGTCATCTGAAGGTCTCGTATTGACTCAATCACACTATGTAGACAAGATTCTTAGGAAATTTTGCAAGGATGATTTTGGTGTAGCCAGAACTTCGATAAATATAAATCAACATCTATCCAAAAACAAAGGTGAAAGTATTAACAATTGGAATATGCAAGAGTCATAAGCAGTAATGTACCTTATGAGTTGTACTAAACCTGATATTGCTTTCATTGTAAGTAGTTTAAACATATTCATAAGCAATCCAGGGGAGAACCATTGGAAAACGATTGTGACAATACTGAGATATCTTAGATATACTCGGAACTACGAATTACATTATACCAGAGATCTTGTTGTGTCAGAAGGATTCTTCGATGCCAGTTGGATATTTAATATTCAAGATACCAAAGATACAAGTGGTTATATCTTCACATTAGGAGGAAGAGGGGTTGTGTCATGGAAATCCTCAAGGCAAACGATTATAACCAGATCGATAATGGAATATGAGTTTGTAACTTTAGAAAAATCTGGAGAAGAGACAGAATAGCTATGAAACTTTTTAGAGCATATTCTTGAATAGCCAAAGCATATGCCCACAATATGCATATATTCTGATAACCAAGCAACAATTGGTAGAGTATATAATATAATGTATAATGGTAAATCGAGACACATGCGCCATCGACGTAATACCGTTAGACAACTAATCTCAACTAGAATTATCTCTATTGATTTTGTACGAACAAAAGATAACACTGCTGATCCGCTAACCAAAAGGTTAAACTGAGATCAAGTTGATAAAACATCAAAAGGAATGAGACTAAAGCCTAGAATATTTAAGGCGCTATGTGAAGGAAAACCCAACCTAGTTGATTAGAGATCCCAAGATCTATGTTCAATGGGACAAGCTACTTGCATAGACCTTGTGAGGTCAATGTGGGGGTTCTTATCCTGAGTCCATTCCTATGATGAAAACAGTGATTAAAATGTGGAAAAGGTTAAGCAATACTTTTAATGACCATTGTCTGTTTTGATGAAACGAACAACATAAGTCACCTATATGGGAGTGAAGTGGGGCCGCTTCAAGGAGACTATTGAGGCATAGTTCTCTAAAATCTTGTAGAACCAGGAGAATATTCATGGCTTTATGAACATATCCATGAGAACCAAAAATCTTGCCAGTGAGGTATTTGCGTGAAGAATATCATCATTTACACAAACGACAGAACAGTTCAAGGACACTGCGTCTACTGGTCAGAATATATAATATATAATATAGTATGTAGTATTAATATGTCAGTAACAATGATAATGCAATACAATGCAGTAGCAGTAACACAACAGAATACCTCAAATCGAACAGAGTTGAAAATTAGAAGAAGAATTTTGTTGAGACCTGTATGAACAGTTTCCTTAAGACAAATTTGACCTCTCATTGGTGCTTTGAGTAACGTTGGACGTCTGTCTCCTATGATACAACAACAAACGATCACAGTAGTAGCACAACAACAGCGATCAATTGAACACAACATTGCATTTCTTTGTTACCAGGAGAAATGAGTTTAGAAAGAATTTTTTATATTGATGGTTTTTTGATGACGTGTTCTTGAAATCTCCTAACTTGGCTTTATATAGATGAGAGGAAATGAATGAAGAGATTTAGATCGATTTAGGAAGAGTTTTGTTGAAAATTTAATAGAGATAAGTGAATAAAGATAATGAATGAAAAAAATGTAATATTAAACTAAGAGATATAATTGTTCAAAAGATACAATTGTATGAAAAAAATGTAATATTAAACCAAGAGATACAATTATATTAATTAAGCCAAACTTAAAATTTAATTGTTATATAACTCTAATATTATATTAAATAAGTGAAAATTAATATGCTTAGAGTTTTATTCAAATAATAATTCTATTTTATATCAATAAAATTAGCATAAATTTAAAAAAAAATTAACAACTTTTTTTCCGTCAAATTTTAACTAATAATTTATAAATCATCATTTTTCTATATTTATGCTTAGAGTTATATCTAAATAATAACTTTATTTTAAAAATAGTACAACTTTTTTTAATTAATAATTCTAAATTAAATTATAATTATTTTTTTAATTAATATATTTTATATTATCATAAACATTTTATAATAAGTAACATTCACCTTATAATTATGCAAACTTTATTTTTCCAAAGTTTTACTCAAAGCGGGTTGACAGTTAACAACAAACTTGATAACCGTATATACAATTTGCCAAAAGAAAAGGTAGATGATTCTTTTTAATTAGCTTCATAAAATAATATATATATATTATTTAAAAATTCAAAGACATGCTTAATCGAAGACTTTTATGTGACATATTACATAATTATTGCATTAATCAAAAGTCACCCTTTCACACCATTGGATTAATTAATTTAATGCTTTTCTTACAAAATATTTATTAAATTAAAGTTTAAGGATACAAAACTTCTCTTTTTTAAAAGGTTTAACTGTGTACAAATTATTCAAACTTCTTTTAAAAAAAAATAATTAACTCCTTCCCTTTTTTTTTTTATTCAATTTAACACTTCAACTTTTAAAATGCATTAAAAAAAACCCTCAAATTCTTCAGAAAAAAAGCAAGTAAACCCTACTTTTTTCCACTTAATTGAGTACTTAAACTTTCAAAATGCATTAAAAGACTCTCAAATTTAAAAGAAAAAAAGTAATTAAGCCCATGTTCTTATTAAAAATTATAATAAATAATAAATTTTAGAAAAAATTATTAAATTTTAATAAAAATATAAAAAAATTTAAAATTTATGAAAAATTAGAATTTTTTTTATAAAAATCGTAAAAATATAAAAAATTGTAAAACTTTATAAAAATTATAAAACAATTGATGACCCCAAGCTTTTTTCAATTAAAGTCATCATGTGTCGCAATACAACATGACATGCGGCGGAAAATGATAAAAGAATAAAAATCAATAAAAGTTATAGAAAAATTATAAAATGCTTCTTTTGGTACTATAATTTTTATAAATTTTTTAACGAAATTTATATTTCTTTACCTTTTGTATAATTTTCTTACGACTTTATAAAATTTTATATTTTTTTATATTTCTATATATTTTATAATTTTTTTATTTTTATAAAATTTTACAATTTTTTATATATATTTTTACGATTTTTATATTTTTTTCTAGTTCTTAGTAAATTTTTAATATTTGAAATTTTTTATTAAAATTTAATAATAATTATAGCTTTTATTGATTTTAATTTTTTATAATTTTTTTCTAATTTTTAACAAAAGTAGGGGCTTAGTTGTTGTTGTTTTTTTTTTAAAAAAAATTGAAAGTCTTTTTGATACATTTTAAAAGCTCAACTACCCAATTGAGTGCAAAAATGAAGTAGGGGCTTAATTGTTTTTTTGGAAAGGTTTGAGGGTTTTTTTGATACATTTTGAAAGCTCAAGTACTCAAATGAGTGCAAAAAAAAAAAAAAAAAAGAACATTACTTTTTTTTTGAAAAAATTTGAAGACTTTTTGCACCCTTAAACCTTTCTAAAAAAAAGTTAATATAATTTTTTATCTCTAAATTTTATAATTAAATTTATTTAGTACATATACTTTTTTTTATCTATTTTAATACTTAAATTTAATAATTAAATCTATTTTAATCTCACTAAACTTGAATTTAAAAAAATTGATAATGACTCTTTGAGTTATGTCACCTTCTTACCTAAAATTTTTAGAAAATATTATTTTCTGATAATGATAAAAAAAAAAACAGATAGCAAAGCCTACTTAGATGTCAATTTTAGGACATAAAATTACATTACTTTAAAAAAAATTGTATTATTTATCTTATATGTGATATCAATAAATAATTTAAAAATATTTTTTAAAAAAATATTAAAATTTCATAAAAAAATAATTCTATTAATAAATTATGATGTATTTTTTTATGCTGATATAATGGTTTGTTTTTGGGTTGGTGGTTGTTGTCTCCATGGGGGACCTGTGGGTGGTGAAGGGTGGCTCAATTTGGGGGGTTGGAACCGATGTAGGAGTTGACAATAGTGAGGTCCTATTTTAGGGGTTGGAACCATGTGAATGTTAATTAATTTGAAGGCTTCACCTCTAATACTAGCTTAAAATCTTTCATGAAAGTTCATAATATACTGTTTAATACATATATATATGGATCAGATTGTTTAGCACATCCACTATATCACATTAAGTTGTCTGGTTTAATTCGAGTAGAGTGTAAAATTTTATTGTTTGATTGATAAAATATAAAATTATTTAAAAACATATTTTATAAAAATTATCTTTATAGAATTTTTTTTTATTACATAAAGGTTGAAGTTATAATATTTCCTTTTACTAATAAATGAAAGTATTTTTCGATTAAATTAAGGAATAATATTTGATGCATAAGTCACGTGCATAGTTAATGAATAATAACAAAAAAATATGGAAGACTATTAAATAATTCTAATAAATTTATTTAAACATAATTAAAATAATAATTGTAAATATCATAAATAAATATTAATAACTCTCAAATCTAGGATATTGGATTTAAGTTTTTAGGATCTAGGGTCTTGGGTTTAGGGTTTTAATATTTATTAATAATTTATTATTTAATTATATTTAGATAAATTTATTAGTATTTATTTTTAAGTTCTCTACATTTTTTTATTTAATAAGAAGGAATGATGTTATTATTCAACAATGGTACATGAAATTAATATTCTAGCAATGTATCAAATGTTGTTGTAATAACCAAAATTTGCCCGGGCTTTAAAATTGGAAATAAATAAATGTTTTTTTAAACAATATTTTTACAGAGCCCAAAAATTAAAATCCAACAGTCTATTAACCCATTACCTGCTTACACTTGACCCAACTACCAAAAGCCTTACAGACCCATTACACCCGGGGCCCAAAAGGCCCAAATGTTAAACAGAACACGGAAAGCCCTAGGGTTTTAGAAACCCTAGGCGCCGCAAATGGAAGGCTCCAGAAGACAAGCACCCCAACAGACTCGTCCGTTCGTCTCGCAGTGACCCACCATCAGCGCTGTGATTCCTGGCCTCGAATTTGGCCGTAGTTGAAGCTGAATGAAAGCATATCGGCCAGCGCCCGCCGCCATCGCCATCGAGGCCTAATCATCATCTGTTTCTTGATTTTCTCGTGAGACATCTGCAAAATGAAAAAATCACAGCAGAAAACAGAGGCAAAATATGGAAAGAAATCTTTTGATTTCTTTCCCAGATTGTAAATCACTCACAAAGGGATATAAAAACCCATCTTTTTCTGATTTGTAACACACGATTTTCCAGAGAGAAATATACAAACAGATTCAACAGAGCACAGTATTACCAACTTACAATACCAGTAGCCAATCGAGTACAAAGGTGAATATTTTTAATATATATTACAAATAGTAAAAAGGGAAAGGGATTACCTGACTTTCGCTGAAAAGGAAGAAGGTTTTTCACCCTCCGGCCACCATGCGTGGTGGCGCTTGAGCGCGTAGGGAGACCCCTGGAAGGAGACTCAACGGAGCTCCAATGACCAGCTCTCGGTCCTCTTTCAGAGGATTTTTTTGTTTTTTGTTTTTAAAAACGGTGTTTCAAAATGATCTTAAAACTGGAATTTGGCTTATATAGCCTTAATAGAACGACGCCGTTTTAGCTTAATCCAATAAGCCTTAAACGACGTCGTTTCTAGGTACAGGATCCGCGTGTTGACCCGAAAACCCGGGTAGGATCCGCGTGTTTTAGAAAATGAGCAAATTGCTCAATTGATCCTTCCGTGTTTTTAAGTTTTTAATTTCATTTTATTTTTATTTTAATTTAGCCCCAATCTTTTATATTTATTTCAATTTAATCTTAAAGACCCTTAAAATTCATCTCATTGAAACGATGTCGTTTTGGGAATTAGGGCTAATTGCCCAAAAAGTCGATTCCCATTTTTCAAAACCCCTTTTAAGAAATGGTTTCGACAGTTGTCTCTTAAATTAATTTTATATCTCATTTCTCAAATAAACAAACTTTTAATTAGAGAAGCATTAAGCAATTAGTACTTCTCTTTTGAATAAAGTGATAGAAAAAAGAAAGAAGAAAAATATAATTTATTTTTTTACTAAACGTGTTATTTATTATGATTTGAGGGTAAATTTGATCAAAATGATAAAATAAAAAAAAAAGAGACAAAATTATTATAAAGTAATGGGTAAAATTATAAAAAATATTATATTGTTAGGGGAATATAAGATTACTTATGGAAGAGATGGTATTGTCAAGGGAATATAAGATTACCTTCTATATTTTGAAAACTTGATAGAATTTGACATTATCGACTCAAGATAATTTTTGAAATCTAAATGTTGGAATCTTACGATAGAATCTCACATTACCTTCAAACATGTTACATTATTTGAACCAAATGCACCCTAATAAAACTATTTCATATTTAAATTATGTAACACATTATCAAGTATCTTATATTATTATTTTGGTTTAACAAAAGATTTTACTATTAAAGAAGATTTTAGTTTTTATCATATCTATTTTTTTTATATAATGCATAAAATGACTTATAGTTTCTTCCCAATTCTTAAATAGGAGGATAATACGCTTCGGCGTACTCAAACTCACATCCTCCTATATTGACAACAATATCGATACTAATCAAGATAAGACTCAATCAGTTAAAAAGATAAAATTTTTAAACTTTATCTACAAGAATGAGTTTGTGATTTTATATGACCAAATTCTAACGGCGAACAAATTTTTTTACAAATTTAATAGCCAAAGCTTCTGCCAATGTTTTCATAATTGAATTGTGAATTTTTAATGTAATTAATTTAAAAATTAAGAAAAAAGAGAGAAAAACATAATAATAATAATAATAATAATAATAATAATAATAATAATAGTAATAAACTAAATTTAAAAGTTGAGATAGAATTGATACATCAACTAAATTTGGAAATCCGACTTGATTTATATAATATCACACTTACATAACATAAATTCAAATCTCATCCTATAATAAAAAAAAAAAAAGAAAAAAGAAAAAAGCATCCATAAAAAGCAGCGCCACATGATTGGATCCCAAAATATACGTGTCCGTTGGGACTTGGGAGCCGCATCCTTTATCTTAACATCCTTCTCTTTTAGTTGCCTTCCCACCCAAAACTTAATACCATTTTTCTTCAACAAAAACCCCTTTTCTTGTTTCATCTTTTTACCAAAAGCTAAAAAACAAATATCCACTACACCCACCAATCAATTCATTCTGCCACGTACCCATTTCATCCCTCCCCCACCCAAAAGCAAACCATCTTTTTCTTCTATTTTTTATTTTATTTTTTAATTTGAATTTTATTATGAATAAAAAATGTAGCTTTTATACTTTTGTTTGCTTTTGTAGTGTACTACCTAGTAGTTAATTTGAATTGGTAGTAAAATAGTGAGTGAAAGGGCAACAGTAAGGCTATTGTGAAGGTGTCACATGGATAGGGTGAGGTAATTGCTTGGTGTTTTTCTCAGAACCACCATGTCTGTCATTCTGCCTTCCCATGTTTACATTTGAGTTTAGCGTCACACAAAAGTTACCTATGCATTTCTTTCAATCACAAAAACAATATTAACAACCATCATAAATTTATTTCACATTTACGATAATAAAAATATTATTTTATTATTTTAATAATTTTATTTTTATTATTTTAAAAGATTAAATTAAAATTTTTTTATTTGAGGATAAAATGTAATTTTATTATATACTAATTTAAAAATTTTTTAAATAAAAAGGGACTAAAAGTGAAATTTTTTGTCAACACCCTTTTAGCTCCAACCCTAGTTATCAAATAACTCAAATCATAAAAATTGTATGGCAACATATATGGCTAACTTCCCAATAAAGGACAAAAAAAAAATATTGGATGAAGTGATAAAGCATGTTGCATTATTAAGTAGAGCACATAGGTTTGAATTTTGGAGACAGGGGCGAAGCAAGGGAGTTGGCATGGGCTCCGACTCTCCTAAAATGTAAATTTACTCTTTTAGCCTTTAAATTTTTTTAAAAATTTTAAATTAATAAAGGTAAAATTGTACTTTGGCTCCCCTAAAATTATAAAAATTCGATTTAATCTTTTACAAATTATAAAAATATAAACTATAAAAAATTAAAATTTTATCCGCCCCCTAAATATTTATTCTGGCTTCGCCCTTGTTTGGAGATGATATTGTTATTAGAGGCAATTATGAACCTCGAATATTAGCGAGGGTAACATCATGATTTCTAGTCTTTGTTTTTCGATACTTAAAACTATCCATAATCTCTCCTCAATCCTTAAATACGAAATAATACACTTCAGTGTACTCGAACCCTTGTATTCTTATGCTAACAACAATACCAATATCAACTGAACTAAGACTCAAATATTATTTATTTTTTAATCATGCTATATTTAAAGTTAAACTATTTCTTTCCATAACATACGTATTAATAATATGGTAGGTTGGCCATTATGGAATAAAACTAGCAGGTGAACCCTAAATGATGATTAAGCTAAGGTAGGACAGAATCAGAAAACCCCTATATAATAGTGGTAAAGCCCAAATCCAAAAGTTGAAAGGTCATATCCATATTCATGTACTATAATATTTCCATTTTTTAAAATTTCAACACAATTAAAATAAAATAGGGAATATTAAACCATTGATCCAAATAACAAATGACATATTTATTTAATTTATTTTTCAACTCCATGGGATGGGAAGCATTTGGTAGGCTCACCTTTGTCTCCTAGCAAACAAAGTAAGGTAGTGCAGAAATTAAGTGCAGAGCCAGCAATTTTAAATAATAAATAAAAATGAAATAAAATAAAATGGCAGCTATAGACCTAGTCCTTACTGTCCCACTAGACTAGACTGTGGGCGCACCTACTGTACTAGTTTCTCATATCATGACCTGTTAACTTTCTACTGGTTACATTTTTATTGTGTGTATTATGTATTAATATTATTATATTAACATAATTATTTATTTAACTTTCCAATTTTAAAAAAATTATTTTAATTAGGTATGTAGTTTTTCTACGGCGGTGGGTAAGAAAATGTCTTTTAAAATTGAAGTTAGAACTATTTTAGAATATCTTCTCTTAGTTTGAGAAAAAATGTTAAGATAGATTAAATTGGAATGCGATAATACTCTTCTAGTGAAATCTCTAGAGATAGATAGAGCTGTTAATAGTTTGATGGTTAAACTATGTTTAGTATATTGTCTTTTAGGCAGAAGTTGGAAGGTACGTGTTTGTCATATTCTAAAGGCGCATAATAGTGTTGCAGATCATATGGTTAAGTGTGTGAATCCTAGTTTTATGAGTTTATGTGTTTGATGAACCATCATTATCTGTTCAAGGGTTGTTTTTAGCTAATTGTAACAGCCCTTCACAAGCTTAAGTGTTGTTTGATGTAATCACAATTTGCTGTTATTTTCTACCAAAAAATTATTTAAAATTTTTATTTAATTTTTTTAGCTATTAAATTTACATTATTTATCAAATCACGCAAAAATAAATAAAAAATGTTAATGTTTGTTAACTTTATTATGTGACAACCCATGTGTATTTCACCTTAGTAATTAACTAATTTCTTAACAATTAAAAATATTAAACAAATATTTTTTTTATAAATTTGATAAGTTTTTGATACTTTTAATTTTTTTAAAAATTAATATATATTTTTTAATTTTTTTAAAATTTATAAAATTAATTAATTATCGACGTGACATTTCACAGTTAACAAATATTAATTTTTTAATTCATTTTAAAATAGTTCAACAAATAATACAAATTTAAATATTAAAAAAAAAGAAATTAAATGAAAAATTAATATAACTTTTTTTATAAAATTAAAAAGTGAAATAAATAAATATTCCTATTATATTTTAGAGATTCTTACACCATTTGGCAATGTACATCGTGGGGGACAGAAAACAATTGCATTTGCAACCATTATTATTACAAAATTTAAACCCATTTTGTAATATAAAATTAAATTGTAATAAAATCTAGTAGGAAAAAAAAAGGAAAAAAAAATTAGGGTCCCCTCCCCCCTACATGTTGGTATTGTGTTGAAATGGGTCCCATTTTGTTCATAGCACCTTTATGAAATGCAGGTATTGGTTGAAGGCATGTGATGTGGGTCCCTTTTGTTTTATTTGCATCAAAGCAACGTCGTTTTCATCAATGGGTCACTATCCACGTAAAAATTTGCAGCAAAGCTGGACTAGGCGAGATTGATAGGAATGTCTTTATCATATATTAGTAGTAAAGTAAATTTATATTACTAAACCTTGTTTCTTTTTTCTTTCTTTGGAGCTGTAAGCCGTTTGATTGGTGACAACTCATCTACTCTACATATATTTTGTTTACAAATTCAACAGCAGGGAATAAAAAAAATAAGAATATTGACCATTTCTAACTTAATTTTTATAAATGGGTCACTTTTTTTATTATTTATCGAAATGAGCCGAAAACATCAAAACGCGTCCGCATAAGAGTATTTTAGGTGGAAATTCTAGCAAAACACATCCCTGAGGGAGTGATTTTGCCATGTCAGCACAAAATGCGTTGACGTGGATTCACTTTGCTGACATGGCAAAATCATTCCCTCAAGAACGCGTTTTAGCCCTTGTTTTTCTAAGGTTAGGGCTCTTTGCATGTTTAGCGCCTAGGGTTTGTAGGTTTAGGGTTTTAATTTGTAGTGTTAGTGTTTTATTAAAATAATTTAGGATTTTATTTATTTAGGATTTAAATTTTTTTTAAAAATAAATTAAGATTTAGAGTTTTTTTTTAAAATTAATTAAATTAGGTTTTAGGAATTTTAAATGGATCAATCGAAATAAAAATACTGTGGCCGATTATTTGTGTAACTTAGCTATTAAGAATAAAAGTGATTTGTATTTTGATTTGGATTATCCAGGGGAGATCTATAATTTTATCATTCATGATGCAATAAAATAAGATAAACCTTTGGGTCGTTTTTCTTTAAAAAAAAACTGAAACAATGTAAAAACAGTTTGTACAAATATATTAAAAAAATCAATGTATGTGCTGGTCGGAATCAGTGCCACATGTCGACAGTTACGCGCTGGATTCCTTATTAGTTCAGCTTCCGGCGGGGGTTATGATTGTTCTGGTTGTGGGTGTTGGTGTTGGGAGAATGACTCATTTTGATAGAATAAAGAATACAGAGGTGTTTGCATTACCTACGGCGGAGGTGTTTGAATCTCATAAGGCGATGGGGATTGGAAATGAGATGAGCTCCCCGACGGTGCCTCGTGCGATCCCTCCTGCAACGATGACCTATATATCGTCGGTTGAGTCAGATTCATCGGGAAAGGAGATGCACTGGGCCATGCATTCCAACCTGGCATAAGACTAGGAAAAGAAAATATATAAATGTTAGGATACATATAAGGGTTAGGATAAGCACCTGGCATAATCTGAAGGGCCCCATCATTCCCTTTCAACATGGATTTGTCGACTCCTCTGCTCTTCCAAGAGCAAATATGGCTTGCTATGGATCCTAAACCATGGCATGTAATCTGGAACGCACGCTAATTTTGGAATTATGCTCGGTTCGCAAGTAAGTATATGATCATACAGATTTTCCCAAATTTTGATATATTTCGAGAAGAATACCGGCCAATGTGTATTTGATTGCCGTAAGTCGATTTTGTGCTCATCATCGAGCACATCAGGTGTCACGAGCATTGGTTGTTGGAATCTAAATTGCTGCAACACTCTATCCGTCTGGTGTATCTTGACAGTAGCATAGTTGACCAATAGAACTTTAACATGCCAAATGTTCGGATTTTGAAAGAATTTATTCAGAATTACTGCTCGAATTGCCGGATCCTCGTATGGTGTCCATTGAAACTATATGAATGTGATAAAAATATTAGTTATATACATAATACTAAATACTAAATATGAAATAACTATGTTATGTATATTTATTATTTAATACTTCTATGCGCTTCCGACCGTTGGTCTAATAGAAACCGTATATCTTCAGGAGTGATAGGTATTTTAACATAACTCGCTAAATGGTTCCACCTAATTAAATAAATTTTTAGCATAAAATTATATTTTAAATCTATGTAATAATTTTAAAATCTAATATAAACTTTACCTCGCTATGAGTGAGAATGTATATGGGTGGTTCACTCAAGGACGTAAAAATGGAAAGTGAAACTGAGCCCATGATTGTAGTAGTGATAGGCAACCTTTGATTTTGGCTTTATTTCGTTTCGTCGCCTTACACATCTCCCTGTACAATGTTGCCAACGCGGTAGACCCTCAACTAAGTTCGCCAGTTGCTCTAAAATCAACGAGTTTCAGCAGTCACATCAGATGTACGAGGTTTCATGACAAGTCTGACATCAGATAACCTCTAATGATCTCAAGGATGTGTGCCCGAGCATATTATATTCTTTCTACTTCAGTCGAATCATTCCTCGGCTTTAAGAATGTGACTCGTAACCAGCCCATCTCGATCCGACCTCCGTTAATATCATCCGAAATCGCACCCAAAAGATCGTAGCCTATGGCTCCTCAATTAGCAGATTGAACGGACCCGGTTAGTACGGACCCATCCACCAGCAATCCCAATTGTAACTGCACGTCATCCAAAGTGATGGTACACTTTCCGCATGAAAGTGCGTCTCGGGTCTCCATCTTTCTATGATTGTGCTGATAAGTTTCGGATCCAACTTGCACCCCAGGCCTATTTGGCCACGTGCCAAAAACCCGCTTCCCTCAAGTAATTTTTTATCAATGGTGATAGAGGATAGACATATTACGAATATAACTTTATAACACCCGATTCACAGGCTATTATAAAAAATTATTAAATAAAAATTAATTAAAATTACATAAATGAAAAAAATATTAAATAATATTCAAAAATTGAAATTAACCCTTACCATTTTCATTTGTTTGACGGAGATATGTTTATGATTGAGCCGAATTAATTCCTTAGCCATTGCTAACACGATCAAATATTTTTAAAATTGTAAAAAAAATAATACTAATTTAGAAAAAAATTTAAAGCAATAATTAATTAACGAGAGCTTTGAGAAATTTAAGGAGAAATTTGAGAGCTTTTTTGAGAATTTTGGAAGAAATGTTTGTGTGAAAAAAATAGGAGCGGGTTTTATATATATTTTTTGGTCCAACGGTCAAAATTTTAAATGACTATTGAGGGTAAAAAACACGGGCTAAAACATGTCCTTGAGGGAGCAATTTTGCCATGTCAGCACAAAACGCGCTGATGTGGACTCACTTTGCTAACGTGGCAAAATCGCTCCATCAGGGATGGATTTTGTTGGAATTTTCCCCTAAAACGCTCTTACGTAGACGCGTTTTGGTGTTTTCGGCCCATTCCGATAAATAATGAAAAAAAGTGGTCTATTTCTATAAATAAAGTTGGAAATGAGCATTTATTGGTAAAATGGTCAAGAATATTATATAAAATAGGGATATTATTTTTTCAATTGTTTAATCTTAGATCAGTAATTTTGTCTTAAATTTTAAGATTTTCATTTGGATTTTTATTTCACAATGAAAATGCTTAAATTCAGGATGTGACATTAATCTATTGAAAAAGAGATATAGATGACGTGACGTCACTGTTTCATTGTCACATCCTAAAAATTGGGTTAGAAGAAATTGAGTTAGTGAGACCAAGGGTGGTCATGTCATGTTTTTTAGTAAAGGTTGTGGGAATTATGACAATTGAATTAATTTGGTTCAGTGTTCAAGTATTAAGCTTGTGTGAGAGAGGTTTTAAGTTTGAATCATTTGTCTTACGTTTTCGCTAATTTTTGCCTTATCTTTGAACATTTGGTTTATAAATTAGTTTCTCTCAATTGTTAACAAGAATGAGTTTGCTGGTTCAGTGGTAAGGCTTTAACTTACCCAAATGTATTGTGTTTGAAACCTCGTGTGTGCAAAATAGAAGTTGTTTTTGTTTTGAACTCTGAGAGAATCTAATAGTGGTTAGTTAATGGGATTTAGTGGGATATGGGTACTTTTAAATTATCCCAAAATATTTCTCCTACTTCCCACTCTCACGTTTTTCTCTCCCACTCCCCCTCTTCTCCATATTTTTTTCTTTTATTTTCTCATTTCTTTTGATTTTTGCATGTTGTTGTTTTATTTTCTTTTGATGATCATACGTGATATTTGCTCTTGGATCATAGTTCGTTCATAGTGTAAGTTTCATTTAATTCCCTTTTTTTTTTCTGATATCCTATTTTTAGTTCGTTCTTTGATTAAGACGAGGTTGTGTTAGTATTATTTTTATTCTAAATTGTGTTTAGTGATCTCGTGGTTTTTGATTAGGCAAAGGATGTGAGAATCAAAATCCTTCAGCAAGGTAATTGTTGATTTTGACGCTGTTCCTGAGAAGTAAGTGCTCGAACATCGCGTCAGGGACTGAGTTTTGTTAATATATAGATGTTATCTTGGATGAATTTAATGATTAATCGATGCGAATTTAAGATCATTTGTATGATTCGTGAGTTTCTGGTTGTGTGGTTAATCAAATTTGTTATTAGGTGTGTAAATCTAACCCGAAACGTCAATTAGAACCTAGAAAAACTCGAAAATAGAGGCTGTTTTCGAAACAACTCTACGTCACATGGCCGTGTGCACTACACATGTGTGTGGTCAACTGTGTTCTAGGCCATGTAGAGCACACGGGAAATTTTGCTAGGCTGTGTGGGACACACAGATGTGTGTAACCACACGGGCAAATTGGGCAGGTCGTGTGAGCCCATTTTTTGAAAATTTTCACTTAGGCCCGTTTGACTTAAGAATTCGTAATTAGACCTCCCGTGAGGTCCGTTTGGCTTAAATAAGATTCGAAATGTGACACTTGTCAATTTGTGATATGGTTAAGGTAGCTGAAAAACTTATGTGCGATCTATGTTCTGATAACTCTAAAAGCATAATTACGTGTAAAAACATGCATGACACCTGCATGTGGAATAACTGTTAGTATAAGCTATATGATATGTTATGATCTGTAAGATATGGTTAGGTATGCATTATGTACCATTCATGTGATATGTATGTATGTTATTGTTACTATGCATGTGCATTGGGGTGGGTTTTAATATGATGGAGGAATTGTATTCTGATAGTATTACTGCGATTTTGGCAATTAAACTGCAATGTTTGTCTGGCAGCTCAACTGCACCATTATGAGTGGCATACCACTACGGCCCCGTGTGATTGGATAGATGGACTCTTGTAGTCCTATTTGGTGTAATTGGTTAGATGGAGTTAGTGTGTAGCAAATGGAGGTAGGATTTGTCCTAACCTGACATGACATTCTGATATGATATATGTTTCTGGAAATATGACATTTTGATATGATATTTGTATGTGTACATTATAAGTAAAATTATGTGATGACATTTACATTTGTGCATGTTATATGTAAAAATTCTGTTTGTGGGCCGAGTCACACACTGGGCTTCTAGCTCATTCGTTTGTTTAATACTTTTCAGGTGATCTTCAGTCTTAGGATCGGGTAGCATGTGAGAGCTTGGATTGTTTTCACTGCTAATTAAATATGGTGATTTACATTAGTAATTTTTCTAGACTTTTGAGACTGTAATCCGTTTTTGGGCTTTGATTTGGTTTTTCTTTTTGATCGCCAATTTTTGGTATTTTAACATGAAACTGAAAAATCATACAATTTACCAAATTAGAATGAAATTTAAAAAAAAAATTAAAACGTTGAAATTTCCGCTGCGAAACTAAATAAGTCATGAAGTGATTTTACTTTAAGATAAGTGTTTTCGAACTTAAGATTTGGCTATAACAATGTAAGAGTTCTGCCAAGAATTAATATTTTCAAATCACATGATTACTAAAGTTAGATTGCAATTTCTGAAAGTTTCCAATGTTTTATAAATAAATGTTTAAGAGATCATGTTGTGAAATAGGTGTTTTCAAATTTGGGATTTCCTAAAACTCGTATAAGATTAGCTAAATTAAGATTTTAGATCACATGATTTCTAAGCTGGATTTTTAATTAGTTTTTCAAACGAGTCGATGTAACTCTTCTAGATTTGGCTATAACTTCTAGGCAGGGTGTGTAGTGTTACATTCATACAATCCTTTCCCATAAAAAAATAGTTTTTTTCTTAAAAAACTAGTTTACCAATACTATGTTGACAAGTTAGATTATTATTTTAAAATTTCTTGTATTTGCTAATTCTATTTGGTACTAAAAGTAACATCTCTTTCACAGATATTGGAATAGCAGATGAAAGATGTTCAAAGTGAAGTGTTTAAACAATGATGCCTGGCAAAGCAACAAATTTCAGTCTAAGAAATGATAGTGAGTTAAGATTTATGAATAAAATATTTGTACCAGTTGAGAACGAACTGAAGAAATATTTGTTAAGAGAAGCTCATCAGGGACCTGTTTCACTCTATCCTGAGAGTGTCAAAATGTATAGAGATCTGAAAAGCTCATACTAGTGGCGTAACATTAAAAGAGAAATTGCATAGTAGGTTTCAACTTGTTTAACTTGTTAGAGAGTTAAATCTAAACATAAAGTACCTTCAGGTAAATTGTATCCTTTAGAAATTCTAGAATGGAAATGGGATAGAATTACTATGGAATTTGTATTAGGTTTGCCTCACAGTGCTTCTAAGAAGAATTCTGTATGGGTAATAGTAGATCGGCTTACTAAGTCAGCGACTACATTAATATACTTTGTATAATATCCTCATGTGGTTTTTGCGTGCAAAGCAAAATAGAAGCAAATATTGGCTCACTGTTTGTCCAATGTTTAAAACTAATACTAAGTGGTATTACGTGATCGGATCGTAATACGGAAAGACGACTTATATTAGTAGACGAACCTAAACATATCTTTATTCTAATAAAAATGAGCAAACTGATTGAAAGACTAATATGCCGCCTATCAGGTGCAATTGAGGAGATGCCCTGTCTTGGGTATCAGAGAGGATGACTCTCATAATAAAGAGACATATATGTGATTGAATGGACTAACAGTACATCGGACTGGATCTAAGAAGAATAGATTTTGAATCCTTTTATGGATTTATTCATTTGTGATGTTCATTGTGTGACATACCTTAATCTTGAGTGGATAACAGACTATGCATGCGTGACTCATATACTTTGATGTAAGTAAAAACCTAAGTTCAAATAGATAAGGAACCGAAAGTTGATGCGTTCGGTATATGAATTCTACATTATGTAGTGCCATTCACAATAGTGGAATTCATAGCCAGAGATATGGGTAAATGATATCCTATCATTAGCATTACATGATAGATGAAAAGTAAACATGGTCATGAGTCGTTTGTCCTTATAGTATAGTAATTGACTTTTCGTGAAAAAAGATGTAATGGTTACCATGAGTTAAAATAGAATCATATTGGGGGAGCAAATTTACCCCAAAGAGATTAAAGATATCCTATGAGGGTAACACACTTATGACAAGGTCATTGGATAAGCACTGATCAAGTTGCTTTCATAATGGTATGTCATTGGGGAGAGCTCAGTCACGATACTATAATGAAATGATTTCGTGAGTAAATGAGTCTATAATTAATATGTGAAAAGCTAGAACTTAATTATAAATCATTTGAGCCCTAATCGCATATGTCCAATTAGTCCATTCGCTAGCTCGTTGAAACCAAAAATGAATTGCATGTTGAATCAAATGAACAAAAATGGATAGAAATGATAAAGTTAGATAAATGGTAGAAATGATAAAGTTAGATAAATGGAAAAAAATTGGAAATGAATATGGTTTTATCTAAATGGAAATGACCTGAAAATTAATTTATGATTTTTTGAATTATTAATTAATTAATTAATTAAAGTTCAAAAATAGAAATAAATTAATTGGTCATAGTGAATCCGTTGAATATAGAAATATTAAATATATTTTTTCATAGACTCTTTTACGGTAAAGTTGTCATGATTTTAATAAAATTAGAATTGGGTTAAGAAAATTATTTAATTGGGAAATTAATTTAAGATGTTTATTTTGGGAAATAGAAAAAAAAAAGTATCTGGTTGAATTGAATTATAAAGTATTTGGTTAAAAGTCCAAAAAGTATTTGTAATTGAACCCGATACAGGGAGATACCCAAAAGCCCCTCATGTTAATTCTAGGGATGACAAACCCTAGTATAATTAACTAGGGTTGTCATCCCATTAATCCTAGTTATACTATGAGTTTGTTTTTCTATTGAAATACACTTCTACATTTTAACAAGGGTTTGAGTCAATCCAACCCAATATTGATATTGACATTGATATTCTACCCGAAAATAGTGAGAAATTATTTTCTAAATATAAATTTTTTTTTTCGGAATAACAATTCTACCGATTTCTATTAAGAAAGATTTGTTTTCCCACTGAAAGTAAAGTAAAGTAAACAATTTTTGGTTATATGTTTGATTCGTATTCGTTTGAGCCCATACTCGAAGCAGTTTATAGAATGAAAATTATGGAGAAGGTCGTTCCGTTGAAAGCCGGGAACGACAAAGATCCTTCTAGTCAAAAACACATGTGTGATTTCGGTAAAATTTTTATTGATATAAATATCACAAATCAACTCGTTTTTCAAATTTTTAATTTTTTTATTGTAAAAAAAAAATTGTTTTTGAACTAATTTTTTTTCCAACTGGCTCAACATATGAACTAATACTAATATAAAATCTATTTCTTAATACAAATTGAGAGACATACATATACTCATATAATAAGTGATTGATTCTTTTATACAAATTATTTTAATTATGATTTTACAATATTTGGGTTATATAATTATATAATCTCTACTATTCTAAATTGCCACCTCCTACACCTTGTATAGGTTTACAAGTTAAACATTGTAATAACTACTAAGGATTAAAAAGAAAGAAAACAATTTCTTAAAGACCCTTTGGCCACTAACGAGGGCAAATGCAATTTGCATGGATGACAACATATGAAAGCAGCACAAACATTTAAAAAATTGGGTAAAATGGAATCTTTTTGTTGCCTCTTTCTCCATTTCAGGTGCTTCACGTTAGATTATTTTAATACACCTCTTTTACCACCACTCTTTCCCTTCTTATTATTATTTTTTAAATTATGCTTTTGATCACCTCTGATTTTGTTTATTATTATTTTTAATTCAATTATCAAATCGTTTATCCTTGAATCACTCCTTCCTTTTCTTTAATTTATATATTACAATTTTGGGGTTTCTTTGGAGCAGCTAACACAGGAGGTGGCATGCTCCACTTTGTTCACACAAAGAATACTATGTTTGGGCTCTTTATAAATAATAATCAAATCGCCCTAGGTTTTGGTGTTTTGCTTTTGCTATTATTCTTTTTCTTTATTTTTCTCTACCTTTCAATGCACGAATCCAAGTACTTTATTAACATATATGAACCATGCATGCATATATAGCAAAAAGATTATCAGGGATATATATTTATACACACAGATAGACCTTACCTAGGGTTTTAGGTTTGGTTAATTAACATCTAAATTATAACATCAAATCCAAAAATAAAATGTATAAGATCATTCCCATAAAAACAGTAATTGATGTAAAATAAAAATTAGAAAAATATTAAACATTGAAGGGACATAGGAAAAAAGAGAGAGAGTCTAGTGTACATACTACATTGATGAGACCAAAGTAAGGCATCACATCAAAAATCAAGTACCCTTTTACATCATTCATTTAACATCAATTGCATAAGATAACCACTAAATGGACCCCAATATGTATCATCATCAATCAAGATATTTGCCACCCCCTTGGCCTAGCTTGTTATATAGCCACTAAAACCCTTTTTTCTAAACTTATTTTTATCCCCAAGAATTAATTTAATTTATGGCTCTACTAGAAGACAGATTATGGAAACGAAGATGATGATGAGGGTGTTTGGTGGATATATATTTTATGGGTTTTGCTTTATAAATGAGAAAATTAAATTAAATTTTTAGTTAATAATGTCATCAGGGTTTAATTTTATATGAGAAGAATGAAGATTAGTATATCTTTCTAAGATACGCCCTAGAGAATAGAGATGCTTATAGCTCTTAGCTTTAACTTTGGAGCAAACTTGTAATTGTACTATATTTTATTATTAACATCAAAATGTTATTTATTCATTTAGTATAGCTAGATAAGGTAAGCTAGCTAGTTTATATATTATAAATATTTTAAACATAATTATTTAGTATTATATTCCACTATTGATGTATGATATAATTATCCACATTTTAAATTCAAGATTATTTCAAATAATTTATGTATTCATTTCTTGCGTTTATTTGTTAACATGTATATAACCTTTGATACCTCATGAATTGTATTTATACATAAATTTTGATGCATTGATGTAAGTGTTTTTCATGAGCTGAACTTTACTTAGGTTGATTCATGGCATTAATATCATGCATAATTGTTTAAATGTAATCGAATCAATTGTCGAAACCTCTTTTTGAAAATCGACTTTTATTTTCAAATGAATGAAAATGGACTCACCACCAATCATGTTTATGAGGTATGATCGGATCACCTCGTAACTTGATCATTTTAATAAAACGTTAGATTTATTAAAACAGTGTTTTTCGGTCTAAAAAATCTAAAAAATGGATCCGCGAGTCGGTTACGCACAAGAAAGGGTTAGTGTAACACCCCTAACCCTAATCTATTCGTTGAAACAGGGTTACAGAGTAATACTGAACTTTTCAGATCAAATACGAATATTTCATATCATTTAACATACATATTAAAAACTAATCATAATTACTCATATTGTCCCTTATATGAGTCCTCGAGGCCTAAAATATACCTTAGAAATGAATCGGGACTAAACCGGAAACTCAAAATTTTTTTCGCAAAATTTCAAAATTTTCTTAGGTGCAAGGAACACACGCCTGTGTGGCCAGGCCGTCTTATGCCGTGTGGGCATTCGAAGTGGGGCACACGGTCGTGTCCCAACTCATGTCCATGCCCATGTAACTCTCTAACTTAATTAGGTCACACGGCCAAACCACATGCCCGTGTGAGCATACTAACTTGTGAAATTAAAGTGCAAGGGTCACACGGTCAAGCCACACACCCGTTTGCTAGGCCATGTGAAAATACATGGGCATTATGTTTCTCAATTTTAAAGTTGCAAGGGACACACGGTTGAGACACACGCCCATGTCTCTGCCTGTGTGGACGAAAATTGGCCATTTTAAGGCTACATTTCTCACCCATTTTTTATTTCAATATAAACACTTCAAATTTCATACTCATAGGCCGTAACAAAACCTTCAATACACTCAACTCAAGCTCTAAACATGTCATATTGTCTCATATGTCACGGCATTTAAAATTTACCATATTGATCAAAACACATATACATATATTTATGCTAATTATACTATACTATTTCAATCACCAACATGCTTATAAACTATCATTCATTTAACCATACCAAACCCATGTCAAGCATGATAAACTACCTACATATGTATATAAGTTGATTGTAAGAAAATAAACAAAATGTAATTCATATTATATACACAACCAACTTTCATCAAACCATTCCAACCCTATACATGCCATATAAACCATAATATACGTTGAAAAAACTTAGTGTGGCTTGATGTGTTGATCCAATCTCCCGACCTCATGATAATCTATAAGGACATTAAACAACACAAGTAAGCTTAATGAAGCTTAGTAAGTTCATTAGGTTAAACATAAATCTTACTGAACCTAATATAACAAATTAATAAGCAAATTATTCATGCAATCTCCCTGTCAATCACAACTTTAATCGATGAACATACTTATTTCAAATCAATACCAATAATACAATAAGTCTTTCAATTTCAATTACATAAGTCACTTACCTAATCTTACCAAATCGGAGAATGGCTTACGGATAAGAGTACATCGTTATAAAAAACCCGAAGGCTGAACAAAAGCTCATGAGAGCTAAACAGAAACCCATAAGGGTTAATCAGAAGCTCAATAGAGCTGAACGGAAACTCATATGAGTTAAACAGAAGATCGTGAGAGCTAAACGAAAAGTAAACATGAAAATTCGTAACAAATGCTGAACCTCGGTTTATTTGGGTAATTTGCTGTCACTTTCCTCCAATTTCATCAATTCATCGATTGCTGAATGTACTCATATCCCGTGTTCCATTTAAATCTGAACATTCAATTCAATTTTGTAACTTTAACAATATTTCATTTTAAGCAGTAGAATAAATACATAATACCATCCATCAAATCAATATCAATATAAATATTTAAGTTTAACCATACAAACTTGCCTGGGTTAAATTGTAATATTTGCAGGAGTTTAGGGACTATTCTGCTAATTTTCCTTATTCATCTACGGGCTCCTGATCTAAAATATAAAATTACTCATTCATTAGCATATATTTTAGTTCCAATTCACTTCACAATTAATATCCATCAATTTTTCAAAATTACACAATTACCCCAACTTTTATAACTTTTGCATTTTAGTCCATTAACTAATTAGTCTATCAAATGAACTAATTTTTCTCAATTGATAATTTATCTAAATATTCTAGGCTATCATACAGCCCTTGATAAATAGAAATTTAATACCAAACCCTAATATTTAACATTTTTACAATTTGGTCCTAAAATCAATATCTATCAAAATTACTGTGTAAAATCATCATACAACAAAATTAAAGCTCTAAATCCATGTTATTTCATCAAAAATATCCAGTATTCATCAATAGTAACTTTCAAAATTTCCAATAAAATAAAAAACTAATGAAATAGTTAGTTGGACCTAATTGTAAAAGTCTCAAAAACATAAAATTTCAAGAAAAAGGTAAGAATTAAACTCACATATAGCAAATAGAAAATCAGCTTCTTAAGAGCTCTTCATTGGTGTTTTAGGCTGAAATTTAGAGATGAAATGTCTAGAAATCATTTTAGCCATTTGTTTTAATTTTCTTAATTTCACCAAATGACTATTTTGCCCCTAATTCACCTTATTTTGTTTCTTTTTCTCTGCTTATGCCGCCTCAGCCATATCCTTTTGGCTCATTTACTCTTTAAGTCCTCCCTTATTTACCATTTAAGTTATTTAATCACTATTTCTCTTAATTAGCAAGTTTTGCACCTTTTTCAATTTAGTTCTTTTTAATTAATTTACTATCAAAACGTTAAAATTTTCTAACGAAACTTTAAAACTGCCTTTATAACACTCCTTAAATATTTATAAAAATATTTACGGCTAGGTTTATAGAAACGAGGTCTCGATACCTCATTTTCTAAACCACTTGACCTAATAAATCCTTATAAAACACAAATAACTAATGCAAAAATCTTTCTAAAATCACATTTGACTCGTAAATACTAAATAATAAAATTTACGAGCTTACTCGTCGAATTTGGTCGTAAATACTAAATCGAGTTCTCACTACTAAAAAATTAAATTAATTGAGCCCCTCTATTAACGGAAATAACTTTTTACTGGTTTTGACTGTTAATTGATTGTGACGTGACAAATAAAAATACTAACATGTTGGCACATGAGAAAGGATTGTATGAAACTATGATTCCATGTCATCCATGTCCCTATCCAATAGGAGAATGACTTGATTTTCAGCCTTTTGCTCCTGAAAAAATTCAAATCCAACTAAAAATGCTAAAAATCGAGAGGAAAAAGTTGATTTGTCATTCTCCTATTGGAAATGGATAAAGATGACGTGAAATCACAGTTTCAAACAATCCCTTCTCGTTGACACATACACACCATATGAATTAATATGTCAACAAATTAAAATTTATAAAATGTTATTGACATTACAAAAGAGAAATTATTTTGTACATGAATTTTTAGACTCCACAAACAGAACCAGAAAATTGAAAAAATTAGATATTAAAAAAATAACACATGTCAATTTTTTAATACTATTTGTGGAATAATTACTATACTCAAATCCCACAATTCTCTTACAGCTCATCTCATGTTTATATCACAAACTAACACACAATAGACATCCATTTACTAACATTATGATTCCACCTGCAAATGTTAAACCCAAATCTAGCTTCAGCTCCAGCTCTTACTGTAGTTGAAGTTGAATCATATGAGAAAAACCATTATAAGGGTGTAAAAAGATGACCATTGGGCAAATTCACGGCTCAAAGTATTTGGCTTGGAACCTTTCACATCGCCATTAAAAGTAAAAATCATATTAAATTCCTTGGAGTTTTTTGTAATTTACTACTAACAATTTTTTTATAATTTTTTGATAATTTCTAACATTTTATTATTTATTTATAATTTTCTGTAATTTTTATTAATTTTTATAATTTTATTTAGCTTTTGAATAATCTTTACAATTATTTAAACATTTCAATAATTTTTATTTTATATTTTTTAATAAATATACATACCTTTTATATTTTAAAACATTTGTTAACTTGGCATGCCATTTTAGCATATTAATATGAAAATATCGAAGTTAAATGAATTATTTATTACGTTGAGTTGCGACTTAGAGGAGCAACTTAAAATTAAAATAACAAACAATGAGTACAAGGGATTGTTTATGTAATTCAGATCCAATCAGTAGTAGTTGATTTCACAGTGCAATAGATGATTTAAGTTTAACATCACTCATGCTCATTGCAATATCTTTTCCATATAATCAATAGCGAAGTTAGAAAAATTATTTAGGGGAGCGAAACTAAATTGTAATTTTTAATGGTCTATATCTTTATAAAAGTTAATAGATTAAATCAAATTTTTATCATTTTTAGGGGGTCAAAGTGCAATTTTATTTTTACTAATTTTAAATTTTATAATTTTTAAAGAACTTAAATAAATAATTTTTCATTTTAGGGGGTCGGGCCCCTGCCAGCCCTCTAAATACACCATTGCATACAATTACAATGAAAGAACTCTTCCTACTCAGACTTTCCCCAATAAAAATTTAGGGCTAGTTTAGCTATACTTTTGAAATGTGCTGTGAAAAGTACTTTTAAAAAGTTTAGTTTAAGATTTGAGTGTTTAGCATTGTTGTCAAAAAGTACTTTTGAAAAATAAAATGTTTATTTTAGACATGTTATTATCAAGTAACAAATATGCATTTAAATAATGTTCAAATTAGTTAATATTATTATATTTTAATAAGAATATAAAAAAATTATAAACTATATTTTAATGAATATTTTAATATATGAAATATAAATTTTAAATATTTTTAAGTAATAAATATTAATTATTTATAAAATTTAATTAAAATATATAAACTATATTTTAAATATTTAAATATAACTATTAAATATTTGTAATTAGATATTAACACATTTGTATTATTTCAAACAATTTTTTTTATTTTTAATTGATGATTTTAACACATTTGTAATTAAGCACCAAGAAAAAGAAAAAGAGAAAGTACTATGTTATCGGAGGAATAAAAAAATAATTAAGCACTAAAAATATTTTGAGGAGAGAAAAAGCTAAAAATTTTAGGTTATCATTTTCAGAAGTGCTTTTTAATTTTAAAAAATTAAAAATTTGAGAGAAAAGTAATTTCTTTAATACAACGTTTCTTTCAAAAGTAGGTTAGTAATTGGTAAGACAGTTTAAATGTATAACCATTGTAGTGAGGAAATGTTGTTGGGTTGAATCCAACTAATATGATGAGAATAAAAATGTAGAATTCCACGGAGGTAAACCACATATTATGCATAAATTTGATAATTAAGGAAAGATAATCGCACTTGCCTAAGTTTCTTTGTCTGTAAGTCTTTTTTTTTTTTTTTTTTTTTTTTTTAATTTTGCTCAATCATATATAATATTAAAAAAAAACAAGTCCAAAGCAAACCAACAAAAAAGAGACTGGCAAGTCCTCCAAAAGTACGAGGTGGAGACGAGTTAAAACCCAGCAAAGAGCATTCCAAGTTTACCCTGGCAAGTCCATCACCTAAGCCATTAGCCTCCCTTCGTGTATAAATGAAACTGACTATGAAACACATCAATGTCAAAAAAATACATTTCAGAACTTCCAAGGACTCTGAACAGGATTGAAAATCCATTTTTGAACTCAGTCCCAATAACAAGATGTGTATTGCCATTCCAAGGAGAAGAACACACCCCAAGCCAACCCCTCGTGATCTCTCAATACTCCCCCTACACCAGCATAAATAGAACCTACCCTCCAAGCACCCTCAACATTAAATTAAGCATTTCAACAGAAGCACTCCGTTCCACCCTTCCATTGTTACTAGTCGCCAAGTTAAAGATAAAATGAGGATTACACCACCACCGTTCCTCCTGTACATCGATGTTAGGAAGAACTTTGACCCAATCCATAGACCTCAATTTGCACAGAAGAACAATCTCATCAACGGTCCAAACTTTTCATTTAAAAACAGATTGATTGCGAGCAGGCTAAAGCGTCCAAAGCAAAGTTGCCCGAATAAGTCTTCTTTTATAATGCTACAAAATTTGTTTAAAAGCTGCACAAAATTAGTCAAAAAAGTGCCAACAAAAATAAACTAGTCTAACTACTATTGGTAATACCTTGATGGTTGTTAGAGGCACATTTTGTATAATTAACTATTACTAATCACTTTAATTAATTAATTTCCACATGAATTAAATTCAGGAAATGGATCCAAGTAATTTAAATTAGGGTAAATTATAAAAACAGTCTTTAGATTTATTTTGATCACTCAATCACTATTTTTTTTTTTGTTTAGTCACTTAATTTTTTGAAATTAAATATTTTAATCACTTTCTTGTTAATTGTGGTTAGACGAGTAATGGAAAGCTAGCATAAACCCTTTTTTTTATTAGTCTAATAACAAATTTAACCTTTCAATGTTTACAAATTCTTTTAATTTGATCTTAAATTTTTTTATTAAGCTTCAATGTTTACAAAATTTATTATTTTAATTCTAATTCTAAAATTCAATAAATTTAACTCTTAATATAATTTAATTTAACGAAAATTTTTAAACAGTGATGTGGTAAATTAAAAAAGTAAGGAGAGGTTAGAGGTTTCTTTTATGTCTTAAGCCGACTTTTTTTTTCTATTTAATTTTTAACCTTTTGAATTCTATATAATAATAAAAATACAACAAAATCATTTGGAAAACACAAAAAATTAAAATTAAATAAACTAATCAATTAATACAAGATATGAAATAGTGTTGATTCCGTGACAAAATTAAAGATGTATAAAATAATAATATTTGACAACAATTACATCATAATTGCGTCAAAGCATCTATAAAAGTATAGAACAGAATGATCCTCGTGAAATTAAATTGTATATAATTGAGTAATTCTTTTTCAAAAGAAAGAAATTTAATAAAACAATGGGGAACATCAACGGCCAAATTTGACCGGAGGTGGCGTAGAAGAAGGGTGCAGCCATTGATAGCGACAGTAAATGGTCAACAGATTCGGAAAGTCGAACGAGACGTCGCCGTTCACGACAAATTACTGTTCAGAAAATGACCGACAATGACACCAACCTTTCACCAATCTTCTTTTTCACATGTAATATTATACTAAAACATGGATAAATTATGTAAAAATGACCGAGAGAGATTGGACGCGTTGTCATTCAATGGTCAAATTGTCAACGACCATAAAAAAAAAAGTTCAATTCTTTTTTATGTAAACTCAAATATTTTTCTCATTTTTTCATTCAAATCCAATTCTCTCAAAAATTTAGTTTTAAATTTTTAATTAAAATTCCCTTTAAGTTGTTCTTGATTTAATTCTATTTTTTTATTTGTTTTAATTTATTTTTAGAATGACAAATACTCTTATTCGTTTCGATAACAATTACATTTTCGTGATTCAATTGCAAATGGTAAGAAAATATTTTTAATTTTTAAAATTTTATTTATTTTAATTATTAAGTTGTTAAAAAGATTATTTTTTTTTATAATCAGGCCGAAGATTGGATTTTGGAGACATTTATACACAATCTATCTACGAGGCCATCGCGTATGATTGAACCTTATTTGGAAGTGGCGGGATTCTTGCACGTGTCTCTTATACTCAAGGGTGTAAATTGGACCCCCCACACTTATTAGCATGTTGGTGGAAAGATGGAGACCCAAGACATACATATTTCATGTTCCATGCGATGAGTGTGCAATCACACTCGAGGATGTTCAATTACAACTCGGTTTACCAATGGATGAGTCATTCGTTATAGGACAGTGGTTGTTGACGATTGTAGCGACATTTGCAAGCAAATGTTAGGCAATGTTGCAAGAAAATTTCCAAAATTTCCACGGGAGTTCGAGTCCCTTTAAAAGAGAATAATATACACCCAAAGATATATCCTGGAGTTAATCAGAGGTGTTTTAATGCCCAATAAATCTCGAACTCTTTTACATTTAAGGTGGCTGCAACAACTCATCAACTTGAAAGAAGCTGGTCAACTAAGTTGGGGTCAGCCGTGTTAGCGACGTTGTACCAATAGATGTTTCGGGTGATGCAACCAGGAAAAGTTAAAATTGGTGGTTGTGTACTCCTTCTGCAGTCATAGGCATGATTTCGGCTACCATTTTTACGTCCGCGAGCCAACTACCTTTATACTTTCCCACTCGTAACAAGGTAAAATTAATTCTATAATATAGTTGTCATGATATTATTTAATTAGGCCAATTTTTGAAAATAATATTATTTGAATAAGTGGAACTATAGCTCGAGTTATATGGAGCTCGAAGATGTTCGGCTACTGTTAGATCAACGATAGAAAGTCGAGGTTAGTATTTTAAAATTTTTAATTATGTATATTTATGTAAGGATATCAAAATTAATATTAATTAAATAATAAACTTTATTATTTCGTACTAATGTTTGAATAGATGCCATACTTTGATTCGAGAATTTGACAATACATCTTATCCGAATTATTGGTCAATCCCAATATTTGGAACTCGAAGGTGCCATTGATAGTTTATGCCATGGTGAAGATGCACGAATTCAATTGACTGATGCGGCAATTCGGGTTTAAGCAAACTATTCTGTCGCCACCCTAAGACATCGGAGCATTACACAAGGTCGACTTGCGGGGGAGAACCGACAAATATTGGCGTAAATTCCAACAGTAATATATCAGCATTTGAGAGCATAGGTATGCTTTCTTACCTATTCGCGAACTAATTATTGCTCAGGAATTGACAACCGCTCCAAAGTATATGACATGGTTTAGACACCACGACAAGTCATATTTATTGCCAAATGAGGCAAGGGGAAGGTAACATCGTCCAAGGAGGCCACGATGACTGTATTGGAATCCAAGGTCAGGATTAAGTGTCGAGATGGGTCCATCATCGGCTTCAACCCAACAAAAGGCACCAATGGCTGCACCACATACTAGTCAGTATGGCTCGACTTATTCTGGTATTTTCACTAACCCTAATTTTTTTTACAGAAGCACCACACTAGTACGTCTAAAAATAATACCCCGAGATTCCCGGGGTTCTAGAAACTTTTCAAGGGGTGGAAACTGGAGGGGAAAATGCCCTGCTGGGGGCGCGCTTTCAATGCATCTTTCTGCGATGTCATTGAAAGATACATCTTTGATTAATCAAAGCACTTTTTTTCCCTCTTTCACTTGTTCCCTATCTAGTTGCCTATATAAAGGGAGATTTTGCTCCCCCAACTCCATCAACTCTTTTGCTACCTCCCCTCATCCCTAAAAGCTACTCTACACCATTGTTTATATTTTACTTTCAAATGTTTAACTTTTTCGACAAACAGATTTATTTCTATTTGAGGGAGCTAGTGTGCTAGTTTTAAGGTGTGTTTAAGTTCGCAATGATGCAGTGGCGCTCTTAGACCCACATATTTTATCTATTGTATCGGGATAGAACCATTGCATTAAAAGCCCATCACATTGCAACTCAGGCTCCGAGTTTACGGTGCTTATACGATCACGGGTTATAGTCTAACTATGAGTCCTAATTGACGGACATTAATGTGCAGTCACGGCTTAGCATGTGACTTTTGAACCCCTTGATGGTGGTTATGCAGTCACGGGTTCAAGTTTCGCCTCACCAGAAGAGGATGCTTTGTAAAATCGATACATAAGTTTGAGATCATAAACGTAGGGAAAAACACAGGGGCTTTCTAGTATAATCCAATTATTTTTTTCTATATCACCACTAGAGGCAATATCGTAACCCTTCGTTTTATCCAAAACTTGTGACGAAGTTGAGGGCAAGTGCATTATCTAGGGCGAGTGACTGTCGCGTTGGACAAAAGCTGGAGGTCGTTTCGAGTCAACAGCGATTGTTGTTATTAAATAACTGATTAATAACTTCAAAAATTGTCACCCTGACTCGACCTCCAGCTACAGTTGCCACCCCGACTCGACCTTCAGCTTCTCTCCACAGCCATCGTTGTTCCCCCTACCTAACAGTGCATTGGTATCCAACTTTGTCACTGTTTTTGACAATAGAAAAGTTACGGATCTTGTTTAACTAAACTTGGTGAGAAGTTAAGGCTCAATCGGCCTAGAACACAACCAAGAAGTACAAGTAGATAAGGTCAACTGCGAGCAAGGTGGTCAATACTACCAAAGTCAATATTACAACAAGTATTAGTATGAAACAACCAATATTGTAAGACCCTTAACCCATATCCGTCGCTGGAACAGGCTTACAGAGCATTACTGAAATATACAAATCAATTACAGACATTTTCATATAAAAAAACAATCATATACAATCATAATGTCCCTTATATGAGCCATCGAGTCCCAAATTATGCATTAGAAACAAGTCGGGACTAAAACGGGAACTTAGAGAATTGTTCGCAAAATATCAAAAGTTTTTCGAGGTGTAGGGGACACGCCCGTATGGCCAGGCCGTGTGGCTCACATGTTCAAGAGACACGATCGTGTCGTAGGCCTTGTGGGCATACAAAATAGGTGCACATGACCTTGTACCAGCCCGTGTCCAATTTAGTGTGCTCACTAACTTGGGTCACACAGCAAAGCCACATGCTTGTGTGTTAGGCCGTGTGAGCATATTGGCTTGCATTAATTAGGTGCAGGGGCCACACAGCCAAGCTACATGCCCGCGTGCTAGGCCGTGTGGATAATTTTGAGCATTATGTTTCTCAATTTTTAAGATGTAGGGGACATACAACCAGATCACACGCCCATGTGCTAAGTTATGTGTCACACACGGCTGAGACACACGCCCATGTCTCTGCACGTGTGGACGAAAATAGGTTATTTTCCAAGCCACATTTCTCACCCAATTTGTATTCCACCTATATCAACTCTTAAACACATTCACAGACCAATACAAGTCCTTCAAATCAAACCAAAATAAAGACTTATGCATGACATATCAATACATATGACCAAGTTTCCAAACTTACCAAAATAACCTAATACATATATATACATCCTTGTACTAAATTTTCCAATTCAAACCAATCATTAATATACCTATATGATTTCCATCTTTCATCTATTTCAAACACACATAAAACACATATAAACTCTTATATACAATAAAAATATGTCCAACACAAGCCATTCCAATGACTAGTCACAACCAAACACATACACACCACCATTAGCCAAATTTTATCTATACATGTCATTATAACCCAAAATTTAGTATATTACATATACTGAACTGAGTTGATGGATAGTGTGAGATATCTCCACCAAGCTTCCAACCCAACGAGCTTCCAAAATGCTATAAAAGAGAGGAAATAAAACAGAGAAAGCATTTAATGCTTAGTAAGTTCGTATAACATGGAATTTAACTTACAATTATTTCACATATAAGGTAAGCATACAAAACATATTCCAAACAACTTGGCCAAAAGCCTAAACACATATCCTCAACAATCACGTTAGTCATGTTTTTCATATAAATATCAAAAAACATGTATGAGCTCACAAATAATCTAATTTCCAAATTCATACACTTTCCTCATCATGTATCTTTGTAACAAGTACAATTAAATCCATATATTTCAAGTATATTTTCGTAACAATTCGTCTTGAACTCAAATTGTCACATATCATAACTTTGCTTGTTGAATCATTTAAATATCGATGGATACACGGGTAGTACAGACAAAATGTACAAAAGTGTAATTTGTCAATTCATATTCGGGTATGCTATACAAACATATAAACGGGAAGCTCAAGAGAGCCATTAATCGGGAAGCCCATGTGAGCCATGTAACATGAAGCTCATTTGAGCTGTATAACGGGAAGCTCATAAGGCCCTTAATCGAGAAGTTCATGGAAGCCAATATAGGGAAGCTCTGGAGAGCTAATTATTCGGGAAGCTCATGAAAGAGCCTTTAATCAGGAAGCTTCGAAGATCCATATATCGGGTCGCTCATAAGAGCTATCGTGTGTCCACAACACATGTAGGATCACAACCAATCAGGATGCTCTGAAGAGCTATTAACGGGAAGCTCACAAGAACCATATAACGGGAAGCTCATGAGAGCTAATAACGAGACGCTATTTCAAGCTGTGGTGTGTCCGCAACACATGCAAGATCAAAACCAATTTGGGAACCCTATATCTATCGAATTTAATTTAATCAAACGGGACTTGATACTTGTCAGTCATCATCGGATATGTGATTTATTTCATATACATGGTAATAATACAATCACATACACAACATTCAATTCAAACATATAAATATACAATTTAGTTACACGAATTTACCTCGACAATGTTCGTGTATGCAAAATATACTAACTCGACACTTTTTCTTTTCCTTGATCTAACTCCGTATTTATTTTATCCGGATCTATATGAATGAATTTAACATTAATTTAATACAATTCATAATTAATTCAATCCAATTCACATCTTAGGTACAATTATCATTTTGCCCCTATACTTTTATTTAATTACGATTTCGTCCCTAGGCTCGGTAAATGAATTTCATGCAATTTAATCCTTATCCCAAGCCTAGAAAATTTTCATATATATTAATAACAGCCCTTGAATTTCATAAAATTTAGAATTTTCCATAAATGGAACATCTTTTCAATTTAATCGCTAAATCATGATTTCATCAAAATTCTTTAACAAAATACTTTTAAATACCCATCAACATCTCAAATTCATCATATAATAACTAAAATCATATAAAATCATCATTGGTAACTTCCAAAATTTTTAATAAAATCAAAAACTAAGGTAAAGGTTAATTGAACCTAATTGTAACAATCTCAAAAATATAAAAATTACAAGAAACGGGCAAGAATTGAACTCACATTAAGCCAAAACATGAAGAACCAGCTTAAACCCTTTCTCATATGGTTGCTTTGGCCGAATTTTTTATGATGAAATATCTAGAATTCAATTAATCCCATTTTGTTTGTTTTAATTTCTATTTATTTACTATTTTGCCATTAATTGGCTTTTATTTTATTAATTTCTCATGCTATGCCGCTTCATCCTTCAAATTTAGGATATTTATGCCTTAAGTCCTCCATTATTTATTAGTTAAGTCATTTAGTCATTTAAGTATCATAATTAACAAGTTTTGCACCTTTTTCAATTTAGTCCTTTTTAACCAATTAGACATGTAATCGATAATATTCCTTAACAAGATTTTCATATGACATTCCTAACATACCATATACCATAAAATAATATTAAAATAAATTTTCTTCTAACCTCAGATTTGTGGTCTCAAAACCACTGTTCTGATTTCACTAAAAATGGGCTGTTACAAAATATAACCAATGGGAGTTTTACCAATACAGCTATGACCTAGAGCAACATTATTAGTAGCATCCAGGAATGAGCATAAAGGTTATGCTGCTCACAACTAATATTGCCAACCATTTGGCCAAAAAGATTACTACCAACAACCTTAATAGGAGCAGGCACCCAGATATTATCAAAACTACCCAAATCAACTACATCTTGCTTGAGGTAACCAGCAGAAGCTCAAGGGGTTGAGATTTGCTGTCGAAGGTCAACACTTAACTAAAATTAGTATTGGTATATTTCTCAATAATCTAAGAGAGGTTGCTCCAAGCAGTCATTTGCACCAATACAAAAAAAAATGTTAGTTGAATTTTATCTTTTGAATAGCAAATGACTTCTTTCACAAACAAGTAGAGTGTGGTCTAGAAAGGTTGGCCATAACACTAGTTACCTCCTCTCTCAACCATAAATAGAAGAATTAAGAAAAGAAATGGACTTATTGAAAGTATTAGTAAAGCTAGAAAAGGCTTCTTCAATCTAATATAGAAACGATACATTAACTGCCCAGGTCATTGTGAGGCTAGTATTAATTTCATTTAAATCATCAAATGAGACATACAAGAAACGAAGGATCCAAGGGAGTTAAGTTCATCCTCTTTCCTCACTAGCTATATTCATGTGCTAGGCAAATGGGGCGAAGTCACTGCAAAAAAAACTTATTGTGTTGATTTGGGTATAAAGTATTTTCCTATCCTAGCCACAAATTAACTCATTTGTTGGCACTACTAAAGTTAATCCTAATATATTTAGTATAGATTTAAACCTTAATTTTCTCTTCCAAGACAAATCAAGATTATCATATTAATACAACTTGGTGGCCAAACAAGTAGATTAAATAAGCACAAAATTGAATAAATAATTAAAAAATATTGAAACAATTGGAGAGAAAATATTTAATTAACTAAGAAATAAGAATCACCATTTTTCCAAGAAAATAGAGTTTAGTTCATAATGATTTGAGAAAACCACACAAGAAGATATTCAAAATAAACTTGTATTGATAAAAAGTAAAAAAAAAATAATCTAGAGAGAAAAAATAATTATTGAATTGATGTTGAGAGTTCTAGATCTTTTTTTCTTCTCGTCTTTGCAAGCTTGAAGTTCCCCTTGGTGTAAGGGAGTTGTTCCTTAGCCACCATGTTTATTTTATCCTTTTTCCCCTATTTTTCCTTAGCCACCAAGTTCCCCTATTTTATCCTTAGCCCCTATTTTTAGGGTTTTAACCATTCTGCTTCACTAGATGCAAAATTGCGATGGATCAAACTACTTGCTGATTGAAATTTTGAATTGAGGAGTAGATTTCTTTTCATTACTTTTTACTCTATGCTATAAGCCCTCCATTCTTCATTCGAAACCTACAAAGTAAAGAAGAAAATAGGAACTAAATTTAATCTAACTCTACAAAAGATAAAAATCAAATAATATATAATTAACCTGAAAAAACTATAAAATGTAATAAAACTAACCTAAATGCTAAAATTATCTTCTAAAATGCTTCAAAAACTATACTAACATAACTCTAAATATGAGAGTTATCAACGTGCTACACCAATATAACATTTTACATTATTATTATTTGAGCCTTTGATGCCATCAAGTGCAAAATGTCTCCCTTAACGTTATGAAAGCATGCTAAAAGCAAGTACTTAACGCTCTTAATCATGTCCATAGGTAGATTTGATGAACTAGCTCACCAATTTGCAGATCAAAACTCAACTAATATTTATGCGTAAAAAAACCTACTATGATGTTCAATACCAGAAAAGAGGAAGGTGAAAGTTTGCGTGAGTATATTCTACGATTTACTACTACCACAAAAAGAATTCAGGGTTTAATAGACAACTGGGCAATTCATGCCTTCACAGTTGGAGTAACCTACAAATATCTTACATATGCATTGGTAAAGCATCAACGAGAAAAGCTATACGCTCTATATGAAAAGGAACATCGTTACACGGAGATTGAAGAGTTGAGTGCTTCCATCAAATGAAAAAGTTATGTGACAATCTTTATGTTTTGGAGGAAGTTAGAAAAGCAAATGTAGTTAAGATAGATGTTCGCTTTTAGCAAATAAATAGGTATTACAATGCCAAAGTACATAATTTAAAATTCCAGGTTGGTGATATGGTTATATGCGACAAAAAAGCTAGCATCTTAATGGGGCAAAGAGGTGAGATGGTTGCAAGTTAGAAAGGACCTTACAAAGTTGTTTGGAAGATTAGACATGGAATGTATACGTTGGTTCACCTTAATAATCAAATTATTCCTAGGACATGGAATGTAGGGAACCTAAAGAAGTATTATTTGTAAAGCTCCCATTCGCCTACTTATGTAAGCCCATGTATGTTATTAGAAATAGGAGAACTAGTTGTTAAAAAGTATATCAAGTGATCTGGTAAGAATTTTCATAGTTGAAGTAGTTCATCAACTCCGACCATAACTTTCTTAGGGTCTAGTGCCCCATTAAGTGTGGCGTAGCAAATGCCCCAGTGTCGCTCTTGTGTAGCCTTTTAAGGCTGTCATATAGCCTACTTTTAGCCAACATCCTCCTAGAAATACCTCCTCTCAACACCAATGTAAGAAAGTCAAGAGAGAAGAGCTCTACCATATAGCCTTCATTCTACTCAAACACCACCTCTAAACCTCCATCCTTAGTGGCTCTTCATACCACTTACAGTGTGAATCACCACCTTTTTTTATCCCAACATCTTGTATAACTTAATTGTTATAACAATTATCTACATGAAGTTTCATAAAAAAATTGATAAATTCTAAGTAATTTTGAATTGCATTACTTGATCATTTTAAATGATATATTATATCAATATGAAACTTGGTCCTAATGATGCATTTTATAATCCTTCACATAAGGGCATTGTAATCTACAATATTGATGTAAAGCTAAAATTAACCTAAAATTGAAATGCGATGTCAAAGCTCTTCAACTTCACCCAAAAATTTGATAATTATATAATAATTAAATAGCAAACCGAATTGAATGCAAACCCAATGGATTATATTTGAAATTTGGTTCAATTTAAATTAAACCTACTATAAACAGTTAACTCAACCATAGATGGGGTAATACAAAGAACAATAAAATATTGTTAAAAAAAATTATTCAGTAGTCAAAAATTAACTTAACCCTTAAGTGAGTGGTGGAAATTTTAAAGTTTTAGTCCTTCTATATAATTTATAAAATATTAAATTAGTGTATAATAAAATTATATTTTAACTTCTTAAAAAATAATTTATTTCTTTAAAAATTATAAAATTTTATTTTTGTATCGTAAAAGCATGTAACTTAATTTTAATCCATAAAAAAAAATTCTGACTTAGAAAAAAATGTATGATAAATAAATAGAAATTCACTATTTGGCTGCACGATATTTAACATTAAACAATTTCAACTTTCATTTCAAAGTATTTTAGCGACAACAAATGACCTCAAATGTCACCATTTATAGTGTCCTTTTCGATAAAAAAAAAACCAACTTGACAATAAAATTTCAACCGAGGGGGAATTTCTTTTTCCAACATTAGAAATCACTACTTTTCTCTCTTTCTTTACAGCCTAATATATATGGATAAATAAGTCATAATTTTTTACAAAATATTTTAAATGTTAAATATTGAAACTACATAGTAAATGTAATTCTATAAGATAAGTAACGTTATTACTTGATAATAGTGAAATACTTTATAAGCATCATGTATATAGAATAATTAGTTTTTATATTTTATTTTTTTAAAAGTATACATTTTATATATCGAATCGGATGATAAAATGTTATTAAAAAAAATTTTAAATAATATATAGAATTATAACTATCAATACATCAACTATTAACCTATAAATTTTTGTACCAAAAATTAAATCACATCATTATACTAGAATTTTTCATGAAAATAAGAATATTGGTGTTATATACAACGGGCAAAAACAAGAAGAAAATAAAATAAAATTTGTATCTGTCATAGGGCCAAAACAGAAGGAAGCTGCTTTGGATTCTTCTTTTAAGAACAAATTAGGATTACAAAAAACAAATTATAGTGCAAGTCCTGGTACATATATGTCTATAATTAATTTAGTATGATATTTTTGCCGGTTGTTACATTTACTATTTCCAACACTCAAATTAGCAGTTTTTGGTTGATTTTTAGATAACAACTCATTGAATTATTTCATGGTTTTATGAAATATAAATAAATAAATCATACAACAAAATGACAACTCTTTGTCTATATGCCAACTTGGTGCTACCCATGCACCAATTTATACATGACATCTAGCATGTCGGTCGATAACCTCAACATCACATTGCTCCTTCCCTTAACTGTTATGTGTTTTCAAAGAAATTACACATGTTCATAATTCAAATTCCATTTCTATTAGTAGTAATAGGTCTCACCAAAACTGACAAGAAAACAAATTTAACGTAATTACAACCCATAAAACAAACATAATTTATAAAATAAAACTCAATATTAAAAATCGAGCATCAAATCAAACTAAATTATCATGAACGATTCAAACACTTTTAAAAAAATTAATTGGTTCGAACCAAATTCACCCCTACTTCACGATAAAACATTTGTTTAGGCGACCCACGGCAAGCTCCTCCGTTATATAAATTCCATCCATCTCCAAAAAAAAGTTCGAGCAACCATTATAATGTTGAAACTTACTTAAACATCTCCGCACCAAACACTCCTAACATCCACTAGTGATTTTCAACACTTCATCTCAACCTCCTTCGATCTCATCCTCTCAAAATTTTTACGATTTTTTTTTTGTCTAAACTCATTTTCAAAACTAAACTTTATTTCCAACATGAACAGAAAGACAAAAGCTATTCGGCATGTTTAATATGAAGTGGTTACAAATAAATTTTATGTAAATAATTTTTACAAAGTATAAACTTCAAAATAAAAATTAATTAAAAAATAGACTGGTTCATATATTGAAAGATACATGAAAAGTTCAGGAATGGTTATTATTTCAGCTCATTAAAGGAATGGATAAGGTCATAGAAACATGAAAGATATATATAGATATATAATGTCTTTATCGGATAATGACACATAAAATTCCAACTTTTTGGGCATCTAAAATTTTATGATTGCATTTCACTTACTTACAACTAATTAATAGAATTAATTATCTGCCCTTTTATATATTTATATAATAACATAAAATCAAAATGCTAGTTTTCTTTTTCCAAGTTGGCTTTTTAAAAACTTTGATTAACACTTTAAGTGGATCATCATAATTGTTAATCTCCTTTGTTTAAAATAGTTTTCTCTAATAAACCTCTTTTTCGGATTTTAAGTGGATGATCATAATTTTTTTTTAGGTTTAGCTCCACTGACATATGTGTCTTAATCACTTTAAAACCATCATGTATAAAAAATTATCATATTAATATGTCACTCGCCTTAGTTATTAAAAACATTTTAAATGATTTTGAAATGAGAGTAATTATCTTGTAAGTATCAGAATTAAGCATACACTAAGAAGTGTTGGGTGTAATGATAAGGTATATTACACCTCCAAAAGGAGAACACGAGTTTGAACATTAGAGACATCTTCGAAAATGGCAAACATGAACCCTGAAAGGATTAAGTCTATATTAATTGTAAAACAAACATAGAAAATACCTTGGTTCAAAAAAAAAAGATGGGATGAATTAATGGTGATTCATATTGAACCCTAAAACCAGGTAGGCAAAGTGATGAAAGTTCGTGATGAGACCATTATAAAAAAATGTGACTGAAAATTTCTCGCAATGCATACTAGAAAAATATATTCAAAATGTATTAATCTCACCTCGAATTGAAAATATAATAGTTGTAAGCATATAAATGAATATCTATTGCATCTTATTAGACATATCTAAAGAATAACTAGAAATCCCATCACACGCGTATGCGTGTGGAAACTATAACACCCCATACCTGATCTGATCGTTGGATCCGAACTATAATGATGCGTCGTTGAGAGCACCAAAAATATCCTATTCCCTGTAAAATAACGAAAAAGAAATAGTAAAGGGGAAGTAGGGTCAAATCCTCAGGGACAGAATTATACGAATGCTTGTTCTTCGAAATCCTGGGCAGAATCGTGCCCAAGAAAACCTGCGTTCCTAGAAAAAATAAAAAAAATAGAATTTTAAGAATTGATTTTGGAAAAATAAAATAAAAACAGAATTTAAAGTTTACTGAAATTATGATTACAAAAATAATAAAAATAATAAAAAGAGTTTTAAGAGAAAAGAAATTCTTATGGGAAAGTTCCAGCCTCCGATTGTCTCATTCCGTCTTGGGCTCAATCATTGGCTTTTGGATGATCCTTCTCGACTCAAGTAAGCCAGTTATAGTGGAAGAGGACGCCTCGACCACCACCACTCCAAAAGATTAGACTTACGATTTTTAGGGAACCTGACTCTAGCCAGTAATCTATGCTAGATCAACGCTTCTCAATGGCGAATCCCACGCCATTTTGTCTCTTTGGCTCGCCAACCTCTGACGCAGTAAGTTAACGAACCGACTATGCAATCCTTCCAAAACATACAAAGCGGTCGCCTTTGCCTATGCTGAAAAGCTTACTTTTTAAGGGCCATGGACGAAAGCGTCAGCATGTAGTGCGGAGAAACGATGAATACTTGGCGAGAAGGCTAAGTACGGATTCTAGGCCTCAAGAACCCTTTTGGGGAAATATTGACAACTTTTGGCTAGAAGGGTTTTAGTGGCTCATGATAATGGTGGGAAAGTAAATAAAATTATGGAAAAAGAAATTTTATTGAAAGAAAAAAAATATGGAAAGAACAAAAAACTTTTGGGGGGAGAGTGTTTACAGAAAAGATGCTCCCAAATAGAGTCACTTCACCCCCTATTTATAGTGCTAGGGAGATAGTCTAATTGAACTTAAATTCTAAAAAGATAAATACATTTAATTAAAGATAAACAAAGATAATTAAAATAAAATCCTAAATTTGAATAATCCTAATAATTATCTTAATATTAATTATCCTAATAGAATAAAATAAAATAGAGTCTTCCAAAATAAAATCTCTTCTATTTGCTTTTAAGTCCTTGTGCCTTCCATGTTCGCACTTTTGGCACCATATTTGTCCCACGTTGTATATTGGCTCATTTAATCTCCAAATTGACGCTTTTTCCCTTGAATTTACTTTTCGCCTCCAATTTAGTCCCTAAAAGATAAAAAGACATAAATAGCTCAAACTAGTAGGCTCAAGCTCAAAATAAACACATGATTAATATATAAAAACACGTCATTTTAGAGTATTATCAAATTCCCCCTACTTAGCTTATGCTTGCCCTCAAGTATGGTTCCTATCGACTGTGAAAGTTAAATTCTGCCATAAAAGAAATACCACTCCAAAGTTTCATAAAAATTAGTTAAAAATGCATATGAAAAATAAAGAGACCTCTAAACTTGCTTTAAGTAAAACAGAAAAAGTATTCCAATTATTTCACACAAAAATTAAGATCGATTTGAGTTATGCCATTTAGGTAAATTACCAAACTTACTAAGACACCTTAATTATTTCCTCCTTTAGTCCCCGAAGTGCAACTTTATTAGTACTTATTTTTTTCTTCTTTTTTTTTCTTTTTCTTTTTTGATTTTTTGATTTTTTTAAATTTTATTATTATTTATTTACTTAGGAATATATTAAACCTTTTGACGCGAAGAGAGATGACAACCCAAGCACCCCACCCCGGTTACTCAGCCCAACATACTCCTAAAATTATTTATTTCCGGTTAGCGGAGTTTTACTTGTCACGTCACACAACCTTTTGACGCGAAGTAGAATGACAACCTAAGCACCCTACCCCGGTTACTCAGTCAGTCACGATTTGAGTCATACTCATAACCTCGACTAGCGGAGTTTTACTTGTCACGTCACACAACCTTTTGACGCGAAGTAGAATGACAACCCAAGCACCCTACCCCGTTACTCGATCATCACGATTTAAGTCAGACTCATAACCATGGAAAACATTTATTAAAAATTAAACGATATTTAAAATTCTTGAGAACTCAGGAAAGAAAAAATTTAAGTGTCAAAAATAAGTTTCAATAATCACCTAATAGCCATGAACATTAATTAAGCATGCAATCATTTTAAGTGTTCACTTTATATTAAACTTGATCAATTTCTAAAAGCAAGATAGAATTAACCCTATTAATCACAATTATTTTTAGCCTAATAAAAATAAAACAAAGGAGATGGCATCAATTATGGGAAAAATCATAACTTCCTTAGAAGGTAAGAATCATGCTTGTAGGTCAAACAATGGGCAATTCTGGTAAAATCTTGGGCATGAAAAGCAGCAGGGATATTCTTAAAATAAATAGGCGTAAACGAGAGCACAAAACAACAAAGAACAACAATATGACAAAGAAAAATAGCGGATAATAACAAGAATAACGAAGAATGCCTCCCCACTTAAAACACATAGTCCTCGATGTGAAAGTAAAAGGAAAACAAATAGGTGGAGAAAAAAAAAAAGTTTAGAAAAACTCCCATGTGTAGTTCTGCTCGGTTGGCTTACACGGTGGAGAAGAAGATGGCGAAGCGGCAAGAGGTGGAGACGAGGTGGGTGACGTGTGCAATGTTGGTTCGGCTTCGAGTTCTCACCATGGTGGCTAAGAAATCGGCGGTGAGTGGTGGAGGAGAAAGGAGTCGGCGGTTATGGAGAAATTTGGGGAAAAAAATGTAAGGTTTGGGGGTTTTATTTGCTGAAAATGGCTGTTTGGCTGCAGGTTTTGGGGATTCTAAGGCTGAAATAGGACTGTTTGGCTGCAGAGATATGACATTCTGGGCTGGAATAGAACTGTTTGGCAGCAAGGATATGGCATTTTAGGCTGGAATAAAACTGTTTGGTACCATGGATAGGGTTGTTTTGGTGCACACTTTCTGTCTTTTTTTTTCTTCGTATTTTCGCTCCATTTTACCTATATGGAAGAAGAGAAATTTATTAATATTTAACTAAAATAAAATAAAATAAAAATTAAATAATAAATAATAAAAGAAAAGAAAGGAAAATAATAAATAAATAAAAAAAGAAAGATTGGGTTGCCTCCCAACAAGCGCTTGTTTAACGTCGCTAGCTTGACGCTTCAACTAGAATTGGAATTGTTCCAAATAAATTCTTTCATTTGTATAGGTTTGGAAATTTTCCTTTTTTATCACATCCACCATATTTCGGTTTAATCGTCCTTGCGCCTCTTTCCTTAGTTTCATACTTTCCTCCAAGGGGTTGATCCCTTTTAAGTAAGCAATAGTCTCATCATTCTCCAAAAATGTGAATTTGAAACACTCGAGAAGTGGTTTTAATTTCGGATCTGGTGCCTGCACAACAGAAGGTAGAAGTTTAGTATCCATAGGAGCCAATAATTTATTAACAGAGTCAAAATCATCAAACATCATTTTAGGTTTATCTCCATAAGATGACTCAAAAGTTTTTTCTACTGATGAGTCAATTATGTCGACACGGTTTACGTCCAAGACTTCACTTGGGTGACTAATAGTGCCATAAACGTTAAACTTCACGATCTCCCCATCAAATTCCATCGTGAGGGTTCCGCTTCGTACATCAATCTTAGTATTCGCAGTACTAAGGAAAGGTCGCCCTAACAAGATGTCTGAAGACCCAGGAGTGTTATCCTCCTCCATTTTTATCACATAAAAATCTGCAGGGAAGATAAGCCCATTGACTTTGCCTAATACGTCCTCGAGGACCCCTTCGGGATGCACAATGGACCTATCTGCCAACTGAATGGTAACACCTGTCTTTGTCAAAAAACCCGCATTAAGTGATTCATAAATAGAATAAGGCATTACATTTATGGAGGCCCCTAAATCGCACATAGCCTTTTTAATTCCTAAATGGCCAATTTTGCATGGAATAGCGAACATACCCCTATCTTTGCATTTAACCGGCATTTTCCGCTGTAGAATTGCGGAAACATTCTCACCAACACTTACCTTTTCATTACGTGTTAGTTTTCGTTTGTTGGTGCAAAGTTCTTTGAGGAACTTGGCATACCGCGGAATCTGTCTAATGGCATCTAACAGTGGTAAGTTGATCTCAACATTCCTGAATGTTTCGAGGATCTCCTTGTCTTCCTTACTTTTTCGACACTGATTTAATCGTCCTGGGAATGGAGGTTGGATTTTTGGCAGTGGGGGTTTCGCTCGGATCTGTTTGTCATTTTCTAGAGTTTTCTGGGCGATTTCTTGACCAAGATTTTTGCCAGGAACTGGTTCCAGGACCTTTCCGCTTCGTAACGTTATTGCATTTGCATTCTATCTCGGATTTGGTTCTGTTTGTGATGGCAGTTTCCCTTGAGAGTTTAATTTCTCAATTGATATGGTCAACTCCCTTATGGATGCTTCAGTTTTCTGCTGAAAACCCTTCATTTCTTTTTGGAAATTGAGAGTTTGCTGTTGAAAATCAAGAACATTAGTTGCTAATTTATTGACCAAAGTTTCCAGAGAATTACCTGAATCTTGCGACTGTTGTGGGGCCCAATTTTGGTATGGCTGGTTATATCGTGGATTAGCCCCATAACTAAAATTAGGGTGGTCCCTCCATCCTAGGTTGTAGGTATTGGCGTAAAGGTCGTATCGTCTTTGTGGTGGCCCAGGAAAATTTCCCACAGCATCCAAATGGGCCATAGAATCGTCATACGCACTAGAGGCGCGCATCGATCGTATGTCGGGTGTGTAGCACATATTCCACATACTCGGGCTGGTTTTGATTTTTCTGTAACAAGGGAATTCACAATATTAGTAAGTCTATCAAGTCTATCTTCAATGGTAGAATTACTTAGCTGGTGAACCCTTCTGGGGGTTCCAGGATTGGCTCGAAATTGCTGGGAATTCGCAGCCATTGTGAAGATTAAGTCTCTTGCTTGTTGTGTAGTCATGTTGACTAACGCCTCCTCCACTCATGGCATCTACCATATTCATCTCCATGGGTTTCAAGCCTTCATAAAAGTAATCGCAAAGAAAGATCGTTCCATTATACCGTGTTGTGGGCAACTTGCACACAACTTCTTAAATCGCTCCCAATAGTTGTATAGAGTCTCTGCGTTTTTTGCCTTATGCCCACGATTTCCTTCTTAACTCAATGCTCTTCTTGATGCAGGGGAAAAACTCATAAGGAATAAACGAGATAGATCACCCAAGTTGTAATGGATCCGGAGAGGTAAATAAAATAACCATTCCCCGGTCAATCTGCTAGGGAAAAAGGGAAAGCGCGTAATTTAATTTGATCCTCAATTACCCCCTGAGGTTTCATACTCAAACAAACCATATGGAATTCTTTTGAATGCTTGTAGGGGTTTTCATTTTGTAACCCACGGAAAGTTGGCAGTAGCTGAATCAAGCTTGACTTTAATTCAAAATCAGTATCCATAGTAGGATACGCGATGCATAGTGGCGGTTGTTCTGCCGGCGCTTCGGCCAGTTGCCGAATTGTCTGAGCCATAGGTTGAGGTGCTAAATTAGGGTTTTCGTCAACCCTAGTGTTAAGCACTTCTTCAGGTGAATCGACATCTTCTTCTTTACTTTCTAACGTTCGAGTAGGGTTTTCGTTAACCCTAGACTCTACTTCGTCGTCGATTCTAATTTCTGGCGGTGGATTGCTTTGAGTTCCAACCACCACTGACTGCTTTTTCCTTAGTTTTGTTTCCTTTCGATTAGCTTTCGCAGTCTTTTCGATTTCTGAGTCAAACGCAAGAGTACCTGGAGTAGATCTGGTCATAGAAAACAAAGAAAAATAAGATTAGTATGTTGCCGATCCCCGGCAACGGTGCCAAAATTTGATGCGTCGTTAAGAGCACCAAAAATATCCTATTCCCTGTAAAATAACGAAAAAGAAATAGTAAAGGGGAAGTAGGGTCAAATCCTCAGGGACCGAATTATACGAATGCTTGTTCTTCGAAATCCTGGGCAGAATCGTGCCCAAGAAAACCTGCGTTCCTGGAAAAAATAAAAAAAAATAGAATTTTAAGAATTGATTTTGGAAAAATAAAATAAAAACAGAATTTAAAGTTTACTGAAATTATGATTACGAAAATAATAAAAATAATAAAAAGAGTTTTAAGAGAAAAGAAATTCTTATGGGAAAGTTCCAGCCTCCAGTTGTCTCATTCCGCCTTGGGCTCAATCATTGGCTTTTGGATGATCCTTCTCGACTCAAGTAAGCCAGTTATAGTGGAAGAGGACGCCTACGACCACCAGCTCCAAAGATTAGACTTACGATTTTTAGGGAACCTGACTCTAGCCAGTAATCTATGCTAGATCAACGCTTCTTAATGGCAAATCCCACGACATTTTGTCTCTTTGGCTCGCCAACCTCTGACACAGTAAGTTAACAAACCGACTATGCAATCCTTCCAAAACATACAAAGCGGTCGCCTTTGCATATGCTGAAAAGCTTACTTTTTAAGGGCCATGGACGAAAGCGTCCACTGTAGTGCGAGAAACGATGAATACTTGGCGAGAAGGCTAAATGCACGGATTCTAGGCCTCAAGAACCCTTTTGGGGAAATATTGACAACTTTTGGCTAGAAGGGTTTTAGTGGCTCATGATAATGGTGGGAAAGTAAATAAAATTATGGAAAAGAAATTTTATTGAAAGAAAAAAATATGGAAAGAACAAAAAACTTTTGGGGAGAGAGTTTTTACAGAAAAGATGCTCCCAAATAGAGTCACTTCACCCCTATTTATAGTGCTAGGAGATAGTCTAATTGAACTTAAATTCTAAAAAGATAAATACATTTAATTAAAGATAAACAAAGATAATTAAAATAAAATCCTAAATTTGAATAATCCTAATACTTATCTTAATATTAATTATCCTAATAGAATAAAATAAAATAGAGTCTTCCAAAATAAAATCTCTTCTATTTGCTTTTAAGTCCTTGTGCCTTCCATGTTCGCACTTTTGGCACCATATTTGTCCCACGTTGCATATTGGCCCATTTAATCTCCAAATTGACGCTTTTTCCCTTGAATTTACTTTTCGCCTCCAATTTAGTCCCTAAAAGATAAAAAGACATAAATAGCTCAAATTAGTAGGCTCAAGCTCAAAATAAACACATGATTAATATATAAAAACACGTCTTTTTAGAGTATTATCAAATTCCCCCTACTTAGCCCATGCTTGCCCTCAAGTATGGTTTCTTTCTACTGTGAAAGTTAGATTCTGCCATAAAAGAAATACCACTCCAAAGTTTCATAAAAATTAGTTAAAAATGCATATGAAAAATAAAGAGACCTCTAAGCTTGCTTTAAGTAAAACAGAAAAAGTATTCCAATTAATTCACACAAAAATTAGGATCGACTTGAGTTATGCTATTTAGGTAAATTACCAAACCTACTAAGACACCTTAATTATTTCCTCCTTTAGTCCCCGAAGTGCAACTTTATTAGTACTTATTTTTTTCTTTTCTTTTTTTTTTTTATTTTTTTATTTTATTATTATTTATTTACTTAGGAATATATTTATTTCCAGTTAGCGGAGTTTTACCCAACACGTCACACAACCTTTTGACGCGAAGTAGAATGACAACCCAAGCACCCTACCCCGGTTACTCAGTCAGTCACGATTTGAGCCATACTCATAACCTCAGCTAGCGGAGTTTTACTTGTCACGTCACACAACCTTTTGACGCGAAGTAGAATGACAACCCAAGCACCCTACCCCGGTTACTCAGTCAGTTACGATCTAAGTTGTACTCATAACCATGGAAAACTTTTATTAAAAATTAAACGATATTTAAAATTCTTGAGAGCTCAGGAAGGAAAAAAATTTAAGTGTCAAAAATAAGTTTCAATAATCACCTAATAGCCATGAACATTAATTAAGCACGCAATCATTTTAAGTGTTCACTTTATATTAAACTTGATCAATTTTACGAAAAGCAAGATAGAATTAACCCTATTAATCACAATTATTTTTAGCCTAATAAAAATAAAACAGTGGAGATGGCATCAATTATGGGAAAAATCATAACTTCCTTAGAAGGTAAGAATCATGCTTGTAGGTCAAACAGTAGGCAATTCCTGGTAAAATCTTGGGCATGAAAAGCGGCGGGATATTCTTAAAATAAATAGGCAGAAACGAGCACAAAACAGCAGTAACAACAATATGATAGCAAAAATAGCAGATAATAACAGTAACAACGAAGAATGTCTCCCCCACTTAAAACACATAGTCCTCGATGCAAAAGTAAAAGGAAAACAAATAGGTGGAAAAAAAAGTTTAGAAAAACTCCCCATGTAGTTACCGTCGGTTGGCGCACACGGTGGAGAAGAAGATGGCGAAGCGACAAGAGGTGGAGACGGGGTGGGTGACGTGTGCAACGGTGGTTCGGCTTCGGGTTCTCACCATGGTGGCTTAGAAATCGGCGGTGGGTAGTGGAGGAGAAAGGAGTTGGTGGTTATGGAGAAATTTGGGAAAAAAAATAATTGTAAGGTTTGGGGGTTTTATTTGCTGAAAAGGGGTGTTTGGCTGCAAGTTTTGGGGATCCTAGGGCTAGAATAGGACTGTTTGGCTGCAGAGATATAGCATTCTGGGCTGGAATAGAACTGTTTGGCAGCAGGGATATGGCATTTTGGTGCACACTTTCTGTCTTTTTTTTTCTTCGTATTTTCGCTCCATTTCACCTAGATGGAAGAAGAAAATTTTATTAATATTTATCTAAAATAAAATAAAAGAAAATAATAAAGAATAAAAGAAAAGAAAGGAAAATAATAAATAAAAATAAAAATAAAGATTGGGTTGCCTCCCAACAAGCGCTTGTTTAACGTCGTTAGCTCGACGCCTTGAACGGTTTTATGGTGGTTCTAACTGAATTTTCTCGACCATGTGGGCCTGGAAATTCTCGTAAAATGGCTTCAGTTGACCATTGATCAGAACCGCTTTCCCGATTCTTCACTCTATTTCAATCATGCGCCATGCGTAAATACTTCAGTCACAATAAAAGGTCCTTGCCACCGAGATTGAAGCTTACCTGGGAATAGCTTTAATACGGAGTTATAAAGCAAAACTCTTTGTCCTACTGAGAAATGCTTCTGAACTATATTTTTGTCATGAAACATCTTTATTATGTCCTTATAAATTCGAGCATTCTCGTAGGCATCATTGTGAATTTCCTCCAATTATTGAATGTCCAATTTCCTTGCCTTCCCCGCGGGCTCTAACTCCATGTTACATTGTCGAATAGCCCAATAAGCTTTATGCTCCAACTCTACTGGTAGATGACATGCTTTGCCAAAAACAAGTTGATACGTGGTCATGCCAATTGGTCCCTTATACGCCGTCCGATAGGCCCAAAGCGCGTCATTGAGCCGAAGACTCCAATCCTTACGGTTGGGTCGAACCGTTTTTTCCAAAATTGACTTGATCTCCTGGTTTAAACCTCCTGCTAGGCCGTTCGTTTGGGGATGGTAGGCTGTTGCTATACGATGATGAACCCCATATTTTGATAATAGTGCCTCCATGACCTTGTTGCAAAAGTGGGTACCACGATCACTGATCAAAGCTCGAGGTGTTCCAAACCTAGAAAAAATAGTTCGTTTTAGAAACTCCACAACAGTTTTAGCATTATCGTTGGATCCGAACTATAAGGTGTCACATTCGTTGCCGGAGTAACTACGAACAATTTATAAACTAATTCGCATAATTAAACATTCATTTGCAAGTTTGGAAAAAAACATTCATTTGCAAGAAAACTAAGTATATAAGTGTTGTACTTTATTTTTGGGTCTTATACAAGCTAACGAAAGCTTTACTGCTAACCCAAGATTCAATTAGGACTAAATTATAACGATTACAAAGTTTCAGGTTGATGTCACGACGTCAAGGGTTTTCTCGTCGCTGCACAACATACTAACTAGTCTCGTCACAGCAACCTTTACTCAACGTCGCATCATGGCATGGTGGCCTGATATCATCGCTGCGACATACACCCGATGTTGAGAAGTGACATCCTATTTCTGCAATTTCCAAATGAAACTTCAACCTGCACTTTCCAAACCAATACATATGCAAAATCAAACCACATTTTCAGCCAAAACATAAGATCTCTAAGTCTCAAACATGAAAAAATACCTTTGACAATGATGTACCAATACTATGTTACCTATAAGTTAACTAATTAGTATAATTCATTCCAAACCTTCAACAACCATACTTATTTACCAAGGTTATTGGCATTTACAACATTTCATTCTATTTTCAAACCATATTTGGATCCATTTTACAATTTGCCTTATATTAATCAAGTTCATACATTAACCTTCTAAACCAAAAGTATATATAGACATAGTTTTGTACCAAATTTGACTCAACCTAGGTACATGTCATATTTGAAACTAAAACAAAACTTATGCAAACTTTTTTGAGTCAGGGACTACTTCCGAGATGCTGAATTAGCTGCTCGAACTACAGGGAATATGCTATACCTGAGCACAAAGAAAACAAATTGTACACTGAGCAAATATGTTCAATGGTATTTCCATGATTCAAGTCAAAAAAAAATTACAAATGTAAAACATATGCATACATTCAATCCAGTTGCAATTCATAGAACTGCAATAGCTCATTTTTCAGTGGTGTTGGAAACAGTGGCAATTTCTGACAAGTGAGTCCATAAATATTATTATTAAATATTTACGAGGTTAGTATAAGGTTTAATTAAATTTTGGTTCTTTAATTTTGTCAATCGGGTAGTTAATTAAGGTACAATGACTAAATTGTAAAATTAATAATAGTTAATCCTTATAGATTTTAATTGTTTGAGGACTTATATAGTAATTTAAAATAGGACCTAAAAAGGTAATTAAGCCATTTTAAAATGATAATGGACAGTTTGGTTTAATAATTGTTATAAATAATATTTAAATTATAATTATATTAAAGTTACAAAATAAAAATAATAAAAATAAACATAAAACATGAAAAGAAAGAGAACATTTTCCTCTCTTTTTTTCCATGCATCGAAACACCATTATTGAAGATAAGAGAATATTCCCTTGAGTTTCAAGCTTAAGTCCCTCAATTGGTTTTAGTTCTCTATCATCCAGCTTCTTATCATTCATCCACCAGGATAGAGAGGCACCCATCTTCCCCCAGTTGGGATTTTAGTTTAACCTTGCAAAGAAGTCTTCTGACTAGACTTTCAATTTGCAACTAAGTTTTCCTACCGCTGCACACTCTTCTCGCAGACTTAACCAACCCTATCCTGGAGTTCCACACCCCCAAGGATCAAGTGGGGTCGTTTCTACCTCTTCCTAAGGATCAACCAAGAAGTAAGATATCGTCGACACGGCTGCCTACTTGGCAACTTATAATACTACTTTTGTACTTTTTGTCCATTAAAATTTCCTTTCTTTATCATTTCTACTTTCAATCTATGTACTTACTTTTCTTTTTCTACATTTATCTACTCATGCTTCTTTGTAGTTTCCTTGTATCTTTTTAACATGCATTTACTAGAATTCCTACCACCATATTTTCTTAATTATACTTTTTATGTATATTCAACTATTGGTACTTACCTCTCTATCTGCCAACCTAGGCGCATGCATCTACGTAACCCATTTATTCACTTAACAATACTGAGGACTCAAAGGGACTTATCTAGTTCGATCGCCATGCAAATAGGGGTACTTCTTTCCAATTTTCTAGGTCAAAGGATCGGCTGAACATATACTCTGATACCACTCAAATTGTAACACCCCACACTTGACTCGACAGCCGGATCCAGGTATGAAATTCACAAATGGATTGGATTAACTTAACCTAAAATTTTGTCAGCTAGACTATTATGAATCAGACTAAAATAAAATCAATAGTAATTATTACAACCCAGGGCCTTAAGCCACTAAATGTTTAGATCCTCACTGTTTCAATTTCTCACTAGATTACTTGTTTAAAAGAAATTCTTAAAATTTAGCTAAGGACTATTTATCCTAAAAATTCAAATTATAGGTACGCTATCTAACTTTATTGTTATTGATCTTGAGGTGAAGCCTCAAATAGTCCCATCTTTTTATATGCATAACTTAATCCAACAGCGATCTCGTTCTCCACTCTATCTGGCTTGGTCCTTCCTTTAAGTCCTCGATCAACCTCAGAAATCTTAAAGCTTCATCGTTTCCACGGCTTAGCTTCCTCAAATGTCAGAGCTCGCATTCTCTTGGAAACTAAGCATTTCAACAAAAAAATCATGGGTTCAACTAAATATTCTCAGCTTAATCCCACACATGTAGAACCTTCAAAATGGTTTTGAAGTCCATAACTTTATTTAACTATTCTTGCGTACACAAAGAGGCTAAGAATCTTACCAGATTATTGGTTTCCCTACTTTTCCATCTCCATCCTCATGAAGTCTGCCTCATGCAGAACCTTTCATGGTTATTCCTTCTTCAAAGCAACTGAAAAAGGTGAAGAAGAGAAAATGAGAGTAAGTCGAGAATAAAATCATCCCTAGGAGCCATCTCCCAGCTATTTATAACCCTTCCGTCACTATTACCAACCTTAGGAGAATCGTCCATAGCTAATTATTATGTCCACGACTAAGGAATCGGCTAGTTTCATTTTGTTGCTAATATGAATCATTTTCTCTTGTATATACCAACAGAAAAATTTATATGGTTATTTATACTAAAAGAGTAGACCTAACTAAGGAAACATAATCAATACATTAAATCAATAATCCTAATTTTAAGTTAATCTAATCCATAAAAATTAGTAATAAGATTAGATGAGATAAGCTGTCAACACTCCCCTTTAAGTTAGTGCGTAAATGTCTCACATGCCCAATTTCCACACCAAATTATGTTAGCTTCTGTTGTTAAGTCTTTTAGTGAACACATCAGCTAATTACTTGTCAGAGGCTACATGACTTAAAGCCAAGATGCCGGCAATTAACTTTTATTTGATGAAGTGTCGATCAATTTCTATATACTTTTTTCGATCATGTTGTACTAGTTTTTGGGAGCTACTGTGGTTATTCCTTCTTCAAAGCAACCGATGGCAGCCTTCTTGTTGCAATATAAGGATCATTTTCATTTATTTGACAACTTTAACTCCTCCATAACTTTCAATAACCACAGTAGCTCGCAAACCCCTTGAGCCATGGCTCTATATTCTATCTCAGCACTTGATCGAGCAACCACACTTTGCTTCTTGCTTCTCCAAGTGACTAAGTTTCCTCCCACAAGTGTGCAATATGCAAATGTAGACCTCCTGTCATCCAGAGGTCTAGGCTAGGTTGCATCTGTAAAAGCTTCTATCTCAAGATGACCATGTTTAGAAAAGAGGGGATATTTTCCTGGGGCAGACTTTAAATAGCGTAGAATGCGAAAGACAACCTGCATATGAGACTCTCGAAGATCATGAATAAACTAACTTACCAAACTGACTATATATGCTATGTCAGGTCTAGTGTGTGAGAGATAAATTAGTCTACCAACCAATCTTAGATATGTTTCTTTATCCACTGGCTCTTCTATTCTAGCTTGCAACTTATGATTGCTTTCTATAGGTGATTCTGCGGGTTTGCATCCCATCATACATGTTTCAGTCAAGAGGTCTAGGATGTATTTTCTTTGAGATATGAAGATTCCTTTCTTTGATCTGGTACCTTCAATTCCCAAGAAATATTGTAACTTATCTAGATCTTTTATTTCAAATTCTTAAGCCAAACATTGTTTCAGTTGAGCCATTTCTTCCTCATCATCTCCTATCATCACTATGTCATCAACATGTAAAATAAGAAGAGCGACCTTACCCTTGTGATGTTTCATAAAAAGGGTATGATCAACATTCCTTTGTTTATAACCAAAAGTGATTATAGCTTTGTGAAATCTGTCAAACCATGCTCTGGGATATTGTTTTAATCCATATAAAGTTTTCTTCAATCTGCATACTTTTTTTTACGGTTTTGCATTATCAAATCCAAGAGGAATCTCCATATATTCTTCCTTTTCTAAGTCTCCATCACATCAAATTGTTGTAGGTTCCAGTCAAGGTTGGCTGCACAAGATAACAAAATTTTGATGGTGTTCATTTTGGAAATAGAGGCAAGCGTTTCTTGATAGTTTACTCTATAAGTTTGAGTAAAGCCTTTAGCAACCAATCTGGCTTTGTACCTTTCAGTCGAACCATCAGACTTGTGTTTCAGAGTAAACACCTATTTGTATCCCACCAAATTCTTGTCTACTGGAAGAGTTAGTAGCTCCCAAGTCTCATTCTTTGTTTGTGCCTTCATTTCTTCAACCATGGCTTCTTTCCACTTGAGATCTTCAAATGCTTCACGCCAATCCTATAGAATAAACACAGAGAACAAAGACAAGGAAAAAGCTTTATAGAGACAGGATAATGAGTCACAATAGATAAAGTTAGACATAGGATGTCTAGTACAGGATCTAACACATTTTCTTTGGGCAATTGGTTTATCTAAATCATTAGGGGGTAACTCACCAAAAGAGGAAGATCCTTGGCACATAGTAGGTTACATGATGGCTTCTTATGTTCTAAACTTTCTTGAATACTTCTTTAAATTTGGTTTGCCCAAATGCCAACAATCTTCTTTTAAATAGTAGTCTCCCTCTTAGTAGTAGCTTCCCCTTGAACAATGGTGTTTTCTGGAACAATAGTCTCCCCCTGAATAGTAGCTTCTTTTTTAACAATGGTGTTTTCTAGAATAAAGTTTTCAATAGCTACTAAGTCAAATATCACTTCTTCTCTCCTATTGTTCTCCCCCTGAATACGTGATTTAGTTATACCATAATAATCTGTCATAATTCGGTGAGTAGATTAAACTAATTTTTACACTTTGGAAGCTTGAAAGCAAGCATTTTGGATAGGTTTTAATTATGTTTTTGTAAGTTTCGTTAAGTTAATAAAATTACAAATTGAGTCTTTTATTGACCTTAGGGGCCGAATGAGGCCAAGGATGAGCTAATGAACTTTATAAGTATGCAGGAGACCATTAGAATGCGTACTAAACTAATACTGGTCACTATGTCGCAACATGAAATGCTCAATGTTGCAACATAGGAAGCAAAATGGAGAAACGAAGAGACTACCTTCGATGTTATGACACAGCCCAAAGGTCTCGCAACATACCCATAAAGATAGCTCAAGAGGAATACACTAACTATTATGTCGCGACACAGGTCTTGATGTGTCGCGCGACTCTAAACGGGAATTAAACATGAGACAGTGGCGTTTTGATCCGCACAATCAAACTTAAAGCTCGAAAACATCTGCTGACCTAAGGTTAAGGACAACAGACACCTAAAATCTATAAATAAGCTCATTTGTCACATGTTATAGACATCATTCATTTAGCCTAGAATTAGTCTTTTAATTTCAATTTAGTTTTCTCTTAGGTTGGATTTATTTTCCTTCGTTCTTGTTATATTTTGAGAGATTTGTATTATGGAGACAATCAAACCTTGTGAATTCGTGATCAATCTTAATACAATTAGACTCTTTCGTAAACTCTATATTGTCGATTTATTTAGCATGTTTTCTTTTTATATCGATTCTATATTATTTATGGAGACCATAAGGAATTAATCCCTCTATGAGGGATTAATGAGTGGAAGTATGATTTGTTAACTGTTTTGTAGGAATACCCAACAGATCAGTTGTTTGAGAAAGGAAGAAAGTAAAACACACCCTAAGCCTAACAACGTTGGGAAGTCATCAAGGTGGGAATTAACCCAAAATTGGTATGGCCCATCCGTGAACACCTTCACCCAAACCAATTTGGACTATGAGGTCGGAAGATAAGTAGTTCTTGAAACTCGTTATTTGAGTAGAAGATCGGAAGATCCCGCTGGGATAGCGGCTAGTTGATTGATGAGGAATCCGATAGTTGATGGGGATTACTGAAGTGAGCTAATCACCCATTATCAGATTTGATTATTTCTATTCTTCAATATCTCGAATTTTAGTTCTTTATTTTATTTTATTTTTATTTTTATAAAAAACCTTAGAAACTCTTTATATTTTACCTTCGTACTATAACTATACTAAAGTACTAATTAGATCTTTTAGTGTTTAGGTTAAAATTGATCTAGCACTAGCCTTCCTTGGGTACGATACTTAGAGTACTCACCTACTTCGTTGTAACTATATTACAACTAGACCCGTATACTTGCGGATACCGCCTTATTAATATTTCTTTTACTACAGTATTTGTACTCTGAACATTAGTACGTCCGGAGACGGTCAAGTTGTTGGCGTCGTTGTAGGGGAGGCAACATCACTAGTTTGATTTTAATTTTTTGCACTCAAAAAGAATAATTAAGAAAATTATAGTAATAGATACAATTTTATTTTATTTATTTTACTAATTTCCTTTTTTTGGCTTTAGTGTATGACTCGTAGTAGGGGCACACCCATAGTAGAAGTCACAGATCCAAAAAGAATAAATAGGAGAAATTGCCAACAACAACAATAGCAACAACAACAGATGCAAGATCCACCACCACCTGCTGTCAATAACGTACCATAAATTGGTATTAAATCATAAACTGTTAAAGTTTTAAAAGTTTTCCATTGATGATTTTTTGAATCTTTTGTTGTTAAATGGTATAATTGTAAGCTTAGATATGATATAGGACTAATTTGTAATGTGAAATTTGTTAGTTTTGAGTATAGGGACTAAAATGTAATTATTTTAAATTTTCTATGAAATTTCTGTAATTATTGATTGTAAAGGGTTATAAAAGGATAACATTGAAAACGAATTGGAAAACAAAGTTCAAATGTGAAAGTTATAGTTGTTTCGATTTTAGGGACTAAATTAAATAAAGTGTAAAACTTCTGGGGTTTATGAAAATTAAAGAAAATAAGTCCATGCATATCATATCATGTTATTAAATTGTTGGAATTGATTAATTGAATTAAAATTATTATATAGATCAAGAATTGAACCAATCGGTAGATAAATCCAAAAAAAAGAAAAACTGCAGAGTAGTCTTCAAGGTCATGTTTGTTGTTGTTTTGGTTAGGTAAGTTCGTATGGACGTACTTTATTAATTCTTGATATGTTTGTATTATTTTTTTCTATTAGTTAGAAATATTATATATATAAAAAATTTTACATCAAATGGATTAAATCGTACAATATGAAATATATGATAAATATGAATAGATGTGTGGTATTGAATGAATGTAAAATTTTTATATAATTGGATGATGTGTATTTGATGATATCATATGGTTTAAAATGTATTTAGATTGCTTTTTGAAATACAAAAAATATGTATACAGCTACAGAGATTGAATTGGTATGAATACGATAATAGTACTGTGCACATATCAAGCGTTTGTATGATATGATGATATGTATAAAATGATGTTACAGTGATTAAAATGTTATTCATATAGTGATAAGGCCCACTTGAACTTAGCAAACGATTAGGATACGAATGGCATGCCATTAGGGTCTAAAAGGAATCAGGTGCCGATTTTAGATGTCTTTACCGATGGTTGAGATCTTGCATGTGTTGCAGATTCTCCATAGCTCATGTGAGAAGCATCGAGTAAAGTTTAAAGTCCTAATTTATAACTCATGTGAGCAATTATATTCACAGCTCGTGTAAGCAATTACATTCACAACTCGTGTCAGCAATTTAAGTCTCGTTTATCCAAGGTTATTTTACTATAGTTATCCGGGCTAAAATGTTACATTAAATAGAAAGGTAATGATTGGAAAGGTTGAACGAGAAACCTAGGTAAAGTTTATGATTAGTATGCTTAAAACGTATATGATGAATGGTATAGTATAATGATGTATAGAATGAATTCGATGTCCATGTTTTGATATGGAACTAACCAATTGGTTTGTTGTGTGAATTTGCATAAGAATGCCAAAGGAAATATCATGCTTGTACCTTTGTAATTTCAATTGATTAATCATTTAATGCTTAGGTAAGTTTAGTTTATTTATATACGAACTTATTAAGCATTAGAATGCTTATCGCTGTTTCATTTTTCTTCTCTGTAGATAGTCAATTGTGTTCTGTTCGACCGGATCACACCGGAGCTCATACTACTCGTTCTACGATTTAGTAGACTTTTGTCCATTTTGGGTCGGTTATATGTGGCATGTACATAGGTGTCATTGTGTATATATATGTTGTTTTTTAGGCATGCTGCTTTGGTCTCTATATTAGATTTGATATTTGGATGAATGTAAATTATAGGTATGAAAGTGTGTGGTTGATGCTTTGATCATGTTATATTTGATGGGTTGAATGGCATTTCGATATGAAAATGGTATGATGAATATGAACACGTTGAATGAAAAGGGTACTTATAGATTGTTTTACCTATTTTGGCATGAATTGAAATAGAATTTTGAATCGATTATGTGAGGTGTCATTGAATGGCATATTAGCTTAAATTTTTATAAGAGTGATGTATGATATGTGTTGACATGATTATTGATTGTTTTGAGTAGGTTTAATCTATGTTATATGCTTAAAGTTGATGTCTTGTAAGGTTGGGTTGAAACATATACAAAATGACTTATTTTTGCACCACACGGTCGTGTGTTAAACACGGGTTGGTGGCATGACCATGTGATTTTTTGGTAAAAAGGAACATTTAGGGTCACACAACTCCCGTTTGTTACATGGGCCAGCCACACAATCGTGTGACTATTGGAGGACATGGCCATTTTTATGCCACATGGCCTAGACAAAAGGTCATGTGTCTCATGTTTTACATAAATGTCCTTATCTTTTGAAAATATTGCAATTTGATCATTGTTTGTTCTCGGGTCAACTTTAGAGCTCACGTAAGCTTCTATAAGACTCGAACAAAATTTTAAATTGTATTAAATGGTTAAAGTTAATGAATTTTGATTGTTAATTGTTTATACTTGTTCCATTATGTACTGTAGCATTTTATAACTCGATCTCGACGACGAGGACAAACAAGGAGTGTTACTCGAACATTTAGCAAAGTTGATTTATCATATCTACAAATTAATTATTATATATATATTTAATCGATGAATTTAAATAATAAAATATACATATTAAAATTAAAATATATAAAAATGTTTTATTTTTAATCCGAGATATTATTAGACATACCTAAAGAATAATTGTCCGAAACTATGATTTATAGAAATTTATTAATAAAATAAATGTCGCAAGAATTCTTTAGTTATATATTAAATAATCGATTATTATTCTCCATACACTTAGAAATTCATCGAAATAATTAATAGTTATTAACTATTAATTCACTATAAATTTATAAATAAATAAACTATTTTCTCAAAAAAAATTCTATAAAATGAATAAATGTATTAAAAAGACTCGAAATGATGAGTGTTAAAATTAAATGTATAAGGGGGAGAGAGAGAGAGGGGGGGGTATAAGTGTAAATGCAAAAGCGAAGCTGGGCTAGGCCCATGGGTGACAACGGGAAAACATTGTTTATTCAGAAAGGGTGTCTTTTAGGTGGGTCCTACAAAAGAAATTAGACTGTTTTGTGGGGCCCTAACCCCCCAAGGAGCCCGGACAATTGGGCCCCTTTGATAGCAACACATGACAGCCCCTCTTCCGCCTCGTTATTTTAAACTCCACCGCATTAGAACAGCGCGTGCAGTCCAATCTAATTTATCTGACCACAAATGTAACAGAACAAATAATAACAAAAAATATGTAGTTTCCTCATAAATACGATCATCTCCTATAATTTTTTTTTTATTTAAAAAAATCCAATTTCTTTAAAAGAAAAATGAAAATACATAAGGAGAGGTTCATTTCAGGCAAAAAAGGGTTGATAAGTAAAGGCAAAGAAAGGCGCGTGAGAGAGGTAGGGGAGAAATAAGCTATCACATGGTTGGTGGGAAGTAGACCCCACCCTCCACAATGTGCCACACGTCTTATGTCACATCAAACCAAAAAAAGAAATTCACAAATTCCATAAATTTTAATTTTTATTAATTAAAATAAACTGCCCTTTGGATCCACCCAACCAATTGTTTTATTTTTCTCTTTCTTATGGACTCGGAAACTCGGCGGGTGTTTTTTTTTCTCTCCATCCAAACAAACTCTTGTTCTACAATCTTGTTTGTATGTCAAAATATTGAAATTTTCATGTCACCTTAATTTTTTTTTACTCACTCAAACATCCTTAGATGATAGTCAATTCATAAAATCTCCATTTTTGGTAAAATATTTAGGGTTCATTGTATATATATTGTAATTAAATATTAATGTTGGGATTTAATTCAAAATAAATAAATTTATATGAAAACCAGAACATATTATATCAGAGGTACCCATGTCTTAATTTTACCAATAAACCAAACACTCTTTCAATTAATGTGTTTTAAATATGAAACTAGTGGGTTTTTTGCTTTATAATTTGGAATTTTCATCTAATTAATTTAAACTATTTTTATTTTAACATTAATCCCATTATAGTTTCTTATCATATCTGTTATTTTTTATATAATTATCCATAGTCTACCCTTAATTTTTAAATAGGAGGATAATATGCTTGAGTGCACTCAAACTCATGTCCTCTTACATTGACAACAATATCGATACTAACTCAATCAACTTCTTGATTTAATTCTAAGTTTCATATTCTCATTCTACTAAAATGTAGAAGTTTGTCTCTCAATTTTCGTGATTTATAATAACTGAAAATTTTACTTAAACGGTAAGTTTTTTATTAATGTGTTGTCTATAAATTATGTAATAATTATTTTTGCTAATCCCCATTTTAATATCAATGATGTCAAATAAAATTTAAAGATAAATATTAAATTTATATATGAATTTTGTTTTAATATGTAATACATGAATTTTAATTTTATACAAACATACACATAAGACTTGAATTTTGGTTCATATGTATATATAAAATTTTCACTTTGATTTAATTGTGCACATTTAAAAATGATGACATATAATTATTAATGTGAAATTATATTAATTTAACAAAAATAAATATTCATATCTGTATTAAATGGGGGGGGGTAAGTTGTGAAATGGGTGAGTGACCTTTTGACTCAGCCACTGGGAGTGGGACCCTCTCTGTTTTTAAGTTACACTCACACACACGTAAACTGTTTGCTTTCCCATTTTGATATAATTATTAATTAATCTATGAATAAAAGGCAGTGCACAGATCCCTATAAAAGCATCTTACTCCTTGAATTTTGTGCCCCACCCTTCATTTTTGTTTGTTTGGGTTTTGGGGTTCATTTTTATTACTACCCCCACCAAGCCAAGCCGAGCCAACCCAACCCAACCCCAGCCTATCTCTCCTTTTAACCTTTTTTTTATTTTTATTTTTCCCATTTTCTTTTTTTTTAAATTTAACAACCTAATTTGTGTTTTTTTTCTTTTGAATTTAATTACATTTTCTTAAATAATTTCATTATAGATTTGGATCATATATATTCTTTTTTACACAATACTTAAAATTACTCATAACTCCTCTCTAATCTATAAATAATTGAATAATACGTTTCAACGCACTCGAATCTATATCCTATTACATTGACAATAATACTCATATTAAATTCAAATACTCTATAACATACTCGTTGAAATATTTATTTATCTTGAATTTAGATCATAATTTTTTTTTTACTTTTTAAATAATAAATACGGATTTGAATGTTTAAATTAAGGGATTTAGATAAGTTAATTCAAATTCAGACGATAGTATTTAGATTTAATGCAAATAATAAATAATTTTGACAATAAAACTCGAGATTACTGATTATCTAATTGGCTACTTTCTATATTTCTTTACCTTTTTACGCAAGCCTGAAGTGGATCCTACAATGTCCTGGGCCAGATTATGGTCCTATGTCCAAATCTGAATAGCTCAGTCCAATTTGGTGGTCCATTTTTATTGTTGATTATTATAAAATATTTGAAATGTATTCAATACTTTTAATTTAAATATTTATTTATTTTTTTATTCATAATTTAAATTATTTTTTTATTTTTTATCTATTTAACATGTGTTATTATTAACTTCTGATCTTATTTTTCATTATTTATTATATGTTATTTTTAAATGTAAACATGTATTCTAAATACGTGCATATGTCACGGGACTATATCTTTCGTCTTGCGATCCGTGCGGCCTTAGATGATTCGTTCATTCCAAACTCACCTAACTTAACCTAAACATCACAAGTGAGGATTCCTTTAGAATTTCCTCCAATGCACCAATTTGTCTAGCGGAAGTAATTATACCAAAAGAAGTCACAAAAGAACAGCAGAAAGTCACATAAAACAATGCACGAAAGGTGTTTGAGTAAATGCTCTCAATATTCTCTTATTCACAAAGTATAAAGAAACAATGGATGAATAAAGTCATTTACAAGTAAGGGGGGAGGCTCTCTATTTATAGTTGAGCTCCCTCAAAACTAACAGTCAAGATCAAGTTACATCGACGGACGAGATTAATCTTATTCGTTAAATTATAGGATTTACAAGATATACAAAATCAAATCAAATCACAAGATATGATTCCTATCAATTAGTTCTCGCATTTACTGAAATAGCCTATGTTGTCACATTTTCATTATTGGGCCACCCAGGCTTCTCCAATAACTTACTGAATCAGGCCAGTTCTTGTGGACCAAACAATCCTCATCTAAACAATAGACCTCTATTGGATACATTTGGTGCGTTGGTCACGGGCTTTGAACTGCAGCCCATGACACATACACGTATGATAAAAATTCTAATTAATATCTATATACCTTTACAATTAATATTTATTTTTAAAATATTAATATCTTATTTGATTGCAAATTAAGCCAGTTCAAAATTTAAAATAAATAACAGAATGTGTTTTTTTTTCTTTGGTAAAACACATTCTGCTCAATGTTCAATCCATGCAGATAGAAATAAGTACAATTAACAAAAATGTTAAAAAGGGAAATTAGAAACTCTATTATACGTGTATGGATGGAGATAACATATTTAGAATATAGATTTGTTTTTTAAAGTAAAATTTGAAACTAAATAATGATAATAACACATAAAATATGTACAGTCTTAACGTTAAAAAAAAGATTAAATTTTAAGTAAAACGAAATTTAAATGTTCGAATACATCATAGTAAGAATATTAAATGAATACAATTGTTTATCATGGTGCTACCATTAATCCTAAGTTAGTGTTGAGTTAATTTGTGACATCATCTCAATCAAAAGCATTATTAATACATATATACACACAATTAATGGAGGTAATAAAGTGTGCATAATAAAATTAAAATGTATAAAAAGATTAAAATAAAATTTTGGTTGAGTGGTAAATTTAAAATTTTTACCAATACAATTAGAGTGGGTTCAAATTCTTTCTTATGCATATTTTTTTTATTTTTTAAATAAAAATACTAAAGTATCTTCGAATAATATAACTTATTTTAAATACGAAAGAACATTTTGGTAATTTTCTTAACTGAGTTGGTATATGGTTGACTTAGGACACTAATTCTATCAATGGCTTAAATAATACTTCTATAAACTTCGAAGTTTCAATATTAGACGACTTCAAAATTTTCCATCAACATTTATATGATGCTCGATAGGTTCAGTGGATGATACCATTATTATCTTTATTTGGTCTCCTAACATATTGATGTGAATGGTCAACTTTTAAATTTAATCGTTCGGGTTAGAAGTTTAGGACAAGAAGATCTAATTCCACCATATTTATTCATTTTTTAGTGTCAAAGACCTATCAGCATTGATTGTGGATACGAATTTTAGAAATATACTCCATGGTGTGCGAATAAATCTTAGATCCCCAAATATCTACCATGTATTTGCATTACTCTTTATTTGCGCATGTGTATAGGAAATTGCCATTCTGGTTTAAGAGATCAAAATCTACCACATTTAATTATATGAATGAGCACATTTGGAAGAAGATACAAAGATGGAAAGGAAAGCTTTCTCGTGGTGGTAAGGATGTTCTCGATAAGGCAATGGCTTAGGTTATTCCCACATATTTTATAGGTCTTTGCCACTTTTCCGCAATGTTTCTTTGACAATATTAACTCCATGCTTAGCCGGTTTTGGTGGGGTAAACATAATGATATGAGTTGGGCTTCTTTGTGGCGCTTTTTTGTCCCTAAAATTGGGGGTGACCTTGGCTTCCGTGTCTTTGCACTTTTTTTTAGCCCCTACTTATCCGCAAAGCATGTATGCGGACTTGTTTCTCGTGTAAACCTAATTATAGGTCGGGTCATTCTATCAGGTTTAAAGATTCACCCAAAAAATTAAAAGATATGAATAAAAATATAGGATCGAAAAATATATTGAACAAAAAAAATTATTTTATAAATATGTCGAGCTTCAGGTAAGTTTTTCCAGCTCGGATTCGACCGTGCTTCCCTTTCTTTTCTTTTCCTCTCAAGTCTCGACTCCCCAAAATTAGATTTTTTTTACTCTTGTTCCAAATTTCTTTTGCATTGCAGTTGATACTTGTGTTTTTATTTATGCAGTTGTAGATGTCGAAACCATTTTTTAAAAGTTAAAAAAAAAAACGGGGGATCGACTTTAAAACGAATTATGGAGTCGCCACCGATCTTTTTTAAGGTGCAATTGGATCACCTTGCGATTGATCATTTTAGTAAAACATTTGATTTATTAAAATAATGATTTTAGGTCTACGAAAATTTGAGTAAAAGGGTTCGGGAGTCTGTTACGCACGAGGAAGGATTAACACCCTCGTAACGCCCAAAATTGGTACCAATTGATTATCGAATGTCCTATCTTTGAAAATTTGAAAGGAAAAAAAATACGGTCCCTTTAAAAAATGTATGAACAATTCGAATGAGATTTTGAGATTCACTTGTTCCAAAGAAATAAAATACCACATCCAGCACGTTAGGACACGATACTTTAAACCTCCAAAAATTGAGATCACCTCATAATTTCTAAAATACGCAACGAAGTCTTAAAAGGGTATTCCGTTATATGTCCAAACGGAAAAAATCGAAACCCAACACGTTAGGGCACAATTTCTCGAATTTCCAAATACGAAACATTTCCTTATTTTGAAGAGTTTCCAAATAAGCAATTATAAACCGGCTCAAGATATACTTGTTTAGCTTATTTAAAGGTAAAAAAAACTTGATATTGGGCAAAGAACATTTGAAATTTTAAAGATCGATAAAAATTGCAATCATACAAGCATTGAATTGAGCATGAAATAAATATATGCAACATAATATTACGTGAAAAATAAAAGGAAAATACAAAGAACCAAGTTACATGCAATAGCAACATATCATATACTATATAAATACGATCACTAACGTTCGAAGGCTAACGAATTGGGCCAATTTATAAGAAATTCCAAGCAAACTATACAAATAAAGTATCAAGTTTTAAAATGAAATGAATAATAGGGAAGAAAGTAAAAAAACATTACTATACCAATAATATAAAGATTTTAAAATAAATAATGGATATAAAACTTTAAAATAAGTAGGAAAATATAAATAAGTAATATATTAAATAATAATATACAAATTAATTTTAAAATAATGTCATAAAATAAATAATTTACATGGAAATTTGAAATGTAACAAAAATAAAAATAAAAATAGATAATATAATAATGCATAAATGAAATTTCAAAAAAAATTAAGTGATATGCAAAGCTATATATATACAATATTTAAGTAAATAATATATGAAATGAAAAACCTAATATAGATAATATATATAGAAATATAATAGTATATCAAAGTGTTTGGAATAAACAAATATGCACATGAAAAATAAAATAAAATAAAGTGTGAAATCAACAAAATATTACAAAATAATATATTAAAATAGTATGCCTTTATTTTTTTTTTTAAATGAATAACTAAACTTAATTGAAAGAAAAACAAATTCTAAAGGATAATTTATAAACAAAACAAATCATTTAAACAGAATTGAGGGTCAAAATAAAATGCGTTCAAATGGTTGGGGATCAAAACTGAAAATGACCCAAATCACCAAAAAACATAGCACAGGCGCGAACCAACCTGAAACAGTGCGCAAACTTCTGGAGAAAAATGAAAGAAACATAATAGGGACAGATTAAAGGTAGCGTAAAATGGGAAGGACTGGCTGCGCAAATTACCCATTTAAGGGGAACATGCGCAGAACCAGCCTGTCCATGCGCAGACAATCTCTTTCCCTTCCCCAAAAGCTATTAAACATAACCTTTATTTTTTTTTAAAAACATTAAAAAACTTTTAGAAAATCCAAATCCCCCTTTTTTTAAAAACCCCTTTTTCTTTTAACATTCACCCTTTTGTTTTTTAAAAAAACTTAAGAATTTTTGAGATGCTCTCTTAACTCATGCATTCATCTTCTCCTTTTCATCAGACACCGCCTCCGTCAAAGGTCCCACATGCCATGGCAGCCGGCGACACGAGCACAACTCCGGTAAGACCTCTCTCTTTTATACTTCGTCTTTGTTTTGGATACGAAAAAAGAGAAAAATGGAAAAAAAGAAAAAAAAAGAAATAAATTACAGTAAATGATCACCTTCAAAATATTCTTCTAGTTGCTTCTTTATTGCTTTTCTTTGTGTGTTTTTATACTATGATTTCGTAAAAACAAGAAAAGAGGGGGGAAAAAAGGTCCATTTACAAACAAAAATCGAAGGCTTTATAGTCGAATACAAGCGGTTTCTTACCCTTTTTTGCTCAACTTGCAGGTCATGAAGACGTGGGTGAAAACGTGGAGCAGGGCGTGCGTGCGTGGTGGTGGTGATCGTGGCTGAAGTCTGCGGCGCAAATGAGACTTTTAGGGATTCAGGGTTTCAGTTTTCTGATTGCTTAGGTTAAAGCATGAGTATTGGGCTTATGTAAACGGACCAAAATTGTTTGGGTTGTTTTATGTAATTGGGCCGGCTAAAAATTGGGACTGTTGTTTTTTGTTTTACTTTTTGTATATGTACGGGCCCGGGCTAAAAATTGGGTCTACAGCTGCCCCTCTTTGCTCGTTGTCGTGTAACGAGAATAGAGCAAAGACCCTAAAAGGACCAGTTTTGCCCAGTCCTGCCAAATCTTCGACTGTCCTTCTTCAAGTAGTCTTTCAGCAACTTCAGGAAGATACTGTTCATGACTTCAACCTGCTTCACTGTAACTTCAGGGAGATAAGGTTGATGGCTTAAATCTGCTCCATAGCTAATACATGGAGATAAGACTCGTCATTTTTTATCTGCTCCATAGCCGATACATGGAGATAAGATCTGCAATTTTTAGCCTGTTACCCTACTACTTAGGGGGTTAAGGCTCGTATCTTCAACCTGCTCTCTTGCTACCTTAGAAAGATAAGGCCGGTGGCTAAAATCTACTCCATAGCCGATACATGGAGATAAGATTCGCCATTTTTGATCTGCTCCATAACCGATACATGGAGATAAGATCTATAATTTTCAGTCTGTTACCCTACTGCTTAGGGGGTTAAGGCTCGTATCTTCAACCTGCTCTCTTGCTACCTCTGAGAGATAAGGTTGGTGGCTAAAATCTACTCCATAGCCGATACATGGAGATAAGATTCTCCATTTTCGATCTGTTCCATAGTCGATACATGGAGATAAGATCTGTAATTTTTAGTCTGCTTCCTTGCTACCTCAGGAAGATAAGACCTGTATCTTCAACCTGCTCTCTTGCTACCTCAGAGAGATAAGGCTGGTGGCTAAAGTCTGCTCCATAGCCGATACATGGAGATAAAACCCACCATTTTTTATCTGCTTTATAGCCGATACATGGAGATAAGATCTGTAATTTTTAGTCTGCTTCCTTGATACCTCAGAAAGATAAGACCTGCAATTCACCGATGTCGATACACTATCCTCTGAGGAACATGCCTTGTAGACTCGATTTTATCTGTCTATGTTTATGCTAAATGATTAGAATGCTATGATAAAAATGAATCAGATGCTCCTAACCAAATGTGCTATGAATGATATGAATGTAAAAATGTCATGAGAATGATTTCTTTTAAAGGCTTAAAGTAATATCACTCGTTATTCATCAGAGTTTTATCATGCTGCCTTCCTGCTCGGCTAGAATTTCCAACCAAAAACCCATAGAAACAACCCACTTTACTCAATTGGTTTGCCCCATTGTAACTTCAAAGTCCACTTCACTGTACTTCTGAGACCTTAGGTTTGTACCATTCTCAAACCCTCTCCTACAACTCGGAAGTATAGGACTTGAATCTTTCATCAATTTGATCTATTACACCATTCCTTGGGTGTCAACGACTAGATACGTTCACTTAATATTTGCACGAATGAGGAATGTCATTTTCCGAGAATGACCCTCTCTTATGCTTGGGTTGACATAACTCATTTCCGTTATTGATGTGATATCCTATTTTTGTTTAACCGATATCTTTGATTGAAAATTCGAAGAGACAATTTCAATTTGGACTTAAACATTTCTAACCCTTAAATTGGGTAAGTTCTAAACAATAGTCCAGTTTAAGGTTCTTGCACTGTTTAGAGCCTTCTAGAGTAATATACAAAACTCCTTTTGTGAAGGCGTTTTTAGTCCATTAATATTTATTTCAATACAAGCACTTGAATAAGATTATAAAGATAAACAAAACTGAAATTTATTAGGAACAAGATTTAAAGAGAATAGATTAATCCAAAGAAAGTAAATATTGTCAGTGTACAAAAATAGGTAGAAAGGGGACAAAAAAGAATGCCCCAGATATCGCATCTGAGCTCCTCCGTACGAACTCTATGAGAACTTTTTTGGGCTTTTCATGTGCCTAAGAGATCTAGAGTACTTTGTCGATGCCCCAAGACGTAGCATACTTCCTCTTTGTTAATTCCAGTACAACAAGACTACCACATGCTTCCTTTTTGGTCGAAATTTGAATTTCCCTTTTTGGATTTTCAATTCAAAACCCATTTGGTCTCAAGACGCCCTTTATGGGTTTTTACCTCGGCCTCTCCTTTTCTTTTTCCCTTTTTTTTAGGCGCCCTTTGCGGGTTTTCACCTTTTAAGTGAAGTACTTCTTAACTGAATTTGAGTTTACTAGATTAGGCAGGCTCCTACCGTCTATCTCAGTTAATATTAGTGCCCCTCCAGAAAAAGCCTTCTTTACTATATAAGGTCCTTCCCAGTTTGGCATCCATTTCCCCCTGAAATCTTTTTGTATATGGAGGGTTTGTTTCAACACCAAGTCCCCCACATGGAAAACTCTGGGACGAACCTTTTTGTTGTAAGCTCTCATCATTCGCTTTTGGTACATTTAACCATAACGGATAGCCTTCAGCCTCTTTTCTTCAATTAAATTCAGCTGATCATACCGGGACTAAATCCATTCTGCTTCGTCTAGCTTCAACTCTGATAAAACCAGGAGAGAAGGAATTTCGACTTCAATGGGCAAAACTGCCTCCATCCCATAAACCAATGAGTAAGGTGTTACCCAGTAGAAGTTCTGACAGATGTTCGATAGGCATAAAGAGCAAATGGTAACTTTTCATGCCAATCTTTGTAGGTCTCAGTCATTTTCCTCACAATCTTCTTGATATTTTTATTAGCAGCCTCAACTGCACCATTCATTTTTGGGCGATATGGTGACGAGTTGTGATGCTTAATTTTGAACTGCTTGCAGACTTCCACTATCACAGTGTTATTCAAATTCAACATGTTGTCAGATATGATCCTTTCTGGCATGTCATATCGACATATGATCTCCTTCTTCAAGAACTTACTGACCGCTGACTTTGTGACGTTGGCATATGAAGCAGCCTCTACCCACTTGGTGAAGTAATCGATGACCACAAAGATGAATCGATGTCCATTAGAAGCCTTTGGTGAGATTGGCCGATGACGTCCATGCCCCACATTGAGAAAGGTCACGGAGATGTCATAACATAAAACGGGGAAGGAGGAACATGAATCTTGTCTCCATAAATCTAGCACTTATGGCATTTCTTGGCGTAACTAATGCAATCTCTTTCCATCATGAACCAGTAATACCTGAATCTCATAATCTGCCTAGCCATTGTGAACCCATTGACATGCGTCCCGCAAACACATTCATGGATTTCTTCCAGTACTTTCCTAGCTTCAACAGCATCAACACATCTTAGTAGCACATGATCTTTCCTCCTTTTATACAAGATCTCTCTATCTAATACATAGTCACTAGCCAACCTCCTCAACGTTCTTTTATCATTTTCCGTTACCTAATCAGGGTATTCACGATTCTTCACATATCGTAGAATTTCATGATACCAAAGAAACCATCTCTCTCCTCTTCTTCGTCGATATTGCAGCAATGAGCTGGAGCCTCACAAATACTCATTTAAATCGGCTTCATATCCTCCTATTTATTTACTCTAATGAAAGAAGCTAGCGTAGCCAAGCCGTCTGCCATCTGATTTTCGTCCCGTGGGAGATAATGAAAAGTGATATTGTTAAACACCTTAATCAAATCCAGAACTAGCTCTCGATATTTGATCAACTTGGGGTCCCTTATTTCCCATTCACCCTTAAGCTGATAAATCACCAGTGCAAAATCCTCATACACCTCTAACACCTTGATTTTACGCTCGATGGCCACACGGATTCCCATGATACATACTTCGTACTCTGCCATATTGTTCGTGCAATCAAAATCCAATTTGCAAGTGAATGAATAGTGATCTCCACTTCGGGATATCAGGACTACCCCAATTTTATTACCAACTGTGTTTGATGCTCCGTCAAAATTCAGTTTCCAAGGATGATCTTCTGAAGTGTCTTCTTCGATAATTGCCACATACATTAGATCCTCATTAGGGAAATCAAAGTTCAAAGGCTCATAATATTCTAAAGCTCTCCTAGCTAGAAAATCTGCTATTGCACTCCCTTTTACAGCCTTCTGGTTCACATAAACTATGTCGAATTCGGAAAGTAGAATTTGCCATCGGGCCATCCTTCCACTCAAAGCAGCTGACTCCATCATATACTTTAAAGGGTCTAATTTCGAGATTAACCAAGTCGTATGATACAACATATACTGCCTCAATCTTTAAGTAGTCCAAACCAAGGCACAACATAGTTTTTCAATTGACGAGTGCCTCATTTCACACTCAGTGAATTTCTTGCTGAGTTAATATATCGCCTTTTCTTTCTTTCCTGTCTCATCGTATTGACAGAGCACACACTCCATTGAATTTTCAAATACTGTCAAGTACAGTATCAATGGCTTACCAGGACTAGGTGGCATTAGCATTGGGGGATTGGACAGATATTGTTCAACCTTATCAAAGGTTTTCTGGCATTCACCATCCCATACACCTGGGTTGTGTTTCTTGAGAAGGTGAAATATGGGGTTACATTTCTCAATTAGTTATGAAATAAATCGGGCGATGTAATTTAGTCTTCCTAGGAAACCTCGAACTTCTTTCTGAGTACGCGGCGGAGGCAATTTTTGAATAGCCTTGACTTTGTCGGGGTCAACCTCAATTCCCCTTTCACTAACTATGAAACCAAGCAGCTTTCCTGACCTAGCCCCAAAAGTACATTTTGTCGGATTGAGCTTTAGTTGAAACCTTCTCAGCCTCAAGAACAATTTCCTCAAAACTTGTATGTGCTCTTTTTCTGTTCGGGCTTTTGCAATCATATTATCGACGTAAACTTCAATTTTCTTGTACATCATGACGTCAAACAAGGTTACCATGGCTCTTTGATACGTTGCTCCTGCATTCTTCAACCCGAATGGCATCACCTTGTAGCAAAAAGTTCCCCACAAAATTATGAACGTGGTCTTCTCTATGTCTTCAGGATGCATCTTTATCTGATTGAACCCAGAAAAACCATCCATGAAGGAGAACAGTGAATAACCTACTGTGTTATCCACCAAAGTATCAATGTGAGGCAGTGGGAAATTGTCTTTTGGGCTAGCCTTGTTCAAGTCTTTGTAATCTACACATATCCGCACTTTTCCATCTTTCTTAGGAACGGGGACAATGTTGGCTACCCATTCTGAGTAATTAATAACTTGCAAGAACCTAGCATCAAATTGCTTCCGGACCTCTTCTCTTATTTTTACTACAACATCGAGTCTTATCCTTCGAAACTTTTGTTGAACAGGCTTGCACTCCTCTTTTATGGGGACGCGATGTACTGCAATATTAGTGCTTAACCCAGGCATGTCTTGATATGACCACGAGAAGATATCTTTAAACTCTTGCAATAAATTGATGAGGTCCCGTCTTATTTCCTCAGTTATGCAAGTTTCAATGTTCACCTCTTTCCCCTCTTCCAGGTCACACTCTCGATTGTCTCTTTATGGGGTAGAATATGTTTCTCTTCCTGTTCTACCATCCTTAACAAATCTGAAGGTAAGCTACAGTCTTCATCATCTTTAAAATCCTGAGATCCCTTCAGACACACGTCTCGTTCAAAAAGGAACTCCAGGTTCGTAACAGCGTCACTCATGCCATTGATATCTAGAGACCTATTGTAGGCACGAAAGAATATCCAACAAACAAATGAACCTAAGTATAGCTTTATTTGTATGGTATGATTATAAATGAAATGCAAGAAAAGAAAATTTGCTCAAGATAAAAGAATATTTGCTCAGAATAAGATATGAAAGTGTATTTATATTGAAATAAATATTTTGAACATGAGCCTATTTCATAAAAGATTCTTATTGCTTCTAGGTTTTAAAACAACAAGTGTGTTTTGAACATTACTCTATATTAGCACTAAAAACTACAGGAATTTCCTCCGCAGTCCATTTGTTCAGAATACTTCCAAGCTCATAAGTACGAATGCTTGCTAAGTCACGTTTCATCACTTTCTCTTCAGATATGACATTGATATTCAAATTTTCCATTGCGTCTTCAGCTGTTCCCTCTCCTGTCATCTTCAATTCAGGATAAATCACTCCACCTAACACAATTGTATAGGATATATGGGGAAAAGTCATTAATTCCCACTCGACCTCTGCCCCAATCAGTCATGCTGTCTGTCTCTTCTGCCTCATTTCTATCTCCTTTCTTTTCTGTTTTGCATCTGGCCTATACCCTAAGCCAAAACGATCTTGTTTATCAGCCAAAACCGACACTTCAACTCATCCATGAAGATATTTTCCAAGTCCTCTTCAAGGCAATGCTCCATTTCCCACTGTTAATTGCAAGCTCATCCTCGTAGCCTCAGATATTCTTGGCACTGGGACCCTGCCCCATTTAATGATGAAAGTTGCATTTACAAACTCCAATGACCGAAAGAAACACTCAATTGCTTCATCATTATTTTCTATATATGGTGCACTACTGGTAACGGATGCAATAATATCTTCCTTCGCATTTATCGTTATTAACCGGCCCTCTGTCACCAACTTTACCTTTTGGTGCAACGATGACGGTACTGCCCCTGCCGAGTGAATCCAAGTCCTCCCCAACAAGTAATTATAAGAAGGCGTAATATCCATCACAAGGAAATCTACCTTGTATGTGTTTGGCTCGATCAACAGAAGTACCTCAATCCTTCTCATCACTTTTTTTCTCAGTACCATCAAATGCCCTCACTATGTTCTGGCATGTCTTCATATGAGAACTGTATATTGGTAACCTATTTAATGTAGGCCAGGGCAAAACATTCAGCACTGACCTATTATCAATTAATAACCCCGGTAGCGTATACCCTTTGCAGTGAGTGGTGATGTGCAAAGCCTTGGTAGATCCATGCCCCCTGGTGGTATTTCATCGTCACTAAAGGAGATGAAGTTATCGGCGCTTATGTTATTGACAAGGTGATCTAGCTTGTTCAATGAAATATCCTCAGCGACATAGGTCTCGTTCAACACCTTCATCAACGTATAACCTCCGAGTTCTCGAGCAGAGCTAATACCGATGTGCGTGCTGACTGCTTGTGCAACTATTCCACAACACTATACTCACTGTGTTTTAGGAATTTCAAAAATTCTTTAGCTTCATCTTCAGTTACTGGTTCATTAACCAGTGGTTTTGTCCTTTCTTTCCCTTGTTCAATCATCATGGACTTCCCTTTTCCAAGCTCGACCTTTGTACTTGGCGTGCTGACCAGACTCTCCTCCCCTAGATATGTCACATTACAGTTGTAATTTCAAGCCACCCTTTTGTTATCCTTATACGAAAAAGACGCAGGTCTCTGGATTACAACTCTCGGTGTAATTTTTGCTCCAACTTCATTAATTTTTGGTCGCAAAATGATCACCACTGGGTGATTGACCTCAGAAACCTTCTCTATCAACCCCTCCTCCGAGGTGCATGCATCTTCCTTCTCAGTAAACTCAAAGACCTCCAGCTCTTTGTTGTCCATTAGAGCTTGTACCAGGCCCTAAATTCATTACATGTTTCTATCTCATGGTCTTCCTCTCCGTGGAACTCACAATAGTTCCCTGCTTCTCGGGATTTGCTCCCAAAATATTGCATGATTAGACCTTTCTCTACTATCTTCTTCAAAACCTCCCTCATCAGAGTTCTCACTTCTGCCACATCCAACTTAATTCTCCTCCCCATATTCTTGATTATCGTGTTTACCCCTTTATCCGCATGATTGGGTAATGAATTTCCTACACCAGGTACATCATCGAATTTCACAACACCCATATTGATGAGCCTTTCGACTACCCTCTTAAAAGAGGTGCAATTCTCTATCGAGTGTCCCGCGATTCCAGCATGATATTCACATTGAACACTTGAATCATACCACTTGGGGTATGGGGGTTGCAGTGGTTTTAAGTAGAAAGGAGATACGATGTGTGCATCAAACAAACTTTTGTACAACTCCCGATACGTTACTGGAATGGGAGTAAACTGGGGTGCTTTGTATTGGGCTCCTGCCTTGGCGAAGCTTGCTGGCCTGTGGCTACCACTTTCGGTTGATTTACCATGATTGATTTCGTATAACCCATGTTCACATTGCTGACTTCATTTTCTCTCTTTTTCGGGGCCGACCTCTTGGTGTTTTCTCCTGCCTCTATCTTTCTACACCTTATTGCATTCTCAATCATTTCACCAGACATAACTATATCCGTAAAACTCTTAGTTGCGCTTCCTAGCATGTGATTAATTAAAGGTGCCTTCAATGTATTAATGAAAAGCATGGTTGTTTCTTTTTCCAACAGTGGGGTTAGACTTATGTAGCAATCTCCCTCCATCTCTGAGCATATTCCCTGAAACTTTTATTTGACTTCTTCTCCAAGTTCTATAATGTGATTCTATCAGGCGTTATGTCAGTCACATGGCTATATTGTTTCATAAAAGTCTGTGCCAAGTCTTTCCATAATTTAACTTGGGTACGACAAAGCTGATTGTACCATTTGGCCGCGGCCCCAGACAAGCTATCTTGGAAACAGTGAATCAATAATTGATCATTATTGACATGACCAGTCATCCTCCGACAAAACATCGTGATGTGAGCCTTAGGGCAGCTGATTCCGTTGTATTTTTCAAACTCTAGCATTTTAAACTTCGGAGGAAGTACCAAATCTGGGACCAAACTTAACTCCTTAGCGTCTATCCTACAATGATAATCAGCATTCTCCAACGCCTTGAATTTCTCCTCTAGCCATTTATATCGGTCTTCTAGTCGCTTTGGAAATTCTACTCCTGCCTTTCCTACTTCTGCGACCTCATCGAAGTCAGGGACTGTAGGATTTGCTCGATGGTCTTCGGGGTTGGAACACGAGCCCGTCGGGACATTTATCGGTGCCGAAGTACCAGTTTGATATTGGAGTTTGACATTGACAGACACCTTTTGCGGAGGCACTAGGGTATTTGTTGGGGTGAAACCTGGAGGATAAGCGAGGACCTCACTATCTTCTTCAGTATTAATCACGGGACTCTTTCCCTTTTCTGGCCTTCCAACCAATAGCTGAGATAGTTGGTTCATCATATTTTTTTGAGACTCCAGCATCTGATCTTTCATACCTTGCTGAATCTTAGTTAATTTTTCTTGTATTTGCGCTTGCATCTATTCTTGCATTTCTTTCTGCATTTGCTCCAATTTTTCCCACCTTTGATCCATAGCTTTGGTCTTTTCCGTGTGTAATATTGATGTTCCAGGGTAACTATAATATGATTTCGAATTAATTAGAGTTCCATTTGTGAAATTTAATGCACATGATATGATGAAATGTGAATGCATGAGATGAATGCAAAACTAAAAAGACGTCGATTCTGATTCAATTGTATTTAAAAAACTTTATTAGAAAGTAAAATCATTTACATAAAATAGATCATATATACAACTTTGCCCTAATGCCCAAAGTTTTAACTTTCTTAAGAAGGTAAGCCAGCTCACGTCCCCGGTCTGACTCTAACTTATACTTCACACTTAGCACATCAGCTTGAACCGCTAAGGTCTGTAGATGATCAGGCACCTCCCGTATCTGAGTTATAGCTTCACCCATGATATGGTCTCTATCCCTGACCTGGTCTTGCATCTAATGAAACTGTTCCTTCCACTACTCATTGTTCAACTCAAGGAATTCAATTCGAATCTTACAATTCTGCAGCTCAGTCTCGAGTTCTTCTACCCTTCCTTTCAGGTCATCGATCTTACTCAGGCTAGCTCTTAATTCAATGTCAAAGTTACGACCACGGTGTTGATGCAGTGCCTTCTCTAACTCCGCTACTCGAGCTACTAACATCTCTTTCTCAACTTGGCTCTCAACCAAACTCTTCTTTAAGGCGCTTTCGCGTGCTTGAGCATCATGGAACCTCTTCTCCCACTGATCACCTCTAGCCTTTTCCTCTTGAATTTTTTGTCGCCACTGATCTGACGTCTTTCGTAATCTAGCAGTTCTCATGGACATGCGCAACTTTTTGTAATCAGTCTTCAAACTATCCAAGTCTTCTTCAACCTTTCTTTTCCCTTTTCTCAACTTCTCGACCTCGAGTTTCTGGACATCGGCATCTAACCTCAAATGCATCTTTTCTTCCTCCAACTGTTCTATCTTCTTTCCTAACTCTGAATTTCTTATTTCGAAGTCCTGTTTTACGATTTCTAGCTCAAAGGGAATTACTTGCAAATATTCTTCTATCGGTCGATTGCCTTCTAAACTCAGCCCAGAGATATTATCATTGACCCTTCTACTCAACCACCCATTGTATTCAGGAGTCATCATTGAACATACAGTCAATCTCTTCATTCGATGTGTTTGCTTCCATGCATCAAAAATCTCTCGAACCTTCTTCTTATAATTATTCTCCCTGTACGAGAACTCACTCTGGGCCAGTCCATGTGTAATCGGTATAAACTGTCTTGATCTATATTGTCTTAAAATAAGAAAATGGGCATATCCAACAGCTCCCCGAATTCCAGGCAGAGGTACCCAATCAAAACTCCTACACCGATAGAGGATCTCATCAGGAACCAAACAAGGAGCTCTCCACTCAACGTCCTCTTCTTGGAGATCTCAAATGAGCGCGATCCAATTCTCCTCTAATATGTCATCTCTTCTAGGCGTAGCTGTTATCTCCTTTAATGGGGAGTAATTCCCGGAGAAAACCGGATAGGAAACTTTATCCACCTTCTAGAAATGACTGTGGAACCAAACGAACAACAACTGCGCACATCCAATAAATCTACCTTCACCTGCCCTCCGACATGCACTCAAAAATCTGAATGTCTCGGATAAAATTGTCGGTACTGGTGTGACTCATTCGTCAAGTCGATCAAAAAAGTCAGCAACTGCTTCGTCTATATGCCTTAAAGCTTTTGGAAATATTACCAAACCATAGATGCTCAAGGCAAAAACGTCAACTTTCCTCTTTTTATCTAGATGTGCTACGATCAGGTCCCTCAAACTCACCCAATGAATGCACTTACCATCACCATTTTACTGAATTTAGGCTGTAACCCACTGTTCACTCATCCCGGTGATACTAATTAATTTCTTTACAAAAGCCGAGGCATTTGCAACCTTGGAATAAATTTTGTCTACTTGAACCTTTGGACAACGAAGCAAAGCTGTATACTCCTCCACAATAGGCACTAAGTCCACCTTCCCGAAGGTGAAACAACTATACGCTAGGTTCCAAAACTGAGCCATAGCCCAAAATAAATACTTGTCCACCTTGATATCAAGCAGGTAGGGAAAGTCGCCATAACTTTGATAGAATAGCTGCTTAGTCTCATCATCCCAACGAGCCCATATATCCCTCAATTCTTGGGACTTGTTTTGGGTCACATTGATACGAGTGAAGCTCGACAACTCAGATATGTACCCTTCAGTTAAGCTATCCCCTTTCTCAAGTTGCATCTTCTCTGACCACATACGGACAGTTGCATTATCCTCCACTTTATTAAGGAATTCGCTCTCCATAATAAGCTTTCTAATTTAGTAACCGAACAGAAATCGACACCTTTTTAATATGAAATGACATGCAAACATAACCACAAGAAAACACAAGAAGTTAGTATCGAAAAATAAAATCAAAACAAATAGAAAATAATCAAAAACCTATTCGGGTAATCGCTAGGGTTCAACGTAGCTCTATCTAGGGTGGGCTCCTAGAGTTCACTATATGTGGCTCGGTTCTAAGAAAAGGGTACCTAAACCAGCAGATTCCTCAACCCTCACTCATTATAGGCTCATGCGGATCGAGTTCAGTTCAAGGGAATACATTTCCCTATGGCCATGCGGAGGTGAAAACCTCACGAAGACATAAGTACGGATGTATCCCGGAAGCGGTCCACTAGCCCATGCAGAGGTGAAAACCTCACAAAGACATAGTTTCTCACTCCCACTTAAAATGTGCAACCACAACGGTCATGCAAGATGATGTGGAGGGATATAAAAAACTCAAAATGCAAAACACGAATAAAATGACAAAAATAAAAAAAAAAACCCATGAAATGCAATAGAAAGATCGTATGTTAAAAACCAAATTTTAAATTTTCAACAAAAGGACAGAAAATAATCAATTCTACGGCTTGACTCTCTTATTGGTCCCCAGTGGAGTCGCCAAGCTGTCGAAACCATTTTTTAAAAGTTGAAAAAAAAGGGGGATCGTCTTTAAAACGAATTATGGAGTCGCCACCAATCTTTTTTGAGGTGTAATCGGATCACCTTGCGATTGATCATTTTAGTAAAACATTTGATTTATTAAAATAATGATTTTAGGTCTACGAAAATTTGAGTAAAAAGGGTTCATAAGTCGGTTACGTACGAGGAAGGATTAACACCCTCGTAACGCCCAAAATTGGTACCAATTGATTATTGAATGTCCTCTCTTTGAAAATTTGAAAGGGAAAAAAATACGATCCCTTTAAAAAATTTATGAACAATTCGAATGAGATTTTGAGATTCACTCGTTCCAAAGAAATAAAATACCACATCCAGCATGTTAGGACACGATACTTTAAACCTCCAAAAATTGAGATCATCTCATAATTTTCAAAATACGCAACGAAGTCTTAAAAGGGTATTTCGTTATTTGTCCAAACAGAAAAAATCGAAACCCAGCACTTTAGGGCACAATTTCCTGAATTTCCAAATACGAAACATTTTCTTGTTTTGAAGAGTTTCCAAATAAGAAATTATAAACCAGCTCAAGATATACTTGTTTTGTTTATTTAAAGGTAAAAAAAAAAACTTGATATTAGGCAAAAAAACATTTGAAATTTTAAAGACCGATGAAAATTGCAATCATAAAAGCATTGAATTGAGCATGAAATAAATATATGCAACATAATATTACGTGAATAATAAAAGGAAAATACAAAGAACCAAGTTACATGCAATAGCAACATATCATATACTATATAAATACGATTACTAACGTTCGAAGGGTAACGAATTGGGCCAATTTATAAGAAATTCCAAGCAAACTATACAAATAAAGTATCAAGTTTTAAAATGAAATGAATAATAGGGAAGAAAGTAAAAAAACATTACTATACCAATAATATAAAGATTTTAAAATAAATAATGGATATAAAACTTTAAAATAAGTAGGAAAATATAAATAAGTAATATATTAAATAGTAATATACAAATGAATTTTAAAATAATGTCATAAAATAAATAATTTACATGGAAATTTGAAATGTAACAAAAATAAGAATAAAAATAGATAATATAATAATGCATAAATGAAATTTCAAAAAAAATTAAGTGATATGCAAAGCGATATATATACAATATTTAAGTAAATAATATCTGAAATGAAAAACCTAATATAGATAATATATATAGAAATATAATAGTATATCAAAGTGTTTGGAATAAACAAATATGCACATGAAAAATAAAATAAAATAAAGTGTGAAATCAACAAAATATTACAAAATAATATATTAAAATAGTATGCCTTTATTTTTTTTTAAAATGAATAACTAAACTTAATTGAAAGAAAAACAAATTCTAAAGGATAATTTATAAACAAAACAAATCATTTAAACAGAAGTGAGGGCCAAAATAAAATGCGTTCAAATGGTCGGGGATCAAAACTGAAAATGACCTAAATCACCAAAAACATTGCCCAGGCGCGGACCAAACTGAAACAGTGCGCAAACTTCTGGAGAAAAATGAAAGAAACATAATAGGGACAGATTAAAGGTAGCGCAAAATAGGAAGGACTGGCCGCGCAAATTACCCATTTAAGGGGAACATGCGCAGAACTAGGCTGTCCATGTGCAGACAATCTCTTTCTCTTCCCCAAAAGCTATTAAACATAACCTTTATTTTTTTTTTAAAAACATCAAAGAACTTTTAGAAAACCCAAATCCCCCTTTTTTTAAAAACCCATTTTCCTTTTAACATTCACCCTTTTGTTTTTGAAAAAAACTTAAGAATTTTTGAGATGCTCTCTCAACTCATGCATTCATCTTCTCCTTTTCATCAGACACCGCCTCCGTCAAAGGTCCTACATGCCATGGCAGACGGCGACACGAGCACAACTCCGGTAAGACCTCTCTCTTTTATACTTCGTCTTTGTTTGAATCCGAAAAAAGAGAAAAATGGAAAAAAAGAAAAAAAACATAAATAAATTACAGTAAATGATCACCTTCAAAATATTCTTCTAGTTGCTTCTTTATTGCTTTTTTTTGTGTGTTTTTATACTATGATTTTGTAAAAACAAGAAAAGAGGGGAAAAAAAAGGTCCCTTTACAAACAAAAATCGAAGGCTTTATAGCCGAATACAAGCGGTTTCTTGTCGTTTTTTGCTCAACTTGCAGGTCATGAAGACGTGGGTGCGAATGTGGAGCAGGGCATGCGTGCGTGGCGTAGGTGATCATGGCTGAAGGCTATGGCGTAAATGAGACTTTTAGGGATTTAGGGTTTTAATTTTCTGATTGCTTAGGTTAGAGCATGAGTATTGGGCTTATGTAAACGGATCAAAATTGTTTGGGTTGTTTTATGTAATTGGGCTGGCTAAAAATTGGGACTGTTGTTTTTTGTTTTATTTTTTGTATATATATGGGCCCGGACTAAAAATTGGGTCTACAATAGACATTACTTTGTGTTTTGGAAAAGCCAACCCATCTATTTTATAAGCTACCTGCATTGGTTTTATGCTGAAATTGTTGGCTAAAAACTTAAATATGATGACTGATTGAATAGAAAACAGCATATAGCAATTTTTACCACAACAAGTCTGCTATGGACGACCGGAACTGCAGTTAACCCATTGTTTCACTCTGCTTATCTTAGCAAAGATGGAGAGAGAAAGGTTACATTAGTTTTAATATCATTTTTAATTTGTTTGTTGTTTTAATTTTGATATAAAAACAACATATAGTAAATTTTCAATTTGTTTGTTGTTTTAATATTTTTTTAATATAATTTTTAATTTGTTTGTTGTTTTAATATGTGTTTTAATGTTTGTATTTGATATATTATATATTTAATGTAACACCTCGAAAATTTTTACAGTAACATATTATCCTTTATATAGTAAAATAAGGAAATAAAGTAACAAGAAGAGAAAATTTTAGTTATGTCATTGGGAAGTATACTATGACATATTAATTCAAGAAAGGACTAAATTGTAAAAGTGAGAAAAGTTTTGTTGCCCAAGAGTAAATACTCAAAATTTAAGGGTTAAAGTGTAAATATAAAAAAGTTGAAGGACTAATAATGCAAATATTTTAAGGGTGGAATGATCTAGAAACCAATGAAATTTGATGAATTAGGACCAAATTGAATAGGTGAAGAATTATGAGGGACTAAATTGTAATTTTACCAAATTAAGTTATGACTCAAGAATGAAATTTTAAAAGATCACGAAGGGCAAAATAGTCAATTGGAAGAGAGAAACCTAGAAAGTAATGATGATGTTGGTGATATTTTGTAATTATTTAATTAGATTTTAATAATTATTTTATTATTTTATTTAGTATATATATATATATATATATGTGTGTGTATGGAAAGAAAAAAAAAAAAGGGAGGGAACAACACCATCCATCTTTCCATGCAACCAACGTTGGAAGAGAAGAAAAGAAAGAAAATTTTCTTTTCTTTACAATTTGGTCCTTCTACAAAAAATTCACCATTTTTACCCAAAAATCAAAAGAATTTTCATAGCTACCAAGAGAGAAAAATGTTAAGGAGACTATGGGAAGTTAGAATATCAAGTTGGATTCAAGAAATGGAAGCTGAAGGAGAGAAAATAAAGATGAAGATTGAAATCAATAGAACAAGGTAAAAACATCATGATTTCGATATATTTTTAAGTTTGATATTATTGAAAAAGCATGGGATTGATGTTAATGTAGAGTTTCCTTACATATGGTCCTATGTTCTTGATATGTTAGTGAAGAGAAAATAAGAGAAAGTGATGAGAAATAGTGTAGAGAAAGAAAATAAGGGTGTTATAAACATGGAAATTAATATCTTGCACTAAAACAGTGTTGGACAACAATAGTGGTCTAACTTTGAAAAATCACCAAAAATTTTGAAAATTGAATAAAAAGTTGAATAAAATATGAAATTAAATTTTATTGAGTCTAGTTTTTCAGACAAGAAACGGTGTAAGCAATGAAATTGTCAATTGTGAGATATAACAAATTTAGTTAGACAAGGTCAGAATGATTTCGGGTTCCCCTGTTTTGGAAAATCATAAAAAATTGGAGAAAAATAATTATGGGCTTAAATTTATATTTTTAGAATTATGAATGAGTTTATTTTCAAGAGAAACAAACGGGAACATCATTCGAATTCTGTACGAGGAGATAATTAATTTTTAGTAAAGAAGGGTCAGAACTGTCAGACAGCAGAACTGAGGTGACTTTAAAGAATAAACTGTACTTATTGGCTAAACCAAAAATCCTGAAAATTTTATGGTAAGAAGATATGTAAGTCTAGTTTCAGGGAAAATTTGTGGATCTTAATTTCGAGTTCTATAGCTCAAGATATAAATAATTTAGTGACTGTGACTCAAATAGACAGTTTTGAATATACATATAAGTAAATAGTTAAATTATTGATAATGTTATTTATAGCAAGTTAAGTAAATTAAGGATGTAGAATGGAGAGGAGGATAAGGAAAATATGTATGAATATTCAGCTAGCATGGCTAATTTGCATGTTTTAGGCTCAGGGATTAAATTGAATAAAAGTAAAACTTTATAGGCAATTTTGTAAAAATGTTAGAAATGACTAATTTGCATGAAATGGATTATTTTATTATTTAAAATTTCAAAATTGAACAAAAATTATTAATTTAGTTCAAGATCGGGGAAAAACATGTTTTAAGGATTGAATTGAAAAGTGTTGAAATTATGAAAAATTCTGATATTTTATAGAATTCATGGGTTGTTATCAATTTGTATGAGAATAACGGCTGGAAATAAGGATTAAATTGGAAGAATTTTATTTTTTTTAGCCTAAAGATGAAATCATCATTAATTAAAAGTTTAGGGGTAAAATGGTAATTTTGTTTAGAGTATTTATTGAACGTATTAGAACATGAAATAAATGAAAACGACGATCAAATTTATTTATAAAGATTCGGATGACTCGAATATGAGACTTGAACGTGGAAAAGAAAAGATATCAGATTAATAAAATTATAAATATGAACAAGCAACGAGGTAAATTAATGTAACTTGAATTGTATTTTCGATATAATGAATTACCTGATTTATATTTATGATGAAATAGCAAGAGAATGATATTTATCATGACATGTAAATATGTGATTATCTTTGATACGTTGATACAAGGAAATTAAATATAGTGAGACAAGTAATAAATTCAAGTAAAACATATCGAGAAAAATAAGTACGTTTAAGGGACAATATGTTTGATTTTAATTGGTTCTAAATATGAATATTAGATGAAATAATAAAATATCTGATAAATAAATCAGTAACTCCGGTAATGCTCCGTAACTCTATTCCGGTGACGGATTCGGACTAGGGGCGTTACATTTAAAATTGTTTTATATAGTAAAATAATTTTAAAAAAGTTTAATACAAGCCAGACCGAGTTGGCTCGAGTTTAGCATCTATAATCCGAATTGTACTTGAAAAAAATTTAAGCTTATTTTTTGGGCCAAACTGAACCCAAACATAGAAAACAAGTTTAAAATTCTGTTATGGCCCGACCCAGCCATGATCAGCTCTGGTGTCTTATCCCAAATCATTTTGTTCTTTTGCTTTACTTAGCAAAGTTCATCCGAGTGGGAATTCATGGAATTATGTGGAGAAAGTAAATGACTCATTATCGAAACATGTATGACACCTTATGTCTCATCCCAAATCATTTTGTTCTTCTATTTTACTTAAAAAATATTATTTGAATAGGAATTTACGGAATTGTGTTAAGAAGAATAACTCCAATTAAAAAATGTTTTTAAATGTTTATTTAATAATTCGTACAAATATCATACGGTGAAGGACCTAAAACACGAATTGAACACATGTATAGGTCCTTTATCGCATGATGTTTTTAAGGTGGTTTGTGTTAGTTATTTTATTGACTAGTCCAAACAAGTATGAAATGAGGACCTTGATCAGGTAAATAATAAGTGTTAGAATTGTGTGACTTGATTTTCATTTGATTTGATCTGAAAAGTTCGAGGTACAACTCACTTGTTAAAGAAATAAAATAGAGAGGCAAAATTAGGGATCTATGAGGGATTAGGACCGAGGGCCGGAAACCTTACCGCACAAGTTAAATTCGTATAGAGCTATTTTTTTTCTATTAGACGGGTTGTTTAACCCTTAAAATTGCGCATAGCTGTAAACCTCTTATATTATTATTTTTCAACATTAGTGAAATTTTCCTTCTCTGCCTATAATTTTTCTGATAAAAATTTTTCACGTAAAATTTACAAGACAGGTGGAATGAGATGGTTTGATATTTTAAATTAAACCCATTCCACTTTAGAAGTAAATTTGGAGATTGTTTAGCACTGTAATCCAAAAGCAACATAAGCAATACTAATTCGTTAATTCAAACTGATTTTCCAAGTCATAAAAGAAAGTTCTAACTTAACAAAAACTGGTTTGGGTGTCTAATTGTCCCTCATTTATATTAATTGAAAATTATGAATGTGATTTTTATATTCAAATTAAGACTTACAAATGATTTATATTAAATTATTTAAAATTGTATATTATCATATTAATGAATTATATTTATATTATAATCTAAATTGAATATTAATTAACTCCAAAATAATATTAACATGGCAATATCGTGGTAATAATAATAACATGAGAAACAAAAATGCTTTGCATCTCAATCAATATTTCTTTTATTAATTTATAAAGAATTATGTTTACAGTGATTTTAATATTTTATATATTCTAATTAAATTTTATAAATATTTTATATTAATTGTTTTAAAATATTTAAAATTGATATTTCATGCATCATAATATGAATGAATTTAAGGATCATTTAAATTAACTTATATTTTACTTTAGAAAACCATATTTATAATGGATATTTTTAACACTTTACAACACTTTTTCTTCTTTTTTTTTTTTTTTACAGTAATGTTAAACACTTCAAATCTTAAATCATGCTTTCCAAAAGTAATGTTAAAGTTGTTGGATCTTGTGTCCTAAATGTGGTTTTTTCGTCTATATATATTTGTATTTTTTAAATAAATTGGTTTAATAAAAATATTCATAAATTATATCAATACCCTTATATATTGTCTTCAATGGTTTTTGCATGCAAAGCAAAATGAAAATAAATATTAGTTCAATGGCGATCTAACGTTTAACTAATACTAAGCAGTATCATGTGGTTGGATCATAATACGAAAAAACAACTTGTATTAATAGATAAACCTAAACATGTCCTTAATTAGTTTAATCGAAAATGAGCAAACCGATTGAAAGGCTAATATGTCATCCATCAAGTCTAATTGGGGAGATGTTTTGTCTTGAGCATCAAAGTGGATGACTCTTAGAAGATAGAAACATAATTGTGACTGACAGTACATCGAACAGGACCCAAGTAGAATAGATTCTAAATCCGTTAATAGATTTATCCACTTGTAACGTTCATAGTGTGATATATCCTAATTCTGAGTGGATGATGGACTATGTATGTGTGACTTGTATATTTTTATATAAGTAAAAGTCTGAATTCAAATAAATAAGGAACCGAAAGTTAGAGCGTTGGGTATACGACTTCTACAGTATGTAACATTAGTCACAACAGTGGAATTCATAGCTCATAAAATAAGTAAATGATATTCTCTCACTGGTATTACATGATAGATGAAAAATAAACATGGTCATAGGTCGTTTGTCTTTATGATAAACAACTTAATTATTATTTGATAGTAATTGACTTCGATGTAATGGTTACCATGAGATAAAATATGATCATATTAAGAGAATGAATTTATCCCAAAGAGATTAAAAATATCCTATGAGGGCAACACACTTATGACAAGATCATTGAATGAGCACTGATCAAATAGCTTTCATAATGGTATGTAATTAGGGAGAGCTCAATTACAATATTATAGTAGAATGACTTTGTAACTAAATTAGTTTATAATTAATAGGCGAAAAACTGGAACTTAATTATAAATCATTTGACCTCTAATTATATATGTTCAATCAGTGCCTCTGTTAGCTCATTGAAATCAGAAATAAATTGCACATAGAATCAAATGATAAAGCTAGAGAACTGTGTCACATTCGGAAATGAATGTGTTTTCTTGCTAAGCATAGAAATGACTTGATAATTAACTTAAACTTTTCCAATTATTATTTAATTAAATAATTGAAGTTCGAGAATAGAGTTAAATTAATTGGTCATTATGAATTCGTTGAATATGAAAATTAAATATATTTTTTCATAGATTCTTTTACGATAAAGTTATTATAATTTTAACGGAATTAGAATTGAGTTGAGAAAAATATTTAATTGAAAATTTATTTTATCTAATTAAATTAAATTTATAAATAATATTTATTTTGGGAAATTGAAAAGCATGCATTGGGTTGGATTAAATTATAAAGTGTTGAGTTAAAAGTTTAAGAAGCACATATAATTTGACCTAATATGGAAAATACCCAAAAACCCCTCATAATACATATGAGGGGCAACAACCCTAATATATTTAACTAGGGTGTGTCGTCCCTTTCTCCTAGTTAAACTAGGGGACCAGCTTTTCTATCAAATAAGTATTATTTGTTTTCTACTAATTTAACTAGGATTCTTTTATCTTTCTCTATAAATAGATGCCACTAGTAGAGCTAAAAATTCACAACTTTGAGATATTGTTATTCTGCCCGAAAATAGTGAGAAATTTATTTTTTAAGTATAAATTTTATTTTCTAAGAATAACAATTCTACTCTATTGAGAGAGAATTACTTTCGTACTGAAAGTAAGAAATTATTTTTGGTTTTGTGTTTGATTCGTAATTATTATAGCTCACACTCGAAACGATTCATGATACAAGAATAGCAAAGAAGGTCGTTTAGTTGAAAGTTAAGAACATCTGGAATTCATCTCACACAAATCACAAATACTTTTGGGGAAAAATTTATTGCTATAAATATCACAAATCAACTCGATTTTCAAATTTTTAATTGTCGGTTGTGATAGAAAATAATTTTTAAACTAGATTTTTTTTTTCAACAAAAGTAGCCCTAAACAATATGTATGGCAACACTTCACAACTCATATTAATAGCTTCGTTGTAGAAGCCACCACCCAATATACTTTTAATTGGTTCAATTATGCTTTCGGTACCTTTATTCTTTGCACATTTGAAAATTTATTTATTTATTTTTAACTCTTTTAATTTAGTAATTAGATTCCAATTGATGACATCAATCAAAGGAATTTTATTAAATTGGAATATGTGACATTTTTAAAATGAAAAATTGTTTCGTAGGCAAAGCTACATGCATAGAAGGCCACATTAGCTGATAGGATTATAAAGTTTTCGATTCTAAATTTAGAGTTGTAAAATTCTTTAAAATTATTTGATAGAAGTAGAGTAAAAGTCGATACATGATTCAATTTAATAAAGTTATTTTTATTACAGTGTTGTCCATTGGGCTCTAATTATTAAATTAAAATTGGATGAAGTGGAAGTAGACTTCTTCCTTAAACCAAGTTTGTTTTCTGGAGTTATCATTGTTGAGAAAGTTTTACCTAAATATCACTCTCAACTCGTATAGGATTATGCTTAGACCGTAAAACAAATGAAAACACCTATGATTATACCAAAGAAAAATAGTAGAGTGGGTAAAGTTTAAATACACAAAGATTACATGGATTATGAGAAAATTAAACCTTTTTACTTATGTTTACATATTACGTAACGTCTTACGCTCTTCTACGAATACAAATAAACAAAACCCTAATTTTTTTTTCTTGTGGGGAAGAAAAAGAATTTCCATCAAATATACAATAAAAAAAACTAATTATTGTGTTGAAAAGCTAAAAGAAAAATATTTTACTAACATGTTCTTACTTTCTCAAGTGTTTTTTTAATATTATCTTACTAATATTTTATTATATATTTAAGACATGTCGTTTAATATTTCTATTTTTATTTCGAAGAATTTAGTCTTTATATTTGTAGAATTTAGAAATATAAGTTCAATTATCAATATTATTATTTTTTTATTGTTAAATTTAGAATCATTACAATGTAAGTTTTTTTTTTTATTATATGACACTATAAGGTAGTATTTTTGTTATTTTTAAGTGTCGCATTTATGAATTTAGCAAAATAAATTTGTCAATCAGACATAAATTTTAAAGTTCAGAAAGTAAAAAGACTAAATTCCTATAAATATAGACCGAATAAATTTTAAATATATAAAAAATGCAAGTACTTAAAACATATTTTAACCAACAAATTTAATTTTAAATTAAACTCCGTGAATATCTGATTTTGTGAATAATGTATGTCAAAATAAAAACCTAATAAAACAAATCAGACCTAAATTTTAACATTTTTATTTAGATTAAATTTAGAAAAAAATTTATTCCTATTTTTCAACCTGAATCAAGCCAAAACTTGAGACAGAAGTTTAAAATTTTAGTTGAGCCCAGCGGTAACCATCAACACCTGTATTTTTCATATGGCTGTTTTTTAATATTAAGTTTTTCTATTTTTTATTTCTCAATGCACGTGTGGGGAATGTAAAAGCTAACGTCACGGCCTACTGCAAACATTTCAATGTACACGATCTCCACACTGATCCAACGGTGATAAAACAAACATTTGTTATCCTAACTCACCCACCTGTAATCCAACCCTGTTTTCTTCATAGAATGAACTTTCTTGGAAACCGACTGGAAATTTGTTTCCCACCCCTAAGTTGTCTATATATATATATATATCAACCCAAACCAAACCAAACCAAACCAAACCAAACCAAAAGACATCAACAGTCGAAAAACTCCAAAAAAGAAAAAAAGATTATGGGGTTCTCTAAATCAAGCTATAAATGCAACAAGCACCCAGATCACCAAGAAAATCAAGGGGTTTGTCCATCATGTTTAAGGGAAAGATTATCTCGTCTTTGTTCTTCATCTTCTTCATATAAAGATTCTAGCTTAAGAATCGCTCCGTCGTCATCTTTTTCTCCGGTTGAAAACCGATGGGGTTCTTCTTCTTTCACGGTAAACGTTGATACGAATGGTTTCAAGAAGAGTAGATCGGTTGCTTTTATTGCAAGAAGCGATGAAGAAGTTATTAACAATGGGGGGAAGAAGAAGAAAGGGTTTTGGTCAAAGTTGCTTCGTTTCAAAGGGAAGAATGATAAGGATTTTCTTACCCATTCATCAAGTATGAGATTTGTTATTGGAAGAGTGAATTAATTGTTTCTTTTTTTATCGTTATAGAATCAAGGGGATTGAATTGAAAGTTTTTGTAATTAACAAAGCTTGAATCAATATATTTATCCTTTTGATTATGGGCGTTTCAATTTCTTCCAAGAAACACAAGATTAGGTTTTAGGTAGGTGTTGTCTTTTGTTTATGCTCACGTCTTTCTCCATTTTTCATGCATATCATGAATGTTGACTTTTCATCCACCATTTACATTCAATTATTATGACTCACACCATATATCTATTTTAAAACTCAAATGAGTTTTTTATTATTATTATAATATTTGTAATTACATATTGATTCATATTAATTAAAAGAATGATTTGTAATGGTGTGATGATCATCTTAGATTAATTTAAATTCGAGTCGTACTAATTGTATTTAATTTATATTATATGTAAATCATGTGTACTAATTACGTTTGATTTATACTATATGTAAATCATGTATGTACGTATTCATGAGACAAAAATGTTTGTATTATAGAGTGGGTTCAAAATTCCCAAAAAGATTACAGCCAATTTCGTTGAAAAGTTTGAAATAATCTACAAGACAATCCTAGTCAAATGCGCTTCTTACTTTTCACAATTGTTTAAACGTGCGGATTCCGACATTTATCATTGACCAGTTTTTGTCCAATCGTTTGCACACGTGTGATATGCTGAACATAATTTCATTTTTCAACAAATAAATCGTTAGTTTCATACAAAAGAAGATAATAATAATAATAAAAACCAAAGTAAAATCAATCATATAACAAAACAAAGAAGATGCGTAGAAAACCGAAACACAAGGCCAAATAAGGCATGATCGTAACCTTTGTCGGTTAATGAAGTGTAATACAATTATAAAATATATATATATATATAATAACTCATTTGAGATTCAACCCGATTATCAGTAACATAAAATCTCCCTAAAATATAATTTTAAACCCTCTCCTTCTTTCTCCATTTCCGTTAATATTATGTATCAACATAAAAATTTCATCTAATCCCGATTTAAATTAAAAATGTTAAATTTGTATATAATTCGGTCCACTCGTATTAGTTTTTTAGATTATTTTTATATAAAAATAATTTTAAAAATATAATATATCAATTAAACTAAAAGTGTTTAAATAAATGTTTCTCAACAAATTAAAAATATATTCAAAAAAAGTTAAAATACTTAAATAACACTAAGATGGTTGCAACTTAGTAAGCAAATATCTCTAAAAGAGTAGCAAAATTAACAATAAAACAAGAGTTACACAATATCCAAACAATAACAACGAAATAGTGACAATATAATAGCTAAATGATAGCAAAATAGCTTATTAGGGTCTGGGCCAAAAAATCCTACCCAATGCTTAGTCTGTTTAGAAAACGGTGCTTATTTTTTTGTTCAATGTCATTTTTGGGCCTATATTTTTGCTAATACCCTACCACTTTTCGGGCGAACCTTCGGACTTGGGCGAGTGGCCAACTCATGATTAGGTCTAACTGCCCGTTACTCCTTAAATTTCTCTTCATACACAATAGTATTTTCAGTACTCGTTCTTCCCTTAATTTTCTCAACTAGCTAGCAATTTGATACCTATAAATATTACAAGCTTTAGGCTTAGTTGAGTTTTTCCTCTTCTTCTTTTTTCCTACTCGTTGTTGAAACTAAAGAGCTTGTGGAATCTTAGGGGATATACTATTAGGCGAAATAATTTTAAGGATAATGATCTACATACCTCATGCACTATTATTCAAATTTTTATGTTCTTCGGTTCTATTTTCCACAATATTAAGGATACTTATGGATCTCATTGTCATTGTTCATGTTGTTGTTCCTCTTGCTACATCTAATGTTGCTATCAATCTCATTGCTAATGCTACTGCCAACTTTGGTATCAATGTTGTTGCCAATATTGTAGCGATGCCAATGTTACCTAATATTTCCTATGCCAAGCCCTTCCCTAGCATCTCCAAATTTGAAGTGTTCGATGGGGATAATTTCAAGAGATGGAAGGAGCACATCTTCTCAATCCTAGATATGCATAGAGTTGCCTTTGTGTTCACAAAATGCAAACCAACTAATTTCTCAGTTAAGCAATTTAACCTATGGGTTCATGCTAATATAGTATGCAGGCACACTATTGTTTCCACACTTTCAAATGAAATTGTTGACGTCTACTCTTTGTACATGGAAATAAAAGAAATTTAGGACTATGAAATTACTAAACATCATATTACAAAGGTTTTAGTATATTTATTTTGTTTTCAATTCTAACACACACACACACATATTTATATTCTTATAAATCACATTTGTATGTGCATCTCCATGCCCTCCACTTATTATATGAATGATTCAATATCAATTGTAGTTCTTGATTAACATATGTTGTCTTTAAAAGGAGAAGTTTTGGCTTGTATTTTGAATGGAGTAAGTGCTAGAAGAATATTGATAAATTTTATGATTTTGTTTATCGTGAGTTTAACACATTAAAGAAGACACTATTTGCATAAAGAAATTTATGCATAAAAAACATGAATGTGAAAAAGTTAACAACCTTTCCTCTCCTATCTCCTAGTTTGCTTGTTTTCACATAAGTTTATATTGCCCATATTGACTTCCCTTTTTTTTTTTGTGATGAGTTTGGGAAACCCTTTTTGTGGTTGTAAAAAGGGACTCTGAAGCTTTTCGTAGACAACAACATAAATGAAAAATAATAGAGAAACACTACTATATATGTCTTAATAAAGCGAGTACCGTTATATTAATTACACTAGTTTTATTAAACATTGACTTAAACATGTGGGAATATTTTGAGCCAAATAAGTGAGGCAATTATGCCAAATGGAGCCATAAAGTTTTCAATGAGGTTGATGTAATAGAGTTTCTTTAAATCTGATTCTTTTGTTCAAGAAAGAAAGAAAAAAATTGCAGTCTAGGAACACATTTTCCTTCAATCAATTTGTTAGACTTAGAGAAATAATATACAATTGATATTTCCTTCTTTATCTATAGTTTTGCTGAAAGTAATGTATGTACCATTTTGATGCTATATTTTTTTTTTTTTTGCAATTGTTGCTTATTGCCTTCCATGTTTCTAAAACAATTTATTCTTTTGAAACTCCATTTTTAATAACATAATTTCAAAAATAGTCCCTAACATTTGACTGATTAGTCAGCTTGGTAAGTTTAAAATGAGCTGCTTCGACAATATAATATAATATCACATATTTAGATTTGACGATCTGGTTAGGTGTGAGGTTTCATGTACCATATATCCAAGGATGTAACACCCCTAACCCGTATTCGTCGCCAGAATAGGGTTACGAAGTATTACCAAAATTTTCAGAACAATTTTGATTAACTTATGTCATTTACTATTCATATTCAAAATCGAACATATTTAATCTTATAGTCCCTTTAATAGACCCTTGAGGCTTAAAACATACATTAGAAATGAATCGGGACTAAATCAGAATCTCAAAGAATTTTTCGCAAAATCAAAATTTTTTTTTGGTTCACTAAAGAAATCAATTCTGAAGAAATTTTTAGTTAATCCATTCTGTATATTTCATACCTGAATTGTAACGCCCCTAACCTGTATTCGTTACCAGAACAGGGTTACAAAGCATTACCAAACATATACACTAGCATTTATACAAAATCGAGTCATAAATTATCATTTTAAGTCAAAACTTCACATATTTCATCATAAAGTACCTAATATGGGCCTACGAGGCCCAATACATGCTTTGGAAATAATTCGAGACTAAACCGGCAACTTTGGAAGTTTTACCTTGAAGATAGGGGCACACGCCCATGGGGCCAGCCCGTGGGCAGTTCTGACTTGCAATTTCTTAAGCATTAGAGGGGCACACGGCCTGGGCACACGGCCTAGGCACACGCTCATGTGGCTAGGCCATGTGGTACACTGATTTTTCACCATTTTAAAGCCATTTTCACACGGTTTTGACACACGACCGTGCTTAAAACCCGTGTCCTTCACACGACCAAACACACGGCCGTGTCTTTTACCTGTGTACTATCCTGACTTCATATTAAAGGATACAGGGGACACACGGTCATTTCACACGCCCGTAGGCTGTCCGTATGTCACACATGGCCTAGACACACGCCCGTGTGTCTTACTCGTGTGGACGAAATAAGGCCATTTCCTAGCCCTATTTCTCACCCAAACTTAACCATTTTCTTGCATGAAAACTTACAAGTATATACCATCCATTTCAACCAATTTCCATCATTCAATCTAACATTTCCAACACTTAATCATACCTAAAGCTTACCTTTACATTGATTTGTAAATAATGTTTTAATAAATGTGATTTGTATCTTGTTGAACATGAACATACCATAATACCTCAAAACACATATTACTAGTCATTCCAATTACTAGGTTGTAAACAAACATGTTACATCACCATTTGGCCTCATTAGCCTATACATGCCATTATATCAAAATGAGTTTGTCATTTATACCAAAAGTTAAGGAGTTGATAGTGTGATGATAGCTTCGACCCAATCCAACCTTCACGAGCGTTGAGCACTATAAAACAGGGAAAAACAAACCTAGTAAGCATTACATGCTTAGTAAATTCATATAACCAACTACACTTACCATTCATATATAACAAGTAAATCACACATTAGACAATTTATCCATCAATTTAGCAAACAAACAAATATGACATATACACAATCATTCAACCAAATTGGTTAGTACAAAAACATTAATATACATAGACGAGCTCATCATGTCATTTCTTATTATTTCACTTGTTAATACATTCCGTTGAATCTTTGAATTTCCGATGGACCTTTCCTTTTGTAGTTGTACACCCGAGGTGCACATTCCCTTTTCAAGTGGTACACACAAAGTGTACATACCTTTTTCAATTTGTATACACAAAGTGCACATAACCTTTTCTAGTGTACACACATAGTGTACCTTTCCTTTTCAAGTGGTATACACAAAGTATACATTTCCTTTTCATATGATATACACAAAGTATACCTAACCTTTTCAATCGTAACACAAAGTGTACATAACATTTTCATATGGTATACACAAAGTATACATTTCCTTTTCAAACTCGATAGCCGAAGCTATCCCTTTTCACATGGTACACACAAGGTGTACATTTCCTTTTCATAATGAGATCAAAAGATTATCCTTTAGGGACAACCTTTAGTGTAACATATGCAAGATCTCATATTCACGGTAATCACCTGTCCAATCGGAAATCAATATTCAAATGGATTCATGCACCATTTCATCATTTATATAAGTCACAAATCTATAATTGTTTATTACATGTACTTACCAATTACAAATCATGATGCACAAAATTCAACAATCAATTCAACACATTTTCATGTTTAATCTAGTTATACGAACTTACCTTGACAATTGTTCGTATCTATTAATCCAAGACTTTTTCTTTCCCTCGATCTTTTTCTTTGTTCGACACTTCTGGATCTATATAAAAATTTAATCATCAATTCTATGATTTTTACATTCAATCAAGCCCATTTGACATTTTAGGCAAAAGTACCATTTTGCCCCTAAACTTTTAATTAATTCCAATTTCGTCCCTAAGCTCGGAAATTGAAATTCATGCAATTTACTTCTTATTTCAAGCTTATTCAAAATTTCAATATAACTTTTACAACACATATATTTCATAAATTTTATAATTTTTCCAAGAATTTCACTACTTTGCAATTTAGTCCCTACATATGCTTTCACTGAAAATCACTTTGTAAAAGTGATTTATCTATCAATAATCTTTCATTTCATATCAAAACATTTCAATTTACAACATATTCATCCATGGGTAATTTTCTAAACTTTGGTTTTCTTTCAATTTAATCACCGAAATAAAGAAATTAAGCTTTCCCGATCTCAAAAATATAAAAATTACTAAAAACGGGACATATAACTTACCAATTCAAGCTTGAGAAATTTCCTTTCTCTCTTTTAGGGTTTCCATGTATTTTATGGAGAAGAAGATGATAAAATAATATCTTTTTTCTTTTAATTTAATTAATATCATTTAACTTTTCCACTTTCCAATTTAGTTCTTTACCTTTTTCCATTTTTCCATGGATGACTCATTAAAAATATCTACATGTTTTTCTTCAATGGTCTAATTGCCATATAAGGACGTCACATTTTGAATTCTCTAGTTATATAATCCCTATAGCTTTTAGTATACAACTTTAACATTTTATTCAATTTAATCCTTTTTGCAATTAGACACATAATTGATAAAAAATTTCAAAATTTTTATGCAATATTCCTATCATAATACCTATCATTTTATGAAATTTAAATAATTCCATTTTTGGACTCGGATTTATGGTCCCGAAACCACTATTTCGATTTCACTAAAATTGGGCTGTTACATGAATAAGTATATTACTCATGAATAACTTCTTCCTTAATAATGACATTTCGTATCCCTAATAATCTTCAAAAAAATCTGATATCTCTTTTAGAACTGTCTTTACTTACTAACCTATTCTCAACTCTGACCGTATTATTAATCATTCAGCCATTGAACTCTTCAGTTTCACACTTGTGAACTTAATTAATATGAATCTTGTAAATTTAATTATATAAAACTGTACTGATAAGGGGTGGAGGTCGTAAAGCCTTAAAATTTGCCTTTCATATATATACACGTAGAACATAACATTTATCATCAACATGTATTATAAAACATTTATTTCATACATTTATGAGTTCCGTTTCATTATAATCAACTTTTTACTCATATACTTGAGTATTGTTCTCAACATTATCAGAATTAGCTCGGTTGGAAAGCATCTCTGTCTATAAGTAAAATAATTTTCATCAGAGTCAAGAGATGTCACACTATCATAGGTTAGATAATGGCATGTATTTCTAGACTTCACAAGGAAGATTAGAGATTTTAAAGATACATGTGTATTTAATGATACTAAATTCGTATTTATTCTTAGGTAAATTGTGGAACTTGTTTTGAAGGTGGTTAAGGGTGTTGGACATTTGTTGTTGCTATGTAGCTTTTACATTTGGCGAACCACTAGTATTAGTTTCATTTTTTTCGAGAAATTATTTTTTTGATAAACATTATAAATTTTATTTGTTTTATAAGAAAATTCTATGCTACATTCTTTTTCAACACAAATGACTTAACTATTACACCCTCTATAGATTAGAGGGAGAAAGAAGCTAGAACATCAATGACATAAGAGACGGTTTTGTTTTTTAGGTAAAAAATTACAAACGAATATTGATTGTTTATTATAAGATTATTCCATCCAAAAACAAGAAATAGCTACAAAAAATAGAGAAAGAGATCATACAAGAGGTGATGACACAACCTGAATGTGCATCTCCGTGCATAGAAAATAGATTTACACGATACAATGGTGGTTTGTAAGGAGGCCCTCCTCCAAATTCTAAGGAAGGTTTAAAGGATCTTTCTATAAAGAAGTTAAACTACATGTATTAATTGTTGAATATGGTTCTAAAGATTCACGAGGTAAAAGATAGTGAGTCAATTGATAATCATATACTAAACGCAATACAAAAAATCCTAAGGCATTTGTGAGATTAATTTAAATGATTCATATCCATTGATTTATCGAATTCTTTGAAGATGTTTATGAGATTAATTTGCATCTTATGAATTATTTGATTAAACACCTAACGTAGTAATAGTTGTTGAGTGGTTAGCACGCTTTCATCTTGTAAACACTTACGAGAGGGAATTAAGACAACTTTTGTGTGTATTTTTGTTGTAGTTTAAGTTAGTGTGCATTCCCATGTGATGCACATAGTCCATATTAAAATAGTTTTATGGTCAATTACGGTATTATCTTCTTTTAATTTAATAATTGTTTACAATATACTTAAATATTTCAAAATTTTTAATATATATGTATAAAGCAAGAGACAATATAAAATGATATATTAAATATTAAGCCATAATTAAATTTAAGGAACATATTTATAGAATTATTTATTTTGCTACTGTCACGTTAATATTTGTTGACTAACTTAGTAACCATTAATGACCACGTCAGCAATTCTATTAGAAATTAATTGTCAACATCAATTAAATGATTAATTTATTCAATTTATAAGTTCAATAGTTTAATTGAGTACAAAAGGTTTTGAGGGATTAAATTAATATCTTGAAGTAGTTCAAAGGCTAGCCTTTAATTTATCCACAAATAAGTCATGTTGAAGCAAACAAGTGTTGAATGGTAAGAAGTTGAATAACCTTTAACAACGTCTTAGATTTGAATATTGTAGTTGGAAAAAAATGAATTCGAAAATATTTAGTCCTTGTTTTGTTATTCGATCTAACTCAATTTTAAATTTAATTAATGCATGGTATTGTTATTAATACCAAAAAGGTTAAAAAGATATATTTTTCTAATCAATAATAAAATTTTCTTGATTTCCCTCCGTTTTGATATTAAATAAATTGGCCCCTCTAAAAAATTAAAATAATTTGATCACTCTCAAATTTGAAAGTTAAAAATTAAGGACAATTAATCTCAACTTTAATATTTTTGGTCAAATGTACATAATTTTTATTGGTATAATAGCAAATTTATCACTCAAAGTTTATTATGCATTCTACCAATTTGGTGTTTATTTGACAAATTTAGCTTGTGACATTTACACACTTTATCAATTTAGTCCTGATTTAACAATTTTAGTTTACAAAACTTACACAAAACATAGAAACATTGAGGGCTAAAAATTGTAATTATATAAAGAAAAATTATGTACAAAAAATATTAATGTCATGATTAATTGTTCTTAAATACTCACTTTCGAAATTAATAGGATTAAATTAATTTAATTTTTTAAGAATCATTAACTAGCTCAATATTGAAATTGAGATGGACTGAAGAAGTAGTTTTTACCATTCGAATCCCATTCTTGACACTTACGTTGACCTATTCATCAGTGCCAAATCAAAATTTTCTATTAGAGCTAAAAAGAATTTTTCGTCGACCAATAAGAATCAAGCACTCAACCATCACGATCCGTGTCTTCCCTCTATAATCTAATCCCAACCGTCCTTCTCCTCTCAGAAAACACAACTTGTGGCAGTTTTTACCGTCAGATTTCATAAAAAAGAAACACACGGATAGTAAATCCTAACCGTCAGATCAACTTCATTAACAACCCCCCACCCCCCCAACCTTCTACAAATACCTCTTAATTGCAAACCTTTTCAAACGTTTGAACCAGAAGATAACAAATCGTTTGTCTCAGATCTGAGAGTTAGTCACCTTCTCTCGCTCTCTTAGCTTTTATTTATTTGTTTATTTTTATAATAAACTAGGGTTTGTAAATTCTGATTCTTCTAATTTGTTTTTGTATTTCATGTAGTGTAAGTTGAATTAGGGAAATAGAGGAGGTAAGGTAGAAATAGGTTGAGTTTATTTATAATTAGGGTACTTTTTATCGGTTTTGAGTTCATTTAGGACCTTCGACTTCTGCTTTAATTCCTATTCTGATTTTCTTTTTTGGCTTAGAAGTTTTCTAGTTTGAAAATTAGGGCTTTTGGGAATTATACAGTAATTACCCAAGATCTGGCTTTTCTGTGTTATGTTTGTTTCATGAGAAAATGTATTTAGTTTTTTGTTTTAATTGTCTTCTGAAATTATTCATATCTTTGCAGAGATGGCCCGTACCAAGCAAACTGCCCGTAAGTCTACTGGTGGGAAGGCTCCAAGGAAGCAACTTGCTACCAAGGTGATTCATTGTATTGCATTCAAAATATTATGCGGTTTACCAAATTTGAGCTTTCTTGTTCTGTTGTTGACGTCTGATCTTTATCTCTCTGTTGCATTACCAGGCCGCTCGTAAATCTGCCCCAACCACCGGTGGTGTGAAGAAGCCTCATCGATACCGTCCTGGAACTGTTGCTCTTCGGTATTCTTTCATATTTTCTTAACATTTTTTTTGTTATTTTGAGTGTGGGTGTTTCGTTTTATGGGTTTTTAACATATTATAATTCATTTTCACAGTGAAATTCGAAAGTACCAGAAGAGTACTGAGCTTCTTATCAGGAAATTGCCTTTCCAGAGGCTTGTTCGTGAAATTGCCCAGGACTTCAAGGTACGGAATATATCTATTATTGTGTCAATTACTTGGCAATTGTTGGTATTGTCTTTTGGTTGACAATCATTGATATGATCTTTGTTTGCAGACTGATTTGCGTTTCCAGAGCCATGCCGTTCTTGCTCTTCAGGAAGCTGCAGAAGCATACCTTGTGGGTCTCTTTGAAGACACCAACCTGTGTGCTATCCACGCCAAGCGTGTTACTATAATGCCCAAGGACATCCAGTTGGCTCGTAGGATCAGGGGCGAGCGTGCTTAATTTCCAAGTGTGTTGATTACTTACTTAGAATGTAGTAACTATTGTTTGTTGTTAGGCACATGTATTGTACTATTTTTTCTTATGTTTATTTTTTCTCTTTTAGGCCAAGATTATAAGATAGGTTTATCTGAGTGCTGAGGTTAAATGTTATGATGAAATGGGGTTATGGTGGAGAGTGTGATGTCTGATATCTTAATGGATGAGAACTCATGTCTGGTATAGTTTGTTTAAATGTGCTTTCCTAATCAAAACTAGTGACTTCGGATATTCATGTATTGTAAAGCAAATCTTGTTTGGTCGTGTTGTGGAATCGGCCCATGAAGAGAATATTGTGGAGGGGACATGTTTAGGTGGTGGTAGGTTGGAGAAGCGAAAATTTATGGGCTTAAATTCGTATACTGGCCGGAAAGAGCGATTAACCCTCTCGGGTCGGTAATGAAAATGTGTACGTGTATGAAGTGGGACGCGTATTTATCAGCGTATCTTCTGACTATGGTCAGCGTAAAATAAACAAATCATATTGGTGCTTTTGTTAAGAGGCTCAAGATGTTTTGTGCTTACAAGTGGCATCGAGTCATGGTGTGAAAATCCTAATGGAATTTTTCAAATATAAGATGGAAAAAGGCATTTAAGGTGAAATTTTTGGTTCAATAAATTTGAAGTTGATTCTATATGTAATTATGATACTATTTATCTGATAATTTGAGATATTAGAAAAAATTGTATTACTTATTTAGGCCAACTTTGTAAAAAAAAAAAAAAAGGTTTCAGATTTCAAATTAATTTTTTTTATTTTTTAATATTTATATTTGTGTCTTTTTTCAAATTACTCGATATTGGATGGGAAAATTAAAGTTGAAACTATAACATCAACAATTAGTTATTTTTAAAAATATAGAAAGTTCTTGGAATTATTTAAAAATTTTGTAAAATAAATAATATTACAAAAGATTAAAAAATAATTAATTAATTACAAATGTGGAGATTCACAGTAAAGTGTTAAAAATTTCAATCATTTTAAGATGTTTTGATAAAAAAAAAAAAAACTAAACTTCTAAAATTAAAGAAACGAATAATTAAATGGTTAATTAAAATAACTTTTCTTTTGTTAAATTGTAACGTGAATAAATCATTATTTCTAAAAACAAATTTAGCCAAATGAGCCTCGGAAGGAAATTAATTAGGTAATGTAGTTTTCGGGGAGTAATTTGTGATGAGAATGGGAATGGGTGTTTGGCTATAACTGTTATTTAGGGAAGTGTTTGGTCATTGACGCTGAATTTTAGAGTATTTTGGACGGTCTCAAGCTAATCCAATGTAGAGGTTATGAGGCCTTTGATAATAGAATAATCAATTTTTATAGTTTGAAGGTTATTAAAACTAATCAAGGAAGCGCACGTCGAATTCAACTTTGATTAAACGTATACAAAATATTTTGACACAAGAAAAACTGTGGCTCTTGCTTTATATTTCTAGAGAGCAAAATCAAGCTACAAACTGTTTAGTCAAATTAACTTTAATTAAAAAAAGGAGGATTTGTAGATTTTTGATACCCTTCTTATGTCATTTCTAACCTTTCTAAAATTAGACAAGTTAGAGGATGTTTTTCTTTTCAGAGTACTTCTATATAATTAATTAGTTAATATTTTCACAAAAAAAAAATTGCCCAAAAAATCAATCTTAGATAAATAAAGGCTCAAGTTGATTATTTATCTGTTTATACATTGAAAATATTATAATATATTTAAAATCTTGTATAAAATTATGAAGAATGTTAAAAATCATTAAAGATTATAAAATATTGTTAACTATGAAAAGATTTGTCAAAATAGTGAATTATAAACCAAAATATCACATGCTATTAAGGACTAAAATAAAAATTTTCTTCAAAACACTTCTTACTCTTTTTTTAAAATAATTTTTAAATTTTATTTTTTCTATTAATTATTATAATTTTTTACCATTTTTGTTAATATATATTTGAATTGTGTTTGGAATGAAGCGAAACAAATTTATATGCTACATCAAAAGGAGCTTATTTCTCCCCTCTTTTAAACAAAAGCTTTTGGTAATTTTTATTTTATTTTTTTTTGCTTTTGGGACCTCAATTGTGTGTATCTCTTTTTAAAGATGTAAATTGATTTATTAAGAGTTTTTTAATCCCTTTTTCCAAACATATTTATGGTTTTTATAAATTTAAATAATCTTATAATTTTAATATCAAAATCTAAGTTCAAAATTTTCAAAATTCTTTCTTAAATCTATTAAGGACTAATTCCAAATTACAACTACTTTCATAATTTAACCCATCCATGCACTCACCTTTTTATAAGTAAATGTTAAACCAAATCAAAATTGCTATATATATATTTTTTAATAATTTTATTATAAATTATGATCATATCTTTTTTTTTTACACAATATTTAAAACTATCTAAAGTCCCTCCTAACTCATAGATTGAAGGACAATGTACTTTAGCATACTCGAACCCACATTATTATGTATTGACAATAATACTCATATCAATCATATTAATATTAAATTAATCCAGGGTTTCTTTGGTAAATCCAACCTTAAAACAATTTGTGCTAAAAAGCAATTTTAGTCGACCAATAAGAATCAAGCAATCAAACCATCACGATCCGTGTCTTCCCTCTATAATCTAATCCCAACCGTCCTTCTCCTCTCAGAAAACACAACTTGTGACAGTTTTTACCGTCAGATTTCGTCCAAAAGAAACACACGGATAGTAAATCCTAACCGTCGGATCAACTTCATTAACAAAACCCCCAACCTTCTATAAATACCTCTTAATTGCTACCCTTTTCAATCGTTTGAACCAGAAGATAATAAAGCGTTTGTCTCAGATTTCAGAGTTAGTAAACATCTCTCGCTCTCTGAACTTTTATTTATTTGTTTGTTTTTATAATATATTAGGGTTTGTAAATTTTGATTCTTTTAATTTGTTTTTGTATTTCATGTAGTGTAAGTTGAATTAGGGATATAGGGGAGGTAAGGTAGAATTGGTTGAATTTTTTTTTTTTTTTATAATTAGGGCACTTTTATTCTGTTCTGAGTTCATTTAGGACCTTCGACTTCTGCTTTAATTCCTATTCTGATTTTCTTTTTTGGCTTAGAAGTTTTCTAGTTTGAAAATTAGGGCTTTTGGGAATTATACAGTAATTACCCAAGATCTGGCTTTTCTGTGTTATGTTTGTTTCATGAGAAAATGTATTTAGTTTTTTATTTTAATTGTCTTCTGAAATTATTCATATCTTTGCAGAGATGGCCCGTACCAAGCAGACAGCCCGTAAGTCGACTGGTGGGAAGGCTCCAAGGAAGCAACTTGCTACCAAGGTGATTCATTGTATTGCATTCAAAACATTTTACGGTTTACCATATTTGAGCTTTCTTGTTCTGTAATTAACTTCTTATAAATCTCTGTTGTATAACAGGCTGCCCGTAAATCTGCCCCAACCACCGGTGGTGTGAAGAAGCCTCATCGCTACCGTCCTGGAACTGTTGCTCTTCGGTATTCTTTCATATTTTTATTACATTTTATTTTTGTTCTTATGAGTGTGTTTGTTTCGTTTTATGGGTTTTTGACATATTATATTTTATTTGTACAGTGAAATTCGTAAATACCAGAAGAGTACTGAGCTTCTCATCAGGAAATTGCCTTTCCAGAGGCTTGTTCGTGAAATTGCCCAGGACTTCAAGGTACTAAATATCTCTATTATATGTGTATTCCTTGACCGTTGAAGCTATTCACTTTTGATTGATAATCCCTGTTACGGTCTCTGTTTGCAGACTGATTTGCGTTTCCAGAGCCATGCTGTTCTAGCTCTCCAGGAAGCTGCAGAGGCATACCTTGTGGGTCTTTTTGAGGACACCAACCTTTGCGCGATCCATGCCAAGCGTGTCACAATTATGCCCAAGGACATCCAGTTGGCTCGTAGGATCAGAGGAGAGCGTGCTTAATTTCTAGTGTGTGGATCAGTCGTTTAGAAAGAAGAAACTATTGTTTATTTTTAGGCAAATGTATTGGTTTTTTGTTTTTTCTAATCATCTTTTCGGCCATGATGGTAGTGGTAGGTTCAATGTGATGTGATGATGAAGTGGGGCGTCTGATATGTTAATGGACAATAACTCATGTCTGGTATAGTCTGTTTAAATGTGTTTTTGCTTAATCGAAAGTTGCTTTGCCACAGAGTAGTGGCTTTGGTTGTTTATTTGTTGCGAGTCAAAACTTGTTTAATCGTGTTAGTTCTTGATTTGGCTTAAGAAAATGTTGTGGAGGGTACAATATTTTTGATTTGTTTCGGTAGTAATGTGAAATCCCGAGAGTGATTAATCATATAGCCATTAACCAAACTAAATAACAATAAAAAATGTGTCCATTTGGAATATGGGATGCTTTTTATTTATTTATTTATTTATTTAAATTTTTTGAGTGGCAGCAATCACAAAGCTATTATTTTGCTTATGGTGAATTTGGATAGGTTAAAAATTAATATGTAACGTTGGTGCATTTTAGTATTTTATTTCACACGATGTTTTGTGCTTAGATGTGAACATCAGATAGTGGTATGAAATTCCAAATTAAAAATTTGGAATTATAAAATGCAAAATAATGTCTTCTTAACATTCAAGCTCTCATTTAAACGTTTGATTTATCTGATGGTATTAAATAAATAAATAATTAAATGAAACCGATGGAGTCCTTAGTGGGTTATTAACGAATGTAGATAAATGTATGACATACGTGTCTTAATTTAAAACATTATTAAATTATAAAACAATGAACACATTGCTAAAGTATTATTATTAATTTTACTTCATTAGAATCATAAAAAGGTTATAATATTTTTAAAATTCTAAAGAAATTGTGAAATTATAAATATTATTAAAAAGGTGGACTGGAATAAAATTTGGCACAAATATATATGTGCTGGTTCCAAATTAGTGTTGATATTTCCAAACACATTTTTTACTTTTCATTCTTTTAAGGATTTTATGATTTTTTTTATAATAATTATTATTTTTACTATTTTTTTCTCAATATGACAAATCATGTTCAAAACAAATTTAAATATGCCTATGCCTATATTATTTAAATGAACTTGAGCGTATATTTATTTAAATTCATTTTAAATGTGGATTATCATATTCTTTTAATTATCTTTTTTTTCTTAAATATATATATATATATTTATATCTCATGGCATGTTCATTGTTTTTATTAGTCATGGTAGCGATCATTAATGGTCAAACTGGTCAATGATAATTTTGTTAATGTAAGGATTTAATAGTTTCTTTTTTGCCGCCACAAGCTAGAGATTGATTTGTTTAATTTTTTTTTTTACTAAAAACTTTTAGCTCCATTTGTTAAAAAAAAAAAATCATATTTTGTAATTTTAAATAATCATATAAATTTCATCTCAAAATTATAATAAAATCAAAATCCAAAATTTTGAAATTCATTGTTTTTTATTGAAATCTAAGTAGTCTTCAACTTATATGGGAATTGAGTAATCTTGTCATATCAGAAACATTTTAAAGTACTCTTAATAAGCGTACATGAAAGGTCAAGTTCAAATTGAACTTATGCATGCCATTGATAGTATACATACTCGTTCAAACTAGTCCTAATTCATAATACCATCATATTTTATTTAAAATTTTCTATATTTGTAAATGGTTAGCTCGAACTAGTTTAAATTTGCTCGTATTATTATTTTTGGAGGATTACATACTTTTTGGTGATAAGCAAGCAATCGAGTTACATCAAATTAAATTGTTCGAAAGCACTACTAGCTTTATCTTGTTGAAAAATTTTTAAGACTTCATTAGGGGAGTCATCATAAACCTGTAAGCCTATCTTCCATCCTAAACTCAGCTTAGCCAACCAATCAGCAACTAGATTAACCTCCCTAGGTACATACCTCATCCACCATTGTCCTTCAATTCTCATAATCCGTTGGACCCTCCTGAGCACCGTGATTCCTGAATCCATCGTCACACTACCTTGTAAGGCTCTGACCACCTCTAGATTTTCGGTCTAAATCATAACTCTTTTAAAACCTTTGCTAAGCAAAATAAGTATACCATCTAAAATACCCTATAGTTTAGCCTTAAAAACTATGCATTTTTCTATATAGTGATTATACCCCAAGATCCAATTCCCATTCTAGTTACACAACACTCCACCATCATAAGCACTTAGAGAACCTCTATCCACTGCACCATTAGTGAATAAGTGTACCCACTTACCTATCAAGGGTGCTCAAGTATCAAAAGTATCTTCATTTGCTTGTATCCATTATGGCTTAATTCATACTGCTGTGCCTAACTATAGGAAATTTTAACAATTTTAAGACTGTTCCAAGTAATACCTTGGAAGATAAACAAATTTCTATTCTTCTCTATGCGACAAGCAATTAGTCCAAAAAGACAAGACCAAATTATTCCTCATCTAGGCAACCTTATGAAACAACAAATGTTAGAATTTAAGCAATCCTGTAGAGTCCCAGAGAAAAAATTGTTGATCAAGTGGGGCAATATGCATCCACACTTTCTTCGCTGCTGAACAATCCCGAAGCACATGAAGAGTATCCTCTGTTTCATGTTAGCATAACGAGCAAGAGCTGTTATACCCAATTCCCCATTGAGTACGCTCCGCATTAATAAGTAGCCTTTGCTTAGATACTAACCAAAGGAAACTTTTGACTTTCTGTGACCCTTAATAGTCCCATGTGTTCTTCCATAAGTTATCTCTAGAATTCCAAGAGTTTTCCTTTAAAGACCAAAGGGCACTTTGAACAAAAAAGGACCTTGACGCCGCAGGTGTCAAAATAACTTTATCCGATCCTGAAGAAGGGTGAGGAAGAGGAATACTTACTATTTGTCTGACCACATCCTTTGACAACCATACGCAGAAAATGTCAAAATTCTAAGTTCCATCCAGTGTAACCATTTCACTAAGAGGGCAATCCAAATTAAGATTATTAGGAGCATGTATTTGCATTATTAAAGGACTTACTGTCGGAACCCATAAATACTTCCAACAACAAATGTTATTACCATTTTCTATTGACCAAAATAAATTCTCTCGAAATAAAGGTCATACCTTAGAAAGGGCCCTTCAAAGATGTGAGCATTTACTTTTAGCAATGCTATCCGGTAATTGTTCTTTCAAATCATACTTCGCTTAAAGGACTTGTACCCATGAGGCACTGTCCTTAGATACCAAATTCACCCAATCTTCATAAAAGAACAAGGTGTTTTGATCTCTCATATACCGAAGTCCAAAACCACCACTAGACCGAGTTTGACTGATGGAGTCCCACCCAACTAATGTCATCTTCATATTTTTTTAAATATTTCATGTTTAGTAGTTTTTTATATAAGCATTTTTCTTTTAGTAAATTGTTAAATTAAACCCATCTTTCTTGCACTAAACCTCGGCCCACTCAAATTCCAATTTCTATTTCTTCTCATGTAATAATAATTGAGCATTTTGCTGTCATGCTCCTTCGCTTTTCCCTTCAATCCACGCCCATAATCTCTCCCTCTCTTCTCCCCATATTTCATATTCCTTTCGCTTTCAAAGCTCTTCTTTACCCAGCTAAGTACCACTCCTTCTCTGCTCCCCGTGTCTATGATTGCAACGTTAGGATCCGGGAACTTTCGCGGGCCGGTGACATTAAAGCTGCCCGCCAACTGTTCGATAATATGCCAACTCCCGACGTCGTCTCCTGGAACTCTATCATTACCGGCTACTGGCAGAATGGGTTTCTTCAGGAATCGAAGAAACTTTTTATTTCAATGCCTGATAGAAATATACTCTCCTGGAACTCCATGATCGCCGGTTGTGTCGAAAATGGATACATAGATGAAGCTTTCCAGTATTTTAAAGTAATGCCTGAGAGGAATACCGAGTCGTACAATGCGATGATGTCAGGGTTTATAAGATGGGATAGAGTGAAAGAAGCTGAAATGCTTTTCCAAGAAATGCCTAGAAAGAATGTGATTTCTTATACAGCAATGATGGATGGGTATATGAAGGTAGGGGAATTTGAGAAGGCGAGGGCTTTGTTTGATGAGATGCCGTATAGAAATGTTGTTTCTTGGACGGTGATGATTAGTGGGTATGTTGATAATGGCAGGCCTGATGAAGCCAAGGAGTTGTATGAGCGGATGCCCAATAAGAATGTTGTTGCTATGACGGCTATGATAACTGGGTATTTTAAGGAAGGGAAGGTGGAGGATGCTAGGACCTTGTTTGATGGAATTTGGTGCAAAGATCTACCCTGTTGGAATGCAATGATAACAGGTCTGTTTGCTTCTTTATCTACAATAGAGTGTCTGTTTTGCTATGTTTGATGATCATATAATGACAAAATTGGAATAAACTTGTAGTAATCGTACTTTGATCCGAATCAGAAGATGTAGAGTAGCTGCACTGTGTTCCTTTCATTTCTTGAGGGAAAAAATGCTTAGTATGTACTAGTTGATGCAGAATATAGTTTACAATGGCTTTGCAAACATCTGATACAAAAAAGTGTCGTGGTTGTTGACTTTGGAAATATTGCTTTAGATATTGAAAAGCTAAAGATCCTTTCATGTTTTAGAAGGAAGATTACTTCTTCTTCTTTTTTTTTTTTCAAAAGTTTGAAGGCTAAGGTGATTGTAATATATGGTGCAGGTTATGCACTAAATGGGATCGGAGAGGAAGCACTTAAGTTTTGTTCAGAAATGGTTAAGCTGGCTATCCAACCGGATATTTTCACCCTTGTTTCTGTTTTCACTGCTTGTTCTGGTCTTGCATCAGTTAAGGAAGGCAGGCAAATGCACGTGCTTGTTATAAGATATGGCTTTGAATCAGATGTTTCTTTGTGCCATTCCTTGATTACTATGTATAGTAAATGTGGTAGCATTCTTGATGCTGAGCAAGCTTTTAGACAAATGAATGGAGCATGCCTTGTTTCATGGAATACAATCATTTCTGCATTTGCGCAGCACGGTCTCTATGAAAAGGCTGTTGATTTCTTCAACCAGATGGAAGTGGTTGGTGTTAAACCAGATGGGGTAACTTTTCTTAGTTTATTATCAGCTTGTGGTCATGCAGGGAAAGTAAATGAAAGTATGGACTTCTTTGACCTAATGGTAAAAGAATATGGGATTTGTCCTGGACCTGAACACTATTCTTGCTTGGTTGATATACTGAGTCGAGCAGGTCAGCTGGAAAAGGCATCAAAAATTATACGATCAATGCCTTTTGAAGCGGATGCTGGAGTCTGGGGTGCTCTTTTAGCTGCCTGCAGTGTTTACTTGAATGTAGAATTAGGGGAATTAGCAGCTAAGAAAATTGTGGAATGGAATCCACGTCATTCTGGCGCTTATGTTGTTTTGTCTAATATATATGCTGCGGCTGGCATGTGGGATGAAGTCACAAGAGTGAGGCTACAGATGAAAGAGCAAGGAGTGAAAAAGCAATGTGCATATAGTTGGATGGAGATTGGTAATAAGGTGCACCACTTCCTTGGAGGGGATATCTCTCATCCGGACACCAATAAGATTCATTTAGAGATTAAGAGTATTAGCTTACAAATGAAAGCACTGGTTAATATTGCAGAAATTGATTTGTTGTGGAGTGGTTTTAATTGACATATATCTCAATGTGAGTTTTGATTCCAGATAGCAAATGTGCATTCATTTGGTTACAAACCAACAAGGATATTTTATGCCAAGGGGGGAAAACACATTTCACTGTCTCTCTAGTCATAGAATTTCAGGAGAAACAGGGAAGCCACAACTGTTGGTAGGAACTTGTGAAAACAAGTTGTGAACATAGCCTATTGTTGTTCTACTTATCTGCTATCAACTCCTTGGCTGCTCTGTTTGTGACTGACAGCAGTGGTGACAGTTACTGATTATTTCGGCATATGCCACAAATTTGGTGACAGGGAAGAAACTGATCTTCAGCCTTCTACTCATATACTTAGATACTATGTTGGCATAGTTCCACTTTGCATATTATCAGATAGGGAACGGATTTTATGGTGGAATTCATGCTAAAAGATAGTGCGAGTGTGTTCTACCTTAGTTGTTTCTCACCTGTGAGTGACTCTGACCAATGTCTTAAAAATTGTCTGATCAATGAAGGACCACCTGTTTTAAAGTAGCTATGTTTGGCCTTCAATTGCATTGGCTCATAACTCTGGACAATTAGTTATTATCATCTAGATTAGGTAGGGTGGATTATGATCTGGCAGGTGGTGCTGGTGGCTGGTTCTTCCATTGGATTCTGGCTTCATTTGTTGCATTTTACCTTATCTTCGCAGGGATGGAATTGGTAGGGATTACTAGGTATCTCTTGCATACCTGTGCGGAATCATCGGAAGAGATGGGACTAACTGAATGATATACCTCCATGCAACTGAGAACACAAAAGCCGGTATCCACTGCATTTGCTTGAAGGACATCGTAAAAATTAAGGATCTGTTCACACTATTTGTCATAGCTTTGTTTAATTCCTATTCCTTCAATCTGTTGTATATGGTAGAAAGTTGAAAAGAAAATGAGATTATGGTTTTAATTGTAAATCATGTTAAAGATGAATGATGAAAGAACGGAGCAATTGGAATAGATTGTGTTACATGTGACCACTTAGTTCAAATCAACTACTTTGACAAAGGAGGAGAAGCTCGCTCTACTTGTAGTCGAGGGGCTCACTAGACGCCCCGTGATCATCATACTCAAACTACGTCTTTTTGCAATATTTGTTTGCAACATGTCCAGCTTGTGGTTAACACTTCAAATCACATCAAACACACTTCGGGATTTCATACATATACCATGACTCAGTTATTTGTTCTCTTTAGCCAAGGTTCAATTTTATTATTAGTCCTTATATTTTACAAAAGTTGTAGATTTAATCTTTCTACTTTAATTTGGTCTTTCTTAGTCCTTGTACTTTTCAATTATTAAAATTTTGGTCCTTACCGTACAATATTTTTAATTTCACAAAGTTAAGTTACACTATTTCCAAAACCTGATGCACTAAACATATTATTATATGTATAATGCCATGTCAACTTGTTATTTTCACATAATACTTATTAAAAACCCGGTTAATGGATTAACTGTTGTCATTTTATACCAAGCCTAAACTTTCAAAAATAAAAAAGTATAAGGACTTAAAATGATCTAATTGGAGAATGTGGATCAAATTTACAGTACGTATAGTACAAGACTAGTAATTGAATTTAACCAAACGGATCTAAATGATACTGTCTAGACTAAAGTTTTAAAAGTTTTTTAAAATTCAAAAAGTAAAAGAATTAACATTAATCAAATTAAAGTGTAAGGACTAAATCCACAGCTTCTGTAAAGTACATAGACTAAGAGTAGAATTTGAGCGTTAGCCGAACAAAATAATGTAAAAGGACCCACTTCAAAAGTTATACATACCCTCTCCACTAATCACCAAAAACACTTTGAAAACTCTATCAAACTCACCATATAACATTCATTCTATACTTTTCCCAAACCACTAAAGCAATCTTTGAAGACCCATCTCAGCCGGCTGGCTAATAATAAGGCCTAACCCACCAATTTTCTAAACCATTAATTTAAACATTTTTCATCTACCATTTGAACCACCTTGTTTGATTGTTACAACTTTATCGTTGCGACAAAGATTCGATCACTCTTATGAGAAGGATATTTTACGTGTGGTAGGTAGTACTCCAACATTCTTAGCATTGGTTTTAACTGATTACCCCCACCAACTTCGGATTTTCTTACAAAACCACCCATTTTCTTTCCCTCTAGATTTGGAACATTTTATTTAACCAATTTTATCCTTTTAGATTTTGGTCCCCTTGTTTTTCTCCAATAGGATTTTTCTTGTTCATCATAGATTAAATTTAACCAATTTTAAAACATTTTAACATTGTTTAAACTGGTTTGTTTTCACTTGTATCTGTTATTAGAAAACAATGGAGTCAGTATAATCTCAATCACCAAATCTTGTTTATTTTTAGAATCGTTGCCCCCCAATGGTGCTTTTTCAAATAGAATAACCCCTTCCTCCCAACAAATAAAAAAAAAAAAAAAAAAAAAAAAACACTTCAACATCGACATTTTCATGTCAATCAAAGGTATATCAATGTTATCATGTTAGTATGTTTTTTTTTTCAATAATCATAAATGTCTGAAACTTTTCATGTTTGTTTTTTTTTAATGATCAGAAATGGAGGAATCAATGAATGGGTATGAAGATGAAATTGGGATGAAGTTAAGTGAAGATGTCAATCAAAGGTATACATCAATGGCGTCTGGGAAAGTTGCAGACATTCATACAGAACTTAAGAACAAGGAAAGGTACATCCAATCCTTGAAAACTGAACTTGGGAAAGCTAAAGAATTGGAAGTGAAATTGGCTGAAAAAGAAGCGTCGTTTCGTAAACTAAAACAAGAGTTGGTAAAATCAAGATTATTCGAGTCCGAAGCCATGAATTTGTTGTCTCAAGGGAAGAAGAGAATCCAGGAATTAGAGGAAGAGATTGAGAGAAGGAAAGAATCGGAGAAGAAGATGCATGATTCGTTCGTTGCTCAATCAAAAGAACATAAACAAACCCAGATTTCTTTAGAAAGATCCAAGCAAGAAATCAAGCTTTTGTTGGAAAATCTGGATAAATCTGAAGGTTCATCAGAGGTTGCATCACAGAGTTCAGTGGGGGATGATCATTTAGAGGGACATGAATTTGAGCTTCAATTGACTAAAGCTAACTCAGCTCGTGCTCTTGAAGATGAACGAGCTTCGTCATTGAAAGCAAAGAAATTAGCTGAAGAAGTGAAGTCGTTAAAGAGTCAACTAAGATCCACCATTGAAGCTGAAGAAAACAACCAAAAGGCCATGGATGATTTAGCCTTAGCATTGAAGGAAGTGAAATCCGAAGCAAACGAAACAAAAGAGAAGCATTGTTTAACGATCCAAGAGCTCGAGAAATCGAAAGAGGAAGTCAAAAACTTGAAGCTGCAACTCAAGAACGTTGAAGAACAATACATGGAAGCAAAGAAAGCGGCTGATAGATTCAACAATACTTCAGAGAGATTGAGACTTGAAGCTGAAGAAACCCTTTTAGGATGGAATGGAAAAGAGAAGGGATTTGTTGAATGTATTCGAAAAGCCGAAGATGAAAGGAATGCAGCTCAAGAAGAGAACAAAGCATTGCTTGAAGCACTCGAGGAATCTAAAAACATGTATAAAATAACCAAGGAAGAGAATCAGAAACTACGGGATATAATGAAACAAGCCATAAATGAAGCTAGTGTAGCAAAAGAAGCAGCTAGTATTGCCAGGGAAGAGAATTCCCAACTCAAAGACACCATTGCTAAAAAAGAAGAAGCTTTGAATATCCTTTCACAAGAGAATGAAAGTCTTAAGATCAATGAAGCAGCAGCAGTTGAAAACATTAGGGATTTGAAACTATTGTTTTGTGAAGCAAATTGGGAAACTGATCATCATGAACAAGCCACGAAACAAAAACCAGTCAATACTAGTTCTGCAGAAAAGGATCATAGTAAGAAAGTAAAGCGTTATCATGAACGCAGTACTGGTCCTTTGAGCTTGACATTCCCAGTGAGGGCAAGTGATGAAGATTCGAGTTCGGATTACTCTGATGATCCACTTAAAGGATCCATTTTTGATGTGGCTGAAACCCCAAAGTCTGCTCCTGCCGCTGGTTCAACACCAAGTGGTGGAACCCATCAGAGGAAAAAGTCATCTTCTCTGTTGACGGATGATGAAGGAATGAATGGCGAGGAGTTTGAGGGAATTGATACAAGCCATTTTGATGAAGAAGGTGATAGGAGTACCAGAAAGAAGAAAGCTTTGTTAAGAAGGTTTGGTGATCTTATAAGGAGAAAAAATATTCCCAAAAAGGAACAACCTTTAGACCAAGGAGAAAAATAAAATGAAGTGTGTATATGATTTTCAATTTGTTTGTTTGTTTTTTTTTTTTAATTATTTTTCTTTAATTATGTGTTTCTTATAAAAGTGTAATGTATCTTACCATTACACAAACACTTGTTAATAATATATACAATTAAAATCTACATAATAAAATTAAAATTAAAAAATATAAAAATAAATTAAAATTAAGTTTTGTTTCACTGATAAATTTAAAATTTTTTCAATATAATTGACATGGATTCAAATCTCACTAAAATATCTTCGAATTATATAACTTATTTTAAATTTAGAAAGTCAAATTTATAATTTTTTAATTGAGTTAGTGTCTAGTTGACTCGTTACTCCTACCCAGTTAGAAATTCTATTACTAATATAGATATTTTAATGATATGTGTCATTTTACTAATTTATATTTCTATTTAACTCCATGATTTAGTTAGTGTCTGGAGCTAACCAGACATCGATTCGGTTAGAGAAATTACAGAAATATAATTAAAACAAGTTATATTATTTGAGGTACTTTTATATTTTTATTTTAACAAAAAATAATAAAAATATGTGTATGGTTAGATTTAAACTCATACTAATTAAATTAATATTTACTACTCAACTAAAACTTCATTTAATTTTTTATATATATATTTTAATATACACAAATTATATATATTAAAATTTAATAACTAAATTAATATTGACATATTTCATAAATGAATTTAAATAAATAATTTTATTAATTAAAGAATAATTGAAATAAAAAATATCTCAGTCAAGAACTTTCTTTTTTTAAGTCTTCCTTCTTCGTGAGATGTATCTCCTCGTAAATAATTGTATTTATTCAATATTTTTAATTTAATATATTTATATATTTAAATTTTAGTTTAATCACAATTTAATCTAATTTTGTTCATTTTAATATCATATATATATATTATGAGTTATTATTAATTAATTTTAAACTATATATTTCACCATTTATTATATATTATTTTCAAACACACATTTATGTTTTAAATACATGGTTTTCAGACGCATATGCATGTGATAAAATTTGTAGCAATAATAATTTTGTTAATTAAGTTGATATTATAAGTCAACTCAGCACTAACTCGTGATTGGTGACAACACCATGATAACAATCATAGTGCATTCCAAATTGTTAATATGATGTATTTATGTGTTTAAATTTCGTTTTACTTACAATTCAATCTAATTCTTTTAATTTTAATATAGTACATATTTCTTGTGTTGTTATGATTAATAAATTTCAAACCACGCGTTTCATTATTTATTGTACATCATTTTTAAATACATATTTATGTTCTAAATCTATAATTTTGACCTACATACCCATTAAATAAGTTTTTAAACTTGTTCTAATCAAATAAAACTACACAATTAACCATTTAGATTTTTTTTTATTTCAAACATATTTCTAGAATATAATCTTCACTTTTTTTTTTATAAAGTATTTTATTTTTTTTAATTGAAAAATAGAATTTGATAAAACCATCCATGGAGGTTATAAATTTTCAAATTTCGATTTTTTACTAGTATTTTTTTTCTCTAAATTGTTAATGGTTGATTTTAGTTTTTTTTCTTAATTTGTGCTTATGATTTTTATCAAAAAATTTTTATTTTTAATTATTGATTTAAGTATTTTCAAATCTTATTTATTTTTGGTTTTGTTTTCTTTCCCTGCACATAATTTCATCGTTTTCCCCCACAAAATTTCAATTATTTTAATTAAATTTAAACTAAATTAGAGTAAAGCGATTATAGTGGGTCCAAGTAAGCCCATTTAACCAATTAACCCAAAGCTCAAATTAGAATTCAGGACCCATCAAATGTCCACATGTATGAGTCTAATTTGATTCAGATAAAAGTTACGGTGTTCACTAGCAGCACCCAATTATTCCCCTTTTATATATAAAAATATCCACAAATAAAAACCCTTTTAACAGAAGCGAAACCCTAACCTTAAGGCTTAAAGCTAGCAAGAGCAGAGCTGCGGCATTTCTTCCTCAGAAGACCCATCAAACAGAAATGAAGGTTTTTCTTTTATTTTTTTGAACTAAATATAAATAGATTTCAATCCTTTTTTGGGTTTTGTTTATTCTTTTCATTTTGCTGATCTTTTTCTTTTTTTTTTCTCAGTTCAACATTGCAAATCCGACTACTGGTTGCCAAAAAAAGCTGGAAATTGATGATGACCAGAAACTGTAATTTTCTTCTCTCTCTGTCTCATAAAATAGTTGGGTTTAAGTTGAATTCGTTGATTTAATTTCAGTGTTTAGTGTTAAATTTAATGCTGTTTGTCTTAACCATGAAAAGACCCATATGAAGGATATGGCTTCTTTTTGGTCATGTTGTCTATATATATATTCAGGTTTCAGTTATATTTTGTTTGGGTGGGATTCAACTTTGCTGAGTATTTATAGAATGTGAAAAGTCAATTATGTGAAGCAAAATAAAATGTATATTATTTGCTAACGAAGTTTGGATATCTTCTATTTGAGGCATAAATTTATGCAACTGTGAGAACGAAATTAAAAAAAATCTGATGGTCTTCTCTTTTATCATGCAACACAAAATCAACAAATGGATTTGATTTGTAGGTCTTTTCTTTTTTCATTTAGATATGAAGTGGAACTTATAATATTATGGTGGATTAGCCTTCTGGATATAGTTCACTTGTATCCAATCGGTGCGTCAAATATACCTTATAAGATACTAGCTCATCTGTTAAATTTGTAGCTGATTATTATGTTAAAATAATAGTTTCTTTTAAGCAGCTTGGCTTGATTGTATTTGTGAGCATCTATTTACTCTCTTGCGTCAATGCGAGTTGGTAGTTGTTACTTTGTATTAAGAAGAAAGTATTCTCACATTGACATTTGAAAATGCAGTCGAGCCTTTTTTGACAAGAGGATCTCACAGGAAGTCAGTGGTGATGCCCTTGGTGAGGTATGTTTCCAAGTTACCTTTAGCTTTTCGTTCACTGTCTCAAGTTTCTGCTGGTGCATCTGGACTTCATAACGGCAATTTGCTCACCCCTTAATTATCCTTCAACAGGAGTTTAAGGGCTATGTATTCAAGATCATGGGAGGCTGTGATAAACAGGGTTTTCCAATGAAGCAAGGAGTTCTCACTCCTGGACGTGTTCGTCTTTTGCTTCACAGAGGTCTGTGGACTCTGAAATATTTTTCCTTGTTCTTATTTGTGTAGAAATGTTTTTTTGGTTAATTAAATGTCTGCATTTCTAATTCTTTGAACAGGTACTCCCTGCTTCCGTGGGTATGGTAGGAGAAATGGAGAGCGCAGGAGGAAGTCAGTTCGTGGATGCATTGTTAGTCAGGATCTTTCAGTTTTGAACTTGGTTATTGTGAAAAAGGGTGAAAATGATCTTCCTGGACTGACTGACACTGAGAAGCCAAGAATGAGGGGTCCAAAGAGAGCATCAAAAATCAGGAAGTTGTTCAACCTGTCTAAGGAGGATGATGTTCGGAAGTATGTTAATACTTATCGCCGAACCTTTACAACCAAATCCGGTGAGTACAAAGTGATACATTTGAGCTTAAGTTTGCAGGTGGAGGAATTCTTGTTCATAATATTTGAGTTTATGACAAGCTGCACTTGAGTTGGAAATAACAATCACTTTCTTGGGATGCAGGTAAGAAAGTCAGTAAGGCTCCCAAAATTCAGAGGTTGGTGACTCCTTTGACCCTGCAGAGGAAGCGTGGCAGAATTGCAGAGAAGAAGAAGAGAGTTGCAAAGGCCAAGGCTGATGCTGCTGAGTACCAGAAGCTGCTTGCCCAGAGGTTGAAGGAGCAGCGTGAGCGCAGGAGTGAGAGCTTAGCCAAGAAGAGATCCAGGCTCTCTGCTGCTTCTAAGCCTTCCATTGCAGCTTAACTGTGGTTTGGCATTTTGGTCAGTAGTTGAATGTTTGATTCTGAAACCGTTTTTATATGTCGAGGTCATTTTGATTATTCAATTTTCTAGAGTCTGCCGATGGTTTTTTGGGGTATTGTTTTTTTAGTGTATCAGTATCACATGAACAATATGTTTTGAATGTGTTATGACTATGTTTTGGATGTTTACCTACTCAATTACTTTATGAATGGTTAAATTTACTGATTAGATTACATCATGACACACTAATATAGACAGCAAAGGAAAGCTTTATAAACGTGAAAAAGGCTTTTGATTCCAATTCACAAGTCCTTGGGTTACATTTTCATCTCCACCAAGTAGACAAAGCTTGTCTAGCTTTCCTTTAAACCATCAATTTGGTTAGATATAAAATTGTTAACTATGCAGATCTTTGATTGATTTTGGCACACCCTTGCTTGATTAAAGAAGTGAAAGATAAGCCAAGTTCGTAACTGTCTTTTTAAACAAGGAATTCTCGAAAGCAAATACCTGCATAGATTCATCCAATGCAGCACAGGGTATTGTAAGAATGGTGAAAAAAAGTAGGGTTACATATAATTTTAGTCCCTTGAATTTGGCAATATTTTATGTTGATTTTGACTTTTAAATTTATAAAAATATAAAAGTTTGATGTTGTGATATTTTAAAATGGTCATGTCAACATTTGAAAAAGTAGACTTAATGATATGATTCGAACTTTGATTAACATTATTTTTCAAAAGTAGTTTTGAAGCTTTTACATTTGGGAAAGTAACTTTTATTTATAATTTAATGTATTTTATGTAATATTTATATTGGATGTAAAAATATTTTTCTATTAAATTTTATTTCAAAAATATAAATTATATATATTCATATTGAGTTTTATAAATAATTAATATTAATTGCTTAAAAACATTCAAAGTCCCTATTTCACATATCAAATAATGATAAGTTACAATAAAATTTTTTTTATATTCTATTGAAATATCATAATATTAATGAATTTAAATTGTATTTAAATGCAGACATCTCATTTTTCAAAAATATTTTTAACAATAATATTAAACATTTTATTTCTCGAAATCTTAATCAAAACTTTTTAAAAGCAATTTTCAAAATCGATACTAAACAATCTCAAAGCGATATTTGCTAAGCTAAAGAGAAGTACAAATACTTTTATGGCAAAATTGCATTATACTAAAAAGTAATAAACCAGGGGAGCTTCAATTCCCCGTTCGACCAATTTCTAACTATTGGGCCTGGGCGAACTTCAAAGGTAGCCTGTTAGCTAACCTTCAATGTCGTCAACCATCCAACAGCAGCCAATTACTGGATTAGGTTTCAGACATGGCAGGACCAATATCTACATCCTTCAAAAACTGCCTTTCGGCCGTTTCTGGCAGTTGAAAAATACCAGATGGGCCATGTTGTAAAAATAAACAGTAGTAAGCCCATGTTCTTTTGTAACTAAATATCTGAGAACAAAAACTAAAACAGATCCCACTCTCAATCTCAAATTCCCCCTCTCAAAACCTCAGCGGCGGCCACCATCTTACTGAACAACTAAAGAAGCAGAAACAATGGGAGGTCGAAGAGGGTCTCGTACTCAAAGGAAACATTTTAAACAAAGCAGAGAAAATGTTTGGAAACGACCAAAAACCGAGTCTTCATCTGACCCCAATAACCCCAACTCTAATAACCCTGCTTGGCAGCCTTTTGCTACTCAAAACCCTTCCTTTGATGAATATTACAAAGTAATTTTTATATGTTCTTTTTCTTATTTCATCTCTATGTGAAACATGGAAGTGTTTTATGTAATTCCTTTTTCTGGCAGGAACAAAGGATTGTTTCTCCTGAGGAATGGGATGCTTTCATGGAAATGCTTAGAAAACCATTACCTGCTGCTTTCAGAATTAATGCCACGTATGTTTTTCTTTCCTTTTTTTACTTGTTAAAGATTTGGGGTTTGAGGATTGATTGTGAAACAATCATTTCTCTGCTTAGTAATATCTTTACTAATCTTTTGCAGTAGCCAATTTTGTGAGGATATTCGTTCACAGTTAGAGAATGATTTTATGAAATCTCTTCAAGCTGAAGTGCGTTGCTGAATTTTCGTTGTGCTATGGATATCTTAATTAAATGGTATTGTAAGTAACTGTCTTTTGGCCTTGTTGCTTGCTCTTTTTTTTTTTTTTTTTTTGCAGGCTATTGAAGGGGGTGATTTGGAGCCTATAAAACCTTTGCCTTGGTACCCTGATAACCTTGCTTGGCAATCGAATTTTTCACGCATGCAGCTAAGGAAAAACCAAACTCTTGAGAGGTAAGTCGTTTTACATGATCATGTATTCGGCAATCCTATGTGATTACACAGTATCAATATTGCCTTATTCTTCGGGTTGAGTTATTTGCATGTTCTTGAATTTTACTTGTATATATAAGTTAATGCTTATCTTATCTGGGTTATATCTTTTCTATTTCAGCAAAGAGGAAGACTGATATGATGCATTTGCAACATTTCAATGTCTTCTAGATTTTACCTGTATATCAATTATGTGATTTACAAGTGCTGGTTTTGTCATGTTAATGCCTTGTTGCTTTTCATATACTAAGCATATATGTTATGTCCAAGCTGCCTAGTATGATTTTAAATGGTTTCCATGCTCAAGTTATGTGTTATTATTATTATTATTATTGTATGGTTGTTAGACGATTCATGATTTGGTTAAATAACTTTCAGGTTTCATGAGTTTTTGAAACTTGAAACTGAAATAGGGAACATCAGTAGACAGGAGGCTGTCAGCATGGTAGGTGGATGTCACTTGCAAGTACTTTGCTGTTATACATTCGGCAAGTTTCTGACTGTTTTCTTTGACTGATATTCCACTTGTTCATGATGTAGGTGCCTCCTCTATTCCTTGATGTATGTCCTGATCATTTTGTACTTGATGGTAAGCAACTTTCATTGTTTTTTATCTTCTTTCTAAACATCACCCCCTTATTTTGTGCAATTTTAGTTAAGAAACTGTATCTGATCTATGTTGGAAATATAGTTTACTATTTTCTGCTGTTCCCTTGTGCAGTGTGCGCAGCACCTGGTTCAAAAACTTTTCAGTTGCTTGAAATTATACACCACTCAGCTAAAGGACGATTTTTACCAGATGGCATGGTTTGTTTACTTTTTTTTTTCTCTGAACTTTGGGTTTTAGTTGGTCTGCCCATCATCACCATATAATCATGCATTGCTTGGGTAGCCTCTTGGCCTGCTCGGATAACAACTCTTACCCCTTCTTTCATATGCTGAATTAATTGTTATATGCACAGACATATATAACAATTTTTCATTGTTTTTTGCTTTAGGTTCTAGCAAATGATCTTGATGTACAAAGATGCAACCTTCTCATCCACCAAACAAAAAGAATGTGCACTGCTAACCTGATAGTTACAAATCACGAAGGTCAACACTTCCCTGGCTGCCGTTCCCACAAAAATATCTCAAATGGTTCAGAAACAACAAATAACTTGGAGCAGAGCATTACTCAACTTCTCTTTGACCGTGTATTATGTGATGTGCCCTGCAGTGGTGATGGTACTCTCCGCAAGGCTCCTGATATCTGGCGTAAATGGTTCGCCATTTCTTGCTCTGCCTTCTCTTTTTTGGCATCCCTTCACTTGCGAATATCACATTTCATAAGATCTTATTTATGTGCATTCATACAGGAATGGAGGAATGGGCAATGGACTTCACTGCCTACAGATTCACATTGCCATGCGAGGTATCAATTATAGAACTTAGACTTTTATTAGTGGATGTTATCAATTATAGAAGACCTTAATTTTTAATTAGTGGATGTTCCAGTCTCTAATTTGTTGCTCTATGGCAGGTCTATCTTTGTTGAAAGTTGGTGGAAGAATGGTTTACTCAACCTGCTCCATGAATCCAGTTGAAAATGAAGCTGTGGTTGCTGAGGTAATTTATGCTGCCCAAGAGACAAAATCACTAAACCGAAGTAACTTCTTTGGTTGTTTTTACTTTTATGTCTTTTAGAAAATGGAGTTACCTTTTTAAAAAAGAGAGGGAGAGGGGAGAGAGAAAGAGATCTCTTTATTTTCGTGGTCAATAATGTAATATATAGGGACGCTAATTGAATCAGAGATTTAGAATATCATCTCCTCTTTGGAAAAGAATAACACCCATTAAAATATGATGTGTTGAGCTGCATTAAGATGAAAGTTTAAGGCCCTAGAAGGATCCCAATTTGTGAAGGTAACCAATCATGTCAAAGCGAGATGAATTTTAAGAAAGATGAAACAACGCAACTTCTAATTGTCATGTGAATTTGAAAAGCTGATTAAAGTAATTAGTGTAATTCAATCCTCCAAGATGAATATTTGATGGAAGCTTATTGATAGAGTCTTGCCAGTGATGGTAAAACATTAACAGATACAAACTGGTCAGTACACTAAAGCATGAATTGGTTGTTCAGTTTGAGTTCAGGTAGCTGATAAGATGTTCGTTATTAAACATGTATTTCGTGGTTTTATATTTAAATTAAAGTATTTTTTAGATGAACTTTAAATTTTTAACCCTGGTCTTAGTAGTTACTCCTACACTTTTACGTTATGTTTTACTATCCATATATATATGAATTTTTTCCCTCAGTTTCTCGATCTTACTCTTTCCTCATCATTCAATTTTGCTGGGTTTTTTTAAATTGTGTTTAAACAAGTTCTTTGTCTCCCCTTTTTGCTTCAGATTTTACGAAGATGTGGAGGGTCTGTTGAACTGGTTGATGTCTCAAATGAACTGCCTCAATTAATTCGTCGACCAGGTCTAACTAAATGGAAGGTTAGTATATGGTGCCTCATCTGTTAACTAAATGTGCCATATTTATTCCCTAAGTGAGGGTCTAAATATTTATGTTTGAAATGCTCTCCTGATAAGATAGTGTAACTACCAACTAATAACAATAATATGATACTTTTCATGAAGATTTTGCTTTTCAACATTCCATTTTCTTCTTTTCATGTGATAAGGTTTTACGTGTTCATCAGGTACGTGATAAGGGAGTCTGGTTACCATCATACAAGGATGCTCGCAAGTTGCAAAGAAATGGGATTGTTCCTAGCATGTTCCCTTCTGGCAAAAATTATGCGGATCTAACTAACGACAACCAGAAGAGTGAGAATGGTGAAAGTGTAAATGCTGAAGATGTAGTTCAGCCTGATGATACCATTTCTTCGATTGATGATTTGGAGGAAGAAGTTTCTGATCTCCCACTACAACGCTGCATGAGGATAGTGCCTCATGATCAGAACACAGGAGCCTTTTTCATTGCTGTCCTCCACAAAGTTTCTCATTTGCCAGGTAAATTAAAACTATCAATTTTGATTCCCTAGCTCTTCTCTTTCATTTAGCTTGCCTTATTGGGCTTTTACAAATTGGTTTCATAATGATTGCTGCAGCAATTCCTGACAAGTCTGCTACTTCACAAGGAAAATTATCCACTAGAAGTGAACTGCATGAAAATTTGTCAGACCAAGCTACTGAAGAAATTAATGGATTAGAAGTTAGTTCTGTGGATGGGGCAGATGAAAAGATCTTGGAAGTAGCTTCAAAGGCTGAAGAAAATATCTCTGAGATGGCTTTGGAGGCTGCTGATGAAAAGATCTCAGAAGTGACTTCAGAGGTTGATGAAAAGATCTCTGAGGTGGCTTTAGAAGCGGATTTAGTTGATGATGAACCAGCTGGAGGTGCTCCAGAGAGCAATTCTTCTGAAGCAGCTGATAAGAAAACCGATTCTGCAAAAACAGGAGAGAAGAGGAAATTGCAGATTCAGGGCAAGTGGAAAGGCGTCGACCCTGTTCTTTTCTTCCAAGATGAAACTATAATAAACAGCATTAAGACATTTTATGGTATTGATGAATCCTTCCCATTCACTGGCCACCTTGTTACAAGAAACAAGGATGCTAACCATGTGAAGAGAATTTATTATGTTTCAAAATCAGTTAAGGATGTTTTGGACCTGAATTTTCGAGTTGGACAGCAACTGAAGATAACTTCCGTTGGCCTGAAGATGTTTGTGAGTATATATATTTTTCTTTTAATTGCCCTATTTATTTTTCCGTAAGGAAATTTTCATTTTATCAGAATTTGCATAGCCTGGTTTGCTTCCGAGTCACTGAGGATTCTTTTTCTCATTTTATTTGATTTTGTTCTAAAAATAGGAGCGCCAATCATCTAGAGAAGGTTCCTCGGCACCATGCTCATTCAGGATATCATCAGAAGGGTTGCCTGTGATTCTCCCATACATTACCAAACAAATACTATATGCTTCCCCAGCAGATTTCAAGCATCTTTTGCAATATAAATCAATCAAATTTGCTGACTTTGTTGATGCTGATTTCAGTCAGAAGGCAGCAGACCTGATGTTAGGCTGCTGTGTGATTGTTTTGAGAGAAGGTAAGTAACTTCATTTGATCTGCCATTCCTGCCAGAACAATTGGTTTCCATGATTCCCTTCCTAACCTTTTCTTGGCAGGTGACAAATCATTATCAGATCATATCCAGGCAGATGCATCGGCAATAGCCATTGGCTGCTGGAAAGGCCGGTCGAGTTTGAGTGTGATGGTTACAGCAATGGACTGCCAGGAACTGCTGGAAAGGCTTTCAGCACGCATGGAGACTGAAAAGAATGGAACTTTGGCACCCGAAAGCCTTGGCGTGCTAGATAAGAAACAAGATATGAGTGGTGAAAATGGAACCCCACTGGAGGATCACAATGTTGAAGCAATGAAAATACAGGATACCAATGCTAGTGAATAGGACTAAAGATGAAAGAGTTTCAAGGTTCTATAGATACTTCAGTAATTTGAAGGTCTTACTTACTGACTGCTAGATCGAAGCTTTGATTATTATTTGAGAAATTTTAAGGTTTATTTATTGTCACCGTAGGTATAATGGAACATAACAGTTTAACAAGCAATTTGGTTCACGCTATCAAAGTTGTCAAATGCAATTCTATCTGGCGATTTATATGTTTGAATTAGAGGGAATCCTTAATGTTGTTATATGAAAAAAGGTGATGCTAAGAACTAGAGTGAAATAAAAATACAAATATAAATGGAACCTATTATTGAAGCTTCAAAATTTTAGTTTCATATTATTCCTCAATCTCAAAAACATTCAATTAATTAGCTGCCCTTGCAAGCTTAAAAGCTATAGCAATGTAAATATACAAGCAGATAAAAATGTGAATGAAAGAAACTGACATTAGGAGATAAATCCAATTGCATCATGATCTACAACACATGTTGCTCTTTGCTGGAATTTCTTGAGCTGGACCTGGAATGATGATTTTCTTGCCTGCTAGTGACGTGGGATTGCCATTGCCGTTCCCTTGATTCTCCACGGCAACTAGGTTTTTCTTGTTCACAATGTTGAAGATCTCGGTAAGCACAGTTAAGAATGCGGTCTCAACATTTTTCGCTGCAAGAGCTGAAGTCTCCAAGAAAAATAGTCCTTCCTTTTGAGCAAATTCGGTGGCATCCTCTGTTGAGACTTCCCGCTGCTTTTCGAGGTCACTTTTGTTCCCAACCAGCATTATAACAATGTTCTTGTCAGCATGACCACGCAACTCTTCTAGCCAGCGTGCGATGTGATTGAAGGTCTGGTGTTTCGTTACGTCATAAACCAGCATTGCCCCGGCAGCACCCCTATAGTATGCACTCGTAACAGCCCTGTATCTGTTCCAATATAACATAAGAAAAGAAGCAAAATCATCGACTACTCTTGAAACTGTATTCAAACCAGGAAAATAATACCACCAAAGGAATCCCCATAACCAAATAACCAATGCCCTGGACGAGACCAGCAGATCAGACAGGATCAAAGCCATTATATATCTTACCGAACATTCATTTTCAAGCTAATATGATAAATATCTAAATGGTTGCAACTTAACGGCTCAAGTTCAAGGACACCGGTCGCAAGCTACTGCAAGCACTTGTTTTTCAATGTGTAGGCCAGAGATCTGTTGCAAATTTATGAGATCAAGGATATAATACAATACAATACTTTGCAATAAAGGTGACGCCAAGGTTCAATTGATATGTCAAGATTGTGATCGAGATCCATGTAAATGTTTACCAATCCCATGGCCATCATTAAAAATAAAAGGAAATATATATATATATATATACACGATCAACAGTAACTATACAATTCATCCATCGAAAATCCAATCCAATCCACTCCTGATTGAAATGGCAAACATCTCACCAACATCCATCTAGACAAGCTAAATACAATCAATACATGTCTTATCAGTCCACACTAAAACTAGCAAAACAAAATAATTCTATCTACAAACATACAGATCTATGAACGAACAAGAAGAAAGATGCAAATGCAAATAAAACGAAAAACCCAGAAAAAAATTATCCAAAAACAAATCTTTTTTTCATATCTTTCCTCAAAACAAATTGCAAGTGTAAGAAAGAACAAGAAAAAAAGATGCAAATGCAAATAAAACGAAAAACCCAGAAAAGAAAAGAAAAAATAAAAAAGAAGCAAGGAAAAAGGTATGAATTTGCATGAAAAGTTACCGTTCTTGACCAGCAGTGTCCCAGATCTGAGCCTTAACACTCTTGTGCTCAATGAGGAGGGTTCTAGTCTGAAACTCAACTCCGATGGTAGACTTGGAATCTAAGCTGAAGTCGTTTCTAGCAAAACGAGCAAGAATTTGAGACTTACCCACACCTGAATCACCGATCAACACTACTTTGAAAACGTAGTCAACCTTCTGGCTTGGGTCTGCATTTGCCATTTTCTTGTTCTGCTTTCTTTTTCCACTTGATCTTCTCTTGTTTTCAACTTTTCATTTGCTTTCTCCCCCTCCAATATCATATATATATAGTATAGCCAATAATTTATTCGCAATACAGTGAGTAAAGATTTTGATGTCTGATGAACAGTTGGAATTTTGTTGTTTATTTTCGTTTAATAAGTTAAATAAATAGACAGGAATAAAATTTTAAGCTTCATGTATAATTGTTGTGGCTGAAAATATTTAATTATTGTTTTTAATTAATAATTATTTTATTTATATAAATAAAATAGTAATAATTATGTAATTATATAATAAAAATATATATTTTATATAAATGTGAGAAAGAGAAAGGAAAAAGTTTTGGATTAATTATAAATAAGTCCCTATATTTTAATCAAAATTAAAAAAAAGAAAAAGTTTGTGTTAATCACTCATTGCCGTGTTAGCAATTTATTAAAAGAAAATAAATATTTTAACGATAATAATTAACTTGTACAATTATTTTATTTAAAGTTACTAAATTAAAAAAAATTTAAAGTAATTAAAATAAGACAAATTCTATTTTAAAGTGACTATGAATATAATTTACCCTCGAATTTATGTTGAATTTTATATATAATCTATACATAGATATATTATATAAAACCAACTCCTAACGGAGCCATGCGAGTATAAGCTACTTTCAAATTTATTTTAATATATATTTTCACTTTCTAGGAAATAAATAAGGTTATAATAGATTTTTAATATGTTAGAATTTGTATATCTATATAATATTATCTATATATATATACATAGCTCTTACTGAGTTTATAAAAATTAATAGGGTTAAATTTATCATTTATTCGTAATTTCTCTTTGACTTATAAAAATATATAAGATCAAAATTGAAATATCTCACGTTCTACTCGATCACTAAATTCGAATGTACGATGTCACATTACATCGCCGAAGCAACTCAAGTTATTATAACACAAATATGTTCAAATCAATTGTCAAAATAATTCCTATACATGCATTTATACACTCATTGATTTCATTTAATCAATTTACGGGGTTATAAGGGTTAATCTCAAAGTTAAGACTTGAATTCAAATTCAAAAGTCAAAATTTAAATTTATGTCTCGAGATAGGTCATAAATTATTTTGGGATTTTTAGCTTCGAAGTTAACATGTCTCAAGTCACTACAACTTGTGTCTTGAGACCTAGTTGCGAGACAAACCCCCAATGTTTTCCTTTTTTTACTTCTATGTTTGAAAGTCTCAAGACAATGGGTTCTTATTTCGAGTCTTAGAGCAAGACAATATCTATTTAGCTTCAATGTTTTTTTCTGTCTTGAGGCAAAGACTACTTGTCTCGAGACCTAGGAATAATTATCTTGAGACTATACAAATAAGTCTCAAGGCCCTAAGCACTTAAATGTAAAATTTAAATGAAATTTGTTCTAGCAGTCTCGAGACATGTTCTTTTTGTCTCGAGACTCTGTGTCCAAATGGTCAAAATCCTGCATTTTTAAGTGTTCAAAGTTTTAACCAAATGAACCTAAACATACTTAAAATATACCACAAGACATATTCCTCCAATTAACCTATCTAAACATGTTCAAACATTTCCAAATCATAACCTCCAACATAACATTACTAAACCAACCAATTTGCACATTCAAACTCACATAATCAAACTTAATTAACTAGTGATCAAAAGATAAAATTCAACGATTATAACATTAAAGGTTACTCACAAGAAATGCCAAAACTAACTTAGATAACAAACATACTAACCTAGGTACATGCCATATGACTTCAAGCATACATATACATATAAAATGTAATACCCTGAAAATATTTACAGTAAGATATTATCCTTGATATAGTAAAATAAGGAAATAAAGTGAAAAAAAAGAAGGAAATATTGAGATATGTCAATATTGAGAAGTATATTATGATATATTAATTCAAGAAAGGACTAAATTGTAAAAGTGAGAAAAGTTTTGTTGCACAAGAGTAAATACTCAAAATTTGAGGGGTTAAAGTGTAAATATGAAAAATTTGAAGGACCAATAGTGTAAATATTTTAAGAGTGGAATAGTCTAGAAACTAAGGAAAATGGATGAATTAGGACCAAATTGAATAGATGAAGAAACTATGAGGGACTAAATTGCAATTTTACCAAATTAAATGATGACTTAAGGATGGAATTTTAAAAGATAATGAAGGGCAAAATGGTCAATTGGAAGAGAGAAATCTAGAAAGTAATAATGATGCTAGAGATATTTTGATATTTTATAATTATTTAATTAGATAAATATTATTTTATTAATATTTTAATAAGATATTTTATTATTATTTTATTATTATTTTATTAGTATAAAAAGAAAGAAAGATGAGAAATTCTCATCCATATATTTCCCATGCACTAACGTGAGAGAAAGAGAGGAAGAAAGAAAGTTTTGCTTTCTTTACAATTTGGACCTTTTTACCAAAAATTCACCATTTTCACCCAAAAATCAAATGAATTTCCATAGCTACCAAGAGAGAAAAATGTTAAGGAGACCATGGGGAGTTAGAATATCAAGTTGGATTCAAGAAATAGAACTGGAGGAGAGAGAAAATAAAGTTAAAGATTAGTATCAATAGAACAAGGTAAGTATATCAAGATTTCAATATGTTTTTAAGTTTGTTATTATTGACAAAGCATGGAAATAATGTTATAGTAGAGTTTTCTTACATAAGGTCCTATGTTCATGATATGTTAGTGAAGAGAAAATAAGAGAAAGTGATGAGAAATGGTGTAGAAAAAGAAAATAAGGGTGTTATAACATGGTAATTAATATTTTGTACTAAAACAGTTTTGGACAGCAGCAGTAGTCTAACTTTGAAAAATCATAAAAAATTGTAGAAATCTAATTATAGGATGAATAAAATATGAAATTAAATCTTATTAAGTCTAGTTTCTTATAGAAGAAATTATGTAAGCAATGGAATTGTAAATCATGAGATATGATGAATTTTGTGAAACGAGGTCAGAATGATTTCGGGTTCCCCTGTTCTGACTTTGTAAAATCATAAAAAATTGGATAAAAATAATTAGGGGTTTAAATTTATATTTTTAGAATCCTGAATGAGTCTATTTTCAATATAAACAAACAGGAACATCATTTGAATTCTGTACAAGGAGATAATTAATTTTTAGTGAAGAAGGGTCAGAACTGCTAGACAGCAGAACAGGGGTAGTTTTCAAGAATAAACTGTACTTATTGGATAAACTAAAAATTATGAAAATTTTATGGTAAGAATATATATGAGTCTAGTTTCAGGAAAAATTAGCGTATCTTAATTTTGAGTTCTATAGCTCCAGATATAAATAATTTAGTGACCATGATGCAGATAGACAGCTTGAATATTCATAAAAGTAAATAATAAAAATTATGGATAATGTTACTTACAAGTGTATTATCTACATTAAGGATGTGGAATGGAGAGGAGGAGGAGGAAAAATATGTATGAATATTCATCTAGCATGGCTAATTTGCATATTCTAGGCTCAAGGACTAAATTGAATAAAAGTAAAATTTTATGGGCAATTTTGTAAAAATGTCAGAAATGATCAAATTGCATGAAATGGATTATTTTATTATTTAAATTACAAAATTGAATGAAATTATTAATTTAGTTCAAGATCGGGGGAAAACATGTTTTAGGGAGTAAATTGAAAAGTGTTGAAAGAATAAATTGAAAAGTGTTGAAATTATGAAAAATTCTGATATTTTATAGAATTCATGGACTGTTATCAATATATATGAGAATAATAGCTGGAAATAAGGATTAAATTGCAAGAATTTTATTTTCCGACCACTAAGGATGAAATCGTCATTAATTAAGAGTTTAGGGGCAAAATGGTAAATTTTGCCTAAAGCATTAATTAAATGCATTAGTATATGAAATGAATGAAAATGATGATCAAATTTATTTATAAAGATCCGAACGACTCAAATATGAGGCTCGATCGTGAAAAAGAAAAGATATCGAATTAATGAAATTATAAACACAAACAAGCAATGAGGTAAGTTTGTGTAACTTGAATTGTATTTTAAATACTTGAAATATGTGGTTATGTGATGAAAATATGATTTGAATATTCAATTCATGATATTTGATGAAATATTGATAATACTCAAATAAATTGAAAATAAATCTCGGTTGAATGAAAAGGAAAAATTCGATGGATCTCTCGAAAAGGAATTGACGGTAAAAGGATCTAGCCCGACGGGTGATCCTATCCCGATATAGCCCTCCCGAAGAATATGTGTAAAATGGATTTAGCCCGGACGGGTAATCCGAGTCGAAGTCTGAATTTAGCTTTGGTGGTAATTCGATCCAAACTCATTAGAGTAATTGTCGTTGCGAGATTTAGCTTTGGACCGGTAATCCCAACTGTAAGGGATGAGGTTCGCGAGTGTGCTCTCTCGATATGAAACGTGTAAGACCATGGTTGAAAGATACCATGGCAACCTGATATGAAATGTGTAAGACCATGGTTGAAAGATACCATGGCAACTTTGATATGAAATGTGTAAGACCATGGTTGAAAAATACCATGGCAACCTGATATGAAATGTGTAAGACCATGGTTGAAAGATACCATGGCAACCTGATATGAAATGTGTAAGACCATGGTTGAAAGATACCATCGCAACCTGATATGAAATGTGTAAGACCATGGTTGAAAGATACCATGGCAACGTGATATGAAATGAACAAGACCATGGTTGAAAGATATCATGGCAACATGATAGAAAATGAGTAAGACCATAGTTGAAAGATACTATGGCATCATGTCAAAGATAAATAAGACCGTGGATGGGAGATGCTATGACATCTGTTGAACAATTGATATCCAGGTAATATGTATCAGATGACGAATGGTTATATGAAATGGTTGTGTGTAATGTTTACAAGAATTGGTCATATGGAAATATATATGTACAAAATAGTTGTATGAAATAATTATGAAGATAGATAAACGAAATAAGTATGAGTACGTGGAATATAATTTATGTTAAGTTTGATATAAGCTATTATCGAAATAAATATACATAAAATATATGGAAATGATGGAGCATGAAATATTAATATAATGAAATGAATCATATATGCTTATGAAGAAACGGTAAGAACATGATATGTTTCATGACATGTACATATATGATTATCTTTGATATGTTGATACAAGAAAATTATGTAAGTTGAGACTATTATTGAACTCAAGTACGATATGTCGAGAAAATAATTATATCAATGTTGAATTTATATGAGATATGTGCAAGTACACTAACAATGTTACTGTTTGATGCTTATACAAGTACTAATCTGTTGATTGAATGGTAATATATTTATTTACATGATGCATTGAATCGGTAAGCATTTAATTTTTTTTTTTAAGTAATCTGCAAATGGTAGTAATGCTCCGAAATCCTGTTCTGGCAACGGATACGGGTTAGGGGTGTTACATAAAATATGACCATAATGGTTTCCAAGCTAAGCCTAAGAGTTGGATACTTGACCGAGAAACTTTTATAGCTTTTATCCGAAACCTACGTATGGAAACAAACTAATCGGTACACTGGGTAATGGTTACTCAGTGGTGCTAACATAATTCAAATTTAATTAAAAACATAACAAAATCAAATAGAAATAAGTAACAAGATAAGTTGTAACACCGCTCACCCGATTCGATGGTTGAGTTTGAGTTATAGAATGCTACATTTGTTGCCAGAGCAACTACAATCAAATACGCAGTAATTATTCAATCATACATGCGATTAAACATCGATCACATTCAATATATGTTAAACATTCATTTTCGGGTCTTAAATGAGTTTATGAAAGCTCTTTTGTCAACCTGAGCTTGAATTAGGTCAAATTGTAAGGTTTGGAAAATTCAGGGTTGACATCGCAACCTCACATCCTCCACATCTTGACGTCGTCGAAACAATAAGTCACGTCGTGACCTCGAGCATTTTGATGTCACAACGTTACTCATTGTTGGCACCACGTTGTGACGTTGACAATCGTGGTCGTGATGTGAACCTTATTTTTGGTAAAAATGCACAATTTGGTACCTAATCCAAAGATTCCAACCAAACCTTTCAATACACATATTCATATATCATGTTCACTTATACCAAAACATGTTTGTTTAACCTAGAACAATGTCAATAAGACATCAAGTATATGACCATTCAAATGGCATCATATATAGATAGTCAAAACCATAACATATTCAATCCATCTACCCATTTCCTTTCATAGGCAATTCTTAGCATACATATGTGACATATTTAAGTTTAAAATCATCAACTAAACAACTTCAACCATAGCTAAACCATACACCATTTGTCACATACCACTTTGCATACAACTTAACACTTGCCAAAAATATAAAAAATACCATATGAAAAAGAAAGTAACCATTTCCTTAACATCTTATCTCTATATACATGCCACAATCCCAAACTAAAATAAACATTTTATTAACATTTCGGTGATAGTGTGAGCTTCGAGATGATCCGACTTGTTGTGTTTCACAAGGTAATGATTTACAAGGAAAGGAAAACAAACAAGGTAAGCATATAGGACGCTTAGTGTGTTCATATGTATTAAACATAGCTTACCTTATTCATGCCTAACATTTTTAAGTTGCTTTAGATTGACACAACATTTGGCTAGACATGATAATAAAAAGCACCAACATTGTAAGCATTTACTTAAAATCTATACAATATGATACCATAAGTACTTAACATACCAATTCATGTCACATCAGATAATAATCTCAAATTCACATTTCATCAAGGGATAATATAATTACACACATGTCAAAGGCATTACTCCAATCAATTTTTCATGCTCAATTCATTCAATAACTTTCCATTTGAATATCAAGTTCATTTCATTCTGTTTTAATTTCTTATTTTCATATAAACTATTTCTCTTGATGAACCCTAATAAACAGACTCGGATACACTGGTATCTACACCACACCAATTTCTCGTCCGAGTTGAATATATACATGTCAGGTTACCCATTTGGGCTAAACCTTTATAACAACAGATTAGGTTACTCGTCCGAGCAAAACTTATGTCGCATTCACTTGAGAATCTGTAACAAATGTTGGACCTCAATAACATTTGTAATAAATTTTGTATAAGCGGCACAAGACCCTATTAGTATACCAATCATATCCTAACCTTTTCTAAGTTCACACGAGCATCTTTTACACGTACAAACGCCACATTTCAATTTAGTCTAATTTTAACTTTTCATATCAATCCTCAATTAATTATTCAAAAACCAAACATACATATACAAATTAAATAGATAAAAACCCAAGTAAATAAATATCATATGAGCTTACTTGATCACAACACCGAACAAGCTGATTCTTTAGGGACTAATCAACAAATTTAGTTTTTCCTCGACTAACTCCATTTGGATCCAGTTCTTGATCTAAGCAATTATTTTATACAATCCATTAATACCAAACATTTTCATATTATGTCATGACATAAACCTATATAATTTCATTTTTCTAGTACCCCTAAAATTTTACATTTTTATTCAATTTAGCCCCTAAAATCAAAATAGCCATACCTTTTAATTTTGAGCCTCGGTTTAAAAACTGACTTCGCATACATTCATTAAGGACCCTATACTCTTTATTATACCGAAATTTAAAAAAAAATCACATTTTATTCACTTTAGTTTTTATGTACAAAACTAATAATTAAATGTTACAATCTAGTCTTTTTATAATCTAAGCTTAAAATCTATCAATTTCACACCAAATTCTTCAAGAAATCAACAATGACAATTTTCAAAAACTTTAACAATTTTATAAATTGGTATATGGGCTAGCTAAATCAACCTCCCATAACCTAAAATATATGAAAATTATAAGAAAAGAACTTGAATTCACTTTAAAATGTATGGCCAAATGCTTAAAACCTTTGGAAGCTTTCTTGTTTTTCTTTTCTATGGTGGTGGATAGTTTAAAGGTAGGGGGTGGAGAGAATTCTCGGTTTCTTTCCACCGAAAATGGGTTTTATACCATAATATATGTTTGATTATTTTTAATTAATCTTACTTAACTAATTTACAAATCATGTCTTAATGCATAAGTCACCACCATCATCTAACACTTATTTAAAAATGGTTTAGTTACGAAAGTAATTACTATTTAAGTCCCCAAGCCTTTTGACAATTAAAACTCTATAGGGATTGGACTTTACAATTTAGTCCCTACACTTAAATTAACTATTTAATTGATAAAATTGATGGACCAAACATCAATATACTTTCATACCAACTTCGTAAACCTTCATATCTAATATTTACGAACTCAGTTTACGAAAATGAGTTAACCAACCAACCATTTCAACATTACCATTAATGATACATATATACCAATAATTCATTTACCATTTCAAATGATTCTCATTAATGCTTTGCTCACTTATTCGATATAATTTTTGATGCACCTCAGGGTATTTGTATCTAGTTTAACTTATCATGTCATGTAACATTTCAACATTTTTATCTCATTGCAATTACACATGTATATAATAAGTAATATTACATTTTTAATCCCTATTAGCCAAATCGGATATAATAATGGATATACAGATCAATCTACCATCATAGAAAATACGCATTGAAATGCTAATCAGGCATAAATGCACTGATCCCATCAATCACACTAGAATATGCTCGTACCCTAAGGGTATTTGAGAGGGTGATATGTTCTCGACCCCAGGGTATTAGAAAACTATCACAGTAAGTACGTGCATAGTGTTGGATCTCCCACTTATCAATACGGACCCTATGTCATGCCAACTATGCCCGTGACTCTATCCAACAACACTAATAGGGAAAATATCATTATTATTAAACGTATAATATCATCAAACATGTATATGTATATTCATTCAACCAATATATCACAAAGCACTCAATAAGCTATATACATACCTGTCGAGCACATTCTTATTGATAGTTAACCATTCTCAAACATATACTGGATCAAATAGTTATATATAATTATTTAATGAACTCAAGTTATGAGAGCACAAACTATATTATCTATTTGTCGACAACTTTGGATTTCCCTTTGTCCTGGGATGGTCCTGCATCGTCTTTAACTATGAAATTAAATCTAAATATGAAATATTCCATATCCACAGAATTCAAACACAAATCAATACCCTAATATTAAATTGACTTTAATTTGAGATTATAATATTGTGATTGAAAAATATTTTTATGAAATTATCTAAATATGATTTTGGATATATTAGTTAAGTACACTATTATTTATAATTTAATGGTACCTAAATTGATATGAAATATTTATTTTTTTATTGAAGAGCAATACTGAAAATAAGATAAATATCTTATATTTTCAATTCAAATTTTAAGTAATTTTTTTTAATTTCACTTAAAAAGAAAAAGAAAAAGAAAAAGAAAATTGAAATTTATTTTATGAAATTTTATATATAAGATGTTTAAAAATAAATTAATTAAAAAAATTCTAATTAGAAATAACAACCAATCTAATAAGCCAGTTTGAGCGAATAAATATATTTATAATATATATAGTAAAATATAAGATCAATTTACCAATAAAGGCCCATTTCTAACTTTATTTACAGAAATGGGTCAATTTTTTTATTATTTACCGGAAAGGGTCGAAAACTACAAAATGAGTCCACGTAAGAGCGTTTTTGGGAGAAATTTCAGCAAATTGCATCCCTGATGGAACGATTTCGCCATGTCAGCACAAAACGTGCTGACGTGGACGCACTTTGCTGACGTGGCAAAATATCTCCCTCAAGGACGCGATTTAGCCCTTGTTTTTCTAGGATTAGGGCTATTTGCATGTTTAGTCCCTAAGGTTTGTGGGTTTAAGATTTTAGTGTTATAGTGTTAGGGTTTTGTTAAAATAATTTAGGGTTTAAGAATTTTTAAAAAATAAATCAGGGTTTAAGATTTTTTTCAAAAAATTAATTAAATTAGGGTTTAGAGTTTTTAAAAAATTAATTAAATTAGGGTTTAGTCTTTTTAAATAGTTTTGTGCTTAGGTTAAGGGTTTATAAAAAATTATATTGATAATAAGGATTTTATTTTTTTCTATGGTAGTTTTAGAAAAATTAATTTTGAAAAGACGGTTCTAAAAAGATAATGTCAAAAATACTTAAAGCAGGATTCACTGTCAGCAAAATTATTGAAAAAAGCTCTCACGTGGACGCTCTTTTTCTACAGTAGTTCTTGAGAAAATAATTTTGAGAAGACGGTTTTGAAAAAATAGTTTCAAAAATGCTTCAAGCAAGATGCTCTGTCTGCAAAATTACTGAAAAAAATCCCATATGGACGCTCTTTTTTTTTACAGTAGTTCCTGAAAAAATAATTTTGAGAAAACGATTCCAAAAAAATAGTGTAAAAAATAGTGTAAAAAATACTTTAAGCAGGATGCATTGTCAGCAAAATTACTAAAAAAAGCTCCCACGTGGACGCTCTTTTTCTACAGTAGTTCCTGTTTGGCCTTAGGCTATAAATGAGCCAAATTTCATTCTCAGGTTGCATAAGTTACAGCAGGAAAAATAGAGAGGCTAAGCAAAATAAAAATTGAAAATGAGTGAACATATTAGTGTTGTTATTTACTATGATGATGAGGTCCATGACACCGAGAACGACGTTGTTCTTTTATCAAAGAACACAACGCAATTGGTTTTTAACTAGAACATAGATTTGACAGAACTTCATAAAAGAATTAGGCGCAAAATCTTCAAAACAACGCCAATGAGAGTTTCGTCTATTAAGTATCAATTTTATGTTTCGGTTGATCCCGTGACATATGACTCATTTGATATTAAAGGTGGTCATAGTTTGGAAGAGATGGTGCAGACTTATCTCGCTAGTGGATCACCACATATTGAGTTATATGTACAATTTTCATCGCCAAATGAAGCATTTGCGACTTCAACATCTACTGCTGTTCAAGAGAAATACACGACCCCTACCCGACACTCTGTTAGTGGGAGGTAGAGCACGGAAGCACCCGTGTTTGGTGGCAGTATGGAATATATAACTTCTGCACGATACTAGGTTAGTGGATGGGACATGCACATCGGTGAGTCGATGTTCGATGCTGAAAATACGTATTGGAGAATAACATCAACTTTTAGTAGTTGGCAAACCGCATCTGATTAGGGACATTACAAAACGTCCACAAGAAGGGTTGATGAACTCCCCACGGAGTCCACTGGAGAGGGGATCTCGTACGTTACAGATGATGGTGGGTTGGATGATTAGTACGATGTAGATCCACCTCGAGAGCCAAGCTCCGATGGTGCAGAAGTTGCACTATTTTCTAAATCGAAGCATATTCTAACCGAACCTGAAGAAGTTGAAGGGGGTTCAGATGAAGAAGAAAAAGATCCGCGATTCACTACGTACTCGCCTCCAGCCCACATGCATAATGTCGATCTATTGGTAGATGATGTGTTGAAGTTTCCAAATCTACCACATAGAAGGCGTAACCATACAAGTTCGTTATTGGATTCGGGTGAATTGGAAGTTGGTAAAGAGTTTTTCAGTAATGATAGTTTTCTTAGTGCATTGAAACAACATAGCATCATGAACGGAGTTAATTATAATGTGGTTAAATCCAAATCCAAGAAGTTTGAGGGTAAGTGTGCAGTGCAAGACAGTATATGTTCATGGAAAATCATGGCTTTGGTTAGGAAAAAGACAGGCTTGTGGGAGATAAAAAAGTATAAAGGTCTACATACTTGTGTTGCTAGTACAGTATCACTGGGTGTTTAGGGTTTTTGAATAATACTGTTATTACTTAATGTTGCATTATTTAACATACTTTGTTAATAGATGTTTCACAAGATTACCCCAAGATGGATTCAAATATGATAGATAGTTTAATACTACCGATGGTGAAGACGAATTTTAAGACTTCTGTGTCGGTCTTAAATGCCAATATTCATAGCCAATTGAGGTACACGCCCTCTTACCGTAAGGCTTAGGTAGCTAAGCAGAAGGCGTTGGAAAAGATGCATAGTGGGTGGGATACTTCATATAATAAGGTGTGGCAATGGTGTCAGGTGCTATAGAGGTACTTCCTAGGTTGCATAATAGACATTGAAATGGCCCTATGTATTACAACGATCGATTGCTCTGTGGATGCCAAGTGCTCAAGTGTTTATTTTGGAGCTTTAAGCAATGTCAGAACGCATTTGTAATGCTCCAAATTTAAGTGTTTTCGGCTTTTGTGAAATTGTAGCGTGGGGATATCTGAATATAATTTTTTGCATGAATTTGCATAATAATAGTATGCTTGTGTGATTTTTATGCTCTAGGGTGTGTTTGGGAGGTCCCAAGTTCAAGTCTAGGCCTGCTGGTCTAGTGGTTAAGTGGCAAAGGATTATGCCTAAGATCACGAGTTTGAGTCGTTATTGCGACATTAATTTTTGCTTCTTTTATCATGAAGGAATTTAAGTTGTAGTGTGATACCAAGTAGTGGAGTAGTGGAGGGAATCAAGGGTTATCTGAGTAGTTGTGCAGTTTTCCCAAAAAGTCCGAGATTTTTGATGTTTCCTATTCTTCTCTGCTGAAATTTATTTTATTCTTTTTCCCTCTATACTGCTGTCGATTTGTCCCTTTTTGCCCACCTTTATTGTGCCATTTTCTTAAGTTCTTGGACTCGTTTTAGACGTTTTTCTCACGTCAACAATTGTTTTCACGTTTCGGTAAGTGAGGAGTTTGTTTTGGTTTTGTGTTATAATTGTGGGGTGATTAAGAATTTGTTTTCTGTTTAGGGGATAATCGGGATTCAGGGGACTGTTAGTCAACGTTCTGTTCAGTGAAGAATTACCGAGTTTCGTAAAGGTAAGACTATTGTTAGTTTTTGGGATTTATCGATACTTGGGAATTCAATTTAAGTGACTAAAATTAGACTAACTATGGTTGAATATAGGTTCCGGAATGCTCGGGATTGCGTTAGGCTATAATCGAAACTAGGTGTGTATTCCGATTATGTAGAAATCGAGTTTTGACGAAAGTCAAAAAGTAGCCTGTCGACGCCACACAGGCGTGTGGTCTGCCCGTGTGGTAGCTTATGTTCCGAGACACGGGTGTGTGAGCCCAGACGGGTGAACCACACGGGTGTGTGAGAATCTGGGCCAGGTCGTGTAATCCACACGGGCAAGGCCAATTTGGGCCGTGTGACCCATACGGGTGTGTGGGCCCACAGGGGAGGGCATACGGGCGTGTGAGCCTAATTTTGTTGAAATATTCTATAAGGTTGCACGGGTCACCTGAGTCGACTGTGACCTGACTGTAGGGGCGGTAAACGTTACCTAGTCCCCATACTCTGATTGGTTACTGAAAAGTATGTTAATATGAACATGTGTATCTGAATGATTCTGTATATCCGCTCTGACATAATGTTGATATGATCTGTTATCTACATAATAGCATGCCATGATATTTATGATGCATTGCATTGGGTTGGGATTGTTGTGAAGAGAAGGAAGTCTGAGAGGCGTTTAGCCTGTTATCTGGTAGCTATGCTGTATACTTATGATATGTGCTGCGATACGGTGCCTTATGGTGTGTAGGGTTGGATGGGTCGATTATATCCTCATATACGATGTGTAGGGATAAGTGGGTCGATTTTATTCCCACATAGTGTGTTGGGTTGGACGAAGATGGTGTGCAGGGTTGGTGGGCATGTTTTCTGATATCTGATCTGTTATGCATGTGATATATGTATGGCTAAAGCCAAAATATATGTATTCTCTTATCTATTTGCATGCATGTTGTTTGTGGGGATGTACACACTAAGTTTACGAAAACTCGCCCCTTGTTTATTTTATCTGTCAGGTAATTCTCAGCAGTAGATAGATCAGTGCGACGGAGGGCTCGATGGTGATCATTAGTAGACACTTATTGGTTTTATGAGTAACATTTATTTCATCTGTTTTACTTTAATATTTGTTTTTGGGATTACTCATGTATTCGGTCTCAAACTGTTTTGGGTTATTTGGGATTTTAAATTTTTAAGTTTATTGATTTATAACTGAATGATGTTTTAGCTTCCGCGTTAATGAAATGTTTTCACATCATAATTGGAATAAAGATTTCACGGCTTAAGTAAAGATAATAATCTGTACGATTTTCACTGGATAAGATTTTGAAAAAGGTTTTCTAAAAGCACTCTCATGTGACGCCGCTAGATTTGGCCATAACGTCTAGACCGGATTTGGGGTGTTACAGTATTTGTGTACTGCAAGTCATTGGTACAAATTAACAGTACCTTTATATATAGTAGATATACCCATAGGCTATTGCTAGCTGTGGCATAGAATGGCGGTGGAGGAATTCTTCCAATTGTGTTTGCAATAACACCGGGAGAGTCAGATGATGACTGAGATTTCTTTCTTTCTAGGTTAAAGAGGCATGTTTGCCCCCAACCTGATATCTACGTTATATCAGATCGGGGCACTAGAATACTAGCCGCAATTGAGAGACGGGAAAGCCTATGAGATCATATACATCATCGGTATTGTCTAAGGCATATTGCGCCCAACTACTACAGGTAATATCGGCCTACCACTAAACAACGGCAAGTGACCAACATGGGTATTTAACCTCTATTAATATAATTTTGTTTGTAATATTCAATTTATTCTGAATGGAAGAGTGGTATGTAATTTTCGCTATCAACTTATATTGACAGGGTACGAGATCAATAAGGATCGTTTTCATGAGATGTTGGCAATTTTGCGTTCAGTTAACGAAGAAGGTGCAAACTACTTCTGTAACATACCTTTCGATCAGTGGACACAAGCATACAACGGGACCTATGATATGGTCATATAACATCAAACCTGGTTGAATGCATAAATTTTATTCTAAGAGGAACACTTCATTTGTCGATAACCTCGGTTGTGTGAGAGACATATTTCTGTTTGGCGGCACTATTTCCAAAGCGAGCAGCGAGTTATAAACGCCAAATATAGGGAAGCTATGTATGATGTCGGAATGTATTGCAAGAAATTAAAAGGTGAAGGCGCGGGCCAACACCATGCACACAGTGTGTCATGATCGCGACAACCTATGGTTTCGTGTGACGGAGTTCGACAGACCGAACCAATGTATTACCGGTAGGCAACATCGTTTACACCTGAAAAATAAGACTTGGTACTGTGGGACGTGTGACGCATTTCGTTATCCATGCACTCATGCAATTACAGCTTGTCAGAATCTCCGTTTAGATCCCATGAGATATGTTGACGAAGTGTACAAAATAGAATACATGTACAATGTGTGGAGACATGTATTCCCACCGGTCCCAGATGAACATAAGTGTTCGTCTGTATCGCTTGTTTTGTTTAAGTTGTTACCGATAGAGAATTGCATATCAAACCAAAAGGTCAACCTTACTCGAGTAGAATACGTAATAATATGGATATCCGGGAAAGAACAAACCAACAGAAGTTGTACGGATAGTGTAAGAACCCAGGTCATACAATTCAAACATGTCCAAATCTAAATAGTTGATAATTGCTGTAATGAAATTATGTTGCATTATTTTTATTGCCTTATTCAAAAGTACTTCTATTTTATTAAAAATATAAAAATAATTTACTATTAAAATATTCAAAACAACTTTTATTTTATTAAATGAAACAATATAAAAACAATTTATACAAATATATTAAAAAATCAATGTATATACTAGTCGAAATCAGTGCCACATGGGGGTGGTCGACGGTTACGCATTGGATTCATCATTGGTTCAGCTTCCGGGAGGGTTGTGGTTGCTCCAGAGGGGGTTGTGGCTGTTCTGATTGTGGGTGTTGAAAGGATGACTCACCTTGATAGAATAAAAAATGCGGATATGTTTGCATCACCCACGGCAGAGGTGTTTGAATCCCATAAGGCAATGGGGATTAGTAATGAGATGAGCTTCCTGGCGATGCTTCGTGCGATCCCTCCTGCGACAATGGCCTATATATCATCAATTGAATCGGAGACATCGGGAAAGGAAATGCACCATTCCATGCATTCCAACTTGACATAGGATTGGAAAAAAGAAACATATAAGGGTTAGGATACATATAAGGGCTAGGATACGTGCCTGACATAATCTGAATGGGCTGTGGTGTGGGTGTCATCGCTTGAGGCATTAGGCCCGGTGATTGTGTGGATGCTGTTGATGGGCTCATACCGTCATCCCTTCTCCTTAGATTTAAAGGGCCCCATCGTTCCCTTTCGACACAGATTTGCCGATGCTTCTGCTCTTCCGACAGTAAATATGGCTTGCCATGGATCCTAAACCATGGCATGTAATTCGGCGCGCACGCTAAATCTAGAACAATGATCGGTACGCGAGTAGGTATATGATCATACCGATTTTTCCAAATTTTGATATATTCCAAGAAAAATGTCGGCCAATTCATATTCGATTATTGTAAGTTGATTTTGTGCTCATCATCGAGCACCTGAGGAATCGGTTGTCGGAATCTAAATTGCCGCAACACTCTATCCGTTTGGTGTATCTCGACGGTAGCATAGTTGACTAATGAGACCTTAACATGCTAAATGTTCAGATTTTGAAAAAATTTATCCGGAGTTACTACCCGAATTGTCGGGTCCTCATATGGTGTCCATTGAAACTATATGAACGTGATAAAAATATTAGTTATATACATATTACTAAATACTAAATATGAAACGACTATGTTATGTATATATATTTTATTTAATATTTACATACGCTTCTGACTGTAGGTCTAATAAAAGTTGTATATGTTCAAGAGCGGTAGGTATTTCAACATAACTCACCGGATGGTTCTACCTAATTAAATAAATTTTTAGCATAAAATTATATTTTAAATCTATGTAATAATTGTAAAATCTAATATAAATTTTTCCTCATTGTGAGTGGGAATGTATTTGGTGGTTCACTCGAGGACGTAAAAATGGAAAGCAAAATCGAGCCCATGATTGTAGTAGTGATAGGCAACATTCAATTTTGGCTTTATTTGGTGGCGCCGCCCTGCACATCTCTCGATACAATGCTGTTAACACGGCAGACCCCCAACTAAATTCGCCAGCTATTCTAAAATCAACGAGTTTCAGCAGTCACCTCAGATGTACGAGGTTTCGTGACAAGTCCGGCATCAGATAACCTTCAATCATCTCAAGGATGTATGCTTGAGCATATCGTCTTCTTTTTACTTCAGTTGAATCATTCCCCGGCTCCGGGAATATGTCTCATAACCAGCCTATCTCGATTCGACATTCGTAAATATTATCTGGAATCGCAACCAAAAGATCGTAGCATATGACTCTCCAATCAGCAGATTGAACGAACTCGGTAAGTACAGACCTATCCACTGACAATCCCAATTGTAATTGCACATTCTCCAAAGTGATGATACACTCTCCGCATGAAAGATAGAATGTGTGCGTCTCGGGTCTCCACCTTTCTATTAACGCATTGATGAGTTTCGAGTCCAACTTGCACCCCCAGCCTATATTGGCCACGTGCCAAAAACCCACTTCCCTCAAGTAATTTTCTATCAACGGTGATGGAGGACTAGACATATTACGAATATATCATTGTAACACCCGATCTACAAACTGTTATAAAAAATTAAAAATTAATTAAAATTACATAAATTAAAAATATTAAATAATATTAAAAAATTAAAATTAACCCTTACCATTTTTATTTGTTTAACGAAGATATGTTTATGATCGAGACAAACTAATTCCCCGGCCATTACTAACACGATCAAATATTTTTGAAACTATAAAAAAATAATACTAATTCAAAAAAATAAAGGAAATAATTTAATTAAAAAGAGCTTTGAGAGATTTAGGGAAAAATTTGAGAGATTTTTTGAGAAATTTAGAAGAAATGTTGTGTGAAAAAAAATAGGAGGGAGGTTTTTATATATTTTTTTGACTGTTGGACCCCTCAACGGTCAAATTTTTAAATGACCGTTGGGAAAAAAACACGGGCTAAATCGCGTCCCTAAGGGAGCGATTTTGCCACGTCAGTAAAGCGTGTCCATGTCTACACGTTTTGTCCTGACATGGCAAAATCGCTCCTTTAGTGAAGTGATTTGCTTAAATTTCCCCCAAAAACACTTTTACGTGGACGCGTTTTGTAGTTTTCGACCCTTTTCGGTAAATAATGAAAAAATTGGCCCATTCTGTAAATAAAATTAGAAATGGGCCTTTATTCATAAAATAGTCAAAATGTAAACCTAAAATGTGAAAAATATAGGTTTAGCGTAAGCATTACTTCCTTTAATAAGGTTTTCACATGGTGTAAGCATATATTCACATGTTTGTGTTGTTTATCATAAAAAATTATAAAGTATTAATAAATAAATAAAAGAATTATTAGTACGTGCTAATACTCAATTGTTTGGGCTTTCAATTTTTTTTATAATTTAATTAATTAATTATAATAGTTAGTTTAAAATTATTTTTTAAATGATAATTATTTTTAAATTTCCAAACTTTAATTTATTATGATTATTTATGATATATTAATCTTAATTGAATAGTGAACTAGCACGTGGATTAAATATTTTAAATAATACATTTTGAAAGTAATTTATGTTATAGTTATGTGACCCGAATCTTTATTAAAGAAATAATTCATGTAAAATTTGTGTGTTTTATTTATTTATTTATTATTTTGTGATCATTTTATATTGTTATTATCGACGTTCAATTTTAACAAATTGTATACAAATCTTGAATTAATTATAAGTGATTTTGTAGATTAATTATTTTAAATAAATCATTTAAATTTAAAATATAATTAAATACTAAAGTGAAATTTCCCTAAATTGAATTTTTATAAAATAAAGTTTCCATCCACCCTTAACAACAACAATCATACCAGTTTTAGGATAAAAAAATACTTGAGTACCAATGAGGCATTAAATTGAGGGGTCAAATATAGGAGTAAGCATAATTTAATTCGATTTAAAAAATTTGATAAAAAATTAAATTTTGAATTAAAAATTTTGAGTTAATCGAGTTATTCGGATAAATTAAAAAAATTAAATTTTTTGGTTTAACTTGAATATGAATTATACAATTCGAGTTATCCGAAAATCCGAATAAAAAAAAGGTAAAATTACGTCGTTTTAATAAATGTTTACCTATCAACTTTACTTAAGTAGTTAAATAATCTTGTACTTCGTCTACTAATTAAATAATCAGTCCATATAAACGTAACATTGAGTATAAATAATACGATTCGTTAACTCGAGTCAAAATTTTTTAACTCGAAAATTTTTAACTCGATTTGATCCCTAATTAAAATGTGTGTTGAGCTAAATTATATTATTATAAAAAAATATGTATAAAATAAATAAATAAAATAATTACGGGTAATATACTTTCAACTTTACCAATTAAAACAGAACTTAATTTAAATTTTACATAATTAAAAAAATAAATTTCAAGAATATTATAGGTGGAAAAAATAAATAGAAGAAAATAACAGTATCAAAGTCCATTAGAACTGAAGGAGGCCCAAACCCAAGAAATCCAGCAGCAGGAAGCGACATCGTTTGAATACCTTGGAGTTGGAAAGGCTTAATAACATTTGCAAATGGCAAACATAAAATAACCCTGGGCCACTGATCACCATTGATCTTCCATCATCGTACGGATATGATCGCATGAGCCGAAATCCTTCGTTTCTAATAGAAGTTTAACCACTGAAGAAAGTATTAACAGACTTGGGAGACTCTTTCTAGAAGAATCAGAAAAATAAACAGAGAGGGAAAAAAACAATAAAGAGAAAAAATGGATGAAGAGGAGCATGAGGTGTACGGGGGGGAAATCCCCGACGAAGGAGAGATGGAGGGCGAATTGGACCCTCAGAACGCCGACGTTGACATGTCCGCCGCCGATGAAGACGCTGTCAAGGTAATTATTTAAAAAAAAAGAATTAAAAACCCTAACTCAAGACTGTACTTTGTCTTTTTTTGTTACTCTTGTTGCTTGATTGTGGTAGGAATTGGACGAGATGAAGAAACGGTTGAAGGAAATGGAAGATGAAGCGGCGGCACTCCGTGAAATGCAGGCCAAAGTCGAGAAGGAAATGGGTGCTGTTCAAGGTTTTTCTTATCTTTCCTTGCCTTTTTAGTGTTTTTATTGGGATATTTATATGATCTGAATTTTCTTGTTAAGTTATGATGTTAGGGTTTAAGATTTCGGTTCTCTGGATTATATTGTTTTCTTTTTTAGTTTGATAAATCTATCGAATCTGAAACTTCAAAGTTAGTTTTTAAAATGATAATTGAATATTATTTATTTTTTCACGTGGTTCTATCGTAGTAATAGTTTATAGATTTAGTGGAGAATTCTAACCGGTAGTTATAGCCAGGATGTTTGTCAGTTCTATCTATATTTCAAGGTGAGATATATGTTTAGATTTTTTAATCATTTTTGTCTAATATTAATCTAAATTTGACATTTGTTCGAAAACGAACCCTTTACCCTTTCTATCACAGATCCCGCTGGTGCAACAGCTAATCAGGCGAGCAAAGAGGAAGCAGATTCACGATCAGTTTTTGTTGGCAATGTGAGATAAATAATGTCTATTTTCATTTTAGTTTTTGCCTTAAGATTTGTAGCATGTTGTCTTTGTAGATATAACATCTACATGGTGAACCTTGCATTATTAACTGCTTTGATATTTCTTGAAATTGGGGTGGGTGGTTTTACTATCTTGTCTATTAACTTTTTAACATCCATTTATGTGCTGGTATGTTTACCCTGTCTTATATGTTTCCTGTCCTACTGTTGACATTTAGTACATGTTTTCTGAATTGCACCATAGGATTATTTTGTTTGGTATAAGTTGTGTCCCTGAACTTATAAAAGAACTTGAGACATCATCCAATACAGGGTTGGTCTGGATAAGATTTTCCAGATATATTATCATTCATATGAATTACATCATTTAGCATGATTTTTGTTTTAAAATTATTACCTTTAATTTATGGGATAAATTCCAAGGGCTTAGGGAGGATGTGGAACTACTAAAACTCCTAGATTTTTTAGATTTAGATCAGCATAAACTCTAAAGAGCAGAGCGGAATAAAAAAAAATCTGTGCATGAGCTGATGTCTAAACATTTTCTTTGAAAGAAATTCCTTTTTAGCTGCAAACACAAAAATATTTGGAATGGATACACTACACAGTTCTTACTCTTTGGTTGTTTTTCCTGCATCTGTAACCTTTTCGTTTATCCGTTTTGAGTTATCGCTTTTTGTATAGGCCATTATTGTATAAATATGTTACCTTGTATTCAACACCATTTTATCCCGTATTCTTCTCCTTTTTATGTTTTTAGTTACCTATAGTAATAGTTATTCATGACTTCTGTATTTTGTTTCTCTCTACCTTTCCTTCTTCTAGGGCTTAACTAAATGGCTTCAGATGACATTTTCTATTCATTTCTGGGTGACTTTGGATTGGATGTGGGTACTTCTCCACAATAGAATCATGGTTTGACCTAAATGTCTTACTATGATCGCAGGGTTGTTAATTTTCCTCGACCTGCCTTTGTGTTATCGCTGGAATAGTTACAATGTTTTCGAGGGTTGGCCAAAAGCTTTTTTTTCCTTTAGATAACATTGTACTTAAAGATAGTGAAAATGATTTCTATATGTTAAATTTCAAAAAAGCAAATAAGAGAAAAAAAAAAGTGAGAAAATGAGGGGTAAAATTCTTCAAATATTTCATGGAAAAAAGAAAAAGAAAAGTGATGGAAGAACATGTTGAATGAGAAAAATATAGAGAAAAAAAAAGAGGAAAAAAATTGAAAGAAATTGTATGTGAAAAAAAGGAGAAAAAAAGTATCAATATGATGGAAATTTTGATTAGTTATATATGATGATTGTATAAAATTTAGTGTAAAAATCAGGGAGATAAAGGCATTAAATACCAGTCCCTGAAAAGTGTAACTGGGCTTGTTTGGACTGGATGGATGGATGGAAGTAGCATGTTATTTAACATGCTTCAACTTCTTGCAAGGGATTTAGTTTGCTTCTTTTGAAGAGCTAAGCCAAGTCAACATATGCAATCTAAGTTGCAAGAACATCGTTGCTGGTGGTCGTGGTGGTCATTGGAGTATGAACCTCAGATATTTGTGGTCATTTTGGCTGATGCGGTGAGAGGCGTTTGTTTGCTTCTTTGTAGCCTTAATCTCTTGTTGCCTGTTTGTGGAAATACATGTGTTCTTGTTTCTCTCGATTAGTTGTTGCTGTGAATCTTTTGCCCTTTTAATGCTTTTTTCCCTACTGAGGAAATGCATCCTGCAAAACTGTCCTTTTATGAACTGTCTGCATGAATTCTCTTTCTGGATTTCCTTTTAAGAATTGACTCTTAATTTATTTTTTTCTTCTGGTGGATCCTAGTCGTTGGAAATTGTATTTTATAGTTCAAGAAAACCCTTTCTGAATCATTTATTTTTTGATAAATGTCTAGTTTCCATCAACCTGTGTGTTCTCCCCTTTGTACTTTGGTTGTTATATCCCAATATAAGGTGTTAATCAAATTTCTACTTCTCAGTACCATGCTTCTGAAGACGTCTCTTATTTGAGTTACCCTTTTTTTTGAAGTCTACAACTGTCTTCATGTTTTAACTGCTTTAAGTTCATCGAATATTGATAAAAAATTGTATGTTATAAATAAATGCAAGGTTTAGATTTGAAATTATTATAATATGCAGTAGGTACTGCATATTATGCATCAAATTTATAACCAACATTGATAACAAGATCGGAAATGTACGAGTTACTGTCTCTCTCCAAATATTTCACCGTAAAAAATTGTTTTACTGCAGTTTGAAAGGTGCCAAATTCGGCCTTTGCATTGTGGTGTCAATTAGACATCACGAAATAGAATTTAGTAAAAGCATTGAATCATATTTCACTTAGCATTTCAAGGAGTTTGAGTAATAGGAGTTGAATGGTGGCATTGCTTAGAGAAAATTATGAGTGCCAGAAGATTGATATACTTTTTTAAGCTGAATTGAATGTGACATTGCCTAGACCCCTAAGTACACATGTAAACATTTTGTTTAATTAGAGTTTTGTCAACAGTAAAAAAGGCCCTTACATCTCTAAGCTCCCCCTCCCCCCTCCCTTAAGAGGAATATATTGTGTCCTCATTTTCCGAAGCTGCACAAGGTCTAAGGTGAAAGTATCATGATAACCAAGCATTAACGGTGTAGCTTTTCTTTGGTACTGCTGTCTGACTCACATTTCTCTTTGAAATCCTTGGGTTGAATTTTATCCTATAGGTTGATTATGCATGCACGCCTGAAGAAGTGCAGCAGCATTTTCAATCTTGTGGCACTGTAAACAGAGTAACCATTCTGACAGACAAGTATGGTCAACCGAAAGGATTTGCTTATGTAGAGTTCCTGGAAGCAGAAGCTGTTCAAGAGGCTCTTGTGCTGAATGAATCTGAATTACATGGCCGCCAGTTGAAGGTTATGTGTTTTCTTTATTAAATATTAAGAAGCTTGGTCTTTTGTGTCTTAAAACTAGATCCTGGTGATCCTTATAATTATGGCTTTGTTCTTTCTTTAGCAACTAATAAAGCCTCACTAAAACAAATTTCGGGTATTCCTTGTGATATTCAGGTTATGCCAAAAAGGACTAATGTTCCTGGGATGAAGCAGTACCGTCCAAGGCGATTCAATCCTTACATGGGCTACCGGTCCAGGAGGCCCTATATACCGCCTTATTTCTATTCTCCTTATGGATTCGGGTGTGTTTTTTGGATGCTTGGATTCTCTTCCTCCTATTCATTAATTGGATTTTTTTTTTCTTACCCGCCTTCATTAACTCTCTGCAGGAAGATTCCTAGGTTCAGGAGGCCGATGCGGTATATGCCCTACTACTAGAAGACTGAGCATGTCATGACATAATTATCGAGTATGGATAGTTTGATAGAGAAAGTATAATCTCATGTAAGCCATTCTGCTCAGAGGATATAACCAGGCATTTCTATTTGCTATATGCAATTTGAATCATGTACTATCTGCTGTATGACATTGCAAACGTTTTCGAGTTGTTTTGAGTTAAATAAATTGGACGATCAATGATTATGGATGGTACTGTTTCTCATCTTTTGCATGTTTCTAATTAATTGAAATTGATGTCGTAATTTCATGAATCATGATATCCTAGTTGAATTGTTTAGCAGAGGACTGAAATTGTCTGTCCAGTGGAATTATTAGACGATTGATATGTATAGGGTTAAGCTGTGAAATTCCCATCCCTCATTTTCGGTGCTTAAGGTTTTAGTGTATGAAAATTATGAAAGGTCCCATAATATTTTATCTAGTTTTTTTTTTCCATTTATTTGATGCTTATTTGTTTGAGGGTTAATTGAACCATTCATCCCAAAACTATGGTGGTCTAGATTCTAAATTATTTCCTAAGTTTAAAAAAATTCTAATTGAGACCTCAAATTAGTAGTATTGTATCAATTAAGTTTTTTTTTTTTTTTTTTTGTTAGTGTAGTCTAGTTAGCTTCAGCATTAATGCATAGTATATTTAGAACATGCATGGAATTTTGTTTAGATGGAACATGTATGGAATTTCAAACTTATTTCAGATTCAAGCTGTTCATGGGGTATGATATATGTTTAAAATTTGATTAATGTGTGTAAGCTAGCATTAAATGCTAAATTTTTTTTTCTTTTTTATTTTAAGCTAAAGGAAGGATGGATTGATATTGATATTTTGAGAATTTTTTTGAAGTTTGAAATCATTTAGAATTTAGACCATAATTTGAAATGTCTGGTGTAATAAAACCAAGTGAAGTTTAAATAGTGAGCAATGGCTAAGTTACCTTATTGACACAATAATTATCAATAATAAGGGTTTAAATCTAGTTGATGTAATTTATGACTTTATTCTGTAAAAAAAAGTGTAAAATTTAATTAGTCTTTTTTATTTTATTTTAATATGCACAATTTATTATCTCCAGTAGTTATATATATATTAATAATATTGTTAATTGGGTTAATGTCACGAGTTAATTCGATATTAATTTACAATTGTAATACATCTAGTATTATTAATATGATGTATTTATGTGTTTAAATTTTATTTTACTCATAATTTAATTTATTTTTTTTAATATAGTATGTATTTTATGTATTGTTATAATTAAATAATTTCAAATAATGTGTTTCATTAATAATTATATATTATTTTTAATACACAAATTTCTAGTAATAACAAAACATTTTGGGCAAAAAAATATTTTGCCAGCACATCATGTGCCACACATGCAAAAAAAAAAATAATAATAAAGAAGAAAAAGAAAAGGAAGTTAACTTCCACTTTTTGTATGAAGTTCGAAACCGGAGAAACAAAACAAAATGTTCATGAAATCTCTAATGGCAATTTTTGGATTCTTGGATCTGATTTCAAGACCATAGTCAGTTCCAAAAATCTTTTAAATAGCGGTGCTTCCACAGATTCAAACAATAAATTTCAATCAACCTTGTCAGTGAAGTAGTTGTGCAGCAACGTGTTCTTTGTAATCCAATGTCTAACAAAGGTAAGTAGGATGCACAAGGCTCATCCAAAGACTCCTAGCAACTGGACAAGATCTTAGAACATGGCCAATCGATTCAACTTTCTTTATGCAAAACGAACAGTTCACTTCAATAGTCATTTTTCTTTTCAAGTGTTCTTCATTCACGAGGAGTTTGTCATTACAAGCTAGCCACAGAAACACGCGCACCCTTTCGTGACCCCGACACTTAAAAAACTTCCGCTATATATCCGCTTCACCAGTAGCAGCAACTATTTGTAATGACGAATAAGCTGGTTTTATTGTGAAACGACGCTTACCATCCCAAAGCCACCTTGGAGTATCCTCAACATCCATCTTACAAGGTAATGTCGCTGCTATTCTTCTTAAAGCACCAGTAGGAATAATGTCGACAAATCGATTCCAGTTCCACTCGCCAACCGGATTTACCATACTAGCTACAGATAAACAAAGATTAGGAAGAGCCCGTGGAAGTAAACACATATCAACTAGAGAAGACTCTAAGCCAAGCCAATGTCTCGCCAAAAATCAACCTTCTTACCATTGCCTAAATTCCACACAACGTTAGAAACGACTTGTTCAAATCCGACATACATCGAAATCCAAGTCCCCCGTCCTCTGGTGCCTCGCAAACCTGTTTCCAATTCACTCCCCTCTTCTGATCCGAGTGGTGGATAATCCTTTCCATTTCTAGGCAAACACTAGAAGGAATGACAGATTTCTGCATAGCATAAATAGGCATTGCTGAAAGAACTGGTTTTGCAAGCATAATACGACCTGCTAATGATAAAGAATGTGCTTTCCACCCTACTAATCTCTCTTGCATTTTCCCCTCCATATAGCCATAGTTTCTTTTTGACTCGACAGTCTCGACTATGTAGTAAACGGACCCCCAAATATCGACCAAGGTCCTCAACAACCGAGACACCCAACCCACTACCAATTTTATCTTTTAAACCTCCATTCGTATTAGCTGAGAAAAACACTTGGGTCTCTCGATTCACTGTATGCCCGAAGAATTTACCAAAGTCATTTAGGTGTTAACAGCCTACATTTGCTCTTTAGAGGCCTCCATGAACAGAACTAGGTTGTCCTGAAAAAACAGGTGCGAGATTGCTGGACAACCTCGATTAATCTACGAGGCTCCTAATTCCCGTTTGTCACCTCCCAATTTATAGCTTGTCGAAGTTTTTCTGTGGTTTAATGACAAATTTGGTCACAACTTTTGCATCTTTTGTCAATATGGTTCTAATTGTATTTTGAGTCGTTTTTAGCCATAACTTTCTTTCTTTTTTTTTTTAAATTGCTTTTTCCAACTGATTTAATGAAATTACCTTTAAAAAAGTTAATAGGGATGATGTGAAATTTCATATGTGAAATATTTTTAATGGGATGTAATTTATTATTTAAATAACCCTATAAGATAATTACATGTGAAAAATAATAAAATAAATAAATAATACATGAAATTTAAAAAAAATTAATTTAAAGAAAATCAACGTAAGTATCCAAAAAAATTTAACTTAGTAGAAAAACCTCTCAGTAAACAAATGTATGAAAGATTGAAACCTTTTGAAAAGAAAAAGAAAAAAATTGAAACATTGAATTTATTCATTAAGTTCGATAGAAAAAAAAGAGTTTGAAAAAAATTAAAGGTTGATGGCCAAAAAAAGCTCAAAAATCCAACTATGACTATTTTGACAAAATATGCAACCGTTAGTAGTCAAATTTATCATTAAACCTTTTTCCATACACAATACAAAAATATATGGCGATTAAGGGTCACCTTACCTTATACCCCTAGATGGTCTGAAGTCCTTAGAGTATGAGCCATTAAACAAAACTCTCATTGATGGCGTAGTAATACAACTCATAATAACATTTCGTATGTAACATCCCTAATACCTACCGAGATGTGAACAGTGTCAATACAAGTTGGTACGTGTTAAAATTTTCAAAGTAGATAAAATAGTAGTTATTATTATTATTATTAATGGAGAGGAAGGATAGATATTATAAGAAATTAAAAAGACATTTGAATTTAGGAAAATTAATTTGAGGAATGGACTAAATTGTAAAAGTGCGAGAAGTGTTGAGCCATAGTGTAAAAATAAAAAATGACTAAATAAAAAAAAATAAAAAAAACATATTGAGCTATTATAAAATTAATATATTTGAATTCTTTCATAAAATATATTTAATTTTAATTAAAATTTAGTTATATTTTAATTTTGAGTTGAATTTATTAAATTATTTTTATATAAAATTAGTTAGTTATCATTATTTGGAAGTCTGATTATTGAAAAATTAATTAAAATATAAAAGTTAAAAAAAATCTCAAAATTAATATTATAATTTTAAAAGTTATCTCAGAATCAATATTATAATTAAATTAAAATTTAAATATTTAACGCATAAAAAATATTTAAAAAATAAAAAAAATACCTTAGGGCTTTCAAATAACATGTCATCAAACTAAGTGAGTAATTTTCAAATGATTTTTTTCTTTCCAAAAGGAAAATCCATTATAAAAATATGGATCCTTATGGCGCAATTTAAAGTCATTTGAACTTTGCTAAGCTAACATACGCAGAGAGACCTAGGCTCCCGAAACCATTGGGTGCATCGCCATCTCCATATCTCTAACCAAGAAAATTGCCCCTAACAATGTCTTCCCCTCTCAATTCAAATCCTCCCCCCTAAAGCCTAATCAGAAACCCCAACACGAACAATGTCAATCGCGTTTCAAAACCTCCTTACCTCTTCATCTTCCCTTTTAAACCCTTATCTCAAAACCCCTAATTCTTTCCTTCCAATCACCTCCCCCCATCTCACCTTCCCCCCCACTGTTCTACATTTCCGGACCCGCAATTTTCTCAGTCTCAGCTCCCGCCATCCTTCTTCCCATTCCTTTATCAAAGCCTACGACTCCGGTTCTTCAATTGCCACCTCATCAGACCAAAACCCTACTTTTGATTCCATCAATTTAGATTCTTTTCTCTCAGCTGCTGAACTTTTTTTCATTTTTTCCTCGGCTGTTGTTTCGGTTGTTTATGTCGTTTCGGATTGGAAAGGTGTTGTTTTGGGTGGGGTTTGGAGGAGGGTTATGGCCTGGAATGTCTTAGGCTTGGTGAGTGGGTTTGCCATCGGGGCGTGGATTAGGAGGCGCCAGTGGCGGAGAATTTGTGTGGAAACAGCAAAGGCTGGTGGAAAAAGGTTGAATTTGGTTGACAGGATTGAGAAATTAGAGGAGGATTTAAAGAGTTCCGTTGCCATTATTCGTGTTTTGTCTAGGCAACTTGAGAAGTTGGGGATTCGATTTCGAGTAACAAGGAAAGGTTTGAAACATCCTATTGAAGAGGTAACACTAAAAAAAACATAGTCATTTGTTGTAATTCTTGTTGATAAATGTTAAAGCTTTTAGTTATATAATTAGAGTTGACTAATTCTTGCTGCTTAAAGTTATAAGGTTTGAATTAGAGAATTAATGATGGAGTCGAAGAAATAGCGGAGGGTAGTCAAAAATTATATGCATTTTGATGTTCAGCAAAATGATTGTTTTGTTAAGGCTAAGAGTATTGAAGGCAAAATGTTTGCCTTGCAGTTCTATTTGATTGTGCCATCTTTAGTCTATGTAACCCAGCGTTTGATGCTGAGACTTTATATAGATCAGAAAACTAGTATTAGCTATGGCTCCAATTTGATAATAATGAAGATCTCATTCCCCTTGCTGCTTCTATTATGAATGAATGGGAAGGCAAGCTGATGATAACAGATTATATTTACTAATTTGTTGTGATTTTTTGTATTTATAACTTCCTAAGCATTTTACTGTATCTAAAGACTGCAGCTTTGGCTCAAAAGAATTCCGAGGCTACTAGAGCGTTAGCAGCTCAAGAAGAAATCCTGGAGAAGGAGCTTGAGGAAATTCAGAAAGTTTTGCTGGCAATGCAGGTAACATTTTAGCACTGATTAATTCTTTTAATTTTCTGAACTTGTTAGTACATGATGCTCCGTTGCTGTTGAAGTTCCATGATGGCACTTTAAGTGAAGTTAAATTTGGTTCTGATATTAGCTAAAGATTTACAGTCTTGTACTCTTGTTGTTCCAAAGGGTTTTCAGAGATCAAATATCCCAAGCTCTATTCTGTCTTTTACAGTGATTTTGAATGATTGAAATAGAGTGTCGCTTGGATTTAGCAAAGCTTTAAGCCTCTCTAAAACTGAATTGCTTGCATTTTGTTCCAAAATCATTGTGCCAATAGAAAACTTGTTGTCTTCATTGGCAACTGGTAATCAGTAAGAGCAGTCAAGCTTGTGGCTTTTGGATTCTCAACTTGTCATTAATGATTGATTCAACACATGGGATTTCATTGGATTCTCAACATGTGATTAATGATGATGTATTCTATAGGAGCAACAACAAAAACAACTTGAGTTAATCCTTGCGATTGCAAAGTCGGGGAAGTTGTTTGAAGACAAGCGGGAACCTAGTCAAGAGAAAGATACGGTTGAAGCATGTAAGTCAACTGAGGAGGCAAAACAAATGGAAGTCAACCAGACTCGACCTTTAGGTACAACTAGGGGATCTGGCAATGACAGAACATGAGAATTGAAGCAGTAGATGTTGTCAGCGTGCATGTAATTAACAGTGCATTGCCAGTTTGTCTGAACCTTACCACATACAAGGCCCTTGGACTGCCATAGATGCCACCGGAGCTTATGTTTGAGCATTAACATTTTTTCCCTGAAATTCTGCTTGTCTGTTGATGGTTTCCCCTTGCAGCCCTGCTGCAATTGAAGATTGATGAAGAGCTAGAAATGTATAAAAACATAATAAAATGGTACACTTGCTTAATTTTCAGTTGAGCATAGAAACTTGCCTAGATGAAAGAAATGGCTTTTTTTGTGCTTAGCTTGTATCTGTAATTCTTTTGCATGATGTTCCTGATAATCATACAAAGCGGGTTATTGTTGTATTTTCTCTATGTTATAGTAAGTTTTTCAAAAATAGTTCTGTTTTGGTACAACTTGGTGGCAGCCCTCTTAGTACTCACCACTCTCCAGTTCTGCAAACTTTTTATATTGTACCAGTTTCTTTTTATCAGAAGCTTTCTCTGGAGAATAATAGTAAATCTTTCATATTCAATATCCGACTCTAACATGGATATTGTCCAAAGCATTATAGTTGCTTTCACTTAGCTCCTCTGCTTTTTTTCCATACTAAGATTCTCTCTAATCTTTGGATGAAGAAAATTACTTAGAACTCATAATATGATATTTCAGCAGTGTTAAAGCATATGTTTCTATGCGGCCGTGTTTCACATGTGCTGATTTATGTACCCTTGATTTACATGGGTCCACAAGGTATTCCACTATCATCATTCAGGTGATTCGGTTGAAAAGATGTTTTCTTCATGGTGATTGAAAACTGCAGCCCCCCATCGAATCAGATGCTTCAAAATGATGGATTATAATGCAATTATTGGAATAGCTTTCTTCTCTGGCTTGACGACAATGGGACACACGGCTTTGGCTTAATGATGAAGCATTGGAAAACAATGCTTTAAAGACAAGCCGTGGTTCTTTTTTTCTCCCAATCCTCAAAATTGACCTTTTTTGAATTACTTAATTGATTATAAACGTAAGCATTAACTCAAAGTCAAAAAGGATAAAGTATGACAATCCTCCTTTCTATCACAATCTGATCAATTAATTTCTTTGATATTCCATACAAGTCATCATACACACTATTTGGACCATCTTTACAAATCCCACTACTAATTGTATAATTATTGTAGGTACAGTACATAAAGCATGTGACATGGGGCATGGAAATGCTGGAAATGCTATGACATGTCGATCTCAATTACTAGGGAAACACATTCTTTTGCCACATATTACAAGTTCTATTTTTTTTTTTTATTACAAATACTCATAGGAAAACTTTTTTTATATACTACTACCTTATAAGAACAATGTTTGTGCATAGCAAAGGGGAAGCAAAGAAGTGCTCACCGCAGTCTGTGTGGAGCTCGAATGGATAACAATCCCTTCAAGGGGAGAGGGGCCAATCGAACGCAGCATTTTCCAAGTCAAAACCGTCGTAGAACCTCATTTCCACATCTTCTATACTTTGGTCGTCTTCCCAATCCACATCTGATATCACATCATCGTAACCAATACCGACATCTCCGGCAACAAAGTCCCAGGCCAAGTAACCTGAGGAACCTGAATAGTTTGAACAATCATCCCAGCCCTTCATCCCAAAATAATCCACAACAAGAGGTCCGACCACCTTCAGCTGTGAGAATTTCTTGACAAGATTTTCATCCAGCTTCACGTTCCAACATCCTCTCACGTCCAATAATTCAAGCTCAGGGCAGTTTTCAAGTATCTTAACCACACCTTCTGTGCTAATAAGCAAGTATGCTACCTCGAGTTGCTTGAGCTTCGGCATTGTGGTAGCAATAGCAAGGGCCTCGTCATCTTGAGACAGTTTGCCAACTACCTCTAACGGGTGCATTGTTCTCCTCAATCCCATTAGTAACTTACAGTGCTTGCCTATTGCTTCAAGTGCTGGAGCTCCAATATTCCTGCAGTAACTAACATCCAAGAAAGTCACCGAAGAGAGCCTCCCAGCAACCTGTTCCACTACTGAATCACTTATTTCACTTCTTGGCAGCTGTAAAGTCCGAAGAGATTTCGCACTAGAAGCAGCAGGAAGTAAGAGTATCCAATATAAGTCACAAAATTGAACAGAATGTAACCATTGATGATAGAATCTTCTACAGATTATTTACCATGAAATTGGTTATTGTTCCCTAATCTTTCAGTGAGATATTCAAAATACAGAAACTCAGCAAATTCAGAGGGAAATGAAACTTACGAGTAGCTTCATCTAACTACACATTAATTTTCAGTTTCATATTAGTTGCCTAAGCTAATATTTCAACAACACTATATACTCCCATGCCATCTTTTTCCAACTAAACCGGTTGAACTTGAAGTGCAGATTGAGCTCGTGAAATAATTCATATAGAATCTATAGTGTTGTGTTTCTATGTTCTTCCAATCATAATGCCAAAGGGATATAAATAGAAAATGCAAATTGAAAGGCATAGATGGAAACATGTTATGTCCTTACTTATCTGCAATGAATGAAAAACTCTGGCTATTAGGGAGACCAGTAACACAGAGCTTGCGGAGTGAACCCGAACTTCTAGTTATCAGCATTTGAAGCATGCGATCAAGGGTCTCGGGCCGGCATTGTTGGCTCCATTGTTCGATGTCGATGTCCTGCCAGCAATAGGGTCCACTAACTGCTCTCTGCCATGATTTGCACACCCTTGGGATTACAGTGAGTATCTCCTGGAGTGAAAGATACTTGAAAATCAACCCAAGTGCATCTGGAATCAATTCATCCCAGCACCTGAATTCACCATCCTCTTCCATCTGCAAAAAGTAAGGCATAAAAATATTTCAATAAACAAATTACTGAAAATTATTTCTTAAAAAAAAAAAAGACAAGCTAATTGAAACTGAATCATAATCTTCTAGTAGGAAGAAAATAAAGATACATGTAGCTCAACAGAAGCTAATAAAAAATGGGGCCTAAATTGGATTAAATGAAACAACAACAATAAATAAAATCAGGGTTTACTAGTAAAAGAGAAAAATGAAGAACAAACACTTTACCTGTGCACCACAAACCTATATAGTCTTTTCAAGCATCTAGAAACCCAAATCCAAACACCTTTTGAAAATTTCTACTCCAACCACATTGATCAGATACCTAAGAAAAATAAACAATACCCATATCAAGAAACAGCTAAAAGAATCCAATTATGCAACAAAAAAAAAAGAAGCAAGCAAGCAAGAAAGAAGACTTTTTACCCAACAAACCAAAAAGGTCTTTACTAGTTAGAAAAAAAAATGGGATCAAAGAGAAACAAGTAGCATCATTAAACGAGTCAATGCAATAACACTGTACCACACACACACAAACACACACACACAAAAAAAGAACTTTTCTTTGAACAATAAAAGCAAAACTGACAAGAGAAAAGCTTTACACTTTACAGATAGCAAGAAGAAAAAAAAAAGCATAAGAACAAAAAGATTTTCACCAGAAGATGGGTTTTTTTTTTGGTGCTGGATCTTAAAACAACGCGGTTTATACGGCAGAAAGAAAGGGTAAAGAGAGACGAAAGGTGAAAGAAGAGAGGGGGGGAGTGAGTGACAGCAGATGACAACAGAAAGAACAAGGGAAAAAGCAAAAAAGAGAAACGTGAAAGAAAGAGTTTTAAGTAAAATTATTGAATGAGGATATGTCGGGTAACAATGGGAATTTAGATATAATATATAAATATCATCAGATATTTCATATTTGTCTGCTATTTATATATATATATATATGTGTGTTTTAATTCTAATTTTTCTTTTTATTTAATTATATTTGAGTTTAGCAGTAGCTGAACAGATAGACGTCAGAGGAATTGATGGTTGGTTTTCACTTGACGATAGATAAATTATGTATTTTTTTTTCAATTTTTATTGGTAAAGTGAATCATTTCTTTTCTTAAAATATCTATATTGGTAAGAAGGATATAAATCATACGAGGGAGATAAATTAAGTTGTTGATTAGTTTACTAAGATGGTTACAGATATATACATTTCTGAAGACATCTGTTTTTGGGACAGATAACGCCCTCAATTATTCAATTATGATTGTTTAATATAGATAGTTTGTATTTATTTATAAAAAAAACATCTATATTAGATTCTAATTTAATTCAGAGTGGGGTTAAATTAGATATCTAAGTGAAAGTTTTATAAATTTTGAAACCCGTCTTTTCTAAAATGAAAAATTTCTTTTAAAGCTCTTAAATTTTGGCCCTTAAAAATGATAAAAAAATTTGATTTAATCTTTTACAAATTATAAAGATATAAGCTTTTTTTTAAATTTTTAGGGATAAATATCAAAAAAAGTAAATTGTTTTTTGGAGTCTGAATTTAATAATTATTTTCATATTAGAGTTTGAATTTTTTTTGTCAAAATTAGGATTTGAATTTGGCATTTATTTTCGTATGGGGCCTCAAATTTTTTTTTTGGTCCTAAATTTGGTAATTGTTCCTAGATTAGGGTTTGATTTTTTTTGTTCATATCAATCCCTTATATTTCTTTGAAAACTCTAAAGTTCAAGTTGAGAACAATTGTCATGCTTAGAAATTAATTTGGACAAAAAAAAAAGTTCAAGCTCCATTGTGGGAACAATTGTGCTTTGAATTATGATTTAACCCAATATCAAAATCATACATGAACTTTGACCAAATGTGTAATTTTATACATGAATTTTGATTTTGTATGATTTTATATAAGAAAATTTTATTTGAATCAATTTTGATAAATCACTAACAATATAACCGAATTAGCATTATTTTACGCAAATATATTATATACGTAAATAATTATATTAATCCAAAAAATAAATGTATATATTCATTTCTTTAAATATAAATAATTAAATCAAAATTAAAATTTTATATGTACATATAAACTACAATATAAGATTTATATATATAATTGCACTACATTAAAATAATATTCATATATATATATTTAATATTTATTCTAATTTTTTAACTCAATTTAAATATTCCAGTTCAGTTAATTTTTTAAAAAAATTTCTATTCGATTAACGATTAAAAGAATACTAATTCTGTTTGATTAACTGTTATAACAGATCGCATTTGTGTGGTTAACTTTAAAAACCGTTGAAATTGAAGCCTAAAGCCATATATGACCATCTAACTGATAGTAGAGCCATATCAGTTGCACTTGTGTTGTTTCTAACAAATTTTTAGGCGACAATGATCATAAACTGTATACATTGGTTACTAGAATTGTCATACAAGGATCAGATATGTGATACACATTGGCTACTAAGTTTGACCCAAGAAAACAAACAAACTTTCTAACAAGTACAAAGCACAAATTCCTTCAAAGATGAGATTTTTCCATCATGGATCCATAGATAAACTTGAGCCCCACTGGTGGCTCCTGCTAACATCCCAACTTCATATGGGTGTGCATCAAATCTACAAAGGATTGCAGACATTTGTGGACTCTGCAAATCCATAATTGTTCTTCTTTGTGCAGGAGAGATTACATCAACGCCTCTTTTCATGGGGTATAACCATCAAGCGGATTATTTGAGAAGAACAAAGCGGGACATGAAAGACAAGCAAAAAGTCACCTTCCAATCTAATTATCTCTTTTTATTAACAAGTAATTGTCTGACTGCATGTTTATTTGACATAATTCTATTCACTATAACACACTATTATTCTTAGGTGTTTAATTAAACCTGAGTTATAAAAAAAAAAAAAAAAAAAACATTGCATAGAATATATTAGTGCATTAAATATTAATTCTTATATATTATATTTGGTCTGAATCATATCTCATCAATGATTTTAAAAGAATTATTGTGCATGAAATATTTTATTGTGATTCATTGACAATACATAAAACCGATGCACTATAAATTTTTATTTGAAAAATCTTACATCTTTGTATCCAAATCTCGTCAACATAGGATGCCAATTGACGGTAAAAGTATTATGGAGGCTCTTGTATTAGGAGAAAGATTGCATTTTGCCCTTTCTATTGAAAAAATGGGCAAATTAATCCTTATACGTTAGGTCAAAGAGCAAATTGGTCATTTCTATTAAAAATTTTATTCATTTGTGTTGTTCAAACTAAAGTGACTGATGGAATAACTAGACAGTAACATGTGGCGTACCATGTGTACCTAATGCTGATGTATAACAGTAAAAATGGATGAAACTTTTAACAGATGACCCATTTTACTCTGTAATTTAACGTATATGGTAACATGCAATTTGACTCTTAATATAGAGGTCTCCTTAATACTTTTACCACCAATATCCGCATCTAGTTCACGTAAGGTAAGAAAAACAGATGTTACTTTAAAATTTTTGTTGCTTTTTATTTTTTTAACTTTCTCCTCACTCATATCTCTTCTTTGTTGTTGCCTTTTCTTTTTTTAACTTTCCCCTCACGCATATTTCACTTGTGGTCAATTTATAAATGAAGTAGAACACAATACACTTCACAACAAAAAGGGAGTAAAAAGAGCTGAGAATCCAGGGCAAGCTCAAGCTCTCTCCCACTCCATCTCTATCAAGGTAACAAGCTCACAATGATCATCAACAAGTCACATGCAGTCCTTTATCTTTGTCAGGCGTTCAATTTTAACTATCTAGACAAAATAAAGAATAGATGTGTTGAAGGAAGAAGATGAGGAAAAGGAAAGAAAAAATTATAAGAAAAGAAAAATATAAAAACAATTAAGAATTAAAAAATAAATGGATTTAATGGTTGAATAATCAATTTAATTAATGATAATGACTAAATTAATAAAAAATATTGAAATAATCAAAATAAAAATAATTTAATTTTAGAATGACTTACATAATGATTTTACCTTCGAATAAATAATAACTACCGGTTAGAATTAATAAAGATAGAATTAAAGATTATGATAAACATTACCATTAACATTGAAGATGAGTTCAGCAGTTTACAAGTGATTTATGGGATGGTTTCCTTGAATTTTATGATTCTATTCATTAAATGATTTAATAGATTTATCTTTCAAAAAAAAAAAGTGTTAAAATATTCTCCATTTTTTTATTGTATTTTTAGAATTTAGATAAATTTAATTTTTCTATTTTTTAAATTTAAAAATTTAAGTACAATTGTTATCACTGTTAAACTTATATTATTAAATTTACTGATGTGATATTTTGAAATTATAAAAAATATCCACTTAGTAATCATGTAACAAAAAAAAATATTGTAACAAAATAATTTGACAATGTTAATAATTAAACTTATATTTTTTAAATAAAAAAAATAGATAAATTAAATTTCTAAAAAAATAAAAATAAAAAAATCCGAAGCTTATTTTTACCTTAAAAATAATAGTACAAATGACTTGGGTTGATTTGAAGATTAAATTTACCCCAAATACAGAGTGCAAACTTTTGGGCAAGCCCCTTCCTTTTCCTTTTAACGGGTGGCTAAAATAAAATTATAAATTATAAACACAAAATATTTGGAAAGTGGAAATAAGTCAAATGGTACAGTTTATGTAAGTGACTTCACATCGTTGTTTTACAAATTCACGGTTGATAAATTTATATATTAATATTACATAAAAGCATAATAAAAATAATTTGACTCAAGATTTATTCTGAGATCCAATCGAGTATATTCATAATCTAAATATTAAAAAAGGGCGTATCTTTTTAATATGAGGATGGTACTAAAAACATTCCATTTTTTATCATCCTTTTCCTCTCTGCTCTTTAATTAGGATACTATTTTTTTCTCATTTTGACCTCCATTAATATTGATATTGTGTATCAATATATATTATTACACTCTTTTTAGGGATTCGAATCTATTATAATTAGAATCAAATATTATAAAATATAATTTAACTAATAGAAATCTATAGGTGTTAATGATGTTATGCATCATTTGGTTTTATCAAAATAGGTTTTGCTGAAAGAATATGTGTCGAAGACTGCCATTTTAGCTTTTGGCATAACCCATTTGCAGGACTGGTTAAGCGTAAAATCGATGTTCGATAAATTATAAGGTGCTATTGGTCATCTGAGCATTGAATTAATGTAGATGAAGCCGCCAGAAATTTGGTTGAAACGTAACGTTGATGCAGCAAGCTTTGGGGTGGACCAATCAACTAGTTTTGTAGTTGTAGTGAGGGATTCCAATGGTGTTCTTGATAAGAGCCTTACGAGTCATCACCGAGCCAACTTGGAGCCTAAGTTGGCTAAAGCTTTTGCAATCCAGGACGCCCTTTCTTGGTTGTAGGTTCTTTGTATGGATAGTGTTTTTAATAGAAATTTATTAAGTAATTTTATTTAACCAAATATTTTAATAAATTTAGATAATATATAAATAATATAAATATACATCAATAAAACAAAACTCATTAAATGCGAAGAGGCAATAAAAATTATTTCTTAGAGAAAAAAATTAATTTTTATTATCTATACTATTATTTGATATTTTGATTGAGTTGATGTTATTAGTCAATTAATTGAGTCTTAATTTAATTATAATTTTTTTAAAATTTATTTAAAACAATAAATTCTATTTTTAGAGTATTTTTATTTTATATTTATTTTATAAAATCTAAAAAATATTTATACAAAAGAATTTAAACCTAAAACATCTCAACCTTCAATATTACAATTTCAACTAATTTTTATATTAATTTTGTTATAAATTTATTACATAATTGTTTCACCGACATTGTGAGAATACCATAATCTAATATATATTATATTAGTTTTTTTTTTTTTTATGAAAAATGAAAAAAGAAGTTGGTTTCTATGGCAAGAACTAAAACTGATCCGATGTTTGAAAATAAAGGTGGATGGCCAATTTTCTTCATTTGGGTTGGTCTACTCTACTAGTTTTTACCTTTTAGCCCCCTTTTTTTCAACTCTACTCTCCCATGTGGGCTTCCTCTTGTCTGCTTCAACTTTACACTACCTTTTATTTCTTTCATTTTAACTATTTTTTTCATAATAAAATGTTAACCTAATTCAAACTATACTTATTTATTTAATGAGAATAAGTCAAAAAATAAAATAAAATAAAATCTGCCTCATCCCAAAACTCAATTTTTCAAAAAAAAAAAAAAAATCATGTTTGAACTCATTGGATTTGAGTAGCAATATTAATCGTAAATTCAAATATTATATACGTGATTTATTTTTGTGTATTTAAATATTACGGAATAATTAAAAAAATGAAAATATTTAACCCTATGTCATTCCTAAATTCAAGTTAATTTTCCACTTGTAGTTTATATCAACTTATAAAATATTATTTATTTTAATAACTTGATAAAATTTCAAATACTAAACCGAATAACTAATTCAATAAATAACTTAATTTTTACTGATTCACTAGAATAAATCTATATTGAGAATCTATACATTTAATGTTACTATCTTAAGTTGTTTATTTGCTTAACATGACAAACGCAATGAAAGTGCTAGATTACAGTGGTCATTACCACTTGACTCTGCAAAATTGTGCAAATAAAATAACAAATAATACTGAAGATTTGTTTATGCAATTTGGTTTCTCTATGTTTATGGAGTCTAATTCAGTGAGAAATCCTAATATTTTTTGTCAACAATGCAACAAGTGACTCGCACTCTATTCCTCTTCAATTATAGAGACTTCACCATTGTACCTAAATACTAGAACTCTCACCTCCAAATTGTCCCTCTAAGAACTTGGGCAATAAAGACTCTCAACAATGCTTACAATACAACCTTTATACTCTCTCACAAAAACAATTCCTCAATGAATAGGTTTAAGTGCTCTCAATAAGCTCTCTTTTCAAAACCTAGACAAGCCTTACAATATATATTCAATTCGGCTTGCTAACATAGAATCTAATTGAATACAAAGAAACTTATTAAAAGTAGCTATTACAATTACAATACAATTAATCGAAGGTTTGATTTCCAAAACAACTACATAGTATCTTCCATGTTTTCTATAAGTGAACCATAGTATCTTCAACAAAACAACAAATAACCAAATCCAAAAATTTTATTCATTAAATTTTCAAACCAAATAAGGCAAGTATTAAAACTACCTTAGCAGAAGTTTGTAGTTGACAATGATGAGTGCCACTTAACAACTATCAGTTCATTTTCTACTGTTAAAAAATAGTGTGGCTAATAGAATAACCTCATTTTGATATGTAAGGATCTATTTTTAATAATAAAAAGTGATGAATTTTTTAATAAAAAACTCGTTTGCTCGTTAATTCAATATCTAATGACTAATTTATCTATTTCTTTAATAGATAAAGACAAAATACCATCAAAATTCTAATACAAATAACTCCATAACACTTAATAATTTATAAGTACATTAGTAAATATACAAAAAATCAAAATTATTTACAAAGTGGAGGTTGGTTGTTAGCATATCAAAGTCAAGGAAACAAATACCTAAGAATCCTTTTTTCTACATCTATTGTACTAAGACAAGACAAATAATATATATATATTCTAAAGGCATGCGTAAATCTAAATACTGCTCGCTAGGGTCATCCAACGTGTTTAAAGTTGGTGAGTAAAATGGAATCTCAATTTTGTACGATTGGTTTCTTCAATTTCAAGAAGATTTTTTCCTTCAAGGTGAAAAAAACTTGTGGATCAAATTTTCAAATTTTAGATTTCAGACAATTAAACCTTCTTCAATCTTCATATAAATGGAATTTATGTGCCTATGATCCTTTGAATTACTTGTTTTTAGCTCATATTTAACCAACATAAATATAATATTAGAATTTTAAATTTTTTTAAAAAATTAGACAAATATTATATACTTATAAATAATTATCAATTAATTCAAAATCCGAAGCATCATAAAAATAAATTTGGGTTGAATTGGAATACAAATGATTATGTCTGCTAGCATGCATTAAGTAGTCAAATTGGATTGGTGTGATTAAAAACAAAAATGAAAAATGTGAAAAATTACAATGATGATATGGAAATATGTGAATTTGATGTTTGTGTGAACTTAATTAGGATACTATTGACATGTTAATAGGGTCTTATGTGTACTGGTACAGAATATATGATTATACGAAAATTATCATAGACAGTGGCGAAGCTAAAAAATTTTTTGAGAGGTTGGAATTAAATTGTATATAATTTTTACGATAGTAAAAATGTAATTTCACCATTTTAATAGTCTACATCTTTATAAAATTTAAAGGATTAAATCAAATTTTTATCATTTGGGGTGCAAAGTGTAATTTTACCATTAATAATTTAAATTTTTATAAATTATAAAGGGCCTAAATGAATTTGTTTTCATTTTAGGGGGAAGGGCCCCTGCCAACTCCCTGACTCCGCTAGTGACCACAGATCATATCGAGATCTAACATTTGTTGCGAATTATTGAGTATTATATATCTCTATAGATACCTTGGTGTAATGGAGGGATGTATTAGCATATGAATATGCACATGATGCCTATGGACTTTGCACTTCGGTGTCCTGGTGTGATGTAATTTTAGCTCGGACGAGTAACCTGGTGAGATGTAGTTTATTCGTGTATCCAAGTCCACTTACTAGGGTTCTATTAGGCAAAATGTTAAACTGAAGTTGGAAACTCAGAAATGTGATGATATAGATTGACAATCAATTTGATATGCTATTGAAATGAATCATATGTATTTGGTGAAATTTTAAAGATTGATAATGGAACACGTCATTGAATTGAACTATGTGTATGTTTGATATAATCAATAGATTAAAATGGATTGTGGCATTGAAATAAACCATTTGAAACTTATATGGTTTTAAGGATTAGCAATAGAATATGTCTTTGGGATAAGTTATTTGATTATGATATGAAATTGTATCTTTTAGTTTCTTATGTTATCAAATATACATGTATACTTATGTTCACTTATTGATATAAGTGTTGTGTTCTAGATAAACTTGTGCAAAATTAAGGTGGCTAACATGCTTGTGAACAAATAAGGTAAGTATAGTATTTTCCATTTGAATTTACTAAGCATTCTAAATGCTTACTCTAGTTGTTACCTTCTTTTATAGATCGCCACCTTGCGAAACTTGCCAAGTCGGATCAACGTAAAGCATATACTATAAAAAAATAGTAGAATTATGTTCTTTTGGATCCAAATTTTGCGGCATGTATATAGAGGCACCTTAGTGTGCAAATGGTCATTTTGGATAGTTGGTTAGCAATTGTGACATAGCTCATCTTGTGTAATATGTTTTCCTTGTGACTTAATAAATGTATAGCATTGATCATGTTTCATGCTAGAATGAGTGATTATATAAAATTGTATGCTTTGGTATGTAGAAGATTATAAAATGTGGTAAATAGGGTAACTAAGTTGATGAATGGTTGGAATTAATATATTTGAATGTTACGCTTGGAAATATAATTGATGTATGTTTTGTTTTGGCTCAAACTAAGGTCATATAGGTTCATGGTGTACAAAATTGAAATGTATAGGTAAGCTTGTGGTAAACTTGAATGCCATTTTTGATATGCTTTAGTGAACAAATGGATTGGTTAAGTCTAAATGATTAACATGGATTGAAAGACATGTTAAATGGTTGTATTCAAATGTTATAAACTTGCTATAATAGGCTTTGTCATGATCTATCATAGGTAGAATTGGTAAATTGATTGAATATAAACATATGACTTGGTTTAAAATTATTGAATAGGTACAAAAAAAATGTATTTTGCAAAGAACATGGGCAACGTTGCAACCAAGAAATTCTAACATCGCAAGTTCGTCCGGCAGTAAGTGGCATTACGATGTGGAGAGGTTTGACGTTGCGACGTAACTTACTGAGTTTATGTGGTCACGATAAGGAAATTATGAAGTCACGACGTAGGTCTAAAATTTTTAAAACTTTATAATTTGGTCCTAATTCATGCTCAGGTTAGCAAAAGAGCTTTCTTAAGCTCGTGTGGGACTCAGAAATGATTGTGTAACATACTTTGAATGGGAATGACACTTAGGTTTTGTCATGATTTGGCATAGGTAGGATTGGCAAATGATTGAATGCGAACATATGATTTGGTTGGAAATTATTGAATAGGTATAGAAAAAAGTGTATTTTGTCAAAAATAGGAGCAACGTTGCAACCAAGAAATTTTGACTTTTCAACTTCGTCTAACAGTAAGTGGTGTCGAGATGTGGAGAGGCTTGACGTTGCAACCTAACTCACTGAGTTGATGTGGTTGCATCGAGGAAATTATGAAGTCGCGATGTCAACTTGAAAATTTTAAAACATTATAATTTGGTCCTAATTCATGCCCGAGTTAGCAAAAGAGGTTTCATAAGCTCGTGTAGGACTCGGAAATGATTATGTAACATACTTTGAATGGGAATGATACTTAGTTATAAGTAGTGTCGAAACCATTTTTTTTGAAAACGGGAATTGACTTTGTTTGAGAATGGAAATTAAAACTGGAGTCGCCATCGATCTTTACTAGGTGTGATCGGATCACCTCGTAAAACTTGATCGTTTTAATAAAATGTTTTGATTTACTAAAACGATGATTTTGGTCTACGAAATTCTAGAAAACGGGTTCGGGAGTCGGTTACGTGCGAGGAAGAATTAAAACCCTCGTCACGCTCAAAATTGGTACCTAATTAATTAATTAATATCTTAATGTCGAAAGTTGAAAATTTGAATAAGGCTTTAAAATACGGTCCTTTTTATTAATGTTAATTTTAACAGTTGATCAGATTGTCTTGAAAGCAGTGGATTAACAGTTGATTATTATTGACGTATCCTGTCATCCTTCAACAGAACATAGTGATGTAAGCTTCTGGACAGCTAGTCCCATTATACTTTTCAAATTCTGGAGTCTTGAATTTTTGTGGGAGTACTAGATCTGGGACCAAACTCAGATCCTTGGAGTCAACCCCACAATGGTAATCAACATTCTCCATTGCTTTGAGTTTTTCTTCCAACCACCTGTACCGATCTTCGAGTTGCTTTGGCAGTTCCACCCTTACTTTTTCTATTTCTATCATTTTGTCTAGATCAGGAACTACAGGATTGGTCAGATTGTCCCCCAGATTGGAACCCGAGCCTGTCAGGTAGTTCAATGGTGTCGAGATACCAGACTGATATTGTTAGGGTCTAATAGTAACGGGTGCCCCTTGTGGATACGCGTCTGGTTGAGTTTGGACATTTATCGGGGTAAAACCTAGAGGATAGGTAGGGTTTTCATTATCTTTACTCGAGTTAGCCGCGGCGCTCTTCTCATTTTCATGTTCTCTGGCAAGTAATTACGCCAACTGGCTTATCATATTATTTTGGGATTTTTGTATTTGTTCCCTTATGTCTTGTTGGATCTTCGCTAGTTACCTTTGCATTTGCATTTGTCACTGGTCTTACATCTCTCTTTGAAGTTGTTCCAGTCTTTCCAATCTTTGATCCATATCTTTTATCTTTTTTCGTGTACCATAATGATGCTTAGTCGTTTGACTTTTGTTGGTTCCCAGGTTAACTGAAATAATTTTAACTAATTAGGGTCCTTTAGTGAAAGTCTAATGCAAATTATGCAATGCAATGCAAATACAAAAGAAAGAAAGGCGTTGATTCTGAATTCAATTTCATTAGAATAACTTTTCTAGAAAACAAATTCCTTTACATAAAACAGATTACATATGTGGCCTTGCCCTCATATTCCAAGCGAAGACACCTATCTTCCCTTTCATATCCGGATGTTATGGTCTAGTCTTACGAATTTTCCAAAAGATGTCCCTATTAACTCTTTTTTGCTTGATCCAGGCCGCGACTCATTGCTCACTTTTCTCGCGATACTCGTTAGCTCCTTTAAGAAAGTTAAGACGTGACGGCTCTCGAATAATCTTTGTCGGCTTGAATCCTCAGGCAATGAAACAAAGTTTTCTATTACTCCATAGACTATCAGCCTTCTTTTGTTGTCTACTTAGACCATATTCAGACAACCGTATTATAATCTACTTTATCAAGAAATCCATTTTCCCATGACAAACTCTTCTATTTAGCAATCGAATATGAATCAAAACCTTCTTTCTATGATGATGTAATGCAATGCAATCACAGACAAAACAAAACAAAGTACGTCAATGCAGAAGAAATAAACAATAAAATAGAACACCTATCTGGGTGACCCCTAGAGTTTGGCGTGGCTCTACCTAGGGTGGACTCCTAGGTCTCTCTATATGTGGTTCAGTTCTAAAGACAGGGTACCTGAACAATCAGATTCCTCGATCTTCATCCATTATAGGCTCATATAGACCGAGTTTGGTTCAGGGGAATACATTTCCCTATGGCTGTACGGAGATGAAAATCTCACGAAAAAATAGGTACAGATGTATTCCGGAAGCGATCCACTATCCTATACGGAGGTGAAAATCTCACGAAAGTCTAGTTTCTTACTCCAACTTAAAGGGTAGATCGAATGATCATGCAATGTAATATGCAAAAATATTGACAGACTCGAACCAACAAAACAGATGTTTCAACTAAGATTACAAAGATGATAGATGAATATGCGATGAAAGAATTGTATTTTAAACCGAATTTTCAATTCTCGATGAAAAGACATAAATTAATCAATTTATGGCTTGACTCTCTTTTGGTCCCTAGTGGAGTCGCCACGCTGTCGAAACCATTTTTTTGAAAACAGGAATCGACTTTGTTTGAGAATGGAAATTAAAACTGGAGTTGCCACCGATCTTTACTAGGTGTGATCGGATCACCTCGTAAAATTTGATCGTTTTAATAAAATGATTTGATTTACTAAAACGACGATTTTGGGCTATGAAATTTGAGAAAATAGGTTCGGGAGTCGATTACGTGCGAGGAAGGATTAGCACCCTCGTCACGCCCAAAATTGGTACCTAATTGATTAATTAATATCTTAATGTCGAAAGTTGAAAATTTGAATAAGGTTTTAAAATACGATCCTTTTTATTAATGTTAATTTTAAAAACGCTCGAATTAAATCGAAAAGAAAGTTAAAGACTCTCTCGTATCGAGGTAATAAAAAGTCACATCCCGTAAGTTAGGACACGACACTTTAAACCCTCGAGAATAAACTTGCCTTTAAATTTTATTGAAATTCCGTGTATTTGAAATTAAAAAGGATATTTGGCTATTTAGGTTTAATGAGAAAATCGAAACCCCGTAAGTTAGGATACGATTTCTTGAATTTCCAGAACGATAAATATTGCCTTATTTTAAAAAATTTTCCGTCTTTTAAAAAAAGAGTACAACACTTAACGATGTGCATTTATTTTGTTTGAAGTAAAATAAAACGATCTATATTGGATAAATACGTTGGGGTTTAATTCACAATATGATGACATAAAATAAAAATGTAATAATGAGCATGGAATAATAATACATGAATAAAATATTACACAAGTGAATGGCAATAATATGAAAATACAAAGAAACGAATCATAGTACATGCAATGGCAATAATCTCACAACATACACCATTTAAATACTAGCATTAATAACTAAAGATCAATGAATTAAATAATATATATAACAATTTAAAAAATTATAAAACAAATGAAAATAAACAAAATGTAAAACAAATTTTAAAATGATAATAAATGAATTTAAAATAAATAATGTGAAAAAAGAAATTTAATATCAACAATATACAAAACAATTTAAAAATAGATTATATGTAGAAAAAATTTTAAAATAGGTAATATAGGCGAAAGTTTGAAATAAATAATATATGAGGGAAAAAATTTTAAAATAAATAATATGTAAAATAATTTAAGATAAATAATATATAAATGAGTTTAAAATAAATATTATGTAAAAAGAAATTTAAAATAAATAATATACAAAACATCTTAAAAAATAAAATTGTATATAAAAAATAGATAATACATATAAAAGTTTGAAATTGATAATATATGAAAAAATTTAAAGTAAGTAATAAAACAATTTAAAATGAATAATATATAAAACAAGTTTAAAATAAATAATGTATAAAGCAATTTAAAGTATATAGTATATGAAATAATTCAAAATAATATATCTTAAATAATTTAAAACAGTTTAATATATAAAACTTAAAATAAATGAAATAGTTTAAAATAAATAAAAAATCAAAGAGTCCAAATTTACATGAATAAGTGCTTGATTGCAAATAAAATGAAATTTTAGGGTTCAAATTCGAATAAAATAAATGCAAGTATTTAAAAAGGACTAAATCAAAATCTAAATAAAATTAAAGGGGAAATTCAGACAAAAAAAATGAAGCAGCGGACTGATTTGAAACGGGCTGAAATATTGAGGGACTGATTGGGAAAACAATCCCAACCCCTTATGTGCAACGTTTCAAGGGTCTGCCTCTTCAAATGGCCCAAGGACCAAATTGAAACAGAGGCAAAATTCTAAGGCAAAAATCAAAATAAAAAAGGTAACACGCGACCACATTGAAACACACTACAAAATAGGAGGGATCCAATGTGCAAATAAACCATTAGGTCAAAATGCGCGAATCCTCCGTGGGTACGGGTCGAGTCACGCGGGTCCAGGCCTTATACGACGCTGTTTTAGGGCCACTGAAACAGGCCCTAAACGGTGTCGTTTCACATGTTACTAAAAGCCAAATTTTCCCTTTCTTTTTCATTCTGCCCTTCCCCCCCCCTTTTTTTTTTAATTTTCAAAACCCTCACATGCTCTCACTCCCCTCTTCTCCCCGACGGCCAAGTTCCCTCAAAGGTCTGCCCTACCGCCGCCGTGGCCAGTGGTCGGTGTCGCGGAAAATGGGCTTCTTTGGCTCCATTTTGGAGCACCCCTGAAGGCTACGCTGCCGAAATCTGCAAACTCTGTATGGGGAAGGCTCTCGGCCCCTCTTTGGGCCCGATTTCGACAAGGAGGATGGCTCTCCGACGTCGTGACCGCGAGAAGTCCCAGGTGAGTTTTTATTTCTTTAGTTATTTTTGTTTAAAATAGATTTCTAATAAACATAAAACGATAATAAAAAAAGGAAAAATAGAAAAGAACGAAAGGAAAACGAGATGTGGAAATAAAAATCAACCTTTTTCTTGTGTTTTTCTTTTTGATTGCTTAAAATTCGTAAAAAAATACAAGGGGATAGATTATAGCCTTTATAGCCGAATATAAGGCTTGTTTTCTTTTTGTTTTTTTGTGTTTATCATTTTTCTTTTTGTTTGTTTCTTCGTTGTTTGTATCGCTTGCGTGTGGATCTGTTTGTTTGTTTCTTTTTGTTTGCGTACGATGGCAAGTGACAAGTGAGCCGAGCGGCGGTGGTGGCGCGCGAGAGGGGCTGAGCGGCGGCTGCAATGCTAGGGTTCCTTTCTTTGCTGAAAAATGTTAGGAATGGGCTAGGGTTTATTTGTTTTGGGCTTGTAACTGGATAGTGGGCCTGTTTTGTTTGTAAATGGACTTTTAATGTGCTGGACCCTTCATAATTTATTTGGGTTTTATTTTGTTTGGGTGATTTTGGCCAAAATTGGCTATTACAAGTAGGAATGACTAAATGTTGCAAAACTATCTATAATTGCTTTGACGATGGTTGTAGCATCCTGCAGCTCGGACTTGATGATTGAGTCAGGTAAGGGGTGTTAGAAGTTATTAGTGAATGGTAGATTAATGATTAATGTAGAAAGGCTTTGAAGGGGTTTACCTGAAATTGAAGAATGTGGTATATGTGGTGCAAGCAAAGAGACGGAGTCGCTTGTAGTTCACAACTGTCCCATTGTGGTAACTATGTGGATGAGAGTCATTTTGCAACATATGTACAGGGAATTTTTCTCCCCGAATCTGAGTAATTGGATCAGTAGCAACATTCTTAATAAGAATAATTTAAGGTGGACGGGGTGGATTGGAGCAACCTTTTCGAATTCCTTTGCTGGAGAATATGGAAACGAAGTAATGTTGTGGCTTTCACGAGTGAGACTCGTTGGTTTGAAGATGCGTTTGAGTGTAGTATTAGCTGGGCTAAAATTTTCAAGCAATATAACCATGTTTATTCTTCTACTTGCGTGCTAGATTCAAGGCATGAAGAATGAAGACCACCACTTGCAGGATGGGTCAAATTAAATACGGATAGTTCGTGCCAATTAAATTCTCAATGTGTAAGTTCAGGTGGTTTATCGGGAGATGGTACAGGTAGATGGTTGTTGGGATTTATAAGGTGTTTGGGGGCTCTTTTCCACTCCAAGTAGAGTTATGGGCTACGTTCGGTGGTCTTTCATTAGTTTGGAACGAGGGTTATCGAAATGTGTTTCTTGAGATGAAAATGATAATAGCTCCTCCGTTGTTTCAAGCATCAGGGGATTATTGGACTGTCAATGGAATGTTAAAATTAAACATGTGTATAGGGAAAGCAATGTGGCTACAAACTGCTTGGCTCATGGGCTCTAATGCTGGTTATGATTTATGCATTTTAAGGGATGCTCCTCATAGGTTAGAGTCCATTCTGTTTGATGATTAATCTGGTATTGCTCGTGGGCAAATGTGCCCCGATGTTACGCCTAATAGTTAAGGCGTGTAGTGTCTTTTATTGATCCAAAAAAGAAAAAAGGTCCAAAGTCTTACAATAAATACTTTGGTCGGATCGAAGATCAATTAGAGATTAGAATTTTTCTTAAGCTCATTTTGTTATTTTATTTTGCTAATTATTCTTCTGGATACGAAGCAATATTGGGATCAAAGTGAGTCTTGAAGCAAACCTTCCTTTTTTCTTGAAGCAAACCTTCCTTTTTTTTTGGGAGGGGGGGTCAAAGTATTAAAGCAAAAATATAATTTTTCACTACTACCTCCTCTTACGCATTTTTCACCCAATTCCAAGTACCAAAAAAAAAAATTTGTAGGATTTAGTTTTAATACTTTAATTCAGTCAATTTTAATTTTTATATTTTTTAAATTGGTCTATTTTTATTTTTGTACTTTTTAAAATTTAAAATTTTAGTCTTAACCGAGATGGTAATATTTACATTTGTTTGGCTAAATTTTGTTATTGGTTTTGCACTATAATAAAGTTGCAAATTTAAACCATAGTCTCCAATTTGATCATTTTTAGTCGTCATACTTTTTGGATTTTGATATTTTAGTTTTGATTCAAACGATGGTCATTAATTGACTTTTTTGTGAGTAATATATGAAAATAACAAGCAAACATGATATTATACATAGAATAATATATTTGTTGCATAATATTTTAGAAATAGTAGAAATTAATAAATTCAATAATTATCATTTGATCAGGATTAAAATTTTAAAATTTGAAAAGTACAATGACCAAAAATGAGGAAATTGAAGTATATGTGTTGAGGCCCAATTTTGACCCAACAATAAAACCTAAAACTCCCTAAACCCATTAAAACCCAATACCCAAAACTCAACTATCCCTTAAACATAAAACCAAATACCCAACCAAACTAAACAAACCATAGCCCAGATTTTAAAACCCAACAGCAAACCCAACACCTAACCCTAGCCCAAACAACAAAAAAAAAAATCAGAATTTTCAAACCCTTGGTGCACCGCACCTAGGGCCTTCTGCCCCCAACCACCTTCTGCCCACCATCCCTTTGCACTTGCAAAAAATAAAGATAGAAGTGACAGCAATAATAAAAATTTTTGTAAAATGGCTATATAAAAGCCTAGAAATCGGTTTGTAAAAGGTGGGGGATTTTTTATGGCAAGAATACAAACATTCGATTTTTTTTAAAGCAAATAAAAAGAAAAGAGAATAGCAATTCCAGTGATACTAAAGCACGAGTATAACACGAATCAGAGAACCAAAAATCCCAAAATCAAAAGCAAATACCTAAGGTGATTGTTTATTTTATTTTATTATTTCATTTTTATTTTTTCGAATACATTGATTTGCATGAATACATATATATATATATTATAAATACATATAAAAAATAAGGAAAAAAATAAAAAAAAATACCTTTTCGAGTTTCCGACCACCGTGTACGGTGGCCGGCGGTGGCGGACCGACGGTGGTGACTGGCCGGATCTCCCACCGGAGCAGACCCCCTACAGAGAAAAAAAAAAAGAAGAAAGGTGAGTTTTTTTTTAAACAGATGAGAAAGTGATTTTTTTTAAAAAATTTTTGGCTTTAAATAGGCCTCCAAAACGACGTCGTTTTGGGCAGGCCTTTTAAGCACCAAAATGACGTCGTTTTGAGCCTTAACCCATGGCCGACCCGCAACCCGACCCGTCAGCCTCAGGATTCGCTTGTTTTGTTTGGAAGGGCTAATTGAGCTTTTAGCCCTTCCACTTTTCTGCTAATTCACAATTAAGTTTTTAGGGATTTTTAATTTTGACCCGAAGTTATGCTTGGATTTCAATCAGGTCCTTTGCAATGCTGCGCGTTTTGGAGGGAGGGTTTATTGCCCGATTTAGTCCCTCTTCTTTGTTTGCGCGTTGGATTTAGTCCTTTTCTCTTTATTTCTTTTTAAATTTGCCCCAAAATTCTGTTTTTAGTTCAATTTTAGTCCTTTTTCGTTTATTTTCGTTTCTTTATTAAATATTCTTTTTTATATTATTACTATTATTTTTATTAACATATTATTATTCTTAATGTATTATTATTACTAATTATTATTATTTCTAGTATTATTATTATTAATATTAGTGTATGTTTTATTATATATGTATGTATATATATATTTATACATAGTATTATTTTTATTACTTTATTTTAATATTTTTATTATATTTGCTTTTGTATTTCTATATTATTATTATTATTATTATTATTATTATTATTATTATTATATAGTAGTGTATACTTTTATTATGTAATGTATATGTATATATATTTATAGTATTATTTTTATTACTTTATTTTAATATTTTTATTATATTTTCTTTTGTATTTCTATATTATTATTATTATTATTATTATTATTATTATTATTATTATTATTATTATTATTATTATTATATAGTAGTGTATACTTTTTATTATGTACGTATATGTATATATATTTATATATAGTATTATTTTTATTACTTTATTTTAACATTTTTATTACATTTGCTTTTTGTATTTCTATATTATTATTACTATTATTATTATTATATAGTAGTGTATATTTTTTATATACATTATAATGTATATATATTTATATATAGTATTATTTTTATTACTTTATTTTAACATTTTTATTACATTTGCTTTTTGTATTTCTATATTATTATTACTATCATTATGTATATATATATGTTTATATATAGTATTATTTTATTTGCTTTATTTTAATATTATTATTATATTTGCTTTTTGTATTTCATTATTATTGCTAGTATTACTATCATTATCATCATTATTAACATATACATATACATGTGTATCTTTCATGTACATATTAATATTTTCTATTATTATTACAAATATATTATTTCTTATTATTATTTTTATTATCATTTTCTTTATTGTGAATATTATTGTTATTTTTATTCTAATATTGCATTTTAATATTTTTAATTAATTGCATCATCGTTCTCATTATTTACAAATTCCCATTGCAAATGATATTATATTTTTTTATGTTTTTAATAAATAAGGCAACGTACCGATTTCAACACTAAGTCACTGATTTCATCGCTATGTTGGGTGGATATCATTGGCTCGTGTTAAAAACGAGACATCCTTCAAAAAAATCAAAAAATTCAAATTCTCGTATTTCAATCGAGTCGCGATTAAATATTAAATTAAACTCGTATTTTTGAGAATTAAGACAACGCGTGTTTAACAAGATACCAATTTTGGGCGTCGCGAGGGTGCTAATACCTTCCTCGTGCGTAACCGACTCCTGAACCCTATTTTTCTTTGACGTAGACCTAAACTCGGCCTTCTTTTTGTTTAAAAATAAATTTTCTTTTAAAAAAAGAGAATTTATTAGGTGTCCGATCACACCTAGGAAAAAGGATCGGTGGCGACTCCCTTTTTTAATAAAATCGAAAGTCGATTTTCAAATTTTCATTAAATCACCTCAATTAGCGACCGAAAGCGAAAATTTTTACGTCGCTACAATATGAACTAAATTTTCTTGCATAACACACAAACTAATAGTAAAATTTAACCAAAAGAAGCTTTAGCTTTCTTAATAGCTAAAATAAGACAGACCTAACCATGAGGTGTGATATAGTGGTTGGTCGCATCGTCCTTTAACAATGTGGTTAGAGTTTGATCCCCACTCATGGGAATGTAACATATTTCATGGTCAACTGATTACTTTTTTGAAAAGTATTGACGATGAGTAAATTAATTTGATTATGACTAAAAATCAGAGACAAACTTAATCCAATGAAGTAAGAGAAAAGTGATTAAAGTGCTTAATGGTATTTCAACGACCAAAGTTGAAACATTTTCATGTAATTCCCAATTTATAGAAGATAAAATTAGAGTTATTTGGTCCCCCTCCCCTTTCCTTTCTAATGCAGAGTCTCCCAATTTGTTTGCCAATTCTGTATTGTTCTTTTCACTCTTCTGCCACACTTCTCGCCCTCTCTCTCTCTCTCTCTCCCCCATGTACATTAATGCTTAGACCACCACCCACCACCACATACACCAATTTATGAAACCTTCCCTTCCTTTTCTTCCTACTCACTTTTCTCATCGCTGACCCTATTTCTTCTCTATCTTGCTTTTGGTTTTTTACTTCACAGCAGAAGTAAGTTTCATATGTACTTGAAGTTAAGAGTTCCATTACTATTCCCATCTTTTTAGTTTACTTCCTTGGTTACGTGAAACCCTTTCATCATCATGACCTCACTTGTTTCTCCCCTCCTTAACACCTTCACATTTCTTTTGCCCCTTTTCTTTCTTCTTCTTTCCTCTCCAACCTCTTCCCTTGTTCAGGTTAGGTTTCAGCTCATATATCTTTCATTCTTTTCACCATGTTTCTATATTTGATCTTTGATGATGTTTGGGTTTTCAACAGGGTTTATATTTTGAAGACAAAACAAGGTTGGGATCAACTCCTCCAAGCTGCCACAACAGATGTAATGGATGCCACCCTTGCAAGGCAGTTCAAGTACCTACTACACCATTACTTAACCATTACCACCAATTTCAACCACCTGGCTCGAGCAAAGCAATCACTAATCCCATGGAGGTTTTTTACCCATCATCAGGCAGTCAATACTCTAATTACAAGCCCCTTGGTTGGAAATGCCACTGTGATGATCACTTTTACAGCCCTTGAAAAAGATCAAGCCTTCTAGCATGTAAAAGAAAATTGTTTAATAGGTGATTTTGGTTTGTTTCTGGGAATTTTTTTCTTCAGATTTTTAGCTTTAATGTATACATTATTGTATCTTATAATCATTATGTACAAAACTTAATTCTCCTCAACTTAGCTTTTGATTTTTTCCGCTTCTCCCCTTATCTTCTCGGGATTTTCATGCCTTCCTTGCTTTGGATAATTTATAAAGATATATTCATGGTATATGTTATTTACATTAATTACTTTTTTTTAATATAACAACTTTAACCCTCAATATTTTTACATTATGTCAATTTAGTCTTGGTTTTAAAAAATTTAACCCTTAACATTTACAAATTATGTAATTTGGTCTATTTATTTTTCAATTTTACTTTTCTTTATGATCCTTTCTAAAAAAATAAATTTATCAACTAAATTTAATAAAAAATATACCAAAAATATAACCACTAAAAATTCAAAATAATAATTTTTATCTTTTCTTATTATTTTAAACTTAACCCTCAATGTCATAAATAAAAATAAAATTGTAAAAAATAAAATAAAATTGCACAATGTGTAAATGCTGAGAATTAATTTTTTTTGAAATCAAGACTAAATTATCATAATATAAAAATATTAAAAAATAAAATTACTATTATACCAATTTTAAAAACTATAAAGTTATCTTCTGTAAATGATCAAAAAAATAATTTAATAATCGAGTGATCAGCAATGTAATTTATCCTAAAATTAAAAACTCTAATAATATTTCTAGTATTATCGCTCAGCCTTTAAAGTTGTTTCCACCCATATTTTAGTTCGGGTCGGGTGACATCTCGGGCCAAGCAATGCCCATATTACCATTCGTATAACGAACTGAGCTCGAACCGGATTTTAAGAAGAGCAAGGGTTTCGCAGTTAGCTTACTGGTTGCATTTCTTCGTTTAACATTGAAAAAAACTTGTAAAAATGGAGTGCGTAGTTCAAGGAATTATAGAGACACAGGTAAAAAAATTCACACCCAAAATCATTATTTTATGTCTATTTTAGAAATTTTCTAAATTTGGGGATTGATTTAAACAGATTTGTTTTTGTTCTTTTTTTTTTTTTTGGGTGAGATTTGCAGTATGTTGAGGCACTTGAAATTCTACTTCAAGGTCTTTGCGGTGTAAATAGAGAACGCTTGAGGGTACATGAAATTTGCCTTAAAAGTGGTCCAAATCTTGGTAAGTCTCTCACATTTTCATTACACAGAAGAGTTAATTATAGTCTACTAATCTATCCATGACGTGTGATGGTATAAGCATTTTTCCCTATTTAGTTAATTTTGTAAATAACTCTCCTGCTGAATCATGTACTAATTTATAATTTATATAACAGCAATATAAATTAATTGATCAAGTTGTTAGGTTCTGCCTTGCTAATGCCTAAGAATTTTACAGGATTTGTTACTTCCGAGGTCAGATTATTGTGTGATCTTGAACAGTCCGAGCCTGCTTGGTAATTTGGAGTTTTTAATTGTGCTTATATTATATCAATTCTATATAATTCGGACATGGATGTGTGAGTGTTTAGGATGGATATATTCAATTTTTTTCAAAGGTTGCTCCGTTTTTGGGGTTTCATATTCTCATATCCATGTCTAGATATACGGTGGGTACAGTGTCGGACATGAATACTTCAAAAAAAGTAAAGGGTCAAGAATAACGTAGTTGGTGTTTTTTTTTTTTTTTTTGTTGTGTTGGGTGGTTATTAAGTTTATATAATGTTTGTAGGACTGTGAAACATGTTGGGGGTGCAATGAGGGGTGCTGGAGCAGAGCAAATCTCTGTGCTGGTTAGAAGTATGGTAGAAAGCAAAGCCAGCAAGAACGTGCTTCGATTATTTTATTCACTTGGATATAAGTTGGATCATGAGTTGTTGAGAGTAGGATTCACCTTTCATTTCGAAAGGGCTGCTCAGATAACTGTGACTGTCTCATCGGTTAATAAGATGCTGAAACTGCATGCAACGGATGAGGCTGTTCCGGTAACACCTGGTATACAGATGGTTGAAGTGACTGCGCCTGCAACATCGGAAAATTATAATGAAGTTGTTGCTTCTGTGTCTTCTTTTTGTGAATATCTTGCACCGTAAGATTCTTTTTTCTTCTTGCTTATTAAGATGCATGGCTATTATAGAACTTGTCTACCTGAAAATAGGATCCTCAAACATGATTTTGTGATCGTTATTTCGTGGTTTTGATTCTTTCCACTGATGATATTTACTACAATTGACTAGACAGCATTCATTACACTATGCAACTACTAGGGGGACTGCCAGATATGAGTATTGGTCACTGGTCACACAAGTGTTAGACATGAGTGTTCCTGGGAAAATGAGAAGTCGAAATAACATAACTTTGCAACTGTGAAAAACGCGATGCACAACAAGAATTTAAGTAATTGGTCTAATCATAATCTAGTCTTTTAAGTTCATGATGATTGTATATATCATCATAAATACGAATTATCATTTGTATTAGGCAGCAGGAAAACCTGTTTCTAGTGATTATAATAGATTAGTGTTTCTTATACTATGGTTATGATTTTAGATATTCAGCTTCTAGCACATAGGATATGGTATTTTGATGGATCCTGAATGAAGGATTTGTGTTAGCGTAAGAAACTGGTGGCTTTGTCATCTAATTTTGATTGTATTATTTGTATCTCGGACAAAGCTTTGTGGTGTTTGATTTTGCAGGCTGCTGCATTTGTCAAAGCCAGGCGTTTCAACTGGGGTTGTCCCGACAGCTGCTGCAGCTGCCGCATCTCTTATGTCAGATGGTGGAGGCACAACTTTGTAATAGGATTTGTAAAGGTTGCAGAATGTTTATAACAGGGTACTTTTTGCATAATTGATGATTCATCACATTTCCCCCCTCTATTATTATGGCTATACTCAAAGATGCTATTTTTGATCCCATGTTTCAACTTCAAGACGATTTGTGGAGTTTCCATAATGTGTTGGTGGAACTACGGTGTAACTTAGTCATTTATGTTAGGCTTGACTTGAAATTCGATTCAAATTAAATTTGATTAAATATAAAACTAACTTGAATCATGGTATTTGAACGATTTTTGAAATACAAATTAAAAAAATGTGGTGTCTTAAGCTGAGCCAAAATTTATTTTCATTTAATTTATAATTAATATTTACTTTTCTTCGACTTCATTTGTAATCATATATGGAATTGGTTTGAATTGAGAATTGATTGAGATTCTAATTTCGAGAGAGGGTTAGAGGGGTTGGCATGCAAATCCAATTGCAAAATTGTATGCGTTAAAAGGTAACGTTGAAGCTGGAGAGATATCCACAGCCACACGAACCAAACCCGCCAAAAAATTACCTCCTTTTTAACTCGAAAACTCTCCATTTTAGACCAATCAGTGAAGCAAATCAGCCATGGCGTCTCACTCCACACTCTTTATCTCTCCTCAAAGCCTTTCCTCCAACTTCTCTTCTCTCTTTTATTACTCACCACAGTCCCTCACTTTCAGAACCAAAAAGTCTTCCTCCCTTTCCTTAACCACCACAAAGCCCCGACGACTCTCCCTCTCTGTCTCAGCTTCCCATTCCCTTCAAGCTCTCATTTTCGATTGCGATGGTGTCATTCTAGAATCCGAGCACTTGCACCGCGAAGCTTACAACGACGCTTTCGCTCACTTCAATGTTCGTTGCCCTCCTTCTTCACAGCCCCTTAATTGGGACCTTCAATTTTATGATGTGCTCCAGAACCTGATTGGTGGTGGCAAACCCAAGATGAGATGGTTCTTTCTTTCTTTTTTCTAAATATTTCTGGGTTTCTTTTATTGTTCTTAATTTTTCTTGTTGCTGATCGGTTTAATGGAGATTTTTGGTGTTTCTGAAGGTACTTCAAGGAACATGGATGGCCATCTTCTACCATATTTGAGACGCCTCCTGAGAGTGATGAGGAACGAGCTAAGTTAATTGACACTCTTCAGGTATTATTAATAATTATATAGCTTTGATGTAGTGACTGCCAATGCCAATGAAATCAAGGGGAAACAGGGAATGGAGGTCCAATTAAGCTTTAATTTGATCTTTGTATAGGAATTATGAAATTCTCTTTATTGAAGAACTTATGTATGTGGTGCTGTTACATCTTTGTAGGATTGGAAGACTGAAAGGTACAAACAAATAATCAAATCTGGAACTGTACGCAGACGTTATTGTTTACCACATTGCATTTTCTTTTATATCTTCATTGATTCTGAATTGGTTATCCATATTATTGAATAAAAAGAGAGTGGTATTGTTTTGATCAGGTGGAACCTAGACCTGGAGTTTTAAGATTGATGGATGAGGCCAAGGCAGCTGTAAGATACTCTACTTATTTACCAATTGAGATTGATAATCAATTCATGATCCTTTCATTGCAATCAATCCAAATGAATTCAATACAATCCTTTGTTTGTGATGCCATTTTCTTTCTCCAATCTGCAGGGGAAAATGCTAGCTGTTTGCTCTGCAGCAACTAAAAGTTCAGTTGTACTCTGTCTTGAGAACCTTATTGGAATGGTAATTTCTGGTGGCGATTCATACCTAAACTGTGAGGTATTGTCTACTTTGATCCAAAAATTTCGTGGTTTGTCTCATTAAAGACATCTCTTGTGAGACAAAACCATGAGAGTTTTGAGTGAAAACCAAACAATATCTTGCAGTTTCGATTCCAAAATTATTGATCAACAAGTATCCTCACTTCTGTTTCCTTATTCTTATATTATTTTCCCCTTGTTATAGGAGCGATTTAAGGGGCTTGATTGCTTCCTTGCAGGTATGTTGACTACTTCTAAAACATATGTTTTTGTTGTTAGATATATTTTAGACCTGTGTGAATCAAAATATGCACTGAATACTTTCACAAGTCTGATTCTTCTAAATGAACTGAGCTCCTTATAAAAGTCTTCTAGACAAGCTCATTTATAACCTTGACCTGTTTCTAAAGCAATACCTTCATTGGTTGCCTTTTGTTCTTTGGTCCCTCTAGCTATGCATTTTGGCCCATTTCATTTTTCCATTTCTTTCTTTTATGATGATTCTGTTCTTAAAACCCAATCTTCATTTTGTTTTTCTTTATGCTTGTAGGAGATGATGTGAAGGAAAAGAAGCCAGACCCATTGATATATCTGACAGCTGCCAAGGTAACTTACTAGTTAAGTCTATCATGTGCACTAAACCATAATGTTACCTATGCTTATATTTTTCATCTCAGTCTTTGCTTGTTATATCTGTATCTGATTCAGAAATCTTATTTATGACAGAGATTAGGTGTGTCAGAGAAAGATTGCTTGGTGGTAGAAGATAGTGTGATTGGGCTTCAGGTAATGCTTCTATTCTCTAGAAAAGAGATACCATGTCTCCAAATATTAGTTTGGGCATTGTATGCAGTGAACAAATATATCAACCATAGTTAAAGTTTTAAGCAAAACTTATTCCATCTGTGCAGGCAGCAACTAAAGCTGGGATGTCATGTGTGATTACCTATACTTCTTCAACTGCTGACCAGGTAAGTTCTCGAAGCAATACTTGCTGACAGCCAATGTTACATCGTTTAACACTCACATCTGATACATATATTGACATGAAAACGGGGACATGGCTTCACAAGGACCTTCCAAATACATGGAAAAACTTGAAAATAAAATTGAACATACTCGTGTTAAATATACGCTTCGTATCCAACACTCGCACCCGAATCCGATTAACATAGCTAACAAGTTGTAGCTCAATAGTTTGCTGATTGAGTAACTAAGTTCTTTTTCCAAATTCAATTCAGGATTTTAAAGATGCTATAGCAATTTACCCTGATTTGAGTAATGTGAGGTATGCCACCATTTCATTTCAGGCAGTCTATTTTTTCTCTGTCAAATTATTATTATTATTATTATTATTATTATTATTATTATTATTGTTATTTTAATTCTGTGGAATCTGTTTTTCTATGCAGATTGAGTGACTTGGAGTTATTGCTCCAAAATAAGGTTGCTGCTAGCTAAGGGATTCAGCCATCAGCACAATCCTTGGATTACAAAGTAAGATCTGCCACTGATCTTATAATTTTTTTTTTCTTTTTTCTACTTGCCTTTAAGCATTTGTTGTTATAATCATACAAGTCAGCCATTTATTTTACTTACCTTGCCCCTTTAAAGAAAAAAAAAAGGAAAATGCATGGAAATTTCAGAGATTGGTCGTGTACTTTTATATGCATGTGCTGGGAAATTGTAAATGTATAAGAATTGTAACATTTGAGGCAGCAATATATTGGAATGATTTGATTTTAGATGTCTCTCTTTGTTGGTGCATATTCATGCATACAGTTGATGTCTTGTTGGTTGGGAGTAGGTTGTGCTCTTAGATTGCTTTTGAGCCGGCGGCATATCCAACACACGCATATAATTTTGTATGTATATTTAAATAAGGTTAACACAATTAGATGACATGTTTAAAATACAAATTCAAATATTTAGTAAAAGTTAAACTCAATTGCTTGGTACAATAAAATATGAGTTTAGGATCACAATATCAACATCTTCTCTAAGACTATTTTGTCTACTTGGTACCAAAATTATTATATATGAAATGCGCTTTCAGTTGCTGTTTCGTCTAACACAAACAGACATGTCCATGTTAGCTCTGCATCATCCATCCTTCATCAATGTGGAGTAAAGGTTGCTGTCGAAACTATTCTTTTGAAAAACGGGAATCGACTTGGATTTTGAAAATGAAAACGAATAGAGGAGTCGTTACCAATCTTTTTTTATGAGGTATGATCGGGTCACCTCAAATTAATCATTTTAATAAAAGTTAAGATTTACTAAAACGATAATTTTTGGTCTACAAAAATCAGAAAATGAGTTCGGGAGTCGGTTACGCACGAGGAAGGATTAGCACCCTCGATACGCCCAAAAATTGGTACCTAGTTGATTAATTAGTATCTTAGTGTCGAAAATTGAAAACTTAAAAAATTTTGAAATACAATCCCTCTTTTTGTAAAAACATTCGAACGTTAAAGACTTTCTCGTCTCGAAGCAACAAAATGTCATATCCAGTGAGTTAGGGAACAACATTTCGAACTTTTGAGAATGAGCTTGTCTTTTATCTAAAAATTCGTGTATTTTAAAAGGATATTCGGTTAGTTAAGGTGAACGAGAAAAATCGAAACCCAGTAAGTTAGGGCACGTTTCCTCAAATTTTCGAACACGAATATTGCCTTTACTTGTAAAAATCTTATTTCGAGGTAACAAAATGCCATACTCGGTAAGTTAGGGCACAACACCTTGTATCTTCGAGAATAAGCATTTTTCAAAACTCGTATCGCGATTTAAAAGAGTATTCCGTTATTTAGGTTAAAGGAGAAAAATTGAAACCCATTAAGTTAGGGCACGATTGTCTCGAATTACCAAATACGGAATATTATTTTTATGAAAGAATTATTATTGGGTTGGATAAAACCTAAATTCGTAATGAAACGAGATAATAAAGAATGCATAACAAATAAAAATTGATAGCCATAACAAAATAAACATAAGCACGAATGTGAATGATAACGATAAAAACAAAGGTAAAATATATGCATCAAACGAATAATAAGAAAAGGAAATAATAAATGAGCTAAAAATATTCGAAATTAAAAAAGAACTAGTAGTAAATGAATAAACATTATGCAAAACTATTTAAGAAATGATAGTAATAATAATATTAATGGTAATAATGCAAGGAATAAAATCTTTAAGTTTGAAATGATGTAAAAGATATATAAATGAATAATATGCAATAAATAAGGAATAAAAATAAAATTGAGATAATTTGAAGAGTAATAGGTAAAGATAATACAATAATATAATAGTAATAATAACAATATAATAATAGTATTGATAGTAATAAAAATAATATATTAAATAATAGTAATAAAAATAGTGCTAATAGTCATAATAGTGATAATAATAATAGCATGATAAATATAAGAATACTAAAATAATGATGTTAATACCTAAACATAAATATAGATATAATACCTAAAATATAGTAATAATGAAAATATAAATACATAAGAAATATAGATAGATGAATGATAGGAAAATAAACATAGATAGAAAATAATAATAGTCATAATACAATAGTAATAGTAACTATAAAAATGATAATAGCAATAAAATAAGATAATAATACTAATAATAACTGTAATAGTAGTAATAAAAATACAATAACAACAACAATAATAATAATAATAATAATAATAATAATAAAAAAATGATAATAGTAATAAAAATAAGAATAATAGTAATGATAACGATAATATGAATACTAACATATACATAAAAAATAATAATAACAGTAATAATAATAAAAATAACAACAATAACGATAACAATACATTAATATGTGTTAATATCAATAATATTAGTAAGTAAAAAGGAATGATAATAGTATAGTAAAAATAATAATAATATGTTAATAAGGATAGTAGTAGTAAGAATAACAATAGTAAGATTAATAACGATAATATAACGAATATAGTAATATAATCAATAAAATATAATAGTAATGACCATAATACCTACGGTAATAATAATAATGATAGTAATATAATAATAATAATAATAATAATAATAATAATAATAAGAATAAGAATAGTAATAAAAATAATAGTAATAGGAAATAATAGTACATTAATAGAAATAATATATGTTAATAGCGATAATAATATATAAAAAAGGGCATAACAATGTGATAAAAGAAAAAATAATTATAATAACGAAAATAGTGATAATAGTATGTGAAATAATAACTATATTGATAATAGATAATAATACAAAGGAATAATAATAATAATATAATTGATGCTAAAAAGAAAATATATAAATATATATAGGATAGAAAATAATAATAAATAGGATAATAATAGATAATAGCAAAAATATAATATTACAAACAATATTTAAAAATAAAAAAGGCAAAAAGGACAAAATCGGAATCAAAACAGAGTTCTTGGGTTGCAATTAGAAATAAAAATGGGAAACAGGGCCTTATTGCAATGCGCGAAAATAGAGGAGGACCAAAAAAGAAATTTCCCCTTCCCTTCCAGACGCAGCACCTGGTACGGGACTAAAACGAAATATGCGAAAACTTCACGGGGTAAATTTTAAAATTAAAAAAACTTGATTGCAAAAGCTTGAAAAAGCGGAAGGACCTCACGCGTAAATTCCCCCTTTAAACAAAAACACGCTTTTCCAAGGCCGGACGGGTCGGGTCGGCCCGCTCCACCCCAAAACGACGTCGTTTCTCGCCTTGGGGGGAAGGGCCAAAACGGTACCGTTTTGGTACCGTTATATAAGTAAAAAATTAGCTTTTTTTTTCATTTCCTGCATACTTCAAAAAAAAAGGCCTCCTTTCTCTCTCTCTCACACCCTCTTCCTCTACAAAGAAGTCTCCGTGGTTGGACTGATCGCGTCCACGCATACCAGACGCCACGCCGCCGTCGTCGACCACCATGTGTGGTTGGAACCCCGAAGGTATATATATATTTTATATTTTTTTTGTATTTTTTTGTGCTTATGATATATGTATATATGTGTGGGGTTAGATTCAAAAATATAAAGAAAAGAAAAAAAATAAGATAAATAAGATCACCTTAGGTTTTTTGGCTTTTGATTTTGGTATTTTGAGTCTCCGATCTGGGATTATTCTCTTGATTTGTTATTACTGATATCACTGCTTTTGTATGCGTTTAGATCTAAAAAAGTTGTCAAGTGTTTTTGTATTTACTAAGAGAAAATATCGAAAATCTTTCCTGATTTTGGCCTCGGCTTTTAAAGCCAAGTTACATGCTATATATTTTTTTATCATTATCTGTCCCCTCTCTTCCTTTAATTTTGCAGGTGCAAGTGGAGCGGTGGTACAGTGGCGGTGGGGCAAGTGGTGATGGGACAAGGAGCAGTTGGCCGAACGGCTGACAAGGCTAGGGTTTTTTAGTTAGGGTTTTTTTTGTTTTGTGTTTGGGTTGGGCTGTAATGGGTTTGGGTTAATGGGTTTTTGGGTTTAGTGGGCTTTGGGGTTATATTGGGCCCGGGCAAGGATTGGGTTGCACAGTTGCCATACCCTTTTCCTATAGCAACACGAGGCACAGATGGATAGTTCAATTTTCTTTTTTAAAGTAGCTGCTAACAATAAAATGTTAAAATATATTATAAGTCTTTGTACTCTTCACAAATTTGGAATTTAATCCTTATATATTTGTAAGGGCTCAATTTTGTCCGGCCCAACAAAAACCAAACAAATAAATAAAAATAATAAAGAAGTCCATTATTAAAGTCCATTTACAAAAAATAATGGCCGAAATACAAAAAACTCTAAAGTCTACTATCTTAAAATTTTCAAAAACCTTAAGAAAAAAAACCTCTGCTTCGCCACGTCAGCAGGCATGCTTCCCGAAGTCCCCTTGCCCCGAGGTTTGCCTTCTCTGTCGCCATTTGACCAAAATGGCAAGGGTTTGCTTCTCCCATCGTTGTTGACCACCATCGTGACTTGCAAAAAAAGAAAAGACAAAGTAGAAAAGCAAAAGCAAAAGAAAAAACAAATATTTGTAATTAATTGGCTATATAAGCCGAAAAAATAGATTGTATTTACACACACAAGCAATCGAATAGATTCAAAAAAGAGATACAAAAAGAACAAGTTTCAAAAGAAAAAGGTAGCATTTTTATTTCTTTACTTCGAAGCAAAAATAAAAAAAGAAAAAAATCTTACTTGAAAAAAGCCGTTGCCGTCGTGAGTCCCTTTCCTCTGATTCAAGAAGCCTCGGAACCTTTTAGAGTTCCGTCGAGGGCCTCGTCGAAAAAGGGAGAAACCTTTCGGTTTTTTTTTTTCCTTCAGTCGAGCATCGATAAATTTCTAGGGATTTAAACCCCAGATCTATTTTCTATTATAAGAGAGGGTTTAAAAGAGATTTTTTGAGTTTTCCGGCCACCGGAGGCGGTAGTCATAGTCGCCGATGACCGGTGGCCACGGCAGACGGGCGACGGCTCCCATGGTTGGACATAGGGGGGCTTGAGAGAAAAAAAATGGAAGGAAAGAAGTTAAAAGAAAAGGTTTGAAATGAACTTTTTTAAATAAAATTTACCTTATATAGACTCCCAAAGCGAAGTCGTTTTGAGTTTGACCCGACAATCTGACCCGACCTCTCGTAGGATCCACGTGTTTTTGAAGGGACGACTATTTGCTATTTTGGCCCTTCCGCTTTTTAGTATGTTTTTAAATTAGTCATGCATTTTTTTAATTTTATTTCATTTTTACCCTGTTATTTTTATTTCATTGCGATTCGGTCCTTTGACCCCGGTCAAACATAAGGGAATGACACGGATGGAAAAATAACCTTATGAGTCCCTGTATATTTCTACTTTGTTTCAATTTGATCCTTTATTTTTTTATTATTTTTTTACGATTTATGCCTTAAATTTTTTTTATACTCAATCCAGTCCTTATACTACCGACCTTTTGGGAGTGACGTGTGCTAGGTTTGGAATTATTCGCCTTTTGAGTCCCTATATTTTTTGTTTTATTTTACTTTAATCTTTATTTTCGAATTTTTTCATAATTCATCCTTTAAAATTTACCCTCTAAATTAAACAATTTTAAAGCATTTATTTTAATTTAAAGCATTTATTTTTATTGTATTCTTGTATTCTTAATTTTATTTTATTTTTTTGTGTTAATTTTTGCTACTTACATTTTTACCCTCTAAATTAAACAATTTTTACTTTATCCTTAATTTATTATTACTATCATTTTGTTTTTTTTATTAAACATGACATTAATTACATCATTATCGTCATTATTATTATTATCATCATCAATTTATTATTAAAGTTGCTTCATCACCATTTGATAATGGTATCTACCATTATTTTGTTCTTACATTATTATTTTACGATAGTGATTTCAAATTTTATCTATGTTTTATTTATTTTTTATGTAGTTATTTTATTTTATTATAGTTATTATCATGTTAATCATTATGCTTAGATATATTTTTTATTCCTGCATTATGCTCAATCGCATATCATATCAAGTGATGCATTCGTTTTTACATAACTCATGAGAAGAAATTAAAACCAATGCGATATTCTTTAGTTTGGGGATTCGATAAATTGTGCCCCTAACTTACGGGGTACGATTTTTCCTTGAACTAAAATAATTGAATATCCCTTCCTTAAAAAAAAAAAAAGATTGTAAGATTTGGGCTATAATTAAACGGAGAGCGTCCTTATTTTCGAGAATTCGAGATTTTGTGCCCCAACTTACGGGACATGATTTTTCGTCTTGATCGACTCAAAATGAGAACGCATCCTCATTAAAAATTCAATTTATATCGGATTTCTTTCAATACCATCAAATAACATGATGCAAAGAGGGATCATATTTTAAATTCCCTTTGAATTTTCAATTTTCGACATCAGAACATCAAGTAATCAACTAGGTACCAATTTTGGGCGTTATGAGGGTGCTAATTCTTCCTTACATGTAACCAACTCCCAAATCTATTTTCTTAAATTTTGTAGGCCAAAAATCATTGTTTTGGTAAACCTAACCTTTTATGATTAAATTTTGAGGTGATCCAATCACACCTAAATAAAAAGTATTGGTGACGATGCTATTTTTGTTTTTTTTAATAAAAAGTTGATTTCCAAAAGGTTTCGACCATATTTACTCCCTGGAATTTAATAAGGTGGTATGAAAAATTAGAAATATGGAAAATTAAAGGGGAAAAAATAGAAAGATGGAAAATATAAATTTTCTTTCCATATGTATACTTGGTAGAAGAGATAGAAAAATTGAAAGAATCTATTCATAGCTTGGTAGAGTTGAAAAATAAAAGGAAAAAAATTAACCTTTGAAAGATGTATAATTTTTTCTTCTCTTATCTTTCAAATATGGAATAATTGATTTTTATGCATTAGGACAAAAAATAATTATTTTTCCTATTTTCTTTCCACTCACTTTTCTTCATTATCAAGGAACTCACCAAGTACATCCTTAGCCCCTCTACTTTTTAGATTTTAAAATTCAAGTTCAATTGTTAACCTTCTTAAAATTTTTTTAAAAAATCAGTAGCAATGTAACTAAAAATAACGTTGTAATAAACTTAAATTTTAAAAAATAATTTTAATAGTGTTAATCCTAAAGTTTAAAATATAAAAAATAGAGAGATTAAATTCCTAAATATAAGTGAAAGAATGAATATGTGTTGTACAGACCCGTTTAGCCCAAAACCAACAACCTCCAAAGCCCAAACCTAAAAAATTATTATTTAACCCAATACACCTACCCAAACCTAAGCGCAATACCTAAAATAAAACTAAAAAAACCCTAGCCGTTCGGTCACCCCCCTTTTTGTCCCCACTTGCCTCTGACGATGCCTGCAACACCGCCCTCGTCAAATCCACCGCCACTGGTACCTGCAAACATTAATAAGAATAGACAGAAAGCAAGAATAGAGGCATGTAATGGCTATAAAGAGCCAAACAGAAACCATTGTATTCTCGACAGTCTTTGATATATACAAAAAAATTTCGATCTTTTGAAACAAAAAAACAACGACTCTAGTGAGATCAAAGTAAGGAGATTAAATCGAATCAAACCCAAATATCCCAGAAGTCGAATCTGAAGGCTTAAGGTGACCCCTTTTTTCTTTTTTTTTTTTCATTTCCATCTCAAGGCCGAATCTACCCTTTCTAAGTTTATTTATATATAAATATTTAATATAAACAAAAGAAAAAATAAAATACATCCTTAAAACGCAAAAAAGGGAGATTTTTACCTCCAACCGCATGGCAGCACATGCTTGCTTGGGTGCGTGTGACGACGCGCCAGAGGCGGTGGCGACTCGCCGAGTGCTTGATCGAGCTTGGATCTGCAGAGAAAACAAAAAAAAAAAGCTTAGTTTTTTTTAGAAAGAGACAGCAAAATGATTTCAAAGGCTAAATTTTAACTTATATAGATGTTAAAAAACGACGTCGTTTTGGTCGGCACCCATAAGCCCCAAAACGACGCCGTTTCGACCTACCCGACCCGAAACCCGACCTGCTCCACAGAAGGATCCGCGTGTTTTTGATAGTTGGGACAATTGCGTATGCGGTCCTTCGCATTTTTTTCCTGTTTTAATCAGGTCTTTTCATGTCTTTAAATTTAGCTTTGAAATTTTCATTCTGTTTTAATTTAATCCTCTGACCGTTTGAGGGAGGGATATTTGAACGGCGTCGTTTGGAAAGGTTGGACTATTTACTCCTTTAGGCCCTCTTGATTGCTCGCGCACTCAAATCAGTCCCCTTCCCCTTTATTTATTTTAAAATTTGCCTCTAAAATTCCATTTTCAACCCAAGTTCGTCCCTTTTTTTTTACTTTTTCCTCACTATTCTAATTTAATTTTAATATTATTCATAATATTATACTTTATTACTGTTATATTTTTATTTATTAACGTCTCACTTTTATTTAAACTTACATATATACGTTATAAAGTATTATTAATAGTTTAATATTATTGTTTTTATTAATGTGTTTGTATGTTATATATGTATTTATTTGATGTATGTACATTGTAATACGCACATATGTATTAGTATTATTACGTATATTTGTTCTTTTTAAGCATTACATATATATATATTTTATGTATATTATGTATATATTTTAATATATTATGTGTATATTTTGTTTTGTGTATTATGTATATATTATGTATATGCTTTTGATAGTATTATATATTTACTTTAATATATATTTCATTATATTATTAATTGTTTTTTATTATCTTTGTATTGTTATTATTATTACTACACCTTTCATTAGTATCACTATTGTATTATTACTTTTATTATTATTATAACATTTTTATAAAAAATTACCTATACGCTATTGCTTTGATACTAACTAATTTAATATATATATATATATATATATATATGCATATTTTAGCGTACTTATTTTGTTTATAATATCATTACTCTCATCATTATCGTTTCATCACCTATTTATTTATATCTTTGTAAATTATTTCAAACCTTAAATCATTCATTATTTGTATCATCATCATTATTATTATTATTAACATATATATATACTATATAAATTTTATTATATTACGTATACATTTTTATATATATACCATGCATAGGTACCTTTTAATATTGTACTATTATTATTATGTATTTCAGTACTTCTTATTACTTCTATTATTACCTACGTACTTTGATACATATATATACTTTTATATCATTATCGTTTTTGTTATCATTGTCATTTTATTTTGTCATTTTCATATTTATTTATTAATTTACTTATGTGTTCGAACATTTCATTTTCCTCATGTGTTTGTTTACTAGCCTTGTTATTATTTCACCTTTCATAATTGCTCGTATTATTATGTTTAACACTGTCACACTTATTGTTACATATTAGCATCATAATTGCTTTTATATTTTACTATAAATCACATTATATTTTTTATTCAATACATTAAAATAATTCTTTCATAAAAGTAATATTCCATATTTGGTAATTCGAGACAATCGTGCCCTAACTTGCTGGGTTTCGATTTTTCTCATTTTACCAAAATAACGGAATATTCTTTTAAATCACAATACGAGTTTTGAAATAAATGCTTACACTCGGAGATACGAGATGTTGTGCCCCAACTTACCGGGTATGACATTTTGTTACCTCGGGATAAGATTTTTGTTAACAAAGGCAATATTCGGTATTTGGAAATTCGAGCTATCGTGCCCTAACTTACTGGGTTTCGATTTTTCTCGTTTATACTAAATAACCGAATATTCTTTTAAAAGAAGTTAAAATACCTTGATTTTAAATAAAAGGTAAGCTCAGTCTCAAAGTTCGAGATGTCGTGCCTTAACTTACTGGGCATGGTATTTTATTACTTCGAGATGAGAAAGTCCTTAACATCCGTTTTTCAATCATTTCTTAAATTAGCATTAATACAAAGAGGGATCGTATTTTAAATCCTTTCAAGTTTTCAAATTATCGACACTAAGACACTAATTAATCAACTAGGTACCAATTTTTGGACGCATCGAGGGTGCTAATCCTTCCTCGTGCGTAACCGACTCCCGAACTCATTTTCTGATTTTCGTAGACCAAAAATTATCGCGTAACCGACTCCCGAACTCATTTTCTGATTTTCGTAGACCAAAAATTATTGTTTTAGTAAATCGTAACTTTTATTAAAATGATTAATTTAAGGTGATCCGATCACACCTCATCAAAAAAGGATTGATGGCGACTCCTCTATTCGTTTTCATTTTCAAAATCTAAGTCGATTCCCATTTTCTCAAAAAATGGTTACGACAGCTTGGCGACTCCGCTGGGGATGCAAATAAGAGAGTCAAGCCACAAGTTGATTAACTTTTATCTTTTTATCGAAAATTGAGAATTTGGTTTTGAAATACGATCTTTTCATTACATTTCATCGGCTATTTTTGTGGTTTAAGATATAATACCTGCTGTGTTGGTTCGAGTCTTTAAATAAGTTTTGCATATTGCATTGCATGACCGCTGTGGTCACACCCTTTTAAGTGGGAGTGAGAAACTACTCCTTCGTGAGGTTTTCACCTCTGTGCAGGATAGTGAATCACTTTCGGGATACATCCGTACCTATGTCTTCGTGAGATTTTCATCTCCGTGCAGCCATAGGAAAATGTATTCCCCTGAACTGAACTCGGTCTTTATGAGCCTATAATGGGTGAAGATCGAGGAATCTGCTGGTTCGGGTACCTTTACTCTAGAACCAAACCCCATGTAGCGAGCCTTAAGAACTCACCCTAAGTAGAGCCACTCCGAAACCCTAGTGGTTACCTGAGCAAGTGCTATATTTATTATCCTTTGATTGCTTTAAACTGCGTATGAAATACTGACTTGCTTTGTTTTACTTTGATTGTATTTGCATGGCATTTTCATCACAAAAGGTGTTGATGCACATTCGGTTGCTAAGTAGATAGCTTATCATGGAAAAGGGTTTTTTTGATAAAGTAGAGGACAACGCGGCTGTCCGGATATGGGCCGAGATAACGCAACAAGAGAAAGGTTACAGTCTTACCAAGGGGTACGTGTTAGAGTTGTGGGATTTTACTCGGATCAGCGTAACTCAGAATAATCTCCAAGAGATGAAAGAAATTTGGGGTTAATGGGATGATGAGGTCAAACAGTTATTCTATTGTCATTACGGTGATTTACCTTATTTGCTCGATGTCAAGGTAGATGAACACCTGTTTCGAGCCTTCGCCCAATATTGGAATTCTACCTACAGTTGCTTCACTTTCAGGAAGGTAGATTTGGTACCTACTATAGAAGAGTACATGGCCTTGCTCCATTGCCCGAAGATTCAGGTTGACAGAATTTATTCCAGACCTGCCAATGTCCCAGCATCTCGAAAAAGCTAATGAACATCACAGGGATGAGCGAACAGTGGGTTACAACCCAGATCAAACAAAAAGGAGATTGTAAGTGCATTCCTTGGAAGAACCTGAGGGATCTAATTTTAGCGCACCCCGATGTGAAGAAAAGGGTAGATGTCTTCGCCTTGAGCATTTATGGACTGGTTATCTTCCCCAAAGCCTTGGGGCATGTAGATGAGGTGGTTTCCGATCTTTTTGACAGGCTTGGTAAAGGGACCACACCTGTACCCGCAATCTTGGCTGAAACTTTTAGATCATTGAATGCTTGTCGAAGAGCGGGTGAAGGGAGATTTATTGGATGTGCACAGCTCTTGCTATCTTGGTTCCACAGTTATTTTTGGAAAGTGGAAAAGGTCTCGTATTGTATCTTCTCTGAAAATTACTCTCCACTGAAAGAGTTAGTAACTACACCGAGGCGAGATGATATTACAGAAGAAAATTGGATGACAGTTCTCCAAAATTTGCAAGAGGAAGACGTTGAATGGAGAGCCCCGTAGATGGTTCCTGATGAAATATTATATCGATGTGGAGACTTTGATTGGGTTCCCTTGTTAAGAGTATGGGGAGCCGTAGGGTATGCTCCTCTGCTTGCGTTAAGACAGTACAGATCCAGGCAGTTTACACCACCAATATACGGGTTAGCTCAGTGCGAGTTCGTATTCATGGGGAATAATTACAAAAAGAAAGTTCACGAGATATCAAATGCCTGGAACCAGACTCGTAGGATGAAAAAGTTTGTTGCCAATCCCATGACTACCCCTGAGTACGACCGGTAGTGGAATCAGAGGATTAACGACAACATCCCTACGTTAGATCAAGAGAATCCTCAGTCGATGGAATAACACTTGAAAGTAATCCCATCCGAGCTAGAAATCATCAGGCAAGATTTCGAGAGAAAGAGTCTGGAACTAGAAAAGAGGATCGAGTAATTGGAGGAAGAAAAAATGCAGCTGGGATTAGATGTCGATGTCCAGAAACTAGAACGGAAAAAATAAGGCTGAAGAGGATTTGGACAGTTTGAAGACGGATTACAAGAAGCTGCGTAGGTCAATGAAAATCGCTGGGTTAGGAAAAACATCTGAACAGTGGCGACAGGAAGTCAAAGAAGAGAAAAGCAAAGCCAACCAATGGGAAGAAAAATTTCGGGATGCCCAAGCTCGAGAAGGTGCTCTGAAAAGAAGTTTGGTAGAAAGCCAGAACGAGAAGGAGGGGTTAAAGATTCAGGTATCAGAGTTAGAGAAGTCCTTGTATCAGTATCGTACGCGTAACTCTGTAGTCGAGTTGAAAGCTAGTCAGAACAGAATCGAATAATTAAAGAGAACATAGAAGAACTCAAAACAGCGCTGCAAAATCGTGAACTTCAGATAGAACTCCTTGAGGTAAATAACGAGCGATTTAAGGAGCAACTTCATCAATCTCAAGATCAGGTCCGGAACAGGGATTACGTCATGGGCGAAGCTTTGAATCAAGTGCGAGAAGTGGCTGATCACTTGCAAACACTAACAGTACAAGCCGATGTGCTGAGTTTAAAATACGAGTCAAAATCGGACCGAGGCCGAGAGCTAGCTTGGCTTCTTAGGCAGGTCAAGGCCTTAAGTATCAGGGCTAAGCCTTATATGTAATCTATTTTATGTAAAGAAACTTATTTTCTAGAAAAGTTACTCTAATAAAATCGAATTGGAATCAACGCTTTTTTGCATTCATTGCATTCATTGCATTCATGCATCAGCATTGCATCACACGCACTAAAACACACAAAAACCCTAAAAATCATGACAGTTACCCTGGAACATCGTTACGGTACAAGAGGAAAAATAAGAGCAATAGAACAAAGGTTAGAGAGATTGGAACAAATGCAAAAAGAGATGTAGGATCAACTACAAGCACGTATGCAAGAACAGCTGGCCAAAATCCAGCAGGATGTAAGGGACCAGCTGCTGGAGTCCCAAAAAAGTATGATGGATCAATTAACGTGTCTATTGGCTGGCGGATTAGAAAAAAGAAAAAGCCCATTGATCAATGCGGGAGATGATATTGAAGATCCTACCTACCCTCCGGGTTTTGCTCCAGCGGACGTTCAGACACAACCTGATATGTACCCGAGAAGGCCATCGGTCACAATTAGGCCTCAACCATTTCAGGCTGGTGTCTCGGCACCGATGAATTATCAGGCTGGTTCGGGCTCCAATTCGAGGGATAACCTGACCAACCCTGTGGTCCTCAATCTCGATGAAGTAACAAAAATAGAAAAGACGAGGGTAGAACTCCCGAAAGAGCTTGAAGAAAGATGTAGATGGTTAGAAGAAAAATTTAAAGAAATGGAAAGCATCGACTACCGTGGTGGAATCGATGCTAAGGATTTAAGTTTGGTTCCAGACCTGGTACTCCCTCTCAAGTTCAAAACTCCAGAATTTGAGAAGTACAACGGGACTAGCTGTCCCGAAGCTCACATCACTATGTTCTGCAGACGAATGGCAGGCCATGTTAATAATGACCAACTATTAATTCACTGCTTCCAAGAAAGTCTAGTTGGGGTGCTTCTAGATGGTACAACCAACTGAGTCGCACCCAGATCAGTTCATGGAAAGATCTAGCACAAGCTTTCATGAAGCAGTACGATCATGTGGCAGACATAGCCCCTGATAGAATCACTTTACAGAATATGGAGAAAAGGCATAACGAAAGCTTTAGGCAGTATGCCCAACGATGGAGAGAGGTGGCCACACAAGTCCAACCCCCTCTGTTGGAAAAGGAAACTACTATGCTCTTTATCAATACCCTGAAGGCGCCTTTCATTAACCACATGCTGGGTAGCGTGACCAAAAGCTTTTTAGACATAGTAATGTCTGGAGAAATGATAGAAAATGCGATAAGATGTGGGAAAATAGAGGCTGGAGAAAGCACCAAGAGGTCAGCACCGAGAAAGAAAGAGCACGAGGTGAATAATGTGAGCTCATATTCGAAATCGATCACCGTAAGCCAACCAATGTCGACAACCCCTGGTCAGCATGGCCCACCCAGACAAGAGCCTAATACAAGGCAAAATAGGGAGAAACTCCAATTTACGCCCATTCCAATGACGTACAAGGAGTTATACGAAAGTTTATTCGATGCACATGTCGTGTCTCTCTTCTATCTAAAACCAATGCAACCTCCATACCCCAAATGGTACGATGCAAATGCCCAATGCGAATACCATGCGGGAGCCACAGGACACTTGATAGAAAACTGTACCACTTTTAAGAAATTGGTTGAAAGACTCATCAATATGGGCATCGTGAAATTTGATGATACATTTAGTGGAGAGAATCCATTACTCAACCATGGGGATAAGGGAGTAAATGCGATAATTCAGAGTTCGAGAAAGGAAATTAAGATGAATATTGCAGAAGTAAATACACCACTGAAAGAAGTATGGAAGAAAATGGTGGAAAGAGGGTTGATAGCACAGAATTCAAGGGTCAAACCTCGAGAAGCAAAGAATTATTGTGAGTTCCATGATCTAGAGGATCACGAGATTCAAAAATGTAGCCAATTCAGGGTGTTAATACAAGGATTGATGGATAATAAGGAGCTGGAATTCTTCGAATATATCGGGAACCCAGAAGAAACAGATGTGTGTGCCTCTGAAGAAGGGTCGACGAAGGATATTTACAAAGTTAACCGTCCAGTGGTTATCATATCACGCCCGAGAATGAATGAAGCCGGGGTACAAGTTGCGCCCAAGGTCGTAATCCTGAAGCCCGTTGCCTTCCCTTACAGAGATAGCAAAAGGTACTGTGGAACTATAGCTGCAATGTGACAACCCGAGAGAGGAGATCCCGATTAATACATTAGAGGAAGGTCAAGACGAGGGTTTTTATACACGCAGCGAAATGTGTTATACCTCTAATACAAAAGTCGAGTAGGTTGAAGGAAAATCAGTGGCAATTGTGCAAAAGAAAGAGAAGTCGGCGGGACCTGAAACACCTGTTAATGAATTAATGACTGAAGAAGAAGCAAAGGAATTCTTAAAATTTCTAAAGCGCAGCGAATATAGTGTCGTAGAACAGTCACACAAACAGCTAGTTCGTATATCGGTACTAGCTTTACTCTTAAGCTCTGAAGCCCATCGCAGCGCATTGATGAAGGTGCTGAATGAAACTTATGTTGCTAACGATATCTCTGTAAACAAACTGGACCGCTTAGTCAACAATATAAGTGCCGACAACTTCATATTCTTCAATGACGATGAAGTACCGCCAGGAGGCCAAGGATCGGCTAAAGCTTTGCACATCGCGACTCACTGTAAATGGTATACATTACTGGGGGTATTGATTGACAATGGGTCTGCACTAAATGTCCTCTCCCTATCTACGCTGAGTAGGTTGCCAGTGGATAGTTCCCATATGAAGACATGCCAAAATGTAGTGAGAGCATTTGATGGCACAGAAAAGAAGGTAATGGGGAGAATTGAAATACCCCTCTTAATCGGACCGAGCACGTACGAGGTAGATTTCCTGGTCATAGACATTAAGCCTTCGTATAATTGCCTATTGGAGAGGCCATGGATACACTCAGCAAGGGCAGTCCCTTCATCGCTACATCAGAAGTTGAAATTGGTAACCGAAGGTCGGTTAGTAATGATCAAGGCTGAAGAGGATATTATCGCAACAATAACCAGTGACGCCCCATATCTAGAGGTAAATGATGAAGCAATCGAATGCTCTTTTTGGTCTTTAGAGTTTGTGAATGTAACATTCATCACCGAAGGAAATAAGATTCCCAGGCCCAGGTTATCTGAAACTACAAGAATGAGACTACGGCTAACTGTTGAAAAAGGGGCCCTACCCGAAATAGGACTCGGGAGATACCTCCAAGGAAGGAGTAATGCACCAATGATGAAGGACAAACAAGACCATTTTGGGCGAGGATTTAAACCAGACATGAAACAAAGAAAGAAGGAGTTAGAGAAGAAGCAAGAGAGAGGAGAGCGCGATTGACTGGGGAAGAAATCGAGTGGGAACCAATGATATTTCCCCATATATCGAAGACTTTTGTGTCTGGAGGAGTCATTCACCCTGAGCGGAGGACGTCGGGAAAGGAAATCGTGGAAGGAATGATGAAAAATTTGGATATCAATGCCATGTACGAAGAAGGAACTAGGGTGGAGAATTGGTCGGGCGTTCACCCCTATGAGCCAGAAAGTGTTCTGAATAATTGGACTGCGGAAGAGATTCCTGTAGTCTTTAGAATAACACAGAGTAATATTCAAAACACACTTATTACTCTAGCCCTAGGAGTAATAAGAGTCCCTTTTTGTGAAATAGGCTTATGTTTAAAATTGTTATTTCAATGAAATGCATCCTTTTGTCTTATTCCAAATATTATTTTATTCTTTCATTCATGATCATACCATACATATCATTGTTCTTAGATTCTCTTGTTCTTTGTATCTTCCTTCGCACCTACAACAGGTCTCCAGATATCAACGATATGAGCGACGTTGTTACTAACTCAGAGTCTCCTTTTGAGCGGGATATGTGTCTAGAGGGATCTCAGGATTTTGAGGATGACAGAGACTGTGACTTATCCCCTGATTTGTTAAAGATGGTAGAACAAGAGGAGAAACAGATTTTACCCCACAATGAGACAGTAGAAGTCGTGAACTTGGGAGATGAACTAGAAAAGAAAGAAGTAAAGATCGGAGCCTGCATTACCATAGAGACAAAACAAGACCTTATTGAGTTACTCCAAGAGTTCAAGGATGTCTTTGCATAGTTGTATCAAGACATGCCTGGGCTAAGTATTGACATCGTGGTATAAAGGCTCCCCATCAAAGAAGAATGCAAGCCAGTTCAACAAAAGCTTCGAAATATGAGGCCCGATGTTTTGTTGAAAATAAAAGAGGAGGTCAAGAAGCAATTCGATGCTGGTTTCTTACAAGTAGTTAAGTACTCGAAATGGGTAGCTAATATTGTCCCCATCCCTAAGAAAGATGGAAAAGTACGGATGTGCGTAGACTACAGGGATCTGAATAAAGCCAGCCCGAAGGATAATTTTCCGTTACCTCATATCGACACCTTAGTGGACAATACGACAGGTTACTCACTTTTCTCCTTCATGGATGGTTTCTCAGGGTACAATTAGATAAAGATGCATCCTGAGGACATGAATAAGACCATATTTGTAACTATGTGGGGAATATTTTGCTATAAGGTGATGCCGTTCGGACTAAAAAATGCGGGAGCAACGTATCAGAGGGCCATGGTAACCTTGTTCCACGATATGATGCACAAAGAAATTGAAGTCTATGTTGACGACATGATCGCCAAATCTCGGACAGAAGAGGAGTATGTGTAAGTCTTGAGGAAATTATTTTTGAGGTTGAGGAAATTCCAGCTGAAACTCAATCCAGCAAAGTGTACCTTCGGGGCCAGGTCAGGAAAACTGCTAGGATTCGTAGTCAGTGAAAAAGGGATTGAGATTGACCCAGATAAGGTCAAAGCCATACAAGAGTTACCTCCACCGCGTACTCAAAAGGGAGTTCAGAGATTCCTAGGAAGATTAAATTACATCGCTTGGTTTATTTCACAACTAACCGAGAAATGTGACCCTATATTCCGTCTCCTTAAGAAACACAACCTTGGTGTTTGGGACGAGGAGTGCCAGAAGACTTTCGACAAAGTTAAGCAATATTTGTCTATTGCCCCAGTATTGACACCACCTAGTCTAGATAAGCCACTGATACTGTATTTGGCGGTATTTGAAAATTCTATGGGATGCGTGCTTGGCCAACACGATGAATCAGGAAGGAAAGAAAGAGTGATATATTACCTCAGTAAAAAGTTTACTGAGTGTGAGACGAGATACTCATTCATTGAAAAGTTGTGTTATGCCTTAATCTGAACAACCCGAAGACTGAGACAATACATGTTGTATCACACAACTTGGCTAATCTCTAAAATGGACCCTCTGAAGTACTTGATGGAGTCGACTGCTTTGAACGGAAGAATGGCCCGATGGCAAATTTTACTTTCTGAATTCGATATAGTCTACGTTAACCAGAAGGCTGTAAAAAGAAGTGCGATAGTAGATTTTCTAGCCAGTAGAGCCCTAGAGGACTACGAGCCCCTGAACTTTGACTTCCCAAATGAAGATCTAATGTACATAGCGACCACTGAAGAAGACCCTCAAGAAGGCCATCCTTGGAAGCTAAACTTTGACGGAGCATCAAATGCTGTCAACGGAATCGGGACAGTCCTGGTATCCCTAAACGGAGATCATTATCCCTTCACTAGTAAGTTGGATTTTGACTGTACGAACAATATGGCAGAATACGAAGCATGTATCATGGGAATTCGCGCGGCCATAAAGCATAAAATCAAGGTGTTAGAGGTATATGGAGATTCTGCCCTAATGATTTATCAACTAAAATGTGAATGGGAGACGAGAGACCCCAAGTTGATCAATTACCGAAAGCTGATCCTTGAATTAATTAAAGAGTTTGATGATATTGTCTTCTGCTACCTCCCGCGAGAAGAAAATCAGATGGCTGACGCCCTAACAACTTTAGCTTCTATGATCAAGGTGAATAAGCAAGAGGATATGAAACCAATCCAAATGAGCATTTATGAGGCTCCGGCTCATTGTTACAACCTCGAAGAAGAAGAAGAAAATGATGATCACCCTTGGTACCACGATATCCTACGATATGTGAAGAATCGTGAGTACCCCGACCAAGCTACTGAGAATGACAAAAGAACGTTGAGAAGACTGGCCAATGACTACGTCTTAGACGGGGAGATCCTATACAAAAGAAGAAAGGATCAAGTACTGTTAAGATGTGTAGACGCTATTGAGGCTAAGAAAATCTTGGAAGAAGTCCATGAGGGCGTCTGTGGGACACACGCTAATAGCTTTACAATGGCCAGGCAAATTATGAGGTTTGGTTATTATTGGTCCACCATGGAAGGAGACTGTATTAAGTACGCCAGAAGATGTCATAAATGCCAAATCTATGGAGACAAGATTAATGTGCCTCTTTCACCCCTGCATGTCATGACTTCACCATGGTCTTTCTCGATGTGGGGCATGGATGTGATTGGGCCAATTTCGCCAAAAGCTTCAAATGGGCATCGGTTCATCTTCATGGTTATTGACTATTTCACCAAATGGGTAGAAGCTGCCTCATATGCCAATGTTACTAAATCGGCAGTTAGCAAGTTTCTAAAAAAGGAAATCATTTGTCGGTATGGAATGCTAGAAAGGATCATATCGGACAACGCATTAAATTTGAACAACAACACAATAGCGGATGTCTGCAGTCAGTTCAAGATCAGACACCACAACTTGTCACCTTATCGCCCGAAGATGAACGGTGCGGTTGAGGCAACTAATAAAAACATTAAGAAGATTGTGGGTAAAATGACTGAGACTTATAAAGACTGGTATGAAAAGCTACCATTCGCCCTCTATGCTTATCGAACGTCTGTCAGGACTTCCACCGGGGCAACGCCTTTCTTATTGGCCTATGGAATGGAGGCGGTTTTACCTATCGAGGTCGAGATTCCTTCCCCCAGAGTTTTGTCAGAAGTAAAATTGGATGAAGCAGAATGGATCCAGTCACGATATGATCAGTTGAATTTGATTGAGGAAAAAAGGCTAAGGGCTATCCGTCGTGGTCAGATGTACCAAAAGCGAATGATGCGATCTTACAACAAAAAGGTTCGTCCAAGAGAGTTCTACGAGGGAGACTTAGTATTGAAAAAGATCTTGCCCATACAAAAGGATTTCAGAGGAAAATGGATGCCGAATTGGGAAGGACTTTATGTGGTAAAGAAGGCCTTTTCTGGAGGAGCATTGATATTGGCTAAAATGGATGGCAAGACTTTACCCAATCCTGTGAATTCAGACTCGGTTCAGAAATACTTCGCCTAAAAAAAAAGAAAAAAAAGGGGGAGAGGCCAAGGCGAAAACCAACAAATGGCGCCTTGAGACCAAAGGGGGTTTGAGTTGAAAACCCGAAAAGGGCGGCTCGAATTTGGATCAAAGTGGGGCATACAACAGTCTTGCTATGCCTGAATTAACAATGAAGAAGTATGCTACATCTCGGGGCATCTACAAGGGTACTCTAAATCCCCTAAACACATATTGGGCAAAAGGGGGGGTCCTCAAGAAGTTCGTACAAAGAAGCTCACGCTGCGATATCTGGGGCACCTATTTTCTTTCTATTCATTTTGTATTCCAACAATATTTGTTGTCCGTGATTAATCTATTCCCTTCAAATTTTGTTTCTGACAAATTTCAGTCCTATCATTGTTATGATCTTTTTCAAGCATTTTGTATTAAAATGATGATTAATAAACTAATGACACTTTCGCAAAGAAGTTCTGCATATTACTCTGGAAGTTTCTAAATAATACAAGAACCTGAAATAGGACTATTGTTCAGAACTCACCAAGCCTAAGGGTTGGAAATATTTGAGCCTAAATTGAAATTATCCCAATGGGTTTTCTGTCAAAGATATTGGTTGAGCAGAAAAATCACACTGGTGTTATAATCCCGGTAAAGAACAAGCAATGAGATTACTCTCGAGAAAAGGAAAATGGTATTTTGCATTCATACAAATATCATGCATATACATTTGTTCATTACACCTAAGGAATGGTGTAACAAATCAAATTGTTTGAAGATGATACAAATCCTATACCTTTGAGTTGCAGCAAGATGGACGGAAGAAACCAAATGTTATTCCTCTAAAGTTACAGTGGGGCAAGCTTGCTGAGCAAAATGTGATTGTTTTTCTGACTTTTCTGTCAAGAATACCAGTCGAACAAGATGACAGCATAATACGTCAGTGATACTGTCCTGATGAACAACGAGCAATGATACCTTAAGCCTTTTAAAAAGGATCATTTCATTTCTGCATTCATAACACATCTAATTAGGAGTAGTTGATTCATTTCGATCATAACATCCTAATTATTTGACATAAGCATCACACTTAGTTAGGAGCATTTGATTCATTTCAATCATAGCATCCTAATTATTTGGCATAAACATAGATACATGAAACAGATTCTACAGATCATGCTCTTCAGAGGACAGTGCAGTGGAATCGGTAAATTCACAAGCCTTAACCCCTAAGCAGTACGGTAACAGGCTGAGAATTCACAGATCTTAACCCCCTAAGCAGTGGGGAAACAAATCGAAGGTAACAAGCCTTAACCCCCTAAGCAGTAGGGTAACAGGCTGAAGAATTGCAGATCTCAACCTCCTAAGCAGTAGGGAAACAGATCGAAGACGAAGGGTCTTAAACCCCTAAGCAGTAGGGTAACAGACCGAATTGCAGATCTTATCCCCCTAAGCAGTAGTGAGCAGATCGAAGACGAAGGGTCTTAAACCCCTAAGCAGTAGGGTAACAGACCGAATTGCAAATCTTAACTCCCTAAGCAGTAGTGGAGTAGATCGAAGACGAAGGGTCTTAAACCCCTAAGCAGTAGGGTAACAGACCGAATTACAGATCTTAAACCCCTAAGCAGTAAGGTAACAGATCGAATTGAAGGTCTTAAACCCCTAAGCAGTAGGGTAACAAACCGAATTACAGATCTTATCTCCCTAAGCAGTAGTGGAGCAGATCGAAGATGAAGGGCCTCAAACTCCTAAGCAGTAGGGCAACAGGCTGAATTTACAGATCTTATCTCCCTAAGCAATAGTGGAGCGGATCAAAGACGATGAGCCTTGACCCCTAAGCAGTAGGGTAACAGGCTGAAAATTATAGATTCTATCTTCCTGAAATGGCATTGGAGCGGCTCGAAGCCATAGCAGATCTCCTCGAAGTTTCAGCGGAGTAGATTAGAGTCGTATGTCTTATCTCCTTGAAGCTGCAAGCGGAGCAGACTGAAGATAGCAAATCTTACTTCTCTAAAGTAGCAATGGAGCGGATTAAAACAACATGAGGCACTAGGCTGAATAATGTTACCTAAAGAAGAGGGCACCAAAAAAGTCAAGACTCGACGTGGCTGGGCCAAACGGGTCTTTCTTGAGAGTCTTTGCTTTATTCTCGTTACACGACAACAAGCAAAGAGGGGCAGCTGTACAGACCCGTTTAGCCCAAAACCAACAACCTCCAAAGCCCAAACCTAAAAAAATTATTATTTAACCCAATACACCTACCCAAACCTAAGCCCAGTACCTAAAATAAAACTAAAAAAACCCTAGCCGTTCGGTCACCCCCCTTTTTGCCCCCACTTGCCTCTGACGACGCCTGCAGCACCACCCTCGTCAAATCCACCGCCACTGGTACCTGCAAACATTAATAAGAATAGACAGAAAGTAATAATAGAGGCAAGTAATGGCTATAAAGAGCCAAATAGAAACCATTGTATTCTCGGCAGTCTTTGATATATACAAAAAAATTTCGATCTTTTGAAACAAAAAAACAACGACTCTAGTGAGATCAAAGTAAGGAGATTAAATCGAATTAAACCCAAATATCCAAGAAGTCGAATCTGAAGGCTTAAGGTGACCCCTTTTTTCTTTTTTTTCATTTCCATCTCAAGGCCGAATCTACCCTTTCTAAGTTTATTTATATATAAATATTTAATATAAACAAAAGAAAAAATAAAACACATCCTTAAAACGCAAAAAAAAGGGAGATTTTTACCTCCGACCGCCGGAGTGCTGATTGAGCTTGGACCTGCAGAGAAAACAAAAAAAAGCTTAGTTTTTTTTTAGAAACAGACAGCAAAATGATTTCAAAGGCTAAAATTTAACTTATATAGATGTTACAAAACAACGTCATTTTGGTCGGCACCCATAAGCCCCAAAACGACGCCGTTTCGACCTACCCGACCCAAAACCCGACCTGCTCCACAGAAGAATCCGCGTGTTTTTGATAGTTGTGACAATTGCGTATGCGGTCCTTCGCATTTTTTTTCCTGTTTTAACCAGGTCTTTTCATGTCTTTAAATTTAGCTTTGAAATTTTAATTCTGTTTTAATTTAATCCTCTGACCGTTTGAAGGAGGGATATTTGAACGGCGTCGTTTGGAAAGGTTGGACTATTTACTCCTTTAGGCCCTCCTGATTGCTCGCGCACTCAAATCAGTTCCCTTCCCCTTTATTTATTTTAAAATTCGCCTCTAAAATTCCGTTTTCAACCCAAGTTCGTCCCTTTTTTTTTACTTTTTCCTCACTGTTCTAATTTAATTTTAATATTATTCATAATATTATACTTTATTACTGTTATATTTTTTTTATTAACGTCTCACTTTTATTTAAACTTTTATTACTGTTATATTTTTTTTATTAACGTCTCACTTTTATTTAAACTTACATATATACGTTATAAAGTATTATTAATAGTTTAATATTATTGTTTTTATTAATGTATTTGTATGTTATATATGTATTCATTTGATGTATGTACATTGTACTACGCACATATGTATTAGTATTATTACGTATATTTGTTCCTTTTAAGGATTATATATATTTTATGTATATTATGTATATATTTTAATATATTATGTGTATATTTTGTTTTGTGTATTATGTATATATTATGTATATGCTTTTGATAGTATTATATATTTACTTTAATATATATTTACATGATATTATTAATTGTTTTTTATTATCTTTGTATTGTTATTATTATTACTACACCTTTTATTAGTATCACTATTGTATTATTACTTTTATTATTATTATAACATTTTTATATAAAATTACCTATACGCTATTACTTTTATACTAACTAATTTAATATATATATATGCATATTTTAGCGTACTTATTTTGTTTATATATATCATTACTCTCATCATTATCGTTTCATCACCTATTTATTTATATCTTTGTAAATTCTTTCAAACCTTAAATCATTCATTATTTGTATTATTATTATTATTATTATTATTATTATTATTATTAACATATATATATACTATATAAATTTTATTATATTACGTATACATTTTTATATATATACCATGCATAGCTACCTTTTAATATTGTACTATTATTATTATGTATTTCTGTACTTCTTATTACTTCTATTATTACCTACGTACTTTGATACATATATATACTTTTATATCATTATCGTTTTTGTTATCATTGTCATTTTATTTTGTCATTTTCATATTTATTTATTAATTTACTTATGTGTTCGAACATTTCATTTTCCTCATGTGTTTGTTTACTAGCCTTGTTATTATTTCACCTTTCATAATTGCTCGTATTATTATGTTTAACACTGTCACGCTTATTATTACATATTAGCATCATAATTTGCTTTTATATTTTACTATAAATCACGTTATATTTTTTATTCAATACATTAAAATAATTCTTTCATAAAAGTAATATTCCATATTTGGTAATTCGAGACCATCGTGCCCTAACTTACTGGGTTTCGATTTTTCTCATTTTACCAAAATAACAGAATATTCTTTTAAATCACTATACGAGTTTTGAAATAAATGCTTACACTCAGAGATACGAGATGTTGTGCCCCAACTTACCGGGTATGACATTTTGTTACCTCGGGATAAGATTTTTGTTAACAAAGGCAATATTCGGTATTTGGAAATTCGAGATATCGTGCCCTAACTTACTGGGTTTCGATTTTTCTCGTTTATACTAAATAATCGAATATTCTTTTAAAAGAAGTTAAAATACCTTGATTTTAAATAAAAGGTAAGCTCAGTCTCAAAGTTCAAGATGTCGTGCCTTAACTTACTGGGCATGGTATTTTATTACTTCGAGATGAGAAAGTCCTTAACATCCGTTTTTCAATCATTTCTTAAATTAGCATTAATACAAAGAGGGATCGTATTTTAAATCCTTTCAAGTTTTCAAATTATCGACACTAAGACACTAATTAATCAACTAGGTACCAATTTTTAGACATATCGAGGGTGCTAATCCTTCCTCGTGCGTAACCGACTCCTGAACTCATTTTTTGATTTTCGTAGACCAAAAATTATCGTTTTAGTAAATCGTAAATTTTATTAAAATGATTAATTTAAGGTGATCCAATCACACCTCATCAAAAAAGGATTGGTAGCGACTCCTCTATTCGTTTTTATTTTCAAAATCTAAGTCGATTCCTGTTTTCTCAAAAAATGATTACGACATGTGTAAAGAATAAATACGTTTAAGTGAAAAACAATATGATGTTTAGATGCCCATTGAATTTTTTGGACGGATGGAATGAAGGGTCAAATACAACAAAGAGTAAAAAAAGCACGAACCTACACCAATCACACTAGTCATAGGATTCTCAGCTCAACCATCGATAACGCCTACAGGATTCATGGCGAAAAGAGCCTCTACATGCTAATATTTGCGTAAATAATAGAATTCGAAAGCAACAGCTTCCCTCTCTTTACCCAATATAAGCTTCACTAAATAGTCCTTACCGCCATGAGGCCACATCGAATTTGACATCAGAAGAACAACCTCACCAAACATATTAATAATGTACGACATTTCATTTGGCGTCACTCCATTTAGACTACTTTTTTTTAAGCAAAACCTTCAAAAATTTATGGTCCAAATTTCAACAAATGTAGCCTCACTGGCTGTCTAGACTAGCAGAGTTTAAACTTCAGCTAAAATTAAATTAATTGATCGAATTAATCTAATTCGATTATCAATCGATCTAGTTTAGTTGAAAGTCGGTTAAAAGTTTTTTATAATTTCAGTTAACAATTAATTCGGTTTAAAATCAGGTAATTAATCGAGTTAATCGAACTTAATAAATAATATTATATATTATATGTATTAGACTATTACTAATTTAGTTAATTCAGTCAAATGAACATTATCAATTTTTTTATATGTTTTATACTTATTTTAACAAAAAAAAATAAAACATATAAATTTCGATTAATTCGCTTAACCAACTGAATTAACTAAAATATTTCTATTCGGTTAATTTTTTTTGAAAAAAATTTAGTTCAATTAACAGTTAAAGGATTCAAAAGTTTAATGAATTTGATTAATATTAATTTGGTTCGATTAACCGTTTGAACACCCCTACCTTAAACGACGATACTATCTCTCGGTAGAAGACCCAACCAAAGAGGGAATAATAAGTCAAGCGGGTGCAAGTGTCACAGGGTTAGAACTTTAGTCTTGCTTTTCATGCGACCTTAGGCGATCCTTTCGATGCAAACACGCCCAAGTTAGCCTAACCACTAAACAATTGGGGACTTACCAAAAATTCCTCCAATACACCAATTTATATAGCAAAAACAATATAAATCAAAAGAAGCACAAAAGAATAGAAAACCACAAAAAACAACACACGAGAGGTGTTTGAGTGAATGCTCTCAAAGAATTCTATTACTCTTAAGAATTTAAGATACAATGGATGATTTACAAGTGAGGGAAGACTCTCTATTTATAGTTGAGTTCCTCCAAAACCGACGGTCTAAATCAAGTTACATCGACGAACGAGATTAGCCTATCCCTTAAATCTAGGGATTTACAAGATTATATAATCAATTTATATAATCTAATCTTACAAGATATGATTCCCCTTAATCTTTTAAGATTAGTTCTCATATTTACCAAGATAGCCTATCTTTCCAAATCTGTATTATTAGGCCACCCACACTTCAATTTGACGGGCTTCTTCAATAACTCTTTGAATCGGGTCAGTTTTCATGGACTAAATGATCCCTATTGTCAATGATAGACCTCCATGAGATACATTATGTACGATGGTCACGGACTTTAAACTACGACCCGTGACACAAGGATGGTCCATGATAAGAGAATGAAATCATTCCTTATCAAAATATATATACGAGGATGGAAGATGGTGTCCCCAGGAAATTGATATACAATGAACATTTTGTAATTTTACGGTTGGAACTCCCCAATGCTAAAAGAACCACTAAAAAAAGAATAAACATAATCCGAAAGCTAGTTGTGGAAGGACTCTTTTTTCTATGTTTTGTATAATCAGAAAAAAATATGCCAGCATCCACCAATATGCCTCTGACAATTGCCTAGAAGTGACATGATAAGCTTATAAGACCCTCACAAACCATTAGTTCAGAGGCAGATGAAAACAATCCTAACATAGATGCAGGGGAGAATGAAGCCTTGTCCATGGGTCGTCACTTTGTTGATTTGATGAACGCTTGACGGCATTGAAAACTCATATCTATAATGTACACATTGCAGACATCGTAAATGTATCATAGTCATCATCTCTTTCATTATCGTGGTACATAAAAACTATTTACCTTCCACTACGATGTTCTCTATTAGAGAATTGTTAGTCATTTTTGTGGTTATTTTACCAACTTAAAACAACTAAATATTTATAAGAATAACTTAGGTTCAAAAATGATAATATCTTAGAGTTATGGCACTCTTATGGTAAGCACTCATATCCCCAATCCCCAAATAACAACTCGATGATTAAAATTGTGATTAAAATAATATTTTTTTGGGTGTAGGTAATGCAATAGTTAACATCCATGTTTTTTTAACCCGTATTTTGTAAAATACGTGTAATATCGAGTTTTAAAAAGTTTTTTTGGGTGCCGTGTAATAGGTGGTTGACATCAAAATTTTTTAATTTTTTGGATGCCGACATTAAGGTAATCGGTATTCCTTTTTAATAATTTTTTTTATTTTTAATGTCGACATTGTGATGGTCTGCATCTAGATAATGAATTTTTTTTTACTCTAATATTGTCTATTATTGTCATTTAGCACACAATAATCTAATTTTATTCACGTGGGTGCATGTAGTATGTCCAACGCAGATGGAATCACAGAGTAATTAAAAGCATTCATAGGAAGGCTAAGTTTTTGAAGGTGAAGAAGGCGGAAGAGAGTGCTGGAGGAATTGATGGAGCCATAAAGGCAACTGCTGGCGAGATCCAGGCCTATCACCAGACCAGTGTTTTGGTCACACTCTATGCCAGCCAATGAACAGCAATCAACGCTTTGAGGATCCCAACTATCAACCTTAGGATAAGCACACAAACCAGCAGCAAATGCCTAAGTACTGCAGGCTGCTTGGACTAAAAAGAAAAGGCAGTAAATTGGAAAGAGTAATATTGAAAAGAAAGCATGCAGATGCAAAAGAGTAATATATAGATGTTAAAGTGTACTAAACGACAATAGTAGAGTAAAATTCCTTTTTACTTTGGGGTGTCGGCACCAGAAATTAAAAAAACAAAATTTTTTATGGTAAAAGGGTTGTCGACTATTTCAGTGTCGACATTAAAAAAATTTAAAAAATAAAAATGGATGTCGATCATATGCAACACGGTGACACGACACCCAAAAAAATTATTTTTTTAAAATCTAGTATTACATGTATTGTATAAAATACAGATGAAAAAATACACGAGTGCCAGTCATTGCACTGTCGACACTTAAAATAATATTTTTTTTAATCACAGTTCCAATCATCATGTTGTTATTGTTGGCCATGAGGGTGCCATAACCCTAGGACATTGTTCTTTTCAAGTTATTCTCATAAATGTTTTTGAACCTAAGTCATTTTTATAAATATTTAATTATTTTAGGTTAGTTTGATAAAATAACCCATTTTTGTGGAAGCATGTAAGAAGCACAGAAGGCAAAAAAGGAACAACAAAATCCCACCATAAAGAATATTTTACCAAGCTAATCTAAAACAATTAAATATTTATAAAAATAACTCAAGTTTAAAAATATTTACGAGACTAACTTGAAAGTAACAATGTCCGGGGCTTATGGCACCCTCATGGCCGACACCAATGTCATCAATCCTTAAAATTTTTTTTAAGGTGCCGGCCGACACTTATATGTATTTTTTTACCCGTATTTTGTACAATACATATAATATCCCTATTTTTAATTTTTTTGGTGCCGACACTGTGGTGGTCAGTACCTATTTTCAGTAAAAAACTGTGATAAGCTTGCAAGAGATATTTCATTAGATAAAGCAAAGATTGATCGAATGAAAAGGACTAAAATACCAAAAGATGCCATTTTTAGAAAAACAATTACGGAAATAGGCCGAAATTTTGAAAATATATAGGAATATGCCGATTTTGGTAAAATGCTTGCGTTTTCAGGGGAAACCCAGAAAAATGCTTCCAAAAGTGTCTTCAGCATATTGACAGAAAAACACTTCTAGCTGAAAACATTTTTGCCACATCAATACTAAAAGTGGCAGCACCAATTTTTTTATTTATTTTGGTGCCACCTATTAATGTGAAAATAAAACTTACAAAACAAACTTTTATATAGACCCAAAGTCTCATTTCCCTTATTTTCTTAAGCAGTGTGTGATATGAGACGTGTATATACAGACTTATGAATAGATTTGCAGCTTGTTCCTAAATTGTGATATATAGATATGTGTATATATAGAATCATGAATGAGGGTCTTCCACCACGTTGCCTAAATAATTATTTATTTAGATAAAAACTCAAATTATTTATTTTAAATATTTTTTCACCAATTTTTGAGTATCACAGTTCCAAATTATTTAAAATAATAATATGTATGGACAAAAACAAAGACAGTAGGAGGGCCATACCCTTCCAAAATTTTTTGTTAAAATAGATTGAAGTCCCTGTATTCTTGATAAGTTTGGAATTTAGGCCTTTTATTTTTATTTCAAATAATTTAGTTTATCTATTTTTTAATTTAAAAACACAAGTCTAATTGTTAACATTGTTAAAATCATTTTGTTAAATTTATTGGTGTGGCTATGTGACACCTTATACCCAATCCAGTTGTTGGATCCGAATATAAAATGCCACACTCCGTTGTCGAAGAAACTTACTTTTCTATTTTACTCTTTTTTTTAAAGGAAACGTAGTGGTAAAATTATTTTATAAAAATTTCGGCAACATTTCTACCTATTTTAGATAAAACCCATTGCAAAATTTAGATTTCACAAAATATCCACATTCAAATAATCTCCCAAATCAAATCACAATACTTCAATTTCTCAAAACATATCAATAAACTAGATTTCTATGCTTTACTATTTTATCAAAACATTAGTTATAAAGTACTAGCAAAGAAAATATAATAAAAATATTTAAATTCAGTTTACGACATAATATTATATATATGCAAGCCTAGGTACATGCCATTTACATCAATTATAAAGTAAACTTTTCACCAACATTATTTGAGCTGAACTTTGATTTTTCGGATCCTGCTGGAACGACCTAACGAATCTAACTACTTACGCACGGAAAAATAGACAAACCGTACGCTGAGCAATTTTTATGCTCAGTGATGCTAATATCATATAAATCATTACATAAATATTGAACATAAATTAATTGATAGAAATAAATCAAAACATAATTATAAATATCATTAATAACATCACAATAAAAGAAAATTCTAATATTAATAAACTTTAATATTACAATATTGACAAATCGAATAAAGAAGATAAGTTTTTTTAATATAATTCAAAATCGTGTAATTGATTTAATTCGCACAATATGAAAATTTAAATAAATTCAACTTTTGTTTTTACTTTTCTTTCAATTTAGATCCTGTACTAAAGTTTAGTGATAAGTGATAATAGTAACATGTTTTAATCCCGTTTTAACGCATTTTTGGATGATTATTCAGTGTAAAATGGTGAATTTTATGTTCCTAATCCTTTAAATTCATGTTTCTATACTTAGGAGAGCATTTGGGAGCAAAAGGAGTGAAAAAGAGCAAAAACCGTAAAATTGGAGCAAGGTAAAGGAGCCACATGGGCTAGGCACATGGCTATGTGAGCCACATGGGCATGTGCTAGACCGTGTGGAAATTATGAACTGTACTCCATAAACGTGAAAAAACATAATTTTAAGGTTTTTCGGGCATTCTAAGACCTATATATGACAAAGATAAGAAGAGAGGAGGGAGCTACCATAGAATACTGAAGAAAACACCTCGAAAAACGCCATTGAAGCTGACTCTGAAGCAGATTTTCATCAAGATTGAAGATCTCCTTTTGATTTCTTTGAAGTTTATTATAAGTTTCTTTGTTTCTTGTGGTTATATTGCCTTTGGGATATTTTTATTTTCTATCATGAACTAATTTTCTAAATACCCAGGGAGATGAACCCTAGGATGGATTTTGTTGTTTGATAACTATTTTTTATGCAATAAATACTCGAATCTTGTTATCAATAATGTGTGCTCAATTATGTGCGTTCAATTATGTTTGATGTGCTTAAATCAGAGGAGGAATAGACCTTGTTTAAGAGTAGATCTACCGTAACTGAGTGGAGTTACATGTAATCCTAGAAATAAGACAACATAAATCTACCGGATTAGAGTAAAATCTAATAGGGGGACCATAGATCAGTTTAATATGATAATAGGAGTTTTAATTAGAAAAAAATTCAATTAATCAACCTAGAGTCGGTTGCTCTTACTCTCGAAAGAGATATTAGAATAATTTAGGGATTTCTACGGATCAAGATACTAAGTGAAGAAATTGTTTAATTCAGATTGATAATGACAAATGAAATTTAGGAGAATTCTTTCCTGGGTATTGTTTCGCTTCTTGGTTGTTAATCGTTTGTTTTCCTGATTCATTCTTTGTCGTGTTCTTTAGTTAATTAATTTAGTTAATTTTAGTTTTAATAAATCTCTCCAATTTGTCGGTTAAATAATAGAAAGAAAGTAATTACTAGTACTTTTAGTCATTGTGGGAACAATATCTTTTCTCATCGTAGCTATAATATTAATTGATAGGCGCACTTACCATTGCTAGGGGTGAAATATTAGGAAAACTTTATTTCTATTAATTTATCCATTTTTTTATTTTTATTTTAATATTTTTGTTTTTAACTTAATTTTTATATTATAATTTTTTTGTTTGTTTGATTTTGGCAAGTTGTTTTAGTTTATGACTAGAGGAAACCCGTTGGATCCATTACTTTTTAACAGTGAGATTGAAAAGACTATTCGTAGAAATCGTAAAGAGGTTAGGGAAACAAGGCAAAATCAACAGAATTTAGTAGACAATCAAGAGGAAAATAATATTACTATAGAGATGGGTGATAATCACAATAACCAGCTACCTCCTGCAAATCATGATCATCTACTATGTATTATTATGCTAAGCTTACTCTGATTGGGGCTGAATTGAGTATTGTGAGACCCACCATTATTGCAAACAATTTTGAGCTGAAGGTAAACACAATTCAGATGGTACAACAATATGTTTAGTTTGATAGTTTGAAGATGAAGATCTGAATACTCATTTGGCTAACTTTCTAGAGATTTGTGACACTTTCAAGATTAATGGTGCTATTGATGACGCCATACGCTCACGGTTGTTCCCATTCTCTTTGAGAAGCAAGGCAAAATAGTGGTTGAATTCATTGCCACGATGTTCAATCACTACCTGGGTGCAAATGATTGAAAAATTTCTGTTGAAGTATTTCCCGATAGTTAAAACAACTAAGTTGAGGACTGATATCTCTTCTTTTGCTCAAATTGATTTGGTGACATTATATGATGCATGAGAGAGATTTAACGATCTGTTGAGAATGTGCCCTCATCATGAGTTACCTTTATGGTTGAAAGTTCAAGCCTTTTACAATGGTTTGCATCCCTTGACTAGGCAACTAATTGATGCAACAGTTGGTGGAACACTAAATAATAAAAAACCCAAGGCAGCTCAAGAGTTTATTGAGGAGATGATATTGAATAACTATCAATGACAACTAATGAGAATGAAACCGATTAAAACAGCCGATGTTTTTAATATTGATGCAGTTTCTATGTTAGCGAATCAGGTTGAAGTTCTTGGTAAGAAAATTGATGGGTTAAAATTTTCTAAGCAGGTGAATTCGGTAGGGTAATATTGATGTGTCGTTGAGAGCACCAAAAATATCTTGTCCCTATAAAATAATGAAAAGAATAGGTTAGTAAGCCTATTTTGCCTGGGCCCATTTCTAAAACCCAAACATTACAACCCAAAACCCATTTAAACCCAATTACAAAGCAAGGCCCAATTTTAGCCTAACCCTAGCCCAATACACTTATCAGAAAACAAAAAAAAGAAAAATCTAACCCTAGCTAGCCACCGCCCTAAGCCTTTAACCACTTGCCCCACTACAATTGTCACATCATCAGTGCAAGTGGCACACCTGCCCACTGCCTATACTGTTTCCACTGCCGTTCACTTGCAAAGATTAAAAAGAGAAAAGACAACATACATAAAAAAAAAAGAATATAGAAATCTTGTAAAAAATGGGCTATATAAGCCACCAAAAATTAGATGTAACATTCGGTCATTTTGGAAATACAAAAAAATATTGTAGACATTGAATACAAAAAAAGAGAGGAAAGATTCAAATATCAAACAGAAATCTACAAAACAGATTCGGAGAAAAACCAATTTACATGGATATTTTTTATATTTCTCTTTAAAAATCACTTATATATGAATATATAAAAAAAATAAAAAAGGGTATCTTTTTGGAGTTCTGGCCACCGCGCGGCGTAGGTGGCGGGCCATTGTGGTGACTGGTCGGAGACCTCGCCGGACCCTCAACCCCTGCAAAGAAAAAAGAGGGAGGGGAGGGATTTTTTTTAAACAAATGAAAAATGATTTTTTTTTAAAAATCTGTCTTTTGTAGGCCTTCAAAATGACGTCGTTTTAGGGCTGGCCTTAAACACCCAAAACGATGTCGTTTTGCCCCAATCTGACCCGCTTTGATCCGCTCCGGCCTAGGATCCACGTGTTTTTTAACAGAAGGGCTAATTGCACTTTTAGCCCTTCCGCTTTTTTATTACTTTGCAATTAATTTTTTTTGTTTTAATTTTACCCCGAACTTGTGCTTAGATATCAATTGGGTCCTACTTGATGCTGCGCGTTTTAGAGGGAGGGGTTATTGCCTAATTTGGTCCCTCCTTGTTATTTGCGCGTTCGATTCAGTCCCTTTCTTCTTTATTTATTTTCAAATTGGCCCCGAACTTCCATTTTAGGTTCAATTTAGTCCTTTTTCCGTTTATTTTTCCTTTTTATTTCCAAATTAATTTTTCTAACACTATTATTGTTGTTATCATCATCATCATCATCATCATCATCATCATCATCATCATCATCATCATCATCATCATCATCATCATCATCATCATCATCATCATTATTATTATTAGTATTATTATTATTGTTATTATTATTACTATTAGTATTATTTTTATGAGTATTATTTTTATTACTATTACTACTATTATTATATTATTATTATTATTACTATTATATTATTATTATTATTATTATTATTATTATTATTATTATTATTATTATTATATTTTTATTTTTTTTACCTATTACTTTTTAAATACACTCATATTATTTTTATTCCTCACTCACATTATATATTATTTATTTATTTATATATCTTTTTATATCATTTCAAACTTTAAAATATTTATTACTTGTATTATTTCCATTAATATTATTATCATTACTAATACTATTACTATCATTTTTTAAAAATAGTTTTACATAATATTTATATATTTACTACTAGTTTTTTTTAATTTCAAATATTTTTTAGCTTATTTATTATTTCCTTTTTTAGCTTATTCGTTTTCTTCATTTATTTTATTTTTGCTCTTATCATTATCATTCACATTCGCGTCTATGTTTATTCTGTTATACCTATCAATACCAAAATTTATATTTGTTTATGCATTCTTCATTATCTCATTTTTTTACAACTTATGTTATATTAACCTTTACCCGACCCAAAATTGATTCTTTTATAAAGGCAATGTTTCGAATTTAGAAATTCAAGAAAATTGTGCCCTAACTTTCTGGGTTTTGATTTTTCTCATTTAACCTAAATAACAGAACATTCTTTTAAATCGCAATACGAGTTTTGAATAAAATGCTTACTCTCTGAGATTCGAGGTGTTGTGCCCTAACTTACCGGATGTGACATATTGTTACCTCGAGATAAGATTTTTGTAAATAAAGGCAATATTCAGTATTTGAAAGTTCGAGAGATTGTGCCATAACTTACTGGGTTTTGATTTTTCTCGTTTACCCTAAATAATCAAATATCCTTTTAAAAAGTTAAAATACACGAATTTTAAATAAAAGGCAAGCTCATTCTCAAAGGTTCTAAATGTCGTGTCCTAACTTACAGGATGTGACATTTTATTACTTCGAGACGAGAAGGTCTTTAACATTCGAATGTTTTTACAAAGAAAGGGGATCGTATTTTGAAGTTTTTCAAGTTCTCAAATTTTTGACACCAAGACATTAATTAATCAACTAGGTACCAATTTTGGGCGCATCGAGGGTGCTAACCCTTCCTCATGCATAACTGACTCCCGAACCTATTTTCTGGATTTCGTAGATAAAAAATCATCGTTTTAATAACTTTAAATTTTTGTTAAAATGACTGAATTACCAGGTGATCCAATCACACCAAAAAGGATTGGTGACAACTCCCATGTTTATTTTCATTTTCAAAATCTAGTCGACCCTGTTTTAAAAAAAAATAGTTTCGACAGCTTGGCGACTCCACTGGAGACCCAAATAAGATAGTCAAGCCACGAGTTGATTAATTTTTGTCTTTTAGTCGAAAATTAAAAACTTGGTTTAAATGTACTATCCTTTCGTTGCATTTGATCCGTCCATGTTACGATCTTCATGGTTTATAATTACTGTGCTGGTTTAAATTTTGGTATCTTTTTGCACATTGCATTGCATGATCGGTTAATCTTACCCTTTTTAAGTGGGAGTAAGAAACTATTTATTCTTGAGGTTTTCACCTCCGTGTAGGATAGTGGATCGCTTTTGGGATACATCCGTACCTATGTCTTGGTGAGATTTTTATCTCCGTGCAGCCATAGGGAAATGTATTCCCCTTAACTGAACTTGGTCTATATGAGCCTATAATGGGTGAGGATCGAGGAATCTGCTGGTTCAGGTACCTCTACTTTAGAACCCAACCGCATATAGTGAGCCGTAGGAACCCGCCTTAGGTAGAGCTACACCAAACCTTAGTGGTTACCTGAGCAGGTGCTATATTTATTATTCATTGTTTGCTTTAAACTGTGTATGAAATACTGACTCATTTTGTTTTACTTTGATTGTATTTGCATGGCATTTTCATCACAAAAGGTGTTGATTCACATTCAGTTGCAAAATAGTTAACTTATCATGGAAAAGGGGTTTCTTGATAAAGTGGAGGATAATGCGACTGTATGAATATGGGCTGAGACAACACAGCAAGAGAAATGTGATAGTCTTACCGAGGGGTATGTGTCAGAATTGTGGAATTTTACTCGGATCAGTATAACCCAAAATAATCTCCAAGAGATAAAAGAAATTTGGGGTCAGTGGGATGATGAGATCAAACAGCTATTCTACTGTCATTATGGTAATTTACCCTATTTGCTCGATATCAAGGTAAACGAGCACCTATTTCAAGCCCTCGCCCAGTATTGGAACTCTGCTTACAGTTGCTTCACTTTCGGGAAAGTAGATTTGGTACCCACTATAGAAGAATACACGGCTTTGCTCTGTTGTCCGAAGATTCAGGTTGACAAAGCTTATTCTAGAGCTGCCAATGTCCTAGCATTCTCAAAAAGGCTGATGAACATCACAGGAATGAGCGAACAGTGGGTTACAGCCCGGATCAAACAAAAAGAAGATTGTAAGTGCATTTCTTGGAGGAATTTGAGAGATTTAATCTTAGCGCATCCTGATATGAAGAAGAGGGTTGATATCTTCGCTTTGAGTATTTATGGACTGGTTATCTTCCCTAAAGCTTTGGGGCATGTAGACAAGGCAGTTTCCGATCTTTTTGACAGGCTTAGTAAATGGGTCACACATATACCCACGATCTTGGCTGAAACTTTTAGATCATTGAATGCTTGTCAAAGAGCGGGTGAAGGGAGATTCATTGAATGCGTACAGCTCTTGCTAGCTTGGTTCCACAACCATTTTTTGAAAGTAAAAAAGGTCTCGTATCGCATCTTCTTCGAAAACTACTCTCCACTAAAAGAGTTAATGGCTACGCCAAGACGGGATGATGTTACAGAGGAAAAGTAGATGATGATTCTTCAAAATCTGTAAAAGGAAGACGTCGAATGGAGAGCCCCGTAGATGGTCCCTGACGAGATATTATATTGGTATAGAGATTTTGATTGGATGCCCCTATTGGGGATATGGGGAGCCGTCGGGTATGCTCCTCTGCTTGTATCAAAACAGTATAGATCAAGATAGTTTACGCTACCAACGCACAGGTTAGCTCAGTGCTAGTTCGCATACATGGGAAATAGTTATAAAAAGAAAGTTCGTGAGATATCGAATGTCTGGAACCAAGCTCGTAGAATGAAAAGGTTTTCTGACAATCCTATGACTACCCTTGAGTATCACCGGTGGTGGGGTCAGAAGATCAACAACAACATCCCTACGTCAGTTCAAGAAAACACCCAATCAATAGAAGAACACTTAAAAGTGATCCTATCGGAGCTAGAGATCATCAAACAAGATTTCGAGAGAAAGAGTTTGGAACTAGAAAAAAGGATTGAGCAATTGAAGGAAGAAAAAATGCAGTTAGGGTTAGATGTCGATGTCCAGAAACTAAAAGCTGAAAGACTCAGAAAATGAAAAAAAAAGGCTGAAAAGGATTTAGACAGTTTGAAAACAGACTACAAGAAGCTGCGAAGGTTAATGACAACCGCTGGGCTAGGAAAAATGTCTGAACAGTGGCAGCAAGAAATTAAAGAAGAAAGAAGTAGAGCCAGCCAATGGGAAGAAAAATTTCGAGATGCTCAAGCTTGAGAAGATACTCTAAAAAGAAGTTTGGTAGAAAGCCAAAACGAGAAGGAGGGATTAAAGATTCGGATTTCTGAGTTAGAAAGATCCTTGTATCAGTATCGTAGTCGTAACTCTGTAATCGAGTTGAAGGCTAGTCAGAGTAGAATTGAAGAGTTAAAAGAGAAGATAGAAGAACTTAAAGCGGCGCTGTAAAATCGTAAACTTCAAATTGAACTCCTTGATGTAAATAACGAGCGATGGAAGGAGCAACTTCATCAATCTCAAGATCAGGTCAGGAACAGGGATTACGTCATGGGCGATGCTTTGGCTCAAGTGCGAGAAGTGGCCGATCACTTACAAACATTAGCAGTCCAGGCCGATGTGCTGAGTTTAAAATATGAGTCAGAATTGGACCGAGGTCGAGAGCTAGCTTGGCTTTTTAGGCAGGTTAAGGCGTTAAGTATCAGGGTAAAGCCTTATATGTAGTCTATTTTATGTAAAGAAACATGTTTTCTAGAAAAGTTACTCTAATGAAATTGAATCAGAATCAACACATTTTTGCATTCATTGCATTCATGCATCAACATTGCATCATACGTACTAAAACTCATAAAAAACCCTAAAAATCGTGGCAGTTACCTTAGAACATCGTTATGGTACAAGAGGAAAAACCAAAGCAATGGACCAAAGGTCGGAGAGATTGGAACAAATGCAAAAAGAGATGTAGGATCAACTACAAACACATATGCAAGAACAACTGGCCAAAATCCAGCAAGATATGAGGGACTAGATGTTGGAGTCCCAAAGAAGTATGATGGATCAATTAACACGACTACTGGCTGGCAGATTAGAAAAAGGAAAAAGCCCCATGATCAATGCGGGAGATGATAATGAAGATCCTATCTACCCTCCGGGTTTTACCCCAACGAATGTTCAGACACAACCTGATGTGTACCCAAAAAGGCCATTTGTCACAATTAGGTCCAGCAGTTTTAGGCTGGTGTTTCGGTGCCGATGAACTATCAAGTCAGCTCAGGCTCTAATTCGGGGGATAACCCGACTAACCCCGTTGTCCCCGATCTCGATGATGTGATGTAAACAGAAAAGACAAGAGTAGAGCTCCTGAAAGAACTTAAAGAACGGTGTAGATGGTTAGAAGAAAAATTTAAAGAAATGGAAAATGCCGACTATCGTGGTGGAATCGATGCTAAGGAATTAAGCTTGGTTCCAGACTTGGTGCTTCCCTCCAAGTTCAAAACTTCAGAATTTGAGAAGTATAATGAGACTAGCTGTCCCGAAGCTCACACCACCATGTTCTGCAGATGAATTGCAGGCTATGTCAATAATGACCAACTATTGATTCACTATTTCCAAGAATGTCTGGTTGGGGCAGCATCTAAATGGTACAACCAATTGAGTCGTACCTAGAACTATTCCTGGAAGGATCTAGCACAAGCTTTCATAAAGTAGTACATTCACGTGACGGACATGACCCCTGATAGAATCACTTTACAGAACATGGAGAAAAAGTACAATGAAAGCTTTAGGCAATATGCCCAATGATGGAGAGAGATGGCTACACAAGTCCAACCACTTCTGCTAGAAAAGGAAACCACCATGCTCTTCATCAATACCCTGAAGGCACCTTTCATTAATCACATGCTGGGAAGCGCAACCAAGAGTTTTTTCGAACATAGTAATGTCTGGAGAAATGATAGAAAATGCGATAAGGTGTGAGAAAATAGAGGCTGGAGAAAATACCAAAAGGCCAGCCCCAAGAAAGAAAGAGCACGAGGTAAATAATGTGAGCACATATTTGAAATCGATTACCGTAAGCCAATCGAGGTCGACAACCACTGGTCAGCAGGGCCCACCCAGACAAGAGCCCAACACAAGGCAAAATATGGAGAAACTCCAATTTACGCCTATCCCTGTGACAACCCTAATTTGACCCTAGTTGAAAAGTGGTTTCGGGACCACAAAACCGAGTCACAAAAATAATTGATTGTTATATTCTATGCTTATTGTATGTGTACATGCATGTGTGAAAGTTTCATGCTTTAATTTTATCATTTGTATGTGAAATTTATAAGATAGGACCCATGTGATAAAATTTGAAAATGTCATAAGTAAATTTTAAAGTGCCAAATAATGCATGAATTGTGACATGGGGGACTTGCATGTCAAATGGACCAATTTTAGTTTAGTGGCCGACCATAATGATGGTTGATAGATAATTTATGTTTTATTTAAGCATTTTAATAGGTAATGGCATTATATAAAAAAATAATAAAAAAAGTAAAATAACAAAATGGTGAAAAGAACAAAGCTTGTCCATCTTTGTTTTTCATAGCCGAATGTAAGAAAACAAATTGGGGAAGGGAAGCTCATGAATGTTCGGTCACTTGGGGAAGAAAAATCCAAGGTAAATTTATGGTAGTTTGTTTCTATTTTGATATTTATGAGTTCCTTTCTTGAATCTATCTTAACCCATGAAATATATTTTGGTTTTTGGTTGTGTTGTGAGCAATTGTTCTTGATTGAAATGAAGGAAATGGTTGTTGTTTCATGTTCTTTTGATGAATAATGTTAGATAGGTGAGGTTGAGCTAAACAAATTAAGCGTATATGTGCATTAGATGCTAAGTAGGAAATCGGCTAATATGTTGAGTGTACTATGGCCGATTGTAGACTTGGATAAAATTTAGTAATGTATGTGCTTTAAAGGTGTTATGAATTATTATAAGTTAAATTAAGTTGAGGCTTGGTAAAATTGAATAATTGTGGCTTAATTTCTTAATGGCAATTGGCTATTATGGTGAAATGCAAATATTAATATTTAGTTGCTAGTGTTTATATGTGTGTTAGCCGAATTTGAACTTGAATAATGATTTGAGCACAATGTGTTGTATTGATATTATGCTTAAGTGAAATTATAGATATATATGATGAAATTGATTGGTGATATACATGTTTAAATAATATGTATGCAAAGAATGTGTGAAAGAGTGAATTGGTAATAATCTGTTTGGGACAGCAGCAGTAAAGTGATTTTGGAAAATCACCATAAATTGTGGGAGTTGAGTTAGAAGCTGAATAAATTATGTAATTAAAGCTAAACGAGAACATATTTTGAATTCTGTACAATGAGAAATTTATTTTGTAGTGAAGAGTGGTCAGATTAGTCAAACAGTAAAACAAGGGAAACTTTAGGAAAAATCTGGTATTAATTGGCTAAACTAAAAATTATGAAAATTTTATGGATAAAAGATAAATGAGTCTATTTTCGGGGAAAATTTACGGCAATTGATTTGGAGTTTCGTAGCTCGAGTTATAAATAATTTAGTGATGATCGTTGCTCGGAAAGTCACTTATATTGGAATTGTGATTATATTGTAAACATTGATAAAAATTTGCTAATGAATTGCTTATTGATTTCTTATAAGCTTACTATAAAATGCATGTGTGAAAGTCGAAAATATATGTATTATTTTCTGAAAGTAATACTTGAATAGTCGAATAATGACTAGTTTAAAATTTGTTGAATTAAAGCTCAAGAGCATAGGGGGCAATTTTGAATAAGGGAAAAGAGAAAGTAACCGAGTAGCCATTTTGCAACCGTTCAAGTATATCAGAGGTGAGTTTTGAGTTGTTTCCTTTATTATATATAATTGATGATGCCTCTATACGAGTATATTGGTGAACTGCGATCTTTTGGTTTGTACTTGAATTAGGTTGTGAAATAAATAATTCATGTATATGACTTATATTCTAATGGTCACTTTGGGTCTAAGCTTGAATAATGAAATGAATATATGATATTATGTATGACTCTTGAGCCGAATGGTAAATGATGATGTACATATTGAGCTTATATCCGAATGTATCAAATGACTACTAAAGTGATAAGTTGAATGAGATGTGTTCAATATGATTAAGTATGCATGATATTTGGAACATATCCGGACTTGAAGTCCGCAGGCTTCGTGTTGGAACATATCCGGACTTGAGGTCCGCAGGCTACGTGCTGGAACATATCCGGACTTGAGGTCCGCAGGCTATGTGCTGGAAATATATCCGGGCCTAAAGTCCCGCAGGCTTTGTGCTAGTAACTGGACTTGGGATTTAAAACCTAGCAGGCTTAACGCCGGTGATTCAAGTAAGATTATGAATTTGAATATTCGAAGAAACCACTAATGATTATGTATGATACATTAAGATGGCCAGGTACGTATTATGTACCCACATGTAAATTGATTTTTAAAGCAAGCTATTATTATCAATATATATATGTGGATGATTACCATATCTACAAATAAGAGAATGGCCTATTCGGTTGATGTTCATTATTATATGAAAGTATATGTCTAAATTTAATTGTATGAGCCAAATAGTATAGTAAAAAAATGTGCTGAAAATCTCTTGAGTATTTATATATATATTCGGCCAATAAGTCTTTTAACTAGTGTGCTTGTGTATAATTGGCCAAATGATTTTCAATTTGAATATGAACTTTGTGATACTAAATGCTTGATTTTAATGACAAGCTTTTATTGTTTGAAATGCTTAAAACTTACTAAGCATAGAAATGCTTACTTTGTTGCTTTAATTCTCTGTTTTATAGATCTCATTTGTTAGCTACAGTCTCGGGGATCTCAAAGTCGAAGTCACCCACACTATCTAAGCTCATTTGGTACTCTAGTAGTTAAACTTTGATAATGGCATGTATAGGCTTGACTTTTTGTTGTTAAATATGTATCTTTTTGATGATGTATATATGTATAGCCATGCGAAAATGGCTTGTTAAGTTACTATATGTATTCCACATAGTTAATGTGAATGTGTGGTTGATATTCGATTAATGTTTTCAATGTTTTGATGTGAATTGAACTTAAGAATGAATCAATATACTCATTATCTCGAGATGACTCTTTTATAGGTGTGTCAACGGAAGTTATTCAAATAAAGTAACTGGAATTTTGTGCTTGTATGGTAATACTCTTTAACCCTCCGGCGACGGGTACGGGTTCGGGGTGTTACAATCCCAATGACGTATAAAGAGTTATATCAAAGTTTATTTGATGCACATGTTGTTTCCCCCTTCTATCTAAAGCCAATGTAACCTCCATACCTCAAATGGTATGACGCAAACGCCCAATGCGAGTACCATGCGGGAACCATGAGACACTCGATAGAAAACTGCACCGCTTTTAAGAAGTTGGTTGAGAGACTCATCAAAATGGGCATTGTGAAATTTGATGATACATCTAGTGCAGAAAATCTATTACCTAACCATGTGGATAAGGGGATAAATGCGGTAATCGAGAGTTCGGGGAAGGAAATCAAGATGAATATCGCAGAAGTGAATACCCCGCTGAAAGAAGTGTGGAAGGAAATGGTGGAAAGAGGGTTAATAACGCAGAATTCAAGGGACAGACCCCGAGGAACAAAAAATTATTATGAGTTCCATGATCAAGAGGATCATGAGATTCAAAAATGCAGTGAATTTAGGGCTCTAGTACAAGGATTGATGGATAATAAGGAGCTAGAATTCTTTGAGTATGTCGGAAACCTAGAAGGAACAGATGTGTGTGCCTCAGAGAAGGGATCAACAAAGAATATTTACAAAGTCAACCACCCGGTGGTTATCATATCACGATCGAGAATTAACGAAGCCGGGGCACAAGTTGCACCAAAAGTCGTAATCCAGAAGCCCGTTGCTTTCCCTTATAAAGATAGGAAAAGGGTACCTTGGAACTATAACTGCAATGTGACGATCCCGGGAAAGGAAATCTCAGCTAACACATCAGAGGAAAGTCAAGACATGGGTTTCTATACGCACAGTGGAAGACGTTATGATACCCTAAATACAAAAGTTGAGCATGTTAAAGGAAAATCATTGGTGATTGAACAAAAGAAAGAGAATCCGGTTAGACTTGAAATGCCTGTTAGTGAATCAGTAACGGAAAAAGAAGCCAATGAATTCTTGAAATTTCTAAAATACAACGAGTATAGCATCATGGAACAGTTGCACAAACAGCTAGCTCGTATATCGGTATTGGCCTTACTCTTAAGCTCAAAAACTCATCGTAGTACGTTGATGAAGGTGCTGAATGAAACTTATGTCGCTAACGATATTTCGGTAAACAAGCTGGACCGCCTAGTCAACAATATAAGTGTCGAAAACTTCATATTCTTCAATGATGATGAAGTACCGCCAGGAGGCAGGGGATCGACTAAGGCTTTGCACATCACGACCCGCTGTAAGGGGTATACATTACCTGGGGTATTGATTGACAATAGATCAGCCTTGAATGTTCTACCATTATCCACACTAAATAGACTTCCTGTAGATAGTTCTCACATGAAAGCCTGCCAAAATATAGTGAGGGCATTCGATGGAATAGAAAGGAAGGTAATCGGTAGAATCGAAATACCCTTTCTAATTGGTCCAAGCACGTACGAGGTATATTTCCTAGTCATGGACATCAAGCCTTCATATAATTGCCTATTGGGGAGGCTATTGATACATTCAGTAGGGGCAGTCTGATAAACCGTCATTTATACATATTTTTACCCCATGCTTTGCGCATTTTATGAATGATTTTTCCTTAGAATTGGTGAATTCAATGCTCCTAATGCCTTAATTTCATGTTTTATACTTAGGTGAGGTTAGGAGAGCGAAAGGAACGAGAAACGAGCCAAAAATTGAGAAAATGGGCCAACGTACGAAATCAACACGACCTGGACTTCCTCACACAGGCATACCACATGGCCGTGTCAATTTGGCAGAATCGAAGCACGACTCACACGGGTAGACCGCACGACCTTGCTATTTCAACAGGCTTGACTATGGCTTGAAGTAATCATACACGGGTGTGTCACATGGGTGTGTCCCTGTCGAACCCAAGTTGAGTCCAATTCAAAAAAGGCTAATTTTGAGGGCTTTTAGGCATTCCAAAGCCTATAAATACAGCCTAGAAGAGGAGAAAAGGAGGAGGCATAGGGAGGAAGGAAGGAATTACTCGAAGGAAGCCGATTGATCCATCTCAGAAGCTGGATTCATCCTCAAGACTGAAAATCTCCCCTCAATTTCCCTTCAGGAGTTTTGGGTTTTTCTTTATTTTTTGTATTCATTATTCTTCTGAGATTTTTTCCTTTTTAGTTATGAACTAAATCCCCTAAATACCTAAGGGGATGAAACCTAAGACAAATCTTGTTATTATTTTCTGAATTGTATGATAAATATTTGACTTGTTCTTAATTATGTGATCTTAATTCTTGTCTTGATATTTCAGGATATTGATTCAAGTTGCACTCTTATTCAGAGGAGGAATAGAACCTGTCTAAGAGTACAATTATCATAATTAAGCATAGTTGTTTGCGTGCCTAGAGATAGGGTGAAAAGATTTTGCCGGATTAGGGTGAAACCTAATAAGGGGATCCATAGATCGAGCTAATGCAACCCTAGAAAGTTAATTAGAAAGAGGTTTCAATTATTCAACCTAGGGCTAGACGTTACTAGTCTTGAGAGAGATAATAATATAATTTAGGGATTTCTACGGATCAAGTCAAATGAATAAATCGTCCGATTCGGAGTCAGAATAACAAGTAAAGTCTAGGTGGATTCTTCCTTAGGTATTGTCTTAATTCAATCGTTTTCCAAAAGCAATTCCCCAATTCTATTTTCTGTGAATTCTTATTTTAGTCAATTAGTTAATTAAAACAAACTCCTTTATTTTTAGGCTAGATAATAAAATGACAGTCATTACTAGTACTTTTAGTTCCTTTGGGTTCGACAATCCGGTCTTGCTAAAACTATACTACTGTTCGATAGGTACACTTGCCTGCATCGTGATAATAGTTAATTTCAAGAACGATTAATGATAAGTATTTAAAACCTGTCACAAAATAACACGATCAAGTTTTTGGCGCCGTTGCCGGGGAACTAAGATATTAGGAACACTCAATTTTTATTACTTTAGCCATTTATTTTCCTTGCAAGTTAATTTTATTATTATTATTAATTTTCTTTTTCTTCCTCTTGGCAGGTTTTATAGTTTATGACTAGAAGAAACCCGTCAGGACCACTACTTTTTGACGAAGAGATCGATCGCACAGTTCGCAGAAACCAAAGAGAAATAAGGCGAAGCTTAAGATACACAGAGGACGAGCAAGAGGATGATATACAAACCACAACTGAGGAGATGGCTAAAAATCAAGAAAACCTGATACCTCCTGCGATTGCTGTTAATCCAGTAAATTAGAATCCTACTCCACGCACTATGTATGATTATGCTAAAAATTCTTTAATAGGAACTGAGTCAAGTATAGTTAGACCTGCTATTGCTGCGAATAATTTTGAACTAAAACCTAACACTATTCAGATGATACAGCAATTTGTTTAGTCTAATAGTTTGCAGGATGAGGATCCAAACCCTCACTTGGCAAATTTCCTGGAATTTTGTGATACATTTAAAATTAATGACATTTCTGATGATGTCATTCGTCTTCGGTTATTCCCTTTTTCATTGAGGAACAAAGCTAAACAGTGGTTGGGCTCGTTACCACGAGGGTCAATTACTACTTGGGAACAAATGACCGAAAAGTTCTTATTAAAATATTTTTCGCCGGCTAAAACGGATAAATTACGGAATGATATCTCTTTTTTTGTGCAGATGGATTTAGAGACACTCTACGATGCATGAGAGAGATACAATGATCTTTTGTAAAGATGCCCTCACCATGGGTTACCACTCTGGCTTCAGGTTCAGACCTTTCATAATGGCCTGAATCCTTCGACTCGACAAATGGTTGACGCAGCTACTGGCGGAACCATCAACAATAAAACACTTGAAGCTGCCTATGAATTTATAGAGGAGATGTCACTGAATAACTATTAGTGGCAAGTCATGAGGGCAAAACCAATGAAAACAGCCGGTGTTTATAACGTCGACTTGGTCACCATGCTCTCTAATTAGGTAGAACTCTTGAATAAGAAAATTGATGGTTTTCTTAGTTCTTCACAGGTTCACCCAGTAATGTAGTATGAAGCAAATGGAGGTGGATCGAGCAGTTCAGAATACCCGCCATATGGTCACAACATGGACAACGAGCAGTTAAATTACATGGGTAACAATCCTTGATCTCAAAACAATCTTTATAGTAACACTTACAATGCAAGTTGGAGGAACCACCCAAATTTCTCATGGGGAGGCCAAGGCAATCAGAGACCCTCTCCAGGCTTCTAACAATCACCCTACCAACAAGAGAAGAAGCCGAACCTTGAAGAGATGCTCACAAAGTTTATATCGGTGTCAGAAACTCATTTTTAGAATACCGAGACAGCACTTAAGAATCAATAAGCATCGATCCAAGGGCTCAAAACTCAGATTGGACAGCTTGCCAAGTTGATTTCTAAACTCCCACAAGGTAGCTTGCCAAGCAACAACCCAAAAGAGCATGTGAAAGCAGTTACACTGAGGAGTGGGAGAGTATTAGATGAATCTGAAAAGAAGCCACCACACGAAGCTGACAGAAATAAGGTCGAACCCGAAAAGAATGATAACCTAATGCCAAAAAAACATAAACCACCAATCCCATACCCAGCAAAGTTGAAGAAAGACCGCATGGATGTACAATTCGATAAATTTCTTGAACTTTTTAAACAACTACATATTAACTTACCTTTTGTTGAAGCTATATCGTAGATGCCTACATATGCAAAATTCTTAAAGGAACTTCTAACAAACAAAAGGAAATTTGAAGACTTATCTATAGTGGAACTTAATGAGGAGTGCTCAGCCATACTCAAAAATAAATTACCAACCAAACTGAAAGATCCAGGAAGTTTTTTTATTCCCTGCTTAATTGGTAGTTTGAATGTTGATAAAGCACTAGCTGATTTAGGCCCCAGTATTAATTTGATGCCATATAAAATGTTTAAACAACTTGGTCTTGGGGAACCTAAACCCACTAGGATGAGTATTCAATTAGCTGATAGATCTATTAAATATCCTAGGGGAATAATAGAGGACGTACTTGTAAAAGTAGATAAATTTATATTCCCTATTGATTTCGTTGTGCTTGACATGGATGAAGATGTTGAGGTGCCTTTAATTTTAGGTCGGCCATTTTTACCCACTGCTAGAGCGGTAAGGTAAATTGGTACTTAGAGTAGGTGATGAAGAGATTATTTTTAAAATTTACGATGTCATGCGATTTTTTAGAGAACATGATGACTTATGTTATTTTATCGACTCTATTGATCATGCTACTCAACATTCTTTTCAGGAAATCGTACACAAGGACACGATGGAACTGTGTTTCGCCCAAGGAGAGGGGATGGATAATGACTCTAAATTAGGAACCGAACTAAACTCCAATGAAACCTTCCCAAAACTAGCAGAATATGAGGGAATTAAGGTAAAACATGAACTTAAGCAAAAACCTTCTATTGATGAACCCCCCAAACTGGAACTTAAACAATTGTTGAATCACTTGGAATATGCATTCCTTGGAAATAATTCCACGTGACTAGTAATTATTGCATCCAACTTGCAACCCAAGGAGAAAGGAGAATTACTCCAAGTACTAAGAGAGCATAAAAGGGCCATAGCTTGGAAAATTTCTGACATTAAAGGGATCAGCGCACCCACAAAATCTTAATGGAAGATGAATATAAACCATGCGTGCAAGCCCAAAAACGACTGAACCCCAACATGAAGGAAGTTATTAAAGCTAAGGTAATTAAACTCCTAGATACTGGAATTATTTATCCTATTTCTGACAGTTTTTGGTAAGTCCAGTGCAGGTTGTTCCTAAGAAAGGAGGTATGACAGTTGTAGCCAATGAGAAGAATGAATTAATCCCAACAAGGACAGTCACAGGTTGGAGAGTGTGCATTGATTATAGGAAGCTAAATGATGCCACGAGAAAAGACCACTTTCCCCTTCCATTCATTGACCAAATGTTGGAAAGATTGTCAGGACACATGTACTACTGCTTTTTAGATAGACTCTCTGGCTATTTCCAAATTCCAATAGCTCCTAAAGATCAAGAAAAGACGACATTTACATGTCCATACGGTACGTTTGCTTATCGTAGAATGCCTTTTGGATTATGTAATGCTCCTGTTACTTTTCAGTGCTGCATGATGGCTATTTTTGACGAACTCGTAGAAGATGTCATGGAGGTATTTATGGATGATTTTTTAATTTTCGGTAACTATTTCCATCTTTGCCTAAAAAATTTAAAACGAGTGTTAATAAGATGTGAGGAAACAAACCTTGTGCTTAACTGGGAAAAATGTCACTTCATGGTTCAAGAAGGTATTGTGTTAGGACATAAAATTTCTAGTAGAAGGATTGAGGTTGATAAGACTAAAATTGAAACCACTGAAAAACTACCTCCCCTAATTCCTAAAATTAAAGACTTTTCTAAAATAGCTAAGCCTTTGACTAAATTACTAGAAAAAGACGTGCCTTTTAATTTTGATCAGGAGTGTTTAGAAGCATTTAATACTTTAAAGGATAAACTGACTACAGCTCCAATTATAATTGCCCCTGATTAGAATTCACCTTTTGAACTAATGTGCGATGCGAATGATTTTGCAGTAGGTGCAGTTTTGGGATAGCGAATAGATAAAAATTTTCAACCTATCTATTATGCTAGCAGAACTTTGACAGCCGCACAAGAAAACTACACCACCACGGAGAAAGAGCTACTAGTTGTGGTTTTTGCATTCGATAAATTTAGGCCATATTTAATATTGTCTAAAGTTGTCGTTTATACTGACCATTCCGCTCTTCGCCACCTTTTGACTAAAACTGATGCAAAACCTTGGCTCATTTGATGGATCTTACTATTGCAAGAATTTGACTTAGAGATTAAGGATAAGAAAGGAGCTGAAAATCTTGCAGCTGACCATCTCTCCAGGCTTGAAAACTCAAGTACCACAGAACTAGATGACATTGAAATAAAAGATTCATTCCCTGAAGAACAATTTTTTATCATATCTGATTCTGAAATACCTTGGTTTGCAGATATTGCAAAATTTTTTAGCCACTAACATTATCCCAAAAGGGTTGACACATCAGCAAAAGAAGCGGTTCTTCACTGATGTGAAAAACTACTTCTGGGAAGACCCTTTTCTTTTTCGTAAATGTGCAGATCAAATCATTAGGAGATGCGTTACAAGGACAGAAGCATTGAAAATCTTGGAATATTGCCACTCAAGACCGGCTGGAGGACTTACAGTGGAAATAAGACCGCACATAAAATCCTCGAATCAGGTTTTTATTGGCCCACTCTATTCAAAGACGCCAACAGGTATTTTACTTCTTGTGACAAATGTCAAAGGACAGGTAATATATCCAAACATGATAAAATGCCTCAAACATATATGCTCTCATGTGAAATATTTGACGTCTAGGGTATCGACTTCATAGGTCCATTCCCTAGTTCATTCGGGAATAAATACATCTTAGTAGCTGTTGATTATATGTCCAAATGGGTTGAAGCCCAAGCTTTACCTACTAATGATGCTAGAGTAGTAGTACGATTCCTTAAGAAACTTTTCTCTCGATTTGGTACACCTAAAGCAATTATCAGTGATAGGGGTACTCATTTTTGCAACACCCAATTTGACAAGACCCTAAAGAAATACGGAGTTCATCACAGAACAGCTACCCCCTATCATCCTCAAACTAGTGGCCAAGTCGAAGTAGTAAACTGAGATCTTAAACATATCTTAGAAAAGAAAGTAGAATTAAACAGGAAAGAGTGGGCGATGAAAGTAGATGATGCTTTATGGGCTTATAGAATTGCTTTTAAGACTCCTATAGGAACATCACCTTACAGACTTGTTTATGGGAAAAGTTGTCACCTACCATTTGAGTTGGAACATAAGGCATTCTGGGCTATAAAATTTCTAAACCTTGACCCCAAACTTGCAGGTGAAAATAGGTTGATACAGCTGAACGAGTTAGATGAGTGGCAAGCCAATGCATATGAAAATTCGCGCCTACATAAGGAAGCGATGAAGCGCCACCACGACGCCTATTTGAAGCAATGAAGGCAATTTGAAGTTGGAGATCTTGTCTTACTATATAACTCGAGGCTCAAATTATTTTTTGGAAAGCTTAAATCACGATGGTCAGGTCTTTTCGTAGTTCAAACTGTATTTCCATATGGTATAGTAGAGGTAAGTCATCCATCACAAAGCACTTTTAAGGTAAATAGACATCGTCTCAAAATATATAATGGTGAGAATTTCAAAGGTGATAAAGAGGAGCTACAGCTTCATGAAGTTACCTAAATACACCCATAACGTAGAGTCGAGCTTAGACCCTAAATAAGAGCTTCTCGGGAGGCAACCCGAGCATTAAAAATATTAATTTCTTTAAATTTTAGTATTTAACACCTAACTTACTAACTGAGATCTTGAATACAGGTTTTCCACACAGACACGGCCATGCACACGGGCGTGCTGAGGACCGTGTGGAAACAGGGCAGAGATTTTCCCAAACATGGGCTACGATAAAACGCCACAGTCATGCGACATGGCCATGGGCGAACCTGCCAAAATAACACGGGCGTTCGCCATGCCCGTGTTGCAAAACCGTGGTTGAACTTGAAAAATTAGCACGGGCGTGCAACACGCCCGTGTCTAGCACCCATGGTCGAACCTGTTAAATTAACAAGGGCGTGGGCTTACATACACGGGCGTGGGAGAAGTGAACGAAGCCAGACATAGTTGTGCGGCACGGCCATGTGCACCCACACGCCCAAAATCCACGGGCGTGGACTAAACGTCAGACGCACCCAAAATTCGCAAATCACTCGGGCTGAAATTGGGGAGCACAGGTGTGTTCCCTGGCCGTGTGCCCCAAAATCTATAAACAGACTGCACTATTCATTGTCTCCTTCACCAAAAAAAAAAACCCTAACCCTAGCCGCTGCAAGTCCATACGATTCGAGCAGCAGTGTTTTCGATGATTTGACAACATTGATGCTACTCTACAGCAGATTTGTCACCAATTGCACATCTCATCACCAATCCCACCTCGCGAACCATCCAGCGATGAAGATGTTTAAAAACAATTTATTATTTTATGATTTTAATTTTTATTAGAATTTTAGAATTTTATATTTTAGTTATTCCATTAAGAGTAATTATTCTTATTTATATCTCCTAAAAAGTTCCTAATTTTATCACAGTTATATAGAGCTCCTAAGCTCATCCTCACATAGGAACTAAAAAACTCCACCGGGAAAGGTACTCCACGACTGCCATGTCCTTCTCGACCACGACTATAGCTACCAACAGATATAATATCCTTTTTGCGTAAGACTTATGGACTAATGAACTTGTACCACCACCGGAGTATCCTCCTCCACTCTCACGCCATTTATTCTCCAAAAACTCCAGTTCAAGGAATTCGTTCATCATTCAGGAAGTTTCACTTCTCTCCTTATCTTATGATCATAAATTTATCATTTTCAATATATCTATCTTTGTACATTGAGGGTAATATACATCTTAAGTGTGGGGGGGCGGTGTTTTATTTCACCATTAGAATATGTCTTGTTCTCACGTGAATTACTCATATCACTATTAGAATGAATTTTAATTAACTCATGATTTTTATTGATATGTCCTGTATTAAAACATAGGCATTTATGCATTGATTGTTTAAACTTTAAGACATTAGAGAATCAAGCATGATAAGTTAATTTTTGAAGAATTAAAAACTTCTAGGTTGTTCCCCTAAGTCTAGGTATTATCTTGAGTTAGAATTCACAAGTTTAAACATCAAAAAGCCATAATTTTTGTGAGATTTTGAGCCTTTAAGAGCATCTATTATTTCTTCTATGCTCACTTTCATTATGAGTGCGCCAATGTTGAACTGTTATTCTAGAACTTGCTTGATTATGCATGTCAAGACCACACCATTTGATTTGATATGTCAAAATGATAAAGGCACTTAGGTTTAACCCACTCGCTTCATAGAAGCTTAAATTCACAATTAACCCTTAGTGAACCCCCTTGAGCCTAACAACCCATTCATTGATTTACCCTCAATATTAACCCATAACTCATTATTATTGAAATCCCCTATATTAATTTGATCCTTATTTTTGTTGAGATTTGAGTTGGAATAGTTGTTTAGCTATGTTTTATTTTATTTTGTATTTGACTTGTTCTTAATATATATAATGTTTACCTATAAGTAGTAGTGATCTTTTGAGCTAAAGTAGTTAAATTCCATATTCCGAAAAAAAGCTCTGTTGTACGCAACTGATGACTAGTCATTTTTCTAGCTAGACAATTTTTCAATTCAATCTCGATTCTACCCCTTTCTTTCAGCTTGTGACCACACCCTCTAACCAAAGCCATATTACAACCCTCTAAAGACCTTTTGATTGATGTTTCATATCAATTTATAGTGGTGGAGATTTGATTTTCATGCAAGCCTATGGTAATAACTTTTCATTATTGACTATTGATTGCTTCATTTATTATCCTTAAACATCTCGAGTGATTTGAATGAATCTTTAGTAAGGATGTGAAACTCTGTGATATTTTGAATCAAAGGTAATTACTTAGATGAGGGGAGACACCTATTTTTTTCATGATAAAATGTTCAACTTGGAATGTTTGAAACTTTGATGCTCTTCTAGTCAAATTTTCAATGTTTGATTTCCTATGGATTATTTTGAGATATTATCAATAGAAATTATAAGTTGAAAAGAATTTGTTTTGATTATGAGATGAGGATTTTGCTTGAGGACAAACAAATGCTTAAGTGTGGGGGTATTTGATAAACCGTCATTTATACATATTTTTACCCCATGCTTTACGCATTTTATGAATGATTTTTCCTTAGAATTGGTGAATTCGATGCTTTTAATTCCTTAATTTCATGTTTTATACTTAGGTGAGCTTAAGAGAGCGAAAGGAACAAGAAATGGGCCAAAAACTGAGAAAATAGACCAACGTACAAAATTAACACGGCCTAAACTTCTTCACACGGGCCTACCACATGCCGTGTCAATTTGGCAGAATCGAAGCATGACTCACACGGGTAGACCACACGACCATGCTATTTCAATAGGCTTGACCACGGCTTGAAGTAATCGTACACGGGCGTGTCCCTGCAGAACCCAAGTTGAGTCCAATTCAGAAAAGGCTAATTTTGAGGGCTTTTAGGCATTCCAAAGCCTATAAATACACCCCAGAAGAGGAGAAAAGGAGGAGGCACAGGGAGAAAGGAAGGAATTACTCGAAGGAAGCCGATTGATCCATCTCAGAAGCTGGATTCATCCTTAAGACTAAAGATCTCCCCTCAATTTCCCTTCAGGAGTTTTGGGTTTTTCTTTATGTTTTGTATTCATTATGCTTCTGAGATGTTTTCCTTTTTAGTTATGAACTAAATCCCCTAAATACCTAAGGGGTTGAAACCTAAGACGAATCTTGTTATTATTTTCTGAATTGTATGATAAATATTTGACTTGTTCTTAATTATGTGTTCTTAATTCTTGTCTTGATATGCCAGGACATTGATTCAAGTTACGCTCTTATTCAGAGGAGGAATAGACCCTGTCTAAGAGTACAATTGTCATAATTAAGCGGAGTTGTTTGCGTGCCTAGAGAAAGGATGATAAGATTTTGCCGGATTAGGGTGAAACCTAATATAGGGATCCATAAATCGAGTTAATGCAACCATAGGAAGTTAATTAGAAAGAGATTTCAATTATTCAACCTAGGGTTAGACGTTGTTAGTCTCGAGAGAGATAATAATATAATTTAGGGATTTCTACGGATCAAGTCAAATGAATAAATCGTCCGATTCGGAGTCAGAATAACAAGTAAAATCTAGGTGGATTCTTCCTTAGGTATTGTCTTAATTCAATCGTTTTCCAAAAGTAATTCCCCAATTCTATTTTCTGTGAATTCTTAGTTTAGTCAATTAGTTAGTTAAAACAGACTCCTTTATTTTTAGGCTAGATAATAAAATGACAGTCATTACTAGTACTTTTAGTTCCTTTGGGTTCGATAATCCGGTCTTGCTAAAACTATACTACTGCTCGATAGTTACACTTGCCTACATCGTGATAATAGTTAGTTTCAAGAATGATTAATTATAAGTATTTAAAACCTGTCACAAAATAACACGATCACAGTCCCTTCGTCGCTACACCAAAAGTTGAAATTGGTAACCGAAGGTCGGTTGGTAACGATAAATGCCGAAGAGGACATCATCGCAGCGGTGACCAGTGACGTGCCATATCTAGAGGCAAATGATGAAGCAATTGAATGTTCCTTTCGGTCTTTAGAGTTTGTGAATGCGACATTCATTACCTAAGGAAATAGGATTCCAATGCCCAGGTTATCTAAGACTACAAGAATGGGGCTACAGCTAACTGTTGGGAAAGGGGCCTTACCGGGAAGAGGACTCAGGAGATACCTACAAAGAATGATTAAGACACTAGTAATGAAGGACAAACAAGACCTCTTCGGTTTAGAATTTAAGCCAGACGCGAAACAAAGAAAGAAGGAACTAGAAAAGAAACAAGATAGAATGAGAGCGCGATTGAGCGGAGAGGAGATCGAATGGGAACCAATGATCTTTCCCCATATATTGAAGACTTTTGTATCTGGAGGAATCATTCACCCTGAGTGGGGGACGTCAAGAAAGAAAATCGTGGAAGAAATAGTGGAAAATTTGGACATCAACGCTACATACGAATAAGGAACTGGAGTAGAAAATTTGACGGGCATTCTCCCTTATGAGCCGGGAAGTGTTCTGAATAATTGGACTGCGGAAGAGATTCCTATAGTTTTTAGAACTAACATAGAGTAATGTTTAAAATACACTTACTTCTCTAGGCCTAAGAGTAATAAGAGTCCTTTCTGTGAAATAGGCTTATGTTCAAAATTGTTATTTCAATAAAATGCATCATTTTGTCTTATTCCGTGCAAATATTCTTTTATTCTTTCATTCATAATCATACCATACATACCATTATTCTTATATTCTTTTGTTCTTTGTATCTTCATTCGCACCTACAACAGGTCTGCAGATATCAACGATATGAGCGACGCTACTATTAACTCAGAATCTCCTTTTGAGCGAGATACGTGTCTAGAGGGATCTCAGGACTTTAAAGATGACTGAGACTGGAACTTATCCCCTGATTTGTTAAGGATGGTAGAATAAGAGGAGAGATAGATTTTACCTTACAAAGAGTCAGTAGAAACTGTGAACTTGGGAGATGAACAAGAAAAGAAAGAAGTAAAGATCGGAGCTTGCATTACCACAAAGACCAAGCAGTACCTCATTGAGTTACTCCAAGAGTTCAAAGAAGTCTTTGCATGGTCATATCAAGATATGCCTGGGCTAAGTATTGATATCGTGGTACACAGGCTCCCCATAAAAGAAGAGTGCAAGCCAGTTCAACAGAAGCTTCGAAGGATGAGGCTTGATGTTTTGTTGAAAATAAAAGAAGAGGTCAAGAAGCAATTCGATGCTGGTTTCTTACAAGTAGTTAAATACTCAGAATGGGTAGTCAATATCGTCCCCGTCCCTAAAAAAATGGAAAAGTACGGATGTGTGTAGACTACAGGGATTTAAATAAAGCCAGCCTGAAGGATAATTTCCCAGTGCCCTATATTGACACCTTAGTGGACAACACGGAAGGTTACTCACTGATCTCCTTCATGGATGGTTTCTCAGGGTACAATAAGATAAAGATGCATCCTGAAGCATGAATAAGACCACATTTGTAACCATGTAGAGAACCTTTTGCTATAAGGTGATGCCGTTTGGACTGAAAAATGCGGGAGCAACATATCAGAGAGCCATGGTAACCCTGTTCCATGATATGATGCACAAAGAAATTGAAGTCTATGTCGACGACATGATCTCTAAATCCTGGACAGAAGAGGAGTATGTGCAAGTCTTGAGGAAATTATTTTTGAGGTTGAGGAAATTTCAACTGAAACTAAATCAAGCAAAATGTACCTTCAGGGCCAGGTCAGGAAAACTGCTAGGATTCATAGTCAGTGAAAAAGGGATTGAGATTGACCCAAATAAAGTCAAAGCCATACAAGAGTTACCTCCACCGCGTACTCAAAAAGAAGTTTGAGGATTCCTAGGAAGACTAAATTACATCGCTCGGTTTATTTCACAACTAACCGAGAAATGTGACCCATATTCCGTCTCCTTAAGAAACACAACCCTGGTGTTTGGGATGAGGAGTGCCAGAAGTCTTTTGACAAGGTTAAGCAATACTTGTCTAATGCCCCAGTGTTGACACCACCTAGTCCAGATAAGCCGTTGATACTGTATTTGGCAGTATTTGAAAATTCTATGGGATGTGTGCTTGGCCAACACGATGAGTCAGGAAGGAAAGAAAAAGTGATATATTACCTTAGTAAGAAATTTACTGAGTGTGAGACGAGATACTCGCCAATTAAAAAGTTGTGTTGTGCCTTAATATGGACAATTCGAAGTCTGAGACAATACATGTTGTACCACACAACTTGGCTGATCTCTAAACCGGACCCCCTAAAGTACATGATGAAGTCGACTGCTTTGAACAGGAGAATGGCCCGATGGTAAATTCTGCTTTCCGAATTTGATATAGTCTATGTGAACCAGAAAGCTGTAAAAGGGAGTACAATAGCCAGTGGAGCTTTAGAAGACTATGAGCCTATGAACTTTGATTTTCCAAATGAAGATCTAATATACGTGGCAACCACTGAAGAAGACCCTCAAGAAGGTCATCTTTGGAAACTAAAATTCGACGGAGCACCAAATGCTGTGGGTAACGAAATTGGGGCAGTCTTGGTATCCCCAAACGGAGATCATTATCCCTTCACTAGTAAATTGGATTTTGATTGCACAAACAATATGGCCGAATACGAAGCATGCATAATGGGGATTCGCGTAGCCATGGAACGTAAAATCAAGGTGCTAGAGGTATATAGAGATTCTGCGCTAGTGATTTATCAACTCAAAGGTGAATAGGAGACGAGAGACCCTAAGTTGATCAATTACCGAAGGATAGTTCTTGAATTAATTAAAGAGTTTGATAGTATCATCTTCTACTATCTTCCGTAAAAAGAAAATCAGATGGCTGATGCCCTAGCAACTTTAGCTTCCATGATCAAGGTGAACAAACAAGAGGATGTGAAACTGATCCAAATGAGTATTTATGAGGCTCCGGCTCATTGTTACAACATCGAAGAAGAAGAAGAAAAGGATGATCATCCTTGGTACCACGATATACTATGATATGTGAATAATCGTGAGTATCCCGACCAAGTTACTGAGAATGACAAAAGGACGTTGAGAAGACTGGCCAGTGATTATGTTTTGGACGGGGAGATCCTATACAAAAGAAGGAAGGATCAGGTGCTATTAAGATGTGTAGACGCTATAGAAGCTAAGAAACTCTTGGAAGAAGTCCATGAGGGAGTCTGTGGGACACACGCTAATGGCTTTACAATGGCCAGGCAAATTATGAGGTTTGGTTATTATTGGTCCACCATGGAAGTGGATTGTATTAACTATGCCAAAAGATGTCACAAGTGCCAAATATATGGAGACAAGATTCATGTGCCTCCTTCACCTCTATATGTTATGACTTTTCCATGGCCTTTCTCTATGTGGGGCATGGATGTGATTGCGCCAATATCACCAAAAGCTTCCGATGGGCATCGATTCATCTTTGTGGTTATCGACTACTTCACCAAGTGGGTAGAGGCCGCTTCATATGCCAATGTTACGAAATAGTACAGGAGCCTGAAACAGGACTATTATTTAGAACTAACCAAACCTAAGGATTGGAAACATTTTAGAAAGAAGAGTTTAAATTGGGACTACCTCTTTGGGTTTTCTGTCCAAGATCTAAGCTGAACAAGAAGGCAGGATATTGTTTCAATGATAGAACCTTGATGAACAAAGAGCAATGGCAACCCAAACTTTAAAAAGGGGATCATTCTCATAACATGGTGCACTCATGCAAATATCATTCATACACATCTAGTTAGGAGTATTTGATTCATTCTGATCATCACATCATAATCATTTGGCATAAGCATAGGCCCATGAAACCAATTCTACAGATCATGTTCTCTAGAGGACGATGTAGCAAGATTGGTGAATTTACAAGTCTTATCTCCCTGAAGTTGCAGTGGAGCAGACTGAAGACACAAGTCTTATCTCCCTGAAATTACAGTGGAGCAGACTGAAGATAGCAAATATTATTTCCCTGAAGTTACAGTGGAATAGATTGAAGCTATAATTACAGATCTTATCTCTGTGAAGTTGCAGTAGAGCAGATCAAAACAAACCTTATCTCTTTGAAGTTGCAGTAGAGTAGGTTGAAGACAAGTCTTATCTTCCTGAAGTTGCAATGGAGCAGACTGAAGATAGCAAATCTTATTTGTAACACCCCCTACCCGTATCCATCGTCGGAATAGAGTACGAGGCATTATCGAGAAGCACGAAACACTTACAGATAATTTAAATACACTTTCATAACAATTTGTTTCGTTTTCATACTATTTCATATTTAAGCTTTTTGCACCAAAGTATTTAAGATATCATCTTTATGCAAATAGCACACATGAGGTACATAAATTCCATAATTATGAATGAACATATTTATCAAACATATTCCATGTTTTTATATATATCATAGTTTCATATTTCCATGTATTAATTACCATCACTTCCTCATATTTCAGACAAATACGTGTAACAATTCATAAATATGCAATTAATTAACTCTTCCTACCAATCACGATTTTAAATTGCCAAATCACTTATTGAGCGCAATTTCAATATTCACTAAAATCTATCATATAAATTTGGATGTACGTATTCATCAATAAATTTCATGTACAGATATCATCATCTCATATTTCCACATACATTTGCTTTCCACATTTATGAATTCAAATAGCATATACAAGACATACCAATGTATTTCAAGTACGTTTTCATGATATTTTGTTTCGAACTCAGATTATTTCATACTAGAAGTTTTCTCATTAACTTATTTGGAATATCAATTCATACGGATAATACACTCAAGGTGTAGAAATATATAATCACAAATGAACTCATTCATCAAACAAGTTTTATACTCATGTCTCATCAACTCGTATTTCCTTATATCACATAATTCCATGTAATACTTGCCAAACTTCTTCAAATTAGTGGACATCTTACGGAATTGAGTACTTCGTTTTCTCGATGCCATAGTTCAACTATGGTCTTACACATCTTCACATAATGATGCCATAGCCCAGCTATGGTCTTACACATATTCATATATCGATGCCATAGCCCAGCTATGGTCTTACACGTAATCACATATCGATGCCATAGCCCAGCTATGGATATCTCACTGATGTCATATCCCAGATATGGTCTTATACAGTAGCATATATCACACTGATGCCATATCCTAGATATGGTCTTATACGGAAATCACTTGTCACTTGTCACTTGTAGCCGAAGCTACCACTATTCACTGATCAGGTAGCCAGAGCTACCATTTTTCACTGATCAGGTAGCCGAAGCTACCACTTTTCACTGATCAGGTAGCAGAAGCTACCACTTTTCACTGATCAGGTAGCCGAAACTACCACTTTTCACTTTTCATTTGTCATTGATCAGATAAGTGTAGCCGAAGCTATCACTTATCACTTTCACTTGTCCTTGATCAGATAAGTGAAGCCGAAGCTATCACTTATCACTTGTTGCCATGGTCCAACCATGGTCTTTTCCTTCAATTCATCATAATTTCATAATAAATATTCCAAATAAAACATTATATCATTTCTAATCCAACACTTATCGATTATAATCGGGCATGTGATCAATTTATACATGAGTCATTCATATATTTTTCCTCCTCCTCCTCTCCATCCACATCCTTGGTATAAATAACACACTTGAAAGTAACATTATCCATAATTTTCACTAATTACTTATGTGAATATTCAAGCTATTCACCCGTGTTATAGTCACTAAATTATTTATATCTAAAGCTACGGAACTCCAAATTAAGGTCCGCTAATTTTATCTTAAACTAGACTCACATATATTTTTACCATAAAAATTTCATAATTTTTGGTTGGGCCAATTAATATATTTTATTCATTTAATTCTCCCCTGTTCTGCTGTCTAACAGTTCCGACCCTTCTTCACTAAAAATTAATTATCTCCTCGTACAGGTTCAAATGATGTTCTCGCTTGTTTCTATTGAAAATAGACTCATTCATGATTCTAAACATATAAATTTAATCCCATAATTATTTTTATCCAATTTTTTATGATTTTACAAAGTTAGAATAGGGGAACCCGAAATCATTCTGACCTTGTCTCACAAAATTTATCATATCTCATGATTTACAATTCCATTGCTTACATAATTTTTATATAAGAAACTAGACTCAATAATATTTAATTTCATATTTTATTCATCCTCTAATTCCATTTCTAGAATTTTTGGTGATTTTTCAAAGTTAGACTACTGCTGCTGTCCAAAACAGTTGTAGTGCAAAATATTAATTTCCATTTTGCCCCAAATTTCACAATTCATACAATTCAATCATTGCTCAATTAACCCTTAAATTAAGATAATTTTCTCAATTAATAATTTTACTAGACATTATAAGTTATTTTATAACTATTGAAATTCAAAATTTCCACATAAAACTCTAACTTCAAACTCTTTTACACTTAGGTCCCAAACATTCACTTTCTATTCAATTCTTTCAATAAAATCAACATATAAAAAATTTAAAGCTCTAATTCCATGCCAAATCATCATATACTTCCAGCACATATTCATAGCAACTTTCAATTTCTTTCATAGAATCAAAAACTAATGAATTCAACAAGTGGACCTAGTTGTAAAAGTCACAAAAACACAAAAAATTTAAGAAATAATCAAGAATTGAACTTACTTGAAGTAAAAATATGAAAAACCAGCTTAGGGGAACTCTTCAATGGCATTTTTGCTGATGAGAATGCAGAAAAGTAAAGAGAAATCTAGATAATTCTACTTTAGTCCTAACTTTATCAAGTAAATTTTGTAATTTTCCAATTTTGCCCTTAATTCTCCTTATTTTCTTGCTGATTTCATGCCCTTGCCATCCAGCCCAAATATACCTTGGGTCTATTTGCCTTTTAAACGCTCTTTCTTTTATCATTTAAGCTATTTAATCATTTCCCAAAATTTTGCATTTGATACAATTTAGTCCTTTTTGTTCAATTAACTATCAGAACTTTAAAATTTCTTGACGAAAATTTAATACTAACTTATTAACACTCCATAAATATTTATAAAAATATTTATGGCTCGATTTAAAATTTTTGAGGTCTCGATACCTCGTTTTCGATTCTAATTATTTTAGTATATATTTTTAGTACACTATTCACTATTTCAAAAATTTTCCTAACTTCACATTTAACTTATAATTACTAAATTAATAATATTTCCTACTCATTTGTCGGATTTAGTGATCTCGAATCACTGTTCCGACACCACTAAAAATTAGGCTGTTACATTATTTCCCTGAAGTTGCAGTGGAACAGATTGAAGCTATGAATAAACAGATCTTATCTCTCTGAAGTTGCAATAGATCATATCAAAACAAACCTTATCTCTCTGAAGTTGCAGTAAGAGCAGGTTGAAGTCACTAGTCTTATCTCCCTGAAGTTGCAGTGGAGCAGACTAAAGATAGGGAATCTTATTTCCCTGAAGTTGCAGTGGAACAGATTGAAGCTATAAATAAACAGATCTTATCTCTCTGAAGTTGTAGTAGAGCAGATCAAAACAAACTTTATCTCCCTGAAGTTGCAGTGGAGCAGGTTGAAATTACAAGTCTTATCTCACTGAAGTTGCAGTGGAGTAGACTGAAGATAGCAAATCTTATTTCCCTGAAATTGCAGTGGAACAGATTAAAGCTATAACTTATAGATCTTATCTCTCTGAAGTAGCAGTAGAGTAGATCAAAATAAGCCTTATCTCCCTGAAGTTGCAGTAGAGTAGGTTGGAATTACAAGTCTTATCTCTCTGAAGTTGCAGCGGAGCAGATTGAAGCTACTAATCTTATCTCCCTGAAGTTGCAGTGGAGCAGATTAAAGCGATAAGTCTTATACCTCTGAAGTTGAAGTAGGTCAGCTTAAACCTAAAACCACAAATCTCACCCCTTTTGAACTTGCAGCAGAGTAGATTAAAACTACAAGTTTTATTTCTCTGAAGTTGTGGTGGATTGGATCAAAACAACAAGATGCAGTGGACTAGAATGAGGCCACATGAAGAAGAGGAACACCAAACAAGCCGAGACTCAATGAGACCGGGCAAAATTGGTCTTTCTTGAAAGTCTTTACGCTGTTCTTGTTACACGACAACGAGTAAAGAGAGGCAACTGTAGTAAGCCCAATTTGCCCGGGCCTATTTCTAAAACCCAAACTTTACAACCCAAAACCCATTTAAACCCAATTACAAAGCAAGGTCCAATTTCAGCCTAATCCTAGCCCAATACACTTATCAGAAAACAAAAAAAGAAAAATTTAGCCCTAGCTAGCTGCCGCCCTAAGCCTTTGACCACTTGCCCCACCGCCATTGTCACATCATCAGTGCAAGTGGCACACCTGCCCACTGCCTCTACTGCTGCCACCGTCGTTCACCTGCAAAGATTAAAAAGAGAAAAATACATAAAAAAAGAATATAGAAATCTTGTAAAAAATGGGCTATATAAGCCACCAAAAATCAGATGTAACATTTGGTCATTTTGGAAATACAAAAAAATATTGTAGACATTGAATAAAAAAAAAAAAGGAGAGATTCAAATATCAAACAGAAATCTACAAAACAGATTCGGAGAAAAACTAAGTTATAAAAGGGTATTTCTTTTTTTTTTGTCTTTCTTTTTATTTATTTTCTTTTTTTTTTATTATCTACTTACATGTACAAAGATATTTTCTATATTTCTCTTTAAAAATCAGTTATATATGAATATATAAAAAAAGGGTACCTTTTTGGAGTTCCGGCCATCGCGCACGGTGGTCGGCGACGGTGGCGACCGGTGAGAGACCTCGCCGGACCTTCAGCCCCTGCAAAGAAACAAGAGGGAGGGGAGGGATTTATTTTTTTTAAACAAATGAAAAATGAATTTTTTTATAAAAAAATTTGTCTTTTATAGGCCCTTAAAACGACGTCGTTTTGGGGCTGGCCTTAAACACCCAAAACGATGTCGTTTTGCCTCAATCCGACCCGCTCCGGTCTAGGATCTTCTTGTTTTTTAAAGGAAGGGCTAATTGCACTTTTAGCCCTTAGCCGTTTCGCTTTTTTATTACTTTGCAATTATTATTTTTTTGGTTTTAATTTTGCCCCGAACTTGTGCTTGGATTTCAATTGGTTCCTACTTGATGCTGCGAGTTTTAGAGGGAGGGGTTATTGCCTGATTTGGTCCCTCCTTGTTGTTTGCACGTTCGATTCGATCCCTTTCTTCTTTATTTATTTTCAAATTGGCCTCGAACTTCCATTTTAGGTTCAATTTAGTCCTTTTTCCGTTTATTTTGCCTTTTTATTTCCAAATTAATTTTTCTAACATTATTATTGTTGTTATTATTATCATTATTATTATTATTATTACTATTAGTATTATTTTTATTACTATTATTTTTATTACTATTACTACTATTATTATTATATTATTATTATTATTATATTTTTTTCTTTTTTTTTTATCTATTACTTTTTAAAGACACTCATTTTATTTTTATTCCTCACTCACATTATATATTATATATTTATTTATATATCTTTTTATATCATTTCAAACTTTAAAATATTTATTACTTGTATTTTTACCATTAATATTATTATCATTACTATTACTATTACTATCATTTTTTAAAATAGTTTTACATAATATTTATTTATTTGCTACTAGTTCTTTTTTTTAATTTAAAATATTTTTTTAGCTTATTTATTATTTCCTTTTTTAGCTTATTCATTTTCTTCATTTATTTTATTTTTTCTCTTATCATTATCATTCATATTCGTGTTTATGTTTATTCTGTTATGCCTGTCAATACCAAAATTTGTATTTGTTTATGCATTCTTTATTATCTCATTTTATTACAACTTATGTTATATTAACCTTTACCCGACCCAGAATTAATTCTTTTATAAAGGCAATGTTTCGTATTTGGAAATTCGATAAAATCGTGCCCTAACTTACTGGGTTTCGATTTTTCTCATTTAACCTAAATAACAGAACATTCTTTTAAATTGCAATACGAGTTTTGAATAAAATGCTTACTATCTGAGATTCGAGGTGTTGTGCCCTAACTTACCGGATGTGACATCTTGTTACCTCGAGATAAAATTTTTGTAAATAAAGACAATATTCGGTATTTAGAAGTTCGAGAGATCATGCCCTAACTTACTGGGTTTCGATTTTTCTTATTTACCCTAAATAATAAAATATCCTTTTAAAAAGTTAAAATACACGAATTTTAAATAAAAGGCAAATTCATTCTCAAAGGTTCTAAATGTTGTGTCCTAAATTACTGGATGTGACATTTTATTACTTCGAGATGAGAAGGTCTTTAACATTCGAATGTTTTTATAAAAAAATGGGATCGTATTTTGAAGTTTTTCAAGTTCTCAAATTTTCAACACCAAGACATTAATTAATCAACTAGGTACCAATTTTGGGCGCATTCCTCATGCGTAACCGACTCCTGAACCCAATTTCTGGATTTTGTCGATAAAAAATCATCGTTTTAATAACTTTAAATTTTTGTTAAAACGACTAAATTACCAGGTGATCCAATCACACCTAAAAGGATTGGTGGCGACTCCCATGTTTATCTTCATTTTCAAAATCTAGTCGACCCCGTTTTAAAAAAAAATGGTTTCGACAAATAGTATAAGGGAAGTAGGGTCAAATCCTTAGGGACTAGATTTGCACAAGTTCCTGTTCTTCGAGATTCCAGACAGAGTCGTGCCCAAGAAAACCTACGTACCTGGGAAAAAATAAAAAAAAAAGATAGAATTAAAGGTCTGATTGAAATGAAATTGAAAAAATTAAAATTAAAATTAAAATTTTAAAGATAAATAGAGTTGAGGAAATAAAGTTTTTTTTTATGGAGAAATTCCAGCCTCCGGTTGTCTCGATCCGCCTTGGGTTCAATCCTAGGCTTTGAGGTGATCCTTCTCGAACAGAATAAGCTAGTTATAGTGGAAGAAGACACCTACGACCACCAGCTCCACTTAGATTTTAGACTTACGATTTATAGGAACTTGAATTTAGCCAACCGTCGCTTTTGTGGCATCGTCTTACACTAGATCATCACTTCTCAATGGCGAATGCCACGCCATTTTGTCTCTTGGGCTCAACAACCACTTACGTAGTAACCTAACGAACCGACTGTGCAACCTTCCCAAAACATACAAAGCAGTCGTTCTTTGCACAAGTTGAAAAGGTCACCTTTGAAGGGACATGGACGGAAGCGCCAGCCCCGGAATGCAGAGAAATGATGAATACTCGTTGAGAAGGCTAAGGGCGGATTCTAAGCCTCATGGGCCCTTTTTGGAGAATTTTGACAACTTTTGGCCAGATAAATTTAGTGGCTTATGCTTTTTGGGGAAAAAAGAAATAAACGTAATGAAAATGGAATTTTTCTTGAATAATATGAAAGGAACAAAGGCTAAGCTTTTTGGGAGAGAGAGTGTTTACAAAAAAGATGAGTCAAATTTGTGTCACTCCATCCCCTATTTATAGTACTTAGGAAACCTAGTCTATTCCTATCTAAATTCTAAAAGATAAATAAAGATAAAAGCTAAAATTAAATCCAACTAATAATTTTAACAAATTATCCTAATATAATTAAAATTTAAATAGAGTCTTGTGTTTATAAAATATCTTCTTTACACTTTCGCCCCCAAGTCTTCCACACTTTGAATTTTCGACACCACTTCTTTCCTATTTCGCATGCTGGCCCATTTTATCTTTAAATTCACACTTTTTCCCCTAAATTTCCTTTTGCCTTCAATTTAGTCCCTACAAGATAAAAGACCATCAATATCTCAAATTAGTAGGATCATACTCAAAATAAATATGTAATTAATACATAAAAATATGTCATTCCAGAGCATTATCAAATTCCCCCTATTTAACCCATGCTTGTCCTCAAGTATGGTTTCTATCCACTGTGAAATTTAGATTTTTGCCATGAAAGAAATATCACTTCAAAGTTTTATAAAAATTAGGCATAATGCATATGAAAAATAAAGAGAACCTTTAGCTTGCTTTAAGTAAAACTGAAAAAGTATTCCAATTTAATCACACAACGATCAAAATCGACTTGGATTATTTCATGAAAATTAGGTAATTTAAAAACTTGCCAAGACACCCTATTTGTTTCCACCTTTAGTCCTCAAATGCAATTTTATTATTAATACATCTCTCTCTCTCTCTCTCTCTCTTTTTCTTAAGAATATATTGAGCCTTTTGACGCGAAGAGAGATGACAGCCAAGCACCCCACCCCGGTTACTCAGTCCAACATATTCCTAATTTTTTTTTGTTTAATTTCGGTTAGCAGAGTTTTACCTAACATGTCACACAACCTTTTGACGCGAAGTAGGATGACAACCCAAGCGCCCTACCCCGGTTTCACGTTTTTAAGTTGCACTCATAACTATAGAAACATCTGTACAACCCAATTTTAGCCCGGGTCCACTAAGACCCAAACAAGCAGCCAAATGATCCAAACAAACCCATGACCCAAATCAAACTCAATTAAAAACCATTAGCCCAAAACCCAACAATCCATAAGACCCAAAACCAAATCTAAAAAACTAAACCCAATTCAGCCTAACCCGAAGCCCAATTAAGCCTAAAACCATAAAACACACACACAAAAAAAGAAAAATCGAGGTGCGCCGTACCTAGGTCTGCCCTTGTCACGTCCACCGCCACTGGCGCGCCTGCAGCACCGCCACTGTCAGAGCTCCGTCCACTTGCACTTGCAAGAGTAAAAAAGAGAAAAGACAACAAATAATGGTGTAAAAATGGCTATAAAAGCCATAAAAAATCCTTTGTAATTTTCTCTGGACACTTTTGAATACAAAAAAAGAAATAAACTTTCAAACAAAAAACTTACCCCCCTAACATTTCCTTCACTTTTGTCTTTTTCCTCTCTTCTTCAACCCCCAGCCGCCGCAACCTTTCCCCCTACTCCGGCCACCATCGCCCATCGTCGGTCGAATCCCTTCTTCACTTTCCCCTCCCTTTCTTTTCTTCCTATTCCCCACCCCTTTTTCCCCTATTTTTTTTTTCTTTTCCCCTTTCTCCTTCCCATCCTTTCCCCTACCTTGTCCCACTCACACCCCACAAACCATCCTCGTTCAAACCACAACACCACTGCCGCACGGCCAAACCACCAGACCCCTCTCCCCACCGCAGCTCCTCGTTAACCTGCAACACTCCGGCCATCACCGCCTATAATGATAAACACACGAGGTAAGAAGACTGTCGTCCCCGCTTCGAAACAACAGAAGGGTCCTGGCACAACCTCCTTGAGTGCCTCAACCGAAGCTCGTCACCTTCTGCTTCGATTCTCGTCAGGCCCACAGGACGACCTATTTCATCTTCTTCAAGTACGACCATTAGGAGTGGGCCGTTGTATTGATTGGGCCGCTTTGGAGTAGGTCTAACTTGTTCACCTTGTTCGATTCCATCTCGATACTGCCCCGTGGGATCGGTTCTTTACAATTATCGAGCCTACCTTTTTAGAGCTGACATTGGAGTTTTTCACTACTTTCTATCTATAGCATGTGATGAATACACATGACGAGGCTGGTACTATCATTTTAGACTTGGTGGACTCGTCAGGCACATGGTGTACCAGAGTTTGGAGCTGCTTTAGGCCTCTACATGGAAAATTTTATGGCTTCCGAGATTTTTTTTACATCTTCACCGTCACATGCACTACTTGCCCTCTTGCTATTGGACCGACCTTACAGTGAGTATTATTCCCTATGACGCAAGTCGCTCAAAGGCGACTTCTCTTCCTCCAGCACTACGCTATATCCATGCTATTTTGGCTCATACCTTGACTGGGAGGAGAGGGAGCACTAGCGTCGTTACCACCACCGATACTTACTTCTTATGGAGCATGAAAACTGGTCATGTCTTTGACTTGGCATATTTTATCGCCCTCGCTTTTTGCCACTAGACAGACAGCCATAGGAGGGGCCCCATTTGCCTTGGCCCCTATGTGACTCGCCTCGCTCGACACTTCAGCCTCTTCGACACTCTAGAGATGTCATTGACACTCACACTAGTAGGCCATATATCTCCTCAAGGAATATCTAGTATGATCCACATGAGGATGATAGAGCGACGCCATGGAGTCGACCCCCCTTAGTACAGACTCGTCCACTCTGATGACCAGGATGAGCCAGAGGACATTACTGATGATGTTCCTACCCCTCACGAGGACCCATACCCACCTCCACCACCACCGAGTCATCGACCTCTTGCTGCTACTTTGACTGATATATCCGGGTGACTCACTCGATTTGAGCAGCAGTACTTTGAGCGGTTCGACAGCATCGATGCCACTCTTCGACAGATTTGCCACCACCTCCACATCTCTCCTTCAACATCGTCGACCCACGGTGCATCCGATGATGAAGACCTTTGAGTCCCTTTATTTTATTACTATTTTCATTTTCATTTTCATTTTATTTTGTCTTTTATTTATTTTTGAAGACTCATGTTTTATATTTTGACCTATGTTTTTCTTTATGATTATTATCGAGCGACCCCTTAATTCTTTTCCACAGTTGCGTTTATTTTCTTACTAGTAAATCAGAATCATGCCTTTCATTAGCATTATCTACAATTTTAGCTTTCGTTCTTCTAAGGATTTCATCCAAAATTCAGTGCAGTTTCACTTCTCTCCCTCTCTTCTGATATTGTGCTTATATTGCTATTATTTATCTTTATACATTGAAGACAATGTACATCTTAAGTGTGGGAGGTTATTTATGTGATTATCAGAAAATTCCTGAATTTTTATCTTGTTCTCAAATAATTTTCTCATATCATTATTAGAGTGAATTCTGATTGATTTATGATTTTTATTGATATGTTTTGAATTAAATCATAGGTAACTATGCATTGATTGTTTAAAATTTAAGACATTAGAGGATCAAGCATGATAAGTTGACTTTTGAGAATTAAAATTATTAGTTTGTTTCCTGAATTGAGGTATTATCTTAAAGTTTTGAATTTACAGGATTGACATCAAATGCCCATAATTTTTGTGAGATTTTGAGCCTTTTAGAGCATATATCTTTCTTACTCACTGATTTTTTATAAGTGTGTCAACATTGATTTGCTATTTTAGAACTTGCATTGATTATACATGTCGAGACCACACCTTTGTTTTGATATACTAAAATGATAAAGGCACTTAGGTTTTAACTTATTCACCCCATAAAAAAGCCTACCCATATAATTGACCCCTAGTGAACCCCTTTAAACCTTAACCATTGTTTCTTGATTTCCCCTTAATGTTAACCCACAAACTAACCCTTTTTGATTTGTTAAGAATTTCTCCCTTTTTATTGACTCCTTTTTATCAAGATTTGATTTGATTAGTTACCTAGTTATGTTTGTTCATTCTAGTTGCTGAATTATTTCTTATTATGTACTTTCCATACTTGTTCTTATTCTTAAAAAAAAATGTATATTTATATTCATTCAAATTACATATTTTTCTAAAGAGCTTGGATAAGTTAAAGTCATTATATTGAAAGAAAAGCTCACTTCATTAGTTTTGGTTAGTGTTAATTCTGGCACTTGTTTGTAATTCAGTGATTAGCTCCATTCTTCTAAGTTTGATAATTTATTTAAATTAATCTTGATTCTAACCTTCTTTTTTCAGCCTTTATCCACACCCTTAACCCAAGCCCCATTACAACCCTATTATAGACCTTTTGATTTGTGTATCATCTCATTTATAGTGGTGGAGATTTGATTTTCATGTAAGCCTATGGTAATAACTTTTCATGTTTGACTATTGAGTGCTTAATTATTAAACCTTAAACACTTAGAATGATTTGAGTGAATCATTAGTGAGGATGTCAACCTTGTCAATTTGGAATTAAAGTTGATTACTTAGATAAAGGGGGATACCTATGATTTTATGATTGAAATGCTCAATTTGGATTGTTTGAAACTTTAATGTTCTTTTAGTTAAGCTCTTAACGTATAATTACTTGTGGATTATTTCGAACATTATTGATAAGAATTATAAGTTGAGAAGAATTTATCTTAATTGTGAAGTTGAGGATTTTGCTTGAGGATAAGCAAATACTTATGTGTAGGGATATTTGATAAACCATAATATATACATATTTTTACCCCCATGCTTGGCATATTTTTGGATAATTTATCATAAGTTTCATTGACTTCGATGCTCCTAATCCTTTAATTTCATGTTTTATACTCAGGAGAGCTTAGGATAGCAAAAGTGCGAGAAACGAGCAAAAAATGGACAAATTGGACCTAATTCAGTGTTTCACACGGCTTAGGCACTTCCACACGGGTGATCCACACGCCCGTGTGTCATGGCCGTGTCGACACAAAACCAAGTCAGAATTGCACACGGCCTGAGCATCTTCACACGGGCATGGCACACGGCCGTGTCCCTGTCGAGCCCAAGTCTAATTCTACTTGGAAAAGGCTAATTTTGGGCTATTTTGGGTATTCCAAAGTCTATATAAACACCCTAGAAGAGAATTAAAGGGAGACGCAGAGGAGAAGGCAGAAAAATACTAAAGGACAACCATCGGAATCAACTCGGAGGCAGGATCTACATCAAGATTGAAGATTTCCATCTAATTTTTTAGAAGTTCTTTGGGTTTCTTTATGTTTTGTTGTTTTCCTAATTTTGAGATGTTTTCCATTATTATGTACTAAACTCTCTGAATACCTAAGTGAGATGAAACCTAAGACGAATCTTATTACTCTTTGATTTATATGATAAATACTTGTTCTTATTCTTAATTGAGTTTAACCCTTGCTTTAATATTTCAGGATATTAATTCAAGTTTTTGATGTGCTTATTCAGTGGATGAAAAATCCCTATTTAAGAGTAGATCATTCATAATTAAGCGGAGTTATATGCAATCTTAGAGATAGGATGACATAAATCTGTCGGATTAGAGTCAAATCTAATAAGGGAATCCATAGATCGATTTAATGTGACAATAGGGGTTTTAATTAGAAAGAGATTTCGATTAATCAACCTAGAGTCAGTTATTTTTAGTCTCGAGAGAGATATTAACATAAATTAGGGATTTCTACGAATTAATTCAAGTGAATAAATCGTCTAATTCAAAGGTAATAAGTGAAGTATAGGTGGATTCTTCCTTGGGTATTGACTTCTCCATCGGTTTTCCAAAAGTATTTTCCAAATTTACTCTCTGTCTTAATCTTAGTCAATTAAATAATTAGTTTTAGATAAAACATTCTCTTAATTATTAGGCTAGATAATAAAAAGATAGTAATTACTAGTACTTTTAGTTCTCGTGGATACGATATTTTCGGTCTCACCATAACTATACTACTGTTCGATAGATGCGCTTGCCTTAGTCGAATTTTTAGTTAGTTTTACGACCATCAGTAATTTTCTCTGGACACTTTTGAATACAAAAAAGAAACAAACTTTCAAACAAAAAACTTACGAAAAACAGAGTAGAAGTATACAAAAAGATCAAAGATTTAAAGGCCCTGATTGTTCTTATATAGGTATTTTTATTTTATTTTTTTCACGTGTTTATTTTTGATGAAAAGACAACTATACTGGTATAATACAAATACAAGCCTTTACCTTTTTCCGATAGTCGGAGGAGGTTTGGAACCGAAAGTTTGCGCGACCGTTTTTGGATTTTAGAAGGGCTCTCGAGTGTTTTAGTATCAAATCAGGGTTGGGGAGGTTGAAAGGACAAAAAAGGCTTCTTTTTAAGGCTCCGTCGGCCGTATACGGCGGCTACCACTGCGAAGACGTGGTAGTCCGGTGATCGGAGCAAGGCCAGGCCGATGGTCAGACTTTGGGAAACCAGAGAGAAGAAAACCCCTTATTTTTCTCTTTTTTTTAAGAAAGATTAAAAATGATTTTTTAAAGAATTTTTGTATTTATAATGCTCCCATACGGCGTCGTTTTGGGGCAAGCATCAAATGCCCAAAACGGTGTCGTTTTGCCCTTAACCCGCTCGTCAACCAGACCCGTCCAGAGGATCCGCGTGTTTTTGATTAATGGGCTATTTGCACATTTAGTCCTTCCCCTTTTTTATAGTTTTGCAATTAGACTTTTCCTTATTTATAATTTATACCCTATGATTTATTTTGATTGCATTTTGGTCCTCCCTGAAGCTGTGCATTTTGGAGGGCGAGGATTATTGCCCTTTTGGTCCCTCCTTATTATTCGTGCGTTCAAATTGGTCCATTTCCTTTTATTTACTTCTGATATTGCCTCAAAAATTTGTTTTAATGTTCAATTTAGTCCCTTTTTGTTATTTTCTCTATTTTATTATTAAATTAATTAATTTAATATATTATTACTATCATTATTATATTTCTATTTATATTTATTTACCTATTTTTTAAATATAATACATTTATTTATTTATATCGTTTTGTTATTTATTTATTTATTTATGTCCTCTTATATGATTTTAAAACTTTAGTTTTTTCTTTCTTTTTTTCATTTATTATTATTATTATATTATTAATATCATTATTATTTCTTTAAACTATTTTATTTAATATCGCTTTATTTATTTGTTTATTTGCTAAATTTTTTTAATTAAATTTTATCAGTTGTCATTTGTTTATTTATTTATTATTGTTACCTTTTTTTAATAGGCTTGCTTTATTTTCTTTATTTTTACCTATTATTTTTATTTCATTTATATATATATATATATATATATATATATATATATATACTTTCAAAAATTCATATTATTCATTTCTATTACTATTATTATTATCGTTTTCATTATTATTATTCTATTATGTATAATAGTACCGCAATTTATTTTATTGCAAAATCGCGCTGCATTTTACCCGATACATAAAATTTCATTTTTTAAATAAGCAATCTTTCGTATTTTAAAATTCAAAAAGTCGTTCCCTAACTTACGGGATTTTGATTTTCTCAATAAATCCAAATACCCGAAAGTTTCAAAGCATTAATTTTCAAATATTCTTGGGAATTAAGAAAAATTGTATTCTAACTTACGGAATATGATTCCTTTCTAAAACTGAGATAATCAAATATCTTTCAAAAATAAATAATTTTCGGTGTCTATTCTCATTTTGGGGATTTAAAATATTGTGTCCTAACTGACGGGACATAATTATTTTCCTCAATTAATGTGAAATACCCCATTTTCTCAGAAATTTTTTTATTAAGCAATAATTTAACGATGGATCATATTTTTCTTCAAAGTTCTCAATTTTCGACACTGAGACACTAATTAATCAACTAGGTACCAATTTTGGACGTTACGAGGGTGCTAATCCTTCCTCGTGCGTAACCGACTCCCGAACCCGTCTTTCTGAATTTTGTGGACCAAAATCGTTGTTTAAAAAATCAAACCATTTATTAAAAAAACCACTTTTACAAGGTCACTCAATCACACCTCATCAAAAAGGATTGGTGGCAACTTTCGTTTTTTTGTTTTCATTCTTAAAATAAAAAGTCGACCCCTTTTATAAAAAAATGGTTTCGACAACATCAAAATTTATTATTATCATTAAACGAAATTTTAATTTTGGAGGACTAGGAAAAATAATCAAGTGTCAAAAATAAGTTTCACGATTTTACTATAAGCAAGATAGGGTTAAATCTATTAATCATAATTATTTTAGCCTAATAGAAATAAAATAGTGGAGATGAAATCAAACTAGCAAAATCATAATTAACTCAATAGACAAGAATTATACTCGCAGGTCAAACAATGGGCAATTCCTGGTTAAAATCTTGGGCATGAAAAGATGCAGAATATTCTAAAAAAATAAATGTGGGTAGAAACGAGCATAAGGCAGTAGCAACAGTAACACAATAGTAAAAATAACAGATAAAATAACAGAAATAATGAGGAATGCCTCCCCCTACTTAAAACCCATTGTCCTCCATGTGAAAAAAAAGGAAAACAAATATGTGAAAGAAAAAGTTTTAGGAAAAACTCCCCATGTTGTCACTATCGTTCATGCATAGCTGCAAGGAGGAGAAGGTTCGGCATCGCGTGGAGGAGAGGAAGGAGGGGAAGGCGTTCGTCGGCTAAGTTGACGTGTGGGGGCGTCGAGAATCATCGCCGGCGATTGTTGATGGCGAAGAAGGGTTCGACGGTGACACGAATTCTAGTCCTAACCATGGTGGTGGGAAAAATCAGTGGTGGGGTGAGGGAGAAGGGAGACGGCGGCTAAAGTGTTATTTGGGTGAAAATAGGGAAAAGTTTATGGTTTGAAGGTGTTGAAGAAAGGGTGTTTGGCTATAAGGTGGGTGTTTGGATGCATGTTTTGGGTAAGTATAAAATAAGGATGCGCTATTCCTACTTGGAATAGGGATAGAATAAGGGATGTTTGTGAAAGCATGCCAATTCCTGAGTTTTTTCCTTGCCGGTTTAATTAGACAAAAGAAGAAAAATTTATTAATATCCAAAAAAATAAAGTAATATATAAAATAAAATAAAATAAAATAAAATAAAATAAAATAATAAAATAATAAATAATAAAATAAAATAAAAAAAAAAAAAAATTGGGTTGCCTCCCAACAAGCACTTGTTTAACGTCGTTAGCTTGACGCCTCAACTAGTATTGGGGCTGTTCCAGTTGAATTCTTTCATTCGTATGGGCTTGGAAATTCTTTTTTTTTTACCACATCAACCATATTTGGATTTAATCGTCCTTGCTCCTCCTGTTTTGGTTTCGTTTTTCCAAGAAAATTTTATGTGTGCCTTTCAAGGGTTAGTCCCTTTTAAATCGACAATGGTCTCATCATTCTCCAAAAATGTGCATTTGAGATGCTCGGGAAGTGGTTTGAATTCCAAATCTAGTACCTACACAACAGAAGGTAGAAGTTTAGTATCCATAGGAGCCAATAATTTATTAACAGATTCGCAAATAGATCCTGAATCGAAATTATCATTAAACAATGTTTCAAGTTTATCTTCATAAGGTGACTTAAAAGTTTCTTCCACTAATGAGTGAATTATGTCAACACTATTTACGTTCAATATTTCATTCGGGTGACTAATAGCATCATAAACGTTAAACTTCGCGACCTCTCCATCAAACTTCATCGTGAGAGTTCTGCTACACACGTCAATCTTAGTATTGGCAGTACTACCTTTCCCCCAACAAGATGTCTGAAGACCCAGGAGCGTTATCCTCGTCCATTTTTATCACATAAAAGTCTGCAGGAAAGATAAGTCTGTTGACTTTCACTAATACGCCCTCAAGAACTCCTTCGAGATGCATAATAGACCTGTATGCTAATTGAATGATAACACCTGTTTTCGTCAAAAAACCTACGTTAAGTGATTTATAAATAGAAAAAAACATTACATTTATGGAAGCTCCTAGATCACACATGGCTTTTTTAATTCCTAAGTGGCCTATTTTGCATGGTATTACGAACATGCCCCTATATTTGCATTTCGCTGGCATCTTCTGCTGTAACACTACAAATACATTCTCACCAATGCTTACCTTTCATTACCAGTTAATTTTTTCTTGTTGGTGTAGTGCTCTTTAAAGAACTTAGCATATTGCGAAATTTCTTTTTGATGACATCCAACAGTGGCATGTTGATCTCGACATTTTTAAATGTTTCGAGGATCTCTTTGTCCTCTTTACCTCTCCGATGTTGGTTCAATTATCCTGGAAATAGAGGTTGAATTATGAGCAGTGGAGGTTTTGTTCAGACCTGTTCATCATTCTCCTTCTTTTTCTGGGTGAAATCTTGATCAAGATTCTTGCTAGGATTTGGTTCCAATATTTTTCCACTTCGCAACATCACTGCATTTGCGTGTTGTCTTGGATTAGGTTCCATTTGTGATGACAGCTTTTCTTGTGAGTTCATTTTCTCAATTGATGTGGTCAATTCTCTTATAGACGCCTCAGTTTTCTGTTGAAAATCAAGCATATTAACTGTTAATTTATTGACCATGGTTTCTAGAGAGGTACCTAAATCTCACGACTATTGTGGAATCAGGTTTTGGTATGGCTGGTTGTACCGTAGGTTAGCTCTGTAACTCAAGTTGGATGATATTTCCACCCTAGGTTATAGGTATTAGCATAGGGGTCATATCGCCTTTGGGGTGGTCCAGGAAAGTTTCCCACAGCATCTAAATAGGCTATAGTATTATCACACAAACTAGGGCATGCATCAATTGTATGTTCAGGTGTTGCACAAATTCTGCATAGTAGGGTTGGTCCTGTTTTTACTGCAAAAAGAGAATTCATGATATTAGTAAGTTAATCAACTTTATCTTCTAAAGCTGAAATACTTAGCTAGTGAATCCTTCTAGTGGGTTCAGGATTGGCTCAAAATTATTGATTATTTACAGCCATCGTGGATATCAAGTCTCTTGATTGTTGGGGAGTCATGTTGACCAACGCTCCTCTACTGACGGCATCTACCATATTCATCTCTATGGGCTTTAAGCCTTTATAAAAGTATTGGAGTAGAGACTGTTCTGTTATACCATGTTGTGGGTAACTTGCACACAACTTTTTAAATCGCTCCCAATAGTCGTAAAGAGACTTTACTTCTTTTTGCCTTATCCCAACGATCTCCCTTCTTAACTTAGCTGCACACGATGCTAAAAAAACTATTGAGAAACAAATGAGAAAGATTAGTCCAAGTTGTAATAGATCCAAGAGGTTGATAAAATAACCATTCCCTAGTAGAATTTGTTAGGGAAAAAGGGAAAGCACGCAATTTGAGTTGATCCTTAGTTACGCCCGGAGGTTTCATGCTAAGACAAACCACATGAAACTCTTTCAGATGTTTGTAGGGATTTTCGTTTTGCAACCAATGAAAAGTTGGCAGGATCTGGATTAAACCTGACTTTAGTTCAAAATCAGTATCCATAGTAGGATACACAATGCACAATGGCGATTGTTCTGCAGGAGCTTTGGCCAATTGTCGAATTGTTTGAGCCATATATTGATGTGCTAGATTCAGGTTTCCGTTAACCCTAGTGTTAAACACTTCTTCTGGTGGATCGACTCCTACTTTTGTGCTTTCAAGTGTTTGAGTAGAGTTTTCATTAACCTTAGACTCAACTTCGTCATCTACTTCAATTTTCGGCGGTGGGTTACTCTGAGTCCCTACCACCCTTGACTGCTTTTTTTTGTAGCTTTGTTTCCTTGCAATTAGCTCTTGTAGTTTTCTTTATTTTTGAATCAAACGCAAGAATTCCTAGAGCAAATTTGGTCATAAGAAACAAAAGAAACAAGTTTAGTACGTTACCAGTCCCCAGTAATGAAGCCAAAATTTGATGCGTCATAGAGAGTACCAAAAATATCCTATCCCTATAAAATAATGAAAAGAATAGTATAAGGGAAGTAGGTTCAAACCCTCAGGAACTGGATTTGTACAAGTTCTTGTTCCTCGAGATCCCGGACAGAGTCGTGCCCAAAAAAACCTATGTACTTGGAAAAAAAAGACAGAATTAAAGGTCTGATTGAATTGAAATTGCAAAAATTAAAATTAAAATTGTAAAGATAAATAGAGTTGAGGAAAAAGAGTTTTTTTTATTGAGAGATTTCAGCCTCCGATTGTCTCTATCCGTCTTGGGTTCAATCCTAGGCTTTTAGGTGATCCTTCTCGAACAGAATAAGCCAGTTATAGTGGAAGAGGACACCTACGACCACCAACTCCACTTAGATTTCAGACTTACGATTTAGAGGAACCTGACTCTAGCCAACTGTCACTTTTGTGGGACCGTCTTACACTAGATCATCACTTCTCAATGGCGAATGCCACGCCATTTTGTCTCTTGGGCTCGACAACTACTGACGCAATAAGCTAACGAAATGACTGTGCAACCTTCCCAAAACATACAAAGCGGCTGTTCTTTGCACATGTTGAAAAGATCACCTTTGAAGGGACATGGATGGAAATGTCAGCCTTATAATGCGAAGAAATGATGATTACTCGTTGAGAAGGCTAAGTGCAGATTCTACACCTCATGAACCCTTTTTGGGGGAATTTCGACAACCTTTGGCTAGATAAATTTAGTGGCTCATGCTTTTTGGGGAAAAAGAAATAAATGTAATGAAAATGAAATTTTTATTGAATAATATGAAAGGAACAAAGGCTAAGCTTTTTGGGAGAGAGTGTTTACAGAAAAGATGAGTCAAATTTGTGTCACTTCATCCCCTATTTATAGTACTTAGGAAACCTAGTCTATTCCTATCTAAATTCTAAAAGATAAATAAAGATAAAAGCTAAAATTAAATCTAAATAATAATCTTAACAATTATCCTAATATAATTAAAATTTAAATAGAGTTGTGTTTATAAAATCTCTTCTTTGCACTTTTGCCCCCAAGTCTTCCACGCTTTGCATTTTCGGCACCACCTCTTTCCTATTTCCTATGCTGACCCATTTTATCTTTAAATTCACACTTTTTCCCCTTAAATTTCCTTTTGCCTTCAATTTAGTCCTTACAAGATAAAAAACCATAAATAGCTGAAATTAATAGGATCATACTCAAAATAAATATGTAATTAATACATAAAAATATGTCATTCCAGAGTATTATCAAATATGATGCGAATGGAGAGGGGATGATCAATCCAGAATGTTTACCTTTTGGTTCGAGCATGGAGTATGAGCAAGTCAACTTTATGGGTAACAATTGTAGACATCAAAATAACCCTTATAGTAATAACTATAATGCAGGTTGGAGGAACCACCCAAATTTCTCTTGGGGTGGTATAGGAAATCAAAATTCACAACCCCCTCTGGGTTTCTAGCAGCCTTATCAGCAAGAGAAGAAACCAAACCTTGAGGAGATGTTAGCTAAATTTATTTCCGCGTCAAAAACTCAATTTCAAAACATTGAAACATCACTGAGAAATCAGCAATCATCACTTCATGGGCTTGAAAATCAAATTGGATAGCTTGCCAAACTTGTTTCAAAAAGACCACATGTAATATTCCTAAACCGGGTCTAGAAGGTATATTTTTCAGGTTTCGAGTGTGAAACTAGGTATTTATACGGTTTTTAGTAAATTTTCATTTAATTTAGGAGGTTAATTTCATCTAGAATCAATTAAACAATAATCCAAAAAAATAAAAATATTTTTGGAAAATTGATTTTAAAGTAATTAAATAATTGTTAGTGAAAATGATTAATTTGGGTTGAAAAATAATTTTAAAATAAATTTTATTGGGGGTTAATTTGAGTTAAATTTAAATATTAATTAAATTGAGTTTAATTACAAAACAAGGGAAAATTTTGAGTATTTATTTGGCAAATAAACCTCAAATTTTAGAATTTTGGAAGGGAAAAACCAATTGGTAAGGTAAGGGAAATGTTGGAGTGGCCATTAGGCAAATTCTCCAATTTTTAAATTTCTGGTGGGTTGTTTCAGTTTTAAACACAATGCATCTAGCCTACTTTTCACACCATTTGCATCAGATTAGAGAGATATAAATTTCATTTCCTTTGCATGGTTTTAAACATCTATCATTAGAGAATAGATCCAACCAATTTTCTTCTTAAAATTTTATAACAGCCCATTTTCAGTGAAATCGGAACAGTGATTTTGGGACCACAAATCTGAGTTAGAAAGAAAATTTATTTTAATATTATTGCATGGTCTATATTATGATAGGAAAGACGTATGAAAATTTCAATAAGAAAATTTTACCGATTTCATGTTTAATTATAGAAAGGACCAAATTGCATAAAATGAAAAAGTTGAGTTCTAGTTGCTATAAGTATTAAATTGTTATAGAATTCAAAACTTGAGTCCTTATATGGCAATTAGACCATTAAGAAAAATTAGTAGATATTTTTTATGGTTCAACCATGGAAAATTAGAAAAAAAAGGGACTAAATTAGAAATTGAAATAAATAAAAGATGATGAATAAAATAAATATCAAATATCATCATTTTATATCATCTTCTTCCCCAAATTCTATGGAAACCCTAGGAAAGAGAAAGAAAATCAAGCAAGATTAATTGGATAAGTAATCTTGTCTCGTTTTTAGTATTTTTTATATTTTTGAGAAAGGAATAACCTAATCTAGCTATTTTGGGGATCAATTTGTAAAGTTTTCAAAGTATTAAAATTTTCCCATGGATGAATATGCTGAAAATTTGAAATTTATGGTAGAAATTGAAAGGTTGTTGATAGATAAACAACTTTTGTAAAATGATTTTTCATGAAATTGTGATTTAAGGACTAAATTCTAAAGATGTAAAATTTATGGAAAATTTTTTATTTTTATGAAATATATGTTCTGTAAATGTTCTATGTAAGAATCGGTTAGACTTGGAATAATGATTAAATTGCATGAATTTCATTTTCCGAGCCTAAGTATGAAGTCGTCATTTATGAAACTTATAGGGGAAAAATGGTAATTTTTCCTAGGATGTGAATTGAATTAAATTGAGTATGAAATGGATTAAATTGATGTTAAATACATTTATATAGATCTGAAAAGACCTAGTACTGAGTTGGAACGAGGAAAACAAAAAGTGTCGGATTAGTAGATTCTTGAAACGAATAAGTATCGAGGTAAGTTCGTGTAACTAGATATGTATATTATATGATTGGAATTGAATGTTGAATATGTGTGAATTGTATAAATGTTTGATGTATAAAATTAATTACATGTCTGATATTGCTCGATAAGTGTAAGTCCCATTTGAATTGATGGAATTCGATGGATACAAGAGTTCTCGATTGGTTGTGGTCTTGCATATGTTGCAGACACACCATAACTTGAAAAAGAATCCTGTTATAAGCCTTATCGAGCTTCCCGCTATATGGTTCCTACGAGCATCCTAATCGGTTGTGATCCTACAAATATTGTGGACACAAACATAGCTCTTTATGAGCGTCCTGATATAGGCTCTTTATGAGCTTCCTGATATGGCTTGCTTGAACTTCCTATTATATGGCTATCTGGAGCTCCCTGATAATAGCTCTTCGGAGTTACCTGTTAAGCTTAATGAGCTTCCTATTCTAAACTCTTATGAGCTTCCTGTTCTAAACTCTTATGAGTTTTCTGTTATAGCCCGGATAAGCTTTCTGTTACATGGCTCACATGATCATCCTATTATATGGCTCGAGAGAGTATTTCCTGATTATGTGCCCTAGTTGGGTACCCCTTAATATGAGTTGACAGTTTACAGTGTTGTACACTTCAAGTGTACTACATGTATATCCATCGATATTTCAAATAAACTAAACGGGCAAAGTTCTGTTATGGCTAATCTGAACTTGAGATGATTTATCATAGAAAAATGTATATGTTATATGGAAATATGATAAGAAAAGTATATGTGTATGAAAGTTATTACATGATGAACTCATCTTTATTACTTGAAAAGTATTTAAAAATTCATGACTAACTTGCTTGATTGAGTGCATGTGATTAGGCAATTGGTCAATTTGTTGGGATACATGTTATTTATATGATTACTTGAATTGAATATAAACGGTAAGTTAAATTCCTGTTATGCATACTTGCTAAGCATTAAATGCTTACTTTGTTTTATTTTCCTCAGTTTTATAGTGCTTAGAAGTTTGTAAAGGTTGGAATCGGTCGGAGCACCATCACACTATCCTTTAGCTCGTTTTGGTATAAATAGCAAACTTATTTTGATATAATGGCATGTGTAGGCTAACTTGGCCAGTGTTGGCATATAAATGGTTTTTTGTAATATAGCAATTGGAATGGCTAGTGATGGTATATTTAGTGAGGTTATAATATGGTTAATCTATGTGTACTTGCTATGCTTAGATTGAATTATGGTAAACATATATGTCTTACAAAAAGTAAGTTTGAATACATGTGATGATATAACATGTATAATGTCAATGTTGGCTTGGTTTTAATGTCTTGAATTGGTTGGTATATGTATGCAAGTATTAATGTAGGTACAAAGAAAAATTTGGGTGAGAAATAAGGCTTGGAAATAGCCTTATTTTGTCCACACGGGTAGACACACGGGCGTGTGTCTCAGTCGTGTGTGATACACGGCCATACGCACGGGCATGTGGTTTGGGCGTATGTCCCCTGAATCTTAAAAATTGAGAAACAAAATGCTCAAAATTGGTTACACGGGCAGAGACACGGGCGTGTGTCTCATCCGTGTGAATCCTGCACCTATTTTTGAAAATTAAATTGTCTACATAGCCTAGCACACGGGTGTGTGGTTGGCCGTGTGACCTAAGTCAGTAGCTACCCTAATTTGAACACGAGGTGGGACATGGCCGTGTGCCTCACATTGAACGCCCACATGACCTAAAACACGGGCATGTCACCTGGTCGTGTGAGCCACACGGCCTGACCACACGGGCGTGTGTCCCTTGCACATAAGAAAATTTTTAAAATTTTGCAAAAAAATTTTGAGTTCCCAATTTAGTCCTGACTTGTTTCTAATGTATAAATTGGTCCTCGAGGGTCCAATTAAGAGACAATATGATTAAATATGATTGGTTTAGGATATGAATATTAAATGACAAAAAATTAACTGTATTTGTTGTGTAAATTCCAGTAATGCTCTGTAACCCTGTTCTGGTGACGGATATGGGTTAGGAGTGTTAGAAATACTCTCTCAAATCACCCAAAATTATTCTCAAAAGAAATTTCTCAAGATTTTCAATCAAAGGATTTAGAATGAATCAAAGGTAATTATTATTTCTAAACTTATTTTTATGATGATTAGAAACATTTTTACATGATTTGAGAGTCAATTACATGATTTTTTTTATCAATGTCATCTTCTTCAAAAGCTTAAGGTGATCTTGAATTTTGAGAGGAAATCCACAAATCAATGGATATTTCAACTCAAAATGGATATATTAAAAGGGTTTTGGTCTTATTTATCAAGATTAAACATGATTTGTGAGGTAATTTGAAGAAATTAGAATTTCATCATCTTCATGAATCAATTTTCTGGATTTTTGTGAAATTTATTTAAATGTGAAATTGATACCTAATTTATGTGTAATTGGTTTAGTATTGATGTTTGGAAGTGATTAGAAGGGCTGGAGAAATTGATTTTGTGAGGAATCGAGTTTTCGACTTGATGTTACAAATTCGGTAAAGCATCTTTGTAAGAGAATTTCGATTAGCATAGTTAATTAAAATTTATGTTTATTATAGCACTAGAAATGTGGTAATGTCTACTTTACCTCTGTTGAAGCTCCGAGTCTTGAAGAAGACCAAGATAACCGGAATTGAAGCTTGAAATTGCCTAGTTGATCACTTGTTGTGGTAGAATAAAATTGTGTGGTGTGTTTCTAGGGGCGATTTGGTAAATTAACCCTCAATTATGTTTAATTAGTACCTTAATTAATGATGAAAATTAATTAAATATGGATGAATGGTTGATTTTGCAAGATTGGTATTAAATGTGCAAAAATATTGAAGTTGTATTGAAAAAAAAATGGTGAGTGAGTTTTTGGGTAGTGTTGTGCTATTTAATTAGATTAATTTTAAGGATGATTTAAAGCATGTGTACTGAAGTTTTGATCATGATATATTGGTGTTGCAATTGGAAATTGAATATGGGAAATTGGCAAATGAATTGCTTGATTTAATTGGATGCTAAATGGCTATGTTACAAGTTATACATCATCATTTTGTCACATTAAATTGAGCATAATAATGACTAATTTATATGCTATGTTTGACTGAATATATTGACAGCATGCATGGTGGACTGATTTGTTGGAGTAGATAAGGGAGTGCTGAGCATTAGTCTCCACTCAATGGGTTATTTGAGGTGTTATAAAGGAGCGTGTGCTTGGGCCCGCTCAATTCGGTAAACTGTATTTGATATTTGTGGGAGTTCAAAGATCCGTTTATCCGATGTATGATCACCCAATTAAGCCATGAGAAGTGTATGCCAATATATATCTATTTGAGATTGTTGCTATATCAATTAATGATTGAAAGCCATGAATAATTGATTTTGGTATTGAAAATGTTTATGGAAAATTTAATTGACATGTTTAATTATTTTGGCTGACAATTGGTGAATTATTGGTTGTGAATTAAGCATGAATTGAATGTTAATTTACTTGTCATTTTTATTAACATTCACTGAGCTTTTTAAAGCTCACACCCTCACATTCGTGCAGATAATCGTCGGGACTGAGGAGCTGAGGAGCCGAGCAAGAGAGTTTCAAAAGATTTAGGCTTGGTAGAGACTTTATTTCACATTTTAGAGATTGTTATCAGGCATTGTGGAACTCCCGAGAATTAGTTTGATTTTGGTTGTAATTGGACTTTGGACATTGGACATTTTATTTGAATGATTTTATAATAATTTTGAGGCATGTTTGAGTTTAATTATTGAATGATTTATGGTGTTTTTTTGCTTGATAACACAGTGTGTGAAGCATGGAATTTTTACTAATGATTGTTTAAGTGAAGCTTCCATGGAGTGGTTTATTAGCGACTAAGGTATGCCACTTGTTTGATTTATTCGGTGTTTTATATGCATGAAATTGATTGCCTAATTCTATTTAATTGAGGCTTAATTGATGTCAATAAATTCAATTGAAGGTGTATGTATATGTATGCTAAGTAATCATAGTTAATTCAGGTTTAATTGGCCGTTAAAATATGCAAAATAGGGTTTTAAAATGAGTTTTTTGCAAAAATAGGTCAAGTGGTTTTCACACGGGCTTGTGAGGGGTTACACACGGGTGTGTTGGTAAGTGACACGGACATGTGGAAACTGGAGCTATCACATACGGGCGTGTGCAATCTGCCAAAAATTTTTTCACGACACGAACACAGACATTTAATGACACACGGTCTGGGGGACACGGCCATGTGGGTTTTTGGGGGGTTGAATTGTTGTCTTTTTAAATTGGTATTCTAATTTGTTTTAGTTACAATTTAGTCTCGAAAATTGATTAGTCTAATTAGAGCCCTAGATGATAAGGAAACTTGGTAAAATTTTAGGATTAGTCTTGTAATGGGTAAACTTCGATAGAAACACACTTAATTTTTAATTTGGAATAGGTCCTGATAGTTTTTATTTGTTACAATTTAGTCTCTAATAGTAAAATTTGAATTAGACATAGCAAACGAACTCAATTTAAGCTGGAATTTTTAGGCTTGCATAATTTTGACTAAAAGGTCGATAAACATTTAGGTCTAAAGTCAAGTTAGTTTTACCATATGAGGTAAAATGACAAAAATGCCTTTAGGTTAAATTACCTAGGAAAAGTTTAAAATTAGCTCATGATTTACTTCCGTGTTAATAAATAACCAATATTGAGATAAGAATGAGGTGTTATAAGGTCGAGGTGTGTCTTGGGTGGTCGTTAGCCAAAGAGTCACTTAGGTGACTAATGTAACGCTTCGAATTCGAGCTGGTTCGTCTAGGTCAGGTTTGGGGTGTCACCCCACAATGTACCTTACCTAAAAACACTAAAACTAACCCAAATGAGCAAATCCACGCAATCACTGTTCAAAATGTAGAAGGGTTAGTCAAGTCTAAAAAGAGGTCGAAGCTAGAAGCTATTGTGAAAAGTGATGAGATTGAGGAAGGTAAGAAAGAGTATACGCTGATAATTAGAGAATACGATTCTCGAATCCCATATCCAGCAACATTAAAGAGAGAGCACATAAAATAACAATATGCTACATTTCTTGAGCTATTAAAAGAATTGCACATTAACTTACCATTTGTTGAAGTCCTTTCACAGATGCCAAAGCATGTAAATTTTTTAAAGGAGCTATTAACAAATAAAAGGAAGTTAGATGACTTGTCGACTATAGAGCTCAATACATTTTGCTCGGTCATTCTTCAAAACAAACTACCCAGCAAACTTAAAGATCTAGGGAGTTTTACTATTCTTTGTCTCGTTGGCAGTTTAAATGTTGAAAGCGCTTTGGCTTATTTGGGGGCTAGTATAAATGTCATGCCTTATAATATGTTCAAATAACTTGGTCTTGGGGAACCTCAACCTACTAGGATGAGTATTCAATTAGCGGATAGATCAATTAGATTTCCTAAGGGTATTATTGAGGAGGTACTTGTGAAAGTCGATAAATTTATAATTCCTATTGATTTTGTTGTATTGGACACGGATGAGGATATTAAGGTGCCTATGATCTTAGTTCGACCCTTTTTAGCCACTGCTAAAACTGTTATTAATGTGGGTACTGGTGAACTTGTGCTTCGTGTAGGTGATGAAAAGATTATTCTTCAAGCCTATGATTTTGTGAGAGTCCCTAGTGAGCGAGATGATACTAATTGTTCTGTTAATGTTATTAATCATGTGGCTCAACATTCTTTGTAGGAATTTACTAATGAATATATGTTTGAACAATATTCGTCTCAAAGTGATAAAAATCGAGGAACGAGTGGAGAGCGAATAGTGTAGCTTGATGAATTAGATAAATGACGAACAAAGGTTGATGAGAACCTAAGAATGGTCAAAGAAATAACTAAGCAATGCCATAGTGTGCATGTCAAGAGGCGAAACCAATTCAAGATTGGGGGACAATGTGCTGCTAGACAAATCAGATCCATGTATGTTCCCTTCAGAAAGTCTAGAGGGTCCAACCCATGTGTGGTAAATATTATTTTTCCAATTGAGGTAACACATTCTAAATTCAACACGTTCAAGGTAAATAGTACTCGTCTCAAACCTTAATTTTGTAGTAAAACTGATAACGAGAGAGAGGTGCTTTGGCTCCAAAATTCACCTTAACTATGAGCTTAAAAAGGGAAGTTGAGCTTAGACTTTAAATAAGCATTTCTAGACAGACAACCCGAGTGGTTTTTTTGTTATTTATTTATTTTAATTTCTTTAAAAAATTAATTACAATCATTTTTATATTTATTACTAAAAAAAAGGGGTCACACGACCTAGGGCTGATCTATGAAAATTGAACTAGCTCTGATACCACTTGTTAGGATCGACCCGATTAAGCAACAAGTAAAAAAATAGCAGAATAAATTGAGAAATTGAACACACAAATTTAACGTGGAAAAACCCTCCAAAGAGGATAAAAAAATCACGGGCAAAGATAATTTTACTATAATGGAAAAAGAACGAAGAGTACAAAAGATAGAGATAAAAAACTAAACCTCAAAAACCCGAAAACAAAAAACCCTCAAAATATAAACACAAAATTCTCTAAATGTGTTATGAGTTCTAATATCTAATAGGTGTTTCTTTTAAGGTTGTAAAAGAGCCTATTTATAGGCTAAATTTATAGGTCAAATAATAATAAAATAATCTAAACTAGTCAGTGTTTGATTGAAACAAATAAACAGAGTTTAACTAGAAGATTATTTCTCAAATTAGACTGAAATAGGAGTCATACGTAACAGTTTGTATGTGCATTAGTTAGCAAAATACCAAGTTTCCATGAAATTATTCGTAACAACATGAACATGAGTTTAGTAATTTTAAGTTAAAGAATGTAATTGATCTAACACAATAATGTCATATTGATTAAAACCCATCTTTTAGAAATTGTGCATTGGATTATTTTACTTTTTTTATTTACTTAGTTAAATTAGTTTTAGTTTTTAGATCACTTCTTCAAATAAACTATTTTTTTCACCACCGACTTGTTTAATTTTACATTTCGTTAATATTTTCTTTCATAGCCTCTATGGGTACGATAATTCGACATTTACTTGTTACTTTATTACTTGTTAATGAGTGTGTACACTTGTACATTTCTGTCATTTCAAGTTTTTGGCGCCATTGCCGGGGACTGTTTTAAAAGACATTATTTGTGAAATTATTAATTTTGCATTTTTGTTTTATTTTTTCTGTTAAATTTTAATTCCATTTTTTTGTGTTTGTTTCTAGTGTTTGTGAGTATTGATCAAATTATTGAGTTACTCCTCATAGACCTTGAAATTGAAAGGACTTTCAAACAAAGGAGAATATAAATGAACCAAAGAAGGATCAAAGAGATGATTTCAAAAATCAAAACCAAAATCAAGGAGGAACATTCGCTTATAATACTCACAATCAGATCATTGTTGCTGATGATAGAAACTGTGTCATTCGACAATATGTCATTCCTCTATTCAACAGGCTCAATCCGAGTATTGTGAGACCTGAAATTGAGGCACCACAATTCAAATTAAAGCCAGTCATGTTCCAAATGTTGTAAAATATAGATCAATTTAGTGGGATGCTTACTAAAGATCCATATCTACATATTCGACTATTCATGGAAGTGAGTGGCTCATTCAAACTAGTCGGGGTGACCAAAGACACATTGAGACTGAGATTATTTCCATACTCCTTAAGAGATAGAGCATGAGCGTGGTTGAACTCCCTACCATTCCGTTCCATAACTACATGGCAAGAGTTGGTTGAACATTTCTTAATGAAATACTTTCCTCCATCTCTGACTGCCAAGATTCGAAATGAAATCACTTCATTTTAGCAACTTGATGAAAAATCTTTATATGAGGCATGAAAGCAGTTCAAGGAGTTATTATGAAAGTGCCCTCATCATAGCATTCTTTATTGTGTTCAAATGGAGACTTTCTATATTGGTCTCAATATTCATACTAGAATGATGGTGGATGCTTTGGCAAGTGGAGCCCTTCTTTCTAAGTCTTACAATGATGCTTATGAGATTATTGAAAGAATTGCCAATAATAACTATCAGTGACCAACCAACCGAGCAACCTCAGAAAGACGAGTAACTGGAGTACATGAAACGAACACATTTTCTTCTTTGGTAGCCTAGGTATCCTCTATGTCTTCTATTCTTAAGAACATAATTGTTAATGATTTCAATGGTAATTTGACAAGCCAGTAGTCGAAACAGTTCAAGAATATTTCTTTTGAATACTGTAGAGATGACCATTTCTTTGAAACTTGCCCATCGAATTAAGATTCAAAATATTACATGGGAAATCAAAATTGGAATGGTCCACAATCAAATTCTTACAACTCTTCATGGAAGAATCATCCAATTTCTCCATAAAGTAATCAATGGGCAGACCATATCGACTCTTCTATGCCATCTCGGCCAAATTATCCACCAGAATATTTTCAACAAGTGCAACAACTCCCACCAACTGAATATTCAAGTAATCTTGAGAGTTTGCTGAATGCGTGCATAGCAAAGAATGATGAACTAATCCAAAGCCAAGCATCAAAATTGAAGAATATAGGAAACCAAGTGGGACAGCTAGCTAATGAGCCCAGAAGGAGATCCTAAGGTATTTGGCCGAGCGACACAGAAAATCTGAGAATTTTGGGCAATGAACATTGCAAAGCGGTCACTTTGCCAAGTGGAAAGACATTGGAGCCCAAGGTGGTTGAGGTTCAAGATGAGCCCGTTGTAGCTCAAGACAAAGAGGAAGTTCAACTGAGTGTTGAAACTCCTATTTCACAAAAGTTAGACTCGGTAATCCTTGATGAGATAAAATCTAAACTAGTCAGTTTTGGTTATCTAACACCCTTGTCAGCTGTAGAAAAATTTCAACAGAAAAGTTATCTGGTTAAAGCTAAGATTCCACCACTTCTTTATCCTCAATGATTCCAAAAGCAACAACAAGATACTCAATTGAATGAAATTTTTGATGACGAGGTGACTTTTAATGACTTCAATGATGCTAAATCCCTAAATGTAGTTTAAGACTGCTATACTATTTCCAAGATGAAATCGTTGACTTCTACAAAATTGGAGCTCAATTCTCTAGATGATCCATTAGAATGCATTCTGCTAGCAAATTCACCAAGTGATGTGAAGACGAGGAATGTTTGGCTTTGCTAGAAGCTAAAACGAAGGGATTCATGCAGGAAGTTCCACTTGAATCATTAGAGTTATTATCTCCAGAGTACACACAACCAAAATTGTTGATTGAAAAGCCAGTTGAATTGGAAATGAAAATTTTGCCTCTTCATTTGAAATATGATTATTTGGGTTTATCTCTGACTTTACCTATCATGATTTCAGTTGAGGTCACCAAGAATCAAGAAGAAGAATCACTTATTGTTTTGGAATAACATAAGAAGGGTGTCGAATGGATTATTACAAATATTCGAGTCATAAGTTGGAGGATTTGCGTGGATTACAAGAAGTTAAATAGGGCCACCAGAAAAGATCATTTCCGGTTTTCTTTCCCAAACCAAATGTTGGACAAATTTGTTGGGCAAGAGTATGATTACTTCTTAAACAAGTATGGTTGGTATGATATATGGCCCTTTGACACTGTCTCGGTTAGTGACGATTCTGAATAAAATGGAGGGAATTCTCTTCACTTTCTCTATTCTTATTTTATATTTTCAATTTTTTTCTCATTTGAATAAAATGACAGACTTAGATAATTTTTTTTTGGATCATTACATTAATTAAAATTTTGTCTAGGAGATTGAGACTTAAGTGGGACCATCTGTGATCCCGCCAGTCTTTCTTGGTAGTTTAATTTAATGTAATTTTTTGAAAAATATTTTTCTAAGTAGCCAGAAGAATTTATTTATCTATTTCATTAAATAAAAGGGTCAACTTTTGACCCAGGCACTAATTTCTTTGATTTTTTTTAGTCTACTTTTATTACATGAGCTTAAGATCTAAAACAGTGCTGCCATTAGGCTTAAGGCACTATTAAGAAGGGAAATATTCAACCCTTTTTCTGCACAAACTTGCAACCCTTACCTTGCTCCACCACTACTCCCCAGTAGCCCCATAGTGCATCACCCTTAACCCCTTAATGCCGTAACCCTTAACTTCCTAAATCACCACTTCGAACACCTTCATTCGAAGCCACCAACCACTGCACCTAAACTATCCTTAAACCGGTCACCCCCTCTAAACCTTACCATCAGCTACTCACCTACTTGTCCAGAACAGAAATCACCCTTAACATATTTTCGAACTCCAACTCCAAGAGTCCCTTTGTCGAGCACCATTCCACAAAGTGAACAGTATGCTATAATGGATATGCTACAACATATGCAATGGCAACAACAATCTTACTAGAGATACTAAAAAACATGGGACGACTCAATGAAAGACGCTTTCATGAAAACATTTCAAGACCCGTTTGTTTTTGTGCCTGGATTTTTAGACTTTATTTTTGAACTATGGACTCCAATTTCGAGAGGGAATGAGGCAATACAAGCAAAAACAAGGACGATGGAGTAAAAGATGGGTCGGATTCTGAGGGATCTGTAAATAAATAAAATGGGGGATCTTATCTCTACTTTATTTTATTTTATTTGTTAGGATATTTTAAGTTTTTTAGGCTTAGGTATTTTAGGATTTTATTTCTCGCATAATAAAATAAGAGGTGGAAATCATCAATAAAATTGAACAATTTGCAAATAAGAAGTGTGGCAATAGATATGTACATGTCTAGGATTGGATCTACTCAGGATAAGCTTGGTATTTAAGCAGTCAAATTTGACTCACCTCCTTTTCTTATGGTCCTACCTGGTGTATAGTGTCTATTCACTTCTTTATTTATGTTCTCCCTATTGTTTTTAACAATGAGGACATTTTTCATCTTAAGTAAGAGGACCAAAATTGAATTTTTTTTATTTTTTTCAGAATGCATTTTTCTCATAATTATGAGCAAGTTATATTTTGTTCAAAAATTTAAATTTTTGTTAATTATGCTAAACTTTAGTATAAATAAAGTTCTATTATCTCAATAATTGCTATGTTAGTTGAATTATGATATAAATGTTAATCTTAATAATGTATGTAAATTGTACCATAAAATTTTAATTCCTTAGGAGAGCTAAGCATGCATAAAAGTTTAAGTCTCTAGAATTGACTTAGTAATTTCTTGAGGCGAAATCCTAGGAAGCATGAATTTTTAAAATGATTTAGGCAAACTTTGTTTGGACCTTTTGAGCCTTTCAAGCCAAGCTTAACGAATACTTATCCTTTGAAACCTAACTTTGAGACTATATGGCCTGATTTTATTTGAACCATTGGAATATTAAGCCATCACTTCTCTCATAATTATCTTTAAATTGTCCCAAACACCAGACTTAATCTATCTAGAATATTATCTGAAAATAAGTTTGGGGGAGTTGAAAATAAGTATGATGCTCAAAATTGCATTACATACAATAATATGCTCAAAAAAAGAATAAAGAAATGAGAAAGAGCATATGTGCTCAAAAGAAATAGATGTAAAAAGAGCATGTGTACTCAAATGCAAAATGAGTTGGTGAAGTTGAAGGTATTTATTTCGAAGGTTAATTGCAAGCTGAGTTTAGGGTTTTTAGCTTAAAATTATCTATATTTTACCTACTTTTAGCCTAGCCACGTTACAACCCATTTAAAAGACCTAATGATTCAGATTTCCATGCTGCCTACATTAGTGGAGAGAAATTGCTAAGTTCAACATATGAAGGCATAAGTTAAACTTAGTGATTGCAGTATAGTCTTAAAAGAGGGAATAAAAATTAATTGGTAAGAATTTAGCATATCTTTATTGAGAAAACATTTAGTCTATTCTTGCTATCATGATAATGATTGAGAATAATTCAAGCAATATGTATACTTGAGTTGTATAATTTCAAAATTCTTGTTCTTGAGCATAATTGCACTAAACTCATAATTGTGGGAGAAATGTGTTCTAAAGATATTTTTCAAAGGTGATTTCAAGCAACTTTTTTTGCAATTTGTGCATTACTCGGACGAGTAATGAATTAAGTTTAGGGATGGGGAAACACAAAAACATATATACTTTTCCAGCACCTTATGTGCTCTAATTCATGAGTTTCATGGTATTTTTTGTCGAAATTCATACTTTAATTATAAAATAATTAATTTGCACTCAAATTATTAACATATTGAATTTTAATTATTTTTATAAAAAATTTACACAAATTTGATTTATTTTCGACAGTTTTGTACAAAAGGTGAAAATCGGCTCGGCAGTCACCTCGAAAGGCTTGAATCATTGAGGAAATTTTTGCATCAAGTGAATCAAGATTATGGTTAATTAATTCTCCAGCCATGGACAATCGAATATTATGTATTAAACATACTTTATATTTAATTTTGATCCAACATTAATTGGGTTAAAAATTAATATAAAGTTTGAAGAAGAGTAGAGGCCCAAATTGTGTTAAGAACAAGACTGGTCCACCAAGGAATTTGGAGGCCTAAATCATCAATATAAGTGACCCAATCAGCTTATTTAGTTGATTTTATTAATTTCAAAATAGCTCTTGAAGTTCCCCTCAATTTCGTTCAAACCCCTCCTCTTTTCATGCCTTCTATTTTTAGCCCCAAGCTAAAAATAGCAAGTTTGAATCACTCAAACTTGCACCAAGCATGGCCGGCCAAGGGAGATGGAGTGACTGATATTTTTTTCTATTTTTAGCAGCCATTCTCACCTATTAATACCCCTATTCCTTTCTTCATTTCACATCATTCATTCCCACACATCTCTCTTCCTTTCCCTTATTTGTTTTCCCATTTTTCTTGTTTCATTCCCTTGCCTATTTCCCTCTTGAAAAAGAGCTTTCATCCTCCCTGGTGAGCACATTCAAGTGTTCGTGAAGGCCTCGGATCAACAGAATAAGCAGAGAAAGAAGAGGTGTGCACTAGTCTGGCTTCAAAGAAATATTGAATTTGTTTTCTAGTTCCCTTCTCTTTAATTCCTTTTTGTGTTGTGATCATGAACATAAATATTTGTTGTGTTGTTGTTCTTGATTTAATTAAAATGAATTAAATTTAATTCATGTTATATTGATTGCATTCTGTTTAATTTAATTATTAAAATCATGTTTATGTTGTTATTAGGCCTTGGTAGATTGTTCAATTAAATAAAACCATGCTTAGGCTATACTTGCATTACAATTGTAAGATAACAAATGAATTAAGTATTAATCGTATTGAAATTGTAATTAATTGACACAATATTAAATTGGTGTATGTTTAATCTTCTAAGGTAGCTGAAGGTTAAATTAGCAACAGTATTAAACGATACATTAGCCTTGCATAACTTGCAAGATTATTGTGATTAAATTGATTCAATGTAGAAATATATTGTTACTTCACTTAATCTTATACATGCTTATAAAAATTGATTAATTGTTTGAATTGACTTAGTAATATGTTCAAGAGATTAATTGGTTTAGTAAGTTTGTATGTGCATTAGTTAGCAAAATATCAAGTTGCCATGAAATTATTCGTAACATCATGAACATGAGTTTAGTAATTTTAAGTTAATGAATGTAATTAATCTAACACAATTATGTCATATCAATTAAAACTCATCTTTTAGAAATTGTGCATTGGATTATTTTACTTTTTATTTACTTAGTTAAATTAGTTTTACTTTTTAGATCATTTCTTCGAATCAACTATTTTTTTCACCACAAACTTGTTTAACTTTACATTTCATAAATGTTTTCTTTTAGAGTCCCCGTGGGTACGATAAATTGATATTTACTTGTCACTTTATTACTTGTTAAAGTTTGTGTACACTTGCACATTTCTGTCGTTCCAATTTCATTTTTTTGAATTTTTGTTCTTAAAAATAAAAAAAATAATAATAATAAGGGAAAGAAAAAAATGAAAAAAATTTGATTGAGCTTGAATAGTTAGTTTGTTATTTCTCTTAATTCAACAATTGATTATTTTTCTAAGTTGGTAACTTATCAACTCGATCTTGATTATAGCCAACTTTTCTGGCCTTTTCCATACCATTAACATATCCCCATGACAACCTTTTAAAGACCTCTTGATTGGAGTGTCATCTTATTTTATAGTGGTGGAGATTTGATTTTCAAGCAAGCCTATGATAATGACATTTCTTATTCGACTATTGAGTGCATACTACTTGAACCTTAAACACTTTGGGTGCTTTGAGTGAATCTTTAGTTAGGATGTTAATTCTTGTTTGAATTTAAGGTAATTATTTAGATAAGATGAGACACCTATTATTTGTACTTTAAAACTTTCAGCTTGAACTGTTTGAGTCTTTAGTGTCCTTTCAGTTGAATTTCCAATTCATGATTGTTTACGAATTATCTTGAAACATTATTGATGAAAATGTTAAATTATTGCAAAAATTAACTTGAATGTGGGTTGAGGATTTTACTTGAGGACAATCAAACGTTTAAGTGTGGGGATATTTGATAAGTGAGAATAGTAACATGTTTTAATCTCGTTCTTAATGCGTTTTTGGATTATTATTATATGTAAAATGGTAAATTTTATGCTCTTAATCCTTTAAATTCATGTTTCTATACATAGGAGAGCATTTGGGAGCAAAAAAGTAAAAAACGAGCGAAAATCGAAAAATTGGAGCAAGGTAAAAGAGCCACACAGGCTAGGCACACGGCCGTGTGAGCCACACGAGTGTGTGCCAGATTGTGTGGGAATCGCGAATCGCACTCCGGAAACACGAAAAAAATTGCAATTTTTAGGTTTTTCGAGCATTCTAATACCTATAAATGACAAAGATAAGAAGATAGGAGGGAGTCGTCATAGAATACTAAAGAAAACAACTTGAAATATACCATTGAAGCCGACTCTGGAGCAGATTTCCATCAAGATTGAAGATCTCCTTTTGATTTCTTTGAAGTTTATTATGAGTATTTTTGTTTCTGGTGGTTATATTGTCTTTGGGATGTTTTTATTTGCTATCATGAACTAATTTTCTAAATACCTAGGGAGATAAACCTAGGATAGATTATGTTATTTGATTTTTATTTTTTACGCAATAAATATTTGGATCTTGTTTTCAATTATGTGTGTTTAATTCTTGGTTTAATATTTCTAGACTATTAATTCATATTTGATGTGCTTAAATCAGAGGAGGAATAGACTCTATTTAAGAGTAGATCTACCGTAATTGAGTGGAGTTGCATGCAAGCCTAAAAACAGGACAATATAAATCTACTGAATTTGAGTCAAATATAATAGGGGGATCCATAAATCGAGTTAATGTGATAATAGAGATTTTAATTAGGAAGAAATTTCAATTAATCAACCTAGAGTCAATTGCTCTTACTCTTGAAAGAGATAATAGCATAATTTAGGGATTTCTACGAATCAAGATACTAAGTGAAGAAATTGTTTAATTTAGGTTGATAATGACAGATGAAATCTAGATGGATTATTTCTTGGGTATTGTTTCATTTCTTGGCTGTTAATCATTTATTTTCCTAATTCGTTTTGTTGTGTTCTTTAGTTAACTAATTTAGTTAATTTTAGTTTTAATCAGTCTCTCTAATTTATCGGTTAAATAATAGAAAGACAATAATTCTAGTACTTTTAATCCTTGTAGGAACGATATCTTTACTCACTGTATCTATACTATTAATTGATAGGTGTACTTGCCTTAGTCAAATTTTTAGTTAGTTTACGACGACAATCATTTAGACTCATAACTAGATATACTAATCCGCCACCCCGAGTTGTTAGGCAACAATGGCTATTAGAGTAGTCCACGACCCTCTGAGAATTGAGATAGCCCACGACCCTCTGGGAATTGGGGCTAACAATAAAAACAAGTGACCAATTTGGTCTTTTCTCCCTCTTCCCTCTTGTAATTGGAGAGATCTAAATCTTTTGATAGAAAGACTCTATGGCATGCCAACTATATCTAATTTAGTCTAACTTAGTGAAATGGGGTAAAAACCAAGTTTCATGATCCGTTTCAATTCAATTCCAATTTCATATCATTCCCATTTCAGTCACATTTCATGGTCAAATCAAAAATCGCCTAATGTAAAATTAGGCTTCCAATACAAAAAAATACTATACATTTGCTTGTTCAACCATTTGAAATCTTAATATTTAAATTCAACTCAAAATCATGAATTCAACTCAAAATCATGAATTTACTAATTTTATCATTGAAATCATAGTAAAATAAATATTAAAAGCATTAGGTAATGAAAATAAGATATCAACACAAATCGAAGTTTCAATCGCTTTACTCCGCTTCTTTGCGTTTCTCCTTCAATATTTTTGCCTCATTTTTATCTACAATAAGAGCAATTTAACACCAAACAATGCCATTTATCCATTATAATACTAAAACTAATGAAAAAAAACTTAAATATGCATAGTTAATCATGTTGGCAACTTAAGTTTCGTAGTCCAATATTCGCATATCTTTTGACGCGATTATCCGTTTTCAATTTCGTCTTCACCAAAGTACTCACTGCTTTACAAGCTATCGTTTAGCACCAACATTACTCAAAGTGGCAAATGTTCTCTACTTCCCCTTCACCAAGGCCAAATGTACCAAGTAAACTTTTCATCCATTTTTATTTCTTTTTCACACTTCTAACAAACTAGAACTCATCTTCTAATCATTTCCTATCCAAAAATATACCTATTTCACTTTAAGTTTTCTAAGCTTCCATCAATGTTCTTTAATGGCAGCTTTCAAAATACTTGATAAATTCAAAAACTATTGGTACATACATGTAAAACAAGCTTCAAAGATTAAAAATCTATGAAAAATTTGAAGAAAAATCATCCCTTATTGAATTTAAAGGAAAATAATGAAAGAATTTTTTTTCTATCCCCTTTTGTTTTCGTCAAAAAAGAAAGAAAGATGAGAAAGATTTCATCTTCTCTCTCTTTTTCTCTTTATTATTTATGATAATATATGAGAAAGTATTATTACTTATTAAAATATTTTTATTTAATATAAAATCATTTAAAAGTCATCATGAAACCATTGATTTTTTAAGTAATGGTAAAATTGTCATTAAATCTTTTCCATTGAAATAAAAAAAATAGGATAATTGCAGTTTAGCTTTTTTACTTTTCAATTTATTCAATTTAGTCGTTGAACTCGTTGCCGAATTTTTAACTTAACTACATGCTCCTACTGATAATTCTCTATGTTTTCATATTTGACAGTTTCCTTTAAAAACAATCATAATTTCTTATACTACTATGCATTTATAGATTACTTATTCAATGACTTTTACCATAAATATTCTTCTTCTCTTTTTTTTTTAAGGTGGGGATGTTACAGACTAAATAAAAAAATTCACAAATCTTGTAACATCTAGATTGATGATTAAACTGACCAACCCATCGATTTTTGATTTAATCGTTCAACAATAATTAAATAAAAAAATTAAATCAGCTCTAGATTTTGTGACAAGTGTTGAACTCTGATTTCTAACACGTAGCTCTAAATCATATCAGATAAAAGATAAAACTAAAAGTCGTGTAAGAAAAAAGAAAGAACATTATCCTTAAATCATAACTTTTTTTAGAGTAAATTATAGACCTTCAAATTAAAGTGCGGCTCAACTATTTTAAATATACATTTAGAAAAAAAATTTAAATTATATTTTGAGTATGTGAAATATATATTTTAATTAGTATGCAACCTGAAAATTAATTAGTTTAAAAATAATATATATTTTTTAATTTTGTTTGTCGAAACCTCTTTATAAAATGGGGAGGGTATTTTAAAAACGGGAGTCCCCACCAACCTTTTAAAGTGTGATTGGGTCACTTTATAAAACATTTTGGTCTACGAAATTACGAGAAAATAGGTTCGGGAATCAGTTACGTACGAGGAAGGATTAGCACCCTCGTAACGTCTAAAATTGGTACCAAATTGAATAGTTTTGTCTTAATGCCAAAAATTTGAAGGAATTTAGAAATAAGATCTCTTTAAAACCGTAATAATTTGAGTTAAATAAAAAAATAAAGATTCTTTGGCTTCGAAAGAGTACAAACATCACATCCAGCATGATTGGACACGATATCTTTAAACTTTCGTAACTGAAATCATCTTGTGATTTGTGAAATTCGTTTAAAAGGATATTTTTAGATATTTAGACAAACGGGAAATCGCAACCCAGCATGTTAGGGCACTATTTCCCGAATTCCTAAATATTAAAACATTGTCTCACCCCTTTAAAAAAAAATTCTTTTTGAATTAAATGAGATATGATTTTTTGAAAGTAATGATGTGTTTTACATATTACAAGAAAATAATATTAAATAAACCTAGTTACATAATACATGATTTATTAAAAAATAATAAATAATGGTATAAATTACACAATATACGTTATCATTTGCATATATTATCATCATAAATGTTCATGCATTATTGTTACATGCAAAATACAACATAGTACATAATGAATATAACAAATATAAATTGCAATATACATATAAGATAATATTTTATGCAAATGTAACTTAAATTAACATAAATAATTAATTTCATGCAAATGACATAAAATAACAAATGATTTATGAAAATTTAACCTACTAAAACAATATCAAAATAAAAGAAAACAAAAAGAAGTAAGTAAATTATAAACACATAAAAATAAAGATATTCAAAAACATTTAGAATAATATAAGAATGAGAAAGGAGAATCCTTTTTTTAAAAATTAATATAAAAATCATGTTAGAGGATATAATAAGTTAATATATATATAGTAAAAAAATGTACTAAATAGTAATATTACACATATTTATTTAATAAAAAATATGTAGTTAATGAGTAATAAAATAATGTATATTTTATAATAAAATAAAAGTGATGTAAAGAATAATATATGGTAAAATATATAGTGTATAATAATATTTATAAACAAAATATATAATAATATAAACTATATGATAAATAATATAAAAATATATAATAAAATGTATATAATATAATATATAATAAAAGGAAGATTCTATAAGGAATAATATATAATAAAATATGATATGTAATAAAATATAAATAAAATATAATGTAATATAAATACTATCATATAAATAAGGATAATATATACTATTATTTAATAATAATTTTTAAAAAATTTAAAATTTACACAATTAATGAATAATAATACATAATAAATAATAAAAATACAAGGAATAATATATATAGTAAAATATAATATATAATAGATTTTATATATAAAACGTATAATATAAATTATATATTGGATAATATGAAAATAAAAATAATATGTATTATTTTATTACTGGTATTTATAAAAAAAACAAATAATATATAAGGTATTTAAAATAAATTAAGTATATAAAAGGATTAAAATTGAATTTAATTAAAGAATCTGGGGTTAAATGCAAAATAATAAAAATCTGGGACTAATTGAAATACATGTTAAAAGTCAAGGGATTCATTGGGTAATTCGACCCTAATACCAAAACGATGTCGTTCTCCAGAATGGAATCTAAAGGCCGTCGGGACTAAATTGGAATAAGCGAAAAAAATAGGGCCAATTTAAAATAAAATTAAAAATGAAATTAAAAAAATTTAAAAACACGGAAGGATCAATTGGGCAATTTGCCCACTTTCCAAAAACACGCGGATCCTTCCCGGGTCGGGGGTCAACACGCGGATCCTGACCTAAACGGTGTCGTTTTAGTGCTTATTAAATTAAGCAAAACGACACCGTATCCATTGCACTATTTAAGTCAATTTTTGTTTCAAAATTCATTTTAGAAACCGTTTCAGAAAAAAAATCTTTAAAATCCTCTACAAGAGGAGAGAAGAAAGGCTCTCCGGGCTCTGGCCTCCGTCAGGCCAAGCCCTAGTCATTGGGCACACGCGCCCACGCGCCATCGTCAACGCCGCCATGTACGGCGGTCAGAAACCAAAAAATCTCGATTTTACGACGCGATTTCAATGGTAAACTCTCTTGATTTATTTTAATAATACTTGTATGTTATTTAGAGAAGAAAAAAAATAAAAGGTAAAGATATATCACTTCTGTCTCTTTGATAAGATGCTGATCTTTTATTGTATATGTGTATCTCTCCAAAAACGTAGTTACAAATTAGACAAAAGAGGGGTTTTTATAACCCTTTGTTACATTTTAGAAAAAAAATCATTTGATTTCTTTCCAAATCTGTTTCTTTGGTTGCTGTGGTTCATTCTTCTTTTGCAGGTACCAGCGAGGAAGCCAGTAATGGTTGGGCACTGGCGACGGCACCAGCGTTGATTCGGGCGTCGATCACGACATGATTTGAAACTTGGAATCACGGCATCGATGGTGGGTAGCTGAAACGACGCGAAATGAACACACACATTATTTGCGGCGCCTAGGGTTTCTGAAACCTAGGTCTTCCGTCCTTGGCTTGTGGTTTGGGCTTCTTGGGCTTCACTGAGTTGAGTCAGAGTCTAACCGGGTGTAGGCTTATTGGGTTGTAACTGGGCATAGGGTTTAGGCATTTGGGTCAAATGTAAACAGGTAATGGACTGTAATTGTAAATGAATTTTGGGCTTTGAACATGGACTATATAAACTTTATTATTTTTTAATTCAATTACGGGCCCGGGCAGAAATGGGCTACTACAGCTGCCCCTCTTTGCTCATTGTCATGTAACGGTAATAGAGCAAAGACTATAAAAGGACCCATTTTGCCCGGTCTGACCCAATCTTGAGATCTTTCTTCAAATGGCCTTCAACCTATTTGCAACTTCAGAAGTATTGGTCCATAAATATAATAGCTTCAATTTGCTTCATTGTAACTTCAGGAATGCAATATTTGCTATCTTCAACCTGCTCCTTGCAACCTCAGGGACGCCATGTTGATATCTTCAATCTGCTCTCTGACAATACAGAGACGTCAAATCATCTTATATCTGCTTCAGCGTAAACACGTGAAAGCAAAATCTACTATGTCTTCGATCTGCTCCTTGTAAACGCAAGGATGCCAAATCATCTTATATCTACTTCAATATGAAAACATCCAAAGGTTAGATCTGCTATGTCTTCGATCTGCTCCTTGTAAACGTAAGGATGCCAAATAATCTTAGATCTACTTCGATATGAAAACATCCAAAGGTTAGATCTGCTATGTCTTCGATCTGCTCTCCGTCGAATATGGAGATGCCAAATCTGTTTCTTCGATTTGTTCTCTGACAATACAGAGACACAAAATCTACCATCTTCGATCTGCTCTCTGACAATACGGAGACACCAAATCTACTATCTTTGATCTGCTCTCTGACAATATAGAGATGTCAAATCTGTTATCTTCGATCTACTCTTTGCCAATACAGAGTTGCTAAATCTGCTATCTTTGATCTACTCTCTGACAATACAGAGATGTCAAATCTGTTATCTTCGATCTGCTCTCTGCCAATACAAAGATGCCAAATCTGCTATCGGTGATCTACATTGTCCCTTAAAGGACATAACCTGTAGAATGCATATGTACTCATGCCTAATGATTAAGATGCATGCTTGAAATGAATCAAATGCTCCTAGTTATGCAAAATGTTATGAAAATGATTCCTATTCCAGACACCATCACTCATTCCTTTGTCAAAGTTTATCCTTATTTCTCTCGAAGTATCCTTCTCACTCAGCTCGTGGGTTTGTACCATTCTTCAAATGCTATGACCCACCAAAAATGTCTGTAAGATGATCCCCTCTTAGGATTGAATCGTTTGATTTGTCCAATCATCATTTTAAACCAAAGAAAGAATTTCCTCAAGTTCTTTCAAACCTCTCTTACGTGAATTCCTCGAACAATTGTTATGTTTTAGTTTCTTGTATTATCTAGAAATTTCCAGAGTAATGAGCAAAATTTCATTTGTGAAAATTATTTAGTTCATCTATCATTATTTTAATGCAACATACTTTAAGAATGCATATGTACTCATGCCTAATGATTAAGATGCATGCTTGAAATGAATCAAATGCTCCTAGTTATGCAAAATGTTATGAAAATGATTCCTATTCCAGACACCATCACTCATTCCTTTGTCAAAGTTTATCCTTATTTCTCTCGAAGTATCCTTCTCACTCAGCTCGTGGGTTTGTACCATTCTTCAAATGCTATGACCCACCAAAAATGTCTGTAAGATGATCCCCTCTTAGGATTGAATCGTTTGATTTGTCCAATCATCATTTTAAACCAAAGAAAGAATTTCCTCAAGTTCTTTCAAACCTCTCTTACGTGAATTCCTCGAACAATTGTTATGTTTTAGTTTCTTGTATTATCTAGAAATTTCCAGAGTAATGAGCAAAATTTCATTTGTGAAAATTATTTAGTTCATCTATCATTATTTTAATGCAACATACTTTAAGAATAATGGAAGATAAATTTAATCTTGAGAATAATTAGATTTGAATGAATTTGTCAAAAAATACAAAGGAAATTAATCTGATAGCCTATCTTTGAGAAGAAAGAGAATCTAAAGGTAGCAAACAGGACAAAAGTTAGATGCCCTAGATATCGCCGCTTGAGCGTCTATATACTAGCTCCATGAAGACTTTCTTGAGTTCAACATGTGTTTAAAAGATCCAAAGTACTTTGTTGATGCCCCGATATGCAACGCGCTTCGCTCTTTGTTGAATCAGATATAGCAAGATTACCGTGTGCTTTTCAAAATTTAAGCTGCCCTTTCGAGTTTTCAACTCAAAACCCTTTTGGTCACAAGGCGCCCTTTACAGGTTTTCACCCTGGATTCTCCTCTTCCTTAGACAAAGTACTTTTTGACTGAGTCTGAATTCACTGGATTGGGTAAACTCTTTCCATCCATTTTCGTTAAGATCAATGCACCTCCAGAAAAGGCCTTCTTCACGACATACGACCCTTCCCAATTCGGCATCCATTTTCCTCTAAAGTCCTTCTGAATGGGAAGGATCTTTTTCAGCACAAGATCCCCCTCGTGGAATTCTCTTGGTCGCCCTTTCTTGTTGTAAGCTTGCATCATTCGCTTCTGATACATCTGACCATGACGAATAGCCCTTAGCCTCTTTTCCTCAATCAAGTTCAACTGATCATATCGGGATTGTATCCATTCAGCTTCATTCAACTTCATCTCTGACAAGACTCGGAGAGACGGTATTTTCACTTCAATGGGTAACACTGCTTCCATCCCATAAACCAACGAGAAAGGAGTTGCCCCAGTAGAGGTTCTGACGAACGTTCGATAAGCTAAGAGTGCAAATGGTAACTTCTCATGCCAATCTTTGTAGGTTTCAGTCATTTTCCCCATTATCTTCTTGATGTTTTTGTTAGCAGCTTCCACTGCCCCATTCATCTTTGGGCGGTACGGAGAAGAGTTGTGATGCTTAATCTTGAACTGACTGCAAACTTCTGCTATCGTTCTATTGTTCGAGTTCAATGCATTGTCTGATATGATCCTTTCAGGCATCCCATACCGACAAATGATCTATTTCTTCAAGAATCGACTCACAGCCGACTTAGTAACATTCGCATAAGAAGCAGCCTCTACCCACTTCATGAAGTAATCAATGACCACAAAGATAAAGCGATTCCCATTTGAAGCTTTTGGTGATATTGGCCCAATGACATCCATGCCCCATATGGAAAAAGGCCATGGAGAAGTCATAACATGTAGAGGTGAAGGTGGTACATGGATCTTGTCTCCATAAATCTGACATTTATGGCATTTCTTGGCGTAGTTAATACAATCCCCTTCCATAGTAGACCAATAATATCCAAATCGTGAAACCATTAGCGTGCGTCCCACAAACACCCTCGTGAACTTCTTCCAAGATTAACTTTGCTTCCACGGCTTCAACACATCTCAACAGTACTTACTCCTTTCTTTTTTTGTACAAGATATCCTCATCCAAAACGTAGTCGCAGGCTAATCTCCTTAAAGTTCACTTATCATTTTCAGTTGCCTGTTCTGGGTATTTATGATCTCTCATATATCGCAATATATCCTGATACCAAGGGTTATCATCCTTTTCTTCTTCCTCAATGTTACAACAGCGAGCTGGAGCCTCAAAGATACTCATTTGAATGGGTCTCATCTCCTCCTCTTTATTTGCTTTAATCATTGAAGCCAAGGTTGCTAGAGCATCCGCCATCTGGTTTTCATATCGTGGGATATAATTAAAAGTGATATCATCGAATTCCTCAAGTAAACCCAAAACTACCTTTCGATAATTGATCAATTTAGGATCCCTTGTCTCACATTCACCTCTAAGCTGGTAAATTACCAACGTAGAGTCTCCATATACTTTTAAGGTTCTTATTCCTCGCTCTATAGCCGCTCGGAGTCCCATGATGCATGCTTTATACTCAGCCATATTATTTGTGCAATCAAAATCTAACTTACATGTGAATAGATAATGATCCCTATTTGGGGACACCAAGACTGGCCCAATTCCATTTCCTACCGCATTGGATGTGCCGTCAAAGTTCATCTTCCATGGACGTTCTTCAATAGTTGCCACATACATCAACTCTTCATTAGGGAAATCAAAGTTTAATGGCTCATAATCTTCTAGCGCTCTGCTTGCCAGAAATTCTGCTATCGCACTCCCTTTTATAGCCTTTTGACTCACATAGACTATGTCAAATTCTGAAAGCAATATTTGCCACCTTGCCATTCTTCCATTTAGTACTTTTGACTCCATCATGTACTTTAATGGATCCAGTTTTGAAATTAGCCAAGTCGTATGATATAACATATATTGCCTCAACCTTCGAGTCGTCCAAATTAAAGCACAACACAATTTCTCAATTGACAAATATCTCATCTCACACTCTGTGAATTTCTTGCTGAGGTAGTATATTTCCTTCTCTTTTCTTCCCGATTCGTCATGTTGACCAAGCACACATCCCATAGAATTACTAAACACTGATAAGTACATAATTAATGGTTTATCCGGACTAGGTGGGGATAACACTGGAGCGTTTAGCAAGTATTGCTTGACTTTATCAAAGACATCCTGGCATTCCTCATTCCAAGTACCTTAGTTATGTTTTCTAAGGAGGCGAAATATAGGATCACATTTCTCAGTTAATTGTGAAATAAACCGAGCAATATAATTCAACCTTCCAAGAAAACCCCGAACTTCTTTCTGAGTACGTGGTGGAGGCAAATCTCGTATGACTCTAACTTTGTCTGAGTCAACTTCTATTCCCTTTTCGCTGACCACAAAGCCTAATAACTTCCCTAACCTAGCTCCAAAAGTGCACTTTGCTGGATTAAGTTTTAACTGAAACTTCCGTAATCTCAGGAACAGCTTCATCAAAACTTCAATATCTTCCTCCTCTGTTCGAGATTTGGCAATCATATCATCAACATACACCTCAATTTCTTTGTGCATCATATCATGGAATAAGTTCACCATAGCAAGTTGATATGTTGCCCCTGCATTCTTCAATCCAAACGGCATTACTTTGTAACAAAAGGTGCCCCACAATGTTATGAAAGTAGTTTTATCCATGTCTTCCGGATGCATCTTGATCTGGTTGTACCTCGAGAAACTATCCATGAAGGAGAACAACGAATATCCCACTGTGTTGTCTACCAAAGTGTCTATGTGTGGCAGAGGGAAATTATCTTTTGGGCTAGCTTTGTTCAGATCTCTGTAATCAACGCACATTCATACCTTCTCATCCTTCTTAGGGACTGGTACAATGTTAGCTACCCATTCATAGTACTTTACCTCTTGTAAGAATTCTGCATCAAACTGCTTCTTGACTTTGTCTTTTATCTTTAATATGATATCTGGTCTCATTCTTCGCAACTTCTGTTGGATTGGTTTACAATCCTGTCTTATTGGAAGACGATGCACCATGATATTGGTATTTAACCCCAGCATATCTTGATAGGACCATGCGAAGATATCCTTGAACTCACGTAGCAACTCAATCAGTCCTTACTTTGTGTCTTTAGTAATATGCGTGTCGATTTTCACCTCTTTCCCTTCCTCTAGGGCTACATTCTCTATTGCCTCTTTCTCATAGGGCATAATTTGTTTCTCCTCCTGTTTTACCATCCTCAACAGATCCGGAGACACATCACAATCCTGGATATCTCTAAAATCCTAAGATTCCTCTAGACACATGTCTTATTCGCGAGAGAAATCAGGATTTATAATATCAATGCTCATGTCATTGATATCTAAGGACCTGTGAAGTATATACAAAGAATGAATGAATTTAAGAATGATTATTTATGTGCTATGAATTAAAGAATAAGAATTTCAAAAGTTTAACAGAATATTGATTGGTAAAAAAAAAATACTCGTTCAAATTGGTAAAAGTTATGTTTTATTAAAAAAATAATAGATGATCGTAAGCCCATCCCATAAATGTAATCCTATTACTCCTAGGCTCTAGAGTAACAAGAATGTTTTGAAAATTACTCTGAAAAATTCCTAAAGACTATAGAAAGTTCCTCCGTAGTCTAATTGTTCAGAGAGCTTCCCGGTTCGTAAGGGCGAATGCCCTCAAGGTTTCCTTGCTCCGATCCTTCGTCGTGTATAGTATTAACCTGATGACATTCTTCTATAAGCAACCCTCCTGATATGAAGGTTTGGGATAGTAGAGGGAATGTCATCGGCTCTCACTCCACTTCTCTTCCATTAAGGCGCGCTCTTCTTCCCTCTTGGCGCTTCTCAACTTCCTTTCTCCTTTGCTTATAGTCTGGCTTGAAGCCCAGACCAAAGCAATCTCTTTTCTCTTTCAGTTCTGGGATTTGAGTTCCTCCTTGCAGGTATTTTCCTAACCCTCTTCCTGGTAAGGCTCCCTTTCCCACCATCATTTGTAGAGCCATCCTCGTGGCTCTTGCTATCTTTGGCACCGGTGGCTCACTCCCTTCTGAAATGAAGGTTGCATTCACAAATTTTAAAGAGCAAAAGGAACACTCAATAGACTCTTCGTTCGTCTCGACATAAGGGGCCTTGCTAGTGACTACGGCTATAATGTCCTCCTCCGTATTGATGGTTACTAATCGTCTATCCGTCACTAACTTTAATCTCAGGTGCAACAATGAGGGCACCGCTCCCGCTGAGTGTATCCATGGCCTCCTTAATAAGTAATTGTAGGAGGGCTTGATATCCATCACCAAGAAGTCTACTTCGTATATACTCGGCCCAATTTCCAAGGGGATGTCAATCCTTCCCATCACCTTTCTTTCTGTACCATCGAAGGCTCTTACCACATTTTGACATGTCTTCATGTGAGAATCGTCAATGGGTAATCTGTTCAATGTAGACAATGGTAGAACATTCAAAGTCGATCCATTATCAACGAGCATGCTTGGGAGTGTGTACCCCTTGCATCGAGTGGTGATGTGCAAAGCCTTTGTTGACCCCCTACCCCCTGGTGGGATTTCATCATCATTAAAGTAGATGAAATTATCCGCACTTATATTATTCACCAACCAGTCCAGCTTGTTAACAGATATGTCATGGGTGACATATGTTTCGTTGAGCACCCTCATCAATGCATTCCGATGCACCTCAGAACTCAGAAGTAGAGCCAATACTGATATGCGAGTCGGCTGTCTACGCAACTGCTCGACCACACTATACTCGCTATGTTTAAGGAACTTTAAAAATTCCTTAACCTCCTCCTACTTTACTGGCTCCTTAACAGGCACTTCAGCCTCTTTCTCCTTCTCCGCACTAACATTCTTTGATTTTGTGGGGTCTTCTCTGATGCCCACCGTATCATACCGCTTCCCACTCCGCGTATGGGAACCCTCAACTTGTACATCTTTAGACGTACTGGCTATATTCTCCTCCTCCGGCACTGTCACGCTGCAGTCATAACTCCATGGTATCCTCTTGCTATTTTTATAAGTGAAAGGAGTAGGTTTATAGATAATGACCTTAGGTACCGTTTGTGCCCCCACTTCATTATTCCCCAGTAGGGAAATAATAATCCTTGGCCGGTTAGTTCCTTTCTGTTTATTCTCCAGCACACATACTTGTTTTTCACAAGAGCTATCTTCAAAAATTTGTAGCTCTTTGTTGTCCATAAAGCCTTGCACCAAGGCCTTGAATTCTTCACACTTTTGAACTTCATGTCCTATTTTCTCATGGAACTCACCATAGTTCCTTGCTTTTCTTCTTTCGTTTTTAGAGGTTAACATACCTCTCTTCATCATCTCCTCCCAAATCACCTTCATAGGCATCCTCATCTCAGCAACATCTTCCTTTAGTCTCCTCTCACTGGCCTCACTAATGGCATTCACTATGATTTGGCAACGGGTTTTCAGTATTAGGGGTATTTTCAAACTTCACTACCCCCATCTTAATAAGCCTCTCTACGGCCTTCTTAAAACCGGTACAGTTTTTGATCGAATGCCCCAGTATTCCAGCATGGTATTCGCATCTAGCGTTTGCATCATACCATTTGGGATATGGGGGCTACAATGGTTTCAAGTGAAAAGGAGCAATAGCATGTGCATTGTATAAGCTTTGATAAAGCTCACGATACGTCACAGGGATAGGTGTGAACTGTATCTTTTTAGAATTCTGCCTTGTACCCGACTCCTGCCTCTAAGAACTCTATTGCTCAACCGCAGCTGTTTTAAGTTGACCAACTGTGATTGCCTTCGTGTTGAAGGTGCTTGTGTTATTTACTTCACTATCCTTTCTCCTTGGGGCCGATCTTTTGGTCACTTCCCCTTCGATTTTGCCACCTCTTATGGCATTCTTGATCATCTCTCCCGCCATGACTATATCAGCAAAGCTTTTAGTGGTGCTCTCAATCATGTGATTGATGAATGGAGCCTTTAGAGTGTTGATGAACAACATGGTAGTCTTCTTCTCCAATTGCATTGCCACCTCTCTCCATCTCTGTGCATATTGCCTAAAATTTTCATTAGGCTTTTTCTCCATGTTTTGCAGTGTGATCCTATCCGAAGTCATGTCAGTCACATGATTGTACTACTGCATGAAGGCTTGTGCAAGATCCCTCCATGAACTTATTCTGGCCCGGCTCAGTTGATTATACCACTTGGCTACTGCTCCAATTAAACTGTCTTGGAAACAGTGGATCAATAGTTGATCATTATTCACATGCCCAGTCATCCTCCTACAGAACATCATAATGTGGGCTTCTGGGCAAGTAGTTCCGTTGTACTTCTCAAATTCTGGCATCTTGAATTTGTGAGGAAGCACCAAGTCTGGGACCAAGCTTAGATATTTGGCATCAACCCTATAATGCCCATCAGCATTCTCTAAAGCCTTGAACTTTTCCTCCAACCATTTGCAGCGTTCTTCCAACTGTCTTACAGCCTCAGTTTTTAGATCCTCTTTCTCAGCCATGTCTAAGTCAGGAATGACAGGATTTGCAGGATTGTCACCCAAATTGAATCCTGAGCCAGTTGGGAAATTTATGGGGATCCCAGTATCGACCGACCCTTGTTGGGGCCTTATAGTGACAGATGGCCTCCTAGGAAGTGCCTCGGTTTGTGTAGGCATGTGGGGTGGGGTGAAACCTGGAGGATGATCCTCACCATCCTCGCCAGTAATTGCCATGGGAGCTTTTCCTTTATCAGTGGCCCTCAGAAGTTGAGCCATCTCAGCCATCATGTTCCTTTGTGCCTCCAACATTTGCTCCCTCATATCGTTTTGCATTTTTGCCAATTGCTCTTGGAATTGGTCCTGCATGTCCTTCTGTAGCTGTTCAAATCTTTGGTCCATACTCTTAGTTTTTGTATGAGTTCCGTAGTGATGTGTGATTTCCAAATTTTCCTCCCTAACTCCCAAGTAATTTTAGCTAATTAGGGTCTTTCTATAACCTCGAATGCATATGATGCAATGAGATGCTATGAAATGCAAATGCATGAATGCAAAAATGTGTCGATTCTGATTCAGTTTCATTTTAGAAAACGTTATTTAAGGAACAAAAACATTTTCATAAAGCGGATTACAAATATGCCTTCGCCCGTAAGCCTAGAGTCTTAACCCTATCTAATAACAATTCTAACTCTCGTCCTCTGTCTGACGATAACTCATACATTGTACTCAATACATTAGCTTGTGCTGCTAGGTCTTGTAAATGATCAGCAACTTCTCGAATCTGGACTATAGCTTCTCTCATAAGATAATCCTTATCTCCCACTTGATCCTGAAGATGGTGAAGTTCTCCCTTCCACTGTTCTTCTCTTGCCTCGAGCTGCTCAACCCGTAGCTCACAGTCTTGTAGTGCTACTTCCAACCCTCCAATATTGTGCTTCATTTCCTCGATCTTATCCAAGCGTGCCTTTAACTCGATCATAGAGTTACGACTTCAGTGATGATGAAGAGATCGTCCAAGCTCAGCTACCTTAGTTTTTAATCCCTGATTTTCCTTCTCTAGGGCCTGATTTCGTGACTGCATCTCTTGAAACTTTTTCTCCCAATACTCGGCTTTGGCTTTTTCTTCTTGAATCTCTTGCTACCACTGCTCTGAAGATCTCCCTAATCTGACCCTTTTCAACGTTACCTGGGCCTTCTTGTGGTGCGTCTTTAAATCATCTTGATCTTCCTTGATCTTTCTTTTTTCCTTTTTCACCTTCTCTACTTCCATCTTTTGAACATCGACATCGAGACTCAAACACATTTTTTTCCTCTTCGAGCTTCTCAATCCTCTTTTCAAGCTCTGAATTCTTTCTCTCGAACTCCTGCTTCATAACTTCCAACTCTGATGGAATCACTCGTAAGCTCTCCTCTAATGATCGAGCCACCCCCAAAATCGGCCTAGGGACATTATCGTTGATTCTCCCACTAAACCATCCTTTATACTCAAGGGTTGACGTCAAGCCTTCGGTCAAGATCTTCATACAGAAAGGCTTCCTCCAAGCCTCAGAAATCTCTCGCATCCTCTTCTTATAGTGATCTCCTTTATAAGAGAAATTGCTCTGAGCTAAACCCTGTGTAGCCGGTATGAACTGCCTCGCTCAATATTGCCTTAGAACAAGCAATGGTGCATATCCAACAACTTCCTAAATTCCTGGCAAAGGGACCCAATCAAAACTGCCACAGCAGTAAAGGACTTCACTAGGAACCAACCAAGGAGCCTTCCACATAACATCTTCTTCTCGAAGATTTTGAAAAATGTCTATCCACCTCTCCTCTGAAATATCATCTCTCCTAGGCGTGTTTACTGCTTCCTTTAAGGGAGAATAACCCTCAAAGAATACTCGGCAAGGAACCTTATCAAGCTTCCAGAAGTGGCTATGGAACCAGACTAGCAACAATTGCGCACATCCAATAAATCTACCCTCGTCGGCCCTCCAACATGCACTCAAAGATCTAAATGTCTCAACTAAGATTGTTGGTACCGGTGTATTCTGCTTACCAACACGATCAAACAAATCCGCTACTGCCTCATCTATGTGCCCCAACGCCTTTGGGAAAATCACCATGCCGTAAATACTCAAAGCTAGGATGTCAATCCTTTTCTTTACGTCTAGATGTGTCGATATCAAATCCCTCAAAACGGCCCATGGAATGCACTTACTAACACCCTTTTTCTGTACACAAGCTACAGCCTACTGCTCACTCATCCCAGTAATCATCACCAACTTCTTCGCAAAAGTTGGAAGGCTAGCAGGCCTAACATAAGCCTTGTGACCCTGAATCCTCGGGCAACGCAGTAAAGTCGTATACTCCTCTAAAGTAGGTACAAGATCAACATCGCCAAATGTAAAGCAACTATAAGCAGGGTTCCGGAACTGTACCATAGCTCGAAACAAGTGCCTATCTACTTTGACGTCTAGCAAATAGGGAAGGTCTCCATAATTCTGATAGAACAGCTACTTAGCCTCGTCATCCCATTGGGCCCAAATGTCTCTCAACTCCTGAAACTCATTCTGCATTGAATTAATACGGGTGAAGCCCCTTAACTCTGATGTAAGCCCCTCAGTGACACTATCTCCTTTCTCTAACTGGGTTTTCTCTGACTAGGTACAGACAGAGGCATTATCCTCCACTTTATCAAGATATTCATTCCCCATTACAAAACTTTCTAACCCAGAAATCGAACCGTGAATCGATACCTTTGAATGTTGAATGACATGCAATGATAGCAAAACCAAATAGATTAGTATCGTATAAAAGTATAACAAACAAACACTTATAAGGGTAGTTTACTAAAAGCTATCACCATAATCCCTAGGGTAAGCGCTTTAAGTTCACTATATGTGTTTCAGTTCTAAAGCGAGGGTACCTGAACCAGCAGATTCCTCGGTCCTCACCCATTATAGGCTCATATAGACCAAGTTCAGTTCAGGGGGACACATTTCCCTATGGCCATGCGGAGATGAAAATCTCACGAAGACATAGGTACAGTATCCCGGAAGCAATCCACTAGCTTATACGAAGGTGAAAACCTCACAAAAGCGTAGCTTCTCACTCCCACTTAAAGGTGCGACCACAGCGGTCATGCAAATGCAATATGCGAAATCAAAGTAACAACATATGCAGCAAACACATGTAAATTGATCAATATTTTAAAATTTCCCAAACTTTTGACATTAAGACACAAAAAATCAATTTCTTGGCTTGACTCTCTTATGGGTCCCCAATGGAGTCGCCAAGCTGTCGAAACCTCTTTATAAAATGGGGAGGGTATTTTGAAAACGGGAGTCACCACCAACCTTTTAAAGTGTGATTGGGTCACTTTATATAACATTTTGGTCTACGAAATTACGAGAAAACAGGTTCGGGAATCAGTTACGTACGAGGAAGGATTAGCACCCTCGTAACGCCCAAAATTAGTACCAAATTGAATAGTTTTGTCTTAATGCCAAAAATTTGAAGGAATTTAGAAATAAGATCTCTTTAAAACCGTAATAATTTGAGTTAAATAAAAAAATAAAGATTCTTTGGCTTCGAAAGAGTACAAACATCACATCCAGCATGATTGGACACGATATCTTTAAACTTTCATAACTGAAATCATCTTGCGATTTGTGAAATTCGTTTAAAAGGATATTTTTAGATATTTAGACAAACGGGAAATCGCAACCCAGCATGTTAGGGCACTACTTCCCAAATTCCTAAATATTAAAACATTGCCTCACCCCTTTAAAAAAAATTCTTTTTGAATTAAATGAGATATGATTTTTTTTAAAGTAATGACGTGTTTTACATATTACAAGAAAATAATATTAAATAAACCTAGTTACATAATACATGATTTATTAAAAAATAATAAATAATGGCATAAATTACACAATATACGTTATCATTTTATGCATATATTATCATCATAAATGTTCATGCATTATTGTTACATGCAAAATACAACGTAGTACATAATGAATATAACAAATATAAATTGCAATATACATATATGATAATATTTTATGCAAATGTAACTTAAATTAACATAAATAATTAACTTCATGCAAATGACATAAAATAACAAATAATTTATGAAAATTTAACCTACTAAAACAATATCAAAATAAAAAAAAAACAAAAAGAAGTAAGTAAATTATAAACACATAAAAATAAAGATATTCAAAAACATTTAGAATAATATAAGAATGAGAAAGGAGAATCTTTTTTTTTTAAATTAATATAAAAATCATGTTAGAGGATATAATAACTTAATATATATATATAGTAGAAAAAATAATGTACTAAATAGTAATATTACACATATTTATTTAATAAAAAAATATGTAGTTAATGAGTAATAAAATAATATATATTTTATAATAAAATAAAAGTGATGTAAAGAATAATATATGGTAAAATATATAGTGTATAATAATATTTATAAACAAAATATATAATAATATAAACTATATGATAAATAATATAAAAATATATAATAAAATGTATATAATATAATATATAATAAAAGGAAGATTCTATAAGGAATAATATATAATAAAATATGATATGTAATAAAATATAAATAAAATATAATGTAATATAAATACTATCATATAAATAAGGATAATATATACTATTATTTAATAATATATTTTTTAAAATTTAAAATTTACACAATTAATGAATAATAATACATAATAAATAATAAAAATACAAGGAATAATATATATATAGTAAAATATAATATATAATAAATTTTATATATAAAACGTATAATATAAATTATATATTGGATAATATGAAAATAAAAATAATATGTATTATTTTATAACTGGTATTTATAAAAAAACAAATAATATATAAGGTATTTAAAATAAATTAAGTATATAAAAGGATTAAAATTGAATTTAATTAAAGAATCTGGGGTTAAATGCAAAATAATAAAAATCTGGGCCTAATTGAAACACACGCTAAAAGTCAAGGGATTCATTGGGTAATTCGACCCTAATCCCAAAACGATGTCGTTCTCCAGAATGGAATCTAAAGGCCGTCGGGACTAAATTGGAATAAGCGAAAAAATAGGGCCAATTTAAAATAAAATTAAAATTTAAAAATTTAAAAACACGGAAGGATCAATTGGGCAACTTGCCCACTTTCCAAAACACGCGGATCCTCCCCGGGTCACGGGTCAACACGCGGATCCTGACCTAAACGGTGCCGTTTTAGTGCTTATTAAATTAAGCAAAACGACACCGTATCCATTGCACTATTTAAGTCAATTTTTGTTTCAAAATTCATTTTAGAAACCGTTTCAGTAAAAAAAATCTTTAAAATCCTCTGCAAGAGGAGAGAAGAAAGGCCCTCCGGGCTCTGGCCTCCATCAGGCCAAGCCCCAGTCATCGGGCACACGAGCCCACGCGCCATCGTCAACGCCGCCATGTACGGCGGTCAGAAACCAAAAAATCTCGATTTTACGACGCGATTTCAATGGTAAACTCTCTTGATTTATTTTAATAATACTTGCATGTTATTTAGAGAAGAAAAAAAATAAAAGGTAAAGATATATCACCTCTGTCTCTTTGATAAGATGCTGATCTTTTATTGTATATGTGTATCTCTCCAAAAATGTAGTTACAAATTAGACAAAAGAGGGGTTTTTATAACCCTTTGTTACATTTTAGAAAAAAATCATTTGATTTCTTTCCAAATCTGTTTCTTTGGTTGCTGTGGTTCATTCTTCTTTTGCAGGTACCAGCGAGGAAGCCAGTAATGGTTGGGCACTGGCGACGGCACCAGCGTTGATTCGGGCGTCGATCACGACATGATTTGAAACTTGGAATCACGGCATCGATGGTGGGTAGCTGAAACGACGCGAAATGAACACACACATTATTTGCGGCGCCTAGGGTTTCTGAAACCTAGGTCTTCCGTCCTTGGCTTGTGGTTTGGGCTTCTTGGGCTTCACTGAGTTGAGTCAGAGTCTAACCGGGTGTAGGCTTATTGGGTTGTAACTGGGCATAGGGTTTAGGCATTTGCGTCAAATGTAAACGGGTAATGGACTGTAATTGTAAATGAATTTTGGGCTTTGCACATGGACTGTATAAACTTTATTATTTTTTAATTCAATTACGGGCCCGAGCAGAAATGGGCTACTACATTGTTTTTTTTTTATTATATTAGATATAAGTTGGTTTTTTTTTATTATATTAGATATAAGTTTTAGATTCGCACTTTTCATATAAATCAGTCACTTTATGATTTTTAAGGAATACATTTTTAGAAAAATTCAATTCACATATTGACAACTTAAATTTCATAATCTATGTCTTCAAAAAAATCACAATTTATATTGAACAATTATTTTAAATTTAATTTTTATAATTAAACTTACTCATGAGTCTATATATATCACAATTGAAGAAAACAATCTCATATTGTCTAGGAACAAGTTATAAACTTATTCATGAGTCTATATATATACATATATCTCATATCCCACGTTACTTAAAAAAAAATAAGAGAAATGAGATTTTGAGTCTATATAAAAGCATGTTTTGTAAGTTCTATTTCCACATTAATAGATGGACAAATTTTTTCTTTTAGTACTACCACTTTTAGTGTTGAGGCAGGAAAAATGCTTCTAGTTATGTTTTACTAAAATTGACTTATTCTCGTAAATTTTTAAAATTTCTGACTTATTTCCATAATTTTAAAAAAATTATCATTTTTTAGTATTTTTGTCAATGAATTAGAGATATCATCTTAATTTAACACATTATAATAATAAATATAGATAATTAATCAAAATCCATTAAAGATTGAATTAGAGATAAAATACTGAAACCACTAACCAAATCCGATCTCTTATAATAAACTCCTTGACTAAATGAAGCAATAATTACCGTCTGCTTTATCCTGTTTATCTCTATCCCCTCACTTTCTGTATATAAATGTCACTAGTTAGGAAGGAATAATCATACATGGTATCTTCAATTTTCACTAGCTACTTGACTTCTTTGCTTAATTATTATTTGCAGAAAGATGGGTTCACTTAAATCGCATGCAGTATGTCTTCCATTCCCAGCACAAGGTCATATTAACCCCATGATGCAACTGGCCAAGCTCTTGCACTCTAGAGGCTTCCATATAACCTTTGTCAACTCCGAGTTCAATCATAGACGGTTGGTACGGTCTAGAGGGGAAGAAGTTGTTAAGGGTCTTTTTTTATGTATTTTGGTAATTTAACAGTCAATTATTAAAATAAATGGCCAAAGAGTCTTTTTGATGTATTTTGGTAATTTAAATACCCAATTAAGTATACAAACAAAAAAAAAACTTAATTATTTTTTCTAAAAAAATGGAGATTTTCTTCACCTTTAAGCCTTAATAATAAATAATAAGAATAGCCACAATCCCTAAAAAAATTGCTACCTAATTAATTTAATTCGTCATAAAATTTTTGAATATAATTGAAACGAACTTATAATATTTTTTTATATTAAATGATAATATTTATTCTAATGTTTATTAAAATTTAGATAGATGTTTATGTAAAATAATTATATCTTCAATATAAAATCTAGATGATTGAAATTTTTTATTCATTTATCTTTTTACTATATGCAAATTTATGATTTAGTTGCTACATTTTTATTTGATATAATTTGTGTTAGATATATTTTATCTTCGCTTATATTATAATTATAATTATAATCTTTTTATTATATATGTTTAAATTTGAGATTTAATTATTATATTTTTTTATTTAATAAAATTTGATTTATTTATTATTATTGAGATTAGTTCCTTCAAATAATTATTTTAATTTTTTTTTCAATCAAAAACAAATTTATTCATTAAGGATAAAGGTGGAAAACAAGAAACAGGGGAAAGACAATGTCTCAATTTATTCAAACCAAGGCTGGTTCTTATTTGGTTGTCCCACTTTTAAGGCATTGTTTCTTGTTTTGAGCAGCCAATTTCGAAAAACAAAAAGGAGGCATTGCCAATAGATTAACGTATCAAAATTCTAGAATGTATTTTCGTTGCATCTCTCACCAATCGTTATAAAGCATGTTTAAATTCATTCATTACTGAATTATAACACATTATTTACTAAGCATAACTAACTTTCACTTTTAAATATTATTATTTTTATAGATTTAGATGGGCTTTGTTTTTATTTGCGTAAAAATTTCAATAGCGGTAAGTTTAAATGTTGTAGCGATATTATAACGTGAAATAAAAATAAACTAAATTCACGTGGCTCAGAGTTATTAAGCACTATTGAGAAGCAGTTGATATTTTCTCAACCTCATCCAATGGCAATTATTTTACACCATAATAATGGAGCCATAATTTCCGCCTGCTTTATCCTGTTTATCTCTATCCCCTCACTTTCTGTATATAAATGTCACAAGTTAGTAATAGTATCTTCAATTTTCACTACCTACTTGACTTCTTTCCTTAATTATTATTTGCAGAAAGATGGGTTCAATTAAATCGCATGCAGTATGTCTTCCATTCCCAGCACAAGGTCATATTAACCCCATGATGCAACTGGCCAAACTCTTGCACTCTAGAGGCTTCCATATAACCTTTGTCAACACCGAGTTCAATCATAGACGTTTGATACGGTCTAGAGGGGAAGAAGTTGTTAAGGGTCTGCCTGATTTCCGGTTCGAAGCCATACCCGATGGGCTGCCACCTTCCGATTCTGATGTGACTCAGTGCATTCCAGCAATATGTGATTCCACACGAAAAAATTGTTTGGCTCCATTCCTGGAGCTACTATCTAAGCTTAATTCCTCACCCCAACTGCCCCCTGTTACTTGCATAGTTTCTGATGGGCTCATGAACTGTGGTACCAAGGCAGCTCAAATCATTGGGGTGCCTTATGTTCAACTCTGGACTTCTTCAACCGTTAGCTTTCTGGGATTTCTGCACTACAAAGAACTAGCTCAAAGAGGCATGGTTCCATTCAAAGGTTACAAATTTTATGTTTTCTTTGTGCTTTGTAACTTAATTTTGGGGTATCTTATGTTGATTGATAATAATCTCTTTGAAGTTCTATGGGTTACACCCAACATGTTCCGTGCTTATTTTTTTTGCATATTGAAACAAAAACATGGGTTTTATTTTCATTGCAGATGAATGCTTTGCTAATGATGGGACACTTGAGAAGCCCATTGATTGGATCCCTGGTATGCCTAACATGCGTCTCAAGGACATACAAAGCTCTTCAAGAATCATTGACCCTGATGACTTCATGTTTAATTACATCATGGAAGTATCACAAGAATGCTTAAATTCATCTTCAATAATCTTCAACACGTTCGATGACTTGGACAAAGAAGTGCTACAAGTTCTTGCATCCAAATCACCTAATATTTATGCAATTGGTCCACTCGCCTCACTAAGTAATAACTTACTCGAAAGCCAATACGACTTAATAAATTCAAGCTTATGGAAGGAGGACACAAACTGCATCGAATGGCTTAACACAATGGAACCTAAGTCAGTGGTGTACGTGAACTATGGGAGTATAGCAATGATGTCTAATCATCATCTAAAAGAATTTGCTTGGGGACTTGCAAACAGTAAATACCCATTTTTATGGGTAGTTAGGCCCGATCTTGTGGTGGGTAAATCAACTATATTTCCAAGAGAATTCTTAGAGGAAATAAAGGGAAGGGGTTTCATAATAAGCTGGTGTACCCAACAAAAAGTTTTGTCTCACTTGGCGGTTGGCGTTTTCCTTACACATTGCGGATGGAATTCTATTTTGGAAGCTTTATTTGAAGGTGTGCCTTTAATTTGTTTGCCATTCTTCGGAGATCAACAAATGAGTTGTCGATATGTGTGCACCACGTGGGGCAATGGCATGGAAATCAATCCAGACATAAAGCGTGAAAATGTGGAAGCTGTTGTTAAAGAGATGATGGAAGGAGATAATGGGCAAAGGATAAGGCAAAAGGCATTGGAATGGAAGAAGAAAGCTGAAACTGCCATTAGCCTTGGAGGATCTACTGTTACCAACTTTGATAGAATGATAAATGAGGCCCTAAATCATGGTCGAGTAGTAAAATCATAATACAATGTTGTGTGCATATTTTCTTTACAAACTAAATTATTAAATATTAGATTTTCTAATTAAGAAAATTTTTAATGATTGAATTTTTATCACTTCTACAATTTAGTCATTGTACCTTAATTAATCATTAATTTGGTAAAATTACTTATCCATGACTCAATTCCCCTATACTATATTCCATATTTTAATAAAAATATTTACAAGCTTGATTTATGGGAACGAGGCCCTGAAATCGTATTTTTCGACGCCACTAACTTTCAGATCACTATAGGTTCGATTCCCACTTATAAGAATGGAGTACACTTCATTATCAACCATTTACCTTTCCAAAGAGCATCCATAACACAAGAATTAGTTATTGTTGCCAACAGTGAATATCCTAATTATGAGAAAAAAAATTAAAAAAAAAAAGATGAATCAAAAATAAGATTTTTTTTTTTTTTTGTAATAGTAGGAACAAACAACGTTTGAGGAGTAAAAATAGTAGGCAATTTAGAAAAACAAAAAGGAGCCATTGCCAATAGATTAAAATATCAAAATTGTTGAGTGTATACAGGGGCGAAGCCAGAACAATTTTTTAAAGGGGCCAGATGAAATTTTAAGTTTTTATAGTCTATATCTTTTTAATTTGTAAAGGATCAAATCGAATTTTTATAATTTTAGGGGGTTAAAGTGTAATTTTATCTTTATTAATTTAAAATTTTTAAAAAAAATTAAGAGCCTAAATAGCAATTTTACATTTTAAAGGGGTCGAGACCCCTACCAGCCCCCTAACTTCGCCCCTGAGTGTATATTTCATTTTTGAGTGTATATCCACCATGTCTAAATTCATTCATTATCAAATTATCACACATTATGCACTATTTCAATAATTAAACATAAATAATTTTCATTTTTAAATATTATTACTTTTAGTTTGGATCTTAATTTCACTATAATTAATTAATCATTTAAAAATTACAATTTTTTTTCTTATATCTTAAAAAAAACATTTTAATCAAGTTTTGCCTTATTAAAAAATGAAATTAGACGTTGAAAATTAAATTATAATAATATATAAATTAAATGACATTATAAAGAAATTTATACAATAAACTTTTATTTTGACATTTAAATTGAATGACTGTTTAATTTTATTTTCATATATTATAATAAATTATTTATTCATAGTAGATGAGTATTACAAATTATAATTATTAGCACTGAATCCACAATATATGTTCTATATAAAATATTAGAGTAAATTACTCAGTTAATTACTTAAGTTTTATAAATTTTCATTTTAGACATAGAAAACATAAATTTGCAAAAAGGCACTATCATTACAAATTGTTTTCATTCCACCATTAATTTGAGGTTAAACAATGTTATTGTAATAAATTTTCATTTTAGCCACTCATTTTTTTAGAATTATCTTTATTTTTTTTGGAAATTTATATTTTTCATTTATTGAGAAAAAATTACAATTTTAACAAGGTTTTTCCTTGTGAAAACCCAAGGCTTTTCATATAAAGATCTAGGCAATTCCTTATAAAACGAAAGATTTTCTCTTTTATAAAAAAAATTAAAAATAACCAATAAATGAAGTTAAAAAGATAAATTAGTTTTTCACTATAAAGCGTTAAGTTTTTCCTATAAAACTCAGGTAATTCGTAATAAAGCCCATAATTTTTCACTTTTTATTTTAAAAAAAAACTAAACCTACATCTAAAAAGAAAAAAAAATAAAGAAAATAAAAAAGATAAAATTTGTTTTTCATGTAAAAACTCAATTTTCCCATGCTTTTTCTTATATAACCCAAATTTTTCCGTTTCTTAGAAAAACTAAAATTACTTTCAAAAAAAAAAAGTAACGAGCCCCACTTTCTCTTTTCATAATCTTTAAAAATAATTTAATTTAATAAAAAATTTAGAACTCCCTAATTTGACAACCCTCAAATTATCATTTCAAATGATGATTTGATATCAGACTTATCAAACACTAATATATTCAAAAAATATTATATTAGTTTATAAAATATGAGTGTGTTATTTTAATAAATTATTATTTTAAATTATTTTTGCCAAAAAGCAAAAGAAACAAATAAACTTGTATCTTTTGATTGAGAAGATATTATATCGTTATGGAAAAACTATACATGCCGCCATGCTCTATTCCATTTAATCTTTCATTATTGACCACACAATATTCGAAATGATAGGTGTGGTGTGATAGTTATCTACTTCATCTATGAATTATGTAATTGAATGTTGATTCCTACTTATGAGAATGGAGTACATTTTATTATTAATTGTTTATCTTTTCGAAGAATACCCATAATGAAAAGATTAGTCATTGTTACCAGTTGTGGATGTACAAGCCCAATTTGCGGGCCCAAATAACCCACTAAACCCATTAAATTACAGCCCAAATACCCCAAGCCCAAAAGAGCCCTAGCCCAATAAAAAAATTAAAAAAAAAAAAAAAGAAAAACCCTAGTCCTCCTACGTTCAGCCGCCACCCCTAGGGCCACTTGCCTCTGCCACCACCTGCCCACTGCAGCACCGCCCTTGTCAAATCCACCGCCACTGGTACCTGCAAACATTAACAAGAAAAGACAGAAAGCAAGCATGTAAACGGCTATTTAAAGCCGAATCCAAAACCACTGTATGTTCGGACATTTTCAAATACAAATAAGATATAGATTCAAGCATACAAAAATAATCAACGAAGAACAACAGGCAGACGAAGAGAAAAAAGAAAAAGTTCAAACGTGTTAAGGTTGTAGTTTTTTTTTTCTTTCATTTTCCTTCTTTTTTCGAAACTGTTTATACATATATATATATATATATATATATATATTTTGATTTTATTTTTTAGCTATTTATATACAAATATAAATTTTGAAAAAAAAAAGGGAAGAAAATGTACCTTTTGGGAATTCCGGCCACCGGGCGACGGTGGCGCACGGCGGTCCGGCGACCGGACGGTGACCGGCCATGTGGCCGGGAATCGCCCTCCTTTCCCTCTCTCCCTTTTTTTTTCCTCCAGCAGCTCAAATGATTTTTTTTAAAGAACTTGGCCTTTTATAGCCTCCCAAAACGACGTTGTTTTGGGGCTACCTTTTAACCCCAAAACGACGTCGTTTTGACGCGACCCGATCCGTCCGACCCGACCCGCCTCAGGATCCGCGTGTTTTTGTATAATGGTCTAATTGCGCGCGCGGTCCTTCCGCTTTTTATACATTTTGCAATCATGTTTTTATTTCTTTTAAATTGGCCCTGAAATGTATCGCGTTTTGCGATTTGGTCCTCCCTTCAACGACGTCATTTTAAGGGTTCGGATAAATTGCCTTTTTGGCCCTCTGCAGTTACACGCGCGTTCAAATGGGTCCCCTCTTTTATATTTCTTTTTAAATTGGCCCCAAAACTTCATTTTTGTTTCGAATTTAGTCCTTTTTCCAGATTTAGTTCGGTTTTTTTATTATTTTACCATTTTTATTTTATTTTTAACATTATTTCTTATTCTATTTCTTATTATTGTTATTATTATTATTATTATTATTAGTATATTTTTACTACTATTAGAATTATTTTTTTAGTTTCAATTAATATTTATTCATATATATATTATATATATATATTTATAGTCTTTTTATTATTATTCCTAATATATATTTTATGTATACATATTTAAATACTATATTATATACATATTTTTAATACCACGTTATATACGTATTATCATTATATCTATTTTTTACCCCTATTATATTTGTTATTAATATTAATATATGTTTTATCATATATGTGTATATCTTTAACATATATACACGTATATATGTATGTATTATTATTAATAGTTTTTGATATTATTATTTTGTTAATACATTCGTATGCCATATACACTGTAATAGCCTAATTTTCAGTGGTATCGAGAATAGAGATTTGAGATCACTAAATCCGATGGGTGAGTTGAAAATTTAATAAATTAATACCTATGAGTCAAATATGAATATAAAAACATTTTTGAATTAGTGAATTTGGTGATTTAAAAGAATTAATTAGCTAAAATGGGTCGAGAATGAGGTATCGAGACCTCGACTTCATAAACCGAGCCAAAATATTTTTAGAAATATTTATGGAGTGTTGGTGAGGTAATAATAAAATTTAGTCAGAAAATTTTGACGTTTGGGTGGTTAATTAAATAAAAAGGACTAAATTGAAAAAGGTGTAAAAGTTGCTAAAATGATTAAATAGCTCAATTGTCAAATGAGGAAGGACCTAAAGTGCAAGTAAGCCCAAAAGAGATATTTTGGGTGGCAATAGCTGAGAAAAATCAGGAAATGGGTGAAATAAGGGCAAAATTGGAAAATTGCCAAAATTGGCTAAATAAAAATGGGACTAAATTGGAATATCTAGAATTCTCTTCATTTCTCTTCATATTGATCAGCTGAAAAACAGCCATGGAGGAGGGTTCAAGCTGGTTTTCATACTCTAGCTTCATGTAAGTTTAATTCTTGCTTTCTCCTTGAAATTTTTATGTTTTTGGACTTTTACAATTGGGTCCAACTTATTATTTCATTAGTTTTTGATTCCATGGCTAATTTTTGAAATTGTTATGGATGAGTGCTGGAAATATATGATGATTTGGCATGGAATAAGAGCTTTAAATTGTTTATATTCTGATTTTATTGAAAGAATTGAATAGAAAGTGAATGTTTGGGACCTAATTGTAAAAGAGTTTAAAGTTAGAGTTTTATGTGGAAATTCTAAATTTTAATAGTTATGAAATAACTTATAATGTCTAGAAAAATTATTAATTGAGAAAATTATCTTAATTGAGGGGTTAATTGAGCAAGGACTGAATTGTATGAATTGTGAAATTTGGGGCAAAATGAAAATCAACACTTTACACTAAAACTGTTTTAGACAGCAGCAGTAGTCTAACTTTGAAAAATCACAAAAAATTGTATAAATGGAATTAGAGGATGAATAAAATATGAAATTAAAGCTTATTGAGTCTAGTTTCTTATAAAAGAAATTATGTAAGCAATGGAATTGTAAATCATGAGATACAATAACTCTTGTGAGACAAGGTCAGAAAAAAATCATCAAAAATTGGATAAAAATAATTATAGGCTTAAATTTATATGTTTAGAATCCTGAATGAGTCTATTTTCAAGAGAAATAAATGAGGACATCATTCAAATCTTGTACGAGAAGATAATTAATTTTTAGTGAAGAAGGGTCGGAACTGTTAGACAGCAGAACAAGGGAGACTTCAATGAATAAACTGTATTAATTGGCCCAACCAAAAATTATGAAATTTTTATGGTAAGAAGACATATGAGTCTAGTTTCTGGGAAAATTTATGGATCTTAATTTGGAGTTCTGTATCTTAAGATAAAAATAATTTAGTGACTATGATACAGATGGACAGCTTGAATATTCACCTAAGTAGATAGTGAAAATTATAGATAATGTTACCTACAAGTATGTTGTTTATACTAAGGATGTGGATGGAGAGGAGGAGGAGGAAAATATACAAAAATATATGAATGACTCGTGTATAAATTGATCACATGCCCGATTATAATCGATAAGTGTTGGATTAGAAATGATATAATGTTTTATTTGGAATATTTATTATGAAATTATAATTATTGTTATAATACAAAAATTGAACTTGTGAGTTTATATGGCTAAATTTTAGTGATTATTTGTTAATTTTATGAATTTCATGATGTGTTATTTCATATGTATTGATGATAAAATCGTGAATAATGTAAAAGCATAAAAATTGAATAAATGATCAAATTGAGCATTTCAGTTTAATGACAAGATGAATTAAAGGAAAAGACCATGGTTGGACCATGGCAACAAGTGATAAGTGATAGCTTCGGCTACACTTATCTGATCAAGGACAAATGAAAGTGACAAGTAATAGCTCCGGCTACACTTATCTGATCAAGGACAAGTAAAAGTGATAAGTGATAGCTTCGGCTACACTTATCTGATCAAGGACAAATGACAAGTGAAAAGTGATAGCTTCGGCTACCTGATCAGTGAAAAGTGGTAGCTTCTGCTACCTGATCAGTGAAAAGTGGTAGCTCCGGCTACCTGATCAGTGAAAAATGGTAGCTCCAGCTACCTGATCAGTGAATAGTGGTAGCTTTGACTACAAGTGACAAGTGATTTCCATATAAGACCATATCTGGGATATGGCATCGGTGTGATATATGCTACTGTATAAGACCATATCTGGGATATGGCATCAGTGAGATATGTGATTCATGTAAGACCATAGCTGGGCTATGGCATCATTATGTGAAGATGTGTAAGACCATAGTTGAACTATGGCATCGAGAAAACGAAGTACTCAATTCCGTAAGACGTTCACTAATTTGACAAAGTTTGGTAAGTGTTACATGGAATTATGTGATACAAGGAAGTACGAGTTGATAAGATATAAGTATAGAACTTGGTTGATAAATGAATTCATTTGTGATTATATAATTGTTCATCTTGAATGTACTGTCCATATGTATTGATAATTCAAATGTTTTAATGAATAAAGTTTCGACATGGAATAAATTGAACACGAGATAAATAATTATGAAATTGAACTCGAAATTCATGAAAATGACGGTTATTGATATATGGAGATATGAGACATTGATATATGAATATGGAAAATGTTTGATAAATGTGTTTATTCATAATTATAGAATTATATACCTCATGTGTACTATTTGCATAAAGATGATATTCCAAGTACTTTGGTTATTTAAGCTTAAATATGAAATAATATGAAATCAAGATAAATTGTTATGAAAATATATTTAGATTACAGAGATATGACTCCTATATGTTGTATGATTACATAACGTGAAATTGTGTATATATATATGAGAAATTTAATGAGAATTGAGCCCATACACGTTTCTTGTTATTTATATGAAGTGTACGACTGACAAGGGTGATGAAGTTATAAACAGAGAGTTACACGGGTTGAAAACATGAGCGTGTGACTCTCCAAAGTGTGAAAATTCTCTAAGCGTGTGACTCTCCAAAGTGTGAAAATTCTCTAAGTGTTGCAAAATTTTTATATGTTTACAGTTTGGTCCTGAACCACCCTGAATGTATGTTTTGGGCCCCGTAGGCCCATATAAGGGACGTTAAACATATGTATGAAAGTTTTTAATTTAGAAGAAATTTTATGGCTGATTTTTACATGATTGATCATATTAAGTTCGATAATGTCTCGTACCCTATTCTAGGCTCCGAATACGGGTAGGGGGTGTTACATATACATCCTATATATATATATATATATATATATATATATATAATACTCCATATTATGCACATGTATATTAATATTATATTATGTATATCATTTTTTATTATGTTTTTATGTATATAATGTAAATATCATATTATTCATATATTCTACTATGTATATTTTTATAACTATTATGTACTTATTTCACATATGTATCGCGTACATATATTTTTAATATTATATATACTTTTATTTCTATTATTACGTATATATTTTAATACCATATGTATTATTATCGCTTTATGCTATTATTATTTATATTATTATTATTATCGTTTTCGTCATCATTGTCATTTTTATCTTGCCATGCTTTATTTATTTTTTATTTTTATTTGTTTATTTATTTATTTACTTATGTATTCGATCATTTCATTTACCTTATGCTTGTGTTTTATGTTTTTATATTACCAGCCCTGCTTTCATCTTTTTATAATTGCTTATATCATTGTTATTGATACTGTCGGACTTATTATTGCATATTAGCACCATGATTTGGTTTTATGTTTGACAATAAATCACATTATATTTTTCACTTGATACCTTAAAATAATTCCTTCATAAAAGTAATATTTCGTATTTGGTAATTTGAGACAATCGTGCCCTAACTTACTGGGTTTTGATTTTTCTCAGTTAGCCTAAATAACGGAATACTCTTTAAAATCGCAATACGTGTCTTAAAAATGCTTATTCTCGGAAGTGCGAGGTGTTGTGCCCTAACTTACCGGGTATGACATTTTGTCACCTCGAAATAAGAATTTGGTTTAAAATAAAGGTAATATTTGGTATTTGAGAATTTGAGAAAACATGCCCTAACTTACTGGGTTTCGATTTCTCTCGTTTACTTTAAATAATTGAATACCCTTTTAATAAATTAAAATACGCAAATTTTATATAAAAGGCAAGCTCGCTCTCGAAAATTGAAGATGTCATGTCCTAACTTACTGAATGTGACATTTCATATTTTGAGACGAGAAGGTCTTTAGCACTTGAGCCTTTTTTTTTATATAAAGAAGGATCGTATTTTAAATTCTTTCAAGTTTTCAAATTTTTGACATTAAGATACTAATTAATCAACTAGGTACCAATTTTCAGACGTATCGAGGGTGCTAATCCTTCCTCGCGCGTAACCGACTCCCGAACTCATTTTCTGATTTTTGTAAACCAAAACTTATCGTTTTAGTAAATCTTAACTTTTATTAAAATGATTAATTTAAGGTGATCCGATCATACCTCATCAAAAAGGATTGGTGGCGACTCCTCTATTCGTTTTCATTTTCAGAATCTAAGTCGATTCTCATTTTTTTCAAAAGAAATGGTTACGACAGCTTGGCGACTCCACTGGGGATCGAATAAGAGAGTCAAGCCATAAGTTGATTAACTTTTGTCTTTTTATCGAAAATTGAAAATTTGGTTTTGAAATACGATCCTTTCATTGCATTTCATCAGCTATTTTTGTGATTTATGATATAATACCTGCTGCGTTGGTTTGAGTCTTTAAATAAGTTTTGCATATTGCATTGTATGACCGTTGTGGTCACACCCTTTTAAGTGGGAGTGAGAAACTACTCCTTCGTGAGGTTTTCACCTTCGTGCAGGATAGTGAATCACTTTCGGGATACATCCGTACCTATGTCTTCGTAAGATTTTCATCTCCGTGCAGTTATAGGGAAATGTATTCCCCTGAACTGAACTCGGTCTGTATGAGCCTATAATGGGTAAAGATCGAGGAATCTGCTGGTTCAGGTACCTTTACTCTAGAGCCGAACCCCATGTAGCGAGCCTTAAGAGCCCACCTTAAGTAGAGCCACTCCGAAACCCTAGTGGTCACCTGAGTAGGTGCCATATTTATTGTTCTTTGTTTGCCTTAAACTGCGTATGAAATACTGACTTGCTTTGTTTTACTTTGATTATATTTGCATGGCATTTTCATCACAAAAGGTGTTGAGTCACATTCGGTTGCTAAGTAGATAGCTTATCATGGAAAAGGGGTTTTTTGATAAAGTAGAGGACAACGCGGTTGTTCGGATATGGGCCGAGACAACGCAACAAGAGAAAGGTGACAGTCTTACCGAGGGGTACGTGTCAGAGTTGTGGGATTTTACTCGGATCAGCATAACTCAGAATAATCTCCAAGAGATGAAAGAAATTTGGAATCAGTGGGATGACGAGGTCAAACAGCTATTCTATTGTCATTACGGTGATTTATCTTACCTGCTCGATGTCAAGGTAGACGAACACCTATTTCGAGCCCTCGCCCAATATTGGAATTCTGCTTACAGTTGCTTCACTTTCGGGAAGGTAGATTTGGTACCTACTATAGAAGAATACACGGCCTTGCTCCATTGCCCGAAGATTCAGGTTGACAGAATTTATTCCAAACCTGCCAATGTCCCAGTATTTTCAAAAAAGCTGATGAACATCACAGGGATGAGTGAACAGTGGGTTACAACCCGGATCAAACAAAAGGGAGATTGTAAGTGCATTCCTTGGAAGAACCTGAGGGATCTAATTTTAGCGCACCCTGATGTGAAGAAAAGGGTAGATGTCTTCGCCCTGAGTATTTATGGACTGGTTATCTTCCCCAAAGCCTTAGGGCATGTAGACGAAGCGGCTTCCAATCTTTTTGACAGGCTCGGTAAAGGGACCACACCTGTACCCGCAATCTTAGCTGAAACTTTCAGATCATTGAATGCTTGTCGAAGAGCGGGTGAAGGGAGATTTATTGGATGTGCACAGCTCTTGCTATCTTGGTTCCACAGCCGTTTTTGGAAAGTGGAAAAGGTCTCGTATCGTATCTTCTCTGAAAATTACTCTCCACTGAAAGAGTTAGTAGCTACACCGAGGCGAGATGATATTACAGAAGAAAATTAGATGGCGGTTCTTCAAAATTTGCAAGAGGAAGACGTTGAATGGAGAGCCTCGTGGATGGTTCCTGATGAAATATTATACCGATGCGGAGATTTTGATTGGGTTCCCTTGTTAGGAGTATGGGGAACCGTCGGGTATGCTCCTCTGCTTGCATTAAGACAGTACAGAGCCAGACAGTTTACACCACTAACATACGGGTTAGCTCAGTGCGAGTTCGTATTCACGGGGAATAATTACAAAAAGAAAGTTCGCGAGATATCAAATGCCGGGAACCAGACTCGTAGGATGAAAAAGTTTGTTGCCAATCCCATGACTACCCCCGAGTACGACCGGTGGTGGAATCAGAGAATTAACGACAACATCTCTACGTTAGATCAAGAGAATCCTCGATCGATGGAAGAACACTTGAAGGTAATCCCATCTGAGCTAGAAATCATCAGGCAAGATTTCGAGAGAAAGAGTCTGGAACAAGAAAAGAGGATCGAGCAATTGGAGGAAGAAAAAATGCAACAAGGATTAGATGTCGATGTCCAGAAACTAGAAGCCGAAAGACTCAGAAAAGGAAAAAACAAGGCTGAAGAGGATTTGGACAGTTTGAAGACGGATTACAAGAAGCTGCGTAGGTCAATAAAAATCGCTGGGTTAGGAAAAACATCCGAACAGTGGCGACAGGAAGTTAAAGAAGAGAAAAGCAAAGCTAACCAGTGGGAAGAAAAGTTCCAGGATACTCAAGCTCGAGAAGGTGCTCTGAAAAGAAGTTTGGTAGAAAGCCAGAATGAGAATGAGGGGTTAAAGATTCGGGTATCAAAGTTAGAGAGGTCCTTGTATCAGTATCTTACGCGTAACTCTGTGATCAAGTTGAAAGCTAGTCAGAACAGAATTGAAGAATTGAAAGAGAATATAGAAAAACTCAAAACAGCGCTGCAAAATCATGAACTTCAGATTGGACTCCTTGAGGTAAATAACGAGCGATTTAAGGAGCAACTTCATCAATCTCAAGATCAGGTCCGGAACAGGGATTATGTCATGGGTGAAGCTTTGACTCAAGTATGAGAAGTGGCTGATCACTTGCAGATATTAGCAGTACAGGCCGATGTGCTGAGTTTAAAATACGAGTCAAAATCGGACCGAGGCCGAGAGCTAGCTTAGCTTCTTAGGCAGGTTAAGGCCTTAAGTATCAGGGTCAAGCCTTATATGTAATCTATTCTATGTAAAAAAACTTGTTTTCTAGAAAAGTTACTCTAATGAAATCGAATTGGAATCAACGCTTTTTTGCATTCATGGCATTCATTGCATTCATGCATTGACATTGCATCATACGCACTAAAAACTCACAAAAAACCCTAAAAATCATGGCAGTTACCCTAGAACATCGTTATGGTACAAGAGGAAAAAAAAGAGCAATGGACCAAAGGTTAGAAAGATTGGAACAAATGCAAAAAGAGATGCAGGATCAACTACAAGCACGTATGCAAGAACAGCTGGCCAAAATCCAGCAAGATGTGAGGGACCAGATGCTGGAGTCCCAAAAAAGTATGATGGATCAATTAACGCGTCTATTGGCGGGTGGATTAGAAAAAGGGAAAAGCCTCTTGATCAATCGGGAGATGATATTGAAGATCCTACCTACCCTCCGGGTTTTACCCCAGCGGACGTTCAGACACAACCTGATATGTACCCAAGAAGGCCATCAGTCACAATTAGGCCCCAGCCATTTCAGGCTGGTGTCTCAGCACCGATGAATTATTAGGTTGGTTCAGGCTCCAATCCGAGGGATAACCCGACTAACCCTGTGGTCCTTAATCTTGATGAAGTAATAGAAATAGAAAAGACAAGGGTAGAACTCCCGAAAGAACTTGAAGAAAGATGTAGATGGTTAGAAGAAAAATTTAAAGAAATGGAAAGCACCGACTATCGTGGTGGAATCGATGCTAAGGAATTAAGTTTGGTTCCGGACTTGGTACTCCCTTCCAAGTTCAAAACTCCGGAATTTGATAAATACAATGGGACTAGCTGTCCTGAAGCTCACATCACTATATTCTGTAGACGAATGGCAGGCCATGTCAATAATGATCAACTCTTGATTCACTGCTTCCAAGAAAGTCTGGTTGGGGCCGCTTCTAGATGGTACAACCAATTGAGTCGCACCCAGATCAGTTCATGGAAAGATCTAGCACAAGCTTTCATGAAGCAGTACGGTCATGTGGCAGACATAGCCCCTGATAGAATCACTTTACAAAATATGGAGAAAAAGCATAATGAAAGCTTTAGGCAGTATGCCCAGCGATGGAGAGAGGTGGCCACACAAGTTCAACCCCCTCTGTTGGAAAATGAAACCACTATGCTCTTTATCAACACCCTGAAGGCGCCTTTCATTAACCACATGCTGGGTAGCGCAACCAAAAGCTTTTCAGACATAGTAATATCTGGAGAAATGATAGAAAATATGATAAGATGTGGGAAAATAGAGGTTGGAGAAAACACCAAGAGGTCAGCACAAAGAAAGAAAGAGCACGAGGTGAATAATGTGAGCTCATATTCAAAATCGATCACCGTAAGCCAACCAAGGCCGACAACCCCTGGTCAGCAGGGTCCACCCAGACAAGAGCCTAATACAAGGCAAAATAGGGAGAAACTCCAATTTACGCCCATTCCAATGACATACAAAGAGTTATACCAAAGTTTATTCGATGCACATGTTGTGTCTCCCTTCTATCTAAAACCAATGCAACCTCCATACCCCAAATGGTACGATACAAATGCCCAATGCGAATACCATGCGGGAGCCACAGGACACTCGATAGAAAAATGCACCACTTTCAAGAAATTGGTTAAAAGACTCATCAACATGGGCATCGTGAAATTTGATGATACATCTAGTGCAGAGAATCCATTACCCAACCATGAGGATAAGGGGATAAATGCGATAATCGAGAGTTCGGGGAAAGAAATTAAGATTAATATTGCAGAAGTAAATACACCGCTGAAAGAAGTATGGAAGAAAATGGTGGAAAGAGGGTTGATAGCACAGAATTCAAGGGTCAGACCCCGAGAAGCAAAGAATTATTACGAGTTCCATGATCAAGAGGATCACGAGATTCAGAAATACAGCGAATTCAGGGCTTTGTTACAAGGATTGATGGATAATAAGGAGCTGGAATTCTTCGAATATGTCGGGAGCCTAGAAGAAACAGATGTGTGTGCCTCCGAAGAAGGGTCGACGAAGGATGTTTACAAAGTCAACCACCCAGTGGTTATCATATCATGTTCGAGAATTAATGAAGCCACGGCACAAGTTGCGCCCAAGGTTATAATCCCGAAGCCCATTGCTTTCCCTTACAAAGATAGCAAAAGGGTACCGTGGAACTATAGTTGCAATGTGACAATCCCAGGAGAGGAAATCTCGATTAATGCATCAGAAGAAGGTCAAGACGAGGGTTTTTATATGCGCAGCAGAAGGCGTTATACCCCAAATACAAAAGTCGAGCAGGCTAAAGGAAAATCATTGGCAATTGAGCAAAAGAAAGAGAAGCCAGCGGGACCTGAGCCAACTGTTAATGAATCAGTGACTGAAAAAGAAGCAAAGGAATTCTTAAAATTTTTAAAGCAGAGCGAATACAGCGTCGTGGAATAGCTGCACAAGCAGCCAGCTCATATATCGGTACTGGCCTTACTCTTAAGCTCAGAAACCCATCGCAACGTATTGATGAAGGTGCTGAATGAAACTTATGTTGCTAACGATATCTCTGTAAACAAACTAGACCGCTTAGTCAACAATATAAGTGCCGACAACTTCATATTCTTCAATGAAGATGAAATACCACCAGGAGGCCGAGGATCGACTAAAGCTTTACACATCACGACTCGCTGTAAAGGGTACACATTACTGGGGGTATTGATTGACAATGGGTCTGCACTAAATGTCCTACCCCTATCTACACTGAGTAGGTTGCCAGTAGATAGTTCCCATATGAAGACGTACCAAAATGTAGTGAGAGCATTTGATGGTACGGAAAGGAAGGTAATGGGGAGAATTGAAATATCTCTCTTAATCGGGCCGAGCACGTACGAGGTAGATTTCCTAGTCATGAACATTAAGCCTTCGTATAATTGCCTATTGGGGAGGCCATGGATTCACTCGGCGAGGCGATCCATCATCATCATCATCAAAAGCTCAAATTTATAACGGAAGGTTGATTGGTGACCATAAATGCAGAGAAAGATATCATTGCATCCGTTACCAGCGATGCGCCATATGTGGGGACAAATGATGAAGCAATCGAGTGCTCTTTTCGGTCTTTAGAGTTTGTAAATGCGACATTCATCACCGAAGGAAATAAGATTCCCAGGCCCAGGTTATCTGAGACTACAAGAATGAGACTACGGCTAACTGTTGGAAAAGGGGCCCTACCCAGAAGAGGACTTGAGAGATACCTCTAGGGAATGACTAATGCACCAATGATGAAAGACAAACAAGACCGTTTTGGGTTAGGATTCAAGCCAGACACGAAACAAAGAAAGAATGAGCTAGAGAAGAAGCAAGAGAGAAGGAGAGCGCGATTAAGCGAGGGAGAAATCAAATGGGAACTAATGATCTTCCCTCATATTTCAAAGACTTTTGTGTCTGGAGGAGTCATTCACTCTGAGAGGGGCACGTCGGGAAAGAAAATTGCGGAAGGAATGATGGAAAATTTAGGCATCAATGCCACATACGAAGAAGGAACTGGAATAGAGAATTTGTCGGGCATTCGCCCTCATGAGCTAGGAAGTGTTTTGAATAATTGGACTATGGAAGAGATTCCTGTAGTCTTTAGAACTAACACAGAGTAATATTCAAAACACACTTATTACTCTAGGCCTAGGAGTAATAAGAGTCCCTTTTGTGAAATAAGCCTATGTTCAAAATTGTTATTTCAATTAATTGCATCCTTTTGTCTTATTCCGTGCAAACATTCTTTTTTCATTCATGATCATACCATACATATCATTGTTCTTAGATTCTCTTGTTCTTTGTATCTTTCTTCGCACCTACAACAGGTCTTCAGATATCAACGATGTGAGCGACGTTGTTACTAACTCAGAGTCTCCTTTTGAGTGGGATATGTGTCTAGAGGAATCTCAGGACTTTGAGGATGACAGAGACTGTGACTTATCCCCTGATTAGTTAAGGATGGTAGAACAAGAGGAGAAACAGATTCTACCCCACAAAGAGACAGTAGAAGTCGTGAATTTGCGAGATGAACTAGAAAAGAAAGAAGTAAAGATCGGAGCCTGTATTACCACAGAAACAAAGCGAGACCTTATAGAGTTACTCCAAGAGTTCAAGGATGTCTTCGCATGGTCGTATCAAGATATGTCCGGGCTAAGTACTGACATTGTAGTGCACAAGCTCCCCAACAAAGAAGAATGTAAGCCAGTTCAACAAAAGCTTCGGAGGATGAGGCCCGATGTTTTGTTGAAAATAAAAGAGAAGGTCAAAAAGCAATTCGACGCTGGTTTCTTACAAGTAGTTAAGTACTCGGAATGGGTAGCTAATATTGTCCTCGTCCCTAAGAAAGATGGAAAAGTACGGATGTGTGTAGACTACAGGGATCTAAGCAAAACCAGCCCGAAGGATAATTTTTCGTTGCCTCATATCGACACCTTAGTAGACAATACGGCAGGTTACTCACTTTTCTCCTTCATGGATGGTTTCTTAGGATACAATCAGATAAAGATGCATCCTGGGGACATGAATAAGACCACATTCGTAACCATGTGGGGAACATTTTGCTATAAGGTGATGCCGTTTAGACTGAAAAATGCGGGAGCAACGTATCAGAGGGCCATGGTAACCTTGTTCCATGATATGATGCACAAAGAAATTGAAGTCTATGTTGACGACATGATCGCCAAATCTCGGACAGAAGAGGAGCATGTGCAAGTCTTGAGGAAATTATTTTTGAGGTTGAGGAAATTCCAGCTGAAACTCAATCCAGCAAAGTGTACCTTCGGGGCCAGGTCAGGAAAACTGCTAGGATTCGTGGTCAGTGAAAAAGGGATTGAGATTGACCCCGATAAAGTCAAAGCCATATAAGAGCTACCTCTACCGTGTACTCAAAAGGAAGTCCGGGGATTCCTAGGAAGACTAAATTACATCGCTCAGTTTATTTCACAACTAACCGAGAAATGTGACCCCATATTCCGTCTCCTTAAGAAACACAACCTTGGAGTTTGGGACGAGGAGTGCCAGAAGACTTTCAACAAGGTTAAGCAATACTTGTCTAATGCCCCAGTATTGACACCACCTAGTCTAGACAAGCCATTGATACTGTACTTAACGGTGTTTGAAAATTCTATGGGATGTGTGCTTGGCCAGCACGATGAGTCAGGAAGGAAAGAAAGAGCGATATATTACCTCAGTAAGAAGTTCACTGAGTATGAAACAAGATACTCGCCAATTGAAAAGTTGTGTTGTGCCCTAATTTGGACAACCCGAAGACTGAGACAATACATGTTGTATCACACAACTTGGCTAATCTCTAAAATGGACCCTCTGAAGTACTTGATGGAGTTGACTACTATGAACGGGAGAATGGCCCGATGAAAAATTCTACTTTCTGAATTTGATATAGTCTACGTTAACCAGAATGCTGTAAAAGGAAGTGCGATAGCAGATTTTCTAGCCAGTAGAGCCCTAGAGGACTACGAGCCCTCGAACTTTGACTTCCCAAATGAAGATCTAATGTACATAGCGACCACCAAGAAGACCTCAAGAAGATCATCCTTGGAAGCTAAACTTTGACGGAGCATCAAATGTCGTAGGTAATCGAATCGAAGCGATCCTGTATCCCCGAACGGAGATCATAATCCCTTCACTAGTAAATTGGATTTTGACTGCATGAACAATATGGCAGAATACGAAGCGTGCATCATAGGAATTTGCAAGCCCATAGAGCGTAAAATCAAGGTGTTAGAGGTATATAGAGATTCTGCCCTAGTGATTTATCAACTCAAAGGTGAATGGGAGACGAGAGACCCCAAGTTGATCAATTATCGAAGGCTGATCCTTGAATTAATTAAAGAGTTTGATGACATCGTCTTCTGCTACCTCCCGCGAGAAGAAAATCAGATGGTTGACGCCCTGACAACTTTAGCTTCTATGATCAAAGTGAATAAGCAAGAGAATGTGAAACCAATCCAAATGAGTATTTACGAGGCTCCGGCTCATTGTTACAACCTTGAAGAAGAAGAAGAAAATGATAATCACCCTTAGTACTACGATATCCTGCAGTATGTAAAGAATCGTGAGTACCCCGACCAGGCTACTGAGAATGACAAAAGAACGTTGAGAAGACTGGCCAATGACTACGTCTTGGACGGGGAGATCATATACAAAAGAAGAAAGGATCAAGTACTGTTAAGATGTGTAGACGCTATTGAGGCTCAGAAAATCTTGGAAGAAGTCCATGAGGGCGTCTGTGGGACACACGCTAATGGCTTTACAACGGCCAGGCAAATTATAAGGTTTGGTTATTATTGGCCCACCATTGAAAGAGACTGTATTAACTACGCCAAAAGATGTCATAAATGCCAAATCTATGGAGACAGGATTAATGTGCCTCCTTCACCCCTGCATGTCATGACTTCACCGTGGCTTTTCTCGATGTGGGGCATGGATGTGATTGGACCAATTTCGCCAAAAGCTTTAAATGAGAATCGGTTCATCTTTGTGGTTATTGATTATTTCACCAAATGGGTAGAAGCTGCTTCATATGCAAATGTTACTAAATTGGCAGTTAGCAAGTTCCTAAAGAAGAAAATCATTTGTCGGTATGGAATGCCCGAAAGGATCATATCGGACAATACATTGAATTTGAATAACAGCACAATAGCGGATGTCTGCAGTCAGTTCAAGATCAGACACAACAACTCATCACCGTATCGCCCGAAGATGAACAGTGCGGTTGAGGCAGCTAATAAAAACATTAAGAAGATTGTAGGGAAAATGACTGAGACTTATAAAGACTGGCATGAAAAGCTACCATTCGCCCTTTATGGTTATCGAACGTCTGTCAAGACTTCCACCGGGGCAACGCCTTTCTCATTGGTCTATGGAATGGAGGCGGTTTTACCTATTGAGGTCGAGATTCCTTCCCTCAGAGTTTTGTCAGAAGTAAAGTTGGATGAAGCAGAATGGATCCAGTCACGATACGATCAGTTGAATCTGATTAAAGAAAAGAGGCTAAGGGCTATCCGTCATGGTCAGATGTACCAAAAGGAATGATGCGAGCTTACAACAAAAAGGTTTGTCCAAGAAAGTTCCACGAAGGAGACCTAGTATTGAAAAAGATGGATGCCGAATTGGGAAGGACCTTATGTGGTAAAAAAAGCCTTTTCTGGAGGAGCATTGATATTGGCTGAAATGGATGGCAAGACTTTACCCAATCCTGTGAATTCAGATTCGGTTAAGAAATACTTTGCCTAAAAAAAAAGGAGAAGCCGAGGTGAAAACTCGCAAAGGGCACCTTGAGACCAAAGGGATTTTGAATCGAAAACCCGTAAAGGGCGATTCAAATGTTGATCAAAGGTGGGGCATGCGGTGGTCTTAAAATACCTAAATTAACAAGGAGGAGAGATGTTACATCTTGGGGCATCTACAAGAGTACTCTAGACCCCCTAAACATATATTAAGCTTAGACAGGGAATCCTCGAGAAGTTCGTACAGAGAAGCTCACGCTGCGATATCTGGGGCACCTATTTTCTTTTTATTCATTTTGTATTCCAACACTACTTATTGTCCGTGATTACTCTATTCCCTTCAAACTTTGCTTCTGACAAATTTCAGTCATGTCATTGTTATGATCTTTGTCAAGCATTTTGCATTGAAATGACGATTAATGAACTAATGACACTTTCGCAAAAGAAGTTCTGCATATTTACAGTAACCTGAAACATGGCTATTATTTAGAACTAACCAAACTTAAAGATTGGAAACATTTGAGAAGAATGAGTTTAAGTTGGAACTACCTCTTCGAGTTTTCTGTTCAAAAGAGTTAAGCTGAACAAGAAGACAGGGTACCGTTTTAGTGATCAGACCTTGATAAACAAAAAGCAATGACAACCCGTACATTAAAAAAGAGATTCATTCTCACAACATGCTGCACTTGTACATTCATAGATCATTCGTGAGACATCTAGTTAGGAGCATTTGATTCATTTCGATCATAGCATCCTAATTATTTGACATAAGCATCACATTTAGTTAGGAGCATTTGATTCATGTAGCGTCCTAATTATTTGGCATAAACATAGATACATGAAACTAATTTTACAGATCATGTTCCTCAGAGGACAGTGTAGTGGAATCGGTGAATTCACAAGCCTTAAACCCCTAAGCAGTAGGGTAACAGGTTACAGATCTTAGCCCCCTAAGCAGTAGGGAAACAGATCGAAGAAGATGGGCCTCAAACCCCTAAACAGTAGGGTAACAGGCTAAATTTACAGATCTTAACCCTCTAAGCAGTAGTGGAGCAGATCGAAGACGAAGGGTCTTAAACCCCTAAGCAGTAGGGTAACAGACTGAATTGCAGATCTTAACCCCCTAAGCAGTAGGGAAACGGATCAAAGGTGATGAGCTTTAACCCTCTAAGAATTAGGGTAATAGGCTAAATTTACAGATCTTAACCCCCTAAGCAGTAGTAGAGCAGATCGAAGACGAAGGGTCTTAAACCCCTAAGCAATAGGGTAACAGACTGAATTGCAGATCTTAAACCCCTAAGCAGTAGGGAAACAGATCAAAGGTGATGAGCTTTAACCCCCTAAGTAGTAGGGTGACAAGCTGAATTTACAGATCTTAACCCCCTAAGCAGTAGGGAAACGGATCAAAGGTGATGAGCTTTAACCCCCTAAGCAGTAGGGTGACAAGCTGAATTTACAGATCTTAACCCCCTAAGCAGTAGGGAAACAGATCAAAGGTGATGAGCCTTAACCCCCTAAGCAGTAGGGTAGCAGGCTGAAGATTATAGATCCTGTCTCCCTAAGCAGTAGTGGAGCAGATCGACGACTCATAGACCTTAAACCCTAAGCAGTAAGGTAACAGGCTAAATTCACAGATCTTAACCCCCAAAGCTGTAGCGAAACAGATCGAAGTTTACAGACCTTAAACCCCTATGCAGTAGGGTAACAGGCTAGAAATTACAAATCTCTTCTCCTTGAAATGACACTAGAGCGGCTCGAAGCCACAACAGATCTCCCTGAAGTTTCAGCGGAGTAGATTGAAGTCACATATCTTATCTCCTTGAAGCTGCAGTGGACCAGACTGAACTAGCGCAAATCAAAACAAATCTTGTTACCATAAAGTTGCAATAGAACAATGCAGCAGGAGTAAAACAACAAGATGCAAAGGATTGGGATGAAGCTACTTGAAAGAAGAGGAGCACTAAAAAAGCCAAGACTCGGCGACCGGGCAAATTAGTCTTTCTTGAAGGTCTTTGCTCTATTCTCGTTACATGACAAAGAGCAAAGAGGGGCAGCTGTACAAGCCAAATTGGCGGGCCCAAATAACCCACTAAACCCATTAAATTACAGCTCAAATACCCCAAGGCCAAAAGAGCCCTAGCCCAATAAAAAAATCAGAAAAAAAACCCTAGTCCTCCTATGTTCAGCCGCCGCCCCTAGGGCCACTCCTGCCTACTGCAGCACCGCCCTTGTCAAATCCACCGCCACTGGTACCTGCAAGCATTAACGAGAAAAGACAGAAAGCAAGCATGTAAATGGCTATTTAAAGCCGAATCCAAAACCACTGTATGTTCGGACATTTTCAAATACAAATAAGATATAGATTCAAGAATATAAAAATAATCAACGAAGAACAATAGGCAGACGAAGAGAAAAAAGAAAAAGTTCAAACGTGTTAAGGTTGTAGTTTTTTTTTTCTTCCATTTTCCTTCTTTTTTCGAAACTGTTTATACATATATATATATATATTGATTTTCTTTTTTAGCTATTTATATACAAATATAAATTTTGAAAAAAAAGGGGGAAGAAAAATGTACCTTTTGGGAATTCCGGCCACCGCGTATGGTGGCCGACGACGGCGGCGCACAGAGGTCTAGCGACCGGACGGTGACCGGCCATGTGGCTGGGAATCGCCCCCCATTTCCCTCTCTCCCTTTTTTTTCCTCCAGCAGCTGAAATGAATTTTTTTGAAAGAACTTGGCCTTTTATAGCCTCCCAAAACGACGTCGTTTTGAGGGCTACCTTTTAACCCCAAAATGACGTCGTTTTGACACGACCCGATCCGTCCGACCCGACCTGCCTCAGGATCCGCGTGTTTTTGTATAATGGTCTAATTGTGCGCGCGGTCCTTCCTCTTTTTATACATTTTGCAATCAGGTTTTTATTTCTTTTAAATTGGCCCTGAAATGTATCGCGTTTTGCGATTTGGTCCTCCCTTCAGCGACGTCGTTTTAAGGGTTCGGATAAATTGTCTTTTTGGCCCTCTGCAGTTACACGCGCGTTCAAATGGGTCCCCTCTTTTATATTTCTTTTTAAATTGGCCTCAAAACTTCATTTTTGCTTCGAATTTAGTCCTTTTTCCAGATTTAGTTCGGTTTTTATATTATTTTACCATTTTTATTTTATTTTTAACATTATTTCTTATTCTATTTATTATTATTGTTATTATTATTATTATTAGTATATTTTTACTACTATTAGAATTATTTTTTTAGTTTCAATTAATATTTATTCATATATATATTTTATATATATATTTATAGTCTTTTTATTATTATTCCTAATATATATTTTATGTATACATATTTAAATACTATATTATATACATATTTCTAATACCACGTTATATACGTATTATCATTATATCTATTTTTTACCCCTATTATATTTGTTATTAATATTAATATATGTTTTATCATATATGTATATATCTTTAACGTATATACACGTATATATGTATGTATTATTATTAATAGTTTTTGATATTATTGTTTTGTTAATACATTCGTATGCCATATATACATCCTTTATATATATATATAATACTCCATATTATGCACATGTATATTAATATTATATTATGTATATCATTTTTTATTATGTTTTTATGTATATAATGTAAATATCATATTATTCATATATTCTACTATGTATATTTTTATAACTATTATGTACTTATTTCACATATGAATCGCGTACATATATTTTTAATATTATATGTACTTTTATTTATATTATTACGTATATATTTTAATACCATATGTATTATTATCGCTTTATGCGATTATTATTTATATTATTATTATTATTATCGCTTTCGTCATCATTGTCATTTTTATCTTGCCATGCTTTATTTATTTTTTATTTTTATTTGTTTATTTATTTATTTACTTATGTATTCGATCATTTCATTTACCTTATGCTTGTGTTTTATGTTTTTATATTACCAGCCCTGCTTTCATCTTTTTATAATTGCTTATATCATTATTATTGATACTGTCGCACTTATTATTGCATATTAGCACCATGATTTGGTTTTATGTTTGACAATAAATCACATTATATTTTTCACTTGATACCTTAAAATAATTCCTTCATAAAAGTAATATTCCGTATTTGGTAATTCGAGACAATCGTGCCCTAACTTACTGGGTTTCGATTTTTCTCAGTTAGCCTAAATAACGGAATACTCTTTAAAATCGCAATACGTGTCTTAAAAATGCTTATTCTCGGAAGTCCGAGGTTTTGTGCCCTAACTTACCGGGTATGACATTTTGTCACCTCGAAATAAGAATTTGGTTTAAAATAAAGGCAATATTCGGTATTTGAGAATTTGAGAAAACATGCCCTAACTTACTAGGTTTCGATTTCTCTCGTTTACTCTAAATAATTGAATACCCTTTTAATAAATTAAAATACGCAAATTTTATATAAAAGGCAAGCTCGCTCTCGAAAATTAAAGATGTCATGTCCTAACTTACTGAATGTGACATTTCATATTTTGAGACGAGAAGGTCTTTAACACTTGAGCCTTTTTTTATATAAAGAAGGATCGTATTTTAAATTATTTCAAGTTTTCAAATTTTCGACATTAAGATACTAATTAATCAACTAGGTACCAATTTTCGGGCGTATCGAGGGTGCTAATCCTTCCTCGCGCGTAACCGACTCCCTAACTCATTTTCTGATTTTCGTAGACCAAAAATTATCGTTTTAGTAAATCTTAACTTTTATTAAAATGATTAATTTAAGATGATCCGATCACACCTCATCAAAAAGGATTGGTGGCGACTCCTCTATTCGTTTTCATTTTCAAAATCTAAGTCGATTCCCGTTTTTTTTCAAAAAAAAATGGTTACGACAGTAGATACATTGATTACGACAAAAAAATTTAAAAAAATACATACAATCCAAAACTTTTTTTTTTTCTTTTGGAGTAGTTGAAGCAAACAACATTTGAGGAGTCAAAATATTTGAGCAGCCATTTTAGAAAAACAAAAGGAGCCACTGCCAGTAGAATAACAAATAAAAATGAATGAATGAATTTTCGCGGCATCTCCCACCATGCCTAAATTCATTCATTACCAAATTATAGCACATTATGCTCTATTTTAATTATTAAGCATAAATAGATTTCATTTTTAAATATTATTACTTTTAGTTTGGATCTTAATTTCATTATAATCAATTAATCATTTAAAAAAAATTTTAATCAAGTTTAAATTTTGAGTCACTGTTTAATTTTATTTTCATATATTATAATAAATTATTAATAATTATAGTTATTAGAACTTGATCCATAATATGTGTTGTATATAAAATATTAGAGTAAACTACTTAATTAATTATATAATCTTTATAAATTTTTATTTTAGACATAGATAATATAAATTTATAAAAGGGCACTATCATCACAAACCGTTTTCACTTTGGTCATCTAAATTTAATAAATTTTCATTTTAGTCTCTTCTTTTTTGAAAAACCTATATTTTTCATTTATTGAGAAAAAACTGAAATTAATTATGAAAAGAAAAAATAAAGGAAATTAAAATTTTAACAAGGTTTTTCCTTATGAAAACCCAAGGCTTTCCCTTATAAACACCTAGGTAATTCCTTATAAATGAAGTTAAAAAGATAAATTGGTTTTTCACTATAAAACCTCAAAATTTTCTTATATAAACCTAGGTAATTCATATTTCATAGTAAAACCCATTGTTTTTCTCTTTTTATTGGAAAAAACTAAACTTACATCTAAAAAGAAACAAAATAAAGAAAATAAAAAAGTTAAATAGTTTTTTTTATGTAAAAACTCAAGTTCCCTCCTAATACCTAGTTTTTTCTTATAAACCTCCGTTTTTTTCCTTTACTAAAAAATAAAAATTAATTTATAAAAATAAAAGAAATTATAAAGATAAAATGTGGGACCAAAATTTAAATTACTTACTAAAATTGAATGATAAAATAAGTGTAGAATAATATGGTCTAACACTAAATTAACGACAGGTGATCAAAATAAAAACGATTTATATAACAGCCTTTTTTTTGAAAAAAATTTGTTTATGGTAACAAAAGTAAACTTACTAAAATTACGTCACCAACTATATGGTTTATTTAAAATATTAATATTTTACGAATACTACTAATCATTATTTCATTTGATATGTTTGTAATAGATATATGTTTTATTTATTAATAAACTTTAATATAATTTAAGATTAATAAACTTTAATATAATTTAAGATTAGTTTTTTATATTTACTTTTTGTTTAATTAAATATATTTTCTAATATTTAATTAATTGATATATATATATATATATATATATTGTTATAGCAATTAAAAATCCATGTGATCGCACAAATGAAAACAAATTATTTTAAATAATTAATCAAACTTGATTGAAGGTTGACTTAGAAATAAAAGATAACGTGGATCTTTGGGTTTTAATGACACAAGGTTCAATCATAATCTGATACCCAGCACTGTTGGGCAGCAGTTGATATTTCTCAGCCTCATACATATTATCTTCAATTTTCACTAGCTACTGACTTCATTGCTTAATTATTTTTTGCAGAAAGATGGGTTCAATTAAATCGCACGCAGTATGTCTTCCATTCCCAGCACAAGGTCATATTAACCCCATGATGCAACTGGCCAAGCTCTTGCACTCTAGAGGCTTCCATATAACCTTTGTCAACACCGAGTTCAATCATAGACGGTTGATACGGTTTAGAGGGGAAGAAGCTGTTAAGGGTCTGCCCGATTTCCGGTTCGAAGCCATACCCGATGGGCTGCCATCTTCCGATTCCGATGCGACTCAGTCTGTTCCGGAAATATTCATTGCCACACGAAATAATTGTTTGGCTCCATTCTTGGAGCTACTATCTAAGCTTAATTCCTCACTCCAACTGCCGCCTGTTACTTGCATAGTTTGTGATGGAATCATGAACTTTGGTACCAAAGCAGCTCAAATCATTGGGGTGCCTTATGTTCAACTCTGGACTTCTTCAACCGTTAGCTTTCTGGGATTTCTGCACTACGAAGAACTAGCTCAAAGAGGCATTGTTCCATTCAAAGGTTACAAATTTTATGTTTTCTTTGTGCTTTGTAACTTAATTTTGGGATATCTTATGTTCATTGATAATAATCTCTTTGAAGTTCTATGGGTTACATGCAACATGCTCCAAGATTATTTTTGCATACTGAAACACTAACATGCATTTTATTTTCGTTGTAGATGAACGCTTTGTTAACGATGGGACACTTGAGATGCCCATTGATTGGATCCCTGGTATGCCTAACATGCGTCTCAAGGACATACCAAGCTTCATAAGAACCACCGACCCTGATGACTTCATGTTTAATTACATCATGGAAGTATCACAAGAATGCTTAAATTCATCTTCAATAATCTTCAACACATTCGAGGACTTGGACAAAGAAGTGCTACAAGTTCTTGCATCCAAATCACCTAATATTTATGCAATTGGTCCACTCGCCTCACTAAGTAAGAACTTACTCGAAATTCAATACGAATTATTAAATTCAAGCCTATGGAAGCAGGACACAAGCTGCATCGAATGGCTTAGCACAATGGAACCTAAGTCAGTGGTGTACGTGAATTATGGTAGTGTAGCGGTGATGTCTAATCATCATCTAAAAGAATTTGCTTGGGGGCTTGCAAACAGTAAATACCCATTTTTATGGGTAGTTAGGCCCGATCTTGTGATGGGTGAATCAGTTATTTTTTCAAGAGAATTCTTAGAGGAAATAAAGGGAAGGGGTTTCATAATAAACTGGTGTCCCCAGGAAAAAGTGTTGTCCCACTCGGCAGTCGGCGTTTTCCTTACACATTGCGGATGGAATTCTATTTTAGAAGCTTTATTCGAAGGTGTGCCTTTAATTTGTTTGCCATTCTTCGGAGATCAACAAACGAATTGTCGATATGTGTGCACCACGTGGGGCAATGGCATGGAGATCAATCCAGACATAAAGCGTGAAAATGTGGAAGCTGTTGTTAAAGAGATGATGGAAGGAGATAATGGGCAAAGTATAAGGCAAAAGGCATTGGAATGGAAGAAGAAAGCTGAATCTGCCATTAGCCTTGGAGGATCTACTGTTACCAACTTTGATAAAATGATAAATGAGGCCTTAAGTCATGGTCGAATAGTAAAATCATAATACAATTGTGTTAAATGTTGTATGCATGTTTTTTTTACAAAATAATTTTTTAAATATTAGATTTTCTTTTTGAAATTAGGAGACCTCAGCTTTTGGAATTCAACCAAAATTTCATTAAAAAATGTTAGAATTTAAATACAATACAATTAATAAATTGATTATTCTATATTAAATATGTTGTTGAGGCAATTTATCATTTCACATGATGATTTGATATGGGGCTTGTCAAACACTATTCAAAAACTATTATTTTAGTTTATAAAAAATAGTGTATTATTTTAATAAATTATTATTATTTTAAATTATTTTTGTCAAAAAGCAAAATAAACAAATAAATTTACATCTTTTGAGTAAGAGGACACCGCATCGATATGGAAAAACTATACATACCCTCATGCTCTATCTCACTTAACCTTTCATCCTTGCCCACACAATCTTCGAAATGATAGATATGGTGTAGTAGATATCTAACTCATCTATTAATTATGTGGTTAAAGGTTTGATTTTCACTTATGAGAATCGAATACATTTTATTATTAACCGTTTACCTTTTTGAAGAATACACGTGATGAGAAGATTAGTCATTATTACCAGCAGTAGATATCCTAATTACGACAAAAAAAAGTTAAAAAAATACATGTAGAGGCCCAATTTAGCCCGGGCCTAAACAGAAATCAAATAAAAAAATAAATAAAACCAAAAATAAATAAAAAGTCCAATTACAAATATGCTAGCCTAAATTATAAGCCCGAATATAAACAAAACCCAATAACCTAGACCCAAACTACCAACCCGAGCCCACAACCTAAACTATTTTTCAGAAAACTAAAAACCATAAGACCCCCTGCGTCGTTGCTCCTGGCAACGTCAGCGTGCTTGCCGCCCAAGGCCTGACCCGCCCCTACCGCCATTGCACCAAAATGGCAAAAGTGCGCTTCCCACTGTCGTCGTTGACCGCGCACCGCCACCTGCAAAATAGAAAGAAAAAGGACAAAAATATTAGCAAGAACGGTAGATGTCAAAAACAATAAAAATATGTATAATCGACTATAAAAGCTAGATTTGAAATATATTTTTACACACACGAAAGTAATAAAAAAAAAAAGAAAAAAGTTCAAAAGTAATTCTCTTATTTATTTTTTCTTTTTTGAAATCTGTTATTTTTTATAAAAATAATATAAAATAAAAAAGGGAAAAGGTGAAAAAGGAAAAACTCACCTGTCAGTTAGTCTTCTGCCGCCGTTGGAAACTATCTCCAACGCCCGAATATCTCGGAACCTACTAAGGTTTTGACGAGGGTTTGACGAACGTGGTGAGACCAGGGCTTTCTTCGCGTTATCTTCCTTTTTTTCATTTCAGAAGCTATTAGGTTAGATCTGAGTTTTGGGTAAAAAAGGAGGGCTAAAAATGGTAAATTCTTTTACTTAGGCCACAGGAGGCGGCAGTCGGAGTTGCCGATGAACGGTGGCCACGACGGACTCCACGGCCTGTCCAAGGAAGCCTACAAAGAAAAAAAAGGGAAGAAAGATTTTTTTTTTTTAACTGGAACAGAATGCAATTTTTTAAACATTTTTTTTATTTTTATAACCCCATAAAACGGTGTCATTTTGGGCATAATTTTCAGACGCCAAAACGGCGTCGTTTCAATACCGACCTGATGACCCGACCCTGATACCCCAAGGATTCGCGTGTTTTTGAGGGGAGGGGATATTTTCATGTTTGGCCCTTCCGCTTTTTTATCTTTTTAATTTAGTCCTATTCCTTTTTATTTGTTTTAATTCTCGCCCCAGAATTTAAATTCTTATGCCCTGACTCACTATGAATCCCCTGGGAAGCGACATGTGTCAATGTAATGGGATAATTACCATTTTACCCTTAAAGTTTTATATCTTATTTAGATATAGTCCTTTAAGTTTTGTTTCTTTATAATTTAGGCTGTTAGTTAGTCCTTTATTCCCTTTTCTTTATTTATTTTGCGATTTATGCTTTAAATTCCTCTTAAATTTCAATTTAACCCCTTATTTGATTAATTTTTCTTCTTTATTTACTATATTATTTATTTTAGTATTTAAAATTTATGTTATTCATATTTCATTTCATTTATACATTTTATTTTTATGCTATCCTTGTTATTATTATTTTATCTACTCATATTATTATTATGATAGTAGTTACGATATGATTATCACTATTATTATTATAAATCAATATTCTTATTACTATCATAGTTGCATTATTGTTATTATTTACCAACATGTTTTATTTTTTTATTTTTCATTTATTTTTTATTTATTACCCTAATTTCATCATTTCATTTTTTTACCCACATGACTATTTCATTTTATTTTGCTGTCATCATCACATAGGTCATATTACAATGTATTTATCATTTTTCTTTACTTTGCCCAAATAAATGTACATCGTTTTAAAAGTTACATTCGTTTTACATAATGCATATGAAATATTTAAAACCAAGGCAATGTTAATTATTTTTGGGATTCGAGAAGTCGTGCTCCTAACTTACGGAGTATGGCATCTTCCTAAAACTGAAATAATCAAATATCTTATTTAAAACAACGAAAAGCAAGATTTAGATAGCGATCGAATGGCGATTATTTTGGTTTTTGAGGATTAGAGGCATCGTGTCCTAACTTACAAAGCATGATCCTTCTCCTCGACTAACTTAGAATAAGGCATTTTCTATTTAATTCAATTTAGTTAAGTAATATTTTAATACAAAAAGGGATCGTGTTTTAAATTCTCTTCAAATTTTCAATTCTCGACACTAAGACATTAAGTAATCTACTAGGTACTAATTTTGGGCGTCACGAGGGTGCTAATCCTTCCTTATACGTAACCGACTCCCGAATCCATTTCTTAAATTTTGTAGACCAAAAATTATTGTTTAAATCAAACTTTATTGAAATGATCAAATTACAATATGATCTAATCACACCTCATAAAAATAATTGGTGGCAACTCTATCTTCATTTTCAAAATAATATCGATTTTGAAATGGTTTCGTCAATACAGATATATCAAAAACATTTTTTTTTTTTTTTTTGGTAATAGTAGGAGGAAACAGCATTTGAGGAGTGAAAATATCAGAGCAGCCATTTTAGAAAAACAAAAAGCATTTTCGCGACATCTTCCACCAATTGTTATCCACCATGTCTAAATTCTTTTTTTATTATATCTTTAAAAAAACATTTTAATCAAGTTTTACCTTATTAAAAAAATGAATTTAGACGTTGAAATTTAAATTATAATAATAGATAAATTAAATGACATTATAATAAATTTTATATGATAAACTTTTGTTTTGACCTTTAAATTGAATGACTGTTTAATTTTATTTTCATATATTATAATAAATTACTTATTAATAGTAAATGAGTATTAAAAAATGTAGTTTTTTTTCCGAAAAACTAAAATTAATTTTAAAAATAACAAATAAATGAAGTTTTCTTTATAAAATCTCAAGTAATTCATAGTAAAACCTATGGTTTTTCTTTTCTTATTGGAAAAAAGAAGAAGCTAAACTCACATCTACAACGAAAATAAAAAGATAAAATTATTTTCCATGTAAAAACACAAGCTTTTTTCTTATAAAACTCAGGTTTTGCCCTTTTTGCTAAAAAAACTAAAATTAATTCTAAAAAAATAAAAAAATAAAAAATAAAATGTGGGACTAAATTGAAAAGTACTTACAAAATTAATTCTAAAAAATAAAATAAATTAAAAAGTAACAAGCCTCATTTTATCTTTTCATCATTTCTAAAAATAATTTAATTTAATAAAAAATTCACGAAAAAAATATAAAAAAGGTAAAATTACATATTTTGAGTGAAAGGATACTTCATCAATGTGGAAAAACATATACATGCCCTCATGTTCTATCACACCTAACCTTTCATTTTTGACCACACAATATTCAAAATGGTAGGTATCATGTCGCAGTTGCCTACTTCATCATCTATTAACTATGTGATTAGAGGCTCGATTCCTACTTATAAAAATAGAGTACATTTTATTATTAGACACTTCATCGATATGGAAAAATTATACATGCCCTCATGTTCTATCTCACCTAACCTTATATTTTTTACCCCACAATATTTAAAATGATAGGTGTAATGTCGCAGTTACCTACTTCATCATCTATTAATTATGTGGTTGGAAGTTCGATTTCTTACCAAAGAATACTCGTAATGAAGGAAATAATTATTGCTACTAACCTTGAATATTTTGATTACTATTTGAAAGGAAATTAAAAAGAAAAGACGAATAAACAAGATTTTTTTTTTTTTAATGGTAGGGACAAGCAACATTTTAGGAGTCAATATATTAGAGCAGCCATTTTAGAAAAACGAAAAGAAGCCATTAATAGTTTAACGTATATCAAAATTATTGAGTGTATTTTCGTGGCATCTCCACCAATTGTTATCCACATGTCTAAATTCATTCATTACTAAATTATGCATTATTTTAATTATTAAGCATAAAAAACTTTCATTTTTAAATATTATTACTTGGATCTTAATTTCATTATAATCAATTAATCATTTAAAAAAACATTTTAATCAAGTTTAAAAATTGAATTATTGTGGTGATGGTTTAAATATCCTAATTGGTTGTGATTTGGATAATGTGACGATTCAAACGGACAGTCTTGAAGTTATGATGGCTATTTGGAAGAGTTCTATAAGAGAAGCTAATACGACTCTGATTAAAAGGATTCTTCAATTACTGTCTCAGATTTCTCACTGAAATATTTTATTATATACTCAAAGCAAAAAACCATAAAAGCTGATAGACTTGTCAAGATGACTCACTCGGAAAGTCAAGATTTGCAAATGTTTGGAAGACCCCCGTTTGGGGAGTTAGGCCAATCCACATAGATTAATTCTTGTATTTTTCTATTTTTCACCAAAAATAATTGAATCACTATTTGATTTTATTTTCATATATTATAATAAACTATTTATTAATAGTAGATGAGTATTAATAATTATAGTTATTAGCACTTGATCCATAATATGTGCTCTATATAAAATATTAGAGTAAACTATTCAAATTACCTGACTTTTAAAAATTTTTATTTTAGAGATAGAAAACATAAATTTGAAAAAGGGCACTTTAGTGGGCCAAATTTGCCCGGCCCAAGCAAACAAAAAATAAATCACAAAAATACAACAGTCCAATTTATAACAGTCCCAAACCCAGCTACATAACCTAAGCCCAATAGCTAAACCTAGACCCAAATTTAAAACCTGACCCAAATTTACAAGGCCCGATTGGCCCAGAACACTAAAACAAGATAGAACCCTAGGCATGCTGCTTTGCGCACGCAACGATCAAAGCCCCCAGCGCCTCCGTCCACGCTAAGCCTTGAAAGACCAGACGACGACGGCGCCACAGCCTCTCGCGCCACCCCCACACCTCCGTCGATGATGCCAACGCATCCCGTACACTGCACACCAAGCACAAAGAGACAACAGACGCAAGAAAATAGGAGAAAAAAATTGTATATTTTATTATTTTCTTCTCTCGGCTATAAAGCCTTGTATTTTTTAATTTTGGGCACGGATACGAACGCATATTTTACAAACACAGAGATAATAGCAATCAATCGAAAAAACTAAGAAGGTGATTTCCCTTCTCTTTTCAACCCACTGTTCTTTTTACTTACTTCAATTTTTTTCTTCATCATTTACACCCAAAAGGGGGCAAAATAAAGGAGGAGAAAACTTACCTGCGCTTTGAGTGGCTTCGGACTGGTGCCATGGTGGAGGCGTTGAGCGCCGATGAACGCCGAAACCGGCTAAGACTAAGGCGTCCTGGCCATCGTTTCCCTCTCTCCCTCTTCCCCCTTTCATTTTCCTTTTTTCGGCCTACCGAAATACTTAGGTTTTAGGCTTTTTTTTTTCTCTCTTTTTCCTTTTTATTAATCAGCAACATGAAACGGTGTAGTTTAAGGCATGCATTGGTAGCCTTGAAACGATACCGTTTCAGCATACCCGACCCGACCCGGCTCTTCCACCTGGGATCTTTTTTTTTTTTGCGGTGAGGGAATATTTCCAATATGGGTCCTTCTTCTTTCGTGCGGCATTCGAATCGGCCCATATTCGCGTTTTTTTTAAATTGGCCTGTAATTTTGCGAGCATTTGCACTTTGGTCCGAACTCAAGCGTTGCGTTTCAGGGGTCTGGGTTATTTCCAGATTTGGTCTCTGCGCATTCGCATGTGTTACGCGTCGGTCCCTTTTCTGATTTTAACAGTTTATTTTATTTAAGTTTTCCTTTTTATTTTGACTTGATTTCAATTTAGTTTCTTCTAGATTCATTGCATGTTTTTATTCGTGTTTTTTTATTTGTATAAATTGTATCATTGGTATCATTTTTATTTACTTACTTATCATAATTTTGGTAATCATATTTTCACATTTTTGCATACTATTTTTTTTTCTTATAAATGTTTTTATACATACACAATTATATATATATATATATATATATATATATATATATATATGTACTTTGTAATAAAGCTAATTTTACTTCATGCAAACAATTAATCTCGTATTATTTTGTACTTATATTTCCTTTTAAATTTGTTCTTATATTCTATTATGATCCTATAATATATCTTTTAAGTTATTATTACGTGAACGTGTATGTTCATTGGCGCCTATGTTTAATCCATATATATTTCTAAATCTATACATTTTATACATATAGTTTTCTTACATATACAAGTATGTTCTTAAATCAACTATGTAGTTTATAATAAAATCAATTTAACCCTATATATATATATATATTATTATCTCTATGTTATTTTACATACACTTGCTTTTAAATTCATATGTATATATATATCCTATTATTAATCTCATGTTTCTTTTTTACAATAAATTTACGTGTACATATGTTTTATAAATCTATTTTGTGTGTCATGTCTTGTCATATATTCATTATTATTCTTTTTCATTATATATATTACTTAAATCATCATGTAGTTTGTTAACCTTTAAATGTACATGTGTTTAAAATATTTCACATGCATTTCAATTCAAATTTTCTTTCAATAATGTCTATTTCAAAAACTATATATCTAGCCCTAGTTTTCTTATATGCAAATTTGTCAACCTACATTTCATGTGTCCTATTTATTCGTCATTATCTTAAAATAATTTTATACCATATTACTTCTTTGATTGGCGTTTTGTTTTGTGTAGCTAGTAGTAGTCACATTACATTATGTCATGCATATTATCATTGCATTATTTAGTTGTTCATTATTGTATATTGTCATGTTAATTACTCCCCATGCATGAGTGAGATTGAGCTATATTTCCAAGCTAGTTGTACTTAGTTGTAAGTGTTGTTTAGTTGGTTAAATAAGTTGTATTGCCTCCACTCCTCCATTGTCGTATTTTATATGTACCTATTACCTCATATCGTCGTTTTCCACCTTGTTTTTGAAATGTGGTTTCGTAAAATTCAAATTTTTATGATTAATTTCATCTTATTTCAAATCAAATTAATACGTTTTAAGATAGTTCACAATTATTTAAAACGAAGGTTGTACAGGCCCGTTTGGCCCCTAGCCCAAAACCCAATAACCCCAAACAGACTCGAATAGCCCATTAAACCAAAACCCATTTCTATAGCCCCCCCAAGCCCAAACAAAACAGAAGCCCTACCCAAACCTAAGCCCGATACCTAAAATAAAACTAAAAAAACACCCTAGTCGTTCGGTCAAACCCTCATTTGCCCCACTTGCCTGGCCACCGCCTCTGCTCCCACCGACGGGTCAAATCCACCGCCACAGCCTGCAAACATTAATAGGAATAGACATAAAGCAGAAATAAAAAGCATGTAATGGCTATTTAAAGCCAAATCAAAAAAACATTTGGTACATTCGGCCTTTTGTGAAATGAAAAACGACATTTGATTTCAGGTAAAAAAAACAGAGACTTTAGCAACATCAAAGACAGGGAATAGCCCTATATCAGCGACCAGAGAACCAAAAACAATAGAATCTAAGGTCTATTTTCTCTTTCGTTTTTTTTAATTTATTTACATGTTATCCCCATTTCTATTAAAATAATACACATATATATTAAATATAATAAAAAATCAAAAAATCAAAAAATATACCTTTTTCAAACTCCCGCCATTGCATGCGCGTGTGTGTGGCGGCGCAGTCCTCATGGCGTCCTCGCGATCCTCTGGCGGGATCTGGGATTTTCCCAGAGAGAAAGGGAGAGCTCTCCCTCCTTTTTTTTTGAAGCACGCAGGAAATGAAAAAAAAAAGCCAATTTTTGGCTTATATAACGGTACCAAAATGGTACCGTTTTGGCCCTTCCACGGCGCCGACCCGAGGACCCGACCCGTCTTACCCTGGGATCCGCGTGTTTTCACTAACTGGGCTATTTACGCGCGTAGTCCTTCCGTTTTTTTTACTTTGCAATTAAGTTTTGATTCCTTTTAAAATTTGCCCCGAATTTATGCACGGTTTTCATTTTGGTCCTATGTGGTCCTGCGCGTTTTAGAGAGAGGGTTTATTGCCCGATTTGGTCCCTCTTTTTTGTTCTCGCTTTCAAATTGGTCCCTTTCTTCTTTGTTTATTTTCAAATTGGCCTCGAATTCTTTTTTTAAGTTCAATTTAGTCCCTAATTTGGTTATTTAGCTCCTTTATTATTAAATTAGTTAATTTTACTTTCTTTTATTATTATTTATTTACTATAATAGTTGTTTTTTTACTTTTATTACCACTTTATTATTATTTCACTATCGTTATTATTTTCCTTATTACCATTAAAGTTACATTTCCTTTCTATACTTATTTATTTGTATTATTATTATTTTTTATTTTATTAATTTTATGCTGTCATTATTACAACAGTTATTATTATTACTTTTATTGTTATGTTTGTTTTGTTTTATTACTAATATTACCATTAACATTATTACTATTAATTTTATTTACTACTATTATCCCTGCTTATATATTATTATTTTTACCACACCATCATTATTCCCTTTTTTACTCACTAATATTATTGATATGAGCATATTATTATTATTATTATTATTATTATTATTATTATTATTATTATTATTATTATTAGTACATGTTTTAGTATATACGTATATACATATATGTTATATATATAGTATTATTATTTACTTCGCTTTAATATCATTGTCCTCATCATCATCTTTGTAATTACCATTACCATTGTATTATGATTATTATTATTTCCATTTTTCTTATTATTCACCTATTATGTTTCTTATCTATTTGTATTTCTAGTACTATATTATATTTATTACCTATTAGCATTTTATTATTACTATTATTGGCATTAGCATTTTTTACAACACTTATATGTATGTATTATGTTTTAATAACTATTTTTAATACCATACATGTTGTGTATATATTTTTTAATAACTATATTATGTATATATTTTCATATATGTCATGTATACACGTTTTAATATTATATCTTTTCATATACGTTTTGTATATATATATATATTTTTAATACTACGTATATATTTTTCTTATTAGGTAAATATTTTAATACATACATGTATATATTTATATACCGCTATCATTAGCTATTTTTTATTATTACTGCTTTCAATAAACATTATATATATATATATATATATTTAATCTAATATTATATGTTGTACATATATATATTCCATACTATTTCATATTTATATTATTATTATCATGTTTAACGCCACGTGTTATTATCGTTTCATACTATTATTATTTATATTATTATCATCGTTTCTGTTATCATTATCATTTTTATTTTGCCATGTTTTATTTATTTTTTATGCATTCGATCATTTCATTTTCCTCATGAATTTGTTTATATTTGCATGTTACTAGCCTTGCCATTACTTCATCCTTTATAATTGCTCGTTATTGTCACCCGTTATTATACGTTACTGTTAATATCATAATTCGCTTTTATATTTTACTATGCATCTCATTATATTTTTTACTCGATACCTTAAAATAATTCTTTCATAAAAGTGGTATTCCGTATTTGGTAATTTGAGACGAACGTGCCCTAACTTACTGGGTTTCGACTTTTCTCATTTGACCTAAATACGAAATACTCTTTTAAATCGCAACACGAGTTTTGAAAAATGCTTATCCTCGGGAATACGAGGAATCGTTTCCTAACTTACCGGGTATGATATTTTGTTAGGCCAAAATAAGATTTTCACAAGTAAAGGCAATATTCGGTGTTTGGAAATTCGAGGAAACGTGCCCTAACTTACTGGGTTTTGATTTTCCTCTTTACCCTAACTAACCGAATATCCTTTTAAAAAGGGGTTAAAATACACAAACTTTATATAAAAGGCAAGCTCGCTCTCGAGAGTTCAAGATGTCGTGTCCTAACTTACTGGATGTGACATTTTATATTTTGAGACGAGAAGGTCTTTAACACTTAAGCGTTTTTATAAAGAAGGATCGTATTTCAAAAGTCTTTCAAGTTTTCGATCTTCGACACCCAGACATTAATTAATCAACTATGTACCAATTTTTGGGGGTATCGAGGGTGCTAATCCTTCCTCGTGCGTAACCGACTCCCGAACTCATTTTCTGATTTTCGTAGACCAAAAATTATCATTTTAGTAAATCTTAACTTTTATTAAAATGATTAATTTAAGGTGATCCGATCACACCTCATCAAAAAGGATTGGTGGCGACTCCTCTATTCGTTTTCATTTTCACTATCTAAGTCGATTCCAGTTTTTTTTCAAAAAATAGTTACGACAAAGGCAATACTCGGTGTTTGACAATTCGAGAATCATGCCCTATCGTGCTGGGTTGTGATTTCTCGTTTGGTCAAAACAATCGAATATTCCTTTAGGTTTTCACTCATTTTTTTTTAGAAAACCCTTTAAAACGAAGGCGATATTCAATGTTTGGCAATTCAAGAATCGTGCCCTATCGTGCTGGGTTGCGCCTTTTCATTTGTTCGAAACGATCGAAGATCCCTTTGGAATTTCATTCTCGTTTTCTAAAAACTCTTAAAAAAAATGTTCGATGTTTGGTAATTCAGGGAATAGTGCCCTGTCGTGCTGGTTTGCAATTCCCCGTTTATTCAAAATAATTGAACATCTCTTTGGAATTTCACTCGTATTTTCTAAGGCGAGGCAATGTTCAATGTTTGGAAATTCGAGGAACCGTAACCTACTGTGCTGGGTTTCGGTCTTTCATTGGATCAAATAGTTGGGCATCCTTTTGTATGTTCGAACTATAAACTTTCGGAAGTCGAAACAAGAAGATTTTTGGCAATCAACTCGGGTTTCTCAAAAAAAAAAAAAAAGAACCACATTTCAAAAACATCTTTAAACTTTAGACATAAGGACAGTATTTAATCGATTCGGTACCAATTTTGGGCATAGTGAGGGTCCTAATCCTTCCTCATGCGTAACCGACTCCCGAACCCGTTTTCTCAAAAGTTCGCAGACCAAAATCGTTTTTTTAGTAAACCAGAAATGTTTTATTAAAATAACCAAATTCTTAGATGATCCGATCACACCAAAACAAAAGGATCGGTGGCGACTCTATATTTCATTTTCAAAAAGCCGGTTCCCCCGTTTTCATTGAATCAAACATTTAAAAAAAAAAGAGGACGGTTTCGACAGGCACTATCATTACAAACCGTTTTTACATTGGTCATCCACCATTAATTTGAGGTTAGACAATGTTATTGTACATTTAGTCATCTAAATTTAATAAATTTTCATTTTAGTCTCTTATATTTTTTGAATTATTTTTATTTTTTGAAAAACCTATATTTTTCATTTATTGAGAAAAAATAAAATAATTCTAAAAAAAATAAAGGAAATTAAAAATTTAACAATGTTTTTCCTTGTGAAAACCCAATGCTTTCCTTATAATAACCTAGGTGGTTCATATAAATTAAAATTAATTTATACATATAAATTGTGGGACTAAAATGAAAATTATTTACTAAAATTAAACTATAAAATGAGTGTACAATAAAATGGTTTAACACCAAATTAATGAATGATCAAAATAAAAACGATTCGTAACATAAATGCCTTTTCTGAAAATTTTTCATTTACAGTGGCAAAAATAAAACTTACTAAAATTACATGACTAGTTTATTTAAAATAATAATATTTTACGAATACTACTAATCATTATTTCATTATTGCATTTGATATGTTTGTAGTAAATATATGTGTCATTTCTTAATAAACTTTAATATAATTTAAGATTAGTTTTTTATATTTATTTTTTGTTTAATTAAATATATTTTCTAATATTTAATTAATTTTTTATATATATTGTTCTAGCAACTAAATATATATGTGCATTGCAGTAATGAGAACTAATTATTTTAAATTAATTTTTTATATCCTTGGGTTTTGATTACACAAGATTCAATCATAATATAATACCCAGCACTATAGGGAAGCAGTTGATATTTTCTCAACCTCATACATATTATCTTCAATTTTCACTAGCTACTTGACTTCATTGCTTAATTATTATTTGCAGAAAGATGGGTTCAATTAAATCGCATGCAGTATGTCTTCCAAGCCCAGCACAAGGTCATATTAACCCCATGATGCAACTGGCCAAGCTCTTGCACTCTAGAGGCTTCCATATAACCTTTGTCAACACCGAGTTCAATCATAGACGATTTATACGGTCTAGAGGGGAAGAAGCTGCTAAGGGTCTGCCTGATTTCCTGTTCGAATCCATACCCGATGGGCTGCCACCTTCCGATTCTGATGCGACTCAGTCTGTTCTGGCACTATGCAATTCCACACGGAAAAATTGTTTGGCTCCATTTCTGGAGCTACTATCTAAGCTTAATTCCTCACCCCAACTGCCGCCTGTTACATGCATAGTTTGTGATGGAACCATGAACTTTGGTACCAAGGCAGCTCCACTCATTGGGGTGCCTTATGTTCAACTCTGGACTTCTTCAACCGTTAGCTTTCTGGGATTTCTGCACTACAAAGAACTAGCTCAAAGAGGCATTGTTCCATTCAAAGGTTACATATTTTATATTTTCTTTGTAATTTGTAACTTAATTTTGGGAAATCTTATGTTGATTGATAATAATCTCTTTGAAGTTCTATGGGTTACACGCAACATACTCCATGCTTATTTCTTTGCATATTGAAACAAAAACATGCGTTTTATTTTCGTTGTAGATGAACGTTTTGTTAGCGATGGGACACTTGAGATTCCCATTGATTGGATCCCTGGTATGCCTGACATGCGTCTCAAGGACATACCAAGCTTCATAAGAACCACCGACCCTGATGACTTCATGTTTAATTACATCATGGAAGTATCACAAGAATGCTTAAATTCATCTTCAATAATCTTCAACACATTCGAGGACTTGGACAAAGAAGTGCTACAAGTTATTGCATCCAAATCCCCTAATATTTATGCAATTGGTCCACTCACTTCACTAAGTAAGAACTTACTCGAAATTCAATACGACTTATTAAATTCAAGCCTATGGAAGGAAGACACAAGCTGCATCGAATGGCTTAACACAATGGAACCCAAGTCAGTGGTGTACGTGAATTATGGGAGTGTAGCGGTGATGTCTAATCATCATCTAAAAGAATTTGCTTGGGGACTTGCAAACAGTAAATACCCATTTTTATGGGTAGTTAGGCCCGATCTTGTGATGGGTGAATCAGCTATTTTGCCAAGAGAATTCTTAGAGGAAATAAAGGGAAGGGGTTTCATAATAAGTTGGTGTCCCCAACAAAAAGTGTTATCCCACTCGGCGGTCGGCGTTTTCCTCACACATTGCGGATGGAATTCTATTTTGGAAGCTTTATCTGAAGGTGTGCCTTTAATTTGTTGGCCATTCTTCGGTGATCAACAAACGAATTGTCGATATGTGTGCACCACATGGGATAATGGCATGGAAATCAATCCAGACATAAAGAGTGAAAATGTGGAAGCTGTTGTTAAAGAGATGATGGAAGGAGATAATGGGCAAAGAATAAGGCAGAAGGCATTGGAATGGAAGAAGAAAGCTGAAGCTGCCACTAGCCTTGGAGGATCTGTTGTTACCAACTTTGATAGAATGATAAATGAGGCCTTAAGTCATGGCCGAGTAGTAAAATCATAATACAATTGTGTTGGCCGAGTAGCAAAATCATAATACAATTGTGTTGTATGTTGTGTGCATGTGTTTTTTTTTTTCACAAAATAAATTATTAAATATTAGATTTTTTTTTTGTTGAAATTAAGAGAACTTCGAAATTTCTATAACCTCAACTTTGGAATTCAACCAAAACTTCATTAGAAAATGTTAGAATTTAAATACAATACATTTAATAAATTCATTATTCTATATTAAACATATTGTTGAGGCAATTTATGAAGAATGCTTAAGTACAATGCCTACTGGTTTCTGGCACTACTTGACTTTATAACTTACCATATATGGTGTTGGCAAATTTTGGTAACAAAATTCTTGAGCTATGATCTTTTATGATACTTTATATGAGTGAAAGTGCATCTATGATATCCAAACTTATTATATGAACATATATTATATGACAGCCCAATTTTGGCCCTGACTAAAATACCCAATTACAAAACTCAAAGCCCAACTAATAACCAATCAGCCCAAAACTAATACAACCACAAACCTGACCCAGCAATCCATAATACCCAAAACCAAATCTATAAACTAAACCCAATTCAGCTTAACTTGAAGCCCAATTAAGCCCAAAACCATAAAACACAAAAAAAAAAAAAAAAAAAACCCTCGCACCTAGGTCTGCCCTTGTCACATCCACTGCCACTAGCGCGCCTGCAGCACCGCCACAGTCATGGCCGTCCACTTGCATCTGCAAAAAAGAGAAGAGAAATCATTAACCAAACAAATTGTAGAAGGCTATATAAAAGCCTAAAAGCAATGTAATATTTTGGAGAGAGGAGGAAAAAACAATTTCAAGCATACAAAGCAACCAAAAATAGCAATCAGATCAAAAAAAAGAGGAAGTAGAGACGTGCAAAGGTTCTCTTTATTTTTATTTATTATTATTACTTTTTTAAAATTGTTTTTTACATACAAAGATTTCTTTATTTCTTTTTTGTAAACTGTTTATATATATATATATATTAAAAATATATCAAAAATAAAAAAAATTACGTTTTTTTTTAGTTTCAACTCTCCTCAGTGCGATAGTCGGCATTTATCGTGGTCTAGTGGTTTGCGCGATGTCGATGGCCGGACCCATGACCGGAAATCAGAAGGAGAGAAGGGGTGTTGAGAGCTTTTTTCTTTTTATTGGGGGGTTGGGAAGGATGAAATGATTTTTTTTTTTAAAATTTGACTTACATAGGACCCTAAAACGACGCCGTTTTGGGACAGATTCAACCTAATCCGACCCTACCTGGCCTAGGATCCACGTGTTTTTAAGTGGATGGGCTATTTGCGCATTTAGCCCTTTCCCTTTTTTATGGTTTTGTAATTAAGTTTTTTTTTTAATTTTAATTTTTTCCCTTTAATTTATTTCGTTTCCAATTTAGTCCACTTCGAAGCTATGCGTTTTGGGAGGGAAGAGAAAATTTCCCTTTTGGTCCCTCTTTGTTATTCGCGTGTTCAATGTGGTCCTTTTTATTTATTTATTTTAGATTTGCCCTGAAATTCTATTTTGAGTTCAATTTTAGTCCTTTTTTTGTTATTTTTGCTATTTTATTAGAATAATTAATTAATTAATTATTATTAATGTATTATTACTATTATTTTTATTTTTATTACTATTATTATTATTATTGTTATTATTTTTATTATTATTATTATTATTATTATTATTATTATATTTTCTTTTTGTATTTACTTATACGCTATTATTATTATATTAACTAATATTATTATTTCCACTATTATTTTCTTTTTTTATTTACTTATTGGTTATTATTTCATATTATTAGATTAATTTTGTATTATTATTACTATTATTATATTTCTATTTATATTTATTTACCTAATTTTTTATACATTTATTTTATTATATCGTTTATTATTTATTTATTTCCTTTTCTATAATTTTAAAACCTTTTTATATTATTATTATTATCATCATTATTATTGATGTTATGATTTTTAATTTGTTTTACACTATATTTATTTGTTTGTTTAATATTAGTTCTTTTAGTTTCAATTTTTGTTTACTTTTTATTTTTCTTTTTATTTTGACTCGTTTATGTTATTTTATTTTCATCTTTACTATTGGTATTCATATTAATGCCTTTATTATTATTGTACAAGCTCAATTTCACTTGGACCTCAAAACCCCAACCAGTTAAACCCAATCCCAAATTTTAGACCCAACTAAACCAGCCCAAAACTTTAAACAAAAAATAAACCCTAGCCACTGTCAGAACCTGGACACCGCCTCTGTTGCCACCGCCTTGTCACATCCACTGCCCATTTACCTGCAAAAAAAGAACAGAGCAATCAAATAGTAAGCGCGTTGTAAAGAAAGATGGCTATAAAAAGCCATATTAAAACTGAATGTAAGGGTTTTTTTTTTCAGGAATGAATACAAAAAAAAAAAAAAAAGAAGAAGCATTTGAAGCATACATCTAAACACAAAAAAGAGAGAGAGTAGAGATCGAAAGAGAGATTCTAATATCAAATAAATCTCCAAAAACAGATTCAAAAACCAAGTTACACAAGGGCAAAAAGGTTACTTTTTTATTTATTTTCCTTTTCGTTTCGAACCCATTTATATACATACATCGACGTTTTCTCAATATTTCTTAAAAAAAAATCAGTTACATAAAAATATAAAAAAATAAAAAAATACCTTTTTTGAATTCCGGTGGCCGGCGGTACAGCGGTTTCCTCGCCGAATTTTGGCTTTGGCTAGAGAGAAATGAGAACCCCCCCTTTTTTTTTTGAAACAAGGGAAAATGAATTTTTTATAAAAAAAATTTGCTTTTATAACACCAAAGAAACGGCGTCGTTTTCATTGGCCTCCCCAGACGCCAAAACGACGTCGTTTTAAGGAGGCCGACCCGATCAGACCCGCCCCAGTTGAAGATCCGCGTGTTTTTTGACGGAAGGGCTAATTACACTATTAGCCCTTCCGCTTTTTTATTACTTTGCAATTAAGCTTTTTCTTTGTTTTAATCTCGCCCTGAATTTGTGCTTAGAGTTCAATTGGATCCCTCTTGGTGCTATGCGTTTTGAGAGGATGGGATATTACCCATTTTGGTCCTCCCTCGTTATCCACGTGCCCAAATTGGTCCTTTTCTTTGTACTTTTATTCTGAATTCGCCCCGAACCCCTATTTTAAGTTCAATTTAGTCCTTTTAGTTATTTTTTCTATTTTACCATTATTATTGTTATTATTATTATTATTTGTATCCTTATTAATATATTATTATTATTTTTTACTATTATCATTAACATATTATTATTCATATTAGTATATTATTATTTCCTATTCTTTATATTATTATTGTTATTAACATGTATTACTATTATTAATGTAGGGTTATTCTCTATTATTATTATTATTATTATTATTATTATTATTATTATTATTATTATTATTATTATTATTATTATTATTATTATTATTATTGTCACCATCATATTTTTTTATTTTTTTACTATTACTAATTTTTATTATCATTATTACTATAGTATTATTATTACTATTACATTTTCATCTACATAGATTTTCTTGTTACTTACCTATTTATATTTCTATCTATTTATATTTCCATTATTATTGTATTTTAAGCATTATATTTATATTATTATTTCACTATTGTTATATTTTTCATATTTTTATCATCATCACTATTATTATCTTTTTAAATAGTTTCACATAATCTTTATTTATTTACCACTAGTTTCTTTATTTTCAAATACTTTTAACTTATTTATTATTTCTCCCTTATTTTAACTCATCCGTTTTATTTTATTTTTACTTTTATCGCTATCGTTCACATTCGTGTTTATATTTATTCTGTCATGCCTGTCAATACCAAAATTTGTATTTGATTATGCATTCTTTATTATCTCGTTTTATTACGAACTTATGTTTTACCCAACCCAAAATTAATTCTTTTATAAAGACGAAATTTCGTATTTAGAAATTCGAGAAAATCGTGCCCTAACTTACTGGGTTTCGATTTTTCTCATTTAACCTAAATAACGGAATATTCTTTTAAATCGCAATACGAGTTTTGAATAAAACGCTTATTCTCAGAAATACGAGGTGTTGTGCCCTAACTTACCAGGTATGACATCTTGTTACCTCGAAATAAGATTTTTCACAAATAAAGGTAATATTCGGTGTTTGGAAATTCGAGGAAACGTGCCCTAACTTACTGGGTTTCGATTTTCCTCATTCACCCTAAATAACCGAATATCCTTTTAAAAAAGGGTTAAAATACATGAATTTTTAAGTAAAAGGCAAGCTCATTCTCAAAAGTTTGAGATGTCGTGTCCTAACTTATTGGATATGACATTTTATTGCTTCGAGATGAGAAGGTCTTTAACGTTCTAATGTTTTTTTACAAAAAGAGGGATCGTATTTTAAAGTTTTTCAAGTTTTCAATTTTCGACACTAAGACACTAATTAATCAACTAGGTACCAATTTTTGGGCGTTACGAAGGTACTAATCCTTCCTCATATGTAACCAACTCCTGAACCCGTTTTTTTGAATCTCGCGGACCAAAATCGTTGTTTAAATAAATCAAATTATTTATTAAAAACAACCGCTTTTACAAGGTGACTCGATCACACCTCATCAAAAAGGATTGGTGGCGACTCCCAATTTTCGTTTTCTTTTCCAAAAATCAAGTCAACCCCCGTTTTCAAAAAATGGTTTCGACAATTATTATTATTATTATTTATTCATATTAGTGCCATTGTTTATTCTTTTACATTTTACTACAAAATTATGTTACATTTTACCCGATACACAAATCGTGTTTTTTAAAATAAGCAATATTTCATATTTGGAGATTCGAAAAATCATTCCCTAACTTACGGGGTTTCGACTTTCTCGATAAATCTAAATACCCGTACATTTTCAAAGCATTAATTTTTAAATATTCTCAGGAATTAAGAAAAATTGTATTCTAATTTTTAAAATTGTATTCGAAAAGTCATGCCCTAACTTACGGGGTTTGATTTTCTTTTTGAACCTAAATAAGCGAACATTCTTTTAAAACTAACAACACACGAGATTCAAACAAAAATTAAATAATTAGCAATTTTATTTTTGAGAATTCAAGATATCATGTCCTAACTTACGGGACATGACATTTTCGTTTTGGTTATCTCGAAATAAGAAAGCTTATTATATAAGTTTTTATTTAACCAAATGATTTTAATAAAAAAAAAATCATGCAAAGAGGGATCGTATTTAAATTTTTGAATTTTTAATTTTTGACACTAAGACACCAAGTAATCTACTAGGTACCAATTTTGGGTGCCACGAGGGTGCTAATCCTTCCTCGTGCGTAACCAACTCCTGAACCTATTTCTTGGATTTTATTGACCGAAAAGCATCGTTTTAAATCTAACATTTAATTAAAATGATTTTTGAGGTGATTCGATCACACCTAACAAAAAGGATTGGTAGAGACTCCCATTTTCGTTTTTTTAAAATAAAAGTCGATCTAAAAAAGGTTTCAACAGATTGGCGACTTCGCTGGGGACAAAATAAGATAGTCAGGCTGCGAGTTGATTACTTTTTGGTCTTTTTGTCAAAAGTTGATAGTTTGGTTTAAATTAACTATCCTTTTATTGCATTTCATCCTTCATGTTCTGTCTTCAATATCTCGAGTTATATAGCGAGCTAATATATCTGTTTTATTAGTTCGAAAGTTTATCTTTGTATGTTTTCACGTATATTGCATTGCACAATCGTTCCATTTTGCCCACCTTAAGTAGGAGTGAGAAACTATTCCTTCGTGAGGTCTTCACCTACGTATAGGATAGTGGGTCGCTTTCGGGATACATCCATACCTATGTCTTCGTGAGATCTTCATCTCCGTATAGCCATAGGGAAATGTATTCCCCTGAACTGAACTCAGTCCATATGAGCCTATAATGGGTGAGGATTGATGAATCTATTGATTCAGGTACCCTTACTTTAGAACCAAATCGTATATAATGAGCTCTAAGAACCTACCCTACGTAGAACCATACTAAACCTCTAGTGGTCACCTGAATAGGTGTTCTATTTATTATTTTTTGCTTTGAATTCTAGATTTGTATGAAATATACTGACTTGTTTTGTTTTGTTTTAGTTGTGATTGCATTGCATTTTCATCATAGAAAAGGGTGTTGATTCGCGTTCAGTTGCTAAATAGAGAGCTTGCAATGGAAAAGGGATTTCTTGATAAATTAGAGGACAATGCGATCGTCAGGATATAGTCTGAAAAGGCACAACAAGAGAAGGGCAACAGCCTGACGGAGGGATATATGTCAGAACTATGGGATTTCACTCGTATTAGTGTAACTCAAAATAATCTTTAAGAGTTGAAAGAAATATGAGACCAATGGGATAACGAAACCAAGCAGTTATTCTACCGTGACTATAGTTATTTGCCTTATCTACTCAATGTCAAAGTGGATAAGCACTTATTCCAAGCTTTTGCCTAGCATTGGAATCCCGCCTATAGCTGTTTTACTTTTAGGAAGGTAGATTTGGTACCCACCGTAGAAGAGTATACAAATCTGCTCCGTTACCTGAAAATCCAAGCCCACAAAGCTTATTCTAAAGCCACCAACATCCCGCCTATAATTGGGATGAGCGAACAATGGGTTGCAGCCTAGATTAAACAAAAGAGAGATAGTAAATGTATCCCTTAGAAAAGTTTATGGAATTTGATCTTGACACATCTAGATACGAAGAAAAAAGTCGACGTCTTCGCCTAGAGTATTTATGGGTTAGTCATCTTCCCCAAAGTACTAAGGCACATAGATGATGCAGTTTCGGATTTATTTGATTGGTTTTACAAAAGGGTCAACCCCGTTCCGACAATTTTGGCTAAAACTTTTAGATCTTTAAGTGCATGCCAGAGAATAGATGCAGAAAGATTTTTCGAATATGCACAACTCTTGCTAGCTTGGTTCCATAGTCACTTTTGGAAGGTAGAAAAGGTCTCTTATCGAGTATTCTTCGAGAACTACTCTCTGTTGAAAGAATTCGCAGCTATCCCAAAATGAGACAACATTTCGGAGGAAAAGTGGATGACAATTCTCCAGAGTCTCTAAGACGAAGACATTAAAATTAACTCACCAAATTTTTTATGCACTAATATAATAGTACCATAACCTCATAAAAATAATAAAAATAATTTTTCTATCTTCAGATTTGTGGTCCCAAGACCACTATTCTGACTAGGCCCTAAATCGAGTTATTACATTTCTCCCCCTTAGGAATTTTCGTCCTCAAAAATCTCTCAGAGACTCCTCGGGTTCCTATGTGGCTTCCTCGACCCCATGTCTATGCCACAAAACCTTCACAAGTGGTATACACTTATTTCTTAACTATTTGACCTCTTGAGCTAATATCTTGACCGGTTCCTCACCATACGTCATATCTGGGAGAATCTCAACTTTAGTTGGTGCAATTATATGCGAAGGGTCTGATCTGTATTGGCGTAGCATGGATACATGAAATACGTCGTGAATCTTTTCTAACTCTGGCGGCAAACTCAAATGGGTAGGCAACGGGCCCTACTCTCTCGGTAACATCATAAAGTCCTATAAAACGAAAAACTTGCCTTTTTCTACCAAATCTGAGGACTTTCCTCCACGAGGAAACTTTCAAAAATACCTTATCCTCGACTTCAAACTCAATCTCCCTTCGTTTCAAATCCGCGTAGGATTTTTGTCTATCTGAGGCGGCTTTCAAACGGTCACGAATCACCTTAACTTTTTCCTCAGCCTTTTTAATCAAATCAACCCCGTGAATCTGACTCTCTCTCAACTCAGTCTAGAATAGGGGCGTTCGGCACTTTCGCCCGTACAAAGCCTCATAAGGCGCCATTTTTAGACTCGACTGATAGTTGTTGTTGTAGGCGAATTCAACCAATGGTAAGTGTTTTTCCCAACTTCCTTGGAACTTGAGAACACAGCACATCAACATGTCCTCTAAGATTTGTATTACTCTTTCAGACTGTCCGTCAGTTTGCGGATCAACTTGGTTCCTAAAGCTTCTTGTAGTTTCTTTCAAAACCTCGAGGTGAACCTCGGGTCTCGATCAGATACAATCGATAACAGCACACTATGAAGCCTCAGAATCTCAGAAACATACAAGTTGGCCAACTTTTTAAGGGAGTAGTCGGCACACACCGGTATGAAGTGTGCTGACTTAGTGAGTCTATCAACAATAGCCCATACTGTATCTTTCTTTTTTGGGGGTTAGAGGCAAACTGGTCACGAAGTCTATGGTGATACGATCCCATTTCTACTCGAGAATCATAATAGGCTAAAGTAAACCTGAAGGCACTTGATGTTCAACCTTTACTTGTTGACACACTAGGCACTTGGATACAAACTCAAAAATATCTCTTTTCATACCCGACCACCAATACAATTTCTTAAGGTCGTTGTACATTTTCACACTACCCAGGTGAATTGACGAACAACCACTGTGTGCCTCTCGCAAAATCTTCTGAATGAGCTCACTATCTTTGGGTACACAAACTCTATCTTTGAACATTATACACCCATCAGTACTAACACGAAAATCTGACTCAATCTCTGATTCACATTGAGTTCCTTTAGCTTGTAGTTTCTCGTCATCTTTTTGAGCTTCACAAATTTCATGAAGAAAAGTCAGTTTGGCTCTTAACTCTGCTAAGACCGATCCATCACTAGATATAGTCAACTGAGTGTTTAAGACTTTCATAGCAAACAACGACTTTCTACTCAAAGCGTCGGCGACTACATTCGCCTTTCCTAGATTGTAGTCAGTGATCAACTCATAATCTTTTATTAGCTCTAACCATCGTCGTTGCCTCAAATTCAATTCTTTCTGAGTCATTAAATACTTTAGACTCTTGTGATCGGTAAATACTCTACATTTTTCCCCATACAAATGGTGTCGCCAAATCTTCAAGGCTCTAAGTCATGGGTCGGATAATTTCTCTCGTGAGGTTTTAGCTGTCTTGAGGCATAGGCTATAACTTTGCATTCTTGCATGAGTACACACCCCAAACCAATTAGGGAGGCGTCACTATAAATTACAAATTCTTTACCCGACTCTGGTTGTACTAAAATTGAGGCTTCAGTCAACAAAGCCTTTAACTTCTCGAAGCTCTGTTGGCACTCTTCTGTCCATTCGAACTTGACATCTTTCTGCAGTAGCCTCATTATCTGTGTAGCTATCATGGAGAACCCATTTACAAATCGTCTATAGTATCTTGCTAGCCCTAGAAAACTACGAACCTCTGTTACATTCCTTGGTGGTTTCCATTCCACAATAGCTGATATCTTACTTAGGTCAACTCTGATCCCGTCACCCGACACAATATGTCCTAGAAACCTGACCTCTTTGAGCCAAAACTCGCTCTTATTAAACTTGGCATAAAGTTGCTTATCCCTTAAGATCTACAACACAGTTCTCAAATGCTTCGCGTGCTCATTCTCGTTACGCGAATAAACCAAGATGTCATCAATAAAAACGATGAATCTGAAGATACGGTTCATCAAGTCCATAAATACCGCTGGGATATTTGTTTATCCAAAAGGCATAACAAGAAACTCATAATGCCCATATCTTGTCCGAAAAGCAGTCTTCGGCACATCATGTTCCTTGACTCTTAACTGGTAGTAGCCCGATCTTAAGTCTATCTTAGAGAACACAGTGGCTCCTCTCAATTGATCGAAGAGATCATCGGTCCTCAGTAAAGGATACTTGTTCTTCACTATCACCTTGTTAAGTTGTCTATAGTCGATACATAACCTCATCGACCCGTCCTTCTTTTTCACAAAAAGTAGTAGGGCACCCTATGGTGAATAACTCGGTCTAGCAAAACCTTTGTCTGTTAACTCTTGCAACTGCACTTTCAACTCCTTTAACTCGGTGGGGGCCATCCTATAAGGTGTAATCGAGATTGGCGTTGTGTAATGAACCAAATTTTACGATTATCGGGAAAGTGAATTTTCGAGTCTCCGTCTCTGAAAAATGGATTCGTAAATATTTATTAAAAATATTTACGAAGTTAATCGAGTGGTTAATAAGAATTTAATTAAGTGAATTAGCTTAAATTAAGGATAATTAGATAAAAGGATTAAATTGAATGAAGTGTGAAAGTTTAATTATAGAAAAAAAATTTGAAAGGGCTAAATAGTAAATAACCCAAAAATAGTGCCAAGTGTATGGCAAAAATAAAATACAAGTGTAATAAATATAATAAACACATTTGTAATACATGTATGTATTTGCTTATTATTTAAGTAAATATTAGTGCATTTATTATTATTAAATTAATATTATATAAATAAATATATAAAAGTAAGACAAATGTGTGGTAATGATTGGGTACAAGTGTATTAATAAAAAAATACATACACTTGTAATGCTTGTATTTAAGTATTAATAGATATTAATTATTTATAAAAGGTATTTATTAATTAAATAATTATATTATAAGATTTTTATGTGAAAAATAAATAAAAAGTTGACAAGTGTATGGTATGTATAGTGACATGTGTAATATTAGTATATATACATTTATAAAATACATGTATATTTACTTATTACATAAGTATATTATTAAATTATATATTAATATTAAGTAAAAGATATTTATATAATAAATAGATTAAAGAAAGACAAATGTAATAATATATGTGTATACAAATGTAAAATAGATATTGGATATTAAATAGATATTTTATAGCTATTATTAAGTTATTATAATATATATATATATATATAAAGTAAAAGGAATAAAAAAAAAGAATAGAAAAAGAAAAAGAAAAAGAGAATGAAACGAAACTGAGAGCAGGGGAAAGAAAGAAGGAAGGAAGAAAGAAAGAAAGAAAAAGGGAAAAATTGGGATTTCAAGGCTTGAAAGTTAAATAGTCAATGTGGTACCGGAAATCTTGGCTAAGAAAGGACAAGACAAAGTCAACGGGAGTTAGCTCGAAAATTACGGTTTGTGTTTCTATAATCCGAGCTTAATACTTAAATTTTTGAATTTATTATTTAATATATATATGTAGTAGGTGTTTTGAGATGATTATTTGAATTGGATTGAATATTGATTATATTGAATTGATTTATGAATATATATATATATATATATATGAATGTTTGAATTGAAATGAATATTGATGTGGAAATTGAATAATAAATATTTGTTATATTGGAAAATATATGTAGTTGGAAGTGTGATGAAATTGATAGAAAATTGTGATTATTGTGAAATTAAATATTTATTAGTGAAAAGTGAATAGAATTATATTGAATTGAAAATATATAGTTAATTAATTAAAATATAAATTAATTGAAAACTGAAAAGTGAATTAAGTACCCTATTAACTAGTCGGGCTAGTCGGATATAGTTGGCATGCCATAGGATATGGAAGAGTACGGGTTTTGCCGCCTTCGTGTGCGAATCATCATTATCGTTATTCGTTCATTATCATTCTTATTACCGATTCGGCACTTTGTGTGTCGAATCTTTATCATATTCTGATTATCAATTCAGCACTTTGTGTGTTGAATACTATTACTATTATCATTATATCGCTTTGTTCGGATTTGTTCCGATGAGGTACTCGTATGCCGTCTTTGCTCTCATCGTTATCATTCTTCGTTCCGCCTTGGCCGATGAGGCACTATGTGCCATACCGGTGTGTTGGTTGGATCCGTATCCGCTCCGTCTGAGTCCGAGTCATGTTAATAGGGGTAAATAAAGGTATAAAATAACCGATTATTATTGAATAATTGATCGTTATCGATAATTGATCATATCGGATATTAGATTGTTCTTGAATAATCGATCATTATTGAATAACCGATTGTCACTTTGAATGAATGATCATTCTTGAATAACTTAATTGTTACTGAATATCTGATTTTACTGAATAATTGATTATTACTGGATAACTGATCAATTGATCGATACTGAATAACTGGTTATTATTGAATAATTGATTGTTACCGAATAACTGACTGTTACTGAATAAATAATTGTTCTGAGTGTTAATGAACATTACTGATTGTTTAATTGCTATTGAAAAATAATAAATGATTTTGAATTTAAAGTACACCAAAACATTGGTTGGAAAGTGAATGTTTGAATTCTCATTGAGTTTGAATAGTTCAATATATATATAAATTAATATGTTTTGTAATTGTTTAAGTGTTCAGATTATAGAAATATCACTGAGTGTATACTCAGCGTACAGTTTGTTTCCGTGCGCAGGTTAAGTTAAGGCTAGACTGTTGAATCAGCATCCCAAGCCGATCCCGAATTTAATGAGGTAAAGTATGTTGAGTATTGCTAATGGCATGTACCTAAGATATTTTATGAGAGTCATTTAGGTTGTAGAAGTATTGATGAAATGAGTAAATTATGGTTGGAAACGGTATGTAGTATGAATTTTGAAATTTACTAAAAATTCGTAGTGATTCTAAATTAGTCTCGAATTGAATTTACTGTTCATATTGGACCGCGAGGGCCCATTAAAGGGACGACATCTTAAAATTAGGATGTGTGTGAATATTTATTTTAATTAATGACCGAAATTGAACTGTACTGACTGGTAATGTCTCGTAACCCTGTTCCAGCGACGGTATAGGGTTAGGGGACGTTACACGTTGTACCAGGAGCCAACTCGTTACCAAACTCAACCTCCCTCTCTGGGGGTAACCCTGGTAACTCCTCCGGAAAGACGTCTATAAACTCACAAACCACTGATACTGACTCAATCTTCGACTCGGACACTTGAGTATTCAGCACAAAAGCTAGATAAGCTTCATAACCTTTTCTCAAATACCTTTTGGCTGCTAAAGACGATACTATCACAGACAAGTTATCCGACTTATCTAGCACAACTCGAAGAACATTTCCATCCTCATATCTTAACTGAATTACTTTTCTCCCACAGTCCACTACAACGCCATGGGTGGTCAACCAATCCATGCTAAGAATTACATCGAATTCATTAAACGACAACAACATCAAGTTGGCCGGAAAACAATAGCCTCTAATCGCCAAAGGACAATTTCTACATACTCGGTCCACTAATACATACTTGCCTAACGAGTTAGACACTTTTATTAAAAACTTAGTGGACTCTACTAGCATGTTTATACGAGGTATTAATTTCATACATATGTAAGAGTGGGTAGATCCCAGGTCAATTAAAGCGACAACAGTTATATCGTGAATAGAAAAGGTACCTGTGATCATGTTTGGAGACTCTGCCTCTTCTCGGGCTCGTATAGCATAGGTCCTCACTGGTGCTTTGTCTTCAGATCTTATCACGACCTCTCTTAGTGCACCTCTACTACTATTCCCACTCCCGGGGTTCCTTTGAGGCCTACCCCTCAAGGGAGCATTGCTTGCTTTCACCTTTTATTTTCTCTCTCTCTCTCTCGTCCATCTCAGGGCACTCGCGGATAAAGTGGTCAAGTGACCCACACTTGAAATAGCCCCTTTCGCTTATTTGGCATTCGCCCAAGTGACGTCTTCCACATTGCAAACACTTCGGCCTATTTGGCCGAGCACTACCAACACTTGCCACTGAGGTAGTTTGAGCTTTAGATGCCATGTTCTGTCAATTTTTATTTCTCTTCGAATATCCAACCGAAGTATTCGATTGGGTAGTAAACTCTTTTGACCTCTTGGAGGAGGACTGATGTGTCTTCCCTATCTATCTTCTCTTTAAATCTCGTGACTCAATGGTCACCTTCCTTCTCTCCTTCACAAGCTCTTCTGCTTTGTATGCTCTCTCAACGAGCATCACAAATTCTCTTAGCTCTAGAATGCCCACAAACACTCGAATGTCTTCATTGAGGTCATCCTCAAACCTCTTACACATAGTAGCTTCAGTGGATACGCATTCTCGTACATACTTGCTAAGTTTTACAAACTCCCGCTTATACTCTGTCACAGTCTTATCACCTTGCTTCAACTCTAGAAATTCCTTTCTTTTTATGTCCATAAACCTCTAGCTAATATACTTCTTTCGAAACACTTCTTGGAATAATTCCCAAGTCACTCTTTCTCTCGGTACTACAGACACGAGAGTGTACACGAGAATGTTCCACTACTGATAAGCCGAGTCTCGTAGAAGTGACACGGCACACTTCACGCACTCTTCAGGCGTGCATGACAGCTCATCGAATACCCTCATGGGATTTTCTAGCCAAAACTCCACTCTCTCCGAGTCATTATCAACAATAGCCCGAAATTCCTCGGCCCCTTGCTTACAGATCTTGTCTACTGGATGTAACACTCTAAACCTGTATCTGTCGTCGAAACAGGGTTTCGGAGTATTACTAGAATTTACGAATCACCTAAAAAATTTCAATTAAATACTTACTGATTCAATGCATCATATAAATAAATAAATATATTATCATTCAATCAACAGCTTGGCACTTGTATAAGCATCAAACAACAACATTGTTAGTATACTAGTACATATTTCATATAAATTCAACATTGCTATACTTATTTTCTCGACATGTCACACTTGAGTTTAATAATTGTCTTTACTTATATAATTTCCTTATATCAACATATCAAAGATAGTCATATATGTACATGTCACGAGACATATTATTTGCTTACTGTTTCTTTATAAGCATATATCATTCATTTCGTTATATCAATATTTCATGCACCATAATTTCCATATATCTTATGTATATTTATTTTGTAATAGTTCATATTAAAATTAACATAAATTAAATTTCATGTACCTATACTTATTTCATTTATCTATCTTTTTAATTATTTCATTAAACTATTTTGTACATATATTTCCATATGACCAATTCTTGTAAACATTTCACAGAACCATTTCCTATAATCATTCTTCATCTGATACATATTACCTGAATATCAATTGTTCAACTGATGTCATAGCATCTCCCATCCACGATCTTATTTATCTTCGACATGATGCCATAGTGTCTTTCAACTATGGTCTTACTCATTTTCTGCCAGGTTGCCATGGTATCTTTCAACCATGGTCTTATTCATTTCATGTTACATTGCCATGGTATCTTTCAACCATGGTCTTATTCATTCCCGTCATGTTGCCATGGTATCTTTCAACCATGGTCTTATTCTTTTCATGTCACATTGCCATGGTATCTTTCAACCATGGTCTTACACATTTCATATCATGTTGCCATGGTGTCTTTCAACCATGGTCTTACACATTTCATATCATGTTGCCATGGTGTCTTTCAACCATGGTCTTACACATTTCATTTTAGAAAGCACACTCCCGCGAACCTCATCCTTACAAAGAGGATTACGGTCGAGGCTAAATCCCCTGTAATATAAACTCATAGAGTATTGTCGAGATTACCAGTCCAGGCTAAATCCCCTGCAACGACAATTACTCTAATGAGCTTGAATCTAAATTACCAGTCCAGGCTAAATTTAGACCCTAATTCGGATTACCCGTCCGGGCTAAATCCATTTTCCACATATTCTTCGGGAGGGCTATATCAAGATAGGATCACCCGTCCGGCCTAGATCCTTTTTACCGTCAATTCCTTTTCAAAGATCCATCGAATTTTCCTTTCATTCAACCGGGATTTCTTCCCCTTTTTATCAAATATGTCAGTATTTCATAAATTTTCATATAATGAACATTCAAATCATATTCATATAAAAAAAACATATATTTCAAGCATTTATGAATATAATTCAAGTTACACAAACTTACCTCATTGTTTGTTTGTGTTTATAATTTCATTAATCCGATATCTTTTCTTTTCCACGATCAAGTCTCTTATTTGAGTAGTCTGAATCTTTATAAATAAATTTGATCATCATTTTCATTCATTTCATATTCTAATGTATTTAATTAATGCTCTAGGCAAAATTACCATTTTGCCCCTAAACTTTTATTTAATGACGATTTCATCCTTAAAGTCAGGAAAATAAAATTCTTGCAATTTTAATCCTTATTTCCAGCTATTATTCTCATGCATATTAATAACAGCCCATGAATTCTATAAAATATCAAAATTTTCCATAATTTCAACACTTTTCAATTTAATCCCTAAAAACATGTTTTTCTCTGATCTTGAACTAAATTCATAATTTCATTCAATTTTGTAATTTAAATAATAAAATAATTCATTTCATGCAATTTGGTCATTTCTGACATTTTTACAAAATTACCCATAAAATTTTACTTTTATTCAATTTAGTCCCTGAGCCTAAAACATGCAAATTAGCCATGCTAGATGAATATTCATACATATTTTTCTCCTCCTCCTCTCCATTCCACATCCTTAAACTTATATAATATGCTTATAAGTAACACTATCAATAATTTCACTATTTACTTATATGTATATTCAAAGTTGTCCATTTGAGTCATAGTCACTAAATTATTTATATCTTGAGCTAAAAAACTCCAAATTAAGATTCGTTAATTTTCCTGAAACTAGACTCACACATCTTCTTACCATAAAATTTTCAGAATTTTTGGTTTAGCCAATTAGTACAGTTTATTCATTAAAGTCACCCCTGTTTTGCTGTCTGACAGTTCTGACCCTTCTTCACTAAAAATTAATTATCTCCTTGTACAGAATTCAAATGATGTTCTCATTTATTTCTCTTGAAAATAGACTCATTCATAATTCTAAGCATATAAGTTTAATGCCATAATTATTTTTATCTATTTTTTTATGATTTTCCAAAGTCAGAACAGAGGAACCCAAATTCATTCTGACCTTGTCTCACAAAATTCATTATATCTCATGATTTACAAATTTATTGCTTACACCATTTCTTCTATGAGAAACTAGACTCAATAAGATTTAATTTCATATTTTTTTCATCTTCTAATTCCATTTATAAAATTTATGGTGATTTTTCAAAGTTAGTACACTGCTGCTGTCCAATATTGTTTTAGTGCAAGCTGTTTATTACCATTTTCCCCTAAGCTTTTAATAAATAACAATTTCGTCCCTACTCAATTAGCATCTCAATTGAGCTAATTTTTCTCAATTAACACTTTATTCTATCACTTCAAACTACTTTACAAATTTTGGAAATTATAATTTCAGTACTAGAATTTAATTCCAAACCTTTTCACAATTAGGTCCTAAAATCAATTTCCATAAATTTTACTTGATAAAATTATCATATATCAAAATTAAATCTTCAATTCTATATTTATTCATCATATTATTCCAGAACTCATCCATAATATCTTTAAAAATTAACTATGACATCAAAAACTAATGAAATAGTAAGTTGGACCCAATTGTAAAAGTCTAAAAACATAGAAATTTCAAGGAGAAAGCAAGAATTAAACTTACATGTAGCTAGAGAATGAAAATCAGCTTGAATACTCTTCCATGAATGTTTTTCAGCTGATGAAAATAAAGAAAAATGAAGAGAATTCCAGATATTCCAATTTGGTCCCATTTTTATTTAGTTTATTTTGGCAATTTTTCAATTTTACCCTTATTTCACCCTTTTCCTGATTTTTTCTCAGCTATTGCCGCCCAAAATATCTCTTTTGGGCTTATTTGCACTTTTGGTCCTTCCTCATTTGACAATTGAGTTATTTAATCCTTTTAGCAACTTTTACACCTTTTTCAATTTAGTCCTTTTTATTTAATTAACCACCCAAACGTTAAAATTTTCTGACGAAATTTTAATACTACCTTATTGACACTCCATAAATATTTATAAAAATATTTATGGCTCGATTTATAAATTTGAGATTTCGATAACTATTTTCTTCAATTCCTTGACTTAATAAATCTTTATAAAACACAAATTACTAATTTAAAAATCTCTCAAAAATCACATTTGGCTGATAATTATTAAATAAATAAATTACGAGCTTATTTTTTTGAATTTAGTGGTCTCGAACCACTATTTCTGATATTATTGAAAGTCGGTTATTACACCGGAGGCTTCTCTCGTCTGAACACATCCGCACCTTGCGGAGCCATCGGGGCGTATTGAGAAATCGAAGGAGGTGGGGGTGTTCGGGTTCGCATGAATGAACTCTGTATACCAAGCACCCATCATTCGGAGGTAGGCTTCCCTAGCCCCTCCGTCTTGGCCCATACTTATGGGCTCACTCTATATCGGTGCGATCCCTTCTGCGGGAGCCGGTGCATTACTTTCCACGTCACCCGCCGTGGTTCTATCAGGATCCATTACTATAATAAACACAATTTATAATCGTCAGGAATCGTCACGCTATCAATATGCATATACGTGGCATGTCTAGCTAGACTCGTACTCTAGCTAGTTCAGTCTTATAATCGACTAAAACATACTCTGATACCACTAAATGTAACACCCCTCTCCCGTATCCGACGCCGGGACAGGTTTCAAGGTGTTACCTTTCTTGACTCAACCAACTATACAGAAATAGACCATAAAAAATTTTCAAACAATTTAAAAACTTCTCTTTTCATATACAATCTATCTCATATACGGACTTACGAGGCCCAAATCATATATCTGGGGTGGTTCAGAACCCAACCGAGAACTCATGAAAAACTTAGAAAACTTTCATGCATCAAGACTCCACACGCCCGTGTGAATATAGAACACACGACCGTGTGCTAGGGACACGCTCATATCCCGACCCCGTGTCTGAAAACCTGGGCATTCTGCCAAAACCACACGGCCCAAGCGCACGCCCGTGCCCTATAATCGTGTCCTTCACACAGCCGAGACACACGGCCGTGTCTCTTGCCCGTGTACTACTAGCATGCATACTGACTTTATGGCACGGCCTGGGCACACGCCCGTGTGGCTTGCCTATGTACTAAAATGACTTTAAAGTTTTAAGTGCAGGGGACGCACGACCACAACACACACCCATGGGCGTGAGCCATATGTCACATACGGCCTAGACACACGCCCGTGTGTCTTACCCATGTGGACAAACTAGGTTATCTTCCAAGCCATTTTGTCACCCATTTTGCACAACCTACACAAGATCATTTCAATATACAAATTTCATCATAATGGACACCAATTCATCCATTGAAAGAACATTGTATATATTCATCAAAGTGAATAATAGCCATTATTCCAGGCTTGATACAAAATGAAGGGCTTTTGACTTAAGCCAAAATACATAATTAATTCTCTTAATCCAACATCCTAGTCTAGCCCTATACATGCCACCTTCAAAAATATAAATCAAGCTATACCGAGTATTGCGGCTAATAGTGTGATTGATATCTCTGACTTTAAGGGATCCTTAAGCTAACTTGGTGACACTGAAAGAAAAAGGAAAGGAAAGGAAAGGGAATAAGCATAAAGCTTAGTAAGTTGCATATGAATAACTATACAACAATCTCACCATTTACCATCATGCTTATAGCTCAAAGGTAAACATAACTTAACTTACTCATTATCATCTACTCGAGTCTTATTTTCTAAATTAAGCTCGTTACTCATGCTTATCATATAGGTACCTGTAACACTCACAACATGATCATCCTTTCTTTATCAAAATTGAACTATAACTTTCACCATTGAACCGTTTGAATACTACTGGATATTCTATGAACCTTCAACATGGGATATATTGCCGATGCCATGTCCCAGACATGGTCTTACACTGGCTCTCATAAATGCGTGCTGATGCATGTCCCAGACATGTCTTACACTAGCACAACTCCTAGCCGATGTGTGTCCCAGACACGTCTTACACTGGTTATCTCTGTTGAGGCTGATGCATGTCCCAGACATGTCTTACTCTAGCGCTCAACTCTGTGCCAATGCCATATCCCAGACATGGTCTTACACTGGCTCTCATAATGTGGCCGAAGCATGTCCCAGACATGTCTTACACTGGCGCACAAATCACCAATGTCTTGGCACAAATATCCAGTTCATATTTTGAGGTTTCAACGGGATATTTCTACTATCTCAATATTACAAGGCATTCTCAATTTATAACTTAACAACTCGTACAATATCAATTCATTGACAATATGAATACAAGTATTAACAGTGTAGTTGTATTATTTACATGCAACTTACCTCGGTTTACAAAAAGTACTTGACTAGTCGGCTTATTCGGATTGCTTGGCTTTTCCCAGGTCTAGGCTCGGTTTTGGAAAATCTTAATTTTCAAGGAAGTTTCTTCGCTAAAATTTCAAAGCTTCAAAACTCTTTTCTTTACTGGTATTTTCGGTCAAAGAAGAAGGAAGAAAATGAAAAAGTTGAAGCTAATTCCTTAGGGTACCATTTTATCACCTAATATGACATCACCTTACCAAATACATTGACCATTTGAAATTTCTTGTCCCATGGCCGGCCAAGACATATTTAGGGGTCTAATTTCACTTTAAAGGCTCCCAATTTTAATACTCTAGCTATTAGACACATTTGGTTACTAAAATGCAACTTTTGCCTTTTATGCGATTTAGTCATTTATCGCAATCGGGCATGAAAACATTAAAATTAACTCACCAAATTTTTCATGCACTAATATAATAGTACCATAACCTCATAAAAATAATAAAAATAATTTTTATATCTTTGGATTTGTGGTCCCGAGAGCACTGTTCCGACTAGGCCCTAAATCGGGTTATTACAGATGATCCCTGATGAAATTTTGTACCGATATGGAGACTTCGACTAGGTCCCTCTACTCGAGATATGAGAAGCTATTGGATATGACCCTCTACTAGTATTGAGGCAATATAGGTCGAGGTTGTTTATACCAACAACGTAAGGGTTTGCTTAGTGTGAGTTTGCGTACAAAGGTGATAATTACAAAAAGAAGGTTCATGAAATATCAAACGCTTAGAACCAAACTCACAAAATGAAAAGATTTGTCGCAAATCCCATGACAACCCCCGAATATGATTGGTGGTGGGGTAAACGAATCAATGACAATATCTTTGCGTTAAGTCAAGAAAACACTCGATCGATAGAATAGCACTTACAAGTGATCCCGTCTGAGTTGGAGATCGTAAAGAAAGATTTTGAAAAGAGGAGTTTGGAGCTAGGGAAAAAATAGAATAGTTCGAAGAGGAAAATATACAGCTAGGATTAAATGTCGACATCCAGAAGTTAGAAGCTGAGAAAATGAGAAAAGGAAAGGACAAGGCTGAGGAAGAGTTGGATAGTCTAAAAACAAATTATAGGAAGTTGTGTTTGTCGATGAAGACTGCCGGGTTGGGTAAAACATCGAAAAAATGGCGGCAAGAAATTAAAGAAGAAAAGATTAAAGCTGATCAGCGAAAAAATAAATTTCAAGATGCTCGAGTTTGAAAAGATACTCGAGTTCGAAAAGATGCTCTAGAAAGGAATTTGTTAGAAAGCTAAAATGAAAGGTTAGATTGAGAGCCGGGTAGCAGAATTAGAAAGGTCACTGCATCAATATCGTAGTCGCAACTCCGCAATTGAGTTGAAAGCAAGCCTAAATAAGATTGAAGAGTTGAAGGGAAAGATAGAAGAGCTCGAGGCCGCACTGCAAAATTGTGAACTTTGAGTTGAGCTTCTTGAAACAAACAATAAACACTAGAAAGAGCAACTCCAATGATCTCATGGTCAGATTAAGGATAGAAATCACATCATAGGTGAAACTGTGACTCAAGTACGGGAAGTAGCCGACCATTTGCAAACCCTAGCAGTTCAAGCCGACATATTGAGCTTAAAATACAAATCAAAATCAGATCGGGGCTGAGAATTAGCTTGGCTTCTTAGGAAAGTCAAGGCTTTGAGTATTAAGGCAAGGTCGTATATGTAAAATATCCATTTTATGTAAAGATATTTGTTTTCTAGTAAAGTTGTTCTAATAGAATTGAATCAGAATCAATGCCTCTTTTTGCATTCATTTCATACATCAGCATTACATTTCATTATATGCATTAAATTTTATAAAAAGACTCTAACTAATCAAAATTATGACAGTTACCCTAGAAACCAACAATAATCTACCGACTGAATATCGTTACGGTACTCGCGGTAAAATCAAAGCAATGGATCAAAGATTAGAGAGATTAGAACAAATTTAGAAAGAAATGCAAGATCAGTTGCAAGCACAGCTGTAGGAACAATTAGCTAAGGTACAACAAGACATGACAGATCAAATACAAGAATCCTAACGAAGTATGATAAGCCAGTTGACCCAGTTGCTGGCCGGAGAGATTGAAAAAGGGAAAAATACTATGGTTAATTCTAGGGATGATAATGAAGACCCTACATACCCCCAAGGCTTTACCCCAGTAAATGTCCAAGCCCAACCAGACACATATCCACGAAGGGTACCCGTTACCATAAGACCTCAACAATACCAGGCTGACACTTTAACACCGATGAATTACCCAATGGGTTCAGGCTCCAATCTTGGAGATAATCTGACCAACCCCGTCGTTTCAGATTTAGACGATATGGCAGAAATGGATAGAGCCAGAGTAGAATTGCCAAAATAGCTAGAAGATCGGTGCAAGTGGTTGAAGGAGAAATTCAGAGCTATGGAGAATGCTGATTACCTTTGCAGGGTCGATGCTAAAGAATTGAGTTTAGTCCCATATCTAGTGCTTCCACCAAAATTCAAAACTCCAGAATTCAAAAAAATATAATGGTACTAATTGTCTTAAAGCCCATATCACAATGTTCTACCTAAGAATGACGAGATACGTCAATAACGACCAATTATTAATCTATTGCCTCCAGGATAGCTTGATCGAGTCGGCTACCAAATGGTACAACCAGCTAAGCCGTGCCAAAATCAACTCATGGAAATGTCCTAGTATACTTAGTAGAATAGTTAGGATATAATTAGCATGTCATAGGGATTAGTGTATGTGCTTATGTTGAAGACATCGTTCAGTGTTAAGACAGTGATTTATGCCTTATGGCATAGCATGTAAGTGCATCTTGGGCCAATATTTCAAGATGTTTGGGTGGATGTGCCTTTCACACAATATGCGTTAGGGTGTTTAGTTGAAATCTCAAGTAATTGAGTGTATATTACTAAGGTTGAAATAAATCAAAATTTTGATAATAAGACTTGCTAATAGACATAATGAGCTATAAGAGTAACAAAAGTAATACATGTTAAAAGTGGGGCTAATAATAATGATACACGAATTGATAAAGGTATTTAAATACTTGGCTAATGAGAAAGAGAAATAAAAACTTATTACTTGTTAACTTTTCATAAGAATGAGGTGAGAAACTTTGAAACAAAAACCACTAGAGTTAATTGGCTAATTATTGAAAATGTGTATGCATTGTGTAAAAGAAGTGTAATTAAATTGTGGATAAAAAAATGCTCATTGTAAGAGCAAGAGTAGCATATTAAAGTACATACCCTAATTGTATAGTAGAAATTAAATTATATGAATTAGTCTTAGGAGGTTTGAGCACTAGTGTTATGTTAGTAAGAAATATAGAAGGGAGTTTTCTTAACATATTATTTGAGTGATCTCTTGCAAAAAAAATAATAATAAAAGATTGAAGCTACTAGTGGTTAAGGTAAGTTATGATAATCTATGAGTATTTACTAAGTTTTCGAGCTGGACGTGTTAGTGATTTCAACACATAGGTGAAATCCATTTCGAGAAGATTGAATTAGTGAGTTAAAGGCATTACATCACCACATGAGGAATAGAAGGTTTAAGTTATGGTATTGTATAAGATTTTCTTAGGGGTGGAATGTACATAAGGGCTTAGACCTTGTAAGGAGTTGTACCTCTGATGTTTTATGATTTTGAGTGAAGAATGTATTTAATTCGATAATTTGTAGGTTATACTTTGGCTTGGAATTGCTCTGAACTTAGTTTTGTGTTGAATGATGGTCCTAAATCTCATTTGAAAGTGTTTTAAAATTATTTGAAACACATTGATTTGTTATGGGGATGTTTTAAAGTGTTTTTAGACCAATTTCCCACTTTAGGTGCTTGAGTATCGATACTTGGCTACTATGGTATCGCAACAAGTCAAACAAAATAACCCTATCTACATTAACGAGGACTTGTATTGCCACAACCTTGGACTTATGCCTCAACAACTGCCCCTGGTCCAAGCCACTGCACTGTTTTGCATTATTTTGACTTTCTAGGATCCATCTTGAGTCCCAGACACCTCTAACCACCCTCAAGCAACTTTAAAACGATTTTAAGTTATCTCAAAAGTCTTTTAATGCTCAAAAGCATGCATTAGTACTTTTATAAAAATGTATTTAAGTTTTAAGCTTTAGAAAAACTCTTATTTCTATCTAAACAATCTCGATTTTAAGCCACAATCACTTGTTTTATGATTTGGTAATGTCCATACATGTCTTCAATAGGTTAAAACGAATTGGAGTAAAAAACAACCCTATTTCTCCTTTTCCACACAGGAATACCCATGCACATAAAATCATCAAACTTATCTTGTTTAAGTAGTGTCTTCCACAAGCCCATCATAAACGGGTAATCTCAAAGAATATGGTATCTTTTCGAAGATGAATTGACTTTAAATAGAGATATTACGAATTCAATTTCTATAACAGTTTTTTATTTATATTTATTACAAAATATAACTTAAATATAAAAATATTTTCAATTTTAATATATTCTAAATAATTAATTAAACTCAATCAAAGATTCACCTAGAAATAAAAAATTTATGGGCCACTATATAACCAAATCCCATCTCTTATTTACATGGTTTCTTTTATTTAAGTTAGGAAAAGTAAAAGAGTTGAATTTCCCCTTCTTTACCTTAAAGTTATTTAAGCTTCCTTTCATTTCAAAAAATAGACATCATTTTTAATTTGTTGGAAATGAATAATATTGAAGAAAATGTGTTCAGGTAATATTTTAAAAAACAAAATGAAATATGTAAAATTAGATGTCCTATAAACACAAAGATATTTTTTTTCCAACTGTTTTTCAAATACTAAATTAGATGCCTTGATTCGAATTCATATAAATGTATTTTTTTTATTTTATTTCTATTAAATAAAAATAGTTATCAAACATATTTTCATTCTTATAAAAAAAATTGTTTCTATTTACCAAATGTAATTTTTGAAAATGAAAATAGATAATATTTTCAAGAGGGCCTTAATTTTTATTTACCTCAGATAAGTAACAAAGCTAAAAAAATTATAATAAAATTACTTTTAATCAATAATTTCATTTACTGTCTGCAATTTAAGCAAACATGATTGTTAATATTCCTTTACTTCATTTCTTTATTAATTTTAATTTTGCAAACAAAATAAACATATCATTTACTTTCCTTCCCTAACTTCGCTCTCTGAATGGTAAGACATGATACTTTCATAATAATAACAACAACAATGAAACATAGACACGTGTCTTGGTATATTTTCATCATAATCTAGAAGCCTCGACCTCATCCACTTATTTTAACTCAATTGCTATCTGCTTTATCGTTTTTATACCCCTCATTTTATGCATATAAATGTCACCACGAGTTAGGGAAGGGGATTCATCATCATATCTTGAATTTTCACTGCTTGACATCATTGCTTAAAGATGGATTCTATTAAACCGCATGCAGTATGTCTTCCATTCCCATCACAAGGCCATATTAACCCCCTTTGCACTCTAGAGGTTTTCATATAACCTTTGTCAACTCTGAGTTCAATCATAGACGGTTGGTACGGTCTAGAGGGGAAGAAGCTGTTAAGGGTCTGCCAGACTTTCGGTTCGAAGCCATTCCCGATGGGATGCCACCTTCCGATTCCGATGCAACTCAATGCGTTCCAGCACTATGCGATTCTACACGAAAAACTTGTTGTAACAGGTCCATTTCGCCCTGTCCTACACCAAAACCAAAACCAAAACTAAAACTAAAATAAAATAAAATAATAAAAATAAATCCAATGTCCCTTTTACAAACATTGAGATCCAATATCCAAGCCCAAACCTAAATTAAACCTAACCCAAAATACCCCAGGCCGAAAACACCAATGAAATTTTCGGCAGAAACCCTAGGTCACTTGCGCCGCAGCCTGCGCCACGTCATCCCCACAAGCGTTCTCCTCCGTACAATCGAACCTGCGAGAAGAAAATAACAGACTAACAATCACAACAGCAAGCAGCAATTGACAGTCAATATAACTGCATAACAGCAAACAAATGAAAGGGAAAAAGGAGAAATTTGTTAATTTTATATTTTATTTTGGCTATATAAAGCCGATTGTATATTGTGAAAAGGGGATGGAATACGAATAAAAAAAATCCAAAAAGTTAGAAGGTGATTTTATTATTTGATTTGTTATTTCTTTTATTTTTGGGGCTATTTCTTTTTAGTTTGTTTTTGATGTGCCGAACCCATTTTCTTCGTCGAAGTCGAAGTTTAAAGGGGATTTTGGGATTAAAAGGGCGAGGCCTTAAAGTTTGGCACTAATCTGAGCAAATCGGACCTCCACTCACCGCTATTTGCCGATTACAATGGCGCTTTAGTGGTTGGACGGAGTGTTCCTTTCGTTTCATCAAAAAAAAAAAAAAAGAAGAAGAAAGGGATAAGAGGGAGACTCACCTGATTGATTGGTAGGGCGTCGGGGTTCTCCTTCATTAAAACAAAATCCAATCGGGATCGAGGCTCTCTTTTTAATTCACTGCGGTGGTAAGTGCACCTAGCTTAGCCGAAAAGAGGACCAAAAAGGGGAAAATTAGGGATTTGCTTCGGTTGTTTGAAGAAAATGGAAGATTGCCATTTAATTTGTTTTAGTTTTATTGATTAAATAAAACGGTGCCGTGTAAGGGGGAAAAGACCGAGCTCAAGCCTGATCCATAGGCTGGATCCGCGCCTTGGCGCTTCGAATGGTAAATTTACGCGTCTAGTCCTTCGTCTTTGCGCAGACTTTTAATTGATCCATATTTACATTTTATTTTGTTTCAATTTTTCCTTGAAATTTGCGTATAAATGCAATTTAGTTCGCGCCTAAGCGCTGCGTTTTGAGATCTGGAATATTTCCAGTTTTGATCCCTAGACTTCTGCGTGAATTTTACTTTAATCATTCTTTTAATTTTAATGGTTTATTTTATTTATAAAATATCCCTTTCATTTTATTTTTATTTTAATTAAGTTTTTTTTTTAAAAAGATCCATTTCACATTCATTTTAATTCTTATTTACTTATTTTTATATTTTGAGTTACTTTGATAATTATATATATTTTTTCAAAGTCATTGTTGTAAAAATTTTATATCATATCATTTTAATATTTAGTATAATATTTTATATAAATGTTCTTATATATTATTATTATTATTATTATTATTATTATTATTATTATTATTATTATTATTATTATTATATATATATAATTCATGATAACGCTAATCTTATTCTATGTATATTACTAATCTTATGTTATTTTATACATATAATTTTTTAAAAATCTATTCACATATTTCTATATATATTTTTGTTATCTAAAGGAAAATCCTACATATCTAATGTATTATTTAAATTATTATTATGTATATGTATATATTGTTACATATGTTTGATTTATATACATCATTAAATCCATATTATCTCATATGTATAATCTCTTTTGAATCTATTTGTGTACATAATTAGGTTTTTTGAAATCTATTACATATACAATTTTTTATAAAATTAATTTAATCTTATTCATATTATTAATTCCATGCTATTTTCACAAACAATTGCTTCCAAATCTATTTATATACATATTCGTTTTTGTAAATTCATTGTGTGTATAATTTATTTCCTAAGATTATATCTTATTATGCATTTTACTATCCATTCATATTTTATGTAAATTTTCTTTTATTGTGTGTATTGTTAGTTTCAAACAAATATTTGTTATTTGATTCAAATGTCTTCATTCTACAATATTCATCTTAATGATTGTATATATCTCTAGTTTTTATACAAATTATTTCAAAATCATCAATTCATCTATTATATATATTATGTGTTCATTAATTCATCACTATTTTAAAATTGTCTTATACCACATTAGTTCCTAATCTCCATTTTGTTTTGTACATTTTATCTTGATTGTGTTATATTAAGTTATGGATCATTGTTGTATACTATTTTTTGTTCCTTATTGTTATATCAATTATTCTCCATACATGCTTGGAAAGTTGATCTCATTTTGCTTAGATTAGTTGTATTCAATTGCTTGATTTGATTGGTTAAATAGGGTTATGTTATCTTCATTTACTAAGTATTGTATTTTATGCATGCATATTATCCCATGATTATTATTTTTCTTTTGGTTTACAAATGTTGCTTTATAATTTTTAACTCGTTAAAATCAATTATTTCATTTTATTTCAAATAAAATTAAGGCGTTTTGAACTAGTTTATAATCATTTATTTAAAACTTCTTTTAAACAAGGCAATGTTCAATATTCGAAAATTCGAAAAATCGTGCCCTACCGTGCTGGGTTTTGATTTCTCGTTAGACAAAATATCTGGACATCCTTTTGTAATTTTTAACCTAAGAGCTTTTGGAAGTCAAAAATCAATCGAATTTTCAAAGGAATGAAGAATCGTGTCCAATCGAGCTGGATGTGACGCTATATATCTTTGAAACGAGAGAATTTCGACGACCAGCTTGAACCACTCAAATGCTTTTAAAGGAACCATATTTCAAATTTTTTTTTAAAAAAAACCCTAGACATAAGGACAACACTTAATCAATCTGGTACCAGTTTTTGGGCGTAGTGAGGGTGCTAACCCTTCCTCATACGTAACCGGCTCTCGAACCCATTTTTAAATTTACGTGGACCAAAATTGATTTGAATGGAACAAAATGTTTTAGTAGGTGATCCAATCACACCTAAACAAAAAAATTGGTGACGACTCTACATTTTACTTTAAAAGTCAATCCCCATTTTTTAGAATAAAAAATGGTTTCGACACCTGTTTGGCTCCATTCATGGAGCTACTATCTAAGCTTAATTCCTCACCGCAAGTGCCGCCTATTACTTGCATAGTTTGTGATGGAATCATGAACTTTGGAACCAAGGTTGCTCAACTCATTGGGGTGCCTTATGTTCAACTCTGGACATCTTCGGCTGTTAGCTTTTTGGGATATTTGCAGTACAAAGAACTAGCTCAAAGAGGCATCGTTCCATTCAAAGGTTAGAAATTTTATGTTTTCTTTTGTGCTTGTAACTTAATTTCGGATATCTTAATGGTCACTCATGATAATAATATCTTTGAGGTTCTCTATGTTACATGTAATTTGTAGAGTATTCCATGTGTTCTTTTGCATATTGGAACAAAAATATTGGTTTTATTTTCCTTACAGATGAACACTTTGTTAGCGACGGGACACTTGAAATGCCCATTGATTGGATCCCTGGTATGCCTAACATACGTCTCAAGGACATACCAAGCTTCATAAGAACCACCGACCCTGATAACTTCATGTTTAATTACATCATGGAAGTAACACAAGAATGCTTAAATTCATCTTCAATAATCTTCAACACATTCGATGAGTTGGACAAAGAAGTGCTACAAGTTCTTGCATCCAAATCCCCTAATATTTATGCAATTAGTCTACTCACCTTGCTCAGTAAGAACTTTCTTAAAATCCACCACGACTCATTAAATTCAAGCCTATGGAAGGAAGACACAAGTTGCATCAAATGGCTTGACAAAATGAAACCCAACTCAGTGGTATATGTGAATTATGGGAGTATAACAGTGATGTCCAATCATCATCTTAAAGAATTTGCTTGGGGACTTGCAAACAGTAAATACCCTTTTCTATGGGTTGTTATGCCCGATTTTGTGATGGGTGAATCGGCTATTTTTTCGGTGGAATTTATGGAGGAGAAAAAAGATAGAGGCTTCATAACAAGTTGGTGTCCCCAACAAGAAGTGTTGTCCCACTTAGCGGTTGGTGTTTTCTTGACACATTGTGGATGGAATTCTCTGTTAGAAGCTATATCTGAAGGTGTACCTTTAATTTGTTGGCCATTCTTTGCTGATCAATTAACGAGTTGTAGATATTCGTGCACCACGTGGGGAAATGGCATGGAAATCAACCCTGATGTAAAGCCTAACGATGTGGAAGTTCTTCGTTAAAGAGATGATAGAAGGAGATAAGGGGCATAGAATAAGGCAAAAGGCCTTGGAATGGGAGAAAAAAACACTGAAGCTGCTGTTAGTATTGGAGGATCTTCTCTTACCAACTTTGATAGAATGATAAAGGAGGCCTTACGTTATAGTTGAGTAGCATTATTTGAGTCTTTTGGCACGCGGTATTAATAGTACGTAAAAGAATTCGTTAAAATGAAATTTTGATTGAAATCATTTCTTATTAAATGTTAAAAAATTTAAATACTGAAATATTAATGAAATGTATGGTATTATATTAAACGTATCATAATATGAATAAAAATATGTTATTAGTCCTTGTAATTTGATCAAATTTAAGATTTAATCTCTATATTTAAAAAGTTAAAAATTAAGTCCTATTGTTCTAATTTAAAAAACTTCTGTCCGATCATTAACATTGTTAGTAGTTTTTGTTAAAATTTGTTTACTTGACATAGTAATTAAGCTATCATCATATGACATAGTATATGATTGACGAAAACTAAATATGATAAGCTGACAAATTTTAACAGAAACTACACCAATAATAATAATTGGGCTAAGAGTTTTAAACTGAAAAAATAAGAAGATTTAATTTTTAATTTTCAAAATATAAAGATTAAATTCCAAATTTATTAAAAATACAGCCACTAACAGCATATTTTAGCCTCAATTTATAATTATTACTCGGTGTGCCAAATTGTGACATAATATGATTGGATTTGCTTGTGTCTACTATCAGTAAACTTTTTGTGTGTTGCATGCTCCATCTGTTTCTCTCATTGTCTCACTTTGATTTCCTTTACGATTTTAATACCATTCATTTCTATATATCAAATTTTAAATGTGATCCATATTCAATTTAAAAATATTTTATGATAGAATGAAAACAAATTATTTCAATATAAGTTTTATGTCTATTATCCTGTAATAGCCTGAAATGTTGAGGGTTGTGTGATTTGGTTCGACTTTGTTAATGAATTAAGTTTTACTTCAATTGGTATGTGTATTGTTATTAATACAACTATAAAGATAATATAATAAGTATAAAATAAGTCAAAATAAATATACTAAGTAATGGACAATCAAAAAAAAGAGATGAATCTTTACTGATTTTTTTTTTTTTTATAAAATAGAATCAAGACGGTAAACTTATAAAATAGTTTCAAATTTTGATGAAATACTAAAATAAATAGAGTAAGGTTAAATTGATCTAGAAAAGGTTTGATTAATTTATGGTCAACAGAAAAAAAAATATTAAATACATATTGTATTGTGTCATTTAATTGAGTGATTTTTTTTTTCTTTTAACCTTAAAAGTATCGATAAATACTGTCGAAGAATAAATATTATGAATCAATTAATTGAAATTAAATTTATTTTTCAAAAAATCATCGAAAAAATTAATCTATTTGTTGTCATTTATACGACCAGACCAAAAGCTACACCTCAACACAATTCCAAAACATTCAATAGAATCATATGACACCAATAAAATACCAAAACACAATTGAGAATTGAATCAATTCCAATATCCTCAACCAAAACACGACACCAATAATCTATTGTGTGTAGTGGTCAATTTTAGTTCTATGAATTTTGAAATTCCATTCCAGATTCAAACGTAATAATTAAATTTATTTAATTAAATTTTGCTACTAATTTTACACTATGCATAAAATTGTAGGTTGTTCATGGATTTAAAATCTTGACACAAATTATAACAATTAAATTTATTAAGTCGGTTGTTTTTCTAAAATTAATATGTGAAAATAGCTAATACCATGTGATAATATGTTGTTGCATTTGATTTTGGAAATAGTAAAACTTACTAAACTTAACAGTTACCGTATAAGTATTGAATTTTAAAATTCAAAATGTATAGAAGCAAAAAAAAAAAAAAAAACAATTTAAAGTATATATATGAACTAAATCATAACTTACGCATAGCATGGAGACAAATAAAAAATTTTAACTAATTTTATTTATTTATTTTATTTAGTTTAACATTTTAAATCTATTGTCGGCAGAGTCTTAGTTTAGTTAACTTCAATATTATTACTAGTGTAGGAAAACATAAGTTTGAGTGTACTGAAATATATTTATTTTCTTATTCAAAGGTTAGAAAGGGATTATGCTTAGTTATAAGCATTGTATACAAAAAAAAACATTTTAAATCTATCCATATTTGGCATCTCGTGGAAAGATGTTTTCATTATTTTCTTTAATGCAACTTTCAATATAATCACAAGTTTATCATATTTGATGCATTGCTATTATATAAGTCTCGTTAAAAATGTTTTCGATTTGCACTTGTTCCAACTTTATTGTTCTAATGATGTTGCAATACAAGCTAGAACCAACGTGTTTGCTAAGTCAAAGAGAGAAAATCAACATGCGATATTTGTTAAGTCAATTAAAATTCATCAATCTTAAGTATGTGGAGCCTCACTTTGAAAAATAATTTTATTCAATAATTCATCTTATACAAATTGTTGCATATCACTCTCCCAATCTACACTCTGCCAATAAATAATTGTAACCTCAAAATTAAACCTAAATTATTGCACATCACTATCCCAAAATACCCCACTTTACATTCAATATATTTCCATAAAAAAATCCCTAAACAATGAGTGCCTAAATACACTCTAAACGGCTAATGAAGTACTCAACCAACAACTTGTTTCTAGGCTAATGCAAGAGTCGCTCTCATATTTTGATAGGCTTGAAATACTCATAAAATTTGAATTTATCTCTTAAATTATCTGAAGTAAATATCTCATAAAAGCATTTATAAGCATGTCTTTCATCATCTTCAAATACTCTCTCTTAAGGATAAGGTAAGCATCTTCAGCACTTCAAATTTCTTCTCTTTCAAATCAATCATTTGAAAGATAAACATCATAACATGTTGTACCAGAAAATTCCACTTTCATTTACTTCTTAAATCATTTAAAAGAAAAGTTATTTATATTTTAATTCATAAATTAATTATATTTAAAATTATTTTATATAAAATATTAAATTATCAAAAATAAAAATTGTACAAACAATACAAATAAAGTAATCGAAATATAAACTTATTAATAATTTAGTCATCTTAAATTTATTTTACCCAAATAATTGTCATGTCTTCAAATAGGCTATTTTTAAGGATTTTCACTCTAGGATTTGAGCTTTTTTCACCCCACATTTAATTTACTTTTTCTTTTCTTTCATACTACAATATCACTCTAATATCTAACCTCACCACTAGAGGTGAGCATGGGCCAAGCCGAGCCAGGCTAAGCTCGTTTGTTAAGCCTGGGCACGGCCCAATTCGAAAAATAGGATTAAAATTTTACCTAATTTTGACTCGGATAAAAATGTTAAAACTCAGGCCCGACTCAACCAGCTCATATTATTTTTATATAATTTTTAAATATATATAATACATCAAAAATACTAAAAATATCAAAATAAATATTTCTCAACAAATTAAAAATAAATTTAAATATATATATTTAAATAACACTAAAATAGATACAACTTAACAAACAAATGTCTCTAAAATAATAACAAAATTAAATAATGTCTTTAAAATAATAATAAAATTAACAATAAAATAAATTTTATATAATATCTAAATAATAACAATAAAATATTAAAAACACAATAGTAAAATGATAATAAAATAAAATAAAAAAATAACAAAAAAATAATATTTAAAAAAATCAAAAAAAAATTTGTTCTTTAATAAATTCAAACCAAACCAAGCTGAACCCAAGCTAAAAATATATTATTTGAAGCTCAACTTATTTTTTAAATAGATCTTATTTTTTTATCTAAACTTATTTTTCAAATTTATATTTTTATCAAAATCCTCCTACATTTCAAATACACCTTCAAACAACCCATACTCACCTCTACTCACCACCATCATTATTTTTATTTTTATATTTACCGCATCCAAACCCTTGACTCTTCGAAAAATGACTGCACGTAAAATTAAGAAACAAACAAACAAAAGACCTAAAACCTGTTCTCTACCAGATTTACCAACCAAGATACGCCATTCTTTTTACTTTTGAGAGAAACTACAACCATTAAGGCAAGCTCAACTGCTGACTTGATTTACAGTTCAATTCTTCAAATATTTTTTTTGTGGGAAAAGGCTAATAATCGATTGTTGATTTATTTGCCATATTTTTCAAGATTTATATAACATTTAACGAGCCTTAACTGATTCCGCAAGAAACCGAAACGCAGAGCAGCGATTATACCTATAATTTCATGCGAACCCTAAATATTTTAGAACTGAGATTCAAAAATCAAAACCAAATTAGCTTTTGAAACGAGATTTTCAGAGAAATTCATCGAAATTCGAAACGAAAAAGCATTAAAACTAAAGAGAAAATCCAAGAAAAAAAGCCTACAAGAAACTGTTACAAAAAAGATTTACACAAAAAAGAAACCCTAAAATCCAAAATCAACCACCGAAACCGTAAAGAGTCCTTCCTTGTCTCTTGAGAGCATAAACGACATCCATAGCGGTAACAGTCTTACGCCTAGCGTGCTCCGTATAGGTGACGGCATCACGTATAACGTTTTCAAGGAAGATCTTGAGAACACCACGAGTTTCCTCGTAGATCAAGCCACTAATCCTCTTCACGCCGCCTCTACGAGCTAATCTCCGAATCGCCGGCTTGGTGATGCCCTGAATGTTATCTCGGAGAACCTTCCGATGCCTCTTAGCTCCTCCCTTTCCTAATCCCTTGCCTCCTTTTCCACGGCCCGACATTTTCGAAAAATCGAAGAGCTTTTTTCACAGAAAATTGGGAATTTTTTGAATGCTTGAAAGCGAGGGATGTGGAGCGGGGTTTAAATATGGGTTTTTTTTTTTTTGTTATGGATAGAGGAAAATAATATGAACTGTTGGATTTGAACGATATCTGACGGTGGATATTGGTGATCCATAGCTTTTGATATTATTGGCTGGAAATGTAAGAGGAGTGTTCGTTTATCTAATAGTTAGTGAATCGATTCATGGTGTGGTGTGCGTGTGTTTGTGCGATTTTGAACCGTGGATTAGGCTCTCATCTACGGCTCTCTTATATTTGAAATTAACATATACAGTAGTATTTTCTTTTTCAAAATTTTAGTGGATTCTTCAATCATTTTGAATCATGTTATTGATTACGAATTTCGAATATAAATAATAAAATAAATATGAAAAATATATAAAAAGAATTAGATATAATTTTAGATATATAATTAAAACATATTTTTATATATAATGTTTTTTTTGTTACAGTATTGCTAATGTAAATGTGTGCCTCATATATGGGTCAAAACCTTTTTATATGATTGGGAGAAAAAAATTAAAGTAACATGATATTAAATATAAATTCTCGTACTTATAATATAACACTTTTGTTATTGTTGACAAGTTAAATTTTAAATATGAAGAAAATATATATAATTAATAAATTTTATGTATACGCTATAATTAATAAAATATGTATAAATTTATTGTTTGAAACTTCCAACTTTATATCTTAACTTCAAAGTAGAGACAAATAGAAAAAGTTTGACGAGTAATAAAAGTTATTTTTTACCAGTGCATATGATTTAACAATAAAATGAAAATAAAACAATTTCAATTAAATGAATGAAAATATGATTAAAAATTGTAAGTTAAATTATTGAGTATAAACAAATTAAAAATATTTATTATGAAAATATAACTTGTAAAATATAATTAAAATTTATATTAAAAAAATAAAAGAGCTCTACAAATACTTTATTTCTTTATCACATATCGCATTAAAAATTAAAAACTTAATAACCTTATAATATATATATCTAATGCAGGAATGATATACAATTTTATGCTCCGCTAGTGAATCATATTATAATGCAAGCAAGCAAATTAATTTATAAATATTTTAAAGGGTAAACTATTAAAATAATTAATTTTATTTGCTTTAAGTTATATTTTAATTACTTATGTTTAAAATGTTACGTTTTAGTTACTTACGTTATCCTTTTGTTACGAAATGGTCACGACAGTCCGACGTGATAGTTAAAATGGGTTTTAAATGTCAATGTGGATGTTCAGCTGGGATGAGAAAAGTTAAAATTTTTTTATGAAAATAGAATACAAAATTTTGCCCTAAAACTCAATTTTCTCCCGTTTAAAAAGAATGAACAGTTGGGGTTTTTTTTTTATTACTATTGGATAAGAGAAAAGCATAACGAAAGAAAAGAAGAAGAAGAATAAATGGACACACCAACCTTTATACTTGCTTGCTATTATGGTTGCCCACAATACATAAATAAACAAAAATGAAACATGTCTTTTTTGTTTGTCACATATACAGAAAAACATGAAAAGATGAATCACCTTTTTACAAAAAAAAAAAAACATAATATTTGAACCCAAAATTTAGGTAAAGAACAAAAAAACTCATTACTTATTGTAATCCATACTTGGACCCTCCATTGAATCGATTCTTTGTCCTTCTATTTTGAATAAAAAATCCAATCGATTGATAGAGCATTCAATTTGATTTCTACTATTTCAATTCAACATATAAAACTATGAAAATGGATGGTTTTTTAGTCAAAATGGAAACGAAAACTAAAAGAAAAAAGAGACCAAGAGTTCTTTTTTTTCAGTTCAAGGATTAATCTGATATATTGGTTTTGATTCTTTCGGGAAACTAATTTAACATTTTCCTTTAATTAATTTAGAAAATTTAATTAATTAAATTTATTTAATCTATGTTGGCATTTAAAACCCATTTGAATTAACTGCCACATCGGATTGTCATTTGGGAGGTAACAGATTTTAACGACAGAGTGACCATTTTGTAACAAAATGATAACGTAAGTGATTAAAATATAACTTGATGCAAACAAAAGTGATTATGCCGATAGTTTACCCTATTTTAAAAGAAATGTCATTATCTAATTTAAGGAAGACAAAATTTGAAATGTCTAATGAATTTTGAATCGTCTCGCTTCAAATGGAATGACTTTATTCTTGAACTATAAAAATGGGGGGAGATGTTAATTTTTAGAAGGTGAGTGTAAAACAGGGTCAAATAGTTACTCACCTCACCTCACCTCATCCTTTCTTATTCTAATATATAAAACTATCATTTTACTTTTATATACAATGCTAATGAAATGATAAAAATATATATATAAATATAGAATTACATCATAAAATATAACCATTAATTTTTCAACCTTTTATGTATATAACTATTAAAATTTTTTTAAAAAAACTATTAAAAAGGTAAAATAATAATTTCTCGTTTATATAATATATATTTATTAGAAAAATCAAATTAGGGCGATGCAAGACCATATCTTAAATCTCAAATAATATAATAATGATAATAGTTTGCTTTTTTATATTGTTTTTTAATGTTTAAAGGTGACCGGAATCTTCCCACAATAAGAGAGAGCCAAGTATGTATAAAAGATTATATCAAACGAATATAGGTGAGATCATATAGTAGGCAAATTTTGAAGCCGCGTGTAAGTAGGAACATTCCCAAATAAATTAACTAAATAAGAGTCAGCATTTACCTCTGTTTTGGATTCAGCAAGAACATTTTCCCTTTGTCTATATTGAATGTTCCTAGCAAGAAAAGCATTTCCCAGCAAAGACCTTAAATTTCCAAATTTGTTATTGCTTTCCTAAGATGGCTTCAGTTGAAACCAGTAAACCCCACGCTGTATGCATTCCATATCCATCACAAGGTCATGTTAGCCCCATGATGCAACTGGCTAAGCTCTTACACTCAAGAGGCTTCTTCATAACCTTTGTTAACACTGAGTTCAACCATAGGCGTTTGATCAGGTCCAAAGGGGCAGACTTTGTTAAGGGTCTGCCTGATTTCCGGTTCGAAACGATTCCGGATGGGCTGTCATCGTCCGACCGTGATGCGACGCAGGATGTTCGAGCTCTATGTGATTCGACACGAAAGAATTGCTTGGCGCCGTTTTTAGAGCTACTAGCTAAGTTAAACTCCTCCTCCCATGTGCCCTCCGTTACTTGCATAATCTCTGATGGAGTTATGAGCTTTGCTATTAAAGCTGCTCAAGTATTTGGCATACCAGAAGTTCAGTTTTGGACTGCCTCGGCCTGTAGTTTCATGGGATATCTTCAATTCAGTGAACTGCTTAAACGAGGAATGATTCCATTCCAGAGTAAGTGCTTCTTATTTCGACTTTATAGCTATGAAAATTGCGTAAAAAAGAACTGAAATTTGACACTTTGTGGCGTCAGATGAAACTTTTCTCAGTGATGGAACTCTTGATAAACCTATTGATTGGGTCCCTGGAATGAGCAACATTCAACTCAGAGATCTCCCCAGCTTTATTAGAGCCAACAATCCAAATGATATTATGTTTGACTTCATGGGCTCCGAAGCACAAAATTGCCTAAAAGCTCCAGCAATTATCTTCAACACATTCGATGAATTCGAGCATGAAGTATTAAAAGCAATCGCTGCTAAATTCCCTGGAATTTATACAATAGGACCACTTCAATTGCTTGCCAGGCACATGCCTGACGGCCCATCCAAGTCAATAAACTCAAGCCTATGGAAAGAAGATACAAGCTGCATTGAATGGCTTAACAAAAGGGAACCCAGTTCAGTTGTGTACGTGAACTATGGAAGCGTGACTGTCATGTCGGAGAAGCATCTGAAAGAATTTGCATGGGGGCTGGCTAATTCTAAGCACCCGTTTTTATGGATCGTTAGACCAGATATCGTGATGGGTGATTCTGCAATTCTGCATGAAGAATTTCCCGAGGAGATTAAGGATAGAGGGCTGATAACAAGCTGGTGCAATCAATGTGAGGTTCTTTCCCATCCTTCAGTTGGAGTTTTTTTGACACATTGTGGGTGGAATTCTACCTTGGAAGCCATATCTGGAGGTGTCCCTTTAATTTGTTGGCCATTTTTTGCTGACCAACAAACCAATTGTCGGTATGCTTGCAGTCATTGGGGCATTGGCATGGAAGTGGATCATGATGTGAAGCGAGAGAACATTGAGTTTTTGGTCAAGGAAATGATGGAAGGAGAAGAAGGAAAGAAAATGAAAGAGAAGGCATTGGAGTGGAAGAAGAAAGCAGAAGAAGCCACCGATGTTGAGGGATTATCTTACTGTAATTTTGATAGATTTGTTAAGGAAGCTCTAAAACATGGTTAACTGGAAATACTATTGTCTGCTGAAATTACTTGAATAATGAATGGGGATCATTTTGGCCTCATATCTAATAAGAATTAAGCTTAAAAATTAATTTAAATTTAAATTAAAAGTTTGAAACTTATAATTTCTTAATAATTTTATTCAGAAATTATGCTTATGCAGTATTTACTAGAAGAGTTATAACTTGAGGTCTTGAATTCAAAATCAAGTGATTCAAAGTGTATTACGAAGCTAAGAGATAGATTTCGAATACTATGAAAACATATCAACCCAGAAATACTTGAATCCCATCTAAAAAGTCACCGCAAGTCCACTAATTTTTTTAAAATTTAAAAATTGACAATTTCAATAAATGAAATTTAATAAATTTTATTCCATCCATGTATCATTTTATCTTGCATTTAGTTTGTTTCTTGAGTTATTTTGCATGTTTTCATAGCAGTTTAGTTAATTTTGTATTCCACATTTTTGCATAATTTATATTTTTTATTGTTTAGGCTTATCTTACAGTATTTTATTTAGCTTTTACTTTGAATAAGTGTTTGCATATAGGATAAAATGATATTTAAAGTGAGGAATTTGGGCTAGAGAATCGAGTTGTGAAGCCGAATAGATGTAGTGTTGGAATCAATGTAGGCTGATCCTACTAGCGTGATAGGCCAATGCCAGGGTGTTAGTTACCACGCCATCTCAACAAGGGCAACTCAGTACTTTCACATGGACCAGATTTAACTTTACAGGGATTAAATTGTAACTGATCTAAACTAATGAAATTAGACTAGGAATTTAATCAAGCCCTTAGTATGCAATTCAACGAAAGACGAAAAGGGCAATTTGCCCAGTGGCTTGACTTAATCAAAGCCATCATTTTCCACAATGTTAAGAATCATGAGATAATAGCCATTGATTATTATGAATAATCAGAGTTATTCGGTTTTGAGATTATCAGAGTTGTTATACTGAAAGAAGTATTTGTAATATCCCTAATTTACTACTGAGTTAGGAACAATACAAAATCGGGTTTGGTATACTTGAGAATTTTAGAAATAGATAAAATAGAAATTTTTGAGTGTTAGTATAGAAAGTAATTAGAGCTGATAGGAAGTTAAAAATACTCTTGAAATAAGAAAAATAAATCTAGAGTGTTGACTAAATTGTAAGAGAATAAAAAGTATTGGGGAAAAAATAAGAAAATTTAAAAATTTGAAGCAAAAGTTAAAAATACTATTAAAATAAGAAAAATAAATCCAGAGTATTGACTAAATTGTAAGAGAATAAAAAGTATTGGGGTAAAAATAAGAAAATTTAAAAATTTGAAGCAATTGATTTGAATTGAAGGAAAATGAAGAAGGGCTAGAAGTAAAATTTTATCAAAATAAAGTTTGATTCATGGATGATATTATAGAGAAAGTTGGAGGATTAAAGGATAATTACTCAAATTAGATACTTACGGAAAATATAATGATTAAGGACCAAATTGTGTAAAAATGTGATTGATTGACAACTTTAATAGTTATCATTTTAATTAGATTTTTTAATAGAAAACTTAAGATGAAGAATTCATTCATCTTTCCCCAACCTCCCACGTCACCACCTATTTCTTCATCTTTTCAACTTTTACTTTTATTACAAATAGATCTTTTTTCCACCCTTTTTCAAGCCTTTCCAAGCTTAATTCTTCTGATTTCTTTCATGAATTCTTAGTAAAATAATTAGAGAAGCTTATTAGCCACCTTGATTTCATAAAAAGAGCATCAATAGTTATCTTAGAGGAGAGATAAAATAAGAATTAGGATTTGATTACAAGTGATTAAGGTAAGAATGATAAGTTTTTTCATGAAATTCATGTCTGTTTCATTTAAATAGCATAAATATGTTATTTGATTATGATTTTAACAAGTAAATATTATATGTTTTGATATGAACATGAAGAAAAAGAGAAGAAAAGTGAAGGATTGATTGGAGAAAAAGGAAATGAAATAAGCAAGGAGTGAAAGAAGAAGAAGATATTACATCCAAGTTTTGGTTATAAGTACTTCTAGAATTTAATTTAATTTAATTTAATTATGACTTAGGTATAATTTATATTAAACTAGTTAATTAATTATGAATTTGTTAATATTAAGTAAAAAATTATTAATGAGTAAAAGTAAATATGATTTGAATTTTTATTATATGATAAATTGATTTGATATATTGAAATAATAGTAAAAATGACTAAATTGTGAAGTGTACAAACGGATGTGAGAACTGGATTTTTTTTATATAAATTGGACTGTGAATGAAGTGTAAAGAATTAATTAATGTATAAAAAGTGATGGTGAATTTATATGGTATATTGAATTTTGTAATAACAAGGACTAAATTGCACAAAGTGGGAAGTTTAAATTATTTTCATTTGATTGAGTGCATACAATGAAATAATTGTATTAAAAGTGTAATACCCCAAACCCGACCCAGACGTTACGGCCGATTTCGGCGTGTCACATTGAAGTGTTTTTCGAAAACCATGTTTTCATAAAAAACCCTTCTTGATGTAAAACTCATTGGAGCGTTATTGTAAAACTCATGTTTTAATTAAAAATCTTTGAAATGAATATTTTCGTTATAGATTAAAGTGAATGGAAGCTGTGCACCAGGTAGGAGGCCAGAAAAGAGGAGGTGAGTCTATTGGACTGCTTAAGTACCAAGCTCTTCATGGATCCAATCCTAGACATGCACACATCCATTGCCACACTTAAAGCATATTACTTGTCCACGAACAACAAATTAAGTTTAAGTCCATTTAAAATATTTATTTCCTTTGAAAACATTTACGTTACGGAAGCTTTACTCGGTAATCGTGATATTTTAAAAATAAGTAACTTTTATAAAACGCGCCCTAGAGCTAACCAATTTAATAACCCAAAATATTAAATATAATAAAAAGAGCAGCCTTATTACAACTAAAACCAGAATAAAAATAATCAAAATAATAAATGCGAAACTTATTTTAAAGAAAATAGAAACTTAATCTTCGTGGCCATTCTGAATCCCGCCCAGCTCCAAGCCCATCAACTAGGGCTCACCTGCAAGGATAGAAGAGAAAGGGGGTGAGTTTGGAAAACTCAGTGTGTAAAGTATCCCAACCAGAGCCCAAATCAGTTCAAGCTTTACTGGGCCTAAGCCCTATTCAGAAATCAGTGTTAACTGGGCCTTAGCCCATATCAATATTAATCTGGGCCATAGCTCCTTACAGTATCATAGTATATTGGGCCTAGCCCATATCAGTATCAATCTGGGCCGTAGCCCTATTACAAGTCGAGATATATTGGGCCTTTCCCATATTAACATAGTTGGGCCCACTTCAATACAGTTGGCCCATAACAAAACAGTCTCATATGATTAATGCATGATAACCCCATCCAACCCTGCACTTGCCTCCGTCTATCCCTACACTTCCTGTGGGAATAAATCACCCACGCCATCCCTACACTTACGATGTTAGCACCTTCATGGCACTAACTATAATCCACAACAAAGTCATTATATCGTAATATGTGGCACAGCCACCAGAACGAGTTCTTCCTCCATAACAAAACCCAACCCTATGCAGTATGACATGTATGTAGAATATATATATAATTAACAAGGCATGCTTCAAAAAGACAGTCAGATTATAGCGTAAGAACAGTTATTTACCCTCGAGGGGCGTAATCGTAAACTTACCCTTTTAAGGGTATTACGGTAATTCAACCTTACAGAGATATTTCAGTAATTTTATCAGTCTTTTTAGGGTTTCATGCTCATTACAGTTATTAACGTACTATCAGCAACACTTACCGAGCGTTTTTACCGAATTGGGCCCGTTGGTCCATTAACTCGATTTCAGCCCATTAAGCCCAAATATACCGAAGTGCACGAAATTGCGCACTCTGCAACCATACTGCTTGTGATTACCAAAAATTAACAACCAAACCACCTCACGAGCGCTCGCACGCTCGCAAGTTCACAAATGCTGGCTTTTCGGCTTTTCGACTTTTCGGCTTTTGCCGATCTAGTCTATGAGTGGGTGTCGTTTACACACCTGTTTCGCGACGACTGCCACTGAGATCCCTTACGATGTCCTACAATTGATTACAACAATTCTTATATTGTAAACCACAATAACCAATCCCAATATTCACCTACCATAATCGAACCATGCCTCTAAAGCTTTTAGAATCTTACCTTTTTGCCGAAAACCGATGACTAGATCTAAGTCTAGTTGTTCCAAAGATCCAAGCCTTCGATCCAACCTCTAGAAGACACTAATCACCAAAAGAAATCGTCGGTTAAAGACCCTTAAAGCCCTATGCTCAAATCGACAGCCTCCCTAGATTTTAGGGACTTCGGCTTTTTTCTAAATTGTAAAATAAGACTAGATCTGAGGTGATGAGCACTTACCACTTGTTCTTCTTTGATTTTTACGCAGATCTGATGCAAATCTATCCTCTAAAAGATAGTAGAACTCGAATTCAGGAGATCTAAATTTTCAGCTATAAGTCCCTAAATCTATGGTACTTCGGCTTTTAGTATAATGAAAAAGAGAAAATAGAAAAATGGAAAAGAGGAGATGACAGTACAGATTCGGCTTTGAAGGAAATTAAAGAAAGAAGAGATGAGATAAAAGAAAAGAAAGAAAAGAAGAGTAGAAGAAGATATGTTCGGTTATTATCGATGAAGGAAAGATGAACAAAAAGGGAATAATTCATAAAAGCCAAAATTAAAAGAACAAATACGGTACTTAATGCTTATTAAAAATTCTCCGTCCACCTTGCGCCCACGCCCGTGCTGCTGGCCACTGCACCAGGCTTCCTTCCTTACTAATATATGGTCACAATAAATTATAAACCTTACCTGCTGAAGCTCCAGTCCGCTTAAAAATAAAAGAGAAATTTTCCTTCCACGCGACCTTCTAACCCCACACACACGTTGCTTGCCACTGCACCGAAGTTCCTTTCATGACATAATCCTTTCACATTTAATTTTAACCTTTACCCGCTTCAGTTCTGGCTTGCTAAAAATAAAACAGAATTCGCCTTCCCCTGGAATCGAACCCATAACCTCTTGGCAAGCCTAGCACGCTACTGGCATTGTGCCACAGACGCTCCTTGTGAAATTATACTCGCAACTTCTCTTAACCCTTATTCTAGCCGCGATCTGCATATTAAACAAAACACAAATTGTGCAAGCCACGCCTTGAACCCAGGCTCCTCCTCAGCCCTCCTAGCATACTTAGCCACTAGGCCAGATGCTTGCTTCTGACATGAATTAGCCTGAACAATTAATAAGGCCTACCTGCGACAACCCTTGGTTTTTCTAAAATAAAAACCCACATTTGCGCACGCAGGGAATCGAACCCCTGCTCCCTTCCTACTGCTTAACACGCCTAACCACTAGGCCAGACTCCTCCTTATGTCCAATTTTAGCCCAATTTATTAATAAACCTTAATGCCCAAATCCCCTAAAGAAGCAAAAATAATAATTTTTGCTAGAGTCTTGGATCAAATTTTTCCCACACTTTAAATACTTCTAAATTTATTTAAGAATTAAAATATTAGTAATAACATAAATATTTTATCAATATATATATTTTAAAACACTAATAATATTTAAAACTTCTCAATATTCAGGTTTTCTTCTATCCGAACCCAGACTCAAAGCCCAATTCTTCTAGGCCCAAATTCAGGGTGTTACAAAAAGCTCATTAGACGAGATGAGAACTAATAGGATATGATTCTATGCACACAAATGAAAAGTGGCACTTTGGTGCAATACTGTGATAGTTTTGTACATCCTATATGTTATGTTTAGTCTATAATGGGCTATATCAATGAAATATGGTAAAAGAAAATTGTCAACGGATCTGGTAAGTGATTCATGTCTTGTGAAATGATCCTTATTTATTAGTATTGGTTTTATGAAATTATACATATTCTAATGTTAGCTAAATCTTAAATAGAAGTTTATTTCTTGTAGTACTTACGAAGTTGTTTGATAGGTGCTAAAAGTAACATGTTTTAGTCTCATTCTTAATGCGTTTTTGGGTGATTATTCGATGTTAATGGTGAATTTTATGCTCCTAATCCTTTAAATTTCTATTTTTATACTTAGACGAGCATTTGGGAGCAAAATAAACAAAAACCGAAAAATTAGAGTGATCTAAAGGAGCCACACGAGCTGACCATTTCTACATGGTCGTGTGAGCCACATGGCCATGTCACAAGCCATGTCGATTTCGTGAATTTAGACCCTAAACTGCAAGAAAACGTAATTTTTACATTTTTCGAGCATTCTAAGACGTATATATAACAAAAAAATGAAAATAGGAGTAAGCCGTCATAGAATATTCAAGAAAACAACTCAAAAAACACCATTGAAACCAATTCTGAAGCAAATTTTCGTCAAGATTGAAGATCCCCAGTTGATTTCTTAGGAGATTATCATGAGTTTCTTTATTTCTTTCGATTATACTGTATTTGAGGTGTTTTTATTTTCAAGCATAAACTAATTTTCTAAATACCTAGGGGAGATGAACCCTATGATGAATTTTTTCTTTTGATTTTTATTTTACTCAATAAAGACTTAGATTTTGTTCTCAATTATGTGTGCTTAATTCTTTGTTTGATGTTTCTAGATTATTGATCCATATTTGATGTGCTTAAATCAGAGGAGGAATAAACCCTGTTTAAAAGTAGATCTAGCGTAATTGAGTGAAGTTACATGGAATCCTAGACATAGGACAACATAAATCTACCGTATTAGAGTCAAATCTAATAGGGGGATCAATGGATTGAGTTAATGTAATAATAGGGGTTTTAATTAGAAAGAAATTTCAATTAATCAACCTATATTCAATTGTTTTTACTCTTGAAAGATATATTAGCATAATTTAGGGATTTTTACGGATTAAGATACTAGATGAAGAAATTGCGTAATTTAGATTGATAATGACAGATAAAATCTAGGTGAATTCTTTCTTCGGTATTATTTCACTTTTTGGCCGTTAATTGTTTATTTTTCTGAATTGTTCTTTGTTGTGTTAGTAGTTAATTAATTTAATTAATTTTAGTTTTAATCTATCACTCGAATTTATCAGTTAAATAATAGAAAGATAGTAATTACTAGTACTTTTAGTCTTCATGGGAACGATATCTTTGGTCACCGTAACTATACTATTAATTGATAGGTGCACTTGCCTTAGTCAAAATTTGAGTTGGTTTTGTGGACATCAAGTTTTTGGTACAAGCTTAATGCGTTACTTTCCAATGTGTAGGTAAAGATTATGTTGGAAAATCGAGTTTGGAAAATGCAGTAGAAAATAAGTTTAAGGAAAAAACAAAGTTTAATTTTTATTTTCAAAACTAGAACTTGGTTGTGATATCTAAAGTAGTAAATACTTAATTAAAATTGTACCTATTCGATTCGTCTAGGGGAAACGCTTCGATTGAGTGGTCTTCTCTGCTATTCTCAAGCTCACATCTGTCAAGTGTAGAGTTGCTTCGAATCAGAGAATTTTCCACAAAATTACCAGTGGGGTAACTTCATAATTTATCTAAACTTTTGAGCCAAGTTATAAATAAAAAATTATCTCTAGAATTTTTTTGAAAATAATTTCTTCAGAGAATTTTCTTTCTATAACTTTCTCTTGAACTCAAGTGTGTGAATAATAATGACTTATGGCTCTCTTTATATAGGTAAAGGTTAGAGAGTTCAACTATTATTAAACTTAATCACTTTAATATTAAATCTATTAAATTAATAATATTTATCTACAAGATAAATATTAAATTAATTTTAATATTAAGATAATTACTTTAATATTAAATTAATAAAATACTATTAACATAAGTATTAAATTAAATTCAATATTAAATCTATTAAAATAAAAATATTTTTAAAATAATTAATCTGAAATCAAATTATCCGGTAGAGTCCCAGTAGGAGTGTAATTCCTCAATTGCTCAACCATCGAAGGTCCACCCACCGGCTACTGGTAGACCTGATCATGTAAAGGCCCGCCAAAAATGTGGGAGGGTTTGGGCAAAATTATAGGCCTGAAAAATAGGTTTGGACAAAAAAATAAGGCCTGTTTAAAAAATGGGTCGGGCCTCGGGTAAGGCATTTTTGGCCTGAGCTCGACCTGGCCCGAATCCACTAAAGGACAAAAAAAAATTGCTTTTTTCAATATTATTTTCTTATTGTTTTCTCCCTAGTTTGCTACTATTTTACTATAATGTTGCTACTATTTTGTTGTTATTATTTGGATATTGTATAATACTTATTTTATTGTTAATTTGGTTATAATTTTAAAGACATTTGTTAATTTTGTTATTATTTTAGAGACATTTTCTTGTTAAATTGCATCTACCTTAGTGTTATTTAAGTATATATATTTTTTAAAATTTGTTTTCAATTTGTTGGAAAATATTTATTTTGATGTTTTTAGTATTTTTGATATATTATATATATTTTAAAATTATATAAAAAATAATATAAAAATTAATATGGGCGGCCAGGGTCGGGCCCGAGTTTTAGCATTTTTATTCGGGTCGAGCTTGGGCAAAATTTTAGACCCATTTTTCGTGTCGGGCCAGGCCTAAGCCTAGCAAACGAGCCTGAATTTTTAGTTGAGCTCGGCCCGAGCCCATGCTCACCTCTAGCCACCGAAATGTCGCTGTTGCCACCATCGATACCGTCGTTTCTAGTGGTGCCATTACAGGTGCGACACCCTCACGACACCCGAGTCGATTTGGCTATTGCCAGTTCGATTCGGGCCAATGACGGCCCGACCAGTTCGGTCTAGCCACTGGTTAGACCGTTGGCTCAGTTTCACATGCCAGGTCCGGTTCAATCACTTTTTGGGTCTCAGTCTCAATCTTGGTCTCGATTTTGGGTTCTCGGGCCTAATTTTCGATCTCATGTCTAATTTTCAAGTTCAATTACTTATTGGGCCAATTGTCTAACTTGAAAATTAATTTCCAAAAATATCATATTTATTCTAATTAATTTATTTTTACTTGATCAAAATTAATTTCCTAAAAATCACTAAGATTTTCCAAATTAAATTTTCAAGAAAATTCTTTAATCAAATTTTCTAGTTGAATAATTCTCACGATCGCCTAATTCAATTTCACAATGAATAAATCGACTCAGTTAAATTATTTCCAAAGTCATAAAATTTTCTTCTGACTCAAATGCAATCTGATCGAGCTTTTATTGAGCAAGTGAAGGGACCAATCAGACATATACAATTAGGTTCGAGTAATTGCAATTATGTCCAAAAGCATCATTTTGATAATTCATAATTTACTTAATCATGGAGTCAGTCCATAAGGAGTACTATGTGTAACACCCCTAATCCCTCTCCGTCATCGAATTAGGGTCACGAGCACTACTAACAAATCATACACTTAATCAATCATAATCAACATGTAAGCTAATCATTAACATAATAATATACAGGGGCAGGTCACGACAATCAGATACTATCACAGTAGAATACTATACAATCTAATAAAGAATCATGCTATGCAATGCTAAACTTAGTCTTCCACTGTCTACACTTTTATCACTATTTATCCCTTCTTGAATATCAGAAGTCGTATACATACAAGACTATTCCAATTATTAGCATCAGAGTATTAGTCCATACTCCAACTACGATTATCTTTTTATTTTATCTTCAATGATGTTAGTAGAATGTATTTAATTTAGGTTTGCTAATTCATTCCAATTCAAAGTAAAAGTTACTCTTACAGCCTTTATTTCAAGTCTACGAGACTTTAAAAATAGACAGGGAATAATTTGGAACAATTCTGAAGGTTTAGGGTCATTTTCAAAAATTCCTAAAAGTAGGGGACTCACTCCCATGTGGCAGGCCGTGTGGAACACCCCAAGCCATGTGACTCTCGAAGTTGGGACACACAGTTGTGTCCCAGCCCGTGTCCTTGCCCGTGTGACTCACTGACTTGGGACACACCCATGTCTCAGCACGTGTGACTCACTGACTTGGGTCACACGCCTATGTGTGTTGCCCGTGTGACACACGCCCGTGTGGCCAGGCCGTGTGCACTTAAAAGTGCCTTAAAACTCAAGTTTACCATTTCCTACTTACTTGGGCACTAAGCAACTAAGATAACAACACCTTATAAACAATATCAACAAAAGACTCCTTAGGTACATGCCATTACAAAATAAGATATCACCACACTTGAGCTCGGGATTTGTGATTTGATGTCAAGTCAGCAATAAATCGAATAGTACCTAGTCTGCGCAAGGAAAACAAAACCGCACGCTGAGTAAAACTCAGTGGTATTTTTATAATCCGAATAATATAAACTTGATATAAGTATTTAACATGCAATATGCAACAAGTAAGCTATGTTCAAAAGTTCAATTCAATAATATAATTTTTGCTCATTCCTTATTCACATCTACTAAGATTTCACATATTCAAATATATATATACATATCAATGGCATTTCATATAACATTTGAATATATCAACTCATGCAATGGTATGATTCATCTCTTTGATAACTACTTGAATTCATTTCAAGTTTCACATTCATTTCATATTTCATATTGATTTCTCATCTTTGCCATTTCAATATTTTCTCATCTCATATTCATTTCTCATCTTTGTCATTTCAATATCAATCACATAAACTTATTATTTAATTTCCCCAATTAACACGACTCGGACTTAGACACATAGATCCAACCAACACACCAGTTTGGCACCCAGTGCCTCATCGGATAAATCCAAAGTAATAACTATGCCCAGCGCTATATAAATTGACACCCAGTGTCTCATCGGTTAAACCGAAGCAAATTGGCACCCAATGCCTCATCGAATCGAGGTCGAAGTAATCCCTAAACTCTTCCTATCCTATGACATGCCATCTATATCCGACTCAGCCCGATACAGTTAATAGGTTTTCATATTACTTTTCAATACAACCAATGTCTCAATTTGATGAATGTATATAATCACATATAAGGATATATTCAATTTGATAATAATCACATTTTTCTCAATACACATATATTCATAATCAATATATTTCATAATATACAAAATCAATCCATTTCATTTCAATTATGAATTTAATTCAATCCCAAAGTACTGAAGTACTCACCTCAAATGCTTACCATATACAAACAATTATATATGCAATAATCTACTATTTAATTTGGATTATAGAAAGACAAATCGTGAGTTTCGAGCTATTCGACGTCAATTTTATCCTTTCCCTTTTTACTTGAGGATTCTGGTACGATGTTAGCTACGGAATAAAATAATTAAATCACATTAATATTATACATTTCAATTTCACATTAAATTTCAATTTTCACACTATATTTTGTTCATTCTTCAATTTAGTCCCTAAACCAAGACTAGTTTTAACATTCACATTTAACTTCATATCTTTATACTAATTTCATTGTAGACCACATTTAGCTTTTTCTTTTCCAATTTGACCCCTTAATTTTATTTTTTTACAATTTAGTCCCTATTACTCAAAATCAATAATTTATTCCACAAATTAGTCCTTTTCCATTTCTAGCTTAAAAATCTATCTATTTAATCCCTAATATTTAAACTATTCAACAATGTCAACATCTAAAATCCTGAACAATAATAAAAATTACAACATGGGTCAGGTAGGCCTAAGTACCGGGATTCTAAAAACATAAAAATTACAAGTATAGGGACTAAATTGCACTAACCAATTTAGATTTGAACTTCAAAACCCCTATGTAACAGCCCGTTTTTGGTCAAATCAGAATAGTGGTTTCGGGACCACAAATTCGAAGTCAAAATAATTATTTCATTATTATTTTAATGTTTAAAACATGAGTATGTGATGGTATGAAAATTTTGTTAAGAAATTTTATCGTTTGAGTGTTTAATTTGATAAAAAAAGACTAAATCGCGTTAAGTGCAAAAGTTATGTTCTAATAGTTAAAGGTGTCTAATAGCTATTGAATATTAAAGTGGAGGTCCTTATGTGGTAATTAGACCATTAGTTGTTTAAGTGGACATTTATGGACATCTTTTAAGTGATTTTTGTTATTTAATTAAAAGGTTAAATTTGGTATTTAATAATTAAAGGTTAGTAATAATAAAATAAAAATTCCTATCATCTTCTTTACAACATATTTCCACCGAAATTTAAAGAAATAAAAATCCATAGATAGGGTTTAAGTTTGTCCAAGGCATTTATGCTCAATTAGGTACGATTTTTGTCCCGTTTTTAATGATTTTTGTGTTTTTGAGATCGTTGCAATTAGGTCTAGCTAGCCCAGAGACTAATTTGCAAAACTGTTTAAGGTTTAGGATGTTTCCATTGATGAATATTTATGAGATTTAATGATTGATGATAGATTATGAATGTTTGATGATAGTTATACAAGTTTTGTTAAGTGATTTTTAGTGAAAATGCAAATTAGGGATTAAATTGCGAAATGTGGAAAATTTATGGTTAAAATGTTAAATAAATGAAAAATATGGGCTGATAGGGACCTAATTGAAAATTGTCTAGCATGGGTGGTGGTTGAATTGCATGAATTTGTAATTTTATGAAATAAGGACTAAATTGTAAAAATGTAAAATATTAGGGGTAAATGTGTAAAGTGGCTTTAAAGTGTATTTTGGATTAAATTGAATAGAGAGATTATTAAATAAGCTAATATAGATCAAGAAAAGTGAAATTCGGACTTAGATCGAGGAAAAAATAAAGTTTTGGATTAATCGACTCGTTTTGCCGTTTTTGCATCTGAGGTAAGTTTGTATGTAATAAGATTTGTTTTAATTGTATTTTAAATACCTTAATATTTCCTAAATTGTGAATTACGACCTTATGGACACATTCGATTAAGATTCGGCATTGAAAATTTCGGTTGAACCTTAGGAATAGAGTAGGATACAAATGACATGTCATTAGAGATTCATTGAGTTGGCTTTAGGCCATGATATTGGAACTTCAGGTTCGAGATTCATTGAGTTGGCTTCGAGCCATGATATTGGCACTTAGGGTGCGAGACTCCCGAGTATCTGACTTATATTCCAAATGGTTCAATGGGTATATCGAAGATATGAAATGGCAAGAATAGATACGTAACAGTACAAGTATGTATGGAAACTATGTGAGCATCGAATTTATAGAATCATGGTTATAGTTGTGATTGAATAAAAGTTAACATTTTGATTTGATTGTGAATAAATGGTGAGTTTGCTTATTAATTTATACGAGCTTACTAAGCTTTATAGCTTAGATCATTTATTTTTTTGTGTTTTATAGTGATTTTAAAGCTAGCTCAGATTTGGAGATCGTTGGAGACTTCATATATCACACTATCCAACTATCACTTAGTACTTTTGAAATTAAGTTTTGGTCATATGGCAGGTATAGGGACTTTGGATCATTTATGGCAGGTATAGGGACTTTGGATCATTTTGGTATATGTTAGTTTGAATTTGGTCATTTGTGTTGGCTTGTAAAAGTTAAGTATTTTGTTTGTGTATAGCCATGTGAGTTGGTTTATTTTGGAAAATATGGTGATGTATATATATATGTACTAATACTCTTTGGTGATGTGGTTTATACTTGCTTGTTGAATGGCTTGTTGAGACTTAGCATAAAGGTAGCAAATTGCTTAGGGTATGCCTTATTGTGGATTGGTACATTGAGTACCATATGAATGCATTAAGAGTTATGATATATATGTGGTTTTAGGTAAATTAGTGCAGAGTTGAAAGTGACCAATTAAGTGTTTTGAAATGGTGAAACTTGTATGCTTTGAATTGGAAAAACATGATATTGTGAACATGTTAGTTGCTGGTATTGAATTGACATGTTTTGGTCTTGGTTGTGCTTGAATTAGATGCCTATTTATGCTATGTTTCGTTGCCATTTGGTCTGGTGTAGGTGTATACAAATTGGGTGGCAAAATGGCTTGGTAAATAGCCTATTTTTGCCTACATGGGCCTGTGTCTCAACCGTGTACGACACACGGTCAGATTACACGGCCATGTGTCCATTGGTGTTGAATTAGAAACCAAATCAGTATGCTCCACATGGCCCAGCACATGGGCGTGTGACTTGGCTGTGTGGCATAAGTCAGTATACCCTACAAGTTTTGTAACACTATGAAAATTTCTACAATAAGATATTATCCTTAATACAGTAAAATAAGGAAATAAAGTGACAAGAAGAGGAAAATTGAGTTATGTCACTGGGAAGTATATTATGACATATTGATTCAAGAAAGGACTAAATTGTAAAAGTAAGAAAAGTTTTGTGGCCCAAGAGTAAATACTCAAAATTTGAGGGATTAAAGTGTAAATATGAAAAATTTGAAGGACTAATAGTGAAAATATTTTAAGGGTGGAATGATCTAGAAACCAAGGAAAATTGATGAATAAGGACCAAATTGAATAGGTGAAGAATTATGAGGGACTAAATTGTAATTTTACCAAATTAAGTGATGACTCAAGAATGAAATTTTAAAAGATCACAAAGGGCAAAATGGTCAATTGGAAGAGAGATAAATCTAAAAAGTAATGATGATGTTGGTGATATTTTATAGTTATTTAATTAGATAATTATTATTTATTTAATATTTTAATAAGATATTTTATTATTTTATTTAGTCTATATATATGTGTGTGTGTGTGTGGAAAAAAAATATACACCATCCATCTTTCTCCATGCATTTCACGTTAGAAGAAAATAGAAGAAAGAAAGTTTTACTTTCTTTACAATTTAGTCCTTCCACCAAAAATTCACCCTTTTCACCTAAAAATCAAAAGAATTTTTATAGTTACCAAGGGAGAAAAATGTTAAAGAGACTAAGGGGAGTTGGAATATCAAGTTGGATTCAAGAAATAGAAGTTGGAGGAGAGAGAAAAATTAAGTTAAAGATTAAAATCAATGGGACAAGGTAAGAATTTTAAGATTTCAATATATTTTAAGTAGAGTTTCTCATGTAAGGTAATATCAAAAGCATGAAAATGATGTTAAGGTAGAATTTTCTTATATAAGGATCCATGTTCTTGATATATTAGTGAAGGGAAATGAGAGAAAATAATGGGAAATATGGTAGAGAATGGAAATAAGAGTGTTATAAACTTGGTAATCAATATGTTGCACTAAAGTAGTTTAGGACAGCAGCAATAGGCTAAATTTGAAAAATCACAAAAAATGGTATAAATTGAATTAGAAGCTAAGTGAGATATGGAATTAAAGCTTATTGAGTCTATTTTCATATAAAATAAATATAGAAAGTAAAGGAATTCTGTATTCTGAGATATTTATATTTTTGTGAGACTGGTTCAGAATGATTTTGAGATCCCCTGTTTTGAATTGGAAAAATCATTAAAAATTATAAAAAAAATAATTTTGGGACATAATTTATATGGTTAGATTCATTAATGAGTATATTTTTATAAGAAACAAATTATAACATCATTTTAATTCTGTTTAAAGAGATAATTAAACTTTAGTGAAGAGTGGTCAGAACTGTCAAATAGCAAAACAGGGGAGACTTTAGTGAATAAAATGTACTAATTGGCTAAACAAAAAATTATAAAAATTTTATGGTAAGAATAAATGTGAGTCTAGTTTCAGGTAAAATTAACTGATCTTAATTTTGAGTTATTTAGCTCAAGATATAAATAATTTAGTGACTATGACTCAAATGGACAGCTTTGAATATATATATATATAAGTAAATAGTGAAATTATAGATAATGTTACTTATAAGCATATTATATAAATTAAGGATGTGGAATGGAGAGAAGGATGAGGGAAATATGTATGAATATTCAGCTAGCATAGCTAATTTGCATGTTTTAGGCTCAGAGACTAAATTGAATAAAAGTAAAACTTTATGGGCAATTTTGTAAAAAGTTAGAAATGACCAATTTGCATGAAGTGGATTATTTTATTATTTAAAATTTCAAAATTGAATAAAATTATCAAGATCGGGGAAAAACATGTTTTAAGGATTAAATTGAAAATTGTTGAAATTATGTAAAATTATGATATTTTATAGAATACATGGGTTGTTATCAATTTGTATGAGAATAATGGCTGGAAATAAGGATTAAATTAAAAGAAATTTATTTTAAATGCATGAAATATCGATATAATGAATTACCTGATTTATGTTTATGAAGAAATGGCAAGAGAATGATATTTATCATGATATGTCAATATGTGATTATCTTTGATACGTTGATACAAGGAAATTAAGTATATTGAGACAAGCAATATATTCAAGTAAAACATGTTGAGAAAAATAAGTATGTTTAAAGGACAATATGATTGATTTTAATTGGTTCCAAATATGAACGTTAGATGAAATAAAATATCTAATAAATAAATCGGTAACTCCGGTAATGCTCCGTAACTCTATTCCGGTGACGGATTTGGGTTAGGGGCGTTACAGGTTTGGCACGGCCTAGCACACGGCCTGGCACACGAGCGTGTGTGGCCATTTTTAAGGCACACGGGCTAGTCTCACGAGCTTGTGTGTTTGCCGTGTGACCCAAGTCAGAGAGTTACACGGGATCGAATTCGGGCTAGGACATAGCCATGTGATCCCATTTCGAATGTCCACATGGCTTGTGACATGGGCGTGTCTTTGGCCGTGATGAGACACACAGACGGGCCACACAGGCGTGTGTCCCCTGTAGTTTGAAATTTTTTTCTAAGTTTCATAAAAATTTCCTAAGTTCTCGGTTTAGTCCCAAACCACCCCGAATGCATGTTCTAGGTCTCGTAGGCTTATACTAGGGACGATATGTATGTTGTTGTATGATGATTATATGAAAATTGAAAATGTATGTGAAATGTGTGTTTAATGATATAGTAAGTCCGGTAATGCTTCGTAATCCTATTCCGGAGTTGAATACAGGTGAGGGGTGTTACTGTAAGAGTATGCCCAAAGATCAATCATGAGATGGTTGTAATAACATATTTGATTTACCATGTTTATTAATATAAGGCGTTGCCATTATTATTTCAGTTTCTTTTCTGTGTGTATAAATAAACTGTTTTATAATAATGTTCTGAGAATAATATGATTATTCTTAAAAGGTCCTTAGTCAAGTATTATTGTTGACTAGGACAACAATAATGCATTAAGACTAACGTGTAGTTGATTGATGATAAAGAGTTGTCATTGATATGGAGTGTCAGAATCAATGCATGAATATGTGTGTTAGAAAACAACATATTGGACTGATCCGCTATGAGTATATTTCTTGGATTATTATGTAATTGTCACAACATTACTCATAGTGATTAATATGTATATGATCCTCAGACTTGAGATCATCATTATCGCAACATCGTGAGTCAGATATTTTGATACTGATCAAACGTACAATCAGAATCGTTATTTTATAAAGGCTGATATTGGAAATACCACAATCTATGTAGAGGGATATGGTTGATCAATATAAGATAAGTCCCTCCTACATAATGGGAGTAATATCTTAGGCCACTTGATTGAGTGAGACTAGAAATGCATGACCATGCTCAAATAAGTTGATATGAGATGTCATACTTAGTTGTTTATCATAGTCTACTCAAGGTATCAAGAAACATGGGATGGACTATGCAAGTGTGCCTATTCCATGACTTGTGTCCATTCCAGAGATAAAAGACTTAAGGATTAATGCATGAAAGGTTAATCACAAAAGGTTATGTCGAATCATGACTTCTTGTAACTTAGGTAGCAATGATGCATTGCTAGATGCCACTCATTATTTGTAACATTAGAATCGTTCTAGTATTACTGCTAACGTTACAAGAACCTACAGGGTCACACCCTAATGGTTGAAATGAATGGAATAAAACATAGTTGGTATTGTGTTCGGTTGTCAAATGAATTAAATTAATTATAGAATTAATTTAATTGGGCAATCAAATATCGAACATATTATATGTACAAGGATGTTGTACCTAAATTCATCTATTTCTTGAAATTCACGGATATTGGGTTTTGATATTCCAAATTAACACGCAATTAATCTAGAGAAGGTAACTCTCTCCTTTCTAGAAAAGTTACCTTGTGTATAATTTAGGGATCATAACCCTAATATATATAACTTTGGCACATTAGCCCTAATTTCTAATTATCCCATCATCAATTAGAAATCATTTACTAGAGTATCTACACATTTTTTACCCATACTTTATTTAATAATTAAAGCCTAATAAATTTTAACCAAATTAGACCACTTTTAATTTAGACTAACCTATCATTATAGTAAATAATAACATGTAATTATTATTATATATGTGATATCCATATTTTTCAACAATTTTAACTTCAACAACTATGCAAGCTGTTGCATGATTTACCATCTTGCAACAAGTATTTATTGTCTTTGGATCTAGGCCCATTTGTTTTGGATATGTAGATAAACAAACCGAAATAAATCAAAAGATAACATAGAAAGCTTTCCTATGAAACTATTAAATCAACTTGTGATTAAATTCCTTACGAGACTTTTACAAAACTTACCTTTAGAATCGTCAATGGCCGAAGAATGAAGGAGAATCAAGTACGCCACAACTCCAAAACATATCCTTCTGTCCCACGAACTAACTTGATTAATTACCATACATGGAACATTTCAATTCGTTATTTGCTCAAATATAAGCTGATTGAGGGGGTGTTGATTTATCTTTGGACAGTTTTGTGTCTATTGTGTTGGTGTTTGGTTTTGTATCGACTCTTGTTGTAATTTCTTGGTTAGTTTCACTTTTGGGGGGCTTACTAAAGCTCTATTTTGACTGAAGAAAAATATAGGTTGATCGAGCCTTAGCTCAATCATGGATAGGATTCCAAAATTTGGCCAATTTCATTGATTGGTGAATATCCTATGGGAGAAAGAGGGACTGTGGACAATAACCAACTGGTGAGAATCTCTTCGTATTGAAATTCTGGCACGAGAATGACAGGAACATGGTGTTGGAGCTTGGACCATGGCACATACAAAACAAGCCAACAAGGCAATGACATTGACAACCCAGCAAGATATCTTTGGTGTTTCAACATGTCTATTTGAATCCAAAAAGCAAAATCCGATTAGAGCTATTCAGGGAGAATAGCTTAAGCTAGATGACTAGTGCAGTAGGAACCACATTGTATATGGACATGGTAACTGCAAATTGAGAACGACTAGAGTATGCCAAGATATGTGTGGAGGTTGGGGCTGCTGCAAAAATTATTAGGATCACACGAATTATATATCAATTGAAGTTCCTCGGACGCCTCCAATTTGCTCACATTGTAATATCTTTAGATTTTCAAGTGGTCCAATTACAAAATTGTTGAGGGGTCAAATCTCTTATTGAGAGACGTCTGTAAAGTGTCATCCTTTGAACAATTGAACAAACCTTCAAACGGTGAAAGTATTATGCCTAGAGTATCTATGCTTAATTTTAGTTTTGGGTTTTGTCTCCTTACTCCGCCAAGAGCTTAAAGAGATTCACGGAGTTTGATAGGAGTGCCTAAGTCAGCCAAAAGATTAGAACCGGTGACAAGAATTCGACTCTGTGAACTCCTTTGAGCTCTCATTGGAGTAGAGAGACAAAACTTAAGACTAAATCCGAGCTTAGACATTCCAAGCACAATACCTTCACTATATAAAAATTCAATCAACTATTCAACTCAAAAAACTATGCTTTAAAAACTTCTTCCTACCTCAAAGCAAAAATCAATATCTAAGCAATTGCATGCTAAAACTTTTAGAATTTTGTGCAAAGATTTGTCAACGAGCAGCTTCAAGGAAACTTCTTGGATGACAAGAACATCGAGAAACTGGATAAGATTGGACTTGGATAAATTTTTGGATTAGTTTTGATTTACTTAATTTTCTTCATTAAAATTTACCAGAATCAGTTTATTTATTTCAAGGAGGTTAATAATTTAATTTCAAAAGTTTGCTGTGCATTAACCTCCATGGCTAGTTAGAGTTCATTTCTTTAGGTTTATTAGAATTTTAATGCTTATGTAGTTGCTACTTTTACCCAACCTTAAATGAAAATAATTTATTCTTGATTGGTAGTTAAATCTATAAAATTACACATAAATTTTGGTTTAATATGTAAGGTTATACATAAATTTTGATTTCGTACAACTTTATATACAAAATTTTAATTTGATTAAGTTTTCATAAATCATTGACACTGCTATCAATGTAACACTATTTTACATTCATATGATACATAAATAATTTATTTAATATAAAAATAAAATGTAATTGAATCAAAATCAAAAGTTTATATATATAATTACATCAAAGCAAAATTAATGTATCAAATCGCACATTATATCAAAATTCATATATAATTTTGAATATTATCCCTTTAGTAAAGTCCTATAGCTTAAATTTAGCTTACATTAAATTAATACTTTATGTTAAGAAATAATGTTTGATATGCAGTGTGGATTATGAATCCTATGCACCATTAGTGCATCACAATTGAATAAAATATTAAAATATTTGAATCATACCTGAAATTTTAATTAAACTTAATTATAATTTTTTTATATAATTTTCTCATTTCCTTATGTATTGACATAAAAGGGGAAAAAGCTAAAATCTTAAAAGAAAATTGTTGAAATTTATATGATTAAGATTTGGGTTAAAATTGAATTGGTTGATTAAAATTGTAAAAGAAATTGTTGAAAATAATGGGAATTTTCATATATTCAATAGAGTTACTTAGCTCAAACAAATTCTTCTCTTTCAAAGTGTGTTTCTTTCTTTTCTTTTTCTTTTTATTATGAAAACAAATCAATAATATGGATATTTGAATGGTCCTAATGTCCCATCAAAATTTAATATTTTCAAAGAAAATAACCCATCCCACACCTATGTACTTTAGAATATTACGCAACTAATTAAAAGAGTTGAAATAATTTATAATTTTTTTAAAATCCCTAATTATGTAAATTGAGTTTAGAAATCATACTTTTGAAGTCATCTTTCCACTTATATATAGTAATAAAAAGACAAGAAAAATAATTATTTTTGTTTAATATATTTTTTTCGAGATTTTTAAAATTCTAAATCAAAATGTTTAATAATTTTATTAAAATAAATAAATTTTCAAATAATAATAAATTTTTTAATTTTTAATATTTTACTCATTAATGATGTCACCAATTATGGTGTCTGTTCCGATTATTTATATTGAATGTTGCTAAGAGCTTGTGATTTTCAACCTTCATTGAAGCTAGCAAGCAAGGAAAGCTTTTCCCTGCAAAGACCTTATTGTCCAGATCTTCTATTGTTGTGTTGAGATGGGTTCAGTTGAAACCATTAAACCCCACGCTGTATGCGTTCCATATCCTGCACAAGGCCATGTTACCCCCATGATGCAACTGGCTAAGCTCTTACATTCAAGGGGCTTCTTCATAACCTTTGTTAACACTGAGTTCAACCATAGGCGCTTCATCAGGTCCAAAGGGTCAGACTTCGTCAAGGGTCTGCCCGATTTCCAGTTCGAAACCATCCCGGACGGGCTGCCGCTGTCCGATCGTGATGCAACACAGGACATTCCAGCTCTATGTGATTCGACACGAAAGAATTGCTTGGAACCATTTTTAGAGCTACTAACTAAGTTAAACTCCTCGCCTCACGTGCCCACTGTTACTTGCATAGTTTCGGATGGAGTTATGAGCTTTGCTATTAAAGCTGCTGAGGTACTTGGTATACCAGAAGTTCAGTTTTGGACTGCCTCAGCTTGTAGTTTCATGGGATATCTTCAATTCAGTGAACTACTTAAACGAGGCATTTTTCCATTCCCAAGTAAGTACTTTTTACGCAGTCTCGTTTCATCCATCCTTAAGGAGTGCTTAGTTGAGCAGAAAAATGGTACTCGTTAAATGTATACGGTGTTTTCCATTTTCTTTTGTGGTGTGGGGTTTTATCTGCTGCCTGTTATGTTTGTTGTTCTTGAGAAGGTTGTGTTTGTAGTTCTGTTTGTTGGCGTGTTGACCACCTCCTGTAGGTAGATCCTCGTCGACTTTGGCTTCCTTTGGATCCGCGTTCAACGTCAGTTCAGTGAGATTTGTATGGAAAATTATGCAATTGCAGCCTAATATTGCATTTGGATGACAAGCTTGCATTGCAGTGGAAGTGGTGTAATCACACCACACCCTAAAAATCTCACTGATCTATTTTTACCTAGTTAAAATTTTAAAGATGCGTTTGTAGCATTTTATCCTTTTTTGTTCTTCTTAATAAATTTCATAAAACAACTTAAAATAAAACAAAGAAATCATAATAAAATTTATAATATGTAAATAATTATAAATAGTTAAATATAAACCTAAAATAAAATATCTAACTATATAAATAAAGTAATACTAAATTGAACAATTATAGCTAAATATATAATTAGCTTTGAAATATTAAATAAAATAATAAATATTTGATTTTTTTCTCAAATTTTAATTATTTTTTTAATTAAATTATTATTAGACATTAATTTTAGTTATTTACTTGAAATAATTAAAGTGTTAGCATTTTATTTTTCATATTTGAGAACTAAAATTAGATTTTAAGTGCCAACTAGATTTTAAGTATATCTGTTAATAGATACTTTATCCGGCTAAATTATGCATTTGAGTGAAAATTATATTATTTGTAAAGTTCTTTCTCTCCTTTTTACAAACAAAAGTGACTATTTTTGTAGTTTAACCTCATTAAAAAAGAGTATTTAACAATAAAAAATTAAAAATAATTATCATTTTATCTAATAAATAATTTAAAGTGATTATATAATTCATTAAAATATTTATATTAAAATATTAGAAGATATATTTTAATATTTTATTAAATGAATTTATAAATTCACATATTTTAATAATTTTATAAAAGTAAAATAATTTAAAAAACTTCTATTATATATCAATTCTAATCTAATATCCTTAATAGTCATTTTTTATTTTTACCCAACCGCTACAGTTGCGTTTAAATCCAAACACACACTCTACTATTGTTTCTAATCTCACTGCTACAGTATCTAATCTCACCGCTACAGTAACTAACCTTACCGCCACCCCGAAAGTAAAGACACCGCTCATCCAAACTAAGCCTTTGTCTAAAATAACTCAAAATTTGTCTTTTTTTGTGTGTGTCAGATGAAACTTTTCTCACCGATGGAACTCTTGATAAACCTATCGATTGGGTTCCTGGAATGAGTAATATTCGCTTCAGAGATCTCCCTAGCTTTTTTAGAGCCAACAATCCAAATGATATCATGTTTGATTTCTTGGGATCCGAAGCACAAAATTGCCTAAAAGCTCCAGCAATCATCTTCAACACATTTGATGAGTTGGAACATGAAGTGTTAGAAGCAATCGCTGTCAAATTCCCTCGAATTTATACAATAGGACCACTTCGTTTGCTTGCCAGGCACATGCTTGAAGAACCATCCAAATCAATGAATTCAAGCCTCTGGAAAGAAGATACATACTGCATTGAATGGCTTAACAAAAGGGAACTCAATTCAGTTGTGTACGTGAACTATGGAAGCATTACTGTCATGTCGGAGAAGCATCTCAAGGAATTTGCATGGGGGCTGGCTAACTCTAAGCACCCGTTTTTATGGATCGTTAGACCAGATATCGTGATGGGTGATTCTGCAATTCTGGACGAAGAGTTCCTGGAGGAGATTAAGGATAGAGGGCTGATAACAAGCTGGTGCAACCAATATGAAGTACTTTCACATCCTTCAGTTGGAGTTTTCTTAACACACTGTGGGTGGAACTCCACCCTGGAAGCCATATCAGGAGGTTTGCCAGTAATTTGTTGGCCATTTTTTGCTGATCAACAAACCAATTGTCGGTATGCTTGCACTCACTGGGGCATAGGCATGGAAGTGGATTATGATGTGAAGCGAGAGAACATTGAGTTTTTAGTTAAGGAAATGATGGAAAGGCATGAAGGAAAGAAAATGAAAGAGAAAGCTTTGGAATGGAAGAAGAAAGCCGAAGAAGCCACTGATGTTGGGGGATTATCATACTGTAATTTTGATAGATTTGTTAAGGAAGCTCTCAAGCATGGTTAATTGGAAATAGGGAAGTGAGGGATTACTTAAATAATGAATGGGAATCCATTCGATGTCTCTACTTTTGCATTTCACATCTATTTTTTTTTTCCTTTATAATTTGTTTTCTTAGCACGAGTTTAAAGAATTTCTATTTGACTTCTAAGCATATTTTAGTATGATATGTTCAATAAATTTATATATTTGATTCCAGCTTCAATTTTAGTTTTATGGGAATGGTATCATTTTGGTGTCTTTTTATATCCTCTGCAAATGTTTCGAGCTCTGGCTTTCACTAGGTGATGTTCTGTTCTTTTTGTTTCACAATTCGGTATTTGCTTTAAGAGGAAAATGAAACCCTACAACAGAATGAGGTAATGAATACTCTAATAATTTATATTTGTTTTGCATGTTTGTCCATGGATTAATATGAGAAAATATGTTTAAAATTTGGAGGAAAAAAAATTTAGATTAATATTATTGGTTGGATCAGAATCGATCGAGGTACCAATTCAAAAAATGACTTTGAATCAGTTAAATTGAAAATCGATATAAACTAATTAAACCAATTAAAAAGTTGGTTGAATCGAGTATGTTTAAATTTTTTTTAAATTTTGATATTTTTAATTAGACTGATTAAATTAACTGAATCGACGAATTGATGATCTAATCAGTTCCACTATTAATCTAACTTAAAAAACATTAGCTACAGATATCGAGTATTGAAAATGGTAAATTCAAAGTAAAATTGAGTTTTAACTCTGGGTATAGACATCAGCATTATTATATTAATGGCAATTGAATGGGTATGGGCGTCGACATTATTGGGTGCGATAGCCAATAACGCCGACCTAGGTACTATTGATAGTTAATCGCCGCGGTTGCCTCAAATTATAAGGGAGACAGCAAAATCCTTAGAATTCAAAGTAAGATCGACCATTTATTTTATAGCATTTTCTTTTTCCCGCTTGCCTTTACTTGAAAATTTTAGAGATTGGTCCTGTACTTTTATATTCATATATATATATATACAGGGCAATTGTAAATGTATAAGAATTACAACATTCGAGACAGCAGTATATTGAAATCACTATATTTTAGATGTCTCTCTTGTTGATATTTGGTTTAAATCCCATCACATATCAATATATAAATTTAACATTTACATTTAAAATCTATATCATTTTCCTCTAAATTTTCTCTCTAAAAATTTATTGTGTAAACCAAGCGACTCCCTTGTTTACTTACAGAAAATGCACTCAGAATATGGTTACTTAAAGAACAAGTTAAAGAACAAACTCTCCCTACCCATCTAACTTACACAAGCCTCTAGTATAAGAGTTTAAGAGTTGTTAACATATCAATCAATTACAATCAAGACCCCACTAAAATAGCCTCATAAAAAGGTTATACAAATATCCTCATAAAGTTCAAAATAAATCAAATATCTACAAAATATGTCTTCAAGTCATTCAAGTTGATCTCCAAAAAAATCAAGGGATCCAATTCACTTGATCTAGATTGATTCATCTTCAAGGATTTGTAACTTTATAAGATTCATCTTCAAATTATAGGCCAACACATGTCCATAAGATCAAAAGATTGCCAATTCTAAATAAGTTAAGTCTACCACTACTAGCATTGAATTTTTCTAGCATGGATTGAGTAGTTGCAAGATCCTTTTTTGTATTCTCCAAACTAGCAATTTTTTCAGCAAGTAAAGAATCTTTCAACTCCATTTCTTTAACCAACTTCTGGTTTTCTTCTTTGAGGTTGGAGTTCTCATCTATCAGCTTTGCATTCACATGACATATCCTTCCATTTTTCCAGCATAGTCTTGTAGCTTTGTAGGAACTCTATACTTGACTCACCATCTAATTTACTATTTGTTTCTAAGCCAGTCACACTAGGAGAAATAACTTTTGTCGTGGAGGTCATATAGTTACTTAAGCATTTCTCATTTTGAATCTGTGCTACTTGAGGAATTCTCATCGCTCCAAACTATATTGAAAGACTTTGGTGTGAATTATTGTTTTTTTCACATTTCTTATATGTTCTATTAAGTCTACAATTGGGTTATAGATTTTCAAGGTAAGTGAATTTAATAATGAGAATGGTAAGTAACTTATGAATTGTTATTTTGATACCTTACTATAGCTATTATCTAAATGATTTCTTGTATGATGGTAATAATTTGTAAGTTTATATACATTAGTAATGATTAAATTTTAAATGAAAAATTTAATTCTTGATGTAGTTACTAAGCTTTCACAAGCTTAACGCTTTATTTTCTTTTTAACGCATAGATGAAGAATTGACTTGAAGTTCTAGAGTGAATGTCAATCCCTACTCATCTCATCACAAACTGAAGCTTGGAATAGAGTATGATTTTGATTTTTGGCAATAGTTTATGACATGTACATAGGGTTATATTAAGATGTTTATGGAAGAATTCTAATAGAAGCATTTGATGGTTTTTTATCTTCCTTGCTAATTTTGTAAACTTGGTCATGTTTGATTTAGTATTAAGTTGAATTATATGATGTTTAAGGTTAAAAATTGGTAAACGTGAATGGTATGTTGGCTGAATTGGATTATAGGTACCATATGAACATTGTTTTAGGAGTTGTCAATTGAAATTCATAAGATTCAAGGAGACAGAACATACATCGCGATGAGTCATACTTAGTGAGTGACGTCGCGACATGGTATCCTTGAAGTCGTGATTGACCCTAGTCCGTGAGTGACATCATGATGTGGCATCCTTGAAGTCGGGACAAGCAAATTGGAACTTTACAGTTTAGTCCTTAAGCAACTTTTGATCACCTAAAAAGCTTTCGTAAAGCCTGTATAAAGTTCAAATAAGTATACAAATCATATTTTAATTGTATAATAAGCTTAATAACTTGAATAAGAATGTTTAATCGATATGTAATTATTGTAATTGCTCTAGCAATGAATGAAACATCTCGGTACCTTGACCAGCAATTAGGTCTGGTATAGAGTGTTATTGATTTGATGAGATTTGGGAAAATCAAGATGGATTAAATCTTGCCTTGTGAAAATGGATTTGTGCTCTATATATGGAAGACTTGATCAACCTTGATAGATGTTTTATTGTTGAGGCAAGTGTTTTTGAAGTGCTAGCGAGATGGCCACTTCAACCTAGCACTTCAATAGGCAATATAACTTACCTTATTTAAAGTTGAAAATCTTTTCAACCAAATCAATTGGTAAATGACTTAAATGATTTTGTGGACGTGTGTTGACCCCATATTTGAAGTCTATCTTGTGGAGAAACAAATCTTTGAAGATTGGATCGGATCATATCAAACAATCAAATCCCTTAAAATATAGAGATTGGATTGGGATTGCATTGAAGACATATCTCCAAGGATTTTACTTTATATTGGACTTCATCAATATGCTTCTAGCATTCTAAATTCTACAATGATTTTAATACAAACTTTACTATATACTGATTCATAAAAGGTTGTAACAACAACCATTAGACGCAAGTTAATTTTTTTTGAATTGACAATTTAATAATATATCTAAAGGTTATTGAATCCTGATGCAAATCCGGTCGCATCATGTTTCGACACAACTCGTCGACCTCAGAATTGGCTTAAGCTTGAAGGGATCAAGTGCAAGATGAAACATCTCATAGACCTGATTGATTATTGGGTTAATGTTTTAAGGAGTTTTTTTTAATTTAATATAGTTTTATTTAAATTAATAAGTTTGCATATTTTTAATTTTAGACTTGCACTTTGTGTGTTCTGCATTTAATAAAGTTATGCATTATGTAACTACCATGTTAATTTAAGTCTGCATCATTAAATTAAGTCTTGCATTAAGTACTCATTTGTTCATTTAGTTTGCATTTCAACCCATGCATTTAAGCATCTTAGTTTAATAAATGAGTTGCTGGACATTTATTCAACTCATCTTAGTTTAATTAATAAGTGTTTTTGTTGAACTTAATTAATCTAGTTCCTAGGATTATTTATTGATGCATGAATTAAGTTTATTTAATGATGTTTCTTTAATTAACTAGTTGCTGGAATAATTGATGCATAGTTCATTTACCTAAGTTAAGTATTAATGTGTGTTATGTTTAATAAGTGTTTACATGTGTTTAATAAGCTCATTTTAATGTGTTTATTGCAGGATTCTTTTCAAGTCATAACTGTTACAATTAAAGGCTATTACAAATTAAATAAAGTGGCTTTTCAAGTCATTTTTGGTTACAAAGCAAGGGGGTTGTTATAAGAAGGGTTATACATCATTTAAAAGAGGTTTAAGGAGCATTATATCATCCAAATTAATTTTTGCAGCAACCTTTTCCACTACTAGTTGTTTTTGCCACTTCAAAGGTCATTTCAAGCATTCAAACTCCAATTAAGAAGCTAGTTAAGAGTTGGTGTCCATTCGGCTGACCAAGGGCTAACTCAAGAGTCATTTTTCAAGCAATTAAAGTCATTCATTCAGCTGAATTGAAGTGAATTCAAGGATGGAGTTATTTGCCTCAAGAATGTGAAAAGACTTGAGTTTAATTTCAGCTTTTAATTGGCACATTAAGTTGATTATTTGTGACCATTCGGCTAGCCTATTCTTACATTATAAATAGATGAAATCAGCCGTTGTAAAGAGACTTTTTGCTGAATATATATGAAATATTTGAATTGTGAGTTATCCAATTCTCCTTGTTCTTACGAAATTAATTTGACTTATCAAGCTTAGCTTGTGGCGTCTATCATTTCCTTGTTATTGGACTTATCACTTTCAAAGTGTGGCATTCATTTATACCGAGGTTCCTATCATCCTTGATAGTGGGTCGAGGTTCATCATATACTGAGGCTCCTATCATCCTTGATAGTGGGTCGAGGTTCATCATATACCAAGGTTCCTATCATCCTTGATAGTGGGTCGAGGTTCATCATATACCAAGGTTCCTACCATTCTTGATAGTGGGTCGAGGTCTTTTCTTTGTTGTTTGTTTTAAAACCTTTTTCCCTTCTTTCTTCAAGCTTTTTATTTGTTTAAACCTTGTTTGTTTTGAAATGTTCAACTCTTACTTAAATTCACGATTGGGCAACATTACGACTCGAATCATTCCGAGGCAAGTTCGTATCACATCCATCACAAAAGAATATTATATCTTTTCATAATCAATGCCAGGACTTAGCAAAAAACTTCATATTTTTATTTCGCTTTTGTAAAACTACCTCATTTGCACCCTCACTGGCTTTATACCTTTAGATATTTGGATTATTAGTCCAAAAACTCCACGAATTTAATTGTACTTGAGTTGCGTCTTTCTATTTTGATCAATTTATTCCATATCTAAATTTCTCAATAGATTTATTCAAGATCCTCCTTTTATTTCATTATTTCAATAATAATATTGCATGCAAAATTATTGTCGACCACTTTTATTATTCGGTTCCATATTTTCTCGAATTGATATAACTTATCGAGATATCTTATTTTCATTATTTTAGTCTTTAGTTTCTGGTACTTGAATCTCTTTTGGAGTTTTACTTTTTTTTTTGAAAAAAAGACCCGAAGGCCAACCTCATATTATTGCATCCTTTAAAATAACATCATGGATCACCGACGGTTTTTTGGAGTTTTACTTATTAGTTATGTCTTGGGTCTCTTATGGAGCACCCGACTCCACTATATGATCATCTAGAAGAATTTTCATCTTTGGACCGATCAACCTATTATTTATTCTAACTGATTGTCCTACTCAGACTTTGATTCAAATTAAAATATTAGATGGTATATAACACTTGGTTATTCTAATTAAGTTTGTAAATACATCTAATAGTTAACTTGTAATGAGTTATCATTGTTGAACTTTTGGTTCAAATTACTCTCCCTCTAACTAATTACAAATTATTATTTCTCTCCCCCTAATGTCGGAAAAATTATCGAATCAAAATTGTAATCACAAATCATGTTATAGTTGAATCTCCAATATAGTCAAAACATCTAATAATACAAAGAAATTTGTAATTAATATACATTCCCAACTTTCTTTGAGAATTCACTTATTTTTGTGCATTGTGGTGGATCAATTGGAATATATACACACATACAAAAGTTCAAATATGGGAAATATTTAGCTCTTTATCAAAGATGGGAAATAATTGGGAGTATTTATAACTTATTGGCTTGATGCATGCAACAGATAGATCAACATAATCTAATATTGAAATAGGAAGTTTAGTTCTCATAAGTAATGGTTAAGACATTAATCAGATGCGTTCAATCAGTAATTTCTCTAAACCATTATGTGCATAAATAATAAACTTTTACAAAAAATTTTCAAACTCAATCAATAAAAGACTAAGATATAAACTCATCATCAGTATTAGCAAGATGAATTGTCTTAATTTCATGATCTGAAATTAATTATTTAAATAAGTAATCTTTCAAATGATAGGTTGCAAGTTGATAAGACATACCAAAATCATATAATATCAAAACCACCCATATGGTGGATGAATGAGCCCATATTCACTTAAGAAATGCAAGACATTAAATCTCAACTTTAACTAGTGAATTTTTAAGAATCAATTTTCATTGAAAACAAACAACAAATAAGAATTCTTTAAATTAACGAACCTTCTAGTTCTTCATTTTTTTAATGAATGTCCATATAAATTCTCAATTAATTTTGCATCATTTATGATCCAGGATGGTCTCACTAGTCACGCCAAGTAGTAAACGCATTTGTATCAGTAAACTTCTGGTTTACTTTAACATGCGTTTCAATTGTACTAAATTGTAACAAATTGATAATTTTACTATCATTTCTTTCACTTTGTATCTATATATAAGTACAATTGTGACATTTATTACCGGAAATGTCTAAATCAATGTGAAGTCTATAATGCCATTAAGTCAATATAATTTCCAAATAATTATATGCAATATTCGTTTCAGGGAATATGCCAAAATCTTCAAATATCCAAAATAATAAATTTTTCTTCATTCACAATCTCAATATGAGATCCATTATTAATATCTTTTAAAACCAATGGATTAACCATCACAAGATATTAATATATTAGCTCTTCTAGAGCTTTCGACTAATTTTGTACTACTAAATATTGGAATAATATTAGTTTATATTTTCTTTTGCGTTCACTTCATGTAACATCCTGATTTTCGGATTTATTCGCGGGTTTCAATATTTTGTAAATATTTTAAAATTTTGTATTTGGAAGTGAGATTAATATTTTGAGTAGGTAGATGGGCTTATGGAAGGCCCATGTGTTGGTCAAAACCTGGGTGAATTTTTGAATTTTGGACATAGGAGTTAGGGGTTCTGGCTAGGTGGCCCTTGAATAGAGTTATGGGTAAATTGCATCACAAAAAGAGCCTTGGTAAAGTGGCCAGGGTGACGCCACTAGGCTCCTAGAAAGGGTGGCGTGGAGCATTGGAGAAAGCAAGGGATCGATTCCCTGTGCTGACAAATAGATGCATTTATTTTTAAGTGCAGGAGGGGTAGTGTTGGAGTCCAGGTGGATTCTGCCAAAGGGGAGTTTGAATCAGTCCAAACGCTTGGATTAAGGAGTGATAAGGGGAGAAATTTAAGGGATTTGGAGAGAGGCTAGGAGTTGGCCGAATTAGGGGAATTAGAAAGGGGATTTCGGCAGAGGGGTTTTAAGTTAGTATTTCGGCATTTAGGGTGTTGAGTGGTGCCGTTTTCTTCTGCTTAAACACCTTGGGGTTGTTTTTTTCTATCTTTTTCCTCTCTAGCCAAAACCACCATTCTCTCTATTCTTCTTTCTTTCTTCATTTTTCTTCTTCAAAACCGTTCACCAAACCTGTTGTTCTTCAACACTTGTGCCGAAACCACAAAAGCCGAAAACTCGAAAAAAATACATTAGTTGTACCGATTTCTTCCAAGCCAAATCCTTCGATATTTTTGTGCCTAATAAATGACAACCATCTTTTCTAAACCCTAGATACCTCTCGACAATTTTACATCAAGGTTATAACCCCACATTGTCATCTCCTTCATCACTCAAAAGTTGAAAAACCATAGATTTTGGGCTTATAGCCGAAACTGTAAAACTCCGGGAGTCGAGTTCTATCGTCGTTTGAAAGATAAATCTGCATCATATTGTGTGGAGATCAAAAAGGAGAAAGGGGTAAGTGTTCAACATCTCAGATCTGGTCCTATTTTACAAAGTTAGGAAAAGCCGAAGTCCCTAAAACCTAGGGAGGCTGTCGATTTGGGCATGTGGCTCTAAGGGTTTTTAACTGATGTTTTCTGTCTATGATTAGTGTCTTCCTAAGTGTTGGATTGAAGGCGTGGGTTGTTGGAGCAATCGGATTCAGAGCTAGCTATCGATTTTGGCAAAAGGGTAAGGTTTCAAAGGCTTTTAGGGACATGGGTCGATCAGGGATAAATAGGTTGTGGGTTTAGTGATTTTGGTTTGTAAATAAGAACTGTGCTAATCAATTGTAGGACATCGAAAGGGATCTCGGTGGCGATCGTCGTCAAAAGCAGTGTGTGTCTAACACCCACCCTTCCTTAGTTCAATTCGGCAAAAAGCCAAAATGCCAAATTCGACATTTCATGGGCTTGTGAGTATGCGAATGCTCTCAAGACATAGAGTAATTGTTGGATCTAGCACCATAAAGTATTAAGTAAGTTGTGTGAAATTTTAGCGTACTTCGGAAAAAAAAGGCTCGATGGGCCAAAACTAGGCCCAATGGGCTTACGGACCAATATGGGTAAGAGATGGGCAAATTAGCCTGTTAGTTAGATGGTGGAACCAAATTGCATAAAACTATTAAAAATTACTGAAGTAGCTAGTGTAGTTGCTAAGTTACGAAAATTATCTCTAAAGAGCAAAATTACCGATATACCCTAGGGTTTAAATTGGCTAAACTGCATGATTGTTTGATCTCAGTATTTTACATGATATGCATCTATTAATATCTGTTGCATGGGATTGGGGTATTGATGGAGGAAGTATTGAAAGTGGTTTATCCACGTCTTTGAGGCTTTGCCTCAACTTATCGATATTTGAGCGCCGTTCTTTGCTGGCTGTGGAGTGTAGGGTGGGTGGGTTGAGATATTCCCCACATGGAGTGTAGGGCTGGTACGGGTGCAGTGTAGCGGATGGTGGGTTGAGTAGTCTCCCCAGATGGGTTTGCATGCATTACTACTATTGTTTCCTATGTTACTGAACTGGGCCTATGGGCCACACTGTTATGTTAAAAGGGGCTAAGGCCTTGCTACTGTATTCTGAAAGGGCTTCGGTCCACTGTGTACTGTTATCTCAATAGGGCTTAGGCCCAATGGGCTAGAGCTGACTTGGGCTTTGGATGGGTTTCTGTATACACTGAGTTTCCCAAACTCACCCCTTTCTCTTCCATCCTTGCAGGTGAGCCCTAGTTGGTGGACTTGGAGCTGGGCGGGATTCAGAGTGGCCATGAAGATTGATTGCCGGTTTTAATTAAGTTCAGCATTTTTTTGATTATTTCTATTATGGTTAAAGTTGTAATAAGGCCGCTCTTTTTAATTAATTTTATTTTGGGATTATTAAACTGGATAGCACTAGGGCACGTTTTATAAAAAAAAATTACATGTTTTTAAAAGAGCATGATGACACACAAAGTTTTTCGCAACGTAAATGTTTTTTCCAAGAAAATAAATAATTCAAATAGACTTAAACTTAATTTAATGTTCGTAGGCACGTAACCTGTTTAAAGTGTGGTAATGGGTGTGTGCATGTCTAGGATTGGATCCGGGAAGAGCTTGGTACTTAAGCAGTCCAATAAGACTCACCTCCTCTTTGCTGGCTTCCTACCTGGTGTACAGCTTCCATTCACTTTAACTTAAAACAAGAACATATTTTCGCTAAACACTAAACAACGAATTTAGATAAACACATGTTTTTGAAACATCTCCATGTGACATACTAAATTCGGCCGTAACGTCTGGGCTGGGTTTGGGGTGTTACACTTCAGGAAATGTAATAGATTTACTAGGACAAACTTATAAACATCCTAATAGATTTTTTATTTCATAATCACCATAGCATACATACACGAATTTCAAATCAAAATCTATCTATTCATATTGTCATGATTAGTCTCCAATTATAATAAATATGATATAATAAATAAATCATAGTAAAATATACCTAGAGATCTTTAACATCATCATCATCATCACCTTGGTTATTATCAGGAGCACTATTACAAGTACTAAAATAACCATGCTTTCATAAGAACATACTACATATACGTAATAAAATCTTATGATGCTGTAATAAATTATTTGTACTTTATAAATTAATCTGAAAGGTATAATCCGATCATTCAACAATAACAAATTAATGAGTCAATTAGATCTTATTGAATTTCATTTTTTTCTTTAATCAAAGGCAATTGATTAGTACTACTCTCTTTTACAATTTTAATCAAATTTCAAGCATATTTAATAAAAAAATTTAATCATAAAAAAATTTAATCATCAAAATATCATGCGTACTATAATTTAATAAAAGAATCTTATTTTAAAAGAAACCTTAAATTAATAATATCTTTCATAAAATAATTTTACCAAAATCAATCAACAAAGGAAAAAAACATACCACATAAGAATTATATAAATTTCTTTACATAATGATTAGCCATAATGTGCATGCCTCAATTGAAGATTGAAATAACAGTAGCTCTAGAAGGAAATTGACAACAACTTGAGTAGCAAATTTGAGTGATTGACTATTGCATTGGTTGTTGCTTGAAAGGGGTAAGGCTTGGGGAAATTTTTTTTTGACTTGTGGAGAAAAACAATTAAAAGAGAATCGTGTTAATAACATATTATAAAATAAATAAATAAAGAGTAAAGAACAAAGAAAATGAGTGAGTAAAAGAGAGAGCATATTTTATTGATCAATCAAAATATTTACAAAGCTTTTCTAAAGTCTCTATTTATTGACATAAGAAGTATAAATGAAGTAGAGGCATAAGAAGTATAAATAAAGTAGAGGTCTACTTCTAATGACTATTAGAATATAAAGTTCATCAAAACTTTTCTTGATCTTAATTGATATCTACTTAATAAGATATTTATAACAAAAATTAAATTACAATTATTTTTAAAATTTGTTTAGAAATATAATTACAAATAAAAGATATTTTTGTAAGTTTTAAAAAAAATTTCAAACTCGTGTTTATTATTATTATTATTATTATTATTATTATTATTATTATTATTATTATTAAAACGTGCCTACAGAACGAGATGTAACCACATGCTTTAAGAAATTAATTGTTTTTGTAAAATAACTATATATATATTTATTACCACTAGATATATTTTTAATAAAAAATTTAACATAAACTATGTTTTTTAATAGCTTAATATATTTTTTTAATATTTAGAGTATAATATAGTATTTTAATTTTTTATATTATATAAATTGTATAATATAAATTATAAATTTAAACGAATTTAAATTTTTTATTTTTGTTTAAACCTATTTTTTAGGTCTAATGTCTGACCAACTTTTCCAATTACTAAAGGCCTACGTTCAACGAGAACGATGTTTACGGCCCTAGGGAAATTTTCAAAATTTTGGACCCACACAGTCTCACACACGCCCGTGTGGCCTACACGACCCAATTAGCCCAGACTGTGTGTCCCACACGGTCCAACACACGGCTTGTCACTCAGTCTGGCAACATGGTCATGTGGCGTTGCCAATTCACTTTTTTAGCTTTCGTCGTTTATTGTTAAATTGCAAAAATATTACTATTTTGCTCACATGAGAATTCAAACATAGGATCAACATTAAATAATCCTTTACCACTAAACCAACAGGCTCATTTTAACATAAATTAATTAAAAATAACATTTAAGCTCAATGAATAGAGTAGGCCTAGGAACAAAAATAATTGAATTTTCCCAAAAAGTAAGGCAATTAACCATTGAAACAGATACTTGCTAATCAAAAAATTTAACAAATTAAATATTCAAAATTTGGGGCGTTACATAATATTTATAATTAATAAATATATTATTTTCAAGTTTTTTATTTTTAATTCATCTTTTTAATTAATAATTTTTTTATTTATAAAATCAAATAATTATTGCAAATATCATTATTTTTAGTTATAAATATAATTTTTATATTTGTAATATTTATCTTTTAATCCACATCATGAGTGAAGTGGCCCAAATTTGTCTGGCCCAGACCCAAATAAAAAAAACAAAAAACTAAAAAAATAATATTAATATTAAAGTCTATTTACAAAAAAAAAAAACAGATTGGCCCAAATTACAATCCCAAACCTAAACTACCCTAACCCAAACCTGCTAAACCCAGCAGCCCAAAAGCCCAAAACCTAAAAAAATTTAGAAATCGTAGCTCCCTCTCGCACCGCAACCTCGCCACATCAGCAAGTGTGCTGCCTGACACCTCCTCTGCCACCACCGCCGTTGACTTCACCCTTTGCCACCACCACCTGCAAAAAAGGGAAAGAAGACAAAAAAAAAAGCAGAGGGCAGAAAGCAGAAGTAGAGAAATAACAAACAAACAAAAAAGAAAGAAAAAAATAGCTGTATTTTAGTTCGGCTATAGAAGCCAAACAAAATCCCTATGTATTTTACACACTGAAGAAATCAATAGGATACAAAAAAAAAAAAAGAGCAACAACAAGTTTAATAAAAAAAAGGTAGTTACTTTTTTATTTCGAAATATAACAAGAAAAAACAAAAAAGGCTAAATTTTTTTACCTATTTCGCTGCACCACCGCCGTGGGTAGTCCCGTCAGCTTGAAAGGTTGTCAAATCCCTAGGGATTTGTCTAAGGCCGCGTGGAGAAACTGAAATTTTTTTGTTGTTGTTGGGATTTCATTGTTTTCAGGGGATTTTAACCCCAAAACTGTGTTCTCTGGTAGTCAAGGTTCAAAAGACAAAGTTTTGGGAACTCCGGCCACCGTAGGCGACGATCTCCGTTATTGATGATCGGTGGCCACAACGGAGAACTGCCATCCCTATAACCAGGTACGGGGGACGTCTAAGAGAAAAAGAAAAGAAAGAAAGATTTTTTTTTTAAACAAGGGGAGAAATGATTTTTTTTCAGAAATTTTTGACTTAAATAGGACACTTGTACGACGTCGTTTTGGGCATGATCCGACAACCCAACCCAAATCCCCTCAGGATCCGCATGTTTTTTGAAGGGTTGGGATAATTTCTGCCTAGGTCCCTCGCTTTTAAGCATGTTTTGATAATATCCTAATTTAGTTTTTTTTTCTCTTTTAAATTTTACCATTTAATTCTTTTTTTTTTTTACTTTGGTCCTATGACCGTTGACCACTTCTGGAAATGGCATGTGTACTGGGGGTAGGATAATTACCCATTTGGTCCCCACACCTTTCGCATATTTTGATTTAATCCTTTATCTTTCTTTTTTTTTTTGCCATTTCTTTTTCTTACATTATTTTTCAATTTAGTGCTTCATTTATTTAATTCTACCCCTTTACTTACTATTTTTATTTTATTTTCAGCATTGCAAATTCATGTTATTCGCATTTCTCCCCTTTTAAACTATGCATTTTTATTTTTATCCTTAGGTGGTTATTATTTTTATTTATTTATATTGGTATTATGGTATTAATCATGTCGTGACTATTGTTATTATTATCATGAATTAATGTTATTATTACTATTATAGTCGTATTATTATCCATTAGCATGACTACTATTATTTTTATTATCATGCTATTATATCATTATTTTGTTTTTTTACCCACGTAGTTATTTCATTTTATTTTTTTTCCATTACCATATTACATGACATGACATGTTTAAGTATACTCATTCATTTTTTGTACCATGCTCAAATAAATTAACCGTACATCGCATTAACTATTATATTCGTTTTTACACTGTAATAGCCCAAATTTAACCGGGCCTTAAGACCAAATGAAAATAGATAAATAAATAGATATTTATTAAACAGTCCAAGTCCAGGTTACAAAACCCAAACAGTAGGCTCAAAACCAAAACTACCCAGCAAACCTTATTACACCTGTAACCCAAAATACCTAAGCCCGAATGAAACAAACTTTAAAAGGCCCAAAAGACTTAAGGTAAACAGGAAACCCTAGGGTTTCCTAAATACTGTGGCGCCGCAAGAGGTTCTAGAGAATTCGGGGAGCGTCTGTTTAGTCCCCGAAATCGAGACCGCCATTAATGCGCTGTCCCAAGGGTCTTCAATGCTCACCGTTGCCCCGGTCACCGGTCATCCCTCTATCCGACCCCGAATTGCGCCAGCAGCCCTTGAATCACCGAGATCATCGCGAGTCACCTGCAAGAAAAGGAAACAAACAACAGATACGCGAAAAAACAGAGCAGGAAAGGGCAAGAAAATCATAGCATATCAATCAAAGATACAGAGGACACGAAAATGGAAACAAGTCGTAGATTTCTTTCCCAGAATATGTAAAGGATTAAGGCTATAAAGCCTTCCCTTTCACTTGTAAATTGGGGGGGGGGGACACAGATAGATATACAGAGAGAAAAACACAGAAAGATAGGGGTTACAGACGGTTGTATTCATAAAAAAATGTAAGAAGTAAAAAGCGATCTTTGTTTTTAAGGTAATCGAATCACTTTATTATTATTTTCCATTTACATGTTTATTTTCTGATGTGAATGCGCCGATCTTAGAATATAATCAAAGGAAACAAAAAGAAAACGGAGTTACCTTTTTGATTGGCTGCAAAAAATAGAGTTTTGAAAACCCTAACCGCCGTACGTGACGACATCAAAGGCGGCGCGTGAAGCGCATGCACGAATGCAACCCGGTGGTGGAGAAACGAGGCAGGGTCTCTCTTTCCTCTGCAGAGAATTTTAGTTTTTTTTTAAAACTCGGGTCACAAATGATTTTAAAACTAAAGGTTTAACTTATATAGCATAAATGAAACGACGCTGTTTTGGCTTAATCCGATAAGCATAAAACGACGTCGTTTCTAGGTAAGGGATCCACGCGTTGACCCAATTACTCGGGGAGGATCAACGTGTTTTTGAGGATTGGGTTAATTACTCAATCGGTCCTTCCATTTTTTTATGTTTACAATTATGTTTTATTTTATTTATAATTTAGCCTTAATATTTTGTTTCAGTTTTGATTTAGTCCCTACAATAGCTATTTTTAAAACCTCGATTTAAAACGCTGCCGTTTTGGGGAATAGGGCGATTTTCCCAATGAGTCCCTTTTGTTTTATGCATGTTTTAATTAAGACCTTAATTCAGCTTTCTTTTTTAAATTCGCCCCTGTAATTTTATTGAACTTCAAATTTAACCCTATATATTTATTTCTCTTGTTATTATATAAGTATAAATTTTTTATCTGTTTTATTTTTAATCTTATTTTTATATTATATACTATGTAATTATTTTATTATTTATTATTCATATTATTTATATATATTATATATTATTTTCACATATATACTTTCATATTATATATTATATTTATTTTATATTATTATGTCACTTTTTATACTATTATATATATTTTTTATCTATATTATTATTATCAAAAGTTTTAATTTGTATTATACACTTATTTTTATTTATATGTTAATAATTACTTTACTTATATTCTATTATTACACATTTTGAATATATTATAATAATACATATATTTCATCTTTAATTACTTATTTCATATTATTCTAAATTTATATTTGTATATATTATATAATTATTCTATTATAAATATAAATCCTTTCACATATTTGATATTTTATACATTATTTTTCTAAACCAATATATTTTTATTTTATACATAATTATTAAATTTTTTTATATTATATATTAAATACTATTTTAAAATTATTATTAAATATGTTTTTTATAAGTATATTTTATTAACAATTACTCACTTTATTTTATATTTTTTTATTCTTTTATATATTTTTATTGTATATATATCATTTATGTATTAAATGTTATTTTCTAATTATTATTTGATGTTATATTTTATGAACATGTGCATTGATACCTTTTTTTTTATATATTAAATTGTGTATCATGCATCATTTCTTAATTATTACTTTGTATGTTTGCATGTTTTGCTTATTCATTTTCAATATATGCTATATGTATCTTTATATATATGATGTTATGTAATTTTAAACCTGTATGTATATAGCATATGATCTTTGTATTATTGCCATTGTATCGTTTAAAAGCGTGTTTTATTCACTTATTATTACAATATTCTATTCCATAATGATAATATGTTCCATCATGCATCAGTTTTAAAAAAGAGACTTCAAAGTTTTCAAAAAAAAAATAAAAAGGCAATGCTTAGTATTTGGAAGCTTCGAGAAAAGTAGTGCCCTAACTTATTGGGTTGCAACTTTTCTCGTTGAGTTCGAATAGTCAAGTACCCTTCTGAGTTTTTAAGATTTTCAAAATACGATCAACTGTCTTGGAATTTCAAAGCATTGTGTCCTAACTTATTGGATGTGGCGATTTTTCGTTTCGAGATAGGGATTTCCAAAAGGTTAACTTAGTGTCAATGTTTTGATACAAGTGAATCTCAAATTTTCAAAATCAAGATATTTTAAAGAGGATTGTATCTTAAAACTTTTAAGTTTCCGACCTTAAAGATATTTGATAATTAATTAGGTACCAATTTTTGGGCGTCACGAGGGTGCTAATCCTTCCTCGTACGTAACCGACTCCCGAACCCATTCTTTTATTTAGTAGACCAAAACTAATGATTTTAAAACAAAATGTTTTAAAGGTGATCCAATCACACCTAAAAAGATTGGTGGCGACTCCTGTTTTCGTTTTGTTAAGTCGATTCCTATTTTCCAAAACACGATTTTAGAAAAAGGTCTCGACAGCTTGGCGACTCCACTGGGGAAGAATAAGAGAGTCAAGTCGTGTAATTGATACCTTTTGTCTTAATGTCGAAAATTTGAAAAATTTTAAAATTCAATCCTCTTTGCATTACATGAGTTTGTATTATTGCATATGTTATATATTCTGATACACATTGCATTTGCATGACCGTTGTAGTCACACCCTTAAGTGAGAGTGAGAAACTACGCCTTCGTGAGGTTTTCGCCTCCGTGCAGGATAGTGGATCACTTTCGGGATACATCCGTACCTATGGTTTCGTGAGATTTTCATATCCGTGTAGTCATAGGGAAATGTATTCCCCTGAACTGAACTCGATTCAAATGAGCCTATAATGGGTGAGAATCAAGGAATCTGCTAGTTCAGGTACTTTAACTTTAGAACTAAAACCTCATATAGAAAAACCGTAAGAGCTCAACTTAGTTAGAATAAAACTTTAGATATTACCCTTATAAATTATTGTTGAGATTTATTGATATCATGTGTTACTAACTATTTCTTTTCTTTTGTTTTGTGAATGTCATTTTACATTTAAAAGGTATCGATTCACGGTCAGTTTCTAAGTTAGGAAGTTTTATTATGGAGAACGGACTTCTTGATAGAGTGGAGGGCAACGCCAACGTCCATAGATGGTTTGAGCAAACTCAACTAGGAAAGGGAGATAGTATAGCTGTGGGATACGTGTCGGAGCTGTCAGATTACACTCGTATTAGTGTCACGCAGAATAACCTCCAAGAGCTTAAAGAAATTTGGGATCAGTAGGGCAAAGAGACCAAGCAGTTATTCTACGATAATTACAGAGACTTACCTTACTTTCTTGATGTTCAGGTAAACGAGCACTTATTCCGAGCCCTTGCTCAGTTTTGGAACCCGGCGTACAGTTGTTTCACTTTTGGGGAAGTAGACTTGGTACCTACTGTGGAGGAGTACACTGTCTTACTTCGTTGTCCCAGGTTTCAGAATGATAGGATCTATTCTCGTGCTGCTTGTGTCCCTACCTTTTGGAAGAAATTGATGACTATTACGGGGATGAGCGAGCAGTGGATCACGGCTAGAATTAAGGAAAAGGGTGAGAGTAAATGCATTCCGTGGGGAGCTTTGAAAGATCTGATTCTGACACATCCTGATGAGACGAAGAAGGTAGATGTTTTTGCTTTAAGTTTGTATGGACTGATGGTTTTTCCTAGGGCTTTGGGATATGTGGACGAGGCAACCACGGATCTTTTTCATCGACTCAGTAAAAGGGTCACTTCCGTCCTGCGATTTTGGCAGAGACATTCAGGTCTTTAGGTGCATGTAGGAGGGCTGGTGTTGGCAGGTTTATAGGATGTGCTCAGTTACTTTTGGCTTGGTTCTACAGTCATTTCTGATTGATAGATAGGGTGATTTGTCGAGTCTTCTTCGAGAATTATTCACCGTTGAAGGACATAGTAGCTTCAACTAGGAGAGTTGATGTTCTAGAAGAGAATTGGATAGCGCTACTTCAGAACCTTCAGTCGAAAGATGTTGAATGGAGGGCTCCGTGGATGATTCCTGGTAAGATTCTTTACTGATGCGGAAGTTTCGATTGGGTCCCTCTGTTGGGAATTTGGGGTGCCATTGGTTATGCCCCTTTGCTTGTGTTGAGGCAACTTGGATTGAGGCAGTTTGTACCAGCAACTCATGGGTTGGCTCAAAGTGAGTTCATGTACAAAGGAGCTGATTACAAGAGGAAGGTTAGTGAGATTTCTAGTGCTTGGAATAAGACTTGTCGGTTGAAAGGAGTAGCTATTAGCCCTGCTACGACACCGGAGTACGTCGAGTGGAAAGGTAGAAGGATTAATGATAACATCCCTAAGCCAAGCGTGGAAGGAGCTCGACGATAGAGGAATATTCGAGAGAAAGAACTTGGAGTTCGAAAAGAGGGTAGCAAAGCTCAAAGAAGAAAAGATGTACTTGAGCTTGGACGTCGACGTTCTAAAGATGGAGGTCGAGAAAGAGAGGAAAGAAAAGAGAAAGATTGAGGAAGATCGAGATGATCTAAAGGAGCATTACAAAAAGGCACAAGTATCCTTGAAGAGAGCAAGAGTAGGAGGATCTTCAGATCAGTTACAGAAAGAGATCCAAGAGGAAAAGGCTAGAGCCGAGTATTGAGAGAGGAAGTTCCGGGAGATGTAGTCGCAGAATTTGGCATTAGAAGAAGAGAATAAAGGGTTAAAGACTAAGGTAACTGAGCTTGGAAGATCCCTACGTTGGCACCAAAATTATCATCCTACGGTCGAGTTAGAGGAGCTAAAAAGTAAGGTTGAAGATTTGGAAGTGGCATTGCATGATGGTGAACTTCGGATTGAGCAGCTCGAGGCGCAAGAAGATTGTCTCAAAGAAGAGCTCCATCAAGTTAAAGGTCAAGTCAGAGATAAAGATTACATTATTGGGGAGGCTATAGCTCAAATCTGAGAGGTTACTGAATATGTTCGAGACTTAGCAGTACGAGCTGACGTATTGAGTATGATGCATGAGTTATCGTCGGATGTAGGTCGAGAGTTAGCCCTTTTATTAGATAGAGTTAAAACTTTAGGCATTAGGGCGAAAGCGTATTTGTAATCCTCTTATATGTAAAGATATTCTTTTTCTAAATAAAGTTTTCTAAATAAGATTGAATCGAGATCGATACCTTTTGCATTCATTTGCATCTTATAGCATTTCATTGCATCATTTGCATTCAAAATTATAAAAAGACCCTAATTAGTTAAAGTTATTAAAAAGAGAAAGAAAAAGAGAGAGAGAAAAGAGGGTCACGACTGAGTGAAAAAGAAGTTGAATGGGAATTAACGACGTTCCCTTACATATCCCCAACTTTTGTGTCAGGAGCGATAGCTTACTCGGAGAAGGGGGTGTTTGGAAATGAAAATCATCCCATCAATGTCATACATGAGGAAGGGACTGAACAAAGAAACCTTGAGGGCATTCGACCTTACGAACCGGGAAGTTCTTTAAACAATTAGACTGCAGAAGAACTTCCTGTAATCTTTAGGAATTTTATGGAGTAATATTCAGAACACTCTTGTTGCTCTAAAGCCTAGGAGTAATGAGATTTCTTTTGAGAAGTGGGCTCATGTTCAGACATTTTTATTTTCAATAAAACATACTTTATCCGAGTAAATATTCTTTCATTCTGATTCTTTTGACCTTTGACATTCTTTATAAATTTTCATTTCATGTAAATAGTCATTCTTGAATTCATTTATTCCTTGTATATTCTTTTGTGCCTATCATAGATCCTTAGATATCAATGACACAGGCAACGATACTACAGATTCAGAGTTCCTTTTGAGTGCGATATGTGTTTAGAGGAATCTCAGTATTTTGAATGTGACAGAAATTGTGACTTGTTTCTAAATTTGTTGAAAATGGTTTTTACCCCATGAAGTGGTAGTAGGAAATATAGCCTTAGAGGAAGGAAAGATTACGAAATTGGAATTAGCTGAGGAGCCAAAACAAGGCCTTATTGAGACTATTATAGGAATTCAAAAATGTAGTCCAAAGACACATACAGGAGGATTTGCAATTGCCAGGATAAACATGCGGTTTTGGGGCACTGTTGGTCCAACATGGAAAGGGATCGCATCAGTTGTACAATGAATGCCAAATTTAAAAGAGTCAAGACTTATGGGGCATGTATGTTATGGGCCCGAGCTCGTCAAAAGTTTCAAGCTGACAATGACTCATCTTTGTGGGCGTCAACTACTCCATTAAGAGGGGGAGATAGCTTCATATGCCAATATTACAAAGTCAAAAGTCATCCATTTCAAAAAAAAAAAAGATTATATATAACTGCACAATGCCAAAAGTTTGCAGTCTTTTCAAAGATAATGCGCCATACCACAGTACAACAAAGGTTGCCAAAAGAAAAGAAAAAGAAGAAAAAAACAAATTACAGAAGATGACCGAGATCGGTAAAATTGGCATAAGAAACTACCGCCTACTCTCTATGCTTACGCTGGGGCAAACACCTTCAATTCCAGTTGTTTCAAAGGTTCCAACCATCATCCTTGGAATGGGTGCATTGTTTGGCTTTCTTGAGCAGTCTGATGTGCCGTCAATAGCTACGATGGTTAGCTCCAGGCGGTGGCTATTGATTTCCAACTATGGGGCATCAGGCCGTACACAGTCTCTGAAGCTTAAAATGATAGATTCTTTCTTCAAAACCAGTTTCTGACAAAGTGGATGACGATATCATGAAGGAAGCTCTCTTAGACTTTTATACAAGTTCAGGGAAGAGGAAACCTGATCAAATCATTATTTTCAGGGATGGGGTTAGCGAGTCTCAATTTAATCAAGTTTTGATCAAGTTATTGAGGCTTGCAAGTTCCTTGACGAGAAGTGGAACCCTAAAGATTGTGGTTACTATTGTACGAAAAACCATCATACCAAGTTTTTTCAGCAGGGATCTCCTGACAATGTGCTACATGATACAGTCATTGACAACAAAGTATGCCATTCAAAGAATAATGATTTTTACCTCGGTACCCATGCTGGAATGATTGGAATCACGAGGTAGACCCACTATCATGTTCTCTTAGACCAGGCTGGGTTTTCGGCTAATGATCTGCAAGAGTTTGTTCATTCTCTATCCTATATGTATCAAAGGAGCACCACAGCCATATTTGTTATAGCTCCTATTTGTTACGCTCATTTGGCAGCTTCACAGTTGGGGGAAATTTATGAAGATTAGGGATGTTTCAGAAACATCATCGAGTCATGGTGGGATGTATGCTCCGGGAGTAATCTCTGTACCTCAACTTTTTAGGTTGAAGGATAAAGTCAACAACTTCATTCTTGTCTGCTGAGAATCATTGAACCATCTTTTTGTAGGGTTTGACAAACAACAGCCAGGACTGCTGTTGGGGCAATCCCTTTCTCATGGGTTTATGAATCAAGATTTTTCCTCCAAGCTTTAATGGAGTCAAGAATTGAATACCTCTAGTAAACTTAACTTGAAAGTATTCATCCTAAGCAAATTACCAAGAATGGATGACACAGACTTATGACAAAGAAGGTTCGTCCAAAAGAATTTCATAAAGGAAACCTTATGCTGAAAGAGATCCTTCCCATGCAAAAGGATGCCGAATTGGGAAGGGCCATATGTTGCGAAGTAGGATTTCTCTAGAGGTGCACTGATTTTGACAAGAAATGGATAGGAAGAATTTATCTGATCCAGTGAATTCAGACTCGGTCAAGGAGTACTTTGTCTGAAGGAGAAGGGAAGCCAAGGTGAAAACCCGCAAAGGGCACTTTGGGACTTCTATTTCAAAAAAAGGAAAAAAAATAAAAAGAGAAAAAAATAAAAAGAAAAAAGAGAAAAAAAAAAGAAAAAAGAAAAATGTAGAGGCCAAGGTGAAAACCCGCAAAGGGCGCCTTGAGACCAAAGGGGTTTTGAGTTGAAAACCCGAAAGGGCAGCTCAAATTTGGAAAGTCATGCAGTGACCTTGCTATACCGGATTCAACGAGAAGCGAAGTATGTTACATATCGAGGCATCAACAAACTACTTTGGATCTTTTAAACACATGTTGAACTCAAGAAAGTCTTCATAGAGCTGGCGTATAAACGCTCAAGCGGCGATATCTAGGGCATCTAACTTTTGTCCTGTTTGCTATTTTTAGATTCTCTTTCTTCTCAAAGATAGGCTTTCAGATTAATTTCCTTTGTATTTTTTTGACAAATTCGTTCCAATCTAATTATTCTCAAGATTAAATTCATCTTCCATTATTCTTAAAGTATGTTGCATTAAAATAATGATGGATGAACTAAATAATTTTCACAAATGAAGTTTTGCTCATTACTCTGAAAATTTCTAAATAATACAAGAAACTAAAACAGAACAATTGTTCGAAGAATTCACGTAAGTGAGGTTCAAAAGAACTCGAGGAAATTCTTTCTTTAGTCCAAAATGATGATTGGACAAATCAAATGATTCGATCCTAAGAGAGGATCATCTTACAGACATTTTTGGTGGGTCATAGCATTTGAAGAATGGTACAAACCCACAGGCTGAGTAAGAATGATATTTCGAGAGAAATAAGGATAAACTTCGACGAAAGAATGAATGGTGACGTCTGGAATAGGGGTCATGTTCATAAACATTTTGCATTATAACAGGTTTAATTTGGAGCATTTGATTCACTTCGATCATAGCATCCTAATCATTAGGCATGAACTCATACACATTATACAGGTTATGTCCTTCAAGGGACAATGAAGATTGATGCGCCTTATCCCCCTAAGTAGTAGTTAACAGGCTAAGACATAGCTGATTTGGCTTTCACGTGCTTACGATGAAGCAAATCTAAGATGATTTGGCATATCTGTATTGTCAGAGAGCAAATCGAAGTCTGGCATCTCCGCTTCGACAGGGAGTAGATACATAGCAGATCTCACCTTCAGATGATTTCACTGAAGCAAGATCCAAGATGGTTTGGCATCCTTGTGCTTACAAGGAACAAATCGAAGACATAGCTGATTTGGCTTTCACGTGTTTACGTTGAAGCAAATCTAAGATGATTTGGCATCTCTGTATTGTCGAGAGAGCAAATCGAAGTCCGCATCTCCACTTCGACGGGAGCGGATACATAGCGAGATCTCACCTTGGATGATTTCACCAAGCAAGATCCAAGATGGTTTGGCATCCTTGTGCTTACAAGGAACAAATCGAAGACATAGCTGATTTGGCTTTCACGTGTTTACGTTGAAGCAAATCTAAGATGATTTGGCATCTCTGTATTGTCAGAGAGCAAATCAAAGTCTGGCATATCCACTTCAACGAGGAGCACATACATAGCAGATCTCACCTTCAGATAATTTCACTGAAGCAAGATCCAAGATGATTTGACATTCTTGTGCTTACAAGGAACAAATCGAAGACATAGCTGATTTGGCTTTCACGTGCTTACGATAAAGCAAATCTAAGATGATTTGGCATCTCTGTATTGTCAGAGAACAAATCAAAAAGGCAGATTTAGCGTCTCTGTGTTTGGCGGAGAGCAGATCAAAGATATCAACATGACAATCATAAGTTTACAAGAAGATTGAAGACCATGATTTGATAGGACCGGTCAAATTTGGTCTTTCTAAATCTTTGCTCGATTCCCATTACACAGCAATGAGAAAAGAGGGGCAACTGTAATAGCCCAAATTTAACCGAGCCTTAAGACCAAATGAAAATAGATAAATAAATAAATATTTATTAAACAGTCCAAGTCCAGGTTACAAAACCCAAACAGTAGGCTCAAAACCAAAACTACCCAGCAAACCTTATTACACCTGTAACCCAAAATACCTAAGCCCGAATCTGAAACAGCCCAAAAGGCCCAAAAGACTTAAGGTAAACAGGAAACCCTAGGGTTTCCTAAATACTGTGGCGCCACAAGAGGTTCTAGAGAATTCAGGGAGCATCTGTTTAGTCCCCGAAATTGAGACCGCCATTAATGCGCTGTCCCAAGGGTCTTCAATGCTCACCGGTGCCCGGTCACCGATCATCCCTCTATCCGACCCCGAATCGCGCCAGCAGCCCTTGAATCACCGAGATCATCGCGAGTCACCTGCAAGAAAAGGAAACAAACAGCAGATACGCGAAAAAACAGAGCAGGAAAGGGCAAGAAAATCATAGCATATCAGTCAAAGATACAGAGGACATGAAAATGGAAAGAAGTCGTAGATTTCTTTCCCAGAATATGTAAAGGATTAAGGCTATAAAGCCTTCCCTTTCACTTGTAAATTGGGGGGGGGACACAGATAGATATACAGAGAGAAAAACACAGAAAGATAGGGGTTACAGACGGTTGTATTCATAAAAAAACAGAAGAAGTAAAAGATAGTCTTTGTTTTTTAAGGTAATCGAATCACTTTATTATTTTCCATTTATATGTTTATTTTCTGGTGTGAATGCGCCGATCTTAGAATATAATCAAAGGAAGCAAAAAGAAAACGGAGTTACCTTTTTGATTGGCTGCGAAAAATAGAGTTTTGAAAACCCTAACCGTCGTACGCGGCAGCATCAAAGGCGGCGCGTGAAGCGCGTGCACAAATGCAACCCGGTGGCTGGAGAACAGAACCGGGGTCTCTCTCTTCCCCTCTGCAGAGAGAATTAATTTTTTTTTTTAAAACTCGGGTCACAAATGATTTTAAAACTAAAGGTTTAACTTATATAGCATAAATGAAACGGCGCCGTTTTGGCTTAATCCGATAAGCATAAAACGACGTCGTTTCTAGGCACAGGATCCGCGCGTTGACCCGATTACCCGGGGAGGATCCGCGTGTTTTTAAGGATTGGGTTAATTACTCAATCGGTCCTTCCATTTTTTTTGTTTACAATTATGTTTTATTTTATTTATAATTTAGCCTTAATATTTTGTTTCAGTTTTGATTTAGTCCCTGCAATAGCTATTTTTAAAACCTCGATTTAAAACACTGTCGTTTTGGGGAATAGGGCGATTTGCCCAATGAGTCCCTTTTGTTTTATGCATGTTTTAATTAAGACCTTAATTCAGCTTTCTTTTTTAAATTCGCCCCTGTAATTTTATTGAACTTCAAATTTAACCCTATATATTTATTTCTATTGTTATTATATAAGTATAAATTTTTTATCTGTTTTATTTTTAATATTATTTTTATATTATATACTATGTAATTATTTTATTATTTATTATTCATATTATTTATATATATATATTATATATTATTTTCACATATATACTTTCATATTATATATTATATTTATTTTATATTATTATGTCATTTTTATACTATTATATATTTTTTATCTATATTATTATTATCAAAAGTTTTAATTTGTATTATACACTTATTTTTTTATATGTTAATAATTACTTTACTTATATTCTATTATTACACATTTTGAATATATTATAATAATACATATATTTCATCATTAATTACTTATTTCATATTATTCTAAATTTATATTTGTATATATTATATAATTATTCTATTATAAATATAAATCCTTTCACATATTTGATATTTTATACATTATTTTTCTAAACCAATATATTTTTATTTTATACATAATTATTAAATTTTTTTATATTATATATTAAATACTATTTTAAAATTATTATTAAATATGTTTTTATAAGTATATTTTATTACCAATTACTCACTTTATTTTATATTTTTTATTCTTTTATATATTTTTATTGTATATATATCATTTATGTATTAAATGTTATTTTCTAATTATTATTTGATGTTATATTTTATGAACATGTGCATTGATACCTTTTTTTATATATATTAAATTGTGTATCATGCATCATTTCTTAATTATTACTTTGTATGTTTGTATGTTTTGCCTATTCATTTTCAATATATGCTATATGTATCTTTATATATATGATGTTATGTAATTTTAAACCTGTATGTATATAGTATATGATCTTTGTATTATTGCCATTGTATCATTTAAAAGCGTGTTTTATTCACTTATTATTACAATATTCTATTCCATAATGATAATATGTTCCATCATGCATCGGTTTTAAAAAAGAGACTTCAAAGTTTTCAAAAAAAAATAAAAAGGCAATGCTTAGTATTTGGAAGTTTCGAGAAAAGTAGTGCCCTAACTTATTGGGTTGCAACTTTTCTCGTTGAGTTCGGATAGTCAAGTACCCTTCTGAGTTTTTAAGATTTTCAAAATACGAGCAACTGTTTTGGAATTTCAAAGCGTTGTGTCCTAACTTATTGGATGTGGCGATTTGTCGTTACGAGATAGGGATTTCCAAAAGGTTAACTTAGTGTCAATGTTTTGATACAAGTGAATCTCAAATTTTCAAAATCAAGATATTTTAAAGAGGATTGTATCTTAAAAATTTTAAGTTTCCGACCTTAAAGACATTTGATAATTAATTAGGTGCCAATTTTTGGGCGTCACGAGGGTGCTAATCCTTCCTCGTACGTAACCGAATCCCGAACCCATTCTTTTATTTCGTAGACCAAAACTAATGATTTTAAAACAAAATGTTTTAAAGGTGATCCAATCACACCTAAAAAGATTGGTGGCGACTCCTGTTTTCGTTTTGTTAAGTCGATTCCTATTTTCCAAAACACGATTTTAGAAAAAGGTCTCGACATACACGACGCATAAGAAATAATTAAAATCGAGGCAATGTTCTTTATTTAGGGATTCGAGAAGTTGTACCCTAACTTATGGGGTACAACTTATTCTTCGAACCGAAATAATCGAACGTCTTTATCAAATATAAAAAAATAAGGTTTAAGCAACAAATTAAGCAATGAATATTCTTCTTTTCGGTGATTCGAAACATCGTGCCCCTAACTTACGAGACATGAATTTTTTATCGACTCGAAACAAAAGAACCTTCTCCATAAAACTTAATTAGTGATATTTTCAATGCCATCAAATAACATCATGTAAAAGGGATTGCATTTTAAATTCTCTTCGAATTCTCAATTTTTGATGCCAAGACATCAAGTGATCGACTAGATATATATTTTGGGCGTTATGAGGGTGCTAATCATTCCTCATAAGTAACCGACTTCCAAACTCATTTCTTGGATTTTGTAGATAAAAAATTATCGTTTTAGTAAATCTAATATTTTATTAAAATGATTAAATTTCGAAGTGACCCAATCACACCTAATAAAAAGGATTGGTGGTGACTCCGTCTTCATTATTAAAATAAAAAGTCGAGCTTCCAAAAAGGTTTCGGCAATGAGGGTAGTGAATTGACATATTAAATGTTTTTGTATGTGTATTTAAAATAATTATTTGAAATATTTCGCATATAAACATAATTATATTTGAAATATCATACCCACAATGTAGATGAAAAACCAATGACATTTGAAATAATTATTTGATTTTATAATAGTAGAAATCATCATACCCCACAATATATGTGGAGAAAATAAATATTTGACTTATAAATATTATATATAAAGAAAAATATATCTAAAGAACTAGCTAATGTTTTTTTTTTATTTTTAAATTCACTTTATTAAATGATTTTATAAATAAAATAGAGATAAATTAAGAAAAAAAAACTTGAAAACAATATACTTATTAATTCTAAACATTAATTAAAAATAATAAAAAATTTGAAACAATATGAAATAAAAAATACATATTAAAATGTTTATAATAGGAATTAAACTTAAAACTCAAGGATGAAATCTTAATTATCTACCCATCTAACCAAAAGAGTTTATCTGTAAAAAATATATTAATTAAAAAAATTTAAAACAACATAAAATAAAAAATACAAATGTGAGTAAGAGATGAATCAAACCTGAAACTTAAAGGCAAAAATTCTAACATTTAACCATCTCATCAAAATAACTAAATTTTTAATTTTCAGTAAAAAACATCTCCTATAGGATGGATTCTCCACTCTCTCCAAAAAAAAAAAAAAAAAAAAAACATAACTAAATCGGTAAATTTAAAACAAATGGCACATTTTCTTCTTCTTCTTTTCAGCATATGTACATAAAGATATATAAATGTTCCTACGTAATCCTCAAGCTTCATTGAAGCTAGCAAGCAAGAAAAGATTTCCCTGACCTTAATTTTCTAACTTTTTTATTGCTTTGCTAAGATGAGTTCAGTTGAAACCACAATACCCCACTCTGTATCCGTTCCATATCCATCACAAGGCCATGTTAGCCCCATGATGCAACTGGCTAAGCTCTTACATTCAAGAGGCTTTTTCATAACCTTTGTTAACACTGAATTCAACCATCGGCGCTTCATCCGGTCCCAAGGACCAGACTCTCTCAAGGGTCTGCCCAATTGCCAGTTCGAAACAATCCCAGACGGGCTGCCACCGTCCGGTCGTGATGCAACTCAGGATGTTCCAGTTCTAAATGATTCGATACGAAAGAATTGCTTGGCACTATTTTTAGAGCTACTAGCTAAGTTAAACTCCTCGCCCCAAGTGTCCACTGTTACTTGCATAGTTTGGGATGGAGTTATGAGCTTTGCCGTTGAGGCTGCTGAATTACTTGGTATACCAGAAGTTCAGTTTTGGACTGCCTCAGCTTGTAGTTTCATGGGATATTTTCAATTCAGTGAACTGCTTAAACGAGGCATTTTTCCATTCCAAAGCAAGTACTTTTTTCCAGTCTCGATCAATCAACCACGCTTGGAATCCTCTCTCCTTAGAACTTAAAGTGTGCTTGAGTGAGAATATAAACGGATGGAAGTAGGAAGTGAAAAAATGGAAAAAATAAAATAAAATTTGAGAATGCTTGGTAGGAAAGAAAATAGTAAAATGGTCATTTTTTATTATAATATATAAAAATTAATCATTTCAAATAAGATTGAAGAGAGAAGAGAAAATGAGAATGAGAGATATGTATATTAAGAGAAGGGATTCCAATAGGAGAATGACAAATCAGATTTTTTTTTTTAAAATTTAAATCAAACTAAAAATGCTAAATATCAAAAGAAAAAAAAATTATAATTTGTCATTTTCTTATTTAAAAGAGATAGGGATGTCATCAAATCACAGTTTCATAGAATCCTTCATTGTATACTAATTCAAAATTATATATTTTTCAAATGTTTTATTTTCTTCTTTTATTTTTCAACTCTACCAAACAAAGAAAAAAACAATTTTCTACCTCTCCAATTTTCATTCCTCTCCATTTTCTTTCAACCCTACCTAGCAAAGCCTTAGAATTCGCTTGGCTTAGTGGAAAAATAAGAGTAAAAGAGAAAGTGAAAAAGTGAAAAAAAGAGAAAATTTTGAGTGCTTGGTAAGTAAGAAAAGCGAGAGAAAAGAAATATAAGAGAAATGGTCATTTTTTACCCTAATGCATAAAAATAAATAATTCCAAGTTGAAATAGTAAGAGGAGAGAAAATGAAATATATATATTACTTCAAAATTATGTGTTTTTCAAAAAAAAAATTATTTTCTTTTTTACTTTCCTGATATTTTAATCACTTGAAATTTTATTCTAATTCTTGGTTTTTCAAATTTTATTTACCTTCTTTGGAATTTAATTTTGTGTTAGAGAATTATTTTCTCATAAATATGACAATGGGATTTAGTGGGAAAGATATTTTTTCATGTAGATGAAAATGTAAAAAAAAAAAGATTAAAACAAAATTATTCTAAATTTATTTTGGTTTGGGTATTAATCTATTAAAATAAAATAAAATAAGAAGTTGTAGCCTCTTTCCTTCTTCTTACTTGCCTTCTTGTTTGTAACACATTCTACTGATGATCGTTTTATGGTTCACTAAATTAGACTACGATCACAACAAAAGCAAGCAAGCGCACTTATCGAATGGTAGTATAACTATAGTGAGTTGGGAATATCGTATCCACGAGGACTAGAAGTATTAGTAATTACTATCTTTTTATTATCTAGCCTATAAATTAAAGGGTTGTTTTTAATCTTAAACTAAACTAAACTAATTACTAAGCGACAGAGAGCAAATTGGGAAAATAATCGAAGAAAACTTATGAGAGAGACAATACCCAGGAAAGAATCCACCTAGACTTCACTTATTATTCTAAATCTGAATTAAACGATTTATTCATTTGACTTAATCCGTAAAAATCCCTAAATTATATTAATATCTCTTTCGAGAGTAAAAATAACTGACTCTAGGTTGATTAATTGAAATCTCTTTCTAATTAAAACCCCTTTCGTCGCATTAACTCGATCTATGGATTTCCCTATTAAATTTGACTCTAACCCGGTAGATTTATGTCGCCCTATTTCTAGGGTTCCATGCAACTCCACTCAATTATGCGAGATCTACTCTTAAACAGGGACTTTTGCTCCACTGAATAAGCACATCAATCATGAATTAATATCCTGAAATCATTAAAAACATGAAATAAGAACACATAATTTAGATCAAGAATAAATATTTATCATGTAATTCAGAACAAATCAAATAATAAGATCCATTTTAGGTTTCATCTTTCCTAGGTATTTAGGGAATTTAGTTCATATTGTGTGAGGAAAACATCTCAAAAATAGGAAAACAACAAAACATAAAGAAACCCAAAAACTTCGAGAGAAATTGAATGGAGATCTTCAGTCTTGAAAGAGATCCTGCTTCCGAGCTGAATCTGTTGGCGTTCTTTGAGTAATTTTTGTGTTCTACTCTGCGTGCCCCCTTTAGGTCCTCTTCTAGTATGTATATATAGACTTTAGAATGCTCAGAAACCCTAAAAATTGACTTTTTTCACGTGTTTGGGAAACATGGAGCGATATCAACACATGCCGCCACGTAGGAGTGTGGCCAGCCCGTATAGCTCACACGGGCGTGTGCTCAGCCTGTGTGGAAATAGTCTTGGCCTTGTGGATCTTTAAATCAGCCTGTTTTGTCCATTTTTTGCGCCCGTTTTTCGCTCATTTTGTTCCCCTATGCTCTCCTAAGTATAAAACATGAAATTAAAGGATTAGGAGCATCAAATTCACTTAATTATATAATAAATCATCCAAAATTATGCTAAGCATGGGATTAAAACATGTTATATTTATGGTTTATCATCTACTTCAATTGATTTTCTCTAGTACTTCAATTGATTATTTGAAAGTAATTTTTTTTAATTTTATTTTCAATATACAAATTTGATTATCTACATAATATATCCTCCACATATTATGTTTATTTTCTATCATTTTTCTCTCTTTTTCTTTTGATATATTGTCAAAATAAGATTTCTTTAGCTAAAACATACAAAAACATCCTACTAAAATTAAATATGCCAATGTTGTTGGCTCAGCTCTCACTTTACTCCCTCAACCTTCTAATAGTACTCCACACCATCACAACACTAATAGTGTTCAAAGTATTGGCATGTTTAACACCTTTTGTAGGGTAGGTCCTTGTTGACATGGTCTAAAAATAACTAAATTTTGACCCTTCTTTTCTATATATGTCAGATGAAACTTTTCTCAGTGATGGAACTTTTGATAAATCTATCGATTGGGTCCCTAGAATGAGTAACATTCGCTTTAGAGATCTCCTCGACTTTATAAGAGCGAACAATCTAAATGATATCATGTTTGATTTCTTGAGCTCCGAAGCACAAAATTGCCTAAATGCTCCAGCAATCATCTTCAACACATTCAATGAGTTGGAACATGAAGTGTTAAAAGCAATCACTACCAAATTCCCTCGAGTTTATACATTAGGACCACTTCATCTGCTTGCCAGGCACATACATGATGACCCGTCCAAGTCAATGAACTCAAGCCTATGGAAAGAAGATACAAGCTGCATTGAATGGCTTAACAAAAGGGTGTTAGAGTAACTGAAAAAGTTAGTTAGCTGTTAGCAGTTAGCAAAGTCTGTAGTTTGTTAGCTAAAGCAGTTAGACTACATTGCTATATAGCCTGCATGCTTGTATATTCAAATAATTAAGTTTTTGTATTCTATTGTAATCTTCTTGATTCAATATAGTAGTTTTATTCTTTTAGTCATTTTTTAACATGGTATTAGATGGCCATTGATCCTTGGAAGTTATTCTTCTAAGTTTTTCATGTCTCGTCCCTCCAGTCCATCCGTTGTTCAGTTCGCCGCGCCTGCAATGGCTTCCAGTACTACTGATGGTGTTGTTGATAGTTGATTCTTCTCTAGCAAAAAAATTAGTGTTCTTCTTGATGACACTAATTATCTGTTGTGGCGTCAACAAATTCTTTTGGTGATCAAAACATTTAAGCTTCAAAGTTTCTTACATTCTCGAACTGTCCCTCCTCCTTAGTTTCTTCTAGTTGCTAATGGTGTACCTCAAGAAAATCTTGAGTTTACTCGGTTTGAGCAGCAAGATAGTGCTCTTGCGTCTTGGCTCTTATCCTCAGTAAGTTAGACAGTTCTTCCTCATCTTATTGGTATGAACACTAGTGTTCAGATTTTGAATTCCATTGTTAATCTGTATGGTAGCAAAACCACGTCTAGACTGATGTTTACAGGTAAGCTTTACACTCTCAGTGCAAAGGGGATTTGTCTATGAAAGATTTTTTAATGAAGATTAAGGGGTACTGTGCTAGTCTTGCTAGTTGTGGAGAGATCATTAGTGAACATGAGCATGTCACCAAAATTCTCAATGGTCTACCTTTATATTATGAGTCTATTATTACGATCATCACCGCCAGTCAAACACCTTACACAGTTCAGGGTGTCACTACCATGCTCTTGGAAGCTGAGACACGGTAACTTTCTACAGTTTTTGAGGTTTCTGCTTATGCTAATATGATCTTGCATCAGCCAGCAAGGTCAGTTGACAACAATGAATCTACACCTATTTATTGTCCCTCTACTAGCAATCGAGGGCAAGGGCGTGTTCAAACATTTGGCTCACGATTTCAGTGTCAACTATGTGGGAAACAAGGCCACCTTGTTGATCACTGCTATTATAGGTTCAATGCCTCGTACAAAAGTACAGGATATAGACCACCTCAGCCGTCACAAGCCAATGTTTGTATGTTTGGTACTGGCTTCCCCATGATGCCTTGAATACCACCTACACCAACTACTGTACACAATGCTCAACCAAACTGGTTTCTTCCATCCGCAATGCCAATATCTCCTTAATCTAACCCGTTTACCATCAGTAGTTTCCCACTAACCAGTACATCTACTCCAGAAGCTCTACATCCTCAGGCTTTCATTGCCACACCTGAGATAGTTGAAGATAATACGTGGTATCCTGACTCTGGGGCAACACATCATCTCATGCACTCGCCTACTTCTCTAGAAGAAAGCACACCATACAAAGGTCCAGGTAAGGTGTATGTTGGTAATGGCAATGCTCTTCCTGTTCTATCCCCTGGTCAGTCTTCTTTGCTTACTCTTTCGAGCCCCTTATACATGCAATCTTTACTGCTTGTGCCTGGCATAACCAAGAACCTCTTGTCTATCTCCAAGTTTACTAAAGATAACAAGTTATTTTTTAGCTTCTTCCTACACAGGATTCTGCCAAGCCAGGCTCATCTGCTTCAGCTCAATGTTTTACTACCAGCTCAGTTGTTCTTTTCGATGTGTGGCATTATAGGCTAGGCCACCCTTGTAAAGCTATACTTACAAAGGCACTACTTAAGTGTAACATACCTCTTTGTGTGAATAAAGAATCCTTTCCATGTATTGCTTGTCATTTGGGCAAAGAACATAAACAACCATTTCAGAAAACAGTAATCGAATATACTGCACCACTTTAATTAGTAGTTGCTGATGTTTGGGGACTAGCTGTAGTTGCTTCTAATAACTTTCGATATTATGTTGCCTTTACAGATTCTTATACATAATACACTTAGGTTTATTTTCTGAAAAAGAAATCTGAAGCTCTTATTGTGTTTCCACAGTTTCAAAGACAAGCTGAAAGGGTTATTGGTTGTAAGCTTCAAACTCTTCAAACAGATAGGGGAGGAGAATTTCAAGCTTTAAAAATGTACCTATCTCAACAAGGGATTGTGCACCACCTTGCATGTCCTTATACCTCAGCTCAAACTGTTCTAGTTGAACAAAAACATAGACAAGTAGTCGAAGCAGGTATCTCTATACTGGCACATGCCTCTATGCCCTTGACTTACTAGAGTGATGCCTTTGCTAGTACGGTTTATTTACTCAACAGGTTGCCCTCTCATCCTCTCAACAACATCTCGCCATATGAAAAGTTTTTCAAAGTTTTACCAAGCTATGCCTTCTTGCGTGTCTTTGGTTGCTTGTGCTTTCCTAACTTTCGCCCCTCCAACACTCACAAGTTACAGTATAGATCAACATCGTGCACCTTTTTAGGTTATTCTCCGTCGCATAAGGGATACTGATGCCAATACTACTTTAGCAGCGTGTATGTCACACGACATGTCACCTTTTATGAAACAGTGTTCCCATTTAAAACCGTCAACCCCAAGCCTCATTATTCTCCATCTCCTCCAATGTCAAGCTCCAAGCTACTTGTCTTGTCATCAGCTTACTCTCAAGCCAACCCTTCTATTCAACCACCTCGATAGTTGACCTCTGTTCCTATTGCTTCTCTTATTAATTACCCTCAGTCTCATTCCTCTAACCTAATGGACAGATCTCTCTCTCTTCCACCTAACTCCATATCAACTCAACCACACACCATGCTAAGGTAAAACACATGGAGATTGATCATCACTTTGTTTGAGAAAGAGTTCTTGATGGCACACTACAAGTCAACTATGTTCCTTCTGAAAAATAGGTTGCTGATGTCCTCACAAAGCCCATCACGCCTAAGCAATTTGGCTTTTTTCGACATGCTCTTCGGGTAGATGCTATCTCTTTTATTGAAAAGAAAAACCAGGAGAATGTTAGAGTAACTAATAAATTTAGTTAGCTGTTAGTAGTTAGCAAAGTCAGTAGTTTGTTAGCTAAAGTAGTTAAACTATGTTGCTATATAGCCTGCATGCTTGTACATTCAAAGAAGTTAAGTTTTTGTATTCTGTTGTAATCTTCTTAATTCAATACAGTAGGCTTATTCTTTTAGTCATTGTTTAACAAAAGGAACCCAATTCAGCTGCGTATGTTAACTATGGAAGCATTACTCTCATATCGAAGAAGCATCTCAAGGAATTTACATGGGGATTGGCTAACTCTAAGCACCCAGTTTTATGGATCCTTAGACCAAATATCGTGATAGGTGACTCTGCAATTCTGGACGAAGAGTTGCTCAAGGAGATTAAGGATAGAGGGCTGATAACAAGCTGGTGCAACCAATATCAGGTTCTTTCACATCCTTCAGTTGGTTTTTTTTTACTCATTATGGGTAGAATTCTACCGTGGAAACCATATCAAAAGGCGTGCCAGTAATTTGTTGGCCATTTTTTGCTGATCAACAAACCAATTGTCGCTATGCTTGCACTCATTGGGGCATTGGCATAGAGGTGGATCATGATGTGAAGCGAGAGAACATAGAGTTTTTAGTTAAGGAAATGATGGAAGGTGAGAAAGGAAAGAAAAAGAAAGAGAAGGCATTAGAATGGAAGAAGAAAGCCGAAAAAGCGGTTGAAGTTAGGGGATTATCTTACATTGATTTTAACAGATTTGTTAAGGAAGCTCTCAGACATGGTTAACTGGAAATAGTATTGTCAGTAGGAATTATATAAATAACGAATGGGGATTATTCGATGTCTATTTCTGCTTTTTTTCTCTATTTTTTTTCCTTTATAAGTGAATGGAGTTGTGCGAGGTATGTATTAGTATGTATGTGAAGCTCGTATTCACTGTATTAGGGTATAGATATTAATCATGCCCACCTTATTATAAATGTGAGTTTCATTCAAAGCTTTTGTAAAAATATTTTCTAATGAGTCTTCAGTTTTAATATAACCTGTAAAAATTATAGGAAGTATGCAAGGAACTCAATTAAAAACTTTGGATTAGAAAGAGCTAAGCCAGCAAGGACCCCTATGTCACCAAGCAAGAAAATTAACAGATGCAAAAGGGGTGCCACTATTTCTAGCACTTATAGGAGTATGATAGGAAGTTTATTGAATCTAACTACAAGCAAGCCTCATTTAAGCTTCAGTGTGGGTGTTTGTGGTATCCGCAAAGAGGCAACGTGTAAAGGATGTAAAACACATCATCAAGTATGTTCTTTGTTGTAGGCCAATTTTGGGCCCTTTTACAGAATACCCACAACCCAATTTTATCCACACTTAAACCTCAACCCGTTTCATAAACCCAACTGCCCCTATACAAATTAACCCAAAGCCCATTACAATAACCTACCCAATTACAATAACTAAACCTACCCAAAATTAACTCAAACAACAACAAAGCCCAATTAAACCTCTAACCCTAACCTGACCCAACTAGCCCAAAATTAGGTTTCAGAATCTGAAACCCTAAATCACCTAATCCCACCGCCCCCAGTCACATCTCCAGTGCAAGTGGTACCTACTTCCACCGCCGTTCGCCTGCAACATTAAAGGAAGAAAAGACAGTGTGCAGAAAAAAAGAAACAACTTGTAAAAAAATATAGGCTATAAAAGCCGATTCAAAAGCTTTGTAAAAGGGTTGGACATTTTTTCTTTGCAAAATACAAAAAGCATTCGGCATTTTTAATACAGAAAACTATAGAAACTAGAGATTTCTCCGGCAATACCAGATCAGATCTAGTGTAGAGAAAAATAGTAAGCAGGAAGCAGATTCGATCTAAGGTAGCCAACATCTTTTCTTTTTCATATACGTATCCATACGCACATATATACATAAAGATTTCATTTTTTATCTTTGATTCTACATGTATATATATGTATTTAAAAAATAAAGAATATAAAATAAAAAGGACTAAAAATATTTTTTAAAATTACCTTTTCCGCCATCACAAGACGGTGGTGTGCGCATACATACCGGCGACGGTGGTCCGGCGATCGGACTGGTGACCGGCCCATGGCCGGAAATCTCCCTCCCCCTCCCTTCTCTCTTCCTTCTCTCTCTCTTTTTTTTTTTCTTTCTCTCCTCACCAAATGATTTTTTTTGCAAATTTTGGCCCTTTTATAGCCCCCCAAAACGACGTCGTTTTAGGGTTGGCCTTTAAACCCCAAAACGACGTCGTTTTGGCCTAACCAGTTTGTTGACCCGACCCGCTCCAAGGATCCGCGTGTTTTTCATTGGAGGGGATAATTGCACTTTTAGCCCCTCCGCTTTTTCATGCTTCTACAATCAAGTACTTTTTCAGTTTTTAATTTGGCCCCAAAGTATATAGCGCTTTGCGATTTATTCCCTCTTGCTGTGTTGTGTTTTGAGGGGAGGAATAATTGTGTTTTTAGTCCTCTTTTGTTTTGTGCGCGTTCAAATAAGCCCTTTTCCCTTTTTATTATTTGAAATTCGCCTCAAAACTTTTATTTTAATTCAATTTTAGTCCTTTTTTTCATTTTATTTATTTATTTTATTTTCGTTTTTTAAATATTGTTATTATCATTCCTAATATTATTAATACTATTATTTCTATTATTATTATTGTTATTATTAATATTATGGTTATTAAATACTATTATTTTAATATATTATTATTTCTAGTTATTATTATTTCTAGTATTATTATTATATATAATATTAGTGCATGTTTTATATATGTATGTATATATATAGTATTATCTTAATTACTTTATTTTAATATTACTATTGTATTATATTTACTTTTTATATTTCATCATTATTTCCAGTATGGTTATTATTATTAATCTTAGTTTATATTTTATTATATATGTATGTATATACATTTTTATATACAATATTACTTCAATTACTTTATTCTAATATTATTATTATTTTTATGTATATGATATTTATATTATTATTATAGCTCTATTATTATTTCTAATATACATATATTACGTACATGTATATATATATAGTATTATCTTTTTATTACTTTATTATTTTTATTATATTTTATTATTATTATTTTTAATATTATTACCATTATTATTATTATCATTGTTAATATAGTGAATACTTTGATATATGTATATGTCTTCAGTATTATTAGTTATACGTTTTATACTATTTCTTGTATATGTTCTTATCAATGTTAGTATGTGTTCTATCTTGTGTATATATCTTTAATATATATGTATGTAGTTATGTAGTAATATTAAGAGTTGTCTTTTAGCATTATTTTTAATATGTATATACTATGTAAATATTTTAGCATTTTTATATATATTGTGTGTATGTATCTTTAAATATTGCATTTTTATATATGTTATGTATATACCTCTAATACCATATTATTTGTATATTTTTATTTTTCATATCTTCTTAAATAATATTACATATATATATATATATATATATATCTCTTTTTAATACCACATCATATATATACTATTATTTTATTTATTTTTATTCCTAGTATATTTATTATTAATATTAGTATATGTATTTTATTATACGTATATATATATATATATTTATAAATAGTATTATTTTCATATATCCTTATATTTATTATTATACTCATTATTTTATTCTAATATTACTATGTATTTATTTTAAAATATATGTATATATTCGTGTAGTATTGTTAATGTATATAATTTTTATGTTATTAGTATTTGTAATGTATCTTGCACATGTTCATTTTATATATTATGTAGGTATATATTACGTACGTATTTTAGTATTACTATGTATACACTTTTCACTCTTATCATTACACATACTTTAATATATATATATATATAGCACTATTAGTATTTTTATTATTATGTTTACGTCACTTCATTTGTTATTATTATATGTTTATATATATTCATTATTTTTATTTCGTGTTTGATACTATTATTACGTTTAATATATCGCATGCACTGTCATTGTTTTTAATATTATTGTCGTATTTATTATGTGCCTTGATGTATTTCTAACTCTTATTTTTCGTTTCCCGCCCATGTTATATCATCTCGCTGTTCACCATTTTAAAAATGTTTATTCATATTTTTTTATTTATTTCAATAAGCAAGGCAACGTACCGATTTAACATTAAGTTATCGATTTCATCGTTATGTTGGGTGAACATCAATCGACTTGTGTTAAAACGGTATGTCCTTCTCAAAAATAAAAAAAAATTAAAAATTCTCGTGTTTCAACCGGATCACGACTAAATGTTACATCGAACTCGTATTTTTGAAAATCAAAACAACACGTGTTTTACAAGATACCAATTTTGGGCGTCGCGAGGGTGCTAATACCTTCCTCGCGCGTAACCGACTCCCGAACCCTACTTTACTCTGATTTTCGCATAGACCCACATTTGGCCTTCATTTTTGTTCAAGAATCAATTTCCTTAATAAAAAAGATGATTTATTAGGTGTCCGATCACACCTAGAAAAAGGATCGGTGGCGACTCCCTTTTTTAAATAAAATCAAAAATTGATTTTCAAATTTCCGATAAGTCACCTCCATTAGCGACCAAAAGCAAAATTTTTACGTCGCTACATTCTTGATACACTTGATTTTGTGATATGAATGTTGAAAGATAGTGCAATGATCTTGTTTAGGTATAGTGATGCAGATTAGGCAGGCAATGTAGATGATCAAAAGAGCACATCTGGAAGCTATTTTTACCAACCTAATCTTGTATCTTGGTATAGTAAGAAGCAATCTTCCATATTCTTGCCAACAGTTGAGGCAAAATATATTACAGTTGGAAGTTGTTGTGCACAGCTACTTTGGATGAAACAAATGATGACAAACTATGGAGTGGCACTACCAAAGGCCACTGACTAGTGTGACAACTTAAGTGCAATCAACATATCAAAGAATCCTATGATACATTATATAACTAAGCACATTGATTTTCAACACAACTTCATTCGTGAACTTGTGAAAAATGGTATAATCGAATTGCAGTATGCGAAGACTAAAAATCAACTTGTTGATCTTTTACTAAGGCTCTTAATGCAGCAAGTTTCGAAGCACTAAGAAACTCAATTGGGTGTGTTGAGTCTAACATTTGGCACTTGTTCTGGGAAGCATCCGAATGACGATTATAGATGTCGTTTTGTAATTTAGAGATCAAGCTCTATAGTTGGTATAGTCATGCATGCAATCATTATTTTTAGAGGGAAAGTATATCTTTGATGATCAAATTTCCTTTTCTTGGAGGGAAATTTATTAGAGGAAAGGGTATAAGAAAACACGACCCTATAAATACCTTGGTTGTGTTATAACTTATCATAAACTCTCCTCGTCGATTTAGTAGTAACCTGGTCTCTCAAAGCTTTATTATTCTTAGTCACCTTTGCTTTCAAGTGTTTCTTGATTATTGAAATTCTTGATTCTTATCAATAGCACACATTAAGATCACTTCTTAATTTGACTATGAGAAAAAGCTCTACAAGATCAGCAAGCAAGGGAGCTTTCTCAATCTCATGAACCCTCTATTGAAGAATCAATGCCATCACTTATTGGCACTACCTTTGGCACAAGCCAAGTATAAGATTCTGTGGCCCTGTCTCAATCACTCAATCTAACATTTGGTGATGGTTAGGGTAAGAATGGTGAAGAAGAAATAGTTGTTGATATTCTTGAGATAGGTGAACAATGTTTTAAGAAACCTAATATTAATGTTGAGCCTCATCTAGTATTTAGCATGGGGAAGCTACTTCTTTTTATAGAGATCCATTTCTAAGGTATGACCCCTCATTCACGAAAAACCTTTTATAGTCTGTCAGAGATGGAAATTGTTAGAATTAAGTGACCCAAATTCTTATTTAAATAAAATACGATGGAAAATAAAATAAAAGTAAAATCCATATAGAACTAGACTTCTTTTATTTTATTTTAGAATAAGGTTTTTTAAACCTTATTAAACTTCATCTATTTTATATTGATTAGGATAGGGTGTTTTAATCCTACTAGAATATGGCTTTACAAGCCTATAAATAGACATAGTCTATTCCTCTTGTATTGATTCAAATTTTTCGACATATAGTGAATTTTCTTCTCCTCTCGCCTGGTTTTTCTCTCAGAAAGGGTTTCCACGTAAAATTTGTGTGTTCTTTATTTTATTTATTTTATTCTATTTTTTTCACAAATTGGTATCGAGCTTCCGGTTATTCATCTCGATCACGGTAATGGCGTCTTTGAAGTATGAAATTCATTGTTGGATCGCAACACCGATTTGCGTTGTGGCAAATTAAGATGCAAGCGCTTCTTGCACGATGGATCTCGGAGGATGCCCCGCTAGGGATAGATAAGATGCCTTCGACATTAACAGATGAAGAGAAGAAGCGTAAGATCGAAAGGCATTAACACAATTACATCCGCATTTGTCCAACGAAATTTTGCGCAGGATGTGATGAAAGAGAAAAAGCCGCCACGCATTATGGAAGAGGCTAGAACAAATATGTATGTCGAAAACTCTAACAAGCAAGTTGCATATGAAGCAGCGTCTTTATGCTCATCGTTTGGAGGAAGGTGCGTCTGTGCACGAACACTTAACAGTGCTTAAAGAAATTCTCTTAAACTTGGAGGCCATGGAGGTTCAATATGATAAGGAAGATCTAGGGTTGATTCTACTTTGTTCGTTGCCCCCGTCTTATTCAACCTTTAGAGACACGATTTTATATAGCCGCGAGTCTCTCACAGTTGATGAGGTTTATGATTCTTTAACCTCGTATGATAAGATAAAGCATCTTGCGATTAAACCCGACTCTCAGGGAGAGGGTCTCATTGTTCGTGGGAGACAAGATCGGAATGCTAATGATGATCGTGGTAGGACACAGGAACGGAATCCTCGTGGTAAATCTAAGGGTAGATCGAAGTCTTCAAACAGAGGTAAAACTTGTAACTTCTGCAAGAAGAAAGGGCATATTAAATCTGAGTGCTATAAGCTACAAAATAAGATTAAAAGGGAGGTCATGAATCAAAAGGAAAACAACCGTAAAATTTCGGTGAAAGCTGATGTTGTAGAAGACTACAAATGATGGTGAACTTCTAGTCGCTTCTGTCAATGATTCTAAAGTAAGCGAAGAGTGGATACTTGATTCAGGTTGCACCTTCCATATAAGTCCCAATCGGGATTGGTTTACAACTTACAAAACAGTGTCTGAAGGTGTTGTTTTGATGGGAAATAATGCTTCGTGTAAAATCGCAGGTGTTGGAACAATTAAAGTTAAGATGTTTGATGGAGTTGTCAGAATACTTAGTGACGTACGGCATGTTCCAAAATTGAAAAGAAATTTAATTTCGTTGAGTACTCTTGATTCAAAAGGGTACAGATACACAAAATGAAAAAGTGGGGTTTTAAAGATTTCCAAAGGGTCCTTTGTTGTGATGAAAGGACAGAGAAAGATTGCCAAGTTATATGTTTTGCGTGGTTCTCTCATTATTGGGTGATGCAATTGTCGCTTCCTCTTCCTTGTCAGATGATGATATTACTAAACTTTGGCATATGCGTCTAGGGCATATGAGTGAGAATGGCATGACAGAATTGAGCAAACGAGGACTTCTTAATGGGCAAGGAATTTGCAAACTGAATTTCTGTGAGCACTGTGTTTTTGGGAAACAAAAGAGAGTTCGATTCACTAGAGGAATCCATAACACGAAGGGAACATTGGAGTATATTCATTCTGACCTGTGGGGGCCATCTAGAGTGCCTTCCAGAGGTGGAGCTAATTATATGCTAACCTTTATTGATGATTTTTTCAGAAAAGTTTGGGCGTTCTTCCTGAAGCAGAAAAGTGATGTGTTTTCCGCATTTAAGTCTTGGAAAATTATGATTGAAAAAGCAGACGGAAAATGTGATAAAATACCTCCGCATGCACAATGGCTTAGAGTTCTGTTCTGATGAGTTTAATAGATTATGCAAGTCAGAAGGAATCATGAGACACTTGACAGTTCGTCATACTCCACAACAAAACGGCGTTGCAGAACGAATGAACAGAACGATCATGAAGAAGGTTCGATGTATGTTGTCAAATGCCAACTTACCGAAGTCATTTTGGGCAGAAGTAGTGTCTACTGCATGTTTTTTGATCAACCGATCTCCATCCGTTGCCATTGAGAAAAAGACTCCACAAGAGGTATGGTCTGGTAATCCTGCTAATTATTCTGATTTAAAGATCTTTGGGTGTCCTGCATATGCTCATGTTGATAATGGAAAATTGGAATCGAGATCCATTAAATGTGTTTTTCTTGGTTATAAAGCTGATGTAAAAGGGTATAAGTTATGGTGTCTTGAAAATAGAAAAGTTGTGATTAGTAGAGATGTTGTTTTTGATGAAACTGCTATGCTACCTAACTTATCTCTTAAAGACTCTTCCAATAAAGAAAATCAAAAACAAGTAGAGCATCAGACAATACAGAGTCAACTCCTCAAGCGATTACAAAAATTGAGAATAGAGTTGCTTCTTCACCACAATACTCTATCGCCAAAAACAAACTAGAAGAGAAATTAAACCTCCAAAGAAATATGCTGAGGCTGATCTAGTTGCTTATGCTTTGAATGTGGCTGAAGATATAGATGCGAATCAAGAGCCATCTAATTATTCTGAGAGCGGTTAGTGTGAAGGCTCGAGAAAAGTGGATGTTTGCTATGCAAGAAGAGATGGAATCACTCCACAAAAAAGCGAAACATGGGACCTTGTGAAACTTCCTAAAGGTAAAAAGGTCATTTCGTTGTAAATGGGTATTTAAAAAGAAAGAAGAGACTCAGGAGTTGAAGAACCCATATAAAGCAAGGCTAGTTGCAAAGGGTTACAATCAAATTCCAGAGTGGACTTCACGAGATGTGTTCTCCCGGTTGTTAAGCATAGTTCGATTCGAGCTTTGGCTGGTATTGTGGCCATGCATGATTTGGAGCTTGCGCAATTAGATGTAAAACTGCATTTTTGCATGGAGAACTTGATGAGGATATTTACATGCAACAACCGAGAAGGTTTTACGATTTGAAAAAGAGAACTATGTTTGCTTGCTTTAAAAAGTCCCTTTACGGTTTGAAACAATCACCAAGGCAAAGTGGTACAAGAGGTTTGATTCCTTTATGACTTCTCATGATTTCAAAAGAAGTAGTTTTGACAGTTGTGTTTACTTTAAGAAAAAGCAGTGATGGTTCTTTTGTGTATCTACTTCTTTATGTTGATGACATGTTGATAGCAAAGAAAAGCTAAAGAAGAGATAAGAAAGGTCAAAGCCCAACTAAGTAAAGAATTTGAGATGAAAGATTTAGGACCAGCAAAGAAGATACTTGGTATGGAGATTCTCGGAGATAGAAAATCAAGTAAATTGTACCTAAGTCGGAAGGGTACATTGAGAAAGTTCTTTGCGGGTTCAATATGCAGAGTGCTAAGCCTCATTAGTACTCCTTTAGCAGCCCATTTCAGACTTTCATCGGTTTTGTCTCCACAATCGAGATGATGAGATTGAGTACATGTCACATGTTTCATACTCTAGTGCAAAGTGGGATCTCTCATGTATGCTATGGTTTGTTCACGCCCAGATTTATCATATGCGATCGGTCAGATTAGCAGATGCATGGCAAATCCCGATAAAGAACATTAGAAAGCAGTTCAGTGGATTTTAAGATACTTACGAGGCACTACTGATGTTTGCTTACAGTTTGGAAGAACTAAAGATGGAGTCATAGGGTATGTTGATGCTGATTTTGCTGGAGACCTTGATAGAAGAAGATCTCTCACAGGTTACGTCTTTATAATTGGAGGTTGTGCAATTAGTTGGAAAGCCACTTTGCAAACTACAGTCGCTTTGTCTACCACTGAACCTGAGTACATGGTGATTACTGAGGCTTGTAAAGAAGCTATTTGGTTAAAGGGACTATTTAGTGAACTCAATGAAGACCTTCAAATCAACATGATATTTTGTGACATCAGAGTGCTATATTTCTTACAAAAGATCAAATGTTTCATGAGAGAACAAAACACATTGATGTTCGGTATCATTTTGTTCGTGATATTATTGCTCGTGGTGATATTGTTGTGAGCAAAATTAGTACTCATGAAAATCCTGCAGATATGATGACTAAGTCACTTCCTATAATCAAGTTTGAGCATTGCTTAGACTTGGTTGGTGTTCATTGTTGAAGTTAAACCCTTAAGGGGTTTTATGGAAGAGGTGGAGAACTTGTTTATTGAAAGTTCGCAATGAAGAACTTGTTCATTGAGAATTTGTGTCAAGGTGGAGATTGTTAGAATTAAGTGACCCAAATTCTTATTTAAATAAAATACATTGGAAAATAAAATAAAAGTAAAATCCATATAGAATTAGACTTCTTTTATTTTATTTTAGAATAAGGTTTTTTAAACCTTATTAAACTTCATCTATTTTATATTGATTAGGATAGGGTGTTTTAATCCTACTAGAATATGGCTTTACAAGCCTATAAATAGACATAGTCTATTCCTCTTGTATTGATTCAAATTTTTCGACATAGTGAATTTTCTTCTCCTCTGCCCGTGGTTTTTTCCCGAAAGGGTTTCCACGTAAAATTTGTGTGTTCTTTATTTTATTTATTTTATTCTATTTTTTTCACAGAAATAGTATTCAAAGCTGGCGCGACCCTTGGATTCCAAACTGTGGTCCCTTATTTATACAGATTCCATCTCTTTCTAACCTTAATATGGATTGTCCTATTATTAGTATGGCTACAGGTGACAGATCATGGAATTTGGACCTTTTGAGATTGTGGGTCTCAGAAGATATCATTAACAAAATTGTAAGTGTCCCACCACCGCACCCTTCTTTGGGTCCTGATAAAATAACTTGATGAGCTAATTTAACTGGTTCTTTTTCTCTAAAAAGCGCATATGGAAATATTCGAGAAGTTACATTGAATTCAAAAGAACAGATTTGGAAGATACCTTGGAAATTTAAAGGCTCTCAACGGATCTGTTTCTTTTTATGGCTCACCCTTAAGCAACGCCTACTTACGAATGCTGAAAGGGTGAGGCGAGGCATTGGGAATAGCAGCACTTGTGGGTTTTGTGGGTAGGATTATGAGGATATGTTGCATGTACTCAGAGATTGCCCTGCTGCTAGAACTATTAGGATAAACTCATTCCAAAAGACAGACTCTCTAGGTTTTACGCCAGTTCCCTCCCTATTTGGATGACAGAAAGCCTTCATAATCATCTCAACATTTTTTTTGGATGGGGTGGATTGGTCATGTCTCTTTAGGATCATTGCTTGGCATATTTGGAAGAACCAAAACTTGCTTACCTTTCAAGGCATTTCTTGGAGTAATAATGAGATTCTTAAAATTTTGTTCAGTTGGGCAAAGCAATACATTTTTCATCTCCAAAACTGCATTTTATAAGCCTCACAGTTATCTCCACTCTTCACCTTTAGCTAGTAGTTGGATTTGTTTGAGAATAGATGGTTCGGTTAGGCTTGACGAAGGTTTTGCAGCAGTTGGAAGTTACATATGTGTTCATAATAGTGGGTGGATCATTGGGCTTTGTCGATATTTGGGTAATTGCACAGTGACAAAGGCTAAACTTTGGAGGATCTTGGATGGGTTAAACCTTCTTTTGGAAAGACGATTCGATAGGGTCTTAATCCAAACTGATAGTATTGATGTCGTTAACATTATTCAAGATGGCTCTTCCGGAAACTCTAATTCTACCCTAATTAGGAAAATACTTCAAGTCCTGAATATGTTTAAGTAGTGGAAGATTCAAATTTTTCCTAGAGAAGAGAACTCAAGTACAGATAGCTTAGCTAAGTCAGTTCGCACTAGAAGCCTCGATTTAAGATTGTTTGGGGATCCTCCTTTATTGATCTAGTTTAATTAATTTTTAATTTTAATTTTTCACCTAAAAGAATATAAAATAAACAATGAAACATATGGATTAATCATAATAACACATGAAATTAACAATATAAATACATCAAATTAATAATACTGAATGCACTACAATTATTTATCAGGATGTTATTATCAATTGTGAATTAGTGTCAAGTTAACTTATGACACAAACTCAATTAACAAAATTATTAATATATACAGATAAAACAAATTGGGCATATTAAAATAAAATTGTATGAAGTATATTAAAATGAACATTTGGTTAAGTGGTAAATTTAATAGTTTTTTAATCCAATTGGTGGGGGTTCAAATCTCACTATATATATTATTTATTTTTGTTAAAATGAAAAGACTAAAATACCATCGAATAGTATAACTTATTTTAATTATGAAAGGGCATTTCTATAATTTACCTATCAAGTTGATGACCCGATAAAGGATGGCACCAACTGAGTAAAATACTTAAATAATAATAACTAGAAATTCTATTACACACGTATACATGTGGAAACCGCAAATTTAGAACACAAATGTCTATTTAAAAATCATATACAAAAAAAATGAAATGTATAGTTTGAAACTAATTAATAATAATACATGAAATATGAGCGTTATTGTAATACCCTAGAATTTGGGGTTAGAAGTTTTGAGGTTGTGGTTAGGGTCATTAAATAGGTCGAGCAATTGAGTGGGTTTTCACGTTTTAATGTCAAAATGAGCCTACTGGTTTGGTGATGGTGAGTGTGTTAGTTTACCTTTGGGTTTCGAGTTTGAGTCCTAATGTGTGTTTTGAGGAATAAATTTATTTTGGTTTTGCTTTTTAATTTTTAAAGATTTACTTTTAAAATTTAAAAGAGGAGGTTTTTCAGTTTCACGTTCTTTTCCATTTCCTTTTCCCTATTTTTTTTGTTATTCCCTCTATTATTTTTCGGTTCTTTCTCTAAATTTCAGTTCTCTTGATTTCTTATTTCTTCCATTTTACACTCACGTTACGTGTTGTCCGTCAAGACTGATCGTCCTCGTGTGTTTCGTTTTATCCAAGGTGAAGCGGGTTCCCTAACAGTTTGGTGAGAACGAACCAATTGGTCCTTGGTGCTTGATATCACATTCTAAGGTGTGTGTCCTGAAACGGTTTAACTCCGGTATCGAATTACGGTGGAATTAGGTAATGTCTTGTGTGTTTCTGAAATTGGTTATTTGAAGTATCATATTGTTATTGAATTGCATGAAATTCTGTATGTTTTGGCATAATTCTAGGTTACCACAGGTTAGGGATCGTTTCGACATCAAAAGCATAATTTGCAGCCTGTTTCAGTGAGGTTTCATGATCACACAGGTGGCCACATGGGCGTGTGCTGCACACGGCCATGTACAATTAGGAATTTGGGTTTTTTGATGATTTTTGGTACCACACGGCCTGGCCACAAGGGCATGTGTCCCCACATGAGCGTGTGAGACCTCCACATGGCCGTGTCTCCTCTACTCTTTATTTTTGGCACTTTTGGACAGTGAGTTACTCGGGCTACTCACACGGCCTACTCACACGGCCATGTAACTTGGTCACACGGGCGTGTGTCTCCTCCACATGAGCGTGTAGGCCTCCACACGGCCGGGACATACGGCCATGTGGCCTTATTTTGCAGAATTTTTGTTTTGAGTCATAAACTGTTTGTTTTATGTTTCTGCGTAATCCTACCCTCGATCAACCCTTAGTACGTATGTTTGGGACTCGATGTAGTTTGGTTGGTGTATATATGTGTGTTTATGGGCTTTAATTTTATTGTTCGTTTATGTGATGAATAAGTATGAGTTTATTATTGTTGTCGTAACTGAATATTAGAATACAAGTGTAATCAAATCTGAATCTGTTCAACTAGAAATGTTAACGTCGGTTTCTGTATGTTGCCTATGTAATGTGTGCATTGTTGCATAGCATGAAAATTTTAGGATCTGATTATGAAGAGAACAAAGACAGACTTAGCAGTTTTAACTGCGATACTTTTGTATAGCAGTTTACTGTACTATCCTATAAGTATATCAGTTAAACTGTATACAGTTACTCAAGTGGCATAGTTCCACGTTGTGTTGTGTAGGGTGGATGAACCTATTATGGTTCTATGTGGTGTGCAGGGTGGACAGGCCTACCATAGCCTTTATGTGGTGTGCTGGATGGACAAAGTGGTGTTTGGTTGGTAGGGTGAGATTTTTTACTTATGCATCTGTTCGCATCTAAATATAGGTCTGTTTGTCAGAACATTTTATCTGTTTGTGTGAGCATTTGGTTATTAACAATATAGTTCATGTCATGTAATATATTCTGATTGGAACATCATTTATGTGGTTTGATATTGTATTCGACATACCGATTGAGATTTTCATAAGTGATATTTTTATACATATGCTTGTCTGAAGTATTTATTGTGTCACCTCGTCTTTTGCCATCTATTTATGTTTCGAACTCACACTAAGCTTGCGTAGCTCATCTCTGTAGTGTTTTTCCTTTCAAGTATATTTCGTGTTTTGGAGCTGGACTCGGCATAGCGGAGGTCTCAGAGTTCTTTGATTGATTGATTTCAAATAATGTTATAATAAACTATTCGAATTATGCACCTTTGTTTTTGCACACAAGTCTATGTGTACTGTGGTACGGGAATTTTTAAGTTACTTTGAAATTGTTCAAAAACACTGATTTGGTTTATTCCTAATGGTTCTTAAATGTTTTTTATATGTTGTTTCCAAAAATAACTACGTATCATTTAATCTACTAAAATTACGAAGCATAAGGGTTTAGCGAAGAATTTTCTATGGTTATGAATGAGTTTTATCTCCGCCACTTTGGTTGGCTAATGTAACTCCCGGAATTCGATCTAACTTCTAAGCTAGATTTTGGGGTGTTACAGTTATTAAAACAAAAAAAATAGATTAACTTATTTATCATGGTGTTGTCATCAATCTTAAGTCGGTGTCGAGTTAACTTGTGACACCAACTCAATCAAATACATTATTAATATGTACAACTGATGAAGGTAATAAAGTATGCATAATAAAATCAAAATGTATAAAAATATTTTTTTAAAGAGCTTTAGCTGAATAGTAAATAGTAAATTAAATATTTTATTAATGCAATCAGTATGGGTTCATATCCTATCATATGCATATTTTCATTGGTTTTTTAAAAGTGAAAAGACTAAAATATCATCAAATAATATTACTTATTTTAGTTATGAAAAGGTATTCTTGTAACTTCCTAACCGAGAAGGTGATCCGGTTGATGGTGACACTCACTTAGTCAGGAATTTAAATAATAGTATAGATATACAACTGATGAAGGTAATAAAGTATGTATAATAAAATTAAAATGTATAAAAATATATATATAAACTTTAGTTGCATGGTAAATTAAATGTTTTATTAATGCAATTGGTGTGGGTTCAAATTTTACCATATGTATATTTTATTGGTTTTTTAAGTGAAAATACTAAAATACATTCGAATAATATTATTTATTTTAATTACGAAAGGGCATTCCCGTAACTTCTTAATTGAGTTGGTGACCCGGTTGAGGGTGACATCAACACAGCAGGAGCTTAAATAATAGTATAAATAATATACTAGTATAGATATATAACTGGTGGAGGTAATAGAATGCGCATAATAAAATTAAAATCTATAAAAATATTAAAATGAATGTTTAGTTGAGTGGTAAATTAAAAGTTTTATAATGCAATTGGTGTAGATTCAAATCTCGCCATATACATATTTTTATTCATTTTTTTAAATTGAAAAGACTAAAATACCCTAAATAATATTACTTATTTTAATTAAGAATGTTCATTCATGTAATTTCCTAACCAATTAGTTGGTGCTCGGTTGACTTGCGACACCAACTCAGTCAAGAGTTTAAACAATAGTATAGGTAGATATAAATATACATTTAATGGAGATAATAAAGTATGCAAAATAAAACTAAAATGTATAAAAATATTAAAATAGAGCTTTAGTTGAGTGGTAAATTAAAAGTTTTACTAATGCACTTGGCATGAGTTTGAATCCTACCATATCCTTGCTTTTTATTGATTTTTAAAGTGAAAAGACTAAAATACCCTCAAAAAATATTCTTTATTTTAATTATGGATGTGCATTCCTGTAATTTTCTCACCGAGTTAGTGCCCAGTTGACTTGTAACACCAACCTTTTTAGGAGTTTAAATATTAGTATAGATTTGGTATTTATGTTTGACACTTTTTCTAATGTGGTACATGTGTTATTTTTTGGTCCAATGTGGTACATATATTTGACAAAAGTTATATATTTTGGTACCTGGAAGTAACAATATTAACTTTTTAGTGTTTAATTCAAGTTTTAAAGTTGATTTGATAATATTAGCAATTAACTTTCATCAAATCAACCCTAAAACCTAAATTAAATCACATCCATGATCAGGCTATTTGACAAATGAAATGAAAAATTAAACAAATTCACAATTAAAACTAAATTTATTCTATTAACAAAATCATGAAAAACTCATTCCTAATAATATTTGCAATTAATTTTTATCAAATCAGCCCTAAAACTCGAATTAAACACTAAGAAGTTAACACATTTCCATTGGGTACCAAAATGTGTAACTTTTATTAAATAAAAGTACCGGATTAAACCAAAAAAATAACACAGGTACGACATTAAAAAAAAGTATCAAACTGCAGTACGAATATAACCCTACTCATTACCTAAAACCATTAGTTAAGGACATTTTCCCTTATTTGCATTTAATGTTGCTAATACCGTGTAATTCTCAAACTTCATTGAAGCTAGCTAGCAAGCAAGGAAAGCTTTTTCCTGCAAAGACCTTAATTTTCCAACTGTCTTCTTGCTTTGCTAAGATGGGTTCACGTTGAGACCATTAAACCCCTACCCTGCATGCATCCCATAGCCTACGCAAGGCCATGTTAGCTCTATCATGCATTTGGCTAAGCTCGTACTCTCAACTGCCTAAACCTAATCTTTAAACACTAAATACGTGTTAATCGACGGATACGATTTAGGAAAGTAATAACAACTAAACCATACCGAAGTGGGTGCCCGTCCCATATCATTATGCCCACAACACCGACGCCGTACGGTCAAGGAAAGTATTAATATCTTGCCAATTAGTGGATCCTTGCATATAAGTTATCAAGTTTGTAGACACTCAATTTTGCCCGGGCCCAGAAATAAGTCCAAAAACAAAAATAATAAACCCAAAAAAAAAAATGAAGTCCAAGTTCAGTCCAGAATTACAAATATAATTTGGCCCGATCGGAATGCCCCATTACTTGAAAAGATTTAAGGTCCATCTACAAGCTTGACTCATATGGAAATGTAATCTTCAATGATATGCAATCTTAGATATGATACAATCTTAGATATGATTGCAATCTTAGATATGATATGCAATCTTAGATATGATACAATCTTAGATATGATTGCAATCTTAGATATGATATGCAATCTTGAAGATATGATCTTGTAATCTTGGAGATTTAATTTGTAGATATCCTTTAATCTTAACCGTTGATGTAATTAATCTATACCGTTGGATTTGGGAAGGCTCAACTATAAATAGAGGCCTCTCCCTTCATTGTAAATAACTTGAGTTTTGGGAAGCAATAAGAATTCTTGAGAGCATTCACTCAAATTTCTCTCCCTCTTGCGTTCTTACTCTCTGTGGTTTGTTCTTATTTTATTCTTCGTCTATCTTAGTTTTTCAACCTTTTTTTATTTTAATTTCTTCATTTTTCAAATATGTATATTTATTCCTATCTTTTATACATTTGATTATGTATTTTATATATTATAATATTTAACCTTTTTATAAAGTTTATTTTCAAATATATATTTTCTATGCATGTATATATATTATATTATCATTTCATGTACTTTGAACTATTGTATTATATTTTTATAATTTGTAAATGTTCTATTTATTCATTTTTTTAGTGTATGTCATTTATCTTATTTGTGCATAGTTTCATTTTTTTATATGCTATGTTTAATTATTTCTTTTATGTGCTATTTTATGATATATATTGTTGTATAATTTTTGCATGTATTATGTTTTTCTTTTAGTTTACTCATGTTCTTATTTGTTTATTATCTTATATTTACCCTAGTATGATTTTTTTTCATTAAACGTATGTTCATGTTATTTAGTTTTGTCTTAATGATATTATTTATGTTTGTATGGAAATGTTAGAATATTTTGTACATCTATGCTTCATGATGCATTAATATGTCATCCTAAAACGTCATTTAAAATAATATTCCAAGGTTTTAAAAAAAAAATAAAAGGCAATGCTTGATGTTCAGAAACTTCGAGAAAGGTAGTGCCCTAACTTACTGGGTTGCTACTTTTCTCGTTGAATTCGAATAGTCAAGCACCTTTCTAAGTGATTTTGAGTTTTCAAAACTTAAACAATTATTTTGAGATTACAAAACATAGTGTCCTAACTTACTGGATATGGCGTTTTGTTGTTTCGAGATAGAAATTTTCGAAAGACGAGCTTAGTTTCGAAGGTTTTAAAATGTTGCGTCCTAACTTACTGGATGTGATGTTTTGACTCGTTTGAAATAAGTGAGCCTTAATTTTCAAAATTGAGACATTCTAATTAAAAGAGGTTTGTATATTAAAACTTTCAAATTTCCGACATTAAAGACACTTGATAATCAATTAGGTACCAATTTTTGGGCATTACGAGGGTGCTAACCCTTCCTCGTACGTAACCGACTCCCGAATCCGTTTTCTCGACTTTCGTAGACCAAAATTAATGTTTTAAAACAAAACATTTTATAAGGTGATCCAATCACACCTAAAAAGATTGGTGGCGACTCTCGTTTTCGTTTTTCTTAAAGTCGAACCCCATTTTCCAAAACTCGATTTAAAAATGGTTTCGAAAGCTTGGCGACTCCGCTGGGGACTAATAAGAGAGTCAAGCCGTATAATTGATTACCTTTGGTCTTAATGTCGAAAATTTGAAAAATTTTAAAATTCAATCCTCTTTGCATTACATGTGTTTGTATTATTGCATATGTTATATATTCTGATGCGCATTGCATTTGCATGACCGTTGTGGTCACATCCTTAAGTGGGAGTGAGAAACTACGCCTTCGTGAGGTTTTCGCCTCCGTGCAGGATAGTGGATCACTTTCGGGATACATCTGTACCTATGGTTTCGTGAGATTTTCATCTCCGTGTAGCCATAGGGAAATGTATTCCCCTGAACTGAACTCGATTCAAATGAGCCTATAATGGGTAAGAATCGAGGAATCTGCTGGTTCAGATACCTCAACTTTAGAACTAAAACCTCATATAGAAAAACCGTAAGAGCTCAACTTAGTTAGAATTATACTTTAGATATTACCCTCACATATTATTCTTGAGTTTATTAATATTATGTGATACTGACTGTTTCCTTTTTTCATTGCATGTCATTTCGCATTTAAAACGTATCAATTCACGGTTAGTTTCTAAGTTAGAAAGTTTTATTATGGAGAACTGACTTCTTGATAGAGTGGAGGGCAACACTAACGTCCATAGATGGTCTGAGCAAACTCAGCTAGGAAAAGGGGATAGCATAGCTATGGGATATGTGTCGAGTCGTCGACTATACTCGTGACGTTGTTACACGTAATAATTTACAGGAGCTTAAGAAGATTTAGGATCAGTGGGGCAATGAGACCAAGTAGTCGTTCTACGGTAATTACGGAGATTTGCCCTATTTGTTTGACATTTAGGTTGATGAGCACTTGTTTCGAGCTCTCGCTCAGTTTTGGAACCCAGCATACAGTTGCTTTACCTTTGGGGAGGTAGATTTAGTGCCTACTGTGGAATAATACATAGCCTTACTTCGGTGTCCTAGATTTCAGTATGATAGGATTTATTCTCGAGCTGCTTGTGTCCCAACCTTTGGTAAGAAGTTGATGACCATTACGGGGATGAGCGAGCAGTGAATCATGGCTAGAATTAAGGAAAAGGGTGAGAGTAAGTGCATTCCGTGGAGAGCTTTGAAAGATCTAAACCAGACACATCCAGACGAGGCGAAGAGGGTAGACATTTTTGCCTTAAGCTTATACGGATTGATGGTTTTCCCTAAGGCCTTGGGATATGTGGATGAGGCGACCACGGATCTCTTCCATCGACTTAGCAAACGGGTAACTTCTGTTCTTGCGATTTTGGCGGAGACATTCAGGCCCTTGAATGCATGTAGGAGGGCCAGTGCAGACAGGTTTGTTGGTTGTGCTCAGTTACTTTTAACTTGGTTCTACAGTCACTTCCGATTGATAGATAGGGTGGTTTGTCGGGTCTTCTTTGAGGATTAATCCCCGTTGAAGGACATAGCAGCTTCAACTAGGAGAGTTGATGTTCCCGAAAAAAATTGGATAGCGCTACTTCAGAACCTGCAGTCAAAGGATGTGGAGTGGAGGGCTCCATAAATGATTCCAAGTGAGATTCTTTACCGATGAGGCAGTTTTGATTGGGTCCCTTTATTGGGAATTTGGGCCCCTTTGCTTGTGTTGAGGCAACATGGATTGAGACAGTTCATACCGACAACTTAAGCGTTGGTTCAGAGTGAGTTTGCGTATAGAGGAGCCGACTACAAGAGGAAGGTCAGTGAGATCTCTAGTGCTTGGAACAAAACTTGTCGATTAAAAGGAGTAGATATTAGCCCTGTTACGACTTCGGAGTATGTCGAGTAGAGAGGTAGAAGGATTAATGATAACATCCCTAAGCCAAGCATGGAAGGAGCTCGACTGATGGAGGAATATTTACAAGTGATGCCCTCAGAGTTAGAAATTATGAAGCAAGAGTTCGAGAGAAAGAACTTGGAGCTTGAGAAGAGGATAGCAAAGCTCGAGGAAACTTGAAAAGATGGAGGTCGAGAAGGTAAGGAAGGAAAAGAGAAAGATTGAGGAAGATCGAGATGATTTAAAGACGCACTACAAAAAGGCCCAGGTAACGTTGAAAAGGGTTGGATTAAGGAGATTTTCAGAGTAGTGGCAGCAAGAGATTCAAGAAGAAAGGGCCAAAGCTGAGTATTGGGAGAAGAAGTTTCAAGAGAAGCAGTCGCATAATCATACCCTAGAGAAGGAAAATCAAGGATTAAAAACTAAGGTGGCTGAGCTTGGACGATCTCTTCATTATCACCAAAGTCGTAACTCTGCGATCGAGTTAAAGGCAAGCTTGAATAAGATCGAGGAAATGAAGCACGATATTGAAAGGTTGGAAACAGCACTACAGAACTGTGAGCTACGGATTGAGCAACTCGAGGCAAGAGAAAAACAGTGGAAGGGAGAACTTCACCATCTTCAGAATCAAGTTGGAAATAGGGATTATCTCATGGGAGAAGCCATAATTCAGATCCGAGAGGTAGCTGAACATGTTCGAGACTTGGCGATGCAGTGGCGTATTCGTATGATGCATGAGTTATCGCGTCGATGTAGGTCGAGAGTTAGCCCTTTTATTAGATAGAGTTAAAACTTTGGGCATTAGGGCGAAAGCGTATTTGTAATCCTCTTATATGTAAAGATATTCTTTTTTTAAATAAAGTTTTCTAAATGAGATTGAATCGAGATCGATACCTTTTGCATTCGTTTGCATCTTATAGCATTTAATTGCATCATTTGCATTCAAAATTATAAAAAAACCCTAATTAGTTAAAGTTATTAAAAAGAGAAAGAAAAAGAGAGAGAGAGAAGAGGGTCACGACTGAGTGAAAAAAAAAGATGAATGGGAATTAACGACGTTCCTTTACATATCCCCGACTTTTGTGTCAAGAGGGATAGCTTACCTAGAGAAGGGGGCATTTGGAAATGAAAATCATCCCATCAATGTCATACATGAGGAAGGGACTGAACAAAGAAACCTTGAGGGCATTCGCCCTTACGAACCAGGAAGTTCTTTAAACAATTGGACTGCAGAAGAACTTCCTGTAATCGTTAGGAATTTTACGGAGTAATATTCAGAACACTCTTGTTGCTCTAAAGCCTAGGAGTAATGAGATTTCTTTTGAGAAGTGGGCTCATGTTCAGACATTTTTATTTTCAATAAAACATACTTTTATTATTTATCCGAGTAAATATTCTTTCATTCTGATTCTTTTGACCTTTGACATTCTTTATAAATTTTCATTTCATGTAAATAGTCATTATTGAATTCATTTATTCCTTGTATATTCTTTTGTGTGCCTATCATAGATCCCTAGATATCAATGACACGGGCAACGATACTACAGATTCAAAGTTCCTTTTGAGTGTGATATGTGTTTAGAGGAATCTCAGTACTTTGAAGGTGACAGAAATTGTGACTTGTTTCTGAATTTGTTGAAAATGGTTTTTACCCCATGAAGTGGTGGTAGGAAATATAGCCTTAGAGGAAGGAAAGATTACGAAATTGGAATTAGCTGAGGAGACAAAACAAGACCTTGTTGAGACTATTATAGGAATTCAAAAATATGGTCCAAAGACGCATGCAGGAGGATTTGCAATTGCCAGGATAAACATGAGGTTTTGGGGCACTGTTGGTCCACCATGGAAAGGGATCGCATCAGTTGTACAATGAATGCCAAATTTAAAGGAGTCAAGACTTATGGGGCATGTATGTTATGGGCCCGAGCTCGTCAAAAGTTTCAAGCTGACAATGACTCATCTTTGTGGACGTCAACTATTACATTAAGAGCGGGAGATAGCTTCATATGCTAATATTACAAAGTCAAAAGTCATCTATTTCAAAAAAAAAAGATTATATAACTACACAATGCCAAAAGTTTGCAGTCTTTTCAAAGATAATGCGCCGTACCACAGTACAACAAAGGTTGCCAAAAGAAAAGAAAAAAAACAAATTACAGAAGATGACCGAGACTGGTAAAAATTGGCATAAGAAACTACCGCCTACTCTCTATGCTTACGCTGGGGCAAACACCTTCAATTCCAATTGTTTCAAAGGTCCCAACCATCATCCTTGGAATATGTGCATTGTTTGGCTTTCCTGAGCAGTCTGATGTGCCGCCAATAGCGGCGATGGTTAGCTCTAGGCATTGGCCATTGATTTCCAGCTATGGGGCATCAGGCCATACACAGTCTCTGAAGCTTAAAATGATAGATTCTTTCTTCAAAACTAGTTTCTGACAAAGTGGATGACGGTATCATGAAGGAAGCTCTCTTAGATTTCTATACAAGTTTAGGGAAGAGGAAACCTGATCAAATCATTATTTTCAGGGATAGGGTTAGCGAGTCTCAATTCAATCAAGTTTTGATCAAGTTATTGAGGCTTGCAAGTTCCTTGATGAGAAGTGGAACCCTAAAGATTGTGGTTATTGTTGTACGAAAAACCATCATACCAAGTTTTCTCAGCAAGGATCTCCTGACAATGTGCTACATGGTATTATCATTGACAACAAAGTATGCCATCCAAAGAACAATGATTTTTACCTTGGTACCCATACTGGAATGATTGGAATCACGAGGCAGACTCACTATCATGTTCTCTTAGACCAGGCTGGGTTTTCGGCTAATGATCTGCAAGAGTTTGTTCATTCCCTATCCTATATGTATCAAAGGAGCACCACAGCCATATTTGTTGTGGCTCCTATTTGCTACGCCCATTTGGCAGCTTTACAGTTGGGGGCAATTTATGAAGATTAGGGATGCTTCAGAAACATCATCGAGTCATGGTGGGATGTATGCTTCGGGAATAATCTCTGTACTTCAGCTTTCCAGGTTGAAAGATAAAGTCAGCAACCTCATTCTTGTCTGTTGAGAATCATTGAACCGTCTTTTCGTAGGGCTTGACAAACAACAGCCAGGACTGCTGTTGGGGCAATCCCTTTTTCATGGGTTTATGAACCAAGATTTTTCCTCCAAGCTTTGATGGAGTCAAGAATTGAATACCTTTAGTAAACTTAATTTGAAAGTATTCATCCTAAGCAAATGTACCAAGAATGGATGACACAGACTTATGACAAAGAAGGTTCGTCCAAAAGAATTTCATAAAGGAAACCTTGTGCTAAAAGAGATCCTTCCCATGAAAAAGGATGCCGAATTGGGAAGGGCCATATGTTGCGAAGAGGGCTTTCTCTAGAGGTGCACTAATTTTGACAAGAAATGGATAGGAAGAATTTATCTAATCCAATGAATTCGGACTCGGTCAAGGAGTACTTTGTCTGAAGGAGAAGGGAAGCCAAGGTGAAAACCCACAAAGGGCACTTTGGGACTTCTATTTAAAAAAAAGGAAAAAAGAAAAGAAAAAGAGGAAAAAAATAATAAAAAGAAAAAAAATAATAAAAAGAAAAAAAATAAAAAAATGGAGAGGCCAAGGTGAAAACCCGCAAAGGGCGCCTTGTGACCAAAGGGGTTTTTGAGTTGAAAACCCGAAAGGGCAGCTCAAATTTTGAAGAGCACACGGTAATCTTGCTATATTTGATCCAACGAAGAATGAAGCGTGTTGCATATCGGGGCATCAATAAACTACTTTGGATCTTTTAAACACATGTTGAACTCAAGAAAGTTTTCATGGAGCTGGCGTATAAACACTCAAGCGGCGATATCTAGGGCATCTAACTTTTGTCCTGTTTGCTATCTTTAGATTCTCTTTCTTCTCAAAGATAGGCTTTCAGATTAATTTCTTTTGTATTTTTTTTTGACAAATTCGTTTCAATCTAATTATTCTCAAGATTAAATTCATCTTCCATTATTCTTAAAGTATGTTGCATTAAAATAATGATGGATGAACTAAATAATTTTCACAAATGAAGTTTTGCTCATTACTCTGGAAATTTCTAGATAATACAAGAAACTAAAACAGAACAATTGTTCGAAGAATTCACGTAAGTGAGGTTTGAAAGAACTCGTGGAAATTCTTTCTTTAGTCCAAAATGATGATTGGACAAATCAAACGATTCGATCCTAAGAGAGGATCATCTTACAGACATTTTTGGTGGGTCATAGCATTTGAAGAATGGTACAAACCCACAGGCTGAGTAAGAATGATATTTCGAGAGAAATAAGGATAAACTTCGACAAAAGAATGAATGGTGACGTCTGGAATAGGGGTCATGTTCATAAACATTTTGCATTGTAACAGGTTTAATTAGGAGCATTTGATTCACTTCGATCATAGCATCCTAATCATTAGGCATGAACTCATACACATTATACAGATTATGTCCTTCAAGGGACAATGAAGATTGATGCGCCTTAACCCCCTAAGCAGTAGGGTAACAGGCTAAGACATAGCTGATTTGGCTTTCACGTGCTTACGATGAAGCAAATCTAAGATGATTTGGCATCTCTGTATTGTCAAGGAACAAATCAAAGTTTGGCGTCTCCATATTCGACGGAGAGCAGACACATAACAGATCTAACTTTCAGATGTTTATACTGAAGCAAGATCCAAGATGGTTTGGCATCCTTGTACTTACAAGGAACAAATCGAAGACATAGCTGATTTGGCTTTCACGTGCTTACGATGAAGCAAATCTAAGATGATTTGGCATCTCTGTATTGTCAGAGAACAAATCGAAGTTTGGCGCCTCCATATTCGACGGAGAGCAAACACATAGCAGATCTGGCCTTTAGATGTTTATACTGAAGCAAGATCCAAGATGGTTTGGCATCATTGTGCTTACAAGGAACAAATCGAAGACATAGCTGATTTGGTTTTCACGTGCTTACGATGAAGCAAATCTAAGATGATTTGGCATCTCTGTATTGTCAGAGAACAAATCGAAGTCTGCATCTCCATTTCGACGGAGAGCAGATACATAGCAGATCTAACCTTCAGATGATTTTACTGAAGCAGATCTAAGATGATTTGGCATTCTTGTGTTTACAAGGAACAAATCGAAGACATAGCAGATCTAACCTTCAAATGATTTTACTGAAGCAGATCCAAGATGATTTGGCATCCTTGTGTTCACAATGAGCAAATCGAAGACATAGCAGATTTGACTTTCGGATGTTCTCACACTGAAGTAGATCCAAGATGACAGATTTGGCATCTTCAGGGAGCAAATCGGAGATAACAAATTTGGTATCTATGTATTAGACGGGGAGCAGATCAAAGATATCAAATATCGCCTTTCTGAGTTGCAGTGAAGCAGATTGAAGCCGTCAAGAGGCCATTTAAAGAAGATTAAGGATAAAGAACTCAAGACTCGGCGAGCCCGGGTAAAATTGGTCCTTTTATAGTCTTTACTCTATCCTTGTTACACAGCAATGAGCAAAGAGGGGTAGCTGTAGACACTCAATTTTGCTCGGGACCAAAAATAAGTCCAAAAACAAAAATAATAAACCCCAAAAAAAATGAAGTCCAAGTTCAATCCAGAATTACAAATATAATTTGGCCCGATCGGAATGCCCCATTACTTGAAAAGATTTAAGGTCCATCTACAAGCTTGACTCATATGGAAATGTAATCTTCAATGATATGCAATCTTAGATATGATACAATCTTAGATATGATTGCAATCTTAGATATGATATGCAATCTTGAAGATATGATCTTGTAATCTTGGAGATTTAATTTGTAGATATCCTTTAATCTTAACCGTTGATGTAATTAATCTGTACCGTTGGATTTGGGGAGGCTCAACTATAAATAGAGGTCTCTCCCTTCATTGTAAATAACTTGAGTTTTGGGAAGCAATAAGAATTCTTGAGAGCATTCACTCAAATTTCTCTCCCTCTTGCGTTCTTACTCTCTATGGTTTGTTCTTATTTTATTCTTCGTCTATCTTAGTTTGTCAACCTTTTTTTTTATTTTAATTTCTTCATTTTTCAAATATGTATATTTATTCCTATCTTTTATACATTTGATTATGTATTTTATATATTATAATATTTAACCTTTTTATAAAGTTTATTTTCAAATATATATTTTCTATGCATGTATATATATTATATTATCATTTCATATACTTTGAACTTTGCATTATATTTTTATAATTTGTAAATGTTCTATTTATTCATTTTTTTTAGTGTATGTCATTTATCTTATTTGTGCATAGTTTCATTTTTTTATATGCTATGTTTAATTATTTCTTTTATGTGCTATTTTATGATATATATTGTTGTATAATTTTTGCATGTATTATGTTTTTCTTTTAGTTTACTCATGTTCTTATTTGTTTATTATCTTATATTTACCCTAGTATGATTTTTTTTCATTAAACGTATGTTCATGTTATTTAGTTTTGTCTTAATGATATTATTTATGTTTGTATGGAAATGTTAGAATATTTTGTACATCTATGCTTCATGATGCATTAATATGTCATCCTAAAGCATCATTTAAAATAATATTCCAAGGTTTTTAAAAAAAAAATAAAAGGCAATGCTTGATGTTTAGAAACTTCGAGAAAGGTAGTGCCCTAACTTACTGGGTTGCGATTTTTCCCGTTGAATTCGAATAGTCAAGCACCCTTCTAAGTGATTTTGAATTTTCAAAACCTAAACAATTATTTCGAGATTTCAAAACATAGTGTCCTAACTTACTGGATATGGCATTTTGTTGTTTCGAGATAGAAATTTTCGAAAGACGAGCTTAGTTTCGAAGGTTTTAAAATGTTGCGTCCTAACTTACTGGATGTGATGTTTTGACTCGTTTGAAATAAGTGAGCCTTAATTTTCAAAATTGAGACATTCTAATTAAAAGAGGTTTGCATCTTAAAACTTTCAAATTTCTGACATTAAAGACACTTGATAATCAATTAGGTACCAATTTTTGGGCGTTACGAGGGTGCTAACCCTTCCTCGTACGTAACCGACTCCCGAATCCGTTTTCTCGACTTTCGTAGACCAAAATTAATGTTTTAAAACAAAACATTTTATAAGGTGATCCAATCACACCTAAAAAGATTGGTGGCGACTCCCGTTTTCGTTTTTCTTAAAGTCGAACCCCATTTTCCAAAACTCGATTTAAAAATGGTTTCGACAAAGTTAGTTAATGGATTAAATTCTGTTATTAATTCTTGTACAATGCAAAAGCTATGGATTAGTCTATGTACTTTAATTTGATCAATTTTAGTATTTGTATTTTTTGAATTGATCAATTTTAGTCCTTCTACTTTTTTGAATTTTGAAATTTTAATCTTAACCCAAACAGTAGTTGTTAAATTTGTTTGTTTAAATTCATTTATCAGTCTTGTACTAAAGTACAATTGTATATTTAATCCATATTTTCCAATGTGGATCATTTTAGTTCGCTAATTTTGAAATTTTAGTCTTGATGCAAATTATAGTCGTTAGCCCATTAACTGAACTTTTAGTGAGTAACATATCAAAATAGCAAGTTGGGAATTGAACATTTAACATTTATCATTTGGTATGGGACGGACACCCACATTGACCGTACGGCATCGGTGTTGAAAAAATTATTTCCAAATGATAAATGTTAAATTGAGTATAATGATAAATGTTAAATTCATTAAGTTAAGTTATTTTCAAATTCTGATGGTCCAAACATATTTTGATATGGGAGCATAATGATATTTCCAAATGATAAATGTTAAATTTTTTCAATTCCCAAATTCTGATGCGCCAAACATATTTTGATATGGGAACATTTATCATTAAGTTAAGTTTTTATAAATATATTTGTTATACAATTTTTTTCACCCACATCGTGAATAAGCCATAATCTATTCATATTTAAAAGGTTAAATGTTGTTATTAGTCTCTGTACAATTCTAAAGTTATGGATTTGTACCTGTACTTTTCAAATTTTAAAATTTCAATTCTCACCAAATGATAAATGTTAAATTCATTAAGTTAAGTTATTTCCAAATTCTGGTGCACCAAACATATTTCCAAATAACTTAACTTGATGAATTTAACATTTATCATTTGGTGGGAATTGAAATTTTAAAATTTAAAAGTACAGGCACTAAATCCATAACTTTCGCAAAATACAGAGACTAATAACAACATTTAACCTTTTAAATATAAATAGATTATGGCTTATTCACGATGTGGGTGAAAAAATTGTATAATAAATATATTTATAAAAACTTTCATACTAAAAACAAATAAGAGTTTGATTGAATTGGTAAAGTTGAGACTTTGAAAAATATGAAGGTTTAGGTTCAAATTACATCATTTGTTAATTTAAATTTATTAATATAGATTTTATATAAAATATAAAAATACCATTAAAATAGTATTTATTACTTTGTTAAAGTAGAGAGTTTTTAGTCATTTTTCAGCTGAGTTAATGTCCAATTAACTTATGACACCAACTTAGTCTACACATTATATATATTATTTTGTGAAAGGAGGAAAGTTTTAATCATTTTCCAACTGAATTAATGTCCAATTAACTCGTGACACTAACTCAGTTAGAAATGCAATAAACAAGACAGAGGACAAAATTGTGCAAAAGAAAATATCTAATGCAAATATGAACGAGAAAGGAAAGATTTGTACTATGAAGGCTCCTTTACTAAGAGTCAAATTATATTTTCCTCCATTTACTCAAAAATTGGGCAAAGTAGTCTATCAATGTTAAACCAAAGATCAAATTGGTTTTTTCTATTAAAAATTGCATCCATTTCTACTGGTAATGTAACACCCTACACCCGACTTGATTGCCAAATTTGAATGTGTGATGTCACATTCCGTTGTTGAAGCAACTCAAGCTAATTTGTTACATATTCATAAATTTAGTTTAGAATTATCATTCAATTCACTTTAACTACCAATTATGTCCACAAATATACATTCATAACGTTTAAGATTCAAATTCATCATTTTACAAAGTTATACAAGATCAAATTTAGAGTTAGGACTCAAATCCAAACTCAATGATCAAATTTTAGAGTTGTATCTCGAGACAGGTCTTATTTTATTTTTAGAGAATTTTAGCTTTGATGTTAACATGTCTTCAGACATTAAAAGTTGTCTCTTGAGGCAAGGTCCATTATGTCTCAAGAGTAGGTCTCAATACCAACATCCCCTATTTTCTTATTTTGGCTTCAATGTTTCCTTATCTCAAGACAAAGTGGCCTTTTTCACAATACCTAAATAAGGTTGTCTCGAGACTAGCTTGACAAGTCTCGAGAAATTAAGCAATCAAATACTTAATATGGTAATTTTTTATCTAATGGTCTCAAGAAATGTTTTTTCTGTCTCAAGACTCAATGGAAAAATAGCCTAAGGTGCACATTTTCAATCATTCAAACTCTACCCAATTGAACCTAAAACATACTTAAACATTACAACAATGCAAATCCTTCAACTTAGCATATGAAAATGCATTAAAACACCACTAATTTATAGTGTCGAAACCATTTTTTTGAAAGAAGGGTCGACTTCAATTTAAAAAAATGAAAATGGAGTCGCCACTGATTTTTCGAGGTGTAATCGGACCACCTAGTAATTTGGTCGTTTTAATGAAATATTTTGATTTATTAAAACAAACGATTTTGGTCTACGAAAATTAAGAAAACGGGTTTGGAAGTAGGTTACGTGCGAGGAAGGATTAGCACCCTTGTCACGCCCAAAATTGGTACCTAATTGATTAATTAATGTCTTAATGTCGAGAGTTGAAGTTTTGAAAAGGTTTTAAAATACGATCACTTTTTATTAACGTTCATTTTAAAAATGCTCGAATTAAATTGAAACAAGTATCAAAGGCCCTCTCATCCCGATATTACAAAATGCCACACCTCGTAAGTTAGGATGCGACGTTTGAATCCTCGGGAATAAGTTTGCCTTTAATTTTTATCGAAACTTTGTGTATTTTGAAATCTAAAAGGATATTTGGCTATTTAGATTTAACAAGAAAATCGAAACCCGTAAGTTAGGGTACGATTTCTTGGATTCCCAAAATGCAAAATATTGCCTTATTTTGAAGATTTTCCTTTTTGAATAATAACGAGTGCAGCACTTAACAATGTGCATTTATTTGTTGGGGGATAAAATGAAATGGTTTAGTATGGTTATGTAAAAAATTTAAACGCAACCTTTGAAGTGATGAAATGAGATGGAATGATAATATGGAGCATGGAATAACGATTTATGAATAGAATATTACAATAATGAATGATAATAATATGAAAACACGAATAAACGAATTATAATACACATGATGGCAATAATCACATGACGTACATTATTTTTAATTTCAACGTTAATAATCATAAAAATGAAACAACATCATATTTGTAAAAAGAAATTAACGTAAATAATAACAAGGTTTAAATTAAATAATAAATGAAATGACTTAAAGTAAATAATATAAAAAACGGTTTCAAATAAATAATGTATAAAAAACTTAAAATAAATAATACTAAAGTAGCTTAAAATAAATAAATACAAAAATTTTAAAATGAATAACATATAGAATAGTTTAAATTAAATATTACATGTGAAAATTTAAACTAGATAATATGTAAAATAGTTTAAAATAAATAATTTATAAAAATATCTAAGATAAATAATATATAAAAGTTAATAAACAATATATGAAAATATTTAAAATAAATAAAATGAGTAAGTTTAATATAAAATTGGTAAAGCAATTTGAAATACATAGTAGATAAGACAATTTAAAAGAACTAATATATAAAAATCCAAAATAAATAATGTATACAAAAAATGAATAAGTAAATAAATAATAAAAGGATTAAAATCAAACTGATTAGGGATTAAATTGGAACAAAAATGAAATTAGAAGTGAAAACTATAACAAAATAAAAACACAGTGGCAAAAATAAAAATGCGCGCAAGGTTTGAGGACCAAACAGGCAAAAAACCCATCCCTAGACACGTGTTTGTGTTCCAGTGTGCTAATGGGTCAGGGGCCCGATTGAAAACCAAGTAAAATCCTGCAGTCAAATTTAAAAAAAAAATAAACAAAATGACTAAATTAAAATGGATAGAAACTTGGAGGGACCAAGGTTGTAAATAACCCAATTAGCAAAAATGCGCAGATCCCCCTGTAGCTGGTCGGGTCGCACACGGGTGGCCCAATACAGCGCCGTTTCATTGCTGGTGCCCTTGGTGCAAAACGGCACCATTTTGCCTTGCTATTTAAACAAAGTTTTTTTCATTTTTTTTTGCCATTTTGCTTTTTTTTTTTTAATTTTCAAAGAACACCCCCTCCCCCATTTCTTTTCTCTGCTAGGGTTGTACAAACCCATCATCGGGCCATTGTCGATTCGCTGCTCCTCCGTCGAGGACAGCGGTCGAAGAGGTGCAAAGTGTAGTTTTCAGCCCCGTTTAAAACATGTTCGAAGGCTAAGCCTTCTCAGCCCAACGGATTGAGAGAAAAAGGTCTCTCCCCTCCCTCTTTGGGTTCGATTTAGGCGATGGAGAGAAACACTCCGACGACACGACCGCGGGGATTCTGGTGAGTTTTCTCTTCTCCCTCTTTTCTTTTGCCTTTTTTATGTTTTAAAGTAGATTAAAAGATAAAAAAAATAAGAAAACCGAGATAACAAAGAAAAGATCAAAATCAACCTTCTAAAGCTTTTATTCTGTTTTTGATTTCTGATGTGCGTAAAAAATTACAAAGAAATCGTTTTTGCTTTTATAGCCAACATTAAGACTGTTTGCTTCTATCTTTTTTGTCTTTTTTGCTCTTGTTTCTTCTGTCTTGCGTGTTGATCTCTCTTTGCAGGTGTCAGACGCGCGTAGAGGAGGCGTGCGGCAGCTAGGGGCAGGCCTAGGTGGCAGCTAGGAGCGGCAGCTGAAGAGGGTTAGTGGTTAGTGTTTGCCGAAATGTTTTGGGCTAATTGGGCTAGGGTTAGTTTTAGGTTATTGGGTTTTGGTTTGGGTCATCTAATTGGGCTTACTCTTGATGTGTAATGGGTTTTAGCTTTGGTTATTTGGTTTTTTTAGGCCTGCTATTTATTTTGTAATTTGGACTATTAAAATTTTTGGACCCTTTTTTATTATTATTGGTTTTTTGAAGGGCCGGACAAATTTGAGCCCGTACATATAGCATCTAATACATCAATATCCAACTAAACAAATTGTATAACCAAAAACATTTAAACATGCATGATTATTTATTAATCAGGACCTGAAATTCAACTTTCAAAACATTATAGGCCAAGTTACCAAAATACATCAAATCATTACTTTAGACATCAAGCCAAGACCAACCTAGGTACATGTCATTAATTTAATACATACTTCCAAAAAGGAACCCAAACTTAATCCAAGCTAAGTTGAGCTGAGCAAGTGACCTTGGATGCTTTTCGACTCCGATTTTATAAAAACTTGTTTGAGACTTGCGCACAGAAAACAAACATAACCGTACGCTGAGTATTTATACTCAATGGTACTAATATAGTTTGAAACCAATATATAAGTAACATGAAATCAAAATAAATGACAAGGCTGGGAATCATTACATCATGTGTTAATAAGTTTTATATTAGTATTACAATTCACATAACATTCATGCTACTTATCTATTAATTCACCCTCAACGTGTTCATTTTACTTGATTGGATCTGTAACACCCCATTACCCAACCCCATCGTCTGGTCCGAGTTACAAGGTGCCACATTCATTGCCGGAATAACTAAGGTCAAATTGCATTCTTTTTTCAAATCGTTAAACATTCAAATGTAACTAAAACAATTGCATTAAACAATAAATAATCATTTCCAGTTCTTATACGAGCTTACAAAAGTTTTTTTACTAACCCGAGGTCAAAATAGGACCAAATTGTAAGGATTCTAAAATTTTGGGTTAACGTCATGACGCCAGGGGTTCCTCATTGCAACGCAACTCTCTGTTTGATGCTTGTTTGATTATATTTAGCTGTTTAATAAAATATAAATTAAAGCCAAACTATGAGAGCACAAATCGAGTTCGTAGTCATTGCCAATTTTCGCCTTTGATCCTTGATGTCCTGATCTCTTCGTTAACTACATACGACAAATTTGATTACAAAATCAATGTTAATTCCTCATTTAATAAAAAAAATACCAACAACCAAGCATATTTGTATTCTTTACAATTAAGTCCCCTTTTAAACCATAATATCTAAAATGTTCATATCTCTCAATTTTCCTGATCGAATTAAAATCCAACTTCACATCCATTCACTAGGAACCTCATACTTTCAATTTATAACCAAATTTCCAACAGCTTTTAACTTTATTCAATTTAATTCTTAATGTCATAAAATTAACTAACAAACTTACTTCAAATTCTAACTTAATTTAAAACTTTTTACTACCTTCAAATATTGTCCTAATACATATACCAAGCCTATCATTCATAAATCCATCATTATGAAGCTTCAAATTCTCTAAAATCCATTAATAGTAATTTGGAAAATCATCGTAATTGAAAAATCTAATAGTTGGGTCATATAAACCAAGCTCTCATGAAATAAAATCCATAAAAATTTTATAAAAATCTCATTCTTGTGAATTTTGAATAGGCAAAAGCTTGGGAAACTTTCAAAATTTTTCTTTCTTTCCTTTCTTTGGTTTCGGTGGTGAAAGGAAGAGGATAATGGTCACCTCTTCGCTCTTCCACTTATCTCATATAATATATATATATATATATATATATATATTAGTTAAATTAACATTAATTAAACTTTTATTTATTAGTTAACAATATGGTTTAATGATGGTTAGTTGTCTGTGATGATATAATAATGCTAAAGCATTTCCATGATTTAAAATTGCACATTAATACGTTTTAATTCTGTCGATTGAGTCTTAACTCGATTGGTATTAATATTATTATCAGTGCAGGAGGACGTAGATTCGAGTGAGTTGAAGTAAATTATTCTCTTATTTAAGGGCTGGGGAGGGATTATGGATAATTCTAGGTATTGTATCAAAAAGAGCGGATATGATACGAACCTAATGAGATTAATGTTAAAAAAAAAAAGTCTTTAAATTCTCTTCAATTAAATTTTACTAATTTTAGTCATTTTGCAATTTAACTCCTGTATTATTTTTAATAGCTTAATCAATTTAATCACTTAATATACTAATATTATTAGTTCTTACTGAACACTTAATTATTTTAACTATATTTCCAATCGACGGAATTCAATTTCAGAACCAAGATTTTCGGCACTAACTAAAATTAGATTGTTATAGTCAAAAATCGTCGTGGCTAATGAAATAATCAGATAGTTAAATGTGAAGTACAAGAAACAATTTTTAACAGTACAAAAGGATGAAATTTTAAACAGAATGACTAATTTGCACTTTGATATAATTTTGTCCATCTTTTTAATAGAGGGGGCAAAATATAATCTAACTCTTAGTATAAGGGTCTCCATAATACTTTTATCCGAAAGATTTAATAAAAATATTTTAATTGATTCAAGATTTAATAGGAAAAAGATATTCTTATTCGGGAAAGTACTTACAATGTGTGTCAAAACTCTAAAACTCCACGCATGGTGGAAGAAAATAATGTATTTATAGGGTTTATGAAAAAATTTCAAAGTGTTTTTAAGAAAAAAAATATTATACGAAGTTTAGAATTACTCATAATTCATCTATAATCTTTAAATAAAAGGATAAATAAGTTTTAATGCACTCAAATTCATGTCCTTCTATACTAGCAACAATATCAATTGCTAGCTAAGTTAAGACTCAATCGACTAAGTACTTTTAAGAAAAAAATAAATGAAAATATAATTAAATTACATTATATTGCAATTGTATTATGGGGAATAAGTATTACCTAAACTATAGGAATATTTTCATTTTTATTTCAAGTCAATAACGGAATATTAGGCAATATTTAAATATAATATTACTACGTAAATTAAAGATTGCTAAATTTATCTAAACTTACGAATGAAAAATTAGAGAAAAAAAATTACTTATTTATAAACTTCAAGTGGTAACCAAAAAACTGAGTTAGGCTTCATAATATCAGTTAAAATCAAAGTTTTGAAAATATGCCAATTTTTATTGCTTAAATTTTTCCTTTATTAATGTAAATCACATATATATATATATATATTTAAAAAATTTGATACATTGCCAACCTAACTTTTTTTTTTTACTTTACAAGTAATTTTAAAAAATCGATATGCGTCTCTTTCATAAAATATAATATATTTAATAATTTATTATATTCTTATAAGACACTTGTCAACTATTTACATTGTTTATAAAGTTTAAAAATTTCACTTGCAATATGCCAAATATTTTCTTTTATATATATATATATATATATATATGACTTTTTACCTTAATTTTGAGTTAAATAATTAAATTGTTGAATTTGATGAGGTGTAATCAGTTGTGAAGCAAAGAAGTGTAGAATTGAACGTTACCAAAATTAATTAAATTAATAAAAATAAAAAACTTTGCTGTAGTGTGTGTATGTATATGATAAAATATGGTGTATGGTTGGATAGGAGTGGGTGAGGTGAAAGGAAAATAAGGAAACCCTCATTCTTTTCTTTCTTTAGAAAGACTATAATTTAAAAAAGAGAAATTGAGTATTACGTTTTCTCTTCAAAGTTTAGTTTACATTTGATTTTTGAAAACAAATATCATTTTTTTTTCTTTTTCTTTTTTTACTGTAAAATGGAAAACATGGAAAACAATGTTTTTGGTTGAAATTTTAAAAATGATTTCTAAAAAATAAAAATATGTGAAAATTAGAATACAATAAAAAGTTAATTTCATTATTTTCAATAAAAATGTTTTGTAAAATTGAAAATGATAAAAATAAAAAATAAAAATTTAACTTTAAATGAATTGGTATTGGTTCAAACATATATAAACCCAAAAATATTCTTTTTTTTAACAAATTTTCAAATATTAAATCTGGTACCATCCTTCAAATCCATATAAATGTAATTTTCTTTTTTTTATTCCTCATGTTTCTATCATAAGAAAATAGTTACCAAACATGTTTTTAAGTTTTCATTATTGAAAACAATTATTTTTTAAAATTTTTAACAATAATAAAATTAAATTTATTTTCTGAAATTGAAAATAAAAAATATTGTTACAAACTAAATGATGTGTTAAGTTTTTCTATCTGTCCCAATTTGGGGTGCAAGTTAGAGAAATTAAACCAAAATAAAAATTTTAAGACATAAAATATTTTTTTCTCTATTCCTTTTATAAATAGTTTTATGAAAATATTAAAATTGTAAAAAAAAAAATAATGATACTTAATCCTTCCTTTTTACACTTTAGCCAAACAAAATTATTAAATTTATTTTTTATTAAGTTTAACTTATTTATTTACTTTTCTTAATTTTCCTCTCTTTTCTTTTTCCTTTAGTATTTTTAATCCAAACATAGTATAAACACAATTAATATAAGATTAATTGCACTAAATATCCCCAAACTATGGCACTTATTCTAAATTGACCCCCTAAATTTCAAAACGTCTAATTATCTTCCCAAATTATTGATGATATATCAATAGAGTCCTTCAATTATTAAAAAATTAATTTAACATTAATTTAAATGATATGTCAAATCTTATGTAGCATAATTTAAAATGATAATTTTAATGTAAATATATTAATGCCTCATTTGGTTATTAATGTAATAACATGAAGAAAAATCTTATTGGTTACATGTATTACAATAGTTAAATATCAAACTAAGAATACTTATAATAAATTTAAACTTGAAAATGGAAATATAAATATTTTTTTTGTAAAAAATAAGACATTTTCAAAATAAATAAAAATATTTTATTTCCTTTACTAAAACTAAGTTATGAGAATAACTAAATATTATAAATTAAATTAATTTATTACTAACTCATATATTAAAATACATGTAAAAATAACATCATTACTAGAGGTAGCATTGAAATGTTAATACATGTAATTAATTTGATTCAATTAACAATCAAATAGAAAAGACCTAAAATATATGACAAAGTGGTGTCTATAATCCGATGGATAATTACCAAGTACCAATTTGCAGCAGCGAAATCAGAAAAAAAATTGAGGAGAAAATTAAATTATAATTTTTACGATAAAAAAATAAAATTTTATCATTTTAATATACTATATATTTATAATTTTTAAAGAATTAAATTAAATTTTTACATTTTTAAAGAATCAAAATACAAAAATTACCTTTACTAATTTAAAATTTTAAAGACATCATATCAAAAACTTTATTTTAGTGGGGTCGGGGCGCTGCCCCCACTAATTTTGCCATTGCTAACCTATTATTTTCTGTCTTTTTATTTTTGTATTTGTATTTGTTTGTGTATTTAGAGTTGTGTTGAATTTTCCAAGTCACGTGTCATCTTTGAAACTGAACAAAAAAATATTAAAATATTCTAAAAAAGAGAAAAAAGAAGAAGAAGAAATGAATGGTGTTTATATTTAACACATAAGTATAGTGTTGATTGCTTGTATTCATATTAAATGACATTAATATAATTATATATAAATTAAAAGTAATATTTACTACCATAAATATATGCATTAATAATTTTTTTATTCAAAATAAGTCTCAATAATTATTGGAAAAAAATTATTTTAGATAAGGTTTGTTTCTATCACAAAATATATATATATATATATGACTTTTATTATTATTTACTAATATTTGTTTTTAATAATATTTATATAATTATAATTGTTATTTATTATTGTGTTGTAAAATATTATATTAAAAGTAACGGTTCTATGTAAAGCAATGTTTATTAATAATGATGTTTATTTGTGATTTTAATAATATTATGTTGCTAACTATTGATTATTTTATCTAATTACTTAATATTTTACTATCGGTTGTTTTTCATATTTTTATTTTCTTTACTTTAAATATTTTATTTTATTCTCTAAATTATTTTTAAAAAATTAATAGGCTTTTATTATAAATTAGATAAATACTCATTTAATTAACAAATATTTTTTTTTAAAATTAAAAATATTTATTATTTAATGAATTGAATTCTAAAAACAGATAGGTACACTGTTGGAAACTAATAATATGACAAAATAAAAAATTGCATATTGAAAGGAGGGTAAGAATCTCCCAAAATGATGGAAAGAAAAGTGATGGGTGATATTCCGAGAAAATTGACATGCACAATGCAACCTCCGCTATATCAAACCGGTCCACCACGAGGTTGAGAAAATTTTGTTTTCATTGTAGCCAAACAGAAGAGAGGATAAAGACAATATAGAAGCTCAGGGAGGATAATGCATCTGGAGGTAATAATAGGAATCACTCCACCTATGAAGAAATGAGTAATATTTCTTTGCCTTGTGACCCACCGGAAGGACAATTGGAAAGCTGGCATTACAATGCAACCGTCAGTATGTTAAATAATTCAAAACGAGAAGAAGAAAATTCTTGTTTTTCCACAATTTGAGTTTTCAACGTAACCGAACAAATAAAAACAGAGTCGTAACATAAAGGACAACATAAAAGCATAGAGACAAAAAAGCATAAACTCAATCAACCAACCAAAACCATATATTACAGGTGAAATTTATGTATTATATTAATATATTTTATATTTATCTAAATTTAGTTTTTTTTTTAATTCATCATTTCACAATAAAAGTAGACAATTATTTTTCTTGTAAAGGATAAACTCAATTAAACAATGAACAAAGTAAAAAAAATAAGAATCGAAAAAATAGGTTTTAGTTACTCTAGGTTTTACATAACAAAATATTTAGTTTGAGAGAATTTTGTTTTTTGTTTCAAAGGGTTTTTCTTGTGGAGCTTTGGGTTTTTCTTTTAATTTTCTCCATCTTTTGTACTCTCCTTTATTATAGTGAAATCTTCTTTTGCCTATAGTTTTTTATCCTCTTTTAAGGAGTTTTTCCACCTAAAATTCATAGCATATACGACTACAACAACTCTAGGTTAATCAGAGTTTAAGTGGGAAACTAAAAACAGAGTTTAATTAGGAGAAAAAAGGCCAAAATAAACTTTGGTGAAAATAATAGGCATTCTCTCACAAATCTCCACATTGACTCGTATTTGGACCAACTCCCTTGTCAAGCCCTATTACAGGCTTAACTGATTCTTCGTCAGATACTTACCAAGTCTAAGCAATGCTCAAACTTTGAAACTGGAAGGCTCTTTGTCGACATGTCGATCAGATTGTGTTCTGTGCCAATTTTAAGAATCTGAACATCCCCTTGAATGATCATCTCTCAAACGAAAAGCTAACGAATGTCTATGTGCTTCATTCTCTCATGATGCATTTGATATTTGGTGAGATGTATGACACTTTGACTATCATAATATACGACAGTTGCCACTTTTTCACTTACCAGTTCATTGGACAGGCCTTTGAACCAAATTTCTTCTTTTACTCCATTTGTAATTGCCATGTATTCTGCTTCAGTAGTCGACAAAGCCATTGTAGCTTGAAGTATTGCTTTCCAACTAATGACACAATTCCCAAAAGCAAATAGGTAACTTATGAGAGACCTTCTTCGATCTAATTCTCTTGTATAATCAGAATCAACATATCCAACTAAACCCTTTTGAGTTCTTCCAAACTTTAAGCACATGTTAGAAGTACCTCATAAATATATGAAAATTCACTTAACTGCATGCCAATGTAACTTACCAGGATTGGTCATGTATCGGCTAACAATAATAATAGCATGTGAAATATCGGGACGAATGCATACCATTGAATACATCAAAGTTCCAACTATGCTTGAATAAGGTACTTTTGACATGTACCTTTTATCTTCTTAATTCTGTGAGAAATCTAAAATTGAGAGTTTAAAGCATGTAACTAAAGGAGTACTTACCTGTTTTGCATCTTGCATCTCAAATCTCTCAATGATCTTCTTGATGTACCTTTGTTGCGATAAAAATAATTTTTCGGAATGTCTATCTCTCAAAATTTTCATCCCCAAAATTTTCTTTGCTACACCTAAATCCTTCATATCAAACTTAGAGTTAAGCATGGTTTTAAGACAATCAATTTCAAATGGATTCTTAGCCGCAATTAACATATCATCAACAGAAAGTAACAAATATATAAAAGGACCATCATCAAGACATTGTAAATAGACACAACTGTCATACTTACTTTGAAAAAAATCAATACTCAACATGAAAGAGTCAAACTTTTTATATCATTGTTGAGGAGACTGCTTCAAACCGTACAAAGACTTCTGTAAGAGACAAACATGATCTTTTTTACCTTCAACTTTGAAGTCTTTCGATTATTGCATGTAGATGTCCTTATCAAGGTCACCATGAAAAAAAGCAGTCTTTACATCTAACTGCTCTAGCTTAAGATTATTTGATGCAATAAGGGCCAAAATCGTCGAATGGATGTATGTTTCACAATGGGAAAGAAAACATCATGAAAATCAAATTCTTCCCCTTGACTATAGCCCTTTGCAACCAATATTGTCTTGTACCTAGTGTCGTTAGGACCCGAACCTTCCTTCTTTTTAAATATTCATTTGCAACCAATGATTCTTTTACTGATGGGTGGTTTAACTAGCCCCCAAATCTCGTTCTTTTGAATTGATTCCATCTCTTATTCTATTGGAACAAGCCATTTGCTAGAATCGGCAGCTTGAACTGCCTCACAATAACACGAAGGATCGATTGAATCAATGCTATCAACAACACTTAAAGCATAAGCTATTAGGTTTCCTTCATAATATTTCTGTGATGGTAAGATCTCTCGTCTTTTCTTGTCACAAGCTAACTTATAATTAGTTAATTGAGATGGTGAAGGTACCTAAGGGTTGGATGGAGCCCCAAATAGATTTGAAAAAACTTCAACCTAGTAAGAATCAAAATTTTGTTGTGACGTCGTGATGTTGTGTGACTCTTCGTTAGGACAAGACCTTTGTTCGTCACGTCATTACGACGTAGGGCATTTGCTCGTCAGGATGTCGCCTCTGTTTTGGCTTTTGAATCCACCTTACTCGAGACACTCTAATTTATTGTGTCTTTAAAAATAAAAGTAAAAGTTCCTTTTTCTGACCGAAACATGACAGATTCATCAAACAGAACATCCTTACTAATAATTATTTTGTCAGCTTCCAAACATCACAACTTAAAACCTTTTGTACCGGTAGAGTATCCTAGAAAAATGCATTTAACGGCCCTTGGTTCGAGCTTTCCCTCGCTAACTTTAGCATAAGCTGGACAACCAAAAATTCTAATATTAGAATAATTAGGAGAATTACCTGACCATATCTCCTCTAGAACTTTATCGTTCAATGCTCGATGAGGAGATCAATTTACCAAATAACTTGTCAACTTTATGGCTTCAGCCCAAAATTCATTCCCTAAGCCTACATTAGAAAGCATGCATCGAGCCTTTTCTAGCAAGGTTTTGTTCATTCTTTTAGCAGCTCCATTCTACCGCAGAGTTTCAACAACGGTTCAAAGTGTTTCAATTCCTTCCCGTTTGTAGATATCATTAAACCTTAATGAATATAACTCAAGACCATTATTCGTTCTTAACTGCTTCATGGATTTTTTGGTTTGTTTTTCTAACAGTGTCTTCCACTATTTGAAGATTCTGAAGACTTTATTTTTTTGCTTCAAGAAATAAACCTAAACTTTTCTAGAGTGATCATCAATAAAAGTTAGGAAATATTTATTACCTCTTCTTGAGATGTCATAACATAGACAGCCATAAACCAAAATGAATGTAATCTAAAGTCTCTTTTTGTTCTATGCACTGCTAAATCAAAACTGACTCAGGTTTGTTTCTCGAAAACGCAATGTTCGCAAATACCTAACTTACCAACTCTAGTGTTGTAACATCTCAAAACCAGGCTTAGAAGTTTCAACCAGATCTCGGAGGTTACATTGACCACCGAAGTGATCTTGAAACATTTTACATAAGAATTTCTAAAAACTTAATCTGAATACGGTTTGCTTGAATTGAACTAAATTGTTTAACAATTTTTACTTCCATTTTGAAATCAGACGGATTTGGAAATTTAAAAGACCGACGTTACAAGAAAATAGTTCACAACGGATAACATAATACTTACTGTTTAGATGCAAAGCCCAAGCTAGTTTTTTGTGTTTGAAACTTACGACGTATTAGAATTTAAACCAAAGATTTCAAAATAATCAAAATCGCTTACGAAATAGATATTTCAAAGTAAGTTATACCACAGTTCATAAAACAAAATTACTAATAGTCTTATAGAAAATAATTTAACAAAATTATTGAACTTAAATAAGTCCAATCTGAATTGAGAAAAACCCGAGTAAAATTATTAAACTTTAAATTATTGAATCCCACGCCAAACACAAGAATTACCTAAAAGAGAGAAAACTAAGAGGGGATGAGCTACGCGAGCTCAATATGAGTCCGAAACTGGCAACAGGCAAAAGATGGAGTAACACAATGTATATTCCAAAATAGCATATGTTACAAATCACATACAAATATCTCAAATGGTAATCCAACATACGGAAAGTTTCCATTAACAACAAAACACAATTATATTATTATTCCAAACACTCATGTAACCCAATCACAACAGACTATTCAAAGCATTTTATAAACGTCTTAACCATTATCCAAACAGACATAAATTCATATGCGTAAAATATACAACAAGCAAAAATCCCACCCATCCAATAGAACACCACTCCGACCCCCTGCACACCACAATAGGGTCATAATAGACCCATCCACCCTGTACACCACAAGAGCTTTGATAAGCCTATCCACCCTACACACCACGATAGTGGGATTAAGCCACCCAAATAATGATATGCAGCTAAAATAGATTTTATGAAATATTTTCAGGAAATCTGTCAAACAACAAAAAATATTTTACACAGATTCATCCAAATACCAAAAAATATTAGCTTTTTTCATAAAAGCCTGTCATTTTCCAGAAACCATTTTTAGTCAAACAAACGGACCCTTAGAGTTGTTTTGGATTGTCCAAGACACGTGTCAACTTTGAAACTGAACAAAAACATTAAAATATTCTCAAAAAATAAAGAAATGAATGGTGTTTATATTTAACACATTATCAGAACTAAGTATAGTGTTGATTGTACATATGTTATTTTAGATTAATTATCACTTAATTAATGTTATAATTATATATTTATGCATTAACAAATTATTTTTGTTCAAAATAATATCTCAAGAATTATTGAAAAAATTTATTTTAGATAAGGTTTGTTTCTAAAAAAAAAAATAATAAGATTTTCATTACTGTTTGCTAATATTTGTTTTTAATAATATTGACATAATTATAAATATTATTTATTATTGTGTTGTAAAATATTATGTTACTGTAAAATATTATGTTAAAAGTAATGATTCTTTGTAAAGCAATGTTTATTAATAATGTTGTTTATCATTGTTTTGTGATTTTAGTAATATTATGTTGTTAACTTCTGATTATTTTATTTAATTACTTAATACTATATTATTGATTTTTTTACTTTAAAATTATTATTTTATTCTCTAAATTATTTTTTAAAAATTAATAGATTTTTATTATAAATTAGATAAACACTCATTTAATTAACAAATATATATATATATTTAAAAATTATAAAAATATATTATTTAATGGATAGACCTACAGAATACGAAAGATTAATTATTGGACTCACTCAAAAAAACAGATACGTACAATGTTGGAAACTAATAATATAAAAATAATAAAATTGGAAGGAGAGTGAGAATGTCCCAAAATGATGGAAAGTGATGGGTGACATACCTTGTCTTGTGGCTGAGAAAATTGACATGCACAATGCAACACTTGCAACCATCGGTTCACCAGGAGGTTGAGAAAATATATTATTTAATGAATTATAAAAATAAATACGTACAATGTTGGAAACTAATAATATACAAAATAATAAAATTATATATTGAAAGGAGGGTGAGAATCTCCCAGATGATGGAAAGAAAAGTCATGGGTGATATTCAGAAAATTGACATGCACAATACAACACTTGCAAGTTGCAACCATCGGTCCACCACGAGGTTGAGAAAATCTTTTTCATTGTAACCAAACAGAACAGAGTCCATGTAAAGACAAGATAGAAGCAGAGGGAGGAGAAAGCATCCCCGACGTACCTATGAAGAAATGAGATATGTCTTTGCCTTGTGACCCACCGGAAGAACAATCGGAAAGCTGACATGACAATGCAACCATCCGTATGTTAAATAATTAAAAAAAAAAAAGATTTGGGATCATATGTCTTTTTCCACAATTTTGAGTTTCCAATAAACCCAACAAAAAAAAAAAAAAAAAAACAGAGACCAACATAAAAAGGATAGACAAACCCCACATTAATACATTTTATATTTATCCTAATTTAATTCTTTTGTCCACTATTCAAAATATTTATTTCTTTTGAATTTTGTGTATTTGATTTTTATAATTTTAATAATTATATATATTATATTACAAGGTCTTCAGCCCTCAACTGATATAGAAGCCTAATATTTTGACACATGGTATATTCATTTTATTGACATATACTAATTTTTTATATAACTAATTTTTAATTATGCATTGACTAGAGGACACCGATATTTTTATATTATAAAAAAGTATAAATTTCTTCACTATTTTCATAAACTTTCTATAATCTCCTTCTTTGAATAAATTTTTGAGAAAGAATTTATAGTTTAAAATTATTTATATATAATAATAAATTATAGGAAAGAGAGAAATGATAATATTTTTATTGGTTAGAAAATAACCTAAAACTATCTTCTTCTTTTTTATTTTTTTAGTTTAAAAAGTTATTATAAGCATACTCAATAGAATATTTTTTTAAATTTTTTAATTTAAAAATAAATTAATAAAATAAAAGATGCATACTTAAGTTTTGATGACATCTTCAATAGATTTTTTTTAATTTAATATAAATTAATAAGATAAAAAATATATATTTTTAGATATAGTTTAAGAACTTGAAAAGCTAATTTTAATCTCACATTGATTAGAGAACACTCACATATCTTACATTTACCTTATAAATAAGAGATAATTTATTCCCTATTTTTCATTAAATTTACATATTAAATAACTTATTGTTAAATTCAAATTTGGACAGATTTTGATAGCTCTTAGAATTATAATTAATTTATACACTAATTAAGCTGTGTATTGCAAGTAAGAAAACCAGTTTATTTATAATTTTTGGAATTTTAAAGTTGTTTTCGAAAATTTTTATATTTAAAAAAATTCATATATTTTTTAAAAAATTATAAATTTTAATTTAGTTGTTAACATGGTGACATCACAGTACGACATCAAGGTTTGCAAGATTGGTTTACTGTTAATTTTCAGAAGTTGATTCAATAGGGAGTTCTAATATACTAAGATTATTTTTTAGAGAATTGATTGTTGGGTTCATCTTCAAAGGATTCGATAGGACAATTTATTTTATCAATTATTTAATTATGAATTTTCTTGAATTGCTCTAACTATTCATCAGAATTAGAAGAAGGAAATTCATTGAAATTCCACTCAATTTACTTCAAATCCAAAGTCTTACTTGAAGGACTTTTATAGTTTTCTTGTCGAATCTCCTTTCTTTCTATTTGAATTCCTTTGATTTTGATTTCTTGTTTTCCAATTTTCAAATTAATCCCAAGACCAGGTTCTTATTTCGATGCTTAAAAGCATCCTAGGGCTTCCTTTATCGCTTAGAAATTACCTAAGGACGAGCTTTCAATAGAGAAATGCAATTTTTGAAAGGGTCATATGACTATAAAGCTTATTTGCGGTTGATATTTGAGCAAATAACAAATCGAAAAGTTCCTTCCATGTCTAGTAATGTCACGACCCATCAATTGCCAAAGTCGCATACACAAGTTGGAATTGTCCTCTTTAAGCACCCCCCATAAGATATTATTATGATATATTATCTTTTAGCAATTTGATTCCTACATAACTACTATTATATATATATATATATATATACCCTTGAGGTCTATCAATAAAATTCAAGAGATTACCCTATTTTTGTCATCCCTCAAGGTTTTGTCCCCCGAAGTTGTGCCCCAAGTTCAAACCCAAGACCTCCCCATATAGGAGTCCTTTTCGCTTATTATTTTAGCATATAAGTGATGATATATTACACCATTAACTATGCAACGATGCTTATTTTGTGATAATTATTATAATCAATGTCAATTATGCATATGATTTAGTGACGAAATCAACTATAACCAACTACTGATTATCGCCATTCATGCTATTATTTGATCATATTAAGTGACGATATAGTACGTCATTAACACCATGACAATGTTGCTTTCATCACCTATATGTTGAATGCTATTTCATTATTGATGATGATACGAATAACCAATGACGGGATCTTATATAATTTGGTGATGATAGTAGTTGTCATCAAATATTAATTAAAATGTGACATTATACATTATCATCACCATATTCTTGACAATAAGTAGAGAAAAATAATAAATCGTTACTCTTAACCTTTAGTGACACACTTAGCAGGAGGAAAAATCATGACGACAAATTTTATGTCACCAAATATAAATAGTGATATGAATATAATTTTTAGTGACAATATTTTAGACGCCGCTAATATACAAATTTGTTATAGTATGCCTGGTAATGTCACGATCCATCGATCACCAAAGTTGTAAGAATAAGTTAGTATTATCCTCTTTGGGCACCCGCCATAGGTCTCTCAAGGCTTTGTCCCCAAAGGCGCGCCTCGCCAAGTTTAAACCCAAGACCTCCCCATATCGGAGTCCTTTTTCACAACCATCATACCATTTAATCAAGCTAAGATTGTTGCAAAAGGGAATATAATATAAGGGTCCTAGGTTCAAACTTCAGGAGTTGCGCCTTCAAGTGGAAAAACCTTGAGGAATCTGTGGAGTATCTAAAGGGAACAATATCAGCTTATGCTCACAATGTCGACTCGACATAGCCTAAGAAGTATTAGTGTCATGGGGTTAGAACTTCAGTCTCTTCCGTCTACAATAAGAGAGTCCTAAGGGATTTAAATCCTATACATGTTATTCCTTTAGGATTGACAATAATTACCCTGGTAAAATAAAATGTTTACAATTTAACCAGGACCCAAGTAGATAGGCCTTAAGTCTGTAATACCCTTAACCCATCTTCGTCACTGGATTAGGGTTATAGAACATTACCATTCAATCAGAAAACTTTTATCATTATAACATTAAATAAATAAATCACATTCAAAATATATCAAACATAAGCATTTTGTCCCTAAATTGAGCCTTCGAGGCACTAAAAATAGCTTTGAGGCAATTCGGGACTAATTTGAAACAAAACAGAAGTTTTAAGAAAAAATTGCAAAATTTAGAAAACATGGGTCACACGGGCGTATGGCTAGGCCATGTGACATAGCCCAAGCCATGTAACATTCGAACAAAGGACACATGGCAGTGTCCAAACCCGTGTCTTCACCCGTGTAACTCACTAAGATGCCCCACACACTCGTGTGTCATGTCGTATGTTAGGCCGTATAACTCTTTATGTTGCCACACATGCCCGTGTGCCAGGCCGTGTGCTAGGTCGTGTAACTCATTGACTTGGAACACAAAGAAATCTCAAATGACACACGGTCGTGTCGTCAGGCCGTATGACGGGCCGTGTCCTCAAGCAGTGTGACAGCCTATGTCCCAGGCTGTGTAAACCCAAAATTTATCTAAAATCAAGCCATTTCAAAACCAATTCATACCTAACCATTCATACCATTTGGGCATACATCCAAGGGACTTAAACATCATTAACACACACATAAACATGCCATTTTAAACACCCTAATCCATCTAACCAATATGCCATTCAAAGGCACCACAATTGTCTTAAAACATCATTTACCAAATCAAGTTAACTTTGCCACAAGCATAAGACCTAGTTCAAATATCTACCAAAACATGTCACACAAGACCATTTTTCAAGTCATGACAAAAATATCAAAAGACTGTGCACTTCAATTACCTAAAGGTGATCAAGAAGACCTAACTTAACAAGCATTACAAGTCCATCAACCATACATAAACTTCAAAGCACAAACATTCCACTTACCAATTACACATTTACTAATACCATTCAAAATGACCTATACATTGTCGAAACCATATTTTTGGAAAAAGAGTCGACTTTTATTTAAAAACGAAAATGGAGTCACCATCGATTTTTCGAGGTGTAATCGGATCACCTAGTAATTTGGTCATTTTAATAAAATATTCCCATTTACTAAAATGTTGATTTTTGGTCTATAAAATTCGAGAAAATGGGCTCGGGAGTCGGTCACTTGCGAGGAAGGGTTAGCACCGTCATCACGCCCAAGATTGGTACCTAATCGATTAATTAATGTCTAAATGTCGAAAATTGAAAATTTGAAATGATTTTTAAAATACGATCCCTTTTTTATCAATGTTCATTTTAAAAATGCTTGAATTGAATTGAAACGGGCTTCAAAGGCCCACTCGTCCCGAGATAACAAAATACCACATCCCGTAAGTTAGGACACGACATTTGAACCCTCGAGAACAAGTTTGCCTTTAAATTTTTTTATCGAAATTTTATATTTTGAAATCTAAAAAGATATTTGGCTATTTAGGTTTAACGAGAAAATTGAAACCCTGTAAGTTAGGGTACGATTTCTCTGATTCCCAAAACGCGAAACATTGCCTTATTTTTGAAAATTTTCCTTTTGAATAATAACGAGTATAACACTTAACGATGTGCATTATTTTATTTAGAGTAGAATAAAAAGGTCTATATTGGATAAATACATGACCTTTGAAGTGACTTTAATGAAGCAAGAATGAATGACGAGATCGAACATGGCATAATAATATGTGAATAAGTTTTGCAATAATGAATCACAAAGACATGAAAATACGAATAAAGAATTATAGAACACAATGGCAATAATCATACAACACAAGCTATTTTGATATCAATATTAACGATCAAAAGAAATGAAACAAAATCATATATAAAACAATTTGAAGTAAAAAGAATAAAACAATTTAAAATAAATAATGTGTAAAACAAATTAAAACAAATAATATGCAAAGCAATTTAAAATAAATAATATAAGACAATTTAAAGTAAATAAGAAGACAATTTCAAATAAATAATATATAGAAAAACACATTTAAAATAGATACTATAAAAAGCAAGTTAAAATAAATAGTATAAAACAAATTAAAACCATTAATATACAAAACAATAAAATTATATATATGGAGCGACATAAGAAAAAATAATTGATAAAACAATTTAAAATAACCTATAAAAAGTTTAAAATAAACAACATGTGAAAAATAAATTTAAAATAAACAATATATAAAAAAATAAAAAGTTTAATTATAAGTAATATATAAAATTTCAAAATTAATAATAAAAAGATTTGCAATAAATAATAAAAGTATTTGAAAGTTAACATGTAAAACAGTATAAACTAAATGACATATAAAAATTTAAAATAGATAATATAAATAAAATAGTTTAAAATACATAATATATATAAAAATTTAAATATATAATGTGTAAAAGTTTAAAATAAATAATGTATATAAAAACTTAAAATAAACAATATGTAAAATAATTTTAAATAATATATAATAAAACAGTTTAAAGTAAAAGGTCAAGGATTGAAGTCGGAGTAAAAGTACAGGGTGTAAATCGTAAATAATAAAAAGCTGCCAGGGACTAAAATAGAACGCGCACGAAGGGACAGAGGTCAACTGGGTGATTATTTCCTACCCCTATGCGCAGCATTTCAATACGAGACCAAAATGTAACCAAAATAAAATTATGCAGACAAATCTCAAACATATAAAACAATTATAGGACTAGATTGAAAAGTATAAGAAAAATAGAGGGATTAAAATAGAAAATAGCCCATTTGGGCCTTAAAAACACGAGGATCCTTCCCGATCGGGTCGGCTTGAACAGCCCCCCAAAACGACGTTGTTTAGGCGTTTGGGGGGCAAATTGAAACGGCGTCGTTTAAACCTCAATATTTAAACCCAAAATTTTTTTACATTTCATTTCCAGCCGATTTTAAAGAAAAAAAATCAAAATTTTCTCTCCTTTTTCTCTGCTAGGGTTTCAAAAACCCATCCTTGCGCCGCCGTCGTCCCCTAAACCCGCTGTGGCTTCCACTGTGGATGGTGGTTGAAGCCACATGAAATCGGGTTTTTAAACCTTTTTAAAGCAGGTTCGATGGTGGGATCTTTCTAGACCGAAAAAATTAAAAGAGAATCAACCTCTCGCCCTCTCCGTGGGCCGATTCCGACGACAGAGAATACGTCTCCTACGACGGGCGTATTGCTACCGTTTCTTTTTCCTAATTTCTCTTGCTGCCGAAAATCTTCTTCTCCTTTTCCCCTCTCCTTTGTTTTTTTTCTTCTTTTTCGATAGGCCTAGGTGTATTGCTAGCGGTTCTGTCGCTTCGGTAAGTATCGCTTTAACTAAGCTACGTAATTTTCTTTAGAGATTGGTTAAGAGGGATTTTTTTTGCTGTTTAGGGAATATCCAAGGCTCTGTGGATCAGTAATCGAGTTCTAAATAGCAAGGAAACACCGTTCTTCGTCAAAGGTAAGTATATCTCGTGTTTCGAGATTTTTCCGTTCTTATCTAAGTCGATTTAAGTGACTAATTTGGGCTCGGTATTGTCAATCTTAGGCTTTAGAGTTCTCGTGGTTGGATTAGCAACAAAAACGAACCAGGTGTGTACTTCGATCACGTAAAAAATGAGTTTCGGCGAAAGCCGAAACGCAGTCTGTCGATGCCATACGGGCGTGTGGTTTGCCCATGTGGTAGCCTGTGTCATGAGACATGGGTTGTGGCAGACGAGCTAGGCTGTGCGCGTGCCACACGAACACAACTAACACGAGCGTGTGAGGCTGATGAGGCAGTGTGCGAAGCACGGGTTCAGGCAAATGGGTCACACAGGCGTATGGGCCCACACGGGCGTGTGGGAATCTGGGCCAGGCTGTGTGGTCCACAAGGGCAAGGCCAATTTGGGTCGTGTGACCCACTCGGGCGTGTGGGCCCACACGAGCAGGGCACACAGGCGTGTGAGCCTAATTAATATGAAATGTTCTGAAAAGTTGCACAGGTCGACTAAGTCGATATGACCTGGTTGTAGGGGCGATAGGCGTTACTCAGACCCCATACTCTGTTTGATTACTGATTTGTATGCAAAACATGATATTATAAGCATGTGTAACTATCTGATTCTGTATGTCTACTCTGCCATGATATTGATATGATCTGATATCTGCATATAAGCATGCCATGATATGTATGTTGCATTGCATTGGGGTTGCTGTGAAGAGAAGGAAGTCTGAGAGGCGATTAGCCTGATATCTGGTAGCTACGCTGCCCTTATTTGTTGAGTACTTTTTTACGGTACCCTTTTGGTGTGTAGGGCTGGATGGGTTGACTAGATCCCCATATTTGGTGTGTAGGGTTGGGTGGGTCAATTTTATCCCCACGTGGTGTGTTGAGTTGGTCGGAGATGGTGTGCAGGGTTGGTGGGCATGTTCTCTGATATCTAATTTGATATGCATGCGAAATCTGTATGGCTAAGGCTGAACTATTTCTATTCTGTTATCTGTTTGTATGCATGCTGCTTATAGGGATGTACACAGTGAGTTTAAGAAAACTCACCCCTTGTTTATTTTGTTTATCAGGTAATCCTCAGCAGTAGATGGATCGGTGTGGTGGAGGGCTCGACGGTGACCACTGATAAATACTTATTGGTTTTATGAGTAAAATTATTTCATTTGTTTTGGGGATTTTCATTTGTTAAGTTATTGATTTATAACTGAATGATGTTTTAGCTTCTGCGATAATGAAATGTTTTCATATAATAATTGGAATAGAGATTTCACGACTTACGTAAAGATAATAATGTGTACGATTTTCATTGAATACGAGTTAGAAATAGGTTTTCTAAAAGCACTCTCATGTGACGCCGCTAGATTCGGTCATAACGTCTAGGCCGGGTTTGGGGGTGTTACAGTCTGAATCTTTAACCTGTAATTGATAAAATCCATAGCGAAGATCGATCTTTGAAAATACTGTCACACCTTTTAGCTGATCAAACAAATCATCGATACTTGGTAGAGGATATTTGTTCTTGATCGTGACTTTGTTAAGTTGTCGATAGTTGATACATAACAGCATTGACCCGTCCTTTTTTTTAAAAACAATACAGGTGTACCCTAGGGAGAAAAACTAAGCCGAACAAACCCTCTGTCTTTCAAATCCTATAATTGTGCTTTCAACTCTTTCAATTCAGTAGGTGCGATTCTATACAGAGCTATTGATATCGGAGAAGTTCTCGGTATTATCTCAATAGCAAATTCAACTTTTCTGACCAGCGATAATCCTGGTAACTCTTCTTGAAACACATCCAAGAATTCAGAAACAGTGGAAACTGACTCTAATTTCAATTCTAAAGCCCTTAAATCAAATATATAAGCTAAATACGCCTCACAGCCCTTTCTGACATACTTCTATGCCAACATAGCTGAAATCACATTAATCGTACCATCATTTCTAACTGACTCAACTCGGATCATTTCACCATTCTAACATTTCAACACAATATTCTTCCATCTACAGTTTACAATAGCATCATGCAGAGTTAACCAGTCCATACCCAGAATTACATCAAATTCATCAAATGGTAATAACATCAAATCAGTCAGAAAGTTGCAATATCAAATCATCAAAGGACAGTTTTTACAGACTTTATCAATTAACACATACTCACCTAAAGGATTTGTTACTGTAACCACAAATTCAGTTGACTCAAAAGTTATTTTCTTATCCGACACTAAAGTTGTGCATACATATGAGTGCGTTGACCCGAGGTCAATCAAAGCATTAACATTAGTATCAAATATAGAAAATGTACCAGTAATCACATCAGAAGCTGAAGCTTCCTCTTGAGCACAAATCGCATAAGCCCTAGCTAGTCCTCATCTCTCAAATTTAACAGTAGAATCTTTTATTCCACTTCGACTGTTACCAGCATTTCCACTATTTTGGGGTAGTCTCCCTCTCGCAGTCGTATTATTGGATCTTGTGTTCTAAGCTTTCTCTTTATTCGATCTTTCAAGGCAGTCTCTAAAGAAATTATCATAAGAACCATACTTGAAGCACAATCTGTCTCTCAATCTGCATTCCCCGAAATGTCGTCTATTGCATTGTTGACATTCAGGTTTGATATTTATTATGCTACCCACACTTGCTACAGATGTAACCTGAGGTCTCGACCTCAAATGTTGCTTTCCTTTATCTCTTCCCAAGAATCCCACTAAAGCTGATGTATGACTATGAAATTCCTTTGATTTCTTTAAAGAAGAAGAAAATAACTTTCCCGTGAGTCGTTTACCAGTGTTACGAGCCTCAAAATCTACTTTTCTTTTCGCTTTATTGGGTTCTTCAGCTTTATGTGCTCGATCTACTGGAACCACAAATTATTTCAATTCTAGAATCCTAACTAGCAACTTGATATCTTTATTTAGATTGTATTCAAACAGGGTACACACAACAACATCTGATGGTATACATTACCGAGCATATTTGCTGAGTCGCACAAATTCTCTTCCGTACTTGGCTACAGTCATACGGCCCTATTTCAATTCAAGAAATTCTTTCCGTTTCTTGTTGAGAAACCGATGACTAAAATATTTCTTCCTGAATCCTGTCTAAAAGAAATCCCAGTTTACATGATCTTTAAGTATTACTGTAATCAAGATATTCAACCACTGATACACTAACTCTTTCAACAGATACATTGCACGCTTTAAACATTCAATAGGTGTACAAGACAATTCATCGAATACCTTCACAATGCTTTTCAACCAAAACTCGACTTTTTCAGGATCGTCTTCATCTATACCGTGAAACTCTTCAGCCTCATATTTACGAATTTTATCAACCGGAGGCTTACTTGTATGTACTTGTTCTAAATTCTGAGGGATAATAAGGACATGTTAGGGTACGGGAGGGGGTGAAGGTCATTGACCCATTGGGTTCGTTCTCACAAATTCAGATAACCACTCAGACATCATTTGAAAAAAGGCTTCTTTCACCTCACTTCCCCAGCCCTCAGCTACGGGCACACTACTAGCTACTCCGTGTATGGAGGCTTGCACGTTACTCTCAACCTCATCGGAATCAGCTCAGTTGGATGACATTTTATCTATATGAAAACATAGCTCAATTTGAGTCAAGAGATATCACACCATCACAGGTTATATAATGGCATGTATTTTTAGACTCCATCATGCTACGTTTAGTCTGAGAATCGACTAAACTATAACTCTGATACCACTAATATAACACCCCTAACCCATCTCCGTCGTTAGATTAGAGTTACAAAGCATTACCATACAATCAAAAAACATTTATCAATATAACATTAAATAAATAAATCACATTCAAAACATATCAAACATAAGCATTTTGTCCCTAAATCGAGCCTTCAAGGCCATAAAAATAGCTTTGAGACAATTCGAGACAAATTTGAAACAAAACAGAAGTTTCAAGAAAAAGTTGCAAAATTTAGAAAATAAGGGTCACACGGTCGTGTGGCCAGGCCGAGTAACATTCAAACAAGGGACACACGACCGTGTCTCAGCCCGTGTCCTCACCCGTGTAACTCACTAAGATCCCCCAAACACCCATGTGTCAGGCCGTGTAACTCTTTAAGTTGCCACACACGCCCGTGTGTCAAGCCATGTGCTAGGCCATATAACTCATTGACTTGGAACACAAAGAAATCTCAAATGACACACAATAATGTCGCCAAGCCGTGTGACAGCCCGTGTCCCAGGCCGTGTAAACCCAAAATTTACCTAAAATCAAGCCATTTCAAAACTAATTCATACCTAACCATTCATACCATTTGGGCATGCATCCAAGGGACTTAAACATCATTCACACACATATAAACATGCCATTTTAAACATCCTAATCCATCTAACCAATATGTCATTCAAAAGTACCACAATTGTCTTAAAACATCATTTACCAAATCAAGTTAACTTTGCCACATTCCAAGCATAAAACCTAGTTCGAATATCTACCAAAACATGTCACACAAGACCATTTTTCAAGTCATCAAAAAAATACCAAAAAACTATGCACTTCAATTACCTAAAGGTGATAAAAAAAACCTAACTTAACAAGCATTACAAGTCCATCAACCATACATAAACTTCAAAGCACAAACATACCAAATTACCATTTACATATTCACTAAATACCATTCAAAATGACCTATACATGCCATTATTAACCTTGACCAAAACACATAGCTACCAAAATTCCTGCTGGATAGTGTGATAGGTCTCTGACGAGCTTCCAACCGATCGAGCTTCTGATAATCTATAAAACAAAAGAAAGAAACTACATAAGCAATGAATGCTTAGTAAGCTCGTATAAACCAAAACATAACTTACCATTTCATTTATACAATTCAAAGATTAAACATAAATCATCACTAATGTCATAAGCTTAGTAAAAGCCTATACAACATCACCAACTCACAAGTTAGTATACTTTTCCATGATACAAATGAAATCAACCATAAGATATGTAAATTTCCATATGAAATATCATTTAATTCATAAATCCTTTCATAAGGTAATGATTCAATCCATTTGCGTACTATTTCATTTCCTTTTCTTCCCTGTTAAACCATCTAGAATCACATCGGATACTCAATAAATCTCACACATAGTGTGCCTTTACATATAACCGTAACATTTCTTTTACATCAATGCTCACACGAGCTGTGAAATGAGCCTGCTCACACGAGCTGTGGGTCAGAATGTAAGCTACACAATGCTGCTCACACGAGCTATAGAAAATTCGCAACAAATTCAGGACCTCAGCCATTGGTAGGACATTCAAGTCCAGCACCCGAAACATGAAATCCCTAATGACGTGTCATTTGTATTCTAAGAATTCTTAAGGTTCAACTAGGACTCGATATCCGTCAATTCATCATAGCATGAATGCATTCATATTTTGATTCATTTATATTAAAACAACTTAGTAAACATTCAATCTGGATAACATCAATACAATCACAATTCATACGAACTTACCTCGATAACTAGGGCGTATAAGTATAGTCGAATTAATTCGAAGCTTTAGCTTTTCTTTGATTTAGGTCCGATTGTAATTTATCTTGATCTAAATAAATAATTTCATTTAATTAAGTACTTCTAGAATTGAATTTAATTCATAATTCAAATTTATGCAAAATTATGAATTTGCCTCTAACATTTTAACTTTTTACAATTTAGTCCCTAAGCTTATAACTTGAATATAACACATTTTAACCTAAATCCATATTAACCAAGGTTACAAGGGACCTTGAATCAACCCATTATTACCAAAATTCTAAAACAAAAACCATAGATTTATACTTTTAACAATTTAATCTTTTTTTCCAAAATTCAACAAAAATCACTTAACAAAACATGTTTATTATATAACAAAGATAAATATTCCATCAACTAACATCAAAACCTATTCAAAAGCATCCATGAAACGTCCCTAAATCTTTAACAATTTTTTAAATTAACCCCCGGGCTAGCTAAATTAAGCTAAAACGAATTCAAAAACACAAAATTTATTAAAAACGAGGCAAGAAATCACTTACATGCAAAATTGGAAGCTTGACCAAATGCTCTAGCATATTTCAATAGTGATTTTTGGTTGAACTGTGAAATGGAGAAGAAGATGAACATTATTTCTTTAGTTATTTTAGCTTTATTTACAAAATTACTATTTTAACCTTTAAAAACTATCAAATTTTCTATAAATCCTTGCCCATGCATATCCATTAGCACTTTAAATGGTATATTTACCATTCAAGTCCCTTAGTTTAAAATTTCATAGCAATTGGGCCTCTTTAACTAATAGAACTTAACTTCTGCACCTTTTACAATTTAGTCCTTTTCACCTAATTAACCATTTAAACATCAAAATTTCTTAACAAAATTTTAATATGACCTTAATATAATACTATAGACATTAAATAAATATTAAACTAATAAATCACTCATCAGAATAATTGTCTCGAAACCACTGTTATTGACACCACTAAAAACGGGTTGTCACAAAGTTTCTTCCAAGCAACGGGTCAGTCTTATCGGGCCGAATGACCCCCAATGAACAAGAGGGAACATTAGAGTGTGCCTTGGTCGCTGGCTTATTTGCGCGGCCTGTGACACTAGTATCTTGTCAGTTGGCGGGTCATGATAACTAATTAATCAAGTTAGATCGTGGAATAGAAATATTATTTTAAAGGATATTAGTTTTCAAAATAGTCTTGCTAAGTCACAACTTTAAAGCTAAATGTATCTAGCAAATCCCTCTATTATAGGGGTTGTATCAAATTAGTCCCTCTATTATTAAATGGATCAATTTAGTCTTTGTACTATTAAAAAATTGAATAAGGTCAATTTGGAACATAATTAACATTTATTGTTTAAAAGATGTCATTTGCTATTTAACAAAGTTATATTTTGAAAGCTTTTTATGATTTTATAGATAAATTTTTTGGTTTGAAGATGAACTATAAATTAAAAAATTTTATTTTTATGTCATTTTTTAAACAATAAATTATAAATTTGTTCCAATTTGGCCTTATTTGATTCTTTTTAATAGTACAATAATTGAATTGATCCATTTAATCATAAAAGGGCTTAATTTGATCCATACTCTATAATATAGGGACTTCAAAGATACTTTCACCCAACTTTAAACATAACATAAAATTATAAATAAAAGAAGTTCTACGTATTACTCTAGAAGTTTCTAAATGGTACAGGAACCTGAAACAGGATTATTGTTTAGAACTCACCAAGCCTAAGGGTTGGAAATATTGGAGAAAGATGACTATCTTTTTGGAATTTTTATTGGTTGAACAAACAAACAAGACGTTTCGTCGGCGACACAACCTCGACAAATAATGAGCAATGTCAACCAAAGTGTAAAAGGAAATCATTCTCGGGAAAAGAAAATTGATACTCTGCATTCATACAGATATCAGACATATACATCTGGTCATTACACCCAGAAATGGTGTAACAGATCAAATTGATACAAATCCTATACCTCTAAGTTGCAGCAGGATGGATGAAAAAAATTCCCTTGAAGTTGCGGTGGGAGATACAAACTTTATGTCCCAGAAGGTACAGTTGAAAGGACTCTGAAATTACAGCGGGGCAAGCTTGCTGAGCAAAATGTGATTGTTTCTTAGGGTTTTTCGTCAAGAATACCAGCCGAATAAGATGGCAGTGATAATGCCCTGATGAACAATGAGAAATGATACCTTAAGCATTTAAAAAAGGATCATTCTCATTTTTGCATTCATATATCATGCATGACACATCTAGTTAGGAGCATTTGACTTATTCTGATCATGACATCCTAATTACTTGGCATAAACATAGGAAATTAATTCTACAGATCATATCTCTAGAGGATGGTGCAGCGACATTGGTGAATTCACAGATCTTGTCTCCCTAAGCAGTAGTGGAGCAGATCAAAGACAGCGAGTCTTAACCCCCTAAGCAGTAGGGTAACAGGTCGAATTACAGATCTTGTCTCCCTAAGTAGTAGTGGAGCAGATCGAAGACGGTGAGCCTTAACCCCCTAAGCAGAAGGGTAACAGACCGAATTACAGATCTTGTCTCCCTAAGCAGTAGTGGAGCAGATCGAAGACGGTGAGCCTTAACCCACTAAGTAGTAGGGTAACTGACCGAATTACAGATCTTGTCTTCCTAAACAGTAGTGGAGCAGATTGAAAACGGTGAGCCTTAACCCCCTAAACAGTAGGGTAACAATCCAAATTACAGATCTTGTCTCTCTAAGCAGTAGTGGAGTAGATCAAGGATAGTAGGCCTTAACCCCTTAAGTAGTAGGGTAACAGGCTGAAGATTACAGATCTTATCTCCCTAAGCAGTAGGGGAACAGATCGAAGATGATAGGCCTTAACCCCCTAAGTAGTAGGGTAATAGGCTGAATTACAAAATTATCTCCCTAAGCAGTAGTGGAGCATATCGAAGACGGTGAGCCTTAACCCCCTAAGTAGTAGGGTAACAGGCCGAATTACAGATCTTGTCTCCCTAAGCAGTAGTAGAGCAAATAGAAGACGGTGAGCCTTAACCCCCTAAGCAGTAGGGAAACAGGCCGAATTACAGATCTTATCTCCCTAAGCAGTAGTGGAGCAGATCAAAGACGGTGAGTCTTAACCCCCTAAGTAGTAGGGTAACAAGCCGAATTACAGATCTTATCTCCCTAAACAGTAGTGGAGCAGATCAAAGCTGGTGAGCCTTAACCCCTTAAGCAGTAGGGTAACAGGCTAAAAATTACAGATCTTGTCTCCCTAAGCAGTAGTGGAGCAGGTTGAAGCCATCAATTCGTATCTCCTTGAAGTTTCAGCAGAGTAGATCGAAGCTACAAATCCCTTCTCCCTGAAATGGTACTGAAGAGGCTCGAAGCCACCATTCGTATCTCCTTGAAGTTCCAGCAGAGTAGATCGAAGCTACAAATCTCTTCTCCCTGAAATGGCACTGGAGAGGCTCGAAGCCACCATTTGTATCTCCTTGAAGTTTCAGCGGAGTAGATCGAAGCTACAAATCTCTTCTCCCTGAAATTGAACTGGAGAGGCTCGAAGCCACCATTCTTATCTCCTTGAAGTTTCAGCGGAGTAGATCGAAGCTACAAATCTCTTCTCCATGAAATGGCACTGGAGAGGCTCGAAGCCACCATTCGTATCTCCTTGAAGTTCCAGCAGAGTAGATCGAAGCTACAAATCTCTTCTCCCTGAAATGGCACTGGAGAGGCTCGAAGCCACCATTCGTATCTCCTTGAAGTTCCAGCGGAGTAGATCGAAGCTACAAATCTCTTCTCCCTGAAATGGCACTGGAGAGGCTCGAAGCCACCATTCGTATCTCCTTGAAGTTCTAGCAGAGTAGATCGAAGCTACAAATCTCTTCTCCCTAAAATGGCACTGGAGAGGCTCGAAGCCACTATTTGTATCTCCTTAAATTTTCAGCGGAGTAGATCGAAGCTACAAATCTCTTCTCCCTGAAATGGCATTGGAGTGATTGAAGCTATAAATCACAGATCGTATCTCTCTGAAGTTTCAGTAGAGTAGATCAAAATAAACCTCATCTCCCTGAAGTTGCAGAGGAGTAGGTTGAAGTCACTAGTCTTATTTCCCTGAAGTTGCAGTGGAGTAGACTGAAAATAGCAATTCTTATTTTCCTAAAGTTGCAGTGGAACAGATTGAAGCTACGAATAAACTGATCTTATCTCTCTGAAGTTGCAGTAGAGCAGATCAAAACAAACCTTATCTCTTTGAAGTTGCAGTAGAGCAGGTTGAAGACACGAATCTTATTTCCCTAAAGTTACAGCAGAACAGATTGAAGCTATGAATAAACAGATCTTATTCCTTGAAGTTGCGGCGGAGTGGATCAAAGCAACAGTTTCTATACTTCTGAAGATGCAGTGGACTGGTACGAGGCTACATGAAGAAGCGGAGCACCAAAGAAGTCAAGAATCAGTGAAATCGGGCAAATTTGGTCTTTCTTAAATGTCTTTGCTCTGTTCCCGTTACACGACAACGAGTAAGGAGGGGCAGCTGTAAGACCCTTAATTTGCCCGGGCCCAATAAAATAAAACGAATTAACAAACCCACCCCAAACTAAAAGCCCAATCAGCCAAACCCAACAACACCTAGCCCAATTAGCCCAACTAACAAAAAAGAAAAAAACAACAAAAGAAAACCCTAGGTGCGCCGCACCTAGGTTTGCCATGGTCACATCCACCACCACTGGCGCGTCTGCCACCATCACCTACTCCACCGCCTTGTTGCCCACTTGCACCTGCAATATTAAATGGAGAAGGGACAGAAAATAATAAACAAATGCATGTAATTGGCTTTAAAAAGTCAAGCCAATATTGGTTGTAATATTCGGCAATTGAAATAAAAAAAAACACTTGATCTTTCTTTTAAAAAAAAAGCAAAAACAGAGATTCTAGCAATACCCAAAGCAGGAGAATAACCCAAATCGGGAAACCAAAATACCAAAAATCAAAATCGAAAAGCCAAAGGTGATTTTACTTTTTTTATTTATTTTTTTTCTTTTCTATTTTCGAATCTATTTACTCACGTATATATATATATATAACTTAAAAATATATATACAAAAAAAGAAGAAGAAGAAGAAAAAAATGTACCTTTTAGAATTCCGACCACGGCGGCGATGACGGCGAACAGCGGTGGTCCGGCGACCGGGACTTCGCCGGAGGGGAGAGGCTTTAGAGAAAAGGGAGAAGGAGAATTTTTTTTTTTTTAAAAAAAGGGGTGTTGAAATGATTTTTTTGGGGGGGGAATTTGCTTAAATAGAGGGCCAAAACGACGTCGTTTTGGCCTGGGTCCTTAAACCCCAAAACGGCGTCGTTTTGCCTTGGCCGACCTGAATCCGACCTGACCCGCCTCAGGATCCGCGTGTTTTTAAGTGGAAGGGCTAATTGCGCTTTTAGCCCTTCCGCTTTTTTATTACTTTGCAATCAGGTTTTTTTTGTATTTTTAATTTTGCCCCGAACTTGCGCTTGGATTTCAATTTGGTCCTATGTGGTGCTGCGCGTTTTAGAGAGAGGGTTTATTGCCCGATTTGGTCCCTCCTTTTTGCTTGCACATTCGACTTGGTCCTTTCCTTCTTCATTCATTTTCAAATTGGCCCCGAACTTTCATTTTAGGTTCGATTTAGTCTTTTTTTTGTTATTTTAATTAAATTAATTAATTTAATCTATTATTATTTATTATAGTACTATTATTATCTTCTATTATCATTAATATTATTATTCTTGCTATTATTTATTATCGTTATTATTATTCATATTATTATTATTATTATGTTTTACCATTTATTATTACCATTGTTTTATTTGTTTTATTTTATTTTCAATTTTTAACCTTTTTTTGTTTTATATGTTTCTCTATCTAATTATCTTTTTAATCTTTGGTTTGTTTATTTTATTATTATTGGTATTTCATTATTTAGTTACTTATGTATATTTTATATATATATATATTCAAGTTTTATATTATGATTATTTTAATTATTATTATTATTATTACTATCTTTATTACTATTATTTTTATTACTATCACTATTACTACTACTATTACTATATTGTTATTATTACTATCATATTATCATTACTATACTATTTTTATCTATTACTCTTCAAATACACCCATTTATTTTTATTCCTCACTCACATTACACGTTATTTATTTAATATATACACATACATATATACATTTTCATATATCATTCTAAACTTTAAAATATTTATTACTTGTTTTATTACTATTAATATTATTATCATTAGTATTACTGTACTACCATTTTTTAAATAGTTTTACATAATTTTTAGTAATATGCTACTAACTCTTTTTAATCTCAAATATTTCTTAGCTTATTCATTATTTCCCTTTCATTCGTTTTACTCGTTTATTTTATTTATGCTCTTACCATCGTTATCATTCAACATTCGCCTCTATGTTTCTTCTGTCATGCCTGTCAATCTCGAAATTTATATTCGTTTGTGCCTTATTTATTATTACAAACTTATGTTGTATTAACTTTTACCCGGCGAAAATAACTTTTTCATAAAAAATGATACTCCGTATTTGGGATTTCGAGAAAATCGTGCCCTAACTTACTGGGTTTCGATTTTTCTCATTTAACCTAAATAACGAATTATTATTTTAAATCGCAATACGAGTTTTGAAAAATACTTATTCTCGAAAATACGAGGTGTTGTGCCCTAACTTACCGGGTATAACATTTTGTTACCTCGAAATAAGATTTTTCACAAGTAAAGGCAATATTCGGTGTTTGGAAATTCGAGGAAACGTGCCCAAACTTACTGGGTTTCGATTTTCCTCGTTTACCCTAACTAACCGAACATCCTTTTAAAAAGGGGTTAAAATATACGAATTTCTGAGTAAAAGGCAAGCTCATTCTCAAAGGTTCGAGATGTCGTATCCTAACTCACTGGATATGGCATTTTGTTGCTTCGAGACGAGAAGGTCTTTAACGTTCGAATTTTTTTTTTTTTACAAAAGGAAGGATCGTGTTTCAAAGCTTTTCAAGTTTTCAATTTTCGACCTTAAGACACTAATTAATCAACTAGGTACCAATTTTGGGCGTTACGAGGGTGCTAATCCTTCCTTGTACGTAACCGACTCCCGAACCCGTTTTTCTAAATTTCGCGGACCAAAATCGTTTTTTAAATAAATCAAATCATTTATTAAAAACAACCACTTTTACGAGGTGACCCGATCACACCTCATCAAAAAGAATTGGTGACGACTCCCGTTTTTTCGTTTTCGTTTCCAAAATTCAGTCGACCTCTTTTTTTTTTAATTTTAAAATGGTTTCGACAAGCAAGACTAAAAAGCTTGTACAAAACAAGACAAGACAAAAACTTTCAAAAGTAAAGACTTAAAAGATAACAGAGTCTAAATCGACTCGTAAAATCATTTATTATTTTAAAAAACTCTTAAAATAGAAACAGATTAAAATACTAGTGATAAGTGAAAGTTCAGTGATGACAAATACCATCATTTATCCATCATAAGAATAATTATGATTTATATTCAAATTGATTAATTAAAAAGACATAACATAGTGGTAATGGTCTGATGTAATGGTAAAGAGTCGCAGCCTGTTGTTTTCTATCTTCCGTTTACGTACGTATTTCCTAACTGGCACGTGTCATGTTGGAAGCCAACGAAATTGGCAGAAAGGTTTCATTTGCTCCGCCTCACTTGCATATGGATACCCCTTTCTACTTTCTTCACACCAAATTCATTGAACTTCAATAATTGAGTATTTTAAATTTCATAAATGGAAATAAAAATCTTTATGTATATTAATTATTGAATATGATTTTATATTTATATTATTTATAAAAAATTATTTAAGTTAGTGTAACTCTTCAATCGAGTCTCAACTCAATTACTAAATTACTAAAAAATTATTATTTTAACAAAATAATAAATAATATTATAAAGATTTTATCTTTTTTCTATAGAATCCAAGAAAATATATATAATGTGATTTAAACTCAAATTCTCATAAAATTTACTCCAAGCAATATTTTATTTTCATATCAATTTTAATAAATTTATTATATAATAGTTTTCACCTGATATAATTTAGTATAAATAATTGTAAATTCTATAATAAAAAATAGGTACAAAAATTAGCTAAGAAAGAAGATATTATAGTTTTTTCTTTCTTTCTTTTTTTAATTCCAATTAAAAATAAAATAATTCATCAATTAATTCTTGGAAATATTAAAATTTTATAAACTATTTTTTAAAAATAAAATCTTAAATTTAAACGATAACAATAATACATAAATTTATTATATCAACAACAGTTTAATTATAAACTATTATATAATAACAATAATATTTGAATATTCAAAGGTGGGGCCGAATCTCCCACAATAAGGGAAGAAAAATATGGATAACAAATTTAAATTGTTTGTTAAAAAATTGAAAAGTTTGTATAAAAATATTACATATATTGAATTTAAATTATAAAATTTATTTGATATATTGCTTTAAATTAATTATTAAATATAAATAGATTGTTTGATAAATGTAAATTTTAAATTATAAAAGTTTTATGTTTTATATTTTTTTTCTTAAACATTTTATGAAACAAACCCAACATTTAAATGACTTTGAGTATAAATATGAAATATTTGAAATAAAATATACAATTAAGTATAAAATATTATAAATCTAAAAGTAAAAAAAAAATTATATGGAGAATAATGTAACATTCTAGTTCAAGTAATTAATTTAAATATAAAGTCCTTAAAGTAGTGGCGGAACTAGAAAAATTTTTTAGGATAGAATTAAATTATATATTTTTACTATAATAAAAATATAATTTTACTATTTTAATAGTCTATATATTTATAATTTTTAAAAAATTAATCAATTTTTTATATTTTTAAAAGGTCTAAAGTGTAATTTTACCATTTTAAGAGGAGAGGGCTTTCCTTAAAAGGATGGTATAATCTTAAAAGAATAAAATAAAAGTAATTCAATAAATTTTCTATTAATAAGTAACTATTGTGTATTTATCATTTTCAATATTAAATTTTGTTATTGGAATGAATATTTCTACCATTTATCAAATGAATCCATGACTTAGATTACATTGAAGGCAAGTCAATGTTGTCATTCTCAAATAAAGAAATAACTAAACAAATAATCTTAGTACCAAACAGAAATTATCTTTTTTTTTTTAACATTTTTTCCATAAAAAAAAAAAAGAAGAAATAATCTTAGTACCACTTAAAAGGGTAAAACCTCTGTTTTTCATTAATCCCCCCCAACTATTTAATTAATACTAACTAATTTGGAATTATTTATTATTGTATAAGATAAAAAAATTTGTGATAATTATTTATTTATATGTGCTAGTATTTGGTATAATGGTGGTGTTTTTTTTTTTATTCCACAAGCAACTTTAAAAATTTGTCATATCTTTTTTTTTAATATTTTACGATATTTCTATAAAATACTTGTCAACTCCTTAATTTTATTGTAGAGTCTAGAAGCTCCATTAATGACAGTATACCAAATATTTTCTCTATTTATATTAATAAAACTTTCTCCCAGGAGGGATGAGTATGAATACTACATCATTAAGCAAGTTATATACTTTTTTAAAAGCTAAAATATAGTTAACTTAGGGAACCACCCATTAAATATATTATTTAAAAATTAAAAAGTTTTATTGATTTAATCTTAATTCAATTGATATTATCATTATTGGAATAATTAATAAAGACATAAAAATCAATATATTTTTATTCCGATTTAAAGGTTGAATAGAGATTATATATAAAAGTCCACACTTTATCAAAACAATTAAAAGATTATCCTTCTTTTCTTTTTAAAAAGGATAGAGGTTCTCCAAAAGATTCAAACTCTAAGACTAATGTATTTGAACACAGTTCATTAATAATAAAATAATAATTTAAATCAACTCCAGTAATTTTAAAAATATTTATTTTTTTATTATAGGAGGTAGATTACATCTATTATATATATAATATATATAAAAGTACGAGTTTAGAAAAACTGTTGAACTGATGAATATCTTTTGTTTTTTTCATCATATTACTAAATTCACATTTAAAAACAAATAATATTTAATTTAAAATTATTTGTTAAAATTTGAAATAAAATATAAATTTTGATAATTATACATTTAAAAATAATTATAATTTAATAAAATAGTTACTTGAAAATGACTCTAAGCATAAAATATAGCGCAAAAAGTTGTGGTAATTATAATTATGCTAATATTATTTTTTAAAAATTGTGCTAATTTTCTTGATGTAAAATAGAGTTATTATTTGAATAGAATTCTAAGCATATTAATTATCACTTAATCAACAATAGAGTTAATTATTTTAATTATCATTTTAAAATGCTTTAATTATTACTTGATAATTTTCTATTATAATATTTGAATTGATAAGTTAATATATTTTAACTATATTCAATAATTCATATGAGAAATATTATTTTATGCTAATTGTTGCAATTAAGTACAATATTTTAAAAAATTAATGAAACATTAAATGCGGAAAATTAAATACATCACATGTGATATTAAAAACTAATATCTTTAAAAAAAATTCAACTAAAATAAGTCATTTTAAATGTCTCATTTAAAAATAAAAGATATACGAAAAATAAATAAAATTCTTGAATAGATATATATTGATTTGAGAATAAAATATAAAATTATTTATAAATATATGGTTTAAATAGAAAGTAAAAATCTAAAATTTAAAAATAAGGAATATTATTTCCTGACAATTTCTCTATTGAAAAAATATACAAATGACGTGGCATGAATCTTTCATGCAATCCTTTTCCTATATATTGCATGTTGCTACTCGTCAAGCTTTAGAGAAGCTAGAAAGCAAGGAAAGCTTCTCTGCAAACACCTTAATTTTACAACTTTGTTATTGCTTTGCAAAGATGGGTTCACTTGAAACCAGTAAACCCCACATTGTAATCGTCCCATTTCCAGCACAAGGTCATGTTAACCCCATGATGCTACTTGCTAAGCTCTTACACTCTAGAGGCTTCTTCATAACCTTTGTTAACACTGAGTTCAACCATAGGCGTTTGATCAGGTCCAATGGCCCTGACTTCGTTAAAGGTCTGCCTGATTTCCAGTTCGAAACAATTCCGGAAGGGCTGCCATCGTCCGATCGAAATGCAACACAGGATCTTCGAGTTCTGTGTGATTCGATACGAAAGCATTGCTTGGCACCATTCGTAGAGCTACTAGCTAAGTTAAACTCCTCGGCCCAAGTGCCCACTGTTACTTGCATAATCTCTGATGGACTTATGAGCTTTGCTATTAAGGCTGCTGAACAACTTGGCATACCAGAAGTTCAGTTTTGGACTGCCTCAGCATGTAGTTTCATGGGATATCTTCACTTCAGTGAACTGGTTAAACGAGGCATAATTCCATTCCAAAGTAAGTACTTTCTTATTTCAACTTTATAACTTTATAGCTAAGAAAATTATCTAAAAAGAACTCAAGTTTGACTCTTTGGTGTGTCAGGTGAAACATTTCTCAATGAACCTATTGACTGGGTCCCTGGAATGAGTAACATTCGCCTCAGAGATTTTCCAAGCTTCGTCAAAGCCAACGATCCGAATGATATTTTGTTTGATTATTTCGGATCCGAAGCTCAAAATTGCCTAAAAGCCTCAGCAATAATCTTCAACGCATTTGAAGAGTTCGAACATGAAGTGTTCGAAGCCATCGCTGCCAAATTTCCTCGAATTTATACAATAGGACCACTTCATTTGCTTGCCAGGCACCTACATGCCGATCCCTCCAAGTCAATGAACTCAAGCCTATGGAAGGAAGATACAAGCTGCATTGAATGGCTTAACAAAAGGGAACCCAATTCAGTTGTGTATGTGAACTATGGAAGCATTACTGTCATGTCGGAGAAGCATCTCAAAGAATTTGCATGGGGGTTGGCTAACTCTAAACACCCATTTTTATGGATCGTTAGACCAGATGTCGTGATGGGTGATTCTGCAATTCTGGATCTAGAGTTCCTGAAGGAGATTAAGGAAAGAGGGCTGATAACAAGCTGGTGCAACCAATATGAGGTCCTTTCACATCCTTCAGTCGGTGTTTTTTTGACACACTGTGGGTGGAATTCTACCGTGGAAACCATATCAGGAGGTGTGCCAGTAATTTGTTGGCCATTTTTTGCTGATCAACAAACCAATTGTCGATATGCTTGCACTCACTGGGGCATTGGCATGGAGGTGGATCATGATGTGAAGCGAGAGAACATAGAGTTTTTAGTTAAGGAAATGATGGAAGGTGAGGAAGGAAAGAAAAAGAAAGAGAAGGCATTGGAATGGAAGAAGAAAGCCGAAGAAGCGGTTGAAGTTGGGGGATCATCTTATATTGATTTCGACAGATTTGTTAAGGAAGCTCTCAAACATGGTTAACTGGGAATACTATTGTCAGTGGGGGAATTACTTAAATAATGAATGGGGATCATTCAATGTCTCTATTTCTGCTTTTTTCTCCTTTATAAGTGAATGCAGTTGTGTGAGGTATGCATGTGAAGCTCATATTTAGTATTGCTTTTGTATTTTGCTTTGGTGAGTTGGAACAGTTAAAAAGAGAGCTGGTTATTATATATTATTAGACCAATTGCTCTTTACTGATTCTAACACTTGCTTGTATAAATAAGCTTGGTCTTTGATTTCAGAGATTATTAGAGCCATCCATATTAATAGAAACTAGATTATGGTAGTTTGCGAAGAAATGAAGATTTAGTTGAAACGTTAAAATTGGGGTTGGAGATTATACTCTTCGCAAGTTATTTAAGTTACATTCAAATAAAAAAATACAAATTCAGTTCGATAATTATCGAGTCGAGTTCGAGTTTGAGCAACTTGAACCATCAATCGAATCGAATTTGAGCTTAATAATATTTGGGTCTAATGACCCGCAAACCTTGTTGAACTTTTTATTTTTGATAAATTTTTAATATTTATATATTATTAAATTATATTTTTACTCTTAATATATATTATTAATTCCCTAAGCTTATTATCAAGTTTTAAAATGAACGTTAATTCGAGCTCATACTAAGTATTCATTTAATGGGTACTCATATATTGTGGCTACTTTTTTGTTGGTACCTAAGATTCAATGATTTCATGACACCGTAAAATTAACGATAAATTATTCAAATAATCACTCTAAAATTACTTGATTTCTATTTTGATCATTCTAATTTTTTTTGTTAAGTATAATGTTGCCGTTAGTAAGTGATGATAAATGGGGTTTAGGGTTTAATGACTTTAAAATTTAGAGTTTAATTTCGAAGTCAGTGTAATAGAGTTTAGAGTTCAATAATTTGGGGGTTAAGGATTGATTTCAAATTTAGGAATGATAATGGGATTTATAATTAATTTTTGAAATATTTAATTATATACACAATTAGTAGAACAATCAACAATACATGACATCTTAATTAACTTTTGTTGATAAAAAAAATTAATTGACAAAAAAATAAAATAGTTTTAGAGTGACTATATGAATAATTTACCTAAAATTAATTTAGGCTCCTTGGGATCACTAGTGAGCTAAGATCAAAAATTTTCATTGGCCCATCCTCCATCTGATTAAAATTTTCATCTCCATTGCAGCCTCCGTTTTCCAATCACGTCCTTTCAGTTTTTTTGTCATTTTATCATTTTTATTTTTTTTTAAGAAAACATTTTAAGACAAAAGTATTTATTAGAGGTGCTCATGGGCCGGGCTGGTTCAAGTCGGGCTTAACTAAAATTTTAGGTCCATTTACTATACTTAGGCTCGGCCCAAAAATGGGCCTAGAATTTTCACTCAAGTCCAACTTAAATAAAAATGTTAAAATCCGGGCTCAACTTAGCTCGTTCGTATTAATTTTTATTTTATTTTTATATAATTTTTAAATATATATAATACATAAAAATATTAAAAACATCAAAACAAATATTTCCTAACAAATTGAAAATAAATTTTAAAAAATATGTAGAGTTAAATAACACTAAGATAAATACAACTTAAAAAGTAAATGCCTCTAAAATAATAACAAATTTAACGAATGCTTTTAAAATAATAACAAAATTAACAATAAAATAAGTTTTATACAATATCCAAATAATAACAATAAAATAGTAGTAACACAATAGTAAAATGGTAGCAAAATAAGGAGAAAACAACAACAAAATAACTTTAAAAAAAAGAGCAGTTTTTTTTTATCTTTTAGTGAATTCGGGTCGGGCCAGGCTCGGACCAAAAATACCTTACCTGAGGCCTGGTCCTTTTTTAAATAGGCCTTTTTTTTCCAAGCCTATTTTTCGGGCCTATATTTTTACCCAAATCCTCACATTCCCGGGTCTAGTATTTATATATCTTGTAATATTAATTTTTTTCATTACTTTATTTCAGTTAATAATTATTTAATAAGTAAATATTTAACAATGTATATACAAATTTACTTTTATAAGATAGACTAACAAAACCATATTTATTATATAATTAATATAAGTTAATTAAATTAAATAACTATATAAAAATGATGAAAAATATTATTTGAAACAATACCATACCACCCATCTTAATATTTTTTATTCATTAAAATATTTATATAAAAAACTTAATAATTTATAATTATTAACTTTACAAATATCAAATTGTTTCAAAAATTCTATTATATATAAATTTTAATATTATGTCTTTAATAATCATTTTTTTCTTCTTATTATATTTTACCCCACTTTCACGTTATGATAAATTCAAACATATATATCATCACCGTTATAATAACTAATATTATTGTTACAATAATTAATATCACCACTACTGTTATTTTTAATCTCATCAAAATCAATCGTACAATCCATCCAACTGCACCCTCTAAATTATTAATTCAAAAAATAATTTTTAAGAATAAATATATGTATTCATTTCTTTAAATGTATACATATACATAAGAAGTACAATTCAAGTTTCAAAATTCATGAATTCAATTATACATTTGACCAAAATCCATATATAAATTTGATATTAAATTTGATATTGATCCCTATTTTTTATCATAAAAAATTCAATTTCGGAAGAGCTAATCCACAAATGAATTTGAGAAATTTTAGCATGCAGTTGAATCATCATTCATTCATAATAATAAAAGCAAAGACAAAACTGAAGGGTAACATTGTTGCCCAAATTATAGTTCAATCTCAAAAGAATGGCTGCAATCAAAGAGGGATTTTATCTCTAACATCCATCTCCTCTTCCATCGAAGATTCATTTATATGGAACAAAGCTATCACAATTTAATCTTACCTTACCTACGACTCCAAATTTTAGCCACTTTCAGATTTCGTAGTTCAACCATTTCAGAACTGCAAAATTTGTTTTCGCATGCAGTGTAGTAGTTCCAACTTCAGAAGCTGCACACACTAGACAATGAATATAGTTTCTGGGGCTAACAGTGTGTTATATTGGTCCTATACATACAAAAGACCCAAAAACTATCTCCTACTGCTTGCTGTCTTGCCCTTGCTCAAGTCTGCAAGCTCCTCAATAAGCTTCTTCTCTTCACTGCTCAATCTTTTCGGAATTTCAACTTGGACGCGGACCAACTGATCGCCCCTCATGTTGGTTTTATTTAGAACAGGAACACCTTTCTTGGCCATTACTAGGGTGGTGTTTGGCTGGGTTCCGGCTGGTATCTTCAAATCAACCATACCATCAACGGTCGGAACCTTGATTGTTGTTCCCAGAATTGCGTCTATATAAGACACCTTGCAGGTGTACAATATGTTGGTATCATCACGTTTGAGGACAGGGTCTGGGATAACTTCGATGACGACAAAGAGATCACCAGCAGACCCCCCTCTCCTTCCTGCATTTCCTTCAGACCGGACCCTTAAACGACTACCGGAATCCACACCAGCCGGCACTTTCAAACTAATCCTCTTTGTTCTCCTTACCCGCCCATCACCAGAACAAGTATTGCATGGGGTAGAAATTTCCCCTGTTCCACCACAAGAAGAGCATGTCATTACCTGCTGGAAGACACCCAACGGAGTCCTTGCAGATGAGATAACCTGTCCTTGGCCACCACATGTGGTACATTTGGATGGTGTTGTTCCAGGTTTTGCACCTGAACCATTGCAAGTTCCACAGCTTTCTAGTCGGGTTATCTCGATTTCTTTCTCAACTCCAAAAACTGCTTCCTTGAAATTCAATACAAGACTGTAATATTCATCCTGCCCATCAACAGCTCTATTCCTGGAACTTCGTCCACCCATGCCCATGCCGCCCATGCCGCCCATACCACCCATGCCCTCGAATAGCGACTCAAACAGATCAAAAGGATTGCTAAAATCCTGGCAAAGCAATCATGCCATCAATATCAAAATGAAATGTTGAGAAAATATAGGGAAAACAATTTTCAAATGAATGATCTTATTCAGCATCAGTAGAATTAACTTACCCCCATTCCCATACCAGCACCTTTAAGTCCAGCCTCCCCATATTTGTCGTATAGAGATCGCTTCTCATCATCCGACAAGACCTAAGCAATATAAAGCACCTCAAAGATCAGATATGACCATGGGAACTAGGGACTGATAAATTTCAGACATATAAATGAAAACCATAGTAAGCACAACGTAACTCTTACCTCATATGCATTGCTAATTTCCTTGAACTTCGTCTCTGCCCCAGGATCTCTGCAGAATAATATATGATCAGAAAGAGGGGGAGGCAATACACTTCAAAGATATTTGGGTTAAAGAAGATATTTTAACTAGCAACATACACAGAAAACATAAAACTTTTCAGAGAAAATATTCAGTGAGAATCAGAAATCTTCAAAATACTGTTCTATAATCTATCCCTTTCAGCAATTACATTTATAAATATATGAAACTTATGAATAAAACTCAACAAACACCTGACTTGGGAAATCTGTGAGTACTATTCCATTTTCTCTTTCTTTCAGCAACCACATTCTCATTCTAAACATTATTTAAGATCTCATTTTGGACGAAGGTAACACATGAAACAAATTTACTAGAAGACACAACCATAACTAAAAGGCAAGAGGTGCAAGGTTATCAACTGACTTGTTCACATCTGGATGATAACTTCGAGCAAGCTTACGATAAGCTGAAAAAAACAACAGATTTAAAATCAGTAAGATAATATTATGAAAGATAAAAGCAGAAAGTAGCCACTAAAGAATAAAATAAAATAAGTTTGCTTTTATGGTACTCATAACAACAAAAGAATCTAATTTACATAATGATCAATCACTTCTACATGTACATAAGTTTACAGTTCCGCAATTTCGAATCTCCAAGAAAAGTAGGACAACCATAGACTTTCCTTAAAATAGTTGAAACACCTAAAAGAAACTTCCTTTTCATTAGCAGGGACCTTAAATGTGCATACCACCACATTGTCTTACTTTTTCAACATACACTGAAATCATTTAATCATGGACTTTTTCAACTTTTATACATGCTCACTGTGTCTACCTACTATCCCTGAATGAGTATTAACCTCACTTCAGATTAATCCATCCTCTCTAAATTCTATTTGATTTATGTTATTTCCGTCCTCTCTAGATTCTCTTTGATTTATGTTATCAACACCTACCCTCCCTTAAAATTGAAGTTTGTGCATCAGTGTTCTAGAACTTCCCAGACAGAAGCCATTAAAGCCGGGTAAACTTACTGTCAATAAGTTGAAAATTCATAAATATAAAAGTAGATTAGCAAACTAAATAAGCACATAAAAGCAGTAAACAATCATGTAAGGAATAAATAGAATAGTCACAGAACAAGGTTTTGTAAGTCAGCATACCACTTTTAATTTCAGATTTACTTGCATTTCTTGACACCCCAAGGACAGTATAATAATCCTGCTCATTATACAACATCATAAGGTTAAATTTAGATTGGAACAGCGAGTCAAATGCCAAAATACAGCAATAAACATATGAAATGTATACTTAAAATTTTCAAATTCTATGATTAAATGATTAAACAACCATTAAGGCCTCCTTTTTACCAAAAACATATAAGACAAAACAAAAGAAAAGCAAAAGAAACTGGAAGTAGTTTATACTCACAGTTTCAGCTCTAACAATGAACCGTGCTCCCCTACGATGATGTGATGTTTGAGATGGCCTCACAAAGGATAATAATGGTAAGGAATCACACGCAAATAAGCCTGAATTTGAGGCTCTCAAATAACTCATTGTACTTGTGACTCTGCATAATGGCAATAAACACCTAAATTATTCTTCCATAATTACCAACAAATAGACCATCATGATTAGAGGTAAAACACAAGACATTTTTCCATTGGTCTCTCTTTTAATCAACCAGAAGGAAATATAGCCTTACAAAAGCGTGACTACAAAGGGGAAAATTTTGCGCATCTAATCATTATGTTCACCAATGCATCAAATTCGCAAATGCAATGAATGTTCATGTAGAAACCATAACTAGCAAGTAGCAATGACATTGCAAAATCAGCAATTCCAAATCTATACAAAGCTGTAGAAGAAAATAATTGTTGATAACCAAATTCAACAATACCCTTCCTATATGCAAGAGAGTTAAGTGGAAAACTTACCCCAATCTGGCTGTCATTATCCGGTTTGGGACATAAGATCGTGTAGTCAACTGAGGACGAATATGCCACTGGGCAACAAATGTACTTCCACATGGTATAATGGCCATCCAATATGAGGATAGAGAACCTGAATTATAACTTTATGCTGAATGGCCTTTAGCAGGCTGAAACATATAAAACATAAGTGAAAAATATACACACTCAAACTGATTGACAACACCATAAAATTAACTAATTTATAAAAGGGAATTCCAAAAAGTAAACAAAAAGAAAAAAAATGATGACTTCCATTTCATACATCAATGATTTAATACAAAAAGTATTCCAATCAAAATAATGCCACCAACTCAAATAATTATCATACATGACTATATGTGATAAGAGCAAATAAGATAAAATAAACTGGTAACTAGCTTAGGCGAAACTTTACTGGCCATTTTCTGAACCTAGAAACAAAGGTTCGACTACCAACTTTCATGCCTCCAAGAGTTGATTTTCATTTATGCATAATCTTCCTTTCCTTATGGATTTCAACTACCAACCCTTTCTGAAACACATTTACTGCCAAGTTATTCCAGTTAGCTAATCCAAAACCCATTTTTCTTCCTTTTGTAGCAAAAAAGAGGGCTCTTTTAAAAAGAAAATGTTTCCAAAAAGAATACTCATCTAAAGCTAAGCAAAAAACTCCAAAATTCTCTATCCACTAGGGTTAACTATCCACCACCCAGAAACCATATTTTTTCAAAAAAAAAAAAGTAATAATCAATCTGACAAACACACACACATGAAATTAAAGTAAGTAGCAACCAGAAACTTGATACAAGATTAAGATTTTCGACATGTATGCCCTATTTCTAGAGATAAAGGAAAGCGGAATATATTTATTTTAATAAAAATGGAGAAATTAAATACAAAATTAGGGCAAAAAAAAGAAGAGCAAACCTTGTTTGGCTCCAAAGCGATTTGCTCTCACTGAGAAGGAACAAAGGATGAGGTTAGCTTAGCGCCTCTAAATAGAGAGTTCTTATTCCCTGATTTTCTTGGTAGGTTGTTCTCAACTTGCAACCTACATTTTCCGCCGTTGGATTGATCTGAAATTGAAAATTTTCTAAGTTTTGCTACTTCTTTTCGTCCAATTCGATAAAGTAATTATACTTTTGTTTGGATTTATTCACATTTTGGTCCTTAAAGCATATATATTTTCTCACTTTAGTACTTAAATTCTTTTACCTGAATTATTTATTATTTTCATTCCATTTTAATCAAAATTACTGTCTTCCAATAAGAATATGAAATGTGTCATGTTTTTATTGTCAATTTTTTCTTTTAAGTGAATTTGGACAATACTTAAGTGGGATAACAAAATTTTGTATCTGGCGAAGTCGGGGGCTGACAAGAGCTTCAGCTCCCCCTAAAAAGAAAAGTTTTTTATTTAGATATTTTTATAATTTATAAAATTTTAAATTAATAATAGTAAAAATGTACTTTGGTCTTCAAAAATTATAAAAATTTGATCTTTTAAAATTATAAAGATATAAACTATTAAATAATAAAATTGCATTTTTATTATTGTAAAAATATATAATTTAATTTCGACCTCAAAAAAAATTATGATTTCACCTTTAATACTGAGGTTGAAAAGAAAATATGATTCAGGAGTTAATCATAAATTAAGTTTGTTTTGACTAAAATAATAAAATAATTTCTCAAACTTTTAGTATCATTTTATTAAAATATATTTTTATTGCATTAAGATAATTTTTTAGATTTTCATATGTAATTATCTACGAGAAAAGATTATATAAAGTTAAGATACCAAATCAGCTTTATATCTCTTACCAATCATTTAATGTTATCTCATTTTTTTCAAGCCATTGACATATATTTTTGTTATATTTTTTAATCCAAAATTTGTATAATTAACTAAAATTTTCCACCACATCCCAACCCTAAGTGAAAATTGTTGAACACTAATCACCAAACACTCCAGTGTTACAACTCTCTAAATTTATTTTTATGAATTTTTATCATCTGTTGATTTATAGGTAAGTTTTAAATTTTGTAGTTTCTATTCTTTATTGTACAATTCACTCCAATGCCACGCCCCATTGTCTCTTTTAACGCCTCTGGTATGTGGCGAACAACATTGCCTTCATTGTTCATGTCAACATTCATCAGTCTCCTAGATTATTCGTCTAAAGCCTTTATTCCAAGCAACCATTATGCCTTCCAGCATTCACTCTAATGCCAAGCCCCATTGTCTCTTTTAACACCTTCTAAATTGATCAAGTTTTTTTAAAAATAGTTGGCTGGAATATCAAAATTGAAAATTAATGAAAGTCTTAGTGAGTATTTATGATTTTCGATCATTGGAATTGAAAATTGAAGACTTATGAAAGAGAAAAGAAAATATTTTTTGCAAAAAGGTTAAGGGCATAATGAAAAATGAAAAATTAAAAATAATTGGTTTCATAATGAGGGTAGGTTTGGATGGGGTACTTTTATCTACAGTTAGTGTAAAAATAATTGTAATAGTGAGATTAAATATTATAAGGATATTATAGTGTGATACAAAAAGTAAGTTAAACACGTCCCACAAAATTCAACCCGTTTTTACCTCCAAATCTGCCACTTTTTTTAGTGATGGTCTAACTCCCTTTTTGGTCCATTTCAGTTTACCTCTTGTGCGATTTGATCCCTAATTCAATTTTAATTAATTTAGTTTGATCTCTTTTTTTTTTATTTTAATTGCATTTAATTTGATGACTGTTATTTTGTTTCTTCATGTAGAATTAAAATTTAAATGTTTATTTTATATGGTTTTAATTTTTAATGTCTTTATATGTAAATTTATTTATAATTAATAGTTATTTAATATAATTATAAAGTAAATATACAATACATGTAAATTTATTTATAAATTATATAAAAGATGGTTTTTATAGGATGTCTATAAGTCGTTGTAGTTTATTTACATCTTTCAAAATATTTTTAATAATAATAAAAAAGGTTGTTTTTCACATAATGTTTAAAATGACCCATTGCCTCTCTTAAACTCATAAGTAGGAGAATAATATGATTCACTGCACTCAAACTCACATCTTCCTACATTGACAACAATATTCATATCAATCGAATTAAAACTCAATAAAAATAATTTTAAAAATAAGATATTATATTCTTTAATTTAATTTGAAAACCTTCTTTTGCAAAAATATATTTATTTTTAATTTATGTAAACTTTTAACAAACATTATTTGATTTATTCTTCCATATTTAATTTAAAAACAAAATGTTTAAATTTTCTAATTATTTTAAAATTACTTTTAATTTCCATATATAGAAACTTATCTTTTGAAATTGAAGTAAAAACAGATTTAAAAAATTGTGGCAAACTTTTATAATGGATATTACTTAATAATTGTTTAAAATATTTAATTTTAAATTTTACTTAAAAATACAAATTAAAAGTTAAATGAAAAATAATGTTTTTAGAATATTTAATTTAATTTTTTAAAGTTTATTCTAATATCAAATATAATGTTTTACTTACATATTTTTATGTTTGAATTTTGTAATCCTTTTATTAACCAAACCTTATAAAAGTTTAAAAACTTTTATAAAATAATTAAATATAATTAAACATTTATATTATATTATTTTTATTTTTTCAATCATAATTTTCTAAAATATTATAAATTTTACATCAAATCGTAAAAATAAATATAGTATACTTTAATTAATACATTCAACCAAATCCATGAATATCATGGTAAGAAAACTAATTATATATTATAATAGTATATGTATTTATTATGTTATATTAATCATATCATATCAATCATCTTTATAATATATGTATATATATACTTATAATAAAAATAACTAGATTCGGGATTCGACCTTATATGATAAAAGGCGACAAACATCTTAAAAGGGGATTTTCTTCTTCTCTACTTCTAGACCAGAATTATCTCCCATTTATTTCTACATTCATTGATCCAATGTATCAAAAGATTCTATTTGATGAGACGGTGAGTAGCCAAATCTATGATATTAAGTTGCAAATTGCAAAACTAGTATCTTAGAAAGAGACCAACATGAAAAGAGTAGATCAAAATTAATACTAAAAGCTCCTAAAAAATGCATTTGAGGTTAGGAGTTGAGGCATAAATAAAATGTAAATGCTAGAAGCATGTTTAATCTGTCACAAGTGCTTTCGTTTAGTCTTTAAGGCTTTCTTTATGTTGCCATGCCCCGAGTTCTTTATGATCACCATGAAAAAGTTGCATGGATGATTGATGATCCTCTGTTGAGGTGGTGGATTGGAGTCGAAAGTTTAGAAGAGAGAAAAAAGAACAAAGTAAATGGGCTGTTATCCCTGCTCTTCTGCTTCATTGGTTGCCCAACTCATCTTTTTGATATGTTGCTTTGTCTTTCTATTCTTAGATACAAGCATAACAAAAAGCCCAAAAGGATAAAACTTATTCAAACATGGTTAACTTTATTAATTAATTATATGTATGCATTCATATTTTTTATATTTTTTGTACGTTATTATTTAATTATATATATATTGATGCATTTGTATATTTGTTGTTGTGTTTACGTTATTTGTTTCAATTATTTTTAATGGCGTATGTTATGCCTTATTCATCCATATTTATCATAACTTCGTCATGTCTATATATATTTTTTAAAATATATATATAATTTTCACGCATTAAAAAATAATTTTATATATAATTTGACATATTATACATGTGTCATGGGGTTAGAACTTTAGTCTCGCATTACATTAAAAAATAGTTTTATGTTGAATCTTCAATTGCTAGGAGTTAAGTTAACTTGGACGTTTTTGGAGTAAAAAAACTGCCTAAGACCACACGGATTGCGTGTAAAAAGTTTAAGTTTGTGACACATGTATGTTATGTTAATGTATATAGTCTTTTCTTAATTATTTAATTAAGAGAAATTATTTTTTTGTTGCTATTATATGTCAGTTTATATCCTATTTTACATAATTTATCGTACAAATTCATTTAGTAAAAAAAATATGTCGATATTGTATTCATGTTACTTTTTTTTTTTTATCTTCAAAGTTTTATCAATTTAAATAATTTTTTAATGTTGATGGTTTATTTCATGTAACACATAATATTTGTGTCAGGTAAATATAATTTTTTATAATATTATGAATAGACATGTCACTTGTTCAAAATGTGAGACGATTTGAATAAAATATAAACATGAAAATGAGGCTTGGACACATTGGGTAGGATTTTTTTGCCCAGGCCTGGTCTGGCCGGAATCAGCCTATACTTTATTTTCTGCTGTTATTTTGTTACCATTTCGTTATTATATTGCTACTATATTATTATTGTTATTTGGATATTATATAATTTTTGTTTTCTTGTTAATTTTGTTACTATTTTAAAGTCTTTTGCTTACTAAGTTACAATTATCTTAATGTTATTTAAGTATAAATATTTTTTAATGTATTTTTAATTTGTTGAGGAATATTTATTTTAATATTTTTAGTGTATTTAAATTTGTTTTTATATAAAAATATATAAAAAAGTTTAATATGGGCAAACTGGGTTGAGTTTAGCATTTTACTCTAGTTCGGGCTTGAGAAGAATTTTAGGTCTATTTTTTTGAATTTAGTCAAGCCTAAGTCTAAAATTTTGCATTAACCTAATTTAAACCCAACTAAGCTTGGCCCATGATCAATTCTAAGCATGAACACATGTTTCAATTATTTTACATTCTTTTATTATGTATTAAATCATATCATATTTCTTATAGTCTTTCATAATAATTTAATTTTAATTTTAATTTTAAATTCATTTATTTAAAATTTACATCATAACACTTATCATATTTTTTTTGATACAATGCTTAAATAAAGCATAAACATTGAAGGGTGTTTGAACTTATATCCTTCAAGTTATTATAACATTAATAATGCTAATCAAACTAAAATTCAATCGATTTATATTTATTATATATTAATATAAATATTATATTTAAAATTTTAATTTATTTCCTTGAAACAAAGTGAAAGTATATTCTAATATCAAATAAAAGATCCCTCATATTTAATGTAAAATTTCCTCTTTTCTAATACAAATTTGTTCATTTTCATACAATATCTAGAATTACTCATAGTTCCTCCCCAATTTTTAAATAGAAGGATAAAGTGTGTAAGTGCACTCAAATTCACGTCCTCCTACACTAATAACAATAATATCAATATCAATACCAATTAAATTAAAACTCAATCGAATTATAGAATTTAAAGAAAAGAAAGAAAATATAGGTAAATTTTCAATTCAACGTATGGAAATGGAAGCAGTTGCAAGAAAAGTCTATGTTGGCTGGCTGCTCCTACTTTTGAAAATTTTTTGCTAGTGAAATTAATTAACGTAGACTTAAAAAGCACTTGGAAAAGGGAAATAGATTTGATAAAAAAAGTTGATATATATATATTTCATTGAAACTCCTTTTAATCACACTCTCGAATGGAACCTTAACGACATTTCCGAAGCATATTAGACTAATTTTGGTGGAGTTGTATCCAATCCACTCATATTTACTCATCAATCATTTTCTAATTAATTTCTTATTGGAAATTGTTATATCGCACTAATAAAACTATGAACAAATAGACCAAAAATTGACATACCTAATTCATCTAAGATAGAAGGAAGGAGCTAATCCCAAAGCTCTTTAGATTTTAAAATTCAAACAATATACTTTGATTTCTTATTAATAAATTGAATAGATGACAACATAACATTTTCCTCAACAATATTACTGATTCTCTTCAATTAACTCTAATAATTATCAAGTGAAAAATATTAGTCTATCGTTTTTTGTGTGAAAATTCTCTAATAAATGAAGAGGAAGACAGATTTGTGCTTATGTTTAAAAGTCTATGGTAGATTGCGATATGGAACATTTAATTTACTTATAATATCTAATCCATTAATCCAGTTAATTTTACACTACCCATAATTAACCATACTCCCCATCCAAACAAATATAAGCGTGTTCCTTCACTAAACAGAGCTCTTTAATTTTTAATACTATACGGATTAAAGGAGAATCAATACGTAATTCCATCAAGTCTTCCGACCCATCTCAAATTTTAAAAAAGAAGCAAAACACACATCCCTCTTTTTTTTTTTCCTTCTCTCCAACTGAATACTTTCTCAAAGATAAGCTACTTTCTTCCTAAAACCAAGTCGTAAGTTTTTGTTTTTATGTATTTGTTGAGATTCTATGCTTTGGGTTTTGTTCAGTTAATTCTCTTATTGCTTTACTCTCTGGGATTTGATTAAATTCATTGTTTTTGGTTTAGGGTTTTGAAAGTTTTAACTTTTCTTTCTTTATCAAAGGAAAATTTTTGGAGAAAATAGATTTGACTTTTACTTTTCATGTTACTCCTTTTACTTACTGGCTTGAGACTTTTTTCAGTCCTATGAACTGAGTTCACATTATTCTTTTTAATTCCAAAGCATTAATTTGCCTGGTACTGATTGTTAAAAACTGCACTTAATATTCTGCAACCTGAAAAGGGTCGTTTTGGGAGCTTATTGGGATTTTGTTTCACATTCTTTGTCTCTATATAAAAAAAGTAAGATTTGATAGGGCAATTGTTATTTTTTATTGCCTTATTACGTTTATTAATTCTTGTAATTCATATTATAACTGAAGTCACAGTTTTATTTGCTTTGTTTATTTTCCTTTTTTGTGTGCTTCCTCATTTATGCCAAAATAGACACACACACACACACACGCACGCACGCACATGAATAGAAAAGAATGATTTTGCTAAGATGAAGTTTTCTGTGACACTAAGTACCGGGATATCTATATTTATTATATAAATATATATTATAAAGTTTTCATTTACCAACCTAAAACTTACTGGAAATGATGATTGTGAAGTTTTATGGAAATTGTCACTGATATGAAAGTTGTAAACTAAAATGAATTGAATTCCTTGCCGTGTCCTCTGACCCCTAAGTTTTATTGAAGTACTATTAATGCTGGAAAATTCCTGATGTGGGTCAAGAACCGAAGAGGCAGTGCTTGAGAGTTGCTAGTTTTTATCATTGTTTGATTGATTGTCCTAACTGAAACTTGTGCATATGGGAACACTTTTTTTTTTTTTTCCTCTCTAGCAATTATGTTGTTCTGTGACAGTCTTGATCTTACTGTCAGTCTCGCTTGGATTCAGATGTGAGGGTGTTTTCTTTTATGTTTTGGACATGTGCCTGCCTTGGTAATGGCTACTACAAAAAAGAAGGGTTGGAGAAATATAGCTGCCTAGATTCACTAGTTCTCATTCGTAATATGCCTTTATATTTACAATTTGATGACTAGATATTTTTGCAGAGATGGAAGTAACTTGTACACCCGTAAGAGATTTTGTATTTCATTGCATTGGTCATTGGGGTCAACTTTGCTGAAGATGGAATTATTTCTTGGTGTTCTTCTATCAGCTTGCTTGCTCTCATTTGTATCTGCTGATTCACAAGGTTATTCTTGTTCAACTTTTATTCTCCTAACATGTATAAGTGCACCTGTGGGAAAATTTTTCTCAGCATTCCACTTTACTGGTAAATTTGACGATAGATATCATTCAGAATAGGCATGTGTGGGCTTGTCCTTTATTTTTTTAACTTGAAATCTACTTAAGTTCAAGATCCTCATAGTAATGGTCTTTGAAGTTTCTGGCCTTACATGTGCTGAAGTGGTTAGATGTAAAGGGATGATGTTACTCAGCCAATAAGCTTAAATGGAACCAGAATAAGATGCGTGGAGCTTTTCTTCATGCTCATGAGATTTACCTTCCTGCGGGCTATCAATTATTATCAATCTGATGAATTACTGAGGCCTCTAGAGTTGGTTGTCTTTGTTGTTGTTGTTGTCATCATCATCATCAAACTGTATGGCTCTTCATTTCCTTTACTTAAATATTCTGAGTTGAGTTTTTGAGAAACTTGGGATGATTTGTGCCTGATATTCTAAATAATAGCGAGATAAGATATCGTACTCTGTAGAGAGGCATGTAGAGTTGCATGCACGAGTGCATATACATGTCATACTGTGAGATGATGTTCATCATTTCCTTTTCTCCCCTTTGTTGGTTTTAGATTCTGATTCTTTAGGCTTTGGCTGGCCAGAGGGGTTATTTGTTTACTTAATTCTGTTCCAGGAGAGGCTTTAGTTGCATTAAAGAATTCACTCCATGCTTCAGACGATCAGTTGAGAGATTGGAGTCAAAATCTGATTAGCCCATGCACTTGGTCAAATGTTAGGTGTGATCCTAATAATAATGTCATTTCCGTGTAAGTAATTGGCTTACTTTATTTCTTTTTAACCTTGACTATGATGCATAGTTGCAAATGTATGCGTACATAATTTCATTGTTCATGAAATATTCTGAAACATAAATTTATATTTATCCCTATTTTGTGAATTTGCTTTCAGGACTTTGTCATCCATGAACTTTTCTGGCACATTGTCACCTAAAATAGGAGTTCTGAGCAATCTTACATCACTGTACGTATAGAATGTATATTTGAGCAATCAATATATTTTGTATTGTTTCTCGATGTGTTGACTTCTGCTGAGACCATTTGGCCTGACTTCCAAATAATGATCTTATCTATAGTGATGAGAAATCTTCAAGCTGCCTATGTAGATAGGATTCAGATCATAAACCTTCAAGATGCCTACGCAGATTGAAACTATGATTAGTGTATTGGAATTGGAAAAAATCTGAGAGATTTCTGCTGAACTCCACATTAAAATCCCTTTTTCTGCTAAGGCTGCAAAAGCACTCAACTGAAGTTAACTTTAAAGCCCTTTTATATCATATTCTTGGGGTTGACCAAAAAAATCTCCTTGCTATCAAACAGTGCATGAACCTTTCCTGTTTACAATTATCATTATCTCTTGTTTCATACTGTATTGAGTTATGTCATTAGGTATTACCAGGCTCGACGTTCTTACATAGGGCTGGAAAATCTCTTTCCCTCATGAAATAAGCATAGACTGAAAATACAAGTTTCTTCTATTTCCAGTTTCATGTTTGGTTTGCTGGTAGTGTGAACAACTTTATTGAACTGGTTATTTCTGTGTATGTTTGTTCTAGCTGTGGGATGGATCTTTTGTGATTATACATTTATATACTTTTTGTGTTCTGCATGCAGTACATTGAAAGGAAATGGTATAACTGGTGAGATACCAAAAGAGTTTGGAAACTTGTCAAGCTTGACTAGCTTGGATTTGGGAAGCAATCGTTTAACTGGAGAAATACCTTCTTCCCTCGGTAACCTTAAAAATCTGCAGTTCTTGTAAGTACTATCCTGTATATTATATTGAGAGTTTTATTTTTTTTTTATGTATTGTGCATTATCCTGTAACTCATTCATAGGATGACATTCTTTCTTTCATTCAAGCAGGACGCTTAGTAAGAACAACCTTAGTGGAACTGTTCCTCAGTCGATTTCAGGTCTTCCAAAGTTGATCAATCTGTAAGTTTGAATGAGTCAGTCCATGCTTTCCTAGTTTGTAAAGTTTGAACATAAATGCATGATGAATTATTTCTTTTTATACCTTTTTTAATTTACTGATGAAATGGTTGAATTGTTTTTGCAGTTTTCTTGATTCGAATGATCTTAGTGGTGAAGTTCCAGATCTTTTGTTTACAATTCCAATTTATAAGTATGATTATTTTTTACTAGTTTGTTTAGTTTCCTATTTGTATTGAAGTAACACTTTTTATATGATTAATTTATTTTTGTTATCTGTGTTTTTACTACATCCTTTACACACCAGGCACATATTCATCAGCTGGGAACTTAATCGCTTAACTTTGTTTATTCAGTTTTGCAGGAAACAGGTTAAATTGTGGTGAAAATTTTCCTTACCCATGTGTGTCAAATGGAAATGATTCAGGTGATTTCAGTAACTATTTTGACTGAATAACATTTTTTTTAAGAAGTTCAAAGCAGTGTTGCCAAGGAGTGTGCCTTCAGGGCAGACAACAAAAGCACCTTAAATCCTTTCGGATGAGGTGCATTGGAGCAAAGCACATGCTAGGTGTGCTTAGGTGCTCGTTTTTCCTTGGTGCAAAAAAAGCCCTTTTGGTTGAAGTTCTTTTTAATTTATTTTATTTTAACCATTTTGCATTGTTTGTACCTTTTCTAGTAGGAAAGGTGATAATATCAAACTCTATGCATCTTAATATTTGGGTATCCAACAACATGCATTTTGATGGCCAAAAAGTTAAAAAACAACATACCTGGTACCACAAAGAAAGCATACGTATTGACCAAGAAAAAAGAAAAAAGAATATTTTGCATGTTCTGTAGATAGAATGACTATTCTTTAGAGTATATTATCATAATCATATATCCTAAGCGTATTAGATATTATATAGTCATACACATATACATATACATATTGCGCCTTCATTTAGGCAAGCGGTTATTTTTGCGCTTTGTTCCTCGGGGAATGTAGACGTTCTATGCCTAGTGTGTGTTTTGCGCCCTTGACAACACTGGCTCAAAGGTTTCAAAGATACTCCTGTTAAATTTGCACCATAGTTTGACCAGCTATCTCTGAGATTTCTCTTTGCTTGCAGGAACTACGAAGAAGTCAAAGGTTGGTATTATTGTTGGAGTTGTTGGGGGAATTTTAGTAGTTCTTCTTTTTGGTGGCTTGCTGTTTTTCCTGTACAAACGTAGACAGAAAGGCTACAAGGGCGATGTCTTTGTAGACGTTGAAGGTTACTACTACCTTTTAATTACGATCATTTGTGAATGAAAAGCAATGACTAATTATTTCTTGGCTAGTTTAAAGTTTTTCACATGTTTATTTAATTTCTTGGTCTTTCTCCTCGCTAGGCAACCAAATAGTTTCTCCATCTATAAGGTGATTTGTCCACAGATCAAGGTTTCCTTAATCTGCTATTATGGTTTCAGGCCAGTAAAATTATATCATAAAGGGTTAATTTCTAACTGAACAATGATACTCTTAGCTATCTACTTGGCGGAATTTTGTCTTTCCTTTGGAAAATTTCTTTCCATTAAAACTAATAATATACTGGTTGGCTTTCACAAATCTTAATCTGAATAAGATTTGCTATTTTTGAGGACGTTACACTTTGTTGATAGATATTACATTGCTAATAATACTGTGCTTATGGATCGAATTTCATTGTAATTAAAGGATAAATTGAGCATAATATGTTCATATATTTGTTTTGAAACTCTTTAAATTTGCATGGTCAGGTGAAGTTGACCAAAGAATTGCTTTTGGTCAATTGACAAGGTTTGCATGGAGGGAATTACAGTTGGCTACGGATAGCTTCAGTGAAAAGAATGTCCTTGGACAGGGAGGCTTTGGAAAGGTGTATAAAGGTGTGCTTCTTGATAACACAAAAGTTGCTGTTAAGAGATTAATTGATTTCGAAAGTCCTGGAGGAGATGCAGCTTTTCAACGTGAAGTCGAGATGATAAGTGTAGCCGTTCACAGGAATCTCTTACGGCTCATTGGCTTTTGCACAACACCAACTGAACGCCTTTTGGTCTATCCCTACATGCCGAATTTAAGTGTGGCATATCGTCTTCGAGGTACTACTTTGAGAATTTTGTTCAGCATGGATTTTTGTTACATATTTTAAATCTTTATCTTGAGTTTCAAAAGAAACATACCATATATTTACTGCATGTGGTGGTTGCAAAAATGAGCTCATCTATGTTGAGCATATTTGGATTCAACTCAAAATGTTTTCTTGCTGTATCAGCTGCTTTAGTGGCAGGAAGCTATTAGGTGGTGTTGGAACTTTAGTATGAATCAATGATGGAATATGCCAATCTGCTTAACATGTCTAAATGTCATTCTTGGAAATTTATACAATCTATTGGACTACTTGTATTGATTTTATTATTTTTTTTAAAGTATTCTGTTTTCCAGGGACCTTCATATAATGTTTGACTAACATCTGGAACTGCTGCAGAAGTCAAACCTGGTGAACCTGTTTTAGATTGGCCTCAAAGAAAAAGAATAGCCCTAGGTGCAGCACGTGGGCTGGAGTACCTTCATGAACATTGCAATCCTAAGATCATTCATCGAGATGTGAAGGCTGCAAATGTATTATTGGATGAAGATTTTGAGGCAGTTGTCGGTGACTTTGGCCTTGCGAAGTTGGTGGATGTGAGGCGGACAGATGTGACAACTCAAGTTCGTGGGACAATGGGACACATAGCACCCGAGTACTTGTCCACTGGGAAGTCATCAGAAAGAACGGATGTCTTTGGTTATGGGATTATGCTTCTAGAGCTTGTGACAGGTCAACGTGCAATTGATTTCTCACGCTTGGAAGATGAAGATGATGTTCTACTTCTTGATTATGTAAGATAGCTCCTATCGCATACTATGTTGGCTTTTGCATGTGTCTTTTGCCTTTCCTCCTAGTTCTTTGGCTGCTTGTCTTGTGCAAGGGTGTGCATTCGACAATGCAGTTAATCAACCAAGCCAATGCAAAAAAAAAAAAAAAAATCAATTGACTAACAAACTTCTCAAGGCCAAAGTCACCCAAAAACCATACATATAGGCACTTAAGAGCTCCCTCTTAAAGGGTCTTTCAACTCTCTAAAAGAACACGTACATATAAGGCACCTAAAAAACCATTTTTCCAAGGGAAAAATTAAATTACCAAGTATTTTAAACAGCATAATTACAAACATAACTAAAATTTGAATAACATATTCCAGCATATGTTTATTTGTTGTCAATGTTAAACCTATATAAGTTTTGCATCATTTTACCTATATTGGTGCTGATTGTTGGGTTCTCTTAATTTCCTCCAGTGAGCATGTTTGTATTGTTTATCTGGAGCTGTAGATGCCTTATTTTTCCCTATGATCATCTTTACTCGAAACTCTTATGAGAATGGAACTTTAATTTTATCTTTTACTTCTGTTATTGGTCATATTTGCTTGATGCAACGTTGGAGAAGGGCATGTATTGCCTGTCACATCGATCTTTGAACAATGAAGTAAATATCTTTACCCAATGTTTTACCGTTGGAAATCCTGCATTTGATCTGTGACGATGGAATGATAATATTCAAGTTTCAAACCATTTTGGCCTTTTGCTCACTTTCTGGGGTGCTCCTTGTTTGTTGTTTGTGAAGGTCAAGAAGCTGGAAAGGGAGAAAAACTTGGATGCTATCGTAGATCATAATCTTAATAAAAATTACAACATGGAGGACGTAGAGGCAATGATCCAAGTTGCATTGCTTTGCACCCAAGCCTCACCAGAGGACCGTCCGGCAATGTCGGAAGTGGTGAGGATGCTGGAAGGCGAGGGGCTAGCAGAGAGGTGGGAAGAATGGCAGCACATTGAAGTTACACGTAGGCAAGAGTACGAAAGACTGCAAAGGAGATTTGACTGGGGGGAAGACTCACTACACAACCAGGTCGCTATTGAGTTATCCGGTGGAAGATGAGGTAAAGAATCCGCTGCTTGTTAGAAAAGCATGTAACATCTTAGTTTCTTTTAGTTAGGTTAGCTGATTGTGCAATTGATTTAGGGACAGTGGAAAGAAAATGCCGTCGTATGGTTTTATATACGATTGCATTTGTTTGTCATAGCTCTCCCTTTTTTACATGTTTTATACAGGAGATGTTGTATGTGTTTATTGCATCGAACAACGCAAACTCGAAAATGAAAAGCATGATCTTGTATATCTCCACATGAATATTTGAAGATTTTCTGGAATTCTACCAATCCTGTTGAAAGACCTTTTTTATGTTAATATGAAGGTGAAAGGACTGTTTAATGATATTAGTAGACTTGTCAATCTTGACCCGAATTTGAAAACTCAAGTCCATTAATTCGAGTTCAAGCTCGATACATTTTGATTTTACCATAAAATAACATTTCAAAATTGCTCAACTCAAACCTCGAAATATGATTCAAACTCAAATCGCTTGAACTCTGTTAAATTAACCAGGCCACTTAATTGTATTATTTTGGTTATCAATTTTTTATTTTTTTTCAAAAATTTTTATTTGTTTTCTGATTTAATTTTTTAAAATAATTATGTTTATTTTCTTTAAATTAAGAGTTATTTTTTAAATTTAATGTATTATTTTATTGAGTTACTTAAATAATGAATTACATCTAAACTTTAGTCTCAGTTAAATCATATTTCAAGAGCTAGATGTAAGTGATTAAAAAAAGTTCAGTTGAATTATATTTCAAGATGGAGTCTCCTTGGTTTGAATTATATTTAATCAATAAATGATTAATTTTTATATAATTTAATTATTAATTTAAAGATAGTCTTTTATTATTTTAGATTATAGGATTAATTTTTGAGCTTAACTCAATTTAGATAAATTGTGATCAAGTTCTTTTTAAGATAATGTCTAAAGCTATTCATAACCTCTTCTCAACTCATAAATGAAGAATAATGTGCTTCAGTGCACTCAAACTCACGTCTTTCTGCATTGAGAATAATACCTATATCAATCAAATTAAGACTCAATCAGCCAATTCATTAGATAGTTTCAATAATAAACATATATGTCTAATGTGTGCTTATGTAAGTGAACTGAATTGAGATGATTTTCATAAATTATGACATGTTATTATCTAATTACTCGTTAACCATGTCATAATCTTCATTCTTCAAATTAACATTTGAATAGATTGACTCATTTTATAGATACAGAAACCATGTAAATATAGTATTATTATTCTTAGATAGAATCAAGTCGAGTCGAACATGTGTAGTAACAAGCTTGAGTTTGATTTGAAAATCGAGGTTCAATATTTAACTTGAACTTTATTGAACATTAAGTTTTAAGTTCGAGTTTGTTTGTGCTTAAGATTGTTTTACAATTTATGAAAATTATTTATTTTTAGATTTATGTTGTCTCTCTTAATAACATAATCTTCTAAATTTGAACTTAAAATTTTCTTTAAAAGTGTAACGTGTTATACATTTGTACTCAACATTTATGTATCCGAACAGGCTGGGTTTTAAAATAAAATTTTTATAAATTCAAATATTTGGTAGATATTGGAGACTTCTAAAGGTTGAATTGAAATATGTAGGCATATCACGTCAATCAATGTTAATTACGATACATTGCAAAGGAGAACAAATATCTGTTACAGATCTTGTCCTAAAGAAATATCCATACTTCACATAATATCTCTAAAAATATAATATTAAAGCTTGGTAACTAAGAAACCGGGATGATCCCAATTTCTTCATTCAAGCAATCGTTAGTACTTTTAAAAGCTATCTGATTCACTGGAACCGATTCAACCATTTTAGCTTTCACCAATAGTTCATCAACCCAAAACTTGCTGCTTCCGCTCGTTGTTTTCTCGACGTCACGGCCGGTGTTCAGCTCTGCTAATAAATATGGTGGGGGTTGCTCCAGTTCTTCATGCTCCCACACTTGGAATTCGATACCGCAAACTTCATAATCCACCCCAGCCATTGCCAAAGCTTCAATTGACATATTGTTTCTCTCAGAATTGAAACTAGTGTTTGCTCAAGATGTATCTGTATCTGCACTGTTTAAGTCCTGTTTATGGCCACTTTCAGTCTATTGAAGCATCGATTTATATAGGAGAGGCAGTCTCACTTTTTATTGGTCGTTGATAGTGATTGCATGTAAGTGTATGGTAATTTTATCCGTGAATGAGTGCCATTTAATCCGTGAATCATAAACTGGCCCATGGTTTTATGATGGTGGAAGCTACTACAATTAATTTGTTTTGCTTCCTGCCCATTGTATTTGTGTTCTACACATGCTTCTTTGGTTGTTTAGACATATTTTACATTAAAATTGATGATTATCTTTATTAATAATATTATCTCAACATTTTTAATAATCTAGTAAAGAAAATATACCAACGTAAATATACATTTATCCCTAGACTTATTAATATATTCCTTTTAATTAAATTAATTATATGACGTGACTCATATGTTTTATGTATATTTTTTTAATAATTTTATTATGAGTTCTGATCATATTTTTTTTAATAGAGTATCTAAAACTACCCATAACCCCTTCTCAATCCATAAATAAGAGGATAATATGTTTCAGCATACTCAAACTCACGTCCTTCTGCATTGACAATAATGTTTATACCAATTGAACTGAAACTCAATCGGCTACGTAAATTTTTTTTTGAAGCAATTAGACTTACTTTATTTATGAATTTTTTGTGATAGACTGGATTGAGAAATACTGTTCAAAAAAGATGAAATGAATTCGAATACTCTCAAATTTTTGTAAGAAAAATGTTAGCTTGGGGTTCGATGACTAAGTCAACAAAGGATGTATTTTCATGAAGAAAGCAAAGAGCTTAATTTAATAGAGAGGATATGAGATTTCAAGGAGACCACAAAAGTAGGGGCGAATATAACGAGTAAGCAGTTACCTTGCTCTAAATTGCCATTTAAGTAATTTGAAAAATTAATATAATGGTAAAAATTTTCTTTTTGTCCCTTTTAAAAATTTATAATTTAATTTTGGCTCTTGAATTTTTTTTTTTTTTTGTCATTGGCCCTGCGTCGAAGGGAGTATTTGTGTGTATTTACATTTGGTTCTAAGGCTACCCCACCATTTATTATTGATTAGTATGTATCCCACGCTTTACATTGAGCTAATTATTTATTTGTATCAAATTATAGAGTAAAAGATTGAAAGTTAAAATATGTTTTAAGTTTTTAAACACTTCGTATATGTTAGGATGTCAAGACTTACAAAAATAAAATTTACTTGAAAAAGAGTAATTAGTAGAAACAATTAGAGTCGTATCCACAAAGATCGGTAATAACTTTATTTCTTCAAGTTAAAACAATAAAAGTAAATTAGAAGGGGGTTTTATAAAATCGAAAGCTAAAATTAAACTAAAACCAAATTTAATTTGAAAACTTAAAATCAAAGAAAGCGATAATTAAAAGTTATAGAAAAATTGATGGGAAAAAGTTCTAGACAAAGGTAAATCTCTGTTTGATTTATGAATTCGATTATCGACACAAATATAATGTCTATACCTTTAATAAATTAGTTCTATTTGCTGACTCAGCGTTAGTCAACCAATCCCTCTTTACCTTAGTCAACCAATCCCTCATTACCTATTCGGTAACTAAGATATAACTCATTTGAAAATACTTTTCTAACCAATAAATAACCTCGTAACAACATCCAAAATTTAACTTATTGGCAGCATTAGGAATAAGAGAGACTTAATTCTAACCAACAAACTCACATCAGCGGGTTTCATTTAAGTTAGATCACACATCCACACCACATACATGTAAACTACGACATAAACGAGTTATGCAATTTGCCACTAATATTGAAATGAATTAATTAATTACAGATTTAACTATTCTAATTGACTCGGCAACCATTCTAAGCTATCAAATACCGGCAGAACATTCAATAAATCTGAATAGTTGTAATTAAAATAGATGTAAGAATACTAAAGAACAAAGAAAAATTAAAGCACACATAAGTCTCACGAATTTATTAAATAAAACTTCAATATAACATTTGATTAGAAAATAGCAGGGTTAGAAATCCATAAAATAAAGAAAACGAAATAAAATTAAGAATGACTAGGTCTAAGTCCCTCCTAATTTTAACCTAATAATTTCTATTTATAGGGTAAAAATAATATAATGAGAAAATACAAAAGTACCATTAATTACATAAGTAAAAAATTTTCAAGGTATTTTCACAATTTTCGTGTCAAACTTCTATATTGTTTTTGGATGTCTTTTAAATGTTTTTGGACTTCTTTCATGAAATAACTTTATATATGCCTTTCAATCCCCTTCGAATTGGTATATTATGGGCCCAAAAGAGATGTCTGTAGCTCAAGTTATGGTCAAAATACTGAAGCTACGCTATGTTGAAAGTCCAAACTGCAAAAACTTTTCAAAAATAAATTTTAAGCTCATTTTTCTCCTATTATTCCCTAAATACATAGTAAATAAAATATAAGTATAAATAATATAATTAAGAACATAAATAACATAAACAATGGAAAAAATATCACAAATAATTGAAAATTATGCATTTATCAAATTCCCCATACTTAAATCATGCTTGTCCTCAAGCATGAAACTAATGCAAATGTATATATGACCTAAAGAAACACTCAACTCAAATTGACAATTAAAAATGTTGTTATATACCAATGAAACAAGAAAACATGCATTCATGGATATAATTGAAATCCTATATGCTAAACAAAATATGGTAGTAACAATAATTCATATAATTAGGAAGAATTAAAAACAATAGATCTTTGTGCTAGTGTCACGGTGCTAGAACTTTAGTCTGGCAAACCGTACGGCTTTAGACAATTTCTTTTCTTCAAATCTGCTTAAGTCAGCCTAACACTCAAAAAGTGAAAATTCTTCCAAAAATTCTTTAAGATATAAAAAAATATAGCAGAAGCAACTCAAAAAGAAAAGAACAATAGAAGAGTTGAAAAGTTACAAGAAAGCAATAGGCACCAAATGTTTGAGTAAATGCTCTCAATATATTCTTTAACTATCAATGAAATGATTGCAAATGAGGGTAAAGACCTCTATTTATAGTTGAGCTCCCCCAAAACTAATAGTACAGGTTAAGTTATATCGACAGTCGAGATTAGAGCCTATCTACAATTGAAAGTCTTAAGGAATATAAACTCTATACAATTTTACCCCTTTAGGATTTACACTATTTACCTTGTTAATTCTAGTTTTACTGGAGTGTTTCACTATGCCGCCAAAGTTTTAAGTAGATAAACTCCTTCATAGGTTCTATGAAACAGGCTAGTTCATGTAGGTTAAATGAGTCCCATTTATTTTTCAAAAAAATAAAATTATTACTTAATTTTTGGGTTGAATTATAGAATAAATTTTTGGATATTAAAATATAATTCAAGTTTTTTTTATAATTGAAATTTAATATTTGTACTTTTATTTTTAAAAATTTAGTCTTTTTTTTTTCAATTTAAAAATTAAAATCCAAATCCAATTATCAACCTCATTAAATTTGTAGATTTTTTTTCTAAGGCATCCGTTCCAATCTCCATAAAATAGGATAAATAAGAGATGTTGAAGATATTGAAGCATTGATTTCTATAGGAGAAGCAGTTTCACTTTTTTTTTTTTTATAGCGATTGCATGTATGTATATGAATATCACAGTTTTATCCGTGAATGGTTGCCCTTTAATCCGTGAATCATAAATTGGACTATGGTTTTATGATGGTCGAAGCTAATACAATTAATTGTTTTGCCTACTGCCCATTGTATTTGTGTTCTACACTTTTGCATTTTTGGTACTTCAGTTTTACCTTTTTGCAAATACGAGGATACTAACTGGTTTGGATATGCGGCGTGGTTTGCTACGTTTAGTTTATTTTTTATCTCTCGTTATAATATTTAATCTTAATGTCATTGCTGTTTTTGCTCTAATTGTAACTAAATGCACTGTCCATCCAAATCCATCCTAAGAGAGATAACAATAGAATGAAAACAATAAAGAAAAAGAAAAAATAAAATAATTAAATAATTTATTCATAACCTCAAGAACCTATTATATAGACAATTACATAACCGAAAAAATAAAAAAAATTAGGCACTAACAGAATAAGGCTCACAATATAACTCTTAACAATTAAGGAAAATTTTAAACCAAATAAACCCATGATTTGTAGCTACTAAATCCCTGATGTGTAGCAACTACAAAGATAACAAACAGATTTTATTAACACTAATAAACTTATTAAGTTGATATAGTAAATTAGTAAGATGTTAATTCAATTAAGAAAATTATTTAAAAAATTTTTTAAATAAAAGATTGAGTATTAATAAAATGATGATCTTTTATCATTTTTATACCATTTTATATGAATATTTAAATAATATGTCTAATATTTGAACTTTTAGAAAAAAAATAAAAACTTAAGCTTAAAGAGAGTTCACTAACAAAAACTTTTTTTTCTTTCATCTACATCGAAAATATCTAATATTATATAAAATAAAATAAATTGTTCAAAGAAGATGAAATGAATATGAATATTTTGGAGTTTTTGTAAGATGAATTAATAGTGGTAGATTCAAAAATATGACTTACGGAGATGAAGTCAATTTTTTATTTTGGGAGCCAGAATTAAATTATATAGTTTTATGATAGTAAAAACGTAATTTCGTCATTTTAATAACATATATCTTTATAATTTTTAGAAGATTAAATTAAAATTTTATAAATTATACAGTATCTTAATAAAATAATTTCTATTTTAGAAAGACTAAAACCTCTGCCAGCCCCCGAAATCCGCCCCTAGATATATATATATATATATGTTGGCGAATGTGACATCTTACTTGATAGTTATTATTGTGCTTGACAGTTAAATATAATTCACTTTACCAATATATCTTGGCATATATATTTTTATCTTTATTTTGCATAAATAAATATAAAATTTATGTGTATTTTTATAATTGAAGGAGAAGAATAAAATTATTTAAAATCGAATCTAAATTATCGTACCTATAATATAATATTTTTGTTATCGGACAAAAAAATTGTTGACATAATATATGAATTAAGAAAAAGAGAATGTATTATTTCTTCAAAACATTCATATTAAAATTAATAGTTGTATTTAAATATGTGGTGAGATTAAAAATAATAAGTAGGGTAAAATGATAAAAATAAATGACAAAAATCACTTCCTTTTTCACATCATTAATGATTGGTTGAATAAATTAGGGTTTTGTTGGCCATTTCCATATTATCTTCTCACTGAATATAACAAATTGATGAGGTGAAAATGAGGGAGGTTGGTGGGAAGCTAAGGCATTAATGTTGTGTTTCGAGGTTAGCCAAGATTAAAGAATGACAATCTCGTGATCGTAGAGCCAATCTGCTATTTTCGTAGCTGACGTATTATGTATTAGCTCAGGAACTAAACGCTGTGATGTCACCTAAGCATACGAGGATAGGAGTGTGTAAGTGTTTCTGTTGCTTCTCAATTGTTACATAAATGTCAAAATTTTTAGGAAATCTTTCTTATACACAATAATTTATTATATATTAACACTAAAAAGTGATTTAAGTTGTTTGGGGATTGATTTGTATAAACAATAGATAAGTAAAATAGAGAAAATTGGGTACAAATATTTTATGTGGAAAATTCTTCTGAAGAGAATAAAAACTACGCGAATAAAAATCATGGGTAAAGGATGTTTTAGTTTTTCACTAAATGAGTAAATAAACGAGAGTACAATATGAAAAAAATAACCTAAATGTACAACTTGTACATTACCCACAACCCTAAATACAAAGCTCAAAATCTCAAAGAGTAAACTGGTAATCAAAACCCTAAATCTCATAGGACACTCATAAAAGGGGTATCAAATACTCTTCATAATTACCATGAAACTCTCACCAAAACTCATATGCGACTATATCTTGTCACCTCCAAAGAAAAGCCCTTCTCTGATCGGTATATCAAAACATGGATGCAAGGCCCCTTTAAATAGGCTAAGATTAGAGTTCTAATCATACTAAAATATCTTTAGAATAATCAAAGTCTAATTGGGAGAAGAAGTCCTGCTTGAAGTGTAAAATGTGATTGTTGAATAGGAGAATACGTAGTGACCAACGTCCCTATTCGCATCGTCACAACGTCGTCCCGACGAGCAGGCGCTCCTCGTCCCGACGTCAGGCCTGTTTTGGCCCTTCTTTGATTGCTCATCGATTCTCATCTAAGGTACATGCAACGAGTTTGATAAATGTGATGCACACCCCACATAAGTTAAATTCAATCATCAACCAACTTTTTTTAGATAAGCAATGTAGATCTCCAACTAATGTAAACAATTTCTAAAAAATTATAGTTATTTTTTTTGAACAATCTCATTATAGGTTCTGGTCATAATTGTCTTTTTTTTTTTGACACAATCTCTGGAACTCTTATAGTCCCTCCCCAACCCATAAATAGGAGGATAATGCGTTTCAGCGCACTCGAACCCACATCCTTCTGCATTGACAACAATACCTATGTCAATCAAGCTAAGACTCAATTGACTTAAATTATAGTTATTTTTAAATGTATAATTATCACAACTTTTATTTTATTTCAATTTTTTAACTAATAATTCTAAATTAAATTTTATAATTATTTTTAAATGTGAAGTAATTAATAATAAGGTAGAAAATAAATGGTATTCTCATCAGTTCAAAAGTTTTTCCAACTCGTGCTTTTATATATATATTATAGATAATACGTATCCTTATAAATGACAATGTATAGGTCAACTATCATATATAATTTTATCTATAATATATATAAGCACAAGATTAAAAAAAATTTAAATTGACAAAATATCTTTCATTATTTATTATTTATAAGGTAAACTATCAAAATAGTCACTTTTATTTACCTGATATTACATTTTAGTCACTTATGTTTGAAATATTACGTCTTAGTCACTTACATTATCGCGTTGTAACATTTTAGTCACTGAGCCGTTAACAGTGTAATGGTAAGTTGACGTAGCATGTTAAATCATCATTTCAAACAAAAAAATTTAGGCTAATTTATACAATCCATCAGTCCCCGTATTTTTTTTTGTTTTGAGCAATTTAATTTTTTCTTTTATGTTCTTTTAACTTTTCTTTTTTTTTTCTTTATTTTCCATTCTCTTCTACTTCTTCCTCTGTTTTCCTCCATTCTTCATTTCTTTTAACGTAGTTTTTCTATATTTTTTATTTGTTAAAACTAGTCCTATACTTTTAATTTTTTTGAACAATTTAATTTTTTTGAGTGAGGTAAACTCGTGGACTAGTTTTAACAAATAGAAAACATAGAAAAATTACGTTAAAAGAAATGAAGAATGGATCAGGAAAACAGAGGGAGAAGCATAAGAGAATGAAAAAAAAAAGAAAAAAAGAAAAGAAAAGTTCAAAGAACATAAAAGAAAAAAATTAAATTGCTTAAGACGAAAAAATATAGGGACCAATTATAAAATTTAACCTAAAATTTTTGTTTAAAATGATGATTTAACGTGTCACGTTAGTTTACCGTTACATCGTTAACGGCTTAGTGACTAAAAATATTACAACACGATAACATATGTGGCTAAAACGTAACATTTTAAACATAAGTAACTAAAATGTAACCCGAAACAAACAAAAATAACTATTTTGATCATTTACACTTATTTATAACGTGTAACAACAAGAATAATAAAGGTACTTTAGTAAGTCTCATCCTACTAAAGTTGTTCTTTTGTTGAAGATTAAAGAGGCTGTGCAGATCATCAGATTGTTGGGGAAGTAGATAAATAGGATGACCGTTGTTAATATTCAAATTTGTATAAATTGGGGACCGATTGATATTTGTAATTGTGTAGATGTATAGGATTGCTTTATAACTTCATATCTTCATTTATTGTAAAACATTGCTTGTCGTAGTAGTTAAATTGTTTCTGCATAATGAATTTACAATTATTTAAAAAAAATTAAGTTTATATTTCGAATGGGGTTAGACTTAATTTAAAATATGTTTATATTGAATTTAAATTTTTTAAAAAGCATGGCCAACTATTATTGAAGATAGGTGTATAAGAAATTTTTAAAATTGTGATGGTCGAGATTGGTGATTAGACAAATCATATTGATTTCTTTAATAACAAATAGTATAATTAATTTCATTGATGTCATTATCCCTTTCTAAAAGTCTAGAGACTTTGAACTCGTATGGTGTTCATTAGTTCAACTATCGCGCTAATTATATTACTATTAGTACTTTTCTCTCTTTTTTTTTTTTATAATTCAAAAAAAAATCTATTTACTTTTACATTCTACCAAGTTGTTTACTTCCAATTTGTCAACAAACAGTTTATTAAATACATCAATTAACCTTATAACATGCTCATAAATAAGGCTGGTCATATATATTCACATTTCACATATATAAAATCTCTATATATATGTAATCAAAGCACAACCCGGAAATATCCCGGTTTGTGCATTATCCTAATTTGTGCATGTATGCAATCGTCTTCGTTACGGACTTTGTTAACCAAGTACATCACTCCCTTTGGAAGTCATCTGGTTCGTTGCCATTTTAGCTTTCACCGATAGTTCATCAACCCAAAACTTGCTGCTTCCGCTGCTGCTCGTCTTTTTCTCGACTTCACGGCCAGTGTTCGGCTCTGCTAATAAATAAGGCGGCAGTTGCTCCAATTCTTGACGCTCCAAAACTTCGAATTCGATACCACAAATTGTGTAATCCACCCCAGCCATTGCCATTGCTTCAATCGACATCATGTTTCTCTCACAATTTAACTAGTGTTTGCTCGAGATATACAGTATATGTTCTGAACTGTATCTACACTGTTAAGTACTGTTCAAGGTAACTTGCAGTGTATTGAAGCATTAGTTTATATAGGAGAAGCACTTTCACTTTTTTGTTGTAGTTGTTGATAGCGATTGCATGCAAGTGTATGGCAATTTTATCCGTGAATGCGTGCCATTTAATCCGTGAATCATAAACTGGACCATAGTTTTACGATGGTGGAAGCTAAAACTAAAATTTGTTTTGCATATGCCCATTGTATTTGTGTTGTTCACTTTACATTTTGGTTAACTCTTATGCAAATACGAGAATATATATTGTATAAAACGGAAAACTGTTGGTAGCCGATTGTAAGCATTTTTGGAAAATGTATTTCACCGATAGTTCATCAAACCAACGGTACCTGCTGCTCCTGTGTAGATTAATAAAATTAATTATGCAATAATTGTTTTCATTAATAAAAAGAAACTAAAAATGATGAAATTATAAAAATTTAACCATCGAAATTAAAGTATTTACTTGGAATAGAGGGGCATCACATCACATGCTTGGAACCATAAAGGTGCATGCTCAATCCCAGGGACGATACCATTGTTGCAGTAGTCAATATTGGGAAATAGTGGGTTTATTCCTAAGAAATGAACCATAGGGAGGCAGTAGTCTCGTGACCAACTTTATTGTTGATTTAAGCAATGACGCAAACTTGATGGCTATTGCATGTATATATATGATGACTTTCCACTTGTTAGATTTCACCTCTAACCTTAATTAAGTAGCAGAGAAGAAGATTATATTACCAAAATTAAGGAATAGGTGTGCTATCTTCTAATTAAAAATTGGATTTGAAATAATGATTAACTCAATTGAATCTAGAAGCGGACAAAAACGAGCTATATTGGGAGCAAAGGGCAAGGGTAAACTAGTTGAAGAAGAGGGATTGAAACTATAATAACCCAAACTCGGTCTAGATGTTATGGTCAAATCTAGAGTAATTACGTTCGTTTGTTTAAAAACCTAGAAATTTAAATCCAACTTTAGAAATATGAGTTCTGCAAATATTATTTTCGACAAAACACTTACAAGTTATTTATGAAATCACGCACAGGGTTTATTTATTACACAGAAAAATGCTTAATTTGATAATTAGATTTGTGGCAGAAATTTCAGAGTAGTTGATTTAGAAACCGAGATTTAGATTGGAGAAAATGTATGTTTATTGATTGTGCATATTCTAAAACGAACGTTGTTAACTTACGTAAAACTTATTTCAACTTTGCAATAGAAAACCATGTTTAATTAATTTTAAAAACCAAGCCATCCTTTAACTTAACAGAAATCATGCAGAAGTCTTAAGCCAAATAACTAAAAGCCAAATAACTAAAACCCAAAACCATAACCAAATCCGAAACTTAGTCAAAAAATCAAAAGTCCAGAAAACTTAAATAAAAATAATTCAAACCATAATATCAAATTAACCGAGAAAACGATTCGAGCTTCCGCACGCCATTCGATCCTAAATTTGCTGATTACCTGAAATGGTCACATACAGGAGGGTAGTTATAAAGCTTAGTGTGTAACTAAATTTAAACAGAAACACAAGTAACATATTAAACGGGCCAAAACATCGCAGAGAAATTTATCAAATTCAAATGGCAAAATTGTGCATGAATGGTTATGACAATGCAGTATTTTCGGAAAACATAATGCATATTTTCAAAAGACTTCTTACCCAACTCCGCTACACACCAAAAAAAGTTCCCTAAAACTCATCCATCCAAAAGCACACCAACAGATAATTGTGGACAATGCCAACAGAGATGTAGTTAAAACTGCCAGATCAGATATATGTGGTCAAGCTACTATATTTGCAGTCAAGCTACCAGAACAGAAATGTGGTTAAATCACCATATAGTGCAGATCATTGAATTGCCAGAACTTCCTCTTTACCATTTTATCCTAACCCCATGTAATGCAACATGGCATGTAAATACAGAATCTGAATGAAAAGCAAGTAAGACATGCAGTTGTACAATAACAAAAATCAGAAGGTATTTCCATAACAGATGTGTCACAAACTCAACAAAAGCAAATCAATTTTGCCATAAAGTCACATGCATGGTCATAAAGCAGATTCAGAAATATATAAATTAACATAATCAGACATTATACACTCATATACAGATATAACAAATCAGATACATGCCATCAGAACTATCAGAATATAGATCATACAAATATATTTCACATACCTTTTCCATATTACTTACAATATCATTTTATTAGATATCATGTTTTCAAGTCCAATTTGTACAATATAGACCTTACGGAGTGGCTAAATATGCATCACAGAAAAATACGACCCTAAGTGATGTTTACAAAAAATGGGCCAACACGACCATGTGACCCACGTGGCCTAACACATGCCCATGTGGTCCACACGGTCTAGCATACGGCGTGGCATATGGTCTTGTGGCGTCAACATACCACTTTTTGGCTTCGCATCGTTCGCTGTTTTTCGAGTTTTTCGTTACACACCTAATCATTTTTCAATGCCCGCACCACAGTCGTAAATCCAACACCTAAAAATGACATTCAACTTAACGAATTAACAAACAAAATGAAAATAACTCTCCCTAAATCATAAAACATTTGATCCTTGAAAAATGAATTATCACAAACCAACCCCTTCCAGACGGTGTGAAAACTTACCCTTGAAGAGAAAAGAAATTACTGAAATCCTCACTCGCCAGAAGAGTAAACGCCTCACGAACCACCCTAGCAAAGGAATAAAAAATGGGAAAAAGAAAAATAGGACATGAGAGAGAGTGGAAAAAATATGGGCAGTTATGAAAAAGGAAGTTTAGGGAAAATTGATAATAATCTTTTTAAAAAAAAAAAAACCATCGACATCCCCACTAAATTTGATTAGTTAACCTTATCATATTTTCCATAGAGTTTAAAACAAATATAATTTTCACTTTACACATACAAGATTCAAACACAAGACCTCTAGTAAGTTGAAGCTTAACTACTAAACCAACAAGCTCATTCTTGTCATCAATTGAGCAAAAATAATTTATAAACCAAACATTCAAGGATAGGGGTTGGCAAAAATAACAAAACTTCAAGGGTAAAGATTCAAACCCAAAACCTCACACACACAAACACAACACTTAACCATTGAATAAGATTAATTCACTTGACATAATTTCTACAATCTTAACTAAAAAACAAGACGTAACCACTCTTAGTTTCACTAACCCAATTTCTACTAACCAGGTTTTTGTGATGTGATAAAACACTACTTATTTTCATAATTTTACATCATATTGATGAAAAATTAATCGCATAGTTGGGATTTATTAGCTGTATAACACAACCATGTTGCAAGCCTATTAACTGTATTATACAGCCACATTGCAAGTCTATTGCATCATCCTTTAATTGAACCACCCAAGATCTCGCTACACCAACTCGTCCTCAATTAATGCAAACTACTGAAATGGATGTTGCTCATTCTGCTTTACCTTCCTTGCCTGTTGAATTTTGGTTATGGCACAGACGTTTTGGCCATCCCTCAGTTGAGGTGCTGAATAAAGTCATGAAGAAATGAAAAAAATCTAGGTTAGTACGACAACAAATTCCCTTGAGTGAGGCTTGCTGCATGGGGAAGAGCTATCGTCTACCTTTTGTCAGCTCAACCACCACTTACACCAAGCCTTTTGAGTTAGTCGAGCTTGACTCATGAACCTTCATTGAGTTATCGTTATTACTTGTCCTGTATTGATGCCTTTTAAGGAACTGTTAGTTACATTTACTGAAATCAAAAGATGAAACCATTTTTGCCTTTGATCTTTTTAAGAAACTCGTCTATAATCAGTTTTCTACTATTACTACTGTAGCGACGTAAAAATTTTAGCTAGGTCGCTAATTGTGGCGATTTAGTGAAAACTTGAAAACTGAAGTTTGATTTTGAAATAAAGAGGGAGTCGCTATCGATCCTTTTTCCTAGGTGTGATTGGACACCTATTAGATTTCTTTTTTCTTTATTATTTTTCTTTATTTATTTTTTTTTGTTTTTTTTTGAAAAATATAAATTGAAGGCCGAGTTAGGTCTACGTCAAAAGCCAGAGAAAAATTAGGGTTCGGGAGTCAGTTACGCGCGAGGAAGGTATTAGCACCCTCGCGATGCTCAAAATTGGTATCTTGTAAAACACGTGTTGTCTTGATTTTCAAAAATACGAGTTCAATATAAGATTTAATCGTGACCTGATTGAAAAGACGAGAAATTTTAGTTTTTTTGGTTTTTCTAGAAGGGTGTTCCGTCTTTAACACGAGCCGACAAATTCCATCCAACATAGCGATGAAAACTATGGCTTAATGTTAAATCGATACATTGCCTTACTTATAAAAACAAGAATAAGATTTTCGAAATAATGCAAAGCAAATTAATAAATAAAAATAAATAGAAGACAGATTTAGAAGTATATTGAAGCAAATATAGGTGTGACAATAATATTACAAACAATAAAGATGTGTCCGATATTAAACGTAATACGAGAATTAAACATGAAATGGAAACGGTGAATGCATATGTATACGCGTATAATAATGGTATTGAGAGTATGTGCGTAAAATATATGTATATATGAATGATAATAGTATTAGAAATTTACTATATAATATTTGAAATATACATAAAGTAAGTAAAAATATATATTACTAATAATGTTGAAGTATATACATAATAATATATATAAAAAACTTGAAAAATGTATGTATAAATATATATATATATATATATATATATATAAGCTAATAATGACAATAATAATAAAAGAACATATAAAAACAAATATAACTTAATACTTTTAAAAAATAAAACAATGGTTAATAATAGCATAAAGGGTAAACATATATAGTAAACATTCATGTTAAGATAATACTATAGACATGAAGAATTTATATATAATGAAGACACACAATAATGCTAATAATGATAATGATAGTAATAATGATACTAGTATAATAAACGTAATAATGGTAAAAAAATATAATAATGATAGTAGGAATATTATATACAAACAAAAGAAAAAATAAAAAAAAATAATATTAATAACAATAATAGTAAAAGTATAAAGAAGGTACGATATTATTGTAAAGTAAGGGAAATAAAGTAATAAATAATAATATATAATGTTACCACATATAAAGAGCATGTATATATATATATGATGAAAATATACATTAATATTATATATAACAGTAATACTAAAAATAATGATGCAATATAAAAGGTAAATATAATTCAATAATAATATTAAAATAAAGTAATTAAGATAATACTATATATATATATACATACATATATAATAAAACCTATACTAATATTACATATAATAATAATACTAAAAATAGTAATAATAATACATTAAAAATAATTATGTTAATAACCAGAATATTAATAATAACAATAATAATAAAAATAATAGTATTAATAATATTAGGAATAATAATAACAATATTAAAAAACGAAAATAAAATACATAAATAAATGAAATGAAAAGGGACGAAAATTGAATTAAAATCAAAGTTTTGGGCGAATTTTAAAAGAAAGTAAAGAGGAGAGGACTGATTAGAACACGCGAGAAACGTGAAGGGACCAAAACGGCAATAATTCCTTCCCCTCAAAACGCAGCGTATCAGTGGGGGCTAAATTGGAAACCACGAAGGATCATGGGGTCAAATTAAAAACATGAAAGATTTAATTACAAAACATCAAAAAAGCGGAGGGGTTAAACACGCAAATAACCCCTCCCTTAAAAAACACGCGGATCCTAGCTGGAGCGGGTCGGATCGACCCGACCCAGGGCCAAAACGACGTCGTTTTTATTTAAAAGAGGGGGGGACCAAAACGCAGTCAATTTTTTTTGAAAAATTTTCATTTTGCAGCAGAAGGAGAAAAAAAAAGAGAAAAAAGAAAAAAAAAAGGGGGGGGGGGGAGAGGAGAGAGGGGGGCTACCGGCCATAGGCAGGCCATCGTCGACGGACTCTTGCCGGCGTCGGCGCCGGCGCCGGCCACCGTACACGGTGGCCGAAAAGGTAATTTCTTTTTCTTTTATTATTATTATTATTATTATTTAAATATATATTTATTAAATATGTGTTTATAGATTAAAAATAGGCTAAAAAATGAGGAATAAATAAAAATAAATCACCTTAGTTCTTCGGTTTATGTTTTCAGTGTTTGATTCTCCGATTTGTGATTGTCTTTCTGTTTTGATACTTGTTTTGGCTTCTGTTTTTCTTCTATATTCGATTTGCTCTGGTGTTTGAAAGATTGATACTTCCTATCGTTTTTGTATTGAAAAATATACCGAACCCCCTTTTTACAATTCTGATTCGGGTTTTATACCCCTTTTTCATCTATTTTCCTATTGTTTCTGTCTTGTCTTCTTTACTGATTGTAGGGGATGGGCATGGGAGGTGACCGGTGGTGCAGGGAATGGTGCTGGTGTCAGAGGGCAAGTGGGCAAGTGGCTGAGTCGGCTAGGGTTTCGGTTAAGAGCTGATTAGAGTTAGGGGTAATTGGGCTGTTGGGTTTTTGATGGGTTAGTGGGTTTAGGTATTGGGTTGTTGGGTTATTTGTAAACGGCCCAAAATTGGCCCATGACAATTACGATTGTTCAAATTGATTGGGGAGGTGAATTTCGAAATTTCACTTCATATTTTGCTAACTTTGATATCCAACATCGTGTTACTTGCCCTTATACATCTCAACAGAATAGGGTTGTCAAGCGGAAACATAGGCATATCGTTGAGACGGGTATTACCTTATTAGCTCAAGCAAATCTACCCTTTCGATTTTGGACAGATGCATTTCTTAGTGCTATCCATCTCATAAATCGTCTTCCAACCAATATTCTTGGTGGAATCTCACCGCATGAGAAACTTTATGGACGACCACCAAATTATGAGTTCTTACGCGTCCTTAGATCTTAATGCTTTCCTCACCTTCGTCCATTTATGCCGCACAAGTTGAATTTTCATTCTAAAGCCTGCATTTTTCTAGGATATAGTCCAATGCATCATGGATATAAGTGTCTTGGCAAAGACTCTGGTAAGGTTTACATCTCTAGACATGTACTATTTAATGAACATGTTTTCCCATTTGCAGCTAGCCAATAATCCTTGGTGACCAATGCTCTTACTCAGTTTGAATCCCCTCCTCTCTTTGTGGTTTCCTCCCCTTAATCAAGCTCTTCTACTATACAATTTGGGTCCTTACCACCATCTCCCTTGCCAATGATGCCTGCTTCCCTTTCTACAGCTATGAGTCACTCCAATGCTCGAGAAGACTCTTCTGATGCTATCATTCAAAGTTCATCTTCTCCATATGAGGCACACTTTGATTCACCTCTCACACATGATGATACTCCTGAAGATACTAACACTACCAATAACTGTCCCACCACCAATGTGCACCCCATGATTACACGCAGCAAAAACAACATCTACAAACCCAAGCTTTATTCTGCCATTCGTGAGAACCATGAACCAGTGAACATCGAAAAAGCTTTGACGAATTTAAAATGGAGAGAAGCGGTCATGACAAAATACAACGCTTTCATTGCAAACAACACATGGTCTTTAGTTGAATTGCCACTTGATTGCAAACCTATAGGGTGCAAATGGCTTTTCAAGCTGAAGAAAAACTCGGATGGTACAGTAGCACGGTATAAGTCAAGACTTGTTGGCAAAGGCTTCTCTCAAGTCCCGAGGCATGATTTTCGGGAAACCTATAGTCCAGTAGTTAAATTTGCTACTGTTAACATGTTTCTTGCTTTGGCAGCATATAATTGCTGGAATTTGAGACACATTGATATCAACAACGCATTCCTAAAGGGAGATTTATCCGAGGATATCTATATGACTTAACCTTCTGGTTTTGAGCAATATTGTGATGACGGCAAGGCTCTGGTTTGCAAACTTCATAAAGCCTTATATGGCTTGCGTCAAGCACCAATAAACTAGTTTTACAAGCTACAACAATTTCTGCTTACCATTGGTTTCACTCCTTCTAAAGCAGACCCCTCACTATTTATTCTTAAAGATGGGGGAAATATTACCTACATGATTGTGTATGTTGATGATATATTGCTAACCGGAAGCTCACAAGAGACAATCGAAAATACAGTTGATCAACTTCACAAACAAATTTCTTTTAAGGATCTAGGTAGTCCTAAGTATTTTCTAGGGATTGAAGTTCAATCTATTGATAATGATTTCTTCATCAATCAAAAGAAATACACCTTGGACTTGCTTGCTCAAACTGACATGATGAATTGTCAACCCACAACAACACCAATGGAAGTTGGCAAGAAACTAGCTAAATATGATGGTAATGCTCTTAGCAATCCTCAACACTATAGAAGCATAGTAGGATCACTGCAGTATCTCTACCACACAAGGCCAGACATATCGTATAGTATCAACAAGGTGGCTCAGTATATGCAAAATCCTAGAGATTCTCACTGGGAGATTCTCACTGGGTTGCTGTCAAGCGAATTCTTCGCTACTTGAGAGGTACTCTAGATTATGGATTGATGTTCACCTTTGGTACAATGGTGAACCTCATAGCATACACCGATGTCAACCGGGGAAGCGATGCTGATGATCGAAGATCAACATCGGGTCAGTGCGTTTTTCTAGGACCCAACATCATCTCATAGAGTTCCAAGAAACAAAGGTTTGTCTCTCGACCGACTGCGGAAGTAGAATACAGAAGCCTTGCTGATACGACCTCAGAAATCATATGGTTACAGTCCTTGTTATTAGATTTCCAAATCAATTTAACTGAACCACCCAAGATTTGGTGTGACAACTCAAGCACTGTTATCATGGCTGCCAACCCTGTTCTTCATTCGAAAACAAAGCATGTTGATTTGGATCTTCAATTTGTTCGCGAAAAGGTGCTCAACAATCAAATTCACGTTGGTTATGTTCCAACAAAACATCAAGCTGCTGATGTTTTCACTAAACCTCCCTGACCAAGGCATTTCAAGAATCACGAGAGAAGTTGTGTGTCATCTGATGCTACCACCCTGCTTAAAAAAGAAAAAGACAGAAAACATGGCGAATATTAGCTGTATAACACAGCCACGTTGCAAGCCTATTAGCTGTATGATATAGGACGTCGTAAATCTATTGCATCATCTTTTGTCTCTGTTCTCCATTCTGTTACAAAGGACATTCTTATAATATTATATATTCTAACTCACGGTTATTGTAAAGAATAAGTTTTTCAGCAATACAATGATTTAACAAATATTTTCTCTATATTTACTCTACCTGAGCATAGTTAATAGGATTGAAGGCTCGAATGGCAATGAATGGAACACGCAAAGGGTATTGAGCAAGTAGCATGTGGTTACATTCCTAATCTATTTATGTCGCAAGGATAGGGAGATGCGTAACATTTACTATCAAGGGATCCTAACTGCATCACACATGAAATGAATCTAGAACACTTTTCGTATTTTTGAGAAGAGGAAATTGTGGAAGCTGTAAAAGATGTGCACCTTACAAAAGCTTTTGGTAATGATAAAAAATTTGACACATAATTGGCAAAGAAGTTGCATAATAGTGTACTGCGGTTTTAAACGAGAATATTTCTCTACATCATATTAATCATAATAATATTATGATTATTCCAAAAGTTCCTAACCTTATGAATATGTCACATTTTAGACCTATCAGTCTATGTAATATAATTTTCAATATAATTGCCAAAGTTTTAGTAAACATATTCAACGGTGTACTTGGGTATTGTATTGATGAAATACAGAGTGTTTTTGGGTTGCTTATGAAATTATGCATTCTTTAAAGAATAGGTGTGAGAAGAGGGCATTTGCTTTGAAAGAGTAAATCATACAATTATGTGAAGTGGCATTTTATTGACAAATGATGATTCAACTAGACTTTGATGCATGGTGGGTGAACCTTATAATTTTTTGTGTTAGATCGGTCTCTTATCCAGTGGTTTTAAATGGGCATTATAGTGGTTCTATTGTTCCTGACAGACAGGATGACCCTTTGAACCATTATTTGGTTGAGGGTTTCTGTACCATTACGCATTTATTCATTGCCGAAGGCAGTGTGATCTTCAGAGGAGCTACTATGAGAAAGGCAACTATTATTAAATATATTATCAAAGAATATACAGCTTGCTTAGGTCAATGCGGCAATTTTGAAAACTCTTTAGTGTTCTTTAACACAAACACTTCTGCAGCTAATAGAGATGAGGTTACTTGAGTACTTGGTGTTAGAAGCACTATTGAACAAGAAAAGTATATCAGTTTACCTAATATGGTGTGAAGAAACAAAAGGGCTGCTTTAGGAATTTAACGGATAAGTTGCGGGATCCAGTTGCTAGTTGGAGTTGGCGGCTCCTTTCCAAAGAGTGGTTTTATTCAAACAATAATGCAAAGCATCCCTACTTTATACTATGTCATGTTTTCTTTTACCAAATTCTTTATGTTGTGAGTTTGATTCGATAATTAGTAGTTTTTGGTGGCAAAAATCATAGTCTAAACATGGAATTCATTAGTTTAAATGGTTTGTTTTATGCGAATCTAAAGCTAGTGGTGGGCTTGGATTTTAGGATATGGCCAAATTCAATATTACCTTACTAGCAAAGCAAGGACGAAGGCTTCTGTCCGACCCTACTTCTTTGATAGCTCGAGTCTTAAAGTTTAAATATTATCAAAATGTAGAGTTTATAAGATTAGGTTTAGGGACAAACCCATCCCTCGTTTGGAGGAGCATTTGGAGTGCGAAAGGTTTACTAGAATCTGTGTGCACTGGAAAGTTAGCACTGAGCTCAACATTTCAGTATGGAACAATGGTGGCTGCCAGAGAACTCCTGCAAATTATAGTCCCTAAATGTTAATGACACAATTAACATAGTGGCTGAACTTATTAATGGTAATAATCAAATGTGGAAAGAGGGGCTAATTCACTCCTTATTCTCCCTGGAGGAGGCCCAAAGGATCTTGTGTATCTCGCACTCACATCATCATTGGAAGCTATACCTTGGTTTTGAAGGGTGAGAACTTCGGGCATACTTAGTCCAAATGGCTACAAAATGCATATTCAGGCACTTCTGATGTTAATTGCGCTACTTATCTTAATCTAGCCCCTATTACAAGAAACTTTTACAAGAAGTCACGTCATTGAAAGTGCCAAACAAAATCAAAATTACATTTTGGAAATTCTTTCACAACTGTGTACCCTACAGAACCTATGTTCTAAGAGAATTGTTAATTCTATGACATGTCTGAGATGTTTCCTCCACACTAAGTTTGCGGTGCATGTTGCTTGTGACTGTAGTTTTGCAAAGGTAGTTTGGGACAAAATGGGGCTGACTTGGTCTCCAACTCACACAGAAAGTAACATGGTAGAATAATTAGAGCACATATTTGCAAATTTTGATAGTGGCTAACGTACCAAAATAATTGTGGCAATTTGGGTTATTTGGTATTCTAGAAACATATTTATTCATGAAGGTGTACAAAAAAAAAAAAAAAAAATGCTCAAGAGACTCGTATCTTTATTGTCTCCTTTCTCTAGGAGCTGAATTTGATTTCTATGACCGCTTCATTAATGATTAATCTTACCTATTGCCCCTTACGTAAAAGTCAATTTCGATGCGGAAATTTTGCAAACACCGAACCAAGCAATTGCAGAAGTCATTATAAGAAACCATGAGGGACTAATTATGGCAGCATGTGTTCAAAACAATAAAGACATACCTAATGCTTTTGCAGTGGAGGCATTGGCATGCAATCAGGCTTTATGATTTGCATTTTAATTGGGATTTCATTAGATCAAATTTGAAGGGGATTCTATCTCTATAGTAATAATAATAAAAGCCTAACATAGAAGAAGGTGATAGATCATTAATCAGTGGCTACATTGAAAATGGGAAAAATTCTAATCGAACATTTCAAAATTGTTGGGTCATGCATGTTCACATATAAGATGATAAAGTAGCTAACAAAAGATGGTATAGAAGTGGAGAACAGTACCTATGAGGTAGAAGTGGCTCCAATGGCAGGAAGGGAGGGTGTGAGGATTTCGGGGGAATGAATTAGATAGATTTCTTTCTTTTTTCTTTTGCATTTTTTTTTTAATATAACTATAGGTGTACCCATCGTTTTACAATCCAAGTTTAATCTTATTCATGCTGAGGATGATATTCAAGTAAAATCTTCTCAATAATAATGATTCCAAAATTTGAACTTAGTTCAAATGTTTAGAAAAGAAATTCACTTTCACTTTTTTTCAACTCGTTAGAGATTTAGAAGCGACCCACTTCTCTTCGTTCGAATAACTATCTTCTTTCAAAACATAAAAATAAAAATTTACCCTGTACTTACCACTTGTTTTGAAAACAAATAATTACTTTCATTAAAAAGTATTTAGCAATTTCATATTAGTAAGCGAAAATATAAATGTATAAAGTTGTACTCATATCCCCAACCACTTCGTTAAAAAATATTTACAAATTTCATATAAGTAAGTCAAAATATAAATGTGAATATTTGTACCCATATTCCTACTTGACCCTTAAGTGTGTTTGAATTCATACCTTCCTCATTGTTACAAGCAACAACAATACCAATTAAGTAAAGGAATATAATACATATTTATATTAGACACTTGTCTCTATAATAATTAAAGCTAAATATAATATAACAATACCTTGTCTCTGTTTTAATATTCTTATCTTAGCTCTGAGTTGAAACCACAGGGAGAAGAAGGAAAATTAAGTTAACCACTAAATTAGTAAAAAAAATGGAAGAACAGCTGTTGAACTCTATAATATTTCCATACTCTCACAGTAATAGAGATTGAAATTATTACAGGAAATTCGACAAGAATTTGATTCAGAAACAAAGTAAAAAGAAAACCTCCATAGACATCATAAATTAAAAGCATTATTAGGGCATAGTTTCTTGTCCATAATTCTCTTGTCAGAAAAGTTCAACCCCAGTAATATGATCATCAACACCTTTATCTGGCTTTGCAGATGATCATAGTGGGAGGTTGAAGAAGAAGAGCCACAATCAATGCTTTTTATCATGATCTTCTTCACCTCTGATCCTTCTTCTTCTTCATGATCAGCAAGTAAATGAGGTGGAGGAAACTCCAATTCCTCCTCTTCCCATTCTAGATAATCAGTTCCTGCCATTGCCAATGCTTCTATTGAAACTGACATCACTTTTTTTTTTTATTAAGATATGTTGTGTTTTTTTTCCTGCTGTTTCAATATTTGCTCTTTGCAACAAGAGCCAAATAAAAGCTTATTTATAATATGAATATTCATGTTTATTTTCCACAATTTATTATATTTTGATTCGGTCTTGTCAAAAAAAAAAATTCACGGATTTCATACAAATCAAATGCAATTACCAGATAATTTTAATAATAATAATAATAAAAAAGCAATAGTCTCGTGATTTATAGCCATGACGCAAGCTTTTAGCTGATGCATGTATTCGCCTCTGGTGAACTGATTAAAGTCTAATGATGACGTAATCTTTTGATGATATTTTGGTATAATCATAAGCCAACATCAAGTGGAGAATGGGGTTTAATTAAGATATTTATTGCAAATAATCTTACCATACAACATTTTGATCATGGAAATGTTGACCCAGATCTTGCTTCCCCTAGAACTGATACGTACACATGGAAAGTTCAGCTTCATTGAGGGAAGCCATAATGCAAGCTTGATAGCACCTCTAATTGATGCTCTCTACATAATCTCATACAAAAGGAAACAAGAAATTCCACATATAACAGACTTTTTTATATTTAGTTTCTTATTATTAAAAAAAAATTCCATATTTATTGTATCTAATAAGAAAGAAATGATCAATTAAAATTCCATTAACACTTTGTTCATCATCTTTATCTCTACCACAGTAATTTCCTTCATGTTTAACAACAACCTTCTCATTATTCATATTGTAACGACCCAATTTTCAGTGGTGTCGAAAAATATAATTTTGGGACCCATTTTCATAAGTCAAGTCTGTAAATAGTAATTAGATATATTTACGGAGTTATTATATTGAAATGTTTGATTAAAATGTAACTATTTGGTTATATAATTTAGTCGAAATTATGGTTAATTAAGGCCCAGTGACTAAATTATAAATGTTTAATCGCTATAGATTTTTAATTAAAAAAAAATTTGGTGACTTAAATAGCAACAATCCAAAGAGTTAAAATGAAAAATAAACCAATTCTAGATTGATGTTAGTGGACGGTGATGAATGGTGTCTTTTAATTAAGTTAATTGGTAATTAAAGCTTAAGTAATTAAGGTTAAATTAATTAAACTAATTTAATTACAATTAAACCATAGTATAAATAGAAAATGAAATGGGAAGAGAGTTGAAATGTTGTCATCTTCTTACCCAAAATCATAGCAACCAAAGAAAAAAAAAAAAAAAGAACGGTTAAGGTTTTGCAAGCATTCGACCATAAAATTAGGTATGAAAATTTAGTCTTTTTCTTATAAATTTTATAGATTTGAGGTTATGGGAAAGTTTGATTTAGCTAACTGTTAAAGTTTTAAGAAGTTTTCATTGTTGAGAATTAGATGAAATTAGTGTGAAATTGTTAGAAATCAATCTTAGTTTATGAAGAGGATTAAATTGTAAAGTTTAATTATTAGTTTCGTACATTAGGGACTAAATTGAATAAAATGAAAAAATATTATGAAATTTTGATAGGAATAAAAAATCGAAAGTCCCTAATGAATTTTGGTGAAATCATATTTTAATTTAAAGCCTTAATTTGAAAGTTATGCATGTCTCGATTTTAGGGACTAAATTCAATAAATTGGAAATATATGTAAATTGGTATTTGATTATGAATGGGTTAGAAATTGATAATGTGCTATGTTTTGTGACTATTCGTAACTAATGTTGACGTGAAACCTTCAAGAGGGAAAGAAAAAGCAAAAGTTGTCGACGAGTAACACAAGACCACAATTTGTACATTTATGATTTAAGGTTGTATTAATTGATTGTGATTGCCAAAATAGAGGACTAAAATAGAGAAAATGTAAAATAGCATGAAATGTTCAAAATATGATATGTGCTATGAGATTGAATGACATGAAGTATATGTGATATGTTAATAGAGTAGATTGTGATAGTGAATATGTTTGATAAATGGTAATTGTACTAAATTGTAAATGAGTTGAATATGGTATCCTATTAGCTGTTCGGGCTGTGTTGGATATAATTAGCATGTCATAGTATTGGTTTATGTACAAGATTATGCGCTTATGCACCAAGATACACTTCGTGCGTCAGGATGTATTTTGTACACCAATATGCATGTTACGTGCCAGTAATGTAACAACCTCGAAGTAAACCGAACGACTGGCAACCCGAGTATGAAAACGGAAAACACCCAATAATAAAAGAATGCAAGTGGGACTTCATTCGTCTGCCAATTCGGGTAGGTTAAGCAAATCTAACTTGATATCGACATCCAAACGCGCATGTATAAATGGGGTGATTTAGCTCAAAAGATGGTATTAAAATCTGACTTTGTTTAATTTATTAAGGAAAGGTTCAACATGTATTTCATGCCAGGATGCGTAATTACAAAAATAGCCATTATCTGTAGAAGGCCCAAATCTCCCGGGCCCATTTTACCTTAAACCCCAAATTACAATTAATACCCAACTAAACCCAACCAAATCAAACCCAAATAACTAAACCCCAAGCCCACTAAACTAGCCCAAAACCTTAATAAAAAAAAACCCTAGCCACTCCTAACCTTAGGCGTCGCCCTAGCCCTCTTCTGACACCTCTGAACCACCACCTGCTCTACCGCCCTAGTTACTGTCACCACTTTCGCCTGCAAGAAAAGGAGAAAGGACAACAAACAATAAACAAAAAAGCATGTAAATGGCTTTAAAAAGCAAAGCCAAAACCGATTTGGCATATTTCGGTAATTTTGATAAATAAAAAAGTATTCGTTTTTTAGCAAAACAGTGATTTTGGTAATATCAAAGCATGAGAATAGCATCAAATCAGGCAACCAAAATACCAAAATCTTAATCGAAAGCCTAAGGTGATTTTAGTTTTTATTTTTGTCTTATTTTCGAATCTATTCCCCTCTATATTTGTACATGCATGAAATACGCAATATAAAGACAAATGAAACGAGTACCTTTTAAAGCGCCAAAAAAAGGGGGGAAATTTTTACCTCCGATCATGGTACACTGCGATGCATGCACGCCAGCGACGCTGGGGGATGATGGTGGTGACAATCGAAATCCTCACCAGACTAGGAGACCTGCTGAGAAAACAAAAGAAAGGAAATTTCTTTTTTAAAGAACAGTCAACAAATAATTTTTTTCATTTATTTTTAACTTATATAGGCCGTGTAAAACGACGTCGTTTTGGCCGACGTCCACAAGCCCCAAAACGACGTCGTTTTGCCCTTGGTCTGACCTGCTCCGGCCTAGGATCCGCGTATTTTTTAATGGAAGGGCTAATTACACTTTTACCCCTTCCGCCTTTTTATTGTTTTAAAATCAAGTTTTTTTTTGTTTTTTAAATGTGCCCAGTAATTTATTTTGATTTTCATTTTGGTCCTCCCTTATGCTGCGCGTTTCAGAAGGGAGGGAATATTGCCCTTTTGGTCCCCCACTTCTTTCGCGTATGCAATTTAGTCCTTTTCTCTCTTATTTACTTCGGATTTGCCCCAAAACTTTTGTTTCAAGTTCGATTTAATCCCTTTTAGTTATTTTTGCTATTTTACCCTTATTATTATTATTATTATTATTATTGTTGTTGTTGTTGTTGTTGTTGTTGTTGTTGTTTTGTTGTTACTATTATTATTATTAACATTAGTATTATTATCATTTCATTTTCATTATCATTTTTGTAATTATTGTTACTATTATTTTTCTTTTCTTTTTTTATATTTTATTTTTACTATTATTATTTAACATACCGTTATTATTATTATTATTATTATTATTATTATTATTATTATTATTATTATTATTATTATTATTATTATGTTTATGTTTATCATGTATTACTTAAATTTCATATTTGCTTATACGTTTTACATAATACTTATTTACATTACTATTATTATCTTATATAAAATATTATTATTATTATAGCTATTGTTATCATAATATTATACTATTACGTTTATTATTAGTATTAGCATTAATTATTATTACCATTATATTTATTACTATTATTAGTATTATTATTTTCTTTAGTACTATCACTATTATTTGTCTTATTAATGTATTGTTATTATTTCCCACTTAACTATTATTGCCATAATTATTTTTACTATCATAATTATTATTAATCTTCTTTTATTCTCTTACATTGCTTGTTCGTCTTATTCCTTCATTTCTGTTCTCATCATTCTTGTTACGCGTTCATCTTTATTCTGTTATGTTTGTTAATATCGAAATTCTTATTCGTTTGTTCATTCTTTGTTATTTTACCATGAATTCACACTAACCTTTACCCGACGAAAATAATTCTTTCATAAAAGCAATATTCCGTATTTAGAAATTCGAGAAAATCGTGCTCCAACTTACTGGATTTCGATTTTTCTCATTTAAACTAAATAACAGAATATTCTTTTAAATCGCAATATGAGTTTTGAATAAAATGCTTATTCTCAGAGATACGAGGTGTTGTGTCCTAACTTACTGGATATGACATCTTGTTACCTCGAGATAAGTTTTTTTTTGCAAATAAAGGCAATATTCGGTATTTGGAAATTCGAGAAGACGTGCCCTAACTTATTGGGTTTCAATTTTTCTCGTTTACCCTAAATAACTGAACATCTTTTTAAAAAGGGGTTAAAATGCACGAGTTTTAAATAAAGGCCAGCTCATTCTCAAAGTTCGAGATGTTGTGTCCTAACTCACTGGTTGTGACATTTTATTACTTTGAGACTAGAAGGTCTTTAACATTCGAGCGTTTTTTTTTACTAAAAGAGGGATCTTATTTTAAAATCTTTCAAGTTTTTAAAATTTCGACACTGAGGCACAAATTAATCAACTAGGTACTAATTTTTGGGTGTATCAAGGGTGCTAATCCTTCCTTGTACGTAACCGACTTCCGGACCTATTTTTCTGGTTTTCGTAGGTCAAAATCGTTATTTTGGTAGATCAATATGTTTATTAAACAACTATTTTTTCCAAGGTGACCCGATCACACCTCAACAAAAAATATTGGTGGCGACTTCCGTTTTTCGTTTTCATTTTCAAAACCAAAGTCGACCTCGTTTTTCAAAAAAAATGGTTTCGACAGCTTGGCGACTGTAATACCCTGAAAATTTTTACAGGAAGATATTATCCTTGATATAGTAAAATAAGGAAATAAAGTGACAAAAAAGGGAATTTTGAGTTATGTCAATATTGAGAAGTATATTATGATATACTAATTCAAGAAAGGACTAAATTGTAAAAGTGAGAAAAGTTTTGTTGCACAAGAATAAATACTCAAAATTTGAGGGGTTAAAGTGTAAATATGAAAAAGTTGAAGGACCAATAGTGTAAATATTTTAAGATTGGAATGATCTAGAAACTAAGGAAAATGGATAGATTAGGACCAAATTGAACAGGTGAAGAACTATGAGGGACTAAATTGCAATTTTACCAAATTAAATGATGACTCAAGGATGGAATTTTAAAAGATAATAAAGGGCAAAATGGTCAATTGGAAGAGAGAGAAATCTAGAAAGTAATGATGATGTTGATGATATTTTATGATTATTTAATTAGATATATATTATTTTAATAAGATATTTTATTATTTTATTATTATTTCATTATTATTTTATTATTAATTATTTAGTATAAAAGGAAGGAAAGATGAAGAATTTTCATCATCTTTCCATGCATGTAACCAACGTTAGAAGAGAAGGAAAAGAAAGAAAATTTTTTTCTTTACAATTTGGTCCTTCCACCAAAAATCACCATTTTCACCTAGAAATCAAAAGAATTTCCATAACTACTAAGAGAGAAAAATGTTAAGGAGACCATGGGGAGTTAGAATATCAAGTTGGATTCAAGAATAAGAAGCTGGAGGAGAGGGAAAATCAAGTTAAAGATTAGTATCAATAGAACAAGGTAAGTACATCAAGATTTCAATATGTTTTTAAGTTTGTTATTATTGACAAAGCATGGAAATAATGTTATAGTAGAGTTTTCTTACATAAGGTCCTATGTTCTTGATATGTTAGTGAAGAGAAAATAAGAGAAAGTGATGAGAAATGGTATAGAAAAAGAAAATAAGGGTGTTATAACATGGTAATTAATATCTTGTACCAAAATAGTTTTGGAGAGCAGCAGTAGTCTAACTTTGAAAAATCATCAACAATTTTAGAAATCGAATTATAGGATGAATAAAGTATGAAATTAAATCCTATTGAGTCTAGTTTCTTATAGAAGAAATTATGTAAGCAATGGAATTGTAAATCATGAGATATAATCAATTTTGTGAGACAAGGTCAGAATGATTTCGGGTTCCCCTATTCTGACTTTTGAAAATCATAAAAAATTGGATAAAAATAATTATGGATTTAAATTTATATGTTTAGAATCTTGAATGAGTCTATTTTCAATAGAAATAAACTGTACTTATTGGCTGAACCAAAAATTCTGAAAATTTTATGGTAAGAATATATATGAGTCTAGTTTCATGGAAAATTATCGGATATTAATTTAGAGTTCTATAGCTCCAGATATAAATAATTTAGTGACTATGACACAGATGGATAGCTTGAATATTCATAAAAGTAAATAATAAAAATTATAGATAATATTACTTACAAGTGTGTTATATACATTAAGGATGTGGAATGGAGAGGAGGAGGAGGAAAATATGTATGAATATTCATCTAACATGGCTAATTTGCATGTTTTAGGCTCAGGGACTAAATTGAATAAAAGTAAAACTTTATGGGTAATTTTGTAAAAATGTTAGAAATGACCAAATTGCATGAAATGAACTATTTTATTATTTAAATTACAAAATTGAATGAAATTATTAATTTAGTTCAAGATTGGGGAAAAACATGTTTTTAGGGATTAAATTGAAAAGTGTTGAAATTATGGAAAATTATGATATTTTATAGAATTCATGGGCTGTTATCAATATGTATGAGAATAATAGCGGGAAATAAGGATTAAATTGCAAGAATTTTATTTTCCTGACCCTAAGGATGAAATCGTCATTAAATAAAAGTTTAGAGGCAAAATGGTAATTTTGCCTAGAGCATTAATTAAATACATTAGAATATGAAATGAATGAAAATGATGATCAAATTTATTTATAAAGATCCGGACGACTCAAATAAGAGATTTGATCGTGGAAAAGAAAAGATATTGGATTAATAAAATTATAAATACAAACAAGCAATGAGGTAAGTTTGTGTAATTTGAATTATATTCTTAAATGCTTAAAATGTATGTTTTTTATATGAATATGATTTGAATGTTCATTATATGAAAATTTATGAAACACTGACATATTTGATAAAAAGGAGAAGAAATCCCGGTTGAATGAAAGGAAAATTCGATGGATCTTTGAAAAGGAATTGACGATAAAAAGGATCTAACCCGGACGGGTGATCCTATCCTGATATAGCCCTCCCGAAGAATATGTGGAAAATGGATTTAGCCTGGACGGGTAATCCGAATTAGGGTCTGAATTTAGCCTGGACTGGTAATTCAGATCCAAGCTCATTAGAGTAATTGTCATTGCTTGAGGATTTAGCTTTGACTCGTAATCCCGACAATACTCTATGAGTTTATATTACTGAGGATTTAGCTCGATCGTAATCCACCGTAAGAAGATGAGGTTCATGGGTGTGCTTTCGATATGAAATGTGTAAGACCATGGTTGAAAGATACCATGGCAACATGATTTGAAATGTGTAAGACCATGGTTGAAAGATACCATGGCAACATGATATGAAATGTGTAAGACCATGGTTGAAAGATACCATGGCAACATGACATGAAATGTGTAAGACCATGGTTGAAAGATACCATGGCAACGTGACATGAAAAGAATAAGACCATGGTTGAAAGATACCATGGCAACGTGACGGGAATGAATAAGACCATGGTTGAAAGATACCATGGCAATGTAACATGAAATGAACAAGACCGTGGTTGAAAGATACCATGGCAACTTTGTGAGAAAATGAGTAAGACTATGGTTGAAAGACACTATGGCATCATGTCGAAGATAAATAAGACCGTAGATGGGAGATGCTATGACATCGGTTGAACAATTGATATTCGTAATATGTATCGATGATGAATGGTTATATGAAATGGTTCTATGAAATGTTTACAAGAATTGGTCATATGGAAATATATGTACAAAATAGATGAATGAAATAATTAAAAAGATAGATAAATGAAATAAGTATAGGTACATGGAATTTAATTTATGTTAATTTTAATATGAATTGTTACCGAGATAAATATACATGAGATATATGGAAATTATGGTGTATGAAATGTTGATATAATGAAATGACTGATATATGTTATTAAAGAAACAGTAAGAGAATGATATGTATCATGACATGTACATATGAGATTATCTTTTATATGTTAATATAAGGAAAATATGTAAGTTAAGACGAGTATTAAATTCAAATATGACATATTGAGAAAATAAGAATTTATATGAAATATGTGTAAGTACACTAACATGTGTTGTTGTTGATGATTAGGCAAGTGCCAAACCATTGATTGAATGGTAATATATTTATTTATTTATATGATGCATTGATTCGGTAAGTATTTAATTGAAATTTTTTTAGGTGATTTGTAAATTCTAGTAATGCTCCGAAACCCTGTTTTGACGACGGATACGGGTTAGGGGTGTTACAGCGACTCCACTGGGGACCCAAATAAGAGAGTTAAGCCACAAGTTGATTAACTTTTGTCTTTTTATCGAAAATTGAAAATTTGGTTTTGATATACGATCCTTTCATTGTATTTCATCCGTTTTATGTTACGATTTTCGTCATTTTATTCGTGTTTTCTTCATTTGCTTCGTGTTTTTTTTGCATATTCCTGCACATTGCATTGCATGACCGCACGGTTACACCTTTTTAAGTAGGAGTGAGAAACTATTTCTTCGTGAGGTTTTCACCTCCGTGTAGGATAGTGGATCGCTTTCGGGATACATCCGTACCTATGTCTTCGTGAGATTTTTATCTCCGTGCAGCCATATGGAAATGTATTCGTCTGAACTGAACTCGATCTATATGAGCCTATAATGGGTGAAGATCGAGGAATCTATTGGTTTAGGTACCTTTACTTTAGAACTGAGCCGCATATAGTAAGCCGTAGGAACCCGCCCTAGGTAGAGCCACCCCGAACCCCTAGTGGTCACCCGGATAGGTACTCTATTTTGTTTATTTCTCCTATAATAACATGTTTTCTTTTGTTTTGATTGCATTGCATTTTCATCATAGAAAGGAGGCGTTGAGTCACATTCGATTGCTAAATAGAAAAGCTTGTCATGGAGAATGGATTTCTTGATAAAGTGGAATATAATACGGCCGTCTGAATATAGTCCGAGTAAACAACAAGAGAAGGCTAATAGTCCATAAAGGAATACACGACTTTGCTTCATTACCTGAGGATTCAAGCCAGCAAAGATTATTCGAAAGCCGTCATGTCTTAAAGAAGCTGACGAGCATCGCGAGGATAAGTGAGCAACGGGCCTCGTTCCTACGGCATTAGATTGGTGTCTGAATGGACAAGCCATCTGAAAGCAACGGGCCGTCTAAATTTTCCAAAATTCACAAGATTTGACCATAACGTCTGGATATGAAGAAAGAGATTGGTGTCTTCGCTTGGAATATAAGGGCAGGGCCGTATATGTAATCCGCTTTATGTAAAGAAATTTGTTTTCTAGAAAAGTTGTTCTAATAGAATTGAATCCAGGATCAATGCCTCCCTTTCTATTTGCATTCATCCCATGCATTTGCATTACATTTCATCACATGCATTAGATTTTTACAAAAGGACCCTAATTAGGTAAAATTATTTCAAAACCGACAAAGGATATGAACCAAAGGTTGGAGAGAATAGAGCAAATACAAATACAGATGCAAGAGCAACTGACCAAAATTTAACAAGATATGCGGGAACAAATGCTAGAAATCCAAAGAAACATGATGGGCCAGTTAACCCAATTACTAGCCGGAGAACTTGAAAAAAGGAGTGGTCCAGTGGTCAGCAGTGGGTATGATAATGAAGACCTCATCTATTCCTCAGGTTTTACCCCAATAAGCGTCCTGACCCAACCAGACGCGTATCCGTAAGGGGTACCCGTCATTATCAGACCCCAATATCAGATTGGTATCTCGACACTGTTGAACTTCTCGATGGGTTCAGGTTTCAACTCGAAGGATGATCGAGCCAAACTGGTTCTTCTGGAAGAAACAAAGGTAAGGAGAGAGTGGACTCTAAAGGCCCCAAAGAAGAAGGAACAGGAAGTGAATAGTACGAGTAGTTATAACAAGGTCCATTTGGAGCCGACTATAGTAAGCCAGCCAAGGACGGTAACTACCAGCCATCAGGTCTCTCCAAGGCAAGAACCTAATTGAAGACCGAACTCAGAAAAACCCCAATTCACGCCCATCTCAATCACGTATAGGGAGTTGTACCGTATTTTGTTCGACGCACATGTTGTATCCCCTTTTTACACAGAACCAATACAACCTTCATACCCTAAATGGTACGATGTAAGCGGCCAATGCGAGTACCATGTGGGAATCATAGGGCATTCGATCGAGAACTATACTGCTTTTAAAAAGTTAATCGAAAGACTTATCAAGTTGAGTATCGTGAAATTCGATGATCCCTCTGGTGCAGAAAATTCATTATCCAACCTTTCTGTTAAAGGGGTAAACATTATGAGTTCCATGATGGGTAGTGGCATAAAATCAAAGGGTACATCAAGCTCAAGACTCGAATGCAAGACCTGATATTGGAGAATCTAAATATTAATGACATATCAGAAGAGGGAACCCAGGAATAGAATTTTTTTCGAGTATCTACCCTTACATACTTGGGAGTGTTTTGAATCATGAGACTTTGGAAGAGACCCTTGTATCTTTAGAGCTAATCTAGAGTAACATTCAAAATACGTTTGTTGCTTTAAGCCTAGAAGCAACAAGAATCCTTTTGTGAATTAAGCTTATATCCAAAATCTTTATTTCAATAAAATGCATGTTTGTTATCATTTTGAGTAAATATTCTTTTATTCTTTCCATTTCATACCGTGCAAACAATTATTCTTAGATTCTTTTATTTTTTGGACATTTTTTAGAATATTTTTCATTCATAATCATACCATACAAATAATCATCCTTGGAATCATTTATTCTTTGGAATCTGCCTTCTAACCTACAACAGGTCTCCAGATATCAATGATGTAAGTGACGCTGCCACTGACTCCAAGTCTTCTTTTGAGCGAAATATGGTGTCTAGAGGGATCTCAGGACTTTGAAGATGACAAAGATTGTAACCTATCTCCTGATTTGTTAAGGATGGTAGAACAAGATGAAAAAACATATCCTACCTTACAAAGAGTCAATGAACAGTAGGCCTAACAGAAGAGAAAAAGGCAAGGATTGAAGCCTGCGTCACCACAAAGACAAAGCGAAGCGTCCATATCAAGATATACCTGGGCTACTAAGACCTGCGGATGCTGTTAAAAGAGGTCTTTAAACGTGTCAAAAAGACACGTACTAATGGCCAGGCTAATCATGAGATTCAGATTCTACTGGTCCAATGTAGAAAGAAATTGCATCAGTATGCCATAAATGCCAAATTTATGGAGACAAGATTCATGTGTCCCTTCATTTGTTCGTAGACTTTCTTTATGTGGGGCATGGAGGTTATTAGGCCGATCTCATCGAAAGCTACTAGCAGGCATCAATTACTCCGCTAAGAGGGTAAAAGTCACTTCATATGCCAATGTTACTAAGTCGATAGTCATCAAACTTTAAAAAAAAAGAAAAAAAAAGAGGCTAGGTGCCGATAAAGAACGTCAAAAAGGATCAATGTCAGAAGTTGGCAGTCAATTCAAATATCAGACGCCGTATCATAATGCAACAAAAGCAACAAAAAAAAAAGAAACACAAAAAAAGTAAAAACAAAAAAAGGGATCATGGAAGACAACCGAGACTGGTAAATATTGGCATGAGAAGTCACTGTTTACTCTCTATGCTTATCAAACGTCGGCCAAAACCTTCGTCGGGACAACACCTTTCTCACTGGTTTATAGATTAGAAACGACTTTGCCCATTGAAGTCGAGATTCCTTCTCTCTAAACTTCAATCGGGTCAAGAATTGGATGAAATAGAGTGTGTCCAATTTCAATATGATCAAGTGAACCTAATTGAAGAAAAGAGTTTGAAAGTACCCATCATGGTCAAATGTACCAAAAACGGATGATGCGAACCTACAACAAAAAGGTTCATCCCAGAGAATTTCATGAGGGAGACCTAGCATTGAAAAAGATCCTGCCCATACAAAAGGATTTCAAAGGAAAATAGATGCCGAATTGGGAAGGACCTTATGTGGTAAAGAAGGCATTTTCTGGAGGAGCGTTGATATTAATCGAAATGGATAGTAAGACTTTACCCAATCCTGTGAATTCAGACTCGATTAAGAAATACTTCGCCTAAAAAAAAGAGAGGCCAAGGTGAAAACTCGCAAAGGGCACCTTGAGACCAAGGGGATATTGAATTGAAAACCCGTAAAGGGCGATTCGAATTTTGATCGAAGGTGGGGCATACGGTAGTCTTGCGATACCTGAATTGACAAGGAGGAGAGATGTTACATCTTGGGGCATCAACAAAAGTACTTTAAATCCCCTAAACACATATTGAACTCAAAAAGGGTCCTCAAAAAGTTCGTACAGAGAAACTCAAGCGACGATATCTAGGGCACCTAGCTTTCTATTTTACCTATTTTGAATTTGATATCTTTAATTGCCTTATTCTTTTCAAGATACGTCTCAATAAATTTCCTTCTTGTTACGTTTGCTATCTTTTGATTAACATATTTGTTTCGAGCTATGCTCCCAATTATTTTCTCCCTTATCCATTATTATGATCTTTTTTAAGCATTTTGCATTGAAATAATGATTAATGGACTAATAATACCTTCACAAAAGGGGTTCTACGTATTACTCTAGAAGTTTCTAAATGGTACAGGAACCTGAAACAATATTATTGTTTAGAACTTACCAAACTTAAGGGTTGGAAAGATGAGTCTAAATTGTGACTATCTCTTTAGATTTTTGTCAAAAGTATCAGATACAAGATATTGCATCGGTGATACAACCTCGACAAATGACGAACAATGTTCACACAAGCATTAAATGGGATCAGCTCGAAAAAAAATTGATACTCTGTATGAAAAAGAAAATTGATACTCTGCATACGCATCTGGTCATGTTACCTAGAGAAGGCTGTAGCAGATCATTTGATTGAAGAAGATGGTACAAATCCCATACCCCTGAGTTGCAGTGAGATGAATTGAAGAAGATGATTTTCTGTCAAAGGATACTAGCTGAGTAGAGAAGACAGGATAATACATTGGTGACAGAACCTTGATGAAAAAGAGCAATGGCAACCCAAATATTAAAGGACCATTTTAAAGGACCATTCTCACAACATTTTATATTGCATGCAAATATCATTCATACACACCTAGTTAGGAGCATTCTGATTCATTTTGATCTTAGCATCCTAATCATTTGGCATAAACATAGGCATATGAAACCGAGTCTACAGGGCATGTTCCCTAGAGGATAGTGTGGCGATATCGGTGAATTCACAGATCTTATCTTCCTAAGCAGTAGTGGAGAAGATCGAAGATAGAGAACCTTAACCCCCTAAGCAGTAGGGTAACAGGCTGAAGATTACAGATCTTATCTCTCTAAGCAGTAGTGGAGCGGATCGAAGACAATAAGCCTTAACCCCCTAAGCAGTAGGGTAACAGGCTGAAGATTACAGATCTTATCTCCCTAAGCAGTAGTGGAGCGGATCGAAGATAGAGAGCCTTAACCCCCTAAGCAGTAGTGTAACAGGCTGAAGATTACAGATCTTACTTCCCTAAGCAGTAGTGGAGCGGATCGAAGACAGTGAGCCTTAACCCCCTAAGGAGTAGGGTAACAGGTTGAAGATTATAGATCTTGTCTCCCTAAGCAGTAGTGGAGCGGATCAAAGACAGAGAGCCTTAACCCCCTAAATAGTAGGGTAACAGGCTGAAAAGTACAGATCTTATCTCCCTAAGCAATAGTAGAGCAGATCAAAGACGGTAAGCCTTAACTCCCTAAGCAGTAGGGTAACAGGCTGAAGATTACATATCTTATCTCCCTAAGCATTAGTGGAGCGGATCGAAGACAGTTAGCCTTAACCCCCTAAACAGTAGGGTAACAGACTAAAGATTACAGATCTTATCTCCCTAAGCAGTAGTGGAGCAGATCGAAGACAGAGAGCCCTAACCCCTTAAGCAGTAGGGTAACAGGCTGAAGATTACAAATCTTATCTCCCTAAGCAGTAATGGAGCAGATCGAAGATAGTGAGCCTTAACCTCCTAAGCAGTAGGGTAACAGGCTGAAGATTACAGATCTTATCTCCCTAAGCAGTAGTGGAGCAGGCTAAAAATTACGAGTCTTATCTCCCTGAAATTACAGTGGAGGAGGCTAAAAAGATAACGAATCTTATTTCCCTGAAGTTGCAGTGGAACAGATTGAAGCTATAAATCACAGATCTTATCTCTCTGAAGTTGCAGTAGAGCAGATCAAAACAAACCTTATCTCCCTGAAGTTGCAGTAGAACAGTGGAACGGATTAAAGCAATAAGATGCAGTGGGCTGAACGAGGCTACCTAAAGAAGAAAATCACCAGAGAAGTCGAGACTCGGCGAGACTAGACAAAATTGACCCTTCTTTATGTCTTTGCTCTATTCTCGTTACACGACAATGAGCAAAGTGGGGCAGCTGTATAAGGCCCAAATTGCCCGAGCCCATTTTACCTTAAATCCCAAATTACAATTAATACCCAACTAAACCCAAACCAAATCAAACCCAAATAACTAAACCCCAAGCCCACTAAACTAGCCCAAAACCTTAATAGAAAAAAACCCTAGCCACTCCTAACCCTAGGCGTCGCCCTAGCCCTCTTCTGACACCTCTGCACTGCCACCTGCTCCACCGCCCTAGTCACTGTCGCCACTTGCGCCTACAAGAAAAGGAGAAAGGACAACAAACAATAAACAAAAAAGCATGTAAATGGCTTTAAAAAGCAAAGCCAAAACCGATTTGGCAGATTTCGGTAATTTTGATAAATAAAAAAGCATTCGTTTTTTAGCAAAATAGTGATTCCGGTAATATCAAAGCACGAGAATAGCATCAAATCAGGCAACCAAAATACCAAAACCTTAATCGAAAGCCTAAGGTGATTTTAGTTTTTATTTTTGTCTTATTTTCGAATCTATTCCCCTCTATATTTGTACATGCATGAAATACGCAATATAAAGACAAAGGAAATGAGTACCTTTTAAAGCGCCAAAAAAAAGGGAAATGTTTACCTCCGACCGTCGTATACGGCGGTCGCCGGTGGCAGAGACGCAGTGGGGGACGGTGGTGACCGGCCGGAATCCTCGTCGGACTAGGCGACCTGTAGAGAAAACAAAAGAAAAGAAATTTCTTTTTTAAAAAACAATCAACGAATGATTTTTTTTCATTTATTTTTAACTTATATAGGCCGTGTAAAACGACGTTGTTTTGGCTGGCGTCCACAAGCCCCAAAACGACGTCGTTTTGCCCTTGGTCCGACCTAGGATCCGCGTGTTTTTTAATAGAAGGGCTAATTGCACTTTCAGCCCTTCCGCCTTTTTATTGTTTTAAAATCAAGTTTTTTTTTTGTTTTTTAAATGTGCCCAGTAATTTATTCTGGTTTTCATTTTGGTCCTCGCTTATGCTGCGCGTTTCAAAAGGGAGGGAATATTGCCCTTTTGGTCCCCCACTTCTTTCGCGCATGCAATTTAGTCATTTTCTCTCTTATTTACTTCAGATTTGCCCCAAAACTTTTGTTTCAAGTTCGATTTAATCCCTTTTAGTTATTTTTGCTATTTTACCCTTATTATTATTATTATTATTATTATTATTATTATTATTATTATTACTACTACTACTATTAACATTAGTATTATTATCATTTCATTTTCATTATCATTTTTGTAATTATTATTACTATTATTTTTCTTTTCTTTTTTTATATTTTATTTTTACTATTATTATTTAACATACCGTTATTATTATTATTATTATTATTATTATTATTATTATTATTATTATTATTATTATTATTATTATTATTATGTTTATGTTTATCATGTATTACTTAAATTTCATATTTGCTTATACGTTTTACATAATACTTATTTGCATTACTATTATTATCTTATATAAAATATTATTATTATTATAGCTATTGTTATCATAATATTATACTATTACGTTTATTATTAGTATTAGCATTAATTATTATTACCATTATATTTATTACTATTATTAGTATTATTATTTTCTTTAGTACCATCACTATTATTTGGCTTATTAATGTACTGTTATTATTTCCCACTTAACTATTATTGCCATCATTATTTATACTATCATAATTATTATTAATCTTCTTTTATTCTCTTACATTACTTGTTCGTTTTATTCCTTCATTTCCGTTCTCATCATTCTTGTTACGCGTTCATCTTTATTCTGTTATGTTTGTTAATATCAAAATTCTTATTTGTTTGTTCATTCTTTGTTATTTTATCATGAATTCACACTAACCTTTACCCGACGAAAATAATTCTTTCATAAAAGCAATATTCCGTATTTGAAAATTCGAGAAAATCGTGTCCTAACCTACTGAATTTTGATTTTTCTCATTTAAACTAAATAATAGAATATTCTTTTAAATCGCAATGAGTTTTGAATAAAATGCTTATTCTCGGAGATACGAGGTGTTGTGTCCTAACTTACTGGATATGACATCTTGTTACCTCGAGATAAGATTTTTTTTTTGCAAATAAAGGCAATATTAAGTATTTAAAAATTCGAGAAGACGTGCCCTAACTTACTAGGTTTTGATTTTTCTCGTTTACCCTAAATAGTCGAACATCCTTTTAAAAAGGGGTTAAAATGCACGAGTTTTAAATAAAGGCCAGCTCATTCTCAAAGTTCGAGATGTCGTGTCCTAACTCACTGGCTGTGACATTTTATTACTTTGAGACTAGAAGGTCTTTAACATTCGAGCGTTTTTTTTTTTTTACAAAAAGAGGGATCGTATTTTAAAGTCTTTTAAGTTTTCAAAATTTCAACAGTAAGGCACAAATTAATCAACTAGGTACCAATTTTTGGGTGTATCGAGAGTGCTAATCCTTCCTCGTACGTAACTGACTTTCGGACCCTTTTTTTGGTTTTCGTAGATCAAAATCGTTATTTTGGTAGATCAATATGTTTATTAAACAACTATTTTTTTCAAGGTGACCCGATCACACATCAACAAAAAGGATTGGTGGCGATTCCTGTTTTTTTGTTTTCATTTTCAGAGCCAAATTCGACCTTGTTTTTCAAAAAAATAGTTTCGACATTACCGTAATACAGGCTCAAGCATCTTAACACTAAAAAAAAAGACTTTTGGCGACCTTTTTTTAGCCTTTAGCAGCGCTTTTAACCGCCGCAAAAACTATTAGCGGCGTTTTCCCAAGCGCCGCAAAAAACGCTGCTAAAGGAAATGCTGCCAAATTTTGCGACGTTTATATGAAGAAACGCCACAAAAGATTAAAATTTTTAGCGGCGTTTGTGAAAAAGCGCCGCTAAAAGCCATGGCTTTTAGCGGCGCTTTTTTCACAAATGCCGCTAATTTTGGCAGATTTAAAATATACATTTTTTACCAATATCCAACCCTTCCTGCATTAAATCCAACCAAAAAGCAGCAAATATAGCATAAAATCCAACCAAAAATAGCAAATGTAGCATAAAAAATACAATAAAAAACATTAAATCTAAATGATACTTCAAATTCAACGAAAGATCTATGATGTAAGTTAATAAATTAAGTAATATTCTTACAATGTTAAATGTTAAATGTTACAATGTTAAAAACATTCTTACAAGGAGAAAACTAATGTCTAAGATGTCGGCTTTTGCGACTGCTGAAACATCTGCATCATTTGCTGAAGCAGTAGCTGGAGCTCATCGTACTTTCTACTCTGCTCTGCTGCAATCGCTGCTACCTCTGCCTCCCTCGCTGCTGCTGCCTCCCTCTCTACTGCTTCCGCTCTAAGCGATAATGCCAATTGATGTTCGTAGACAACTTCACGATAATGTCAATTGATGTTGCCACACCTCTTACACGGGCAAAGAATCATATTCTCTTGGCTTGCATTTTGAAATGCAAAATTTAGAAAAGTTTGTACTCCATTTCGATAGGCGTTGCTTACCCTTGACAAATTCATCCAACTCCTATCCATTTCGCAGTTCTTGGAATCTAAAGTTTACAATAAATTACACAGGTAAATTGTTTATTTATAAGTATAATTAAGTTATGTAAGTTATGATATGATATATATTTATGTATTATGTAAGTTATGTAAATTATGTAAGTTATAAAATTTGATCTTTAAATTATGTAAGTTATGTAAATTATGTAAGTTATAAAATTTGATCTTTAAATTATGTTAGTTATGTATTATGTAAGTTATGAAATTTGATCTTTAAATTATGTTAGTTATGTATTATGTAAGTTTTTTAAATTATGTAAGTTATGAAATTTGAACTTTAAATTATGTAAGTTATGTATTATGTAAATTATGTAAATTATGTGAGTTGCTGGTGAACTTGAAAATAAAACTTAATTTAATTAGGTAAATTGAAAATAAAATTAAAGAAAACAAAATATTTTTCGTCATTAAATTAAAGTGAAATAAATTAAAATATTTAAAATAAAACTTTAAGTACAATTGAATTTAATTATGTAATGTTAAAATAAAATAAAATATTAAAATTAATTTTCGTGATTCAAATAAAATAAAATATTTAAAATGATACTTTAAATATAATTTAATTTAATTAGGTAAGTTGAAAATAAAATTAAAGAAAACAAATATATGCCATGAACACCAAACATTGAATGCACTACAACCCATCTATTTTCAAATAAACCTTCCTACAGTTATATACCTTGAAGTAAGAACTGCCTTGGGAACAGATGGAGCGTATGATGTTTCCTTTTCAGCTGCAAGTCGTTGAGCCTTCTGAAACTCTTTCAAAACTGCTTGAAAATCTTTTGCAAGTTTAGCATCTGCTACTTGCTGGCCTATAATTAATTAAAGGAATTAAAAGGCATCAAGCACTTCCTCAAATTTATAAAAATATAAGCTAATACAATGGTAAAATTGGATTTTAGCTCTCATAAAATACTTAACTTAATTTCAATCCAAATATATATTCATTCAATCCAAATGGGAAAACATTAGCAAGCTTGCAAGCAATCAACAAAGCATCTTAAACTCTAGCAATCTGGTAAGTGTTTGAAGTTAAATACATTAGCTTAAGCCGTCAATATTTTTGAGGTATTGAGAAGGATGTCTCAAAAGGACTCCATAGTACAGATGAACTATGTCATTGAGATTTGCTTTTACAAGGTGTTGTACAGAACATGCTTATACAAAAAAATATAGATGGAAAAGAGGGAGAGAAAAACTAGCAGCATACTCGAATCATAACGAAATTACATCTTTTATAGCCAAGAAATGATGCATAGCATAGTATTGGATATCACTAGGACATACCGAGCAGTTTTTTCTCCACTCCTATGTAGGCTGTTAAGATTATCACGGGTATTCCTTTGTTACATGCATCATCAATAAAACTGCATAAACACAACAGTAAAACTAGATTTGAAGGACTGGTGCTGAGGACAAGTATGTTTTAGAAATGAATAAAACACGAAGGTGTGTTGTTCGGAGTCTTCAAGGATCCTCCAAATACAGTTAAAAATTTCCAATATATCCGCATAGGACACATACAAGTATCTAACATTTACACCTAAGTACGAGTAATGTAGATTCAGGTTACCTTCTCCCGTAGTACACTTTTCACAAATGGCTCATTCTCACTTGTAGGCAATGAAGTAGGCCAACCAATCTGCCAAAGTATACCAGACTTTAAGCCACAAGGTTGATATAATATCATGCAGACAATAACATTGCCCAATATGAATGGAAAACACAAATTTTATCATCCCGAACTTACACTAATTTCGGCACTGTGATCTGTTTCACTAGCTTGTTTAAGTTTAGCCAAAGTGTCCTTCACTAATTGCCCAATATGTAGCCTTGTTTTATGCCTGCCAAGTTAAATTAATATGTTAAGTGTCCTTCACTAATTGCCCAATATGTAGCCTTGTTTTATCCAGAAAGTCTAGTATAAATTCTTGCCTAATGTTTGTTTTAGTTCTGGCCAATACATGCATGTTAAAGAGTTTTGTCAAGCTGCTAGGAGGGTTGACATAGTGGATCCACCGAAAAGTAATAATATCCATGAAAAGGATAGTATTGACCCGATCGAGTCTGAGATGTTCGAACCATGTATTTGAAAAAAATGTCAAGAAATTGATCTCTATCACAAAATTGCACAAGGGAGTAATTTGGACAGATCTCAATTTTCAATATTGGAGAAAAACTAGGAGATGCTAGGTATTGTGGTGATAGTTGAGGATTCACAGGCTGTTTAATCTGGAGATAAGGTTGAGGCTGTTTCAAAATATTTATTGTATTTATTATTAGTAAAAAAATATTAGTATGAGGATTTATGCTTAAATGATGAAGGTGCTCTTGAAGTAGCCGATGGGGGTGTGGTTGCAATAGTTCACTCTCTTTATTTTATATAATTGGTTGGAAAACACAAGGATGTGGAAATCCAAAGTTTTATGGTAGAATTATGAGCAGCAGACAAAAACAGAATCATTTAGAAATTTAACGTTGTGAAAACATCCACCATTCTTTCAATTTCATCTGATTTCTCAATCACCAAAAGAAGCCACACAAACCTTAGTCTTAAATTAATATGTTAAACATTGTGAAGTATGGAATAAATGGGATGTTGTTGGTAAAGATAGGTGGGAAATGAGTTGGAGTTTAGCATAGATTTCAAATTAACTTGGACAACAAAATTAAGATTGTTGCGAAACTCAAATCGAGGAAGATAGATTTCAAATTCCTCCAAAACCCATAGGTTAAACAAAGAAGAAATCAAATTGTTCTCAAATAAAAGAACTTACCTGAAATTTTACACTCATATGAAGCAAACGAGAAAAGCGTCTGATTATACGAATTTGTTGCGAGTAACCTCCAAAACAGAAAAGCGATTCAAGTCAGATGTATGTTACCTCGACAATGAGTCTTCACCGTGTCTGCTGATTCTTTTGGGGGAAATTTAGGGATTAAGAGAAATTAGAGAATTGAGAAAATCTATTTTGGGTTGGGGGGAATGGGTGTCGGGCATGAGAAAGAAGAAAACATTTCAGAAAGGAAAACGACGCCGTTCAAGTTAAACAATTATGTTTTTTTGCGGCGTTTTTTTAATCCTTTAAATCTCTAATTAAATTTTACTTGAATTTTTTCATCTTTATAAATACTTAACGTAAATTTATTTAAACCTAATGATATTGTTTTAATTTTTTTTTATAAATATATACATGTTATTTTCATTTGATATTTATTAATTTTTTAAATATAAACAAGTTAAATATTTTTAATTATTATTTTTTTCTATTAGTTGTTGAATTATATGTAAGTTGTGGTTTTAGTCCTTTTACTTTCATTGTAATTTTCAAAATTTGAAATTGTAGTATTAATTAAATGGTAGCTATTAAATTCATTAAGTTTTGCTATTTCTAAAATCTAATGTAACAAACATATTACTCACAAAAAGCCAGTTACAGATTTAATGGTTGCCATTTGTGTCAAAATTAAAATTTCAAAATTCGAAAAGTATAGGGACCAATAATAATCTAATTGGATAACATGAACTCAACCTACAACTTTACGCACAATACCAAGACTAATAGCATAATTTAACCAAACATATATAATTGCTATCATTTGAGTGATCATGACTAAAATTTTAAATTTTGAAAAGTACAAACGATAAAATTGATCGATTTGAAAAATACAGGGACTAAAACTAATCAAATTAAAATATAAGGACTAAATACACATTTTACATATAGTACATGGGATAATAGCATAATTTGCCTTTTTTTAAAAAAAAAATTAATACAACTATGATTCAAACCAATATTACTCTTGAAATATATGAAAACGACGTCGTTTCCTTTAAACTACTATGTTTTTTGCGGCGTTTTTTAGCTAATCCCCTAAATCTCCATATAAAACGACGCCGTTTTCGTTATACTATTTTGCTTTTTTGTGGTGTTTTTTCAAAAAACGCTGCTACTCCCCTAAATATCCAATTAAAACAATGTCGTTTTAGTTAAACTACTATGTTTTTTGCGGCGTTTTTGAAATCCCCTAAATCTCCAATTTAAACGACGTCGTTTCCTTTCAACTACTATGTTTTTTACGGCGTTTTTAAAAAAAACGCTGCTACTCCCCTAAATATCCAATTAAAACGACTCTGTTTTTGTTAAACTGCTATGTTTTTTTAAAAAAAGCCACTAATCTCTTAGTTTTTATATTTCATTTTTATTTGTTATATTGTATGACAACTTTGAAATTTTAAGTTTAAATTTCGCTTAAATAAATCAAGTGTAGAGAAATTAATTTGAATTGAATTATTTTTAATATATCAAAATATTTTTCCATTAAATCTTAAACCATTTAATTTATATAAAGTTTATCTATTATCTCTTAAATAATTTAAATTGTAATTATAATTTTAATATAATATTCAAATTAATATTATCTCTTTTACAATTATATAAGAAATCGTTTAATATATAAATTAAAAAACACTAATTAATCTAAACCTTAAACCTCTAACCCCTATCCCATAAACACTAAACTCTAAGCCCTAAATTATAAAGCCAAATCATTAACCCTAAATATAAAATGATGTTATATCAATAATTGTGTTAATAATTTACAATAACTGGATCAAATTAAAGTTCATGTATACAATTGCACACTAAACCATTGTTCATGTATGCTTTTGGGATTTAACCTATCTTGATATATATATTTTAAAATAATAATTTATATTTATCTTATTTAGATTTATATTATAAAAAATCCAAGATATACAAGTTATGTAGTTCACCATATTTATCCCAAAACCCTAAAAATTAAATCATAAACCCCACACCCCACACCCTAAACCCCAAATCATAAATCATAAACCCTAAATCTTAGACCAACATACACCTTAAACCCTAAATATTATATATTACAAGGGACAAAGGTAATTAAAAAGGAATTTTATTGCTTATCTAAACTCTAAAATAAATTAATTTTTTGTCATTTTATCAAAAACTCTAACCCTTAAACCCTAAAAGCCTAACCCTTAAAACCATTAACAATACTAAGACCATAACCATAAAACAATAAACCCTGAACTCAAAACTCTAATCACAAAATAATAAAACATTATATCATAAACCCTAAAACCCCAAACCATAGACATTAAACCCTAAATCCTAAAATAAAATGATTCTCTTGCGGCGATCTTTAGCAACGTTTCTCAGAAAGCGCCACTAAAGATCAAGTATTAGCAGCGTTTTTAAAAAAGCACCGCTAAAGATCGATTGTTTTGGTCAACTTTTTTTGCGACGCTTTCAGAAAACGCCGCTAATGCTTGATCTTTAGCGACGCTTTTAGGAAAACGCTGCTAATGCTTTATCTTTAGCGGCACTTTTTGCTCGATCTTTAGCGACGTTTTTAAAAAGCGCCACTAAAGATCGATCTTCTAAACAAAGGGCGACTTCGTTTTGGTTAACTTTTTTTGCAACGCTTTTCAAAAAATGCCGCTAATGCTTGATTTTTAGCGGCGCTTTTGAAAAAACACCGCTAATGCTTTATTTTTAGCGGCATTTTTTACCGCTAATTTTTGATCTATTGCGGCGTTTGTATCATAAATGCCGCTAATTCTTAACCTTTTGCGACGTTTTTGTCACAAACGCCACTATAACTCTAACCAGTTGCGACGTTTTATCACTAGCGCTACTAATGTACAACTTTTGCGATGTTTTTGGTTCAAACGCCACTAAAAGTGCCGCTAAAAGCCTGTTTTGCTCAGGTGTAACTTCCGGACACCCAAATTAGTCAAGCATCGAACAGTTCATCAATGACTAATGCATTGTTAAGATAAAACTACAAACACATTAATAGTGCATTCAGACACCCAAATTATTCTTCAACCTTCATTTACTAACACATGCAACTTTAATCAATCCATTGATTAACTTCGATCAGCATAAAAGAAACTTCATTCGTGTACCTCAATAATCTTTGATTAAGCATTAATACATTTCCCAAAAAATAAATCATTATATTTAAAAATTCACAAAACACTATAATCGCATTTCTTCATGACATCAAAATATGATTTTTGGATACTTGTTTTCCCTTCAACCAAATGAATTATATCTATTTCTTTAACTTAAATTGTCAACTAAGAAGTAACTTTAAAAATAATTTTTTGGAAAGCACATTAATCACTTAAAATGAACGTAAAAGAACACAGTTTTAAGACCACAAACCAGCCCTACACAACAACACATTAAGAACTTAAATCGAATGTAAATGAACACATTTTAAAGAATACAAATCAGCCCTTTACAACAGCACATTAAGCATTTAAATCGAACGTAAACGAACACATTTAAAAGACTACAAATCATCCCTTTACAGCAACACATTAAGCATTTAAATAGAACGTAAATGAACACGTTTTAAAGATGCTGAATCTTCCTTGTCAAAGATGTCGAATCTTCGTTGTCAAATTTGTTCATTTAACAAGTTAAAAAAAAAAAAGTTCAAGAGAAATTACCAAACTTCCCAAAACGATTCCTACCTCTTCAAGCCTTTCCTTTACCCTTGCCACCGAGTTCTTCTCCCTCTCCTTTAGCTAACATATCAGCATAATAACAAGATGGAACACTCTTAATTCATCTTTTCTACCCAAAAATAAGCATGCATGTACCAAAAAGTCAGCTAGAACCACTCTCCTCCCTACCATAAAACCTTTCGCTTAGAGAGTTTAAGGAGGATTACCGCATATGTGAAAGAAGAAGAGAATAGCTTCACTTAGAAAACTCCTATGGTAGCAGAACATGCAGTCGATCAGCTCCCTAAGTCTGGCTACGATAGTCACGGCAATGGAAGGAAAAAAAGAAGAAGAAAGGAAATGTTATGGATTTACTCTTCCCTTTTTCTTTCAAACTAACGTGAAAATGGAGAAAGATGAAGCTGCCCCCATTTCTTTTTTCTGTATTACTATTATTTTTATTTATTTATTATTATTATTTTTTTTTCCACAAACCTCCTCCCCTAGGCCGCCGGCTCCCCCAACCCCAAGACATGCAAAACCCAATACCCAATAACTCTCATCATTACCTTTTATTTGTTTATTTATTCTTATTATTACAATTTACTTAACATGTAACTATCCATTCATATGTAACTAATCCATTCATGTGCAACAATTTAGAAACCATGCAAGGAGAATCATGAAAAATGGTTGGATTTCAACCAAGTTGGTTGACCGGCCCATTACATGTCTCTAAAAAAATTAGTTCACATTTTACCAAAGTCTATACAATAATAAAATTATTTACAATGTTAATTCAATTCTTTTTTAAAAAAAAAAAAAAACCTACAAATACTCTTTTTTAATCAATTTATTTAAGTTTTATATCCCAAAATTAAGGTTTCAAAATTTTGGGTGTGACAAATTATTTTACTTCCATTTATCCAATAATACATTTTGGTGTCAACTTGATGTATTGGTTGGATGATTTGTATATCCATTCGAGTCCAAGTCAGATTAATAAAAGTTACAAATTATAAATTTAATAAATAATGTGAATATGATGATATATGATACTATTGAACTAAATATATATATACATATGAATTGGGATAGAGGAAAACACGTAAATTATGTAAATCAGATGAAATCGAATCCTAGGGTTCGAAACGAAAACAAATTTTAAATAAATATTCATTTATTATTTAAGTTCAACTCGGGCTAATCAAACCAACTCGATCAATAATAACCTCTCAATAAAATTTGGCCAGTTTGAACCGACCTCTCGACCCATAGAGATGTGCTTCATATTTTTTATAACAATTTTTTAGTCAATGTTTTCTAAAGAAATAAGAAATTAGGGATTTATTTGAAAATATTAATAAATTATAACTCATTAGATGGCACTCTCTCGATCTATACATGAAGAAAAAATTATTAGAAACTCAATTAGAGAAGAGCTTGTAAAAGAAATGAAGTGTTAATTTACATTCAATTTTTGTATAAATACATCAATATTCATCAAATTTCCAAATCTAAAACAATTAAATGAATATAGAAAAGAATAAACAAATGAACGAATTGCACAAAAGAAAAAGGGAAAAAAACACTGCCAATTCTTCTTCTCCATTGCACCATTTCTGGATATCCAACTTTACCATCATCAACTCTTCCACTGCCACTATCATCTTATGGTTTATTATTACAACTTATGTTTTGTTCAAGTTGCCTTTCCATGAATTCTTCTTTTTCTTCTTCATTGTTGCCGTCTGCCAGTAAATGTGGCGGAGGGAGCTCGTCGTCATGTTCCCACTCTTCAACATCCATACCCCATTCCATATAATCAACCTCCGCCATTGCTAAAGCTTCAATTGAGACTGACATGATATTTAAATGGAAGTATTTTATATGTAGCAAAAAATGTTTTAGATACAATGACCAGGAAACCTTTTATTTATAGACGACAATTAGTAACACTATAATCAAGTTGAGGTTTCTATCTTGAAGGAGGAAAAGAAAAAAGGGATAGATTTCAAGAGTATATGAATATTATTACAATTCAAAAAACGATGTAACATTCTCGTGATATTGTACGTTTTGACCAACGTATTCGACGTACTTAATTGGCTACCGGACAATTCTGAACAAAGAAAATATTGACCAAGGATCTGTGACTGTGAGGGAATTCAACATGAAATGCATGCAAACTGATTGCTGAAAATTTATAATTTGATCGACTCTCCAATCCAAGTGTTAACTTGGCGAACTTATTATACATATGTTAGTTATTATTATTTGCTCCTTTGCTTGACGTAACTAATGAGGTAAGCGAAAGGTATACACTGTACATGCCTTTAAGTCAAATGTTTTATATGAAAGTTCTTTTATATTAATAATTATTTATCTCTTGAATCCACTAGGATTTAAGTGGTAAAAGTATTGACCAGCAAAGTAATAGCAAATTCATAGTTGTTATTGTAGCAACTTGGAAATTGTGGGTTTGAGTGTGTATAAGTATTGAAAAAATTTCAGTTTGAAAAGGTTTTCTTATACAGTATTAAATTTTTAAAATTTGACTCAGTTTTTTTATATTTATAGCATAAAACTTAACTGAATATGTACTTGTGTTTTCGAATAAGCAGATTCTTGATTTTTTTTTTCTTTCAACCAAACAATCTTTTTTGCTATTCTCGTACCATGAATTGCTTCGAGTCTGGGCTCGAACCAATTGAACAAAAACACAAAATTAGAAAAAAGTTTTCGCTTTAGAGTGAAAATGGAACTCTCTTCTTTAATAGAAATCAGTAAAATTTTCATTCTAAAAAAATATATTTAAAATTGAGAATAAACTCTCTCTATTTTTTGGCAAAATAACAAACTCTCAAAAGTTATGTTAATAGCTCTACCAGTGCCATCTATTTATAAGAAGAAAAGGTAGAACCCTTATAGATCAGTTGTAGATGTTTAATTTAAATAGAAAAATAACATCCTACTTAGAGTAGGAGAGGGGTGAATGACTCACCCTTGTATTTCTACAAAGGTTGTCGCCCCCTTCATGTTATATAAGGGGTTTTGGGCCTTTCTCACATCGGGTCCAATTACGAGCACTTCCTAGACCTTTTTTTTTACCTAAAATAAACTTTAATATTTGCATATTAAATAACTTTCTCATCTCAATTTTACCCCTAATAAAATTTTGAGAAAATTCATTCAATATGTCACAACTCAACATGTTCATTATGACCAAATGGTTTATTTTCACTTTCAAGCTTCAAAATAGTCCAAAAATATGAACTCATTCTTCCATCATTTTTTAAATAATCCTATATAAGATTGCAAATTTCCATTTCCATTTCCATTTCCATTTTCATTTCTAGAAACCTACATTTATTTGCAAATGATTTCATTTCTCCATTTCGAAGAAAATCATAACCATTCCTGAATGTCTCTCATTTCTCATTTTCTATTCATTTCGTTCATTTCTATTCAAACACGCAATTCATTTATGGTTTCAACGAGCTAGCAGAGCGATCAATTGGACATATGTAGTTGAGGCTCAAATGATTTATAATTAAATTTCGGCTTTTCACCTATTAATTATAAACTTATTTAGTCACGAATTCATTCCACTATAGTATCGTGACTGAGCTTTTCCCAACGACATACCATTAAGAAAGTAACTATTTAGCACTCGTCTAATGACCTTGTCATAAGTGTGTTATCCTCATAGGATCTCTTTGAGATAATATCCGATGTCCCAAAATGATCATATTTTATCTCATGCTAACCATTACATCTTCCTTTATGAAAAGTCAATCACTATCAAATAGTGATCAAGTCATCATCCATCATAAAGACGAATGACCCTTGGTCAGGTTTACTTTTCATCAACCATGTAATGCCAATGAGAGGATATCATTTACCCATGTTTTAGGCTATAAATTCTACTATTGTGAATGATGCTACCTACTACAGAAGTCGTACCCCAATGCACCAGCTTTCAATTCCTTATCTGTTTGAACTAAGGCTTTTACTTACATCAAAGTGTACGAGTCACGCATACATAGTCTGCCATCCACTTAAGATTTAAGTGTGCCACATTATGGACGTCACAAGTGAATAAATCTATAAACGATTCAGGATCTATTCTGCTTGGGTCATGTCCGATGTATTTTCTGTCTAAACAGTCACATCTATGTCTCTATCTTTTGGGAGTCATCCGCTTCGATGCCCAAGACAAAACATCTTCCCAATTGGACTTGATAGACGACATATTAGTTTTTCAATCGGTTTACTCATTTCTGATTAGACTAAGGACATGTTTAGGTTTGTCTACTGATGTGTCGTTGAGAGCACAAAAAATATCCTATTCCCTATAAAATAATGAAAAATAAATAGTAAAGGGGAAGTAGGGTCGAATCTTCAGGGACCGGATTATACGAATGCTTGTCTCTCGAAATCTCAGGCGAGATCGTGCCCAAGAAAACTGCGTTCTGGAAAAAATAAAAAAAAACAGAATTTAAGAATTGATTTTGGAAGCGAAAATAAAATAAAAACAGAATTTAAAGTTTACTGAAATTATGATTACGAAAATAATAAAAATAATAAAGAGAGTTTTAAGAGAAAAGAAATTCTTATGGGAAAGTTCCAGCCTCCGGTTGTCTCATTCCGCCTTGGGCTCAATCATTGGCTTTTGGATGATCCTTCTCGACTCAAGTAAGCCGCTTATAGTGGAAGAGGACGCCTCGACCACCACTCCAAAGATTAGACTTACGATTTTTAGGAACCTGACTCTAGCCAGATAATCTATGCTAGATCAACGCTTCTCAATGGCGAATCCCACGCCATTTTGTCTCTTTGGCTCGCCAACCTCTCGACGATAGTAGTTAACGAACCGACTATGCGATCCTTCCAAAACATACAAAGCGGCCGCCTTTGCATATGCTGAAAAGCTTACTTCTTAAGGGCCATGGACGGAAGCGTCACCAGTGAAAGTGAGAAACGATGAATACTTGGCGAGAAGGCTAAGTACGGATTCTAGGCTCAAGAACCCTTTTTGGGGAAATATTGACAACTTTTGGCTAGAAGGGTTTTAGTGGCTCATGATAATGGTGAGAAAGTAAATAAAATTATGGAAAAAGAAATTTTATTGAAAGGAAAAAATATGGAAAGAACAAAAGACTTTTGGGGGGAGAGTGTTTACAGAAATGATGCTCCCAAATAGAGTCACTTCACCCCCTATTTATAGTGCTAGGGAGATAGTCTAATTGAACTTAAATTCTAAAAAGATAAATACATTTAATTAAAGATAAACAAAGATAATTAAAATAAAATCCTAAATCCTAATAATAATCTTAATATTAATTATCCTAATAGAATAAAATAAAATAGAGTCTTCCAAAATAAAATCTCTTCTATTTGCTTTTAAGTCCTTGTGCCTTCCATGTTCGCACTTTTGGCACCATATTTGTCCCACGTTGCATATTGGCCCATTTAATCTCCAAATTGACGCTTTTTCCCTTGAATTTACTTTTCGCCTCCAATTTAGTCCCTAAAAGATAAAAAGACATAAATAGCTCAAATTAGTAGGCTCAAGCTCAAAATAAACACATGATTAATATATAAAAACACGTCATTTTAGAGTATTATCAAATTCCCCCTACTTAGCCCATGCTTGCCCTCAAGTATGGTTCCTATCGACTGTGAAAGCTAGATTCTGCCATAAAAGAAATACCACTCCAAAGTTTCATAAAAATTAGTTAAAAACGCATATAAAAAATAAAGAGACCTCTAAACTTGCTTTAAGTAAAACAGAAAAAGTATTCCAATTAATTCACACAAAAATTAAGATCGACTTGAGTTATGCCATTTAGGTAAATTACCAAACTTACTAAGACACCTTAATTATTTCCTCCTTTAGTCCCCGAAGTGCAACTTTATTAGTACTTACCTTTTTCTTTTTCTTTTTCTTTTTTTTTCCTTTTTTTGATTTTTTGATTTTTTTTTAAATTTTTTTATTATTTATTTACTTAGGAATATATTAAACCTTTTGACGCGAAGAGAGATGACAACCCAAGCACCCCACCCCGGTTACTCAGCCCAACATACTCCTAAAATTATTTATTTTCGGTTAGCGGAGTTTTACTTGTCACGTCACACAACCTTTTGACGCGAAGTAGAATGACAACCGAAGCACCCTACCCCGTTACTCGATCGATCCACGATCTAAGTCAGTACTCATAACCATGGAAAACATTTATTAAAAATTAAACGATATTTAAAATTCTTGAGAATTCAGGAAAGAAAAAAATTTAAGTGTCAAAAATAAGTTTCAATAATCACCTAATAGCCATGAACATTAATTAAGCATGCAATCATTTTAAATGTTCACTTTATATTAAATTTGATCAATTTTACGAAAAGCAAGATAGAATTAACCCTATTAATCACAATTATTTTTAGCCTAATAAAAATAAAACAGTGGAGATGGCATCAATTATGGGAAAAATCATAACTTCCTTAGAAGGTAAGAATCATGCTTGTAGGTCAAACAGTAGGCAATTCCTGGTAAAATCTTGGGCATGAAAAGCAGCGGGATATTCTTAAAATAAATAGGCGAAAACGAGCACAAAACAACAAAGAACAACAATATGACAACAAAAATAACAGGATAATAACAAGAATAACGAAGAATGCCTCCCCCCACTTAAAACACATAGTCCTCGATGTGAAAGTAAAAGGAAAACAAATAGGTGGAGAGAAAAAAAAAGTTTAGAAAAACTCCCCATGTAGTTACCGTCGGTTGGCGCACACGGTGGAGAAGAAGATGGCGAAGCGGCAAGAGGTGGAGACGGGGTGGGTGACGTGTGCAATGTTGGGGTTCGGCCGGGTTCTCACCATGGTGGCTGAGAAATCGGCGGTGGGTGGTGGAGGAGAAAGGATTCGGCAGTTATGGAGAAATTTGGGGAAAAAAAATGTAAGGTTTGGGGGTTTTATTTGCTGAAAAGGGGTGTTTGGCTGCAGGTTTTGGGGACTCTAAGGCTGAAATAATACTGTTTGGCTGCAGAGATTTGACATTCTGGGCTGGAATAAAACTGTTTGGTACCATGGATAGGGTTGTTTTGGTGCACACTTTCTGTCTTTTTTTTCTTCGTATTTTCGCTCCATTTCACCTAGATAGAAGAAGAGAAATTTATTAATATTTAACTAAAATAAAATAAAATAATAAATAATAAATAATAAAAGAAAAGAAAGGAAAATAATAAATAAAAATAAAAATAAAAATAAAAAATAAAAATAAAAATAAAAATAAAGATTGGGTTGCCTCCCAACAAGCGCTTGTTTAACGTCGCTAGCTTGACGCTTCAACTAGAATTGGAATTTTTCCAAATAAATTCTTTCACTTGTATAGGTTTGGAAATTCTCCTTTTTTATCACATCCACCATATTTCGGTTTAATCGTCCTTTCGCTTCTTTCCTTAGTTTCATACTTTCCTCCAAGGGGTTGATCCCTTTTAAGTAAGCAATGGTCTCATCATTCTCCAAAAATGTGAATTTGAAACGCTCGAGAAGTGGTTTTAATTTGGATCGATGCTCGCACAATGAAGGTAGAAGTTTAGTATCCATAGGAGCCAATAATTTATTAACAGAGTCAAAATCATCAAACGTCATTTTAGGTTTATCTTCATAAGATGACTCAAAAGTTTTTTCTCTTGATGAGTCAATTATGTCGACACGGTTTCGTCCAAGACTTCACTTGGGTGACTAATAGTGCCATAAACGTTAAACTTCACAATCTCCCCGTCAAACTCCATCGTGAGGTTCCGCCAGTACATCAATCTTAGTATTCGCGATACTAAGGAAAGGTCGCCCCAACAAGATGTCTCGAAGACCCGGGAGCGTTATCCTCCTCCATTTTTATCACATAAAAATCTGCAGGGAAGATAAGCCCATTGACTTTGACTAATACATCCTCGAGGACTCCTTCGGGATGCACAGTAGACCTGTCTGCCAATTGAATAATAACACCTGTCTTTGTCAAAAAACCTGCGTTAAGTGATTCATAAATAGAATAAGGCATTACATTTATGGAGGCCCCTAGATCACACATAGCCTTCTTAATTCCCAAATGGCCAATTTTCCATGGAATAGCGAACATACCCCTATCTTTGCATTTAACCGGCATTTTCCGCTGTAGAATTGCGGAAACATTCTCACCAACACTTACCTTTTCATTACCTGTTAGTTTTCGTTTGTTGGTGCAAAGTTCTTTGATGAACTTGGCATACCGCGGAATTTGTCTAATGGTATCTAACAGTGGTAAGTTGATCTCAACATTCCTGAATGTTTCGAGGATCTCCTTGTCTTCCTTACTTTTTCGACACTGATTTAATCGTCCTGGGAATGGAGGTTGTATTTTCGGCAATGGGGGTTTCGCTCGGATCTGCTCGTCGTTTCCTAGAGTCTCCTAGACGATTTCTTGACCAAGATTCTTGCCAGGAACTGGTTCCAAGACCTTTCCGCTTCGTAACATTACTGCATTCGCATTCTGCCTCGGGTTTGGTTCTGTTTGTGATGGCAGTTTCCCTTGAGAGTTTAATTTCTCAATTGATGTGGTCAACTCCCTTATGGATGCTTCGGTTTTCTACTGAAAACCCTTCATTTCTCTTTAGAAATTGAGAGTTTGCTGTTGAAAATCAACATTAGTTGCTATTTTATTGACCAAAGTTTCTAGAGAATTACCTGAATCTTGTAGCTGTTGTGGGACTCGATTTTGGTATGGCTGGTTATATTGTGGATTAGCCCCATAACTAAAATTAGGGTGGTCCCTCCATCCTGGGTTGTAGGTATTGGTATAAGGGTCGTATCGTCTTTGTGGTGGCCCAGGAAAATTTCCCACAACATCTAAATGGGCCATAGAATCTTCACACAGACTAGGGCACGTATCAGTCGTATGTTCAGGTGTAGCACATATTCCACATACTCGGGCTGGTTTCGATTTTTCTGTAACAAGGGAATTCATAATATTAGTAAGTCTATCAAGTCTATCTTCAATGGTAGAATTACTTAGCTGGTGAACCCTTCTAGGGGGTTCAGGATTGGCTCGAAATTGCTGGGAATTCGCAGCCATTGTGGAGATTAAGTCTCTTGCTTGTTGTGGAGTCATGTTGACTAACGCTCCTCCACTCGCGGCATCTACCATATTCATCTCCATGGGTTTCAAGCCTTCATAAAAAATCTTGGAGCAAAGACTGCTCCGTTATACCATGTTGTGGGCAACTTGCACACAACTTCTTAAATCGCTCCCAATAATCGTATAGAGTCTCTCAAGTCTTTTTGCCTTATGCCCACGATTTCTCTTCTTAACTCAAATTAGCTCGTGATGTAGGGAAAAACTCATTAAGAAATAAACGAGATAAATCAGCCCAAGTTGTAATAGATCCGGAGGTAAATAAAATAACCATTCCTGTTTGAATCTGCTAGGGAAAAAGGGAAAGCGCGCAATTTAATTTGATCCTCGCTTACCCCACGAGGTTTCATACTCAAACAAACCATATGAAATTCTTTTAAATGCTTGTGGGGTTTTCATTTTGTAACCCACGAAAAGTTGGCGATGAGCTGAATCAAGCGACTTTAATTCAAAATCGATATCCATGGTAGGATACGCGATGCATAGTGGCGGTTGTTCGCCGTAGCGCTTGGCCGATTGCCGAATTGTCCGAGCCATAGGTTGAGGTGCTAAATTAGGGTTTCACAACCCTAGTGTTCAGCACTTCTTCAGAGAATCGACTTCTTCTTCTTTACTTTCTAACGTTTGAGTAGGGTTTTCGTTAACCCTAGACTCTACTCAAATCATCGATTCTAATTTTTGGCGGTGGATTGCTTTGAGTTCCAACCACCACCGATCGCTTTTTCCTTAGTTTTGTTTCCTTTCGATTAGCTTTGCATCTTTTTTTCGATTTCTCGAGTCGAACGCAAGAGTACAGGAGCAGATCTGGTCATAGAAAACAAAGAAAAATAAGATTAGTATGTTGCCGATCCCACAACGGCGCCAAAATTTGATGTGTCGTTGAGAGCACCAAAATATCCTATTCCCTATAAAAAAATGAAAAATAAATAGTAAAAGGGAAGTAGGGTCGAATCCTCGGGGACCGGATTATACGAATGCTTGTCTCTCAAATCCTGGCGAATCATGCCCAAGAAAACTGCGTTCTGGAAAAAATAAAAAAAAACAGAATTTAAGAATTGATTTTGGAAGCGAAAATAAAATAAAAACAGAATTTAAAGTTTACTCAAATTATGATTACGAAATAATAAAAATAATAAAGAGAGTTTTAAGAAAAAGAAATTCTTATGGGAAAGTTCCAGCCTCGGTTGTCTCATTCCGCTTTGGGCTCAATCATTGGCTTTTGGATGATCCTTCTCGACTCAAGTAAGCCGATTTATAGTGGAAGAGGACGCCTCGACCACCAGCTCCAAAAGATTAGACTTACGATTTTTAGGGAACTGACTCTAGCCAATAATCTATGCTAGATCAACGCTTCTCAATGGCGAATCCCACGCCATTTTGTCTCTTTGGCTCGCCAACCTCGACGCATGATAAGTTAACGAACCGACTATGCAGATCCTTCCAAAACATACAAAGCGGCCGCCTTTGCATATGCTGAAAAGCTTACTTCTTAAGGGCCATGGGCTAGGCGTCACCAGTGAGTGCGAGAAACGATGAATACTTGGCGAGAAGGCTAAAATGGATTCTAGGCTCAAGAACCCTTTTGGGGAAATATTGACAACTTTTTGGTTAGAAGGGTTTTAGTGGCTCATGATAATGGTGAGAAAGTAAATAAAATTATGGAAAAGAAATTTTATTGAAAGGAAAAAATATGGAAAGAACAAAAGACTTTTGGGGGGAGAGTGTTTACTGAAAAAGATGCTCCCAAATAGAGTCACTTCACCCCCTATTTATAGTGCTAGGGAGATAGTCTAATTGAACTTAAATTCTAAAAAGATAAATACATTTAATTAAAGATAAACGAAGATAATTAAAATAAAATCCTAAATCCTAATAATAATCTTAATATTAATTATCCTAATAGAATAAAATAAAATAGAGTCTTCCAAAATAAAATCTCTTCTATTTGCTTTTAAGTCCTTATGCCTTCCATGTTCGCACTTTTGGCACCATATTTGTCCCACGTTGCATATTGGCCCATTTAATCTCCAAATTGACGCTTTTTCCCTTGAATTTACTTTTCGCCTCCAATTTAGTCCCTAAAAGATAGAAAGACATAAATAGCTCAAATTAGTAGGCTCAAGCTCAAAATAAACACATGATTAATATATAAAAACACGTCATTTTAGAGTATTATCATCTACTAATACAAGTTGTCTTTCTGTACTACGATCCGACTAGGTAATATCGTTTAGTATTAGTTTAACACTAGACAATCAATAAGCAACATTTACTTCCTATTTTGCTTTGCGTGCAAAAACCATATGAGGACAATTATATAAAGTATATTAATGTAATCAATAAATTTGTTTTATTAACCAATCTGTTTGAAAAATTACAAGTGTATATTGACGAAAATACTACACTTAGTGAATCAAATCCAACACTAAGGGCATAATATTGTCTGTTTAATGGATTTAAGAGGGTATAAATAGTTTAGGACTTATATGAAAAAGTTAAAAGTACTATTATAATATTATATTAGGGTTAATTGCACCAAACATTGTCAAGCTATGATTTAAGTTTTTAATTGTCTCTAGTTTTTAAAACATTTTAACTAAACCTTCAAAATATTAATACCAGCTTTAAGCATTAACTTGGGTATCAAAGTGTCAATTAGGTTTTTCTATTATAGCCTAACATCAACTTAAGCATTAAATTTCAGCTTGAATTTAACGTGGGGTATATTCAAAAATGTAGATCAAACTTTCAACACTTGTATACTTATTATATAGACAATTTGGACTCGACACTCTAAAAAATAGAGTTTCATTAACATTAAGACTACTTTTCTGTAACACGTCAGATTCGAGTAATGAGTGATAAATACAAATGTATTTAAAATTTGATTCATGCATTTTAAATTTACTCCATGTCAAATTTGAATTAACATTTAACACCTAAGTTGACGACTAAACTAACAGAACAACCTAATTGATAGCTTAAGCGCTATTTTAAAATTTGGACCATAATTTAGAGACATCTAATGTAATTAACCCATGATATTTGTTTACACCTTTTTGAAACGTCACTTAAATTAATGAGGATAAAAGAGGAAATGAAAGATTTAAAAGAAATAGGGAAATGATCCAAAAGTAAAGAATGAATCCCCAAAACGTTTCCTTTATAATTGATGTTGGCCTTCATACCTTAAGTTATTTGTGAACTATATCATCTTGCATGAGAATGCATGGTCCTCTCCGGATTAGTTGTGCTCTTATCTATCAAGATCATACTTAAGTACCCTATACCTTTTAAGCTCTCATTAATTGTTTGTATAGTATAGAACATCATTGACATTTATCTATAATTTTTTAAACTCTTATTATGAGATAAAAAACGATTACAAATGACGCGACGACATATAAAATAAGATTGAAACTCATTATTAATCTCCATAGTAGTAAACCTTAGAAAGGCAAGATTGGTGATCTGGCTTAACTTGGGTGAAGCTTTTAAAGTTTCTTATTATCTTTTTTGGTAAAATAAAACAGACAAAATAAAATTAAGTACACAATAATTCTCTAAACGAGACTAACGTTTGCTCAAGCAATAGGAGAAAGGGCTAGCACTTCTCTTAGAATATCCTAAAAAATCTTCCATCCTTGGTTTGTATCAAAAGCAATTTTGGCCGAGCAATTAGTTGTTTTATTACGGCCCCAAGGAAAATGTTGAATGACACAAGATCTTGCGTTCACCAGTAGGTGATTAATACATCTAATGAGGGGAGAGTTTGAACTTGTTAGAGAGGAATCCTGAATGGCCTTAACCACCTCTAAGCTATTGATTGAATCATCACACCATCATATTTCCTGTTTTGGATGAGAGCCAATCCATTAAGAATACCTCACAATTCAACATCAACGACTGAGCATTAGCTTAAATATCTATTATATCCCATAATTAACTCTTCATTTCCATTTCATATGACTTTTCCCGTTACAACATTCTTAGAAACAATCTGAACCGCCCCATCAGTGCAAAGACTGACCCAACTTTTCGATACATAGGCTACTGAAATTTGTTCATTCTGTCTAGATACGTCCTTGTAACGACCCAAAATTCTCGAGTCAACGTTCAAGCGTTGGCCTGATTTGACAGTGGATAAATTTATTTTGGGATTGAGTTTTGTTTGAATTAATTTGGGTGAATTTTGGACCTTTTTATAAGAAATTAAGGATGTTGGGAAGCTTGTGTGAAGTAGGGGGAATATGGATGGCTAACATGGTGATTTTACCATTTTTGAATAAAAGTCTTCTCCCAATTAATGGGAAAATATGGTTTGGCAAATTGAGGTATGGGATAAAGTGGATTTGTCCCTATTTTTTTCTATATTATAATCACCCTATTTTTTTCTAAATTTCTTTATTTTTTTTTCTTTTCTCCATCTATTTTCCTTAGTAAGCCGTGTACAGGGAGAGAGATTTGAGTGAGTTCTCATCATTTTTCATCTTTCAAATCTCAAAGAATGTAAGGGGCTTGATCTAGCTTTTTTTTAAAGTTCCATGGAAAAAAAATCTATGTTCTTCAAGGATAAATGTGGAGGTTATTAGGTGTTTGGGGGGGGTTTGAGTTTGAGAAAGTCTCTACCCATATTCTCATGTTTTATTTATTTATTTAAAGTATGTATTTTTGCATCCTATCTACTCTTTTTTTTGTGGGAAATCTTGTGTGTTACATGATTATTAGTTAAAGAGGGTGGTGAATCTTCTAAAGCTAAGGGTAAAGGCAAAGTGGTGGAGAGCTAGGCAAGAAACTTTGTTGGTGCTCTTCCATCAATGTGGTACCCTTTAACTTTCTTATGTTTCTTGATAAGTCATAAATATGATGCTTGTGTGATAATGCATGCATGTTGTATGTTTTTGGGAGGAAATCATGTTTGGATGATTTAAAATGAAGCTAAAAACTTAGTTGTGAAATCTGTTAGAAATAAATTATTACATGAATAGTAAGTTTGAAATTTCTCCATAAATTTTGTAAAAATAATTAAGAAGTGATCTATACATTGTTGTAACCGTGAGTCAGTCTAGTTTCGTTTAGAATAAACAAAGATTGATTTTGATTTGTATTTTAAAAGTTATGAATTTTTTAGTGTTGAAAGGTCATAAAATCTGGCAGCAGGATTCTTATAAAATAGATTTAGCAGTGACTTTGAAAAATCACCAAAAATTTCACAAGATAAATAGGAAGTGAACCTTATATCTCTATAACCGTACAGAAGTCTAGTTTTGTTTAAAACAAACGATGCTTGATTTAGAGTTATATATTAAGAGTTGTTAATTTTTGAATAGGAAAAGGTCAGAATGTCAAGGTAGCAAACTGTCACATCTCATTAGTTAATATTTTAGCTGGAATGATAAGTAAGTTGAAACGAGTATGAGACTTGAATGTCATGGTTGTATTTTTGTGATTATATGTTTAATTCTTTGTTTGCGATCAGCCTTTAGGCTCTAACCTAACTAGCGGCCATGAATGGCACTCGGGATAATCCTATGGACACCCGAGATTATTTGACTAGCGGCCATGAGTGGTGCAGGACTATCCGGATACCCGATTATTTAAGCAGTATGTGCAATCTAACAAGTTTGACAAGTTTGATATGCAAGTGATTTGGTTATGTAGATTTAATGACTCATTATTTAATTATTCGATACTCATGTCATGCTTCTATGTATTCATTTGATTTGCATACTTATATTTATGAATTGCTTGAAGTATGATAGATTTGTTGTTTACCATTGAGCCTGTAAAGCTCAGCCTTCAAATTGTCTTCATGTTCAGATTTGTAGACTTTTGTTCATGTCTGAGGAACATCATCGACGAGAGTCTTCTAGCATCACGTATTCAAAGTACAGTACCTTATCTATTAGTGGGAATTGTATTCTTAAGGCCTTACTTGTATTTTGTTTTTGTAGGTCTGTAACTCATTTATCATTTTTGTTATTTTGACTATTTTGATATACGATGATATTGGAGCTCCACATATTTTGTATAACTACTTTTATTACTATTTTTAGTATAACTCTGTATGGTATTTTCTTTTATATAAAATGCATTTCAATATTTTGAATTATTTGAAAATTTTGTTGGGTTACTCCGTTGACCTGATGTAGCGCCTTAGCATTTGAGTACTCCGTATTCGGGATTAGGGTGTTACATTTAGTGGTATCAAAGTAAGGTGTCTATGAATACATGCCCCTAAGTCTAAGAATGTACTCTTCTAAGACTGTAAGTCTGATGATGCTTTTTCTTTTCTGTTTTGTCTTCAGATTCGACATGCCCGACGATTCAAATTGTAGCCATGAGGCTAGGGATAAGAGTCATGCTTCTCCGATGGATGATATAGGAGATGAGTTTGTCTCGAACACCAACGACTTTGACATTCTAATGGGTTCGGGCGTAGATGAGGCAGCTTACTTCTAGAATCTTAATTTTACGCTACATTGTATTCTTCGAGCGATCCCGAGGCTTCAACCTACCCCATATGCTCCACCACCACCTGTCGTTCCATAGGAGACTCCGATAGAGAGATTTCGCAGATGTAAGGCAGATGACTTTTATGGCACCAGCGAGAATGACCCGATAGCTGCTAGTCAGTGGTTAAGGGACACACTGAAGACTTTGAGGTCGTTCCATTTTACCTCTGAGGGTAACTTAGAGTGCATCATCTCATTGTTGAAGGGTGATGCATATGATTAGTGGGAGACGGTCGAGATGGTTTTACAACGACAGCTGCCGATGTGGGATCAATTCTTGTTTGAGTTCCGAGGGAAGTACATTGGTTAGGTGTAATACCCCGAAAATTTTTACAGTAAGATATTATCCTTGATATAGTAAAATAAGAAAATAAAGTGATAAAAAAAAGAAAATTTTGAGTTGTGTCAACCTTGGGAAGTATATTATGATATATTAATTCAAGAAAGGACTAAATTGTAAAGATGAGAAAAGTTTTGTTGCACAAGAGTAAATACTCAAAATTTGAGGGGTTAAAGTGTAAATATGAAAAAGTAGAAGGACCAATAGTGCAAATATTTTAAGGGTAGAATTATCTAGAAACTAAGGAAAATGGATGAATTAGGATCAAATTGAATAAGGTGAAGAATTATGAGGGACTAAATGGCAATTTTATCAAATTAAGTGATGATTCAAGGATGGAATTCTAAAAGATCATGAAGGGAAAAATGGTCAATTAGTAAGAGAGAGAATTCTAGAATGTAATGATTATGTTGATGATAGTTTAAATTAATTAATTAGATAAATATTATTTTATTAATATTTTAATGAGATATTTATTATTATTATTTATTATTATTTTAGTATATAAGGAAGGAAAGATGAAGAATTCTCATCATCTTTCCATGCATATGCATGCAAACGTTTGAAGAGAAGAAAAGAAATAAAGTTTTTTTTCTTTACAATTTAGTCCTTCCACCAAAAATTTATTATTTTCACCTAGAAATCAAAAGAATTTCCATAGCTACCAAGAGAGAAAAATGTTAAGGAGACTATGGGGAGTTAGAATATCAAATTGGATTCAAGGAATCGAAGCTATAGGAGAGAGAAAATCAAGATGAAGACTAGAACAAGGTAAGAACATCATGACTTCAATATATTTTTAAGTTTGATATTATTGAAAAAGCATGGGATTGATGTTAATGTAGAGTTTTCTTACATAATGTCCTATATTCTTGATATGTTAGAGAAGAGAAAATAAGAGAAAGTGATGAGAAATAGTGTAGAAAAAGAAAATAAGGGTGTTATAAACATGGTAATTAATATCTTGCACTAAAACAGTTTTGGACAGCAGTAGTAGTCTAACTTTGAAAAATCATCAAAAATTGTAGAAATCTAATTATAGGATGAATAAAATATGAAATTAAATTTTATTAAGTCTAGCTTCTTATAGAAGAAATTAGGTAAGAAATGGAATTGTAAATCATGAGATATAATAAATTTTGTGAGACAATGTCAAAATGATTTTGGGTTCCCCTGTTCTGACTTTGGAAAATCATAAAAAATCGGATAAAAACAATTATGGGCTTAAATTTATATTTTTAGAATCCTGGATGAGTCTATTTTGAAGAGAAACAAACAAGAACATCATTCTAATTTTGTACGAGGAGATAATTAATTTTTAGTGAAGAAGGGTCAGAACTGTCAGGCAGCAGAATAGAGGTGACTTTAAAGAATAAACTGTACTTATTGGCTAAACTAAAAATTCTGAAAATTTCATGGTAATAATATATATAAGTCTAGTTTCAGATAAAATTATAAAATTATCGTATCATAATTTGGAGTTCTATAGCTCCAGATGTAAATAATTTAGTGACTATGACACAGATGGACAGCTTGAATATTCATAAAAGTAAATAATAAAAATTATAGATAATGTTACTTACAAGTGTGTTATATACATTAAGGATGTGGAATGTAGAGGAGGAGAAGGAAAAATATTATTAATATTCATCTAGCATGGGTAATTTGCATGTTTTAGGCTCAGGGACTAAATTGAATAAAAGTAAAACTTTATAGGCAATTTTGTAAAAATATCAAAAATGATCAAATTGCATGAAATGAATTATTTTATTATGTAAATTAAAAAATTGAATGAAATTATTAATTTAGTTCAAGATCGGGGGAAAACATGTTTTAGGGATTAAATTGAAAAGTGTTGAAATTATGGAAAATTTTGATATTTTATAGAATTCAAGGACTGTTATCAATATGTATGAGAATAATAGCTGGAAATAAGGATTAAATTGCAAGAATTTTATTTTCCTAACCCTAAGGACGAAATCGTCATTAATTAAAAGTTAAGGGGCAAAATGGTAATTTTGCCTAGAGCATTAATTAAATACATTAGAATATAAAACGAACGAAAATGATGATCAAATTTATTTATAATGATCCAGATGACTCAAATACGGGACTTGATTGTAGAAAAGAAAAGATATCGGATTAATGAAATTATAAACACAAACAAGCAATGAGGTAAGTTTGTGTAACTTGAATTGTATTTTTAAATACTTGAAATATGTGGTTATGTGATGAAAATATGATTTGAATGTTTAATACATGATAATTGATGAAATATTGATAATATTTTATACAAATTGAAAATAAATTTCGATCAAATGGAATGGAATTCAATGGATCATTGGAAGAGGAATTGACAGTAAAAAGGATCTAACCCGGACGGGTGATCCTATTCTGATATAGTACTCCCGAAGAATACGTGTAAAATAGATTTAGCCCAGACAGGTAATCCGAATTAGGGTCTAAATTTAGCCTGGACTGGTAATTCAGATCCAAGCTCATTAGAGTAATTGTCGTTGCAGGGGATTTAACCTGGACTGGTAATCTCGAAAATACTCTATGAGTTTATATTACAGGAGATTTAGTCTGGACTGGTAATCCCGCTGTAAGGATGAGGTTCGCGGGAGTGTGCTTTCTGACATGATATGAAATGTGTAAGACCATGGTTGAAAGATACCATGGCAACATGATATGAAATGTGTAAGACCATGGTTGAAAGATACCATGGCAACTTGACGAGGAATGAGTAAGACCATGGTTGAAAGATACCATGGCAACGTGATATGAAATGAATAAGACCATGGTTGAAAGATACCATGGCAACGTGACATGAAATGAACAAGACCATGGTTGAAAGATACCATGGCAACAAGACAGAAAATGAGTAAGACCATAGTTGAAAGACACTATGGCATCATGTCAAAGATAAATAAGACTGTGGATGAGAGACGCTATGACATCTATTAAACAATTGATATTCAGGTAATATACATCAGATGACGAATGGATATATGAAATGGTAGTGTGAAATGTTTACAAGAACTGGTCATATGGAAATATATATATAAAATAGTTGTATGAAATAATTATGAAGATAGATAAATGAAATAAGTATAAGTACATGGAATATAATTTATGTTAAGTTTGATATAAACTATTACCGGAATAAATATACATAAAATATGTGGAAATGATGGAGCATGACATATTGATATAATAAAATGATTGATATATATATTTATGAAGAAACGGTAAGAGAATGATATGTTTCATGACATGTACATATATGATTATCTTTGATATGTTGATACAAGGAAATTATGTAATTAAAGATAATTATTAAACTCAAGTGTGACATGTCGAGAAAATAAGTATATCAATGTTGAATTTATATGAAATATGTGCAAGTATACTAACAGTAATATTATTTCACGCTTAGACAAGTGCCAAGCTATTGATTGAATGGTAACATGTTTAAGGAGCATTGAAATGGTAAGTAATTAGATGAAAATATAATTTAAGATTTTGCGAAAAAGAAAAAGAAAATAAAAAAAATTATGTGATTCCGATTTAATTCCGGTTGGTTTCTAATGTATGTTTGGGGCTTCGAGGGCCCAATAAAGAGACGTTATGATTATTTTCAAAATATGAATAATAAATGACTCAGAATTATCTGAAAATGTTCAGTAAACTCCGATAATACCTCGTACCCTATTCCGGCAATGGATACGAGTAGGGGGTGTGTCATTAGGCATATATGGATGACTTGGGGATACAATTTTCACAACTAGTCCAGGGGAATCAATCGGTGTATGAGTACGAGAGAGACTTTTTGTGATTGCGTCGTTTCGTCCCTGAGTTAGTGGCTTCTGAGAGTCTTAGGTGCAGAAGATTCCGTGAGGGGCTGCACATTGATATTCACACTTATTTGGCGGTAGACCCACTCGAGGTATTTTCAGAATTGGTACGGCAAGCTAAAGCTGTAGAGAGGGTTCTAGATATGAGATTGAGCTCGTTAGCCGAGTCTAGTATCTAAAGTAAAAGGGCTTATGACACTGCAAGTCCGTCTTAGATAGCAACCAAGAGGATTCGGGATTCTAAAGGATTTAGGAGAGCTTCATCGACATAGTCCCAGAGGTCAAGTCAAGGTTTAGGACTAGGGGCTCGTTGGAGACCATTGACTTTCTCATCGCTGCGAGTTCATGAGGGTCAGTCAGGACCCCGACTTTTTTAATTTGTAATTTTTGTGGCCGGAGACATCCAATGGAGTGTTATCAGAGGACTAGAGCCTGTTTTCAGTGTAGGGCCACAAAGCATTTTGTTAGAGTTTGCCCTAGAGCTAGTGGTGCTTCGCCTGCTCAGACTCAGAGATTAGCATATTCTTTTGAACGTGGTAGAGGGTCAACTCATGGTGGTGATAAGGTTGCCTTAGGCTAACAGAGTAGAGGCACGGTCAGATCTGCAACCGTATCTGATATTTGAGTTTTATCTAAGCAGTATGCTGTGAAAACTCGGGAAGACTGCAATGCCACTGATGTGATTACATGTATTTTTACATTGTTCTCTATTCCTATTACTGCATTAGTGGACTCCGCGTCCATGTATTCATATATATGCAGTAAGATCATTTGAGAGAGGTATTCCTGTTGAGGAGTTAGATGTTGAGGTTTGAGTATCCAGCCCGTTAGGACTTGATGTGTTGGTGGGTAAGGTGTATCGGAGATGTCCAGTTAAGACTTAGGGTCAGCTATTTTCAATAGACTTGATGGAGTTGCCCTTTTGAGAGTTTGATGTAATTTTAGGCATGGATTGGTTGGCCGAGCATGATGCAACTTTAATATGTAGAACGAGTCAGCTTAAGCTTCGTGGGTTGGACAGAGCCAGAGTCCTAGTGACTAATAAGATTAGTGAATGCTCGTCTTAAGTCATTCCTACGACTGTAGCTCGGAGGTTGATTAGTAGAGGCTGCAAAACCTTCTTAGCTCATGTGATGGATGTAAGGGTCCAGATGTTTTTCCTAAAGAGTTACCGATATTACCACCAAATAGAGAGTTAGAATTTTAGATCGAGGTGTTGCCTGGTACAGTTCTAGTATCTATTACCCCATACCACATGGCACCAGCTGAGTTGAAAGAATTGAAGACTTAGTTGCTAGAATTGCTTGAGCGCGACTTTATACGCCCTAGTGTGTCGCCATGAGGAGCACTAGTGTTATTCGTTCGAAAAAAAGATGGGTCGATGAGATTGTGCATTGATTATCGTCAGCTCAATAAGGTGACAGTGAATAACAAATACCCACTTCCGAGGATTGATGACCTGTTTGACCAGTTGAAAGGTGCTTGCGTATTTCTAAGATTGATTTGAGATCGAGGTACCATCAGTTGAAAGTTAAGGAGGGTATATCCCGAAGATAGCTTTTAAGATTAGATATTGTCATTATGAGTTCTTGGTGATGCCGTTTGGGTTAAAAAATGCTCCTATAGCCTTCATGGATTTAATGAACCGTATTTTTTAGCCCTACTTAGATTAATTTGTGATGGTTTTCATTGATGATATATTGGTGTATTCGCGATCTGAGGATGAGCATGATCACCATCTTCGAGTTGTGCATCAGACCCTTCGAGAGAGATGACTTTTTATTGAATTTAGTAAGTGTAAATTTTGGCTTTCTCAAGTGGCTTTTTTGGGTCACATTGTCGCAGCGGATGGTATTCGAGTGGATCCGCAGAAGATTCAGGCAGTGGTGGATTGGAAGCCACCGCATAATACTTTTGAAGTTCGTAGTTTTCTAGGTCTCATCGGGTATTATAGACAGTTTGTTAAAGGTTTTTCGATGATGGTTGCTCTATTGACCAAGTTGCTGCATAAGGAAGTTATATTTAAGTGGAATGAGAAGCACCAATAGTGTTTTGATCAGCTTAAGGTAATTTTGATAGAAGCACTAGTTTTGACTCAGATGGAGTCAGGTAAGGACTATATAGTGTTCAGTGATGCGTCCTTGAATGGACTTGGTTGCATTCTTATGCAGAAAGGTAAGGTAGTTGCTTATGCATCTAGGCAGCTTAAGTCACATGAGCGTAACTACCCTACCCATGATTTGGAGTTAGTAGTAGTGTTTTTCGCACTGAAGATTTGGAGGCATTATCTCTTTGAGGAGAAGTGTTATATCTATACCAATCACAAGAGTCTTAAGTATTTAGTCACCTAGAAGGAGTAAAATTTGAGGCAACGTAGATGGATCGAGCTGCTTAAGGACTATGACTGCGTCATTGACTACCATCTACGTAAAGCTAATGTGGCAGCAAATGCATTGAGTTGTAAATTAGTGGCAACGTTGCGAGCAATGTTTTCGAATTTGAGCTTGTTATAGCATGATGGTTTATTAGCTGAGGTTCAGGTTGAACCGATATTGGTGTTAGAGGTAAAAGAGGAACATAAATATAATGATAATTTGGTTGCCAAAGCAGATAAGGTGAGGCGAGGAGAAGCATCAGGCTTCGAATTGCAAGATGGCGATGTATTGTATTTCAGAGGGCGACTTTGTGTTCCAGCAGGTGAACTGAGGGATAAGATCCTTCGTGAGGCACATAGTAGTCCATTTATTATGCACCCAAGTAATAATAAGATGTATCAAGAGCTTCGTCCATTTTATTGGTGGCCAAGGATGAAGAGAGATGTGTCAGAGTTTGTAACTCGATCCTTAGCTTGTCAGCAGGTGAAGGCAGAGCATCAAGTTCCTTTAGATTTTCTTTAGCCTATCAAATTTTACAGTGGAAATGGGATAAAGTTACTATGGATTTTGTGACTGGGTTACCTATGTCTCGGTGCAGACACGACGCAATTTGGGTAATCATGGACAGATTGACGAAGACTATACATTTTCTACCAATGTACATAGATTTTACTCTCGAGAAGTTGGCCAAATTGTATATTAGTGAGAGAGTGAGGCTTCACGAGGTGCCAACTTAGATTATTTTAGATATAGATCCGCGTTTCATATCGAGATTTTAAAGAGCCCTTCATGAGGCGTTGGGTACTCGTTTGCACTTCAGTACAGCTTTTCATTCGCAGACTGATGGTCAATCAAAGTGAGTCATTCAAATTCTTAAGGATATACTTCGTTGTTATATTATTGAGTTTGAGAGAGGTTGAGAGGAGCACCTTCTCTTGGTCAAGCTCACATACAACAACAGTTATCAGTCAGCATTCAAATGGCTCCTTTTGAGGTATTATATGATCGTAAGTGCAAGACTCCATTGTGTTGGACAGAACTTAATGAGTGGAAAAAAGTTGGTCCAAAGTTGATCAGGGAGACTGAGGATAAGGTTCAGATGATCCAAGATAATCTGAGAGTAGCTTTCAATCGTCAGAAGTCATATTTAAATTTAAAGCGCAAGGAGATAAAGTTTGTAGTGGGCGAAAAGTTCTTCATTAAGGTTTCACCTTGGAAGAAAGTTTTACGCTTCAGATGCAAAGGGAAATTAAGTCTCAGGTTCATTGGACCTTATGAAGTTCTAGAGAGAGTTGGACCAGTGGCATATTGGTTAGCCTTACCTCTAAAGTTGGAGCGTATTCATAATGTGTTCCACGTATCCATGCTTAGGAGGTATCGTTCTGATCCTTCCCATATCTTACCGCGTGAGCAGATTGAGGTGAGTCCAGACTTGTCATATAAAGAAGAGTCGATTCAGATTTTGGCCTGAGATATTAAAGAACTTAGGAACAAGAAAATCTTTAAAAAATATCTTATGGAGCAATCACGGAGCTGAGGAGGCGACATGAGAGCCAGAGGAGTCCATAAAGTTACAGTATCCGTACCTTTTTTATTCAAGTAAATTTTGAGGATGAAATTTCTTTTAAAGAGAGAAGAGTTGTAACGACGCCAAATTCTCGAGTCAACATTCAAGCGTTGACCTGGGTTTGCGATTGATAAATTTATTTTGGGATTGAGTTTTGTTTGAATTAATTTGGGTGAATTTTAGACCTTTTTATAAGAAATTAAGGATGTTGGAAAGCTTGTGTGAAGTAGGGGGAATATGGATGGTTAATATGGTGACTTTACCATTTTTGAATAAAATTCTTCTCCCAATTAATGGGAAAAGATGGTTTGGCAGATTGAGGTATGGGATAAAGTGAATTTGTCCCCATTTTTCGCTATATTATAATCACCTATTGTTTTTCTTTCTACCTTTCTTTATTTTTTTTTCTTCTTTTCTCCATCTATTTTTCTTAGCAAGCCGTGTACAAGGAGAGAGATTTGAGTGAGTTCTCACCATTTTTCATCCTCCAAATCTCAAAGAAGGTAAGGGTTTTGATCTAGCTTTTTTTTTAAAGTTCCATGGAAAAAAATCTATGTTCTTCAAGGATAAAGGTGGAGGTTATTGGGTCTTTGGGAGGGTTTGAGTTTGAGGAAGTCTCTACCCATCTTCTCATATTTTATTTATTTATTTATTTAAAGCATGTATTTTTGCATCCTTTCTACTCTTATTTTTTTTGTTGGAAATCTTGTGTATTACATGGTTATTAGTTAAAGAGGGTGGTGAATCTTCTAAAGCTAAGGGTAAAGACAAAGTGGTGGAGAGGTAGGCAAGAAACTTTGTTGGCGTTCTTCCATCAAGGTGGTACCCTCTAACTCTCCTATGCTTCTTGATAAGTTATAAATATGATGCTTGTGTGGTAATGCATGCATGTTATATGTCTTTGGATGGAAATCATGTTTGGATGATTTAAAATGAAGCTAAAAACTTAATTGTGAAATCTGTCAAAAACAAATTATTACTTGAAAAGTAAGTTTGAAAATTTGCCATAAATTTTGTAAAAATAATTAAGAAGTAATCTATACATCGTTGTAACTTTGAGTTAGTCTAGTTTCGTTTAGAATAAACGGAGGTCGATTTCGATTTGTATTTTAAAATATATGAATTTTTTAGTTTTGAAAGGTCATAAAAATCTAGCAGCAGAATTCTTATAAAATAGATTTAGCAGTGACTTTCGAAAATCAAAAAAAATTTCATAAGATAAAATAGGAAGTGAGCCTTATATCTCTATATTCGTACAGAAGTTTAGTTTCGTTTAAAATAGGAGGTGAGCCTTAGAGTTATATATTAAGAGTTATTAATTTTTGAATCAGAAAATGCTAGAATGTCAAGGTAGCAGACTATCACATCTCATTAGTTAATATTTTAGCTAGAATGCTAAGTAAGTTGAAATGAGTATGAGACTCAAATGTCATGGTTGTATTTTTGTGATTATATGTTTGATGCTTTGTTTGCGCTCAGCCTTCAGGCTCTAACCTTACTAACGGCCATGAGTGGCGCTCGGGATAACCTTACGAACACCTAGGATTATTTGACTAGTGGCCATGAGTGGCGTGGGACTATCTGGATACCCGATTATTTGAGCAGTATATGCAATCTAACAAGTTTGACAAGTTTGATATGTAAGTGATTTGTGTCGAAACCATTTTTTTGAAAAAACGGGGATCGACTTTGGTTTCGAAAATGAAAACGAACATAGGAATCGCCACCAATCTTTTTTATTTAGGTGTGATCGGATCACCTCGTAATTTGATTGTTTTAAAATATTTTGCTTTACTAAAACAACGATTTTGGTCTACGAAAATCGAGAAGACGAGTTCGGGAGTCGGTTACGTAGAGGAAGGATGAGCACCCTCGTAACGCCCAAAATTGGTACCAAATTGATTAATTAATGTCTTAATGTCAAAGATTGAAATTTTGAAAAGTTTTAAAATACGATCCCTTGTTATGAATATTTAGATAACTCGAAGTGGATATTAAGATTCTCTTGTTCCAAAGAAATAAAATATCACATCAAGCACGTAGGACACGACATTTCAAGCCTTCGATACCAAAATCATCTCATGATTTCCAAAACTCATGCATTGAAATTTCAAAAAGGATATTCGATTGTTCAGTCAAACGATAAATCGAAACCCAGCACGTAGGGCACGATCTCTCGAGTTTCCAAACACGGAATATTGCCTTTAACTTTGAAAATTTAAAAGGTTATTTGGTTATTTGAGTCAAACGAAAAATCGAAACCCAGCACGTTAGGGCACGATCTCTCGAATTTCCTAAACACGGAACATTGCCTTACTTTGAATAAAAGAATGCGATATCTAGCGATGCGCGTTTATTTTGTTTGGAATAAAACGGTCCATATTTGGATAAATACAATTGAGGTTAATGAATGTCAACAACATGAATATATTAACAAATAATTTCTAAGGTACATAGTAGATATGTTCACATAATACACTATTTTAAAAAATCAACATTAATAATCCAAAAGAATGAAATGAAATAATACATGAAAATTTTTGAAGTAGTGAATAGAACGGTTTAAAGCAAATAACAAATGAAACAATTATAAATAAAGAATATAAAAAGGGGTTTCGAATGAATAATGTATAAAAGTTTAAGATAAATAATAAAAGGAGCTTAAAAATAAATAATATAAAAACTTTAAAATGAATAACATATAAAACGGTTTAAATTAAATACTATATGATACACGTTAATGAGAAATATAAAATTAAAATCACAATATGTTAATAAAGATAAAAATATACGTATATAGTAATAAAAGTAATATAATGGTGATAGCCAAAAATAAAATAATAAAGATAGTAATAATGATGATAATAATAGTAACGAAAGGTAAAATTAGCAACAATAAGTAATAAGGAGAAGAACAATAATGATAATAGTGAAAATAGTTGTAATACCCCGAAAATTTTTACAAGAAAATATTATCCGTGATATAGTAAAATAAGGAAATAAAGTAACAAAAAGTGAAATTTTGAGTTATGTCAATATTGGGAAGTATATTATGATATATTAATTCAAGAAAGGACTAAATTGTAAAAGTGAGAAAAGTTTTGTTCCACAAGAGTAAATACTTAAAATTTGAGGGGTTAAAGTGTAAATATGAAAATTTTGAAGGACCAATAGTGTAAATATATTAAGGGTGGAATGATCTAGAAATTAAGGAAATTGGATGAATTAGGACCAAATTGAATAGATGAAGAACTATGAGGGACTAAATTGTAATTTTACCAAATTAAATGATGACTCAAGAATGGAATTTTAAAAGATAATAAAGGGCAAAATGGTCAATTAGAAGATAGAGAAATCTAAAAAGTAATAATGATGCCAGAGATATTTTGATATTTTATAATTATTTAATTAGATAAATATTATTTTATTAATATTTTAATAAGATATTTTATTATTATTTTATTAGTATATAAAGAAAGAAAGATGAGGAATTCTCATCCATCTTTCCCATGCAAAACCAACGTGAGAAGAAGAAGAAGAAAAGAAGTTTTCATTTCTTTACAATTTCATTTTTTTTACAATTTGGTCCTTTTACCAAAAATTCACCATTTTCACCCAAAAATCAAAAGAATTTTCGTAGCTACCAAGAGAGAAAAATGTTAAGGAGACTATGGGAAGTTAGAATATCAGGTTGGATTCAAGAAATGGAAGCTGAAGGAGAGAGAAAATCAAGATGAAGATTGAAATTAATAGAACAAGGTAAGAACATCATGATTTCAATATATTTTTAAGTTTGATATTATTGAAAAAGCATGGGATTAATGTTAATGTATAGTTTCCTTACATATGGTCCTATATTCTTGATATGTTAGTGAAGAGAAAACAAGAGAAAGTGATGAGAAATAGTGTAGAGAAAGAAAATAAGGGTGTTATAAACATGGTAAATAATATCTTGCACTAAAACAGTTTTGGACAGCAGCAGTAGTCTAACTTTGAAAAATCACCAAAAATTGTAGAAATCGAATTATAGGATGAATAAAATATGAAATTAAATCTTATTAAGTCTCGTTTCTTATAGAAGAAATTATGTAAGTAATGGAATTGTAAATCATGAGATATAATAAATTTTGTGAGACAAGGTCAGAATGATTTTGGGTTCCCCTATTCTGACTTTGTAAAATCATCAAAAATTGGATAAAAATAATTATGGGCTTAAATTTATATTTTTAGAATTTTGAATGAGTCTATTTTCAATAAAAACAAACAGGAACATCATTAGAATTCTGTACGAGGAGATAATTAATTTTTAGTGAAGAAGGGTCAAAACTGTCAGACAGCAGAACAGGGGTAAATTTAAAGAATAAACTGTACTTATTTGCTAAACCAAAAATTCTGAAATTTTTATGATAAAAATATATATGAGTATAGTTTTAGATAAAATTAGTGAATCTTAATTTGTAGTTCTATATCTCCAGATATAATTAATTTAGTGATTATGACACAGATGAACAACTTGAATATTCATAAAAGTAAATAATAAAAATAATAGATAATGTTACTTACAAGTGTGTTATATACATTAAGGATGTGGAATGGAGAGGAGGAGGAGGAAAATATATATGAATACTCAGCTAGCATGGCTAATTTGCATGTTTTAGGCTTAATGACTAAATTGAATAAAAATAAAACTTCAGGGGGTAATTTTGTAAAAATGTAAAAAATGACCAAATTGAAGGGAATGAATTGTTTTATTATCTAAATTAATAAATTGAATGAAATTATCAATTTAAGATCGGGTGAAAATTGGGAAATTGGTAAATTACCAAAATGCCCCTGAATCTTGATATTTCTGTAATTTCTCCAGGTAAGTTCGTATAACTTGAATTATATTCTTAAATACTTGAAATGTATGTTATTGATGTGAATATGATTTAAATAACCCTTGTATGAAAATTGATGAAACATTGATATATTTGATAAAAATGGGAAGAAATCCCGGTTGAACGAAAATGAATTGACGGTAAAAAGGATCTAGCCCAGACGGGTGATCCTATCCTGATATAGCCCTCCCGAAGAATATGTGTAAAATGGATTTAGCCCGGACTGGTAATCTGAATTAGGGTCTAAATTTAGCTTGGACTGGTAATTCAAATCCAAGCTCATTAGAGTAATTGTCGTTGCAGGGGATTTAGCCTGGACTGGTAATCCCGACAATACTCTATGAGTTTATATTACAGGGGATTTAGCCTGGACTGGTAATCCCGCTATAAGGATGAGGGTCGCGGGAGTGTGCTTTCTAAAATGAAATGTGTAAGACCATGGTTGAAAGATACCATGGCAACATGATATGAAATACGTAAGACCATGGTTGAAAGATACTATGGCAACATGATATGAAATGTGTAAGACCATGGTTGAAAGATACCATAGCAACATGACGGGAAATGAATAAGACCATGGTTGAAAGATACCATGGCAGCGTGACATGAAATGAATAAGACCATGGTTGAAAGATACCATGGCAACGTGACATGAAATGAACAAGACCATGGTTGAAAGTTACCATGGCAACATGACAGAAAATGAGTAAGACCATAGTTGAAAGACACTATGGCATCATGTCAAAGATAAATAAGACCATGGATGGAAGATGCTATGACATCTATTGAACAATTGATATTCAGGTAATATGTATCAGATAACGAATGGATGTATGAAATGGTAGTGTGAAATGTTTACAAGAACTGGTCATTTGAAAATATATGTACAAAATAGTTGTATGAAATAATTATGAAGATAGATAAACGAAATAAGTATAAGTACATGGAATATAATTTATGTTAAATTTGATATAAACTATTGCCGAAATAAATATACATAAAATATATGGAAATGATGGAGCATGAAATATTGATATAATGAAATGATTAATATATACTTATGAAGAAACGGTAAGAGAATGATATGTTTCATGACATGTACATATATGATTATCTTTGATATGTTGATACAAGGAAATTATGTAAGTAAAGACAATTATTAAACTCAAATGTGACATGTCGAGAAAATAAGTATATCAATGTTGAATTTATATGAAATATGTACAAGTATACTAACAATGATGTTGTTTGAAGCTTAGACAAGTGCCAAGCTATTGATTGAACGGTAACATGTTTAAGGAGCATTGAAATGGTAAGTACTTAGATGAAAATATAATTTAAGATTTTGCAAAAAAAAAATATATGATCCCGATTTAATTCCGGTTGGTTTCTAATGTATGTTTGGGGCTTCGAGGGCCCAATAGAGAGACATTATGATTATTTTCAAAATATGAATAATAAATGACTCAGAATTATCTGAAAATGTTCAGTAAACTCCGTTAATGCCTCGTACCCTATTCCGGCAATGGATACGGGTAGGTGGTGTTACAATAGTAATAAAACAAAATTAATAATAATAATAGTAAGTAAAAACAAATAGTAAAAAATAATAATAACAATGATAAACATAAATAGAAATACAATGCATAAAAATATAATAATAGTAAAAATATAAATAGATAAATAAAATTAGATAAATAATAATAGTAATGAATAGGAAAATTTGATGAAATGTAATAATAATAGTAATAATAAATATACTAGTAAAAGATGAAATGTAAGCGATTTAAATTTTAAAATGTATAAAGAAGTAATGGATAGCTAAATAATCAGATGATGAAATGGTGAATATTGAAAATGAAAGAACAACATGCGCATGATACAAGGGATGAAATAGAATGAATAGTATATAGATAAATAAGTAAATACGCGAATGAATGAATAAAATAAAAGAGTAATAAATAAATATGAAAATAGAAAAGAAACAGTATACAAGAGAGTGGAAGATAGGAACAAATCGTAATTTAAATGAAATTAAGAGGATAAATTGCAAAATAAATAAATAACAAAAAAAAAGAGGGGCCAAATATAAATGCGTGTGAAGGAGCGGGGGTCAAATGCAAAATTAATCCCAGACTCCCTTTAAACGCAGCGTTCCAAGGAGCAAGTGATCAAAGGATTAAAATAAAACAGAGTAAAATCTATCGACAAAATTGAAAAAAAGAAAAGTATAAGATTGAAATTGGCCAAAGAAGTGGAAGGACTTGCAGCGCAATTATCCCCAAAAGCAAAAACACGCGGATCCCTCAGGTACTAGGTCGGATTGCTCGCGGGTCAGATGGAACGGCGCCGTTTTAGGCATCAGAAGCTTACTCCAAAACGACACCGTATAGGGGGGATTATATAAGTTAAAAATTTTGCCCCAAAAATCATTTCTCCCTTTTCTTTTTAAAAAAACTTTAAAGTCCCTTCACAAAAGCTCTCTCCTCTCAACCCCCTGCCTCTCTCCTTTTGAATCCGGCCTAACTTCGGTCAGTACCCCCGGCGCCGGACCAGTCATCGTCTGCCGCGCCGGCCACCGTACACGGTGGTCAGAAATCACCAAAAAGGTAATTTTTTTTTATTTTTTTAATATTTATATATAAATATATACATATATACTGTTTTTAAAAGATAAAATAGAGAAAACATGTATAAAATAGATTCGAAAAGAAAAGAAAGAAAGAAATAAATAAATAACAATAACCTTTGTTTTTTTTTTTTTTTGATCTGTTTTGTGGATTTGCTATTCCTTTTTTAATCTCCTTTTTTTTGTATTGATTGTCTTCAAAACAAAATTACATTTTTTGTTGGCTATATATAGCCGAATACATGTTATCATTTCTTTTGCTTGCTTCTGTTGTCTGCCTTTGCGTGTTGTTGCATTTTTGCTGTGTTCTTGCTCGATTTTGGGTTGTTTTGCAGGGCTGAGGAAGGTCAACAGGCAAAGGCTTCCATTTTGGTGCAAGGCGACAGTCTTTGGGCGGTGGGCACGCTGACGGAGGCACGTGGGGTGCGGCGCTTGAGAGAGCTAGGGTTTTTTAAGTTGAAAATGTTGTGGGCTAAACGGGCTTTAGAGTTTTTTTATAATTGGGCCATTTGGGTTTGTTTTAATTTTGGGTCAGATATATTTTGGTTTTGGGCTGTTTAGAGTTTGGGCTCGTTGTAAAAAAAATTTGGACTGATAAATATTGGACTTTTATTTGGTTCTATTATTTTTAATTTTGGTTCATAACGGGCTGGGAAATTTTGGGCCCGTACAATTTGATTATGTAGATTTAATGACTCATGATTTAATTATTCGATACTCATGTCATATTTCTATGTATACATTTGATCTGCATGCTAATATTTATGAAATTACTTGAAGTATGGTAGATTTTTTGTGTACCACTGAGCTTCTAAAGCTCAGCCTTCGAATTGTCTTCATGTTCAGATTTGTAGACTTTTGTTCGTGTTCGAGGAACATCATCAACGAGAGACTTTTAGCATCACGTATTTAGAGTATAATACATTATCTATTAGTGGGCATTGTATTCCTAAGGCCTTACTTGTTTGTTTTTTTTTTTTTTTTTGTAGGCTTGTAACTCATTTATCATTTTTGTTATTTTGACTATTTTGATATACGATGATATTGGAGCTGTACATATTTTGCATAACTACTTTTATTATTATTTTCAGTATACCTATGTATAGTATTTTCTCTTATATAAAATATATTTCAATGTTTTAAATTATTTAAAAATTTTGTTGGGTTGCTCCGGTGATGTAGCGCCTTAGTATTCGAGTACTCCGTATTCGAAATTAAGGTGTTACAGTCCTCCCTATGAAAAGAAACAAACTGTTTTAGCCATATATATAATGTCTTAACAATCTCACTTATGATTTTTTCACATTCTTTTAAGTTAATAAACTAAATAAACATGACCAATTTACCTAACCGATAATTAATTTAACAGGACTCTACAAATTAGACTTTAACGTTACCCTGCAAAGAAGCGCCCACTGATGATGCATGAACATACGGCTAATTGGAGATACAATAATTATAACATTAAGAAGATGACGTCTAATAAATTACTGTTTTAACATGAAAATTCACGTGGGTTTTTTTTTTTTTATGAATGAAAGAAAATTCACGTGTTTGGAGACTGATTAAAGGAAAGGTTTATTCAACATTCAAAATGCCTTAGTTTAAGTGTTTACCACTTTTGATTTTAAACTTAATTCAATCACAATCATGATCAATTAAGGAAAATATTTTTTTTACATGCTATCCATATAGATAATATTTGTAATATATTTAAGCATAACATAAAACTATAATATGTAACAGCTTTGGTGGATTATTGAATTGATTCCCCATAAAAAATTTATTGTACTAATTAACGATATTCACCATTTTAAATATAATTTAAATTTAAATTGTGTTAGTTGTATTTATTTTTACATTCTCATTATTGCCTAAACCCATCAGTGATTAACTAAACAATACATTATCCATCATAAATCTAATATATATATATATATCACATCGTATATACCTAGATACTCAAAAAGGAAAATAAAATAAAAGATTAATTCAATATGTCTTTAGAAATCTCTTCCTCCCAACAATCATCACAATCATTAACAGCATGATCGTGTATTTGATCATCACCTTGATTGACTTGGACGAGTGTCTCATTTTCTTCGCCAAAGATGACTTCCTTCGGAGCAACCTCCGATGCTTGCATTCTTCACCAGCATCATCTTCCGAACGACGGGTTGGGGAGCTGGTGCCGATGATTCGGGTGCCTTGTTCCACAACCCTCGCCGGTTCCTCTTCATTCTCTTCGGAAAGTAAATGCGGAGGAGGGCATTGCGAATCATCATCGTCTTCCCACTTTTCGATATCCAAACCCCATTCATTATAATCAACACCTGCCATTGCTAAAGCTTCAATTGACACCGTCATGATTAATTCATCAACTTCTGCTATGTCTATGAGTTTTTTTCCCTCTAATTTCACAACCGAAGCTCCTATTTATATCCCAACAAAATTGAGTTCGACAAATAAATTTCTTGCTTGAATTTGAGTTCACGGATGCAGCATACAAATCAATGGGAGGAAGTTTTCTCTTCTGATGAATAACTCTGAAGGTTGAAAAATGAATAACTGAGAACATATAAAGAAATGACATTACATTCCCGTGAATCATTTGATTGACCAAACTATGTGTTTCAATTCACAACTATCTTTGATGACGGATATTGCTTTCATGGTGATGTTGCAGATATGATTTAAGCTATGATGCAACTTTAAATATTTACTTTCCTGACTTGTATGACCCTGAAATCCAAAGTCAAGCAAACCAAATATTTTGGGCTCAACACTTTTTGTCCGGTGTGTACAGTAGCATCTATTTATTCAAATATTAGAGTCAAACTTTATCTATAATAATTTAATTTTCTCTTGAAATTTTAGATATTATGAAGATGTAGTCTATATACATCTATAATAACGTCTAAATTACCTATAACAATGATATTTGAATTTTGAATGTTTAAAATTTTTTAATTAAAAAAATTATAAATATATTATTATTAATTAATGAGATTTAAATAAAATTTACTAATATCTTAATTAAATTTTATTATTTTTATTTGGGATAAATCTCAAAATTTTGATTTAATGTGTAATTGTATACATATATATTTTTTTTGAAACAACTGATACTATTATTGATTTGAAGAAGTAATAAATGTGGTTACCAGTCTCAAAAGAAGGAAATAAAAACTGTCAAAATATAATTGGTCACCAAAACAGTGCCTTGAAAAAGCAAAAATAAACACAATTAAAAAACTATTCCATAAGCTTGTAAGTAGAATGAATCGGCAGAAATGAAACTTAACTCTGGTAACCCTTCTTCTCTCTCATTTGAAACCAAAACACCATTGTATCAGCCATTGAAGAGACCCATTTCCTCCCAGAATCAAAGCTTTCTAGAACCACAGTCTCTATCAAAATCTCGAGTTCATCGGGCAACCAAAATCACTGAGTCCGGACTCTACCTCTTTATCTATCCTCCATAACCACCGTTTCGTCTCTCTTGATTCACCAGATTCTCCACTGCAGGCGATACCTCCTTTATCCAGTATCGAGGATGCTGAAATCGGATTCCTTCCTTTGCCATCACATGAGCAGCTTTGTTGGCTTCCCTAGGTACATGCTTGAAACACCATCTCCTAAACTTGAAAACTCTCCCATTGATTTCTTTAATCAAACTGCTAATACACAATCTATCTTCTTCTACAGAGTTCAGTTTTCGTATAATAGTTAGCGCATCTCCTTCAACACAGATATCCTAGAAACCCAGCTCTTCTGCCATGATAATAGCTTGTAAACACGCCCTTGCCTCGGCCATAAATGGGTCTAAAATATTATCCCATGGAAAGGTACAGGCTGCCATAAGCAAACTCTCTTTATTTCGTGCAATGATTCCTGAAATAGAGCTTCTTGTGATTCGGTTAAATGAGGCGTCAAAATTAATTTTTATGGTGTCATTATCCGGCAGTTTCCAGACTGAGTCTTTAATTTCATGTGTATTCTGTAATATCTCCCCCATACTAGAAATTTCTGCATAGTAAGCCTTGATAAATCCAACTTCATGTACCTGCTCTCTGACTCCTTCATGATATAGTTTGTTGCGATTATACCAGATGGCCCAGTAAGCGATAGATTTGATTTTGCATGCTTCCAGACTCTTATTTTCAAAATCTGCTACTAACCATGTTTTCCAATTGGCTTCTCTGTTGTATGTTGAAAATGGCATCTCCAAACCCTGCAAAACCTGTTGTGTGAAGGAACACTCCCTAAAAAGATGGTCCATCGACTCCTCCTCAGATTTGCATACTGGGCATAAAGGATTGACAGCCAATTGACGAGCTTTTAGATTATGCAAAGTGGGTAAATAGTTGTTAGCAATTCTCCACATAAGAATACGAATTTTACTTGGCACCTGAAGCTCCCATAATTTTGTAAAGAAATTAGTAGGAATTGTTGGAAAATTTGGGCATCACATATATAATAAGGATAATTACATGTTATTATTTACTATCATGATAGGTTAGCCCAAATTAAAAGTGACCTAATTTGGTTAGAATTTTATTGGGTTTTTAATTATTAAATAAATAAAGTATGGGTCAAATATGTGTAGATACTCTTCTAATCAAATTCTAATTCTAGTACCCCCTCTGTAGTTAGCCATCTGCATCCACTTTTAGCTGTATATGTCCCAGTATTATCCCCTCGCCATGCCAATGCGTCCTGTGGTCTACTGCTTGCCAATGGAATTGTGAGAATGCGCTTCAACTGTTCCTCTCCGAATAATGATTGAATAATGTCTTGCTTCCAGGTATTAGTTTCCTTATCAATTAAGTCTGAGACTTGAGTAACTCGTACATCCATATTCTGACATCTTATTCTACCAGTGCCAGGTCCTGGGATCCAACTGTCGTTCCATATATTGACTGATTCCCCATTACCGATTCGCCACCCCATCCCCTCCTCGAGAAGTTGTCTGGCTCCCCAAATATTACGCCAGGTATACGAAGGGTAAGAACTTACCCCAGCACTCATAAAATCTCCTTTCGGGAAATACTTAGCTTTCATAACGCGTGCAAACAAACAATTTGGTTTCGTGATAATTTTCCAACCCTGCTTCGCTAACAAAGCCAAATTAAATTTTGACAGATCTTTAAAACTAAACCTCCCTTCGCTTTGGGGATGCAATTATACATGTAAAACTCTAACTATGGTTTAAATTTATACTTAGAAATTTTAATTTTAATTTAATCATACATATTTTAAAAAAATAAATACGTCAATTTATTTTTATAATGAATAAATATAATTTTTTATATATGCGATATATAAACATAAAATAATATTATATCAACAATTATATTAATAATTTACAAAAATTAAATAAATCAAAATTTTATATATAAAATTTCACAAAACCTTATTACAAAGAATTATTAAAGTTACGATGGTTCCAACAGATCTTGCATGAAAACCGTCATCTTTTTCCTCCTCCTCTGCCACTGCCGGCATATGCCCTTCGAACAAAGATAAGTGTCTAAAGAGCTTGTCTTTCCTGCAAAAACTATTCCCACAACTACACTTCCATTTCTTACTCTCTTCCCCCCCGCTGCTGCCGGAACAGTGCTTCAAATGGCTCTTCAAATCAGCCAAGACTGGAATTTTCTTCTTATGGCACTTATTGCAGCCGTACCTTTTCGGACAATGGTTTCTCTTGAAATGGTTCCTCACACAAATAACCGATTTCAACGGCCTAAACTTGTCGTGTTTCTTGTTCCTACTACAGCCACAGTACGGGCATGAAAACCGGGTTTTTCGACCCGATTTCTTGACTTCCGATCTGTTTTCTGGTTTCTTTACTAATGCCTCTGGAGTTTTGTATTGATTCCCGTGAGCCCTCATATGCATCCGTAAATTTGCGTCACGTTTGAACCCTTTCCCGCAAAATTCGCAGAAATGTAAATGTTCCGACAGCAACTCCACCGCGTTTAACTCGATTATCTCCGACTATCCTTCATCGCCATCCTCGAGATCGGGCTTTGTTTTTGGAGACGGGTTCGGGTATTGGGATTTTGGGGGCGGAAGAGAGGATGGCGGCGCCGTTGACGATAACTTGATGGACGGCGGAGGCGAGTTCGGAGGACACAAGATCCATATGATCTTCGGAGATCAAAGTGTTGACGTCGATCGATTGAGATAAGAACTGATGCAAGGTATCCATTCTTTATTTCACCGTTGAGAGGTTTGAAAGTGGAAAACTTGGACGGGCATAACCAATCGGATATTGTCGCCGATTGCATATTTCAGCGGTATACGAAACGGTTCTCCGAAACTCGACATTTCTTTTACGGAAAAGTGAAGCTTGAAAAGATATTTTAAGAAAAGGATTAAAGAGCAATAAATTGAATTGCTTTTGTCCTTTTTGAAATATATCTGACTCTCAAAAAAGATTAAAAGAAGTGCAAATTGAAAACACTTGAATACGTGTGCTATGTTGACACGTGCGGGCTTCAGATTAATCTTGACTGGAGCGAGGTCACATCATAATATGGAAGAGATGATGTCATAATGTTGATCTTAAATTTTCAAAATTTTATAATTTAATCTTATTTTATGTTCGAGATGATAAAAAAAAATTATAAGCTTAAATAAAACCCGAAAATAATATATTAATGTAATTTAAATATAATTGATTTTAGGAATAAATATAATAACTTGTATCTCGAATCTGACGGTTGAGTTGGGAAAAAAAGGTTACATACATCAACAACCCAAAACCTGACGAACTACCATGCATTTGAATATCTTATTTTTCCCCCTTTTTGTCAGAAAGTCAGATCTTCTCCCCCTACCACCAAGAAGAGTCTAACACTTGGGCTTTTTGCACAGCAACACTTTGCGGAACACCTGATCCTTCACATGTTGGGACAACAGGTGGAACAAAAGCAACAAGAATAAGGTCGTTGACCCGACTAGCCTTAAAGGGCTTGCTTGAAATCTTGAATGTTTTGGAATCCTCTTCAATTTATATGTGGATTTCTTCCGATTCTTTTTAACATTTGTTTTAATTTAATTTTACATTCTAACATATATTTTTACTTATAATTATATTGTATTTGTACTAATAAACTTAGAAATGTAAATAAAAATTTCTAGCTAAAAACCCTTATATAAACATTGCTTTAATGATGCAAATGATAAAAAATTATATTCACATGTAAAAAAAGAATATTATAAGGTGTCACAAATCATGATTAAAAATAACTTTTTATAATTATAATTCTTACTTTTTACAATAAAGTGTGCGCTTTTGAAAAAAATTCACGACTACTCCCATAATAATTTCTGTCATACCAATAATTCCGATAAACGTTATCCAATAGAAGGCTGCTGGAACTAGAGGAAGGACTAACTCCTTGTAATAATTTACCTAGAAAGCTTGCTCAGAGTATGAATATGGAAGAAGGGATGTGACAGCTAGATGATATGGAAGGAGATTACAGATGAAGATGATGAGGCAATAAAATCGAGTCAATGCTTAAATATTTTCTAATTTAAGTTCAAACATTTCTCATAAATGTCATAACTTCTAGTGCTCAAAATAAATTCGACATTAATTGTCTTTCTTAACTGCTTTATGTTCCAAACTTCATTAAACGGACTTAACCTTTGTCATAAAAATATTTACACAGTTTCTTTCCTTAAACCCTATAAAAGGGACAGAAATTGGACTCTTGATAAAACTCAACTCAAATTACAATGAAGTCCATGGCAGTAATTTTGATAATCCTCTCCATTGTTCTCGTCTCTTTCCATGGAGGTTTTCTTTTTATTTCTCAAACATCATCATTGTTTTATTATATCTCAAAACATTTGGTTGAATTAACCCTAATTGTTTTTATAGGTGAAAGTTTAACAAAGGTATGCCAGGAAGACAATCCTTCAGCACCATTGTCACGTTCTCTTTGCAATCAACCCGAATGTGAGCATCGTTGTGCCTTAAGACATCCAAAAACAAAGGCTTGGGGCAAGTGCAAATTCAACGATGATCGCTTTGTTTGCGAATGTTGTTATCTTTGTGATCATCACAGTCTTGAGGCTCCATCTTATAATGCTCGCAAACTCTCCTATGCTCCTTCATATTAGGTTCTTTTGGATTTCCATTATCTCATGCTTTCTGGGTTTTGGGGTTAATTTTATCAGATGTCTTCAAATTATTTCCCAGTATTAATATTCTATAAATAAAGTTTATTTGTTAATTTAAACATTAAATACATATAACACTAAAAATCACTTGAATCATATTATTAACACGTGCACTAATTAGATTATATATAAACTGTTAACAAAATATGTAAAACTTAAATTAAAGATTTACAAAGCCAAATATACCACAATATTCTTGCATATAATATAAATTGGCTTTAAGCTAACTTCAGGTACTTCAAAAAGAAAAAAGCAAATAAAACCTCACTGATGATATTGGGCCCAGTATATAACCCACTTTTCTTTTAACAACAACATCCTTTGGATAGTTAAAAAAATATTATATTGAAAGGAGAAAAAAATCTCAACAACAATGTAATTAATGTGACTCGAACTTAAATCATATCTGAAATGATTAATTCTTAAATAATAAGAGATTATGACAACATATGTATCGATTCATAAACGTAGCTAGCCATGCAGATGGCAAGCACTAATTGTTATATTTTTAAAGTAAATTACGGAATTACTCAATAGCGATTATTAAATTATTCCTATATGCCTCTTCATCCAAATATATTAAATTATGTCACGTTACGGTATCAAATCGTAAATGAAATGGTAAAAAAATTTTGTATCAATTTTTATCAATTTTGAGTTCGGTTTTTAAACATTTCGTAATTTTAAATAATGGTTTCTATTTGTTTTATTTATATAAAAATATGAAAAATAAACAAAAATATTATTATAATAATATTGACTGTGTTTTTTAAAAGTGGTTTTTATATAATTTCTTAATTAAATTAGTTTTATGTTAACGTGTGACACCAACTTTAGCATATATGTATATGTAGGAAGAGATTTACTTACACTACGAAAAACTTAAATCGTTTTAAGCACTTCCATATTTTTTCTATGATAAAAATATTAAATAAATTTAAAAATTTATGTGTATGACAAATACAACTATAATAATAAATTCAATACTTAAATTATTAAAATATTAATCATAGAAAATATTAACTTTTCAATTGGTTAAAAGCGTTGTTATAACTATACGATCTTAAATTGCTGAGATTGATTGAAAATTATTTAATCAATGAAAATGATATCAACAGGAGTGGAGTGAAGTTCACCTAGCTGAAAATGTTGGTTGAGGAGCTGCCACCAAATAATGTGACCATACTTTATATCATCGAAAAAATATTAATGTCAAATAAATTTAGCAAATTTTGCTCTGCGTATATTTGCTTTGCTCAAAGACCTTAGTCTTGTCCCCACATACAACTAGTGACTTGTGTTATTGGCATTCATGTACTACGGATTTAGTATGGCAACTGATCGAGATGTCCTCAAGTTAAACTATTGTTGTAATTAAAGGTGCGGATAATTCGTCCAGCCTAATCGTTGTTGTAAATGAGTCTTAGTTTATTCTTAGTACTTTTATATGTTTTTTTAAATTTATTTAATAAGCCTTTTCAAGGTGTTTTATAGGCTATTGGACCGAGTTTGAGGGGAGAAAAGCAAAGCCGAAAGAAATGGAGCGGAGAAAAGAGTAGAAAAATGGAGAGAAGCAAACTGCTTGTAAAGGTCGCGGCCTGGCCAATCTGTGCTGTGGCCTTGGCCTGAGATTTGCACTTCAAATTTTGACTTATGACAACTTATGATAAGTTTCATAACACTAATACATTATTTATGAAAAGAAAAAAAAAAAAAAAGACATTGACATGATAAAATTACTAGTAATAAATTTCGAAAGTAATTAGAATGGTTAAAAGTTTGTAGATGTTTGAGAGAATTTTGAAATGAATTTGCAAAATATATAGTGAAGAGGAAGGGGATCGTGCATCTTAAAAATAGCATGACCACAATAATGTATAATAATAATAATAAAGGTCCAATCTCGATATCTATGGGAATCTTAAATAATATTCACGTGAACCTTAACATTTATGGGTGAAGAATAAGTGATTGAAGAACAAATTTTGCAATAACTATTCTAAACTAGGTGTGTCCATTGGATTAATTTTAATAGTCCTAATCTCTTACTTTTTATTCTAATTTTTTTTTATAAAAAGAAATTTTAATTTGAAAGTAAAAGATTATTTTTTTTCACACAAAAACCTCAATTATACGGCAAAAAGAAAAAAAAAAAGATCAGATGCTGTTTATTTTATTTTTATAGCTATAGTTAACAAAATTCAAGTATAATAACATATTACTTAATTTTACATGAAACGCATGAATTTAAGTGATAAAATTCTTAGCTTCAACCTCATGAGTTGACCTGATAGTTAAAATATTCACCGCTCTAAGTGTGACCTAAATTTGAGTCGTACTAATCGCATTGTTGTTAGAGATTTTATCCTCATATTGTAATTCACCAAAAAAAAAAACATTACCTAATTTTATATTGTAGTTGAATAGGTGTAAAATTATAATAAAAAGAATTACAGCTGTAATGCTCTACGGTATATATATTCTAAATGTAAGACCAGGAAAAAAATTAATTAGTAGAATTGGACTAAGGTTAAAAGCAAGCAATTATTGAACATCCCTTTCTGATTAATTTATTAATCTACAACCATCAATTTTCAGTGTCAGGTAATAAGAAGAGGTGTTCATGGTTGTATTACAAACTTAAGTCAGCTACAGCTTTGAATTTTATATTCCAGCTTTATCTATATTTTATTCAAGTTCAATTTTTTGCCTAATCCTATATTTTTAGTCTAATATTTTTGTTTAAACATTCTCAAATTTGAATTGAATTTTCGAATTTATACAAGTAATCTAATCATGCACAAAATTTATTTACAAATAAAATTCTACATATACAATCTACATTACAAACACGATCGAATTAATAATCAAAACATATTCAAATCTAATTTACATAAAATAAAACTCCTAACCTAATATATAATTTTATTATATATGTGTTTCATGAAATTTAGTTAGAAACCTAGTCTATAAATCAAGCTTAGAACAAAAATAAGACTTGTTTATAAGCAAGTTGCATTAAATATTTGATTCAATGGATCCATTAGTCTTAAAGTAGAGCATGCCATGCATCTTCTTAGAAGAAAAATATAGCTTATCTTGTTGTCAAAATCATGAAATCTGTGTTGGATTTTGGTCAAATCTCAGACATCAATTTCCTAGTCAAGGGGTAGTTGTTGTCGATTAATTAAGTATACTGTCTCCTTAATTACAATCTTTAATTCAAGTACTTGAGGACGAGGGAGAGGAATAGATGTCTTTATAGTTGGGGTTTAATAAAAAATTTAGGTCCGTTTGTTAAGTTTGAGTCTATTTAAAATTTTGTTCAAGCTCAGTTTAAATAAAAAAGTTAAAATTTGAGTTCGGCCGGACCTAGCCGTATTAATTCTTTTTATATTGTTTTAAATATATATAATACATCAAAATTATTAAAAATATTAAAATAAATATTTCTCAATAAATTGAAAATATATGTATACTTAAATAACACTAAAATAGGTGCAATTTAACAAGCAAATACCTCTATAATAATAAAATTAACAATAAAACAAGAGTTATACAATAACAACAAAATAGTAGCAAAATAGTGAAAAAATAACAAGAAAAAAGATAGTAAAAAAAAAATCAGTTTTTCTTTTTGCATATTCAGGTCGAGCTAGACTGGACTTGGGACAAAAAAAAAAAACCTTACTCGAGGCACGGCCCATTTTTTAAACAGATCTTATTTTTTGCTCAAACCCATTTTTCGAACTTATATTTTTACTCAAACTCTTCCACAAAATTAAGAAATATATATATATAGTAACACACATGTGTGATATATTTCTCCAAAATGAACGTCACGTATTCTGACCTTCTATTTCTAGTATTAATATTAATGAAATCAAGGTGGAAGTTTGGATGAAGTAAATACTCTTGTCAAGTGACAAAAAAAATCAAAAAAGTAAGATGAGAAAATATGGAAATTGAATTGAATTATCAACAACATTCTTCAATTAGATGAAATATTATATTTGTTAAATGTTTAGGGAGGACGGCTATGGAAAATTAAGAACTATATTCCTAGCTATATCACCTAATTTTGAATGTAATTTTACCTAACCTCTATATTTTTAATTATAAAACTTAGCAGGTATTTTTGTTTGGGTAATTTATGATTTTATTTGACTATTTTCTAGTTTATGTGTTGTTTTTACTGAACTATCTTGTGACAATAATGAATGACAAACAAAGCATCCCCTTATCATGTCGTTTGGAAATTTTTTGTTGTTGTTTGGTATCAATTTAATTAAATAACGAACGAGTAAAAATAGTGGAAGAAATTAAAAAATTAAACGCACAAATTTAACGTGGAAAAACTCTTTAAAAAGGATAAAAAATCATGTACAATAGCAAAAGAACAAAGACTGCAAGATGAAGATAAAAACTAAACCCTAAAACTCGAAAACAAATAACAAGTGTTATGAGTTCTATTCTTTTAATAGATATATTTCCTAATATTGTAAAAGAGCCTATTTATAAGCTAAGTAGGTTAAATAATAATAAAATAATTTAGACTAATCAAAGTTTAATTGAAACAAATAAATAAAATTTAACTGAGAGATTTTCTCTCAAATTTGATTGAAATATGAGTTATACTCAATACTTATCATACTCATATCTCAAATCATCCTACACATAAATGTTGCAATTTTGAATTTCCAAAGATTTAGTAAATAAACGTATATTTTATTATATGTGATGTCTTTCTGAATATATTTTAATTCTCAGTTTAATTGTTTTTTTGTAATTGTTTTTTTGTAATGATTGATTTTGATTATAATTTTTTAGATGTATTATTTATAATTATAATTGTAGTTGTAAATTTTTAAAAAAAATTATAAATTTTAATTTGATCATATATATATTTTTATTATTATTGAAATTAGAGGTATTTGTGGGTCAGATTGAATCGAGTTTGAGCCAAGCCTTTGTATTGTATTATTGTAGTAGTACACTTCTTACTATGCATAAAGTCGTACATTTAGTTCATGTTCTTTAAATTTTCTCGCCTCTTTTAACTATTAAACTTGTGTTGTTTGTCAAATCACCTTCAAAATGGATGAAAAAGTTGTTGACATGGCATACACATGGATTGCCACATGGATGCTACATGGATACCACATCAGCAATTAAGTATTTTTTGAAATTTAAAAATTCAAAAAAATTATAAATATATATATTTTAATATTTTTAATTTTAAAAAATAAATTAATTGCTAACAAGTATACACATGGACTACCACATGGATGCCACGTCAACAAAGCTAACAAACGTTAATTTTTCCATTCATTTTGGGGTAATTTCACAAAAGTTCAAAGGCTAAAAGAGACTAAAAAATTAACGCTAAATGCTCAAATTAGAGCTCAACTTTTTAGGGGTTACTCACATAAAAACGACCTTTCAAAATACTCATATAAAGGCCCAATCTTTATAAAAAAATTCAAATAATGACTTTTCACGCACTTCAACCTAATTTGAGTAAAAATTAGATGAATTCTAACGTATTTAGGATGAAATAAATGACAATTGAATTAGATATTGCTTGACACTAAAAAGAAATAATAAAACATAATTTGATACCTGATATACAACATTTGAGAAGCCATTAGTTGAGCACTTTAAAAAGGTTTTGGTCCTTACTTGAGCACTTTAAAATATTTGGATTTCATTTAAGCACTTTTGTAAATATTAAGTCCTTATATGAGCATTTCGAAAGATTTGACATTTATGTGAGCAACCCTTAAAAAATTAGACTAAATAGAGAGCTAAAATAATTTTTTTTATAAAATTAAAAGACCAAATAAATCTTTATAGCCATCTTAAATGGGTATAATTTCTCCTATCCAAACTCAATTTTCAACTCTAATATTTCAATCAATTTCTTCTAAATTTGAAATGACTATTACACTAATGACTTGAAACACAAAATTAGAAGAGAGAACTTTGTTTCCAAGCATCCTCCTTTTTATATATATATATATATATATATATATATATATACATTCCTACAATTTCATAATTAAATAATTAAATTTAAGAGTGAGTTTGGTTGGGTGATGAGGTGCATTTAGTTTACTTTTTATTTTATGGTATAGTATCGTTATAGTATCTAATCTTACCACCACCGCTATTTTTACACTAACTACAAGTAAATGTACCGCTCATCCAAATCCATTCTAAATATCTAATTATATCATTTACAATTTTTTTTCCTTTTTCTTGAGAGAGATATTCTTTCTGAACAATTTAGCCTACTCTTAAATCTGAATTATCCATTTCGTCTTCAAAATTCAAAGTATTGGTCTTCACTGGCACAATTTTTTCTAGCCTACTCATCATCTTTCTACGTCATATTGATATATTAAACAATTTATTAAATATTTAAAAATGGAATAAATTATCGATCTCAATTTTCGCTTTTTTTAGTTTTACCAATCAAGTTTTTCAAATTCAAAAAAGAGAAGAAAAAGAAGAGAGAATATATCTACTGCGTAAAAATATAAAATTATTTTAGACTAAATATTCAGCAATCTCTTCCTATTCTTACTTTTTACGAGGAAAGGTTTTGGGTATAATACTCTTTCTACTTTAATTGGGTCAATCTTAGTCTTGTACTTTTTAAAATTTAAAATTTTAATCATGATCGAATGATACTAGTTAAATTTGTTTAGTTCAATTCTGTTATTAGTTTTATATTATACATAAATTCGTAGGTTTAGTTCATACTCTTTAATTGAATCATTCTTAGTTTTTATGCTTTTCAAAATCTAAAATTTTAATCTTGACACAAACGACAACGGTTAAATCAAGGGGCGAAGCAAAAAATAAAAAAAAAACTACAATGGGAGTCGAAATTGAATTGTAAAATTTTGGGGGTCAAAACAAAAAAATCACCATTTTATTAACTATAAAATTAAAAATGTTACAAGCCAAAAAAGCAAATCACCAAATCAAGGGGGCCAAAACAAAAAATTTACCATTTATTACCATAAAATTACAAACATTAAGGACTTAAAAGGAAATTACACCAAATAAATTCTAAGTTCATCGGGGTTTGTTAAGTGTTAACTACTTGTGTCCCTTTATCATTGAGTTGAGAATCCTTTTACGTCACTTTACATATTTCTTTTGACATTCATGTCTTTGTCAACCCTTCCTCCATCTCTAAACTTAACTAAGTTATTATTAACCCAAAGGGTCAAATCATCTCATCTCATTGAATCAAATTTTATTTTATTTTGGTATTTTCTCTATACTTACTTCGATTATTTAAATATTATATTTAAATAACTATCAATTAAAATTAATATCATGTAAAACAAAACAAAACTAATAATCAATATATATTCGAATAATATTTTTTTTATTTCTTAAGATATCTATTGGAGCGAGTCTAAAAATTAATTCTCCTGTAGGCTCATTAAGAAGTAAATGCTGGCCATAAGTTTTAAAACTGTTCCATATCTAATGCGAAGATCGAATCCTTAACCACGGATTAAAATAGGAGAGACTCAAATATTTATACATAATGACTTAAATAAATGATATACATGTAATAAAATTAAATATAAAATCTCAAATATTCAATTACAATTACTTTGAAAATTGAAATATTTTCTTATTTCATACGGCAACTTTCTTCGGACCGATAAAAAAAAATGGAAGGAATATGTTCATATCAGTAATTCTTCTAGAGTGGTTAGATCATAAGGTTTGGTCAATGTCTTGGTTCTAACTTATGAATGAAAATGATACGTAAAATGTCAATAAGTTTCTAAATTCTAAGAAAAAGAACTTACCAAAACATTAAAAAAATTGTAATAAAAAATTAGTGTGAATTTGAAGCCAATATGAACATAAAACTAGCTATTATTGTCCTTTTGGTGGTTGAACTAAGTAAACTCCAAGCTCGTTCGAAGGAAAGTCGGTAAAGCTAACCGGAGGGTATCGGAATTACATCTCCGGAACGTGGTATTATGCCGAGTCGACTCGGACAGTGTTACTGCAGCTTGAAACATGCATATCTGTAGGGATGTGTATATATGTAAAAAACATGCAAGGCGAACATATTCTATATATATATATATGTAAAACAATGAAGTGTTTGATGTTTTAGAAAATGGATTATACATAAAACCAACTTATATAATAAACAGTGTATGTGCAGAAACAGATGCACTGAAAAAGATGAGAAACTGCAAACCTTTTTTCTCAAGATTTTCCGTATCAACTTATTTTAATAATAATAATAAAAAAAAGTCTAAAGCTAGGAAAGTTCATGAAACAAAGGGTCTTCAAAGATAAGGTGATGATCATCATGATGAGGCCAAGCTGAAAGATGATCAGCTTCTTTATAGCTGCAAGCAATATCCCCTAAATTATGGGTCAACGTCTCTGCAACATTTGGAACCATAGATGAATTATCGAGCTTTTCGACATCGGTTTTCGTCGATGGGACTTGTTGTAGGTTTGGTAAGCGAGGGAAAGGGATTGAATCATTGAAACCTTGAAGAGAAGCTGCTGCGGCTGTTGCTATGTTGTTCGATGAATCCTTGTTGATAGAAACCGGGTTTAGGAGATTATTAATGGCGTCCATATCAGTGAAAGTGTTGATGATGGTAGAGGTGGATGAAGTGGGAACCGAGGTTAATTGAAGAAGATACTGTAAGCTTTGAAGATTAGCCATTTGAACAGCTTCTGCTTTAAGTCTTAAAGCTTGTTCCTCCCATGGTTGATCCATAAGCTCTTTTAAGTTAGCCAAAGCTATTAAATAAGGCAAGCTCGAAAACATATCAGTTCGAGGCCTATGAGTCATGGGATCAATCCCCATTTGGATGAGTTTTTTCTTCAAATGAGTGTTCCAAAAGTTCTTTATCTCATTATCTGTTCGCCCAGGTAAGTGGCTTGCAATCGCTGACCATCTTTATGAACAGGAACCAAAAAACCCATCATTCAAAACACAAAATCTTAATCACAAGTGAAATTAAAAGAAAAGGGTAATGAAAATCATTACTTGTTCCCAAGGATGGAATGGAGATTGAGAATGGTTTGTTCTTCTTCATGAGAAAACTTGCCTCTTTTAATATCAGGCCTTAAGTAATTAGTCCATCTTAGCCTGCAACTTTTCCCGCATCGATTAAGACCTGGAAAAAAAAATCAATGATTTAGATAGAGAAAGAAAAAAAAGAAGATGGTAATAGATTCACGATCATTAGATATACCAGCAAGCTTGGGGAGGGCTCTCCAGCTACCATGGCCGTTTTCATGGATGAATTTGACAAGCTTTTGATCTTCTTCTGGGGTCCAAGGACCTTTCTTAAGACCAGTATTTTCATCACAGCAAGGCGATCTTCCCATTTTCAATAATCTTTTGGCTTGGCTCCCTCCAATCCAACAAGGAAATGAAGTTTACTCATATTTATAGAGTTTTAATTGTGCTGGTTTCCTATTTGCTTGGGGGAAAATAACACTGCCCTTTGTTGTCATTTGTACATGAGGCATCACTTTCCCTTGCATTTCCAAATAAAATGGATTTTATTTCAATTTAACCCCTGTATATTTCTTAAATTGACATCTAATATCTGAACTTGATAATTTTTTTCTAATTTAATCTCTAGACTTAACTGCCATATGATACCTTGTTAATGAGGCAAATTAGATAAATAAAATTTAAAATCTTAAAAATAAATATGAATCATTTTATTAATAAAAAATAAAAATTATTAACCACTTGTTAATGAAGTGTCAAAAAAATTTATTTAAATCTTGATTGAGTTGGTGTCACGAGTTAATTAGATACCAACTCAGTTAGGAAATTACTAAACTTCATTTACATATTTGAAATAAATTATATTTTTACAAAGGTACTTTTATCTTTTTTACATTTTAATAAAACCAGTATAAAATTTACATATAATGATATTTGAACCCAAGCCACTAGCATATATAAAATATGAGAAAAGATTATATGAAACTGTGATTCCACGTCATCTTTATCCCTTTTCAATGGGAGAATGATAAATCAGATTTTTCCTCTTAAAAAAATTCAAATCCAACAAAAAACACTAAAAATCAGGATGAAAAATCTAATTTGTCATTCTCCCATTAGAAAGGGATAAAAATGATGTGGAATTACAGTTTCATATAATCCTTCTTTATAATAATATTTTTGCCTTTTAATATGGTCAATAAAACAAATACAGATCTTACACGTGAGAAGATTTGAACTCATGCAATGCAACTAGCATTTATAAAACTTACTTTACCTAACTACTTCAACAAAAAAATTTATTTTAATTTATTTTATATTTTAATATTATTGCACAAAATTTTTCACCCGCATCGTGTGTATCTATACTTGCTATTGGTTAAATCCCTGATTGAGTTGGAGTCACAAGTCAACCAGATCAATTGGGAAAATTACTACAATGCCTTTCTATATTTAAAATAAGTTATATGATTACGATAATACTTTTGCCTTTTTATATCTATACTATTATTTAAACTAGAGTTGTCTATGGGCAACGCCACAGCTTAGTTCCAAAAAATTTTCATGCCCAAGCCTGTTTCGAGTTTGCCCAACCCTCCCAAAAGCCCATTTTATTGTTAAAAAATTAATAAAAATATTACAACTATATATTTTAATTAATATTTTATATATTTTGTAATTAAATATAAATATAAATTTTATTATTATTTAAATTAAATTCAAGTTGGGCCGAGGTATTGAACCCTTGAATAGGTCTAATTTGAAACATTGATTGAGTTGGTGTCACGTGTCATTTTGACACCAACTTGGTCAAAAAATTACTACAATGTCTTTTCATATTGCATACATGTTATTACTATTTTCAAACCATATGTTTCATTTTTTTTATATTTGATGTTATTTGTAAATGTACCCTCGTATTTTAAATATGTAGTATCTACATACATACATGTGTGATAAAATTAGTATAAAATAAATAACTATTTCATACTTGTTGATACAGTGTACAACAAGAGAAGAGGTAGGAAGGAGATATGGAAGATGTAAGGAGTATGAGGTGGCATTAAGGAGGTTGGTTCACCTAGAGAGGTGGAGATCCAAAATGGACAAGAGGACAGATTGATTCCTGAAAAAGAGGTAGATTGCTCAAGGTAAGTTCAGGGCTCAAAATATTAACCTTTTCTTTATCATTGAGAGGGTATTTATAAGAAAAATCCTGATCTTATCTTATAGTGCTACGTGATAAGTCATTACAATGGACAATGATCATACTAACATAATGTATGTGAAGTGTGGACATAATGGTCCCAAACAGTATGAGATTATTATTATTATTTTCTACTAAATTCTACTCATCGTTAGAGACGTGCTGACACTTAAAGGAGGTACTTGTACTTAAAAAGGAAGTGCTTGGTATGATAACTTGCTAAACGGGTGAACTTGTCATGAGAACCGGTGACCAAGGCCTCGAAAAACATCCGGATAAAGGGGACTTACTGAATGTCTAAGGGGGATATTAAAATACTATATATTTTTTCCTGATCAAACATTTAATAATATTTATATATGTATGCAAAGTGGTACACTAATGGAGCAAATAAAAGGTATTAAAGCAATAATCTAACCACTCCTATATTTGATAAAACGAATTTTTTTTTTATCAAAATCGATAAAAATGAATATTAATTAATTAATAAATATAGTCAAAGACCAAATCAACAAGGAGCAGTCAGTGGTCAGCACATATAAAGATGAAAAAACAAGTGGGTGCGTCACCAATGATCTTTGAAACCCATCCCATGCACGCAACTCGGACTTCATATTTCGTCATTGATTATTGCATGGATCATATATTATACTATTTCACGTATTAATATTAATGTTTTTATGTTATGAATATGGAATTTCTTTTGTCATTTTACTATACATTCGACATTCCTATTTAAATATTATACATTCCAAACTTTAAATGCCATACATATATAATCATTTTTACTCTACAGATTCGACACTCCCAATGTTGTACACATATAGATATTTCTGTCATTGTACAAATTTAAAAACTCCATTAATAAATAATTTCGTAATATCATATAATAAGATATTTTAATTCGTGAATTTAATTATTAATTTAAACATTTAATGTCAGCTCAGATGTGATATAAAGCATATTTAAAGTATTTGTATTAAATTTTAAATATATATATATATATATATATCTATTACCTAAATAGTTTTCAGTATAATATATTAATGAAAAGACCTAATTTACTTTAAAATTTTAATTAAATAATAATTTATAATTTAAAGAAATGCATCACAATTAACCATGTATAATATAATAAAGTATATGGTTAATTTACACGCTAAACAATGCAATGATTTGCCGGTGGTCCAACTTCCAAAGTAACACAATTTCATATTTAATGTGGTAAGGTTAAGATTCAATTTGGTGGTGTAATTACAAGGTTACGGCTTTGAAGATCAATGTCTTGATTGCCTGTTTGTATTGCATAAAGAAGTTGGGAGTATTAATTATTTGTTAGAGTGAGTTTGGATGGGCAGTGGAGTGTGATGTGTTTAGTTTATTTTTTATCTCACGCTACAATATTATTATAATATTTAATCTCACTATTACTGTTATTTTTACATTAACCGTAAGTAAACATACTATTCATCAAAACACACCCTTAAGCATTTTAAGATTCTTTTCATGTTTACAATACTATTATGATTTTTTATGTCAATAAATAATCTCAGTACAAGTTTATATTAATTACTAGATACAATATATATGTATATATTAGATCTGTATTTAATACACAATTAGTGTGTATATACATATATATTAATAATTAAAGCATTCTTAAAAATATTTTAAATAAATAAAATTTTTACAATGAATTAAAATATTTAACATGTGATGTCTCATCATTCATGATTAGTATATGAAAGTATATACTTTAACAATGCATGACATAAATAAAAAAAAAACCATACATAACTATATATCCGAAATGAGAATGGCAATCGCAATATAGAACTGCCTATGAAAAACTCAGTTTGATTAAGGAGGAAAAAAGGGGTTAAAAATTTAGATATCAACTAAAGCGATGGTGACACGTTTGACCCAATAGGCAGATAGTTAGAGGAGGGGGGTTGCACCGTCGCAGCAAACTCTTTCAAGTTTTCCACCATGTTTTTTGAAACCCTCCAAAATCATTCTTCTAAATTAACAACTCCCCCCAAAAAAACACACAAAGTAAACAACACGTCATTGCTATTGGTAAACCCTGTCCTTTCTCTTCTTTGTCTTAGCGTGTATTATTTTAATTCGAAATTCAATGCTAAATGCGAGTATGTTCGATTTAGGTGTATTAAACTTAAAGGCGGAGAAAAAAGGTTAAATACAAATAAATCAATAAAAAGAAAGCGTCAGGTCAATCAGCTCTTGTAGCTCAGTTGGTTAGAGCACCCGTTTAGTAAGCGGGAGGTCTTGAGTTCGACTCTCAACAAGAGCAGAACAATGTTTAGCAAGTACAACAATTTTCCAAACTTTGACCTTATTGTTTGGTCAAATGCTGCTATTAGTCCCTATACTTTGCATAAGTTATGGATTTAGAATCTATACTTTAATTTAGTTATTTTTAGTCCCTGTACTTTTAGAATTTTAAAATTTTAATCCTAGCCAAATGATAACAATTAAATTCATTAAGTTAAATTTTGTTATTTTTAAAATTTAATGTGTCAAACTTATTATCACATGTGTAATGTTGTGTCTGTTTATTCACATATTACTTACAGAAAATCAATTAATAGATTTAGCACTAAAATTTTGAAATATAAAAAATATAGATTTAATAAGTATTCAACTAAATTTGATAATTTTATTATTTTAATAAATCATTAAACCCATATCTTATTATTATGATTAATATAATCAATTAAAACAATTAATAAATAATAAAAATATTATTATAATATATTATATTTGTATTTTATTAATTTATAATTTAATATGAACATGATTTTAATAATTTAGATTATTAAAATTGGTAATGAAATTATAAATTAAGTACAAGATAGTAATTATATTGTTTGATAAAATTGATATTGTTTTTCTAAAATTATTTATATCTTAAATTCAATCTTATTAATATATTAATTTATTTTGTATAATTTTTGTTAAAAATTAAATATAATAATTTGGATTATTTTTAATTAAAAAAGAGAGAGAATTTATTTTTTAAAATAAAATCTAACTTAATATTTTCAACATTTTATGATACCCACCTATCTTATTAACATATTTTTTTTTTAAAAAAATATTAATTAAACCAGATTATCAAACACATTCAAAAAATTAAATATAAAAATTTCCTATTTTCAATAAAATAAAAAGTAAATGATAGTGCATAAAATTCTGGAAGACAAGAAAAAAAAAAGTAGCTTTAAAAAGCTTCTAATATCTAACCTTACTTGGATTATAATATACATGTACACACCCAACCTAAACTATTGAATTATAGATACACCCTTCATCCCAGATATTGTTAACATTAATGGCTGCTCATGGTATACAGACAAGAACTCAGGGTGTTTGGTTTGTCCAAAGTCACTACTTTCTTACTTTATAAGTTAACTATTTTTCTAACCTAAGCTCGTTATAAAGCATTACATCAATGGCTGCCAAGAGTCAAACCCTAAAAACGAGATTTAAGAACCTTATGTCTTCTATCTCTCAACCCCTTTTTTTCTTTTCTCCTTCACTTACCTCATTTTTTTGTCTGCAAAATTTTTAGCCATAAAAGAAACAAAGATTTTTTTTCAGAGAAAGGCGCAAAGCAGATTAGTTAACATCTTCATCAAGAAGATTTTTTATAGATTGCTTCTTCAACTAGGGTTCCTTGTCGGGTGGACCATCTCCTCACATAGGGTTTTAAATTAAAAAAAAAAAATTAAAGAGTTAACTGATATCACCTAAACAGCTTATTAATTCTTTTATCCTTATAAAAAAACCATACTTGAAGTGTCAGTTAAACAACTGATTTGCTAACTCAGTTAAGTTTCTACCCAATACCATCTAAACTCAAAGACTTTCTTCACTTCCTTTGCCACATTTATGGGTTTGGGGTCTTTATTTTCCATCTCTCATAAATGGAACACAAGTTGGAATCGCTTGTTGGGAGGGTTTTACCTTAATTGCTCTCTTTCCTACTTTTAATTTAATCTTAATGTACATCCAAATATAATGATGTTATATATTGAGTATGAACATATGAAGGTTGACTTAGAAAAAACGTACCACCAAGATTTGAAATAAGCTTCAGTGGACCTAATTCTTGCAATCTGCCATGGAGGTCCGTCCAGCATCTTCCATCAGCACAGCGCATTTTCTCTGAAACTTTCCAGGACATGAACTGATAATAATCAATGATCTCTCTCAATCATGATTTATTGGTCAAAGCCTTTCATCACTGCAGTAAAAGCCTTACTCCACATTGTTAATTCAGTGCTGTTGTATTAAACAATTAAAAGAATAGGAATAGAGTGGTCACCACAAAGAGTTAATTTGAATACAGTACACGTGAATTGTAACTACGAGTGTTCATGGCTCACCAACTTCACCCTTTTCAACCATTCATAATCCAACAAATCTAATATAAACCACAAAAAAAAGTTAAAGGTGGGGTCTGAAAATCTATGCTAATTTCATCATATCTTACACCATTTCAATGATAATTACTTGTAGAGGGGTTTACTTTCCCTAACACATTCATGCATTGCATCCTATTGGCCTTGCACACAAGTGCACTCACTGTTATTGCCCATATATAAGGATTTTGTATAATGCTTTATAACAATGACTGAATGACACTAGAAATTAGGGTTATTGATTACTTACTCCTTGTTGTCATTGTTGCCATTTGGTATAGTTTTTCTCAACTGTTATGCTCAATGATAGGAGAAATAAAGTAATTGTGAATTGATGAAGTGACCTATATCATAGTTAGCTCAAATATTTATGATAAAGTATGATTTGTAACACTAGGGATATTTATATATCATTGTTAGCTAGCATCTACCATGTTTTGTTTGTTGGCTCAACTCTCATCTGCAATGACATCAGATTAACAGCTAAGGACAGTGAAAGAAAGTGACACTGAATATTACATATTATAATATAACACATAAAACATACCAACTTTGTAAGAATAATCTAAATTTGTTGATGATTCAAATGATTCCACTGCTTAATCAAGCTCTACTTGGCGTTTAGGGTTTAAGGTATGTGCTAGCTATAGTACGGGATGCAGCAAAAGTGAGAAAAGCAAGTTCAGTTAATACACCTTACAGTGCTAGGGTTACCCAATCCATATGTAGAAAGACAAACATCAAAGTTTCATGTCATGTATATGGTATGCAGTGAAATTAACAGCAAAACAAGCTTAGCATAATATAGTAACATTAACACTCGATCAACTAATTTGTACAGAAGTAGCACATATAATATGTACACACATATGTTCTTAAAGTTTTTCTGAGAGAAGCAATAGTACATACTTTGGCTGCCATCATAAGCATTAACATAGATAGTTTTAATATAACAAGTTACTCTGAATTGTATACTACATATAAACCTGTATCCAGCATTATAAGTAAAAGATTCATAATCTCAATTTACAAACTAGCTAGTTTTTTAATTAAAGTCTCTTTTCATCAATTGGCTGTGTGTAACTGTAGAGATAGGGTTTGAGTTTTAACAAGTTGGTAGAAAATATAGGGTTTAACTTGTTGATTAAAAATTTGAAGGAATGTATCAGTATCTTTTACCAGTTCTTTTTCTAAAGGCAAAAATTTCATTGAAATAGCAGATTTATTGGGTGCCAACAATCTTATAGAGAAACCCTAGAAGCATAGGTTCATAGGCAATCAGAAGACAGAACACCATGCTGTATATAGCCAACAATCTTATTTTTTCAAGTTTTAACAATTTAGTGGAAAACATAAGATTTAGGGATTAGGGTAACATTACATTAGTCCTCATTCAAAGGTTTTGGTGGAAATTGGTTAAAGTTTGCACACAGTAAAGTTTATCTTAATCTTTGTAAAATCTATTAATAACCTAGACTTACATAACTGTAGATATATTCATCCAAAGAATAACTGTAACCATCTTCCTTGACTGAGCTGCACTTATAAACAAGAACCAATCCCAGAACGGCTGTTTAGAAACCATTATGTGGGGAACCAGTTGATTATCAAAAACTAGTATTTCATACTCCACAAGATCCCCATGGCCAGTCATAAAATTTCTGTATGAGGTATATAGGAATATCTATTTCCAATCAAATACAAAAAATGCAAGAGCATGGAGAATAAAACTTCTTTAAACAAGCTTATGGTGCAATATCCACTCCCGAAGCAATTTTGTTATGGTGTTTTGTGTTACAAGACTTTGTAATGTTGTGAGAGTTCTACTCTCCTGCATTGTTAGTAATACTCCATGATTTGTCCAAAAACAAAAACAAAGATAGGGTAGTGCCCACTACACATTATCTTACAATGAACACATAAGGAGTGTCTTATTTTAGTGCTCTTTCAACAAATTCTGAAGAAGGCCAAGCAAAATGGGCGAAACAAACTAATTTTGAAAGACTTCTAGCATATATAAAGAGGCAGTTGCAACTTGCATTACTAGTAGTCTATCCAAAAAATAGTTTTCTTTCTTTCTTTCTGTTTACTTTTTCATTGTTCTAGGAATTATAAGTTGCATGGCATTCTCCCTTTCCAAAGCTTTACCTCTTTTCTGCTGGGAAATATAAGTTTTAGAATATCTTGGAGAATGATATTTGTTTTCCTAGAAAAATGAAAAAGACTGAGTACACAAGGTGATCCCTTACTGCTTTTTAAAAAGAAATAATAAAAAAGTCTTCCACTAAAAGAAATGATCTTGGATGTAATTTCAAAGCCTTTACTTAGAACAGATGTGGGTTTAAATCATTTCATCCTGGGCCCAAGGTTAATAATATAAATAGAAGAAGCTAGGTATAATCATACCTTTTAAACTTAATTATCCCCACTTCACTCCTTCCAAGGAGCTAACAACAAAGGCTCATGACCCACACCGAAATTTAATTTATATTGGATTAACACTAGCCCAGGTCCTAAATGCCTACCATATACAAAAGTTATTAGATGAGACTGAGATATATAAAGCAATTATTGCAATACAAAAACACATATAAAGTCAAAGGTCGGTGACAACATGATCTGTTAATTTCATTAATAAAGGGAAAGGTATATACCTTTTGATGCTAGTGATCTTAGAAACAGAAAGTGTGGACATTATATAGAATATGATCAAAAGATGAATACCAAGCACCAAAATAATCAAGAAGTGCCCCCATAGAGAATTTGTACTTTGATATTGTCGACATTTCATCATAAGTATTGCTTGCCTCATGCTAAAACAATATACTTTAGTGCATTCAGTTTATTCTTCACAAATAGTCTTTGAACTTGGAAAACATAACAAAATGAAAGAAAAGTGGGAACATACCTCAGAAAAATTGTAGTTGCAAAACCCTCCACAGCACCACCATGAAACTGGGAAAGCATTAGACCAGTTGTGAGCTGGAAGAAAATGATACTAATTGCATGAGAAACCTGCAAATGTGGCATATAAATAACTAGTTATGGAATCTGCAAGAGTCAGAGAAGTTAGTTCATGAAATCTGAATAGCTAAGATAAAGTAAAAAAAGAATCTAGTCAAAAGTTGAGATAAACGTTGCATGCAAAAGCAGGTCACATGGTTGGAACAGGAGATCTAAAGAACAGCTTTATCAAATGTCTTGTAAATCATGTCAAAGCTGGGGGAAACAAAAAAGGTGCATGGAGATCACATGGTGGGAGTTGGTAAGGAAGCATATGATTTTTCTATGAGTCAATATTCAAGAGAAGTGTTGCTCTGACTTTTCATTTTTATTTAAGTATTTGTGTTGAACACTAGAAATTATTTTCAAACATATAAAAAAAATTAAAAAAACTTAACCCTACCCTTGTCCAACACTCATACCCGAGTTCGAGTAACTTAGTTCACTGGCCTTGCTAAGTTCACCTTCTGTTGGAACGTGAGCTAAGCATCAAGGAACCAGCTCAGCCTGTAAAAGACCCACAACATAACCCATATATACAGATAAAAGCTCGAACTTCATAGTTAAAAGCAAAAACATTGGGTCGAATCATGCTTCAGAAAGCTAGCCAAAAGAGCTTTATTCCTATTAAAATAAGAGCTGATCACTAACTGGTAAGTGCTAGCTAGTGCCCTGCTGACATTCATATTTTATGAAAGACTTTGAAATAGGTGTCAGATCAAAAAGGAGACTTTTTAGAGTTTGGAACTCTAATTGCATATAATAAGTGTCAGTTGCCAACCCATCTTGGCAATGATCAAAGAAAACATCACTGTAACATTTGACAAATACTGGGTTTTCTCACACCTAAAATCTGCATATATTAGGTATCAATGACTTGATCATACCTTGAAAAAATATTTCTTTTATTTAGTCTTTCGGAAATCCATATTCAGACTGTATTATTTAAGAAGAGGGAATTCAATTACCTGGATTTCCAAACATCATATTCCTTACTTTCAACTGACTGCAATTAAAATGGTGAGGCGCCCTTTATCTTTAATAAAGTGAACCGACCAAAAAGTCAAGTGTGATTAATCTTTGGCTTAATTCATAATTTAGCCCTTAAAAGTATACCTGTTTTCCACATTGATACTTAAATTTTTTTTTATCCCAATTTAGTTTCTGAAGTGAAAAAATGTTTAGGTTGTTTTGACTAATGAAAAAGTGTCAAGTGGCGTTTTTTTTTATAAAAAATATAATTTTCCTTTTATTAAAATATAAATCTTAAAAAATTATTAAAAATAAAATTAAATATATAAAAATTAAGAAAAATGCAATTTTATATAAAAAATCTAAAATACCTTTAGAAAACTCTAAAATAAATATGAAATACATAAATATATATTAAAATAAAAAAATTGATTTTTTCCTTTTTTTGAATTAAAAATATATTTACTAAATTAAATTAATCAAAATAAAAATTCAATTCAATTCTTTCTCCCACATTAATTATTTTTCTCTCTCACTCCACTTTCATCTTTTTCCCCACTCTTCCTTTTTCTTTATCATCTTTTTACAAAAAAAAAAAAAAAAACCTTGTTAAAATCTTCTCCATCACCACATAACCATAACCATATCCATATCACAACTATCATCATAATACACCCAAAAATAAAAAAGTAAAGACATGAAAGATCACAAATCTAATTTTCAGCCTAAGCAACTTGGATTATATTGATGATAGAGAAGTTTATGAAGGGGAAGAACATAAAAAAAAAAAAGATTACAAACAATCAATGGTGAAAGTTACTCAAATTTTGAGTTGAAGCTTTGAAAATTAGTTTGTAAATCTAATCTTTTTTAAGAAAAATAAACATTGAAAATGAAAAGAGAATAATGAAAATAAGAGAATGGTGAAATTTGAACTCAAATAAATGCGAGCCTAGTTATCTATTAGAAATTTTTATGTTTAGTTTAAAACCATAAAGAATATTAATTTTAATTAAAGGAAAATTAAATTGATACTATATAAATTTACATTATATATTTCTAATTTTTTATATTTATATTTTTTATTTTTGAAAATTTTTATAAAAGAAGTTTTATATGTTTTTATTTAATATGCTAGGTATTTTTTAAAAACTTTAAGTATCAAATTGGATAAAAAAATTTAAGTAGTAAAGTGGAAAATTAAGTATACCTCAAGAGTAAAATTATGAATTAAGCCTTAATCGCATAAAATCACATGGTGCCTGTAGAAGAGAATAGTGATCCAGGGGACAGCAAAAAAAGTGCCCAAATCTTTAGAATGGATCTCAAATAGAACAAGAGACAAATAGTTGGTAGGCAAAAAGCCAATGTCCCAGTCTAAAAATTTAAGTTCCATTTCCATAAAGCGACCTTAAACCAAACACATGCGACAAAAAGGTTCATTACCTGCATCTATCTATGGACAATGGCGGCACTGGAAGCAAAGATAGAATCCAACATTTCAAACTCAATTTCTTAATAGACATCTTTTCCTGTTAAAAAGAACTTCCTCTATGAAACATATAAAGATGAAATGGAGTCAATTTTTAGCAACTGGCATGAACGTTTATATAATAAAAAGTAATTAAGAAACAAGAAGTTGTGCACAATTTAATACAGGGAATAAGCTAATCGCACCATTTTTAATGTTCAAACCCCAAGACTTGGACTTTCGTGAGAGCTACGATCCTTAAATGATGGGGAAATGCTGAAGCTCCGAAAAGTTAAAAACACTAGTCTTTTTGGAAGGCACTGTATACATAGACCTGGACAATGACTCAACAACAAAATCATGCACAAAGATGGTGTAAAATAGGAACTGCAACATTTTGAAGAGCAGATGCATTTTCAGCTGCCTCTTGATCTTTCAACTTGCTCAAAGAAAGAGGTGGTTTTACAACAATGCTTTTCAAGCTTTCTTGACAGTCACTTGTTGATGCCCTCCTCAATCTCCCTTTCCCGTTTGAGAGAAAGTATGCAAGCGATCTTTCAAGAACACTTTCTTCTTTGCCGGAAAAAAGAACGCGAATGATCCCAATAACATGTGAAAGGAGCTGAGACATTAGCTAGAGATTAGACAAAACAATCATAGGGTAAAAAAGATAGACATGAAATTTTTGGACCAAAAACAGAACAAAAATAAGAAAGTTTCCAGGTGTGGCTTTTGCATCATCAATCACAGCTTCTTGTCTCTTTCTTTTGCAACGTAACCATAGAACTTGTATCACAGTACGTAAAATACCTTAATTGAGTTCAGCACATTTGTTGTAACCATGAAGAATTATACAGACCAGTCATCGAATAATACATACAAATTGATCAGAATCAACCCCTTTTAAATACCTTTTGAACAGGCGTGCTACAAGCACTTTTAACAGTTGAAGGAATCCTATAACAACCCCCCTGTCCCCTGCAACCACAATAAAAGAGAAAAGGAGAAGAAAATAAAGAAATAAACATGCAAACATGATAAACTACATTTAACGCAACCCCTCTGTCCACCCTCTAGCAACTGTCAATAAGTGAAACTAGAACAAACCTAAACGGCTAATGATGCTTGTTTATCATCATAATTTAATTTTAGGTAACATGAAGGCAAGGCAAACATTTCAGGTAATTGTCATATGTTAGGAACACAAATTTTAAGGAGTTTAATTGTTACCAGCTTTCTAGTTTACAGCTCAGCAATTCCTAGAGTGAATTGTTTAGCCGTGGTATGGGCCACAACTTTAACTGCAGAACATTGTAGAACACACAGGATTCAGCATAAGCACTTTACCGCTTACGTACCTAGGAGTACCATTGGTGACTAGAATACTTTGTGAGAGAGATTGTTCTCCCATCATTGAGAAAATCACTCAATGAATCAGGAGTTGGGCAGAAAAACATTTATCATTTGCTGGTTGTTTGCAGCCTATTCAGTCAGTCAGATTCAGCTTTCGGATTTTTTGGTGCAGAAATTTGCTGCTTCCATCTAAGGTGATGTAAAAGGTTTTGCAACTCCTTCTATGGAAAGAAGGGGATGGCAATGCTAAAGGGGGCTTGAGTTGATGGTAACCTATTTGTCATCCTAAGGCTGAGGGAGGTCTGGGTATGAAGGACTTGGTGATCTGGAACAAGTCCTGGATTACCACTTACATCTTGACGGAGAGGAATGTACTGCAATTACCTCTTCTTCAAAGATACAGCTGATGCTGGAAGAAGTTGCTGAAGCCTGAAATGAGGGATATTTTGGCTCAATTTATGCAAATACAAGATAACAGAATCATATGGAAATAGCCAGGTTCTGATTATAAGGCCAACTTTGTCTGGAATCAGTTGAGGCTCAAGGAGGAATGGTCCTGTGTCACAGATTGGTGTGGTTCACTCGGTCTATACCCAGGCACTCATTCATTGCTTGGCTTACAGTTCTTTACAGATTACCCACCAAGAGAAGGTTGCATTCTTGAGGCTACCAAGTTATTTTGAATGCTTATTGTGTAGGTATAAAAAGGAGACAAGGGATCACATTTTCTTTAGCTGCCTGTACACTCTCAAAAGTTATGGAAAAGAGTTGTACAAGTTTGTGATCACTGATCATGGCAAAATGTGATCACTGATCATGGCAAAAGGTTTCTACATTGGCAGTCACAGAACTTAGAGGTAAGGCATTAATCTCAATCATCTCAAGGATTGCTTGGAATGCCTACATTTATGTTCTTTGGCAGGAAAGGAAAGAAGAATTCATGGTGGTCTTGCAAGGCAAGAACAAATTCTATACAGAATAATCTATACTGCTGTGCGTCACAGATGATCTGATTTTAGGAATATCCCTTGTAATTCTGTAATAACCAACTCTGTGAAGCTTGGGATCTTGATGTAATACTGCTGAGTTAGCTAGTATTTTGTTTGTAGCTTATGCTACAGATGGTTCTTCCTTTGTAGTAAAATTTTGCTTTTGGATGAATAAAATTCTACCTACCGAAAAAAAAAAATAAATAAAAGAAGAAGAGTTTCCAGATGTGGCTTTACAATGTCCCAAGACAAGCATCATCAATCCCCTGACTAATTATCTCTTTCTTTTGCACTGTGACCATAGAACTGTTATCACATTATGTAACATACACCTTAATAGAATTCAGCACATATATTGAAACCATGAAGAATTTTACAGACTAGTCATCAAATAATATGTGCGAAATGGTCAGAACCAACCCCTTTAAAATACCTTTAAAAAAGACATGCTCCAAGCACTTTTAAGAGTCCTTGTCCCCTATAACAGTCGAAGAAATCCTATAACTACATTCGGCAAATCTGACCACGCTAAAATGACTTACCTTGATAACAGTCTCCTCAAAAAATGCAAAACCATTACAATTTAGTAAATAAAAGGCAAAGCAAAAGGCATCTGCAATTAAGTCCATTGAAGTGCCAAGCTATTAGCTAACCTCAACTTCAACTCGAATCTTTAGATATATTTTCACTGACCAGGAAAAGTCTGACTGGAATGCATAGCAATACAATGGCATAACTAAAATATCGGGCAAAGATAACAGTCGGGGGACAGTATCTACCCAATACACAATATAATGCACTAAGCATCACTTCAAAAAGTGGAAACCAGCTAGAGATGACAAATTTATCAAGAACAGGCTACCAAAGCCTCCAGTTGTACTGTCTGCCCACCCACTTTCCAACGAGGCATAGTTTCACATGAATGGTAGAACATTTCCTCTTGGATACAAGGTTTTAAGACCCCGAGCCTATACCCTACCCTCTTTTCATAATTTCATGAGAAGATCATCCATTTGGTCGTAACTACATCGGTTTCATATACAACTTAAGCAAAAGAAAGCCACCCAAAATTTGAAAGGAAAAGAAAAAAAAGAACAAGCTTAAAACCAATCAAAATTAAGAAACTAAAGTAAATGCTGAACAAATACACACACATATTCGCATCTAAAAAAGGATAACTTGATCTTGGATATGCTACTAACAAAACAAGTATCCCATCTTTCTACTTGCAAAATGCATTGCAATGACAACACCACTCTCTACAAAATTCTACAGGTTTTGTGGTTTCATCACAATTATCATCGATTAAACAAGATATAGCTATCACTTCGTCATCGATTTCCATAGTCATTTCTTCTTCTCTCTTTACCATCATTTCTTCTTCTCTCTTTGGGAACGTAAATGGTGGAATGTGACGCCACCGAAAAGCTTCGAGACTTGATTTTCTTGGTTTATACTTTATAGTGACTTGATTTTCTCGAATTTATGATGATTTGAGTTTTCGAAATATTTCTCTAATTTCACTCATATCTAAGGTTTTATTTAATAAAGATATAATAATTTTGAAAACTTATTATTATATTAATTAATTCATGTATTAATTACGTTTTTCTATAAATTTCATGTTAATTAAGTGAACACTATGTATTTTTCCGAATCTACAACCATTCAATGTTTTCGAATTTATGGTGATTTGTGTTTTCAAATTTAAATTGACTCAATTTTTTTTATACATCTAATTTAAAGATTTAAAGTTGTATAAATTTCACAAGTATTCAATAACTAAAGTACTATAGTTATCCGATCTAACATTACTTTGAGGGATCTATTTTGATAATTGACACCAAATGACGTGACTTGTATTCATGATGCTCACATGCTTTTTGGTGTTAATTTTTAAATTTTATTACTTTTCTCAATATAAATTTTAGTTTAAGTTTTCTTTTATACATATTTCTTTAGAATTTGCTTCCAATATATTAATCTTCATTACCTGTAATTGTAATATTTATATATCAGTCGAAAGTAATAGATGTTAATCAAGTATTGCTTAATACTTCTTATTGTTCTTTTAATATTTAAGGTGGTAGATGTTTTGATTTTTAATAATGTTATACATTTATTCCTCTAACATATTCTTGAGCAAACATTTTTCGAATAACCTTTCGAGGGCTACTTACCAATCCGATTCTTTGTATCTACTTCTCGACTATGCATTCATGTAAATCTTACACATTAATTATCACTTTTGATGTTAATTTTTACGTCCTATTTAAAGTGCTTAATAATGTCTTCGAGGGATGAATGCTGGAAGAGTTTGTCCAAGGGGTGAAAGTATAACAATTACTCCCTAGTGCCTAGTGGAGAGGAAATTTATACAGTGGCGTTGCCATGTGTGCTGTGATCCAAGGTGTTGAGTGAATTGTATTTGAGTTTAGGCTATGAAATTTAAACCATCAAGCTACTGTGAGAACACGCGTGGTTTGTGTTGCCTAGAGGATCGCACATGTGTGTACTAGCATTTACAATTATGCGTTACAATGTATCCTGGGGAAATGTTATTAATCATTACTTGGCGTTTCAGCATTTAGGGTTGCCAAGTGTTTAGTTCTCATTGGTTGTTGCTAAAATGTGTTTTGGAAGCTTCCTGGGTTTGGTATGAGCTATAAAGTTCTCCGAGTGCTTTTTCTTGTCTTCTATTGGAATGAAAAATTTTTAAGTCTTCATGATTTTCAATCCTTCGAAATATCTCTAAGTCTGGAATCTTCTTTTCTTCTTCTTTCTTTTTCCTTCGATTCAAGTTTATGTCTCATTGAAGTTGTTGGATTGGCGCTAGGACAGTTGCTTGGTAAGTTCATCAGCTTTACTATAGTTTTTAAGGTTTGTGTTTGATTAAAAATGGTTAGAGGGTTTTGTGGTGGGAAGACCGGTAATAGTGACGGTGGTGAGGATTGGAAGAAAGGTAACAGTGCTTGGCCGATGAGGGTTCCTTATGTCGGCGATGCGGCCTGATGTACTATTGGGGTTAACAAAATGCGGAGGTTGTTTCAGCATAAGGGGTTGCATATGAGTAATTATGAGTTTGAGTTCAACATTCCTAGGGAGAAAACGAGCTGAGCACCATGAGTGGGCCAAAACACAGTGGTGGGAAACCAGGATTTTATTTGCCTTTGTATGCTTTGGAGGTTGGCTTCCATTTGCCACCTCACGATTTTATTTGTGAGTGGTAAACTATTATGGAGTGGTGTCAAGGTAGCTATCTAAGGCCTCGTGGTGGATTCTTATTGATTTCCTTAATATTCTGTCGTCAGACAAGGTGTTGTAGAAACCTTTTTTCCCTTACTACCATGGACCAAAACAGGTTGCTTGGATTGCTTACTTTCAACAAAAGGGAGGGTGAAGAGATCGAGCACTTGATGTTGAAGAAAGGGACCAAGCTCTGGCTGGATAGATAGAAGTACATTCTGGTAGAACATAGGTTTGCTGCAAACTTTACCTTTCCTAGCACTTGGTCATTACCTTCGAGCAAGTTGTTCTTGGCCAAACCAAAGTTGTTGGATGAGTTTAGGAAGGAGCAATTCAAGGCTCTTTGGAAAGCTAGTCCTCTAGATGTTTCGAGGACCATTACTGTTAGAAAGCTGTACAAGCACTGCTTGATGGGTGTAAACCCCAATAGGTATAAAGATAGTGATTTTCAAAATGGCTTTTAGAATAGAGAGCGAAAGGTTCCACATCATTTGGAAGCCTAGCCTCTTGGCAGTACCAATAAGGTTGCTAGCATAATCTTGGGAGTAGGCCGCTAAGACTTGGTTTTTCCTTGTATGGTATAGATTATGCTCAAATCATAAATGGTGTACCAACAAACAGACTACAATGGTGCCCTTTGAAGATGGCGAAGGGTTAGAAGTGCATTTAATGAGGCATAGGGAAATTGGAGGTGCGAGCAGTCAAAGACCTACTGAGAAGATGTCTTCTGAAGAAGTCGAGGAGTTTGTGGAGCCTTTGGTAAGACGCAGGGAAATTGGGGGGTATGGGTGGAATTGCCAGTGTAGAAGCCCAAATTGCCCGGGCCCATTTACACATTAACCCATTAACCCATTTACAACATTAGCCCATTAATCCCAAAACAACCAACTAACCTATCCTAACCCAAACAGCCCAATACCCATTAAGCCCACCTAAACCAACCCAAACCCCAGCCCAAATCAGAAAGAAACCCTAACCCTAGCCCCTAAGCTATCTCAGCGCCGCAACCTACCCACCTGCCCTCTGCCACCACCGACGTCTGTCATACCCACCTGCTCCGCCAGCATAGGCCATACCCTGCAAGATGAGAAGGACACGCAACAGCAGAACAAAAATAGTGTATAAACAGAAGCAAAATCGGCTATAAAGCCAAAATGGAAACCAGTTTATAAGGGGATTTTTTTTGCGATCAATACAAAGGGGATTTTTTTCATTTTGCATCAATACTAATAGATCAAATACAAAAACATTTCCAAATATACCAAAACAGTGCAATATCATCGAATCAAATCAAGCCCTAAGGTGAATCTACTATTTTTTATTTCTATTTTTTGTTCATTTTCGAATTTTTTTTTCTTTCCTATCTAAATACATAAATATAAATATAAATAACATTTTAAAACATAAAAAAAAGAGGAGCCTTTTACCTTTTCCGCCATCAGTATATGATGGCGCGGCCGCTTGGCAAGCGACGGACCAACGATCGATCGATGATGACCGCCGCCTGGCCGGATCCTTCCTCCCCCCCTCTCTCTCCCTCTTCTCTCCCTCTTCTTTTCTTTTTTTTTTCTTTTCCCCGTTACAAATGAGCTTAAAATTTTTTTTTTGTCTTATATAGGGACGAAAACGGTGCGTTTTGGTCCCCCCTTGTTTAAGCAAAACGGCGTCGTTTAGGCGCCGACCCGACCCGATCTGACCCGCTCCGGACTAGGATCCGTGTGTTTTTTTAAGGGAGGGGCTATTTGCGCAATCGGCCCCTCCGCTTTTTTTGGTTTTGCAATTAGGTTTATAGTGCTTTTAATTTGGCCACATGATTTTCTGATGTTTTCAATTTAGTTCTCTATGTTGCACAGCGTTTTAAAAGGTAAGGGGAAATTGCTGTTCTGGCCCCTCAATGTTTAACGCGTGTTCGAATGAGTCCCCCTCTTCTATTTTTATTCTAAATTCGCCCCGAAAATTTTGATTTTAATTCCGTTTAGTCCTTTTTCTTACTTTTTCTCATTTTTAATGTTATTGTATTTATTATTATCATTATTATTATAGGTCTTATCATTTGTGTATATATCTTTAATATGTATATGTATGTATGTATATAGTATTATTAATTTTTGCTTTAATGATATTATTATTTTCCTATCATGTTACTATGTATATATTTCGATATTATATTATATATTCAATTAACACCATATTGTATATTATTATTTTTGAATCTATTTTTACTATTATTTTATCTATTCTTTTTATATTAGTATTGTCATCATTACTATCATTATTACATTATTATTTTTATATTATACTTAGTATTATCTTTAATATTATATTTCTCTTATTATATTTATTATTACCTATTACTTTATTCTTATTTTATTTTTAATATCATTATATTTTATTCACTTTTTATATTTTTATTATTATTATTATATTATTTTTATTACTATTGCTTATCTTTACTTATATATACATACGTATTTTTATGTACATATAGCCTTTATATAGTTTTTTTTTTATTACTTCATTTTAATATTATCATTATCTTATTTTATTTTTATGTTATATCATATTTCTTGTATTAATGATATATAATATTAGTGTATATGTTATTATATATGCATACGTTATATGTATGTTTAATACCATACTTTTTATAACTATGTTATGTATATAATTTGCATATTGCCCCGTATATATATATTTTAATATTATTAGTTTTTTTTTATCTTTTATACTATTTTCATGTATATTTCTAACATCACTCTTATTTATATATAGGTATGTATTTATATAGTGTAATATCCCGAATTAGGGCCTAATCGGAATAGTGGTTTCGTGACCACAAATCCGAGATAGAAATAATTATTTTATAATTATTTTGAGGTTTATGTTAGGGACTAAATCGAATAAGTTGCAAAACTTGCATTCTAGAAGTTTTTAGTATGAAATTGCTTTGAAATATTAATTAGGAGGTCTTAAATAGCAATTTGACAATTTCTAAAATTTGGACAAAAATGGGCTTGTACATGAAAATTTTCAAAGAAAGGTATTAAGGGCATTTTGGTCATTTGGATATTTAATGAAATAAAATGGGAAAAATAACACAAAATAGTCATCTTCCTCATTTAGTTGCTGCCGAAATTCACTCTCACCATAGCTAGGGTTTCTTCAACTTTCAAGCTTCATAGTAAGTGATTCTAAGCCCCGTTTTTAATGATTTTTACGTTTTTGAGATCCCGGTAACTCGATAAAGCTTATGTTAGCAATAATTTAACCTAGGGTTTATAATTGGAAAAATACCCATAAGTGAAATTTGTGTATTTTGATGTTTTATGATAGAATATGAGGTTTTAAATTATGTTAGACAACTTGTACTACTCGATTTTAAGCAAAAACGAGTAAAAGGGCTTAATCGGTAAAAATATCTAATAGTCACAAGTACATGTTAGAGTGAGAATTTGATGTTACCATAGAAGAGAAAAGTGATCAGCATGTTATAAAACATAAGAATAAGGAATAAAGTTTAATCCTGAGCCTAGGGGCAAAAGTGTAAATATGCAAAAGTTTAGGGGTAAAATTGTAATTTTGCCAAAATTTGAATTAAGGATTAATTTGATAATGTGAGTATTAAATAAGCTAAATGTGTTATTTTAGATCAAGAAAGACGTGGAATCGACCCCAATCGAGGAAAAGAAAAGATTGTGGACTAAATTGCAAAAATCTTTGTATTTTGGTATCAAGGTAAATTCATGTGTAAATAATGTAGCATAATTGTTATTTTTAAGTCATTGATGTCAATTATGTGATATGCTGATTTTTATCATGAAATATATGCTTTGTGGTTATTTTCAAACAAAATGCAAATCATGTGTGCTACTTGCTAAATATAATTATTACCGAGTATTGATTTTGGCATTCTACGGAAGACGGCAAGGATATGTATTCGAGGAAAATCCCGTTTGAACCTTAGGAATAGATTAGGATACAAGTGACATGTCACTAGGATGGTTAAGCATCCGAACTCGTTGAGTTGAGTCCGAGTTCACTTATAGATGCGAACGCCCGAGCTCGTTGAGTTGAGTCCGAGTTCACTTAGGGGCGGGTTACATGATTGCTTGATTGCATATGTGGCACTTATGTGCAAGTTATCCATGTATCCGAATTATATTCCGATGTGTTCAACGGGTAAAGTTCTACTCAAATGGAGGAAAACTCGAGATGTAAAGAGACGTATTGGTAAGTGATGTGAAATGGATATTTTGGACAGGTATGTATTTAACCCTCGGATTGAGTATTGATACAACCACGATAAGGTAATGAGATGATGAAAAATGATTAGAAATGTGATATGTGTTTTGGTGATATATGCTAATGTTGATTGGTTTGATTGTTGTTATGTTACTTATTATTTGCATATGAACTTACTAAGCATTTATGCTTACTCTCTCCTTCTTACTCATTGTAGTTTTGGAAAAGCCAGCTCAGGAGCCGGGATAGGTCGAAGGCTCAGTCACACTATCCGGAAGACTTTTTGGTAAATGGCTTGTAAATTTAAGTATGGCATGTATAGCAATATACTTATTTTGTGTAAATGATCTTATGATATGGTGATGGAATGGTTGAGAAAATGTTTGATAATGATAAGTTATGGAAAGTTATTAAGAAACTTAGTGCATGAAAACTCATAAAAAGGGATGAAATTTGCCATAAACAGAACATTGCAGCAACACTGATGTGAGTTTGAAAATTTACTAAAAATCATAGAAATCGAATTATGTGATGGATTAAACATGAAATTGAAGCTTATTATGTCTAGTTTTATATAAAACAAACTAAACAGGTAAAGGAATTATATGTTAGAAGATATTTGAATTTTAGTGAAACAGGGTCAGAACAGTTTCTGGATCCCCTGTTCCAAATTTAAAAATTCACCATAAATTGTACAGATATAATTAGGTGGTGTATTTTATATTATCAGAATCCTTATTGAGTCTAGTTTCAGGAGAAACAAACCTCATAATCATATGAATTTTGTACAGAGAGAAATGTGATTCGTAGTAAACAGAGGTCAGTCCAGTCAAGTCCTGTAACAGGGGTAACTTTAACTAATAAACTGTACTAATTGGCCCAACCAAAAATTCTATAAAAAAAATTAGTAGATGGGTATATGAGTCTAGATTCAGGAAAAATTTACGGATATTGATTTCGAGTTTCGTAACTCGAGATATGATTTTTCTTGTGACTGTGACGCAAGTAGCTTGAAAGCTGTAACACCTCATACTCGACTCCGGCGACGGTCTCGGGCGTGGGGGCGTTACATATAGCGTATGAATAGTTTTTACATATTGTTATCAACTCTAATATGTATATTATACATATCATATATGTATTTTCAATGTTATTAGTTACATATATTTCTTATACTACTTCATGTATGTATTTTTTATATATATCATCTTATGTGTGTATACAAATACTATGTTATATATATATATAATGTAAATATTTTAAATACCATATTATGTATGTATTATTATTTCATCTATTTTTATCTCTATTGTATTTATTGTTAATTCTAGTACATACATTTTATTATATGAGTATATATATATACCTTTATATATAATATTATTTTCATACATCAGTATATTTATACCCATTATTTTTACTATTATCACTTATTATTTTATCTTAATATTATTATGTATACATTTTTGTATATGTCATATACATACATTTTCTATATATGTATATATTATGTATATACTTTAACATTACTATTTATATATTTTCATCATTTCATGTATAGTTCAAATAATAAATATAATACATTTCTAACATTATCACTATTCATATATATATATGTGCACAAAAATATATTATATACATACTCTTAATACCCTTTTTTTATATATATGTATGTTCATTGTTTTCTCGTACTTGATACTATTATTACATTTAATCTTGCATGTATTTTTTATTATTGTCACACTTATATTTGTTTCAATGTATTTCTGAATTTATCTTTTATTTGTTTTCATTTATTAATTTGCTTTGCATTATAACGAAAATCCTATTCTCATTTCTTTTTAAAAAAATAAGTAAGGCAATGTATCGATTTAACATTAAGTCGTAGATTTCATCGCTATGTTGGATGGAATTCGTCGGCTCGTGTTAAAGGCGGAACACCCTTTTGAAAAATCGAAAAACCAAGATTTCTTGTCTTTTCATTTGGATCACGAATAAATGATTATATTGAACTCGTATTTTTGAAAATCAAAACAACACGTATTTATAAGATACCAATTTTGGGCGTCACGAGGGTGCTAATACCTTCCTCGTGCGTAACCGACTCCCGAACCCTAATTCTTTCACTGGCTTTCCACGAAGACCTAAATTTAGCCTTCGTTTTTTCGTCGAGAATGAATTTTCTTTTCAAAAAAGATGATTTATTAGGTGTCCGATCACCTACAAAAAGGATCGGTGGCGACTCTTTGTTTGTTTCAAAATCAAACTTCAGTTTTCAAGTTTTTAATAAATCGCCACAATTAGCGACCCCAAGTTAATTTTTTTTTACGTTGCTATAGCTGGCGACTCCACTGGGGACCCCTTTTTGAGAGTCGTGTCTGGAATTAAACTCGCGTTGTCAAAATTTTCAAGTTCCTTGTTCAAATTAATATTTAAGCCGTGATCTTCAAATGGTGTTTTCAAAATGTCATGCATTCGCATTATGTTGTAAATGTTTTTCTAACTCATTTCGTCTGTTCTACTTTTCGACTTTAAATTTTTATGGTGTTAGTTTTGGTTTAGTTTTAAATAAATGTGAAGGTTTGTGAGTTTCTCCCCACACACTGTGCACTTGCATTTTGCATAACATGAGCTCTCTACCCGGGCTCTGTCCGTTTAAGTGAAAGTAAACGCTACGCCTTCGTGAGTTAACTCGTCCCTCCGTACAGGCTAGTGAATACTTTCGGGTTACATATGACTTATGCTTTCGTGAGTTAACTTGTCTCTCCGCATAGGCATAAGTAAATGTAATCCCTCGAACTGAACTCGTGAGCCTATTACGGGCTACGACCGAGGCTTCGTACTAGTCTTGGTAGTCGATAGTACGAACAATTCGAGTACCTGTCTAGAACCGAAACCACATATAGTGAACTGTACGTGCCACCTAGTTAGAGCCATACCGAACCTCTGTCCGTTAATGGTCACCAAAATAAGTGCACGGGAGGAACGCCTCTTACCTTTTGCATTTTCACTTTCTATACGAAGGAGATTGGGTCTGTTTAATAAAATAGTTCGAATTTTTGAATTTTCCATGTTTTTCTGCCTGTATTTAATTACTAATCAAGGTTGTTTGCCTTTGCTTTATTGTTTTTTTTATCATGCATTATAGGCATCACATTAGGAAAGTGTTGATTAAAGATTAGTGCCCAAAAAACGGGTTTCTAATGGAAGAGTCAATTATACAAATGGTCGAGAAGAATGCCGTGGTTCGGGACTGGTCTCTAAGAATTCAGAAGGAAAAAGGGGATAGTCTAGTGGAGGGATGTTTTGCCAATCTGCCCGAGCATGTAACTGTCAATGTTCGCCAGAATAACCTTGAAGACTTGGTTCGGATTTGGAATCAATGAGACTCGGACATTAAAGGTATATTCATTGAGAAGTACGGAGATATAGCCCACTTGATCGCTATCAACGTAGATGAGCGTTTGATTCAAGCCATGATCAGATTTTGGGATCCGGCCTACCAATGTTTTACTTTCAATCAGGAAGACATGACCCCAACTATAGAAGAGTATACTGCGTTGCTTCGTATTGATAATGTACAGCCCTATAAGATATATGTGAAGGAGCCTAAGCCGATGACCTTCAAGAAGAAGCTAGTGAGGTTGACAGACATGACTGACGCGTAGGCCGAAAAGCAGATAAAAAAGAAGAATGAAACCATTTGCATTCCATGGTCTTCCCTACGAGATTTGGTTTTGAACCATCCTGACATAATGAAAAGGGTGAATCTATTCGCTTTGGCCATCTAAGGTTTGATCATCTTCCCGAAAGTTCTCGGACATCTTGAAGTTGTGGTAGTTGATTTCTTTGAAAGATTAAAACAAGGAATCAACCCTGTCCCGACTATCCTAGCCGAGACCTTCAGATCCTTGAGTAGTTGTCGAAGAAAAGGGGAAGGACGATTTATCGGATGCGCACAGTTGCTCAATGTTTGGATTTTGAGCCATTTCTGGAAAGTAGAGCGCACTCCGTTCCACATGTTTTCAAAAACATTTGCCCCATTGGAAGCCTATCTCAAGAAAGAATGGCCCAAGGAAGTCACCGAGCAACATTGGGTCTCGCCAAAAACCTTCGCGCGAGGATATAACATGGAGAGCACGTGGATACGCCCGCGATTCTGTTATACAAGGTCGGAGATCAAGACAGGGTGCCACTACTTGGTTTATGGGGAGGAGTCGGCTATGCCCCGCTATTAGTCCAAAGGCAATTTTCTTCGCGATAGTTCATACCCGTCACTGGAGGGTTAGTACAGTCCGAGTTCGTTTTTACGGGTGAGAGATACATGAAGAGGGTCCGAGACACTGCAAAATCTTGGAAGAAAATTCATCTGGTGGAGTTGGCCCTGTATGCTGATACTCTCACTCAAGACTATAACGTATGGAGGATTCAGCGGATAAATAGTCAGCAAGTCTCGTCAATGAGTTGCGCCTTTCAGAATCCTTTCCTAAAGGAATTGCCATCCGAGTTAGAAATGGCAAGGTAAGAGTTTGAACGCGAAAAGACCAAGATGTCAAGAGATCTCAGTGCTCTGCAAGAGGAAAATTACCAGTTAAAAATCGATGTTCAGATTGAAAGGTCTAAAACCGAGAAAGTGCAAAAGAAAGTGGAAATTGTAAGAAATGATTTAAGGGACCTTCATCTGGAAAACAAGAAATTGAGAGTCACTATCAAGAATAGTGGGTTGGGCAAATCATCATCGGAATGGAAAGAGGAGATAAGCAACATCAAATGGGGGATGGAGTTTTGGAAGGAAAAAGCGAAAAAGGAAGAGGAAAAGGCCGCACGGATTATGATGGAGTTAAGGAAGAAGAATGCAGAATACGAAGCCGTGTCTGCCGAGGTAATGACTAGTCGATCTAAATTTCAAGAACTAAAAGAAAGGATACGGGATTTAGAAGATATACTGCAAGACCGTCAGCAACAATTGGATAGTCTCTTAAAAGCCTTGGAAAAAAAGAACGAACAATACGATAGAGATGTCCACGCTTATAAAACGGACCTCCAAGAAAGAGAAATGCAACTGAGCTTCTTGATCAACAAAATCCGTGAAGCGGCCATACACATGGTACAATTATCAGATGAAGCAGAGGATCTCAGCTGCCAATTCCCTCCGAGTCAACGATCGAGCATATCGGAATTCTTAGAGCGAATAAAGAAATATAGCGATATAGCTAGAAAGTTCGTGTAATAGCTAAATCAAAATGACGAAATGTTTTTGTAATGAACTCTTTTGATGAATGAAATGCCTAAATAGGGGCTATCCTGAAATCAACACCAAATTCTTGCATATTTATTCATAACTAACATTCATTCGTCATTTATTCAATATTTATTTGTCATGCATTCATCTTATTCATTCATTTATTCATTGCATATTTCATAATCGTTCGCTAAGGTTAGGATCATATAATGCGCAGTTGCAATACTTCAAATCTGGAATCACGCCACTCGTATAGAACGCGTCGACAAGCTAGAACAATGGAGGCTGAATTCAATGAAAGAATTGAAAGAATGGAAAGAATCCAAAAGGAATTATAAGAACAATTGGCTAGGTCATAGCAAGAGATGAGAGACTTAATGGTGAGATCATGAGAAGAATCGCTCGAACAGAAAGATCAAATGGCAAAGATGATGGAGATGATGTCAGCATTAGTTAAAGGAAAGGGACCCATGCAGAGCCCTGACATCGAGGAACCTCGGTCAAGAGTTAATCACAATCAAGACCCGCTCTATCCCCCCGGATTCACTCCGCCACACGCTCACGCAGTATAAAGAGGGTACACCCAAGGGGAACCCATAGACCCAGAGCAACGGCCGGTGCCACCTGCTCATTTAGGGCAAGGAATATTCATATCAAATCCTGGGGCTACTCCTGCCAATCCAATTGTTCTAGATTTGGACGATCCAGTGGAAATAGCCAAGTTGAGAATGGAGGATCACGAGGCTCAAGAGAAGTATAGGAGTCTAGAGGAAAGACTTAAAGCAATTGAAGGCACTGAAGTCTTCTCGGCACTAGGTGCTAAAGAACTCAGTTTGGTACCCAATCTAATTCTACCGTCGAAGTTTAAGGTACCGAATTTTGAAAAGTACGATGGGACAAGATGCCCAAAAGCGCATCTCATCATGTTTTGCAGGAAGATGACCGGCTATGTGAATGAAGACAAACTACTCATACATTGTTTTCAAGATAGTCTAGTAGGATCGGCTCTTCGGTGGTATAACCAGCTTAGTAGGGAAAAGATCAGATCCTGGAAGGACTTGGCATCAGCGTTCTGTGAGCTGTACAAGCATGTATCGTATATGGTGCCAGACCAGATGACCTTGCAAATGATGGAGAAAAAGCCGTCAGAGACTTTTAGACAGTATGCGCAGAGATGGAGGGACGTCTCGGCCCAAGTGGAACCCCCACTAACAAAAATGGAGATAACCGTTCTCTTTATCAACACCTTAAATGCGTCGTTTTATGACAAACTAGTGGGAAGTGCTATGAAGGATTTTTCGAATATCGTAATATCTGAGGAACTTATTGAGGGTGCCATCAAAAGCGGGAGGATGGAAGGTTCAGAAAGTTCAAGAAGGACAGCACCCATGAAGAAAAAAGAACCAGAAGCCCACATTGTGGGAATGGGAAGTCGTTATACCCCTAATCTATATCCAAACCAACCCCGACCTCGAAACTATCCACTTCCGAATTTCTATTATCCCCCTCAAACCCCGTACTACCAAGCACCACCTCCTTCCTACCCCGTATACGCCACGAACCACCAAAGACCCGTCACCACATTCCCACAAAACACGGTACCCGCTCAAAGCCAGCACAGAAACGAACCACGACCAGCAAGGCCTAACCCTGAGAGACCACAATTTACTCCTATCCCTGTATCGTATGGGGAATTATATCCAAAACTTTTGGAGAAACAGTTGATCTCTCCTCATTACATGGCACCCCTAAAACCCCCGTACCCGAAATGGTACGATCCAAATGCTAGTTGTGCATACAATGCCGGGAACTAGGGGCACTCTACGGAAAACTGTCTGGCCTTCAAAAGGAGAGTTCAAGGACTCATCGACGCGGGCATTCTACGATTTGATGGCACTGGCAGTACGGCCGGGAACCCATTCCCAAACCACACCGAAGGGAATATGAGTGCAGTGGGAGAGGAGGACAAACGACAAAGTAGGAGACGGGTTTCTGAAATAAGAGCACCTCTGCAGAAAATCTGGGAGGTACTAGTTGAAAAGGGTTTGCTTTGTTGTCCTAACAGAGTGTTCGAAGGAAAAATTGCAAAAGGTTAAAGTTTTTGCAGATTCCATAATATTGAAGGGCACAACATTCAGTCCTGCGAAGAGTTCAGGAGATTGCTGCAAAATATGATGGATAATAAGGAGATTGAGATCTTTTATAAAGGTGAAAAGACTGATAGAGGAGAAATATACACCTCCGACAATTAATCTTCAGGTTTCCTGTATAGTGCCGACCGACCGTTAATAATTTATTACGATGCGAAAAAGGAGCCGGTATAACCGAATATGATCATTGAAGTACCATCTCCTTTCCCCTACAAGGACAACAAAGCCGTACTATGGAAATATGACATCAATATCGTCATACCGGAAGGTGAAAGGTTCGAAGCCACAACTGGAGACGTTGGGGAGGTAGGACATTTTAGCCGAAGTAGGCGGTGCTATTCTAAAGAAGTCGAGCCAGCAAAGAAAAACAGTGACTCGAAACAAAAAGGAAAGACAATGATGAATGAGGCCGAAGTCGAGCAGGAAACTCCACCCATACAAGAAACTAAAAAGCCTGTGGATGAGGAGGAGGCACAGGAGTTCTTGAAATTTATCAAGCACAGTGAATACAATGTGGTGGAACAGTTAAATAAGCGACCAAAGACGAATCTCGCTTTATCTCTCTCATAAACTCGAGCCACACTGGAACACTTTGCTGAAGGTGCTGAATCAAGCTTACGTAGCAAACAACACATCTGTTGAGAAGCTTGATCGGTGGGTAAATAATCTAAATACGGATAATTTCATTTCTTTTAGTGACGATGAGATACCGCCAAACGGTAGAGGCTCAGTGAAGGCACTGCATATTACGACTCGCTGCAAGGGCTACATAATACCGAACGTGCTCATCGACAATGGGTCGGCACTCAATGTTATGCATTTGGCCACACTTTCCAGAATTTCAATGGATCTGTCCTATTTAAGGCCCTGTCATTCCACGGTAATGGCATTTGATGAGACAATGCGTGAGGTTATGGGAAAAATTGAGATACCTCTGGAAGTGGGCCCGTATATATACGATGTTGAATTTCAAGTTATGGACATTACACCATCATATAATTGCCTCTTGGGAAGACCTTGGATCCATTCAGTTGGAGCAGTCCCATCATCCCTCCATCAAAAGGTGAAATTTATCATGTATGGCTGTTTGGTCACTGTCGAGGGAGAAGAAGACATTGTAGCATCTATTTTTACCGACGCACCATACATTGAAGTGAATAAAGATGTTGTGGAATGTTCCTTTCGATCCCTTGAATTTGTCAATGCCACCTTCGTCGCCGAGGGAAACAGAATTCCTGTACCAAAACTGTCAAGAAATACCAGAATGGGTGTCAGGTTGACTGTAGGAAGGGGGCTCGAGCAAGAAGAGGTTTAGGGAGATATCTGCAAGGAATAACCAGGGCCCTAAAGCCAGTGCACCACAAGGCCCGATACAGTTTAGGTTTTCAGCCGGACATACGTCAAAGAAGGAGACAATGGAAGAAGGATCGCAAGAACCTTAGGCCGGGAAATAGAATGGGAGCCCATAGCATACCCTCCTTTGTCAAAAACATTTACGTCTGCAGGAACGATGTACCCCGAGCAAGACAATACACGAAACACACTGTTAATCATTGAAAGGGGTCTCCAGAATGTCAGTATAAATGTCATTGACAAAGGAGCTGGCGCAAGTAAAAACGTCTCAAGGATACGCCCTTATCCCCCGGGCTTCATGTTGAACAATTGGACTGCTGAACAGCCAGACATACGTCAAAGAAGGAGACAATGGAAGAAGAATCAGGAAAGAAGGATCGTAAGAACCTTAGGCCGGGAAATAGAATGGGAGCCCATAGCATATCCTCCTTTGTCAAAAACATTTACGTCTGCAGGAACGATGTACCCCGAGCAAGACAATACACGAAACACACTGTTAATCATTGAAAGGGGTCTCGAGAATGTCAGTATAAATGTCATTGACAAAGGAGCTGGCGCAAGTAAAGACGTCTCAAGGATACGCCCTTATCCCCCGGGCTTCATGTTGAACAATTGGACTGCTGAAGACCTTCTTGTAGTTTATAAGTCTTCAGAGTAATGCTCAAACATTAACCCTCTATTGTGTCCTTAGATATAATAGAATTCTTTTGTAAGAGCTTGCATTCACTCTTTATCATTCAAATGAATATCAATAAAGATGCATTTTGTATCAATCTTTCGCATTATTAATTTTATAATCATTTTCTCATTTCATAGCCTATCCTTACATCTGCTTCATACCATGCCATAACATTTCATCTTGGTTCCAATACTTGGATGCCCCTCTATAGTTTCCTTTTCCATTCAACTTTCAGGTGCTCAGATATCAACGGCATGAACAAACCCGTTACGAGTCTTGAAATCGATTTTGAGGAGACTGTTTGTTTAAGAGAATTCGAAGCCGAAAAAAATGCTGAAGACTATGTCTCGTCTCCTGATTTGTTAAGAATGGTGGAACAAGAGGATAAACAGATTTTGCCTCATCAGGAATCAGTTGAAACAACAAATTTTGGAACTGAAGAAAGAAAGCAAGAAGTGAAGATTGGGACCTCTATTTCGGGGGACACCAGGCATAATTTGATTGCTTTACTCCGTGAGTACAAAGATGTATTCGCATGGTCATATCAGGACATGCCGGGATTGGATGAAGATGTGGTAGTCTATAAACTCCCATTAAAGCCAGAATGCAAACCCATTCAACAAAAGCTAAGACGGATGAGACCTGAGATGTTGTTGAAAATAAAAGAGGAAGTTAAGAAGCAATTTGATGCTGGTTTCCTACAAGCCTCCAAATATCCAGAATGGGTGGCTAACATAGTCCCGGTACCAAAGAAAGACGGCAAAGTACGAATGTGCATGGATTATCGTGACCTGAATCGAGAAAGTCCTAAAGATAATTTTCCTTTGCCACACATCGATACATTGGTGGATAACACAGCCAAGCATTCATTGTTTTCGTTCATGGATGGATTCTCGGGTTATAATCAAATAAAGATGGCTCCGGAAGATATGGAGAAAACTACCTTCATAACGATGTGGGGAACATTCTGCTACAAGGTAATGCCGTTCGGATTGAAGAATGCCGGGGCAACATATCAGAGGGCTATGGTAACGTTATTCCATGACATGATGCATAAAGAAATAGAGGTCTACGTCGATGATATGATTGCTAAATCCCGAGGGGAAGAAGAGCATGTAGTGAACCTGAAGAAGTTGTTCGACAGACTGAGAAAGTTTCAACTGAAACTCAATCCGGCCAAATGTACGTTTAGGGCTACCTCGGGAAAATTACTAGGCTTCATCGTCAGTGAGAGAGGCATTGAAGTTAATCCAGATAAGATAAAAGCCATACAAGAACTACCGCCTCCGCGCACACAAAAGGAAGTCAGAGGGTTTTTAGGGAGGTTAAACTATATCGCCCGATTCATCGCTCAACTTACCAACCAGTGTGATCCGATCTTTCGGCTTCTCCGAAAACATAACTCGGGAGAATGGAACAAAGAATGCCAGGTGGCCTTTGATAAGATAAAACAATATTTGTCTAGTCCTCTAGTGCTAGTACCACCAGTTCCGAGAAGACCACTGATATTGTATTTGACTGTGTTCGAGAATTCAATGGGTTGCGTACTGGGGCAACACGATGAGTCAGGAAAGAAAGAAAAGGCGATTTACTACCTCAGCAAAAATTTCACTGAATACGAGGCAAGGTATTCGTCCATTGAAAAATACTGTTGCGCTCTGGTTTGGGTAGCCCGAAGACTCAAGTAATATATGTTGTATCATACGACATGGTTAATCTCGAAACTGAATCCAATAAAGTACATGATGGAATCGCCTGCACTCTCAGGAAGAATGGCACAATGGCAGATCTTATTATCAGAGTACGATATCATCTATGTGAGTCAAAAGTCGATAAAAGGAAGTGCAATAGCGGATTTCTTAGCGGCTCGAACGATAGAGGAGTATGAGCCCTTGAGGTTCGATTTCCCGGATGAAGACTTAATGTGCATCACAGAAAAAGAATTCGAGTCATCAAATGAGAAGCCATGGAAGATAAGCTTTGATGGTGCGTCGAATGCATTGGGGTATGGGATCGAAGCAGTCTTAGTATCGCCAGAAGGGAACCATTACCCATTCACTGCCAGGCTGAATTTCTTCTGTACCAACAACATAGCAGAGTATGAGGCCTGTATCATGGGGCTTCGTGCAGCAATTGAACGAAACATCAAAACTTTAGAGGTATATGGAGACTCAGCATTGGTGATATACCAAATCCGTGGAGATTGGGAAGTGAAAGATTCAAAATTAGTCAGATACAGCGATCTAATGGCAGGACTGATTAAAAAATTCAAAGAAATAACTTTTAATTACTTCCTTCGAGAAGAAAACCAATTGGCGGATGCCCTAGCTACTTTGGCTTCAATGTTCAAAGCAAACAGGGAAACAGAAATAATGCCTCTGCAAATGAGCATATATGAAGTCCCTGCGTATTGTTTCAGCATTAAAAAAGAGCCAGATGGACGACCATGGTTCCATGATGTCTTAGAATATATCAAGAATCAAAGGTATCTCGAACAAGCAAATGAAAACGACAAAAGAACAATCAGAAGAATGGCAGCGGGATTTGTTCTTGATGGGGACATCTTGTACAAAAGAGGAAAAGATCAGGTGTTCTTGAGATATGTAGGTGCCGCCGAAGCCAGGAAAATACTTGAAGATATCCATGAGGGAATTTGTGGGACACATGCCAATGGCTTCACTATGGCTAGGAAGATTATGAGACTCGGCTACTACTGGCTGACGATGGAAAGCGACTGCATTAGCTTTACAAGAAAATGCCACAAATGCCAAATTTACGGCGATAAAATTCATGCAGCCCCTTCGCCCCTTCATGTCATGACTTCTCCGTGGCCTTTTTCTATGTGGGGCATGGATGTTATAGGGCCAATTTTCCCAAAAGCTTCTAACGGACACCGATTCATTTTCGTGGTTATTGATTACTTCACAAAATGGATAGAAGCCGCATCGTTTGCCAATGTGACAAAGACTGCAGTTTGTAGGTTTTTGAAAAAGGAAATCATTTGTCGATATGGTTTGCCTGAAAGAATCATTTCAGATAACGCCTTGAATCTGAACAACAAGATGATGAAAGAAGTGTGTGAGCAATTCCAAATAAAGCATCATAACTAATCACCCTATTGCCCAAAGATGAATGGAGCTGTTGAAGCAGCGAACAAAAATATTAAGAAGATCATTGGGAAAATGACCGAGACCTATAAAGACTGGCACGAGAAGCTACCATTTGCTTTGTATGCATATCGTACATCTGTATGGACATTAACTGGGGCAACTCATTTCTCTTTGGTCTACGGAATGGAAGCTGTGTTACCTATCGAAGTTGAGATCCCTTCTCTACGAGTCTTAATGGAGTCGAAATTAGAGGAAGTAGAATGGGCTCGGGCTCGATACGACCAGTTAAACCTCATCGAGGAAAACGTCTAAAGGCAATTTGTCACGGACAGATGTACCAGAAGAGAATGATCGCGGCCTATGATAAGAAAGTACGGCCAAGAGAATTTTACGAAGGAGAACTCGTGTTGAGAAAGATTCTCCCAATACAAAAAGACCTGTGAGGAAAATGGGCACCGAATTGGGAAGGACCATACGTCGTAAAAAAGGCAGTCTCGGGTGGAGCTTTGATTCTAACTGAGATGGATGCGAAGGAGTTACCTAATCCAGTGAATTCAGATGCTGTGAAGAAATATTATGCCTAAAAAAAAGATAAAAGGTGAAAACCCAAAAAGGGCGTCTTGGTTAACACAAAAATTAGGATGAAAACTCGAAAGGGCGTTCTAATTAAGCAAACACTGGCTTAAAAAGTAAGGCGTTTGAACGGGGGGTCAAATAGTGAGACTACCGTATTTGAAGCATTTCTGAAAGCTCGAAATCTTCCACGCAAGAAGCCATGCTCGAAAAGATTCTCGACCGAGGAACATGGGAGAGTTCATGCATTGAATATCTAGAGCATTTGTATTTGTTGAAATGCCATCCCTTTTCTCTTTGTGACATTTTTACTATCATTTGATTGACTTTCTTTGTTTGTTACATTTGAAATGAATAAATGTCAGGTACCCTTTTGTCCCTACCTGATCATTTTCATGCATCTCATTATGTGGTTTATTTACATGATAAATAGTGAAATGATATACTCTAAACAAAAGAAATGTTAAGCATTACCCGGATAAGAATTGGATAAGTACAAGGGTTTCAAAGCAATGACAAAGTTCAACCGGGGCAAAAGAGTGATATCCGAGAAACGTAGATTGTGCATGAAGCTAGAAGACGGATACAGGACCAGAAGAGAAAGTCAAGAGTCAAAACAATGAACGCAGATCATTAAAAATCATGACGGAAAAAGGGGCATATGACGAACAAGCCCAAGGCGCATAGCATGATCATGTAGGCATAAATGCATTTAAGACCAACATGTGCATATCATGATAACATCATGCATGACATATACAGGTACTCCAGCAGAGCAAGAAATGATGAATGATAGTGTCATCTTTGAATCAAAAAGACACACTGAGTTCCACGGATGACGAGTTTTGGCATTTTGATATTCTTATTTTCAAAAATCAACTCATATTGCGAGAGGTGAGTTGAGCCTTAGGACACGCTGAGGTATTTTTAATTTGTATTTTCAAAAATCAACTCATATTGCGAGAGGTGAGTTGAGCCTCGGGTCACATGCCGAGTTATTTTCAAAGTCTGTTTTTCAAATTCTGTTTTTAATTTTCTTTTCAAAAAAAATCAACTCATATTGCGAGAGGTGAGTTAAGCCTCAGGGCACGTTGAGGTAATTTCAATTTCCATTTGTCAAAAATCAACTCATATTGTGAGAGATGAGTTGAGCCTCGGGGCACGCTGAGGTATTTCCAAATTCCGCTTTTTTAATATATGCTTTTCAAAAATCAACTCATATTGCGAGAGGTGAGTTGAGCCTTTTAATTTCTGTTTTTTCGAAAATCAACTCATATTGCGAGAGGTGAGTTGAGCCTTTTAATTTCTATTTTTCAAAAATCAACTCATATTGCGAGAGATGAGTTGAGCCTCGGGTCACATGTCGAGGTATTTTAAAAATCTGCTTCTCAAATTAAGTTTTTCAAAAAAAAAATCAACTCATATTGCGAGAGGTGAGTTGAGCCTTTTAATTTCTATTTTTCAAAAACCAACTCATATTGCGAGAGATGAATTAAGCTTCGGGTCACATGTCGAGGTATTTTCAAAATCTGCTTTTCAAATTAAGTTTTTCAAAAATTGACTCATATTGCGAGAGAGTCAATTCATATTGCGAGAAATGAGTTGAGCTCAAGATCACATGTCGAGTAAAGAATAAAGATTGGAGCAGATTGAAGACACAAGATTTTGTCTCCCTAAAGTTGTAGTGGAGATGGTCGAGGATATCAGATATTGCCTTTCAGAAGTCGCAGAAGAAAAGACCACAAACCTTATCTGACTGAAGCAATAGAAGAGCAGATTGAAGCTGTAGATCTTATCTGTCTGAAGTTACAGTGAAACAGATCGAAGCCACAAATTTCGTGCCCTCGAAGCTACATCGGAGTAGATTGAAGCTACAAAGTGCACATCAGAAGATGCAATGGATTGAACCAAAGCTACAAGATACGGTGGACTGGAGAAAGACTACCTAAACAAGAAGAGTTCCAAAGCAAGTCAAGACCTGACAAGACCGGGAAAATTTGGTCTTCCTTGAAAGTCTTTGCTCTATTCCCGTTGCAGGACAATGAACAAAGAGGGGCAGCTGTAGAAACCCAAATTGCCCGGGCCCATTTACACATTAACCCATTAACCCATTTACAATATTAGCCCATTAATCCCAAAACAACCAACTAACCTACCTTAACCCAAACAGCCCAATACCCATTAAGCCCACCTAAACCAACCCAAACCCCAGCCCAAATCAGAAAGAAACCCTAACCCTAGCCCCTAAGCTATCTCAGCGCCGCAACCTACCCACCTGCCCTCTGCCACCACCGACGTCTGCCGTACCCACCTGCTCCGCCAGCACCGGCCATACCCTGCAAGATGAGAAGGACACGCAATAGCAGAACAAAAATAGTGTATAAACAGAAGCAAAATCGGCTATAAAGCCAAAATGGAAACCAGTTTATAAGGGGATTTTTTTTTGCGATCAATACAAAGGGGATTTTTTTCATTTTGCATCAATACTAATAGATCAAATACAAAAACATTTCCAAATATACCAAAACAGTGCAATATCATCGAATCAAATCAAGCCCTAAGGTGAATCTACTATTTTTTATTTCTATTTTTTGTTCATTTTCAAATTTTTTTTCTTTCCTATCTAAATACATAAATATAAATATAAATAACATTTTAAAACATAAAAAAAGAGAGGAGCTTTTTACCTTTTCCGGCCACCGTGTACAGTGGTCGGCGCCGGCGCCGGCGACGGGCCGACGATCGGCCGGTGACCGGCCGCCCTGGCCGGATCCTTCCTCCCTCCCTCTCTCTCCCTCTTCTCTCCATCTTCCTTTTTTTTTCTTTTCCCCGTTACAAATGAGCTTAAAATTTTTTTTTGTCTTATATAGGGGCGAAAACGGTGCGTTTTGGTCCCCCCTTGTTTAAGCAAAACGGCGTCGTTTAGGCGCCGACCCGACCCGATCTGACCCGCTCCGGACTAGGATCCGCGTGTTTTTTTTAGGGAGGGGCTATTTACACAATCGGCCCCTCCGCTTTTTTTTGGTTTTGCAATTAGATTTATAGTGCTTTTAATTTGGCCACATGATTTTCTGATGTTTTCAATTTAGTTCTCTATGTTGCACAGCGTTTTAAAAGGTAAGGGGAAATTGCTGTTCTGGCCCCTCAATGTTTAACGCGTGTTCGAATGAGTCCCCCTCTTCTGTTTTTATTCTAAATTCGCCCCGAAAATTTCGATTTTAATTCCGTTTAGTCCTTTTTCTTACTTTTTCTCATTTTTAATGTTATTGTATTTATTATTATCATTATTATTATAGGTCTTATCATTTGTGTATATATCTTTAATATGTATATGTATGTATGTATATAGTATTATTAATTTTTGCTTTAATGATATTATTATTTTCCTATCATGTTACTATGTATATATTTCGATATTATATTATATATTCAATTAACACCATATTGTATATTATTATTTTTGAATCTATTTTTACTATTATTTTATCTATTGTTTTTATATTAGTATTGTCATCATTACTATCATTATTACATTATTATTATTATTATATTATACTTAGTATTATCTTTAATATATATTTCTCTTATTATATTTATTATTACCTATTACTTTATTCTTATTTTATTTTTAATATCATTATATTTTATTCACTTTTTATATTATTATTATTATATTATTTTTATTACTATTGCTTATCTTTACTTATATATACATACGTATTTTTATGTACATATAGCCTTTATTACTATTGCTTATCTTTACTTATATATACATATGTATTTTTATGTACATATAGCCTTTATATAGTTTTTTTTATTACTTCATTTTAATATTATCATTATCTTATTTTATTTTTATGTTATATCATCATTTTTTGTATTAATGATATATAATATTAGTGTATATGTTATTATATATGCATACGTTATATGTATGTTTAATACCATACTTTTTATAACTATGTTATGTATATAATTTGCATATTGTCCCGTATATATATATTTTAATATTATTAGTTTTTTTTATCTTTTATACTATTTTCATGTATATTTCTAACATCACTCTTATTTATATATAGGTATGTATTTATATAGTGTAATATCCCGAATTAGGGTCTAATCGAAATAGTAGTTTCGTGACCACAAATCCGAGATAGAAATAATTATTTTATAATTATTTTGAGGTTTATGATATGATTGCATGATTGTGTGAAAATTTTGTGAAGAAGTTTTATGCATAAAATGCTTAATTTGAAATTAGGGACTAAATCGAATAAGTTGCAAAACTTGCATTCTAGAAGTTTTTAGTATGAAATTGCTTTGAAATATTAATTAGGAGGTCTTAAATAGAATTTGACCAATTTCTAAAATTTTGGACAAAAATGGGCTTGTACATGAAAATTTTCAAAGAAAGGTATTAAGGGCATTTTGGTCATTTGGATATTTAATGAAATAAAATGGGAAAAATAACACAAAATAGTCATCTTCATTATTTAGTTGCTGCCGAAATTCACTCTCACCATAGCTAGGGTTTCTTCAACTTTCAAGCTTCATAGTAAGTGATTCTAATCCCCGTTTTTAATGATTTTTACGTTTTTGAGATCCCGGTAACTCGATAAAGCTTATGTTAGCAATAATTTAACCTAGGGTTTATATTTGGAAAAATACCCATAGGTGAAATTTGTGTATTTTGATGTTTTATGATATAATATGAGGTTTTAAATTATGTTAGACAACTTGTACTACTCGATTTTAAGCAAAAACGAGTAAAAGGGCTTAATCGGTAAAAATATCTAATAGTCACAAGTACATGTTAGAGTGAGAATTTGATGTTTCCATAGAAGAGAAAAGTGATCAGCATGTTATAAAACATAAGAATAAGGAATAAAGTTTAATCCCGAGCCCAGGGGCAAAAGTGTAAATATGCAAAAGTTTAGGGGTAAAATTGTAATTTTGCCAAAATTTGAATTAAGGATTAATTTGATAATGTGAGTATTAAATAAGCTAAATGTGTTATTTTAGATCAAGAAAGACGTGGAATCGACCCCAATCGAGGAAAAGAAAAGATTGTGGACTAAATTGCAAAAATCTTTGTATTTTGGTATCAAGGTAAGTTCATGTGTAAATAATGTAGCATAATTGTTATTTTTAAGTCATTGATGTCAATTATGTGATATGCTGATTTTTATCATGAAATATATGCTTTGTGGTTATTTTCAAACAAAATGCAAATCATGTGTGCTACTTGCTAAATATAATTATTACCGAGTATTGATTTCGGCATTCTACGGAAGACAGCAAGGATATGTATTCGAGGAAAATCCCGTTTGAACCTTAGGAATAGATTAGGATACAAGTGACATGTCACTAGGATGGTTAAGCATCCGAACTCGTTGAGTTGAGTCCGAGTTCACTTATAGATGCGAACGCCCGAGCTCGTTGAGTTGAGTCCGAGTTCGCTTAGGGGCAGGTTACATGATTGCTTGATTGCATATGTGGCACTTATGTGCAAGTTATCCATGTATCCGAATTATATTCCGATGTGTTCAACGGGTAAAGTTCTACTCAAATGGAGGAAAACTCGAGATGTAAAGAGACGTATTGGTAAGTGATGTGAAATGGATATTTTGGACAGGTATGTATTTAACCCTCGGATTGAGTATTGATACAACCACGATAAGGTAATGAGATGATGAAAAATGATTAGAAATGTGATATGTGTTTTGGTGATATATGCTAATGTTGATTGGTTTGATTGTTGTTATGTTACTTATTATTTGCATATGAACTTACTAAGCATTTATGCTTACTCCCTCCTTCTTACTCATTGTAGTTTTGGAAAAGACAGCTCAGGAGCCGGGATAGGTCGAAGGCTCAGTCACACTATCCGGAAGACTTTTTGGTAAATGGCTTGTAAATTTAAGTATGGCATGTATAGCAATATAATTATTTTGTGTAAATGATCTTATGATATGGTGATGGAATGGTTGAGAAAATGTTTGATAATATTAAGTTATGGAAAGTTATTAAGAAACTTAGTGCATGAAAACTCATAAAAAGGGATGAAATTTGCCATAAACAGAACATTGCGGCAACACTGATGTGAGTTTGAAAATTTACTAAAAATAATAGAAATCGAATTAGGTGATGTATTAAACATGAAATTGAAGCTTATTATGTCTAGTTTTATATAAAACAAACTAAACAGGTAAAGGAATTATATGTTAGAAGATATTTGAATTTTAGTGAAACATGGTCAGAGTAGTTTCTGGATCCTCTATTCCAACTTTAAAAATTCACCATAAATTTTACAGATATAATTAGGTGGTGTATTTTATATTATCAGGATCTTTATTGAGTCTAGTTTCAGGAGAAATAAACCTCATAATCATATGAATTTTGTACAGAGAGAAATGTGATTCGTAGTAAATAGAGGTCAGTCCAGTCAAGTCCTGTAACAGGGGTAACTTTAACTAATAAACTGTACTAATTGGTCCAACCAAAAATTCTAGAAAAAAAATTAGTAGATGGGTATATGAGTCTAGATTCATGGAAAATTTATGGATCTTGATTTCGAGTTTCGTAACTCGAGATATGATTTTTCTTGTGACTGTGATGCAAGTAGCTTGAAAGCTGTGAATGTAGAAACAAATAATTCAAAGTTCTAAAAATGTTAAATTAAGTTTAGTAACACCTCATACTCAACTCCGGCGACGGTCTCGGGCGTGGGGGCGTTACATATAGCGTATGAATAGTTTTTACATATTGTTATCAACTCTAATATGTATATTATACATATCATATATGTATTTTCAATGTTATTAGTTACATATATTTCTTATACTACTTCATGTATGTATTTTTTATATATATCATCTTATGTATGTATACAAATACTATGTTATATATATATAATGTAAATATTTTAAATACCATATTATGTATGTATTATTATTTCATCTATTTTTATCTCTATTGTATTTATTGTTAATTCTAGTACATACATTTTATTATATGAGTATATATATATACCTTTATATATAATATTATTTTCATACATCAGTATATTTATACCCATTATTTTTACTATTATCACTTATTATTTTATCTTAATATTATTATGTATACATTTTTCGTATATGTCATATACATACATTTTCTATATATGTATATATTATGTATATACTTTAACATTACTATTTATATATTTTCATCATTTCATGTATAGTTCAAATAATAAATATAATACATTTCTAACATTATCACTATTCATATATATATGTGCACAAAAATATATTATATACATACTCTTAATACCGTTTTTTTATATATATGTATGTTCATTGTTTTCTCGTATTTGATACTATTATTACATTTAATCTTGCATGTATTTTTTATTATTGTCACACTTATATTTGTTTCAATGTATTTCTGAATTTATCTTTTATTTGTTTTCATTTATTAATTTGCTTTGCATTATAACGAAAATCCTATTCTCGTTTCTTTTTAAAAAAATAAGTAAGGCAATGTATCGATTTAACATTAAGTCATAGATTTCATCGCTATGTTGGATGGAATTCGTCGGCTCGTGTTAAAGGCGGAACACCCTTTTGAAAAATCGAAAAACCAAGATTTCTTGTCTTTTCATTTGGATCACGAATAAATGATTATATTGAACTCGTATTTTTGAAAATCAAAACAACACGTGCTTATAAGATACCAATTTTGGGCGTCACGAGGGTGCTAATACCTTCCTCGTGCGTAACCGACTCCCGAACCCTAATTCTTTCACTGGCTTTCCACGAAGACCTAAATTTAGCCTTCGTTTTTTCGTCGAGAATGAATTTTCTTTTCAAAAAAGATGATTTATTAGGTGTCCGATCACCTACAAAAAGGATCGGTGGCGACTCCCTGTTTGTTTCAAAATCAAACTTCAGTTTTCAAGTTTTTAATAAATCGCCACAATTAGCGACCCCAAGTTAATTTTTTTTTACGTCGCTACAGCTAGAATAGGGGAACTTGAGGCTAAGAGAGTTGAGAATGCTCCACAAGTGATGATGCAAATTAATGAAGGGTAAAGTCCAATCGGCACTCTACTTAAACCTACAGTGATAGACCACTTGGCCAACTTGACTTAGGCTTACTCATGGGAAGACGACATGTGACACTTCAAGACATATATAAGGGTATATAGACCCTTAGTCCTAACAGAAAAAATGGATCATCTTCCTCTCTTCTCCCTCTCTTCCTTTCTCTTCCATCGACCCTATTATCGCTATAACTTGACCACCGTGCATAGCGGCTCTCTGCCTTACCCCAAGTAAGTTGAACCGCCCAATATCATTGTCATCTCCGTCTTGTCTAATCCCTGTATCAACTAATAGCTAAATCTTGATGACAGTACAACTTTATTGATAATTATATAACTCTATTTTTAGACAATTCATAATTGTATCACTTAGATAAAGTATATAATAAAACTAAAAATAATAATTAAAATCACAATGGCACAAATTCTTTTTCATATTTTTCAATATCTAATAATTTATTAGATTTAATTAAATTTAATTGAGTTAATTAGAGTTTTAAATAAAATAAAATTTTGGCTTTCTAATAAAAAAACCTTAGTGAAAAATCAAAAATTAATTAAGCCATCAATAAAATTTAGCACCCAAATGAGTTTTTAAAGATAAAAAATAATTAATTAAGGCCATCTATTAATGTTGATCAAGTTTGACCATTAAATTTTATTAACGTGATTGATAGACCAATCAAATGACGACACGTAATAATTATGTGTAAATAAATATTTAAAAAATAAAAAATTCTAATAAATATAACCATCCTCACATTTATTTTTAGATGATTATAAAAAAATAAACATTATAAACAAATTATAGAAAATTATAGAAAATTTATTAAGAATTATAAAAATAGTAAAATATAAAAATTATTAAAAAAATTATTAGACTATAAAAATATATAAAAACGTCATCGGCTACTTTTCAAGCTCTAGAGAAATGTCTTCATATTCTCACAACCCCCACCAACCTCTGACCTTTGCTTTGCCATTTAAGTGATTACTGCAGATTCCATTTTCATCATTTGGTTCTCCATCATCTCCTTGATTTTGTCCTCAATCTCCACACCTTTCGCCAAATGGTTTAAGCCCCATCCCTACTCTTCATACAAAGCCCCCAGCCACCTGCCCTTATCACCTCAAACATTGATCATTTGGTCACCAATCACCATGTCTTGGTTATCCTAGAACTGGTATCCCATTCCAAGTCGCCTGGTGCCTGCAATGGTGCAATGAAGTTGGAATGAGGGAAGGGTGTAGCAAAGGCTTTATGCAAAGCATGGCAAAGATGGTGGAGAGCAGCGGTGAGCTGGGCAATCTCATTGGGTGGCTAGGAGGCGGGCTAGTCAATGGGGAGATGGTGGCCCGACAGTGCAGGGGTGGTGCAAGAGTGGTTGCAATTGAAGGTGAAGATAATGGGTGTTGGTTTAAAAGAACGAATGAAGATCATTTTTAATAATTTCTATAAATTTTTAACAATTTCTTATAATTATTAATAACTACTATTTTTTATAATTTTAATAATTATCTAAATAATTACTATTAATGAATTTGGAAAAAATAAAATCTATTCTAAGTATTCAAAATTTTTTTAAATATTTGATAATATAGCAAAATCTTACGTGCCTCTATTTAATTGAAATATTAATCACGTCAATAAAATAATTATAGTTAATAGTGGTTAAAGTTAATAAGTTAACTTAATTAATTTTTTTTTGCTTATAGTTATTTTTACTAATAAACCACAAATTTTATTAATAATATTTTTTACTTCTATAAAATTTAAATTCAAATCTTATTTAAAATCTAGCAAATTTGGAACATTTGTTTTATTATAAAATTTAATATTACAAAATTCATCCAAAATCTCCATATAATTTGGTTTTACAGCTTGGCAATGGCATCATCATGTGACGTTGAGTGCAAGAAAGAGTCCATAGTAATTTGTTTTTACTAAGGTTAAAATATATCATCAGTCCCTATACTCTTCACATATTTAACATTTAGTCTCTATATTTTTATTTTTAATAATTTAATCTTTTTTCTTTTGATAGTTTAAAATTTAGGTTCAATTGTTGATACTTTTAAATTTATTGGTGTGACATTTTAAAATAGAAAACATATTCACTTAATAGTCATGCAACTAAAAAGATAATATCGTAATGAACCTGAATTTAATAAAATAATTTTAATAGTCTAACAATTGAAGTCGGATTTTGAAATCTGAAAAGTAAAACGATGAAATTCCTAGAAATTTCAGGGACTTCTGGTATATTTTAGCCTTTTACTCATTAATTTCTCTTTTTATATATTTACTTTTCTCATCCCTATCTTAATTTTATTTATATTTAGTGCCACTCGTAGTGCGCTACCATTTTTTTCCGCCTTTATTTTTCTTCATCTATCGTCTCTATTAAATTCTCTCTCAAAATACCAAAAATATATATATAAAAATTTTCTTTGGCTCATTTTTACAACCTCAAACGGGAAACAGGGGAAAATAAAAGCTTTCCTTCAACCAACCAAACCCTAAATCGATTCAATTTATTCAAATCAAACAGAGCGGAGATAGAGCCACTAGTTAATGGAGAGAGAGAATCGTTTGAGTTGAATCGGTCAGAACAAGATCTGAGTTCGAGGTTCTAATTAAACTTAATTTTTTTGTATTAAATGGGGGCGGCGGGTTCAAAACTCGAGAAGGCTTTGGGCGACCAGTTTCCTGAAGGCGAAAGATATTTTGGCCTTGAAAACTTTGGCAACACTTGCTATTGTAACAGCGTGTTGCAGGTTTTTTTTTTTTTCATTTACAAGTCAATTTTGAGTCTAATTCGATTTCTTTTTCCAGAAAATTATGTTGAATTTAATCGTTTATGTTAGTTTCAATGCTTTGAATTTGATTGATTTCAAATTTTAAGCTTTGAACAATTTTTTTAGTATTCCTACATTTGTGCAAATTTATTGTTGGTACATGTTTCTTATTATTTTATCTGCAAGTTTGAAGGTTGTTGTTTTTTGATCGCAACAGCATTTATCTGGTTATCCTTGTTAATGATTTTATAATGTGTTCATTTGACTCAAATGATAGCTGTAGGAAGCAAGTAAATTTGTGAATCCTGAAGTGATATGGTTGGATTCGACTCTATCATTTTCTTGTTTAGCAGTTAATTTCTCGGGTAATTTCATTTCGTGTATGCATTCAGGTGGTATATCACAAGTTAGATTGAAATTAGAAAGTTTAGATTTTAGATATACTCTCTAGACCAAATATTGACCACAATAGCTATCAATTAATATTAGAAACGGAAAGCAGTCTCGAGTTAGAATTTTGGTATTGGTGCTAAACTAAATGATGATCTAATACATTATTACTATTTATGCAATTCAGATTTCATTGTTCTTGCGTATATTTAACATTTTTAATATTGCTTTTGTTCCTTTGTTCGTTGTTCATTTGAATTGTCTGAACAATCATTTCTGAATGAATGCAACTTCAAATTTTAAGTGCTATATACTCATTACCAGACTCTTTAGTCCCTATGACTTTTTTCTTTTTTCATTTGTGCTATGGTACTTACTCTGAGATCTTTCGTGTTACTTTATTCTATTCCTTGCTTTCTAATTAGTTTTACTTGATTAGCACATGTATGGTTATTTGGGAAGGATATGGTAATCCTAATAGTTTTATGTGTTGTGTTGAGTGTTGGATGTTTGTATTTAAATTTGTTGGGCGACAATGCCCTCTCATCTTCAACCAATGTCTCATTTCATTTTCTCAATTTTTTTCAGGCACTTTATTTTTGTGTCCCATTCCGTGAACAGCTGCTAGAATATTATTCAAATTATAAAAATGGTGCTGATGCTGAAGAGAATCTACTGATATGCTTGGCCGATCTGTTTACACAGGTAAAAGCTCTGCTAAAAGTGCAGTGTTGAGGAGCAATAGTTCTTTAGAGTAGGTTGCTTTTTCCTTCCAAGGCGGTATTTGTCCTATTGTGAGCCAAAGGTGTTGCCATGTGTTTTTTTCGAAAAGTCAACATCAGCGTTAGTTTCTTTTTACCAAAACAATGCACATAGGTTGCATTGTCAAGCCTTGATCTTGGTTTTCAAGAATGATCCACTATTTTGATTCATTTAATAAATTTTTTTCTTTTCTTATTAGACACACTTAGGAGCCCATGTGCAATGGATAGAAGTATGAAAGCTCAATATACCATCTTCATGATGAATATGACAAGATTTAATCAGAAATTAAGATTAATATTGTTGTTAACTGGCTTATTTCTGTAAGTTCCCATCTTAATTTGCATGAGGTCCTGGCTTCATACAAGAAAGAACAATGTGTGTGCAATTTTTTAAAATAAGTCAATTTTATCTGTAAATCCTATAATTTGCTGTGCGTATATCTGTTTATTTCCTGTCCAAGAGTTCCCACCTCATAACTGTTTCTTTTCTATATGTTTCCTTTCCTTTTCTCGAAGGGTTTCATTTGGTACTTCTATGTATTATCCGTTAGGAAATTGCTTAGATCCTAAAAAATGTTTTGCTTGAATTTTTTGGAGTTCAAATTTTGTAGGGAAGATGATGCTTTTCTGTTTCTAGCAAATGTTATAGATGTTCTGGTAAATCTTTCCTCCCCTTCTCTCATAGGTGCCACATATGTGGTTTTTACTTGATTACTACCTGGACTAAGTATTGGTTGTTCTTTATGTTCAGATAAGTTCACAGAAGAAGAAAACAGGTGTCATTGCTCCCAAGCGCTTTGTACAGAGATTGAAGAAACAAAATGAGCTTTTCCGAAGCTATATGCACCAGGTAATAGAAATTAAGTACCTTATTTCTTCCTCTAAATTCATCATCTCTTTTGCTTATTCAAGGCTTCAATTATTCTGATGTAGTAGCCTTTTCCTTTCGTGTCCACCATATTGAATTTCTTTATCATCTTTAATGGAAAGTGTGGAAGAGAATAACTCTCTCTCTCTCTCTCCCTCTCTCTTGATAGGATGCCCACGAGTTCTTGAATTTTTTGCTAAACGAACTTGTCGACATATTGGAGAAAGAGGCTCGAACAGCAAAAAATGAGGCTGAAACTTCACCACCTGAAAAGGTTGCAAATGGTCCAAAGAATCCTCAAGCAAATGGTGTTCAAAAAGAGCCTCTGGTTACATGGGTACACAAGAATTTTCAGGTAAGTTTTCTTGTTGTTTACTGTGTTCTTATATTCTGAATCATTCTTGTCTTGTGCTTTATTTACTTCGCTTGATACGAAATATAGATGAAATCAAGTTATTTCTTTGCTCGGGTTATATTTAAATTAAGATACCATGTAACTGGAAACCTCAGCGACATGTCTAGAATTGTAAGAAGCTATTAGGTCTAGAAATCATCTCTGCGGTGTCGAAAATTAATCTATTCTGTCCACTGATAGACATAGAAAACTGAATACAAGCATTACCATCTAGAAATGTTGCAGGATATCACATCATCGGTAAACCTCTTATGTGCATCCTTGCATCTACACTTCATCTTCGATTAATATTGGTACTTTCACTACTGCTTTTCTTTTCTTTCAATTATGATCTCACATTTGTGAATGGCAAGGAAAAGGTGGCTGCTACTATCTTTTTCACTTAACTAATTATTATTTGTTGACAATGCTTATCTAGGAATGCTATATAATTGTCAGTTCATTTATTAACAATATTTTGCCCTTCTCTCTGGGTACGTCTGTGTGTGTCATGTATTTTAGGAAAAACCTCATTATCTCATGGAGCAATTTGAAACAGGGAATACTTACCAATGAGACCAGATGCTTGCGATGTGAGACAGTGACAGCAAGAGATGAAACTTTCTTTGACTTGAGCCTTGACATTGAACAGAACAGCTCAATTACTAGCTGTTTGAAAAATTTTAGTTCTACTGAGACATTGAACGCTGAGGACAAATTTTTCTGTGACAAGTGCTGCAGGTGATTTTCTTTTATACTCTATTGTTTTCATTATTTGTTGTGTTCTAGTTGCTCACATGACTAGGATTCGTCTTATAAAGTAATTTGTATTCACAACAAATATTTTACTTGACTATTATTATCCTTTGTGAGATTTTCGGAATCACCGACCAAAGACCAAAAATGTAAAGCTGAGGTTTTCTTAGTAGATGGTATCGACTATGGTCATAGTTTTTCTTTCTTCTTAGTGGTTCAAACATGAAACTTGCATGTAGCAGTTAACCATATTGTCTTTTTTTAAAAATATATAAAACTCCTCGCCAACCGTTAAATAGAAGAAAAATGCGCTTAAACTCACTCAAACTTATATCTTCTTGATTGCTACAATAGCAACAGTGCCAACTGAGTTAAGGCCTCAATAATTATTGATAAAATTTGTGTGCTTGCAGTTTGCAAGAAGCCCAGAAGAGAATGAAGATAAAGAAGCCTCCTCACATCCTGGTCATCCATTTAAAACGATTCAAGTACATTGAGCAGCTTGGCCGGTACAAAAAGCTCTCATACCGTGTTGTGTTTCCGCTCGAGCTGAAGCTGAGCAATACTGTGGAAGATGCAGATTCGGAGTATTCTCTGTTTGCTGTAGTCGTTCACGTGGGAAGCGGGCCTAACCATGGGCACTATGTTAGCCTGGTGAAAAGCCATAACCATTGGTTATTTTTTGACGATGAAAACGTGGAGATGATCGACGAATCCGCAGTTCAGACATTCTTTGGGTCAGCCCAGGAGTATTCAAGTAATACAGATCATGGGTATATCTTATTTTATGAAAGTCTTGGTGCAAACAAGAATAGCTGAGGAAGAGGGTTTCGCTTTTACCATGAGTTGCTGTTCTAGAATCAGTAAAAAAGGAAAAAAAGATCAAATAGACAAACTGTGCAGATATGCTAGAATCAGTAAATGTGAAATAAGAAGGGGCTATTTGCAAATGAGGAGATAGAGAAGCTGTTGTTTTTACAGCTTTGTATGTCCTGTAATTAGAATGTAGGTGTTAGAAGAGTTGACTTTAATAGCGTAGCTTTTTGACCTCTATATTTGGTACATTCATTGGTTACAAATACAGATTTTCACATATTTTGTTATGGTAGCAGAGCTGATTGCTCTTTGGAAAACCTCGTCAATTTGTGGTTTACATTACCTTGCCACATCAACAATATACATCTGAAAAAAAGGTTCAGTGTTTTCTCTTTTTTCCCTCAAAATCAGTCAACTTGAGCCATATTTCCAGTGTTGTTGAAAGTGGATCGACTGATAAAAAATTGATCAATATATTGATCAAAGAGCAAACTGCTCGAAACTGGTTTATTCAATCATAAATTTATAATCATTGAAGCATTCTATGAAACAAAAAACACAGCTGCAATACACGTTTAGCATAAACATATGCGCCAATGAGGTTGAACCATGAAATATGGTAAGTTTAAACAAACATCATGTCAAACTGAATTTCAGAAACAAGAATGTTTACCATCCCTCTATTGTTCTTGTAAAATGGTATAGTTAAATTTCGAACTCAACTTAGGCCTTTCTTTTTTCCCTCTCATGAAATAAAACAACATCCGCAGCCTCAATCGACACCGAAGTTACCTCTGATCCAATGTTTTTAGTCAAGTGGATAAAATTCGTCTATGCCGGCTCCACCTTTAGAACTATCTTCATGAACTCATAAACCAAGTAACTTATGGCAGCTGATGGTAATACCTGAAATGAATTAAAGTTAAAAGAAAAAAACTGAGAAACCTGAAACAACAAATTGATGCAATCTTAGGTGAGTTATATGCGTCTTGACAACTGATGCACGCAAAACTGATAGGGAATGATCTTTAATATGCTTCAACATGCAAGTTCCTTTATAGTTTTTCCAGATTCCCTATAACAATATCTATCTCCTAACAGAAATTCAGATCGATCAAATATGATGCAGTTGAAGCTGGACATCTATGAAAGTTCAAAAGCAGTTTATTGAGCTATAGTTGATTTACTAGACAAATTTATTTAGTACCTGCAATAAGCTGGGGATTAATCCTGCATAAAGAGCGGAAATTCCACCTTGCTGAACTATCTTGACACAGGTTGCCAATGCACCTAACTTTGTCGCACGGACTTGCATTTGAAGATGCCTCCTCACGACTTCAAATGGATAAGTAGCAGCTTCGGAACACGCACCTGCAATCGCCCCGTACAATAATGTTCTAACAGGACCTAATTCCAATTGTTCGAATGCATTCAGTTCTTGACCACCTTGTTTCATGTCTAGGATTCTTTTTCTCCCTTCGGGAGAATGAAGATAGGCCGACTTCAATATATCATAGACACCGTAGAAGACTGCACCTGAAGGTGCCATGCTTATAATCGAGGGGACTAGTCCCTTATAAAGAGAAAAGAACCCTTCGGTCTGAATCATATGACGAAAAGCACCAATCAAACCTCCCAAAGCTTCCCCACCTGGAGCTACCATTACTGTCCTTATCTGCAAGTATATATATAGGATGATTTAGGAATGATTTTAACGGAACAGCAAGTTCAAACATCATAATCAACACAAATAAAATTACTCCAGCAGAGTCGATAATCAAATAGCATCAGTCATAACCAATTGTATCAGAAAGGGGGTACAAAAGGGTACACATAGAACTTGTACTTTTCTGCAACATGTGGAACACGTGCCTAGAACAAGTGAGAATTACTATGCAATAACAAAGCATACGGACTTCTTAGAAAGTGTACATGAAAGGGCACATATACAAAAAGGAAATGTCTCATCCCGTAATTTAGAAACATTCCCACACCCCAATCAAAATAAGACAAACTTTAAGCATAACACTCTTGCAGCAACAAAAACATGATTATTGCATTTTAATCCTAGTTTTGATGAATGGAAGAGATTGCTTGAGCATGGCATAATGCGAAACCTTGGAAAGGGCACTTAAGCCAAAAAGATCGAAAAGGTGGGACCTATCAAGAGGAAGGTATCCCTTGTATGAACACAACATATAAGAGCATTTCAAGTTCCATCCTTGCTTCTTATCAGATCAAGCAGCCAAATCTAAAATCATATACTAAGAATACTTCAAAACACAAAGAAATCAAATTCTAGAAAGTTCCCCACACCCGAACCAAGACCACAAACACAACAGGCTAACATGTAACCAAATAACAAAGTCCTAAATAGTTACATACAGTGTCCATTGGTAAGCAAAGCAAAGTTGCAGTAATCCCAGCTGCAGCACCGGCAAGAAACCTCTCCGAATTCGTGGCTTCCTCATTCCCGGACAATTTCAATAGTTGACTTCTATAAATATCGTAAGCATAGAAATTGATAGCCTTAAAAGGAGCCGTACGAAGAATATTGAGAAAATTCCCTTTCCAAAAACCTTTCAACCCTTCCGAAGCTGCAATCCATTTAATTAATTCGATAAGGCTTTTCTTTTCACCACGAACTATGTATTCCAACTTCAATCTCTCCAATGGAGCAATGAATGTCCTGTGGCAAAAACAAACAAACCTTTTGAGATGCAAACCGCGATTCAATCAAACAATCAGAACCAAACAGCAAGCAGTTAAGGTACTACAATTGAAACATTAGATCCAAAAGTACAACCTAAAAGCAAAACCATCCATCCATTTATGCAACATGTTGTAACAGGTATGCTTTGTAATAATTTGCATTACCTTCCAATTCCAGCTCTCATACTTATCAATCTATCCTATAATTTCAGCATTTACAGCTCTGATTAAACAGTACTTACAATTTTTTAGACTTAGCCAAACAAAACACATCAAAGCAGAAACGTCTTGAAACAGTGAATATTTACCATCAAAGTTTTGTCATTTAATGTTCCATCTCAAACAAAAGATAAACACAAACGAATCTCCTATCATTGTCTTCATCCCCACATTTTTCCAACAATTTTTTTTTTAAAAGAAGGGAGAAAAAGAAAGGTAAAACCTTGAAACCATAGCAGCAACAGCACCAGCCCAGAGATGTTTGGTGGTATTCAAAGCACCTGATCCCTTCTTCTCTTTCACCTCTTCCACCGTTTCCAAATTGTTATCCCCGTTTTGCCCCCAATCTTCTCCTGAGTCCCCAACATACCCTTCCTCCCTCGACAAACTCACCGATAAAACCCATCCCCCTTTGCCACCACTTCTCCTCGACTTCACAGGACCCAGGGTTTGACCACCCAAAGAACACGAAACCAAACACACATTTTCGTTTTTATCGACAAAACATTTCTGGGTGTTTAGTGAAATGGATGAAACAAACGAGGAAGGAACTGTTTTGTCACTGAGAAACAAGCCACCTTGTCGTGAGACCCTGATGGAATCAACGAACAAGCAACGATCCGCACTGTACATTGCAACCAAAAAAGGAAAAAAGGGAAATACAAAAAGAAATTCCAATAATTATAGAAAAAATAAAAAAGAAAATTGGGAAGTGTAGGGGAGAGATCAAATCAAGGAAGGGAAAGCATGGAAGTTGGTTTTAAAGGAAGAGTACAAAAGCGTGAAGAAGAAGAAGAAAGAATGGAATATGAATAAATGGAAAGATGAATAAAAATGGTGGCATTTGAGTTCCATAACCGAGGCTGGGACTTAGCTTTCATCGAGATTTGACTACTTGTTGTTGTCTTCGTTGGTGTTTTATAACACTGAACGAGGTCTAATGTTCCTTTCATTTTTTTGGTGAAAATTTGGAACTTGGCATTTGCATGGTGGTTCCACGTGTTTTTTCACATTCTTTTTAGAAATTTTCTTTTCTAAAATAAAATATGACAGTAACTATTATTTTTTTAGAATAATTCTAATTAATCGCAATAGAATTAATGCTGAATTAATTTTTTTTAGTATCAATAGAACATTGTGACATGTTATAATTGGCTTTGTCACAATTCAAGTATGATATTTCTGAAGAGATTGTAATTTGTAAGTACTTAATATGATAATAAAATCATCTCTAAAATCACTTACAAAAGAAATATTACATGCATAAGCAAGACCAAAAAAGTGCTACAAGAGCAGATAAAAACTTTTAAAACTGAAAACTTATTAAACAATCGAAAAATAAACAAAAAACTGAAGACTCGTGAAATAATTTATTATTCTGAAATACTCTCAAAACAGAAACAGATTATGAAGCTGATGAAGAGCCACCCACTTTTCTAGAAAAACTATTTATGGCCGATGAAGTTTTAGTGAATAACAGACACTGTTATCTGTCCATCACAACCTGTGAAAAGAGAGAAGACATGTGGAATGAATGAACAAAAGAAATAAAATAAATCTTAAAACTGAAAAGAAGGAAGATATGTGGAGTAGATGAACAAAAGAAATGGTTAGTGAGAGAGAAAAAAAGACAAGCAATAACTAATTCGGAAGTTAACATAGTTGGGAAAAAAAGGAATTCAAAATAAAATTTTAAAATTAAAAATATACTAAAAATTGATATAAAAAAAATACCCTTAAATTTACACATTAATCTCATTTGATCATTTTTTTAAAACAAATTTGCTTTCTACAATTTCGAATCAAAATGTTTGTTTTTTAACGAAAAAATAGCAATACGTGTGTGAAAATTTTTAATGCTTTGAATACTCAGTTAATTAGTTATTCTAATTTTTCAATATTAATTTAATTAATTATTCAATATTTTGTTAATTAGAATTAACGGTCAGTAAAATTCGATAAAACATTTAAATTTTGAATTAAATAATTCGAGTTATTTGAGTTAATCAAGTTATCTGGATCAACTCGAATAAAAAACTAAAATTTTTAGTTTAATTTGAATATGAATTACACAATTCGAGTTATCTAAAAACTTGAATAATAAAAGGTAAAATTACGTCGTTTTAATAAATGTTTACCCATCAAGTTAAAAGACAAAACCATTATATTGTTTATATAATTAAATAATCTGTCCATGTAAACGTAGCATTGAGTATAAATAATAAGATTCGTTAACTCGACTTAAGTTAATTCGAATTTTTTTTTATTAGATTTGATTTAATTTGCAAAAAATTCAAATTAAGTTTAGTTGTTAAAATAAAATTTACCAACTTGATTAATTCAAAATTTTTTAATTCAATTCGACTCGACTAGATGAAATATTGAATCCTAATTAGAAGTTGTTTTCTTTTAATTGGACTCAGCATATCCAAATCTCCTTCCTTTTTATTTGTTGGATTTCTTTTGCTAATTTAGTTTGGGATTTAGTTATCGAGGCTAAGGTTTTGTCTTTTTAAGGTTTTCTAATTATTTTTTATTTTAATTTCATATTAAGTATCGATATATTAGATAAAAGTATCATAGATGTTTTATATTAAAAGTTAGATTATATATATTTTTTATTTAAAAGATAAATAAATTAATTTCTATATGTTAGATTAAAGACCAAACGAGTTCATTTGTTAAAAATTTTATTAATTTCTACCATTAAAATTTGATTCTTATAATTTAGCATAAGATATACGTAGCACGCCACGAGTAATTGTTTAGTTATTTTATCAGCTACACCAATTTTTAATATTAAAAATTGATGAAATTTATAACAAAAAAGATCCTTTTACTCTTTTGTTTAATGTAGATGGATTAATTATCATTTTTTAAGTAAAAAAAAATGAGATAAAATGCTATCTAACTCTCGAAAAATCTGGACAAATTGTGATGATTCACTACAACAATTTTACTTATAAATGGCGTCTAAAATTATGTCATTGAAAATTTCATTCACGTCATTTTTTGTATTTGCTGATGCAAAATTGTCATAATAGCTTCGTCACATTAAGAGTGTCACTAAAGGTTAATAGTGACGATTTATTACTATTCGTCACATATTATCGAGAATATAGTGACAATAATATATAAGCCACCTTTGAAGTAGTATTCAGTGACAACTAATTACGTTATCAAATTATGTAAGATTTCATCATTGATCATTCAAATCGTCACAGATAATGAAAAACTTTCAATGTATAAGTGACAAAAGCAACGTTGTCACATTGGTAATGACGCACCATATCGTCATCTAATATAATAAATTAATGACATTAATGATGATAATATAAATTGTCACTTTTTAGTTTCGTCACAAAATTATATACGAAATCCTCATTTATTATTCAAATCGTCACCAATAATAAATAAAATTCAAAATATAGATGACGAAAGTGATGTCGTCATATTATTATTGACAATATATTATCACTTGATATGATTAAACAATAGTGCGAATGATGATAATAAATAATGTCACCTTATAATCAATAGTTGGTGACAACTAATTTCGTCATGAAATAATAATCATAATTGTCATTGATTATAAAAATTGTCACCACTAATCAAGGATGGATCTAGGGGGTGCAAGGGGCGGTCGTTCCCTTAGAATTTTCAGATTTTTGAATTTTATATTTAAATTATCATATATTTTAGATTTGATATCCACATTGTATGACATTCGCTCCCCTTGGCCAAATTGTATTTCATGTAATTTGCCTTCTTAAGCCATAATGTTATACTTCATATTAACAAAGTATAATAATTAAATATTAATGTATGATAGCCCTTGAAAGATTAAACTTAGAGGCCAAATATGAACTTTAAAGCTAAATTCCAAAATTAATTAATTTGACCCATACCTATAATAGGCCATTTTTGCCCGGGCCCAACCAAAAAACAAACCAATAAAAAAATAAAAAATATTAAATGAGTCCAAAGTCCAAATTACAATACCAGCCCAAATTACAAATTTAAAACCTAAATTACAAACCCACTACCCAAGGCCTGACTGGCCCAAAACCTTAACTACTTTCAGTAAAACAAAAACCCTAGCCCCTTTTCGCGCCGCAACCTCGCCAAGCCAGCAGGCGTGCCGTCTGACACCCTCTGCCACCACTATTGACTTCGCTCTCTGCCACTGTCGCCTGCAAAGAAGAACAAACAAGCAATGGCAGCAAGAACAGTAGAAAAATAGATAAAAATAATAGTGTAATCTGGCTATAAAAAAGCTTGGAAACCGATTGTAAAGGGGATCTCTTTTTGAAAAACACAGAGAAAATATACAAAAAGAAAAATTGAATACAAAAATTACCAATCGATTCGAAAACAATAAGGTTTTTTTTTATATTCATTCTTTTATTATTTTTGAAATATATATAGTAATAAATAAAAACAAAATCTTTTACCTTTTCGCCGGCGTCTCACCCTCCGTCTTGGAAGACCGACGGACCCTTAGGGGTGAATCAAATGGTTGCGACGGAAGTGAGTAGAAACGAAAGGTTCTTTGTTTCTTTTTTATTTTTGAGGGCTTTTTTGGCCATTTTTAACCCTAAATCGGGGTTCTACTAAAAAAAAGGAACAAAAGGCGAGACTTTTCGACTTTCCAGCCACCAAAGACGGTGGCGCAGGCGCCAACGGCCGGTGGCCGCCATGGTGGCCAATGGTCGGAGCCAGGGCAGAGTTGGTTTTGTTTGAGAGAAAAAAAAGAGGCTTTCGGTTTTTTTTTTAAACAAAGGGCTGAAATGATTTTTTTTTGTCCAACTTGAACTTATATACCCATGCGAAACGACGTCATTTTGGGATTCAAGTTTAGACGCCAAAATGGCACCGTTTTGACGGAACCCGCGGCCCAACTCGATCCATCCCCTAAGATCCGTGTGTTTTCGTCTGGAAGAGATATTTATGCTTTCGGTCCTTCCACTTTTATAGCCCGTTGTAATTTAGTCCTATTTCATTTTTTTCTTTTAATTTTACCCTATAATTTTATTTTTATTTCATTTTAGCCCCGTGGGGAACGACGTTGTTTTGGGGACAGGGAATAATTTCCCAGTTGGTCCCCGCACTTTCACACGTGCTATATTTTAGTCCTTCTAGGAAATGGTGCGCATAAAGACAAGGGATCTTTTCCTATTTGTTCCCTGTCCTTTTTAGCACGTTGCACATTGATCCTTATCAGTCTATTTTTTATTATTTGCAATTTATGGCACCCTAATTTCGTTTAGATTTCAATTAAATCCTCTGTTTATTTAATTTCAACTTTATACTATTATTTATTTATTCATTTATCTATTTATTACTTCTTCTTTTTTTACACTTAAAAATTAAATTGTTTATATCCTCTTATTTGTGCATTTGTTATTTATTGTCGTTATTATTTAATTTTTTTGTCTTGTGTACTTGTTATTTTATTACTATTTTATTATTTTTAATATTTTCATGTCATGTTTATTTATCTTTTTAAGTATGCATTTCCCATGTTCATTTTTACTTTAAGTTACTCTATCGTTTTAAATACACATAATTTTAAATATTACATTTGTTATTATTCAAAAAAAAAATTTAAAATAGGCAACGTTTCGTATTTGGAAATTCGAGAAGTCGTACCCTAACTTATGGGGTTTCGATTTTTCCGTTGAACCTAAATGACTGAATATCCTTTTAAAATTAAAATACATGAGATTTAAATAAAAAATAAAAATGTAAGCTTATTCTCAAGGATTCGAGGTGTCGTATCTTAACTTACGGGATAAGACATTTAATTACCTTGAGATGAGAGGATCTTTAACACACGTTTCGATTTATTCAAACAATTTTTAAGTAAAAATAACATTAATACAAAGAAGGATCGTATTTTAAACTCTTTTCAAGTTTTTAACTTTCTACACTAATATATTAATTAATCAACTAGGTACCAATTTTGGGCGTTATGAGGGTGCTAATCCTTCCTTGTGCGTAATCGACTCCCAAACTCATTTCTCGAAGTTTATAGATCAAAAATTGTTGTTTTAGTAAATCAAATCATTTATTAAAACGATCAAATTACGAGGTGACCTGATCACATCTCATAAAAAAATGATTGGTGGCGACTCCCATTTTTATTTTTATTTTTTTCGATTTCAAAAAAATGGTTTCGACAATACCCATACATATTAGGTTAGTGATTTTTTTGTATTTTGATTTGTAAGTCTTGCTAAAGAATTATCTTCCTCTGATAAGGCTTCGCAACATAATAGAGGATGATTTTTTTTTCAATTTACTTGGTGGCATACATCGAAAAAGAGATAACTCGAGAATTTTCAACAGATTCTATTATTGATGAGCTCGATCTTATAAAAAAGCGGGGGGTGCAATTTAAGATGCTTAGTATTGAGAAATAGGATTAAGGCCAAGTTTTTGTAATTTAATTTTTGGAATTATAATGATATTTATGAAATTTTTAGTATAGTGTTAGTTATTCTTTTTTACATATTGGAAAAAAAATTTAATTTTATATGATGTGATTTTTTTATTAATATTTTTACAATTAAATCGTTCATACTTTTTAAAAAAATACTAAATTGATTTGCTTGATTAGAAAAAAAATATCCCAATAAAATTGACACTTTTTTATGTTAAAGAGAAAGATAGTTTGGATTTAAAAGCTTCGTTCCCTTAAATTAAAATCGTATATCTGCCCCTGCGACTAATGAAATAAAATTCAACTTATAGTGACGAAACAAAGTATTACTAATAGTATAATAACAATAAAAGATAACAATCATTTCATCTCTTAATTATAAATCACTTTGTACCACCAATAATCAAATGAAATTAGTAGTGGCAAAAGCAAAACCATCAAATTAATAATGATATAATTATCATCACCTACGATGATAAATAAAATGTAAAAAATATCAATAAAAAGTTGCAAATTAATCTCCAAATATTATAATTATTTATGTTTTACTAAACATATTATATAATTCATTTATTACAAAATAATAGAAGTAAAACAATAAAAAAAATTTACTTAAAAATCTAGGTAATTATAATGAAACTTAGATGTTGAAAGAAAAATAAAAAGAATATGATCATAATATAGTAGCAAGCTTCTCAATCCAAATCTTGCGTTGATGCACTCCATTAGTAGTGTTGAGTGTTTTTCTTTGTTCTCTTTAGATGGTAAGGTCGTCTATTTATATAATATGATCACTGTTCATTGATGTGATATTCTAGGTAGGTTTCATGCATGCCAATACGTACCCTATTTGAACTTAACATGTGTTTATGCGGTCACATAAGCGATCTCATGTGTAACCTTGTAGGAGAGTGTAAGTGCCCCTCCTACGAACACATAGCATCATGCAAACTCGATATACGATCTCGATTTGTGAGTTTGATATGCAAACCACGTAGAATCCGGTGTAGACCCATTTGGGCCTACTTGTGTTGTAGGTCGGTAACCACCAAAATCGTATGAGAAAAACGTACAGTTGCTTCACCTAATCACGTTGTAAAAGAAACAGCTAAGAATGAAACAAGAGTGAGACGTAGGAAAAAATGGGAGATTAGTAGATCCTGGGCCATTCTATTATAGAAAATAGATGACCTTCATTTCTTTCTCTAGCCAAGCTACTCCCTGATGTCTCATGGAAAAAGAAAATGTTTCAGAAAGATTGTCTCAAATGCAAGAGCTTGTTTTAAACTAGTTGTCTTTGATTGGATTCAATTGTTTGTGGTTTCTAGGATTTTGTTTGGAGACGAAGGAAAGTGGGAGATGACTGGAATTTGTTTTATCCTATCTTTTTAACTCTTTAGCTTTTATATCATGATATGTCTCAACCAAATATCAAATTATACCTAGATTGAGATTTCATTGTAGGATGATTGTTTATCGTTCAAAAAAGAATGCAATTTGTGTAACAGTGGGGAAAAATCATTGTTTGTTGTATAATATAAAGAAGTGAAAATTTTTGTTGTAAATGAATGTGAACTAGGCATGAAATTGAACAACCAAGGTGAATTATCATTAAAAAGTTTTAATTTTTCTTCTTTATTCAAGTTTAAATTAACTTTTCTCAATCTCGGGAAAATGTATACTACAATATTTGTAACTTGTTTCGTTAAAAACCGAGACAAATGAGTTTAGGGTTCAAAAGTTAAAGGAAAGACGAAGATAGAGTTAAAAAGCTCATTGATGGAAGTTCTGACACCTTTTTTTGTCATAATATTATTTTATTTATATAAATATTTAAAGTTAATACATATCATAGGTCCTGTTCTTTTCATAATTTTGGAATTTAGTTTTTTATTTTTATTTTTAAGAATTTAATCTCTCTACTTATCAGATTTTAAAATTTAAGTTTAATTGTTAAAATTGTTAACTATTTTTGGTTAAATTTGTGGGTATGATATTTTAAAATAATAATAAAAAACTCACTTGGTAGCACTGTAAGTTTTTGGTAACCGATTTGATGAAACATATTTCTAAATTTTAATATTAGGTTTATTCTTTAAATTCATGTTTACATTTCTGGAATACCAAGTAAATGTTGAGTTTACCATTATGTCCAGAATTTTGGAAATTTCAATTTTTAATTGTTTTTAAATATATTTTCAATATGAATATATATTATTTGGTTAGAAATCATACTAAACTGATTTTCTATTAATTTATTATATTTTCTTATAATATGTATGTATTTTATTAAATTTAATTTACTTAAATTTTAGATAAAAGATAGTTTTATTAAATTGTACAATTATGTCTTAATTTGTTAGAGGGATTGCCACAGAACCGAATGTCTTAAGATTATTACGAAAGATCACACCTTTTTAAGCCTTTAATTTTTTGGTTGAATTCTGAACTTTCAAGTTCCATTCTTAAATTTTAGGCTACTAAGATATTTGTGAAAATCGTTGCTTATCTGTTAGTTCAATAGATCAAGTAAGTGACTCAACATTCTTTTGATGTTTAATTCCTAAATGTAATAGGATAATTTTGGCCTGGGCCCCAAAAAATAATAATAACCAAATAAATAAAGTTAAAGGATGCAATCGGTTGAAAACAAGCCAAAAATGGCTAAATTGAAAGACAATCATTAAATTGGGGCCAAATCAAAAAGATGGAGAAAACCAAGGAGTTATCAAATTTTGTTGACTTTGTAAAAAGCCAAAAATAGGAAGATATTCTATTATTTTTATTTATTTTTATTTTTATTTTATTTTAATTTATTAAATTAATTAGGCTATTTTTAGTAAATTCCTGTATATAAATAGAGGTATTTTGTTCTTTGAAAATTATCAATTTACTTTTGTATTTCTACTTCAATTTAGAATTGGATTATTTTCTATTTTCCTATTCCCATTGAAATTGAATTATTTTCTTTTCTCTTTCAATTTGACGTGGGAATTTTGTCCATTTCATTTTAATTTCTTTGTTTTTTTCTAAATTCGTCCAATTGCTTTTAGCCTTTCAGTTTTTTTATTGTTTTGCAATTAAGTTTTTATTATTTTTAATTTTGGCCCTAAAATTTGTTCTGACTGCATTTTGGTCCTCCTTGAAGCTGTGTGTTTTGGAGGGTGGGGATTATTTCCCTTTTGGTCCCTCCTTGTTGTTCGCACGTTCAAATTGGTCCATTTCCTTTTATTTATTTTTGATTTGCCCCAAAATTTTACTTCAAGGTTCGATTTAATCTTTTTTTTTATTTTCGCTATTTTATTATCAAATTAACTAATTTAATATATTATTGCTATTATTATTATGTTTCTATTTATATTTATTTTGTTATTCTAATACTATTATTATTTATCTAATTTTTATTTATCTATTTATATTTCTACTATTATTATATTTCTATTTCTATTTATATACTAATACTATTATTATTATTATTATTATTTCTTATATATGTTTTTTTTTTTTACTCTTGTTATTAACATTTTATTCATTTATTTATATCATGTTGTTATTTATTTATTTATTTATGTCCTCATTTTAAAAATTTTATTATTATTATTATTATTATTATTCTATGTATTATATTTCTATTTATATCAATGTATTAATATCATTATTTTTTATTTTTTATATATTATTATTATTATTATTATTATATTTATTCACAAATTGCTCCCTTAATTTTATTTTATATTTTAATTTACTCTTCTATTTTCAATATTTTACAAACTACTTTCTTCAATATCTGTTTGTATATCTATTTATGTATTCACTAGTCCTTATTGTACTATAAAAATCAATTTTGTCTTGTTCATTGCCTATTTTATTTTTGTTATCATTGAAATTATTTGTTGTTTATTTTATCTTATTTCCCTTCGATTGTTCGTGTTGGTATTAAAGTAATAGTATGTGGTTATTGTCGAAACCAATTTTTTTGATTTGATTTTTTTTTTAAAAAAGGGGATCGACTTTTTGAAAACAAAACGTGGAGTCGCCACCAATCTTTTATTTAGGTGTGATTGGGTCACCTAATAAAACTTTTTTTTATTTAAATCGATTTTGGCCTACGTAAATTTGAGAAAACGGGTTCGGGAGCTAGTTACGTATGAGGAAGGATTAGCACCCTCACTACGCCCAAAATTGGTACCAAATTGATTAAGTATTGTCCTTATGTCTAAGGTTTAAAAATATTTTGAAATATAATTCCTTTTAAAATATTCAAATGGTTCAAGTTGGTCGTCAAAATTCTCTTGTTTCAAAGGAATACAGCATCACATCCAGCACGATAAGACACGATCCTTTATACCTTCGAAACCACGATCAATTCTTGACTTCCAAGAGCTCATACGTTGAAAATTATAAAAGGATGTCCTGTTTTTAGTCCAACAAAAAGTCGAAACCCAGCACGGTAGGGCACGATTGCTTGAACTATTGAACATTACCTTATTTTAGAATTTTGGAAATACGGATGAAATTTTAAAGAAATATTTGATTATTTTGGACAAAAGGAAAATCAAAACCCAGCACAGTAAGGCACAATTCCTCGAATTGCCAAACATCAAACATTGCATTTGTTTGAAAAATTCTTGAATAAAATGCAATAATTAAATGAAATACATTTTTTATTCAAGACGGTGATTTGTTAATAAAGCCATTACACCAATATAATATAGAATACAAATACTAAATGATAATTCATGGAAATTGCACAACATGCTAACTTTCAATACTAATATAAACGATTAAGAGGAAATGTAATAGCAACATAACTAATATCTCAAATAGTAAAAAAAACAATGTCAAGGCTAACATAAAAAGAATGATAAAATATTAAAATTCCAATCAAAAAGGAAAAGTAAAGTAAATAACGGTTCAAATATATATATATATATATATATATATATATACATAAATAGAAGTTAAGAAATAAAATGAGAGAAATCAAATATATATATATATATATATATATATATATAAAGTATGTAAAACCGATGATATATAAAAATAGATAATTATCAAGACAACTAAAAAAAAATATGATGAAGTTTACAATGGACAATATATATACATATATATATAAAAGATAAAACATTAAAAAAACTTGAGTAAATAGCAAAACAATTTAAAAAAATGATTAATGTGATAAATTTTAAAAAAGAATAATATATACACTTACGTGATAATATAAGGTAAATACATATATTTAAAATAAATAATACCCATAAATAAATAATAGAACGATATAAAAATATAAAATATAACAAATTTTAAATTATAATTAAAAAATATTAAAACTATATAATATACATAAGAGATAATATTTAATGAATCAAAAAATATATAATAATAATACATAAGATATTAAGATAAATAAATAAATAACAAATATATAAAAAAATGATTAAAATGCAACGAACTAGGGATTAAATCAGAAGAAAAAAAATAAAATCAAAAAGAAAGAAAAACAAAGGAATATGCGTACAAGGACCAAAATATATTGCGCGTAAAAGCGCGGGGATCAATTGGGAAATTAATCCTTGCCTCTAAAACGCAGTGCTTCGATGCAGATCCAAATGAATCAAGGGCCAAAGACATGGGCAAAATTTAAAAAAATAAAAGAAAAGAACAAGATTAAATTAAATAAAGGTGAAAACACGGAGGGACTAGGGGTGTAAATACCCCAAAAATAATGAAAACACGCGGATCCCCTGGTTAGCGGGTTGGGTCAGTCCGATTCGGGTCAAAATGACGCCGTTTAGCACCTGGGATGCTAATTCAAAACGACGCCGTTTCTTGTTGTTATAAAAACCTAAATTTTTTTAGAACTCTCATTTCAACCCTTCTTCTCCGGCCAATAGGGCCATCGTCCAACCACCATGGCCACCGGCCTCCGGCGTTGGTAACTGCTATATACGACGGTTGGAGTAATGAAAAGAGGTCTTTTTAACCGTTCGGCTCTCCCCCAACCCCGATTTAAAACCCAAAATTCTAGAAAAAGCCTTTTAAAAGTAAAATAAAACAAACAACCCATCGGTTCCCTTCCCCGATCTCAAAAAGGTAACCCTTTTTTATGTTTTCTTTGAATATCTATACATGTATGTGCTATAGTCGAAAATAAACTTGCAAAGGAAATGGAAAACAGAACCAAAAGACTACATTGATTCCCTCTTTTTTTTTTTTGTATTCGATTCCTATCCTTTTTTTGTGTATTGATTTCCTTGTATGCGTAAAAAAAAGAAGAAGATACATTGATATTTCTTGGCTTTTTATAGTCACAACAAAAGAGAAAAAATACAAAATTTCTGCTTGGTTTTTGCTCTTGCTGCTGTGTCCGTCCTCTGCTTGTCTTATTTTGCAGGTACGGAGGCAACGTAGCGGGGGTAGCTGGCGCGTACGGAGGCTGCTGGTAGCACAGCTGCTGCTAGGGCTAGGGTTTGCTGCAAGCATGGTTTAGGTTTTGGGCCTTTTTGGGCTTAGGGTTTTATTATTTTTGGGTTGAAATTGGGCCTGATGTACTAGTTTTGGGTCTGTAATAGGTTATGGACTTTGGACTTGGACTTAATTATTTGGTGGGCTTTTTTATTTTCAAAATTAGGCCAGGCCAAAATTAGCCTATTACAACTGCTCATCTTTACTTGTTGTCGTGTAACGAGAATGGAGCAAAGACTTTAAAAGGGCCAATTTTGCCTGGACCTGCTGAGTCTCGACTTCTTTTGGCGCTTCTTTTCTTCAAGTAGCTTCAATATGCTCCACTGCAACTTCAGTGGAATGAGATTCGCTATCTTCAGTATGCTCCACTGCAACTTCAAGGAGATAAGGCTGGTAGCTTCAATCTACTTCGCTAAAACTTCGAGAGATAAGATTTGCTATCTTCAATTCGCTCTATTGCAACTTCAGGGAGATAGGACTCATAACTTCAACCTACCCCATTGCAACTTCAGGGGGATAAGGCTTATAGCTTTAACTCTACTCTACTATAATTTCAGAGAGATAAGATTTGTTTTGATCTACTCTACTGCAACTTCAGAAAGATAAGATCTGTGATTTATAACTTCAATCTGTTCCACTGCAACTTTAGGGAAATAAGATTTGCTATCTTTAGTCTGCTCTACTGCAGCTTCAGGGAGATAAGACTAGTGACTTCAACCTGCTCCACTGCAACTTCAGGGAGATAAGGTTTGTAGTTTTGATCTACTCCACTATAACTTCAGGGAGATAAGATTCACCATGGTAGGTTTGATCCGACCTACTGCAACTTCAGAGGTATAGGATTTATAGCTTTAATATGCTCTACTGCAACTTCAGAGGTATAGGATTTATAGCTTTAATCTGCTCTACTACAACTTCAGGGAGATAAGATTCGTTATCTTCAGTTTGCTCCACTGCAACTTTAGGGAGATAAGACTCATAACTTCAACTTGCCCCACTGTAACTTTAGGGAGATAAGGTTTGTGTATTTTTTATCCTGCTTTACTGCAACTTCAGAAAGATAAGGGTTATGGCTTTGATCTAATCCATTGCGTCTTCAGGGAGATAAGATCTATCATCTTCAGTCTGTTCCACTGCAACTTCAGGGAGAAAAAACTAGTGACTTCAACCTGCTCCACTGCAACTTCAGGGAGATAAGGTTTGTAGTTTTAATCTACTCCACTGCAACCTCAGAGAGATAAGATCTGTTTATTTATAGCTTCAATCTGTTCCACTGCATCTTCAGGGAAATAAGATTCGCTATCTTCGGTCTACTCCACTGCAACTTCAGGGAGATAAGACCTATCACTTCAACTTGCTCCACTGCAACTTCAGGGAGATAAGTTGTGAATTCACCGATGTTGCTACACCGTACTCTGGGACATGTCCTGTAGACTCGGTTTCATATATCTATGCTTATGCCAAATAATTAGGATGTTATGATCGAAATGAATCAAATGTTCCTAACTAGATGCGTTATGAATGATATATGAATGCAAAAATGAGAATGATCCTTTTTTAAATTCTTAAGGTATCATCGCTTGTTGTTCATCAGGGCATTATCACTAACGTATTATGATGCCATCTTGTTCGACTGGTATTCTTGACAAGAAACCCAAAGAAACAATCACATTCTACTCAGCAAGCTTGCTCTGCTGTAATTTCAGAGCCCCTTCCCCTGTACCTTCTGAGTATAAATGTTGTACTTTCCACTGCAACTTCAGGGGAATAACATTTGGTTTCTTCTATCCATCCTACTGCAATTCAGAGGTATAGGATTAGCATCATCTTCAATTAATTTGATATGTTACACCATTCCCTGGGTGTGATGACTAAATGTATATGCCTGATATCAGCATGAATACAGAATACCATTTTTCCTCTTCTAGAGTATAATCTCATTGGTCGTTCTTCGTTGGGATTATAACAACAATGTAATTTCTTTTTTATTCGACCAATGTTTTTGGCAGAAAATTCAAGGAGATAATCTCAATTTGGGCTTAAATATTTCTAACCCTTATGCTTGGTGTGTTCTAAACAATAGGTCTGTTTCAGGTTCTTGTATTATTTAGAAACTTCCAAAGTAATATGCGAAACTCCTTTTATGAAAGTATTATTAATCTATTAATAGTTATTTCAATGCGAAATGCTTGAAAAAGATCATAATCATGGACAAGAAATGAATTAATTGAGAGCATAACTCGAAACAAACAAATTAATCCAAGATAGCAAATGAAATTAAGAAGGAAATTTATTAGATGCATTTTGAAAAGAATAGGGTAATCAAAGATAGCAAATTCAAAAATGGGTAAAATGGAAAACTAAGTGCCCTAGTTATCGCAACTTGAGCTTCTCTGTACCAACTTCTTGAGGACCATTTTGAGCTCAATCTATGTTTAGGGGGTTCGGAGTACTTTGTCGATGCCCCAAGACATAGCATACTTCTTCATTGTTAATTCAGGCATGGATAGACTACTGTGTGCCCCACTTTGATCCAAATTTAAGCTGCTCTTTCGGGTTTTCAACTTAAATCCCCTTTGGTCTTTAGGCACCCTTTGCGAGTTTTCGCCTTGGCTTCTCCATTTTCTTCTTCTTTTTTTTTTAAAAAAAATTTTTGATTGATTCTTTTTTTGTTTTTTTGTTTTTTTACTTTTTTTTTTTTGAAGTTTGATGACTATCGACCTTGTAATATTGACATATAAAGAGACTTTCACCCCCTTGTGAAGTAATCAACGACTGCCAAGATAAATCAATGTATATTAGACGAGAATGACCTGATAACATCCATGCCCCACATAGAGAAAGTTTGTGAAGAAGTAAATGAGGTACATGAATCTTGTCACCCTAAATACAGCCTAGCTGATACAATCCTCTTTCATGGTGGATTAACAGTACCCAAACCCTAAATATCTTGACATGATTATGCGATAAAATCTTTGAATTCTTGGAATAACTCAATGACGATTCACTTTGTCTTTGTGGTAACTCGGGCTTCGATCTTTGCCTTTTGCTCACAATGTCCATTGTGTAACACCCCTAACCCGTATCCGTTGCCAGAACAGGGTTTCGGAGCATTACTACCATTTGCAGATTACTTAAAAAAAATTTAAATGCTTACCGATTCAATGCATCATGTAAATAAATATATTACCATTCAATCAACAGATTAGTACTTGTATAAGCATCAAACAGTAATATTGTTAGTGTACTTGCACATATCTCATATAAATTCAACATTGATATAACTATTTTCTCGACATATCGTACTTGAGTTCAATAATAGTCTCAACTTACATAATTTTCTTGTATCAACATATCAAAGATAATCATATATATACATGTCATGAAACATATTATACTCTTACCGTTTCTTCATAAGCATATATGATTCATTTCATTATATTAATATTTCATACTCCATCATTTCCATATATTTTATGTATATTTATTCCGATAATAGCTTATATCAAACCTAACATAATTTATATTCCACGTACTCATACTTATTTCGTTTATCTATCTTCATAATTATTTCATACAACTATTTTGTACATATATATTTCCATATGACCAGTTCTTGTAAACATTACACACAACCATTTCATATAACCATTCGTCATCTGATACATATTACCTGGATATCAATTGTTCAACAGATGTCATAGCATCTCCCATCCACGGTCTTATTCATCTTTGACATGATGCCATAGTATCTTTCAACTATGGTCTTACTCATTTTCTGTCATGTTGCCATGATATCTTTCAACCATGGTCTTGTTCATTTCATATCACGTTGCCATGGTATCTTTCAACCATGGTCTTACACATTTCATATCAGGTTGCCATGGTATCTTTCAACCATGGTCTTTCACGTTTCATATCAGGTTGCCATGGTATCTTTCAACCATGGTCTTACACGTTTCATATCAGAGAGCACACTCGCGAACCTCATCCTTACAGTGGGATTACCAGTCCAGGCTAAATCCCCTGTAATATAAACTCATAGAGTATTGTCGGGATTACCAGTCCAGGCTAAATCCCCCTGCAACGACAATTACTCTAATGAGCTTGGATCTGAATTACCAGTCCAGGCTAAATTCAGACCCTGATTCGGATTACCCGTCAGGTTAAATCCATTTTCCATATTATTCTTCGGAGGGCTATATCGGATAGGATCACCCGTCAGAGCTAGATCCTTTTTACCGTCAATTCCTTTTCAGAGATCCATCGAATTTTTCCTTTTCATTCAACCGAGATTTATTTTCAATTTATTTCGAGTATTATCAATATTTCATCAAATATCATGAATTGAATATTCAAATCATATTTTCATCACATAACCACATATTTCAAGTATTTAAAATACAATTCAAGTTACACAAACTTACCTCATTGCTTGTTTGTGTTTATAATTTCATTAATCCGATATCTTTTCTTTTTCACGATCGAGTCTCATATTTGAGTCGTTCGGATCTTTATAAATAAATTTAATCATCATTTTCATTCATTTCATATACTAATGCATTTAATTAATGCTTTAGGCAAAATTTACCATTTTGCCCCTGAACTCTTAATTAATGACGATTTCATCCTTAGGGTCAGGAAAATAAAATTCTTGCAATTTAATCCTTATTTCCAACTATTATTCTTATATATATTGATAACAGTCCATGAATTCTATAAAATATCAGAATTTTCTATAATTTCAACACTTTTCAATTTATTCTTTCAACACTTTTCAATTTAATCCCTAAAACATGTTTTCCCCCGATCTTGAACTAAATTAATAATTTCATTCAATTTTTTAATTTAAATAATAAAATAATCCATTTCATGCAATTTGATCATTTTTTTACATTTTTACAAAATTGCCCATAAAATTTTACTTTTATTCAATTTAGTCCTTGAGCCTAGAATATGCAAATTAGCCATGCTAGATGAATATTCATGCATATTTTTCCTCCTCCTCCTCTCCATTCCACATCCTTAATGTAGATAATACACTTGTAAGTAACATTATCCATAATTTTTATTATTTACTTTTATGAATATTCAAGCTGTCTATCTGCATCATGGTCACTAAATTATTTATATCTGGAGCTATAGAACTCAAAATTAAGATCCGCTAATTTTCCCTGAAACTAGACTCATATATCTTCTTACCATAAAATTTTCAGAATTTTTAGTTTATCCAATAAGTACAGTTTATTCTTTAAAATTACCCCTGTTCTGCTGTCTAACAGTTCTGACCCTTCTTCACTAAAAATTAATTATCTCCTTGTACAAAATTCAAATGATGTTCCCGTTTGTTTATATTGAAAATAGACTCATTCAGGATTCTAAAAATATAAATTTAAACCCCTAATTATTTTTATCCAAATTTTTATGATTTTACAAAGTCAAAATAGGGGAACCCAAAATCATTCTGACCTTGTCTCACAAAATTCATCATATCTCATGATTTACAATTACATTGCTTACATAATTTCTTCTATAAGAAACTAGACTTAATAAGCTTTAATTTCATATTTTATTCATCCTATAATTAGATTTCTACAATTTTTGATGATTTTTCAAAGTTAGACTACTACTGCTGTCCAAAACTGTTTTAGTACAAAATATTAATTACCATGTTATAACACCCTTATTTTCTTTTTCTACACCATTTCTCATCACTTTCTCTTATTTTCGCTTCACTAACATATCATGAACATAGGACCTTATGTAAGAAAACTCTACTATAACATTATTTCCATGCTTTGTCAATAATAACAAACTTAAAAACATATTGAAATCTTGATATACTTACCTTGTTCTATTGATACTAATCTTTAACTTGATTTTCTCTCTCCTCCAGCTTCTATTTCTTGAATCCAACTTGATATTCTAACTCCCCATGGTCTCCTTAACATTTTTCTCTTGGTAGCTATGGAAATTCATTTGATTTTTGGGTGAAAATGGTGAATTTTTGGTAAAAAGGACCAAATTGTAAAGAAAGCAAAACTTTCTTTCTTCCTCTCTTTCTCTCACGTTAGTGCATGGGAAATATGGATGAGAATTTCTCATCTTTCTTTCTTTATATACTAATAAAATAATAATAAAATAATAATAAAATATCTTATTAAAATATTAATAAAATAATATTTATCTAATTAAATAATTATAAAATATCAAAATATCTCTAGCATCATTATTACTTTCTAGATTTCTCTCTCTTCAAATTGACCATTTTGCCCTTCATTATCTTTCAAAATTTCATCCTTAAGTCATCATTTAATTTGGTAAAATTGCAATTTAGTCCCTCATAATTTCTTCATCTATTCAATTTGGTCCTAATTCATCCATTTTCCTTAGTTTCTAGATTATTCCACTCTTAAAATATTTACACTATTGGTCCTTCAAATTTTTCATATTTACACTTTAACCCCTCAAATTTTGAGTATTTACTCTTGTGCAACAAAACTTTTCTCACTTTTACAATTTAGTCCTTTCTTGAATTAATATATCATAATATACTTTTCAATATTGACATATCTCAAAATTTCTTTTTTTTTTTTCACTTTATTTCCTTATTTTACTATATCAAGGATAATATCTTACTGTAAATATTTTCAGGGTATTACATTTCTCTCCCCCTTAAAATAAATTTCGTCCTCGAAATTTCCTTGTTTTCTTTTGATCATGAATTTCATTATTTCTATAGTTCTATAGTTTCTTTTTGTACATATTCACCCAGTTTATCATTTATATCTATTCTCTATCCTTTTATTTCACAATTTATTTTCAATACACTATTTCACATTTGCTTTTTGAGCTTCTACCAACAGAAATGGAAAATAATATCGTATGAATCTTATTATCAAGTGTTCTATCACATATATTGGCTTGGAAAACCAAAGAAAAATAGAGTAGTAGCACTTGTAAATCAATCGACTTGCGATAATTTCGTCTATTAGCATATTTATCCAACCTTTCCATATATTGATTATAGTATCCAAACATGAACAGTTCCATATGCCTCTGAAAATATCAAGATATATAAGATACCCATATAAAACCCCAAAATTTAATATAATATACCCAATTATAATGGCTATATTCAAATATTTTTGCAATTTTTTTCACCAATCTATTGATTAGTATAGATTGCATATAATCAGTATTAGTAAAGGGGTATAGATCGTAAAACCTTATAATTTAATTTTTATGTATTTACTCATATAACATTTATCATTCTCAAGTACTATAAAATATTTATCCGTACTTTTACGAGTTCTCGCTTTATCATAACTAACATTTTTACTCGAGAGATAATCATTTTCCTCATAATTGAAAATTGTTTACTTTTTACTTAGTAGAGGCCCAGTAGAGACTAGATAGAACACTTTGGATATACGGGACTTATACAGAGGTGCATTATTATGCACTATTAAACAGAGAACACCAAGTGCTATACAGAGAGTACGAATGTGCTGAATGTGCTAATAATCGAGAGCACTAACTTGCTAGTAATCGAGAGCATGCTTTGGTCCCTTAATATCCTAGTAGTTCTAATCTTGCCTACTTGGGCAAATTATTTCATGCACGCATATCACTTTTACACCTTTCGCATAATGCTTTTACATGCTTTACAATTTAATCCTTGTATCAATAATCCGTTTATTTATGTCTTCTCTACCTTTAATACATGTAATATTTTTCAAAATTCACTATTCATCCACAATTTACTAATAATACTTATCATGTACTTCATATACCAATTTTATATATTTTGTAATTTAGTCATCAACACAATATTTCATGTAGCAATATAATTTACTTTTATTAATACACATAACATTCATCATCGACATGTATTTATTCATACCTTTATGAATTCTGATTGATTCTAATCAACTTTTTACTCATATACCTGAGTATCGTTTTTAGCATTATAAGAATTATCTTGGGTCAGAAAGCATCTCATTTTAATAGTAAAACAAATCTCATCAGAGTCGGGAGATATCATACTATCACATATTATAATGACATGTGTTTTTAGACTTCACATATACTACGTTTGGTCCGAGAATCGACTAAACCATAGCTCTGATACCACTAAATGTAACACCCCTAACCCGTATCCGTTGCCAGAACAGGGTTTCGGAGCATTACTACCATTTGCAGATTACTTAAAAAAAATTTAAATGCTTACCGATTCAATGCATCATGTAAATAAATATATTACCATTCAATCAATAGATTAGTACTTGTATAAGCATCAAACAGTAATATTGTTAGTGTACTTGCACATATCTCATATAAATTCAACATTGATATAACTATTTTCTCGACATATCGTACTTGAGTTCAATAATAGTCTCAACTTACATAATTTTCTTGTATCAACATATCAAAGATAATCATATATGTACATGTCATGAAACATATTATACTCTTACCGTTTCTTCATAAGCATATATGATTCATTTCATTATATTAATATTTCATACTCCATCATTTCCATATATTTTATGTATATTTATTCCGATAATAGCTTATATCAAACCTAACATAATTTATATTCCACGTACTCATACTTATTTCGTTTATCTATCTTCATAATTATTTCATACAACTATTTTGTACATATATATTTCCATATGACCAGTTCTTGTAAACATTACACACAACCATTTCATATAACCATTCGTCATCCGATACATATTACTGGATATATCAATTGTTCAACAGATGTCATAGCATCTCCCATCCACGGTCTTATTCATCTTTGACATGATGCCATAGTATCTTTCAACTATGGTCTTACTCATTTTCTGTCATGTTGCCATGATATCTTTCAACCATGGTCTTGTTCATTTCATATCACGTTGCCATGGTATCTTTCAACCATGGTCTTACACATTTCATATCGAAGTTGCCATGGTATCTTTCAACCATGGTCTTTCACGTTTCATATCAGGTTGCCATGGTATCTTTCAACCATGGTCTTACACGTTTCATATCAGAGAGCACACTCCCGCGAACCTCATCCTTACAGTGGGATTACCACCCGAGCTAAATCCTGTAATATAAACTCATAGAGTATTGTCGGGATTACCACCCGAGGCTAAATCCTCGCAACGACAATTACTCTAATGAGCTTGGATCTGAATTACCACCCAGCTAAATTCGGACCTAATTCGGATTACCCGTCAGGTTAAATCCATTTTCCACATATTCTTCGGGAGGGCTATATCAGATAGGATCACCCGTCCGGGCTAGATCCTTTTTACCGTCAATTCCTTTTCAGAGATCCATCGAATTTTTCCTTTTCATTCAACCGAGATTTATTTTCAATTTATTTCGAGTATTATCAATATTTCATCAAATATCATGAATTGAATATTCAAATCATATTTTCATCACATAACCACATATTTCAAGTATTTAAAATACAATTCAAGTTACACAAACTTACCTCATTGCTTGTTTGTGTTTATAATTTCATTAATCCGATATCTTTTCTTTTTCACGATCGAGTCTCATATTTGAGTCGTTCGGATCTTTATAAATAAATTTAATCATCATTTTCATTCATTTCATATACTAATGCATTTAATTAATGCTTTAGGCAAAATTTACCATTTTGCCCCCGAACTCTTAATTAATGACGATTTCATCCTTAGGGTCGGAAAATAAAATTCTTGCAATTTAATCCTTATTTCCAACTATTATTCTTATATATATTGATAACAGTCCATGAATTCTATAAAATATCAGAATTTTCTATAATTTCAACACTTTTCAATTTATTCTTTCAACACTTTTCAATTTAATCCCTAAAACATGTTTTCCCCGATCTTGAACTAAATTAATAATTTCATTCAATTTTTAATTTAAATAATAAAATAATCCATTTCATGCAATTTGATCATTTTTTTACATTTTTACAAAATTGCCCATAAAATTTTACTTTTATTCAATTTAGTCCTTGAGCCTAGAATATGCAAATTAGCCATGCTAGATGAATATTCATGCATATTTTCCTCCTCCTCCTCTCCATTCCACATCCTTAATGTAGATAATACACTTGTAAGTAACATTATCCATAATTTTTATTATTTACTTTTATGAATATTCAAGCTGTCTATCTGCATCATGGTCACTAAATTATTTATATCTGGAGCTATAGAACTCAAAATTAAGATCCGCTAATTTTCCTGAAACTAGACTCATATATCTTCTTACCATAAAATTTTCAGAATTTTTAGTTTATCCAATAAGTACAGTTTATTCTTTAAAATTACCCTGTTCTGCTGTCTAACAGTTCTGACCCTTCTTCACTAAAAATTAATTATCTCCTTGTACAAAATTCAAATGATGTTCCCGTTTGTTTATATTGAAAATAGACTCATTCAGGATTCTAAAAATATAAATTTAAACCCCTAATTATTTTTATCCAAATTTTTATGATTTTACAAAGTCAAAATAGGGAACCCAAAATCATTCTGACCTTGTCTCACAAAATTCATCATATCTCATGATTTACAATTACATTGCTTACATAATTTCTTCTATAAGAAACTAGACTTAATAAGCTTTAATTTCATATTTTATTCATCCTATAATTAGATTTCTACAATTTTTGATGATTTTTCAAAGTTAGACTACTGCTGCTGTCCAAAACTGTTTTAGTACAAAATATTAATTACCATGTTATAACACCCTTATTTTCTTTTTCTACACCATTTCTCATCACTTTCTCTTATTTTCTCTTCACTAACATATCATGAACATAGGACCTTATGTAAGAAAACTCTACTATAACATTATTTTCATGCTTTGTCAATAATAACAAACTTAAAAACATATTGAAATCTTGATATACTTACCTTGTTCTATTGATACTAATCTTTAACTTGATTTTCTCTCTCCTCCAGCTTCTATTTCTTGAATCCAACTTGATATTCTAACTCCCCATGGTCTCCTTAACATTTTTCTCTCTTGGTAGCTATGGAAATTCATTTGATTTTTGGGTGAAAATGGTGAATTTTTGGTAAAAAGGACCAAATTGTAAAGAAAGCAAAACTTTCTTTTTTCCTCTCTTTCTCTCACGTTAGTGCATGGGAAATATGGATGAGAATTTCTCATCTTTCTTTCTTTATATACTAATAAAATAATAATAAAATAATAATAAAATATCTTATTAAAATATTAATAAAATAATATTTATCTAATTAAATAATTATAAAATATCAAAATATCTCTAGCATCATTATTACTTTCTAGATTTCTCTCTCTTCAAATTGACCATTTTGCCCTTCATTATCTTTCAAAATTTCATCCTTAAGTCATCATTTAATTTGGTAAAATTGTAATTTAGTCCCTCATAATTTCTTCATCTATTCAATTTGGTCCTAATTCATCCATTTTCCTTAGTTTCTAGATTATTCCACTCTTAAAATATTTACACTATTGGTCCTTCAAATTTTTCATATTTACACTTTAACCCCTCAAATTTTGAGTATTTACTCTTGTGCAACAAAACTTTTCTCACTTTTACAATTTAGTCCTTTCTTGAATTAATATATCATAATATACTTCTCAATATTGACATATCTCAAAATTTCTTTTTTTTTTTTTCACTTTATTTCCTTATTTTACTATATCAAGGATAATATCTTACTGTAAATATTTTCAGGGTATTACACATTGACCCTTCGTAAAGTAAGATCTGTTTTTCATCTTATTCTACCGTCCATAACAAATCAGGAAATAAGTCACCATCTCTGTCATCTTCAAAGTTCTGAGATCCGCTTAAACACATATCTCACCCCAAAAGGGAGTCAGTTACAGCGTTGCTCATATTGTTGATATCTGGGAACCTATTGTAGGTACAAAGGCAAATTCTAAAGAATAAATGATTCTAAGGATGATTATTTGTATGGCATGATCATGACTGAAGAATAAAAGTATATTTAAAAGGCAGTCCAAAGAGCAAAAGAATATATCAAGAATGAAAGAACATTTACTCAAACAGATGCATTTTGATTAAAATAAAGATTTTGAACACAAGCCTATTTCATAAAAGGATTCTTATTGCCCCTAGGCTTAAAGCAACAAGCGTGTTTTGAACATTACTCTAGATTAGCTCTAAAAATACAGAGATCTCTTCTACAGTCTCATCATTCAAAACACCCCTAAGTACATAAGGGTTTGGAAACTTTTATTCCCCGGTTCCATCCTTGGATATGTCATTCATTCCCCGATATTCCTTCCAGGCTTTTGACTTATTCAAGGCATTACAACTCTTTCGCCCCTACTTTCAAATATTGCATTTGCTTCATTGTCAGAGCAATTAGGTTATGAAGAATCGTCAAACTTCACAATTCCCATTTCAATGAACCTTTCGACCAATTTTTTAAATGTAGTGCGGTTTTCAATTGAGTGCCTCGTTACTCCCGCGTGGTACTCGCATTGAGCATTCTCATTATACCATTTTGAGAATGGAGGTTGCACAGGTTCTGAATAGAATGGAGACACTACATGCACATCAAAAAGATTCTGATACAATTCCTTATATGACATCGAAATGGGTGTAAACCGGAGCCTTTCTGTATGTGACCTCGAGTTGGATTTTTACCTTGAAGAATTTGGATAACTAATAGTTACAGCCCCCAGCTGGTCTACATTGACAAATTTGGAAGGCATGCTCACGATGTTCATTCCATTTTCCTTGTTCCTCGGGGTTGACCTTTTAGCATTTTCTCCCGTATCTATTTACCCACTTCTTACCGCATTTTCGATCATCTCACCAGAAATTACTATATCTGAAAAGCTCAGAGTAGCGCTTCCCAACATATAATTGATAAACAGGGCTTTCAGAGTATTGATGAAAAGTATCGTAGTCTCTTTTTCTAGAATAGGGGGCTGGACTTGTGTTGCTACCTCTCTCCATCTTTGGGCATATTGCCTAAAGCTCTCATTTTGCTTCTTTTCCATATTCTGCAAGGTAATTCTATCGGGTGCCAGGTCTGTTACATGGCTATACTGCTTCATAAAAGCTTGTGCTAAGTCCTTCCATGAATTGATTTTAGCACGACTCAATTGATTGTACCATTTAGCTGCTGACCCGATCAGACTGTCTTGGAAGCAATGGATTAATAGTTGATCGTCATTAACATATCCTATCATCCTTCGACAGAACATTGTGATGTGAGCTTCAGGACAACTAGTCCCATTGTACTTTTCGAACTCTGGAACCTTAAATTTTGGCGGGAATGTAACACCCTCTAATCCTTATCCATCCCCGGAACAGGATTACAGGGTATTACCGATTTGTACAGTTTAATTAAAATCATTTATTAAAATAAATGTTTCTAACTCTGCAAATTAAAACTTCAACTAATACAATTTGCCAACATTCAAATAATCCAAATACACTTAAATATACTCAAATCTTACTAATCTAAAACATTTTATAACCTATCCAATGAATCTTTTTAAATATATCACTTACTTTATCAATTTTTAAAATGACACACACATAAGACACCCTAGGTACATGCCATTATCAACAATTAACACGCTTTACCTCGTTGAATTCGGGATCGACCTGGGATGCTGATTCGACATTCTCACTTTAACTTAACCTGCGCATGAAAATAAACTGTACGCTGAGTATTCCATACTCAGTGGTATTACCATAATTCAAATTATAATAGCAATAAAGAATTATAATTACCAAACATGTAACTATCCAATTTCTCAAATATCAATTCATTCTTAAACTTTCATTAATTAATAATAACAATACAATTTTTTAGATATTCTTCAATTTCCATCACATGTCATATGTAACAATTTCAATCACTACATGAACATTAAGTTCATGCCTTTCATTTTTCAATCTCAATTTCAATCCATAATTCAATTTCATTCCTTTCAATATTTCAATAATATAATCAATCAATTTATTTTAAATTTCTCATTTCAGTTGTTCACCCTATTAACAAACTCGGACTTTGACGGATACACGGATTCCAACCCAAACACACTAATACGGCACATAATGCCTCATCACCGGCCAAACAAGAAAGCGATATGATAACGATGGCGATGCGGTATCTGAGTACCTCATCGTAACAAATCCGAATAGTAATAATGATACTAACGATAACGATAACGATGAGTCGGCACATAAGTGCTGATCGATCGATAAGCCGGCAAAACCCGTACTCTTCCATATCCTATGGCATGCCAACTATATCCGACTAGCCTGACTAGTTAATAGGGTATTTAATTCACTTTTCAGTTTTCAATTAATTCATATTTTAATTAATTAACTATATATTTTCAATTCAATATAATTCCATTCACTTTCATTTCCAATCCAAGATCACTTTTCAATTACAATTTCACATTCAAATCAATTTACAATTCAATTATACATACACATTCACCATTCAATTCAATTCTCATTCAACTCAAATATCAATACTTATCTTATAACTCACTTATTAAATATATAATTTATATAAAATATTTAATAAAAAGTAATTTGAATTATAGTAATAAATAAAATCAGAAAGAAAGAAAAACAAAGGAATATGCGTACAAGGACCAAAATATAATGCGCGTAAAAGCGTGGGGATCAATTGGGAAATTAATCCCTGCCCCCAAAACGCAGCGCTTCGATGCGGATCCAAATGAATCAAGGGCCAAAGACATGGGCAAAATTTAAAAAAAATAAAAGAAAAGAACAAGATTAAATTAAATAAAGGTGAAAACACGGAGGGACTAGGGGTGTAAATACCCCCAAAATAATGAAAACACGCGGATCCCCTGGTTAGCAGGTTGGATCAGTCCGATTCGGGTCAAAATGACGCCGTTTAGCACCTAGGATGCTAATTCAAAACGACGCCGTTTCTTGTTGTTATAAAAACCTAAATTTTTTTAGAACTCTCATTTCAACCCTTCTTCTCCGGCCAATAGGGCTATCGTCCAACCACCATGGCCACCGGCCTCCGGCGTTGGTAACTGCTATATACGACGGTTGGAGTAATGAAAAGAGGTCTTTTTAACCGTTCGGCTCTCCCCCAACCCCGATTTAAAACCCAAAATTCTAGAAAAAGCCTTTTAAAAGTAAAATAAAACAAACAACCCATCGATTCCCTTCCCCGATCTCAAAAAGGTAACCCTTTTTTATGTTTTCTTTGAATATCTATACGTGTATGTGCTATAGTCGAAAATAAACTTGCAAAGGAATTGGAAAACAGAACCAAAAGACCACATTGATTCCTTTTTTTTTTGTATTCGATTCCTATCCTTTTTTTTGTGTATTGATTTCTTTGTATGCGTAAAAAAAAAAGAAGAAGATACATTAATATTTCTTGGCTTTTTATAGTCACAACAAAAGAGAAAAAATACAAAGTTTCTGCTTAGTTTTTGCTCTTGCTGCTGTGTCCGTCCTCTGCTTATCTTATTTTGCAGGTACGGAGGCAACGGTAGCTAGCGCGTACGGAGGCTGCTGGTGGCGCAGCTGCTGCTAGGGCTAGGGTTTGCTGCAAACATGGTTTAGGTTTTGGGCCTTTTTAGGCTTAGGGTTTTATTGTTTTGGGGTTGAAATTGGGCCTGATGTACTGGTTTTGGGTCTGTAATGGGTTATGGACTTTGGACTTGGACTTAATTATTTGGTGGGCTCTATTATTTTCAAAATTAGGCCAGGCCAAAATTGGCCTATTACAGTTATTGCATTATGTATAATAGGATTTGTTAGTATTTCCATATTATAGACATTCATTAACATAACGTTTTATTGGTACATTATTATTCCATGTTCATATTGCCATTTTAGTCTGTTTCGTTCAAATCATATAGAGAATTAGGTCCCAATGTATTTATTCATAATATGCCGTTTTATTATACTTCAAACAAAATAAATACACATAGTTTTAAATTTCATGTTTACTATTATTTCATAAAAAGAAAATTTTCAAAATAAGGCAATGTTCCGTTTTTGGAAACTCGAGAGATCGTGCCTTAACGTACTGAGTTTCGATTTTTCTCGTTTGACCCAAATGACCGAATATCCTTTTAAAATTAAAATGCATGAGTTTTAAAAATCAAAAGGCAAGCTTATTTTCGAGGGTTTAAAATGTCGTGTCCTAACGTACTGGATGTGACATTTTATTCCTTCGGGACAAGAAGGTCTTGAGCATCAGCTTTCGATTTATCCAAACATTTTTTGTAAAATTAATATTAATAAAAAAAGAGGATTGTATTTTTAAATTCTTTACGAATTTTCAACTTTCGACATTAAGACATTAATTAATCAATTAGGTACCAATTTTGGGCGTTACGAAGGTGCTAATCCTTCCTCGTACGTAACCGACTCCCGAACCCGTTTTCTCGAATTTTGTAGACCAAAAATCATCGTTTTAAATTTAAACTTTTGTTAAAATGATTGAATTACCAGATGATCCGATCACACCTAAATAAAAAGGATTGGTGGTGACTCTCATTTTCATTTTCAAAATAAAAAGTCGACGACCTCCTTTTTAAAAAAAAAATGGTTTCTACACCAAAAAACTAGCTTCAATTGTTGTATGTTATTTATGCAATATATGAGATTTTGTCCATGTTGTACGAAAATCGAGTTAAGCATGATAGCATAATTTTAAATTTATAGAATGTATAATTTTGAAATATCTAAGTATTATATTTTCTCTACTTAAATTAGATTATTTGATTAATTTTGAAAAATATGTTACTTGATTTCAATTTTTGTATATATATATATATGGTATTCAATTATAATTTTGGCATATAGTGTAAAAAAGTATGCATCTATTCATGTTTTATGTAATTTTGTAAAAAGTTGGGGTAATCAAGTTTTTATGATTTTAAATTTGCTTCTGGTATGCTATGTTCCAACCCTATCAATGAGGGTAAAACATTGGCAATATCAACATGTATTTGTTGTTTAGAAATATATTTCAACTTTGTCATCGATTTAGAATAGTGATTTTTGACTTAGTGCTACTAGGTTGATTTGTGATTTTTATTTTGACTCAATGTTATTGGGGTTAATTATGGTTTTTGTTCCGACACAATGCCATTGAGTTAATTGTGGTTTTTATTCCGACCAATTGTCACTGAGGCTAATTGTAATTTTTGATCTTTGCCACTGGGATTAAGGGTCACCATAGCGATAAAAAAGAGAGAGTTAAATTTTATCTATTAGTATATTTAGGAATTATTTTTTTGGTGGATCAAAAGGATAAACTAAATTAATGTATTGGTGAATTTAGGAATTATGCTATCACAAATTACCTATAAAATTTTCGATTACATATTTTCAATTTGTAGAAATGTCAATTACTTACTAGGGAGTTAAAATCACTCCTTAAATTCATTGCCTCTGTTGTATTTTTAAAGTTTCTTAAATTTCTACCTTGAAGCTTATTTTCAACACAAATTTATTTTCTTTTTTATGAAATTGTTACTATAATTTTAATGTTAAATGTTTTGGCTTAATCCAATATTATTATTTAGTGTCAGTCTTATATATGAGATTCTATTTCACGAGTGAGTGACATCTGTTATGGCTCGATTCTGTGTGTGACACATTATTTTTATTAAAAGATTTTTATAAAATAAGAAAAAGTTGAAAACAATGTTTTCTTTTTAATTTTAAATGTTATTAATGCATTAACCCTAGTTTAAACCCATTTAAAAGCAAAATATTATCCTTTCAACAATTTTTAAATATCAAAATCTCTTATCCTATTTTGAGTACACATAAATATAGTAATTTTTATTTTATTTCTCATGCTTTTATTATAATAAAAAAATTAGTGCATCAAACACATTTTCATATTTTCATTATTGGAAACAAATTTTTATTTATTAAATTTATTTTTAATTTCTAAAAGATAGAAAATAAAAACTATTTTTGAAAAAAAATAAAAACATAAAATATTTCCAAAAGTCAAACTGAGTTTAAGAATTTCTTATCACGGGGCTAGAACTTTAGCTTCACAGTTCGTGTGGTCTTAGGTGATTTCTTTGTTTCAAATGCACTTAAATCAACCTAAATCTTGCAAAGTGAGAATTCTAGATAGAAATTCTCTTAAGGCATTAAAAATAAAGTGAAAGCAAACTCAAAGACAAAAGAAAGCTCAAAAGAACAAAATAGCCACAAAAAAGTAATGCCCATAAGGTGTTTGAGTAAATGCTCTCAATATATTTTTTTAACTCAAAGAATAAGATACAATGAATAATTATAAATGAGGAGAGACATTCTATTTATAGTAGTTGAGTTCCCCCCAATCCAACAATATAGCTAGCTTTACATCAACAGACGAGATCGAAGTCTATCAACAATTAAGGGATTTATATAATCCCTAATATTACAAAATCAAATTTTATCATATTACAAATCTTCTAAGATTATTTTTCATATTTACCTAGATAGTCCTAATTTTCGATAAGTGCTTTCACCGGGCCACCAAGGTTTCAAGTAGACAGATTTTTCCACATGTTTTGCGAATCAAACCAGTTCAAGTGAGTCAAATGAGCCTCATTTAATAGATTGACTTACATGAAATATTTTTTGTGCTTTGATCACAAACTTTGAGCTGTGCCCCATGACATTCTTTAAAACTTCAATTTCAGGTTCACTTTCAATTCCCTCTAGATTATCATCACTATCTTGACTAACCCTTACATGTTTGCTTTAGAAGCCAATTTCTATTTAGCAGCTTGCAACTCCTCATTATTATCACTATCTAACAAATATCTAGTTCAAAGTTTTGTACAATATGCAATGACAAGAATTTTTTTCTGATGGACTACTCCGCTAATGAAACAAGGTTATAAAAGACCTATCACTGAAAGGGACGTTTGGAAGTTGGATACATAGGATCAGACCAAAATACTGATTCATAAGTTAGCATCATGCTACTTCCCTGGCATTTGCTTCCACATGATAATGCATACAATCACTCAAAGCGATTTCTAAGCCATGGCTTCTGAGAGCACTGAATAGTATAGCTTGGGAGGAAGGTTAGTTAACTATGTGATTACATTTTTCCCTTCCTTTATAATAGTGATAATGACTAATGAGAATTTATACATTTTGAAAAATTATTCTGTTAAGTCTAGATGTTATTACCGATAGACACTGAACAGGTGCACCGTTTAATCTTTTGCAGATATGCAAAGCACACCCATTCAATGTCGATCAGTAAATTCTAGTCATTCAAATAAAAATGTGTGTTTGATTTTTGTAATCAATTTTCAACTCTTTTTTTTTTTTTGGGGGGGTGTATCTTTTAGTGATTAACAACCTTGAAATTAATAAATGTGTGCAGTTCCCCTATGTACTAAGCTCGTCTTGCTAATGCTGCATCCCAAGCTCGATTTTATATGGAAAAATTATTGTTCCCCAAATAGGTTAATACAATGTTTTACGGGTTAATACAAAATTTAAAATTCTAATAATATTAAAGGTAAAAAAATCTAATTATATTTATATCATACATAATATGCCAACATCATGAGTTCATTAAACATTAACATAATTGTGAAAATACACAAATGTTAAAATTATAAATCTAAGTTATATAGTAATCATACTGGATCATTGAATTTATTTAATGTTCCACTTTTTATTATTTTTTGATAAACAGAAAATTGGGTGAAATTGTTAGGGATTGAATCTAGATTTTCATGTAACAACATAAATATTTTTACCCCTAAATTAAAATATTATTATTCATTCTTATATTACTATCCATTTAAATATTTAAATAAATGGTGAAATTAAAATATTATATCCTTTTCTAGTATCAGAGTATATAAGAAATATTACCTATTTTTTAAATTAAATAAATGGCTTCTTTGAAACTCATTTGCTTTCCAATAAAAAACCCAAATGAGAAAAAAAAAAATGAGCAGCCTAAAAACCAAGCAAAAACCATAATGTAATCTCTTACTATAAATAATGAATATTTGATTTTCTTTCTAAATCAGCATATACATAAATAAAATTTTAATATCAGAAATTAGGAACATTGGAAAGATTTACCATATTTTGAAGCAGATTTGACTATGATAATCGGTACTATATTGATTGGTACATATTGTGTTAGTCCTAAATCGATATCAAGTAGTTTATGTTTTATTTTGGTCGAAATTTCGATACCTTCTAATTATTACCAATTAGTACCAAATTTTAATATTCTAAACTAATTTTAATTTTTCTATCTTAGTTATTTTAATTTTTCTATAATTATATTTAAAATTAAAAACTGTTAAATTAAATTGTTATTTATATGAATGCTTGTATGTATATGATATATAATTTATTTTTATCAAAAAAATTAAGAAATTAAAACATTAGACTATAAATATATTTTAAAAATATTTAAATATATATAATTTATCAAAAACTAAAAATGAGACAATAAATATATATATAATAATCATTTATATTTATATATATAAATATTTAAAAACATTGATAAACTCAATATTACATATTAATATCAACCCTGAAACAGTGCATTCACCGATATCGTTGCATGATGCAGGATATGGACTGAAACTAGTATAATAAATGTAGGACAACAGTGTGTCTGTGTCCAGTCAGCCACACAATAACCGTTTAATAACACGACCCAAAGCATAAATGTGGTTCAAAAATTGACAAATCATAACATTCCCTTCAATTATAATACATCAAACCTTGATCCATCTCCATCTTTTTCCTTACAACAGTTTCTATACTTATTTTAAAAAAACACCAGTGAAATGAGCAGAGCCCACCACCAACCAAATTGACCTTATATGTCCCTTCTAGCCACAGACTTGCTCCTCACATTTACTCAAACTGCACCCTACTTTTGTTTCATATGTTCTTCACCCATTTATACAGTACCAAGTTACTCGACAAGCCAAATATTACTATTGCAGCAAGAGCACATTACCATGAAATCTCTTCAAATCCCTCACCCTCAAAGTCCTGTAGGAAGTGACGCCGATGGCACCGATCATCAACCCTATGACCAAAGCATCGTCGTTCCAAATAAGCTCATCCTCGCAGCTGATAGCTTTGAAAGGAAAGAACTCTCATGGTAAAAAAAACATGTATTCCTTGCTATTCAAGCTCTCAAAACTTCATTCCAGAACACTATAATTTCCAACTAATAATTGCTGTGTAATCAGTAAAAACGTTTAGATGCATACAGAGTATATTATCTCCGTAGCTCACGTGGTTCGTTTCTTTTTTGAGCGAATGCAGGTTTGCCACAACTCAAATCCCTACAGATTTAGCAATCCAAGTTCAGGATGTCATCTTTAATGTTCACAAGGTAACCTGCAAACATAAAAAAGATCTTGTGTGGCATCCGAGTGACGTGCATAATCTTTAGGATTTAGGACCCTTTCTTTTTCTTGTTTTCCTTCTTTACTCGAACCCTTCTTTAGCGAAACTAAACTGCAATAATCAAGAACATTAAATAAGAACAAATAGATAAAACATAGAGTAAGGCAACTTTAGGACATTCCAAGTCCCTTGTGATATGATGTGATATATATATATGTATAGAATATTGGAAAATAAAAAATTTGGCTTTCAACCCTGATTTATCACAGTTTCAGATTTCTACGATTCAAACTTTTTCCTAGAGAACAAAACTCTGAATATTCTCTGACCAAGTTGGAAGATGAAAGAAACCAGTTACTCTTTCGATGTACTCATATCAATTAACATAAAAATCTTACCAACTTGAAAGTTAATGAATAAAAAGATAGAAAACCAACCATGGTATCTAACTAATAGCTCTCATAAACCTACCATGGTATCTAACTAATAGCTCTCATGTGTTTCTCCTGAAACAGTATCCCTTGGTATCAAAATGTGGCTACATCAGACAGCTGGAACTTCAGCCTTCAATCTCAAAATTCAGGCATGATCTCAAGCTTGAGAAATTTCCAGGTGGGCCAGATGCATTCGAGATGATTCTACAATTTTGTTACGGTCTCCCAGCAGACTTGAACCCAAATAATATAGCAGCACTTAGATGTGCATCCGAATATCTAGAGATGACAGAAGAATTTGAAGATGGAAATCTCATAACCAAGGCAGAAGCTTTTCTAACGTTTGTAGTCCTGGCTTCCTGGAAAGACACTATTACAGTCCTCAAATCTTGTGAAACCCTGTCTCCATGGGCAGAAAACCTTCAGCTTGTCAGAAGATGTTGCGACTCAATAGCTTATAAGGCCTCAAGAGAGAATTCATCAACTGGAGAAATAGTTAGTGAAGAAAGCTGGTGGTTTGACGACGTGGCTACCCTTCGCATTGATCATTTCATGAGGATTACGACAGCAATTAGAGCAAAAGGAACAAAAGCAGAGATCATAGGGAAATGCATAATGCATTACGCAGGTAAGTGGCTGCCAGACATGGATGAGGGACTGGAAGGACTGAGAGGATATGGATTTGGAAAGAGTGAGTTGCAATTCAGTGTTTTGAGAAGGAAGGAAGAAGAAAGTGCAGGACAAAACAAGGAACAAAGAACGATTATCGAAAGCTTAGTAAGCATGCTTCCTTCTCAAAATGGAGCTGTTTCATGTAAGTTCTTGTTGCAGATGTTGAAAACAGCCATGGTGTATTCTGCATCTCCAGCTCTTATAACAGATCTAGAAAAGAGAATTGGATTGATGCTGGAAGATGCCAATGCAAACGATCTACTGATTCCTAATTATAAGGATGAAGATAAAGGACTAATGCTAAAGTGAGTATTTTACCATCTACCTCATTCATAGATTATACAATTTAGCAAGCTAATGAAACTCTCCAGAGGAGAATTCCTTTCATAACCATGCAATAAGACTGCTTTATACTCCAACTCATATATACGTTCTTCAACAGTTCACCTGAGCAGCGAACAATGCACAACATTGACGTGGTGCAAAGGATTTTGGACTATTTCCTGATGCATGAACAACAACAGCAACAAAAGATAGGGAAAACAACTGTTAGTAAGCTATTGGACAATTACTTGGCTGAAATAGCAAGGGATCCAAACCTTTCCATCACAAAATTTCAAGCTCTTGCTGAATCCTTGCCAGAAAATGCTCGATCATGTGATGACGGTCTCTATAGAGCCATTGATATCTATCTAAAGGTTACTTGCTAAGCCTCTTATTCCTTTTATATCACTTGTTGACATTTGATCTTAATATTTAAACTTGATATCCTTTTCAGACTCATCCTTCATTATCTGAGCATGACCGCAGAAGATTATGCAAAATAATGAACTGTGAAAAACTATCATTTGATGCATGCATGCATGCTGCACAAAATGATCGGCTGCCCCTAAGAATTGTTGTCCAGGTAACTTAATTCAGAACTTCATATTTAAAATCTTTAATTGCATCAGTATTTCCCATGACAGTTTGTACTGTATCAACTATCAAGCTCAATGAGCCGATTCTTAATTACACAAAACTACCAATTCATGATTCTAAAGCAAAACAAGATTGTGGCATTAAGCAGTAAAGTATAATATAGACAGAGGTTGTCAGCATTAGGCACACATATATATAACTACTTTTCATTGATAAGCATATCATCTAGTGAAAACACCAAGAGACAATCCGATACAGTGCACATTCATAGCAGGAAAAGTTCAAGTAAACTATATGAGCAAAAACTAATAGATAAATCAATCACAGATCACTTAAAACCAGAAAAATCAAATATATTCACTGGAGAAGAAGGAAAAACAGGGTCAAAAGGACAATTATGGACACCAGAAGGTAATGTTTAGATGCTTCCAAGCTTTAAACTACCTAGTGAATCCAAAGAACTTATCTTGATTACATGCATCTAATAACATAATATTGGAATAAAATGCCATCAGAATGAAGAGAAGGTGCAGTCAAGGGAAAGCTATTGATATTCAGCATCTCTGATAGTAGATAAGCTCACCAGGCATAAACTCATCTCTGAAAGCTAACAAGGTCCATGTACTTAATACATGCAGGTTTTATTTTCAGAGCAAGCAAAGATGAGGATGGCAATGCAAGGTAAGGAATCATCAATAATAGCTGATAATTCTGAACAAGAGGAACCCCGACTATCCACAAACACAGAGATAAAGAACCTCAAATCAGAACTCGAGAATGTGAAGACAAAGATGTCAGAACTACAAAATGACTACTCTGACCTTCAGCAAGAGTATGAGAAGATAACAAGCAAGCACAAGAATGCATCACCTTGGATTTTGAACTGGAGGAAGATTAAGAACTCTTTACATGTGGTGGCAGAAAGTGATGACAATGGAGATGGACAGCAAAGGCAAAATAAACATGGTTTTAGACTCAGCTTTAGACGTGGGCGATCGGTGTCGTAAGCTCATTCACAGTAAGCATCTTATGATGCAAATGCTCAAGCAGCTCAAACCAAGAAATAGCCTCAACAACATTATTTGCTTATTTTTCCATCTTTGACTAGCTTATTACACAAGGTTACAATGCATGTTATCATCATAAATACCTTATCTTAAAGTATCACTGCATCTCTTTCTTCTAAATGAAGGATGCAAGGAACATGTTCATAATGGAAAAGGAACTGTGATCTCAGTCATGTAAATCTTAATGGATAATCTGTTATTAGACCAAAGCAAATATTCATAAAGGCATTGTTCAGCTTTTATTAATCCAAAGCAAACATACATAAAGGCATTGGATTTCTCAACAAGGCATCGGATCATTCATAGAAATTTGATCAACAATCATGCCAAACTCCAAAGCAAGTTCATCAATTCAATAACACTCAACCCTTTTGCAAAAACCACAACACTGATTATGCTCTATCAATCAAAAAGAAGAAAAATCTTAATACTTCAATGAAATACAAAAAGAAACTTAATCATGGACACCTCCCATTAAAACTCTTATTAAGAACCTACCTACCATGTTGAGAGTAGGGACTTTGCCGACATCGATACCGTAGAGGAACTGGAGGAGGCGTTTAATCTCTATCTTGGATGCCGATGGGATGGTTTTGAGAGCTATGTCTTTGATGTTGGCCAAAGTGTTTGGCATCAATAGCTTGATTGCAAGGCTCGCCAAGTTTACAACTCGTCTTCCTAATCTACTACCCATTTTCTACCTTTCCCTTCTTCAGGCAACTCTGGGTTCTGTTTTTTTCCCTGGTGGAGCTCAGAGATAGAATGGTAACTGAAGTGGGTTTTTTTTTTTTTTTTTTTTTGTAGAAACCAGTGCCAGTGCTTTCTCTACTTTCATTTTTGGTTAAAATCTGTCACTAGTCCTTCTAGTTTTCATAAATTTGGAATTTAATCTCTGTATTTTAATTTCTAGAAATTATTCTGTTAAATTCACCTTCATTACAACATCATTTTGAAATCTAAAAAAAAAAAATCTAAAAAAAAAATACAAAAATTAAATTTTAAATTTTAAATTTATGAAAATTCCGTAAATTATGGCTAGAAGTTCTATTCTTCATTTTTATCTAGCAGCTTTATCTTGGGTTAATCTAGAAATTATGTTCACTATTAACGGGCCATTGTGAGAACTTCAGCTTGTGAATTAGTAAGCACTGGCCATTAATATTGGTGCTAACACACGTATTTGAGCTCTTCTTGGTTACAAACACAAGCCCGAACGTTCGTTATTGACAAAATTTGAGTAAAAATTTTAGGAAAAAAAATGAGTTTAGATTAAACCTCTGATTGGCTCATGGTCCTTTTTTAAATTTATAATTATTTTTTATTTTTTTTATGCATTATGTATTTTATTATTTTATATAGTATAGAAGTTGAATATACAGTGTTATCTAGTAAAGATTAAAAATATGTTCATCTGAATAAAAAAAATTTTAAAAAAAATATAAACAGATTTAAATAAATTTATGTTAAACATTTACAAATACGATCAACTTTAGCAAAATTTAAAACATATTTTAGGCTGAGATTATTTAACTGCACATGCTAATTAATATCATTTATGCGCTGACCTAAAGCCGAGTTGACCCATAAATTCATCCATCTGTCTTTGTTGTGGGAAACTGAGTAGATAAATTTATAAATCATATTATTTGAATACTCATTGAAGAATGCTTGTATGCAAATGATTATGCAATTTAAATTTTAATATAACCTATGAAATCAAAGTGCATTATCATGTGATTATCGCTCTCTAAATCGGAAAATATAACGATTAAGAATTTGTTCTACAATCATCTCATAAATGGAATAAATAAAAAAAGGGGATATCGAAAAATTTCTTTCTTTTAACCTTATTTGTGAAGTTAAAACATTCTAATGCTTGTATATCTCGAAATATAATGCCTATAGTCCATATATTGCAAGTAACATTTAGCTTGTGAACAAAAAAGAAAAAATTATGAAGTATATGCATAAGCACTTGTATGTACAAGGTTGGGCAAGTATGTATGATGACATGTACAATTGAAAGAAATATTCGCATTCGGGTCGTTAATTGAGTCGGCAAACAGCAAAAGAAGATCGTACCGAACAAAAACCGTCATGAGAACCAGCAGCCCCTGTGAAGTTTTTTACCAGCGGCAAATTCCAGGCATCTCTATTCTGCTTGAAGCAAGTATTTCCTCGTATTTTGATCCGTGTACAAAGCCCCACAACTACGATACAAATGAATGAATTACAAAGAAGTCAAATACGAATACACGAAGACATTGGTGCGGTACGGAGCAAGAGAGAAAGACGGAAGTACGTCATGCATACCTCAACCTCCTTTACTTCGAAGTCTTTAGTGGACGCAAGACAGGGGTTTCCGTAGGTTTCGGAGAACAAGCTAGATCCATTCAAACTAATTACATAAAAAAAAATATCTTAATATATCAGAATGCAGTGTTTCATTGACTAGTTTATCAGCATCACATTTTATATAAAAGAACCCAAGGGGACAGATAACTCACAGATCACCATCCAGATAGAGCGCAAAATGGCCGCCACCACCCATTGCTAGAAATTCTGTGGAACAGAGAGTGAAATATCGATTCGCACCTGTTCCATGTTCACAATTAGATCTACCAAGTTTACACAGAGAGAAGCTGTTCTAAATACCAACAATTAGGTCAGCATGCTCGAGCTCCATGTCATTTTTCAACTGTCAGTATACTACATTCCAACACAGACACACACATGCACATGATCTTCGTGCGATAGTAGCAATTTCAAAATGATATACAAAGATGGGAATACCCGTTGGACGGTATATAACAGGGCCACCAGGTCCATTTGTGAAAACGAAGGTATTATTTGTTCCCTGTTCAAAAATGTAAATTCAACTTCAACAAACTACTTATAAGAAATACTAGCTGGAGACGATAAGTGTTTTCTTTTCAGCATCACCTGATATTTCTTATTAGTCGGTTTTAGGGGCGCCTCAACCAGGCCACCAAACACTGCACCTTTACGGTCTCCAACAACCTGCAAGAAAATAATGGCATCAGCCCATTGATCTAACAGGAACAACATGCATCATCAACAAGAACAATAATGCTATAAAGTAAACCATTACCAGTAAACTGAGGCCGGGCCAGAGCACGCTTCTTCTATACAATGTTGACAGTGATATACCGTGCCTCCATGTACTGCAAAGGCCGGCAGAGATTTATCAAGGAACAGACAATAAACTGTTTCTTGAAATACGTGAAACTATACATCCTAAGAAAGACCAAATTCGGTCCACTGAACCTAAAAGCAATGAAATTTCACCTGTAGAGCAATAACCACTTTCTCCCTTGAACAAGAGCCGGAAGTGATCCATAAAGGGCATTTCTTGTTTTCTCCGTAAGAAGCAATGATGGTTCAGAAGTTTCCAGAAGATCTTCAGAATACAAAGGTTCCTCGACATTTTGCATATGTCTCATCTCAAGTCCGTCGAATTTAGCACCACCCTTATCATCATCATCATCATCATCACTTTTCTTGGCAGAATCGCCCTTGTTGTCTTGATTTCGGTATCCAATTATCCTAGTAGCTTGGGAAAGAGCTCTAAGTGATTGCTTACCTTTAGAAAGTAAGCTTTTCCTTACACCATTCTCTTTCGTTTTTGTGTCAGATCCATCACCAGTTTCCTCTCGATCATCTTCCTCACCAAGGTTCACATTGTGACCTGATTCCGAAGAAGACAATAACGAATAGAGGAATGCGGTAAAGGAAGACGTATCAGGGCCATCAAGAAGATCCCCCCTATCATCCTCTTTGTTAATTGACTCTACTTGACTTATTTTTGGCTCACTCACAGTTTCCTACCATAAATAGAAAAACATATAGAGTTAAAAACTTGGAACACTGATTGCAGGCTTTCAACATAGGTTGGGATTGGTAACCATGTTCTTTTCATTGCAGAAAAGGTTCAAAATCACAAATTCACAACATCAAGCCTACAATCTAAAGTTCAGACAAAGAATTTTAACAAGCAATCGAATAAATTCTAATACCATAAAAAGATGAGACCTTAAGAAACTCAATCAAATACCTTCACAGCATGAACATTCAAAGCAATCAAAACAACTATAAGAAAAGCCCCTTTATCCAGGGTGTTGACCAAACAATAGAGCATGTCAACACCATCATCATCATAAACATTCATACAACAACCAAAAAAAAAAAAGGGGGAAGCCTGTACAAGATGTATAGAGATAAAGCAAAGGGAGAGAGGCACTTACAGGAGGCTTAGATGATTTATCAGAGATGGGGTTAAGAAGTCCAGTGGTAAGATCAGTTACAAAGTGCACAGCTTTGCTCTTCAAAGACCTTTTCTTTCCCATTTTCCCTCCCTTTTCTTCTATCCAATATTGCAAAAAGATGAGATTTTTACACAAGTTCCAACCTTTTTTTTTTTGTTGTTGATTTCAGAGGTGTCTGATGATCCTATATTTCATCCTTAATTCTCAAAAAAAGGGGAAAATAACATTCTTCTGTTGGGTTCTACCAAATTGCCCAATACACCAAATTCAACTACAAAACCATGATTTAATAATACAATACCTATCTTTATGAAGAAACTACAAACCCAGTTTTTCTTTTTTAATCTTTCCTACCAAAAAAATAGGGAAAGAAAAAAGAGTACGTTTAAAGGAATAAAGAAAGTTTAGTGCTCATCCTGTTACAATTTTTTGTCAGCTGTTAAACAGTTGACACGTCCTTCTCTAGTGTCATGAATTGGATCCTGATTTAAGGTTTTTCTATTGGGATAATCACCAATTTGCCACATTTTAACTCTAATCTTCTTTTGAATCATTTTTCAACTTCAATTTTTACTTAAATTACTTTGTTTTGGGCAGAAAAAAAATTAAATTGTTAAAATTTTAATTAGTAAAACACAGTAGTTTACGAGTCCTTCATTGTTAATATGAATATTTTTTTTAAATATACATATTTTTTAAAAAAATTTATTTTTGTTTTGAAATTTTACTACTCTATTTACCCTGTTTGTATCATTAAAATTTTCACTGAAAAAAATTAAAATTAAAACTAAAATAATAAATGAGATAAATATTAGCTAAATTTAGCATTATATTTGTTTTATTTCCTCTCAAAAGTTGATTATGAAGAAAAAACTGTGGATTGGCCCGAACCCAAAGGGTTGTTTCCTATTTTTAAAATAATATAAAATTTTAAAAAATATTTATTTAAATATAAGTTTTAGTTGAGGCTGTCCAAATTTATAAAATTTATAAAATTTATGTCCAACGTTTAGACAAAGAGCTCCATCATTAGAAAAGTCTATTTCCGAATGCTTACGTATAAAAAACTTAAATAAAAGCACAAGGAATTTAATATGGTTTTCCTTTCTTTTCTCTTTTTTGTAAAAATATATATATTGTTTTAAAAATTATAAAAGAATCAATGTATAAAAATCCAGAAATAATAATAATTTTAAATTTTAGAAATAAAAATGAATTTCAAAAAAATCATATTTAAACTCTAACATAGGGGTGAGCATTCGATCGAGTCGAATAAAAAAAATTCAAGTTAGTTGAGCTGACGAATCATATTTTAACAAACAAACTCAAATTGAATCGACTCGAGTCAAAAAATTTTGAGTTGAGTTAACGAATCCTATTATTTATATTTAACGTTGCATTTATGTTGACTGATTATTTAACTAGTAGACAGAATACAAAATTATTTATATAAACAATATAATGGTTTTGCCTTTTAACTTGGCTAAACATTTATCAAAACGACGTAGTTTTATCTTTTCTTATCCGGATTTTCGAATAACTCGAATTGTATAATTCATATTCGAGTTAAACCGAAAATTTTTATTTTTTATTCGAGTTGATCTAAATAACTCGATTAACTCAAACTATTTAATTCAAAATTTATTTTTTTATCAAATTTTCGAATCAAGTCGAATTTTACTTACCCCTACTCTATGTAATTTTTAACCCAAAAAGAAAAAATAGGTAATTTCTTCGTATTCATCATCATGTATGAAACAATTTTTTCATCAATATAATATAAGCTCAATTTTGCCCGGCCCAAACAAATAAAACAAATAAAAGTCCATTAACAGTCCAAATTACAAGTCCAATAACCAAATCCATCTGCAAACCCTAAAATCCAAAAAAACCTAAGCCCAAAGCCCACTATCCTAAACACATTAGGAAACCTAGTTTTCCCTTAGCCCTTCCAGTCGCCGCCTCTATCGCGTCAACAAGCCCGCCTCCTCTACCACCATTTCACCGAAATGGCAAAGCGTGACTTCCAATCGTCGTTGACCACAACAGATACTTGCAAAAAAGAGAGAAAAAAAAACAAAAATAGAGACACAAAAGCAGAGAATAGTAGAAAAAAACAAAAAAAAAATAGTAATATAATGTAGTATATTTCAGTTATAAAAGCCGAAAGAAAAAACGTTTGTAAGAGGGATTGGAAAAGAAGAAAAAAATTGAATACAAAAAGAAAAAAAAAGAAAAAAATCGAATACAAAAAGAAAAAAAACTAAGTTGTTCATCTTTTCGTATCTTTTTTTTTGCTTTTTATTTCAAAAAATATAAGAAAATAAAATAAGATTTTAAATATTAACCGTGCATCGCTACTGGGAGGCCCTTCACTCTGAAAGGTCTTCGAACCCCTTAGCGTTCGTCGACAACCACATCGAAAAAGAGAAACCGAAAGGTCTCTCGGCTTCTAGTCAAACTTTGATTGGGTTTTCAGAGGATCTATCACCAAATCCACGATCTACGCAAGAAAAAGAGTTCGGGAAGAATTTTTTTGATTTTTCGGCTACCGGAGGCGGCGATCGCAGTCACCGATGATCAGTGGCCAGGGCGCAGACTCACTGGCTCCGTGACAGGAGAGAAGGGGTCTTGAGAGAAAAAAAAAAGAAAAAGAAAGGAAGAATGTCTTTTTTTTTTTTGAAACATGTTCTAAAATAAATTTTTTAAAATATTTTTTAAACTTATATAGGTTTAATGAAACTACGTCGTTTTGACCTGGCTTCAAAAATTTCAAAACGATTTCATTTTGATACTGACTCGAAGATCCGACACAAATAGCCCCAGGACTCGCGTGTTTTTTGAAGGGTTGGGAAAATTTCTTTCTAGACCCTTCCATTTTTTTCCTTTTTTAATTTCATCCTATATTCCTTTTTACTTATTTCATTTTTACATTTTATTTTATTTTCTTACATTGTGATCTTTTGACCCACTGTTGACTTGAGGGAATGACATCGGTTGGGATAATTACCCATTTGGCCCTTGCATCTTTCTCATGTTTTGATTTAACCCTTTATTTGTTTATTTTTTTAATTTATACTTTAAATTTCATTTAGGTTTTAATTTAGTCATTTGCCTATTTTTTTTATATTTTTTATCGTTATTTTATTATTTATTTTATTATTTTCCGTACTTTTATGTCAGTCACATTTATCCTTTTCAATTATGCATCTTTTATTTTTATTTTAAATTATCATGTTTATTTTATTATTAAATATGGTATTATGATTATTATTGTTATTATCATTATAGTTATATTATTAATATTGTACTATCATTTCCATTGCTACTATTATTTTATTCATTTGTTATTTACTTATAATATTATTTTATTTGTACTCATGTAGTAATTCCATTTTTGCTAAGTATTCTAATACGCTTGTACATATCAAATAAATTAATTGCATATTGCATTAAATATTATATTCGTTTTTACCTATGGAAATAATTAGAACTAAGATGATGTTCTTTAATTAGGAAATTCGAGAAATTGTGCCCTAACTTACGGGGTATGATTTTCTCATTGAACCGAGATAATTGAACATCCTTTTAAAATAAAAACACATAAGGTTTAAGTAATAAATAAATAATGAGCAATCTTATTTTCGAGAATTCGAGATGTCGTGCCTTACTTACGGGGCATGACATTTTCGTTTTGGTTACCTAAAGATAAGAAAGCTTTTTAGATAAGTTTTAATTCAGTTAACGATATTTTAATTAAATAACATCATGTAAAAAGGAATCGCATTTTAGGCGTTATGAGGGTGCTAATTATTTTCTCATATGTAACCGACTCCCGAATCCTTCCCTAAATTTTGTAGATCAAAAATCATCGTTTTAGCAAACTAATATTTTATTAAAGTGATTAAGTTTTGAAGTGATCTAATCACATCTAGTTAAAAAAAATTGGTAACCACTCTATTTTCAAATTAATTTCAAAAATAGGGTTTGTGACAACTATTAGAATACTGTTTCATCAATTCTCACTCAGTATCTTCATTTTTCAATTTCATCAATATCAACAAAGCTCCTATCAAGATGATGATCACTGCAACAACTAAACCACAAGAATTTTTTTTTATAGAAATAATGACAATAATGGAGAAATTATTACAACATGAAGGACCACGGATTTTACCCCCACAAAGGGGAAAAAAAAGTTAAAAAAAGATAGGGGTAGAAAAATGAAAAACCTGTAAATGAAAATTTTCTTTATGCTTTTTCAATAATCTTTGATCTAATTTGCTTCTCCTTTTGTCTCAACCTCATGCATTGAGCAACACGACAGCCTGTGGTATACAATACAAAGTAAATAATTTTCAGGGGAAAATTATGATATTACCAGAACCCGGCACCGGCTTTGGCTTGCTCCTCCTTGTGACCATGATAAAGAGATTTATCCAGTCGCTTAACCGATTCAATTAAACTGCAAATTCGGGTTCGAGTTTCCCCCAGTTCTTGTTCAAAACATCGTACAGCACACAAACAGAACGTTAATCATTGCTCGATCGAGCGAAGCTCCCAGTTACCCTCACCATCGACAAATCGCAACTCCAAAGCATGGAATGCTATTAGAGCAGGCCGCTGAAAAAAACATACAACAGCAAAACAAGATAATATTACTGCATAGGGAAAATGACAATTGAAACATGCAACAGTTTGTTGCTAACTTTGTTGTCATGTCTATATTTGAAAGTGTTGTATCAGTTAATCATGACAAGCATCCCAAAGTACTTTAATATCCACTGAGTTAACAATGTTCGACGTTAGCCCGTTGCATGAAAGTACTTGCCTGTGATGAGGTAATAACAGTTATGCCCAAATGTTTGGCCAGTCTATAAAGTTGTTCCTCAACATCTACGCTCGTGGCACTGCAATGAACGAAAGAAAAAGGTAAATTGGATAACTGATTAGTGTCTTTTCAACAGAAAACAAAGGGATTTTTTACGTACTTTGTGCACTCGTCTAGGATACCGAATTTAGGCTTGTGGAAGAATAACCGTGCCTGATAAAACAGAAAGTTCGATATCAAACAATAGATTTCCTGTCTGGTATAAATAGTGAAAAATGTTGTTGAATGTGCAACAAGTTTAGTTTTAACTTACCATGCCTAATCTTTGCTGTTCTCCAAGTGAAAGGATGTCTTCCCAACTGAGATTAGCATCCCAACCACTTTCATCCCTTTCCAAAAGATAATTCAATCGAACATTTTCGAGAATGTTTTTCAGACGTGCATCGAGAATGTTTGTGGTGTCAGCTGAGCTTTTACCTGAAATTTTGTATGTTCATAATTCCCAACAACATACATAAATCTAATATGTAACTCTACCATGCTTTCTAAACTGGTATGTCACTCTTAATGAAGATTTCAGGTACATCTATGTTCTTCAGATTCTGGTATGATTTTTAGATACGAGTTAATGTCCAACACGGGTAATATGTTCGCTCTTTTTTCAAGTTTTTCCATGTATTTTGAGGGTACTTGATGGGTTATATGCCCATACTAAGTCCAAAATTGTGTCGGTTGATGACAGAAAAAAGGTAAGGAAAGCAATGCAACTTGTGCAAAGTAAGTTTACCTTTTCCATACAACTTTAATTCCTTCAGCTCTGCTTCTTCATGAGAGAGCGGATATATGATTTGATCCCTTAAAGTTCCCAAGCATGTATATGGTTTCTGAGGAACATAGAAGACGCCACAGCCGGAAATATCCTCTTTGTCCAAATGGTGTGATGGTTTATAAAGCCTTCCACTCATAACGGGCCATAGACCTCGAAGTACTCTGAAGACGGAACTTTTCCCGCTCCCGTTCGGACCAGTAACAAGCAGGTTTTTTCCAGGTACTACATCACATGTCAACTGCCTAGCCAACAGCTTCTCTGATGGAGTAACTATATCGACATCGCAAAAAGAAATAACATCTTCAGCATAGAGATCATTCCCATGAGACTGCAACACCTTATCAGTCCTCAAGTCCCCTGGTTGGATGACACATCAACTTATCAATGCAAAAATTCCATTACCAAACAAGGACCCTAATTTCTATATCAGAAAAAAAGGAGATATACCAGACTGAACAGCATCAACAAGCTCTTCAAGCTCAAAAACTCGGTTGATGCTTCCGGATAGCTCCAGGAACTTTCTATTCAACTCCATGATGTCACCAAAGGCTAAAAAGCTTTGAGACACAACAGATGCCAGGAATCGTATTCCATGTCCAAGCTCAACTAAACAAATTTGAAGAAATTTCAGAGAGATGAGGGAGAGAAACCAAAAGTAGTACAAAATCGAGTCAGAATCTCACTTTGAGTAGAAACTAAGGATCGGTCCCCCTTGTGATCTAAGGTATATAATAAGCTCAAACCCCATGTAACTATATGTGGAAATTGTTTTGTGACAAAATCGTCAAGTATACCGAACTGCCATTTCTTCTTTAAAAGTAATGAAGAGTGATCAAGAAGATCCCTAAATCTTGACTCGACCATCTGTTAGTACAAGAAGCACAGAATTAGGGGAGAGGGCATGGAAATTATGGGGAAAACAGTTCTAGTAATATCTGCATGCACAGCAGCAAACCATGCAAAAAGGGAAAAAATAGTGCAACATGATCCATGCAAAAATAGCTATAGATGGATTCTATGCATAAACAAATCGTTTAGTCATGTCCCCCACTACAAAACGAGAAAAAGCCTGAAGTGCTGTCATTTCACTGCAAAACATTCCTTTTATAAGATAGAAAAACGATAGAGAAGGTCCACAATAATCAAACAATATCTGCCACTGGAAAAACATTAGTACTAAACTTATTCTAATTACAGATGGAACCTGCAACTTGTAGATAGTTTAATCAAGAACTGATATTTTAAACAGATCTTGATGCAAAACTCAAGCTTGTCCGAAACCAGCAATTTATAGGAAATCACAAAAAGGAGTTCATTACATTAGGGTTCAGCCCAGGCATCTATAGTTGTGCAATATAAATATAAGGATGTATTTAAATTTCCAATTGCTAACCCATAGAAAGGTTAAATATACTCCCTATTTCTGTCTATTTTTCCTCAAGGAAATTTTTGTATCGGCATCAACAATGATACATTGGACACAACAACAAATTCAAGTATCTTACAGCTTTTTCTCGAGCACCGCCTCCAAAGAAAGCAATAGACTCAGCATGAGTCCGCAGTCTTTCGTGCATGAACCTAATTAACATAAAGTATAAGTTATTAAAATGATGTATGCAGCAACATTAAGATATTCATAGAAGTACTCGCATGCACCCATGGGAACATGTCTTTTTGTATTCCATATCTCCAAACTGTTGAGGAGACAGTAGCAGAGAGTTTCTTTTTTTTTGGTCATTTCTGTCAAAAACAGTGTCTTTTTAAAGTCTTTTGACTTTTTCTCCTCCTCTGTTTCAGAGAGAGGACGTTCCATGGATCATTACTTGTTCTAAAACCTGATTGTATGGCAGTAATATTTTATGAAAAGTGGGTGAAAATAAGTACTTTCAAGCTAGTGACCAAGTTTTATGGTTCTTCTGATTATACTTTTGGATTGTACCACCCAGCTCAGTTCCTGAGCTTCCTGTTCAGGCCACCAGAGCAGTCTCGATTTAAGACACCAGTTTCTATCATCAGTTTTGTATTATAGATATTCGTGCAAGTATTTCCATGTGCAGCGGCATTGTTATTACTTAGCAGTTAGTATTACCAGCATGGATTCTAAACCGAGATTGAATTACCTAAAGGTTCCCTCAAGTTGTTGTTCTCGACTTGTCAAATCACCAAAATCAGGAGTAGCAGTCCTTAGCAAACCCAGACCAAGCAACATGTATGCATACAAAATGCTAACGCCCCTTCTTCCTGTTAATAGCTTCATTCTCCATGTGAACCTTAAAATTTTCAGCATTGTTAAGAATAATTCTTAGAAAGATAAGGGAGGAATAAAGGAACATATAATTCTAGAATTAAAATATTTGACCAAAACAATAGTGGTACTATAATACATGAAGATAATTTACTCACCACAAAATGTCAACTGATGGCTTTACCATTCCGGTAACCAACCCCGATAAATCAGTTGTTAACTTTTCAAGATCATCAGTAATTCTTTGATCTGCATCAATATTTTTGCTCGACATTTGAAAGACCTACAAGAAGATGCATTTTATGTGAATTTAGCGGTAATAGTGGTGAAAACTGTTAACTCAGTGCAATGCCTGCCAAGTACTCGGGCATCACTGTTTCTGAGCTGATCAAACCTGGTAAAATGCATTATTTCTTAAGTAGTTCTTCAGCAAATGTTGAGTCAATCTAATCCTCCATCCAAGGGCCAGGGTAGCTGTCAAGTGCCTGTAAACCAAGAAATAGGCTATTTACAAAGACTAACGAACCAGAACAGTGTTTATGGCAAAAAGTAAATAATTTAACTGTTACAAATAATAAAAAAATAACACTGTTAATATTAGCACTTACTCAATAGACAGTTTAACTTATAGATCTTTCGCTATCTGTATATCCCTCTTTTTGCTTAAGTATTTCATATATAGGTCATAATGAATATAAAAAATTACCTCAAGGAAGGAGCAATGACAGCAGATGCAGCACTTTGAACGACACTTATACTCATTAATCGTATAAATCCTGCCTTATCCTGCTCCAAAACATACTTCACAGTAGTTCCTGAGAATAGATGCATTTAAGTAAAAGTAAAAACAATCTCTCAGATTTTAAAATGGATAATAAATAGAATAATATATTTCTAATACCATTTAATGTCGCAATCTGATCTGATAACCATGTTCTTGTGGCAACAAGAAAAGCAACGGCAAGTAGTTGAGCCCCTTGTTTGTCAAATACGGTAGGTACCTGAAACACAAGAATTTAAGGTTGTAGATGGAATATATAAACTTGTGTTAGTAGATGAGAACAACATGTGCCATTCCCAACATTAAGGATTTCTTGCACCAGCTTTACTAGAATTCAAATATTGAAGATAAATATAACAGTACTTGCATAAGCTATGTTACAGTGACAGAGTCATATTTGAGAACATTTAGTAAAAGGTGATCAAATCCATCATTTGTTGGAACTCCTAAAATTAAGGACAGAAAACTTACCTTATTACTAGGAGATCTCTTGTAAATAGAAACTAATCTCAGTCACTGATTCTTAGGAAGTTACTGATTTTTAGGGATGTTTTTTCCTTGTTTGTGTGAATTCCTCTCTTTATAGGTGTAAACTAATTAGCAAAAAAATAAGAATCTATTTTCTAAGTTTCTTCATGGTATCAAGAGCTTTAGGATTCATTCGATCCTGCTCATTCGTCTCTAATCTCACTTCCTAAAAATTCCTCCGGTTTAGTCCTCCTTCAATGGGTGACGTTAATGAAACTCTGTCAAATCGAGACTTCACAAATAACCTGAATGTCAATCGTGGGAATCACTCAAGGTGAACTTAATTCCTCCCTTATAATCACCAATCATCGGCTAAATGGGAAGAACTTCTTACAATGGTCTCAATCGGTCCTTATGGTGATTCGTGGTCGTGTGCAAATTAGGATACATCAATGGAGAAATTGCACGACCAACCACAAACCGACCCGACTTATGCCACTTGGGAACTCAACAACTTTGATAGTAATGGCTTGGCTAATTAATTCGATGGAAGGCCATATAAGTCACACTTATCTTTTTTTCAAAATCGCAAAAGACATGTGGGATGCAATCAAAGAAAACTACTCGGATCTTGGAAACGCCTCCCAAGTATTTGAGATCAAGCTTAAGTTAAAGGATATCCGACAAGGGACACTCAAGTAACTCACTACTACAACAATCTGAAAATTTTGTGGCGAACTGGATATGTACAATGAGGCGATTGGAGTGAAGGATTGGAACACACCAAGTTCATGACTCATCTCAACAATGAACGTCTTTATGAATTTCTAGCGGGATCAATCGTGAGTTAGATGAGGTCCGTGGCGACTCAGGCGATCACCTCTACCAACCATTGGTGAAGCATTTGCGAAGTTAGAAGAGAAGAAAAGCGGCGTCTTGTCATGATGGGGACTCAAAGGAACCTAAACATATGACAACTCTTGGCAACCGGTCTCATCGAGACCTCTGCCTCATCTCCGTGAGGTCCACACCACAAAAACCACGTCTTTGGAAATGGTTCGGATCAACCAGGCCATGGTGTAACCATTGCAACCGTGTTGGTCATACAAAGGAAAAGTGCTTCAAACTTCATGGCTATCCGAAAAAAAATGCGAAGGATAATAAGATCGCCTGTTATCCTCCACTGCTGCAGATGATGTTCTCGATGTTCGCCTAACCAAAACCCAACTTGGACTCTCCATAAGATACTTGGTACTTCCACGCTCATGGATCTCTAGCCACCCAAGGTACGCCCTCAATATTGCCTTTGAATCAAATAATCAATCCTCTTGGATACTCGATTCGGTGCATCCGATCACATGACAGTAACTCCACTTTGTTTCACACCTACACCCTTGTCATGACAAGTCCCGAATCCGCATAGCTGATGGTTCTTACTCACCGTGGTGGAGTAGGAGAAGTACAAATAACAGAGAATTTTTTTCTCAATAAAGTCCTACATGTCCCAAACTTGTCCTGCAATTTACTTTCAATCAGTAAACTTACTAAGGATGAAAAACTTCTTGCTGAATTTTCTGCAATTGGTTGTGTGATACAGGAACAGTAAATCGGGAGGATGATTTGCCTTCGCTAAAGTTGATGATGGACTATATGTTTGGAATAAAGACAAAGACACAAGGAGGATTGGCTCTATCCACTTCAAAAGAGGACACAATTATGTTATGGCACCGTAGGTTAGGGCATCCAAATTTTTTGTATTTGAAGAAACATCTTCCGCTGTTATTTCGAAATAAAAGTATTAATTCCTTGAAGTGTGAAATTTGCCAATTATCCAAACATACCCGTGTGCCATACCCATTAAAACCATATATCCAGTCCCAACCATTTTCATTAATCCATAGTGACCTATGGGGAGCCAGCCGAGTGAAAAACATTACAAGAGCTAGGTGGTTTATAACATTCATTGATGATCACACTAGGGTATGTTGGGTCTATCTCCTCAAAGAAAAATCTGAAACACCCAAAGTATTCCAAAATTTTCACTCAATGGTTCGAACCCAGTTCAACTCTACCATACATACTCTTCACACTGACAATGGGAGAGAATACTTTAACTCTGTCCTAAGCCCATACCTTTCTGACCAAGTCATCATACACCAAAGCTCTTGTCCTGACACTCCTCAACAAAACGGGATCTCCAAGAGAAAAAATCGTCATCTCCTTACTGTAGCTCGAGCCATAATGTTCACCATGAATGTTCCAAAATATTTGTGGGGAGAGGCTGTCCTCACTGCCTGCTATCTCATAAACCGAATGCCATCAAAGGTCCTCAATTTCCAAACACCTCTAAATACCCTTCTAAAGTCCTTTCCTCTATTTCGGTTGCAAAGTTTTTGTCCATAACCATCAACCAAATCAATCCAAACTTGATCCTCGAGCCCACACCTGCATCTTCATTGGATATTCCCCCACACAAAAAGGCTATAAGTGTTACTCACCAACCTTGCGCCGAATGTTTGTCTCTCGGGATGTTACCTTTTTTGAAAATGAACCATACTTTGCAGCAACTCATCTTCAGGGGGAGACTTTTAATGAAGATGAGACCCTTAATACTCTCCTCATTATACCTCATGATCCTACAACTACTATCACAAACAAGTCTAACAACCAAGGTGCTGTGGTAATCCCAGATTTAGAGACTGCTTCTCCAGGCAAAGAACAACAAGAAATTAGCCGATCCTTCCCAATAACAATATCACCACCAAGTATGTTTCCGATCAAGGAAAACAAAGAAAAACAGGTTCCCAAAATACAGGTTTACTCTCGACGGAATCGTTCTCCTGAAACTGATACAGCAGTGCCAATTGCATCCCCAACCGAGGACTGTTCTGAAACAGAAGTCTCACCTCCGTCACCATCTATCTATCTTCCAATTGCAGTTCGAAAGGGCACAAGGAGCTGCACTCAACACCCTATTTCTCGGTTTGTATCCTATGGAAATTTATCTAAGTCTTACAAAGCTTTTGTGACTAATGTTGATTCTGTAAAAACTCCAAAAAATATAGAAGAGGCTCTTGAATCAACTGAGTGGAGACAAGCTGTGATGGAAGAAATGAAGGCCCTCAAAAATAATGAAACATGGGAAGTCTCGGATCTACCTAAAGGAAAAAAAACAGTAGGATGCAAATGGATCTTCACTACGAAATTTAAACCCGATGGTCAGATTGACCGATACAAGGCTCGACTTGTGGCTAAGGGCTTCACTCAAACTTATGGTCTTGACTACGACGAGACGTTTGCACCAGTTGCCAAGCTAAACACCATTCGAGTCCTCCTATCTCTTGCTGCCAACCTTGATTGGCACTTGACTCAATTGGATGTAAAAAATGCTTTCCTCAACGGAGAATTAAGTGAGGAAGTGTACATGGATTTCCCACCCGGTTTGAAGAAAGCAAGGGCCAAGTGTGTAAGTTGAAGAAGTCCTTGTATGGGCTGAAACAATCTCCACGGCGTGGTTCAAATTGATTTGCAAAAGCTATGACCAGCAGAAATTACATTCAAGGCGCGGTGCACCACACCATGTTCTACAAGCACTCGGAAAAGGGAAAATGCTGCATCCTCATCGTTTATGTGGACGATATAATATTAACAGAGATGACTCAAGCGAAATTGTGAGGTTGAAAGAATTCTTTGGTACAGAGTTCGAGCTTAAAGACTTGGGGAATCTTAAATACTTTCTTGGTATGGAGGTAGCAAGGTCCCAAACAGTATTTCCATCTCCCAAAGGAAATATGTTCTTGATCTCTTGTCGGAAGTTAGTTTGATGGGCTGCAAACCAGTAAAACTCCTATGGAATTTAACCTTAAATTGGGCAGCGATGAGGATGGAGAAGAAATCGACGGGGGAGATATCAACGACTAGTAGGAAGACTCATCTACCTATCTCACACCCGTCCCGGACATAGCCTTTAGTGTAAGTGTTATCGGTCAAGACATGCATGCCCGAAGGAGAAGCACTGGAAGCGCATATCGAATATTAAGATATCCGAAAGGGACTCACGGTAAAGGCACGCATTTCAAGAAAACAAACTGAGAATGTGAAGTCTACACCGATGCAGGTCGGGCGGGTTCTGTTAACGATAGACGCAGCTCTACAAGTGGCTATTGTAGTTATGTTTGGGGTAACCTCGTGACGTGGAGAAGCAAAAAGCAGTCTGTTGTAGCACGCAGCAGGCAGCAGAGGCGAGTATCGAGCACTATCTCATGGTATATGCGAAGGAGTTTGGATACAAAGACTTATGGGGAACTAAAAGTGCCTTACACCGTGCCTATGAAAATGTCTTTGTGACAACCAGCAAAATGTCGGCAAGATAGCACATAATCCTGTGCATCATGATCGCACCAAACATGTGGAAATAGATCGCCACTTTATAACGAGAAAAAGATACACTCGTGAGAAGAAGTGTGCATCACCTACCTACCTACTAGACAACAAGTTGCGGGCGTATTAACTAAAAGTTTGAACAAAAACATGTTTGAAGAAGTTGTTGGCAAGTCGGGTTTGATAAACATCTACACTCCACTTGAGGGGAGTGTTGGAACTCCTAAAATTAAGGACAGAAAACTTACCTTATTACTAGGAGATCTCTTGTAAATAGAAACTAATCTCGATCCACTGATTCTTAGGAAGTTACCGATTTTTAGGATGTTTTTTCCTTGTTTGTGTGAATTCCTCTCTTTATAGGTGTAAACTAATTAGCAGAAAAATAAGAATCTATTTTCTAAGTTTCTTCATCATTACTAATCCATGATAGGCAAATCATCCTTTAAGTGTACTAGATTAATTTCTGCAAATAATTAAAAAAAAAAAGGCAGTTTCCGTTCATACCAGTACTTTAAACATGGCAGCTACCCTTGAAGACAGTACTCTTGGAGTCCTCTGGAGTTGAGGAACCACAGGTAACTTAACATAATGACTCAAAGAGGGTGATGCTGCTATGAGCTCTGATACATATGGTTGAGTCTTTGGATTTGAGAATGCAAAGTCCTAAACAAATTCACTCAAAATTTTGCAGTGAGAGAAAAACAGGTCCAATCAAACAAAACTAAAGCACATGAAAACAAAGTTTCTTAAGTTTTAAGACCTTTTTAGCTGCAGTGAATGCCCGTTGAACAGTGATTGCATCATTTTGGCGGTCTGTCACAGAAAGTTCAGTCAAATCCATCCCACCTTCACTTTCTAACGAGGAATCCTCTCTGCACGTGCTATAGAAGTTCAGTTACGCGCCCTAAAAATGGGTAAGATATGTGATCACCACAAAATTATGTTCTCTACCTTTTGCAATGAACTTTCCATCCTCCTTCCCCATCCAAGGACAAAACCACATCATGGAATGCCACTAGTGCTGGACGATGTGATATGGTTATGCATGATGTACCCATGGCTCTAATTTTAGCACAAAACCTTTCCTCCATATCAGTTGTCACAGCACTTGTGCACTCATCAAGAATTGCAAATTTAGGCTTATGGTAGAACAGTCTAGCCATTCCCAATTTCTGTTGCTCCCCAAGAGAGAGTTCATCTCCCCAGTTAACCTCTTTCTCAGGTGGGTAACGATCCAATAGGTACTCAAGGTCAACCTGAATGAACAACAAAGTCAAGAATTATTCTGAAAGTAGCCAATAAAACTCAAAATGAAATAAAAAGCACCAATACAATTTTAAGAAATAGAAAAAATATATATATTATGAGATGAAACTAATACATTTTTCAACAGCTCCACCATTCCACTATGTGTAAGAGGCTCAACCTCTTGATCTGCTGTAAGAGGATAGATTAACTGGTCGCGAAGGGTTCCAACAGCTGTATATGGTCTTTGTGGCACATAGAATATTTCTTTATTAAGATCAGAACCAACTCCAGGTTTCACAATATGGCCAGATACCAGTGGCCAAAGGCCACCTAAAACCCGGAAAAGGGAACTCTTCCCACTGCCATTTGGACCTTCAGAACAGTAAAAAGCATGAGATTTTTATTGGCCTAAAAGTCACAATACATCGTTTAAATCCTTTCAAACAACAGTCACTTAAATTTGGGAAACATGAATATAAAAAAGGATAGCATATATATAAATATACACTGATAAACCAAGAGTGTATGTATAAAACACACACATACGTGTATAACTCTTGTTTCCAATAAAAAGCACATTAGTCATTACACTTCCTCTACAGTAATATAAATGAATGAAGTAAAGTAGAAGCATGTCAAAAAAGATGAGGAGATGATTGCAAAAGGCATCTTAAAGGTAATAATGTAAATTACAATATTTTCGAGGAAAAAACCTGTAATTAAAAGATTAGATCCTGATTCAACCCTCAGAGAGAGATCCTTCACCAAAACATTCCCGGTTGGAGTGACAACCTGATAGCATTATAGCTATTAGAAAAAAAAATGCTAAAAGCATATTAAAAATTATAAATGGTTAAATATCATCTCAAATACCTTGACACGGGAAAACTCAACAAAGTTAGCTTCAGTTAAGTAATTCATACTTCCAGCTTTTTGCAGGGATGATTTTTTATCATCAGCACTTAGCTCTCTTGATATAAGCATTAGCTCATGAATACGGTCAGCATAACCACTGGAAGATATTAAAAGAAATAACAATAAGAATTAAACTGAAGTTATTATATGAACCAGAAATCTGTCTCTCACGTTCATTGTAATAATCAGTAACTATTACAGAATGAGAAATATATTCATCATGAATATTATGGATGTGCATGGTAAAATTCAATGGAGATCTCTCAGAAAGTGCCTAATTTTACTCCACATGCTTTTCTTCCAAAAGTTATATCACTAACTACTCTCAGAGCCAGAAATCAACAAAGAAATACCTGAGACGATTTACCCGTCTTGAACTTATAGAAAGGGTACCCAGGGCCAAAAATAGTGGAATTACAACACCGATGTGATATCTTAAATTGCTAAACATCTCTGCCCGTCCCAATATTGAAGAGTCAGGTCTAAGATGGCCAGCAAAGAAAGGCTCAATAATCAAGACAACAACAAAAGTGGCAGCAAGATACTTCAATAAGAAATCTTGAATCATGCCAAACCACCAATGGTCATGAAGTACAACCCTCAAGTGCCTAACAAGAGTCTTAAACTTCTGTTGAATATAAGACTCTTCTCTACTTTCTCCACCGTAAAATGCTATACTTTCTGCATGGACCCTTAACCTTGAATGAAGCTGTCTGTATTCTCCTTCCAACTGTTGTTCTTTTGACGTTAGTTTCCCAAAAGCAGGAGAGAAGTTTTTTATGCCAGCTCCTGCTCCCAGAATAAATCCCTATAAAGCAACCCAATTTGTTAATCTGACAAAGTGGAAGAGCCTTCCCAGAAAATCATGTAAGAGTATAGATAAAGAATTACCAATATCCAGAAAAAGTATTTTGGGCCAGCATAAGAACAAAGAGACCAAGTATAAACAAGACTGTCAGTAACTGCTGTCAAATCATCCAGTAAAAGCTCACTTAACTCCGAACAGAATCTTGGTATGTCACTAGCAATCTGTTGCTCAGGATTCCGTACCCGTCCATCAACGTGTGATATTTTGTAATATGCCATGTTCTGAAATTATATATGTTAAAGAAATAGAGAAAACATACTAGAACAAGAAAACAAAAAAGAAACTTATAATGCATATAATCCAATAGATATGTGCTTCCTGCACAAGGGAACAAACAAAAGTAAAATAACATCATCCTCAAAGATGGGAAAAAGGCCTCTGGGGAAAGCATAAATGGCTAGATCTCTAGATTGTAGAATAGAAGTTGTAGAACTTTCGCCACCCAAAGGAAATTTACTCAGTGGCATTACCCCTTCAGATGTCAGCTATGTTACAACAACTTTAGGAACTTTTCCAGTAAAAAAGAATTTTATATGATTCTGAAGTTAATTATCTGAAACCTAGGCTAGATTTTGACATTAGTCCCACAATGCTTTGGTTAAAGGTACCATGCACATTAGAAAAAACCAACTCAGATATGAAGAATATTAGACAACTAAATACAAAACAACAAACATGTATTCCACCTGCCACTGATAAAGATGTGCAAAGAAGATAAGTTCACATGCAGGAGAAAATTTGAATAACAGAGTATGGTTCATGAATTATGAAAGGATACCTGATCTAACCAGATTAAAAATGAGCATAACATAGGACAGAAATAAGAAAAATATAGTATATACAGATTACTCCAACAGCAAAAGCAGACAACTACCTCAAAGTAATGTGCATGGATGAGTTTCGTCAGTATTTTCCTGAACCTCAGACTTAGGATACCAGTTATGTACTTTGAAGTAGAATGAATGGTTGACAGAAGGAAGCTCAAAAGAATATTTTCAGAGATTAGTCGGAAGAATGATGGTACATTCTGGAGAAAAACAGCACGGAATAGAAATCCCTGAACTTTTGCTAATCTATTGCTCAAAGCCGTTCTCAGCACCTGCAAAAAGTATAAGATAGATGCTTTTCTTAACAAGAACAGAAAATCCCCTATAGTTCAAGCTACAAAAGTCTCCTATAACACTTCCCCTTGGAAGGGAATTACATTTCCATTTACCATTTTTAAGTTTTCTCTATCCCAGTTGTTATATTTGATGTATTTGGCATGGGAAGTGCAAGCTAAAATCACAGGTGTTTATATACCTGTCTGCAGAGGTGCATGTATAACAAAAGCAGATAGATACCCAGTTCCTTCTCATGTTACTTATATCACCAAATACACTAACTAAATACAAAAAGAACTGAAGGAAGAAATCAAGCAACTAGACCTTGGTAACTGACCTTAGTTTCTTGTATTTTTCCTATTCTAGATCAAAAGATCCTAAAAAATCATTACAATATCAGTAAAGCCGTTGGCTGATGTTTTATTGTCGTAACAAATAATCATTGTCTAGCATAAAAATGGATTTGAACCAAAGCCTTCTGTTATTTGCCACTTAGCACCAGTCAAGCAGCACCTCTACCCCAAAGATTCAACATCAGGGAAAAACTATAAAGCCCCGTTTTTAAAGGGTAAACCTCAAATAATCTCCAATCTTTTTTTAATCTGGTCTATTTTCTTAATAATGTTTGCAATTGCAGTTAAAAATTTTGAAGTGAAACTAATAAAAGATAAAAGATAACAAAAACTTGGGAATCAAACACAGTATTAAACCACAGTATGTTGCAACACAAATAGAAAGGCTTACCACAGTGCCCACCATAGCCAAAAGATCTCTTGCACCAACTTTGCCCATCTTGGATAAAAGAAATGCTACTAAAACCTGAAGGGACTTTAATCCATCTTTCTTTTTTCTAGTTCTCTTTACATTATTATTCTTTTTAAGGACCTTATCTGAATTTTCTCTTTTATCTCGGGTCCCATTGTAATGACCATGTGAATCAGGCTTTTTACTACTAAACCGTGATTGTAAATAAGCAACAGCTCCACCAGCAGCCACAATACCAGAACCAAGCAGTAGTGTCTTCCTGTAAAACCATAAAAGTAATAAAACACTGGACAGTGGAGTGAAGAATTGTAATACAATAAGAGTATTATAAGTCATAGCATGGACATCCAACAGAGGCCCACTGGATCAGTGGGGTGAAGAATAGTATCTTGTCATATAACATATTTACCTTGATAGTGTGGTAACAGACAGATAAAAAACTGCAATATGTTGAAGAGTACCAAAACTTAGAAGAAAGATGATTTAAGATGGTATTTTCTCTAAAAGGTCCAATCTTTTATACTGTCATTCAGTACAACTATAGGAAGACAAAACAGGACCTGGCTTAACCAAGGGTGGAAAAGCCCCAAGGTTAGTTATGAACAACCTGATCACAAAGGCATTACTCAAAACCAGTTTTATGTGGATTCACTCCACAGAACAATGAGTGTCTCAATATCCTCTCTGCTTGTCTGAAGTAAATTAAAAAAACATCATGATTTTCTTTCTCTACATTGCTCTCCTTATGAAATTTTAAAATACTTTTATAATAATCAAAGGAGCAACTTTCAAGGTTTTCCTGATAGATAGAATGGAGGTCGATCGAGGGAAAGCCTCAGTAGCAACAGTAACGTTGCCCGTGTAACCAGAGGGGGGATGCTGCGCATGATAAATCTTCATAAGTTGGAAACCTAGTGCATTAGGGAAAAACTCTTTTAGAGTGGATGTCTTGATAATATTGCTCCCAAAATTGCAGTTGATGCATGCAGACAGAGTGTAGAAAACATGCCAGGGTATTCATAAACTAAACCTACAATGCAAGAAAGCTTTTATGAAAGGATCATGTGTTGCATCATTCTTTAAACATTTTAAAGATTCTAATCTGTGCATAGAGCTGTTTATCCATAGGGCCACTCCCTTCAGTGTGTGCTGCTCATTATTGAAGTAAAGGGAGGCTTATAAAATGGCTCTACTTGATTTATTAATAGAAACCTCTATTAACTGCAACAGTTAATACATTAACCACTATTATACGAATTTATTATCACCAATAAAATACATCAATACCTCCTAGAGGCCAGAAGATTTCGGCCATGCTCGGTTAACTGCAACAGTTGAAGAGAGGGCATTGCTGAAGGTGGACCCCTGCACAGTATCAAAGATTAGCTACCAAGTTAGGAGGGAAGAATCTGGAATGCATTAACAAGAGCTTATAATGATAAAAGAAAGAGGGGAAAATAGCACTAATTACTTCCTATGCTTAAGAAAAAATTCTACACTAGAAATGCAAATAAAATCTCTATTTTTAAGTAAGATGGTATCTAAACACCTATGATATGATTTGTTATACATGACGACCAATAGGATACAAAGAACGAGGGAAAGATGACATGCAATCAGTAGCAAAACTAATGCTCATTGCTCTGCAGAAGGAAAGACCAATGTAACAAATTCACGTTATAAGAAAACATAAGAAGATTGTCCAAACCGAGCTCTCACGATTCCAATTCAAAAGCCAATAGTGTTAACCGCACTCCATCGACAAGATATGTTGGCAAGAGCGCATACTTCAATTTGTCTTAGCATGAAAACTTCTAAGCAGTGAATATGCCTTGTAATATTGCTGCTCACCAACTAACCAGGCACATCTGTTTAATAAATCAACTAAGCAACGTCAGCATATCAAAAACTAAAGTGGAGTATATTGCATAAACTTAAAGGGAAAAGAAAGCAGTGACAACTACCATATAACAGATCATATATAATAGGAACATAATGAATGATGCATATTGATCAACAAAACAAAACTGCATGTTTTATAAGGTAAACTAGACAGACATACACAATCACACATACATATATATATATACATATTGTGATTTGTGCCTTGCAACTCAAGCAATATAATAATCCTAGCACCTTGAGAACACTGAAATCCATTGAGAAAGTCTAAAAAAAATTCAAACTAGAAAGTGGCTTTTTAGCATACTTGAGCAGAGGCAGTAAGTTCTTAAAACGGCAACGCATCAAAACAACAGAACTAGAAACTCCATTAATCTTTGCAACCTCTCTCCATTACTCTGTAACTGAAATTTCCACCATTTTTTTTCCTTTAGATATTCATAACAAAACTCATCTCGAGTTTTCAAGTTTTTTAACTGGGAGAATTGAATGCTGGTGAAGAAAGCCTCAGAAAATGATCGAAATCATGATTTTAGCTCTTGGCTCAAGTTATTTATATTATTATCATTATTATTATTATTATTATTATTATTCCAAATTCAAATTTCCATCGAACTTGGAATTCCCTTTCTTTGATGTTTAAAAAAAAAAACTGATTTCTTTTTTTATATAATCCAATTACTTATTATGAATTGGTTTAATTCTTGTTTGAGTCCCTTTATTATACCTAAATTTAAAATTTGATACTCAAACTTGAAACATCAAGATTCTAGAGTGTCAACTAGAGATGTAAATGACACATTGATGCTCGCAAGCTATTCGAGTTTGAATTCAAAAAAAAATTTCAAACTCTATTGTAATTACTGAGCTGAGCTCAAGCAACTCAAGTTTTTAGTTGAGTCGAATTTGAGCTTAGTAATACTCGACTTAAACAGCTTGAGAGTCTTATCGAACTTTTCATTTTTAATATATGCTTTAAACACTTATACTATTAAATTATATTATTGCCCTTAATGTATATTATTAACCTTAAACTTAATTATTAATTCTAGTTTAAGCTTAAATACTTACACCCTTAATCGAACTCGAGTTCGTGTGTGAGTATGAAAATTGATAAACAAGCTTAACCAAATTGAATTTGAGCTTAAAAATAGATGTTCAATTAAACTCGAATTAAGTATCAAGTTTTGAATTTCAAGTCGAACTTAAACTTAAACTTATCAGTAATCAAACTCAGGTTGGCTCAATTGCACCCATAGCCTCATTGGCTTTGATCCTTTATCATTTAACTACGAAAAAGTCATTCATTCATGCCATTATAATTGTAAAAATATCAAAAAATCAAGTCTTGTTTCAACAGCAGCAGTAGTGGACAATGTATGGGTTTAGATTTACTAATAATATTATAAAAAGTAAAGGATGAAATTTTATCAAATTAAAAGGATTAAACTCAAATTTTAAGATAGTGGAGGGACTAATACCAGAAGCAGACGTTATAAATTCAATATTTTTTTTTACGCAATTTAATACCTTTTAACAATCAACTCCATTAACATTTGTCTAATTTTTTTCAATTAACGTTTGATTATTAATTAAAATTTATCCTAATTTGTAAAATATTTTTTTCCTATTTTATTCTTCAACTTGGATGATATCTAAATATTTTTTCCTTAACATTTATACCAAAACCATTAGCTTCACCATAAATATAATTATATTTTTCTAATCATCGTAATTGTCATTAAAATTTTAAAAAAAAAAGTCAACAGAATCATTAAATGTGATTATTTCAAAGTTAATATCATACAAATTAAAATCATAGTATGGACCGTCATTTTTCCGTATATATGAAACATTAATCTTGTTGTTCGCATGAACCATGATTAAAAAGATTATCCAAAATCTCTTATGTATTATTTATTCCATATTTTGCCCATAATTTTTTGTCTTACTGAATAATAAAATTTAAAAATAAAATTCCAAAACCTCGGAAAATGTTCAACAAAAAAAAACCAAAACCGTAGCAATTGGAATCCCATGTTGATGAATTTAATGTTATATCATTTATAAAATTTAATAATTTTTATTTTTAATTTATTTTATTGATTTTTTATATTTATTATAATTTCTATGTGTAGTTTTCTAATAAAAAAATAAATTATTAAAATAGTGACTTTTATTTTCCTCAAGTTATATTTTAGTTACTTATGTTTGAAAAGTTATGTTTTAGTTATTTATGTTATCGTTTTGTTACGAAATGGTCACTCTGCTTTTAAGATATATTACCTCCCAAACAGTAGTCCAACGTGACAATTAAAATAGGTTTTAAATGTTAACGTGGATGTCCAGCTGGGATGAAAAAATTAATTTTTTTTTATGAAAATAGAATATAAAATTTTGCCCTAAAATCTAATTTTCTTCTATTTAAAAAGAAGCAACAGTTAGATTTTTTTTGTTACCATCTAAGAAGAGAAGCGTAGAACAATAGATAAGAAGAAGAAGAAATGGATGCTCCAACCTTTATACCTACTTGCTATTGTGATTGCCCAGACAAATAAATCAAGATGGAGCATGTCATTTTTGTTTGTCGCATATACAAAAAAATATAAAAAGATGGACCACTTTTTGCAAAAAAAAAAAAAAAAACTCATAATATCTGAACCCAAAACTCAAGTAAAGAACATAAAAGAATACATTACTTATTGTAATCCATGCCTGGACCCTCTATTGAATCGACCATTTGTTCTTTCATTTTGAAAAAAAAAAAAAAACTAACCGGTTAACGGAACGCTAAATTTGGTTTTTATTGTTTCCATTCAACAAAGATTACTATGAAAATGAATGATTTTTTTAATTAAAATGTAAACAAAAACTAAAAAAAAAAAAAAAAGAGACCAAGAGTTATTTTTTTCCAGTTCAAGGATTAATATGATGCATTGGTTTTGATTATTTCGAGAAACCAAAGTAGCATTTCCTTTAATTAATTTAGAAAATTAATTACTTTCTTTGATTAAACATCCACGTTGACATTTAAAATTTATTTTTGCTGTCACGTCAAACTGTCATTTGGGAGGTAACAAATATTAATGGCAGAGTGATCATTTCATAACAAAACGATAATATAAGCGATTAAAACGTAACATTTCAAACATAAATGTCTAAAACGTAACATGATGTAAACAAAAGTGACTATTTTAATAGTTTACCCTAAAAAAAAAAATCCATCGTTGTTGCCATTGTCGTTATTTTCTTTCTTGTTTTATGTTTTTGGAATCTAACTGTAATATACACGTTTTCGGTTTAGCATACGGCTTATATATCATATTAAGCTTTTTATTTTATAGATTAGATTCGGAAATTCTCATGATTTTGTCTAATTTTTTTTTAATTTTTTTTAAATATGATTTGAATCTTTATATTTCTACAAACCTGAAATTCGCATCATAAAAATAAATTATATAATAATTTTTCAAACTATTAAATTTCGTTTAATAGGGCCACGTTAAGGGTTTGTAGACAACTTAATTCCTTAAAATGAAAATTTTCAATTTTCAATTTTTAATTTTTAAAAATTTATAAATTTTTAAGTTAGTATATATTAAAATTGTATTTTAATCCCTAAAATGATAAAATTTTGATTTAATCTTTTAAAAATTATAAAAATATAAACTATTAAAATGGTAAAATTACATTTTAACTCTCATAAAAATATATAACTAAAATTCGTCACCCAAAAAATTTCTAACTTCACTCCTATCATTTAGTTTTAAGAAGAGTTTTTTTGTAATATTTAGTTGAAAATTACAAAAATGAATTTTGAAAAATAAAAACGAAAATATGTGAAAATTAGAAAAAAAAAAAAAAAAGAAGAAGAAGAAGAAGAAGAAGTTATTTTCATTTATCTTGACTAAAACAATTGATCCTAATTTTAACTCATATAAACACAGAAACAATTTTTTCAATAATTTTTAAATATCAAATTTGTTTTTCTAGTTTGAATCCATGTAAAGTAGAATTCTTTATTTTATTTATTGCTACCTACAATTGTTGTTTAGTGGAAGGGTTTGACTAGAGGTGTTCATGGGCCGGGTTCGATCTAGGCTCAACCAAAAAATAGGCCCATTTATTAGGCCCTGGCTTAACTCAGCCCGCCCGTATTAATTTTTATATTATTTTAAATATATATAATACATCAAAATAAATATTTCCCAACAAATTAAAAATAAATTTTAAAAAATATGTAGACTTAAATAATAACACTAAGATAAATGCAACTTAACAAGCAAATGTCTCTAAAATAATAACAAAATTAACAAATGCCTTTAAAATAATAACAAAATTAATAATAAAATAACTTTTATACAACATCTAAATAATAATAATAAAATAATAGTAACATAATAGTAAAATGGTAGCAAAATAGGAAGAAAACAACAAGAAAATAACATTAAAAAAAAAAACAATTTTTTTTGTCCTTTAGTGAATTCGGGCCGGGCCAGGGCCAAAAATGTCTTACCCGAAGCCTGACCCGTTTATAAACTGACCTTATATTTTTACTCAAACCCTCACACACGGATGGCTCGACCCATGATTAAGTCAAGGCTTGACTACAATTTATAGTGACAACTACAACTTGGTACTATGAAAAATTGTGCAAACAAAAATAAACAACACAAGATTTATTTACACAATTCGATTTCCTTACGAATGTGAAGCCTAGCTTAGTTAGTAATTTCATTATCTTTAATTCATAATAGAACAAGCGAATGACACTCTATCACTCCCCAAGTATAGAGATTTCACCTTTGTACCTAAATACTAAAACTTACCTCCAAATTCTCTCATTGAAAACTTAGGCAATAAACGCTCCATGTTTACAATTCAGCCTGCACTTACTCACAAATTAGTTCCTCAATTAATAAATTCAAGTATTCTCAATAATCTCTCATGCAAAAACCTAGACAAGCCTTCTAAACATATATTAATCTCGGCTTACTAACATATTTGTTAACACAATACATACTTTTACAAGTTTAAACTTACAGGACATGAGTGTTTCAAGTTCGACTTGAGAAAAAATCGAACTCGATTCAGTAATTATCGATTTGAATTTTTAATCAAGTTCGAGCTCAAGCTTTAGCGTGAAAATTGATAACCAGGCTTGATTATATCTCGAGCTGAACTCAAGCTTAAAAATAAATGTTCGATCGTATTCGAGCTAAATATAGAGTTTTGAATTTAGAATCGAATTCGAGCTTGACAATATTCGAACTCATCTCGACTCGATTACACCCTTACTTGAACTCAAGTACTACGGTTCCAAGAATTATCATAAAAAGGCAAACTATGATTCAGATATATGATGATAGTTCAATGTCAAAAACCCCCACTTCAAGGGTTTTTATATACACAAGGAGCATAAGATTTCTCACAAAAGCTTCATCACACCCTGCAAACAAAATGGTTCTCTACACTCCAAACTCTCGCTTTCTACAGTTGAAATTAACATTACCAAAATCAATAGGAAATAAGGAAAAACAAAACAAAACAAATAAGAAGTGCTTGCAAAACAAAGTTCTTTTATCTCTAAATGAAAATGACCAAAACCAAAGATTCACCACCTCTAACTTGCTTCTTCACTGAGCTAGATGTGACACCAACTTCTAAACGTGACTAGGCTATAGCTCTGCAACACGAAATAATAAATTCGAAACATATATCATGGTTGCTTTGGTTCGCGAACACTGTCTACATCAATGCTGTTGGTCCTTCAACAGTTCACGGTTCATCTTCGGTGAGTTGTACGTTGAATCCATGCTTTATGTCTGTAAAAGAAAGTCGAGGAACCAATATGATGTTCGGGATTGATAGCCAAAAACAATAAAAGCGTTAAGATGTTAAATTTTTACCTTTCATTGAGGGTTTCTTGAATTTAGCTTTCCTTTCATCTTCGTTCTTCCATTCACTATCATCGTCATCCTCATCACCCATTTCATCCCTTCCATCATTTCCTATATCACTTTCGCTAGCTGTTTCCCACTCGGAGTCATCGGTATCTTGGCCATACATGTCACCTGCATCACCCTCACAGTGCACACCCCCGAGTTTGATAGCTGCCTCTCTAAATAACCAAGCTGCACGCATCTGCTTCTTGACTAATCGTTCCGCATAATCAGGAACCTTATTTTGCCTCAACGAGAGATCGGGGTCGTTTGATTGCGAGCATTCATTTATGAAGAGAATGGCATCTAGCAAACTCTCTTTAGCTAAACCAAGCATGTCATAAGCCTGAGCTCTTCTCCATAGGCTTTTGGCATGACGGTTCAATGGGTTATGAAGACATAATGCACGTGTAGCATCACTTATGGCAGCCAAGGGTTGCTGCAATAAAAGATGACACTGAGCTCGATTACTGTAGAGAACAACTCGCTCTTTCTTGGATCTCATCGGACATAACGATAATGCTTCTGAGTACTTCGATGCAGCTCCAGCTATATTGCCTGATGAGAAAAGTGAGTTTCCTTCGAGCTTGACCACTAAAGCAGCAGCCTGTTTAATGTGGAGATCCTCCTTTGGTATATTCTTTTCCCACTTCAATCTCTGCCTTGAACTCAATAGTTCTTCAATTAGCTCTTTTGTCCGGTTACTGACAGAGCTCCGTCCCGTCCCTTGGGATTGAATACATTCCTGAAGAACATTAACAATGGTATCTCCAAGCTTTTTGTGATCACCAAGAGTCGTAATCTCTGCAAGGTCTACAAGAGCAGGTACTGCCTTATCGATCACCTGTGTAACAAATGAAGATAACTTATACGGAGAACACCATACCAAACAAAAGGCAAAAAGTACATCGTATGCTTCGGAAGAAGCTTGTATAATTTAGGAAGGGGTACCAATTTATATTAAATTATTCTCAACAATAATAAGATACCTTATGGCATGTGCTTGGATCTTGAAGCAACCAAAGAAGACAATCAATTGCCATATACTGCCAATCATCAGACGAGCAAGCAATATTAACCAATGCTTCGATAATGCCAGGACAGCTGGCAACAGATCCCCTACCAATCTTATGATGACAGATGGTTCTTAACAAACCAATACCAGCAGGTGAGTTTTCATTAACAAGTCCACCCCACATTCCCGGTAGTTTTACAAGAAATTCAGGTTTGCATATGGTCGGAAGAAACTCAGGTTTGAATGCGAAGCAATTAATGAGTTGAAGGGACCAACATTGAAGCTGACTAGCCCATTCTTCAGCTTTTCTTGACTCCATTTCAACACCACCCATGCCACGAGTAAGCAGATCGCAGTGATAACTTAACCTTCTATCAACATACTGATAGAAGTGAGAGTAAACTATTTCCAATGAACTCATTGCTAGCTGAATGGCGACCTCGAGAATTTCTCCGTGACTTGCTACAGAAGGAAAAGTGCTCGTATATGTAGCCAAGTGTCCTAAAGCTCGCACTGCCACTCTTTGTTCAACCCAAGTCAACCTCCCTCTCAAAAGCTCAACTAAGGGAGGAATTACACCAGCATGCACTGCACTTTCCGCAAACTCTTCCATGTTCATGGTGTAGGATCCAATAATATGTGCTGCATAATAAGGAATGTATATATTTTGGTCATGAGAAAGCCAGCGGCGGTTCTTGAGACCCTTCCATATTAGAGCAGACATACACTCAAAAATCCCTAACTCGATGAATTCAGGATCATTAGGATGTGCCATAGCAGTATTCCAAAGGCCACTGATAGGAAGAACTTGACCATCATCATCTTGTGAAGGAAGATCTCGAAAGAATTTCAGAATACTGGCTCTGCGCTTGCTCGGGTTTCCTTCCTTCATGACACAGAAAAAGCACCCGGGGTACGGACAATCTGGAGATGCCTTATCCATGTTCAGATTATTAACAGCATAAGATTCTTATAGCATCACCACATAGGAGTTAATATAAAAAAGCCTCGACACTGCATAATAATGATGAACCGAATTAGCATCCTAGCTTGCAAAGGAAGAAACTTGTTTAAACAACATCGTAACAGCAGTAGCAAGACAAAGTAAAGGAACTTGACTCCCTAGTAATGGCAAGTATGGACCATCTCCCATCACATAAACCTCGCTCCTCCATCCCAAAGATTCAAACACGAGCTCTAGGTTAAAATTTCAATTTTTAACAGCTAGCAGTGTCCACTCGGAGACAATAGCCTAAGTTCTAAATACAAACGAATCCATCATTTTCTTCAATATCAACTAATTTTGTGTAACACACTTCCCAACCTACAGTTCCGAAAATTAAAGGGTATAGCCCCTATAAGCATGCAGCATAAATCACTAGACCTTTTCAGACTGTGTAAACTGATAGTGACCGAAACCGCCCGTTCGGCACCTAGCGTCTTTGACGTTACATACAAATTCTGTTGCTCTTGTAAACGAAAGGGACATTCTTATTTCTTAGTCAACAGAATATTCAACTGAGAACAGTATACTCATTGTATAAGCTAACACAAAACATTGCTGCAAAATCATTTCAATTACTCTACAATAATCTAAATTTATATGAAAAATCCAAACCATAGAATGAACAAACATAATGCATAGATTATTCTGTTTATCACTTACCACATTTTGCAGCCACTTGGATCTAAAGTAAAATGATTTGATTAACTAAATTAATCAAATCAGGTTCTTAATTAACATCCCAAATTCCAAATAAAAAAATAAAAATACTCAAAAAAATCAAACAATCCAGTGTAAAAAACAAAACCCAGAATTTAATCTTGAGTTTACATAGGAAATTGACGAGAACACTGAAACAGGACACCCAAAAAGAAAAAAGAAAAGAGTTTTAGAGCAAATAAAATCACAAACAGTAAATAAAAAAGCAAACCCAGAAATTAAAAGACAAAGGAAACAAGATGATACCTTGTAAGAATCGGATGCTGAAAAAGAAAAAGTAACAGGCTTTTCCTTTTCTATTTGCCTGTGGTAGAGCTTTCAGTTCTTTGCTCAAAATGGGAGCTTTCAAGAACGTAGAACAGAGATTGTAATACCAAGAAACCTATGGAGATGCTTTGGTTTCAGGTTTTTCTTTTGCTCTTAAGTTTGATTTCAGGTCTGGATTCTGACAGAGCAAAGCGAAGATCTTGTGTTCATGTAATGAAAACTTGAAGAATCAATAACTAAAAGGAAAGAAGAAAAAAGAAATGCTCAATAATACTGATTTTAATGCAATTGAGAAAATTCATTTTATTTTTACCAAAAATTATAATTCAATTTCACTTGATTTTTTGTTCACGCGCTGTGGGACCTACTGGAAAAGGACAATTAAGAGGGGTTTGATTGGATGGTGTTGTGATTGTCGGAGTATAGCGCGTGTTGGAGCTATATGAAAAGGGTTCGTGTTTAAATGGGCCAGGCTTTTTCCTCTTTTTTTTAATTATTATTTCGTTTATTGGATTATTTAATTTTGATGCCTAATTGGGAGAGTATATGGTCCCATTTCCTTACACGCCTGTCTCTGGTCTTTGTTACCGTTTTGAAATTATGCATTGGAAATTACTAGAATATCCTCTTTTATTTGGGTTTTTTATACCCTCTTATGTTTTAAATAATTGAAATTTTTAGAAATTAAAAATAAAAAGCGCATTTAAACAACAATAATAATAATTTTAAAAATGAATATATATTGTTCAACTCAAAATTATTAAAAAGTTTGATATATTTTAAGAGTAATAGATCATATATAAACTAAATTAATTTTAAAATTTTAAAAAAAATAATTTATTGATTGAGTCTTAGTTCGATTGATATAGATATTGTTATCAATATAGGAAAACATGGGTTCAAATCCATTGAAGCGCATTATCCTCCTATTTATGGATTGAAGAGGGATTATAGATTATTGTCCAAATATTTTTCCACACTTGAAATCTTTCATATTTTATTAAGTGTTAAATTGTAATCCTTTTTTACCTCTTTTGAATTTTTTTTTTATATACAAGTTAATTATATTTTCATCATTTATTTATTAAAACATATTTTTGATGAAATTATGTTATTAATATACTAAAACTTCCATCAATCATATACTAACCTTTCAAAAAGGAAACAAACAACTTCCCCTAAAAATTATTCTGCCCATATTTGGATATATTTGCTATTATCGACCTACGTTATAGTAATTTTCTGCTCATATTTCTTGACAGATTAAGCCGAAATTCAATAAAAATATCATGAAGGTAATATATTTGATATTAGGTTGCATTTTGGTTTTTTTTATTTAAAAAATAAGTAAATTAGTTTATGTACATTAGATCAAAGAGAAAATTTGTTATTTTTTGTTAAAACTTTTATCAATTTTTACTATTAAAAACTAGTATATCTAATAAAATAACCAAACATTGACACGTGACATGCCACATGTACCTAATGCTGAAACCAATTTTTGAGAGTAGAATAAATGAAATTTTTAGTAAAAATGACCAATATACTTTTTGATCTAACAATAAGAACTAAATTACCTTCTTTTAATAGAAAGACCTTCACGTTGAAAATCACTAAATTTTGTAGTACTATAATTAGATCTCTTAATATTACCAGTAACTCTGCTCCAAATCAATTCTTATCGATAAATTTTTTATCTAAAAAGTTTGATTAAATTTATCGATTAGCTTTTAGTCCACAATTAATGTATGAGTTTTATTCATCATTGAAAATTAACAATAAGATTTCTTTATCATTAGATATAACAAGTATTAACGAAACACTTATAAATAAATGTTAATAATTTTATTTAAATATAAATATCAATTATAATTATATCAAGTTTTAGGTTTAGAGTTTATGACTTAGGATTTAAAGATTAAGGTTAACATCAAGTTTTGAGTTTAAGGTTTAGGATTTATATTAAATTTCGAATTTCGAATTTCGAATTTTAAATTTCGAGTTTAGAGTTTATGTTTAAATAAAGATATTAATATTTATTTATAAGTTCTGTACTCTTTTTTATTTCAAATATAATGAGATGACATATTGTTATTCTTTGATGATTAATGAGACTAATGCACTGACAATATATCAAATATTTATCTACTCATGCTAATCAAGTCTTAGTTCAATTGACACAATTATTATAACAACAACTAAGAAGATAATAAGGTCACAATTGAACAGATCGCGCAAGTTCAAATTGACATAACATAAAACCTATTAGTCCGAAAGGGTCGTGGAGAGCAACAAATATCCACAGACCACCTAATTGACACCAACGGGTAAAATCTCCTTGTGCTTCAAGACCCCATAGTAACAACAAAGAATGTGCTAAACTATTAGCAGGGTAGAAACTGTGGCAATTAAGAAATTGCAACCTTCCAACTAGGAGCTGGTCAATCTATGAGTATACCATGAAGTTACAAAGGTTGTACTTGTAAACCAACCCCCTAAAGAAAAATAGGCACAAGCAAAGAGCAATTGGCCATAATATCAAATAAATTATTTTCATCTTTGATAAATTTACCAAGGGCTATAGTCATAGCAATCCTCCTATTCAACTATTTCGAAACACCTTATATTACGGGGGCATTGGGGATATTTAAGTGCATCTAAATATGTATTTTTTTTATTATTTAAAATTTGGAAAAAAATTATAAATAAAAGTAAGCATTGTTAATAATTTATGTAGATATAATTATAATTACGGTTTTTAGTAAATCATTATTATTACTAATATATAAATTCCATATAAGAGTATATAAACTCAGTAAAATATATGGCTGCTATGTATCGGTATGATAGCTATGGTCGCAATATATAGTACTACCAGAAATAATTAATAGCAATTTATCTAAGCTTTTAATTTGGTTGCTTGGTTGGTTCAATAATAAATATGTATTTTATTTAAATAGTTGAATTCAAATGTATATTTTTTTAGGTGAAACAATTAATTTAATTTTTTATGATTTTTTTAAAAGGTAAATTCATTAATTCATTTAATGAATGGAACCATACAATTTAAAGAAAAAAAATAGCAAACACTCGTCGTATATGATGAAAGATAAATTACATCAACACAGCAAAGGCATTAACCTCATTATCAATAGAACATTATGACATGTTGATAATTGACTTTATCACGAATCAAGCACGACATATCTAGAGTGATTACAAGCACTTAATACGATAAGGAAATCAGTCTCGGATGGTCCAAAGCGGTGAGCAAAAATCGACAAAAAAATCGAGCATTCACCAAACTAGAGAGGACAACAATAAAATCATCCCTAAAATTACTTGTAAAACTAAAATTACATGCATAAGCAATATTTTAAAAATGTGCTACAAGAGCAAACAAAAACTCCTAAAACTGAAGACTTATTAAACAATGGAAAAACAAATAAAACTTAAGATAACATAGGTCCAAATCGACATGTAAAATTATTTATCATTCTAAAATACTCTCAAAACAGAAACAAATAAAGAAGTTGACGAAGAGCCACCCACCTTCCAAGAAAAACTACTGGTAGCTGGTGGAGTTTTAGCGAACAACAAGCACCATCATCTGTCTCTCACAACTTGTGAAGACAACAAAGATACTTACAAAATAGATATGCAAACTGAAAAGAGAGAAGATATGTGTAGTGAATGAAAAGAATAAAGAACTAAAGGGTTAATCGGAGAGGAAAAAGGCGGGTGATAGCTAGCCCGGAGGCTGACACCGTTGCTAAGCAAGACAAAAGATAATAAACAAATGACTTGGAGAAAAAAAAAGGTTTTTTAAATTTTTTATGATTTTAAATACATAACAAATAAAAAATATATGAATTTTTTTATTATTTTTTGGATAAGTTTATTACCAAGAAGTTGGAAATATTATTAATCCAATAAAATAAAATAAAAAATAATATTGAATAATGTTAATGTCAAAATGAAATATTTTATGGAATCATCCTTCTTTTTCTTTTTAAAATGTATGTTAATCTCAAAATCGATATTTTATTTATTAATATCAAAATACATCAATAATGTCATAGTAGCAACAGTGGGTAGATCCAAAGATGTCATGTACTTTGAAAGTCTTTTTCATGTAGAGAGTTTATTGTTTGTGAAACAAAAGAAAAAAATTGTAGGGGTGGTCATGGTGGTGTGGGACTATAATTGATGGCAATTTTTGAATTGTACTTCAACCTACTTATTTTTGGAAGACAAATAGGGGACCCCATGGTTCATGGTGTATAGGAGAATTTTCTTTTTCCATTTGTTTGTATTTGTATGCATGAAAGGGAAAGGAAGATTTTGGGTTGTAATCTTTTTTCTTTTTTCTTTTTGGTAAATTAGACTAATGTGATTGAACTATTAGTAAGTTTACATTTTGGTCCTTTAGTTTTAAAAAGTTATAAAAATAATCATTGAACTATTTTAAAGTTTTTATTTAAGTTATTGAGCTGTTAAGTATTTTTTAAAGCTTAGTCAACAAACTTCAAGTGATGGTTCAACAATCTGTACAATGGATCAATACCTATCAATGAGTAAAATAAAATGCTTTAGATTCAAGTCAATTTAACAGTTAATATCGGAGGTCAGTGAATAAAACTATTTGAATTTTGATTTGCAATTCGTGACGTTTAAAGTTGTTTAATAAAAAAAAATTGAATTGTAGACAATAAAGGGAATAACAACTTTCAATCAGGCAATGCGAACAGACGATAAGGGGAACAACAACTATTTTAACGGTCTAGTAACTTAAATGAAAACTTTTGAATAGTTTAATAACCATTTGTAACATTTTAAAGATGAGTGATCAAAACGTAAACTTATTAAAGTTTAGTGACCTTGATTATAGTTTACCCTTTTTTCTTATCTTCCATGTCCAAGAATGCAATGTATCTTAACAGTATACTTATACTTATTAATATTAAAATCCTATTATTAAATCTCTAACATGCATTTGTTTATTATGGACAATAAATTTTAATAAAATCAATTATAAATATATTTTTTAAACATTGGTTGTAACTTGTAAGGGCAAAAGAACAATAATTTGTGGTACTGCAAAATCCATATTGGAGCAAAGCATGGACAGCCTTGAACAACCCAACTAGGCTTCCATCAACCTTTCCAAACGGGCCTCAACAGAACTTTTTAGACCCAATCACAGCCCAAATTTCACTTATTATATTAAATAATTATTCATTAATTATATATTATATTTGATTGAGTTGGTTTTATTTATCAATCGGATCTCAACTTAGTTGTGAAATTATCAAAAGTTCATTCTTTTTACAAAGTAACAAATATCATTTTAAAAACATTTATGTATTTTTATATTTTGATAAATCTAAAAAAATAGGAATACATCATTGGAATCATGGGATTAAATTTTTAAACTCAAGGCATCATCATTTTTACAATACCGACAATCATTTCAACTCAAATCACATTTAATTTTTATAAATTTATTACATAATTTTCTTTAACTCATATCATGAGTATATCATAATCTAATATTAGCTTATAAATTTATTTGATTATTTAAATCTTGATTGAAATTTATTTAAATTTTTTATTAATACCAATCCCAAATTTAAATATCGAATATTTTTTCGGTTAAATAATAATAATAATAGCTTGCCACAATCATTTCCACAATTGAATTAAGCATATATTAATGACAATAAAGGTCTAATTTTAGTAGTTAATCATTAAAGTGATGCCATAATTTTTATTTTTATTTTTATTTTTTGCTATTATTGATTCATATAGGCAGTGACAACCCTAGGGTGCAAGTAGGGAGCCTCCCCCACTCCTCAAACACTCACTCTAATTATTGGTAAAATTCATATTTGTCCCCCTACAAAAATATTTGGTAAGATTACTTTTTGACCCCTTATAAAAATTTAAAATTCAATTTTAGTCCTCTAAAATTCTTAGCTTCACCCTTACACGCAATTAAAGCAAAAAACTTCATTTAATCAATAATAAATTTATATATTTAATATATATATAAATTCAACGTTTAAAGCTATTTAGAAAAAAAAACATGTTTATTTTATTATTTATAAAGGTTAATCTATTCAAGAGTTCGTAATTATTATTTTTAAAATATTTTCTTAAAAATTTAAATTTAAATTCTTCCCTTAAAAGTACGTCCATAAATATTATCAAATTAAAAATATTAATATAAAATTAAAAAAATCAAATTTAATATAAATTAGGAAATATAATGTGTTTACAGTTTTAAAAAAAATATATTTGCTTTGGCACTTTTCACCAAAATGCATGAAACCAACACTTGCCATGTCTCTTGGATAATTAAAATTAAAATAAATAGACATTTTTCTTTCTAAAAATAAATGTCTTGATCTTCATAATAATGACATTTAGTGGGACCCATTAATTAAGAAATTTTGTGATTTGATGCGATGAAAGGCCAAGATTTCATCATCCAATTGTCTTATCTATGATTGAAAATGAAATCGGGTGGGGTCCACAGTTTAGCTGACTCTAACCGGCTTCATTCGATAACTACTTGTATCTAACACAACGTAATAATTACGGGTTAATACAAGACACGTAAGCACTTTACTGTCGGTTGTACAAAAATCCATGCAGTCACCGACACACATCAATAAAATCCCGTCGGTCCCACATACAATTACAGAAATAAACTTGGGTTTTGCTCACTCAGGAGTCAGGATCTTCACACATCTAGTCTATGTATTAAACTCTGTCCATTACGAACTGGTTCATATATAAAAATATCATGCAAGTTTCTTTATAAAGACTCAATGTTATATTTTATACTTTTTACTATTAAGTTGTTATAAAGTAAATTATTTTTTAATTAAAAATTCCATCCATTTATATTGTTAAAATTAGTATAACTGCCGGAATAAATAAACAATACGTGTATCTCATGTTGACATATATGAACCAATTTTTAATAATAGAAATGGATGAATTTTTTAACAAAATGATCAATTTGATCTTTGATTTAACATACAGGGACTACTATATTAATTTTTTGAATAGAAAAGCTAAATTCAATCCAACTCTTAATATAATGACCTTTATGGTACATTTACCCAGTGAGAGTTGAAAATGAGAATTTTTTTTATAAACTTGATATATGGGTTTTCTTTCTAAAAATATAGTAAAATAAATAATTATTCAAAAAAAGAGAGGTCATTTTTAGATCATTTGAAGAATGTAGATTTTATTCTGATCATGTTATGTTAGATGATAATTGTGCGTATGACATATGTCTTGTTTTAAATTTAAAACAAAAATAATCAAATTATTACGTGTCATCTTTCTGTGAAGCCAACACATATTCGGTTATAGAGATGTTTTGAAAAAGCATGTATAATGTTATGGTAGAATTGTAGTTGAAATTTAATTGTCCAATACATTCCTATTACATTCATTGTTCGAACATCTCTTTGGGCAGCATTTAGGATAACAAGTTTGATTCTTGTTCAAATAGCACTTGGTATAATAAGTTAGGACAATATGTTGGGACAATTAAAGTGTAGTAAGTGCGTTGGCATTTTTTACTTTATTCATCTCGGTTCGTTCTCTATTAACAAATGATTCTTGGATTGAAGTTGAAATTATTTTTCTTTTAGTTAATGAATTTAATTTCAAATGGATTAAGAGAGAAGAGAGGTTGATTGAATGCAAATTTTATTCATATCCATTCAGGATTAAATTAGTTTATTTTCCATGGTGATAAAGCTAGTCATATTTATTTGGAGAAGAAGCATTTATTTCGAAATTCAAAAGGAAGATTTTATGTGGATACTTCCTTTATTTAAAATGGTGATTTATCTTAAGTTATTTGAAGAAGTTGCCAATATCAGGCTATAAATAGGTTGCATTGATGCATATGTTATGTGCATATTGAGTGCTTTTGTCTAGTGTTTTATTAATCTTTTGTTGGGCATTTTGGAGAGTAAACATTGCTGTAAGTGAGGTTGTTTGGGGTGAGCGATTATAACATTGGAGGTACTTTGTTAGGGTATGATTATCCAATGTATATGGGTAGATTAGGTTTTAACCAATAAGGTTCTGGATCCATTGTTGAATAAAATCATTTATTGAACAAGGCTATGTAGAGTAAGATTGGTAAATTCGAACCGCGTTAACAAATCTCATATGCCATTTACTCTTTACTCAACTCTCCTTAAGTAATGTTGTTAAATTGCCTTATTTCAAACAGTGTTGGAACATTAATGCATCATGACCTAACAAAAAATTTGGCTAAGGCATGTGCACCTATCAATTAATAGTATAGCTACGGTGAGCAAAGATATTATTTCCACGAAGACTAAAAGTATTAGTAATTACCGTTTTTCTATTATTTAACTGATAAATTCAAGTGATTGATTGAAAATTAAAATTAACTAAATTAATTGCTAACGAACACGACAAAGAACAAATTAAGAAAATAATCGAATAATAACCAAAAAGTAAAACAATACACAAGAAAGAATTCACCTAGATTTCATATGTCACAGTCAATCTAAATTATGCAATTCTTTATTTAGTATCTTGATCCGTAGAAATCCCTAAGTTAGGCAAATATCTCTTTCGAGAGTAAGAGCAACTAACTCTAGGCTAATTAATTAAAATTTCTTTCTAATTAAAACTCTTATTATCACATTAACTCAAGCTATGGATTCTCCTATTAGATTTGACTCTAATTTGATATATTCATGTCGTCTTATTTTTAAGATTGCATGTAATTCCACTCAATTATGCAAGATCTACTCTTAAACAGGGTTTATTCCTCCTCTGATTTAAGCACATCAAACATGGATCAATAATCTAGAAATATCAAACTAAGAATTAAACACATATAATTGAGAACAATATTTAAGTATTTATTGCGTAAAATGAAAATAAAAAAACAGAATTAATCATAGGGTTCATCTCCCCTAGGTATTTAGAAAATTAGTTCATGCTTGAAAATAAAAACATCCAAAACATAATATAACCGAAAGAAATAAAGAAACTCATGATAATCTCCTAAGAAATCACGTGATGGAAATCTACTTCAAAATTGGCTTCAATGATGTTTTTTGAGTTGTTTTATTGAATATTCTATGACGACTCTGTAACAGCCTAATTTTTAGTGGTGTCGGAACAGTGATTCGAGATCAGTGAATCCGACAAATGCGTAGGAAATATTATTAATTTAGTAATTATAAGTTAAATGTGAAGTTAGGAAAATTTTTGAAATAGTGAATAGTGTACTAAAAATAAATACTAAAATAATTAGAATAAAAAAACAAGGTATCGTGACCTCTGGAATTTTAAATCGAGCCATAAATATTTTTATAAATATTTATGGAGTGTTAATAAGTTAGTATTAAAGTTTCGTCAAGAAATTTTAAAGTTCTGATAGTTAATTGAACAAAAAGGACTAAATTGTATCAAATACAAAATTTTAGGAAATGATTAAATAGCTTAAATGATAAAAGAAAGAGGGTTTAAAAGGAAAATAGACCCAAGGTCTATTTGGGCTGGACGGCAAGGGCATGAAATCAGCAAGAAAATAAAGAGAATTAAGGGCAAAATTGGAAAATTGCAAAATTTACTTGATAAAGTTAGGACTAAAGTGGAATTATCTAGATTTCTCTTTATTTTTCTGCATTCTCATCAGCAAAAACACCATGAAAGAGTTCCCTCAAGCTGGTTTTTCATATTTTTACTGCAAGTAAGTTCAATTCTTGATTATTTCTTGAAATTTTTGTGTTTTTGTGGCTTTTACAACTAGGTCCACTTGTTGAAGTCATTAGTTTTTGATTCTATGAAAGAAATTGAAAGTTGATATGAATATGTGCTGGAAGTATATGATGATTTGGCATGGAATTAGAGTTTTAAATTGTTTATATGTTGATTTTATTGAAAGAATTGAATAGAAAGTGAATGTTTGGGACCTAAGTGTAAAAGAGTTTGAAGTTAGAGTTTTATGTAGAAATTCTAAATTTTAATAGTTATGAAATAACTTATAATGTCTAGTAAAAGTATTAATTGAGAAAATTATCTTAATTTAGGGGTTAATTGAGCAAGGACTGAATTGTATGAATTGTGAAATTTGGGGCAAAATGGAAATTAACATTTTGCACTGCAACTGTTTTGGACAGCAGCAGTAGCCTAACTTTGAAAAATCACCAAAAATTGTAAAAATGGAATTAGAGGATGAATAAAATATGAAATTAAATATTATTGAGTCTAGTTTCTTATACAATAAATTATGTAAGCAATGGAATTATAAATCATGAGATATGATAAATTTTGTGAGACAAGGTCAGAATGATTTTGGGTTCCCCTGTTCTAACTTTGTAAAATCATAAAAAATTGGATAAAAATAATTACGGGATTAAATTTATATGTTTATAATCCTGAATGAGTCTATTTTCAAGAGAAACAAACGGGAACATCATTCGAATCCTGTACGATGAGATAATTAATTTTTAGTGAATAAGGGTCGGAACTGTCAGACAACAGAACAGGGGAGACTTCAATGAATAAACTGTATTAATTGGCCCAACCAAAAATTATGAAATTTTTATGGTAAGAAGATATGTGAGTCTAGTTTCAGGGAAAATTAGCGGACCTTAATTTGGAGTTCTGTAGCTTTAGATATAAATAATTTAGTGACTATGACACGGGTGGATAGCTTGAATATTCACATAAGTAATTAGTGAAAATTATGGATAAGGTTACTTACAAGTGTGTTATTTATACCAAGGATGTGGATGGAGAGGAGGAGGAGGAAAAATATATGAATGACTCGTGTATAAATTGATCACATGCCCGATTATAATCAACAAGTGTTGGATTAGAAATGATATAATGTTTTATTTGGAATATTTATTATGAAATTATGATTATCGTTATAATAGAAAAATTGAACTTGTGAGTTTATATGGCTAAATTTTAGTGATTATTTGTTAATTTTATGAATTTCATGATGTGTTATTTCATATGTATTGATGATAAAACTGTGAATAATGTAAAAGCATGAAAATTGAATAAATGATCAAATTGAGCATTTCAGTTCAGTGACAAGATGAATTGAAGGAAAAGACCATGGTTGGACCATGGCAACAAGTGATAAGTGATAGCTTCGCTACACTTATCTGATCAAGGACAAGTGAAAGTGATAAGTGATAGCTTCGCCACACTTATCCGATCAATGACAAATGAAAAGTGAAAAGTGGTAGTTTCGGCTACCGATCGGTGAAAAGTGGTAACTTCGCTGCACCGATCGGTGAAAAATGGTAGCTTCGCTGCCGATCGATGAAAAAGTGGTAGCTCCGCTACCTGATCAGTGAAAAATGGTAGCTCTGGCTACTTAATCAATGAATAGTGGTAGCTTCGGCTACAAGTGACAAGTGACAAGTGATTTCCGTATAAGACCATATCTGGGATATGGCATCGGTGTGATATATGCTATCAGATAAGACCATATCTGGGATATGGCATCAGTGAGATATGTGATTCGTGTAAGACCATAGCTGGGCTATGGCATCGATATGTGATATGTGATTACGTGTAAGACCATAGCTGGGCTATGGCATCGATATATGAATATGTGTAAGACCATAGCTGGGTTATGGCATCATTATGTGAAGATGTGTAAGACCATAGTTGAACTATGGCATCGAGAAAACGAAGTACTCAATTCCGTAAGATGTTCACTAATTTGAAAAAATTTGGTAAGTATTACATAGAATTATGTGATATAAGGAAATACGAGTTGATGAGACGTGAGCATAAAAATTGGTTGATGAATGAGTTCATTTGTGATTATATATTTCTATGCCTTGAGTGTATTATCCGTATGAATTGATGTTCCAAATGAGTTAATGAGAAAACTTCTAGTATGAAATAATCTGAGTTCGAAACAAAATATCATGAAAACGTACTTGAAATACATTGGTATGTCTTGTATATGCTATTTGAATTCATAAATGTGGAAAGTAAATGTATGTGGAAATATGAGATGATGATATCTGTACATGGAATTTATTGATGAACACGTACATCCAAATTTATATGATAGATTTTAGTGAACATTGAAATTGCGCTCAATAAGTAATTTGACAATTTAAAATCGTGATTGGTAGGAAGAGTTAATGAATTGCATATTTATGAATTGTTACACGTATTTGTCCAAAATACGAGGAAGTGATGGTAATTGATACATGGAAATATGAAACTATGATATATATAAAAACATGGAATATATTTGATAAATGTGTTCATTCATAATTATGGAATTTATGTACCTCATGTGTGCTATTTGCATAAAGATGATATCTTAAATACTTTGGTGCAAAAAGCTTAAATATGAAATAGTATGAAATCGAAACAAATTGTTATGAAAATGTATTTAAATTATCTGTAAGTGTTTCGTGCTTCTCGATAATGCCTCGTACTCTATTCCGACGACGGATACGGGTAGGGGGTGTTACATTTATTGGTATCAGAGCTTCGGTTTAGCCGATTCTCGGAACGAATGAGATGTGTAAAGTGTCTAGAAATTCATGCCATATAAATCTGTGATAGTGTGATGTGTATGATCCGATTTAATCTTTGTTTTACATATAGACAGAAATACTTTTCAATCGAGCTATTTCATAAAGTGTTGAAAGTGACACTGAGGTGTTTGAGTAAGAATGTGTTTATGATGAATCGAAACTTGGAAAGGTATGAAGAAGAGTTCATGATATGGATGTGATGAGGTACTAAATGAAATAGTCATAAATCGAGAAATATGGGAAAAGTGAAATGAAATGGAAGTTTATCTTTTGATGAGCGCATCTATGTTTGTGTGACATTCATAGGATATTATGTGCCTGACTTGTTTGATTAAGTAAATGCTATGAGTAAACTAACTCAAAATTCATGGAATGCATGTTTAAGTACACTTGTTTGAAAAGGATAATTGAAAAGTTCGTGTAATATAATTATGTATGTTAATTTGCTTGAAGTGAATTATGTAATTGTAAGGATATGATGTTGATGATAAATGCTAAGTCATATGTGTGTATTTATGAGAGTCCAGTTAGAGGCTTTACGACCTCACCCCCTTATCAATATGGTATTTTATAACTAAAATTCACGAGAATTATGTTGAATAATTCACAAGTGTGAAACTAAAGAGTATAGAAGTGGAATAATTAATAATGCAGACGGAGTTAAAAATAGTTTGACAAGTGAATACAGTTTTGAAAAAAGATATCAGATTATTTTAAAGATCATTCAGATTACATAATGTCACGGTTAAAGAAAAAGTTAACCTCGGCTAATCGATTTATTCAGATATGATGTCTAAAGTATGTGTTTGCTGAAGTTTTTCCCGAATTGGTTTTCGTTAGTGAATGAAATGATGCAGGGTTCATGATGATAGAATTAGTCAGAGAAATGATAATTGAGTAGTAAAGATGTCCGGGTGTGTGACAGCTATAGTTGAAATGAATATGATGATCTTTTTTTGGTATTATATATATTCTTTTATCCTCAGATATATGTGTGTGGTTGTTCAGTTTTTGATGGAGTTCTTATGTCGTGAGAATGCTAGCTAACTATGATGTTAGACGAAAAGCCTGTTTGGTCCAGTCGATTTATGATCGATATTTCTTCATCTCTTTAGAATTTTATTCTAATATGTTGCAATGAAGTTAATGATAAAAATTTATATGAGAATACTCTTACGTTTCTACTGATTATGATTTTATTTTATACATGCGGGAAATATATTATCTTTGTTATGATGAAGTCCAGAGTCGGTAAGCAGTGTTTTTCTTCTGGCTTTCTCTGAGGAATTATCAAGATCTTTATTATCTTTTTGTGTGTTAGATGTGCTAGTGATTGCAAAAACGTTATATAATATTTTTGAGTTCAAGTTCAGATGTCTATTTGTTAGCAAGTAAGTCGAACATCAAGAGCATTTAGGATTATTGCAGTCAGTGATAATACTAGTGTGATATGAGATAGAATGGCTATAGATTTCGAATTGGGATTGTCATTAACATCAGAAAAGAAGATGTTATTTAGTTTATGGTTAATCATTTGACAAAGAAATATCTGTATGATCATTTCAGTAGGTACATAATTTTTATTTGACAGATCAGCTAAGTATATGTGTTCCTAAGAGGGTAATTTAAAATTTTGACAATAAGTTCCAACAATTATTCTAGAATTCAAAGGTGAATGGAAAAATAAATAAATAAATAAATAATATTCAAGGTTAAACCGAATTTTGATTCTGAGAAGTTAGTAAAAATGTTTCATGAGTGTTGAAAGCAACTTCTTCTGATAAGATTTTCGGAGACGAAAATCCCTAAAGGGGGGAGAGTTGTAATAGCCTAATTTTTAGTGGTGTCGGAACAGTGATTCGAGATCAGTGAATCCGACAAATGCGTAGGAAATATTATTAATTTAGTAATTATAAGTTAAATGTGAAGTTAGGAAAATTTTTGAAATAGTGAATAGTGTACTAAAAATAAATACTAAAATAATTAGAATAAAAAAACAAGGTATCGTGACCTCTGAAATTTTAAATCGAGCCATAAATATTTATAAGTGCTTCTCGATAATGCCTCATACTCTATTCCGACGACGGATACGGGTAGGGGGTGTTACAGACTCACTCTTATCTTCTTATTTTTGTCATATATACGTCTTAGAATGCCCAAAAAACTAAAAAACACGATTTCCTGAAGTTTATGGTGCAAATTCGTGAAATCAACACGGCCTACCACATGGTCGTGTGGAAGGCTGTTTGGCCTACACGGCCGTGTGTTTATGACTTGTGGAATGTGTAATATCCCGAATTAGGGCCTAATCGGAATAGTGGTTTCGTGACCACAAAATCCGAGATAGAAATAATTATTTTATGATTATTTTGAGGTCTATGATATGATTGCATGATTGTGTAAAATTTTCGTGAAGAAATTTTATGCCTAAAGTGCTTAAATTGAAATTAGGGACTAAATCGAATAATTTGTAAAACTTGCATTCTAGAAGTTTCTAGTATGAAATTGTTTTGAAATATTAATTAGGAGGTCTTAAATAGCAATTTTACCAATTTCTAAGTTTATGGACAAAAATTGGACATGGATGGAATTTTTGGAAAGTTTAGTAGTAAGGGCATTTTGGTCATTTAGGGGTAAAATGAATTAAAATACCAAATTAAAAGCCAATTTTTCTCATCTTCTTTACTATGGCCGAATATAGCAAGAAGAAACCATGGCTAGGGTTTTTCAAGCTTCCAGGCTCGATTGTAAGTCCATTCTAGCCCCGTTTTTCAAGTTCTTTACGTTTTTGGAGTCCCGGTAGCTCGATTTAGCTTATGCTAGCAATAATTTAACCTAGGGTTTATATTTGGAAAAATACCCATAGGTGAAATTTGTGTATTTTGGTGTTTTATGATATACTATGAGGTTTTAAATTATGTTAGACAACTTGTGCTACTCGGTTTTAAGTGAAAACGAGCAAAAAGGGCTTAATCGGTAAAAATACCTAATAGTCATAAGTACATGTTAGAGTGAGAATTTGATGTTTCCATAGAAGGGAAAAATGATCAAAATGTCATAAAACATAAGAAAATAGGCTGAATTTTAATTTACGAGCTTTGGGGCAAAAGTGTAAATATGCAAAAGTTTAGGGGCAAAATTGTAATTTTTCCAAAATATGATTTTGGGTCAATTTGAATAATTTGAGTCCTAATTATACTATATTTTAAATGATAGAGCAAGGAAAACTGAAATTTGGGCTAAAATGGAGAAAATACCAAGTTGTGGACGAAATGGTAAAAGTAGCCATTTTCGCATACTAGGTAAGTTCATATGTAAATGTTGGTAACATAGTTATTATTTTAAATGTTTTTATGTTATTTAAATGATATGATAATTATTATGAAATATTATACTCGTGATAATTGTTTGATAATATGTCAAATTATGTGATATACTTGGAAAATGTAAAATACTACCGAGTATTGGTATCGGTATTCCGTAGAAGATGGTTGAGACACATGATTAGGAAAAAGGTCCCGTTGAACCTTAGGAATGGATTAGGATACAAGTGACATGTCACTGGGATATTTGGGCATCCGAACTCGTTGAGTTGAGTTCGAGTTCACTTATGGATGCGAATGTCCGAACTCGTTGAGTTGAGTCCGAGTTCATGAAATGTAAATAGGCATCCGAGCTCGTTGAGTTGAGTCTGAGTTCACTTATGGATACGAACGCCCGAGCTCGTTGAGTTGAGTCTGAGTTCGCTTATGGGCGGGTTACATAGTAGCTTGGCTACATATGTGGCACTTATGTGCAAACTTTCCATGTATCCGAATTATATTCCGATGTGTTCAACGGGTAAAGTTCTACTCAAATGGAGGAATACTCAAGATGAAAGGGACGTATTGGTAAGTGTTGTGAAATGGATACTTTGAACAGATATGTACTTAACCCTCGGGTTGAAAAATCGATATAACAACAATATGGTAAGATGATAAATGAAAATATGATATGAATGTCTTGGTGATGATTATGCAAATGATGTTTTATGTTTGCTTATATGGTTATGTTACTTGATATTTGCATGTGAACTTACTAAGCATTTATGCTTACTCCCTCCTTTTCATTCCTTGTAGTGTTGACAAGCCAGCTCGGAAATCGGGAACGGTCGGAGGCACGCTCACACTATCCGTATACCATCTTGGCATAATGGCTTGTATATTTTGAGTATGGCATGTTTAGCATTATAATCATTTTGTATATATGGTCTTATGATATGGTTATTGAGTAGTATAAAAATGCTTGGTAATGATTAGCCATTGGAATGGCTAATTATGATCATATTTGGTGTTATGTATATCAAATCGCTAGTTAATCTATGGAAACCATGAAATAGGTAAAATTTACCATAAAATAGATTCAGACAGCAGTAGTGACATGAATTTGAAAAATTATTAAAAATAGTAGAGATATAATTAGATAATGAATAAAATATGGAATTTAAGAATTATGAGTCTATTTTCATATGGAAGAAACGAAACAGGTATATGAGTTATATTTTATGAGATGTTTAAATTTTTGTGAAACAGGGCCAGAGCGATTTCTGGATCCCCTGTTTTGACTTTGGAAATTCACCATAAATTGTATAAAAATATTTAGAAGTCATAATTTATATGTACAGATTTCTTATTGAGTCTAGTTTTATGAGAAACAAACTTCATAGTCATTGAAATTCTGTACAGAGAGATATCTGATTCGTAATACGCAGAGGTCAGAGCAGTCAAACCCTGAAACAGGGGAGACTTTAACTAATAAACTGTACTAATTGGCCAAGCCAAAAATTCTAGAAAAAAATTAGTAAATAGATATATGAGTCTAGTTTCAGGGAGAATTTACAGAATTGGATTTTGAGTTTCAGAACTCGAGATATGAATTTTTAAGCGACTGTGACGCAGTTAGCCAGCTTGTCTGGAATTTCTAAAATTAAATTGTTTGAGCTGTTTAAGCAATGAATTAAGTCTGTTAACACCTCGTGTTCGACTCCGGCGACGGTCTCGGGTACGGGGCGTTACATTGGAATGGGTTAGCCCGTGTGGGTCCTGTAGGTTGTTTCAATTTTTCAGTTTTCACTCATTTTTTGCTCATTTTGCTCTCAAATGCTCTATTAAGCATAAAAACATGAATTTAAAGGATTAGGAGAATAAAATTCATAATTAACATCGAATTATCACCCAAAAACGCATTGAAAATGAGGTTAAGACATATTACTTTTAGCATTTATCAAACATCGAATTAGGACATCCAGCAAATTGAACGCTTCTTCAAAATTGATTTAAGGTTATTGGTATTTGACTTGAATATGAATAATTGAGAAGGCAATTGGAAGATATGACCAATAGTTAAGGATATTAGACCCCAAGCCTATAAGTTTGATGACATTGTGTTTATTTGGATTAGCAGAAAAGCTAATAGGGCGACTGATTGGATTGCAAATTGATCACAAAAGAGAATGTGCATTCAAAATTTGGTGTTAGCACCTCCATCTCCATCATCCTTGGTGCACATTTTGAGCAAAGATGGTAAGGTCATTGTTTTCTTTTTAAAGCTATAGTCTTGATATAAAGTTACATGTTTTGAAGTTTTGATTGGTTGCAGTGATAGATGTATTTCTTACAAAAAATTAAAGCTTGGTTCTCAAATTGGGGCTAATTTTTTTAAGGGTTGCCTATATAAGGGTCAAACCTTTTAAAATAATCATACAATAACATAATCTTTATAAAAGTGCTTACATGAAGATCAAACTTTTCAAAATGACCAAATAAGAGCCGAACATTTTTAAAAGTGCTCAAATAAGGGCATTTCAAATGTCATATATCAAGTTTCAAATTACATTTTTGTTATTTTCTTCTTCTTTTTTCAAGTAATATTTGATTAAGTTATTATGCATTTTATTCTAAACACGTCAAATATTCATCTAATTTTTACTACAAACCAAGTTGAAGTGTGTGAAATTTGAGCATTTTGTAAAGGTTAGGCTATTATATGATCATTTGAAAGGTTTGGTGTTAATGTGAACAACCCCTAAAAATTTGAGCCTAATTTAAACATTTAACCAAAATTAAATATTAAAATTAAAAAATATTTTTTAAAATAAATAGATTTAATTAAATTAAATTATTACAAATACTAAATTAAATAATCAATTTGGATAATTAATTAAAATTAACTATGACGAAAATTAATTTAAAGGAGAACCTATATATTAATATAGGATTCAATTCCAACATGAGATCTCAACATTCTCAATGTCACAAACGCTTTTATTCAAAGAAAAAACCATAATGGTTAAAGTACATGGGAAGTCCTTATATATTATAAGGACTATATCAAATTAGTGCCTCTATTATTAAATAGTTCAATTAATCATTTATATTGTTAAAAAAATAAAATAAATCCAAATTGTAATAGACTTAATATTTAGTGTATAAAAATTATTTTGAAAATTTTTTTTTTCAATTATAGTTCAATTCCAAACAAAAGATTTCATTTATAAAACCAGAAAATTTTTAAATATATTAACCCCGTTAACTAGTAAATGACATTTTTATATAGTAAATGTTAACTCTATTCCAATTTAGTCTTATTTGATTATTTTTAATAGTACAAGGACTAAATTGATTCTTTTAATAATAGAGAGATGAATTTGATCATGTCCCTATAATAGAAGTACCTCTCAAATACATTCACCAAAAAATAATAAAGCACACTCCATGTTGCGCGCGTGAGAATCTGGAACAGTATTTCCTTTTTTTGTTCAAAGGCAAGTCTAACCCAGGAAAATAGATTCCCTAGTTTCAGTGTCATTTAAGTGACTGCCATTTATTCTCTACAACTTATAATCAAAATCTAAAATTTTCAAGACCCAGAAATTTTCATTTTATCGATTTTTAATTAGAATAATTTGATTGAATAAATTATTAAAAAAATATTTTTAAATTATCGATTCATGCAAATGCTCTAATTTTTATATATTTTAAATTAATATCTATTTTCAATTTAATTAATATCTTAATCAATTCTCGATTTAATTTACTGATTTAGTTAAATTTTGAAATCAGGGTTAAAAATTATGATTTATTACTTAACATAGAGAAATAATATTGGCAAAATTAGGAGATAAAAACAACAAAAGAAATTGTGAAAGAAGGTAGTCACATACTATTTAATTACAATATAACTCAGAAATTAAAATCGATTATTATTTTCCCATAACAATCATTTTAACATTATTGTGCTAACATTTATACAATTACTATTCCAAAAAAAAAAAAAAACTTGAAACAGGAAAATAAATTGCAAAAAGCCTTGTCTATTTTCAAAGGTAATTAAGAAAACATTACAGTGGACAAATTACAATTGTGAATTTAAATATAAAAGCATAAATAAAAATAAAGGGGAAAAAATAATAACATACCTTTGGAAATTTCTCAGCACAACTTTATGACAGCAAAATTTGTTCATTATTGCTGCAAATTGTAAGTGGCTGAGATTATGACAATCTTTTGGACCGACTAATTTAATAATAATAATAATAATAATAATAATGTACTCCCCCAAAAAATCTTTAAATAATTAATTAATTAATTTTTCTTCCCCTCTTCACCGCCTTCTTCCAAGTAAGCCTTCTTTCTCCTATCAACACCAGCAAACAAACAAATCACAAGGAAAAACGTGGCGTACATCCCATGGACCTTCCAATTAGTCTTAGGCGGTTGATGCAAAACCACTCTATGAAACACCGCCACGTAGTAATGCAACCCGACGGCAAACCCCACGAATATCTGACCCAAACCCAACATCTTGGATCCGAGACCCGACTCCGTCGAGAAAACCAGTATCAAATACATCAACAGCAGCAACAAGTAAAGCACGTACCCAAGCGTTTGAAGCACTTGTAAACACACGTAGGTCGACGGCGAAGTGGCGTAAAAGAACTTAAGCGGCTCAAGTCCGGTGACGAGGGAGGTAAGGCAAAGGATTGAAAAGTAAATCGAGAGGTAAATTTGGATGAAGATGAGAATCTTTTGGAGTGAAAAAAAAGCTTTGATGCGGTTAAAAATGAGGGAAACTAATAGTAAAGGGATTAAAAGGAAAGCACAAGAGATTACAGTAGCAATGGTGGGAGCATGTTTGTTGCCGACATATGGTTTGAACTGTTTGGTGAACTCTTTGTTGTATTTGTTGATGTAAACTTTCGAGGTTGTCGAGATTCTCTCCAAGTCCGGTATAAGTGTTTGCTGGAACTTAGCCGGTAGATCCCGGAACTCCGACACTAAATCCGATTCATCATCGTCGTCGACCCAACTGGGTTGCTTCTTTTGTTGTTTCTGAATCTGGGTTGTTGTCGGTTTCTTTTCAGCTTTTGAAGATTGAACCGGTGTTTTCGTGGTTGTTTTGTTCATGGGAGAGCTTAATTTGAGCAGATCCGAAGCTTTTGGTGTTGTGGAATTCAGTTTCTTCACCTTGGAAGTTGAATTAAGCTTCTTGGGAATGGAACTCGACACCGTTGGCTTTGCAGTTTTGGTCGAGTTGGTCGGTTTCAAAACCTTGGTTTGGTTCTTGGCCGACAAATTCAACGTTTTGGTTGATACATTCAATGATTTAACGAGCTTGGTTTGGTTCTTGGTCGATACATTCACTGATTTAACCAGTTTGGTTTGGTTCTTGGTGGATACATTTGATGGTTTAACAAGCTTGGTTTGGTTCTTCTTGTTGGAAAAATTGGAGCTTTTCTTCTTCAACACCAACTGTTCATCTTCTTCTTCGAGCTCCAACAATCTTCTTCCACCGCCACCAAACCGAGTGGTTCGAAGCTCGTGGCTATCAACAACGGAGGTACAAACCAGCAACGAAATCAACATAAAGAAAGCAAGGTAAAGCAAAAATACCTTACGGAAATTGAAGTACAATAGTGGAGCCATTGTTGGTGAAAACTGAGAACTCTCTCTATGCCTTTGAAAGATCAAAAAAAAAAAAAAAAGATGCAATGATTTTTTTTCTTTTAAGGCTTTGGATTGGATCTAAAAGTATTGAACTAAGAAAAAATAAAGAAGAGATAAAAGAGAAAAAATAAAATAAGAGTGTTTATATATATTGGTGTAGATTTACGTGAAAGGGTAATGAGGGACTTTAATTGAAAAGTGGGAAAAAGATGAGGTCACACTCACATGGTACTAAAGTGAAAATTGTTAAAAAAAGGTAATGAAAAAACAAAAATGTATGCTTTAATTACACTATTAAACGCGGTTTTCGCACTGTTCCCCTCGCTTCTTGTATTGCTTCACTATTTCACTCTGTCAGTAAAAATATGGTTTTATTGTAAATGAGCCCCTAAACTATTCTTCAATTCCTAGATTGGTTCTTTAATTGTTTTAAGTCAGATGATTCCAAATGTATCATACAGCATCTCATAAGAAAGTATTAATTGTCACGTTTTTATTGGTTGATATCATTTTTTTGATAAATTGATGGTTTAGCGACTAAATTTCTAGGAATTGAAGTATTGTTTTAGGGGTAAAAAATAGTTGTTAAAATAAAGGTTAATTCACTAGGCATTCTCCCACTATTCTGCTTGGTTTGTAAATTTTAAAACGATCCCATTATGACCTTGAATTGTGACCATTGTATCAATCAACAAGGGAGGCACTAATGGGGTAGGTAACCGCTTCAATCCCTTTAATTTGGTGAAATTATCTTTTAGGTCCTTAACATTTGTAATTTCATACTTAATAAAATTGTGAAAATTTTACAATTTAATTTTCCCCTCCAACTATAAAATTTTTAGCTTCATCCCTATCAATTATGTTTCTCCGTTAGTTTAATTGTCAACTTAAATATTAAATGTCAATTTGTAAATCTAACGTGGGTCAAATTATTAATATGTATAAACAACTTAAATTCGACATGTTAAAGAGAAGATCTACCTCGTATTTAAGTAAAAAAAGAGTACTAATAATTTTCCAAGTTGAATAATGTAATTTAACTACGGTGCTTTGGAGTTTAGGCGACGACTTTTACATCACAGATCATCTTCCATTCCTTACATAGTGGAAAATTTTGACTGATTTTTGGGTTGAAAAAGAAAAGAAAAATGAAAATTGTTCAGAATAAGCCAAAGAACCAACCACCTTTCTTATTAGGGTTGATAATTAATACCCTTTTGAAAGGGACAGAAGAAGACAGTCCTACATTTTTACTCAGTAAAACCAAACCTTCATCTTTGGACATTGATAATATTCAGCAGATTCATCATGGGTGATGCTAGAAAATATTTTTAAAATAGTAAGAATTAAATTTTATATTTTTACGATAGTAAAAAATATAAATTTATTATTTTAATAATTTATATCTTTATAAATTTTAAAGAATTAAATTTAAATTTTATCATTTTTTTTGAAGGATAAAGTGTAATTTTATTATTACTAATTTAAAATTTTATAAATGATAAAACACTTAAATAAAAAAAATTTCATTTTAAGGAGGATCAGAGTCTCTGATAATATATTAAATATTTTCTCTAACATTAATGAATTCAATAAATGGGTAATATAAATGAAAAGAAGAAGAAGAAGAAGAATAAACCTAGATATTTTGCCTAATTCCACTACTAGTTGGGTTAGTTTGACCTAAAAACTAAAAGGTACTTTTGGTTACTACGATTTCAATGGGTAAATGAAAAACTTGAATGAGAACAAATGAAGTTAATGGTATTAAGCGGCTGTTTTTGACTTCCTTTTTTTGGGGTTTGACCTTTGTGTTCCATTATTACATTATACCATAGCTTATGCGGAAATAACAAAAGCCGATGTAAAAAAATAGTTTCCAAATTAAAGCTGAAAATTCAATGGATTCACTCTTTTTATGCTAAAAGTTACAATGTTAGATGTGGGACTTTAGGCTGGGTTCTCACTTCTCATTGAATTCTCAAATTATAAGCCATTTCTCAACTCACTTACGGCTAATTTTATTATTATTTCAGTCTATAAATTTCACAAAATCAAATTAAAATTTTAATATCAATTGAATTAAGATTATATTAACATATATTTAATATTAAATTTTAAATAAATAAATTTAGAGCTAAAAATTAAATTATTGGGATAAAACTATTCCAAATTAAGGAACAAATAGAAGCATGAAAGATAAAAAAAAAATTTATTGAAAATAATTAAAATGTCACAAATATAGGCACGATATATAATTAAACTTTGAACTTCAATTTTTTAGATTCTTCTACTGGATGTGTCGAAAAATTTAATGCACAAATTTCGGAGTCATAAATTGATTTTAAAAATCTAGAGTCAAATTATACTTATAACTTTGAAAAGATTACAATATCTTAAATTTCTTTAATACATATAAAAACCCTTTGGTTATTCTTTTTGATGGAGCTTTAAATTAATGGTTGTTTAGACTTAATCTTTGAAAGATGTGGTTTGCTTCAAGGGTCGTTGAGACTTAATCTTAAATTAATAATATTCGCTTCAAGGGTTGTCAAGATTTGATCTTAAAAATGGGTTTGGGGAGAGTTTTGATCCAAAGGTCGTCAAGACTTGATCTTGGATGGTTGAACCTGCTTCAAGTGTCGTGATGGCTTGCTCTTGAAATAAGTTCTAACCTCCTTCCTTTAGTTGAATTGGACTGATGCGATTTTCTTCAAATTTTCTTCAAGTTCTTGAGTTTCTTCAGATACTTTTGCAGAAAATTTCTAGACTTCTTGAACTGGTGATGTGTGTTGAATGGTTTAAAGGTGACCCTTTTTTTATAGTGCGAGTCAGTCGAGTAAAAGAGAGTTCTTGAAAAATTTAACTTCTTCATTTGAGTATTCTACAAAAATTAAGCTCTTTTTATTTATTATTTATCTCATATTAATATAATTAATCAGAGACAAAATCATTCTTAAAAAAACATGAGTTTTTTTGTAACATCCCTAACCCATATCCGTCGTCGAAATAGGGTTTCGAAGCATTACAGAAGTTTATCGATCAAATAGGCAGAATTCTCAAACATTTTATATCATCAAAACAAGTCATCAAAGCATCATTTTAATCCAAATTATAAACATACCAAATTCAAATCAATTTGCCTAATTCATGAGCACTTAAACATATAATTAATTCACATTCACCTATTTAGATTTAGTTCAATTTACCACATTTATTCATGCAATGGCATTAGTCATTCAATATTCAATTCATAAATACATCATTTCATACCATTCTTAAATCTCATCACTTACTATATAATAACTTTTCACAATTTAATATATATACATATATATCATTTAAACAATAATATTATTCAATTCATATCCAATTCATGAATACGTAATTCATGTGTCTCATTTTCATGTTTCAATTCACTATCTCATTTTTATTCACATACAATATCATCCAATATCAATCATAGTACTATTTTATTTAATTACCCCTATTAACATGACTCAAACTCGGACAAATACACGGATCTAACCAATACACCAGTTTGACACCCATTGCCTCATCGAATAAATTCGAAGTAATAACTACGCCCAGCGCTATATAAATTTGGCACCCAGTGTCTCGTCGATTAAACCGAAGTAAATTGGCACCCAGTGCCTCATCGACTCAAAGTCGAAGAAATCCCTGAACTTTTCCAATCCTATGGCATGTCATCTATATCCGACTTAGCCTGACACAGTTAATAGTGTTTAATTTCACTTTCCAAATACAACCAATATTCAATTATCATATTTGCACATATATATTCATTTCAATTCAAATAATCAATATATTCATAATATATATATATATATATATAAATTCAATCCATTCAATCAACTTTTAATTCAATTCAATGTCAAAGTGTCAAATACTTACCTCAACACTTACCATATGCATTAAATAAAAAATATAACAATTAATAACTAGTTTCTAATTATAGAAATACAAACCAGGAAGTTCGAGCTATTCCACATTAACTTTATTTTTCCCCTTTTTAGTTGAGGATTTCGGTACGATGTTAGCTACAGAATTAAAACAATTAAAATTCATCAATACAACACAATACAATTTCATATTGAATATTTCAATCTTTTATTCAATATTTGCCTAAATTCTAATTTAGTCCCTAAATCGAGACTAATTTTTATTCTTCACAATTAATTCTATATTTTCATACAATTTTCACTTTAAACTAAATTTAACTTCTTATTTTCACTTAAATCCCTAAATTTTAATTTTTTCACAATTTAGTCCATATTACTCAAAATTTACAATTCATTCTACAATTTAATTCTTTTTCATTTCTAACTTAAAAACCTATCAATTTAATCCCTAATACTAAAATTATTCAACATTAACAACACTTAAAAACTCAATAATTGCTAAAATTTCAACATGGATCAGGTAATACTTAACATCGGGATTCCAAAAACATAAAGATTACAAGAAAAAGATACTAAATTGACTAACCAATTGAACTTGAAACTTTGAAACCCCTACGTCGTGGGTTTTTCTTTCTTTCTGTTTCGTTTTGCTTTTATCTTTCTTTATTTCTTTTATTACTATAATATATATTTACTTAAATATTAAGTAAAACATATTATAATATGTATTTTAACTTTAATTTATTAATAATATATATAATAATTTTACACCTTATGTCGCCTCATTAAAGAATAATGGCATAATTGCTTCTTTAGTCCCTTTAATTTTTCTTTAATCTATAATTCAACTTTCACCCTATATGCAATTTAATCCTTATACTTAATTAATCTTAATTCATGCAAATTCACTTAACCAAAACGTAATTAACTACACAACTAACTTCGTAAATATTAATTCTGATTTACGAAAATGGAGTCCCGAAAATGCACTTTCTAACACCCCTGACTATCGAGTCGTTACAATTCTCCCCCTAATTAAATTTCGTCCCGAAAATTTACATGAAAAGAGGTGGGGGTATTAAAATCTTATAGTCTCTTTCGGTTCCCAAGTTGCTTCTTCAATACTATGACTACGCCACAACACTTTCACTAACGGAACTCGATTATTACACAATTTTTTCTCTCATGTGCCAAAATCTCAATTGGTTCTTCTTTGTATGACAAATCATGTTGAATTTCAATATCTTTTGTCGAAATAACATGAGATGGATCCGATCGATATCTTTTAAGTATTGAAACGTGAAAAACATAATGAATTTTTTGTAGTTCCGCAAGGAAAGCTAAATGATACGCAACTAGTCTCACTCTTTCCGTAATCTCATACGGTCCAATAAAATAAGGACTCAGTTTTCCTTTTCGCCAAAATCTCAAAATTTTCTTCGAAGGCAAAATTTTAAGAAATACTTTATCGCCACCAGAATATTCAATATTTTGATGTTTCAAATCTGTATATGATTTATGTCTATCAAAAGTTGTTTTCAATCTATCTCAAATTTTCTTAACAATATCTTTCGTTTCTTGAATTAATTCTGGCCCGATCATTCTTCTTTCACTCAATTTCATCCAACAAATATGTGGTAGACATCTACGACCATATAAGGCTTCATACGGAGCCATTTGAATACTCGATTGCAAACTATTGTTGTATACAATTTCGGCCAAAGGTAAGTAACGTTCCCAACTTGATTCAAAATCAATAACACAAGTACGAAGCATGTCATCTAAAATCTAAATAACACGCTCAAATTATCCGTCAGTCTACGAGTGAAAAGCTGTGTTAAAATTAAGTCACGTACCAAGAGATTCGTGCAACTGTTTCTAAATGTCAAAGTGAACCATGGATCTCAATCAGAAATTACCGACATAGAGATATTGTGCAATCTTACTATTTCTTGAATATAAACTTCAGCAAGCTTTTGAAGTGACCAATCTATCTTGACTGCAATGAAATGAGCTGATTTCGTAAGTCAATCAACAATCACCCATACAATATTTTTCTTACTTGCCAATAAAGGTAACCTCACTACAAAATCTATTGTGATACAATCTCATTTCCATTCAGGAATATAAATAGACTGAAGTAATCTAATGGGAACCTGATGTTCTGCCTTAACTCGCTGACAAGTTAAACATTTAACCACATACTCGACCACATCTCATTTCATTCTTGGCCACCAATAAGATTCTCGCAAATCGATATACATTTTCGTTCCTCTAGGATGCAAAGCAAAATGACTATCATGAACTTCGCGAAGTATCAACTCTTTTAATTCAGAAACATCCGAAATGCAAATTTGGTTATGAAATCTCAAGCAACCACAATTATCAATGCTAAAATTTTCTAATATACCATTCTGAACCATTTCTTTTTTTTTTTGCCAACTTGTCATCTTTTAACTGCCCTGACTTGATCTGATCAAACATCATCGGTTTGATTTTTAGTTCAGCCAATAGGTTTCCATCGTTATTGATACTGAGTTAAGTAAACATTGCTCGCAATTCAATTGCTGCTTTCCTACTCAACGCATCAACTACAACATTAGTTTTACCAGGGTGGTAATCAATAACACAATCAAAATCTTTCAGAAGCTCTACCCAACGACGCTGTCTCAAATTCAACTCCTTTTGAGATAGAAAGTATTTGAGACTCTTATGATCGATATAAATATAACATTTTTCATCGTACAGATAGTGTCTCCAGATTTTTAGAGCAAAAACCACTGTAGCTAGCTCTAAATCATGTGTTAGATAATTGCGTTCATGCATTTTTAGCTGACGAGATACATAAGCAATCACTTTCCAATCTTGCATCAAAACACAACCAAAACCACTCAAGGAAGCGTCACTATAAGTGACAAAATCCTTTCCCGATTCTGGTAAGGTCAAAATCGGAGCTTCAGTCAACCTCTGCTTCAATTTTTCAAAACTTTCTTGACACTGATCGTCCCAAACGAACTGAACATTCTTATGCAACAACTTTCTCATAGGCAAGGCTATCTTCGAAAATCCATTTACAAATCTTCGGTAATAACCAGCTAATCCAAGAAAACTACGAACCTCTAACACATTCCTCGGTGCTTTCCACTGAACAATTGCGTCTATCTTTTTCGAATCAACTCTAATTTCATCTGCTGAGATAACATGACCCAAAAATACAACCTCTGATAACTAGAATTCAGACTTACTAAGCTTTCTGTATAACTGTTTCTCTCAAAACACTTGCAAAACAATTTTGAGGTGATACTCATGCTCAGATTTAAATTTCGAATAGACCAAAATATCATCAATAAAAACTACCACAAAATGATCCAAACACAGTTGGAAAATACAATTCATGAGATTCATAAATACTGCCGGAGCATTCGTCAATCCAAAAGACATCACTAAAAATTCATAATGACTATACCATGTACGAAATGTTGTCTTTAGTACATCACTTTCTTTTACTTTCAACTGATAGTAACCCGATCTCAAATCGATTTTTGAAAAGACAGAAGCTCTTTTTAGTTGATCAAATAAGTCATCAATACAAGGTAGGGGATATCGATTGTTAATCGTCAACTTATTAAATTGTTGATAGTCAATATAAACCCGCATTGAACCAATATTTATTTTTAACAAAAAGTACTGGAGCTTCCCAGGGCGATATACTAGGGCGTATAAAACCACGATTCAATAAGTCTTGTAATTGTACTTTTAATTATTTTAACCCCGTAGGTGATATACGATAGGGGGCATTGACACCAGAGCCGTACCAGGGAACACTTCAATTGCAAACTCAACCTCTTGATCTGGTGGTAATCCTGGTAATTCCTCGGGAAACACATCAGGAAATTCACAAACAGTTCGAATTTTACTGCACTGGCTATCAACAGAATTTGAATTGGTAAAATAGGCTAGAAAAGTTTCACAACCTTGATTAAGAAGTTTATTATTTCGAATTGCTAAAATGATGTAAGTTGAACCACTTATTCAAATACCATTCACCTCAATCATATTACCGCTTTCCCTCTGAACAATAAACTTCTTTTTACAACAATCCAAAATCACCTCGTGCTCCGTAAGCCAATCTATTCCAAAAATCATATCAAAATCACCAAATGGCATTATCAACAAATTAACAGGGAAGGTTATATTCTGTATCACTAACGGACATCTCTTACACACTTGATCCACTAACACAGATTGTCTCGATAGACTAGACACCACTATCGATACTCTAGACGTCTTAGAGTTTAAACTTCCCAACTCAACCAATTTAGTATTAACATATGAATGCGAAAATCCTGGATCTATCAAAGCATAAACAGGTTCTGAATGTAATAAAAATATATCTGTCACAACATCATTAGCATCACCATCCTCACAAGCCCACAGAACATAAGCTTAAGCTGGCGTTCTGGCCTCCGATTGTTGAGTAGCACCATTTCCTTTTTTAGCACCATCTCTCGAAAATGAATCACTTTGACTCGACCCGTGACCCCTAGAAGCAAGCATAAATCTCTAAGAAGTAATAGGTTTAGCATTTTCATTCTTTGGACACTCTCTAACAAAATGTTCCGTAGATCCACGGCAAAAATAGCCTCAAGTTAACTTCCAGCATTCATCACGGTGTTTTTTTCCCACAATACTCACAATTCGGAATATCAATATCACTAGATAGACCTCGCACATTACCCGTAGACACAATCGGTTGTTTATCACTATTCCTATTAGTTCTATCTGACTTAAAATTTGATCTCTAGCTATCACAAAATTCTTTTGATCTATTCGGTTGTGGATTTGAACTTGCAACTCCAGGACACTTTCTAACAGTACGAGTATTCTCAATCTTTTTATCAAAATCCAGGACTTGTTCTACCATTCTTGCTCGTTCAACTAAATCTACAAACTCAATAATTCTGTGTATTACCAACTGTACTCGCAACTCATCGCGTAAATCACGTAGAAATCACTTACAACTATCAATTTCAACCGATAAAAATTCAACAGCATACTTACTAAGTCGCGAAAACTCTCTTTCATAATCAACCACAGACATTTCACCTTGTTTCAGCATAAAAAACTCTTGTTTTTTGTCTTCAATATACAATTCACCCACATATTTCTTTTGAAATTCTTTTTAGAAGAATTCCCAATTTACAATTTGCGGATACATGACGCGTCATTGATTGCCAGCAGGTATATGCTCATTGCAGTAGAGAAACAACACATATTACACTTCCACGCGAGTTGCATTCAAGTTGTTGAAAGATTCTCTTAATGGATTCAATCCAAATTTCAGCTGCGGAAGGATCAACTCCTTTCAATCCTAAGAAATCAGTCGAATCGTATTTACGTAATTCTTTAATCGGAGCTTGACGAATAGTAGGTGCAGATGTCATAGCGGATGTGGTTCCTGCCACTCGCTAAAGAGCATTAGCGATAGCTCTAAGTAACTGTGAATCATCTCTTTCCTCAATATTACCTCATTCAATGTTAGGTTGTTGAGTACTAACTGGATTAATAGTTGGTGTTGTCGACTCGGTTCTATCAAACTCATTAGAGACATCATCTTCGGTATACATCTCTTGATCCACATCATCATTATAATCATCCAACATTTTCAAATATAAAACAAAAACAAATATATATCAACATCCAAATCCTGACTCAATTTGACTCAATTATGGCATGTACCTCTAGACTCAATTCCGAGCTCGATTTAGTTCGAGAATCGACTAAACTTGCAAATCTCTGATACCACTAAATGTAACACCCCTAATCCATATCCATCGCCAGAATAGGGTTTCGAAGCATTATCGAAGTTTATCGATCAAACAGGTAGAATTCTCAAACATTTCATATCATCAAAACAAGTCATCAAAGCATTATTTTAATCCATTTTATAAACATACCAAATCCAAATCAATTTGCCTAGTTTATGAGTACTTAAACATAGAATTAAATTCACATGCACCTATCTAGATTTAGTTCAATTTATCATGCCATAATATGGCTTCAAAAACATACACATATTTATATGTATAAAACCAACTAATATTAAACATATAATCTCCTTTACATTCAATCCAAAAAATAACTATTATTTAGACACCTTAGGTACATGCCGACACAAAAGAGTAATCATCACCACGTTTGAGTTTGAGAGCGTTGTTGGATGATGAATCGACGATTAAAATTGAAGTACCTAATCTGTGTATGGAAAACAAACCGTACCTTGAGTAAAACTCAGTGGTATTTCTATAATCAGAATATTTAAAAACAAAATAATATAATCTGCATATTTTAATTATAAGCACATTTGAATATTTAAGGCCACATTTATTCATACAATGGCATTAGCCATTCAATATTCAATTCATAAATACATCATTTCATACCATTCTCAAATCTCATCACTTGTTATATAATAGCTTTTCACAATTTAATATATATATGTCATTTAAACAATAATATTATTCAATCCATATCCAATTCATGAATACGTAATTCATGTGTCTCATTTTTTTGTTTCAATTCACTATTCCATTTTCATTCACATACAATATCATCCAATATCAATCATAGTACTATTTTATTTAATTACCCTTATTAACACAACTCAAACTCGGACGGATACACGGATCTAACCAACACACCAGTTTGGCACCCAGTGCCTCATTGGATGATCTAAAGTAATAACTGCGCCTATCGCTATATAAATTTGACATCCAGTGTCTCATCGGTTAAATCAAAGTAAATTGGCACCTAGTGCCTCATCGAATCGAAGTCGAAAAAATCCCTGAACTCTTTCAATCCTATGGCATATCATCTATATCCGACTCAACTCGATACAGTTAATAGAGTTTAATTTCACTTTCCAAATACAACCAATATTCAATTATCATATTTGCACATATATATTCATTTCAGTTCAAATAATCAATATATTCGTAATACATATCAATTCAATCCATTTAATCAACTTTTAATTCAATTTAATGTCAAAGTGTCAAATACTCAAATCAACACTTACCATATGCATTAAATAAAAAATACAACAATTAATAACTAGTTTGAGATTATAGAAATACAAACCAAGAATTTTGAGCTATTCCACATTAACTTTATCTTTCCCCTTTTTAGTTGAGGATTCTGGAATACAACACAATTCAATTTCATATTGAATATTTCAATTTTTATTCAATATTTGCCTAAATTCTAATTTAGTTCCTAAACCGAGACTAATTTTTATTCTTCACAATTAATTCTATATTTTCATACAATTTCCACTTTAAACTAAATTTAACTCCCTATTTTCACTTAAATCCCTAAATTTTGAATTGTTCACAATTTAGCCCCTATTACTCAAAATTTACAATTCATTCTACAATTTAATCCTTTCTCATTTCTAACTTAAAAATCTATCAATTTAATCCCTAGTACTAAAATTATTCAATATTAACAACACTTAAAAACTCAATAATTGCTAAAATTTCGACATGAGTCAGGTAATACTTAACATCGGGATTCCAAAAACATAAAGATTACAAGAAAATGAGACTAAATTAACTAACCAATTGAACTTGGAACTTTGAAACCCCTAAGCCGTGGGTTCTTCTTTCTTTTTCTTTTTCTTTTCCTTTCTTTCTATTTGGTTTTGCTTTTGTCTTTCTTTATTTCTTTTATTACTATAATATATATTTACTTAAATATAAAATAAAACATATTATAATATATATTTTAACTTTAATTTATTAATAATATATATAATAATTTTACATCTTATGCTGCCTCATTTAAGAACAATGGTATAATTGCTACTTTAATCCCTTTTATTTTTCTTTAATCTATAATTCAACTTTCACTCTATATGCAATTTAGTCCTTATACTTAATTACTCTTAATTCATACAAATTCACTTAACCAAAACCTAATTAACTACACAACTAGCTTCGTAAATATAACGGAGTCCTAGAAATGTACTTTTAGACACCCCTTACTATCGGATCGTTACATTTCTATAAAAGAATTTAATTTTTTTTATCTCCTTATTAACAAAATTTAACTTAATTAAAGAAAAAAAAATAATGACAGATGATGAATTTTGGTGGTATAAAATTTTCTCCCTATGCATTTTGGTATAATCAATTAGGTTATTCCATTGTTGGAAAAATTGTAATTTTTTGAAAACTTTGAAGCATATTCTTGATTGGTAAAGGTGGAGAGTTCAATTATAAAATTATGGTTTTATATTCTACTCCATGAGACCTTTACAACAATATATCATATGCTCAAAATGGTTGAGTGATGAATGAGAAATTGATACTCAAAGTAAGCTGCTTGTGAATATTTGTTGAAAACCCACTTAAAAGATAATTAAATGACTAAGTTTGAAACATTGCCTCATGCATAGGGGGTGCAGATCCAAACCCATCAAGGTTGGAGTGTGCACTTGCACGATGTAGGCGACACGAAATGTTAAGCCTAAAATGGGTCTACGGATATTTTAGCCCAACATGAAATTTTTTTTCTCTCTCAGCAAATATACAAAATTTAATTTAAAAGGATATATATCCTGATTTTATTTTATTTCAATCCATGTGATTTGACTTTAATCAAATTGATTTAATTGTTTCTTAATGCAGATTTTGTATCTTTATTCATGAATATTTCTAAAATTCCTCTATATTGAATGTCTATAAAAGCCTAAGAATTCTTCAGAATTTTTTGGACAATCACACTCTCTCACACCAAGTTTATTTTGCTTTCCAAAATTTTTCTCTTTTCCTCTCTGTATTCCAACGTTTCAGTGATAGAAAAAGGAAATGTTTCTTCGTTGATCACTGCAGAGGTGCTACTGCTTCGATCATCGTGTTGTTGTATCCTGGGAGACAGCTGACCAATATTTCTTCAAGAACCGTAGGAGCGGCCGAATCTGTCTTAAGGAAACTATGTAAAACATGTCTCAACATCTAGTAAAACTCGATTCTTCTTTTCGATTTCTGGTTTTCGTTATGTTATTTATTGATTTTTCGTATCTGATAATTTAAATATAAATTATTTAATTTAATTTAATTTATATATAAATATTTGTTTATTTATATTAAATATTTGTTCGCTAACGTGTTTTGTCCAACATCCATTAACTTAGTTATCAATTTTGTGAGTTAAATGGTAGTTTGGATATGACAAGTCGCATATTTAAAACATATAGATCATATCGTAAATATGTGTGTACATATTGCATATATAATTTAAATTTGACATTTTTAAAAAAAGACAATATGAAAGGCTAATTTTTTTAACGTGTTAAATTCAAACTGTCTAGTCAATAAGTACACAAGCATTTACAATTCGATGTATATGTTTTGAATATACTATTTCAGCTTGCAATTAGCAACCAAGCTGTAAATTCGAACCAGGAAAAGCCTCAGAGTTCTTCAACTACAAGATTGTTTAAATTCAATTACATCCCTCCAAAATCTCTATGTACATTTGTTTTGTTCGGTCAACGAAGCTCCTATCACTAGAATAATGGCATACACATTACACTGCCAACTAAGTGTCCTCTCAAGAGAACGAAATGGGCGACATAGTTATCACTTCCACTATCAATTAGAACATTAAAAAAATAATTAAAATATAAAAATATACAAGAAAATAACAAAAAAAAAAAAAGAAAAAGAAAAGAAGAGAGTAAAACATGATAAAGAAAACAGGACCAGACATTCAATTTTTGGGCATGCATGTTCCTCCAGAGTTTCAGTTTGTATTATTGACCAAGGATATAGGAGATAATTTTTAATTGGGTAAATGTGTTACAGAATATGATGAAGATCTATTTAAAATTTTTAAAGAGGAGAGACCAGTAGTTGAAATGGTTGACTTTAACTACCTTGATCTGCATACATAAATTATTCTCATATTGGAAAATTAATTGAAAAAATAAACAAGTTGTAGGCTCGAGACAAAGGCCAATCTCTAAGAAAAGAAATAGGACCAAATATTGAGAATTTTGTGAGGATACTGGGACATGAATAGGGTCCCATATAAGAAAATTGTGTCTAGTGCCATTTGCCTATCATAAAATACCAATATGGTTCTTGGGTCACCCAAAAAATAGGTGAAGGGAAGGACTAATACGTAAGTTTGATATTTTTTAGGGTAAAATATTAGAATAGTCACTTTTATTTACTTTATATTACATTTTAGTCACTTATGTTTGAAATGTTACGTTTTAGTCACTTATGTTAATATGTTGTAACATTTTAGTCACTGAGCCGTTGATTGCCATTAACAGTGTAACGGTAAGCTGACGTGGTAGGGTTAAATCATCATTTCAAACAAAAATTTTAGGTTAATTTATACAATTGATCCCTTTTTTTTTTCGTTTTGAGCAATTTAAAATCTTTTCTTTTATGTTCTTTTAAATTTTTTTCTTTATTTTTCATTCTGTTCTGTTTTTCCCTTTGTTTTCCTCCCTTCTCCATCTCTTTTAACGTAATTTTTCTATGTTTTCCATTTGTTAAAGCTAGTCTCTATACTTTTATTTTTTTTGAACAATTTAAGCTTTTCTTTTTATTTCTTTATTTTCCTTTTCTTCTTCCCCTTTAGTTTTAACAAATGGAAAACATAGAAAAACTACATTAAAAGAGATAGAGAAAGGAGGAATACAGAGGAAAAAGCAGAAGAGAATGAAAAAAGAAGAAGAAGAAATTAAAAGAACATAAAAGAAAAAAATTAAATTGGTCAAAACGAAAAAAATATAGAGACAAATTGTATATTTTAATTTAAATTTTTTGTTTGAAATAATGATTTAACATGCCACGTCAGCTTACCGTTACACCGTTAACAGCTCAATGACTAAAATGTTACAACACGCTAACGTAAGTGACTAAAACGTAACATTTCAAATATAAGTGACTAAAATACAACGTGAGGTAAACAAAAGTGACTATTTTGGTAGTTTACTCTTTTCTTTAATATGGTACATATATTTGATAAAAGTTATACATTTTTATAGTTAAAGGTAATACTATTAACTTTTTAGTTTTTAATTTGAATTTTAGAGTTAATTTGATGAAAATTCATAATTGGTTAATAACATTAGCAATTAACTCTCATTGAATCAACCCTAAAACTTGAATTAAATCAAATTAATCAGGCTGCATTTGACAAATTAAACACAGAAATAAATAATTTCACAATTAACACTAAATTTATTCTGTTAACAAGATCATGAAAAATTCTAACATGATAATATTAACAATAAATTTTCATCAAATCAACTCTAAAACTTCAATTAAACACTAAAAAGTTAACATTGTTACCTTTAACTAGACTTGTCCATGGGCCGGGTCGAGAGCCCGCCCGAAAAGTAAGAGGGTTTGGGTAAAAATATAGACTTAAAAATGGGCTTGAGTAAAAAATAAGGCCCGTTTAGAAAATAGGTTGGGCCCCAAGTAATACTTTTGTGGGCCGAGCCTGACCCGGCCCAAAAATGCAAAAAAAAACTGCAGTTTTTTTTTTTATTACTTTGTTGTTATTTTCTTGTTATTTTTTTCACTATTTTGCTACCATTTTACATTTATGTTGCTACTAATTTGTTGTTATTATTTGGAAATTGTATAACTCTTGTTTTATTATTAATTTTGTTACTATTTTAGAGGTATTTGTTTGTTAAGTTGCACATATGTTAGTGTTATTTAAATATACATATTTTTTTAAAAATTTATTTTCAATTTGTTAAGAAATATTTATTCTAATGTTTTTAGTATTTTTGATGTATTATATTTTAAAAAAAATTAATATAGGTTGGGCCCGAGTTTTATTATTTTTTATCCGAGTAAAAATCAGATAAAAAAATATACAAGTATCACATTAAACAAAAATATCAAACTTGAATACCAAATGATATATTAAGTCGAAGGAAAAAAACTTTTTTAATTATTAAAGGTAAAACACGTGATTAACCTTTAAGAGTTAATTAATTTTTAAAAAAATTAGAAATGAATAAGAATTTCTGAAAATTTTAGGGAATCTAATTAAAATTTTTAAAACTATGTTTGTTTTTCTATATATCCTATAAAGGAAAGGGTAAATTCCTTTTTCCTCAAAATCTAGAGGTGACATGTCTTTATCATATGAACAAAGGTGGAAATTTTCAGACTTTATATAATCATTTGAGGATATGACATGGACAGTAAGCTAGCTGTTAGTCACTATAAAAATTTCAGTCCAATGGAACTGTCTCATGGAGAAGTGTCGAGAGGTTATAACTTAGTTATGAAAGGTAGAATAATGGAGATAGATAGATCAAACAACATGCAAATTTTATATTGTCCATCGTTTCAAATATATTATAAATACTTAAAATATTTATGATTGTTGAGTATTTATTTTTGCCTCTCTTGAATTGTGGTGTTTATCTATTTATATTATATAGGTAGTAAATTTTATGCATATCAACATATATATTATTTTAGATTAAACATGTGTTTATGTAGTCTCATGCATGATCCCATGTGTGATTCTGTAAAAGAACATAGATACTCATCCTACGAGCTCAATCTATGAACTCAATAGAAACTGACCTATCCAACCCGAACCCATTCAAGTCTTGGATCGGTAATAACAAGCATCATAAGAGTGATTATTATTGTTCTTAAAAATAATAATTATATAAATTAATGGAATTGATGTAGTTTTGGTTTACAAATAATAATGGATCACATGAAAGAAGGAAATGTGAATGGAGATTGAGAATTGTATGCAAAGTCCATGAAAGGGCAAAAAGAAAACTACTACTTTTCTGCTTGTCTTTATTAAAGTCATGCATTTGCTTCTTCATATCTCCACATGCTGTTGGATCCAATGTCTTTTGGTCCCATCAATCACCATGGGTTTACACTCCTTTGCTTTTAAATATTATATATTTTGTTTATTATATGATGTATTGATGGTGGGATTTTTAAATATCAAAGAAAATAAAAATTTAAAAATTACATATCAAGAAAGCAGTATGAATGTGTACATATCGAGAAAAATAATTAATTTAAGCCCATTCTTTCGAAGAAAACGGGTTACTATGAACTTGAAAAAACTCGAAATACTATTAATTCGAAAGGATTTATTATTTCGAAACTATTCTTAATTAATACATCATTTATTATAATTAACACTTGATGATAAATTTAAGTAAAAAAAAAGTAATATTTTTTAAGAAAGAATGAGTAAGCACTTATTAACAAAATTTGATATGAATACTTGTTTTTTAAGTTTATTCAACATTTTGATTAAATGATAATTAAAACATAAACCCTTAATTAATTCATTGAAAGAAAATAATAAATTAAGTCAGTGGTTAAAACATCGATAAAAGTAATCATGGACCGTCCTTAATAAGAAAATTGCTTGGATGCATTCAATGAAGCAAAAGAAGTGGGGTTGAATTGATAAAGAGTAGTAAATGTGGAGGGGTCAAAATCAATTATGGAAAATGATGATCTGACTTAAAACTATAAACTTTGGAATTTACAATTAAGCAAATAATGACAACCTATTTATTTATTTATTTATTTTTCACGTTACACTTCTCATTGGAAGTTAAAGAAAAAAACATAAAAACGTGGAAGGTCAGGCAAACATTAAATCAGGGAACAAAGTACTAGACAGCCGTCAAAGATTATTTTGCTTATAAATCACCGCCAACCGACATTGATTTTTTAGTTTTTCTTTTTTTTTTTCCTTTATTTTTTGGTAACAACTTCACTTATGGTTAAACTATAGTTTACGTTTTAGTTATTTAATTTTAAAAAAATTATAAAAAAATATTAATTATTAAATTATTAAATTTATATTATAAATTTTAGTTAGTGAACTTTAAATTATGATTTGACAATTAGTATAGTAGATTTGTATTTATCGACAAATAAAAAAATATAATTTAGATTTAAGTTAATTTGACGGCTAGTGTCCAAGATTAGAAAATAAAGTTGTTTCGATTTTGATTCGTAGAATCTTAATTGTAGAAGAGAAGAAGAAGAAGAGTTTCCGATTAGTATATGAGGTGGGAACAGTGAAGGCCATACAACAACGATTTCAATAACCCAGTGACTTAAATAAAAAATTTTAAATAGTTCAATTATCATTTTATAATTTTTTTAAAATTGAGTGATCAAAACGTAAACTTATTAATAGTTTAGTAACATTAGGTGTACTTTATCTTTTATAAGTGTTCAAAGTTCGAAAATGTTAAATATTTATGGGGTGAAAGAGGTTTCAGACTAGACATCAATGTAATAGACTTGTTTATGTTTTATGCGTTGAGTTATTCACCCAAACTCGAGTATTTGTTTAAAATTTAAAAGTATTTGGAAAAAAATATTAAGTTTGATAAGAGAGTTCAAATAAAAAATAAAGTTCGTTTAAAATACGAGTTAGGCTCTGCACAAGCATTCAAAGCATAAAGTATTTTTTTTTTACTTTGACCTCTTAACAATGAACTATTTTATCTCAATCCTTTGATAATAAATTTCTACTTAATCTTCGAATTTAATGTCTCTTAAGCAATGACTCGAATTTAAATTTTATGAATAAAAAATATTTGAAAAAAATGGCTCCTGTTAACTTCAAATTAATATAAATTCTTGGACCCTAAATCAGTAGTTAAACAACATTAATTTAGTGAATATAAAGGGTTGTAAGAAATATTAGGTAGTTTTGCATGCATGTTCTGGAGTTGGGGTAATGCCATTGCACAATTTGCTCTGCATCTGAATATGTCAGGTCACTAAATTCTTCTATTTCTTGATAAAATTGGTTTAGGATCAGAGGTGTTATCTTATCTCTAAGCTCAGAGCATGCTACAGGCTTATTATTGGGATTTTCAGACCCTTCGAGTGGTAAATTTAAAGGGTTTATCGATTTGTTTTCTATCAACAAAGGATGGTCGTCAACAAGATTCGAGTTTAAGTGGTGTGCACACAATGCATTAATTATTTATGTAGGGGTTGGTATCAATGGTATAATTTTTAAAAGATTAAATTAATTTTTTTTATATAACTTTTAAAGGATTAAATTAATTTTTTTATTTTTTTTAGGGTTAAAGTGTAATTTTATTATTATTAACTTAAAATTTTATAAATTATAAAGAGTTTAAATAATAAAAAATTATTTTAAAAGGGATCAAGATTCTTGCCAACTCTTATCTCCACACTTGTACTTATGCTAAACCCTATTGGCTAAAAAAATTTATATATGCAAGAATTGAATTGCATTCTTGACAAGGTAATGTCAACTTTAAAAGTGAATACCGATATTTCTATGTTTTTTTTTGTTTTTTTTATGTAAGTACAATTCAATTTTTAACTAGGAGTTAGTAATAGGAGTATTCAAAATTCGATTAAAATTGAATTAACCGACCGAATAGATTTAATTTGGTTAACCGATACTGATCTAATTCGGTTGGAGGTCAATTAATAATCTTTTATGTAGGGTTTGGTAATAAGGGTGTAATTTTTAAAAGATTAAATTAAATTTTTATTTTTTTAGCGTCAAAGTGTAATTTTATCATTATTAATTTAAAATTTTATAAATTATAAAGAGTTTAAATGAAAAAAAAATATTTTAAAAGGGATCGAGACTCTTGCCAACCTTTATCTCCGCACTTACAGTTATGCTAAACCCTGTTGGCTAAAAAAAACTATATATGCAAGAATTGAATTGCATTCTTGACGAGGTAATATCAACTTTAAAGGTGAATACCGATATTTCTATGTTGTTTTTATCTTTTTTATTTTTTTTATGTAATTACAGTCCAATTTTTAACTAGGAGTTAGTAATAGGAGTATTCAAAATTCGGTTAAAATTGATTTAACCGACCGAATAGATTTAATTTGGTTAATCGATACTGATCTAATTCGGTTGGAGATCAATTAACAATCTTTTATGTAGGGGTTGGTAATAAGGGTGTAATTTTTGAAAGATTAAATTAAATTATTATTTTTTTAGGGTCAAAGTGTAATTTTATCATTATTAATTTAAAATTTTATAAATTATAAAGAGTTTAAATGAAAAAAAAATATTTTAAAAGGGATCGAGACTCTTGCCAACCTTTGTCTCCTCACTTACAGTTATGCTAAACCTTGTTGGCTAAAAAAAAAATATATGCAAGAATTGAATTGCATTCTTGACGAGGTAATGTCAACTTTAAAGGTGAATACCGATATTTCTATGTTTTCTTTTTTAAATGTAAATACAATCCAATTTTTAACTAGGAGTTAGTAATAGGAGTGTTCAAAATTCGGTTAAAATTGAATTAACCGACCGAATAGATTTAATTTGGTTAACTGGTATCGATCTAATTCGGTCAGAGATCAATTAATAATCTTTTAGAAGTTCAGTTATCGGTTAATTAGGTTTGGAATCAAGTATTTAACAGAACTAATTGAATTTAATAATTAATAATACAAATTATATGGAGTTTTAATTCAATTAATTCAAATAATTAGGTCAAATGAAAATTATCAATTTTTTTCATATGTTTTATACTTGTTTTAACAAAAAAAAAAAATATAAATTTCGATTCAGTTAAATTTTTTTGAAAAAATTTTGGTTCAATTAACGGTTAAAGAATTAAAAAATTTGATTCATTCAATTAATACTAATTCAGTTAATTAACTGTTTGAACATCCCTAATTAGTAATGATTGTGTAATTTTTAAAAAATAAATTCAATTAGACCATTTCACATAAATATTTTTTTATATTTTTTTATCTTCACAATAGCATTCATGAAGAAAAAAAAAAGACTTTGATTCCTAATCATTTATATTTTTATCTCAAAATTTTTTAATAAAAAAATTTCTTATATTCGTCCCTGCCTCAACTGGAACAACTTTTGCATTGTTCAGGAAAAAGAAGTTTTAATTAACCAGAGTATAGAAAGAAAAGTTGTTGGGCGGAGAATTAGGCCCAGCGAACCAATAAGCGAAGGCCAGGCAAACCCATAAACATAAAGCCCAGAGAAAAATTTATGTCATTTAACATGAAATTATTTAGGGTAAACTCAAGAATAGTCATTAAATTATTTAGTTGGTTCTATTTTGGTTATTTAACCTTTTTTTTAATTATTTAATTTTTTTGAAATTAAATATATTAGTCACCCTTTTGTTAGTTGCCTAATGGATCTCCAACATGAGCTTTGTATTATTGGTCTAATAATAAATTTAGCCCTTTATTGTTTACAAAATTCTATCAATTTGATCTTAAATCTAAAAAACTAAAAAGAAAGTTTACAGTGCTTACAAGATTTTTCATTTTAATCCTAATTATAAAATATATTTTAATAAATATATAGTCAATAATTTTTAACTTATACATAAAAATTTTAATCAATTTTTAAAAAATAATCAATAATTTTCCAAGTACAAAATAATTTGTAACACCCCATACCCAGTTCGGTCACCGAACACAAGCTATGGAACACTACATTAACCACACAAGTGGCTCTCCATTTAAACCCAACCAACCTTCCAGAACACCACAAGTTAAAACATAAACCATGTATAGATTTAAGGAAAAACAAGCTCGAGAACTCACTTCGCTTGCTTCATAATATGCAGCGGAAATAACATGCAAGCCTACTTCACTTGCAAGAACTTCACTTACTCTTTACCTGAAGTCATAAATACTTGAAGAAAGAAAGAAATAAAGAACATACGAACCTTAAGTTTTCCAAAACAATGTACCTCACATAACACAACTATTCATTTATCTGCCATAAGAGTTCGCACCCCTGCATAGCTCGCGCAATCTAAGACTTTCATGGGTAAGTTTATTTAAACAGGGTAAGTCTCGTGAACTACCTTTATGTGTTTGGATACTGCGAACATAGTTCGCAGTGTTTCTCTTATAGCACATATCAAAATCCATTAAAGGTTCGCGAATAGCAATTTGCCAATCTCTAGGGTTCGCACTTAGTACAATTCGCAACCCTATTACTTTGCAACAATTTTGGTGAACTCTGCAAAGTTTTGTCAATTTTGAATACTTCACGTCCTTGTTGGTGACTAACACTACGTTAAAAATTACTTACTTAAGAGTAAAGGTGAAGTGAGCATGGGTCGGGCTACCCGGCCCGGCCCGAAGGCCCGCCTGAAATGTGAGAGGGTTTGGGTAAAAATATAGGCCCGAAAAATAGGCTTGGACAAAAAATAAGGCTTATTTAAAAAACGGGCTAGGCCTAAGGTAAGGAATTTTTGGCCCGAGCCCGGCCCAGCCCGATTCACTAAAGGACAAAAAAATCTAATTTTTTTTAATATTATTTTTTTTGTTATTTTCTCCTTATTTTGCTACCATTTTACAATTATATTGCTACTATTTTGTTGTTATTGTTGTATAAAACTTATTTTATTGTTAATTTTGTTATTATTTTAAAGACATTTGTTAATTTTGTTATTATTTTAGAGACATTTGCTTATTAAGTTGCATTTATCTTAGTGTTATTTAAGTATACATATTTTTTAAAAATTTATTTTCAATTTGTTGGGAAATATTTATTTTGATGTTTCTAGTATTTTTGATGTATTATATATATTTTAAAATTATATAAAAAATAATATAAAAATTAATATGGGCGGGCCGAGTCGGGCTCGAGTTTTAGCATTTTTATCCGGTTTAGGCTCGGGCAAAATTTTAGACCCATTTTTCGGGCTGGACCGAGCCGTGCCCAGGCCTAGTAAAGGGCCTAAATTTTTAGTCGAGCCTGACCCGGCCCATGCTCACCTCTTTTTAAGAGTGAACTTGTAAAATTAAGAGAACATCAATCAAATTTGGTATATATTTATATACTTAAAATTCAGACGTGTTTATAAAACATTACTCGTTCGTAATTATAGACATAAAAGAAAACATAAGAAAGTATAAAAATAACTAAGTTCTAAAACAATTGGCGAAGTTAACAAAATTATATCTCTAAGCCTAAGCAGAATTCCCACATGACTTTTAATCTAAATTTTGCTTGTACTACCTTTACAGCATGTATACTTCGCCTAGATCACTCACCTCGCCGCCGCTCACATTACGATCTAGTTATCTGCAGTGAATAAAAAGGAGTGTGTGAGTTCTTGCAAACTCAATAAATTTATAGGAAAGAATAACTACAAAACACGCATAAAACATAAGTTAAATAGAAACTTGGCAAGATCATAAAACTTGCAAACTGGGTTTGCCATACTTATTTAGAACCTAATTCGCCAATACTTACTGTTAGACAACTTTAAACTGTAAAACATGATATTTTGGAAAATATAAACTTGTTCATATGTTCTTTACTGTTGGATAAGTGGATCTCCTTATAACGCCTTAGAATGACTCAATAAGTCTTAACATGTCTCATAAGTATAGCATAAAGCTACATGCTCTCCAACTCACCAACATGTCCTATTGAATGGAGCTTGGCTCGACACTCCCTTATCTCTCCAACCTGTCCCAGGGCCTCTTGCCCAAAACACAAAACATAAAGGTAAGTATTCACAATCCTATAGCATGCCATTATATCCAACAAGTTAGAAGTTTATCGTCGAAACAATTACTTAAAACATAAAGCTCGACAATTATGAAGGAGTTTGCAAAGTACTGTTCATGTTAAGCTTGTAATAAAAAGGTCGTATGTCACTGTTCATAAAAATACATATTTAACACTTTCACAAATAGAGTTTAGAAAAGACTTACTCTCGAAACTTAGGATAAAAACCTAAGCTCCTAATTAACTTTATGGTTCACACATACATGTGGCTATCTCTAAACACTCACCGATTTGCTGAAAACTTTTAAACAAGCTTCACTTTTCCTTTGTCTTTGCTTGAAGACGGTTCTGCTAGGTTTGCAATTTCACATTCATAAGTCACTAACAGACAAAGCACATGAAAATTCATACATAAACACAAGTGAACCTAAGCTCGCCCATGCTAGGCTTTTGGCGAACCTAGTTTTCTCTGTTGCGAACTCTTCTAAACACAATAGAGGAACAAAGTCTTACCTTAGATTCTAGAAGCTAAGTTTTGGGTTCTTAGAACTTGATAACAGAATAATCGACGAAGAATTTGGGAGAGTTTGTTTTTTAACAAAACATGAAATATTTAATAGAAAGGACTTAATTTATAGGTACTTAGTGTTTTAGTGTTCTTAGGATACCCTAGTAGCAATAGAAGTAGGAAATAGTTACATGCATGAATGGTGTTATGCAGAGAAAAGTAAATTGGCTTCCTAGTTTTGGTATAATTACCCTTTAGGTACTCTTACTTTTGACTCTCGACCCAAAATAATTATCACAGCTTGCTATACTCACTGGCAATCTCAATTTGTTGAATCCACTGGTGAACACTAGCTTGCCGACCAACTTTCGAATACTAACTCGCTAGACCTACTGGCGTACACCATCTCACCAAACCTGTTGGTGGATACTAGCTCACCAAACTTTGTTATATCCCCACCACAATATGACATGTGGCGAGTTATTAGAAAGTCCACAAGTGACCCTTCAATAGGAGTGGCCAGCATATAATCTTCCATTAGGAATACTTTGTAAGCAACCTTCACACTTGAAGGTAACTATTTTTAAATCTTGTCTAATTTAGCTTAGATATATCCCGCTACACATCCTTCGCTAGGACCACTAAGTCATAATTTCCTTGTACAACCTCAAGGACGAGAATGTTAAAATAGGACAACATAGTACACTCTATGGTGACAATTGATTTGCAGCAACCCTAGCACCTAGCTGACTTGCACAACCATGTAGGACAAAGCATTGTCACGTGGAATTACAAGACAAGGGGTAACCCTCTATATAACCTTGAATGCACAAGGAACCAAGGATCGACTCTTTTTCTTAGCAACCCTAGAGTATCCTTCTCTTTCTCCTTCACCTACTTCTTTTTATTCTTGATACTGTAACGCCCTAAATTTTTATAAATTCCTGCTTTTGTAAATCAGTAGCACAAAAATATCTGTATATATTTTTGGTAAATTATGATACAACTGTGTATCTGTTTTAGTGGTTAAGTATTTTGGGTGTGTGTGGGAGGTCCCAAGTTCAAGCCTTATCTCGGGTAAGATTTTTTTCGCATGGGCCCTCTTTGGCCCAACCCAAATTATTTAATAATTATTTTATTTTATTTTATTTTTAATCATATTTAATTTTTAACTTTACTTCTTTTCTTTCTTTTTTTAGTTTCACTTTCATTTCGTGCCTTTCTCCCCTTTATTCCCATTTCTAAAATCAAAATCACTAACTCACCACCTCCATCGATCCAACAGTGTTGTCTGTCAGTTCTGCTCACCAATCACCACATCAGTTACCACATTCATCTCCACCTCCCACCTGTAGAGAAAACTTCTCCGCGCTTCTTCATTTGCTGTCTCGGAGCTCCCCACAACACAGTAAGCTTCTTCTTATTCTTTTTAAAATATTTTTAGCCATAGCTATTGGTTTTTTGCATTTCAATTATTTTGGTTAGTAATGATGGTTGTTGGAATGCTGGAGCCTGGAGCTTAAGAATTAAAATTTTTTTATATCTATGACAGAGCTTCTTTTTTCTATTCTTTTCGAATAATTCTTCTTCTTTTTTTGTTAACTTTATGAAAGCTTGGTTTTGTGTTTTATTTTAGTAATTGAGATTTATTCAAACTTTCAAGGGCATTACATTATTCTTATGAAGCTTTAGTTCTTCTTTAGCAATTATAGTGGAGTCTTGGATATTTGGACTCTCGGTCTTTCTTTATTATTATTTACTTACTTAAGCTGGAAATTCAGCCAGAGAATGAAGAGGTTTTTATTTTTTATTTTTTAAGGAATAGCTTAAATGTTCAAATGTATCAAATTGCTATTTAGGTTTTAGAATCCTCTATTTGGCTTACTCAGAGAATACCGTAAAAAACAAAATCCAGTTTCTTTTTTCAAACCATACGTTGAAAGAAAGTGAACTTTTAAATAGTACATCAATTTCTAATTTAGAGTTCTAGAGTGATTCAATCTTAGTGATACTGTTAGTGTTGAATGTAATAGTTCGTTTTTCAGTGGTGTTGGAAACAGTGGTTTCGAGGCCACCAAATTCGACAAGTAAGTTTGTAAATATTATATTTAGTATTTACGAGTTAATTGTGATTTTAAAAAGGTTTTTGATATAGTGATTTTTGTTGTATAAATGATTTATTAAGTTCAAGTGGTTTTAGAAAATGAGGTATCAAGACCTCGTTTCTATAAATTGAGCCGTAAATATTTTTATAAATATTTACAGAGTGTAATTAAGTTGGTATTAAAGTTTTGTTAGAAAATTTTATCGTTTCGATAGTTAATTAAGCAAAAAGGACTAAATCTCGTAAAGTGCAAAAGTTGTGTTCTATAAGCTAAAGGTATTAAATAGCTATAGAACTTTAAGTTGGAAGTCCTTAGATGGTAAATAGACCATTAAAGGTGATAGTGGATTTGCATGGCTTGGCATTAGTGTAATTTTTAAAGTTAGGTAGTGTAATTTGGTAATTAAGTAATAAATGATAAATTAAATAAAACAAACAAAGTTGTCATCTTTCATTCTCTTCTTCAACCAAAAATTTCAGCAAAAAGAAAGCTTTGGGAGCTTGAAATTTTCAGCCATGTTTATTCCTTGCATGTAACACATTAAGCTATCAATTTCTTGTAATTTTAATATTTTTGAGATCGTTGCAACTAGGTCCAGCTAGCTTGTACCTTTGATTTTGAAACTATTAAAGATTTTGAATGTTGCCATTGATGAATCGTGTGATTTTTTATGTTAGATTATGAATTTGGAATGTTGATTTATATTTAAAAGTGTTTTGTTAAGTAATTTTGATGAATTTTTTGATTAAGGACTAATTTGTTAAATTAATAAAATTACAAGGATTTAATGTGAAATTGTTGCATAAATTGGATTTTTTGGATACCATGAACATTCGGTTAAGCGCAATTCCGGTTAAAAATGGTTAATTTGCATGTTTTAGGCTTAGGAACTAAATTGAATAAAAGTAAAACTTTAGGGGTAATTTTGTAAAAAATATAAAAAATGACCCAAATTGTATGAAATAAATTATTTTATTGTCTAAATTAATATAATGAATGAAATTATTAATTTAGATCAAGATCATTGAGGAAAATAAAAAATTACCAAAATGCCCCTAAACTTTGGTATTTTTGCAATTTAGCTAGGTAAGTTCGTATGAACTATACTATGTATATTGCTGATTAAATTGAATGTTATTTTATGAATTTTATTGAAAATGAGTCGATATATATATATGATATTATACAATTTAGCTTATAATGAAACGAGGAAAATTCAACGATGCAGGACGACTATCGAGTCCCGTTTGAACCTTAGGAATATTTAGGATACAAATGACATGTCATTAGGGGTTACCGTGTTATGGGTGCTGATCTCGTACGTTCTACCGGTGGCTGAGTTTCCGGCATGTGTTGTGGTTACTTGACAGCTTGTGTGAGCAGCACCGTGTAGTTACGTCTTGACTGATAGCTTGTGTGAGCAGACCCAATTATGGCTCGAGTGGGAGCATTGATATGAAATATGAGATAGTAGTGGCTTCGACCATGTGCTGACACATAGTGTACGAGACTCCCGTGTATCCGATATTATTCTAAGTGGTTCAACGGGAAATATGCTATTACGAGACGATATGAGTTCGATACGAACTAATGTAAGTATATACATGAAATACATGGAAACGATGGTACATGATATATTGATATACTGAAATGGATGATATATGTATACGATGAAACGGTAAGATAATGATATGTATCATGACATGTACATATATGAATATCTTTGATATGTTGATACATGGTAATTATGTAAGTTGAGACGAGTAATGAACTCAAGTGTGACATATTGAGAAAATAAAGTTATCAATGTTGAATTTATATGAAATATGTTCAAGTATGCTAACATGTGTTGTTTTTTTATGCTTAGGCAAGTGCCAAGCTGTTGGTTGAATGGTTTTATGTTTACTTATAAGTCATATTGAAATGGTAAGTGCTCAAAGGAGAATATACTTGTACTCCTGAAAAAGTGGTAAGGTTTAAATTATGCAAATTCGTATGAAATGGTTTATCATGTGATTAACTCTAAAAGAGCTATGTTTAATTGCACTAGCTTGTGGCTATGGTTGATGATATGCTTGTGTCTTGTGTATTACGCATATGAAGTGGAATGATGAGTTAAATTAATGATGTTATTTAAGCTAAAGAAAGTAAATGTAATGGAAAGTAATGACATGTAAACAAAAGGAAGAAAATTGAAAAAGATTTAAAGTTTTATAAAATCTTACTTTGTTAGGGATGATAGGTATAAGTGATGCTGTGAAATTATTAAATTTGTGAGTTGTTGAATTTGGCTTCATGAATCGTGTGGTATCGGTATATGATTATTCTTCATATGTATAAATTTCGTATTTGAAATGGATAGATATGATTAAAGTTTATACGAGCTTACTAAGCATTCATTCCTTACGTAGTTATTTTTCTTTACTTACGTAGTCATTTTTCTTTACTTACAGGCTATCAGAAGCTCAATTAGGTTGGAAGCTCGTTACAGATTTATCACACTATTCAACGATTATATTGGTAGATTTGATGTCTTGGTTAAGGTTATAATGGCATGTATAGGTATTTTGGCTAATGTTAGCCTATGTGCTTTGATTGTGGAATTGACCATTTAATTAGTTTGTAATTTGGCCTTGTGTTGGTAAAATGATATATATTATAACGTGTATATAAGTAGCCTTGTAATGGTTGATATATGACTTGTTTTGGTTGAATGATGGTAGATAGAAAAGTAGTTGAATGTGCATATTAGATATGACATATAACTTGTTGTGAATTGGTGTTTTACCATAGTAAGCATATATGTATTTTGATGCTAATAATTATGTGGTACAGTTGGTACCAAATGGTATGTTTTGGTAAGTGATTTACATGTTGTGTAATGATGCAAACTTAGTTAGAAGTTAATAAATTATTTTGGCCAAATTGAGTACATGGTTATACATGTTTTAATGTTGTCAATTGAGGTGTCTTTGGGCATATTGGTTGGATGTTGTTATACTTTATGTGCTTGGCTTGATTATGTATGATTTTGGTGCCTTTTGAGGGCTTATGCATATGTGCAAAAGGGATTATAGGTACATGTGGAAAAGGGTGAGAAAAGTTGCTTGTAAAATAACCTGTTTTTGCCCACACGGGTAGAGACATGGACGTGTGTCTCAACCGTGTGTGACACACGGCCAGGTAGCACGGCCGTGTGTCCCTTGTAGTTTTCAAAGGGTTGCAAGCCAGGTTTTACACGGCCTAGCACACGGCTTGGCACACGGGTGTGTGAGGTTATTCCGAAGGGTACACGACCTAAGACACGGGCGTGTGGTTTGACTGTGTGACCCAAGTCAGTGAATTACACAAGCACGGACACGGGCTGTGACATGACCGTGTGTCCCTATTTCAAATGCCTACACGGCCTAAGACACGGACATGTCTCTTGGCCGTGTGAGTCACACAGCCTGGCCACACGGTCGCGTGTAAATTTTCATCTTTTCCCTGAAATTTATATATGTTTCTGATTTAGTCCTGATTTGTTTCTAATGTGTTTTTAGGGTCTCGAGGGCTCGTATAAGGGACAATATGTATGCTATTGATTGATTTTACTATGATTGGTGATATGAATTAAATGTACTAAATTTTTTTCTAAAATGTAAACTCCGGTAATACTCCGTAACCTTATTCTGACGACAGATACGGGTTAGGGGTGTTACACTGAAGTATTGTAGAGATGTTATAACTTAAAAATCCCGTGCCAAACTTCCCGAATACCTATTTCCATTGTTGGAACTTGAGAATTGAGTATTTGGTTTTGGACTCTGAAGGTCTCAGATTCCAATATTTGAAAATGGAAAAGTTGATCTTTAATTTATTTTTATACTACTCTTTTCTATGCAAACCAAATTTTAGGTACAGTTTCAATCATACAAAATCTCAATTCCTAATATAAGTATTTAAATCTTTTACACAAAAAAAATATTTAAATGAGAGAGAACAAGTTGAAAAGATTCTTGGAGCTTCTATTAAAAGATAATCAAACTTTACTTGAAGCTTTATTGACATTACATAATCATTATTACAGTACTAGTAGAAGCTATCTTTATCTTTAACTCAAAGCGACTTGGGTTCATTAGTTTTACTTTTGTCTTTTCTAACTAGTGTTTAATAGTTTCACTATCTCATTAATCTTTCTGGTTTTTCTCTTCTTTTAATTGCTGGAGACTACAACCAGCACTGTAAAAAAATCATGTTATACCATTATTTTACGTTGAAAATATGCAAAAGTACAAATGTTTGTGCCATTTTTCCTGCTATGAGACTTAAATTTTGTATCTTCCTTTCTTTCAGGAATAATTTGGCTAATTTGGGCTAACATTTTATGATAGTAAATAATAATATGGAATAATTCATATATTAAATACAATTGTTGAACAATTATATGAACTTTTGGTTTATTTGGATTTCAGGACTTGAGTTTTTATGACCATGGCTAGTTCAAACACTCCTATACCTATGGACGATGGGTTTAATAAGTATGAAAGTGCTCTCAAACATCAAAATTCTACCACTTCAAAGGTGTGGGATGAAATGACAAAGCTTGAATGCGAGAACAAAAATGAATTGAAGGTACAATGTAATCACTGTAAGAGTATCTTTTCTGCTAAATCTTTTAGTGGAACCTCTCATTAAAGACGTCATCTAAATCACTATTTGAAAAAATTTAATAATGATATCACTCAATACACCATAGCCACTCAACCATCATTGAGAGGTGGTCCATCTATAAAAAATTACAAGTTTAATGCTGATGAGAGTTGTCGAGTTGTTTCTACTTTTCTTATGTATGGCAAGCATTTATTTAGGACAGTTGAAGAATCAAGATTTAGATACATGGTGAGAATTTCCAGTCCTAATTTTAAGAATATAAGTAGATTTATAACTATTATGGATGTCCCAATGTATTATGCAAAATAGAGAGATCATGTTAAAGAAGAGTTGGCTAAAGCACCTGGTTTAATTTGTCTAACTTCTGATAATTGAAACTCAGAGCATACTAATAATGAATATATTTGCATTATTGCTCATTGGATTGACAAGGATTGGAAGCTACAAAAGAGAAGCATAAGGTTTAGAGCTTTATTTCCTCTGTATGATGGTTTGAACATAGCATCACTTTGGATAATGCTTCTTATAATGATGTTATGGTTTCTTGTCTTAAAAATCATCAAGTTAAATGTTGTGCATATATATTGAATCTTATAGTTAAAGCTGGTTTGGAACTTGCTGATGATGTTGTTAGTAAGATTCGAAATAGAATTAAGTACATAAAAAAGTCAGGAATTCGTAGGAAAAAGATTTTATGATGTGGCCGACAAAATTTTTCATTTGAATGTGACCAAAAAGTTGCGTCAAGATGTGTGTGTGAGATGGAATTCTACTTATTTGATGTTTGAATCTTCTCTTTACTATAAAGATGTGCCAGATTATTGGGGCCAACGGGATAAAGATTATCAAATATTTGCACTTTCTAACGAGGAGTGGAGAAATATTGCTATTTTTTACAAATTTTTGAAAGTCTTTTATGATGTGACTTGTGTTTTTCTGGTTCTAATTATCCAACGGCTAATCTTTATTTTAGAGGGGTTTGGAAGGTTCACAAGGTCTTGCTTGATACAGTTAAAGGTCCTTATTCTTTTTTAACTCCAATGGTTAAGCAAATGTAAGAGAAATTTAATAAATATTGGGCTGAGTATTCGTTGATATTGTCATGTGCTGCAATTTTAAATCCTCGTTACAAGTTGAATTATGTGCAGTATTACTTTACTTCAATCTATGGTATTCATGCTTCAGATTTTGTTGAAACTATTCTTAGCAATCTTAGACTCTTGTTTGACGAGTATGTTAAGAAATCCAAATCCACGTCTTCCTCTTTGGCTGAGAGTTCTAATTTCGGATAAAGATCTTGTTGATTCTAGTTTGCATCAACACAATGTTAATAGTGTTGATTTTGGGGGAGATTTTGATGAGAGTGACGATTATAAACGGTATTTAAATGAATTTAGCACTAAGAGTGAAAAGTCACAGTTGGACATTTATTTGGAAGAACCGGAGCTTAAGTTGAATAGTCAAATAGATGTTTTGGATTATTGGAGCAAAAGTTCAGTTCGATATAATGAGTTTTCATTATTGGCTTGTGATCTTTTGGCAATTCCAATATTGACTGTAGCTTCCGAATAAGCTTTTAGCATGGGTAAGAAAGTTATCACACATTTGAGGAGTTCACTTAAGCCAAAAACATTTCAAGCCATTGTTTACTTTGATGATTGGATGCGAGCTAAGGGATTTTCAACAGGTAATTATTATTCTCGTTTTATTATTGTAATTTAATATTATTATTTTTTATCAATTTGATTATCTAATTATTTATTCTTATTTCATGTTAGAAATTGGTTGCAAGAATGATGATGACGATCAGGACAATGTTTCTTTAATTGTTTTTTAGGTTACCTTCCTTTCTAATTGTTGACAATTTAATTTAGCTTACAATTTATAGTTTGTTATAAAATTAAATATGTTAATTGGTTAATGTATAGATATTCTGGTTGGTTGATTATATTTTGCAGGTTTTTGGTGCTGTCTTGGTATTGTTGGTGATGATTTTTTTGTGCTATATTGCTGTTTGGTGCTGTTTTTTGTGTTGTTTTTATGTTGTTTGGTGCTGTTTTGGTGCTACTTTTTGTGGTGTTTTATTATTCTTTTGCAGTTATTTATTATGTTGTCTGTTTTCATTTTTAATATTATTTCGATATTGTAGAACTTTTGTTTTATTATTAATTTTGTTATTATTTTAGTTCTAACTTGTTTCAATTTTAATATAACAACTTTTTATTATACTTTCAATTTGTGTATTGTTTTAGTATCATTTTTTATTTGTTTCTTATTTTGATATTTGTTTTTATGTTTTTAAATGTATTTGATTTATTATATTTTAAAATTTTTATTTAATAAAATAAGCTAAAAAAATTTAATATGGGACGGGCCAGGTCGGGCTCAGGCTTAGCAATTTTATTTTTGGCTGGGCTTGGACAAATTTTTAGGCCCATATTTTGGGTCGGGCTGGGCCAGGCCCAGGCCTAGAATTTTGTTTGGGCCCAACTCGAACTCGGCCCGGCCAGACCCATGATCAGCTCTAAGTGTGGACTCATTTCGAATTAAAAAAATCACAATAATTACCAGTAGGGTAATTTCACAATTTCTCTAAACTTTTGAGACAAGTTGTAAATTAGAAAAATATCTCTAAAAATTTTCTGAAATAATCTCTTCAGATAATTTTCTCTCTACGATTTTCTCTTGAATTCAAATATGTATAAAATAATGACTCAATGTTTTTTTTTTATATATGGAGAGTTTAGAGAGTTCAACTATGATTAAACGGAATCACTTTAATATTAAATTTAATCTAATATTTATCAAGAGAAAATAATAAAATGTTTATCTACAAGATAAACATTAAATTACATTTAATATTTAACTATTAAAATAATGTTATTTTTGAAATAATTAATCTAAAATTAAATTCTTTGGTAGAGTCTTAGTAGGAGTGTAACTCTTCCACTACTCAACCATCGAAGATCAACCACCGCCGATTCTGAGAGCGTCGACATCGCAAATTGCTTGCAGCACGCCGTAAAATAAATCATATACCTTTACGACATCTCGAGTCGATTCGATTACTGTAACATCCTTAACCCCCCTTTGTCGTCGAATTAGGGTCACAGGTATTACTAACACTTCATACAATTAATCAATCATAATTACACATATATATACTAGCCATTAACAATATAATATACAGGGTCAGGTCACAAGCAATCAAATCATATCATAATAAAATATTATACAATCAAATAAAGATTCATGCTATTGTCTACACTCTTACCACTATTTATACATTGCTAAACTTAGTATTCCATTGTCTACAATCTTATCACTATTTATCCCTTCTAGAATGTTAGAATTTGGACACATACAAGATTATTCCAATTATTAGCATCAGAATATTAGTTTATACTTCGTCTACGATTATCTTTTTAATTTATCTTCAAAAATGTTAGTAGAATGCACCTAATATAGGTTTGCTAATCCATTCCAATTTAAAGTAAAAATTACTCTTACAACCCTTATTACGAGTCTACGGGACCCTAAAAGTAGTTTAAAAGTAGGCAGGGACTAGTTTGAAACAATTCTTGAAGTTTAGAAAATAATTACAAAAATTTTGAGTTCAAGAGTCACACACATGTGTGGCCAGGCAGTGTAACTCTCTGACTTGGGTCACACACCAATGTGTGTTGCCCATGTGTGACACGTCACGCCCGTGTGGCCAGGCTGTGTGCACCCAAAAGTACCTTAAAACTCAAGTTTACCATTTCCTATTTACTTGGACACTAAGCAACTCAATTGCCAATCCTATTCAAAACACGATTAAACATGCCCAAAATACACCAAATTCATCACCTAATATGCCTAACCAATCTACCTTTATTGGTACCACATTTTTTATGTTCAAATACATCAACAACACATCAAACATTCAAGACTTTCATTCATATCATACTTACCATATTTGAACTAACTTTCAAACTTCTAAAGTTACCAAATATGAAGCTAAGCACATACCAAGCATTATGCTAAGCTACCAAACTTTAAACTATCATATACCAAAATATAAACTAGGCTAGCATACCAACATAGCCTCAACCACAACCATATACACATTTAAACATCATTTCACTAGCAATTAAGTTAACATCATCTTATAAACGATATTAACAAAAGACTCCCTAGGTACATGCCATTACAAAATGAAATATCACCGCACTTGAGCTCGGGATTTGTGATTTGATGTTGAGTCAGCAATAATTCAAATAGTACCTAGCCTGCGCACGGAAAACAAAATCGCACGCTGAGTAAAACTCAGTGGTATTTCTATAAGCTGAATAACATAAACTTAATATAAGTATTTAAAATGTAAAATGCAACAAGTAAGCTATGTTCATGTGTTTCAATTCAATAGTATAATTTTTGCTCATTCCATATTTATATCTATTAAGTTTTCACATGTTCAAATATATAAGTATATATCAATGGCATTTCATTCAACATTTGGTTACATCATCTCATGCAATGGCATGATTCATATATTTGATCAATACTTGAATTCATTCAAGTTTTACATCTCAATTCATCAATTCATATTTCATTTCTCATTTCATAATCATTTCCCATATTTTCCATTTCAATATTCTCATCTCATATTCATTTCTCATCTTTGCCATTTCAATATCAATCACATAAATTATTATTTTACTTTCCCCTATTAACACGACACGGGCTCAGACGGATACACGGATCCAACCAACACACTAGTTTGGTACCCAGTGCTTCATCGAATAAATCCAAAGTAATAATTGGGCCCAACGCTATATAAGTTGACACCCAGTGTCTCGTCGATTAAACTGAAGTAAATTGGCACCCAATGCCTCATCGACTCGAGGTTGAAGTAATCTTTAAACTCTTCCTATCCTATAGCATGCCATCTGTATTTGACTCAGCCCGATACAGTTAGTAGGGTTTCATCTCACTTTTCAAATACAACCAATATCCAATTTCATGAATATATATCATGCTTATATATTCAATTTGGTAATAATCATATTTTTCTCAATACGCATATATTCATAACCAATATATTTCATAATATACAAAATCAATCCATTTCATTTCAATTATGAATTTACTTCAATTCTCAAGTACCAAAATACTCACCTCAAATCATTTTCATATGCAAATAATTATATATACAATAATCTACTATTTAATTGGATTATAGAAACACAAACCGTGATTTCCGAGCTATTTAGTGTCGATTTTATCCTTCCCTTTTTTACTTAAGGATTCCAGTATGACGTTAGCTACGGTATAAAACAATTAAATCACATTAATATTACGCATTTCAAATTCACATTAAATTTTAATTTTCACACTATATTTTGCTTATTCTTCAATTTAGTCCTTAAACCAAGACTAATTTTAATCATCACAATTTACTTCATATTTTAATACTAATTTCACTCTAGACCATATTTAGTTTCTCTTTTCCAATTCGACCCCTTAATTTTAAAATTTTTACAATTTAGTCCTTATTGCTCAAAATCAACAATTAATTCCATAATTTAGTCCTTTTCCATTTCTAACTTAAAAATCTATCTATTTAATCTCGAATACTTAAACTATTCAACAATTTCAACATCTAAAATCTTGAACAATACTAAAATTACAATAGGTAGCCTTAAATATCGGGATTCCAAAAACGTAAAAATTACAAGTGTAGTGACTAAACTACACTAACTAATTTGAGCTTGAACTTCCAAACCCCTAGTGTCATGCGTTCTCTTCTCCTTTTTCTTTCTTTCTTTCTTTTGTTTAATTTGCATGTCTCCACTTTCTTTTTCTTTTATTATAACTTTAATTTTAATTATTATTATAATATATATACATCAATGTTAACATACATATATATATATATATATACATGCATTTTGCTTAGCCATATTCTTTCACCTATACACAACCATTTATTAAATGGTTTAATTTTGTTTTAGCCCCTTTAGTTTATTTCAATTTATAATTCAACTTTTATCCCTTACGCGATTTAGTCTCTGTACCTTAATAACTTCTAATTTCACAAAATTTACTAATCCAAAAAATTAATTAGCTACCCAACTAACTTCGTAAATATTTAATTAAATATTTACAAGTCCGGCTTATGAAAACAAAGTCCCGAAAATAAGTTTTTTGACACCCCCGACTATCAGGTCGTTACAGTTACTATCAATTCGGTTCGAGTCAATAACAACCCGACCGGTCTGGTCTAGCCACTGGTTAGACCGTCGGCTCGACCAATTTTTGGGTCTTGGTCTTTGTTTTGGGTTCCTAGGCCCAATTTACTATTTTAGGTCCAATTTTCAAGTTCAATTACCTATTGGGCCAATTGTTAGACTTGAAAATTAATTTCCAAAAATATCATATTAATTTTAATTAATTTGATTAATTTGATTATACTTGATCAAAATTAATTTTCTCAAAAATCGCTTAGATTTTCCAAATTAATTTTTCAAGAAAATTCTTTAATCAAATTCTCTAGTTGAACAATTCTCATGACCACCTAATTTAATTTCATATTGAATAAATCGACTCAATTAAATTATTTTCAAAATCGTAGAATTTTCTTCTGATTCAAATGCAGTCAGATCAAGCTTTTGTTGAGCTAGCTGAGGGACCAATCAGACATATACAATTAGGATTTAGTAATTGCAATTATGTCCAGAAGCATCGTTCCAATAATTCGCAACTACTTAATCATGGAGTCAGTCCAGAAGATGTACCATGATTGAAAACTCCTTATTGTATACTTTTTACGAAAACAATTCATCCAAATGTTTTGTCCAATGACCTCGTCATGTGTGTGTTACTCTCATATGATATCATTGATTCCTTTGAGTTAAATCTGTTCACTTAATACAATCTTATTTTATCTCATTGTCACCATTGTGTCTTTTTAATGATTAATATGATCATTATCAACAAATGACTATGATAAATTGCTCGTTCGAGAATGAGCAACCTGTGGCCACGTTCCATATTTATCAATCCACACAATGCCAATAAGAGGATATTATTAACTCTTTAATTGAGCTATGAATTCCACTGTTACTAGTAAAGCCATATCATACACAAGTCATGTACCCAACATACCGGCTATGAGCTCGATCATCTTTAAAGTATAAGCCTCCATTTATATCAAAGCACATGAGTTGCATACGCATGGTTAATGACTAACTCAGGATTTAGGTAAATCACACTATGAACGTCACAAGTGAATTAATTCACAAATAGATTCAGAATTAATTCATATTGGGTCCAGTCTAATGTATCATTCTACCAATGAATACATCTATGTCTCTACTCGTAGGGTCAACTGCTCCGGTAACCAAGACTAGCCATCTCCCCAATTAAAATTGTAGACGACATAATAATCCTTCTCAGCATTTAAATCAAATGCTCACTTCAATTCTTTTACGGGCTTATTTAGATTATCTAGTGAAGTAAGTTGTCTTTCTCGCAATATAAACGTTCTTACAATACCACTTATCTTCGATTTGAACTTAGATAATCAATGAGCTAATATTTTCTTATCACAATTTCGCTATGCATGTAAATTATAAAAGACATAAATACAAAAGACATAATAGTGAAATGTGAAATTAACTTTATTTATTTATTCATCGTTCAAATAAATAGAAAACAATTATATGTTTACTACTGTTAGGATCAACCTGATTAAGCAACAAGAAAAAAAAAGCAGAATAAATTGAGAAATTGAACACACAAATTTAACGTGAAAAACCCCTCCAAAGAGGATAAAAATTACGGGCAAAAATAATTTTACTATAATGGCAAAAGAACGAAGAGTACAAACCTCGAAAACCCGAAAACAAAGAACCCTCAAAATGTAAACACAAAATTCTCTAAATGTGTTATGAGTTCTAATATCTAATGTGTGTTTTTTCTAAGGTTGTAAAAGAGCCTATTTATAGGCTAAATTCATAGGTCAAATAATAGGAAAATAATCTAAACTGATCAGTGTTTGATTGAAACAAATAAACAGAGTTTAACTAAAAGATTATTTCTCAAATTTTACTTGAAATAGGAGTCATACTCAACAAATCTCCACCTTGACTCATATTTCCACAATGTCATCTTTGCCAAAACCCGCCACGAGTCTATCTTAAACTATGAAGGGAATTAATTAAGTCGAATCTGTGCTTAGAAATTCAAAGACTTCTAGCCTTCGACTTGTACACTGCCAAATTAAAATTAACCTGGGTCTGATTTTCATGAACACAGTGCCCTAACTTTTCAAAACCTACATCCAAAATAGAACCTCTATTCAACGAAACGGTCATACATTTTTCCTTCTATGACCAAGTTGCCTCTGCTCCAAACGAGTTGACTTCAACTCCATAACGAATGAGGGACGTTCGATTTCACCGATCACTATAGAACCTTCCAGAATATAAAGACTGCCGATTCTTTTACCTTTTAACAAAACGAGAGCTCCACGAGATACTTTAATGCCGCTCGACTCGATGTTGATTCTGCATCCTTTCAAGTCTAAAATACTCAAAGAGATGAGATTCTTTCGTAAATCAAGTACATACTTGACATCTGAGAGTGTCCTAATTATCTCATCGTGTATCCTAATTTTAACAGTACCAATACCAATTACCTTACTAGATGAATCGTTTCCCATGCGCACAACTCTACCTTCAACTAAACTGTATATGGAGAACCATTCTCTATTGGGACACATGTGAAAAGAAGATCCCGAATCTAGGATCCATTTGGACGTGAGCTTTGAGTTATTGCTCGTTGACACTAACAAGAAATCATCACCGCTTCCATCAGCCAAATTAGCACCAACTACATCTTCCTCATTACTCTCAACAGCTCTTTTATTTTACAGTTTATAACAATCTGCTTTGACGGGACCTAACTTTTTAAAATAGCGACATCTTTTGTCTCGTTTCTTTGATGATACCAAAACGGAAGCTTGCCTATCTGTCTTGCTATCCAAATGAAACTCATTGTCGACTTTGTCTCTACTTAATAAATGACCCTTCACATCTTCGAACAAGAGTTTGTCTCTGCCATAAATCAGGGTCTCCTTGAAAGACTTGTATGAAGGGAGTAAAGAGCACAATAATAGCATAGCTTGATCTTCATCGTCAATATGAACCTCAACATTCTTTAAATCATTTAAAAGAGTGATGAATTGACTGATGTGATATCTAAGAAACTCACATTCGTTCATGCAAAACGTAAATAAACGTTGTTTCAACACTAAACGGTTAGCCAGAGACTTAGTCGCATAAAGAGTTTATAACCTTTTTCACAAGCCGGATGAGGTTTTCTCCATCAATACCTCCTGCAATACCGTATTCGCGAGGCACAACTGGATTGCAGACAAAGCCTTTTCATCAAGCTCTTCCCATTCTATTTTATTTAGATTCTAAGGCTTTTTCCCGTTAACAGCCTTTTTCAAGCTGGATTGAACTAGAATTGCCATCATCCGAACTTACCACAGATTAAAATTTGTCTCACCATCGAACTTCTCAATTTCAAACCTTGTTGTTGCCATCTCTGAATGAGCTAATATATGAAAATTAAACTAGCTCTGATATCACTTGTTGAGATCGACCCGATTAAGCAACAAGAAAAAAATAGCGGAATAAATTGAGAAATTGAACACACAAATTTAACCTGGAAAAACCCCTCCAAAGAGGATAAAAAACTACCGGCAAAAATAATTTTACTATAATGACAAAAGAACGAAAAGTACAAAAATTTTACTATAATGGTAAAAGAACGAAGAGTACAAAAGATGGAGATAAAACTAAACCCCGAAAACCCAAAAACAAAGAACCCTTAAAACGTAAACACAAAATCCTCTAAATGTGTTATGAGTTCTAATATCTAATGAGTGTTTTTCTAAGGTTGTAAAAGAGTCTATTTATAGGCTAAATTCATAGGTTAAATAATAATAAAATAATCTAAACTAACCAATGTTTGATTGAAATAAATAAACAAAGTTTAACTGAAAGATTATTTCTTAAAATTGACTTGAAATATGAGTCATACTCAACAACTACAATATGGACACATTTCCCAACAATGTTATATTTGTGCTAGTATTTAACGCTCAATATGACATCTAAAATGATGAAATAAACTTGATTAATAAATATTTGATTCTCTAAAAAAAAAATTATACAAGTGAACAATTACAATACAAAAGTGTAGGGGGAAAGTGTTTACAAACACAGAGATCAAACCCTAGACCTCATGCCAATTAACTTGAAACCCCACAATTTTGTCACAAGCTAGTGACATGATTTTGTCAATTAGAAAATTTTGAAATTTAGGATGAATTTAAAATATATTAATTAAATCAATGACAATTTAAAATATATGTTTCTTTTGAAGGCCTTTTTAGCAGAACCAAGATCAAACCGACTAGTTGAATTGGGAATTGGACTGGTACTACTTTGAAGAAAGGGTATTGAACTAATTGATCCGGAAATTGGTATGAATACATTGAATTGAATTTTTAATATTTTTATTTTATAAAAATTTAATGATTTATTTAATTGAACTAGACAGACTGATTGAACCAATTAACTGATGGCCTAACCAATTCGATCACTAATTGCTTTTTAGCTACACATACCGTATCACTAGCTTGAAATTAATTAGTGAAATGGTTAAAGCTTTTAATTGAACTTGATTACTACTATATTTCATCATTTAAGGAATTGAATCAATTTGAATACCAGTCCGAAATAAGAAATTGAATCAATTGACTCGCGAATTGATTGAATCGGAAAAAAAAATCGATTAAATCCAATGCTGAACCAATTTTCTCTATTCATCGCTAGGTCTTAATTAATGATTCAATTAATTGTAATTTTCTATTAAAAATTTAATTAATTGTTTAATTATTTTACTAGGATTTTAATTTAAGTGTAATGATAAAGAATTCTAATTTAAAAGAGCTGAGTAAATAGTAAATGCTTTTATTTTATTAAAATATAAGCTTGGTCTATGGGCATGTTTCAACTAGAGAAGAAGCTGCTGCCCTGCCTTCCTTCTATTATGCTTCTTCATATTTTGCGTGCATAAGCATAAATACAAAAGAATCACAAATGGGTTTTTGCTCCGGATAGTAATTTCTCTTAAATACTTGCCTAAAATTCATTAACATGCCCATTTACCGCTTCATTTTCTTTTCCGCCAAGCACCGCTTCGCCCATGCTTCCAATCTTTTTCCAAGGTCACACTCTAATTTCTTTTCTTTTTCTCTCTTCCTTTTTGATGTTAGAATACAAATGGGTTTTCATTTTCGACACTGTATATGCAAAAATAAAAGAAAAAAAAAGGAAAAAAAGAGAGGAGAAAGTTATGATCTTTATGCTCGAGTTTTCTTTTTAAGTGACATTCTAGAATCTCGTTCAATCCATGATATGCGATATTGTTTTTTAGTCGAATGTTAGTTTAAATTGGTATTAGTCCCGAGTTTGTGAGTTCCTTTTTAATGGTTTTAATGCTAGAATTGTTCTTCAATGAATATTTTTGTATATATTTCATGTATTTTGACCATGAATGGTGATTTGGGTTTTTGCTGTAATTATCATTTGAACTTTTTTCGTTATATGTGAAGCATTCTGTTTATAGGTTTAGTCTTTTAGGCAGTATGAAACAATGCTTAGTATAATTGTTGAAGCTATAGGTTCTAATGTTTATATGGATATGTAGGTTTGGTTCATCGAAGAGAATTCAATCTTGTGGCTATACCAAATCAGCAAAGAACAATTATTACAAAAAGCCAACTGGTCATCCTGTTGTGAATGTTGAAACACAGGCTTCTCGCTCCTCGGGTGCTTATTTTATTGTATGCTGCATTAGCCTATTCGTGATTGCTTGTTTGTATATGAACTTTTTTGTTGGATAATAGAAAGTAGGAACATGTAGCTAACGGTTATGTGGATCCTTATTTTTTGCAGCCACCTATTTTACTAGGATTTGGTGGATTGCTAGCTTTTCTGCATTATAATGACGAGCGAAGAGCAGTTAAAATAGGTACTTGTTTATCTTCTATTGTTGTTATTGACCAGGAGATGGGAACTAGGTTGTTTGGATATGTACAAACTCCACATTTTCTGTTCTTTCATGTAATGAAGTTTCATTATTTGTTTATGGTTGGTATTTTTCCAAAGCAAAACTATGAGATTTGATGAGACAGGCAATGATTTGCTTGAGCTAATGGTTGGTTGATCATGAGATTCATATGTATGGTTCAGATGACTTCCTCTGCAATTGTGCTTAAATACATGTGCTCGAAATTGTTGGGAAGCTTCTACCAACCAGTTTTGATTCAACTTACTTATTTTTGTTATCATGCTTCTTTGTTTATGCTCGTGCTAAAATGTAACAAGTTTTTTTTTTCTGTTTGTGTAGCATCGTGTTACTAGTTTTCTAAGAAAGGCCCCAATAGGAGGCCTTCAAACGGCCTTATGGCATTTTTTTGTTTACGATACTTTCTTAAATGGTTAGTAGGTAAGGGAGGTTGACTAAAAGAGAGGCTAATTGAACCAAAATGCTGTCATCGTAGGTCCATTTGACGCTTTCGGAAGTTTCTTTTGCATTACTATGTTTGTCCAATGACTTTGGAATTTTGTGGTAAGGAAATTCTTGAGTGTAGCTCTTCCATTTTATCAGTCTCATGGACGAGTCCGTGACATATAACTACTATGAGAAATTGGGCATTAGAAGTTGTCTCTATGTATTTATATTGTTTGTGGCCATACATGATGCATAGTACGGAATAAGTGTCCAGTTGTGGGATACCTTAAATCTGTCTATAAGAATGAACTTGAGGTCAAAGGTTGCAAAAACCTTTGGAGTCGATAAATCAACAACTGACACAGTGTGCGTTACTAAATTTGTTCATAGATAGTCTATTGTTTGGTTCTTATTAGGGTGTGTTGCAAAATACATGCATGTATATCTTCATTTACTTGAAGTGATTTGTCTTTACATAATTCAAAAATACTCTTTTGCTTGCATCAATTTGTGTTTTAAATACCCATCCAAAATTTGTATGTAATTTTTGGTGTTTAGTCCAATTGCCGATGTAGAAAGGACTCTCTATAAACATGACTAGTCCTATCTTTAACATGCTTCTTTGTTTATGTTCGGCAGGCAAGGACAGCTATACCGGTAGTGATACTGCAGCAGCTCCAATTATTGGCGGCCCATTCACTTTGGTTAATTCAGAAAATCAGATTGTTAATGAACAGGACTTTCTTGGAAACTGGGTTCTCCTGTACTTTGGCTATACATCGTCTCCTGATATCGGACCTGATCAAGTTCGGATAATAGCAAAGGTTATAGATACATTAGGTAACCCTTCGACAAAGATTTAGTTATATATATCTGTTACACTCATAATATTAGTCTTTAACATTCTGCGTTTTATTTGGTTCAAGAATCGAAAGAGAATTTGAAGGTTTTACCTGTATTCGTGACAATTGATCCTCAGCGTGATACTCCAGCGCAACTCCGGGCTTACCTCAAAGGTTCGTACAACTTGTAACTGAATGCGTGATGATAATAACCTACTAGTGCTTAAATTACATGTATTTTGAGCAATTTTACATTCAAAGTGCAGAGTTTGATCCAAGAATAGTGGGATTGGGGGGACCTGTTAGTGCTGTAAGGCAAATGGCACAAGAATATCGTGTTTATTTCAAGAAGGTCGAAGAAGAAGGAGATGATTACCTTGTCGAGTCTTCTCACAGCATGTATGTACCAAACATTAACACTTAGAAATCCCTTTCCTCATTTTATTTTAAATATATATTTAACTCAAGAACCCGATGCAACTTGGTTTTAAATACTTCAGGTATTTGATAGACCCGAAAATGAAGGTTGTAAGATGCTTTGGAGTAGAGTACAATGCTGAACAACTATCAAAGGAAATATTGAAGGAATTGAAGAAACACCAGGTTAATGCTTGAGTAGCACAAAAACTATTGGCACCAACCCTTACCCTACGATTTTCTCATAGGAAAATTCGATTTTCGAATATGAATAGGATGTAGTTCATGAACTTGATTGGCGGAATTGAATTCGAAATCATAAGAAGATTTAAAGATGTTGAGAATTTGGCTGACAAACTGGTGATCCTTGGTTTAATTTCCTTTTCCTGAGTTTTGCTATTGTGTGAGGCTAAGTGTCTGTTTAGTAAGAGAAAAACTGATGTAAAGAACAAAAGAATGACGTCTCTGTTTCCAGTTTCCAACAAGAACAAATTTTAACTCACAGACACACATATGTAAGTCATGTCATGTGAACCTTAATTTAATCTAAATTAAAAAAAAAATTCCCATCAAATGACGAAACTGTAGCTGATGATATGATTAAGAGACCATAATCCCCACTAATCAACAGCCCTCATCTGGTGCTTGATCTGCTAGGCACCTCCTGAGAATGTTGTTGATTGGTGCGAAGCTCAGCCGAACAATAGTTCCTAATGGCGGTGAGGTCGAAAGGTAAAGTATCGAATGCCAACCATTGCTCCACTGCGAACATCTGTTGGCTACAAGGGGTATGGATGCCAGTCATTGTGACTTCCACATAATTACAGTACCATCCGTGCTGAGGACCCGTACCGTCTGATGTTAAGTTCATGGCACATACAGGCGAGGCCAAACAACGTCCTCTGCCTGCGAAAATATCCAAGTTTCCACGTTCGTAATAGTCGTGCCCCTCCCCCATTAACCCTCCCCACGCTTCTAGGTTTTCAATCTCGACGTATTCACCTTTGGCATCATAGAGTTTCAAGCTGATGATGGAGTTGGTTCCACCTTTGATGATGGTTCCGGTTCTTATATAGATCGTGTAAACGCAATCTTCGCCTTCCTACATGCATAAAAAAGAGAAGTTAGAGATGTAGATGCGACGGAGATAACGGAGTAACAGTAGCAATGGTGGAGGCGTTGAGGGTTACTTACGGAAAGAGCAATGGAGGAGAAGGAGAGGAGGAAGAAGAAAGGCAATATCAGCTGCTTTGGGGTCGCCATTGGTACTTTTGAAAGCTCTTATTTTATGTATAAATATGCGTTTAACTTTCGAAAGTTCTTACAAATATGCAATTTATGAATATATATATATATATATATAGAGAGAGAGAGAGAGCATAAATTAGATTGTCATTTAAGAATAGTGACATAGATCCTAATAATTAGGATTCAACTTTAAATTTCTCAAATGTTATTTTTATATGTGATTATAAAAAAAATTAAATTAAATATTTTGTATTTTTCTTTTCTATTTTGCATGTAAATGCTATGAAGACAAAAAAGAAAGAAAAAAGTGTAATTTATATTCTATTAAAAGTAAATAAAAAAAATTTAAAACATGAATATGTGATATAGAGTGTCCTTAGGGAGAGAAGGGGGTCTTTGAAAAGATCAAAAGGAGGATTGTGCAAAATTGGAGGTTTAGGGAGCAAAAAAGATAATAGATTTTATTAACTTTCTTTTTTAAAATATTTTAAAATATATTTCTTATTAATAAATAATTAATTAAATATCATTTTTTATATCTCGTAATTTTAATTAATTTTATGAAATAATAAATCATTAATAAAAAGATTTTAATAATATTTTTAAAACTTTTATAGGTAACTAATTTACTAATGGTTGGTGCCCCTTCTTTAAGTATGCTAAGGGCTATAGACATTGTTACTAATGAAAAGGGTATATGTAATTCTCTCTTAGTGAATATTGTTGGGATCTGTAATAGTATTCATATTATTGAGCTTCTAGATTATAAGGGATTGGTTGATGTAATTTAGAAACTTCTAGCAATAGTTAATTGGTTAATTGGTGTTTGTCGTTAGATTGATTTGATAATAATAGGATATGATGTAATTATAGCTGCTTTTTTTTTTCTATGTGGTGCATCTTTTTTCAGTGTTTTAATTATTGTTAGTTTGTCTTTCTCTTCTATTAGGCTCTTTTTGCAAATAATGTCATTTGTGAATTAATTTGTATAGTTTTATTTATTGTTTGTGTTATTATGTGTGATTATTGTTTATGGTTCCTGTTAATTTAAGTATTTTTCTTTAAAAAAAATCGCTTCTTAAATAGAACACCCATTATTATAGACCTATAAATTATAAACCTAATTTGAAGATCCAATCCGATCAATTCTAACTCAAATATGATAAAATTCAATATTTAACTATAAAAAGTCAATAACCTGAATCTATTTCACTCAAAATCGAATTGACCAAAACTCAAACTAACTTGAATATAAAATGATCAAACCTAAAATGGTTCAAACATGAAAACTTTAAGCCTTAATCTTAAATCATCCAAGTTTGAAATGATTTGAACTCAAGATGACTTAATCCAAAAAATTCGAAGCTCTGAACTAGTTAAACCCCAAAAATATTAATTAAAATAATTAAAAATTAAAATTATCCAAACCAAAAAAAAAAAAAAACTATCTCAATTTTACTTAACTCAAAACCAAGTTGAATTATTCAATTGATAAGATGAACATTATTTTATATAACTTCTCATCCCTAAATATATATAATATAAGTTGAGGTAAAGATAAAAGGGAGAAAATTTAGTATAAAAAATGCAATGTGTAACCCAAAGATCACAACACCAAAAACAGAACCCTATTTTTTAGGACCTAAATTGAAAACTTAATTGAATAGAATTTGATATTTGAAAAAAATACCAAAAAAAGAAAGAAAAAAATAATGAGTTGTCTTTACCAAATACAAACCTCCGTTCAATCTCAACGCAAAACCAACCACTCAACTTCATAGAAACAAGCAAACGTCCCATGCAAGCCCTAAAAATTACTCCTCTTTTCCCTTTTATTTTTTTCCACCTTTGTCACCCTCCCATTTCTTTCGCACCCCATCTCTCCCATGGAGGATGAGCGGGTCGTCGCGTCTTCCGCCGGGGACTCTCGGTTGCTGTCGTCGACACCCCATGCCCCTACCACCCCCCACAACAATCGCCTCATGAATTTACCTCCCCCTCCAGGCCATCCTTTAGCTACCTACGTTGTTCAAGTCCCTAAGGACCAAATTTACCGAGTACCGCCACCTGAAAACGCTGGTATCGTCGAACGTCACCGTGAAGCTGCTAAGAATAAAGGCAAAAAATCCAAACGGAAATGCTCAAGGTACTTGATTTGCATCGCCATTATGTTGCTTGTCATTGGTGTTCTCGTCAGCGGTGCTATAGCGGCTGTTTACTTCATTTTCACCCCTAAAGCTCCTAATTTCACCGTTTCTAAACTCCATGTTAAACAACAAAAACAAGGCAGTCCACCTACGTATGATGTCACGTTGAAAGCTAAGAACCCTAATAAAAAAATGGGTATCCATTGTAAATCCGATGAAGACGGTGCCACCTTAACTTTCTGGACTAAAAACCTAGGCTTCGGCGATTTTCCTGGTCTCGAACAAAAACCCGGGGACGATTCGAGCATTTTCGCCATCAAAATCCATGCCTTGAAAAACAAAGTTGTTCCCCCTAATGTCCAGAAAAGCATCAGCGACAAGAAAACAAAACGTCAAATCTCTTTGAAACTCAAATTCGAATCACCATTGGTGTTTAACGTTTGGTTCTTAAAGCTTTGGAAAAAAGACATGACGGTCAACTGTGCGTTTAGGGTGAGCACGATGGCGCAAGGAACCAAAATTCTGTCCCAAAATTGTAAGACCAAATTGTCTTAAAAACAAAAAAATCGATACCAAAAAGGTAAACTAATTAATGTTACTGTAATGAAACATTTTATAAATTTCATACCATAAGTGGGTTGAACATATTTCAATATTTGTGTTTATGTACTAACTTTGTTATAATATTTTGCATTTAGGTACAGCCAAAGACCAGATCGCTCCATGCAAAAAAAAAAAAAAACCCTCTTTTTTTCCCTTTATATACTATATATTTTAAATGTCATAAAAGGATTTGTACTTTCAAACTTTTTTTTTATTTGGGGCAAGAAAAAAAAAAGGTTGTGACAACAAATCCGGCTATGCATTATTTTATATTTTGTTTATAAAGGAGGTCGCAACCCGAGATATGAAAACAGAGTAGATTTGGATATTCGAATCTCAAATTGATCAGATATTATTTTTTAAAGGATAATTATATGATCTGACTCAAATTCATACCTCGTTGATTCTTCCTTTTTCTTTTTTAATCTTTAAGCATGTAATGGTTTTTATTTTTCTTTTTTTTTTCCTTGTAATTAGTACATTGGTATTGATTATATTTGGGATATTTGAGGTGTTTGATACCATGCCATGCTTTGGCAATTTTTTTTTTATTTGTTAGTCTTATTACCATGCAATAGGATGAGATATACAATATGAACATCAAATTTTGCCAGGTTGAATAGAAAAGAACTACTCGATATCTTTTAAATAAGTTATCGAGTTTACGTTTTTTTTAAAAAAAACTAGTGCTAGAGAATTTATTCTAGCTTAAAATGAAGTTTGATTCAACTCAACTTTAAATTTAAAAATTTATTTTGAGACTCGTTTGCCTTTCAATATCCAAGGATAGAAAATATGGAACAAAAATAAAATATGGTCTCAAGAAAAAAAGTTAACAATAATTTATTTTTAATTTTTTTTAAGAAAATTACACAAGATATTAATTTGGAAAATGTGATTCACATTAAAGACCTCATGAAAAGCTAAAAAAAAGAAGTAATTTGCTTGTCTAAGTTCAATTTAAAATCATTTTCTTTATTTAGCATATGTTAAAATATTTTACATTAAAATTAAATAAATAATTACGAACAATCCAGTACAATTATTGTAGGAGAAAATGTAGCACTAACATCACAATTTGGGCTTGACCATCATGGGTTTGGTTTTAGATGAAAATTAGGCTTTTTAAATTTTATCCAAATTTTTTAAAGTTTGTAAATGGATAACATAAGCATATTGAGGTCAATTTATATATTTTTTAAAAAAATAAAAAAGGCACTATTTTTAATATTTATTAATTTTTAAAATTTATATTATATATTTTAGTGCTTTCAAATATTATTATATACTCTCTTTTTTATATACGTATTATGTAATTAAAATGGGTTGGACTAGCTTTTTGTTTTTACCCAAATTAATTTTGGGTAAAACTACATTTAATGTTGTTAAACTATTAATAAATTTATGTTTTGGTCACTTAATTTATCGAACTATTCAATAGATTTTATTTATTGTTAAAATCATAGTTGTATGGTCGCCTTTTTTGGCACCGCCTATATCAATTGAAAGATCTCTTTCCCTTTCTCTGCTACAGTTTAGTTAAAAAAAAATTTTATGAAACAATTTTGAACATCACAAATCTACGAAGCAACATCCAAGCAACTTTCTTTTCTAATATTTAACACTGTCCATTAGATCAACTTAGATCTAAGATATGTTCTACTTGTCGATGGGTATTAATCCACCATAACAATCTTTGAATCGTGCTTGGAGCTTACTAGCTGGGCTTTTTTTTTTTAAAAAAAAAGCTTAACAAACCAATTACTTAAATAAAAACTTTCAAATAGTATAATGATTTAAATGAAAACTTTAGAATAGTTCAGTGACCATTTTGTAACTTTGTTAAAGTTGAGTGACCAAAACGTAAACTTACTAATAAATTAATGACCTTGTATGTAGTTCACCTATTAATGTTTCAACCTTATATTTTTATTATCGATAAAAAAGAAAGCTTATATTTTTCCAAATTGATACCTGAGTTTGGCTTCAATGTTCACTTTGGTACCTGAATTTTGTTTTTTCCATATGATACTTGAGTTTTTTTGTCCTAATTACATATCTATATTTTTTTACTAAAGCACACATGTCGTACTTTCATTGAGCCACATGATAATATTCTATCAAATTAAACATTGAAGCCAAACTCAAGTATCAAATTGGGACAAAAAAAATCAAGTACCAAATTGGACAATAAAACTAAGATCAGATACCAAATTATATATTAACCCAATTTTTCATAACATAGAAAGGGGTCCTCCTTTTCTTGCAACTGCCAATAATTGAGGGCTTACCAAACAAGATTTCAATCACAGTGAATAGGGTCTACATATTTTGAACATTAAATCATAATAAAATTTTTACTTAGAATTCATGCATGATTTACGCATAATAAAAATCAGATATGGGTTAAATAATTTTTAGGGTTAACATATTTAAATTTAAATTTAATGCTTAATTTGGTATGTAATTTTAGTTTCAATGTTTATTTTGGTATCTAAATTTTTTTAATTTGATACTAGATTTATTTTGTCCCAATTAAATATTTAAGTTTTACTTTAATGTTTAATTTGATACTTGAATTTTATTTTATTATTTTTTGTTTTTTTATCTCAATTAAGCACCTATGTTTTTAATTTTACTAAAGCAACGTATCATACTTTCATTGGGTCACATGATGACATTTGATCTGAATATCAAATTGAACATTAAAATTAAATTCAAATACCAAATTAAACATTAAAACCAAATTTAATCCAAATTTTCATATAACATAGGAAAGGTGTCCTCCTTTTCCTGCAACTGCCAATAATTGAGGGTTTACCAAGACTTGGTTTGAATTCAGTTAAGGCAGCACTAATGTGAATGGACTCCACCTTTCCACGTACGAAAGAGCCGAAGTTGCCAAAGAAACCTTTTGGAACCCATGTTAATGTCCCACAGCTAGCTAGCCGTGCCAAAATATCAGTATGTGTGCAGTGAAGTGCATGCATGCATGTATGTGTGTTCTATTATTATTATTTTCATATGAAAACAAAGGCCTCTTAAGTGGATTCCAACTCCTCTTTCAACCAAAGATTCCCCCCCCCCCTCCTTCAACTTTAGTGCGTGGGGTTTGTTTCCCTTTCAAAATCCTAAACCCAACATCATATAAAGGATTTATTCTACCCTTCATCTTTGAAAACCAAGGCAAGAGGCTCTATAACACATTGTAGAACATTGGGGGCAACTGTCCTTTCAATCAATTCCTTTTGGTGGTATAGTGAAGGGGAATGTTTAAATTGAAAGAGATACAATAAAGCTTACGAGAGAAATATTAGTAAAATGTGTGACATTAATAATGTAAATTATCTATGCGTATGAGATTTGAATTGGAAAGTAGATCAAGTACTTACAAATATAGTATCACTTGAGCTAATTATTATTATTTGATTTAAAATGTAAATTAAAAAGAACAAAGAAAATTGTGCTTTTGGTAAGGTGTGAAGCATGCACATGTTATTAAAGGAGGAAAGCTTCTTTTCTTCTTTTTTTTTTCTATTTTTTTTCAATATTTATCTGATAACTTATCCAGTTATCCTTTTGACTCAGCAGATATACAATTTTAAGTAAAAAATAAAATAAAAAAATAAAAAATAAAAATAAAAACAGTTATCTGACCCAAAAATGTGGCCAAATCTTCCTTCATCCAATCATAAATGCCTTGGTCCATCATCTTATCTCCAATATTACTGTTCCATTTCTAAGGTACAAACCAATTTTCTTTTATTAATTTTACTTAATTTTTAAAAATACATGATCATAAATTTAGCCTTAATGTTGGTATTTTTGTCAGCTTAATCTGTATTCCTTTTTTAGTCAAATTCAATTATTAAACTTTTAAAAGAGTCAAACTGTTTTTCTTTAACAGAAATATTGACTAAAATATTATTTTTAACAATGTTACCGTAATAACTATTATGATCGTACTTCAAGTTGACATGACACTAATTTATCTTCTATCTTACATCAACAAATAATTTAAAAATGATAAAAATATTTAAAAAAAAGAAAAATTCAAAAAGAAAAGAAAAAGAAATACATATGAATTGCCATACAGGGGGTCATGTTTAAAAATTTAATATTGTAGTTAATATTTTCATTAAAAAAATTAATTTAACTTTTTTTAAAAGGTTGATTGTCAAATCTACTCTTATTAAAAAACTAAAGGTTAAATTTAACTAAAAAAAAGGATCAAATTGATAAAATCTATAAAGATTAAAGATAAAATTTATCATTTTATAATTTTATAATTCTTTGCTAGCATCATATAATGGGAGGGCATTGAAGCATCTTTACCTACATGTTGGAATTTGAGTATGGAGATTTTATTCAGTTAAAATTAGTGATAATTTTGGGTTAAAAAAGGAGAATGTCAAAATTCTTGAAAAACTTATGGGAAACAAATTTACATATCCATTTATATCTGATTTTATAAAGTGGATTTGGTCTGTGGATAAGTAAATTTACTAAAATTCGGTCATAAAATCTTCAAAAAGAAAAAAAAAAGCATAAAAAAGTTAATTCTCTATTTTCATACTTAATTTTTAATCTTTCATCAAAAATGGTAACTAAGACTCAAATTTCATTTTACCCCCTTCAGTAAAAAAATAAACGAATTAGTCCCTATATTTTAGATTAAAGAGTAAACTACTCCTTTCTATTAAAAAAATTATCCATTTTTAATGTTAAAAATTGGTGTGTTACTTGTGATGTGTCACATGTATCTCATGCTAACATACATGAACCAATTTTTAATAGTAGATTTGAATGAATTTTTAACAAATGACCGGTTTGCTTTTTGATCTAACGTACATAAACTAATTTGTCCACATTTTTAGTAGAGGGGGCAAAATATAGTTTAACTCCTAGTACAAAGGCCTCTATGATACTTTTACCTCAAAAAGTTTATCTCAATTAAAATGATGATGTGAATTACTTTTAAAAGTACTTATTCTAATAAAAAAAGGATAAAGTAACGTTTAGTCCATGAACTTGGCAACTTTTCTCACTTAGGTTCCTAAACTTGTTTTTGGTCCATATTAATCTTGGAAAAGAGATGACATGGCCAAAGGCGAAGCTTGAACATTTTTTTGGGGAGTCGAAACTAAGTAGTATATTTTTACGATAGTAAAATGTGCAATTTTATCATTTTAATGGCCATGTCTTTATAATTTTTAAAATGTTAAGTTAAACTTTTATCATTTGGGGGGCAAAGTGCAATATTATCATTACTAATTTAAAATTTTGTAAATTATAAAGGGGTCTAAATGAAAATTTTTTCCGTTTTAGGGGGGCGGAAGCCCTTGTCAGTCCTTTGGCTCCACCACTGGATATGGCACAATCTTAAAGTTTCATGTTATCATAACAATCTTAAAGTGTCATGTCATCATACCTTATGAAAATCCAAGTTCAATGGCTAAATTGAGAAGAACTATCAAGTTTCAAGGATTAATGTGGACAAAAAAAAATTTAGAGATTAAGTTAAAAAAGACAAATTTAAGGACTAAATGTCATTGTATCCTTAAAAAAACCCATACCTTGAGATGAACAAAAAGGCTTTTTTTTTTCTTTTTTTTTTTTTCTAATCCGCATTAGCAAGGGTAATACAAAGGTAAGGACAAGTAAGTGTCACAAGGCCGTTAGCCTCTTTTCAAAAAGCATATATAGTAAAATGTACATCGCACCGCTTATATATTTCAGGAACCTACCTTCCCTTTCTAATGTGGGATTAATGCACCATTCTTACTTTTTTTAGAGCGTTTGGCATGAAACATGCCTTGCCCCAATTTGTAAAGTTATAGCTAATAAAATGGTAAAATTTATGTTTTGACCCCTTAAAAGATTTACCATTTAATTTTTCCTTCAATATTAAATCTCTAGCTTCACCCATTCATATTAGCGTTATAATCAAAATAGTTAGCAATATTGAGTATTTAGGCTAACTAATAACATTATAAAAAAGATTAAAACCTTTAAACTTTTCCAAAAAAAATCAATTAAACCCTATACCATTTTTGCACTCTATTCATCCCCTAAGTTAGGGATTGTTTCCACCACATGGAACACCAAGATTATGCCACGTGACAAAATATATTATTTTATATTTAAAATCATGAAAAATTATAAAAAAAATCATAAAAGTAATAAAAAATTACAAAATAAAGAATCTTAATTATTATTTTTTGAAAAAAAAAAGAGCTAACCTTATAAAAAACCAAAACCATAAATTATCCGACATAAAATAGTTAAGTTGTAGGTAGAGTCATAGATTCGTAAGCTTTCTGTTTTGTTGAATAAATTATACTAGAAACAGATATGAAGACTCAAAGAAATGGCCAATTATATGAGGGATTTTCAATTTTGCAAAAATAAAAATCTTGTATAAGATCAATAATGGAGGAATATAAAAAGGCAACTAAATTATACATACACTATGTTCTTTGATCCCTCAAAAGATGATAAGCTTTTTCTCCATTCCCTAAAGAAGCCAAAATGGAATTTTTGCTATTTCAAGGCATTGATTTTTCCTCACTCAATTACTACTTTACTTAGTATTTATCTTTATCATCATTGATTATATATCATAATTTTGTGACTTTAACATTAATTCCATTTTTTAGAGATAATATTACATTAATTTAGATTTCAAATTTTGATATACTAGTTTTTGTCCTTCTATTATGCTTAAATTTGCAATTTGGTCCCTATACTTTAATTTAATATAATTTGATGCATCCATTTTTATAATGTTAATAGTTAATCCAAATAATTAACTATTTTAGTTAAGATTATGACGTGGTTTTTTTTTTTTTAAAAAAACTCCTAACTCATTTTGTTGACTTGGATTAACTAATGATATTATAAAAATAGAAAATAAAATTATAGGGACAAAACCTCAAACTGGGGTAAAGTAGAGGGACCAAAACCATAATTTAACTATTTTTGTATATTATTTGAAAACTACTCGTATTCCCAAAATTGCTAAATTGGAGGATATAACGCACTTAATCGTGCTTAAACTCACGACCTCCAAATTATTCCAATAACAATGGGGCGAACTAAGTTAATACACCATCGACAAATTAAAATGAATCCCACATGTAAGCTCTATCTTTTGAGGTTTTTTTTTTCCCTTAAAAGAACATTAACATCAACTAAATTCGTAGATAAAAGGACGGAATTGAATTGAAAAAATTCAAACACCAATGTCAACCAAAACTTCAAACCAACTCGAGTTTTTTTACGGTTAAACAGTTGACTATTTAAAATATATTTATTTACATTGATGTGATAAAATCTCTTTTGTCCATGTTAGTTAAATTCTTGATTTTCATTCAATATTAAATTCTAAACTATCCAATTATATTATTTAAGTCTAAAAATGGAAATATATTCGTATTAAACAAATACACATATGTAACATTAATCCGAAACCATTGCTTTTCTATGCATTAATAGACAAGTAATGAAGCTACAAGACTTTACCCTTTGTACCCCAACTAGTTACAAAGATGTACAAAGCTTTTATAATCATTTCTCTCATCTTAAAACAATAATTTTACTACTTTAATCCCACACCCCCCTTTACAATTTCTTTGCTAGGGTGCACAAATATATACTTCCACTATCTTATTTTCTTCTACATTCTCGACTGAGTTCTTAGAGATAATTCTTTCCATTCAACCAGACGTCGTAAAAAGTCCATGACCTATAAAAAATATCCAAAAGAAAAATGAATTAATCAAAAACCAACTGAACTAAAACTCGTGTTAATACAATAATTCAGAACTTACCTCGTCTGGTTCTTGTAATGAATAGGATGCATTAGTGTCCTTGGGGAACTTGGATACAAGAATACCAAAACCTTGGCCTCTGTCCCTCAATATCTAAAAATGGAAATCAGAAGTATTAACCTAAAATATCCACTGGGTTTCATAGGGAAAAAAAATGCTTATTCATTGTATACCTTGAATGCATCTTCATCGGTCCGATCATCTCCGATATAAACGGGAAAGACATCGGTACAGTTAGCAAATCCTATAACACAAAAACACGTTCATAACAGTAAGTAGTGATTAAAATATTTGTTAGTGATCAGAGAATATCATGTTATTGTGTTTTATTTTTCTACCATTACCAAAATTTTAAAGCCAAATAAAGTAATGCCTTCTTGCTATGGCTGCTGTTTACTTTAAAAACTTTATGGATTTTATAATATGATTAAGTAATATGAACACGCAGACACGAAGTGCACACGATTTTAAGGATCAAAGAACGTGTAATAAAAAAGAATAATTTGGACAACTTTTTAAAGTAGAGAAAGAATGGAGAACTTACCAAGAGATTCTAACAAAAATTCAAGGGCTTTCCCTTTGTCCCATTTGATTGTAGGACGGATTTCCAAAACCTGCATGTTACGAGAAACAAATATAAGATATCAGTTTCGTAATTCATTGACAGACGTGTATGAACTTGTACTCGGTTAACTCCAAATGGCTCACCTTTCGGCCTTGAGTTAGCCGAAGCTTGGGGTAGTCTTTTAAAACAGACTTCACTTGTTGTGCCAATTCACTCCATTTCTGTATTTTAAAACACAGCAAACAATCAGATGGTGGTAATAAAGTTTGATGATTTGTGATTTGCTGTTGTTCTTTTATTACCTTTTCATCAACACAACGAAAGTGTACTGAGAGACAAAACTTGTTGTTCTCCACTTTAGCACCTGGTGTTGATTTTGTAGTTTCAACCAACTGTTTATAAACCTCATCAATCATGGGAAGAAATTCACTAGCTGGTTGGAAAAGAACAGATTCAGTATCCTGTAAGAGTAACAAAGCCAGGTCAAAAAAATGTGGTTGGTTTCGAGTTTAACGCAATTGGTTCATGCAATAACGTGTACGACTTGACTCACTTTGTTAGATTTGGAACCTTTTTCAGGGCCTTTAATGTCCATCCCATGGCTTCCAGCATAGTATAGCTCAGCTAATTTGACAAAATTATACACCTTGTCCCTGCATCTGCCACTCACTATAGCTGTAGGGAAACATTTGGCTAGCTTTCTCACTGTCTTTCTCATCTGGTGTAAAAAAAAAAAAAAAAAAAAAAAGCCAGGGGAAATCAATGTTAAAAACAGCACAGAGAAAGTAGTCACTGTGTCATATTAACAAAAAGCTAACCTTCTTAGACATGAAAGCCCGATCTGGATCGGCTACGATTGGTGAAAGAGTGCCATCGTAATCAAGAAACATTACGATTTGTTTCCCTTTTGATGCATCGATTATCTGTTCGAACATATCTAGTGCTGATGGATGGTTTAGCTGAACAATTTAATCCAAAAAGGAAAAATAAAATCAGAATCTTTATGAAAGGAAAAAGAAAAGAAAAGAAAAGAAAAAGAAAACCCATTTGAACTTACATTCCAGGAACCTTGATCATCAGCAATGGACGGTGCTGATTTCATATGAGTTGGAGAAGAAGCTCTCATGGAATCGACCCATGAATTAACTCTAGCTCCGGCATTGATTTCAAGGTTTTGAAGCAATTTCTTTCTGGAAATGGAGATAAAACCAGGTGGTGCCGGTGGTTTCTGTGCTGATTTTGGATCAGAGACCATGTTTTGACCGGCGGCGATGTTCTTTGGTCTTTCTTCAATGAAACTCACTGCAATAAATAAGAACAAATCCAACATTCAAAACATTTTTAGTAAAGGTAAGATACCTTAAAAACCGAAGCACACAGGTTTTGTTTTTTGTTTTCCCACCACAAAAAAAAAAAAAAAAAAAAAACCAGAACTTACCCATTTTTGGAAATTAAGGTAGTTAAAAGAAAATCTAAAAACCCAACAAGTGTTTGGTTGTTAATGTTAATGTAAGAGGAGAGATTTCAAAATTCCAACCAGAGGAATTTACAGAGTACTCTGTTTTTTTTTTCCTTTTTTTTTCTTTGAAACCCAAAGATTAAGGAACTGAAACAACAAAAAAAGAAGAACCCAAAGATTCGTGAAAAACAAGGAAGAAATGAAGGGAAAATATATGGAAGAGAGAAAGAGTGAAGGGAATGTATGTGAGTGAGACATGGAGGAGTTGAAGCTGGTTTTTATAAGCCAAAAAAAAAAAAAAACCAGACATAAACGGACGACAACGAAACTCTTACAAAAGTGTGGGACCCATCCTAGTTGTTGATTTTGGGGCCCATATTACAGGGAGAGAGCTGTTTTTTTTTTTGTTTTGTTTTTTTTGAGGAAGGTAATTAAGCTGCTTTTTTTTAATTGGCTGCTAGTGGTCAAGCCACGTGGAAGACATTGGTTAGGATGATACACATGATGTGGGTTTCTGACACGTGGATAACCAAGTCACATGTTAGACCCACTGGATTGTGGGAGCTGTATTTTACTAATTTTGTTTTAATTGGATCCTATTTGGGTGGATTTTGGATCCACCAGCCACCAACTTGTCTTGAAATGTTAAAATTGAAATTATGGAGCTTTACCATGAAAATTCTTCATTTTTTTCCTCGGGAGTAGGAGAGACTGTGTGTGTTTCTATCCATTTCGACTCGATTTGATAATGTTAAACATTTTTTTTGAAATTAAGTTTCAAAGTGGGACTAGACAAATTGAGATTAAATCTGTGTTTAAAAAAAATCATAATTACCAAAATACTCTTATATAAATGTTAGTTTAAAATATATGATAATGACAAATAAATATTGGGTAAAGTGGTGAGGTAGATTACATTCTTTATAAGAAAACAAATGTTTTAACATTGAGGATGACATTATTAAGAAGGAGAGTTAAAAACAAACCTCAAACATAAACCGTAAAATAAATATAGAGTATATAAAAAATATATATTAATATTTACTCTAATATACCCAGGAAAGAATTAATAAAAAATTTAATAAATATTCTTTTATTGTGATGAAAATATTTGAAAATTTAAAAGATGTGATATATCAAGTCAGGTTAAAAATTAGGTATATCTTTGATTTTTCAAGTTTAAGTAAATTAACATCTAATTTCAAGTTGAATTGAGATCGGGATATGAATATTTCAGGAAAGATATCTTATTGCTATCCCTAAACTTATAGTATGTCATAATCAAGTCATAACTAAATTCGGAATCCAGAAAATTTTAAAATTTTGTTTGAGAGATGTTAATATTTTTTTTATAAACATATAATAAATTTATGATGTATGATTACAAATATATATATATAAATTACATGATTGGAGGGGCATTTGCTATTTCAATGCCCCTTGTATGCAAATGCAAAACTAACAACTTAAAGACAAAACCCACCCTGTTAAGCAAAACCAGCTGCGAACAGTACACTGAAAGATAAATATATTACTGCCCTTTCAAAGTTGATAAAAGTCAATTTCCTCAAATTTTTTTCTATAAAGGATCATGAAAATTTTGCTTTAAATTTACATGAATTTTTATTCAATTATATGTTAATTCATTCGGGTAACTTGTAAAAATTGATATATTTACTATAAACCTAACCCTCATTTATAGGCCAGTACTTTGGCATGTTTGGTCCCATCCCTAAACCTTATTTGTTGACCAAATTATCATCAAATTCTATTACTTTGTATTTTGCTTATACACGCATATGGCATACTGAGATATAAAGATGTCCGAACAAGTACAATTAAATTATTATAGTATAAATGAACTAAGAATAAATTTAAACAAAGTCGATTAATTTAGACTAAAATCTCCGTATGACATCAACATATGGGGAGATTTTGAAACCCACACATATAATTGCATATGATAATGCAATTTTGTTTATTATTAATCGATACTATTTATGTTTACGATAAATTAATTTTTTAATAAAACGTGATTAATTTAGTCTTGACTTATATAGAGCAGTAGTTAAAGTTTTTGTTAAACACTTGTTTAATATGAGTTGAAACCGTGAGAATCTATCCCCACCCAACAATGTTGTATAGCAAAAAAATAATTTGTTCAAATTGTTGTTTTAATATTAAATTATGAGTATTTGAATCCACGAATAAAACTAAAGAAAGTATCAATCTATCATATTTTCATATATTTTTGAATATGTTTGAACATTTTTATTAACCATACATAATATTATTTATTTTTAGCTAAATGTTTTTCGTATTGTTTTTTTCTTTTATGGAGTTTGTATGAATCAACAAAGACAATTTTCTATGTCAAGTCAAAATCCCAATTGACATATTGAATTTGATATCCTCTAAAGATTCAATTTGAGTGATGAGTGGGTTTGGATGAATGATATGTTTATTTATGATTAATGTAAAAATAGTAGTGACGGTGAAATTAAAAATTATAATAACACTATAACATGAAATAAAAAATAAACTAAATGTACTATATCGCCCATCTAAATCCACTTTTTAACCTCGAGTTTTATTAGAATTTTATGCGGATACAAGGAAAATAGAGGGAAAAAAATATTTAACCTAAACACGGTTTTCCATAATTTGCAGTACTTATAGCCTTAAAAATGTACTGGACCCTATCCATCATAAAATAGCCACCTGGCAATATTAAGAGTTTTTTATTATTATTTTAAATGCAATCAATTCTGGATGAGTTTTCTTATTTATATTTACTTTAAAAAGTATTTAAAAAGTAATATTATTTTATTAATAGATAATATATCTAATCTATATTTACTATGGTTGGTTGAATTGGTGTTGAATTTCTAATTTTTTATTATAAAATAATAAATATTATTATGAGAATATTTTATTATTTTATATTTTATAATAAAATTTAAATATAGATATTATAAGATTTAAATTTAAAACATTATGAATAATGCTATCTTCTCAGTCATAAATGTATTATAATCTAATATATATTAATACATTAAATACATTTGATAATTAACATAAGCCCTATTTGGTAATTGGCTATTGCAATGATTGGTTTGACCAACTAATTCTATTAACTATTTATTTAAAAGTGTTTGGTAAAACTTAGTTAATACCTGAAAGCTGATATGTGTAAAATGACAAATAAAGGCATGACACGTTTTATTATTAAGTATTTATTTGTTTATAATACTCTAGTCTTTATTGGGTGAAATTATTGAAATAAAGCACTATTATCAAGGAATTAAAACATCTATTAGGGAGATTAATTAGTGAATATTTTTGAAATTTTAAATAAATAAATTTCTTAAGTGCCTTATTTGCAAATGTTAACCTTGTGGAAATTGATAAATATTAATAGTGTATTAATGTAATTGTAAACTATATTATTAGTGATAATTATGTCATGTTCTTAGTATGTAAATTAGTGATAATTATGTCACACTCTAAATAAATTTGTCAAGTAGCATATTTCAATTAATATAAAGTTATATAAGAGATCATTTTACACAAGTAAATTGAAAATAAATCAAGAGTACATAAATATTCAAGGATAAATTAGCTCGATTGAAAATTTCTCACGGCAATGTTGATTTTTGTATATTCACAGTGGAGTTTCTTCTTCTTCTTCTTCTTCTCTTTTTTTTTTTTTTTTGAGATTTACTTTAGACTTTAGAGGTGAAAGTGGAAATGGGAGAATGAAAACTACTGATATATTCGCACCTCTATTTTGTTTGAGAGCATATGACAAAGAGAGTAATTTTTTAGTAAATATAGTAAAATATGTCATTTCACATATCTCATTTCCAATCAATTTTTTAAAAAGTTGTCCAACCCAGCGTTTTTTGCTTTGGAGGTTTTAGCTCAATAAGTTTTTGCAAGCTTTCATTCACCAAATACTACAATTAAAGAATTTGACTACCCAATCTTCTATTTCTACTCAATTCAACTAACAAAAATCCAAAACTCTGTTTATCAAGCACCCCATAATATTTAAACATAAACCCTACTTACCTTGTCTAATGTACACACAATCTCTCAAGAAAAAAATAATAAAAAAAAAAATCATATCTTAAGACAAAATCAGCAAGGATACGAAAAGAACATTAACAGCGTTACATCTAGATTAATTTAACCTTAAATTTTGAATTGATGTTAATGTAAAAAACTTATATAATAATGTTAAAGAAATAATAATATTTAAAAAAAAAAAGGAAAAATAATTGCATAGGATCAATGGACCATTCCTAGAAAACAGTGGTTGGACATGTCGGGTTCATATGAATTTGTTTTATAGTTTATTCTGCCTTCCTCGTATCTTTTGTAGTAGAAAAAACCCACAAGCATTAGTCAACTAAAGATTACTTGCATGCCAAGTTTACGTGTCATAATAATTAATATAAACAATACTGTACCAACTTGATACTACCCACATGTGTTAGGGTTTTTAAATTAAAAGTAGGATACAATATTTCTTAACAAATTAAATTATATATTTTTATATAGATTGGATTATGAAAAAATTAGTAAATATATTTATTAAAATTTTAGATAAAAATTAAATAAATTTTTGGTTGAAACGATAATGTTAAATGATTGAAATTTTTCGTATTATAAGTTAAAATCTTATTATTATTGAGTTTTTTTTTAAAATTAATATTACTTAATTTGTATATAAAAGGATATTTTGATAGTTTTCTAATTGAATTGGCATTTAATTAACTCGTGACATTAATTCAATCACAACTTTAATGTAAATAAGATTTGAACTAAATTAGGTACTTTAAGATCTCATGAAAAATTCGGATCATTTTTTAAGTATTAATCCGATTATACTTTATATCGGTTAATTCTGATTATAAATATTTGAAATTCTAGAAGATTATTTGAATCTATATTATGTTGAATACAAAATTTTTTTATATTACATGGTATTCGTCGGGTTTAGGAAATTTCACATGCAAAAGGCTGGGTTTTTTGCATTATATAATTGGAAATTTTTTAGACAACTTTCGGTCGAATAATATACACTTTAATTAATTTTGTAGATACCTTAGAAGATGCAAAATGCTTCCCAACTTCATTTATTTATTTTTAATTTTGAACAGAAAAGTGAAATAAAAGCCCTAAAGAAATCATTTCTTAATATTCTCAAAAAAGTGTAATCCCGTGTTCCTTGCCTAAACTTGCGCTTTTCTTTATCATTATTTTTTATTTTTCCTTAATTAAGTAGTATTGTTTTTTTTAATAATAATAGGATAAAATCCAAATAGTAAATGTGATTAAGACAACTCAAACACAAATCATATTTAATACGATAAATACCCTTAACCATTAAATCGTCACATGATATTCATATTGTTTTTTATTTTCCTTGTAATTTCGCTTTGCTGATATGACCAAATAAATGCGTCATTATAAGTGGAAAAAGAATCAAATTCCATTTTTACGAGTCTTCGTAGAATATTTAGCTTTAAATTAATTTGATTACGTATTTATTGTAAGCATGTGCTAATCAACCTGGTTAATACGAAAGTAATTAGAAGTTTCGTCATCCCAAAAGTATTAATATAAAAATATTTAAAAATTTATATATCATTTTTTTCAAATCATTTGTTTCTTATTTTTTTGTTTTGTCCGGCGGCGGTGCTAACTTTCGGGTTAGTTATCACCTGCCTTTTTTCTCTTGCCAATCAATTCTCTCTTTTTTTCTTCTTCCCTCTTCCTATTTACTCTTTGTGCCTTCTTTCTTTTCAATTTATAGATCTATTTTGCGGGTATTATTATTATTTTCACAAATTGTGATGAACAGATAACAATGACTATCATTGTTGAAACACCATTGACCACCAACAGTTTCTTTTAAAAAGTGGGTGGCACTTTGTTGACTTCTTAATCTGTTTTTGTTTTGAGAGTATTTCAGAATAATAAATAATTTTATGACTCGGTTTGGACTCGTGTTGTCTTAAGTTTATATATATTTTTGTTTGTTTTTCTATTGTTTAAAAGTCTCACTTTTAGAAGTTTTTATCTACTGCTTTTTAGCCTTGCTTATGCATGTAGTCTTGCTTTTGCGAGTGATTTTAGGACTAGTTTTTTCATCGTCTCTAATTTGGTGGATGCTCGGTTCTTTTACCAATTTATGTCTGCCGCTTTGGATCATCTGGGGCTGATTTCTTTATTGTATTAAGTGATTGCAATCACTACAAATATGTTGTACTTGAGTTGCAATAGAGCCATTGTCAACATGTCATAATATTTTATTGATGCTGAGACTGAAGCCTTTGTTGTGTTGATTGGAACTTATCTTTTACCGCCTACAATGAGTGTTTGTTATCCTCGTGAAATATATGGTCTCTTTTAAAAAAATATTTAGAAATATTAATATTATTATTATTTCAAATTGGTTTGAATTGAAATTGATATTAGATTTATTTTTATATTTTATGTAAATAAATTGGTATGGGTGAGAACAAATTATTATTATTACCTTTTGAATGGTTTGGTTTCCTCGAAATTAAGTTATAGTAGTATAAACAAATTCAATAAATGAATCCTCCCATAAAGTAATGTCTTAAAAGTCTTGATACCAACAATTCGAGGGCATGCACCACTATTGATTAAAAATTAAACTAATGTTTGAATTATATTTAGAATATTCAGTTCTAGATCTCGCATAAATGCCACCTGAAAATTAACATTTTTATTCTCTTACAAATATAATAAAAATCCTATTGAAAACAAAACAACGAATCTTGCAATTCATATAAAATAATATATATATATATATATATTTGAACAAAATATAATTTTAATAAAATTTAGTGTATATTCAAATGAAGCCTATGATAGATTTATTCCCAAATAAATTTTGAAAAAAATAATAAGATTCACAACAAAAATATTCATTGACTTAAAAAATATATCTTTAGCATCATAATTCACTATTCACATTAATGTGTTAGATTAACATACGTATGTATATATATCATTTAATCTATAGCTTTAACTTAAAAGATTTGAGTTTTGAATTGAAATTCATGTTAGTATGCGTTCTCTTTAATTTTTAGGATGAGATTTTGAATTAGGGTGGTCTAAGAATAGCTTTATTTTTTCGTTTAAGTTGAATTTGTATTAGGTTTGTGTATAATAATGTGCTTTTAATGATTGAATTTCTCTCCCTCGAGTTACGTCTTATATGCTATAAGTAGTTGAAACCCCTTCCTGAATTATTGTTATCACCTCTAGATTATCAAATTGAATCAGAACCATATCACACATTTATCTCTGTAAAAGAATTACCTTATTCAAGATATCTCAAAGTTTAATATTAAATATTGAACAGACTCCCAAATGACGATTATAACTAAAGATCCAAATCCCTCTTCGATTACTTATTAGCATTATAGATTTATTTAAATAATTATGTAGTAATTATGATTACATTATAATTGGAGTGATCACAATAATGTATAAAACTCATAGCAGAAAAAGTCAAATTAAATAATTTGACTTACATTTTCTACTCTCTATAGATCTCAATCCATAGTTTATTAGTACTTTTTCCCAAACGTAATAAACGGTGTAAATTTATTATTATTATTATTCTTGAAAAAAGAGAGTAAAATTTGCTAGCCGCCCACCCAACAAGAAACATCCACGGATCCCCCGTAAAAACCCAAAAAGAATCCTAACGTGTCGAACACGTGTCTCGTGCAAACCCACACCGTTATATATTTTTTTCCGTCACGACCGTGGTAGCTCCGTAGGTTTTGTTGTGTTGAAAGGCCGACACCACACGTTTTTCGACGGGGAATCTCCTCATATTCGGCCACGTGGTATCACATCAAATTCTTGTTTGAAGTTAAATTTTACGTTTGTTTTGAGTGGGACCAATTCTGCCACTTGTAAAGATGAAGGAAATGCCACAGCCATGGTCGGCAGATTCGGGGGGGTTGGTTATAAAAGTGAAAACGGCGACGTTTTAACTGCATTCTGGAATTCAACATTGCATGCATGAATGAATGAATGAACCACATTTTCTGTTTTTTCTTTCTTGATTCATAATTTTGGACATCACATGATTTCAGGTCATGTAATGTAGTGGTTTTTTTTTTTTTTGGTACAGTTTATTTTATTTCGAGTGGAAAATTTTCGAAACAGAATTTATAATAAAGGAGTGTTAATGCAAAATATAACATGTCGAGCAGGGGTAATAGTGGTTCAGTTTCATCGGAATTTTTAAATTTTTGAATCCTCTATCATAATTAGGTTCCATTCTCTATTTTTTTCATTGTAATTCTTTGTTTTAATTTTCTAGAATTATTTTAATAAAATAAGTTTTGTTTTATAATTTTAAATATTATTTGACAAAATTTTAAATTCCTTTTCATAAATATTTCTAAAAAAATAAAATTTTTAGAACTTTTAAAATATTTTCACCATTTAAATATAAAAATTAACAATAAAAAAATTGATTTGGTTTCAGGTAACTGCAGTTTTTGAACTTACATTTCATAAACCATTCAAATATTTTGGTTCGAATCAGTTTTTTACTCAATCTTAGTGTCAGAGCAATCATTAACCTCGAAAATAGATCGTAAAACAAAAATAAATGGTATAAAAAAAACCTCTTCATTTGAGTGATTTACAAAGATTTTAAAATTTTTATTATTTATTTCATATTAATTTAATACAAAATAATAATTTAATATTAGCACTTAATTATTTTAATAAAATAAATAATAAAAAAAAATTTAATTATTTATCTCATACTTAATTTAAATTAATTAGAAGAAATAGTAACATACAATTTGTGATTTTGTAATTGATTCGAAAATTTTTATATCAACAAAATCATTAATTTACATCAATCGACTTGTATTATAAAAAAATGGAATAAATAGTATTAGCATTGATTTCTAATCGAATATATTTTTGAATGAAGTGAAAGTGAATATCATTTTTCATGATATAGTATTTTAGATTAAATTTTTTTCAAACTTATTAAATATTTTATTTTTCATAGTTCTATAAACAAATAGAATTTGTACACGTAAACATGATATCATTAATAGCTCCATATTAAAAAAAAAAAAAAACTCATTTTCTTATATTCCAGGTATAGGCCGACAATGCATGGCCATTTGGTTAAATGGCCATGCGGTTACATTATATAATTCTTATAAAAGAAAAAAGAAAAGAAAATGAATAACCTAATAATACAGATCCCTGGGTGCATGCATGTATATTTTTCTTGAAGATTTTGGAGGCTTGTCAGAAAAAAAAAAAAAAAAGAATTTATGCTATTTTTAACATTTATTTCGATTCTTGTTTTCTAAAAACTGTTCCCTTGTCTCGTGTTCAAAAGCAGGATTACTAAAAAAAGTTTTAAAATATGGTTTCTTTTAGAATATATTATTAATTAAATTAATTAACAATTTATTCACTAAATTAATATTTTATTATTTCTTTTTTCCAACTGACATGTGTTGATAAATTTTTAATTGGATTGGCTATTGTGTTGGGATTTGTAAGTGGAATTATTGAAGAATAGGTTGTTGGTCATTTTTAAAGAATTTAGATAAAAAAAATATTAAATTAAGATTAGGTAATTATTAGGTAACAAAAGGATCGTGCAAATATGGTTGATGTAGAAACTTTAAATGATGTCGAGTTTGTTTTAGTTGTAGTCGATTCTTATGGTGGCAAGAGGTGGTTTCTTGAAACAACCGCTACATTTAACATTAGCAACTCCAAGGATTTATTTTCAACGTATAAGAGGTATGTTGGTTTAGTGCTAATGGGAGATGACCACGTATATCTATTCGTAGAGATTGGAAAAGTTCGTATAAAGATGTTTGATAGTATTGTTAGAACCTTGTTAGATGTTTGACACATTCTTGAAATAAAGAAAAACTTGATTTCCTCAAGTACTTTGTACAAGAAATGCTTTCAGTATTTCAATGTGGAATATAAGGAGTATTCTCTAGTGTCGTGGCCTTGATGCATGGACATTTAGAGCGAGCCTTTTACTTCTTGGACGGTTCTATGGTTATTGGTGTTGTAGTAGTGTGATCATCAATTGACCTAGATTCTGACACTACTAAGTTATGGCATATGCAACTTGGGCATATGACAGGGAAAGGTTTATCGGTGTTAAATAATCGATGCCACACCCCAAATTTGGATTACCTAAATTTAAGGTGCGTAGGTGAGGTGATTTTTGTTCTGGCGCTGTAACTGCTCGATTTTTAGTGGTGACGGAACAGTGGTTTTGAGACCACAAATTTTTTTCATGTCGACTCGTAAATATTATTTTTAGAATATTTATAGAGTCATTAGATTCGTATTAAAATTTGGGTTAGAAATATTAAAATTTAGATAGTTAATTAAAGAAAAAGGACTAAACTGAAAAATGTACAAAAGTTGGTAACTAAGTTAATTAAAGGATTTAATAGCCTATTAACCACATGAGGAGGGACCAATATAATAATTAGTCCCTAATAGTTAGTGTTGGACGGTTAAACATGTGATAATAATAAATTATTGTGTATTGAATGGCAAAATTGTAATTAAAATAAAATTAAAACAAAATTAAGTAAAACAAAATGCTTTCTTCTTCATTTTTAATCTTCCATTGCCGAAATACCATAGAAAAGGACTTGGAGAATCGGCTAAGCATTTAAGCCTTGCATGTGAGCTCAATTCTTAACTGTTTATTGTAATTTTTATGTTTTTTAGATTGTTACAACTAGGTCCAGCTAGCCCGTACCTTTGTTTCTGATTCTGTTAAAAATTTTAGAAGTTTCCATTGTTGAATACTAGATTTTTTTATGATGTAGTTGGATCTTTGATTTTGTTGTATGATGATTTTGTAAAGAGATTTTTGTTAAATTTTGATTTTAGGATTAAATTGTGAAAATGTCAAAATTTTAGGGTTTAAAAGTGAATTTGATGTATATTAGGGACTTTTTGAGGGCTTAGTGTATTTGTATAAAATATTTACTTGAGAAAAATGGTTAATTTGATGAATTTTGAGTTAATGGACTAAATTGTAAAAAATATAAAAGTTTGGGGTAATTTTGTAAATTAAAAAAATAGGGTGTTAGTTGTAAAATGGATTGGAATATGAAATTCATGCAATAATTGAAGAATTTTACATTTTAGATAAGGATTTCGTAGATATTCGTGGAAAAGAAAAAATAGCAGAATACTCCCCGAACTTCTACAATTTCTACAATTCAGTCTAGGTAAGTTCGTTATATGGTTACTATTAATTTTATTTCATTATTGGTTAATTCATAAATTTCATTTAGTTATGTTTAACGAAATAGAAGTATAATGATATTCAGGCTATGTGCCTAGCAGGCTTTGTGCTGGTGATATTTGGGCTATGTGCCTGGCAGGCTTTGTGTCGGTGTTATTCGGGCTATGTGCCTAGCAGACTTTGTGTCGGTATTATTCGGGCTATGTGCCTAGCAGACTTTGTGCTGGTGTTATTCGAGCTATGTACCTATAGGCCTTGTGTCGATGTTATTTGAGTTATGTGCCTAGCAGGCTTTGTGCCCATGTTATTCGGGTTTTGTGCCTAGCAGGCTTTGTGTTGATGGATTGAAAATTTACATTAAATTGATCGTTTTCGGTTAATTAAATATACATGCCCAAATAAATTACATAATAAATTAAATACATCTATATCATAATAAATTAAAGTCGAACCACATAATCCTTGTGTCATTTTATTTATTCCTTTTTTACACATTATTTATTGATAAGTGTCCTATTGACTTCCAATAAATTTATTCGTGATCATGTTAACTTACTTCGTCCAATCTACCTCTATACTTTATACAAAGTTATGTCTTTATATAATAATTTTATCTTCAAAAGTTGCATCTATAAAACACAATTATTCTCAATAATTGCAGTATACTTGACTTTTCTATATAATAATACTTGCCAATATTATAAACTACTGACATAATATATAATAATAGTATTACTATTTTGTGCACGGTTAGTAAAGTTAAAAAACTCTACAAATAATATTAAAAAACTGCCGAGTATCTTTAAATTACATAAAAAAATCAATAAATAAAGAGTACATGGCAGCTGCTTAAATCTGCATGTAGAGATGTTCATGGACTAGACTGAGTTGAGTTTAAGCATGATATTAACACACTTAATACTTGCCCAAATTCGCCTATGTTTGTAAATGGTTATCTTAAGCACATTTTAAGTTCATCATATTATTTCAATTTTTTTTAAATATATAGTATTTTTAATTTGATATTTAATAGATTTATATATATATGTTCATTTATTTAGACTTTATATGAGGATAACTTTAATTTTTTAATGTTTAAATTATAATATTATACATTACTATAGATTTAATTTTTCTATGTTATAAATTACATGACACATAAAACTAATATAATATGATATAAATTGGAAAATTTGATATGATTGAGTTGAACTCGTACCTTGAATATTTGAGTTTCAAACTCGACCAATATTTTAAACATACAAATTTTTATTCAAATTTATTTTTAATTTAATATTTTTATTCCAATCCTTTTAACTTATAAACAGATAATTCAGATAATTCAATCATTGAATAACTATACCATCACGTGGAACCTTTTAATTTCACAACTAATATACCTAATAATAATAACCCATAAACATAACACATATATTGAAAATGAGATATGCGGGGAACTGTTGTGAAATGTGTCCAAAGAGACCACAATGAAGGACGATGAATTGAATTGAAAGAAGGTTTGGTAGATAGTGGGATTTGGCACAAATGATTGGAACTTATGGTGGGGTAAAGCCATTGCTAAATCCCATTGGCATTTCACCAAACATTCTTCGGCCGACCTATATTCACGCGTGCACCACCTCGCCCACAGTTTCACACGTTTCTTTGACCTTTTCTTTACGGATAAATTACACCCAAGATTATTAAATTATTAGTAAACTAATGTTTTAGTCTTTTAATTTTAAAAAATTATAAAATGATTAACAAACTAATCATAAGTTTTCATATAAGTCACTGGATTATAGTCAATTGAGTCTTAACTCAATTAGCATGGGTATTGTTACTAATACAGGAGGATGTGAGTTTGAGTGCGCTAAAACGTATTATCCTCCTATTTATGGGTTGGGGATGAGTTATGAGTAATTCTAGGCATTGTGTCAAAAATAGAACAGATATTACCAAAATCTATAATGAGATTGTTCAAAAAAAAGTCACTGGATTATTAAAACTATTGCTATATGGTCTTCTCTATTCATATAATCTGTAGCAATTGAAAGTTCTTTGTTGCCTTCTCTTATAAAGTGCAGCTTTTTTTGTTAAATAGCTTTGATCGTCACAAAATTACGAACCAAAATCTAAACAAATTTCTTTTTCAATCTCTAACACCAATCATCAAATCGACTTTGATCTAAAGTATGTTATTCTACTTGTCAATGGTTACTAATCTACCGTACCGATTGTCGAATCATCACTTGGAGCTCACTAATTGAAGTTTAAAAAAAATACTTGACAATCTAGTAACTTAAATAAAAACTTTCGAAATCATTTTATAATGTTTTGAAGTTAAATAACAACATTGTAGACTTATTAATAATTTAATAATCATTACTCTTTTTATCATTCATAAATGTAAATTTCACATAATAATTATTAGTTAAACGTGATTAAACACATATTATCTTTATTGTTGCGATAACAACCATGAAAGCAAAGTAAAATTTTTTTTTTGAATAATCTCATTATAACTTATAATAATATCTGCTCTTTTTTACATAATACTTAGAACTATCTATAACTCTTTCCTAACTCGTAAATAGAAAAGTATTGTACTTCTGTACATCTAAACACACATTCAATCGAGCTAAAACTTAATTGATAAAATAATATTTTAATAAATAAATGAAAACAAATTGTGTGAGATTGATGTCGAGAATGTTGGTTGCCAGCCATTTGCAGGAAAGAAAATATCAAGCTGTCTTTTTTGTTTTTTTGCCACTTATGATTATGATTTATGAAACAAAACCTTTTCTTTTCTTTTCTTTTTCTTTTTTGATATTGAAATTAAAAAGACCCACCTCTGAAAAAAATAATTTTTTCTTTTTTCTTTTCTACTCCTTTTGAGTCAGACCTTGGGGAAAACTTATCATCCTTAAGTTGGAAAATTTTCTCCTTTTTCTCTTTAATGGAAAAAGACAAACTGTATTCTGTTAATTATGATAAACATATCATATCAACTTTAAGGTTAAATTAAATAATCCATATTTTTATCAAAAAAAAAAATCATTACTTTGATTTGTAATTCCCAATCTCATAAATCACTGTCTGTCACAATAAAAACCTGTTTTTTTGCTCTTGATCTGTGTCTTGTATGGGTTCTTGTTTTTTGTCCACTTGCTGTAGACTTGGCAACGATGCTTAATTTCGTTTTTGACTGATAAATTATTGTTAATACCTTTTTTTTTTATAATTATTATTAAGTTTTCTTTTATGCCTTCAATTAGTCTACTTATACGTCAATATGATATTGGAAAGATCGACGGTGACTAGATAGAGAAATGCATCTCTTCCCACTATTTTTTCTTATTTAAATTATACTTTGATTTTCATAATCATTGAAGTTAAATTATATTTGAGTAAATTACACTAATAATTATTTAATTATATGTTACTTAAAAAAAATTTAATTTAGTTATTAGTATTTTTGAGATTGTAATTTTTTCATTTAGGTGTCGAGTTAACTTATGATACTAACCTAATTAATAACATTATCAATATATATATAATTGATGAAGGTATTAGGGAATACATAATACAATAAAAAATTCAATTGAAATGAAATTTTAGTTTAATGGTAAAATTAATGTTTTAATGAAGTAAATAGCATGAGTTTAAATTGTACCATATGCACATTTTATTTTTTTAGTTTTTAAATAAAAAAGATTAAAAAACCTCTAAATAATATAAATTCTTTTAATTGTAAAATGATATTTTTATAATTACTCTAATTGAGATGGAATACTATTAATTTGTGATATCAATTCAATTCAAAACTTAAATAAAAAAAGAAATATGTAAATATTAAAAAAAACAAAAACATAAAAAAATCCTAAAAACTTCCGACAAACAATTAATAAATAATCCAAAATCAAAGGAAACAAATGTATTTGGGGTAATTGCACAAATTCAAGTCTTTATCTTCTTTTCTTTCTTTTAATTTTCACGTCATTCTTCACCAAATCAAACGTCTTTTTCTTTTTCTTTTGGATATTTTTCAAGCATTTCATTGCAAAATATCAAATCAAAACATTAAAATGAGAAAATCAAGTTTGTAAAAACTGGGTTAAGATTTTGTCCAATATTTTATTTTGCTTGTTCCTTTTAGCAGATTCTCTGTGTTCCGCTTGTTATTAATTATGTTTTCTTTCAGTACTTCTTTCACTTATGTGGTTTCTCGTACTTGTCGTACTGATAGTATATCCCTCAGCTGAGGTTTTTGCGGGCTTTCTGCATCTGTTTCCTAACGGAATCTATGGATTGCCGTAGCCAAGCTACAGTCTTACGCCCTTCTTCTTTCCTTTATTTGTCCTAGGGAATTTACCCGCGTTTACTGTTCCGACGGTCTTACTTGTGTTTACTGTCTTAGCGGACTATCTTTGTGGGTGCCATGAAGTCTTTCATCCATGGTCTGACACCGATCCGCAATCGTGGCATACAATCATATGATGTCATAGAGTCTTTCATCTATGGTCTTACTCACTATACTTGGCTGCCATAGCATCTTTCACTTATGGTCTTATACCGTATATCTTATACCTTATACCATGCTGCCATGGCGTCTTTCATCTAGGGTCTTACTCACTATACTTAGCTGTCATAGCATCTTTCATCTATGGTCTTATACTGTATATCTTATACCTTGTACCATGCTGCCATGGTGCCTTTCATCCATGGTCTTACGCTACGCTACGTACCATATACCAAATTGTCTTAGCATCTTTTATCTATGGTCTTACACCATATACTGTTGTCACGGTGTCACCCGAAAGGACCAGTCAATATCGCTATCACGTTAAATACCATTCAATAAATTTTTATTTCCCAAATCCTCCTCTCATTACCTCCTTTACGCCACCTAACCTTGATGATTAAACACCGTAGTGTTCCCTCAGCAAGGCCTGGAGCTTTGCCCGAGATGGTATCTAATAGGGTCTTTCCCCATTTCCCATCATAACTTCTTCTATTCCCATAAGGTTTTCCCCAGTCATGAAATGCATGCACATATCATCATGCTTCATGTTTATGCAAGCATGACATATTCAAATAGCATAGATTAACGTCAATGGTTGGAGTCTTAGGAACTCACCTGAGTCTTTACTGTCTCATTAGCTTCTCTTTCTCGAACGTTAAAGTTTCAATTCTCCTGGAAGCTAAGCATTAAAACCAAATATCTATTGGTTAAACTTACATTTTATCTTAAAAACTTAGACTTTCATAAGTATGTAGAACCTTTAAGACAATTCTGAAAATCCATAACTACATTTACTCAACCTTTACATATATAGAAGGACTTAGAATCTTACTAGCTTCTTTTCCAACTTAATCCTCAAGAAGTTTGCTCCATGTAGAACCTTCCATGGTTGTTCCTTCTTCGAGCTACCGAAGAAGATGAAGAATGGAAGAAAATGAAATTAAGTTAGGAAGAAAATCATCTCTGGGAAGCTATCTCCCATCTATTTATAACCTTTCACATGTTAATTCCAATCCTATGAGAGTCATCCATGGCTAATTATTATGTCTCCCACTAAGGAACTGGTTAGTTCCATTCTAACCTAACTAAGTTTGGTTCTCAACTATGTCAATTCAGTTTCCAGTTCTCCTATTTCTTTCAATAGAGGTCGCCAATTTGTAGTTTCTTTCAATTTAATCCCTTATTTATTCTAAATTCTGGATTTGTCAAGAATCGAGTGTTACAATGAGTCCATAAATGGATCTAGAATCCATTCTACTTTGGTTATGTCCAATGTACAGTCAGTCTAGCCAGTAACATTTGTGTCTCTATCTTCTAATCATCCATTATGATACTCAAGACATAACATCTCCTCAATTGGACTTGATAGGCGACATATTAGTCTTTCAATCAATTTTCTCATTTTCGATTAAACTAAAGACATGTTTAGGTTCATCTACTAATACAAGTTGTCTTTTCATTTACAATCCAACCACGTAATACCGCTTAGTATTAGTTAAAGGTTAGATAACTAGTGAGCCAATATGTGCTTCCGTTTTGCTTTGCGTGCAAAAATATTGAGGAAAATATATAAAGAGTATTAATGTAATTAATGGATATTTTATTAAACAAATTTGTTCGAAAAATACAAGTATACAAAACGAATGTACTACACTTATGGCACCAAATCTAACAACTGGCACCTACATCGAAAGTGCACTTAGCCTAGGTTCAACTTCATACCGTACCTTTGCAACACATCAAAAGCTTCCTAAAGGTCCACCACATGTTGCTCCATCGTAGGAATCTTAGTTAGCATATCATCTACGTAGACTTCCATGTTTTTGCTAATTTGATTTCTAAATATCCTCTTAACCAATCTCTAATAGGTGGCTCATGCACTCTTAAGGTCAAACAACATTACCTTATAGCAAAATAGTCTGTCCTTAATTATGAAATATGTATTTTTCTAATCCTCTTTAGTCATCAGTATTTGATTGTAGCTTGAAAAAATCCATAAAACTCATGTACTTATGACCAGCCAAGGAGTCAACCAACATGTTTATGGTGGGTAAAGGGTAGTTATCCTTCTAGCATGCCTTATTAAGATTTGTAAGATCAACACACATCCTCCACTTTCCTCTTTATAGTTGAGTCTCACCTTCATTCCTTAAGTTGCTTGTAAGTTGTTATCTTGCATGAGAATGCATGCATGAGCTAAAGCACATAGAAGATTGTGGGGTCAATAACTCTATAAAAAAATGAATTCACAAAAAAATTAAAAATTACCCACCAAAATTTTTGAAACTAAATTATTTTATATAAAAACAATGAACTTTCTCCACTACTAAAACCAAAAATCTCTACTCCTTTTATTTTTCTTCAACACTCGTCACTTTTCTCTCAAATTTATTTTATTCTCTCTCACATTCCTTAAAATTTTTACAAGATAAGTGATTAATCTTTCAATACTTTTAAGTGGGTTTCGCTATTTTGGTAATAACTCTTCTTCTCTTTCGAGTTTTATTGATTAACCCTTAGAAAATTAGGATTGTGATTTTTCTTGTGATAGGTTAGGGTCTTTTGTGCAAGATTTAGTTATTTATGTATTAAAGGAGCTTAAGATATTGATTTTGTATGAGATTCCTAACATCTTTACTAGAAAATAATTTTTAAAGGCTGATTAATACAAATCATTGATAAAATTAGGATTCATTGTATTTATAGTCTTAAATTTCTTGAATATTGATTAGAAATTTAACATTTTTATTTAGAAATAACTATTGCTAGTGTGATTATTGTGAATTTTGTATTTGAAAATTCATATATTGCATTATCATGACATTAAAAATCACTTATGTGATTTTTATTTTTGTAAAAGAAAATTACTAGTTGTATGTTGGCTTTGTGAAAACCTTTGGGTTTAAAGCTTAGATTTATTTGTTCTAAACGTTTAACATGAGTGAAAAGTATTTTAAAAGAAGTCTACTAGTGGAGTAGAGTATTTTCTAAAAGAGCTTAGATTTATTTGTTCTAAATACTAGCTTGCATTGATTTTGCTAGTTGTTACAAGAAATGTGGAAAGAGTACTTTTTGCAATGAAAATCATGAAAAATGATTGAGGAATTGAATTGGAGATCAATGGATGACTTTTCTAGTTGTTACAGCAAATGTGGAAATAGTACTTTTTACAATGAAAATCGTGAAAAATAATTTGAGGGATCGAATTAGAGATCAATGGATGAATAATTGTTTGATTACATATGTTGAGAAAGATACTTTTAACAAAATTAACATGGAGTAGATAATTCAATGGCTTTAACATATCAGAAAGCATTGTGGACAATTATAAAAAAAAATGTACGCATTTTAAAATTTATTTAATGCACATTTTCTTTTAGTTATTGTTTTAATATTTTTATAATAGTATTACATTTAACAAAATACATTGGTTTATCCATGATTAATATTATGCATTAGTTTATATTACTTTTATAAACCTTTTCATTTTTAGAAAAAAATTGAGACCCCACAACCCAAATTTCTTGGCTCCGTCCTTGAGTGTATGATCCTTTATTGGTTGGCTAAGACGTCCTTGTATGCCAAGGTCACACTTTAAGATCAATGTCTATTTTTACGCCGGTCCAATCGGTTTGATTCAACTGATTCATAACGGTTCAAAACCACTCTCCAAACCAATACTTCAACTGATTTACAATCCAATCAATATGGTTCAAACAACATTATTTAGGACTCTACATTTATTGACTAGAGTGTCTTTATCCAACAAGGTTGTGTCCAAAGACTCTACTTTTGTTAGTGTAACAACTCAATTTTCAGTGGTGTCGAAAATAGTGGTTTGAGACCATTAAATCTGACGAGTGAATTTGAAAATTTTAATATTTAATTATTATTTACAAGTAAAGTATGACTTTAGGAAACTTTTGAATTAGTAAATTTGTGATTTTAAAAGAATTTATTAAGTAAATTAGGTTGGAAACGAGGAATTGAGACCTCAATTTCATAAACCGAGCCGTAAATATTTTTATAAATATTTAAGGAGTGTCATTGAGTTAGTATTAAAATTTCTTTAGAAAATTTTAACGTTTTGATAGTTAATTTAATAAAAAGGACTAGATTGAAAAAGGTGCAAAGCTTGCTAATTAAAGATATAGTGATGAATAAGGAGGGACTTAAGGCATAAATATGCCAAAATTAAAAGGCTGGAGCGGCACATGCCTTAAAAAATGATAAAATAGTGTGAACAAGGGGTAAAATTGGAAATTTCATAAAATTAAGCTTAAAATTTGAATTTTCATGAGAATTCTAGACATTTTTCTTCTAAACCTTCAGCAAAACACCATATAAGAGTTCCTTTAAGCTGTTTTTTCATATTTTTTCACCATGTAAGTTCAATTCTTATTCTTTTCTTGAAATTTTTATGTTTTTGAGACTTTTACAACTAGGTCCAACTATATGTTTCATTTTTTTTTTATTTCATAGGTAATTTTTAAAGTTACCATTGATGAGTTTTAGAATTTTGTGATGAATTAATAGGGATTTGAAGCTTTAATTTTATTATATGATGATTTTATCAAGTAATTTTAATAGAAATTAATTTTAGGACCTAATTATGAAAAAGTTCAGAATTAGGGTTTGATGTTGAAATTATGAATATCAAAGTTTGTATAGTAGCCTAAAATAATTGAATAAAGTGTTAATTAAGAAAAATTAGCTCAATTGATGAGTTAATTGATCATGGACTAAATTGTAAAAACTTTAAAATTTGGGGTAAATGTATAATTTCAAAAATTGAAGGGCATAAATTGTGAAGTGAATTATAAGTGAATTAGATGCTGATGAATGAATAATTTTATAATATAGATCAAGAATCCGAAGATAAATGTGGAAAAGAAAAATTAACAGACAAACTACCCCAAGTAAATTCATATGGTTGAACTTTTATGATTATTTATTAATTTAGGAATGACATAATTTATTAATTCATATGTTTGTTATTGAATTATGATTATTGTAAAAACATGAAAATTGGATCAAAAGTTTAAATTAAGTGGAACGCAGGATTGACTACGATCGTTCCGTGACAAAAGATGAATTGACGAATAAGACCATGGTTGGACCATGACAATGTTTAAATGTAAGACCATAGTTGGGCTATGACATTTCAGTGAAAAGAACATAACTGGGTTATGGCACCATGAACGTAAGACCATGATTGGACCATGGCAGTATATGTATAAGTATAAGACTATAGCTAGGCTATGGCATCCTGATGATAAGACCATAACTGGGTTATGGCATTACGAGTGTAAGACCATGACAGGACTATGGCATTATATGTGTAAGACCATAGTTGGACTATGGCATCAAGTAAATGATATACTCAATTTCGTAAGATGTTCTCTAATTTGAAAAAAAATTGGTAAGTGCCATATGGATTAAAGTGATAGAATTTAAGTAGTTATTGATATTGAGCTCAATCAAGTGAATTCATCATTTGAAATGGTGATTGGCAGGAAATGATAGTGAATTGCATGTTTATAATTTGTTATAGTATGTTCGGTAAAATTTAACTATAAAACCAATGAACTTACTAAGCTTCATTAAGCTTACTCATGTTGTTAACATTTCTTGTAGATTAACATGAGATTGGAGGATCAGATCAACACATCGGGCCACACTACCCAGATTTATCCGGTAGATTTTGTAATACAATCCTATGGTTTATATGGCATGTATAGGGTTGGATAGAAAAGAGTTAAACTTGAATTATGAATGTGAATGTGCATATATATTTGTTTGCAAGTATTTAGTAGTAGATATTAGTAAATCAATGAATGGAGTTATTTTGGTAAGTTTATGTAAATGAGTATTGCAATAATATATTATGTTTAATACATGATTTTGGTTTGAATTGGTTGCTTGGTTGGGATACATTAGTGTATTTCTATGTTGTGTACAGGTTGATATTAAAAAGGGTGAGAAAAGTGGCCTTAAAATGCCTTATTTTCATCCACACAGGCAGAGACACGGGCGTGTGTCTCAACCGTGTGTGACACACGACCTGGTACATGGGCGTGTAGTCTGGCCGTGTGTCCCCTGCACCTTGAAATTTCAAAACAGAATGCCCAGGCTTTTGCACACGGCCTAGCACACAGGCGTGTGATTTGGCTGTGTGACCCTGTATTTCACACACGGCCTAGAACACAGGCATATGGTTGGCCGTGTGACCCAAGTCAGTAGCTAGCCTAATTTGAACACGGGTTGGGACATTGTCGTGTGCCTTACATCGAATGCCCACACGGCCGACCACACAGGCGTATGTCCCCTACTATTAAGAAAAATTTTGAAATTTTGGAAAAAATTTCTTGAGTGTTCGGTTTAGTCCTGATTCACTTCTAAAGTGTATTTTGGGCCTCGATGGCCTATCTGAGGGACAATATTAATGATTTATGATTGATTCTTAATTTTTATAATAAAGGTAATGAAATATTCGAAATTAGCCCATCAAGTTCGGTAATGTTCGTAATCCTGTTTAGGCGATGGATAAGGGTTAAGGGTATTACAGTTACCTTACTTTCCCGCCATCTATAACATCAGTTGATAAATTCACTTATTTCATCTCAAAATCAACATTATCATTGAATCTTCAACCATTAGTATCAAATATCACTTACCGAATTATCAACCTTTGTTAGACTGATGAACGTATTACGAATATGAGTACATTGTAAACGAAAACTCGAGGGCTAAACAGAAGCACATAAATGCTGACGGAAACCCATAGGGTTGAACAGAAGCTCATAGGAGCTGAACTATAATGCAGAAGGGTTAAACTGAAACTCATACGAGTTGACTAAAGCTCATGAGAGCTAAATAGAAAGCAAACACGAGAGTTTGCAACAAATGTTGAACCTCGGTTTACTTGGGTAATTTTGTTGTCAATTCTTTTTTGCACTAAACGATTGTACTCAATCCTGCGTTCCGTTCACTTCGAACACTTGATTAAATTTCGTAAATTTAATAATAATAATTTTATTTTCAACAAATAGTATAAATAAATACATATTACCATTCATAAATTTAATAAATAACATTAAAAATTTAACCATACGAACTTACCTGGACTAGTTTGTAAAATTTGTTGTAGCTCAGAACTAGTCGGATAATTTCTCTTTTCCTCGATTTTCTTTAGACTATTGATCTATAATATAAAATTATTTATTCATTAGCACATATATATTTCAGCCTCATTCCAATTCACAATTTATACCCTTCAATTTTTAAAATTACACATTTATCCCAAATTTTTTAATTTTTACACTTTAGTCCCTAATCAATTAACCCATCAATTGAACTAAATTTTCTCAATTATCACTTTATTTTTTCGTTCTAAACTACTACAAAACCTTTGACATTCAAAATTTCAGCACCAAACCCTAATTCTTAACTTTTTCACAGTTAGGTCCTAAAATCAATTTCTATCAAAATTACTTAATAAAATCATCATATAATAATATTAGAACTTCAAATCCATGCTTATTCATCATAAATTCCAGCACTCATTCATAGCAACTTTCAAAATCAGTCATAGAATCAAAAACTAATGATTTCAATAGTTGGGCCTAATTGTAAAAGTCTCAAAAGCACAAAAATTTCAAGAAATAAACAAAAATTGAACTTACATGCGATAAAATATGAAAACCAGCTTCTTAAAGTTTCTTCAATGGTGTTTTTGGCTGAAGAAAAGTCAAGATATCTCTAGAAATTCAATTTACTCTTATTTTAACTATTTAATTTTAGTTTATTTCCAATTTTGCCCCTTGTTCACAACTTCCTTACCAATTTCCATATCTACCGTCTAACCTATGTAATTTAGGCCCAATTTCCCTATAAATCCTTCTTATTTCTTTTTTGATTTATTAAGTCACTATTTCTTTAATTAACAAATTTTGCACCTTTCTCAATTTAGTCCTTTTTAATTAATTAACTATCAAAACGTTAAAATTTTCTAACAAAATTTTAATACTAATTCACTAATACTCCATAAATATTTATAAAAATATTTAAGGCTTGGTTTATGAAATCGAGGTCTTAGTACCTCGTTTTCCACCCAATTTACCTAATAAATTCTTTTAATTCACAAAATTCAAAATTACTTCTAAAATCTTACTTGACTAATAACTATTAATTTATTAAATTTTCAAACTCACTCGTTGGATTTAGTGATCTCGAATCACTTTTTCCGACACCACTGAAAATTAGGCTGTTACAATTTATATTACTTTTAAAAACCTTTTCATTTTTAGAAAAAAATTGCGACCCCACAACCCAAATTTCTTGGCTCCATCCTTGAGTGTATGGTCCTTTATTGGTTGGCTAAGACATCCTTGTATGCCAAGGTCGCACTTCAAGATCAATATCTTTTTTTATGCCGGTTCAATCAGTTTGATTCGACTGATTCATAACGGTTCAAAACCACTCTCCAGACCGATACTTCAATTGATTTCCTATCCAATCAATCTGGTTCAAACAACATTATTTAGGACTCTACATTTATTGACTAGAGTGTCTTTATCCAACAAGGTTGTGTCCAAAGACTCTGCTTTTGTTACTTTACTTTCTTCTTGATTCAAATACTTGTCAGATTTTGACATTTAACTTGTCTATTCTTTGTGGTTTATGTTACATACAAATATCAAAATTATACATAAACTTTACTTAAACGTGTAATTTGGTACATGAACTTTGATTTGATGCAATTATATATATGAAAATTTGATTGTGGCTTACATATCTATATGAAACTATAATTTTAATTCAACCATATACATTTAAAAAAATAAATACATCAATTTATTTTTATATTAGATAAATATAATTATTTGTATACGTAATATATAAACATAAGACGATATTATATCTATAATTATGTTAATAATTCATGAGAATTTAATCTAACCATTTCATATATATAAATTTGTACAAAATTAAGATTCATGTATAAAATTACATGTTAGACATTTATTTTCCTATTTTTGAATTTAGGTAATAATAAAGTGAAAATGAAAAAGTGGGGAAATGATGTATAAATTTATTAGTAATGCTTCAAATTATTCGATTCACTATCTATTATCTTTTTGGAACCACTTAAATTATATGATGCATGGCACTTAAAAGAGAAAAAAAGTGAAACCCCACCCCCAAAAAAAAAAAAAAATCGTGGGGGAGGCATTGAAAGAAGAACAGAATCCGAAGCCAAAAACATGACAACTAAACCGAAATAACTGCCACCTTAACGGTATTGCCTAACTTTCGGTTGGCCCCCTTTTGTCAACTTTAATATTGAGATGACTAGTTGTGGCTCCCACTACCATATCTTTAATCTAATCACTTCCTTCCTTCTTTTTATATATACATCAAAAATAAATATTAAAAATATAATACGTTATTAATTATATTTAATGTACTTTATACCTTTTTATTGAAGCATCAAATAGTTTCTAAAAATAAGTTGGAATTATATTATTTTTTTAATAATTTAATGTCATATTTGTATTTTTATGTTAAAAAGAATTAAACTTAAATAAAAATTTTAAAATTTAGGATAAAATTACTGATGTGGCATTAAACTATTAAAAAGATATAATACGTACAATTATTTCTCCAAGTGACTTTGTTTTGAAAGAACACTACACATTATTTGAAGCAAGAGTAATTCTTAATAAATATATGAGAATTAAAAAATATTTTATTTTCTTAATTAATATTTAAATAAAAACTGTTATCTATTCCCTGTTGACTTTTTATTTGAACTTATTAAACTTTGACCTTAAATATTTTAATTAATTAAAATTTGTACAAGAATTTATTTAAGAACTATTTTATTGAATGCTTTTATAATATCTCATCTCAATTTTTTTAAATTATTTATAATTTTTCAGTAAAAGATATTACACATTTAATTATATTTAAATTTACGTTTTTTAAAATATCACAATAATAACCATATCAATAACAATTGAGAGTAATTCTTTTGATTCCATTTAGTTTGTGGTTAGCTGCAAGACCATTTTTATTGATATTTGACTTAACCATCAGAAATTGACTTCTACAAGTTTAATATTTTACTAAATAAAACTGAAAATAAATTTTATATAAAAATGCTTTAAACTAAAGATACAAACAACACTTTGTATTGATATTGGTAAGTTGGGTTTGAAGCTACTCACTAATTAAACTACTCTTTCTGTTTAGTTTGTAATCAAGCTTTTGTTGTATAAAAGTGAGATTACAACTTGATAAGTGAGTTGAAATTAAACCATGTCTTATCTTGTAAATAGATAGGAGATTACTCTCTAGGCAAAGGTCTCGTAAACATTAAATATTTTTTAAATTGAGTTACCGACTTCTATATACATCTTCAGTTTTTCTATTCCCATCTACTCTTTCAATTAATATAACTATTTTCAATTTTATCTACAAGATTAGTAAAAATAAAAATATCCTTCTGTTAATTTTTGAGGTGCAAAACTAATTATTAATTTTTAAGGAGAGCCAAAACACATTTTTTTTTTAATTTAACCAAAAGGGGCTAAAATCACTACATATCCCTTTAGACCCCCAAACAATTAAAACTTTGCTTTACTATTATTGTTGGTTACACTTTCTTTAATTAATTAACAATAAATTAAGATAATCAAAATATTATTAATAAAAAATAATCTAGTGAATTCATATGATGACTTGATGATTAAGGAGGTTACCATCTTCGGTGTGACCTGGATTTGAGTCGCGCTAATCACATTTGTTGTTTGAATTTTATCTCGATATTATAATTTTCTAAAATAAAAAAATCTAATGATAAAGAATGCATGAGAGGACATTTATTTAACTTGGATGTCAAAACCTTAACTTTTTAAAGACTATCCTACTATAATTTGAACTTTGCTTTAAAAAAAAAAAAAAAAACCCAACTTTCAGTTAATGGAAATTAAGTTTTAGCTTCCATAATCTCTTTCATTATCACTAAAGACCCTCCAATTTATATAATTTTAAAGAGAAATCACATCAATGTAGTTGAAGAATGACAAACAACAGTTAATCAGTTAGTGCAAGGAATTTACCTAGGATTCCACCCTACACCCTTTAATTTATTCATCTTGAAAACCCTACTTTATATATAAAACAATATTGGTTAATTATAAATATAATACCATTAATTTTAAAAAAAAAATTCCATCAATGGAAACTCAGTTCTTATCTAAACCGTACATTGATGCCATCATTGTCACTTTATGATCATCCAAATAGACACCATTATCATCCTTTCTTTTTATAATAAATATTGGAGCTTATCTTTTCAATTATATCTACTGATAGTCGGTAAATTCCGGAATTCCATTTATTTATGCTAAAAGAATGTACATTATTTTAAGAAAATAATTGCATCATGCCATAAAAATTAAAATATATAAAGAGTTTTAAGAAGCTTTCATACCTTTTTTAAAAAGCATATCATGGATCTTCAAGCCTCTTCTAAGTGTTCTATCTCTACAATATCCCCCTTTTTATCTTTAATTAGCCTTCTTTGGACATTGATTGCTATCACATTTATAAATATAAATAAAAGAAAAGAAAAAGGTAAGTTGAAGCTTGGATTTTGAGATAATTAGATAACTTTCATTACCTTTTTTTTTTTTTTTGGTTTATCCTTCAAAAATCAAAACCCAATAATAGTTGGTGATTTGATTGCTAATGGGTCCTTTTTCTAATATGGTCCACGTCGGCATGATGAACTTCCACGTGGCTTTAACCAAATGTTGCAATTAAAATTTTATGGATTATAATATTAAATTGGAAATCAAGAACAACCTTGCTTCTTCTTCTTCCTTTTCTTCTCACATATTAAAGTTGTCGATGGGACTTTGGATGTTTCGGTATCCAAATTCGTATTCATTGGGGTGAAGCTATAATTATATGACAGGAGCTGACATAAAATTAAAATAATTGAGAGCTTAAAGATAAAAATTTTGTTTTATGTTTTTAACTTTTAAAGACCCAAAATTACAATTATTTATTTATTTAAAACGAGTTAAAATGGATTAAAATGAACTATTTACATTTAGAAGGTATTAAAACAACAATTAATTCATTCAATTAAAGGAGCCCTGCCTACTCCTTTGACAACGTCCTTGAGTGTGTGCTTTATATATGAGATTGTGTTGAATTTTTACTTTGTAATGATTAATTATATATATAGTAATTTAGATATGAGAAGGGATCGACTTATATTGGCATAAAATTTAAGTGGTTTTACATCATTTTGTAATTTTTTATACGATTAATATTTTGACAATTCAACCATTGAATATATTATATATCAGTACTTATCATACATGTAAATTTTTTAATCGATCTGATATCTCTATTATATCATTCTAAAATATTATCTATATTAATATATATTTAACGGTAAAAAATTTTCGAGTTAAAAATGTTTAATTTATACCAAATTTGACATACATAATCTACATGAATAAAATATCAAATATGATGATTAAATTATAGAAATATTAATTATATAAAAATTTATGAAATTGTGTAAAACTATTTAAATTTCACATCAATATAAATAAATCTCTCAATATTGTATAATCTACATAGTCATCTTATCATTTTCTTTCTTAAAATTATTATTTAAATTCATTGGTAGGAATTATTTTTTAAAATTCTTATCTTAAATGAAGAATATGATTTGATATCATCTTATGCCGCAAAATAAAGCTTTTCATGTCGGTCTCACACGTGCATGGTTAAATGGATTTTACATTTGTAATATTTGTCTAGTAGATTTTATCTTAATTATTAATGTGACTTTAATTAATAAGAAGTAATATAATTTCCTCTCTTTTTTTTCCATATGTATCTCTTGACCGACATTCCATCCTTAAAAAAAAAAAAACTTTTCAGCTTTATAAAAACAATCATTTTAGTCTTCCGTTTTTTTTTTACTTTTTTTAACTTTTAAATTTGTCTTTTTTTTTCAAGTCACACCAAAATAAATAAAAAAATTAATGTTACACCCCAAACCTGACCTAGACATTATGGCCGAATCCAAAAGTGTTACATTGAAGGGTTTTGAAAGTAATGTTATTTTGATAAAGCTTTGTTTCGTTGTTTGATAAAACATCCAAGTTTTATAACAATTACTGGAAGAGTTATTTAATTAATTCATTTGCCAAAACATAATCTACAACGGAAGTTTTTAGAAAACGTTGTATCTTGAAAATCTCGTTCGTGCATTTAGAAAATCCTTTATTTTTGTAAAACAATGATTTTAGTCAAACGTGATCATAAAGGTTAAAAAGCCCCCAAAATCAAAATAAAAGTCAAACAGTCTAGATAGTCCAATCACTACAAAACTCCTAGAAATAATCCTTAAATTAAAATAAAAACTAAATCTTAAACAGTTTACGAACTCGTGGTCACTGTGAGGCTCCGTCACACCGATCCACGTAGGTCCGTGGATTACCTGAACAGAACAGAAAAACAAATGTGAGTTTTCGTAAACTCAGTGTGTAACCCTATGAAAGTAGATATGTAATACATACAGAAATCTCATACACAGTCAGATGTAGATTCAGGCTTACGACCATTTCAGAAACAGATAGCAGAATCAGATAAATAGTACAGATATGCAGAATCTTACCTCCATCCTCTACACACCATCTCCGACCATTCCATCACACCATGTGGGGTTAAAAACACTCACCCATCCCAACTTACCATATAGTGTCATTGCGACACATTACAAATAATATATAGTCAAGCTACCAGAATATAGGCGAAGTGTCATCGTACAGATCACTTCCTCCACATATACAAAACCCACCCCAATCACAGACACAGAATACAGATATAGAAATAATAGATACAGAAATATCATGCATAACATGCTTATATACAGATAGTATATATTTACTTAAACAGAACAGATATACATATCGATATCCTACACAAGGTAGACTATCAGAATATCAGATCACATAATTTAGGGTTTGGTTAGCCCTTACAGACCCTATGGTAGGCCCACAGTCGTTCGAAACGAACCGTACGCCCCTAGAGAAAATTTTAGAATTTTAGGCCCACATGCCTGTGTGGGCCCACACGCACATATTGACCTTACCCGTTTGGGCGTATGGCCCACACGGCCTGGCCCAAACACACATGCCCGTGTAGGCCCATATGCCCAATATGACCTAGCCCGTGTGGCCCACATGGCCACACTCACACCATCACATGGTCGTGTCTTGCACATGGCCATACCTTCATCAGATACACCGCCATGTCTCCCACACGACCAACCACATGGCCAAGCACATGCCTGTGTGGCGTCGACAGAATATATTTTTGGCTTTCACCAAAACCTGATTTTTTACGTTTTGGGAATACACCTGATATGATTTCGATGCGAAAACACTCCCAAGCCACGTAGCACCTAAAATTGACCAATAAATCACCAACTTAGTCGCTTAAAATGATACTAAAATCGAAACCAAATTGATTCGTTCATTCCATTATACAACCAAACTCTTACCTTCTATCAAACAATGGTGATTTGGCACGACTTTAGCACCGATGGCAAGCGCTGAGCCCATTGATCTTCTCCTAAATGACAACAACAAAACCCCAATCAACCAAAGGTTCACCAACCCAAAAGTAATAACCACACCTACCATACTTACCACTGAAAATTAGGCACCAAAATCAAAACACAACAAATTGCACCAAAATCTAATTATCGAAACGAATGAGGAAAGAAAAAGAGAAAAAATTGACTGAAGTCGGAAAGGGAAAGAGAATAAAACGTCAAAAACAGAAAAAGATTCTTTTTGAGGAAAAATAAAAATAAAAAAATTAAATAGATATGACAACATATCCTCAATTTTTCTCCCATTAACCCACTAACTCACAACTATCTCAGAATTTTAACTCTACCGAAACTCTATCAGAGAACCGAGCAAAAATTAATACCCATGCTCACGCAGGGATTTGAACACAAGACCTCCTACACACCAACTCCTTACCCCTTAAACCAGAAAGCTCATTCTAATATGGATTAACAAACAATTTAATATAAGCCCACTCAAAAAGAGTAAGGTTTGGATAATAAATAAATAAAAAACAAAGTTTTGCCAAAAGTGGGAATTGAACCCAAGACCTCTAACACACACCCAAAACACTTAACCATTGAAGTAGATACACAATTGTGTTAGATTTCACAAAAACAGAATTAAATTATTCAGGGCGTTACAACTCTACCCCCTAAAAGAAATTTCGGCCTCGAAATTTACCTGATCAGAACAAATCGGGATACTATTGACGCATCAAGTCTTCAGGTTTCCATGTGGCTTTCTTAGTGCCATGATTCCACTACAGTGTAACACCCCTAACCTGTATCCATCGCCGGAATAGGGCTACGAGGCATTACCGATTAATTACAGCATACAACATAAATTTCTCATACATGAATTTATTATCACATAAACATTTATCAAAAATAATCATATTGTCCCTTATAAGGCTCTATGAGACCTTAAAACATGCTTAAAAGAGATTCAGGACTAAACCGGTAACATTTGAAAACTTTGGGAAACTCATAAAATTTTCATGCATACAAGGATCACATGTAACACCCCCTAACCCTAAACCATCACCGAAACAGGGTTACGAGGGATTACAGGACATTTGAATAATTTATGATTAATATTCAAATAATTATCAAACATATTATATTATAAAATAATTATAAAGTCCCTTAATTGGACCTTTAAGGCCCAAAATACGTATTTGAGAGGAATCAGGACTTGTTCGGGTGCTCCGAGGATTTTTTTTTTTGAACTCAATATAACCCCTTTATAAATATCTAACCTTCCCTGCAATTTCAAACTAGAACCAATCCAAAACCAATATTTCAACGAATGCAATTTCATGTTTAATTGTATTAAAATCATACCTATAACATTAATTTGATAATTTACTCTATGAACATTTATATTATCATTAATAATTAAATTAGAATTTTATTCATTCCATTCTAAATTAAGCACCAATTATCCAATGTATATCATATAAATTTTCATACCATTTCATTTGTTCAAACACCAAAATACCAAATACCATTCTTTACAACAAAACTCATATAGCATTTTAAAGTGACTAAAATAACACCTATGTACATGCCACTTTTACCAAAAGAAGAATACATCACCGAGTTTTGCGCTGGAGTCGGGATCGCCTGGATGCTGAACCGAGACTTTGAACACCTATTAACCTGCGCACGGAGACAACCGTACGCTGAGTATTTTATATTCAGTGGTATTACCATAATTCAAATTATAAATATAATAATCATATCATTAAATCATATAACTTTATTTATTTATTTTTTTAATTCACGTTCCATTTTCACATTTCTTTCAATGGCTCAATCAATTCATTTTATTCAGTTTAACCTTTTCTTTAATTACCCCTATTAACAAACTCGGACTTTGGCGGATACACGGATCCAATCAAACACTCCAGTATGACACCCAGTGCCTCATCGGATGGTTCGAAGCAAATAATTGACACCCAGTGTCTCATCGGCCAAGTTGAAGTAAATTGGTACCTAGTACCTCATCGAATCTATTCGAAGTAATATAGTGACACCCAGTGTCTCATCAACTCAAGGTCGAAGCATCCCTGAACACTTCCAATCCTATGGCATGCCAACTATATCCGACTCAGCTCGACTAGTTAATAGGGTATTCGATTCACTTTCTCAATTCAATATCACATTCAATTCATTTACGAATCAATTCAATTTCACTTTTCATCAATATACAATTCAATATCAATACTTATCCATCATCAATTCAATTTTCTTTTCAATTCCATAATAATACTTACCTCATAATTTACTTACCATACATATAATTAAAAATTTAACATTTAATAAAAATAACTTGAATTATAGTAATACAAACCCGGATTTGTTCGATTACTCCTCGACAACTTTTTCCTTTCCTTTCGGTGCCGATGCCTCGAGTACTTTGCTAGCTACGGAAATTAAAATAATTATACTATTAATTACAACATTAATTATAATAAATAATTAAATTTCTAATTAATTCCTACCTTATTCCCAATTTAATCCTAACTAAGTTTACTTACTTTCCTAATTCAATTCACTCTCTATTTCTATTCAAATTTTATCCAAACTCAAATTTAACTATTAAATTTCCAGCATATTTTTCTAATTTCAAATTTTTCTCAATTTAGTCCCTACAACATAAAACTTATAGCTTACTTCACAATTTAATCCTTTTTATCAATTCTAACTTGAAATTCATTCAATTAAATCCCTAATTCATCTTTTTGTTCAACATAAACTATACTTGAAAACCTATGAACTCTTAAAATATCAACTTAATTTCAATAAAATCTTATTTTAAAGCTTTTAAAACATCAAATTTGAGAGAAAAGGACTTAGTTTAGCTTACCAATTAAACTTGAAGCTTTCAAATCTGAATTCTCCCTTTTTCTTTTCTTTCCTCTTTCCTTTCTTTCTTTTTTGTCTGTTCTTTGTTCCTTCTTTCTCTCTTTTGTTTCCATTTTATTTTATTATAGTTTATTTACTTTATTTTATTTGTTAGCTTAACATATATTATATTTTAATTCTAAATATCTATTAAATATTCAATCATATATTCACATTTGTACACCATCAATACCATACATTTGTCATATACTTAATTTTCAAGTAAATAAATAAATATAATACAAATGTATATATTCTCATTATCACAATTGTCACTACTTAATTTGTTTATTACACAAAAATCTTACAATTTAATTATTTTATCTAATAAATATATTTTACTAATTAAATAAAAATATCACAAATGTATATATTTCTATTAATACACTTGTATTAAATCACTACCATACACTTGGCAAATTCATAATTTATTATCAACCAAAAATCTTATAATAATTACTTAATTATTAAATATCTTTTAATTTAATAATAATAGATAATAAATAATAAATATCTTATGCTTAATTAGTAAGCAAATTAAATCTATAAACTATAATTGTATACATATTTTAATTACACATGTATTATTTTATCACCATGCATTTGTCAAAATTATAACTTATTGATCATATAAAAATCTTATAATATAATTATTTTAAATTAATTTAATAAAATTTATAACTAAAATAATATATTTATAATTTATAACTTAACAAAAATCTTAGACTTTTGTTTTAATGTTTGCCGCCTTATATACCAAATGTGGCTTAATTGCCCATTTGATCCTTTATGATTTCTTTTAATCTATAATTCAACTTTTACACCTTATTCTATTTAGTCCTTTTTCCTAATTATTCTTAATTAGACTAAATTCACCTAATTAAGCACTCAACTAAACTTATACTTACTTCTAATAATTATTTATGACTTGGTTTACTTAGACGGAGGAATTATAACTCACTTTTCTGGTGCCCATGAATTTTGGGTCATTACATCACACGCCCGTGTGAATAGGCCGTGTGTCTCACACGGCCACCAGACACGCCCGTGTCACAGGTCGTGTGGAAACAGGGCATACATAATGTGTAACACCCTAAACCTAGTCTAGATGTTATAGCCGAATCTAGCGACGTCACATGAGAGTGCTTTTAGAAAACCTTAGCAAGTTTAAAATTCGCTCTGTCTATTATCTTTACTTAAGTCGTGAAATCACTATTCAAGTTATTACTTGAAAGCATCTCTTTATCGCGAAAGTTATGACATCATTCATTTATACGAAAACCTTAAGTTAAGTTTCCAAAACATATTTGTGGTTTCGCCATTTATAAATCAATAAAATTAACAATTAAAATCCTAAAATAAACCCAAAACAGTTCGAGCCTAAAAACATAAATAATCCCGAAATAAATATTAAATGAAAACAAATAAAATAGTGTATAACTCATAAAACCAACACATGATTAGCGGTGGTCATCGTCGAGCCCTTCGTCGCACCGATCCATCTACTACTGAGGATTACCTGACAGATAAAAATAAACAAAAGGGTGAGTTTTCGCAAACTCAGTGTGTACATCCCCACAGTCAGCATGCATACAAATAGGTAACAGAAAACAGACAATTCGACCTTAGCCATTTTCAGGATCGGTGTGGACCTTAGCCCACTCAGATACAGACATCGCATGCATAACAGATCAAATTATCAGAGAAACATGCCCACCAACCCTGCACACCATCTCTGTCAAACCCAACACACCCTGTGGGGATAGAATCGACCCACCCAGCCCTACACACCAAGTATGGGGATAAAATCGACCCGTCCAACCCTACACACCCAAATGGTTCCATAAAACGACACATGTGAGATACATGCAGCATAGCTGTCAGATAACAGGCTAATAGTTTTTCAGTATTCCTTCTCTTCTCAATAATCCCAACCCAATGCAATGCAGCAAAAATAATATGACAAGCTTATATGCAAATATCAGATCATACCATCATCAAGTCAGAACAAATATGCAAACTCAGGCAGATACACATGCTTAAACTAACACGTTTTTACTTACTATCCAGTAACAAATCAGAGTAATGGGTCTAAGTAACACTTACCGACCCTACAGTCAAGTCAGAGTCGACTTGGGTGACCCGTGCAACCTTACAGAACATTTTTAACAAATTGGGCTTACACGCTCGTGTGCCCTGCCCGTGTGGGCCCACACACTCGTGTGCCCACACCGCCCAAATTGGCTTTGCCCGTGTGGATCACATGGCCTGGCCCAAAATTCCAAAATCCCAGCCTCACACGGCCGTGTCCTTCGTGCCTCTGTGGTGCGCGCACGACTTGGCTCGTCAGTCACACGCCCGTGTATCGCAACACAGACTACCACAAAACATACCATTTCATCATCTCAAAATCAATCCACAACATGCCATCTTCCAAACAATAATACACCAATTAACATCTAGCTAGTTGAGCAACACATAACCATCACAAGAACCATATCAAATATGCCAAAACACAAGGCAACTATTATCACATATATCACTTATGAAACTCATAAATCAAATCAACTTAAATGGCTAAATACACACCAATATTACATCATTTCACAAGCCAATACACTTGGCTAATATCATAACTCAAAACTTATCATCAACTCACTAGCCTATACACGTCATATACCATATTTACAAAGCATCCAAAAATACCAACAAGTAATTGATAGTGTGATGACAGTTCCTGATGATCCCCGATGTCTGAGCTAGCTTTGATAATCTATAAAACAGAGAAATAATACACAAAGTAAGCTTTAAAAGCTTAGTAAGCCTTAAAAGCTTAGTAAGCCATATACAAATAAAATTACCACATGATTCAACATCGTTTCCATCAAATAGGAAAACTATGAATAAGCACATATAAGTTCACAAACCTTTCCCAATGTATACATATTCAATATCACATGTGAATTCATCTAATACTTTACTTATTAATACTCGTATGAGTCTCGTGCGTACCTGAGTCACTTAACTCGTTCACACATTCTTTCTCGACTTGACTTTACCCGTTGAACCCTTCGGAATTGTTAAGGATACTCGAAAATCACATATAGATTGTACAATGCCATATCCCAGATATGGTCTTACATGTTATCACATATCGATGCCAATGTTCCAGGCATGGTCTTACACGAAACCATATAACGATGCCAATGTCCCAGACATGGTCTTACACGTAATTGTAATATGATGGCAATGTCCCAGACATGGTCTTACACATAATCACATCTTGTTAATCCTAATGTCATGACATTCGTATTCTATACTCTTCCTAAGGTTCCTACAGAACTTTTGGATATCATAACTTCGTTGATTCTTACTCGTATTTACTCGTTTAACATTCATAGCAATTCAATGACAAATAAACATTTATAAATTAATTTAAAAGTATTTATTTGCATATGAACTTACCTCGTATTCGGAATAAATGGACTGGATCGACTATTCGATAACCTTTGATTTTCCTCGATCTAAATCCGATTTCTTTCGTTCTTGATCTCAATCAAGAACAACAAGATTCAAACCCTAAAACAACATTTTCTTCTTCTTTTTCTCTTGATGTTTGGTTATGGATGATGATAATGAAGCTAATGTTTCACTTTGTTTTATTTAATTAACCTTAATAACCAAATTACTATTTTAACCTTAATTAAAACCATTTAAAAACATTCATTTAATGACCATTTATGTCAAATTCTACTATTAATGGTCTAATATCAACATAAGGACCCTTGGTTATATAAACCATAGCAATTAAACACATTTAACATATAGAATGCCACTTTTGCATTATACGAGATTTAGTCCTTTTATCAAATTAAACATTCAAAGGCTAAAATTATTTCATGAAACTTTCACAAGTATATAATCACATGATATAAACATAAAAAATAATATTAAAATAATTTTTTGACTTCAGATTTGTGGTTCCAAAATCACTGTTCTGATTTAGCTAAAATCGGGTTGTTACAACTCTTTTATTTCTCAGCTTTTTGATCTAACGAGCTAAAATTCGAATCGATTCTTCATCATATGAAATATCATATTGAATTTCAACCTCTGTCGGGGATATGACATGTGAAGGGTCAGATCAGTATCGTCGTAGCATCGATACATGAAATACATTATGAATCTTTTCTAACTCAGACGGCAATGCTAGCCGATATGCCACTAGCCCAATTCGTTCAATAATCTCATACGGTCCGACAAACCTCGAGCTTAATTTCCCTTTTCGACCAAACCGCAATATCTTTTCCATGGTGACACTTTCAAAAAAACTCTATCCCTGATCTGAAATACAATATCTTTCCGTTTCAAGTTTGTGTAAGATTTTTGTCGATCTGATGCTGCTTTCAAACTATCGCGAATTACTTTCACTTTTTCTTCACTCTCCTTAATCAGATCAACTCCGTGAATCTTATTCTCACTTAGCTCAGTCCAGTATAACGGTGTTTGACATTTACGACCATATAGAGCTTCGTATGGTTCCATCTTTATACTTGATTGAAAGCTATTGTTATAAACAAATTCAATCAGCGGTAGATATTTCTCCCAACTACCGCCAAATTTGAGAATACAACAGTGCAATATATCTTCGAGTATCTGTATAACTCGCTCGGATTGACCATCTATCTGCGGGTGAAAAGTAGTACTAAAATGTAGTTTTGTACTCAATGCTTCTTAGATTTTTTCCCAAAATCGTGAAGTGAATCTCGGATCTCTATCCGAAACAATAGATAGTGGCACACCGTGCAATTGAACAATTTCTGAGATATACAACTCAGTTAATTTATCGAGTAAGAAATCTGTACGTACTGGGATAAAATGAGCTAATTTCATTAATCTGTCAACAACAACCCAGATTGCATCTTTCTTTCTTGGGGTTAAAGGCAAACCCGAAACAAAATCTATTGTTACTCTATCCTACTTCCACTCAGGAATCATGAAAGACTGTAATAAACCTGACGGAATTTGATGCTCAGCTTTGACTTGCTCACAAATCAAACATTTCGAAACAAATTCTGAAATATCTCATTTCATACCATGCCACCAATAAAACTATTTCAAATCATTATACATTTTTGTGCTTTCCAAGTGTACCGATAAACAATTACTATGTGCTTTGTTCAAAATCACCTGAATCAACTCTGAATTTCTCGGAACACATATTCAATCTTTGAATCTCAAACAATCATCGGAATCAACTTGAAACTCTGAATTAGAAATTGACTGACACTGAACCCATTTTGCTTACAGTTCAATATCAAACTTTTGAGCCTCACAAATCTGCTATATAAACAATGGTCTCGCTTTCAACTCAGTTAGTAACGAACCATCGTCAGACAAAGCCAATTGTGAATTCAAAGTACGTAAAGCAAAAAAGGACTTTCGGCTTAAAGCATCAGCAACAACATTCACTTTTCCCGGATGATAGTCAATTACCAGGTCATAATCTTTTAGCAATTCTAGCCATCTTCGCTGTCACAAATTCAAATCTTTCTAAGTCATCAGATATTTCAAGCTTTTATGGTCAGTATAAATATGGCATTTCTCACCATATAAGTAATAACGCTAAATTTTCAATGCAAACACTATTGTAGCCAATTCAAGATCGTGCATCGAAGAATTCTTTTCATACGGCTTTAACTATCTCAAGACATAAGCTACAACTTTTTCTTCTTGCATCAAAACACAACCGAGGCCATTTAACGATGAATCATGGAAAATTATGAATTCTTTACCCGACTCAGGCTAAACTAACACTGGTGCTTCAATCAATAAAGTTTTTAACTGCTCAAAACTTTTCTGGCATTTATCTGACCACTCAAACTTAATATTTTTTAAAAGCAATCTTGTCATCGGAGTTGTAATCACCGAAAAGCCTTTTACAAACCGTCTATAATATCCCGCTAGTCCCAGAAAACTGCGAACCTAAGATACATTTCTCGAAGACTTCCAATCTATTATTGCAGAAATTTTACTTGAATCAACCCGGATATCATCAGCTGAAACAATATGTCCTAGAAAAATAACCTCTTGTAGCCAAAACTCACATTTACTGAACTTTGCAAATAACTGTTTATCACGTAAAGTTTGTAACACAATTCTCAGATGCTCAGCATGCTCAGATTCATCATGTGATTAAATCAAAATGTCATCAATGAACACAACTACAAATCGATCTAGGTACGGTCTGAAAATCCAATTCATTAAGTCCATAAATATAACAGGTGCATTAGTTAATCCGAAAGGCCTAACCAAAAATTCATAATGTCCATTCCTTGTTCTAAATGTCGTTTTTGGCACATCGGAGTCTTTAACTCACAACTGGTAATAACCTAATCTCAAATTGAATTTCGAAAACACTATTGCCCCTTTTAACTGATCAAACAAATTATCAATCCGCAGTAGAAGGTATTTGTTTTTTATGGTCACTTTATTCAGCTATCTGTAGTCAATACACATTCTCATCGTGCCATCTTTCTTTTTCACAAACGACACCGGTGCACCCCAGGGAGAGAAACTCGGTCTAGCAAAACCTCTATCTGTCAAGTCTTCATCTAAGATTTCAATTCTTTTAACTCTGTCGGAGTCATTCTGCACGGAGCTATCGATATCGGTGTAGTTCTTGACACTAACTAAATGCCAAACTCAACCTTTCGAATCGGCAGTAAACCCGATACTCTTCAAGAAACACATTCGAATACTCACACACAACTGGCATTGATTCAATCTTCTTTTCAGTCACCTTCACATAAATACATAAGCAAAATAAGCTTCGCAACCTTTTCTCACATATTTTTGAGCTAACATCGATGAAATTATTGCTGGTAAACCATTCAAATCATCTGACTCAATTCGGATAATCTCATTATTCTGACATTTCAGTTCAATTGTCTTTCGTTTACAGTTTACTATAGTATCATGTAGCGTTAGCCAATCCATACCCAAAATCACATCAAATTCATCAAACGGCAACAACTTCAGATTAGCTGGAAAACATAATTCCCGATGCATTAACGGACAATTCTTGCAGACTTTATCAACCAAAACATATTTGCCTAAGGGGTTCGATACTCTAATCACAAATTCAGTAGACTCTACAGGCAAAGTCTTACTGGACACCAAATTCACACATATATATGAATGGGTTGATCTTGGATCTAACAATGCAATAACTTTAGTATCATAGAGAGTAAAAGTACTGGTGATAACATCTGGGAGGATGCTTCTTCGAGAGCGCGAATAACGTAGGCTCGTGCAGGTGCTCTGGCCTCTGATCTTACAATAGAATCTTTAGTCGCTCTCTAGCTACCACTCACATTTCCCGTGTTTCTAGGTTGTCTACCTCTAACTGTAGTGTTACTCGGCCTCGTGTTTTGTACTGATCTTGCTTATCCAACTCAGGACAGTTACGAATAAAATGATTTAATGATCCACATTTAAAATAGGCCCGATCATTCAATCTACAATCACCAAAATGCTGTTTTCCACACTGTCTACACTTGGGTCAGTTTTGTCTCACACTGCCAACACTAGTAATAGACGTAGCTTGAGCTTTAGAACTCACAGGTTACTTTTCACGATCTCTACTTGAATATTTCATTGATGCATCAGAACGATTGAACGAGTCTCAGAATTTCTTCAATGCAGATTGATAAGATTTACTATTCGATCTCTTTCTCGAATCTCTTGCTTCAAAATCAGCTTTTCTCTTTTCTTTACTAAGATCTTCGACTTTACAAGCCCTCTCAACCAGAATGACGAATTCTTTCAACTCTATGATTCCGACTAGTAATTTTATATTTTCATTTAGTCTATCAACGAACCGTTTACACATGATTTCTTCATTGGAAACATATTTCCGAGCATACTTACTTAATCGTATGAATTTTTTTATACTAAGTGACAGTCATCTGATCTTGTTTCAATTCTAGAAATACTTTATGCTTCTGATCGAGGTATTGTTGACTTATATACTTCTTTCAGAACTCAAATTGAAAGAAATCTCAAGTAACTCGTTCTCTTGGAACCACAGATATCAATGTTTTTCACCAATGGTATGCATTATCTCTTAGCAAAGATAAAACATATTTGATACATTCATCAAGAGTATAAGTTAATTTATCGAATACTCGGATCGTGTTCTCGAGCCAAAACTCAGCTCTCTCTGCATTATCATCAACGGTAAATCGAAACTCCTCAGCCTCGTGTTTTTGAATCTTATTCACAAGAGGCTTGTTCAACTATGTCAAATATATAACTTGACGAATAGCAGGGTTTTGTTAAGGAACAGGTGGGGTGGAAGTTGTTGAGTAGCCGGATTCGTTCAAACGAACTCCGTGAACCACTCACTCATCATCTGGAAAAAGGCTTACTTAGCCTCTCCCTCTTGACCACTTGAAATCACCCAAGAATCAATTGGCACTGCCCCTTGAGTGGGACTAGGCGCATTACTTTCCACATCGTCAGCTAAAGCTCGACCGGGATCCATTTCCTATATAAAAACACACTTTAAGCTATCAGGAATCATCACACTATCACAATTTATATATATGGCATGAATAGCTAGACTCTCACACGCTATATTAGTCTTAGAATCGACTAAACTGTAACTTTAATACCAATAAAATGTAACACCCTTAACCCGTATCTATCGTCGAAATAGGGCTACGAGTCATTACCAATCAATTACTGCATACAACATAATTTCTCATACATGAATTTATTATCACATAAACATATATCAAACATAATTATATTGTCCCTTATAAGGCTCTACGAGACTTGAAAACATGCTTAAAAGAGATTCAGGCCTAAACCGATAACGTTTGAAAACTTTGGAAAACTCATAAAATTTTCATGCATACAGGGATCACACGCCCGTGTAAACAGGCGGTGTGTCTCACACGGCCACCAAACATGCCCGTGTCACAAGCTGTGTGAAAACAGAGCATACATACTGACTTGTATCACATGGCTGGAGACACGCCCGTGTGCCATAACCGTGTAAAAACTGGAGGATATACTGACTTAAGTTACACGGCCAGCCACACGCTCATATACCAGCCCGTGTGTCACACACGGCCAGTAGACACGTCCGTGGGTTTAAGCCATGTAACTCACTGACTTGTTTAACTAAGTCACAACAGGCACACTGTAGAGACACACGCCTGTGTGCTCAACTGTGTGGGGCGAAATTAGGCTTGGTTTAAGCCACATTCCTCATCCTCCTCAAGCATACCTATACCACATCATTTCATACCATTTTAATACATTCAAAGGCAACCAAAGCATGCTATTTCATACACATTTCATGTCATTTATAAATCATTCATTCAACCCTTAAAATCGTAACAAAAAAATACCACATCAATATGTCATAACCAACATTTTTCACCAAACTTACTTATGCATATTCTCACCATATTATCAACTAATTCACGCCACAAAACATACCATTTCATCATCTCAAAATCAATCCACAACATGCCATCTTCTAAGCAATAATACACCAATTAACATCTAGCTAATTGAGCAACTCATAACCATCACAAGAACCATATCAAATATGCCAAAACACAAGGCAACTATTATCACATATATCACTTATCAAACTCATAAATCAAGTCAACTTAAATGGCTAAATACACACCAACATTACATCATTTCACAAGCCAATACACATGGCAAATATCATAACTCAAAACTTATCATCAACTCACTAGCCTATACATGCCATATACCATATTTACAAAGCATTCAAAAATACCAACAAGTAATCGATAGTGTGATGACAGTTCCTAATGATCCCTAATGTCTGAGCTAGCTTTGATAATCTATAAAACAGAGAAAGAACACACAAAGTAAGTTTTAAAAGCTTAGTAAGTCATATACAAATAAAATTACCACATGATTTAACATCATTTCCATCAAATAGGCAAACTATGAGTAAGCATATATAAGTTCACAAACCTTTCCCAATGTATACATATTCAATATCACATGTGAATTCATCCAATACTTCTTTTTTTTAATACTCGTATGAATCTCGTACGTACTTGAGTCACTTAACTCGTTCACACATTTTTTCTCAACTTGACTTTGCCTATTGAACCCTTCGGAATCATTAAGGATACTCGAAAATCACATATAGCTCGTTCAATGCCATATCCTAGATATGGTCTTACTTGTTATTACATATCGATACCAATTTCCCAGACATAGTCTTACACGAAATCATATAACGATGTCAATGTCCCAGACATGGCTTTACACGTAATCGCAATAGATACAAATGTCCCAGACATGGTCTTACACATAATCATGTCTTGTTAATCCTAATGTCATAACATTCGTATCCTATACTATTCCTAAAGTTCCTACAGGACTTTCGGATATCATAACTTCATCGATTCTTGCTCGTATTTGCTCATTCAACATTCATAGCAATTCAATGACAAATAAACATTTGTAAATTAATTTAAAATTATTTATTTGCATATGAACTTACCTCGTATTCGGAATAAACGGACTGGATCGACTATTCAATAACCTTCGATTTTTCCCGTTCTAAATCCGATTTCATCCGTTCTCAATCTCAATCAAGAACAAAAACAACATTTTCTTCTTCTTTTTCTCTTGGTGTTCGGTTATGGATGATGATAATGAAGCTAATTTTTCACTTTGTTTTATTTAATTAACCTTAATAACCAAACTACCATTTTAACCTTAATTAAAACCATTTAAAAATATTCATTTAATGACCATTTATGTCAAATTCCACTAATAATGGTCTAATATCAACATAAGGACCTTTGGTTTAATAAACCATAGCAATTAAACACATTTAACATATAGAATGCCACTTTCGCATTATACGCGATTTAATCCTTTTATCAAATTAAACATTCAAACGCTAAAATTATTTCACGAAACTTTTACACATATATAATCACATGATATAATCACAAAAAATAATATTAAAATAATTTTTCAACCACTGTTCTGATTTAGCTAAAAACGGGCTGTTACTTACAGAACTTTAACTAACGGGATGACCTTCCTCCTCAGAACCTTAATATCACGGTCCAAAATCTGAACTAACTACTCCTCAAAAGTTAAATCTGGTCTAACCTCGATCTTCTCAACAGAGACAACGTGAGATGGATCAGATCGGTACCGCCTCAACCTCGAGAAGAGAAACACATTATGGATACAGTCTAACTCTGGAGGTAGCGCCAACTGATAAGCGATCGGTCTCACATGCTTCAGAATCTGATACGGCCCAATAAACCTAGGGCTCAACTTGCCTTTACGATCGAACCTCAGAACTTTCTTCCATAGAGAAACCATAAGAAATACAGAGTCACCCACAGAGTACTCGATATCTCTCTTTTTCAAATCCGCATAAGACTTCTATCTATTAAAAGCTACTTTTAGATGATCCTGAATCAGTCTAACCTTATCTTCAGTCCTGGAAATCAACTTAGAACCCAAAACCCGATGCTTACCCAACTCAGTCCAACACAGAGGGGTACGACACTTACGACCATACAAAGCCTCATAAGGTGTTATCTAGATGTTAGACTAGAAACTGATATTGTAGATGAACTCAACTGGAAAATCCTTCCAACTACCTTGGAAATCTATTATACAACTCCGAAGCATATCCTCTAGTATCTGAATTACCCTCTCAGATTGACCATCGGCCTGAGGATGAAACGTAGTACGAAGTCTAATCTCGAACCAAGAGCCTCATGCAATTTCTTCCAAAATTGATAAGTGAAGTGAGGATCTCTATAAAAAATTATCGAGACAGGAACCCTATGCAGTCTTACAATCTCGGAGATATAGAGCTTCGTTAACTTCTGCAGAAAATAGTCCGTCCGAACCGTAATAAAATGAGCAAACTTGGTGAATTGATCCACGATTACCCAAACAGAATCCTTCTTAGTGTGTGTTAAAGGTAACCCACTAACGAAGTCTATCGTCACTCGTTCCTATTTCCATAAAGGGATCTTAACTAGCTGTAGCAAACCCGAAGGCAATTGGTGCTCAGCCTTAACTTGCTGGCACATAAGACCACGAGCAGTAAAATCTGTAACCTCGCGTTTCAAACTAGGCCACTAGTATAGCTCACGAAGATCACAATACATTTTATTACCACTGGGATGTATAACATAAAGACTACTATGGGCCTTCCTCAGAATCGTCTGCCTCAGATTAGAATCATTCGGTATATAAACATGACCTTGAAAACACAAGACGCCATCCCTATTCAGCCCAAAATCTGAAGTACTGCCAGTCTCAACCTAATGAAACTGCATAACCAAAGACTCATCTCCTAACTACTTTTATCAAATCTTCCCAATCCAAGTTGGCTTAACTTGCAACTCGGCTAACAGACCCTCATCATTGAACAAACTAAGATGTGCGAACATCGCCCTTAAATCAATCACCGCTCTACGACTGAGAACATTGGCCACCATATTGGCCTTACCAAGATGATACTCTATTGTGCAGTCATAGTCTTTAAGCAACTCAATCCAACGGCACTGCCTACGATTCAACTTCTTTTGAGTAAAAAGGTACCTGAGGCTACTATGACCGTTGTAGATGATACACCTCTCGCCATACAGATAGTGCCTCCAGATTTTTAATACAAATACTACTGCAGCTAATTCTAGATCATACGTCAGATAATTCCCCTCTTATGACTTAAGCTGACAGGACACATAAGCCACCACCTTACCATCTGACATCAATACATATCCCAAACCAACATGCAACGCATTACTTTACACCACAAACTCTTTACCAGACTCAGGCTGTATCAGAACAGGAGCCTAAGTTGGAACAAACTTGAACTTCTTAAAACTCAATTATTGAGCATCAGTCTAGACAAAAGAAACATTCTTGTGTAGAAGGTTAGTCAAAGGAGCTGCAATTAGAGAAAAATCATTGACAAACCATCGATAATATCCCAGAAGACCCAGAAAACTATGAATCTCAAATACATTTCTAAGTTGTTTCCAAACAAGTACAGCCTCAATCTTTCTAGGATCAACTCAGATCCCTTCAGCATAAACCATGTGCCTTAGAAAATTTACCTCTCACAACCAAAATTTACATTTTCTTAACTTAGCGTAGAGCTGTTTCATTTGAAGTATCTGAAGCACTACTCTAAGATGCTCAACATGCTCATCCTCAGTCTTAGAGTAAACGAAAATATCGTCGATGAAGATCAAGACGAACTGATCCAGATACGACTAAAAAAATTGATTTATCGGATCTATGAATGCAGCCGGAGTATTTCAGATCCCCTCAGCATAAACCATGTGCCCTAAAAAATTTACCTCTCACAACCAGAACTCATATTTGCTTAACTTAGCGTAGCGTTATTTCTCTTGAAGTATCTGAAGCACTACTCTAAGATGCTCATCATGCTCATCCTCAGTCTTAGAGTAAACCAGAATATTGTCGATGATGACCAAGACGAACTGATCCAGATACGGTAAAAAAACTCGGTTCATCAGATCTATGAATATAGCCGGAGCATTTGTCAGACCAAAGGGCATAACTAAAAACTCGTAATGCCCATAACGAGTCTTAAATGTCGTCTTGTGAATATCAACTTCCTTAACTCTCAGCTGATGATACTCAGATCTGAAATCTATTTTCGAAAACAGTTAAGCCCCTCAGAACTGATCAAATAGGTCGTCGATCCTCGAAAGTGGATATTTATTCTTCACAGTCAGTTTATTCAACTGTTGGTAGTCAATGCACATCCTCATGGTACCATCATTTTTCTTTACAAACAGAACTAGTGCTCCCCACGGAAACACACTAGAACTAATGAAACCACAATTTAAAAGCTCTTAAAGTTGAGCCTTAACCATTGTAAGCTCCTTCGGTGCCATACGGTATGGAACGATGGACATCGGAGCTGTACTCGGTAAAAGCTCAATGCCAAACTCAACTTCCCAATTCAGAGGTAAACCCAGTAACTCCTCAAGAAAGACATCCAGAAATTCCCTCTCTGTTTTGATATACCAGACAGAAGAGTCCCTAAAAACTAAAACACTAATGTAAGCCATATACGCCTCACACCTTTTCCAAACTAATTTCTCAGCCACAAGATCGGAGATCACACTAGACAAATAATCTCGACGCTCACTGATCACTACTATCTTCTTATCATCCTCGGTTCTCAGAACAACCCTCTTAGTCTCGCAATCCAAGCTAACTCGGTACTCAACCAACCAATCCATACCTAGAATTAAGTCAAATTCCCTAAAATAGTAGTTCCATTAGATTTGCCGAAAATATAGTCCCCTGTACTTCCAACGGTACTTTCCTATAAAGTCTACTAACTCGAACAGATTGCCCCAACGGGCTCAGTACGGTAATGTCACTAGAAGTACACTCAACAGAAATCCCCAAGTTTTCTAAAACAGTACTAGCCACATAGGAATGTGTAGAACCTGTCTATCAGAGCAGTATATGGAACATCAAAAATAAGTAACGTACCCGTGATCACATTGGAAGCGTCTCTATCCTCTCGGTGTTGAGCAGCATAAACTAGTACAGGTTGCCTCGGGTCAGTCTGACTAGCACTTCTGCTTGGTGCTCTCTATCCTCAGCTCATACCATTACCACCCTTAGCCGATCCACAGCCCCTAGGTGGCTGCTAAACTACCCTCTGAGGCTATATAGAACATGGTCCTAAAGCTTGCATCTGATCAGCACGATGTGGACACTCTCTAATCTGATACTCTAAAGACCCACACCTCAGACAAGCCCTTAACCTCCTCCAACACTCACCCGGATGGCACCTTCCACAACCACCACATTACTAAATCCAGTAGGAGCAACAGGAACCCTCACTCCAATAGGCCCATCAGGTCTGACCCATTTCTTGGGCCCCTAAACAAAACTAGAGGACTCTAAATCCCTATTATTCTTGCCTCACTAACGATCCTTATTTTGGTGCTCTACGCGCTTAACCTCCTCGGTAATCTTCGTCTTATACACAAGAAATGTGAACTCTCACTCCCTCTGTGGAGCAATCAATACCCTCATATTATTCCTCAATCTGTTCTCCAAATGGACACATTTCTCATACTCAGACGCCACTATGCCTCGAGCATAGCGGCTCAACCTCAAAAACTTGGTCTCATACTCGGCCACAGATTTATCATATTGCATGAGATTCATGAACTCACGCCTACAAGTATCAACATAGCTCGCCCCCACGTACTTCCCATAGAAAGCAATCTTAAAATAGTTTCAGTTCAGATGATCATGCTGAATACCTCCTCAACCGACAACCACCACTGATATGTCTCGTCGCGAAGTAAAGAGACTGCACCCTTAAGTTTCCGCTCAGGAGTACAGTCGATGTCGTTCATTATCCTCTAGGTAGCCTCCAACCAATACTTGGCCACAGTAGGGGCGCCTCCAATAACACCCCTAAACAACTCAGCTCTATTAGATCGGAGTCGTTCAGTTACCGATCCACGGCTCTTAGATCCAAAATGGGGTTCAGCGACCCTCTCCAACACCCTCAACATGGCTTGGGACAATGCGTCGTCCCCAACCAAGTGACTTTGAGACCTAGTCTTAGTAGCAGGTGAAACCAGTGTCTCACTCGTGTCTAAGTTTGGCATACTACCTAAAGAGAAAGACTTAGCTCGAGCCCTTCTACGGCCTCTGCGGTGCCCACGAGTACTACGACCGCAAGTTCTATGAGCGCTTACTGTATATTTCAAATTTGTCTACATTATAAAATTTTATATATCAGTTCTAGTATTTCTTAACAGATATTTTATGCACAAATTATTAGAAGTTTAGAAGCGTTCCAAAGGTTTTACTCTCTAACTAGCTTAGTATAGTTTTCAGTAAGTGCTAACTATAGTGTTTTTAAAAAGTTCTATTTAAATTCAGAAATACTTACAGGATCAGCGCCGGAGACTTTGTGTACCACATACTTACTTAGAATGATCCAAGTTATTTAAAACTAGTTCTTTTTGGAACCCAATTTTGGAATAAAAATTCACAGTCTAAGTTTAGCAACCTGGCTCTAATACCACTAAATGTAACAGCCCAAACCCGGCCTAACGTTATGGCTGAATCCAATAGTGTTACATTGAAGGGTTTTAAAAGTAATGTTGTTTTGATAAAGTTTTGTTTCGTCATTTGATAAAACATCCAAGTTTTATAACAGTAACTAGAAGAGTTATTTAATTAATTCATTTGCCAAAACATAATCTACAGCGAAAGTTTTTAGAAAACTTTGTATTTTGGAAATTTCATTCGTGTGTTCGAAAAACTCTTTATTTTTGTAAAACAATAATTTTAGTCAAACGTGATCATAAAGGTTAAAATGCCTCCAAAACCAAAATAAAAGTCAAACAGTCCAAAGAGTCCAATCATTACAGAACTACCATAAATAATCCTTAAATTAAAATAAAAAACCATAATTTTAAACAATTTACGAACTTGTGGTCATCATGAGGCTCCATCACACTAATCCGCCTAAGTCCGTGGATTACCTTAACAAAACAGATAAACAGATGTGAGCTTTCGTAAACTCAGTGTGTAACCCAAAGGAAGTAGACATGTAATACATACAGAAATCTCATACACAGTCAGATACAAATACAGACTTACGACCATTTCAGATATAGATAGCAGAATCAGATAAGCAGTACAGATATGCAGAATCTTACCCCCATCCTCTATACACCATCTCCGACCATCCATCACACCATGTGATGTTAAAAACACCCACCCATCCCAACACACCATATAGTATCGTTGCGAAACATTACAGATAATATAAAATCAAACTACCAGAATATAGACGAAGTGTCGCCATACAGATCACTTCCTCTACATAGACAAAACCCACACCAATCACAGATACGGAAATAACAGATACAGTAATATCATGCAGACCATGCTCATATACAGATAGTATATATTTACTTAAACAGAATAGATATACATATCGGTATCCTATACAATGTAGACTATCAGAATATCAAATCACATAATTTAGGGTTTGGTTAGCCCTTACCGACCCTATGGTAGGCTCATAGTCGTTTGGAGCGAACCGTGCGCCCTTAGGGAAAATTTTAGAATTTTAGACCCACACACCCAGATTGGCCTTACCCGTGTGGCCCACACGGCCTGGCCCAAACCCACACGCTCGTGTAGCATGCCCATGTAGGCCCACACTCCCAATATGACCTAGCCCGCTTGGCCCACATGTCCACACCCACACCATCACATGGTCGTGTCTTATGCAACAGCCACACCTTCGTTAAACACACGGCCAACCACACGACTAGGTACACATTCGTGTGGCGTCGACAGAATACATTTTTGGCTTTTGTCGAAAGTCGATTTTCTGCATTTTAGGAACACACCTAATATGATTTCGATGCGAAAACACTCCCAAGCCATGTAGCACCTAAAATTGACCAATAACTCACCAACTTAGTCTCTTAAAACGATACTAAAACCAAAAGCAAATTGATTCGTTCATTCCATTATACAACCAAACTCTTATCTTTTATCAAATAACGGTGATTTCACATGACTATAGCATCGATAGCAAGCCCTGAGCCCCTTGATCTTCTCCTAAACGACAATAACGAAACCCCCATCAACCAAAAATTCACCAACCCAAGAGTAATAACCACACGTACCATACTTACCACCAAAAATTGGGCACCAAAATCGAAACACAACGAATTGTACCAAAATCTAATTACTGAAATGAATTAGGAAAGAAAAGGAGTAAAACTTGACTGAAGTTAGAAAGGGGAAAAGAACAAAACGTCAAAAATAGAAAAAGATTCATTTTGGGGAAAAAGAAAAAAAAAATCAAATAGATATGACAACATATCCCCAATTTTTCTCCCACTAACCCACTAACTCACAACTATCTCAAAATTTTAGCTCTATCTTAACTCTATCAGACAACCGAGCAAAAATTAATACCCATGCTCACGCAAGGATTCGAACACAAGACCTCCTACACACCAACTCCTTACAACTCAAACCAGCAAGCTCATTCTGATATGGATTAACAAATAATTTAATATAAGCCCACTCAAAAAGAGTAAGGCTTGGATAAAAAAAACAACAACAAAGTTTTGCCAATAGTGGGAGTTAAACCCAAGACCTCTCACACCAAAACACTTAATCACTAAAGCAAATACACAGTTATGTTAAATTTCACAAAATAAATAGACTTAAATTATTCATGGCATTACAATTAACGTTTTATAACTTTGTTAACATGGCATATACGTGGATTGTCATGCGGATGACGCGCCAGCATTTAATTAATTTTTTTGAAATTTTAAATATTCAAAAAATTATAAGAACTTTTTTTAAAAAATTAAAATTATTTAAAATGTATAAAAAATCATATAAAAATATTTTTTAAAAATAATTCAATGTTGATATGTCATCCACATGACAATTCACATGTATGTTGCATCAGCAAATTTAACAAACATAAACTTTTTCATCCATTTTGAGGGTGATTTGACAAAAAATACAAAGTTCAAAAGCTAAAAGATGCGAAAAATTAAATGGAGAGCTAAAATAATATTTTTTTATAAAATTGGAGAGCCAAAAAAGTCATTATGCCAAAAAACCAAAGTTTATATATTTTCCAACATTAATTTACTAGAATATTTCTCTCATGCATGTTCGTCATTGCTTGATGCCATCACAGTGTTCATATTTCGGCTTTGTTTCTAAAAAAAAATTAGGGTAAATTGTATCCAATGTCACTAAATTATTAGTGAATTTACGTTTTGGTCACTGAATTTCAAAAAGTTACAAAATAATAGCTGAACTATTCGATAATTTTCGTTTAAGTCATTGAACTATTTGAAAAGTTTTTATTTAAACCACTAGGCTGTTAAGTTTTCTTTAAAAAAAAGTCCAACTAACGAGCTCCAAGTGACAATTTGATGATCGATACAGTAGATTAGTACCCATCAACAAGTTGAAGAACATACCTTAGATCCAAGTCGGTCTAACAATCATTGTCAAAGATTGGAGAAGAAAGCTAATTGGATTGTGGTCTGCAGATTCATGACACTCAAAATTATTTCATAAAAAAAATGAATTGTAAAAGAGAAGGAGAAGGAGAAGGAGAAGGAGAGCTTTCAATTGGTGAAGATAGTGTGAACAGAGAAGGCCATACAGCAACGATTTTAACATTCCAATGAATTGAATGAAAATTTTTGAATAGTTTAGTGACCATTTTGTAACTTTTTGAAGTTGAATGACCAAAACATAAACTTACTAATAGTTTAGTGCCCTTGGATGTAGTTTACTTTATAATTTAATATGAAAGCAATTTTAGTATAATTTGAGTATGGGGCTAATTGTTTCGAGCTTATTCAAACTATGATTTGGATTTTAAGTCGATCATTAAACTATGACCATTCTAATTGGGTTCTCCAAATATCAGTATTCTAATCAGATTCAAATTGACATTTAATGCCTAAACCGATGACTAGTCTTTCTATTGTCTAGTCATCAGTTGACATTAAATGTCAATTTAGATCTAACATTGGGCATTTTAAAACATGTACATAAAAATGTAAATACATTCGTAACTACCATATAAACAAATTGGATTTGATGTGTTAAAAAATAGACTAACTCTTTAAAATTTACGAGGGTTAAACAAAAAAACATATTAGATTGAAGCAATAAATGTAATAAGCACCCTCGTGTTTGCAATTTAACTAATGTGCTTGATATAAGTTTTAAAACCAAATTTAAGCTGGAATTTAACACTCAAGCTAAGATTGATGGAAGGACTTAACTAATATAATATTTATACTTTGAGTATGGCTAAGACAATTAAACTTATATATATATATATATGTACATATATATAATTATAACTGAAATTGGGTTTAGGAATCTTTGACTAGAAAACGTATACTACCTTTATTTTGATCACGCAATCCTTTCCACCATCGAGTTCTCAAGCTAAAAGACAAACCAAAAAAATCATGTGCCAAATAATTAAATAAATTCTAGAACAAGATGATATGAGTTATAATGTTCTAATTGTAAATATTAAAATATATATTATTTGTATTTATAATTATTATTATTATATTTATAATTATATTTTTAATTTTAAAAAAATAAATTATCAAATCAAATTTAATATCAACTATCAATTTTTTCCATATCTTTCTTCAGTCTTACCTAATTCTACTTCGACTCAAAACTCCACTTCAAATTTAAATTTAACCAACAACATCAACATCAACATCAACATCGAAAAGAAACATCAACCTAGGGCAGTGGGGGAAAGGCAGCAGCTTCCCACATGGGGGAAGAGATGCCATGGCCCATTCATTTTACATCCATTGGGTATTAATTTGACATATGATTGCCAAACACCACCAATATTTATTTTTCTTTTTGTCGGCAATAGATCCAACTTATATACCCATAATTATACTTACCAATTTAATGAAACTCCCCCCTCCCACCCCAAAATAAAAATCGAATTATATATAACCTTATTAGCTAAAAAAAAAAAAAAAACCCTAAGCTAAGCTAGCTTTGATTCTTCTTCTTTATTCACCAACCCTAGTTGGTGACAACATTTCCAATAAAAATGGGAATTTTTTCGTGAGAACGTGAAGTGTCCCTTGGCATAACATGATGAAATCTCTTTACAAATTGCTTGAATAAGCATTAATACCTACTGCCAGTCCTATGTTCTTGTTATTCTTTTTCTTTCTTTAAACGTTCATGCATCTGTGATTCTTCTTTTTACTTGGGTTTATATTCTTTTTCTCTCTTTCTTTCTCTTAATATGTGTACTAACCCAATGGTTTTTGTCGTCAAATACGCTAATTGAGTGGGTTAAAATTCTGTTTAAGATATTAAATTTTAGTATAATAATAATTTTAGTCTTTAATGTTTATATTTTTTGTAAATTTAAATTTTTATTTTTTTTAAGTTAAATTTGAGCTTTAACCTTTTAAAAAGAGTTGAATTGATGTTTTTCTAATAGAGACATTGACTAAAATGTTAAATTTTCAAACATTACAACTCACATGACAATCCATATGTATTTTAATTTTTTTCTATTTTTATAATTTTAAATTATTTATTGGCATGAAATATAAGATAAATGACTGCAAGTTAACATAAAATACACGCGAACTATCACACCAACATCGTTACAATAAAAAAAATAATTTGACTTTTTGAAAGGTTATTAAGAACTAAATTAATAAAAAAAAATATATAAACATTGAGAATTAGATTTATTATTTTATTTAAAGTTTTATTAATTTATTATAATTGAGTTGATGCGAGATAAAATAATCTTAATTAAACAATAACATAAAATCTTCCAAAAAAAAAATCACAAATTTTGCATGCTTTGTGGTTAAATCTATAAGGTCTTTGATGCTTAAAATCAGCAATTCGCACGTCAAATCCGCGTGCTTAAAGCTTTATTTATTTATTTATTTTGGTGAAAATCCTTAAAAAGCTTCACTAAGATCAAATATATTCTATTAAATTACAAGTAGCAATGAAAGATTTGGAAAAGATTGGGTAGCTACTTCAAGATTTGACACATTGAAATTACAATATTCTTTATAGCTTACAGAGACACGTACTAATAATTAAATTACATGAGTGATACTTTACGTTTGTAATAGGAAATATCTTGGAGAGGTCAGAAGTAAAATATAAATGTTTGGAGGGTTAAAATGAAATTTTATTGCTATAATTATTTATATTCTTAAATCTCTAAAAGGGCATTAAAATAATTTTATCAATTTTGAGAGGTTAAGGTTGTTGTCGATTCCCTCTAACTTTGCCACTGTTTATCTAGATTCGTTAAAGGTCTAATTACATTATTGTTATTCGAAATTATTATTTGTAAGATGATTTTTTGTTTTTCTAAGGTAAGGAAGAAAAGGGCAAATGTTGCTCTATTATTTGTCTAAATTCCAAATGAAATTAAATACGGGTTGCTTTAATATTAAATGTTGAACGTAATAATATTATTGAAAGAGACAGTTACAAACTTTGTAAAAATTGATTTTCTTAAACAGGACATATGAATGAACATTATTATATATCTTTCCTTGTCTCCCCATATGCTTGCTTTGAATGGTTAAAGAACGAGGATGATAGACAATGAAATGGTCAAAAGAAGAGAGCTTAGAACTGTCATAAAGACATAAAATTTTAGTCCCACAAAGACAAGGAAATGTAAAAGAATGGGTGAATAGAATAAGATTCAGTGTATATATGTTTATATTACATCCCAATTTGTCCAGAGGAAAAAAACAAAACAAAACTAGCAGTCACATTGTAAGAAACGAGCCAAAATATATGCTATATTGATTAAAGAAACCTTTTTTAAAATTATTATTTTGGCTTTTTTCTTATTATGACTAAATTAATTAACTATTTTGGGCAAAAACGTCTACAATTGAGCTTTGAAAATTCTAAGTCCAAAGAATGTTCAACAAGGCGTGACTAAAGGATTTGGTCCTCTCCCACTCCTAGGGACATTACCTTTCCCACAAGGAAAGAAGAAAATGAGATTCTCATCATTGGTGGTTTTTTAAATTACCTTTGAAAAAATGTGGGTATTTGAAAGTTTGGTTAAATTCATCAAAATAATTCAATCAATCAATTTAAATTTTGTTAAGTTAATTATCGATTAATTCGAGAAAATCAAGTAAAATGATTAACTCAGATTGATTTCTATCTAAATTTGAATTAACTGACTTTAAAATATATATTCAATTTATAATTTTAAAAAACATATAAATCCATATGCAATCCATTACCTAAATGCAAAACACATTTATAATTATTAATTTCCTACACACTATCCAAAAATTAAATCCAATTAATAAACTATACATATTACTCAAAAATTAAACTCAAAAGGATTAAAATATGTTACCTTTAAACAAATATATGTGTTTTAAATCCGTAGTTTCCACACGTATAATATGATAAAGTTTCTAGTTATTATTATCCTCAACTCTGAAATATATATATTTTTTATTTTTCATTCTTATGAAATAGCCAAATTTTTTATTACCAAAGTAAATATAAAATCAATTTGGTCACATATTTAAATAATAGTATAGATAAATAACTTAAATTAATAACTTAATAATTTCACAATAAAAAATAAAGAAATAGGAAATAATGTCAATTAACCAACCAAAAGAAATCTCATGTGATGACCTGATGGTCAAGGGTGTTCATCATCTTAGGTGTCGCCTGGATTCAAGTCGCGCTAGTTGCGTTGGTTGTTCGGGCTTTACCCTATTATTATAATTCAAAAGAAAAAACAACAAAAAAAAAGTCAATTTAATTTTGTCAAAGTCAGTTCAATTTTGATTTTTTTTCTTAAGAAAAAAAAAACATTTCAATCATTTTTGGAGTTTTTTTTTTTTTGGATCCAACTAATCAATTGTCACTTTTGTAGTGTTTATATCAACTCTTTAAATTAATTTATAAATACTTGAACTTATTAAAAGCTTTATTTTTATAACTGAATTAGATCATATCAACTTGTTGAATTGAAATTTAATTATAGTATCAGTCTAAAAAAATGTATTAAACTGATTTATCCGAAAATAGATTGAACTCATTGAATTGAATAATCAAATCAATTAAATTAATTAAATTGATTAAATTAGAAATCGTTAATTTGATCGGTTTAATCACCAACCAAGTTTTAAAAATAATATCTTGCAACTAATAAGTTGGAAGTTGGAACCTTACATTTATTGTGAAGTTATTAAGCTATTAATTTAGATGCAGCTAGTTTAAGGGTTGTCCAATTGAGTCAGATATTGGAAATTGAATAACTTTTAGCCCAAAGTAGACTCACAAAGGAAGATAAATAGGTTCATGTGGGTGTAGTTATGATATTATATATTGTAAAATTTCTTTTTAGTCATAATAACATTTAAAGTGTAACTATTGGCAAAGACTGAAGTTTTGGGACTTCAGATTAATTTAAGGTTAAGTTTTACTATACCTAAAAGGACCAATTTGCTTAATATAAAAATTGAAAGGGACTAGAAAAATGTTTTTACCAAATTATTCAGAGTTTTGGGCTTTATGTAGAATAGGATTGATATTAGTCAATAAAATTAGACTCCAATGACTTGAAAACAATGAGGAGAGCAGGGCTGGCCCAAAACATAAGTCCAGACTTATAATGAATTTGATAATTTTAAACCCAAATAAAAACATCTGACATAATATATATTTTGATTGAATCCCCATAAATAACTTTATTCAAGTATTCGTTTATCGTTAAATCTAAATCAAAAAAAAAAAAAAAATCATCATCCTCAAGCATGTGATCACAACAGTCAAAATTCAAATAACAAGCACCAACATACCAGTTGTCGATTGTGCTTAAACTCTTTACTTCACATTAATCTTGAATTGGATCTTTAAATAATCCTTACGTGTATCGGTAACCAATTAGAAAACATTTTTTGTTGCAATAAAATTCTATTAGTTACTAACTTATTCTAATTCCTTTTTACATATTTACTCCATCAACTTTTAAGTATAAAATATTGGATAAATTACACATAAGGTTATTAAATTATTAGTAAGTTTATGTTTTGATCATTCAACTTCAAAAAATTACAAAATGGTCATCAAACTGTTTGAAGATTTCATTTAAGTTATTGAACTGTTTAAAAGTTTTTATTTAATTCACTAGGTTGTTAAGCTTTTTTTTCTTTTCTTAAAGTCCGGCTAATAAGCTCCAAGCGACGATTTGACGATTAATACACTGGATCAATACCGGTCGACGAGTAGAAGAACATACCTTAGATCTAAGTCAACCTGACTACCAATGTCGAAGATCAGAAAAAAAAAACTATTTGGATCTTAGTTTGTAGGTTTGTGACGTTCAAAGTTGTTTCATAAAAAAAATTAAATTATAAAATAGAAGGAGAAAGAGAACTTTCGCCTGGTGCAGGCGGTGCGGACAAAGAAGGCCATACAACAATGATTTTAATAGTTCAATGACTTGAATGAAAACTTTCAAATCGTTCAATGACTATTTTACAACTTTTTAAGTTGAGTGACTAAAACATAAACTTACTAATAATTTAATGACATTGAGTGTAATTGACCCTAAAATATTTATACAAAATGTAGTGATAAAAACACTTCAATAAATAATAATGATTAGGAATTAGTGTTACATGTGTATCATAACCAATCATTGATCTTTAACACAAACCAATTACTTGGCAAAATGAACAATCCTAGTAATAGCAAAAGTGATCCAACTAATTTATTTTCTCCAACCACACCAACTCCCACATAGTAAAGACAAAATAGGTGGTTGGGTTGGTTGATGGTTTCAACTTCAAACACAACAAATTTAGCTGTGCATCACATGTAAAAAGCCCATCACTTTTGTTTTGTTTCCTTTGCAGGACATCATTCCACAGATCATTTCCATGGTCCTTTTTTTTTTTTTTTTTTTGCTTTTTGGGTATCATGTAATGTTTGGTCTCTCTTCACTTTAGATACTTGTGGAATTTTGATAAAAGCATTCATTACAATCCATGGTGTTAAAAAAAATAGCCCCACTTTTCTTAATTGGTTTGAGTATACTTTAGAGGTATTCTGATGGGGAATGTTTGATTACTTTTATTTAGATTAATTAATATATTTACGTTATTCTGGTTTATTGAATTAAAATTTAATATTTTGATATTTGGTTAATGGAATACAATATTAATTAAATATATGTTTTATTAAATTATTTTTAATTATAAACAAAGATTTAAAAAAGAAAAAATTATTAAATTAAGATGAGAGTGAAACTTAGCTTTGGAAATAAAGGAAATTTTTTTAAAAATAATATTAATATGTAAATTGTTAAATTTTTTAAACTAGCTTATAATTAAATAATAAAAAAAGCAATTATAATAATATGAATTTATTAACATAGGAAGAAAAAAAAGAGAGGAAAGATTAAGGAGAGGAAAAGATTTTCCTTTCCTTCCCTTTTCCCTTTCACTCCCAATCTAAACATAGTCCAACGGTAATTATTTGATACATAGACGGTGAAAAGTTTCTATTCCATAAGCAGGGTTGATATTTTGCCACAATGTCTTTAGGGGCAGCGCCAGAAAAGGGTTGGCTAGGGCCTTGACCCCCTTAAAATGGGAAATTAGTTTTTGCTTTATAAATTTTATAAAATTTTAAATTAGTACATGGTGAAATTATACTTTGACCCCTTAAAAAAGATAAAATTTTGATTTAGTTCTTTAAAAAATTATAAAGATAAAAACCATTAAAATTGTGAAATTGCATTTTAGCTCTGATAAAAATATACAACTAAAATCCATCCAAAAAAATAATTTTGGCTTCACCCTTGCATGCCTTATTTATTTAATTTAAAAAATTTTAAATACAATTTAAAGACACATTACAAAATCTTAACCCGCTTATGGAGTTAAAAGTTTCCATTGCTAATGTACCAAATAAATATTTATTCATCAATACTAATTAATTGAAAAGATAATGTAATCTATAAAATATAATATATTGAGTTTCTTCAAACTAATAATAATAATAATAAACAAAACTTACTTATAATAAGTAAATAAATATGATTGAAATGTTACTTCAAAAAAATATATTAAAAAATAGAGAAATTAATTCATTAAATTGTATTAATTTCCTGAATTTTTTTTATTGATTTTATAGAAAATAGATCGAAGTCATTAAGAGTAGTCACGTTACCAAAGTTACGTAAGTTTACTTAACAAACATGTGGTGTTGAGGTCATCCCCACATTACTAAATCTCAGCATCGAAAGTAATATCATGTAATTAAATCAAACGTAATTATATTTTAAGATTCTCATCCATAATTTTACATCCTTTTAATCTAATAAAGTCATATGAAATTATAAATTTAACTTATCATGAAGTTCTTAAAAAATCTTTAGAGGGGGGGAAATTAAACATTAATTAAACTTTGGCTATAATAGAACTTTTTCTTCATCATCTTAAGGAATTGTTGAATAACTTTGGGAGGATGCAACTTCCATTCCATTCACACTACTTTTTTGCCCATCGTATATAAGATGCTTTAGATAGAATCTAAGGGAAAGTTATGAACTATTTCAAAAGCAAAAGATATCATTCATATATTTATATACCATTTTTATTGTGAAAAAGATAAAAAGAAGGAAAAAAAAAGTAGGGTTTGGGGTTTGGGAAGGTATTGTTCATAAAGCTTTATAAAGGGAATCCAAATGGTTGGAGAAGAGCATTTGAAAGTGAGTTTCTTTCTAATAATTCCATTTGTTTTGTTGTAGTGTGAACTTTGTTCTTGTATTCCTTAGAACAAAGAATAAGAATATTAGGAAGACTGATATTTTTTATAGGGTGGTGGCATTGAGATTCCTATCTTTAGACTGTTCTCTCTTACCTAAGTTCAACCTGAGTTTATTAGCTCAAGCTAATCCAATGACTTAAACTATTAAATAGTAATTTAAGTCAAATCTATAACATCTTTGTTCAAAATCTGATCTTCAGACTCAAGTATCTAAAGATAATATCATAAGTATGCTAATTTTGAATCCAAAATATGAAAATAATATCATACTATCGTATGTTTAATATATGAGTACATTATTGATGAAAAGAAAAAAAAAAATCATAAGCAGGATCAAGATCATTACATGTGTTTATTTATTTTTATTTAGATTTTTAAATATAAATTTAAGAGACACTTGACTTCATTATTTTTGTTTAGATTACACTTGTAATTTTATTTAGAAAAAATTGACCATGTTAACAATTCTTTAAATTTATGTCAACATTTTAATCATAATAATATATTTAGACTAACTAATGTTATTGTAAACGCTGATATAACAAATTATGTCAAAAATTAAAATATATATATCAAATCTCAATTTTGAGCATAATATGAGGATCGGATTGAAATTTGACCATTTTCATATAATTAAAAAGTGGATGGACCAGAATTGAAATTAACCCGTTATTAATGATGGGAAAATGGTAGCAAATTAAGACGGGTTTATATATAATAATATAGATTTCCTTTGTATATTTTTTGTACGAGTAATTTGTTATATTCCATAATCCATTCATGCGTATTAATTTGACATAAATTTAAACTTTAAACTATTTATTTTATGTAGAAAATTTTTAATCGTTTAATAAATATTAATATATACAATATTTTAAATCGATATGATAAATATATCAGATCAGTTTAGAAATTTATATGTATGATAAGTACAATTATATTAATAAATTCAATGGTTAGATCTGTAAAATATTATTCATACAAAAATATACGAAATGATACTAGTGTAAGTAGATCCCTCCCTTAACATCAAGCATTTTGCTATAGATTTTTTTAAAATTAAGGTCTATTTAATCTTTTTATTATTCGTAACTGCCCCTCCCAACAATATTATCTCTAAGATTCAAATCCGAATTCCTTCTTTTTATCATTTCACTGCACACATGTTAGTATTTTATTACAATTACCTAAATATAAAATGATTAGCTTAGGTAAGTGATTAAAAATTTGGAAATTTATTCATGAGTTGTATTATGGTGGATTAAGGTGTTAATCAATAGATTAATATTTCAATTATTGAGTTATTTATTCAATTCAATTAGACATTTGAAAAGAAGATGGAGGCATGCAATTCAATTAGTGAAAAGGCATCACGCAAATTTCAACGTTGATGTAGATTACATAATTGAAACTTCTTCACATAAAAAAAAAAAGATTAAATTAGAAACCTTCAATTATTTGCATCCCATTGGTCAACTCTTGAATTTTAATTTAATTGAAATCCCAATATTTTTTTATATAAAAAAAAAAAAGTTGGACATTGTTTTCAGTCGATTCATTGTGAGACTGGAAATATTGAAAAGCCAGAAATTATTGGTAGTGCAGTCAAAGGCAGTATAATCCTACATTTTGGTTTCACTATGAATATCCTATTATCCTTTTTCAGTGTTGAATTTTGGTGCAGTTCCACCAATTGTGAATTCTAAATTATCCCCAAAGATTGTGAGACTTTTATTTCACGTTTGTGTAAATAATTTACAAGTAGAACCCGAAATAATTTCTTCTTATTATAAAATTTCTGATAGAGTTGATATTACGGGTTAATTATGTGTCAATTTAATAAAGAAAAGATAAAAATACCCTCATTTTATAAAGAAAAGTTTATTATTTTGAGGGTGTTTTTGTCATATCTTTTTATATAGAAAAAGCATAATGATAAATCCAGCTCTCAACATTTACATCTTTTGTCAATTTGCCCCTTATTAATTTTTAGCAAAATTTTATCATTAACCTTTCAAAAAAAAAAGTCAAATTGCATTTTTCACGAAAATGTTGAATAAAACATTAATTTTTTAACGATGTTAGTGTGGCAACCTATATGGTGATTCACTTATACTTCATGCTGACTTGACATTATTTTTATATGTCATGTCAATAAATAATTTAAAAATTAAAAATTATAATTATAAAAAGTTCATATAAATTCAAAAAAATAGCATGAAGTACATGTGGATTGCCATATGAATTGTCATGTATAAAAATTTAATATTTTAGTCAACATTTTTGCTAAAACTACAATTTAACTTTTTGTAAAAGGTTAAGGGTCAAATTTAGCTAAAAATAAAAAGAATAAGGGTCAAATTAACAAAAGAGTATATAAGAGTTAAATTTTTCATTATGTCAATAGAAATATATATATATATATATATACACCTATTAAGAATCGAACCTCCATCTATTTAGTTTTTTTACATTTATATTTTATCATTCAACCAAAACCTCATTTATTTTTACAAATTTATTTTTCACACACATTGTGGATGTACCATAATCTAGTATATATTTGAATAATTATCATAATAATTAATTATTACAAAGCATGACCAGATTGATAATCAGAATATATCCAAACCTAAGTATGTATAAATTTACCTAAATAAATTTAAAGTAGACTTGTCTAAGGGTTGGGTAGCCCACCCAACCCAACTTAGAACGTGCTTAGACAAGGATTTTTGCACTTTGAGTCGGGTAATAATAAAAATTTATTTTATAATTAAAATTTAATTATAAAATACATAAAATAACAACTAAATATATATTTTATTAATTTTAAATAGTAAAATAAACTTTTGGGTAGACGTGTTGACTCAAAAACGAGCCTAAACTTGAAAAATATTTTGAAATTAAACCTTGACCCGACTCGATCCATAAACACCTTTAATTTAAGATGAGAATTAAATCAAAATTAAATCAAAATTAAAAAAATTACACATAATTTACCTAAAATAAAACTCCAACTTATAAATTAAAATATCATTGATAGTAATTTTCTAATGATTTGATTTATGGCTTAATTCAAGTCTAATTATCCCGCATTTCAAGTTGTCTCAAATCCAAACTTGTTGATCCTTGCTTTGAGAAAATTAAAATAAAAAGTAGTGTAAACTTAAAATTAATGTCATAATCACACTTTCAGAAAATCACAAAAATTATATAATTTCTACAATGACAGATGATGTAAAATATTTCTTTTTAACTGGCTTGATCTCTTCTAGCGTACTTAGTCTTACATCAAAACCTGAGACAAGAACCTAATTTACCTTAAAACCTTTCCAGTTGAACTTCTCATCTTGAAGACTTTGGATTTTATCTTTGTCCTTGACGGATACTTTCCTATTCGACATACACATATTCATCAACTTCCTTACTTGACTAATCTATTCACGAATCATCCTTAGGATTGATTTCAGATTCCATTAATCAATACGGAACTCATTTCCTTCTCGACAAACGTATCTCTCCAAAAGAATATACATACAGAACCTATCATCAATGATATATCCTTCAAATAGATATAGAATAATTTTCCCCCAAGATGGTTACTTACTGACACTAATTTTGGTGGATAATTAAACTAATTGATCTTTCAAGAAGAACTTCATACTTACCTTACCTTTGGCGAATTCTCATACTAATTCTAGTAATTATCAGAATATTAATCAGACTATATCTCAAATCAACCCAAAATCATAACTTATATTGATAATGAAACGTTCTAAATCATTTAAAATAATTTCAGACAACTATGTTACAAATCACGAGAACACCCAACTTCACAAAACAACTTAGATTCCAGATGGCCTCTATACATAACGTGAAAATCATTCAGATTTGGCAGTTACCAAATAACTCATATTACTTCCTTGAATAGTATAGACAAACTCAGGCCTAACAAACACTTAAACCTTTCATAACTATGAATACACCAATTTCCTATACTGGCAGACTAATATGGCGGATTCACCCTTCAAATAACACTAGTAGAGACTCTTCCAGAAGTTTTACTTAGATCATATTCAAATTCTGCTATAAGACTAATCATGCAAATATATCATTAAACTTACCAATTCTCTATCATCACATTAGTTAATAGAGAAGTCTTTAAGTTTACCCAGATCACGACATCAAAACGTTCAACCAGACTTCGCCACAAAGGCATTACAGATTATATAATCTAAACAACACATACTAAGCTGCAAAGACTTTATCAAACACGCCATTAAGGCCTTATAGAACACGCCACAAAGGCGTCATAGAAAATTACGTGTTTACTGTCCCATCAGACTATCTCAGAGGTTGCCATGAGGTTTCTTCCATATGGTATGACAACTGTAACACCCCAAACTCGACCCAAACATTAGGCCCAAATTCATAATATTACATTGGTCACCGAAATGGCCCAATAGGCTATCGAAGTTTATAAAACAGTCATTTTAAAACATTTGTTTATTTTAGAAGAAAACTTAGCCTATTTTCAGAAAACTCACGAGTAACAAAATCGATTAAGTAAAACTTTTTCCTTATAACGGTGATTACTTTTGAAAACTTAGTTAATTTTCAATTTATTTATTCTTCCACAATTTGTTTATAATCTAGCAGAGGAAAAGTGATATTCAACTTTAATTTTAATTAAGAAAAGTCAGAATTATTTTGAGCATAATTACTTCTAAGTCCATGTTCAATATTTTAAGTTCAAATTAAATATCATGCATGCTAAATAAACCTTAATCTTAAGTCTCATGTCACAGTTTAAATAAAATAATACGATTCCAAAAGAACATAATTATAAAAAAATATTTCTAAAATACTTTTTAAAAAAAATGATTTCGAGCCTTCTGAATGTCGCACCCTCGTTCTAATTTGGTATGTTATTTGTAAAGATGAAAAATAAGGAGGTGAGCTTAAGAAGCTCAATGTGCATCCAATCACAAGGAAATCAGTGTGAAACAATGACCATAGTATACAAGATAACAATTTTTAGAATAAACACATTTGTATAGCAATTCACAATTCACAGTATCGGTTTATCAGAATAACACATCACTATAATATTCAATAATTCACAGTTGTATGCACATGATTATGATTGGCAATGCAATTTTAGTTGATCAGGAAAAGTCCTACCCCACCATTACACACCACGCTATGAGTTCCTCAGAACTCATCCAGCCTTTCAATTTCAGCTTGGGGATAAACCACCGTTAATTTGCAAATAAACTGCCACTTGTGGATACACTATCCACAACATAATTGCAAATAAAAATTGTCATTAGGTTTCTAAAAATTGTGAGTAAGCCAATAGTATTTTTAGGTGAAAATATTTGCAGACAAGTTGTCGCTTGGTGTAACACCCTAAACTCAGCCTAGACGGAAATACCAAGTTCAAGACATTAAATGAACTAACCAAAAATAGATACATTTATAACCGATTTAATAGACACATAGATAAGTTCTTAAAATCATTAACCATTCTACACAATTCAATCTTAAATCTTAAAGTCGAAATACAATAACAACTTTAAGAAATTTACATATATATAAAGAGAAGAACTATTAGGTGACCGAGTCCCACGTTTGTCGGCCGATCAGTTTTGGGAGGTTCTTGAAATTCATTTAGTCTAGTTAGTACGTTACAACCAGATGTATAATATTAGTACTTAATGTGCATAAATTAACTGAAGTATTCTTGAGATTCAGACAATAGATCATTTATAGAAACAGATTCATATTCAAATACAGATAGAGATGTAGTTATCCTACCCCTCATCTGCTATATATCATCTCCGCCTAACCTAACACACCAGTATGTATATATTATATATTCAGCCCTACACACCTCATGGTGCCGGTACGACACGTTGCAATGTTCACAAACTCACTGCCATATCAGATATAATGACAAGTGATTTGACCACCAAATCAGTACAGAATACTTCCTTCAATTCATAATCCCTGCCCTATACAGATGCAGAGTACAAATGACCAATTTGTACGTATAACTTCTTATGCAGATACAAACATACAATCCAGTATAACAGAGGGTAATTAGAGCCAATTTATAATCTCAATAGAGCAGATCATACAACTCAATTTGATGATACCTAACTTATTGATAGTTTACACTCGCCTCGTACAACAATTATGGCGTTAACAGAAATTGGCGATTCAGGCTCACACGCCCATGTGGCTGCCCATGTGACTCTACACGGCCGTATGGTTACTTGTGTGCCCATATTCATCAAGTCAATGAGTCACACGGTTTGGGCACATGCTCGCGTACTAGCCCGTGTCCTTCACATGGTCCGGCACATGCCCGTTTCTCTTGTATGTGCCTCCCTATTTATCAATCAGTGAGTTACACAGTCTAAGCACACACTCGTGTGTCAACCTGTATGACCACTTCACTTTTATATCTCACACACGGTTGGCCACAAACCCGTGTAGCTCGCCCGTGTGTCTTAAATTCGAAATCAGTCAGTTACACGGTCCATCACACAGTCGTGTGTCACACATGGCCTGCACATACGCCTATATGATAGCCTGTGTGCCTTCAACTGTCTCGTTTTCAACGATAAAAACACAAAAAAGGGGTTTCGATACTTTACTTTTAAGTAATGATGACCCTAAAGCAAAAATTGAGACTCCTAAAGCCTAAAAACCAAAATCCAACTACTCAATTAACAAAATTCAAAGAGACACGCTAATTCGCAACAACAATCAACGTCAGAACCTTTAACGTAAAAACCTGAAATGAACAAAACTTACTTACCAGAAGTTCAACAGCGTACACTCGAATTCTAGACAATGAGAGAAGCGTTAGGCATCTCTTGACCTTCCCTTACGCTTCCGTAACCATGAACAAACAAAGCAAAACAACAATTAACATTCTCACTTCAAAATTTCAAGAAACTTGCAATTTATACATAACGACTAAAGTTACTGCGATTAAATCTTACCTTTAAGCATCGAAACAACTAACAGAGGTGATACGATTCAATGATTAACTCAACAGAATGTTATACGAAGTAAAATTCAGGAACAATGCCAAAAGGAAAAAGGAAGAAGAAAAGGAAAGGAAGAAAATAAATAAAAGGAAGAAGGAAAGAATGAGTTAATGCAAGAAATTCGTTTAAATTCTTAAAATCAGTATTATGGAGAAGTGCAAAAATAATATTCCTCAATGCATACGTAGATATTCAAAGACAAGACCATTGACACAAACAGATGCTTAACCATTGAACCAGCAAGTTCATTCTTGAAACCTCAACGCACAGAATTTAACTTAAACGGTACATGCAAGTCTAAAAGTTCAATTAAAGAATACGCAAAACCTCAAAAGATACGACTCAAACCTCAAACCTTCGATGAGCAACTAGAGCACATTATCACAGAAACACTCATATTTTTTTTGACACAACCTAAAGAGAAATTTTAACATTCTTAGGGTGTTACACTTCGTTTCTGATTGAGCCACATATTTGCAGTTATTGTCACTTTTTGTGGGTGCACAACATATTTGCAGGTAAAAAAAACTATCACCACACTATTTGCATATTATTAAACTGTCACTCTTCCTCCGTACATATCATCCCACCTCTATGCAATGCAGTATGACATGTTTTGTAATGGAATAAATCAACATTAGCAATAATTATGCTTAACATTTATTCGACTCATCACTAGCAATTAACATGCTTAATGTGTATTCAATTCAACACAAGTAGTAAACATGCTTTAACAGGTATTCAATAGGGCGGTGACAGTATTAACACTAATAATTTATCTGTTTCACAATGACAGTAGCATGTAATGTACACATTACATATGATATAATCATAACACTTCAATCATTAAAGCACAAATTCTAGAATAGCATAATATCAGGGACTTAATTGAGAAAAAAACTCTAAAAATAATTCAGGGCATATACAAGGACTAAACTGAACATTTATAAATTTTTGGGCAAAACTATAAAATAGGGGGCACATGGTTGTATGGTCAGGCAGTGTAGGAGGCTATAGGCCTTGTGGAAGGGTTACACGGCCATATGGAAGGGTTTTGGTCATGTGGTTCGTGAACAAGCCTAGGGTTTCCAGGGCACATGGTCGTATAGGAGACTATGTGACCCTAATCCTACACACGGTCACCACCGAGTCATTTGTAAAAGAACACACACCTTTCACCGAGAGTCCAATTGATGTTCCTTACTTTCGATTCTAGTTCGACGTACCTAAATCCAGTCCTGCAATGAAAAATTCGCATGAATTAACATTAGGTATTAAGATTTAACAAGATTAACAATAAATTTTGGCAAGAACCGTAAGAGATCGTTTAATCAATCGCAAAATTAGTGTTGGATAGTAACATTACGAAAATTTGGGATCTAAACTTTGGAAACGAAATGTACTTACCGATTCTTGGCAAGAATAGGGATGCTATCAACAACAATTTCAAACTTGATAGAAAGAACGATTGAATGGGGGATGATTTGATTCGGGAAAGAAAAAATAGAAATAAAATAAAGTGAATAAATAGAAAGATGGATAGCAAGTTCTATTAGGACTTTAAAAGGGTAATATGAAAATCTAATTATGAAAAAAAGAGAAAAAGATGGTGGAATTCTAATTCTATTGGAATTTGAGAATGGCAATATATGAATTCTAATTAGGAAAGAATTGGTTAAATTCCTAAAGTTTGTAAATGCTAGGGGCTGCGCATGCAATTTTCCTACATTTTGCCAAACTTGAAATTAAAATGAAGGGGGAGGGAGATGGACGGCTCAAACTCGGGTCAATGGGGGAAATATACTAGCACTTAACCTTTGGGCCTTACACCTATTTCTTGCTTAATTACGGTATTGAATTGTATATACGTTTCGGGGTGTGGTAATTAGATTGCTAAAAATAAGAAAATATAAGAGGACCTATAGGTTGGAGTACTAACGCTAAACCATTGAGCTTGTTGCTCATTTCTAGTTTATTTTAGACACTTAATCGTATATATGTGTTAAGGTATTTTTGCCAAATATTTATGAAATCAAAAGGAGAAGGGCTCTAACTTAGGTCAAATGAAGGGGAAACCTAGTTCTTAACCATTAGGCCTAAGCTTATTTCTTACTTAAGTTTTACTCCTAACCAAATATATTTTATTGTGGCTTTTATCCTAGATTGCTAAAATTAAAAGGACAGAAATGGGGAAAAGGTAGCTTGAACCTAGAACTTCTAGGATAATGCCCAAAACACTTAATCATTCAACCATATACATTTTATTGGTTAATTATTTCAGCTAACCCCCTATTTTTCGAGGCGTGACCAACATAATATATGAAAATAATATAATATATTATATAATTAGAAAAAAAGACCAAATCAAGTTCAGGCTTTAAATGTTGGAGTCCAAGCTGAACTCATATTTTAAATAGAGTTAAATTTTTTTGTCTAAACTCATTTTTTCGATATAATATTTCACTTTAAAAACTCCTAAATATCAAGTCAGATTTCAAAATTTGACAAATAATCTGACTTTTAAGCAGACCTAGTTGGAATTACAACATTTGAAATATGTTTGAAACCCAAGAATTTTCTTAATTATACATTTGAAAATTTGTGCAAGGAAATAATATAAAACTCATACCTTCCAACAAAACTAGACATGTTTTAAACCAAAAATAGAGATTCAATGCCAAGCACAAAAGTCTATAGAGGTTTAACATGAAAAATTGCCCCCATTTAGAACCCACAATGAGAGGGAATCAAATTGGATTGATTTGTTATGCTTTAATAAAACATGAAATTTCATAGATTACATCAAAATTTTGTTTAATGAACACTGTCCAAGAGACAAGGAGTGATGTTTTAACAGAAAATATTAAAAAGCCTTATAAAGGGCCAAAAGGAAAATTAACATGTGAAGAACCGAATCAAACATCTACACATGCAAACCATATAAGTAGATTTTCTTTAAAAATTGATTAAAAATTATATTTGGTTTGAAGAGAAATATTAATAATAATAATAATAATAATAATAATAATAATAATAATAATAATAATAATAATAATATACTCGTATTTTCTTTAATAATTAGTGTTATTTTCATCTATTTCTATATACTAAGTTGATGATATTAACTTGTGATTATAAGTTTAAACAAAATATAGATAATAACAAATATTAATATAATATATATTAAAAATTACAATTCAATCTTTTTTTATAAATAATAAAATTCAACTTTAATCTTTAAAATTGAAAGAATAATTATTTAATCATTTAAAACTATGAAAAATTTATAACTCTATTTTGATTTCGCGCCATATAAAACTAATTTTTATGCAAATAATTAAAATTTTATTAAGTTTTATGACATAATTTTTTTTCTTTGTTATCTATTTTATATACAAGTTTTTATGCAAATAATTCAAAACTTTTCTTAATTTTAATTTTGTTTTGTTTTTACAGATTTTTTTTTCTAAAACAACTTTCTGTCATATTCCTTTTTATATTTATTTAATAAATTTGATTTATTAAAATTAAATTAAAATATACTCAAATAAATTTTAGGAATATTTACTAGTTTTTTTTTTTAAACAATAATGGAACCAAACATAAACAGTTGAAGCACTCCAACGGCCATTGCTAGGATAATTAAAAAACAGTACCAGCAAGACCAGTGTCTTTAGAAAGGAGATACCTCTTGCGCTTACAACATATATATTTTTTAACATGATACAAATTCTAAACTGATACCCCTAATTTAAAAACCTCCATTGATCTTCTACAAATGTCAAAAATCCCATTGTAGACAGACCACTAGAGACACTAAGGAAAAAAAAAGGCCTACATGACAAAGGTAAAAGATGCTTAGACCTAAGAAAATACAAGAAATTACATGATAGTTGTGTTTTTAGGGACTCAAATGGCTTCCCAATCGATTTCCAGTGATGGGAACTTATCTAAACTGAAGTTCTCAATTTCATTGTCTTCCCATTTGGAATCAGAGAAGTCAAAGAAAGTGATATCAGATTCTGGTGAAGATAATGATCCTGCTAATGATGATTCATCAACTGATGATGATGATGATGATGATGATGAGTTGTCTTGTTTATGATCAAACTCCTCGGTTTTGATGGGGTAATGAAACTCAGCGGCCTTGGGGAGGGTCTTCGTCTTCACTGGATTGCCTTGTGCTTGTAAGCTTTGACAGATAGCCTGGAGCTTAGCATCAACCGAGGCATGGAGGGGTTTGTAGTCACCAAACTCGCCAAAAACATGAGCTCCTTGGTGCTTAAGGTGGGGAAAATTCAGCCTAGCGAACTCTCCTCTAAGCTTATAAGCAGCCTTGTCGTAAGCCAAGGCTGCTTCTTCAGCTGTGTCGAAAGTGCCAAGCCAAAGTCGTGTTCGGTTCTTAGGGAGTCTAATTTCAGCCACCCATTTGCCCCAATGCCTCTGCCTCACACCCCTATAAAGCTTCGCAGCTTTTGGTGGGGTGGAAGAGACATGTTTCATAGGAACAGGCTTTGGTGAAAGAAAGCCCAACCTTGGGTTCTCAAAGGTTGTTGTTGGTGGTGTTGCAACAGCCGCCATGGAAGCAACCTGTTGCTGCTGTTGTTGATGTAATATTTGGGATTGAATTTGAAGGATTTGAGAAGGGGTGAGTTGGTTAAGCCCAAGTGAACTACCTGTTTGCTCAAAACCAAACATGTTCTTGTCATAGTTAGAGAACCCATGGTTTGAAAACAAGTGGGTACTACTGTTCAATGGGGAGCAATATTCAGGGTACAAATTGGGCTGTGAGGGAGAAGAAGAAGAAGAAGCACTTTTCATAAAAGGTTCAAGTGCTTTCATTAACTCTTCTCTTAAAGGATCATAAAAAACTGAGTTTCTGCTACTATTATACATATCTATAACAGCTGCCATATCCAAAAAAACAGACCTGTTTCTTAATCAAAACCAAAGAACAGGCAAAACCCAACTTTGAGGGACCAAAAATAAACCCTCTTAGCTGATCAAAGTAAAGATTAAAACTTTATAATTTAAAAGAAAAACCCAAACCTGGATCTCTAATCTGAATCACCTGGCTTTCAAAAAGAACAGATTTTTTTCCTTTTTTTTTTTCAGCTTGAAAGACAAATGGATTCAGAGAAGCTGGGAATTAAAGAAAAAAAGGGAGAATTAAGAAAAAAAAACTGAATGATTGGACACTGCAACAAAATCTGAATAATCTCTCTCTCTCTCTCTCCTTTTTTTTTTTTTTTTTTGTGGCCTCACCTTGGTGTTTTACACTCTTGGATTTCAAGCGGTAAAGCTTATCACTACTTATATAACCTTCTAGCCCCCCATGTGCTTCTCTATTAATTTTCTTTACATTAAATTATTATTTTTGTTAATTATAAGATAATTTAAATTTAAATTTATCACCTTTCGTTCTTGTCAACTTCAAAGATGCTTTTTTTATTCGATGGGAAGGGGGTGACGATGGAGGGTACCTCATCGCCAATTTTGCTGCCATTTTTACTTTGAAGGTTAACCGAGAAGTGTCGGTTTCTTAACGGTGACTTTACACGTGTGAAGTTTTGATTGGGGAAAGGATTTTGTTGACCTGGCACTCCTTTCCTTGCCACGTTGCCACTTCAATCAGTGTTATCATGAATTCTTTGGCTGTGATTTTATGTTTTTTTGTAACCATCTTCGATCAAGATAATTAGTCTGCAACAACAGTTGAGGTAGATTATATTTTATTAATTTTATTTAGAAAATAGATAAATTAATTTTTATATTTTAGATCAAAGAATAAATAGTTATTTTCTGTTAAATTTTTATTAATTTTTACTATTAAAAATTAGTGTAATTAACAGAATAATCAAACAATTATACATGGCGTGTTATATTGACCTCATACTGACATTTAGAGGCCAGTTTTTAACCATAGAAATTGATGAGCTTTTTTAACAAAATTATCAGTTTACTCTTAAATCTAGCGCATAAAAATAATTTACTTATTTCATGAGTAAATGAAACAAAATACAATTTAACCCTTACTATAAAAGTCTTTATAATACTGGCTCAAATGTTAGGGTTATGCTAATTAAATTTGTGTAAATTATATGTGAATTTTTAGTTTAAATTTTATTTGATTTAAATCTTTATTATGTATAATTCTTGTATAGGTCATACTTTATAATTGTTTATTTTAGTAATAGTTACTCATATGTATATTATTTGTACTTATTGTACTCATAATTTTTTTATTAAAAAATCAAAAAAAAAGTTTTGGGTTTAAATTTTTCTCTGTCTATTTTTGTAAAAAAGAAATTCTATAATTTTTTTTAATTTCGATATTGAGTAAATTGATTTTTATTTTTTTTAAAATTAGAGTAATTTAATCTTTGTCAAATTCAAATGTGAATAATTAAGGACAATTAATCGCAACATTAAATTTTCATCAATTGTATATATTTTTATTGGTATAATAATAAACTTAACTCTCAAATTTAAACATTATGTTAATTTGATATTAATTTAATAAATTTATTATTATACCAATAAAAATATGTTTAATTGACAGAAAATATTAATTTCTCATTTTCTAAATTAAAAAAATTAATTTACTTCAATATTTTTAGAAATTAACCAATTTATTTAATATTAAAATGGAGAGAAATTAGAAAATTAGATTTACCTCGATTTTGTATATAGAACTTTAATTGGAAAATCAATGTAACAAAACATGAATATATATATGTTTAAATAAATGACTTGTATGTTACAGCAAAAATATAACAAACAAAAAAACTACAAATCCCAGAAACTAAAGTTGAAATATGAACAAGAAAAGAAAGAAACTAAGTGGAAATCATTATTAATAAAAACAAAATATTGAAATAAAACCAATGTGGATACAACAGTTTGCGAAATGATGAAAAAGTTGAATTTTTTTTATTAATGATTCAAGGGATAATCTAACTTTTGATAACTACCTCTATATTCCTTCCTATTTTTTTTTTTTATCTATTTTGATTCCTGAACTTAAAAATTGTTATTCATTTAAGTCCATTTTATTAATGACAGTGAAAAAAAAAGGAATAATTCAACTTTTAGTCCCTGAACTTGGTAAGTAAGTCTACATTGGCTCTTGAACTTTTTTTGATCCATTTTTACCCCTGAATTTGAAAATTGTTATTCATTTAAATTTATTATGTTAATGACTCCAAAAAAAATGGGGATAATGTAACTTTTGGCCTCTGAAGTTGACAACTAGGTCCATTTTGATCCCTGAACTTGAAATTTTTAAAAGTGTGGTGATGTGGCACTCTGAGATTATGCCACATCAACAATTGAAAAATAAATAAATAATTAGATGATGATGTGGTACAATCTCAGTGTCATACTTAATATTTTAATAACTGAATCAATGGCTGAACATGTTAAACCACTAGTTCAATCGTCGGATCAACAATAATTAAATAATTAATTAAAATTTCATAAAAATCTAAAAATCTAAAAATCCAAGTAAAACCAATTTTTATTTATTTTACTTTTTTTTATATTTTTATGAGTTTTTTTATTATTTCTTTAATTATTGTTGGTTCGGCTGTTGAACCGATCAAAATGATTAAATCGAGAACTGGTGGTCTAACTTGTTCAACCATCGGTTCAGTTATTAAAATATTGAATATGACACTCTGAGATTATACCACATCATCTCTTTTTCTCCTTTTTTTTCAAACTCAGAATGCCACATCATAAATTTTTTAGAAATTTCAAGCTCATGGATCAAAATAGATCTAATTGTCAAGTTCAAGTGCCAAAGTCAACAAAAAAAAGTATAGGTACTAAAGTGAACCTAATTATCAAGTTCAAGGACAAAAAAATACATTATCCCATTTTTTTTCACAGTCACTAACATAATGAGTTTAAATAATTAACAAATTTCAAATTTAGGAATGAAAATAGATAAAAAGAATTCAAAATCAAATGTGAACCTACTTATGAGGTCAAAAGTTAGATTATCCCATGATTTAATGTAATAAGGCGAAATCCAAAAGCAAATGCAAACTATGATTAAGGTAATAACAGTTTTATTAATATTATTAATTATTAATTAAAGCAGTTTAAATTTAATCAAGTAGCCACAGATGACAAAACCCAAGAGCTAATGAGAGGTCCACAATTTTCTTTTCATTAAATTCTCAAAGGATAAAATTTAGATAATAATCGGTTATAATATTATATGTGTTGAATGTAATTTTATGTATTTATATTTATAATTTAATAAATAATAAAATTATATTTTATATAATAAATAATTAAAAAGTATAATTAAAATATATGATTATTTTAATAATTTAAATATAATAAAAATAAAAAAATGAATATAACCATTTTTTCTTAATACTATCTTCATTGATTATAATAATTAATACATAACATATAGTTAATATAAACATAAATATATTATTTGATACACTATAAATAGAATTATTTGACTGTGCAAGCTGAATTTAAAAAAAACTATCATGTATCTCTTTTATTTAATTTTTCTAATATTAATTAAGGACACGTGATTTCTCAGCCTTACTTATAAAATTAAAATAACTCTATCGTCGATATATAAAATAATGCTAAAATTTTTGAGTAATTTAATCTATGCTAATCTAAAAATGGGTAATTTTTATTCTTATTTTTTCACTTAACTTTTTCTGATATTCTTCATATATGTTTTATAGTACATAATAGGTATTGATGACTGCTCCTCCAAACAATGTTGTTTCTAATGTTTAGAGTTGTATTTTCTCATTGAAAATGTAATATATCTAATACCCAATACTTATTGATTTTTTTTTTGTCACTTTAAGGATGAGTTTAGATGGACGGTACGTTTACTTGCGATTAGTATAAAAACAACAGTAACGATAAAAATAAATACTGTAACATAAAAAAAAACATATTCCAGTGCATCCAATCATCCATCCTTTCACCCTAAATCTAAAATATATTCTAAATTTCATTCCCATTGAATATAAAACCAATAACCATGGTTAAATGGGAAAACAAAGTCAAAACTAGGAGAAATGGAAGAAAAGGAAAGGGTGGGGTCAAATCAAAGATTGCGTAGGATAGAAGCGAGAAGGATCCCAAATTCCCCAATATTCCAATTCCAAACCATTAAATTTATATTAGATTCTATCATATACTAATTTAAAGATTACTTGCATAAACATCCATTTTTCTAAAATGGTGTTATTAATAAAAGTTTTTTACAAAACACTACAAAAAATATTATTTAAAAAATCCTTATTTAAGCAATTTGAATACTTTTCGAAAATATTTGATTTTTTAAAAAAAATTTAACCCTTAACTGAACAATTCTAAAAAGTTGAGCCCAATTTAAAATTTTACCCTAAAAAATTTTGATGGTGTTATAGATGGTCGTGGATATGCGTGAGGAGGTAGTGGCATGGGACCTACTTTGACGCGCATACACGTCGGTTCCTACGTGGACATCACTTTCAAGCCACGCAAAGTATCTTCATTTTCAAATCACTCCTTCCATTATTTTTCCTAAAGCTCAAATTAAACGTGTCATGTTCCATTCATGAATTTGAAATACCAATTGCTTCACTTATTTTACAATAATACTACCAAATCTTAATCATCAAGGTTTTTTTTTTTTTTCTTTTTTATGAAATCTAATCTTTATTCAATATTTCGTTGAATTTCAACTTAAATAAATTCAGTTCGACTGAATTCAATTTTAAGCTAAAAAGAACCCCATATTGTAACTTTGATGAGAATGACTTGTAGACAAGTCTAATCTCAACTTTAAATATTCACATTCATATTTTATTTATTATTATTATTAGTTACTTTTTAAAAAATTTGATAATATATATTCTCTTTTAAGTATTAATAATGTATTTTATCGATTAAATCTTAATTTAATTAATATTAATATTATTATTAATATAAGATGATATGTATTAAGCGTTACCCTGATTTTTATAAAAATGTATTTCACAAATCAAGCATTTTCCATTTTTGTTTTTACCTTTAAACAAAACCTTCTTTCTTACTAGACACTCAAGTACTCAACCACATCAGCTAACATTAACTTCTTCTGATACACTTGCTTTATTTAAAAAAAAAAAAAAAAAACCCTTCTTCCCAAATAAAATATATTTAATATATATTTTCTTTCCTAGCTATTTGGAAGTTAGTGAAATGGATTTATTTACTAGAATGTTAATGAACCTTTTCTTTCTTTTTCCTTTTTTTTTTTTTTATGACAATGAATCTTATACGAGGTAATCTAGTTTTAAAAAAAAACAGTTTAGTATATTTTATTTGGAAAGAAGGTTCTCTTTTTATTGTTAAATTATTGGATAGTAAATACCTAAGTAAATATATTAATAGTAAGCAAACTCGATATTTATAGGTGTTAATTTGTTTTTTTAAATAAAATTATTTTTAAAAATTAAAATTTAGAGTAAATTTCTTTTTTAATTGTTTAACTATAAAAAGTTACAAAATAATTACTCAATTATTCATTTTTTTTGGGTATCCAACCGTTAAATTATTAACGAAAAATTAATTTGAAAGCTGTTAAAATTGGCATAGTAGTAACTTTTAATATCGCGTCAATTTAATATTGATTTTAAAAAATTTAACCCTCAACATTAATACATTGTATAATTTAATATTTTTTGTAGTTTTATCAAAGAAGATTAAATTTAAAACAATGAGACAAGATGAAAATTATTATATTGGATTTTTGGGTGTTTATATTTTTAGTATTATTATAAATTTTTTTCAGCTTTTCAAGTGAAAAGGTCACGAAGAAAAATAAAATTACAAAAAAGACCGAATTATACAATGTGTAAATGTTAAGTGTTAATCTTTTTAGAATCAATACTAAATTGAGATAATGTATAAATTTTGAGGGTTAAAGTTACTATTATGTCAATTTTAAAAGCTTCCAAGTTAATTTTTTGTTTGTAATTTAACGGTTGGTTACCCAAAAAGAAAAAAAAATAGAATAGTTGAGTAACCATTTTGTGACTTTTCTTAATTGGATGAAAAAAAGAAACTTATCAATACTTAAGTGACTACTAGTGCAAATTACCCTAAATTTTATTAGAAGTTATTGTACTAAATATATTTTCACAATATTATAATTTAAAAAACCCTATATATTTTATATTGGGCAAAAGAAAAGTTGGCTTATTGGCTTTTGAGGGGACATAGTAATGTGCCCTTTGCAGTTCATAACCTCATTTGCCTTTGGGGCAAATAATTTTTCCAAAAATTATTATTTTATGTTTCTTTTTGGGGAATTTTTTTATGCATGATAATTTGATTTCCATGACCACCCACGTTCAATTGTTTTGGTCTATGCAACCACATTTTTGCTGTTTTTTTTTTTAATTTACACAAGAAATCTGTTTGAACATCATTTATACTTTAATTTTATAAATAATTAATAAATATAAAATTGGAATATCTTCCAATTTTTATTTTTATTTGAATATAAAAATCATGTATTAAAAAAGAAGAAGAAGAATGCAGTATGAGACTGGATTACTGTTGAAGTAGCAAAGGTGAGTCTAATTATAAAATGACATACAATGGTGCTTTCTATTATGTTTTCAAATGTAATAAATTTGTACTTTAAAAGTTACAATTAATTGATGTTAGGCAATTTTTGAGTAGTTTCAAGAAGCTGTGCTCATTAGTATTTGACATTGCTCAGCTAAAAAATTTGTTATATTTTTTGTTAGCAAATTTTGAAAATAAAATCCTTGAGCTTTGATCTTTACTAACTTTAGGGACATGCGCAAGCCTATTTGTGATATTCAAACATTTTATACCAATATATCTTGAAGATTGGTGTAACAACTCGCTTGGCAGAGACTATATCAAGTTATTGTTTGTTGTGTAAGTCGATTAAGTTAAGGGTAGAAAATGAGTAAGCTAGTGAAGTATTTGTGTTTGACTGGGTAAGTGTATTCTGTGGTATTCGTCATTTGGCAAACTGTAGGGTTTGGCAGACTTTTCTCTTAAGCTATCTGCCAACCTCAGATGTTTTGGGCAAACTCGTTAGTCGCAGCTTGATAGTTTTGTTTCTGTGTTTAGTATATATCACGATGGCTCGGTTAGTAATGTTGGAGTTTAGTTGAGTCCTAGTTAGAACTAAACTAGGGTACTGTAGATGACTAGATTCTTAATTGATTTCTTCTCAAAAATCTAGAGTGATCGTGGAATCCTTTCACTTTCCACTAAGTTTTGTTCCTGGATGTCTCTATTATATAAGGATATCTAGCTAGTATGTTTTTACGTTTTTGCTTATGCTTCTTCTTCTTCCTTGCGTTTTCACTAAACATTTAGAAATTTCTAAGTTGGAATCGTTAGCGAGGAGTTTCCAGTATCTAACTGACATCATTTTTAGTACCAATTTATCGATAATTTTTGGTAAACCCTTAGGTTTTTATCGAAGGAATTTACATGTTTACAGTAATGCATGCATAGAATTTAGAACTGTTCGTGAGGAAGGAAACTTCTTGATTCTAGGTTGCTTGCTATCAATTCATGTATGCATGTTAAATTCTAGTAGTTTAATGATCTGATAGATATAATTGTCTCTCTTTTTAGCTCAAGAAGCTAATGAATGTCTAAGCAACAAGGGCAAAGGACCTGCTGAGTAGATTAATATAGTGGACTTTTTAGTGAGTTCCTTCTTACTTTATTATGTTATAAAATTATTTTCCTATATAAATTATGTAAGGTAAGCGTTCCCTCTTAATGATGAAATGTGTGGTATCTGGTTATGGTGGCGTTAAACCAATGTTGTTTGTGTGAGAATGGTCAATTCATGTTTCGAGATAAAATACCCTCATTTCCGTGCGAGCTAGTATCATTTATATGTGAAACGTGATATGTAATAAAGGAGAATAAGATATGTTTGTGATGCCTCCGATAGGGTAGCTATATTACAAACTGGACTGGCACATCACGAGAAAACGTGTTCAGCTACACAAAAATGATATGAAGAGTTACGGCGTGGAGCATGTGCATATGAATACTACTGATTGATATGATTTTGATTTTAAATCCTAGGTCTAAATCTGGCACAAATATAGATCATGTGTAAAAAGTGTGCATTGTATTAAGTTATGGATAAAAGAGCGGATAGTGTCCGCCCATGAGTTGTGTTAAGTTGACAAATAGAGTTCGTCATAGAACTGTGAACGCCATTGGGCGTAATATGTTTAGTATGTCTAAACCTTTCCTAGTCTGCTTCTCCAATAAGGTCTTCCACTGCTTAAAGATCCCAAAAACTTTATTCTTGTTCTTCATGTAATAGATCCAGACCTACTTAGAGTAATCATTAATAAAGGTAAGGAGGTATCTACTGCCTCTTTTTGAGGTGACAAAAGCTGGACCCTATAAATCAGAGTGAATGTACACAAGAGTGTTCTTCGTCCTGTGCTCAGCAAAACTAAAGCTAATACGTGTTTGTTTTCCATAAAAACAGTGTTCGCAAAAATCTAATTTTCCAACCCTTGCTCCCAAAACAAAACCTCTCTTATCAAAATGATCATACCTTTCTCGCTTAAATGCCCAAGTCACATATGCCACAACTGATTGACTCCGACTCTGTAAAAGATGAAATTCGTCGCTACATCACGAGGCTCTTTATGGCGACTGTTTTAGCTCTACCTCTATAATTATTGTTGCGTCAGTCATTGTTAAGCTCTGTAGGATATATAGATTGTTAATTTTCTGACATTTCATCAAAACGAGAGCTCCATGAGATACTTTAATGCCACTTGACTCGATGACGATCCTACAATTTTTCAAGTCTAAAATACATAGAGTGATGAGATCTTTCTTTAAATCAAACACATGCTTGACATTTGATAGTGTCCTGATGATCCTATTGTGCATCTTGATCTGAACAGTACCAATACTGATTATCTTACAGGGTGAATTATTCCCCATATGGTATGAATGGAGAACAAGTTTAGACTTTTCTATTATAGACACCAACAAAAAATTATCACCCTTGTCTTGGGCCACACTAGCATTGACTACCTCGACCTTTTGTTTTCCTTTCTCATTGCTCTCAGCAGCTATCTTATTTTTATTTTTCAGTTTATAACAATGTCTTAAAGTGACCTAACTTCTTGTAGTAACCACAAGTCTTTTCTCGATTCCTCGACTTTGATTTCAACCTAGACCTGCTTTGACCTGAATCCTTAAACTGTTGTTTGCCTCTTGCATCTAAAACCAAAGCATGTCCACTTGACTTGCTATTCGAACCTAATTCGCTGTCGAGTTTATCTTTGCTCTCCAAGTTTCCCTTTACATCCTTAAACAAAAGTTTATCTCTTCCATAAATCAGGGTCAAAGAGCACAACAATAGCATAGTCTAATATTCATCATCTATATTAGCCTCGACATTCTTCATGTCATTCAAGAAAGTAACAAACTCGCTCCATACGGAGCATATAAAGGGCTTCTAATGTAATAGTCTGTTTTTAGATCAAATCAAAATAGTAGTTTTGGGACCACAAATCTAAAGTCAAAATATTTATTTTATTATTTTAATAAGGTTTACAACATGATAGATTAATTGTTTGAAAGTTTCGTAAAGAAATTTTACTGTTTAAATGCTTAATTCGATAAAAATGATTAAATCGCGTAACGCGTAAAAGTTGCATTCTATTTTTGAAAGTGTTTAAATTGTTATGATTTAGTAAATCAAGGGTCCTTACAATGTTATTATACCAATATTAAGGTCAATGGACATTTTTATCCATGATTTAAGTGTTTTATAAGTTGTTTTTATAAGGTTAAATTAGTAAAATGAATAATAAATATAGATTAAATAAAACAAAACCAAAAATTATGTGATATCATCCATATTTAGTCGAAATTTGAAGTAGAAGAATCCGAAATAGGGTCCTTATTCGGAATTGATAATTCTTCAATTAAGGTACGATTTTGACTCAGTTTTTAATGATTTCTACGTTTTTGAGCTCGTTGTAGCTTAATCTAGCTAACCCGTACCTTTGTTTTTGAAACTGTTATATATTTTGAATGATGCCATTATTTAATGCTTGGTTGTTTAGATGATTAATGATAGTTTTGGAAGGTTTGATGTTAGATTAATAGTTTTTGTAATTTGATTTTTGACAAAAATGTCAAAAAGGGGCTAAATTGAAAATCTGTAAAATTCATGGATGAAATATGAAATAAATGTAAAATATGGACGAATAGAGACCTCATTGAAATTCGGCTACCATGGGGACTAGCCTAATTGTGTAATTTTGCATTTTTATGTATTAAGGACTAAATTGCAAAGTGTCAAAAGTCTAGGGGTAAATTTGTAATTTAGCCAAAATAAATATTTTAGACTAAATTGAATTGAATGAAAGTTTGAATGAGTTAATTTGATATCATATAGATCAAGATAAGCAAATATCGGAACTAGATCGGGGAAAAAGAAAGGTTGGCGAATAGACGGTAGTTTTCATCCAAGCAACTCAAGGTAAGTTCGTATAATTAGAATCAAAATTTTCTATACTTGTAATTATTGAAATGAATGTGTATAATTGAAATATTTGAAATATAAATGTTTTATTGATATTGTATTTGTTACTAGCCCCGTTTAAACTGTATAGATTCATTGGATACGAGTGACATGTTACTGGAATTACCATTTTGGTCGAGCTCCTGCATTTGTTGCGGACTCACCACAGCTCGTATGAGCTTACCGATATATCAGCTCATAAGAGCTTACTGTTTTTAGCTCATTGGAGCTTACCGTTTTAGCTCGTTAGAGCTTACTGTTCATCAGCTCAGGAGGAGCTTACCGATCATGGCTCGAAATAGCATATATGATAATGAATTGACGGATTGTTGATGATGTTCACTTAAATATCCTTTGAAGTTCTAATAAGTTCAACGGGCCTCAATACTGGTTATACGAATAAGTTACGGATTATAAATGTTACTAGTGTTATATATATATGATATGTGAATTTTGGAATGTTGTAAAGTAGTGTATCAATGGATGATTTTATGTATTTGTCAGATGACTAACATGTGATGGATACTTGTGAATAGGTGTTGGTTAATTGAATTGTTGGCATTTTTAATGTTGATTTGATTATGTACAAATAATAAGTTTAATTCTGTATTATACGGGCTTACTAAGCTATAAAGCTTACTATGTTTCTTTTTCTATGTTTTATAGAGGTTCGTTAGCTCACTCATTTCAAACAAGTCGGAGTTGCACATCACACTATCCAAATTTTGATTAGTACTTTTGAACTTGTAAATTTGTAAATATGGCATGTATAAGCTAGTTTGAAAGATGATAGTTATGTTACTTAATATCATGATTTTGGTATATTTTTGTGTATAAGTAAGCCATGTGATTTGGCTTATTTTGATGTTGTGTTTTGGTTGAATTGAAATATTCAATTATGGTGTGTTTTGGCTAGGAATGATGGAATGAAATTATGCAAGTGAAGTCTTCGTATGTGGTTGTTAAATGAATGGATTATGCATGATGATGGATAGGTATTTGGGTATGAATTTGTTATGTTTTGATATGGCAAATATTATGTTTTGAAATGGTTATTTTGGTTGCCAATTGAGTTGCGTAAATGTGATCAATTATGCTTGTAAATGCTTGTATTTATAGGGTGGCAAAATGGCTTTGCAAATAGCCTATTTTTGTCCACACAGGCAGGGGCACGGGCGTGTGTCTTAGCCGTGTGTGACACACGGTCATGTTGCACGGCCGTGTGTCCCCTGGTATGAAAATGAAATTGAAGTCAGTATGCTCCACACGGCCTCACACACAGGCGTGTGACCGGCCATATGGTACAAGTCAATATACCCCTAAATGGCACACGGCCTAGCACACGGGCGTGTGACTTGGCCGTGTTGCATAAGTCAATATCCTCTCTAGTTTTCACACGGCCTGGCACATGGGCGTGTCCTTGGCCGTGTGATACAAATCAGTATGCCCTGTTTTCACACAGCGTGTGAGGCACTCGGCCTGTTCACACGAGCATGTGATATTTGAAATGTTGAAATTTTTCTAAGTTTCTGAAATTTTTAATATGTTATGATTTAGTCCCGAATGCATGATTAAAGCTTGATATGCTTGTTTAAAGTACATAGTGAATATGATATTGACTAAAAATAAACGTTATTAGATATATGATTATTTTGAATTGAATTACAAGTCCGGTAATGCCTCTTAATCTATTCCGGCGACGGTTACGGGTTAGGGGTGTTACATCTAACTTCTTCCATAAGGCGGATGTCGTTTTCTCTATAAGCACATCTTGGGACACATTGTTATAAGATACAACTGAATTGCAGACAAAGCCTTCTAATCAAGCTTACCCCATTTCGACTTATTCAAATTTGCGGGCTTTTGCCCTGTAACAGCTTTCTTCAGACTATTCTGAACCAAAATTTTCATCATCCGAACTTGCCATAAATTAAAATTTGTGATCCCATCGAACTTATTGATATCGAATCTCATTGTTGTCATCTCTAAATGGGTTGATTGTGAAATCCTAACTAAGCTCTGATGCCATTTTGTTGGGATCGACCCGTATAAACAACGAGAAAGAAGGAATAGAGAAAATTGGGCACACAAATTTACGTGAAAAAACTCCTCCGATAAAGAGGATAAAAAATTACTGGCAAAAGAAAACTTCACTAATGAACAAATAGTCAAAGAGTACAATATCGAGAAATTCTAAAATAAGCTCTAACCTTGAAAAATAAAGCTCTCCAGCTAAAACAAAAAAATTCCCTCAAAGCTCTCTAAAACTTTCTCTTAATGTTGTTCAAAGTTATGTTTTTTCTAAGGTTACTAAAGGCCTTTTTTATAGGCTAAGATTAGAGATCTAATCATACTAAAATATCTCTTGTATAATCAGAGTTTAATTGGAAAATGTAACCCTGTTGAAAGTCTAACACGCAACTGCTTTTATTGGAAAACCGTCGCGTCGTCGCAACGTCAAGAGTCTCCTCGTCACAACGTTGCCTCTACTTTGTCTTTCTGATGACTTCGTGTCGTTGCGACGTCGCATGAATCCTTGTCGCTACGTCACCCCTACTTTGACTCTGATTTGACCCGAAAATGTGAGACACACTTCACATGGAAGAATAATAATTTAATACACAAATAAAACTACACTTTAATATCCAAAAATTTAAAATTAAATTATAACTCTAAAAATATTTTTTGACTTCTATGTATAGGTCAATGTGTTAAAGAAAAATAAAAATAACATTACATTACATTACATATATACCTAATTTATTCGTAACTTTCTAACCCCTAAAGCAGAAGATATTTTGCAATTAAGCACGTTTGAATTTATATTTTTTAAATTATTACAAAAATAAATATATCAATTAAATTAAAACTCAAATGATGAATGTTTAGTGTTATTTCTAGATAAGGATAAAATTAAAGGAGCCCAACAATTGACTTTCGTTGCTTGTAATAATTGTATGTCGTAAGCAAATATTAATCAAAATTAAATAATGAAATATATATGAGATAATATCTAGCTTTATTTTTCCAAACAATTTTATTGGAAAATTTTGCTAACAAGTATCATTTAAATAATTTAAAATATGAAATTAATCTTAAATAATATATTAATTAATTTTTAATAATTACAGAAATATTTTATAATACAGCAAACCATTTGATGGGCACTAGTCCAGAAAGGTGTTTAATAACCACATTGTTTTATTGGTTGACTACTGTAATTTCTTTTAAAAGAAATAGTTGACTTTAAGAAAAAGTCAACTCTCTTATGTGTTAAAAATAATGGGTGAGATGATGAAGCAACTATGCTTGGCTGGAAAAGCAATGTGGCACATAATTTATAATTTTATAATAACAAGATAACTTGATAAGATTTTAAATTAGTTTATTGCTTCTAAAATTTGTTCACCTTTAGGGATTAAGTTTTGTTGAAAGCAATAGCAAAATTATTGTGAATTTGTCTATTTCAAGCTGATGCTAACTCATAAACCCATAATTAAATCGATGTGACATTTAAATAATAAATTTAATTTAATTGAATTTATGTATTTATTTATTTATTTGAAATGCAAATGTTTAATATTTAATATTTAATATTTTAAATTTATATTAAATATGTATTGCTTGTAATTAGTTAACAAAGTGTGTATTTGGGTTAATGTCTTAATGGTCTTAATAGGAGCTTAATTGTTAAAAAAAAGATTAATATATTATTTAGTATTCGAGTTTGATAGTTTTTCTAATGTGATATATGTATTTTTTTTTTCAATGTAGTACTTGTATTTGACAAATGTTATACATTTTAGTAACCAAAAGTAATAGTTTTTTGTGTTTAATTGGATAAAAAATTAACACAAGTACCACATTAGAAAAAAGTGCCAACACTTGTGTACCAAATTATGTATTAAGCCTTTTTGAAATTATTGTTTTAGATAATTAGATTATAGCAAAACTGTGATGTAAGTGAAAATAGATTTATGTAATAAACATATTTATAAAAAAAACTATATAAATAATAAATGAGGTTTTGATTAAAATGATAAAGTATTAATTTTGAAGACTACATAGGCTTGGGTTTAAATCTTATTATTTGTACATATTTTTCTACATAAAAAATATAAAATGATAAAAACACCCTTAAAATAGTACAATTTACTTCATAAAGTAAACGTATTTTAATCATTACGCAACTGAGTTGTTGTCCAATTGACTCGTGACACTAACTCAATCAAGTGATTAATAATAGCTAGAAATCTTATCACAAGCGTATTTATGTAGAAACCATAAGTTTAGAACACAAATGTTTGTTTAAACATAACATACATAAATAATGAAATATATGGTTTGAAACTAATTAATAATAACACTTAAAATATGTACGATGTTAAAAAGAAAAAAATAAGTTTAAATTTGTTTATTATGGTGTTGTCGTCAATCTTGAGTCGGTGTCAAATTAACTTGTGACAACAATTCAATCAAATACATTTATATGTATATATATACACAGAGAGAGAGAAACACAATTGATGAAGGTATAAAATATGTATAATAAAAATTGAAATTTATAAAAATATTAAAATAAAGCTTAAGTTGAGTGGTAAATTAAAGGTTTCATCAACGCAATTAGTTTGGGTTTAAATCTTATCATATGTATATTTTTATTGGTTTTTTAAATGAAAAAAATTAAATTATCATCAAATAATATAATTTATTTTAATTACAGAATGATATTTTTGTATTTTCTAACTGATATGGTGACCTGGTTGAGGGGTGACACCAACTTAGCAAAACACTTAATAATAATAATTAGTTAATAGGAATTATTTGGCCCTTCAACTTTACAAAAAAAATCATTTTAGCCATCAATTTAACTTTTTCGCCTCTTTTAGCCCTTAAACTTGCTTTGTTTGTTAAATCACCTCAAAATGGAAGAAAATGTTAACATTTGTAACTTTCCTAACGTGGCATACACTTGAATGCCACATCAATAATTAATTAAATTTTTAAAATTTAAAAATTAAAAAATATAAATTATTAAAAATTATAAAAAAATTTATTTTTTAAAAATTAATTAATTCCTAACATGTTGTACACGTGGGTGCCATGTTGGCAAAATTAGTCGACGTTAACTTTTTTTTATCAATTTTGAGGTAATTTGACAAATAATGCAAGTTGAAGAGATAAAAAGATGAAAAATCAAATAAAAAACTAAAATGAATTTTTGTAAAGTCGAAAATTATTAAAATAAATTCATGATTTATTTTTTATTAATATTTTAGATTTTTTAATCCAACATGATATAAACATATTTTGGGGATAAAATTGTTCCAAGTGGCTCACCCCTTGTGTGAACAATACCAATTTCTTGCTATTTGAACATTAATTAAACTACAAATATTTTGATTATGGACAAAATTTGATTTAATTGATGTTACTTAACAATAATTTCAAGAGACTTCAACAATATTTGTTTTTGTCTTTTCTTTTTAATTTTGGACCTTAAAAATCAATAATATATTGCCGACTCTATTCTTGAAATGATTTTTGATGACATAAACAATGATGTTTTATGCATTTATTTTATTTATTATTATTGTTAATAAAAATTATCATAAAAAATTATTGAAAACTATTGGCATAGAAATGTTACGAAAAAGAAAAACTTAGTAGTTTAGACTTCATCTTGGTTGATTGCAGTTTGCTTTTAAAGTGTTGTGAAGACTTAGGGTGAGTTTGGATGGGCGATTGGGTATGGTGCAGTGCGTTTAGTTTACTTTTTTTCTCACGCTACAGTATCGCTACAGTATCTAATCTCACCGCCACCTCTGTTTTTACACTAACAGCAGGTAAACGTACCGCCCATCCAAACTCACCTTTAATCTTGAAATTAGTTTGGAAAGATCTTGCTTGAGACTCTTTTTATATTGAACAGCTTATATGGGTTATGTTGAATGTATAGATGATATCTAGTCTATTATGAAAGATTATACCACTTAGGGAATCATATATTGGAGATTGGATTGGATTGAATCGGATTACCCAATCAATCCCTTGACTTGTGGATTTTAGATTGGATTGAATCTCTATTTGTTGGTACTTTGTTAATTATTATAATGTATTTATCTTATCATATAATTATATTAGTGGGATTGATATAGATCTTCATATTTAAGCAGGTCTTGAAATAAGTTCATATAATTGAGATACTTGTATAAATTAATATACTGAGAGAATTAAGCACTTAATCTATTTTTGTAAGGAATTATATTGTATGAGTGCATTTTGACAGTAAAACCTTTATATTATGATTTTACTTATTAAATTCACAATGGATAAGTTCACAATATATCAAGTCTTCAAGTTACAAAGGTGAGGAAAATTGTCACGGTGTGTGATAAATCAATATCACTTGTCGAAACCATTTTTTGAAAACGGGAATCGACTTTGTTTAAAAATGAAAATTAAAATGGGAGTCGCCACCGATCTTTATTAAGTGTGATTGGATCACCTTTGTTTTAATAAAACATTTTAGTCTACTAAAACGGTGTTTTTGGTCTACGAAACTCAAGAGAACGGGTTCGGGAGTCGTTTACGTGCGAGGAAGGATTAGCACCCTCGTCACGCCCAAAATTGGTACCAAATCGATTAGTTAGTGTCTTAATGTCGAAAGTTGAAAATCGGAAACGGATTTAAGATACGATCTCTTTTATCAATGTCGATTTTAAAAAATGCTCGAATTAGCTCAAAATGATTGTTAAAGATTTCCTCGTCTCGAGATATCGGAGTATCACATCCCGTAAGTCAGGACACAATTCCATGAACTCCCGAGCGCAAGTTTGTCTTTAATTTTAATTGGAATTCCGTGTATTTTAAAACTCAAAAGGATATTTGGCTATTTAGAATCAAAGAGAAAACCGAAACCCCGTAAGTTAGGGCACAATTCCTCGATGTTTCAAAACGCGAAACATTGCCTTATTTCGAAATTTTTGTTTTTGAATAATAGCGAGTACGATATTTAAACGACGTATGTTATTTGTTTGGATTAAAATAAAACGATTTATTGGATGAATGTAACGAGGCTTGATTCATGAGGCGATGATATGAAATAAAACTATAAAAGTATAGTGCGACATGGAACGATGATACATGAATAAAATATTACACAAGTGAATGGCAATGATATGAACACGAATAGGCGAATTAAAGTACACGCAATGGCAATAATCTCACAATATGCACCATTCAAAAACTAGTCATTAATAATACATCTTAAAATAAAATACAAGAATATGTAAAGTAATTTAAAATAAATAACTTAAAAAGCAATTTAAAATATCATGTGAAAAATTTAAAATAGGTATGTGGAAAAGATTTTTTTTTTAAAAACAGTTTATATAAAGGGAGCCAAAATAAATAATATATATTTAAAATAACTAATGTATGAAGAAAAAAAAACTTGAAATAAACAATAACAAACAGTTTAAAAATAAACAATATGACAAATTTACAAATAACATATAAATAGTTTTAAACTAAATAAAATATAACATTTAAATATATAATAAATAAAACATATAATAAAATATGATAAAACAGTTTGAAATAAAAGGGACAATGATTAAATTAAAATCAACATAAAAAAGGGAGATAAATCATAAATAACAAAAAGTTGCCAAGGACCAGAATGGAACACGCGCGAAGGAGCGGGGATTAACTTGGTAGTTACCCCCGATCCCTGTGCCCAGCATTTCAATGCATGACCTAAATGCAGCAAAAGACAAATTATGCAGGCAAAATTAAAAAAAAATGGAACAGGGATGAATTAAACAAAGCGAAAACACGGAGGGACTCGCCGCATAAATAACCCGGTAGATGCAAAACACGCGGATCCTGGCCTATGTAGGTCGGGTCGAATCCGGGTAGCCCTATATGACGCTGTTTTGGCGCTGGGGCTTCTGGTGCAAAACGGCACCGTTTTGCCTTGCTATTTAAACCAGTTTTTTATTTTTTATTTTTATATTTGCTTCCCATTTTCTAAAAAAAAATTCAGAGAACACCCCCCCATTTTCATTTCTTCTCTGCTACGGTTTTATACCCATCATCGCGCCATCATCGGACCGTCGCTCCTCCACCGTGGACAGTGGTCGGAGAGGCGCAAAACGGTCTCTTTAGCCCTCGTTTAAAATGTTTGAAGGCTAGGCCTTCTTAACCCCGAAAAACGATAGAGAAAGGCCTCTTCTCCCCCCCTTTTGGAATTGACTACGGCGACGGAGAGGAGGACTCCGACGACGTGGCCACGGGGTAGTTCCGGTAAGCTTCTACTTTCTTTTTAGTTTTATGCCCCTTTCTTTATTGAAAAATGGATTTGTGATGAAAAAAATAAAAAATAAATAAAAAGGAAACTAAAAACGAAAAGAGAACGAAGGAAGAAAATCAAAATCCACTTTTCCAATTTCTGTTCTGTTTCTTAATTACTCGTTGTGTGTAAAAAAATTATCATAAAATTATCATAAAAAATTATTAGGTGTATAAATAACAAAATGCTCGAATTATCATAAAATTATCATAAAAAATTATTAGGTGTGATTGGTTCACCTTTGTTTTAATAAAACATTTTAGTCTACTAAAACTGTGTTTTTGGTCTACGAAACTCAAGAGAACGGGTTCGGGAGTTGTTTTAATAAAAAATTACAAAGGTGTGTCTTGGCCTTTTAAAGCCGATTAAGCGACCTTCTACTTCTATTCTCTTTGTTGTTTATGTTTGTTTCTTTTGTTGTCCCCTGTTGTTGCATTTAATTTGTTACAGGTGTCAGACGACCCTTAGAGGTGTGTGGAGCGGCAATGACAGAGGCGTGGTGGCCAAGCATGTGTGGGGAGGCCAATGGTTCGGCGGCAGCATGCTTGGGGGCTAGGGTTCTTTACTTTTTGAAAATGTTGTTGGGTTAGGGTTTTATTTGGGCTTTGACTTTGGGCTGTAATTAGGTTTAAATTCGAGTCTGAAATAGGTTTTATATTGTTGAGCCACACATATGTTGTAAATGGACTTAAAAAAATTGGACCTTTTAATTTGTTTATTTGAATTTTATTTTTGTTTTATTGGCATGGGCCAAAATTGGCTACTACATCACTTATTATTATTGTTGAAAACAATGAATATTTCTGATTAAACTAGACTCCACAAACATAAAAAAATCGAATTACATAAATAACTCTTTTGTGTATAGTGTATTTACTGCTTTTCATAGTGAAAGAGTTGCCACTTTTTTAGCACCACTTCACTGTGCAGTGTAATTCTCAACAACTGTTTTGTTTCATCGAAAAGCAATCACAAATATCGAAAATTTTTCATATTCAAAGTTTAACCCTATAGAATTTGGAGGTAGAAAGCTTTACCGTACAGGTCCTTGTGGAATCTGGACCAGCCTCTACGTAGAGCAAAACCACCGCAATTAAAGCAGTCGTGTGCTACAAGAAAAGAAAAAGGCTAAACCTCAACAGGCAATCTAATATGCAATCTACAATTCGATGGCTGTACCGAGCTTTTAAGCCATAAGCAACGAAGACATTTTTTCTTTTATTCAATGCTAAAATTTGACAAACTACTCCAACTGATAGTTTCTTATCAACTACCGACAAGTGTTGGATAAAATAATATAGGGATAAAGTTAAAATTTTTCTTAAGAGATGGATTATGTTATATATTTATATAGAAGTTAAAATATAATTTAATCATTATATAGACTTATATTTTTTTTACGGTTTTTAGTATTCAAACAAAATTTTTATTATTTTTGGGGTTAAATTATAATTTTAACATATATTAAAAATTTTAATTTTCGGGGATTAGGCCCCTACTTACCTCTCTCTTTGTCCCTGAAGACACGTTACACTCTCAAAAGAAAACTTGATTCAAGCCTTAGAAACGAGGTTGTTGAGAGTTGCAGCTCTGAAGTATGAACCGTGAAAAGACTAATTTGTATGTGCCATAAAATGGATATGTAAAATTAAGCTTAATTTTACAGAGGATAGCCTCATTTCAATTAGGATTGCTAGGGCATGCACGACTAGAAGTTATGTTATTTAGACTTAGGATAAGAGTTGCATAAACATAAATGGCAGAGTAGCAAGAAATCCAGCAATACAAGTCATAGGCATTGTAGAGTTGACAATCAGGTAGCTCATGCCTCCTCAAATTTTAAAATTTCAGTCATCAAGTTTCTATCCATCAGAAGAGGTACAGCCTGCAGAACAAGTGACTTAACAAATAAATCATAGGTAACAAGGCATGGAAACATGATAATAATGTCAAATGAGGCACCTCCAATGGTAAACGGAGAAGAAACAAAGGAAAAAAATTGGTTTTGAACTAATAATGCAGATTATTGAGTCCTGCATGGTTTACTTGCAACTCTAATTTACAACCATCTATTTCCGAAACCTGAATATTAATAATGCTTATATTTTCATCATTACATAGCTTTACATTGAATCTAGTTGGCCTGCAATTTGAGGTATGCAATTCGAGCTGCATCACATTTTTGTCTAACATCCTCATACATTTTCACCGAGGCCTCAGAAAATTTGTTTAGTTTATCGAGAACCCGAGTCAAGCTTGCCTGTATGCAGCACAAGTTTGAAGATACGTCAGCAGTTGTGTCACCGTTCGTTATCAAGTTAAGACCATCTTTGCTCTCTGATTCTCCATTGTTTGCATCAACTGATTTGTCTTTCTTCTGTTGTTGCTCTAGTTGTTGGTCCATTAAGTGACAAATATCGGATAAGAAGGCTTTAATGGCAGAACTAAGTTCCTCGGCTGGTAAGGCTTTTATTCCAGCTGACCATTCACGACACAGAACGAATATCGGTGGTCCAAATCCCAGATATCGATGAGGTGAGAATGGATACCTGTTCTTAGAACGTTCCTGAGGTTCTATGATGCAGTTTTGCAGCCAACCATTCAGAGCTTCTAAATAAGATGCATGGCTATTAACCCAGTCTGTAAAGCTTATGCCAAAGCACTCAATCTCTTGCTGAAGCTGCACCATAATCTGCCTGCGTGCATCTCCTTGTGGCGCATCCATCGAATTCCTTGCATGGTATGCCAGCGAGATGGTGATGTACTGTGAATGATGGCATTCAAGCATGGCCTTCCACATCCTAAGAAACCTACAAACACGAGCATAATTGTAGTCAAGATATGGATATCAATGATTCAGAAACCTCAGAGATTTTCAAGTACTTATGATTTAAAGGAGCTTACCCTTGAGTTAACTCTACAAGTTGTGGCTGCAACTCTTCATCTCTCATTTTTTCGATCCTCTTTGATATAGTATTAACAGAATGAAGTGCTACTCTAATTCGGGAATGTAGATCCTTAACGACTGCCCGCGTTTTATCAATCACTTGGGTGCTAATATCCTTAGCAAACTGGTGTCTGAGCTGATCACATCTTCGATCATACTCCTTCCTGATAGATTCGCTAGCCTAACGGGTGGAAAGAAGCAAGTCAAAAGATTGAAGGGCAATCTACATATTAGATCGGTTAAAAGCAAAGCTACTAAAACTAACATATACCGATTAAAATTAATTAATACTCCTAAACTTTGCTAATTTCTATTGAGGCATGAGCTAATGTGTTTGCTCACCTGCACTTGTTTAAAAATGACCTAGAAGCATGTTTCTTACCATGACATGAAAACGCCCCTTTCTACTTCTCGAGGAAAGAAAATTTGAAATATAAAGCATATAACAAACAATTTGAACCTGATATTCTCGGAAATTAAATGAAAGAAGCATCAAGGAGTAATAGCACTTGCAGACAGAAGAAAATGAAACTAATATACACATTCAAAGAAAGAAGCTAATCATATTAGCCACACACTATTTCGGAAATTAACAAACATTTCCTTCATTAGTTGCAAATAAGACAATTAACTTATGGCAATGAAAACCGTCAATGAACTTAAAAGTTAAATTCACGAAACCAACATTGCCTCCAAATTTCAAGCATATGCACAATATTATATCGAGAAGATATTCAAAATTAAATATGTCAAAGTGGTTTGAATAAGAAGTACCTTCACTTCATCATAGAGTTTTCTTTCCCATGCATAAAGTCTGTCCAAGGTGGATGAATGACTACCGGAAATCATGCAGAACTCTTCAACGAAATCACTTCCACTGTCATCAGCATCGTCTTTAGAGGCCGTGGCTAGTGGATTCCTTGATGAAGAAGACCTTGAAGATGCTGACCTCTTCCAATGTATGACTTTGGTTACATGGTGCACCGGCTCTACAAGATCATGGCATGAGAAAAGAATGATACATTTCCACGGCACAAGTTAATGGCATAATCAGTAAAATGAAAAAAACAAGTAAAAGTTCCACAAGTTGAATAAGAAAGACCGTCCTTCAATTGACTGTACGTAATAAAGAGCCATGTAAAGCGAGAGCTTACCATGAGAAACCAGACCAGTCTTTCCACGGCAGCAAACAGGTTGCAAAGCTGCCAGCAATGCCGAGGATCCCCCTACAACAGTTGATTTTAACATAAGATGTTCGCAGATGAGGAATCAGTAGTGTATGCGGCACAAGCATTGAATAGACAATAAAAGAAATCGAATCCAAATTTGAAAGTTAAATGAGGATTACCTTCAGCTTCAGAATATCCAACCCTGATTTTGTTAGACTCAAGCATCCGGGAGACTTCCCTACCTGCTTCTGATGCTCTGAAGAATCGATGTTCGATATCCTTTATGCTTGAAAGAAAATCCTTAGCTCTATGGGTTATAAACTCAGAAGGATCTTCCCTTTCAGTAGATAAATCTTTATCTGCCATTGCTTTTCCTTTCTTCGAACTCGATTTTTCGAGCCCACTTTTGCCCATCAAAGTTTCACTTGGACCACTGACATTATGATCCTCCTCCTTGTCATTTATCTGTCTAGTACCACCATTTCCTCCCCCTAATCCAATCAAAAATGTATCATCCTCCATTGATCTACCACGGCTATACTTCCGAGTTGCGGAACTATTCGACATTTCAACAGCTTTTCTCTCTGATTCCGGCCCTTCATTCAACTCATTGTTTTCATCCAAACCACCATGATCAAACCCTTTATTCCTAAACTCTCCCCACCCTCTCAAATCCTCAAAATCCAAATCAACCCCATTATTCCCCATAAATCTAAAGCTCTCACTATCATCAACAGGATCAAAAAAATCCCAAGAACCAGACTCAAAAGGAGGAGGTGGGGGTGGTGGCATTGCCATTGCCATTGCCAATGACTCATCCTCTAAACAACCACCACTATTATTAGGATTAACCTTAACAGTCAAAGCATTACTATTACCTGCTCTCATGTAACTCAAATTCGTGGTTACCGGAGAAATGGGACTTTCGTTCTCCAATGGTGAATCAGAAACATCAGCTCCTAAATGAGAAGGAGACGGTGAAGGGTATGAAGAATGTGAAGGGGTTTTATCAAGCTCGGTAGCTGAGGTTAATAAAGAAGACTCTATCAAAACCTCAGCTTCAGCAAATCTTCTTAAAGCTATACCAATATTTCTAAGAGATTGAACATAAGAAACATGAGCAGCCGCAAGTGCATACCTTGAATCAATAGCTTGCTTTATGAATCTCCTCCTCTCTTTACATAAACGCAAGGCTTCATTTTTATCAGCTTTTGAGCTTCCACTACCCATTGTTTTCCCCTTTTCACCAACAACAAAACGATCTAGTTCATGAAATTAATATCCATTTGGAGCAAGAACAAAGAAGAACCCAACTTCGGGTTAAGCTTGATGAAACCATTTTAGTAAAGAAAACCCATTTCTTGGAGCAAGTGGAAGATATAGCCAATGAGAAAGTTTGCAGAGATTGCTGCTAACCCAGTGATGAAATTGAAAACTTTTTTTTGTTGTTGCAGAGATTTGTGAAGTAGGGAAATGAGAGATGAATGAAATGACAGAAACAAATGAAAGAAAAAAACACTAAAACAGTGAAAAAAAGGAATCTAAATATTCAGTGGATACAGAGAGAAGGGGAGCTTTTGCCTCGTTTTGTGTGTTTTAATTTCTTGTTTCATTCCTGTTAATACTAATTCTGTTCATCCATGTGAATTAGAGAGGTATGGATGGTAAAACTACTACCGAGGTACTTGTAAAATGAGTTAAATTATATTTTATCTTTTTTACTTAAAAAAATAGATTATTAAAGAGTAAATTAGTTCTTTTAATTAAAATTTTTATTTATTTCTATAGTTAAAAATTAGTATTGTTGATAGAATAACTAGATAGTTACACCTCACGTGTCAGGTGTACCTCATGTTGACATATATAGACCAACTTTTAATGGAAGGACCAATTTGTAACCTGATCTAACATAGATAACTCATTATACAAAGACCTTCATGATACTTTTATCATTTATATAAGTCGGGTTAAAGGCTAGTTTTAATATTTGAATCACAAATTTATTTTGTTTACATCAATTCAAATAGTTTATTTTATTGATAAGAAAATATTTAAATTTAATCATAAAAATAAATAAATAATAAAATAAAATAGTTTTTATTATTTTTAAATAGTAAAAGGAATTAAACCGAATATAAACTTAAACTCAACCCTCTAATATGAAATTAAGGGTTTGATTAGGAAATATAGTAAAGATAAGGATTTAGTTAGGGAATAGTAAATTTCTTCTTGATTTAATTTTTTCTTTAAAATCAACTGAAATTGAATTAAATAGTTCATCTCATATTTAAAATGTAAGCTGTATGGAATGTAATTATTTTATTTGATGAAACTAAATATATATATATATTAATATTATTTAGATAATTCTTTATAATGGCTAAATATGGTAGTAGGATAAAAGTTTTAGTTAATTAAATAATCCAACATTTTATTTATAACGATAAGCTCATTAGGTATTTAATTTTAATTTTAATAAATAAATTTTGAATAAAAATGTCGTTATCTACAATTTTTATTACTGTTGAATTTCCTGTATTATAGTGTTTAAGATAAAATTAAAAATAATTAGAGAGTATTATTTGGTGTAGTGTTGTAATAAATGTGTCAATCAGAAGAATACCTGTGCTTTTTTACATTGAGAAATGTGCAGGTTGACAGATTTGCCCTTTTATGTTTCCCGAGGGACCCGTCTAACGGCTCCTTAAAATCCGGGTTTTTTGGGAACTGTCTTCGCCTTTTTTAAAATGTATTGGTTTATTATACTAGGGTTTCGTATTCATTTTTTTTAATTAACTAATAAGGAATTTTAATTTTACTTTTGATTTTTATATTTTTTAAAATTTTTGCTACCTTGAGTAACGTATATCTCATACTTTTAGTATAAAAATTTTACATAACATCCAAGTTAAATCAATTCGATTAAAAATAATATTGATCGATCACTATTAGAGGTTAATTAATTAAATTAGTTATATATGAAAAATCAATCAAACCGATCACTTGTCCATACTTGTCCTTTAGAAAAACATTACCTTTCATTAAACATTGGTTAATCCTTTTTCATAACAATGTTAATATATTAACTTATTGCGCTATAATGGCTGATTGAGTCTTATCTCGATTAGTATGAGCATTATTGTTAATGCATGAGAACGTGAGTTCGAGTACATTAAAGCGCATTATCCTTCTATTTATAGATTATGAACCCCGAATATGACCGTGGAACGGACATAAAGAATACCGAAAAATAATTAATTTAATTATATTTAATAAAATAATATCTCAAAACTTATATTTTAAAAGTGTTTTTTTTATTTATTGTTTAACAAAATTATATTTAAAAAATTAAGATTCTATTTGAAGAAATATTTTGTTTAAAGTTAAATTATAAATTAAAAACAAATTTTATATTTTTTCTCAACAACAAATGTTAATTTTATTTTAACTTGATAATATTTGATTTTCTATTTAATATTATAAAAGTTAAATTGATCCAATCCTTATAACAAATCAACTTCGTAAATAAAACAGTCTTAATTAAAAATAAAAATAATAAAAAGAAAAGAAAAGAAAATGATTGAGTATGGGTTTTGGATTTGTTTAGAAAAGAGTAAATATGGTGGTGGAAATGGGCCATTGTCAGAATTTTATTAATAATTAATTAATTGTTGTAATGATTGTCTTAAATCACATATTAATTTTATCTTAATAGTCACTGGAGGGACTTCTTTTGGGGGAGGGATGGGTCAATAAAGAGGGATATTGAATACCAACTTTAAACATTTGCCAAAAGGGCCGAAAGGAGGGAAATTAATAATAATAATAATAATAATAATAATAATAATAATAATAATAATAATAATAAAGATAACTTTAATAAAAGAGACAAAAATAGATTAAATAATTTTAGAAATTTTTGTTAAAAGTGGAAAGGAACACTGGAACACATGTTCTGCTGTGCATCATCTAGTGTATGGGTGTTCAGTCGATTAATCGACCTGAAATAACATTAACCGAATTACTTGACCCTTTAAAATTTTTAACCGTTAATCGAACCGAAATTTTTTCAAAAAAATTAACCAAATTGAAATTTTTTTGGTTAATTCGGTCAGTTAACTGGATTAATCGAAAATTATATGTTTTTTTTTATTTTTGGTTAAAATAAGTATAAAATTAACTGAATTACCCGAATTAACCAAATTAATCGAATTATTTGTATAAAATTATATTTTTTTATTTTTATTTTTATTTTTAGAATTTTATTTTTATTTATTAAACTATTTGTAATTTTTATAATTGGGTTCGGTAATTGGGTTGGGTACTTGGGTTAATATATATTAGATTGAGTATTTGGGTTTATGTTGGATTGGGTTTCAGTAAATAGTGGACTATTTATATATTATAATTTTATTTATTAATTTTTTCGGTTAAACCGAAAAAATTCGGTTAACCGACCGGTTTCAAACCGAATTAACCGTTAACCGAAAACTCAAAAAATTATTAACCGATTCCTGACAAAATTAATTCGGTTAACCGACCGATTAACCGAATTCGGTCGGTTAACCGAATTTTTTTGGTTTTACCCGAATTTTGCACACCCTTAATCTAGTTTACAAATTTAAGGCCATTCATCTATTTTATCTTATAGAAATTTGAGAAATTTGTTTAGTTTTAGGTTTTGCATAATGTCAAAAATAGTCCCTAACATTTGGCTGTTTGGTCACTTTGGTCTTTTATTTTTTTTGAAGCACTTTAACACCTAACGCTTTTTTTGTCAAATTAGTCTATTTGTTTAGCAATACATGTATGGGAATCCATACAAAAGATAGCGAAAACTCTATACGGTTGATCTTTTGAGCCCACTTCAAGCTAGATTGACTAATTAACCCGTCTTGGGGTAAAGACTTCTTCCACTTACGTTTTCTTCCACTATATATATACAGACACACTAAAATAAAAAGAACAAAACTAAACATCACCGTTGAAATCAAGACTTCTTAGCCCTTATTCAAAACATTTCATATCATATAATATTCAAGTCAAAATCAATCAAACTCATATATATTGTCCCTTAATCGAGTCCTCAATGCCCAAAATACGTGTTAGAAATAAATCGGGACTAATTCGAAAACTCAGAGAATTTTTTGAAAAATATTAAAAATTTTCAAAGCTGCAGGGGTTCACACGGCTGTGTGGTCAGGCCGTATGACTTACACGGTCAGGAGACACACTTGTGTCTCAGGCCGTGTGGGTATTTGAAATAGGGACACACGGCCTTGTCCTAGCCCGTGTCTATACCTATGTAACTCTCTAACTTGGGTCACATGGCCAAGCCACACGCTCGTGTGCCAGACCGTGTGCTCTCTCAAAATGGCCTCGCACGTCCGTGTGTCTGGCCGTGTGGACTCAAAATGAACCTTAAACATAAACACATATTTATATGTATATAACCAACCAATATTAACTTATAATCTTATTTACAATCAATCCACAAAATGATTAATAATTAAACACCCTAGGTACATGCCAACACAAAAGGATAAACATCACCACATTTGAGATCGGGATCGTTGTTGGATGTTGAGTCGGCGATCAAAATTAAGTACCTAACCTGCGTATGGAAAATAAAATTGTACGCTGAGTAAAGCTCAGTGGTATTTCTATAATCCGAATACCAAAAGATATGAAATCACAAATATACAATCTAAATATTATAACAATCATATCACATTTCATTTGTTTCACAATATCTCAATTCTCACATTTGCTATATAAATAGCTTTTCATAATATAACATACATATCATTTAAACAATAATTTTGTTCATTCCATATCCAATTCATGAATACACAATTCATGTGTCTCAATCCATAATTCAATTTACTGACCCATTTTCATTTCACATACAATATCATCTAACATCAATCATAATCAATTTCAATTAATTACCCCTATTAACTAGACTCAGACTCGGATGGATACACGGATCCAACCAAACACACTAGTTTGGCACCTAATGCCTTATCGGATAATTCGAAGTAATAATTTGACACCCAGTGTCTCATCGGCTAAACCGAAGTAAATTGGCACCCAGTGCCTCATCGAATATATCTGAAGTAATAATTTGATACCCAATGTCTCATCGACTTGAAGTCGAAGAAATCACTGAATTATTCCTATCCTATGGCATGCCATCTATATCCGACTCAGCCTGATACAGTTAATAGGGTTCTAATTCACTTTTCAAATACAACCAATATTCAATTCAATTCAAATAATCAATATATTCAATATATATATATACCAATTCAATCCATTCAATTAACTTAAATTCAATTCAATGGCAAAGTGTCAAATACTCACCTCAACGCTTACAATATGCATTAAATAAAAAATACAACAATTAATAATTAAGTTCGGATTATAGAAATACAAACAAAAAATTATGAGCTATTCATCGTCGACTTTATTTTTTTCCTTTTTAGTCGAGGGTTCCGGTACGACGTTAGTTACAGAATTAAAACAATTAAAAATTATCAATACAATACAATTCAATTTCATATTGAATATTTCAATTTTTTACTCAAATATTGCCTAATTTCCAATTTAGTCCCTAAATCGAAACTAACTTTTATTCTTCACATTTAATTCTTTATTTTCATGCAAGTTCCACTTTAGACTAAATTCAACTCCTTATTTTCACATAAATTCATAAATTTTTAATTTTTCATAATTTAGTCCTTATTACACAAAATTTACTATTTGTTCTACAATTTAATCCTTTTCATTTTTAATTTAAAAATCTATCAATTTAGTCCCTAATACTAAAATTATTCAACATTAACAACATTTAAAAACTCAATAATTTCTAAAATTTTGACAGGGGTCGGGTAATATTTAATACCAAGATTCCAAAAACATAAAAATTACAAGAAAAAAGATTAAATTGACTAGCCAATTAAACTTGGAACTTTGAAACCCTAATTTTCTCCTTTCTTTCTTTTTGTTCCTGTTTCGTTTGTTCTTTGTTTCTTTTTCTATTTCTATTTCTTTTATTTCTTTGTTTTATATTATAATATAATATATAATATATATACTTAAACATTAATTTTTAATATTATATAATATTATAATATATATTTACTTTAAATTTTATAATAATATACTTATGCCGCCTCATTTATGAGCAATGGCATAATTGCTTCTTTAGTTCTTTTAGTTTTTCTTTAATCTATAATTCAACTTTCACCATTTATACAATTTAGTCATTTTACCTAATTATTCTTAATTCATGCAAATTCACCTAACCAAAACCTAATTAACCACACAACTAATTTCGTAAATATTTCTAATAAATATTTACGAGTCTAATTTACAAAAACAGAGTCTCGAAAATATATTTTTTGACACCCGTGACTATCGGGTCGTTACACGACGGCACATCACACACAGTCATGTGGTAAGTCGTGTGGTGGACCGTGTAACTAACTGATTTTGAATTTGAGACACATGGGCAGGAGACATTAGCGTGTGACCGACCGTGTGTGAGACATAAAGGTGCAATGGTCACACGGGCTGGTACATAGGCATGTGCCCAAATCGTGTGACTTACGGACTTGACAAATAGGGGGCATGGGCAACCACAAGGTGGTGTGCCAGGCCGTGTAGAACCACACGGGTGTGTGAGCCTAAATCACCAATTTCTATTAATGCCATATTTGTTATACGAGACGAGTGTAAGCTATCAGTAAGATAGGTATCACCAAATTAAGTTGTATGATCTATTTTATTGTGATTATGAATTGGCTCTATTTACTCTCTATTATATTGGACTATATGATTGTATCTACATAAGAAGTTATACGTAAAAATTGGTCATCTATATTTTGCATCTGCATGGAGCAAGTGTTATGAATTGAAGAAAGTGTTCTGTACTAAGTTGGTGGTCAAATCACCTATCATTATATCTGATCCGATAATGAGACTGTAAACACTGCAATATGTCGTACTAACACCGTGAGGTGTGTAGTGCTGGACCGGTATTATATACTTACTGGTATGTTGGGTTAGACAGAGATAGTGTGTAGCGGATGGGGGTAGGACAATTTAGTCCTTGTATTAGGCATAAGTTATAGCTTTAGTCTCTATACTATAATTTAATCACTTTTAGTTTATATATTTTGACCAAAACGAAACAATCAAATTCGTTAGATCAAATCCTGTTATTAGTCCTCTATTATGTATAAGTTGTAGATTTTTATTATTCTCCAATTGATCATTTTTAGTCTTTATATTTTTCGAATTTTAAAATTTCAGTCATGACTCAAACAATAGTCGTTAAATCAAATAACTAAAATAACATGACTTTTTTGTATATATTGTACGTAGAGAGCAAGCGCATTACACATGCGATAATACATTTACATCATAATATTTTAGAAATATCATAATCTAACTTAACAACTTTAACAACGGTCATTTTAGATCAAACCTAAAATATTAAAATTTGAACGATATTTACATATAATACATGAACTAATAGTAGAAATCGACCCAAACCAGGTTGTACGGTATACTACAAAAATAGGCTATGTAACGACCCCAAATTCTCGAGTCAACGTTCGAGTGTTGACCTAGGTTGGTGATGGATAAATTTATTTTGGGATTGGGTTTAGTTGGAATTAATTTGGGTGAATTTTGGACCTTTTTTATAATAAATTAATGATGTTGGGAAGCTTGTGTGAAGTAGGGGGAAGATGGATGGCTAATAAGGTGATTTTACCATTTTTGAATAAAAGTCTTCCCCCAATTAATGGGAGAAGATGGTTTGATAGATTGAGGTATGAGATAAAGTGTATTTATTCATATTTTTCCTATATTATGTCACCCTATTGTGTTTTTTTTTTCTTTTTACATTTTTTTTTCTTCTTTTCTCCATCTATTTTTCCTTAGCAAGTCATGTAGAGGGAGAGAGATTTGAGTAAGTTCTCACCATTTTTTTTTCATCCTCCAAATCTCAAAGAAGGTAAGGGTCTTGATCTATTTTTTTTTAAAGTTCCATTGAAGAAAAAAAAAGCTATATTTATCAAGGATGAAGGTAGAGGTTTTTGGGTGTTTGGAAGGGTTTGAGTTTGAGGAAGTCTCTACCCATCTTCTCATATTTTATTTATTTATTTTATTTAAAGTATGTATTTTTACATCCTATCAACTCTTATTTTTTTGTGGGAAATCTTGTGTGTTACATGATTATTAGTTAAAGAAGGTAGTGAATCTTCTAAAACTAAGGGTAAAGGCAAAGTGATGGGAGAGCTAGGCAAGAAACTTTGTTTGTAACAGCCCGATTTTGGGCCTAGTTGGAACAATGGTTTTAGGACCACCAATTTGAAGTCAAAGAAAATATTTTATTAATATTTTAGACTTATAATATGTTTATATTAGTGTATAAAAATTTTGGTGAGGTCCGAGGGCAGAGCGCCTATAAGGACTTATGCTATACGTGCCCGAGAAGAGGTAGAGTCTCCTGATATGGTCACGGGTACTTTTTCCATCCATGATATATCTGTTATTGCTTTAATTGCCCCAGGGTCTACCCATTCTTATATTTGTATGGAGCTGATATCTTGTATGAACATGCTAGTAGAGTCCACTGAATTTATGCTAAAAGTGTCTAACCCTTTAGGCAGACATGTTCTTGTTGACCAAGTATGTAGAAATTGTCCTTTGACAATTAGAGGTCATTATTTTTCGGCTAACTTAATGTTATTGCCGTTTAATGAATTTGATGTAATCCTTGGGATGGATTGGTTGACTTCTCATAGTATTGTAGTGGACTGTGGGAGAAAAGTTATTGAGTTGAAATGTGAAGATGAAAATGTTCTTCGGGTTGGACCAGATGAACCGAATAGATCGCCTGTGGTGATATCGTCTATGTCGACAGTGAAATATTTGAGAAAAGGATATGAAGCTTATCTCACTTTCGTGTTGAATACTCAAGTGCCGGAGTTGAAAATGAAATCGGTACTAGTGGTTTGTAAGTTCATGGATGTGTTTCCAGAAGAGTTGCCCGGATTACCTCTAGTTAGGGAAGTTGAATTTGGTGGCACCTATCTCAATCGCTCTATATAGGATGGCTCCGACGGAATTGAAATAGTTGAAGGTACAGTTGCAAGAGTTAACAGATAAGGACTTTGCGAGACTAACTATTCACCGTGGGGTGCTCCGGTACTTTTTGTGAAAAAGAAAGACGAGTCGATGAGGTTATGTATTGACTATAGACAACTCAACAAGGTAATAGTGAAGAATAAGTATCATTTGCCAAGGATCAATAACCTATTTGATCAGTTAGAGGGAGCCACAGTGTTTTCCAAGATTGAACTGAGGTCAGGATATTACCAGTTAAAGGTTAAGGAGCAAGATGTACGAAGAATACGTTTCGGACGAGATACGGGCATTATGAGTTCCTCGTTATGCCCTTTGGTTTAACTAATGCCCCGATGGTGTTTATGGATTTGATAAACTGTATTTTTCGGCCGTATTTGGATAAGTTCGTAGTGGTCTTTATTGACGACATACTGATTTACTCGCGTGATGAGGGTGAGCACGCGGAGTATTTGAAAATGGTTTTACAAACCTTGAGAGATAAACTGCTTTACACCGAGTTCAGTAAGAGTGAATTTTGGCTTAAAGAGGTCAGATTTCTAGGACACATTGTGTCGGGTGATGGAATTAGAGTTGACCCAAGTAAGATATCGACTATTATTGATTTGAAACCACCGAGGAATGTGTCTGAGGTTCAAAGTTTTTTAGGTTTAGCTGGATATTATAGACGGTTTGTAAATGGATTCTCTATGATAGCTACGCCGATGATAAGGTTGCTGCAAAAAGATGTCAAGTTCGAATGGACAGAAAAAAGTCATTAGAGTTTCGAAAAATTAAAGGCTTTGTTGACTGAATCCCCAGTTTTAGTGCAACCGGAGTCGGACAAAGAGTTTGTGATATATAGCGACGCCTCTTTGAATGGTTTAGGGTGCGTGATTATGCAAGAAAGTAAGGTCATAGCTTATGCTTCGAGACAACTGAAACCACATGAGAAAAGCTATCTGACGCACGATTTAGAGTTGGCCGCCATCGTGTTCGCATTAAAATTTTGGAGACACCATTTGTATGGTGAGAAGTGTCAGGTGTTCACCGATCATAAGAGTTTTAAGTACTTGATGACTCAGAAGGAGTTGAACCTAAGGCAACGACGATAGTTAGAGCTAATGAAGGATTATGAGTTAATTATCAACTACCACCCGGGAAAGGCGAATGTGGTCGCCGATGCATTGAGTAGAAAATCGTTATTTGCGCTAAGAGCTTTGAACATCAATTTGGCTTTGTCTAATGATGGTTCGGTTCTAGCAAAATTGAGAACTAGACCGACATTCCTACAAGAGATCCTTGAAGCTCAGAAAGGTGATAAGAGGTTGCAAACCAAGAGAACGCAGTGTGAGTTCGATTTTGAACCAGACTTTCGGATTGATATCGATAGATATTTAATGTTCAAAGATAGAATTTGTGTACCTAAAGACAATAAGCTTATTCAGAATATTCTACTAAAGTCACATAATGGTTGTTTGTCCATCCACCCGAGTAGTGTAAAAATTTATAACAACCTGAAAAAATGTACTGGTGGTCGGGAATGAAAAGAGATATTTCAGATTTCATCTCCAAGTGCCTTGTGTTCCAACAAGTGAAGGCTAAACACCAAGTACCGTCTCGACTACTTCAGCCTATCATGGTCCCCGAGTGAAAGTGGGATCAGATTACTATAGATTTCGTGACGGGTTTGCCATTAACCCTGAGAAAAAGAGATGTTGTTTTGGCTATTGTGGATAGGCTAACAAATTCGGCACACTTTATACCAGTGCGTACCGATTACTCCCTCGAGAAACTGGCTGACTTATACGTTTCTAAAATTGTGAGACTACACGGGGCCCTTGTTGATTATTTCAAATAGGGATTCAAGATTTACCTCGAGGTTTTAGAAACAGTTACAAGAAGCATTGGGATCAAAGTTGAGCTTTAGCACAACATTCCACCCGCAGATTGACGGCCAGTCGAAAAAAGTGATTTAAATTTTAGAAGACATGTTGTGGTGTTCTGTTCTTGAGTTTCAAGGTAGTTGGGAAAGGTACTTACCCTTGGTTGAATTCGCGTACAACAATAGTTATCAGACAAGTCTGAAAATGACGCCTTATGGGGCTTTTTATGGGCAAAAATGTAGAACGCCCTTATATTGGACTGAGCTAAGAGAAAGTCAAATTCACGGGGTCAATTTAGTTAAAGAGAACGAAGAGACAGTTAAAGTGATTTGCAGCTGTTTGAAGGCTGCTTCGAATATACAGAAATCCTACACAGATTTGAAACGGAAAGAGATCAAATTTCAAGTTAGTGATAGAGTATTTTTGAAAGTATCCCCATAGAGAAAAGTTCCCAAATTTGGTAGAAGAGGCAAGTTGAGTCTTCGTTTCATAGGACCTTATAAGGTTATCGAGAGAGTAGGGTTTTTTGCCTATCGATTGGCTTTGCCACCAAAGTTGGAAAAGATTCACGACGTGTTTCATGTATTCATGCTACACCAATATAGATCAGACCCTTCGCATGTGAATGTGCCAACAGAGATTGAGATACGTCTGAATATGACTTATGGCGAAGAGCCGGTCAAGATTTTGGCTCGAAAAGTCAAACAATTGAGGAATAAGAGTATAGCACTCGTGAAAGTTTTGTGGCATAAACATAGAGTTGAGGAAGCCACATCGGAACCCGAGGAAACCATGAGAGATTAATACCCGAACCTATCCACCGGTAAGATTTTCAAAGAGAAAAATCCCTAAGGGGGAGAATTGTAACAGCCCGATTTTGGGCCTAATTGGAACAGTGGTTTCGGGACCACAAATCTAAAGTCAGAGAAAATATTTTATTAATATTTTAGACTTATAATATGTTTATATTGGTGTATGAAAATTTTGGTGAGTTAATTTTAACATTTGTGAGCCAAATTGTGAAAAAAAGACTAAATCGCATAAAGTGTCAAAGTTCTAATTTGATAGCTAAGGGTGTGAATTTTATATGAATCCTAAATTAGGGGCCTTTAAAGAGAAATTAGACCCTTAGATAATAGGATGGTTGGCCATAGGAAACAAATTGATAAGAAAGTAAAAAATTAGGTGAGTTTTAGTCACCAATTTTTTATTAGTTTTAATATTTAAATAAAACAAAGGCTTCATCTCTTCATTCTCTCTCTTCTTGACCGGAATATCAGCCATTGTAGGGGTTTGAAATTTAGTACCCCCAAACCCAGCCTAGACGCTATGGCTGAATATGGCGGCGTCACATGTGATTACTTTTTAGAAAAACCTTAGCAAGTTAAAATCGTCCAATTTGTTATCTTTTCTTAAGTCGTGAAATCTCTATTCCAAATATTATGTGAAAACATTTCATTAACGCAGAAGCTAAAACATCATTTGGGAAACATTTATACGAACTCATAAGTTAAGTTTTTAAAACGTATTTATCGTGTTGCCGTATAAGAATTAACAAACTTAACAACTTAAAATCCCAAAATAATCCCAAAAATAGTTCAAGTCCGAATACATAATCAATCCCAAAAATAACTTTTAAAGTGAAACAGGTAAAATAAGTGTTACTCATAAAACCATTAAGTGTCTACTAGTGGTCACCATCGAACCCTCTATCACACCGATCCATCTACTACTGAGGATTACCTGACAAACAAAATAAACAAATGGGTGAGTTTTAGTAAACTCAGTGTGTATATCCCCACAAACAACATGTATACAAACAGATAATAGTATACAAATATTTCAGCCTTAGCCATGCAGATAACACATGCATAACAAATTAGATATCAGAAAACATGCCCACCAACCCTGCACACCATCTCCGTTCAACCTAACACACCATGTGGGGATAGATTCGACCCACCCAACCCTACACACCAAGTATGGAGATTTAATCAACCCATCTAACCCTACACACCAACTGGTACTGTAAAACAGTACATAGCAGTTATATATGTATATACAGTATCGCTGCCAAATAACAGGCTAAACGCCTCTCAGACTTCCTTCTCTTCACAATAATTCCAACCCAATGCAATGCATCATAAATATCATGGCATGATATTATGCAGATAGCAGATCACATCAACATCATGTCAGAGCAGATATACAGAATCAAACAGATACACAAACTTATATTAACATACTTTTCAGTAACCAATCAGAATATGGGGATAAGATAACGCTTACCACCCAAACAATCAGATCACAGTCGACTCAAGCGACTCATGTAACCTTACTGAACATTTCAACAAAATTGGGCTCACACGCCCGTGTGCTCTGCCCATGTGGGCCTACATACCCGTGTGACCCTCACGACCCAAATTGGCTTTGTCCGCGTGGATAACACGGCCTGGCCCAGAATACCGCACGTTGAGCCCTTGCCTCACGCACGGCCTCGCCATCTCACACACTCGTATCCGTTGTGCCCGTTTGACGCACGCACAGCCTAGCTCGTTAGTCACAAACCCGTGTCTCGCGACGTAGGCTACTACACGGGTAGACCACACGCCCGTATGGCATCGACAGACTGTGTTTCGGCTTTCGTCGAAACTCGTTTTCTACTCGATCAGAGTACACACCTGGTTTGTTTTCACTGCTAATCCAACCACGAACACTCCAAAGCCTAGAATCAATCATAGCGAACCCAAAATCAGTCTCTTGAGTTAGATTATTAAGAATAGGCAAATCTCGAAACGAGAGCTCTACTTCCCTTCAACGAATCACGGTGATTCTTCGCTTGCTTAGAACCCGATTAGCGATCCATAGAACTTTGATAATCCCCTAAACAGTAAATAAAATCCCTCTTAAACAATCTCTAAACGAAGTCACGCAATCTAATAAAACCATACTTACCGAGCCGACGAATCCACTAGCAATACGTCACCCCTAATCGAAAAGAAATAAAACGAAAAAGAAGAGGGGGAAAATAGAATTTTCGGTCAGCAAGGGTTTGGAAGAAGAAGATGGAAGAGGAAAAAGCTTTTGTTAAAAAGAAGGAAAAATAAGGACATACTACAAACCCCTAATTTTCACTAAACCTTAAACTCAAAATTTTGATAAATCCCAAAATTTAGCGGACACTTACAGCAAAAATAATCCCAAAGCCACTGCTGAGATTCGAACTCAGGACCCTAAGCAGACTGACACTCCACTTAACCACCAGACCAGCAGGCCTATTCCGTTAAGTTTTTACTAATAAATTCTCATAAGCCCATTACCCAAAAGTCAGGCTTTAACCAAATAAAAACCTAAATTTTAACCCAAGCTAAGGCTCAAACTTGGGACCTCCTAAACACATCGCAAAGCACATAACCTCTTAAACAACATATATCTATACCAAAAGGATCAAAACAAAAGTTTCGATATTTCCATGCTCAACAATATCAAAAGCCAAAATTACAGAAATTTAGGGCATTACATTGAAAGCTTCAAAAATTTCAGCCACTTATTCCTCTTGCAAGTAAGTGATTTTAATGAGTTCTCTTGAAGATTTTTACATTTTTGAGACCTTAGAAGCATAAGCTTTCAAATGAGGGTACTATTTTGCAAAATGATTGAGAGTTTAGGGTTTTTCCATGAAAGGATTTGTAATGTTTGTTGAGTTTTTATGGAAGAAAATGAGTCTTGGGTGTCTCATAAATAACTTTTGTGAAAGGTGTTAGCATGAAAATACCTAAAATGACTATTTTGCATGAGTTGTAAAATAGATGATAAATATGGGAAATAGTGGGAATTTGGAGTTTCTATAAGAGCAAAAAGGGTTCGGCTAGGCTTAAGATATGAAGAAATTCGATAAAAATTGATTTTCGAGTTTAGGGGTAAAATGGTTATTTTGACAAAGTCTAGGGGTAAAATGGTCATTTTATCAAAAATGTGAATTGTCGATTTCTTAATTCTAGTTAGTGACTAAATAAGTACATTTTGCTATTATAGATCAAGAATTACCAAATCCGAACCTAGACCAGGGGAAAGCCAAGCAAATTGACTAAATCGACTAGCCGCCACATTTTGTAATCCGAGGTAAGTTGTATGTAAATAATACAACTACGTTGCTAATGTATGTGTTGAATCGTATTTGAATTAATATAGCCTGAATTACTTGATTGTGGAACTGAGAAAGTATGATGATAGTAGAGATAGTAGAGTTCCCGTTTGAACCTAAGAAATAAACTGGATATTCATGCCATGACATATGGGTTATTGTGGGCTAGTGTAGGACATGTCTGGGACATGCATCGACCATATTATGAGAGTCATTGTAAGAATATGTCTGGGACATGGCATCGGTATTGAGACGAGAGCTAGTGTAAGACAAGTCTGGGACATGCATCGGCCTCGATATGTAAGCCAATATAAGACATGTCTGGGACATGTATCAGCTATGAGTTGATAGTCAGTATAAGACCATGTCTAGGACATGGCATCGACTTGAGATAAGAGACAGTGTAAGACCATGTTTGGGACATGGCATCAGCATCCTATCTTATATTTGAGGCTATTCGAATATCTTTTAAAACTCCAAATGATTTCACGGTGAGGGATACAGTTTAAGCTAATGAGTAAGGTATAACCGTGTTGTGAGTGGTACAGTTACCTATTTGAAATGTTTGAGATATGAGCTCGATTTATGCTATGAGATTTATATGGATAGTGATGCGTAAGTTATGCTTATGCCCACTTTTGAGTTACGAGCATGATGATGAATGGTAAATTTGTTGTTGTATACTTATTTAAGTGCAACTTACTAAACTTTATGCTGAGTCCCTCTCCTTTTCTTTTTTCTTATAGTGTCTCATGACTAGCTTGAGGGTCATTGAACGTCAGAGGCAAAGATCACACTATCAGCTGAAGCACTTGGTATAGCTAGACTATTTGTTTTTGAAAATGGCATGTATAGGACTAGACTTTAATGTTTTGAGTCTTTGAGAAATTGGCTAAAAATGTTGGCATGGGTTGATTTCCCTTCATTTTGTATAAGGCCATGGATACTAGTCAATATTCATTTTGACATATATATATAAATAAAAGATGATATTTTCTTAGATGAGTAAATTGCACAATTGAAATGTTTTTTATTGTGGCTAATTTGGTTGCATGAAATAGTCTTGTAATGGTTTTGGTTGCTATTGTGTAAGTAAGGATGGTAAAGAGGCTTGGTAAATAGCCTTATTCTGTCCACACGGGTAGGTACACGGGCATGTGTCTAGGTCATGTGTGACACACAACTAGCCTTATAGGGGAGACACGACCGTGTGTCTCAGCCGTGTGAAGGGTACGACCTAGTACACGGGCATGTGCCTTGGCCGTGTGGCCCTTAAGAATTACTGACGTCAGAAACAGAATGTCTAGGTTTTTGCACACGGACGTGTCATGGCCATGTGAAGGACACGGGCAGGGGACACGGGCATGTGCCCTGCCGTGTGAAAACCCCTGAAGGTTTGAATTAGAAATTAATTCCACACGAGTAAGGAACACAGACGTATCCTGAGCCACATGGGCATGTGAGAGCACACGGTTTACCAACACGGGCGTGTGCCCTGTTGCAAGGGTAAATTTTCTATAGTTGGTTGGGAGACCCGAGTTGGTCCCGAATGATTTCTGAAGGATGTTTAGGGCCTCGTAGGCCCATATTAAAGGGTTTATGGTAAAGATGGCAAAAATTTTAAATTTGTCTAAGTCTTGGAGACTTGGAATTGGTCGTAAGGATGAGTTTAAGTTAGGTAACACCTCGTATTCCGTCTCGGCATAGGATACGGGTATAGGGTGTTACATTGTTGGTGTTCTTCTATCAAGGTAGCACCTTCTAACTCTTCTATACTTCTTGATAAGTCATAAATATGATGCTTGTGTGATAATGCATGCATGTTATATGTCTTTGGGTAGAAATATTGTTTGAATGATTTAAAATAAAGCTAAAAACTTAGTTGTGAAATATGCTAGAAATAAATTATTACATGAACAATAAGTTTGAAATTTCACCATAAATTCTGTAAAAATAATTCAGAATTAATCTATACATATTTGTAACCACGAGTCAGTCTAGTTTCGTTTAGAACAAACGAAGATTGATTTCGATTTGTATTTTAAAATATATGAATTTTTGAGTGTTGAAAGGTCATAAAAATCTAGCAGCAAAATTCTTATAAAACAGATTTAGCAGTGACTTTGAAAATTCACTAAAAATTTGACAAGACAAAATAGGAAGTAAACCTTATATCTCTATAACCGTACAGAAGTCTAGTTTCGTTTAAAACAAATGGTGCTTGACTTAGAGTTATATCTTAAGAGTTATTGTGAAAATAAAATAAAATAAAATAAAGAACACACAAATTTTTACGTGGAAACCCTTTCGGGAAAAAACCCCGGGCAGAGGAGAAGAAAATTCACTATGTCGAATTCAAATTAATACAAGAAGAATCTAGTAAGACTGAAACACCTTATTCTAATCAATATCAAATAGATGGAATTTAATAAGGTTTAAAAAACCTTATTCAAAAAATAAAATAAAAGAAGTGTGATTCTATATGGATTCTTCTTTTATTTTATTTTACCACTGTATTTTATTTAAATAAAGATTTGGGTCACTGGATTCTAACAATCTCCACCTTGACACGAATTCTCAATGAACAAGTTCTTCTTCACAAACTCTTAATGAACAAGTTCTCCATCTCTTCCATAAAACTCCTTAAGTGTTTAACTTCCACAATGAAGACCAACCAAGTTTGAGCAATGCTCAAACTTGGTTGTAGGAAGTGACTTAGTCATCATATCTGCAGGATTTTCATGAGTACTAATTTTGCTCACAACAATATCACCACGAGCAATAATATCACGAACAAAATGATATCGAACATCAATGTGTTTTGTTCTCTCATGAAACATTTGATCTTTTGTAAGAAAGATGGCATTTTAACTGTCACAAAATATTGTGCTAATTTGAAGGTCTTCATTGAGTTCACTAAAGAGTTCACTAAAGAGTTCCTTCAACCAAATAACTTCTTTACAAGCCTCAGTAGTTGCCATGTACTCAGCTTCAGTGGTAGACAAAGTGACTGTAGTTTGCAAAGTGGATTTCCAACTGATTGCACAACCTCCGATTGTAAAGACATAACCTGTGAGAGATCTTCTTCTATCAAGGTCTCCAGCAAAATCAGCATCAACATACCCAATGACTTCATCTTCAGTTCTTCCAAACTGTAAGCAAACATCAGTAGTACCTCGTAAGTATCTTAAAATCCATTGAACTGCTTTCCGGTGTTTTTTACTAGGATTCGCCATATATCTGCTAACTGCACTGACTGCATATGATAAATCTGGATGTGAACAAACCATAACATACATAAGAGATTCCACTGCACAAGAGTATGGAACATGTGACATGTACTCAATCTCATCATCTGATTATGGAGACAAAGCCGATAAAAGTTTGAAACGGGCTGCTAAAAGAGTACTAACAGGCTTAGCACTTTGCATATTGAATCTGTAAAGAACTTTCTCAATGTACCCCTTTTGACTTAGGTACAATTTACCTGTTTTTCTATCTCTGAGAATCTCCATACCAAGTATCTTCTTTGCTGGTCCTAAATCTTTCATCTCAAATTCTTTACTTAGTTGGGCTTTGACCTTTCTTATCTCTCTTTTATTTTTTGCTACTATCAACATGTCATCAACATAAAGAAGTAGATACACAAAAGAACCATCATTATTTTTCTTAAAGTAAACACGGCTATCAAAACTACTTCTTTTGAAATCATCAGAAGTCATAAAAGAATTAAACCTCTTGTACCACTGTCTTGGTGACTGTTTCAAACCGTAAAGGGACTTTTTCAGCAAGAAAACATAGTCTTTTTTTTCTAAGACTGTAAAACCCTTTGGTTGTTGCATGTAAATGTCCTCCTCAAGTTCTCCATACAAAAATACAATTTTTACATCTAACTGCTCAAGCTCTAAATCATGCATGGCCACAATACCAAGCAAAGCTCGATTCGAACTATGCTTAACAACTGGGGAGATCACATCTGTGAAGTCCACTCCTGGAATTTGACTGTAACCTTTTGCAACAAGCCTTACTTTATATCTGGGTTCTTCAACTCCTAGAGTCCCTTCTTTCTTTTTAAACACCCATTTACAACGAACAGCCTTTTTACCTTTAAGAAGTTTCACAAGATCTCATGTTCTGTTTTTGTGGAGTGATTCCATCTTCTCTTGCATAGCAAACATCTACTTTTCTGAGTCTTCACAGCTAACTGCCTCAGAATAATTAGATGGCTCTTGATTAGCATCTATATCTTCAGCCACATTTAAAGCATAAGTAACTAGATTAGCCTCAGTATACTTCTTTGGAGGTTTAATTTCTCTTCTAGTTCTGTTTTTAGCGATAGAGTATTGTGGTGAAGAAGCAACTCTATTCTCAATTTTTGACTGGCTTGAGAAGTCGATTCTGTATTAATCTGATGCTCCACCTGCTTTTGATTTTCTTTATTGGAAGAGTGTTTAAGAGATAAGTTAGGTAGCATAGCAGTTTCATAAAAAATAACATCTCTGCAAATCACAACTTTTATATTTTCAGGACACCATAACTTATACCCTTTTACACCAGCTTTATAACCAAGAAAAACACATTTAATGGATCTCGATTCCAATTTTCCATTATCAACATGAGCATATGCAGGACACCCAAAAATCTTTAAATCAAAATAATTAGCAGGATTACCAGACCATACCTCTTGTGGAGTCTTTTTCTCAATGGCAATGGATGGAGATCAGTTGATAAAAACATGCGAGAGAGGTCGTCATTCAAAACGACTTGGGTAAGTTGGCATTTGACAACATACATCGAACCTTTTCCATGATCGTTCGTTCATTCGCTCGCAAACGCGCCGCTTTGTCATGGAGTATGACGAATCGTCAAGTGTCTCACGATCCTTCGACTTGCACAATTTATTAAACTCATCAGAACAGAACTCTAAGCCATTGTCTGTGCGGAGGTATTTTATTTGTTTTCCCGTTTGTTTTTCAATCATAATTTTCCAAGACTTAAATGCGAAAAACACATCGCTTTTCTGCTTCAGGAAGAACGCCCAAACTTTTCTGGAAAAATCATCAATAAAGGTTAGCATATAATTAGCTCCACCTCTCGAAGGCACTCTGGATGCCCCACGCATCGTAATGAATATACTCCAACATTCCCTTCGTGTTATGGATTCCTCTGGTGAATCGAACTCTCTTTTGCTTCCCAAAAACACAGTGCTCACAGAAATTTAGTTTGCAAATTCCTTGCCCATCAAGAAGTCCTCTTTTGCTCAATTCTACCATGCCATTCTCACTCATATGCCCTAGGCGCATATGCCAAAGTTTAGTAATATCATCATCTGACAAGGAAGAGAAAGCGACAGCTGCATTACCAGTAACAGTAGAACCCTGCAAAACATATAACTTGGCAGTCTTTCTTTACCCTTTCATCACAACAAGGGAACCTTTGGAAATCTTTAAAACCCCACTTTCAACTGTGTATCTGTACTATTTTGAATCAAGAGTACTCAACGAAATTAAATTTCTCTTCAATTCTAGAACATGTCACACGTCACTAAGTGTTCTGACAACTCCATCAAACATCTTAACTTTAATTGTTCCAACACCTGTGATTTTACACAAAGCATTATTTCCTATCAAAACAACACCTTCAGACGTAAACCAATCCCGATTGGGACTCATGTGGAAGGTGCAACCTGAATCAAGTATCCACTCTTCGCTTACTTTAGGATCATTGACAGAAACGACTAGAAGTTCACCATTGCTGTAGTCTTCTACAACATCAACTTCACCGAAATTTTCTGATTGTTTTCCCTTTTGATTCGCAGCCTCCCTTTTAATCTTGTTCTGCAGCTTATAACACTCAGATTTAATGTGCCCTTTCTTCTTGCAGAAGTTACAAGTTTTACCTCTATTTGAAGACTTCGATCTACTATTAGATTTACCGCGAGGATTCCGTTCCTGTGCCCTTCCACGATCATTATCAGCATTCCGATATTGTCTCCCACGAGCAATGAGACTCTCTCCCTAAGAGTCGGGTTTAACCACAAGATGTTTCATCTTATCATACGAGGTCAAAGAATCATAAATCTCATCAACTGTGAGAGACTCGCGACTATATAAAATCGTGTCTCTAAAGGTTTAATAAGACGGTGGCAACGAACAAAGTAGAATTAACCCTAGATCTTCCTTATCATATTGAACCTCCATGGCCTCCAAGTTTGAGAGAATTTCTTTAAACACTGTTAAGTGTTCGTGTACAGACGCACCTTCCTCCAAACGATGAGCATAAAGACGCTGCTTCATATGCAACTTGCTTGTTAGAGTTTTCGACATACATATTTGTTCTAGCCTCTTCTATAATGCAGCAGCGATCTTTTCTTTCATCACATCCTGTAAAATTTCGTTGGACAAATGCAGATGTAATTGTGTTAATGCCTTTCGATCTTTACGCTTCTTCTCTTCATCTGTTAAAGTCGAAGGCATCTTATCTATCCCTAGCAGGGCATCCTCCAGATCCATCTGCGCAAGAACTGCTTGCATCTTAATCTGCCATAACGCAAATCTGGTGTTGCGATCCAATAGCGAAATTTCATACTTCAAAGACGTCATTACCGTGATCGAGATGAAAAACCCGAAAGCTCTGATACCAAATTTGTGAAAATAAAATAAAATAAAATAACGAACACACAAATTTTTACGTGGAAACCCTTTCGGGAAAAAACTACGGGTAGAGGAGAAGAAAATTCACTATGTCGAATTCGAAGTTATACAAGAGGAATAGACTATGTCTATTTATAGGCTTGTAAAGTCATATTCTAGTAAGACTGAAACACCTTATTCTAATCAATATCAAATAGATGGAATTTAATAAGGTTTAAAAAACCTTATTCTAACTATATGATTTCTTCTTTTATTTTATTTTACCACTGTATTTTATTTAAATAAGGATTCGGGTCACTGGATTCTAACAGTTATTAATTTTTGAATGAGAAAATGTCAGAATGTCAAGGTAGTAGACTGTCACATCTCATTAGTTAATATTTTAGCTGAAATGATATGCAAGTTGAAACGAGTATGAGACTCGAATGTCATAGTTGTATTTTTTTGATTATATGTTTGATGTTTTGTTTGCGTTCAGCCTTCGGGCTTTAACCTAACTAGCGGCCATGAGTGGCGTTCGGGATAACCCTACTAACACCCGAGATTATTTGACTAGCAGCCATAAGTGGCGCAAGATTATTCGGATACTCGATTATTTGAGCAGTATGTGCAATCCAACAAGTTTGACAAGTTTAATATGCAAGCGATTTGGTTATGTAGATTTAATGACTCATGATTTAATTATTTGATACTCATGTCATGTTTCTATGTATATATTTGATTTGCATGCTTATATTTATGAATTACTTGAAGTATGGTAGATTTGTTGTGTACCACTGAACCTGTAATGCTCAGCCTTCAAATTGTTTTAATGTTCAAATTTGTAGACTTTTGTTCGTGTCCGAGGAACATCATCGACAAGAGGTCACGTATTTAAAGTACAGTACCTTATCTATTAGTGGTCATTGTATTCTTAAGGCCTTACTTGTATTTTTTTTTTGTAGGTCTATAACTCATGTGTCATTTTTTGACTATTTTAATATACGATGATATTAGAGCTCCACATATTTTGTATAACTATTTTTATTACTATTTTCAGAATAACTATGTATGATTTTTTTTTTATATAAAATGTATTTTAATATTTTAAAAATATTTAAAAATTTTACTGAATTACTCTTATAACTTGATGTATCACTTTAATATTCGAGTATTTCGTATTCAGAATTACTACGTTACAGGCTAAGATTTTTGAAGATACGAAAAGATAGAGATCATCAACTTTATTAACAAAGTGGGCAAAATTGGATTCATCACCTTTAAAAGGATAATGTTTGGATATAAGTTTTAACTTCATAAATTCACATGATACCCTGCTCTGTCATGTAGGTATTATTAAGGTACCTTTTTTTATTATTTTATTTTATTTTATAAAGGACAAAGAACTATGGGAACTTTCAACTTTCTTTTTAGTCCTCATCTACCTTTTTTTAAGGGAAATGAAGTATATCCATCACACTTTGCAAGGCTGGATAATGTTTGTGTGTTTTCATCTTATTTTCTTAGCATTATATATATATATATATCCATCAACCAAGTTTGATGAATAAAACAACTAATGGTGGTAAAAACCAGCAAGAATCAAAGTAAAAATGATCACCGAAGCCACTTTATTTATTTTTTTCACCAAAATTCTTTTTCTTTATCACATCTTTAAATCAGTATAATGATTACTTTTGGAACTTCCACTTCTGCATTTGCATCTTAGGACACAACCCCTTTTTTCTTTTTCTTTTTGCAAACTTCAATGATTTTAATTTTTTTATTAAATATTTCTATATGTTATATTAACCATTTTATTAAATTGGTATAATTTAATTCGATAATAATGTAAACATTTTATTTTACAAACTAAATTATATTAATTTAAAAGTGTTTTAATAAATTTATTTTTTATATAGAAAATTTTAAAAAAATGTTAAAATAAAGAATGTTGAAATGTATTATATATAATAATTTAAAATGTTAGCAAATAAAAAGGGTATTGGCAAACATGTAAACTGTTGGGCCGGATCAATCTTCATCCACACATATGAAGGTATAGGCCTGAAAAGTTCTTAATGTTCTGCAAAATCTTTTTCGGGTTATAGCCCGACCCGTTTACAACGAAAGGAATTTGAACTGTTTTTGGCCCGACCCGGACATAATATCAATTATCAACGAGTTTAAAATTTATAAAAATTATATTAATAAGTATTGAGTGCTGTAATGCTCTAATAATGTACAAGTTAATCATACATACAAATTAACCATGCGCATATGTTACATTATTGGGTATAAATTATATCCAAATTATATAAATTTAGTTTATGTAAAAATTAAAAAGGATGAAAGCAACTTTGATATGTTATTTTGAGATTATCCTAAATAGAAATAATTTAAAAAGTTAAAAAATATCATTAATTTATTTGAAAGTTTTTATTTAAGTTATTAAATTATTTAAAAATTTTTGTTTGAGTCATTGAACTATTTGAAAGTTTTTTATTTAAGTCACTCGGTTGTTAATTTGTTTTTCAGAAAAAAGTTTGGCTAGTAAATTCTAAGCAATAATTCAACAACAGATACGGGAGATCAATACCCATTGATGAGTAGAAGAATATACTTTAGATTCAAGTCATTTTGACAGTTAGTGTTAGAGATCGAAGAAGAAAACTGTTTGAATTTTAATTTATAAATTCGTGTAGTTTAAAGTATTTCACGAAAAATTTGAATTATAAAAAAAAATAAAAATAAGAGCTTTTGATTAATAAATGCGATATTATTTAAAAATTACATTTAACGTGCAAACGAATATTTAATTTAATGAAAATGTCATCCAATGTAAATCCTATTCTATACGATTATAGATTGTAATATTGATTTGGGTGGTAATTTTTTTTGAAACATGTATGGACCCAAAAACCACAATTTCCAAGAAACTGAAATCCATAGTTTCTTAGGGTAGCAATGGTGTTGTATCTAAAAGAGTGAAAATGGTAGCATGTCGGCATAGATTCAAGTCTATCTCGCAATAATTGATGGAGTTTGCTGTGCCTACAATTTCCCGATTCACAAAATCCAGCCGCAGTGAACAGAGAATAATTTGGCCCACACCGTCACAAACTGGCTTATTGCCGGTGCCGCTACTGTATGTACTTATACCTACCATGGACCTGCCTCAATCCCCCACTAAATTTTCAATTCAAGGTTCACAATCCTGGGCCTTAAAATATCTTTCCAACAATTAGGCCTACTAGGATTTTCCAAGTTTTTATTGTTCTGGTAAAATTTGTTTTAACCGGATGAACGGTGTGATACGTTTTGTTTATTTTAAATATTTGTATTCTTTTTATATTTAAAATTTATTTTTTTAAAATTTTTAAATTTCAGTATTTATGTTGAATTATTAAAATTATTATGGTAAATTTACTGATTTGACACATTAAAATATATAAATAAAAAAAACTCAATTGGTAACTATATAATAAACAATTGTACATTGTTAATGAACCCGTTTCAGTTTGCTCGAACTTGCTATCTCTAAGAGTCTAGAATATCATCCGTGTCAATTGAGTTAATAAGGGTTTTTATTGGTGTGGGGTGATTAGACATTGTTAATGAACTCGAGTTTAATAAAAAAAAATTTAACAGTGTTAACATTTGGACTTATATTTTTAAACCCAAAAGGTGAAAATATTAAATTCTTAACAATAAAAGTTGAATATGTAAAGAGTACAATTATTTAAAGTATATTTCAACCTTTTTAAATATATTTCCCCAAATTTATAGTTTTTTATATGTTTCAATTTACTCCAACTTTCAACCTCTAAAACTCTAGAATCATTGGTGTGAATTGAATTAATAGAGAATTATTAGGGGATTAAAATGTTAAATGTATTCAAGTAGCGTAAAATTATTATAGCAAAACAATTAATGGGTTTAGTTCTAAACTCTAATAATAGAGGATAGGGAATTGAGTGTAAACTAGGCTAGGTGACTAGTTTTAGCATACTCTCTTTAGATTTGCATATATAATTTTTTTTCTTCCAATATCATCCTTTCTATTTGTGTATACAAATAAACATAAATTGTTTGGCTGAATTTGGTTGTTTTATTATTTTTATTATTTTAAACAAAAAAAAAAAAAAAAGATGAAACAAATGGATTAAACCTTAAATTCAATTGTTTTATATATAAATAAGTGTATTAATTTATGAAATTTGAATCTCATGTGATGACCTGATAATTAAGAATATTTATTGTTTTAGGTGTAGCTTAGATTCAAGTTGTGTTAGTCTGTGTTTATTATTTAGCCCTGTAATTTACTAAAAAAAAATTATGAAATTTAATAATTGGATCCATATATGTAAAACTTGTCAAAATTTGATAGGTTCCCCCTCAAAAACTAAAGGGCTAATGAAGTTGACTTGTTTTTTCACTTTTTTATTTTTATGGAATTCCTTTTTCATAGTGCTTTTGAAATCTTATCCTTTTGTCCTTTTCCTATTATACCACCCATTAATGCATTATTCAATGTTATTAACAATTTTGAGATATTAAAATGTGGGATTTTCTTTTTTAGATATATTATGATATTGGACCAAAACTTGAATGGATTCAACATGCGTCGGTTTTCATTGAGTTCGTGCATTGATCTCATAGATCGAGTTAAAAAAAAATTAAGTATTTATATTTTCATTTGAAATCACGCATGAGGTTATATAAACACATGTTAAGTTTAAGGTAAGATATGCGTTGATGTGCATGAAACTTACCTAGCACGTCAAATCAATTAGTATTACTCATACCAACAGCCAAGAGAAATAAGAAAAAACACTCAACAAGATTAAAATGATATAAATTAAGAAATTAATTGTATTTTATTTATATAAATTTGAGATTAAAGATGAAGAAAAAGAAAATGTATATGAAAGAAATTAAGGTTTGGTGAAGTGGAATATAAATTGGGTGACATAAGAAGGAAATAGAATACCTTTACCTTACTAAGAAGTCATGTTGTGGTGGAATTGGATTTCCAGCTGTAGGAATGGGATGCGTTTAATTCTCTGCTTTGAGTGTTCAATCAAAGCAAAGTATTCAATATTTACTCGTACCATTAGGGATAGCAATGTAGGGTGTTGGATTTATTTTTTCTTAATCCATTTTATTTAAAATATTTATTTCGATTTTAATTTTAAATTGATTTCTTCGATTTTTACCTTAGTTTAATATAGTTGGAGTATTTTATTTATTATTGAAAAAATTAAAATTAAAATAAATCATCAAAATTTTGGAAATTAAAACCAATTTTTCTAAACTCGATTTCATTAATGGACTGTGTCATCTAAAACGACAAAATCCATTCATTTACCCCAATTAAAAAAGATATCTATAAAACACATTAAATTCGAGATTCTTTATCACCCCTAATTGCTTCAATTTATCCTATAAATGGTAAGAGAGAAATTTATGGTTAAAACTTAAAATATGGAACCATCTAAATTTTAATAAATTCCCTAAATTTATTACTCTATTTTTTTTTTAAAGAAAAAGCACTTTTGATATATGAAAATAAAATAAAAATTTGAGTCCTACAAATATATAATCTTTCATTTTTTAAATGTTTAAAATATAAAATTTTAATAATATAAGTTGCCTCACTTAACTCAATTCTATTTTATAATTAAAAAATGTCATGATTTTGATAGGATAAGAAAGATAATAAATAAAGGTTCCATTTAAAAGCATGATAAAAGAATATATATATATATATATATATAAAATAATATCATTTTCTGATTATGATGTTTAAAATATGCTTTTATTATTATTATTATTATTATTATTATTATTATTATTATTTATATATGTATAATAGTACGAGTTTAAATTATTGATTTTTTTTCCTTGGATTTTAGAAGATTAAATTCTATTATTACATCCAGTATTTTGTGTAGATTATGAATTTAGTACGTATATTTTAATTTGATCATTTTGGTCATTATACTTTTTAAATTGGTCAATTATAGTTTTTATACATTTTGAATTTTGAAAATTTAGTCCTGATCAAATAATAACAGTTAAATATGTTTGATTAAATTTTACTATTAGTCTTGTATATGTGTAAAGTTATAGATTTAGTCTGTATTCTCAAGGGTGAAGCCAAAAATCTTTTTGAGGGGCTAAATTTAAGTTACATATTTTTATAAGAGCTAAAATGTATTTTTACTATTTTATTAGCTTATAGCTAAAAGGATTAAATTAAAAAAAAATTGTCATTCTTTGAAGGGCTAAAGTACAATTTTATCATACACTACTTTATAAATTTTATAAAACTTAAAGGCTAAACATGTTTAGCTCATCAACCCATATATGTTCTCCAACTAGATCATTTTTAGTCGATATATTTTTTAAATTTCAAATTTAAATCTTAAAATCTATAAATTTTTTTTAACATGTGAAAATAATAAACTGACATGATATTATACACACAATAATATATTTATCGCATTAAATTTTATAAATAACAGAATTTAGATTATTAAATTTGATAGCTACCATTTGGTTCAGACCAAAATTTTAATCTCTAAAAACATAGGTATTAAAGTTAACTAAATTAAAGTATAAGAACTAAAACGACAATTTACACATAGTTCGTAGACTAATAGACGGATTTAACCATTTTAGACAAAACTAAAAAAATATATATATTAAGAAACATTGGGGCCCCCATTTCATGATATCACAGCTTCCATCCATAATCATACATAAACCTTAAAGGCTTCAACAGTTTTCAAATTTTAGTGTCGGTGGTCTAATTTTTATAATCACAGTTTTAAATAATAAAAAAAAAGATGAAAACTTTAATCTAAAAACTTTAACAAAAAAAGCCCATCACCTTACCTTACTGTTTAATTTTTTTTCATAACCCTTTAAACCAAAAAAATTATGAAAAAAAAAGGTTTTTAAGATTCTAAATTTATCATTAGTCATGTCCAAAAAATAAATTTACCTTTTTTTTTTTCATGCACAAGCATAAAAAGCTTTAAGCTTTTCTTTTTTTTAATCTATTGTTTGTTTTTTCTGAAATGGACCCTTTATAAAGGACACAGTTTTCCATAATCAAACCTATACAGGTGTCCAGAAAATGAAAGAAAGTTGAGAGAGAAAAAGAAAAAAAGAACAGAAAAAGAAGAGAGAATTCATGTGATGTTGGGGGTGCTTTGATTTGAGCTTTTTATTGGTTGTTGATTAGATTTTGTTTGTGTTGCTTGTTTTAGTAGTGTTATCACTATCAATCAAGCTATATCAACAAAGAATAAATCAAAAAAAAAAAAAAAAACTGAGGGAAAGTGATCATCTTGGAGATCTGGGTTTTTATTTTTTCAGCTTTTAATGGAAAAAATGATGAGGTTTCAGCATAAGCCTTTTAGAAGACAAGAAGCCATTGTTGGGTTGTTTGTGTTGCTTTTCCCAGTTCTTTTGCCTTGTTTTTTTGCTTCATTCAGCCATGCTTCCCCTTCAACATTCTTGGTACGTTCCTCTATACATATATATATATATATGTGTGTGTGTGTGTGTATAGCTTAGTAGAATTTCCTTTTTTGTATGGAAAAATGGGTTCCTGGTTCTCAGTTTCTTCGTGGAAAATTTCATGGAAATGAGAAATAAAAAGTTTGCAGTTCATTAAAAATGTAAAGTTAAGGGTTTGTTTTGAGTTTCTTTTGCCGACAATGGTTCAAGTGTGTCTGGAAATTATATTGCTTTAATGAAAATTATGCCAAAACTAGAATTTTTTTTTGTCTTGGTAGGTAATATATTAGTTAATTTGCTTGAACTGGAAAAAAAAATTGAAAAATAATGGCCACCAATTCAGCTTTTCTTCATTTCTTGTAAATTTTTCTTTAGCCTTTGCAAGTTTTTTTCAGTTAAATTAAGCATCTTCTCCCACAAAATTCACAAATTTATATATATCTATATATGTGTGTATGTGTGTATATATAAAAGTTAATAGTTTTACCAGCTCTTTATGCAGAGTTCTCCCATTAGTTTATTGATAATATAGTGATAGTGTTCGTAATTTTCTTTTTGGGGAGGAAATGGAACTTTAAATTTATCTGGTTTGTTGAATTATTGCTTTGGCTATGAAAGGAAATTAATTGATTGTGCCGGCCTTTGATGTTTATTGCAGGAGTGGAATGTTCCGAAACATCGACATTTACGGTTACTTACGAGTGCCTTACAACGTGAAAGTGTGAGTATGTTCGCGTGCCTGCGTATATGCATATGTTGTGATTTTCCTTTTATGACTGTATTTTGACTGGTGATTTTGATGTTTGATTTACTTTTGTGTTTGTATTCAGTCTGATGGAGAACCGACTGATCTTTGGGCTCCTTTGGCTGACCAAGGGTGGAGACCATGTCTTGGTGGATCTGTAAACTCCCCACGTGAGTGACAAACGATGAGATTTTCGAGTTTTGGTTTGTTTTTTATTGTTGGTATTCCGTGTTACGAGACTTGAGTTTGCGGTGTTAATGATACTTACATTTTCTTGGATTTTTGGTCTTTGATTACTTTGAGCAGCGTTGCCCCAGAAATCTGAAGGATATCTTCAGGTCTTTCTTGATGGAGGACTTAACCAGCAAAGAATGGGGGTAGTTCCTCATTTCAAGTACTTTACAATTATGAAACATTCGATGATTCTAGTTTTACTAAACATTTCCTTTTTGTTTCTAGATATGTGATGCGGTTGCCGTTGCTAAAATATTGAATGCAACACTTGTGATCCCGTATCTCGAAGTAAATCCGGTTTGGCAAGATTCAAGGTGCTTTTATATGGAAGGGGATCATCCTTTCAAGTTCTTATTCTAAGTGGAAATTTTCTAGTTTTCGCCCCGGTTTAAGTAAAATATTTTCCCTGCAGCTCATTCATGGATATATTTGATGTGGATCACTTTATTAATGTAATGAAGGATGACATATCGATAGTCAAAGAACTACCTGATGATTTCTCTTGGAGCACAAGAGAGTATTATGCCACTGCTATTCGACCAACCCGAATTAAACGAGCACCTGTTCATGCATCTGCAAACTGGTACCTCGAGAATGTCTTGCCTGTACTTCAGAGGTTAGTTAGCAACTCGAACCATTTGATTCGAACAGACATTTTAGTCGCTTTCAACAGTTTCCGGACATATCATAGTTCTCCCTCATGTTCTGTTTTTTCAACAGCAATGGGATTGCTGCAATTTCTCCGTTTTCTCACCGTTTGTCTTTTGACAACTTGCCGAGTGAAATCCAGAAGCTACGTTGTAAAGTCAACTTTAAAGCACTTGTTTTTGTTCCGCACATTCGAGCACTTGGAGATGCCCTTGTCCATCGCCTAAGGTATCCTCCTACTGAAAGTCAACCACTTATTACCGATGATCTCACTGGGACCACTGATCAAAATGTCAAACAAATGCCACAGAAATTTGTAGTGGTACACCTTCGGTTTGATAAGGTATATATCCTGCTTATACCATAGATTAAGGTCCTTGTATTTTAACTATGACATTGTTTATATATATAGGATTTAGTTTGAATGATCATCGTTTTAATGCAGGATATGGCAGCTCATTCGGCCTGTGATTTCGGTGGGGGTAAAGCTGAAAAATTGGCTTTGGCCAAGTACCGACAAAGGATTTGGGGAGGGAGGGTTCTCAATTCTCAGTTTACCGATGAAGAGTTGAGGAGTCAAGGTCGTTGTCCATTGACTCCTGAAGAAATTGGACTGTTGCTAGCAGCTTTGGGTTTTGATAATAATACCCGTCTTTATCTTGCTTCCCACAAGGTCCTTTGTCTTAAGAATTTTGGTTTTGCAAACTTTTCCAAATATATTGTTTCTCGACGATGTATTCATCGCCGAATATTTCAGGTATATGGCGGGGAAGCTAGGATTTCCACCTTACGAGAGCTATTCCCGAAGATGGAAAACAAAAAGAGCCTTGCCTCTTCAGAGGAAAGGGTCCTTATAAAAGGAAAAGCTTCATTGTTAGCAGCAGTTGATTACTATGTTGGTATGCATAGTGATATCTTTGTCTCGGCCTCTCCTGGGAATATGCACAATGCGTTGGTAAGTATTACCGGTTTTAGTGCAGGCTACATGATAGTATATCTAAACCCGGACATACTTATAATATACGGTGCCAATGATACAAACAGGTTGGACACCGAACTTTCGAGAACATGAAGACCATAAGACCAAACATGCCATTGTTAGGGCAACTCTTCCTTAACAAAAACATTACTTGGTCGGAATTCCGTCAAGCAGTGGTGGAAGGTCATCAAAACAGACAAGGTCAACTCCGGTTAAGGAAACCGAAGCAATCCATATATACATATCCGGCTCCGGATTGTATGTGCCAAGCTTAAATCCCTAAACCTCATTTTATAGGTATGCCAAGTTTACGCTTACTATATTTTAGTATGCCAAGTTTACGCTTACTATATTTTATTGATTTCATTACTGCAACTATTAATTGTGGCTTGTATTATTGGTATCATAAATAAGAAGCAATCCCATTTCTCTCATCAATAAAAAGTATAACATCCTACTGTTCTTAGTCGGTATCGTGTAGCGTATCGAGTCAACTGTGGTATCGAGAATGGTGTTGTTTAGCATTAAACTTTTGTGGATTGTATGGAGTATGGACCGCAGAGTGGGGATATGCAACGTATAAATCATCTCGGTTTTGTTCGTTGCATAGGTCTGCCGGTGAAGCCGTCTGTACAACTCATTTTCGTGTTGATTTTTAGGAGAAACATTGATGTATTGTGGAAGAGATTTTGGGTGTTTACTTTGTAGTTTGCGACATTATATTTGATTTTTTTTTTTGAAATAATATATTTGGTTTTGATATAGAAGTAATTGAGTGTAAATCTAAAGATGGTCTTCTTGTCATACAATGGAAGAAATCGTTCATGCTGAAGAAAGGAAGTTTGTTGGGTGTAAATGAAGTACGTGTACTTGCAGGTCACTTGAATTCAATGCTAAAAAACATCATCATCCATCCAAGCTTTTACTGAATCCAATTCAGAATTATTGGATATCAAGCGTTTCGTTTCGCAGTAGATCATTATCTGGATTTTTTGATTTAACTGTCGTTGATCAGTTGGACCCTAAAATTTAAGTCAGATTCAATGTGGCTGCTATCAAATTGTAAATGAAATATTGGTGCTCGTAAATTTTGAGTTTTAACTTGAAAAAAATTAATTCAATAAACATAGAATCAACTTCAAACAACTTCACCTATAGTTCGAACTAATTCAAATGAACAATTTGCAAGTCTTTATTAAATTTTTCATATTTTTATATTATTAAATTACGTTGTTCCAAAACTTAATTATCAAACCTAGCTTAAACTTGAACTGAAATACATCTTAAGCCAAACCCAAACTAAAAAATAAATAATCAATCAAACTTGAATTAAATATCGACTCTTTCAAGCTCGGCTCGAGTTGATTACACCTCAGGCTGCCCAATTTAACAATTCTAATCATATTATATGCATTAATTTTTTACATAAATAACTTGGAACAAATGACATATTTAACCATAGCTTTCAAGATAAAACATGCTACATTTTAGTACATTTTAAGAGTAATAATAAAAGAGTGAAGATATACATGTATGGGGGCAGCTTAATGAAAGAAAGCCTCAGTGGAAGTGTCAAGTGTCCATCAAATGCAAGTTGTGAGCTCTGGGGATTAGTGGTTAGCTTTCAATATATCACTGATCATCGGGGTTACCAGATGTGGGCCGGATCTGACCGCCTTTCTTATCTTCAGCACTTGATCCGGTTCCATTTCGGCTTGTGGAAGCCAACTCTTTTGCTTCTGATGTGCGCGGAGTCATCTCTTCATCGATAGGTAGTGTTCTCTTCGAGCCCTCTAATGCAACACCGAGAACTATGTTTTCCTCTAAGGCAGAGACTGGCAACTTCTCACCTTCCGGTTTTGATTGAAACGGTTCTCGTAATCCACCTGCTTTGTCAATCCCACTTTCCGTTGTGGAAACAGAAGGCCTAGCAACTTTCTGTTGCTTGTCGGAAACTCTTTTGTTATCCAGAACCTTTTGGTCGGGACTAGATGTTTCTGCAGCATTAGAACTCGTCTTCTGCGTTGATTTTGATGGTGGTTTAACTTTATCATCTGCCTTGGGATGTGATGTTGATTCAGAAGAAGCATTAGAGGCTTTGGTTTCAGAATTTGGGCTTTCTACAACCTTGGCATCTGCTTTGGATTTAGAATCAGGCTTTGCTGTTGCTCCGGCCTTGTTGTCTGCAGCAGTCCGTACTGTGGTTTTACTGTCTTGTTCTCCGGCTGGTTGTGCAGACCGGCCTTTTGTTCTATCCTCACCATTGATCTTGTAAGCGGGTTCGATCAGTAACAGAGGCCTGTTAGATGACACTCCACCATGGTTATAGATTGAGTCTGCAAATGGTACATTTTCCAACTCGGAATCACCAACAACTTTCTGCACAGTTCGAATTGGTGTGGCAAGTCGGGCACGGTGATGGCTGATGACTCTAAGGAGATCTAAAAGTATAGCTTCCTGCATCATCGACCATAAAATCTAGTTACATATCCAATATCAAACTTACTGGAAACCACTTTCACAAACAGGGAATATAAATTGAACATAATTGAAAGGCTTCATTTTCATAAGATAACAACATAAGTTCATTCTACCAAGTTACAAGTAACTTTTCTTAGCATGCTTTACTACAGTTTGTCGCTTCATTTTCATAAGATAAGTTCATGTGAACAGTGAATATGGTATAGATTCATTTCACTTCTACCAAGTTACAAATAACTTTTCTTAGCACGCTTTACTACAGTTTGTCATTTATGCACTAACACCCTGAAATCGACTTGCAGAGGTCACATTCATCATTGAAAGGCATAAATATTAATAGAGATATCCTCTTACCTTGACACATAGGTATTCTTCAAGGTGGGAAGTCTTCACAAAACAGGACACCAATATCTGTCAAACAAAAAAGGAGGAAAAATAAATTGGCAAATATTAGATAACATACAACATACACGCGCAGACACACAAAAAAATAGGATGAGGCAAATTCTTTTACTGTTCCTTCTTGTCATTGCTTATAGAAAATCTATCAAAGATATGACTGAAAAACAACGCAAGTAGTCATACGAAGAAGAATGATTTCATAAGAAGGTCAGACGTTGAACACGAACCAAAAGAGCCTGATTTTCAGGGCTGACATTCTCCAGAAATACTCTTCTATGCAATCTTTGCTGCTCAACCTGAGGATTCTTAGCCAATACCTTGCGCATGTCGGCAACAATATTCTGCACAAACAAAAGGGATCCAAAAGGAATTTTAAAAATTTGAAAATGACAATTTAATTATGCAAATCTGAAATAGAGCTTTTGACAGTTTTGGAGAACTCCTTACATTAATCTTATGGACATCCAAGTGACTGATGGCCAGGTGAGTTTTAATGCGCCAATGAGTTTTCTGACTGAGATTTCTCACAACATTTACTGTAAATTTGTGGTTTGGAATGTGAACTGCTTCACGATCTTCCCCTCTTATTATTGTTGGTGACCACCAACCAACATGCTGTATATGTAAAAAAATCAAGACCCATATAAGAAAACCCGCAGATGAAGAAAGTTGTCCTCCCAATTTACTAAGGGAATCACATCATTAGAAACCATTTGAAGTCTAATACAAACACAGCTCCACCTTTTACTCTAAAACAGAGACAGGGCTCAAATACAAACCTCAACAGTACCAGAAACTTCATATCCCTCTATCTTTGTTTGAATCCATTCATTCACGACAAAAGGTCGAGTCGCATGAATCATTGCACTTGAGAGAAAATTTGTGAATATCTACAACAAATAACAAACTGTCAAACTCTGAGAAAGTGCATACGCAGGTTCAGATAAAAAAGGGTTCAAGAAAAGTCCAGATAGAACAAGAAAAGTTTAGGATTTGTTTTAGGAGAAATAAGCATCAACTTTATGTTCCCTTAGGGTTTCTTCTAGGGTTCCCTTCTTATTAAGAGACAAAATTTCCAGTGTCCCAACTCATTCAGGGATGTTATTGATGCATGATCAGCTTATATTACCTTTTGATTGTATGAAGCAATTGTTAACTGTAGTTGTGAACTGTTATATTTATCTTCTTCCTCCTATACCTGTTTCTAGCATTTTCAGATTTACAACCAGCCCTAGATCAGTCTCTCAAATCTATCAAACCTTAACCAAAGTCAACACCAAAGAAACCTCCAAGCTTCAATTGCAACCATAAATCAATGCTCCCTTTTATTAGTTTTTCCCCTCAAAGCTGAGTTCCTTTCTAAACAAACCTGTAGGCCTAACCATTTTCTTTCATTCAATTAAATCCTATAATCACATGTTCTTGCCTATAACAAAACAAGATTTTCAAAAATTCATAGAACCCTATATATACGCGTCCCATATCATCGATATATTCTTGATGAACTGCAACTTTTTTTTTTTGGCCAGAGATAACTGCAGTTAACATGAAGTATTTTTACTTAGAGAAAGCATCATCCACTGCCACCAAGTAATGCAACAGAGAATGTGCATCATAGGAAAGCTATAAATTGAAATGAACCAGTATGAAAATGAACTTTAGGTGTACCTCACGGCCAGCAAGAGTCAGCAAAACTGTCCCTAGACCTCCAGCAGTGAGCCACCTCTGAGTAGAGAAGCCCAACAACTCCATGAACAATGACACAGCAGCAACCCAAACTGCAGAATATAGAGCTTTCCCTGCAAACTGGAAACCCATCTGCCAGAAACACAAGGTCAGTTTAAGAATTAGTAAAAAGGATCACAACTGCAAATCTGGCTGTTTGAATAACAACAAGAAAAGCATGTAAATGAAATTTAATAAAAGGGAACCAATCACTGATTTGTGTTACAGGTCTCTCAGCCGGTTTCATTAGAGTGACAATTCATATGCACTTCTGGCTTTAGTAATAAACAATAGCAATCACATGACTATTAGTAATTAATAGCATTGCTTTACGATAGAGCAATCAAACCAACATTTCTCGTATCGCTGATCTCACTCGTCTCCGTGAAGAATTTCTGCGTTTGTTGAATCGTGCTGCATAAAAGTATTTTAACCATGTTTAGTACCATGTAAACAACAGACATGGAGCATAACAATGAGGAAAAGTTATTAACATAAAGAAATCAGTTTCAGAAGAAAAATGTTCTGAAATATTATAAATACAATACATTTCCTGTTCATACTAGCCATAAAATTATTACGCTTTTCATTAGATTATTTTGGATACCACATTTAAAGTGAACAAGCTGGGACCAGATTTCAGTAATAAAATTGCTGATGAGCTCACCAGCAACAATGCAATGCTAGCCTGCTTATATTACATCATATTATAAGCCAGTGAACATCCTCATCAAGCATTTTATTTGGGAAATAAAGAGGAGAATGTATGCTTACCTTGATAAGCAATATGCAAAGGCCAGTACAGTCGACAATGATTGTACAAAATTCAAAAGCCGTTGCTTAACCAATTGGCTGGCTTCTGTAGGGAGAACCAATGGATCCAGTGTTCTGCAAGAATTTCAGCAATAACATGTATGCAAATTGAACAGTTGGAGACTAGATTTTGCATTTTATAACAGAAAAATATAGAGATCCTTTTGCACTTAAACGAGACATGATTTTGACACCTGCATATGAGGATTGCACCAGTCCACAGCAGCAAAGGTTGAATATAAGAAGTTGTAACGTAATGGGTTCTGCTCTTCTTCCAGCTATTATCACTCCTCTGCAGGTTCTCGTAAAACATTAGCTAATGCATTGATCCAACTCACATGTATTGAACCATGGTAAATAACAGAATAGAGAGGAACCTAGAGATGTGAACTTACATGAAGAAGTAAGCTTCTACTATGTTGCATAAGTGGCACAACACCACATACGGCAAAAATAATAATGCCAACTGCTGGAGCCAACTTAAATACAAGAGGACTATCTTGTAAAATATTATATGACCTGCATGATACAAAGGGCTTAATCTTAAATGCATAAAAATCATACAGTTAATAAAAATAGAGACAACACCCAAAAGCAGCAGCAGTACTGTTTTAAGGACAATATGTTCCTAATATGAACATTAGCCCCAGGAAAAATAAATACATTAGCTAAAGAAGGAAAACATAAAGTACTCTTAGCTAATAGTTTGAGACACATGTCAGAACTTAAACCCAAATAAAAATTAATACTATGTATGCTGAACTAATAAGAGAACAAATTTATCTGTACGGAAAAGATAACCACTCTAACAATCCTGAAGTTCAGTATAACAAATATGGCAAGCAGATCACCAAAGAAGGGAAAAAAGAACCTTGTCAATGCAATAGAGGCAGCTTTTACCACAGGAAGTCCAAATACTTTGCCTGGTACTTGAAAAGCATGACACCTAAAGGCATTTTTTCTGTATGGAACTGAATGTATTGGCCTGTACAAACTGTTGGAGAGCCGAATTCTCCAAGAATCCTGCTGCTGGAACTATGGAAAGAAAGATAAGACGAAGAACTAAGATTCCTCTAACATCATAAAGAACATTAAATTGTTGCTAATGCTATTAAATTGAAAGAATTATCCAGGCCACCTTCTGAAGGGCCACAAAGCAGTTCATAGCTCAGTAGTCATACAATTGCAAATCACTAATATAGACAAAGCAAAAGATTTCAGCTTATTAGAGTCTATAGGGATGAGTAATATTTACATGAAAATTTAAAAGAACATAAATCTAGCCTTTAGGTCCAGGGTATTCTGGTGACATGGTACAATACTGCAACAATAAATGTTGAGTGATTGGGAGATTGAAAATAGATCTATTATCTGTTAGTATGGATGAAAAATAGCATACAAACAACACTTCGTGAGACAGTTTCTGTGCAGTTTAAGACAATTGACAAGAAAAAGCTATCATATGATGTCCATGTGCAAAAGTAATGCATTCATAATAAACTTGGCTTAATCAAATTCCAGACAAACCACAAATAGGAAGACAATAATGCTAAGAAAATTAAAGCAAAAAACCCTGGCATGATATTGTAAATAAGCATGCACTTATCAAGGTGATATGGTTTTTTAGTTTGGACTATCCAATGTCCATACATAATCACAGTTAAGTAATAGCAGAGAAAGGTTAAAATATACTCCAAATCCCTGCACACTTCACAAAATTGAAATTTAATCCCTCTACTTTTATTTCCAAGAATTTAGTCTCTATACTTTCATATTTCAAAATTTAGTCCAATTGTTAATTACATTAAAATTTTTCTGTTAAATTCACTGGTGTAACATTTTGAAATTAAAAAAAATACTCAATAGCCAAGTAAAAAAAGATGACGGGTAACAAACCTGGGCTAAATTCTTTGAAATAAAAGTAGGAGACTAAATTCTAAATATGTGAAGAGTAAAAGGACTTGAAGCATATTTTAACAGTAGAGAAATACTATCCTAAACAAAGAAGATGTCTTAGAACTTGAAGTTATACCGAAGTGCTAGATGAGAGGGTGTCGCTCAATAAATACAACCGCTGCCTTCCCAATACACCCTGGGAAAAGAAAAAGTGAGAAAAACACCAATATATAGAACAAAATGCCAAATAGAAAACAAAATCTTCTCTTAGAAGTGAAGGAACAAATCGTGTACCTTAAACTTTTTATTACATCCCTGGTTCCTGCAAAGTCCCAAATCATGGGACAATTGCAAAGAACCAGAAAGATACATTGTCGGAGTGAAGTCAATTGCTTGCAGGGCGTCACTAGTAGCATAAGATCATACTTTATTCCAACAACAGCTAATCTTAAAACTCAAAACTGGATATTAATAAAGCGAAACACTTATCCAAAATCCCAAAACTAAAGAAACCTGCCAGAGAAAAAAGAATTAAAAATTTGATGCCGCAACAGAAAAGATAAGAACATAACTAATAACAACAACAAAATTTGGCCTGAAAGGCTGAAACCTAGAAAGAGTTTTATTTCGAAAATTTCAAGTTTCCAAAATTATGAGAATCCGATATTACATACAATCAAGCTAAAAAGGGTTCAACAGTAAAACTTATTCCGATGAAAATAAACCAATAAATAATTAAGAAAAACCAAATTTCTACTCACAGGCAAAGTATCGTAGCCGCCGAATTAACACGATTTTCTTTTTGAGAAAAAATTTCAAACAAAAAAAAAAAGATTCCAAGTGGAGAATTGAGACGAACATAAATCGAAAGGCTATGGAAATTGAAATGACACTTACCTTGAAGAGAAAGAAACTACGACGGAACGGAGAATTTCAGGCCTCGAAAAAACAGAAAAACAAAAAAGCTGTTCACAGAAATTTCGAGACTGGAAAATTATTTGCACGCGCGGAATTTTATTATTATATTATTATATTGTTATTTTTATTAAAGTGGTTAATATTTATCCACGTGGATTGCCACGCGGGCTTCTGTGGCGGCTCGTTAGTTTTCCATCCCTTTTGGAGAAGAGATAAAATCAATCAATCAATCATTGTATTTTTTAGTTTTAAAAATTTACGCAACGTTTGGGCATCAAACGGCGGTGGAAGGTTGCGTTTTGGTAATTTCAAGCGATCGAGAAGGTCTAATTCTGCCCTAAGTCTCTATATTTTTAAGATATTTGAACTTTAATCCTTCTACTTTTGGCTTCAAGAATTTGATATTTCTACTTGTTTGATTTAAAAAATTAATATCTAATTATTTGTTAAATTTAAATATGTGACATTTTAATGATTTAAAATCGCTGAGGATAATTTATTAATTATTTTAAAATAATTCAGTTGGTTTATTAATGATATGTATTAATATGATTTATCGATAGTATGTATGTACCTTAAATACAAATTTTAACTTAATGATTATATTTTTAAAATGTTATTAACAGGGCTCTAATTCTTAAATAAGATAAGTGGAAGACAAAATTTCTGAAGTTAAAAGTAGAGGAACAGAACTTTAAAAATTCGAAGAGTGTAGGGATTGAAGACACTATTAAACCAATGGAGGAACATGCGAATATTTATTCCAAGATTCTTAAAATGCCGGAGTTTTAGGGATAAAGCAATTTTAGTCCGTAAATTTGATAAATTTGCCCAATTTGATACTTGGAATTTTTTTGTCCATATTAATTTTGGAATGTGACAACTTTTTCTAATTTCCAATTTGATCTTGAGTTTGCATTTTGTTAAGGTGCGATTATGTGACTTTTTGAAAATAAATTTTAAATAAATTTATAGGTGATGACAAGGCATAAACTGAGTCTTAGATTCGCACACCTTAATGAAATCCAAGCTCAGAGATCAAATTGAAAAAATTTGGCAAGTTTCGGAAGGACCAAGGTGGGCAAAACCATCAAGTATCGGAGGAATTTCAGAATTATCGCTAAAAACCTGAATCATATGTGGTAAATTGTTAGTCTTGTACAAATGCTATAATACTTCATGCATGAATCTGTCACAGGTGGATTTTTCCAGAAAACATAGCGAATAGGAAGAAATGGAAAAGAAAACCAATACCTTCTTACTTAAGTTGCAGTTAGTTGAGCTGTGTTAAATGGTGATCTTTCTTCAATAACCAAATGTTGTTTATTGGTTGCTGGAGAAAAAAGAAGAGTATTCTTGTTCTCTTTTAGAGAATCAAAGAGTTCGTCACTGTCAAGTGAATGCACTATCCTTCCCAAGAATCTCACCATCTCTGCATCTTCAGCGGAGAACTTGCTGATCCTATCGCATAGACCCTCAATGAATCCAAATAAAATTTCCCTATCCGTTGTCAACTTCATGATGTCTTCAAGCAAATTTATCTTTTCACTCTTAAGCTCATCAATCAAAGCAATCAAGTTCTTCATTTCCAGTTGCTTTGCTTCCATTTCATCTTCAACAATCATTGCTAGCTGTTTTGAATCAGACAGGAACTTTTCTTGTGATAGCAGTTTCTCCTGTATATTCTGATTTGCAGAGCTAACTGCTTCTACTTCTCTTGTTTTGTGCTCTTCTTCTTCTAATGAAAGAAGAAGACTAGTCTTGTTCGCTTTTAGTGAGTCAAAGAGTTCATCACTGCCTTTAAAACCTGAATGGTTATTGTCAAAAGCCTGCACTATCCTTTCCAAGAATCCCATTAGCTGTGCTTCTCCCCTGAAGAACTCAGTGATCCTGTCACCTATGCCCCCAATGAATCCAATCAAAATTTCCCTATCTATTGCCAACTTCATGATATCTTCAAGCAAATTCGTCTTTTCACTCTTGAGATCATTAACAAAATCCTCTGATTTTTTCAGCCTTGCCTCCATCTGATCAATTAAATTCTTCATTTCTATATTCTTTGCTTTAAGTTCAGCTTCAACAGTCAATACTAGCTTGTTAGAACCAGAGAGGGACTTTTCTTGCAATAACAGTTTCTCCTGGATACTAGGAATGTCATCCTCCAACTCCTCAATCATTAATTTTTTCTCTTCAATTTCTAGCTCTGAGGAAAAGGAATTCAATGAGCTATTAAAATCTTCTTCCATTAACGATTCCTTGGTGCCCAATAAATGTCTCTGAGTCGCAACTTCGTTTTCCCTTTGCAAATTTAAGCAGTCTAATCGTGACTTTGCGTCCTGGAATTCAGAAAAAATATTTCCAAACCGCATTTTGAGCTCTGAAATTTCAGCTTCCAGGTACTTTCTTCGAGTTTCTTCATGAGCCAGAACTTGGTTGCACATTTTCAAACGGTTTTCAAGATCTTCCGTAATCCAGATCTGAGAATCCAATCTTGTTTTCAGCAAAGAAACCTCATCAAGCAATGCAGATTTTTCTTGCTCCCACTCATGCTTACTCACCTTGAACTGGTCTAAAAGCTTTTCATGAGCTTCTTCTACGTATTTGAACTGTTCCTTCTTCCATTTTAACTCATCTTCAACCTTCCTCCTGCCTTTTCCTACCTCATCCAACAAATCATCTCTTTCTCTCATCTCCTTCGTGTTTTCGGCCTTTTTCTTTGCTTCCAAACACTTATTCTGTGAAACCGAGAGGTGAGCTTTTATACCTTTAATCTCTGCCCTTAGCACAATAATTGTCTTCTCTAGATCTACATTCTTCTCATTTGCTTCATCTAAAGCCAATACCATCAGTCCATTTTCTTGCTCCCATTTCTGATTCTTCTCATCTCGCTCAACTCTTAGCTTATCATTTGCACCATTCAAATGCTTGACAATCATTTCTTTGTCATACAGACTGTGTTTAAGATCTTCATTCGCTCGCTTCGCCACCGAGATTTCTTCTTCTTTTTCGAGAATTCGTTCCGCCTGCTTCTCAATTTTTGAACTCGCTTCTTGGATATTTGTTAACAGATCATTCTGGATTTTCTTCAAATGTTCACATAACTCGGATTTTCTTTTCAAATCTGCCTTTAGCCTCTCGTTCTCAACTTTTACTTCATCTAACTCTTCGTAGACCGTCTCCATTGCCATATTTTTTTTCTGAAAATATGGTCCAAATCACATCAGTTTTGTAAAAAAACACAAATCTTTTAGCATTAAATAACTAAATTCTAAAAGGCACATAATACAAAATTAAGAAAAATTTTCTTCAATTTGCAATGCAAAAATTAGTGATTAACCGCAAACAGCCAAAAAAAAAAAGGACTAAATATCAGTTTTCTCAGAAAACAAACTGTAAAATAACGAGAAGGAGAAGAAAGATCCAGAAAAGTACCTGATTTTGTGCTTATAGATTCACCGTCGGAAGATTATGAAAGGAAGATAACAAAAATAGAAAAACGAGAGAGTTCGCCAAAAAAAAAAGGGCCGTTAAGAGAGAGCAGAGCGGGGTAGTGGGAATTTTCAAAAAATTATGCAGGAGATTTGACGGCGTTAGCATGGACTCATTTTCCGTTTTAGCTCTTTCCTTTGGGATGGGGTCCCAATGGAAAATTTCTAATGAGAGTTGCCGTTAGGTAATGGAAGTCAATCCCAATTGGGCTGTAAGCATTTTAAATGTTTTCTTTTGGGCCAAAACCATTTAGTTGTTTCATACCATCACTTTCAAAAATAATTAAAAAATAATCAATAGATTTAAAATTAAAATATTTTTATTTTAAAAAATAAATTTGCTCTTACTTCACAATAGCTCGTGAGCCAGGCTTTATCGTGCTTATACATTGTATCAATATCACATATAGTTCATTAAATTCGACTTTAAATATAAGCTTTAAATTTTATTAATCTCGTTTGTATTTATAAATAGTTAATTTAAACTTATTTAGATTTGTCCATATTTTTTTTAATTTTAATTATTTTTGTTTAATATTTACTAATTATATATATTTTAGTATCATTATATGTATATATATTCTTTTTTTATCAAATTATAACCTAAACAATTTTACATAATCTTAATAGTTAGTATAATATATTTAATTTTCATATAATATAAATTACATGATATATAAAATAAATAAATAAACATGCTATAAACTTAAAAAATAGGTCAAATCTGATCAAACTAAGACTTTGAATATTGGAGTCTTGATCAAATCTGTATTTTAAATGTGCTTAATTTTCACCTAAATTCATTTTTTGAACCTAATATTTTGTCCAAATTCTCCTCAATTTCAAATAGTTATTTAAGCCAACCTTTAAATTGAAACAACATTACTATGTGTGCGTAAATAATATATAGTAGTCTACATTGCATGTTAAGTGAATTATATAACAGTTGATTAGGGCGTATCCACAACATGAATAGAAAATAAAATTATGTAATAAATATATTTATAAAAAATATAAAAATAATAAATAAGTTTTGGTTGTCTTTTACTTGTATGGAGTGATGATTAAAGTTCTTGTTAGACATCCATTTAATACGGGTTCAAACTGTGTTACTCCTATTCCCCACCTTTAATATTGTATAAAAAATAGATTTTGATTAAGAAAAAAATATAAATGTAAAAAGTTAAAAAGGCATGAAAGTCTTATTACGTGTATATATATATTTTTCAAAATAATATAATTTATTATGTAAAATGAAAATATTTTATTTTTTTAACTAAATCATACTTAATTAATAAGTGATATTAACTTAATCAAATAATTTATAATAAAAAATGATTTGACGTGATTAAATTAAGTGTATAAAGTCACCACTTGAAATGTTGGACTGAATCTCCCATCAATAATGAGAGCACAGCTAAGAACCGCAGGCTTCTGAAATTCCCATATGGTACATCTTGTGTTGATGAAGACAGGAAGTGAAGGGGAGACCGCAAGTTTGGCGAGGGACCCCTCCAGGGTTCAACTATATAATAAGGACAAGTTTAGATGACTCAACCCCCAGCCTTGTACGTTTAAATCAGACCTCAACAACACCCAAGTCAAGTAAAAATTATTAGGTACAATCCAAACCAAAAATTATCCTCACTTTGATATGTATATGTTGCTTCAAGTGATAAAATTTCGAGTTTCATATATATATTTATTAAATTTTGTTATTAATTTTTATATTTTATGAAAATTGTAAATTTAATTCTTATACTTTAATTTAGTCAGTTTAATCTCTATGCTGTATGAATTTTAAAATTTCGATTCTCACTAAACGATAACTATTAAGTTCATTAAGCTAAGTTTTGTTATCTTTAAAATATGATATGGCAAACTTATCATTATACGTGCAATACAATGTTAGTTTATTATTTTCACATATTATTAATTAAAAAAATAAGTTAATGGATTAACAATTTTTATTTACATTCAAGATTGACAATTCTAAATTCAAAAAGTATAAGAACTTAAAATGATTCAATTAGAGAACATGGATTAAATCTACAAACGAGTAGACGACATAGGCTACTAATTGAATCTAACCAAACTAGTTTAATTACTACTATTTGGGTTTGAACTAAATTTCAAAATTTAAAAAGTAAAAAGATTAAAATTAATCAAATTAAAGTAAATGGATCAAATCCATAATTTTTACAAAGTGTAGGAACTAATAACTGAATTTATTTATTTTATCGAAGCCAAGGTAATCACCATCGAAAACAATGACTAATTCTTTTCGTTATGTTTATTTTTTAAAAAAAAAATTATCTAATCACAAAACATATTTCATTTTCATAAATAATGATCAACGAGATACTATATCACTCGCATCAAATCATTTTGATAAGAAAACCATAGAAGGGGGGGGGGCTACGGCTGGATTTTGTCCATGTGCCTACACATGATGTAGGAATAGTGTTAAACCACATGCTTTGGTGTTTGAAAACGAAATGGTTTGCTTGTTGCTTGTTTGGTTGATTTTTATGTGATTATTTCATCAAACATATGATGGACAATGTATCTAGTTATAGATTACCACATGTGTATGTACATGTTTGTCTTTTGTCTATACGCCGTTTAACTTAGGTGGTTTCATGTGCTAATGCTTCGTCCATGTGGGAAATGAAAATGGCCCGGTTAGTCTCTTTACTTGTCACATTAACTCATAACAATGGAATTAAACTGACCGGTTAAAATAATATCGAGTGGTCTAACAATTCAATTATATAAGTTGAAATGCAGAATTAGAGAATTGATTGCAATTGAAAACTCGAATTGATACTGCCACACTAATTTTAATTAAGAATAGATTTTTAAAAAATTAATAAACATTAATAAAATGATGGTATTTTTTTATTATCTTTTATATAAAATTTTAAAACAAAACAATTAAAAAACTCTAATTAAAATAACTAAGAATTCACTAATCAAATTTGAGATTATAAAAATTTATCAATTACATTCATACCACTTAATCCCACTTAGTAATAGTATAAATTACATAAAAAAATTTAAAAATCCCACTTATTATGAAGATTTTTTTCAATTTAATATAATTAAAGAGTTAATATTCACATATAATAGAGAATTGTATTTAAATTAGACTTTTTAATCGTTTTAAAAGACTAAAACTCGAGTGAATTATATAAAATGAATATTTTTTATCACCCAACCATTAATGAGATTTTAGATTTAACTTCTACATTGTAATTAATGTTCATGAACAAGACAAAAGGACTAAAATTAGTAAAATAACATAAATTTTGTGAGATTTGAACATGATAATTTTTGTTATATTTATAGACAATAACAAAAGTAACATTAAATAAATAATAATGATGGGTGAGAATACAAGGAAAATCCCCCCCCAACAAAAGAGCCAATGGCACTAAATTAAAGAACACAATAAAGCCTTATCATTAATTTCATCACTTTAAACTTTGGGGGTCTCTTTCACCTCAATTTTATAAAATAAAAAAACTAAAAGACAAATATCTTATGGCAAAACTATGGGTTCAAACAAAGGAGATAATGGTCATATAATTACATTAAAAAAACATTATAATAAGACAAATGTCTTTCCTTTTTCAAAGAATTTATGTTCTTAGCATTTTTCATATATATAATTTTTAATTTTCAAAAAGCTAACAACAAAATATGAAACTAAACCTTAAATAATTATTATTGCAAAGGAAAATTCTTGGCCAAGATTGTTGTGTGTAGTGACAACTTTTCCTACTAAAAAGCTTATTCGAAGATGAAGATAAAGTTATTGTTTTATATTATTTTTAAATAGGAAATTGGTAAGAATATTAAGGAAAATTAAAAGAGGAAAATCGAAAGCAGATTCCTTGCTCAATGACTTTTTTACACCTTCAAATATTTTCCGCATAAATTTCAACTCGTACATTTTTCTATTCCCCTCATTTCTCTCCACTTTCTCTTACTTTTTTCTTTTTTTTTTTTCACTTTCACCTAAATCAATGATCCTATTGAAATATATATATATAAAAAAAAAGTAAGGTAAAGTAAGTAATAATAATAGTAGATTGAGTATTAGTCCGATTGATATGGATATTATTGTTAATATAGGAGGACGAATGTTTGAATGTGTTGAAGCGCATTATCCTTCTATTTATGGGTTGAGGAGGGGCTATGAGTAATTCTAGATATTGTGTTAAAAAAGAGTAGATATGATCAGAAACTATAATTAAATTGTTCAAAAAAATTTGTGGAATTGAATTATAGTGATAGGTAGAAGGATCGAATTATTTGTTTGGTTTGATAAATTTGTATTACACTAATGGAGTTTTGGGTAAGATGTTTTAAGTAGTAGTATTTTCATTTAAAAGTATCCAATACATTTTAAGGTGGGTGTTGGAGATTAACTATGTGAAACATATATGGTTTATTTTATTAGGTAGCCTACAATATGTTTTTTTGTATGTAAGCTTATCATCTTTTCATGTTACTTGTTTAGGCACTCAAGCTTTCAATAAAGATGAGATATAAAATCCCCCACCAAATATAATACTTAATGTGTTGAGGGTTCGACCCTATTCGATCTTAAACACAAAAAGAGCTAAGTGGTAGCATTTCCACTTGCCTTAATGTTTTAGGCATGAGGTGAGTACAACCACGTGCAACGCGAATGGTTTGCCTTATTCAAGCACTTTACGAACAGAGGTGAAGCAAAAAATTTGGTATTAGAGGGACCAAAATAAAATTATAATAGTTTTAGGGGAAAAGTTAAAATTTTCATTTTAAAAGGATTCAAATTAAATCATTTTCAATTAAGAGGATTCAAAGCTATTATCGTTTCATTTAGCTAAGGGCGCCAAGGCATTTACTTGTCCCCTCTAGCTACACCTCTGTCGATGAAGTATTTTCACTCTTTGGACTTGTAGTTTCTTCAAGCTAACTCTTTACGTACTCAAGCGATCTCAATAGAGATAGGAGACAAAATCTCCACTATGGATAATACCTAATGTGTTGCGAGTTAGGTGATGCGAACCTAGTCACGTCATGTTACAAGTCAACTCGGCAACATCGAGCATGGCCTAAGCTCGAGGGGCCCAAGTGCAAGATGAAGTTTAATTTTGGTTCAACGAGCTCAATTTTGGTTTACCCAGCTCAATGGAGCTCAACTCAGCTTGTTTGAGCTCATTTGAACTCGTTTGAGTTCATTTTATTTCAGTTGATTTTAGTTGCTGGAATAAATTTAATAAGTTTTGTTAGTTAATTAGTTAATTGTCAGCTCAAATAATTAATTAATTTAATGGAGTCTTAAATTTGGACATTTTAATTTAGCATATTAAATATGTCTCATATTATTATGTGTTTAATGTGTCTAGCTTAGGACATAATTTAATGTATCTAATTTAAACAAATTAATTAGTGTAGCGACAAAAAAAAATTGCTTTCAGTCGCTAATTGAGGCGATTTATCGAAAATTTGAAAATCGACTTTCGATTTTATTAAAAAAAAGGAGTCGCCACCGATCTTCTTTATAGGTGTGATCGGACACCTAATAAGTCATCTTTTTAGAAGAAAATTCATTTTCTTTTAACAAAAAGAAGGCCGAATTTAGGTCTACGTCAAAAACCAAAGTAAAGTTGGGTTCGGGAGTCGGTTACGTGCGAGGAAGGTATTAGCACCCTCGCGACACCCAAAATTGGTATCTTTATTAAATATGCGTCGTCTTGATTTTCAAAAATATGAGTTCAATGTAGCATTTAATCGTGATCCGATTAAAACATGAGAATTTTTAATTTTTTTGATTTTTTTGAGAAGGACATACCGTTTTAACACGAGTCGATTGATGTTCACCCAACATAGCGATGAAATCAATGACTTAATGTTAAATCGGTACGTTACCTTGCTTATTGAAATTGATTTAAAACATGAATAAGAATATTTTTTTTAAAACAATAGAAACTTATAACAATGTTGTAATAAAATGAAATTTACGAATATATGAAGCAGATCATAAAATAAAGTATTCACGATGCATTTGATATTATGCATGATAATAATAACATTAAACACGAAATAAAACAATGGATTATATATATACATATAATATATAATAGTATGTGAGGTGACGGAAAATATAATATTAAAAATACTAATAATACTACATATACATATACGTATATATATTAAAGATATGTACATAATAATAGTATTGAAATATACATATAATATATATAAAAATATAGTGTTTAAAATATATACATAGCATAGCATTCAAAATGTACACATAAGATAGTATAAAAAACTAACTAATATAGTATAAATATATACATATATAATATTAAAAAATGTATATACATAGTATATAAAAGAAAATATATGCATGTAAATATATGTACATAAGATCGTATAAAAATATATAACTATGATACTAAAGTATATACATAATATGTATGAAAACATAATATAGTATTAGAAATACATATACATAATATAGAAAAAAATATATATAGCACATGTTAAAAAATATGCACATAAGTATACATATATATGCACTAAAACATATATGTAATAATATTATTTAAAGAAATACATATTAGAAATGTCTATACGTAATATGGGATTTAAAAATATATATACATAAATAATAATAACAAGTAATGAATAAATATAATGAAAATAGTAAATATAAAAGTAAAAGGAAAAAATATAATATATAAACAAAAACTAGGTATAATAATGATATAAAGAAAATAAAATAATAATATGTTAAAAATAAATAATAAATATAATAATGTAAAATAGTAAAAAGCATGTCTATACGTATATAATAAAATATATAATAATAATAATAATAAGGATAATATAAGTATATATACACGAAATAGTATAAAAATATATAATTAATAATATTAAAATATATACATGATGATATATATATATAAAATAATATTAGAAAACATATGTACATAATATATATATATATATAAAAATATATACATAATATAGTATTAAAATATATATACATAATATATACTTATTAGAGATAATAACAATCTTTGCAAGACAATTATTAAATATACTATATAAATAAATACACGTACATACATTAAATATGTTTACATATATAATAAAATTATACACTGATATTAATCATAATAATAATCAATTAATTTTAATCATAAAGTAATAAAAATAACTAAAAAGGGGATTAAATTGAACTAAAAAATAAAATATTTGGGGCAAAATTGAAATAAAAATAAAAGGAAAAGACTATCTTGAACACGCGCGAAAAAAAGGGGGCTAAAAGGCAATTTGCCCAAGCCTCTAAAAAAATACATACGACATTGAACGGACTAAATCGCAAGGCGCGAAAAATTATAGGGCCAAATTGAAAATAAAAATGACTTAATTGCAAAAGGGTGAAAAAGCGGAAGGACTGCGTGCATAAATAAACCATTAATCAAAAACACGAGGATCCTTGGCGGGTTTGGATCGGGTCGGGTCGGGTAGGCTCAAAACGACATCGTTTTGGGGCTAAAGGGCAGCCTCCAAAACGACATCGTTTTGGGAGGCTATATAAGACCAAAACGACATCGTTTTTTAAAAAAAAAAATTCTTTTCTCTTTCATTTTTCTCTCTGGCCAAGGCCAGAATCCGGCGAGGGGACCACCGCCTTTGTCATGCCGACCACATGCACACCACAGTACACAGTGGTAGAAAAATCGAAAAAAGGTATTTTTTTTGCTTAATAATATATATATATATATATATATATATAAATATAGATTTACAATATAAAATGAGTACAAAAAAAAATAAAAAATAAAAAGAGATTCTGTTAAAGAAATGAATCACCTCTGGCTTTCAATCTTGCTTTTTTGGTACTTAGATCTTCTAATTTCGTGTTGTTCTAATCACTCTTTCTGTGTTCAAAAATACAGTATATGCACTAAAGTTGTTGAAGTCTAACTTTTTTTTTGTATTGATAATAAAAATCCAACCTTTTTACAATTTTTGATTCGGGTTTTTATAACCCTTTTACATCTATTTTTCTATTGTTTCTGTCCTTTCTTTCTGATATCTTGCAGGTGCAAGTGGCTGATGGGGTAAGGGACTGACAGAAGAGTGGCGGTGCAGAGGGCAGTTGGTGGAGGCAGAGGGTGGTTGGGGGCAGAAGGCAAGTGGGGAGGCTAGGGTTAGGTTGAGAGAAGCTTAGGTTGTGGGCTAGGGTTTTTTTTTTTAATTTGGGGTTTGGGTAGTTGGGCTTTTGAATTGGGTTTAAGTTGTGGGTTATGCTGGGGTTTAATTGTAAATGAGTTTTGAGATTTAATAATTGGGCCTCTCGGGTTTGATTGTAAACAGGCCAAAATTGGCCTACAACAATTACCTGCTGCTAATTTAATTTGTCCAGCCTTTATTTATTTTGTCCTAGCCTAGACATGTTTTAAATGTGTCTTGGAGTCAGCCGAAATTAATTGTGACCAGAATGGGACAAATTTAATTGATTTTGTCTAGCCAAAATTAATTTGTCTTGGCTGCTGCCGATTTTCAATGTGTGTGTGTTTAATATGTAATAACTGAATTTAATGTGCAAGAAACAGTAATAAAGGAGCTGCTGGTGCATTAAAGAGTTGCTAGTGCATAAAAATAGCATTAAAGGAGTTATCTAGCATGAATGGCCGACTTCAATGCAAGTTGCACTTCCCATGAACGACCTAGGAGCTTGAATGGTGATTAATGCATGGTGTGCTGCTGGTTGGTGTTTCCTAAGTGGCCATTCGACCAAGGAGTAGCTGAACATTCCATTTTCCCAAGCTGGCCGATTTATTTCCCAAAGCAAAGTGCATGCTTTCTCCATCAGCCGAATATTCTTTTCACACCCAAAGACCGCTCGATTTTGCTTATTCATACACAAGTGGTTGTTCAGCTTTGTTAGTTCACACTCAATGACTCATGGAGTGCCCAAAGCAACTCATTAAATTCCAAGTTCATTCAGCTGAACCCAAACATCTCCATTATGGTTCATTTAAGCATAAAGCCGAATCTAGACAAGCTATTCAGCTCTCCAACAACTCCATTAATATTCAGCTGAATGGACTCCTTCTAGATGTTGTCCAATGGTATTTTTCATGCTTGGAAACTTCAAGGAAGCTTCCAAGGACGTTCAAGAATCTTCAAGAAAGGTTCCAGCTACAATTAGCTTTAAAATTGTTGTCCACTCCACTTCCAATTTGACCATTCGGCTAACTACTTGTTTAGGCTATAAATATGTGATGTTTTCACTTTGTAAAGGTTACTGAATTTTATACTTTGTCATTTTATGAACTTCATTGTTCTAGTGAGAATTCAATTCTCTTTATTCACTTTTAGACTGATTTGACTTATCGAGAATTCGTCTTGTGGCGTCTATCTTTCCTTTGTTTTATCCTGAACTTATCACCAACCCAGTGTGGCGTTCATCCCTTCAAAAAGACTATACCTTTGGTTCCTAACTCCCTATAGTTAGCGGGTCAAGGTCTATTTCAACTATTCCATCGTTTCTACCGTCATCCACAACCTAGGTGCCATTTTTGAGACTCGGGTCAACAATCTTAATATTGTTGGTTCATTCTCCGACCTTAGCCATTTCTCCCAATCTATCATCCATCTATCCTAAATCATTTCTTTGTATCCCTTTTGAGCCTATTCCATAATTGATTTTCACCTTCTTTTCAAACGAGCCAAAACTTACCCAATTTTAGATCGGGCAACTATTACGACTCAAATCATCCCGAGGCGAGTTCGTATCAATAGGGCACGTGTTTGAGTCTAACATGTGTAACATGTATGGTTCACCTTTTACTCTATGAAAATGTCACCTCTTCAAGCACCTAGGTTCTCAACAGAGATGAGAAAAAAATCCCTCACTGTGACAATACTTCACATGTCAAGAATTTGACCTGTTTAGTCCTCAATAAATTCAGTATTTTAAAATATAATATATCATTTTATTAAAAAAATAGTTAACGTGTTTTTGAAAAATCATATGAATAATATAATCAAAATTTTCTTAATAAAAGTAGATGGTAGTAAAAACAAAATTAAAAGAAAACTTTTAAAAACAAAAAAAAAAAGAGTGTAAATCAATAGTTAATATATATATGAAGGTACCTGAATTTGGTAAGTAGTATTTAATTTTTTTTACCTAACTAGTACCTAAATTTCAAAATCGTTAATCAATTTAATAATTTCTTAGGTACTTAGGGCTAATTTAGCGTTGTTTTTGAAAAATACTTTTGAAAAGTACAGTGAAAAAGTGTTTTTAAGAAGTACTTTTGAAAATTTTGGTTTAAGATTTAAGTATTTAGCATAGCTGTTAAAAAGTACATTTGAGAAATAAAATATTCATTTTAGACATAATATTATAAAGTAACAATATACATTTAAATAATATTTAAACTAGTTAATATTATGATATTTTAACAAGAATATAAAAATAATTTATTATAACTTATTGATAATATTTTAATATAAAAAATATTAATTTTAAATATTTCTAAGTAATTAATATTGATTATTTATAAAATTTAATTAGAATATATAAACTATATTTTAAATATTTAAATATTACCATTAAATGGATGATCTTGAAGAAAATGGAAGGAAAATAAAAAAAGAACCAGAGAGAAGAACTGAAGAAGAAATTGTTACCGTGAAAAATGATGAGGATAAAAAGGTAATTAACTAGCCAAAAGCACTTTTGGCCTAAAGAAAGTTAAAAATTTCAACTTTCTTAACAGAGAAAAATATTTTTTTAAACGGAATTTATTCAGTAAATAATTTAAGAGACAAAAGCTTTTTGAATAAAAAGCATTTTTTAAAAACACAGATAAATAAGCTCTTAATCAACATCGTTAATAGCATGAAAAAATTATCATTTTTCATAAATTTGTAATGTGCACAAGTTGACATAGCAACAACAAGAGAAAGAGGAAAAAGAAATTGATGAAATGACAATTATTTTCTTTACATTTTGTGATATATAATATCAAGAATTGGTGTTGCTTCACTTGTTTTAAGGCAACAACCAGGGATACAATATGAAAATGATTGAAAAGAAAAAAACACTTTTTTTTTTTTTTGTTGAAAAAGTAGTATAAACTATAAAGTTCAAACTTTTTATTTTAACTAAATAAGATAAAAAGTATTATTCTTGATAAAAAAATTTGTACTTTTGCATGTGTTTTTTATTTTCTTTTTTGCTTTAATATTTTGAGCTATTTTTAGGTAAGATTATTTATTAGAATGTAAATTTATTAAATTCGAATTCAATTTTAGTTAAAAATACTTTTTTTAAGAATTTAATTTTATCATTTTACCTAAACATAGTTTTTTTTATATAATGAGAAAAATTAAATCATAATTTAAACCATTCGTAATCGAATTACTCTAAAATAATCATCATGTAATAATAATAAGAGTTTATCTAATAATTATATAAAAAAAAGTACCTACTCACCGATCTTAAAAATATCATTAATGCTAACCCTTTAAAAAAAAAAAAAAGGGTACCTACACAAAATTACTTTGTTATGCCCCAAAATAGTGATATCAATTCATATTTATTAATTGTTAATTGACTTACAAAAGAACTTATCTTTTGGCCTAATACTGTTTTTAGTCCCTGTACTATTATTATATATAAAATTTATCCTCATACTTTGATTCCAACAGTTTAGTATTTAATAATCAAAGTTTGACTGATAATTTCCATTAAATCAGATTAAGGGGCATTTTTAAAATAAAAAAAAAATTGTTCATGTAAGCGAATAAGAATATGGAATCTGTAAGGTTTTCAATTACAAATCTAGAGTTGCAATGTAAGGTTTTTAAGCAATATTTTATAAAAGTAGAGTGAAAGCTGATAATATTATTTATTTGCATTGTTTCCATGTGAATTTAAATTGATCATACGAGGAAAAAATTCATTTTAAAAATGCAACATGATCCGATTGGACTTCAATTATTAAATAAAAACTAAAGACACTATCAATTCTTGTCATTAAAGTAAAGATATTAAATTTTAAATCTTCAATGAATGAAGGGACTAAATACAAAATTAAACCTTCGCTTAGTATTAAATAAACCCCAAGGTTGAGCTGTTTACACTTGTTAGAAGCTTAAATACTCTGTGTTTGCTAGCACGCAATGATTGGATCTTATCATACCACGTAAGCAAATATGGACGGTATATGATCCTCCACTTTTTGCTATATCAACGGTTAAAAACATAGTTTTACCCAATTACTAAAATATATATTTTAGAAAAATACTGTTTAATCCACTAACTTACGCCGTTGCATCTAGACCGTCGGATTTATTTTACATTAAAAGAATTGGCTCTATAAATTTTAGAAGAAGACGAAGGTATCAGTTCATCATCGTCACAGTTGAAAGAGGAAATCTTGAGAGAGAAAGTAAAGCAAAAATCATAAAATAAAAAAAAAATGGAGATGAGTGAGAGATCGTAAAATTTTAGGGTTTTCGATTTTCCCTTTTGAAGTTTTTTTTTTCATTGATTAAAAGACTTTCTCTCTTCGTCTCCGATTTGTTGAATTTTACCCCTTTTTTATCAGTGAATTCAACGTGCTTTTTTTTTTTTAAAAGCTTCGATTTTTTTTTGTTTTTTTCCGGTGAATTTCTTTTCTCCGACAGCTTGTTTCGTCGGTAATAGCGGCTGAAAATCAACGGTTGATCCTTTTCCGATCATGGGTTATCCCGATTTTTACCAGAAGGTCATTTTTTGAATCAAAATCGGATTTTTTCCGATTATAAAATTTTTTGAGCTTTTTAGCTGTTTATTTAATTTAAAAATGGGTTTTCTTTTTTGAAGTAGAAAATTTTGCAATTTTTGAGCTAAGAGAAAAAGGGTCATAAACAGTGGACTTTAAGGGGGGAAAGAACAGTGATATTAGAAAAAGACTCGTTTGATTAGATAAATTTCTCTCTTTTTTTTCCCCCTTTTTTCAAAAAAGGAAGAATCTGAAGAGAAAGACAATTTGTTTGAGCTTAATTTACAAGCTTTTGACTTTAATTATGAATGAAAAAATTGTTGGATTCATTTAGTATCTTTCCAAAATTTTGTTCTAATTTTTAAAACTCATTTGACAATTTCCTAATTGAGTGTCTAACTGCAAAACAATGGAGTTCTAAGTTGCTCAACATGGCAGTTTCCTTCCCTGGTTTTCCATGGTGGTTTTGGGGTAATAGTGGAAATAAGGAGAAACAGCTTGTTTCAAATGGATCTTCCTTAAATTCTTCTGATTGGGGTTTAGGTTTACGAGAGCATGAAACTGTTAAATTCCCAACAAAAATAGCCTCAACTAAAGGAAAACCAAATTGGCAAGGTAATGAAGAAAGGAGAGTGGTTGATAAAGAATATGACCTTGTGATGGTTCCATCAGATGGTGTGCATTTATCTGGATATGAATCAGATGGTCCAGAATGGTCCATTGGGTGGGAAGAACCACATGGTCCTGGTTTTCATGGTGAAGATGATGATGATGGGTTTGCTGTGTTGGTTCCATGTTATAGACCTGGTTGCAAAGAACTTGTTGAAAGCCCTAATAACCAGCTCTTGAGTGCCATCAAGAACCTCCCAACTGGGTTCTCTTCTGGTAAAAGCTTTGTTTTTCCTATATGGATCTTTTTCATTTCTGATATTTAGTTTGTTTGACTGTGGATTGACACTTAGAATCACCTTAGTGGTGGAACTAATAAAAAATTATCTTATTTTTGTGGCATCTTTATCTGCACCATAGACTTTGAAGCCTACATGTTAAAACCCATTTTACTAGGGAACATAATGGAACAAGTGTTTATGGAGCTTGTATAGCTGCTTGAATGGTCACTGCACATAATTTGTTGCATCTCAAGTGTTTCGATAAAAGTACCATGGAGGAGTTATATTGCATTTTGCCTTTTTTACTCAAAAAATGAAAATTGGACCTTGTAAATTAGAAAAAGGAGCAAAGTAATCCTTTTTATAAAGAAAAAATTATTTATGTCTGTCATCAAAAACTGTCATGACGATAATTACATGGGCTGTGTCATGTGTGACTCATGCTAATCTATAAAGATCAATTTAGTTGATGGGATAAAATACAATCGACTCATAGTACAAGGGCCTTGCATTTGCACTTGTTGACAATGTTGCTTTGAACTTGGCTGAAAACGGTAGAGATCAACCTCTAGGGCTAAAGTACCTTTAAATATATGAAAAGTATTTCGCAGAAACTGTTATATCCTTTTTCCCTTCTTATTTCATGGTGGATATTGTCCTCGAGATTTCCAGTCACATGTAATGCCATTCCAAGATAATTTGGTCGGTAAATCATCGATGAACATGTCCAAATGTCTCGGTGAACTTTACAGGATCAGTTTTGTTGCCATTATGTATTGGGTGCTAGCTTCTTCTACCTTAGTGAACTTTTATAGTTTTAGGTATCAATTAATGTCAAGACCTTAGTCTTATATGTATTTGCTGCTTCGAACATTATCAATCTATGTCATTGATTGAGGCTTTGAATTAACTCTCATGGATTCCATCATATCGGAGTTCTTGTGGGTGCTTCCGAGCTTTTAAACGATGCTAATACATGTACTTTTCGTTGCCCTTTGACATGGACCTAAGGTTTTTAATTTTATACAAACTTTTTCTCTGCAATTTGGCTTAAAACATGCAGAGGGAAGCAACTCGGTGCAGCAATGGTTATCTTCCTTCCCGAACTACTGAACTGACCAAGTCACACTAGTCCGTAGGCGAAGTTTCCTATTGTAGTATCGGTGAATAATGTGTGTATATATAAAAGAAGTGGCCGGTTCCAGTAGAGATGAGGATCTGTATTAGCTTCTGGTTCATCATCCTTCCTTCTTGCTTACGTGCGGTCTCTAAATGATCTCCGCTGAATTGCAAAAACACGGCGGAGAACTTTTGTTGTTCTTTTTTCTGTAAATAATATTAATGTGAATATGCAAGAAATGAAGAATCCTTGCTTCCAGCACACTGCTACTCTGTATAATTTTGATCTTTACCCCCCCCCCCCAAAAAAACAAAGTATATCTATCATCATATCAATTTTGTAAATACTATGTTCTATGAGATTGAGGACCAAAATTCTTAGTTCTTACATTGTTGATTTCTCACCCAAGTTTGCATGATTCTCTCTATCACTCGCCATATACGATTGCCATCTCCATCTAAGCCTGTCGTCATTTTACAATTTCGTATCAAAACAGTGAAATCTCAATCTAAGTAATGATTCAATGATCGAATATAATAGATTAGTACCTGTCAATAAAAACATATTTCAAATCTAAGTCAACTTGATGTTTTGTCGAATATCAAATGAAAAAATTGTTTGTATTTTGGTTTGCGAATTCATGATATGTAAAGTTGTTTCATTAAAAAAATAAAATTGTAAAAGAGAAGAGAAAGGCGAGCTCTCGATTAATATAGGTGGTGTGAACAAAAAAGGTCAAATAATGTCGATTTAATATTTCGGCGACTTGAATGACAATTTTAAGTAGTTTAGTGACTATTTTGTAATTTTTTAAAATTGAGTGATCAAAACGTAAGCTTACTAATAATTTAATGACATTTGGTGTAATTTATTTTAATAATTAAATAAAAAATTCAATAATTGTAATAATGTTAAAAAAATATAAAGTAAATGGTGATATTAAACTACTAATTTTTATCTTCACCCACCAAACCAATCAAATCACTTCCAATTTAAAATAAAAACAATTTGATAGATTTTTTCTATCAAAAATGATAAGTAGATAAGAGATGTTTATTATTTAATTATGTTTTATTTATTTCAATATTATATAAAAACCTTATATTTAAAAGTTGATTTTTATTTATAATAAGATGAAATCTTTAAGATTTAAAGATAAAATATAGAATTTTTTTTATAATTTAAAATCCATATTTATCAATAATTTAACTATATTTCATAATTAATTTTAAATAATATATCAAATAATTTTATAATTTAAATTCATTTTTCAACACTTATTTTTTTATCACACAATTTTTTTAGTTTATCATTAAAATTTCAAAGCAAATACAATTTCCAACATGTTTTACATAACAAAAATTAGATAAAGCATAACAAAAATATTAGGGGTAAGTAAAACTCGATTTAATTCGAAAAAATAAAAAAAATCAAATTTTGAGTTAATCGAATTGAGTTATTCGAGTTCGAATCGAGTTGAATTTTACAATTTGAATAACTTGAATAATTCGAATAACATATTTGTATAAATACTCTTTTGATCTCTATCAATTTTGAAAATAAGCAAATTGATCTCTCTCAATAAAAAAATTCAAATTTTTTTTTTTAAATTCAAATATTTATAAAAACTTTAAATTTTATATTTAAAAAAATTATAATAACTTTAATTTTTTTTTTTGCTTTGAAAAAGTTTTCAAATATCTATGGTTTCAAATTTATATGTTCTGACATGAAATTAATTATACTGTAACAAAATTTTAATTTAATATATTTAATTTTTTAATTTAACTCAAATGATTTCACTCGACTCAATTCGAAAAAATTCAAATTAAATGATGATAATAAAATAAGACTCATTAACTCAAAAAATTTTAAACTCAATTTGATTGAAGGGTGAGTGATAGTAAACATTGTTAGAACTTCTTAGTAGATGCAATGAACCGAATGTTTAATATAATTCTAAGATATCTTCATATTGTTTTTTATTTGAAGTGGTTAATCTAGCTTAAATATTTGGTTAAAATCCAACCATCCCAGTTAACTACAAATGCTGATTTCCTTTTTCTAAAAATAACATTTAAATACCTGACTAGATTTTTTTCTTAGCTTTACATGCAAGTATTTGGTAGGCCTGAAATTGTTTTTTTTTTTTTTTTAACTAAATCAGTTCAAATTATTATTTTAATAAACAAAAATATGAAAATACTGATCATCAATTAATCAAATTGAATTAGTTCGAGTTTTAAGTAAAACAAACTTTTTTTATAACTAAACCGTAAATAGGTCTAGTTAGCTTAAACAACTTATGTTTGTAATAAAATTTATTGTTTTTTCCACACTTTTTGAAAAGTGTATATTATAAATCAAATAATTCAATGCAAAATAGAAATAAGATAAAATAAAAAGCAAGTTTTATATGTTACAAAGATGTTGCAGAGAGCTGCTAGCAATGCATATTCATGGTGGTGGGCTAGCCATATCAGAACAAAGCAGTCAAAATGGTTGGAACATAATCTTGAAGGTATTTTATATGTTTTTATATTCAATTTCATGCTTAATGCATAATAATTTCTGGGGTTTTTTAAAAAAAAATGAAATTTGGGTATGAACATATGTATGTATGTATGCTGTAAAAACTGTAAGAAAATACAATGGAATTTGCAGATATGGAAGAGAAGGTGACATCAGTGCTTAAACTCATAGAAGATGATGGAGATTCATTTGCCAAAAGAGCTGAAATGTACTTCAAAAAGAGGCCAGAATTGATTCATTTTGTCGAAGAATCGTACAGGGCTTACCGTGCCTTAGCTGAACGATACGATCACATATCGACTGAGCTGCAAAATGCCAACAACACCATCGCTTCCGTTTTTCCGGATCGAGTCCAGTTTGCTATGGACGATGAAGACGAGTATGACTCCCAGAGTTTCTTGAACAAGGCTACGGAGAACTCGAAAGGCAGTATCCCCATGGTTCCGAAGCTACCTGTTAAAGATTTGAAGAGCTTAATAACATCAGCTACTAAGGATATGCAGCGTAAGAAATCAATGAAGGCTATTACCAATGCAGTTGCTAAATCCGGGTTGACGAAGACCGAGGGGATCGACGAGATCGATAGGCTTTGTAAACAAATCCTGGCAATGCAAACCGAAAAAGAGTTTGCAAAGAGTAGTTACGAAAGTGGATTGGCCAAGTACTGGGAAATAGATAATGAGATCAAACAAATGCAAGAAAAAATTTGTATCTTGGAAGACGAATTCGGTGTAGGTAGGGTCATCGAAGACGATGAGGCTCGAAATGTGATGGCTGCAACGGCTTTAAAATCGTGCGAAGAAACGTTGGTTCAACTGCAGGAGAAACAAGAGAGGTCAGTCTTGGAAGCCGGAGTGGAGCAGAAAAGGATCAAGTATGCCAGGGAGAAGTTGATCGCTTTAAAGAACGAGTTCGGCTCGGAAAAGCCATCGGCCAGGGAAGATAAAGCGTGTGACAGTACCAAAAAGAGAGAGGACATGGAGTCCTTAATGGAGACGCTGAAGGAGAAGTTTGAAGTTGGCATCGGTGAATCATTGAGTGTGCCAGACATAGAGGACAAGATTGATGAACTTGTGAACAAGGTGATAAACTTAGAAACGGCAGTCTCCTCGCAATCGGCTCTTATCGAGAGACTTAGTGCAGAGACCGATGAGCTTCAAGCCCAGATTCGAGCTTTGGAAGTTGATAAATGCACATTGATTGATGGAAGAAATCATTTGATGAACAAGTTAAAGGAAATGGAGGAGAAGTTGCATCGGATTCAGGACTTGAACTGGACTGTTGAAGATCGAAACAATAATCTCCGAACTCATTTTATCGAAGCACATTGTAATATCAATCACCTTTCAGGGAGACTGTGTAATGTGAAGCCAGATGAGATCGAATCGTCAAAAGTGAATGCAGGCAAGGAGATTGAGGTTGCTGATGCATCAGCCGACGTGAAATCCGAATTAGGGTCTGAAGAAAAGGAGAGTCGGAATCTGTATGCAAGTGATGGCTGCGGAATTCGGAGTGCGAAAACAGAGATGGTTGCTGTTGGTTCAATACAAAAAGAAGACTCCCTTGCTTTTACAAATGAAGGTGGTGTTAGCCGGGGAATAACAGAGAACAAAGTTGATTCGCGAGCTTCTTTGATGTTAGTAGACACTCATTCCATAGCTAAATCGAAAGGACACAAAAGAGTACCCGAAGGCGAACCGGATTGGGAGCAGTTGTTCATGAAAGGTATGGAAAACAGAGAGAAGAACTTATTGATGGAAAACAGTACACTGCTTAGGAACCACAAGGATACCAAGCAGCAGCTCGTGGAAGTAGAGATGAATAACCAGAATAGCCTGTTCGAGATAACGTTGCAGCTAAAGGAGCTGAAAAGCAGCAATGCCACAAAAGATGAAGAGATCCAATCCTTACGTCGGGAACTAAGCCTTTGTCGAACAGGTCCCAATGACAAGAACAATACCGATCAATATGCGGGACCTAGACCAAGTTCTGATATGCCGATAGTGACTGAAACCTCATTGAACTCGCCATCCAGAAAGGAACAAAATGAAGACATTGGGGTGATGCTGAGCGATCAGCCTCAACCTATTTCAGAAATTGAAGAAAATTTTCGAATAAACATTGATGAACTGCTGAATGAGAACTTGGAGTTCTGGTACAGATTCAGCACTGTATTCCAAGAGTTACCTAAGTTCAATACCGGAGTGAAAGATTTACAGGCTGAGATATCGAAACTCGATGAACGACAAAAGCAAGATGGAAATAGCACTGGGAAATCTCTGCTAATATCAGATGTGCGACCATTGTACAAACACCTAGGAGAAGTTCAGACAGAACTGAACAGTTGGGTCGAGAGAAGCCTATGGCTGAAAGATGAACTGAAGAGCCGGTTTTCGTCTTTGTGTGACATTGAAGAAGAGATAACACAGGCATTAAAAGCAAGTGCAGCAGACGATGAGATCAGGTTCACGAGTTACCAAGCAGCAAAGTTCCAAGGCGAGATTTTGAACATGAAACAAGAGAATAACAAAGTTGGTAAGGAACTGGAAGCCGGTTTAGATAATGCAAGAACCCTGCAGCTCGAAATCGAGAGGACCCTGGAAATTTTTATAGATGACTGGGAACTTTCAAGATCCAAGGCCAATCGAAGCGGCCAACTACCCCACTCGGAGAGTCGTAGTAGAATTCCTTTGAGATCATTTATCTTCGGTGTCAAACCGAAGAAGCAAAAGACATCCATATTTTCTTGTGTACACCCTGCAATGTATTGGAAGTATAAATTTGGGATGTAGTAGCAGTAGGTAGAACATTTCGTTGTGTGTGTTACCTTCAAAGTTGCTCTTCTTTGCTTCCATTGACACTCTCACAGAGGTCAACACTTTTTCCTTTTTCTCGTTTTCATTAGAAACTGGAAGAGGCATGTTTTCTGTTGGCTTATAACCTGTAATTATAATCACCATGAATGGAATAGTTGTTTCTTTTTATTCTTATTTTTTGCTGCATTTCCCTCTTATCATAAGGACCTATCAAGTACAAAACAGCTCGTGCTTGTTTTTTGTAGTGTATAATGGCCTACGTGACGAGCCGTAAAACAGCTCATATATGAGTTTAAATTCACGTATAATACACAATTCTGGCAATCTTACATGCCATATGAACATGGGGTCTTATAAAGTAGCTACTGAGACCTCAGATACAATCCTTGCTCCCTTACCTTTGGCCATGTATAGACCAATGTGATGCATCAGATCCTGCCAAAGAACAAAATTCTCGAAGAGTTTCTATCGATAAACAAACAAGAAGACCGAGTTTTCTTTTACGTTTCATTCAGAAGTTTAAATGAGAAAAATCATTGTGGTTGATGAAAGACCTCAGAGCAAATCATTTGAATTCATTTTAGACTAGGAACTTTAAAACATCTTCATAGTAATACGACGTCATGATTATCGTGTCTCCATCTAGGCATCGCCTCTGCATTTTGTAAGGTTCTTACGGAACTCTATCTGTTTGCGTTACATTATAATTCTCTACCTTACTCTATGTGAAAATGCTGAAGGTGACAGTTATGTTAAAGGTGGCAACAAACAGCAGTATGTATGTTACCCGGATGAAATACAGCAAACTGCAAATGTATGTATGTTACCCGGATGAAATACAGTAAAATGCAAATGTACGTATGTTATCCGGATGAAGTACGTTTTGTTGTAACAGACGACCTTTATATGATTTGACAGAAACTTTTTGATTGGATAAAGTTGGTCAAGTACTTTCCAGTTTTAGACAGGTCCTAGGTTATCATTAGGATGAATTTAATGTTTGTTCACTTCAACAAGTTAAAAATACTGTTGTAAGCTCTCTATGTATATCATATATTTGTTGTATAAAAAAAACTGATTATCTTCTTGTTCTCTCAATTTCTCATTCTTTTTGCTTCCGTTTGTTGCTTTTCTTTGAATCTAAAACTCAACAAATGGTATCAAGAGCCTAAGTCTTTGAGGACCTTGGTTGTGTTTGAGAGAAAAGAAGCATAAGCTATTTTTTTTTGTTGGTCTATTTGTTTGCTGCAAAGATGAGCTTTACACCACCACCACCACCACCTGTGTTTGCTGGAGAGAACTACCACATTTGGGTAGTCAAGATAAAGACTTATCTTCAAGCTCAAGACTTGTGGAGTGTAGTTGAGAATGACATCGAACCACCTCCATTGAGGGCCAATCCCACGATTGCTCAAATGAGGCAGCATGCTGAGGAGAGCACCAAGAAGCACAAAGCTTTGGCCTGCTTGCAAAATGGAGTGATCTTTACTCGAATCATGGCCTGCAGCACACCTAAGGAAGCATGGGAAAGGTTGAAGGAGGAGTTCATGGGGTCAGATAAAACTAGACAGCAACAAGTGATTAACTTAAGGAGAGACTTTGAAAACTTGAAGATGAAGGAGTCTGAGAGCATTAAACAATACTCAGACAGGATTATGGCCACTGTTAACAGCATAAGGCTGCTTGGTGAGGATTTCAGTGATAGCAGGGTGGTTGAAAAAGTGATTACCACACTCCCTGAGAGATTTGAGTCTAAAATCTCTTCACTTGAGGACTCAAGGGACTTGACAACCATCTACTTGTCTGAGTCAGTGAACTCCCTTTATGCTTTGGAGCAGAGAAGGGCCAATAGGCAGGAAGACCATCCTGAAGGAGCCTTCCAAGTAAAGGCCAAAGAAAATTCCAGCACAAGTCAGAAAGGTAAGAAGCCTTGGCTTGACAAGAGGGATAAACCAAGGAGAGATTCAGGCAAGAGAAAGTTTCCACCATGTGTCCATTGTAAGAAGACTACTCACTCTGAAAGGTTTTGCTGGATTAGGCCAGACATCCAATGCAGGAGCTGCAAACAGTTTGGCCATGTTGAGAAAGTTTGTAAAAACAAATCAAAGGCACCAGCACAGCAGCAGATTCAAGCTCAAGCTACTGAAGACCTTCAAGCTCAGGAGGAGCATGTGTTCACAGCTTCCTGCTTTGCATCTTCAAGTAAAGTCAGAAGCAATTGGTTGGTAGATAGTGGCTGCTCACACTACATGGCAGGTGATGAGAGTCTGTTCAAGGATCTAGACAGAAGCTATGTCTCAAAAATCAGAATTGGCAATGGTGAGCTGATTCAAGCCAAAGGTAGAGGCAGGGTTTTTGTCAGCACTTGTTCAAGTAACAAAATCATTTCAGATGTGCTCTTTGTGCCTAATATTGATCAGAATCTGCTGAGTGTTGGTCAGTTGGTTGAAAAAGGGTATTCCCTAGTTTTCAAAAATGATTCATGTGTTATAAAGAACTGTCATGGTCAAGAATTGATTACAGTAGGCATGGTAGATAAATGTTTCATGCTTGATGTTAATAAGCTTGAAAACAAAGCTTATGTAAACTTGACTGATAATGCTGGCCTATGGCACAGAAGATTAGGCCATGTTAACTTCAGATCACTTGACCTGTTACAAAAACAGAACTTGGTGGAGGATATGTCTAAAGTGGAAGTAAGTGACAGTGTTTGTGATGTTTGTCAGTTTGGTAAGCAAGCTAGATTGCCATTTCCAGTGAACCAAGCTTGGAGAGCTCAAGAAAGGCTTGAATTAGTGCACTCTGATATTTGTGGACCAATGAAGTCACCTTCTTTTTGAATAACAAAGAAATATTTTGTGCTCGTTCATTGATGACTTACCGGACTTTGTTGAGTTTACTTCTTGAAACAAAAGTCCGAGGTATTTGAAGCCTTTAACAAGTTTAAAGCATTAGTGGAGAACCAGACAGGCTGTAAAATCAAGGCATTAAGAACTGACAATGGGGCTGAATACTTATCTCGAAAGATTTCAAAAGCTTTGTGAGCATGTAGTAGATCCATCATCACCGACTACGCCTATACTCCACAAAGAAATGGAGTTTGTGAAAGAAAAACAGGATGTTGATGAATATGGCGGATGTCCATTGTTTCAAAGCAAACTTGAAGCGATTTTGGGCGTATAATCAACACCTCGCCACTACACATTGAATAAGCTTCCAACAAGAGCAGTAAAAGACAAAACACCCTTTGAGGCATGGTATGGGCTTAAACCATCAGTTTCCCATCTAAAGGTGTTTGGATGCATGTGCTATGCACTCATTCCAGCTTGAAAGAAGAACTAAACTAGAAAGAAGGTCCGCTCGGCATATTTGTTGGCTACAGCAGTACCAAAAAGGGATATAGAGTGTTTGATCCCTCAACAAAGAAGATTGTAGTGACCAGGGACATCAAATTTGATGAGGAAAAGTTTTGGAATTGGGAAGGTTCAGATGCAAGTCAGATTGATGAAGAACAACTTGACATCAGTTTAGAGCCAGTTGAGAATGAACCAGAAAGTACAAACATTAATGATCCTCCTGTAAGAAGAACCAGAACCATTGCTGACATCTATCATAGGTGTAATGTAGCCATAGTTGAGCCTTCAAGCTATGAAGAAGCTGCAAAGGATAGAAACTAGAAGAAGGCAATGGAAGCTGAACTTGAGATGATCAGAAAGAATGAAACTTGGGGCTTGGTTGATAGGCCAGATCAGAAGAAAGTCATAGGTGTCAAGTGGGTTTTTAGAGCAAAATTCAACTCTGATGGCTCTTTAAACAAATATAAAGCAAGATTGGTGGTAAAGGGCTATAGTCAAGAGCATGGCACTAACTTCATGGAGACATTTGCTCCAGTAGCTAGGCTTGACACAATCAAGCTTCTTTTTTCCTTGGCTGCACAGAAACAGTGGAAGATTCACCAATTGGATGTCAAGTCAGTTTTTTTGAATGGTTTTCTGAAGGAGGAACTTTACATAGAGCAACCAGAAGGGTTTAAAGTTCCAGGAGAAGAGAACAAAGTCTATAGGCTAAAGAAAACCTTGTATGGTTTGAAACAGGCACCTAGAGCCTGGTATGGTCGAGTTGGTACTTACTTGTGCAGACTTGGATTCGAGAAAAGTCTGAGTGAACCAACACTCTATATAAAGAAGACTGAAGATGAAACTTTGTTAATTATTTCAGTCTATGTAGATGATCTGCTAGTGACTGGAAGCAGAACTGATCTGATCAATAACTTCAAGACTCAAATGAAGGAAATGTTTGATATGACTGACTTGGGAGCCATGACATACTTCCTTGGCATGAAAGTGAACCAGTATGATCGAGGAATCTTCATTAGCCAATATGCTTTTGCCCTGAAGATCCTAGACAAGTTCTGCATATCAAATTGCAAATCAGTGAGCACACCAATGGCTTAAGGCGAGAAGCTGACTAGTTTTGGAAATCAAGAGAGAGTTGATGAGAAGGAGTACAGAAGCTTAGTTGGCTGTTTGCTCTATTTGACAGCAACTAAACCTGACCTTATGCATGCTGTTAGCTTATTGTCTAGATTCATGCACTGTTGTGACATATCTCATTTCAATGCAGCAAAAAGAGTACTTAGATACATTAAGGGAACCTTGAGGCTTGGTGTCATGTTCAAGAAAGAAAATGAGCTTAGACTTGTGGGATATTCGAGATGATGGATCAAGGAGTTCTGCAGAGATGACATGAGAAGTACCTCGAGTTACTTCTTCACACTTGGCTCAGGAGTATTTAGCTGGAGTTCAAAGAAGCAACAAACAGTTGCCCAATCTACAGCTGAAGCTAAGTACATTGCAGCAGCAGTAAATCAAGCCATTTGGCTTAGGAAGTTGCTATATGATCTAAATGAAGAGCAACTTGAGCCTACTGAAATTAAGGTTGACAGTCAATCAGCAGTGGCTATTGCTAAAAATCCAGTCTTCCATGGCAAGACTAAGCATTTTAAAATCAAATTTCATTTTGTTAGAGAAGCTGAGCAGACAGGAGAAGTTAGCCTTGTTCATTGCAGCTCACAAGATCAATTAGCAGACATTTTGACCAAGCCGTTAGCTGCCACCAGATTCGAGTATTTGAAGAAGTAAATTGGAGTCAGAATCCTCAAGTGGGGTCAGAATCCTACGATTCAAAGCAGAAGATATGAAATCCAGTACACATATCAGTCCAGAAAAGGTAAGTAAGACTGAACCGAAAATCCAATCAAGAATTATGTGTAGTATTTCCATATATAACAATACAAAGAACAATAGGAAACTGAACTCTGTTTGTGATCATTGGAAAAAATATTTACAGTTTTGATCTGATTATTCTTATCCCAATCTACAAACAAATTGGAATCATCTTCCTGAATTGAACCAATGAAACCATCAATGCAATCTTTGCATCTAAGTGTTAGGCTCATTTTCCAGCCATTGGAGAGCTAGAATACACAAACATACATGTCATTGACTTCATATAATGGAAAGGAACAAATGAATAAATAAGCATCATAAGTATAGTCATATCAAGTACCAGGAGCCAATCTGGTTTCATCAGTTCCAGCAACGCAATGAGGAGGAAACGAAGGCTCAGGAATATCGGGAAGATGGGAATCAAGGAAAGAAAAAACAGGCCATTTTCTCTCACATAATAGCCTGGCTAGCCTTGCAGATTCTTCAACCATATCAGATACCTGTTTATCAGGTTTCATTGAAGCCTGCATAAGCAAGAAAAAAAGAACAGAATAACCCAGATTGCCATTTGTCCAAAATAATTAATACAGTTCCTTAAAAAAACATGCAAAATCTAAAAAAATTTAGTTTTACCAGATTTCCAGCTCCAACAATGCAGAAGACATTAACAACATCAACAAGAATAAGATCAGTCTTAACATCTTGAGAAAGAACCAAAGAGTCTTCTTCCAAAGGAAGCTCTTTCTTCATGAGATCAATGGCTGTTGGAACCACTTCTTCTGTATTGTTCTTTGCTTAACGAACCCAAAAGAGACAGAATTGGAACAGAGAAGAGACAATGTAAAAGGCAATAACGATTATTGGTAAAATGAACGTGTTCACCACTGATTCGATGAGTGCCATTCGATCAGACATGAACCAGTTTCTAGATTTTTTATTATACAAGTACCCTTACGATAAAATTTGGATTCCTTGGAGTTGGAGTTACCAGTGGTGGTTGGTGATTACAGAATCTCAAATGCTGGGTGCGGGTCCATGTTTTGAAAGAATAAAACATAGAGATGAGCGCAAAATATTATTAATCATGCAAATGAAAGACTCCCAGGTCTCCTTATAATCCTCAGTTTAGAAAGCAGTAACACAAAATGCCGGATTCAAGTAATATGCAGCAGTAACACAAAATGCCGGATTCAAGTAATATGCAGAGCATTGGAACTTTTGTCAAATTATAAGAAAAGATATGAAGACAGTAATTGCAAGACCTGAAATCATGGTACTCGGTGTCATTCCTGTACCACCCATACCGATCGAAACACTGGTCGTACCAGTTGAATTCCGATCCATACTAATCATACTAGTGGCATAAGTTTTTTTTTTTTTTTTTAAATTTACATATGACAAAATTTGAATCCATATCACCAACATTTTTAAAATATTTTTTTCTTCAAAATTTTATTTTTTTATGACTATTTTATATTTGAGATTTATTTAATTTCATTATTTGATATTTGTAAATACTTTTTATATACATATCTCACATGTATAATGATACTGTCCACGGTACGGTGATGACTACTTTGACGGAAATACAACTTGTAGTTTTCTATTGATTCTAGATAGTATTAGATTGATTCTCAAAGCAATTTGCTACCTTAAGTTACAAGAAGGATGCAGCAGCTACACGTAAATTACAGTGAACTCCTATTATTTCCCTGGTACAAACTCATTTGCCCTTATTGTCATCCTTAGGAAGATTAACACCCATCAGCCCAAGCAAATTGGAAGTTGGACCAGGAAGTCCTTGTTGACAAGCAAAGGAGTCAAGAAGGTTTTTAACAAGGTTGACATCCACATCCACTGGACTAAACTCTTCATCCATATCCTCTGTTGCATTCGATGTTCCCTGCAAAGCTATCTCCACGCATTAACGACCATTGGTAAAATCACATAAACAAAGACCGAAATACACTGGTAGCTAACTTAGGACATGAGCTAGTCTAGATTTACAATGTTCTACATGTTCCATGCCCTATCTAAAGCAAGGCAGGATAGCAAATGCCAGAAATTCAATTAGATTCTCGACCAGCAGAATGCATGACAGGGATTATAAAATATTGGCATATCACGTTAAGTCCACTAGAGTATCCCTATGCAAAAGACAAAAACATACCTCGTTTTTAACGGAGGTCTGCTCGTTTGCATGAACGAAGCTCTTCTTGAGGGTAGTACTCTTCAGTTCATTGTTCATAACATCCGAATAAGAATGCATGAACGAATCCTCTCCATCCTCATGATCAGACATGTCACTTCCATCCTCAGACTCATCTGCAGTAATAAATTTGAATCAGCCCCTACATTAATTAGATAGGGACATTTCATTCCCTGATCATATGCTAATGCACCTGCTTAGTATTGTAACGTATATGCAATAGGGAAAGGGGCAGTTTTGTTGCGCTACCGACAAATAAAAGAGGCAACTTCATTTTTGACAATTGTGTTTTAAGGGAAGAGGTGAAACGGTCGAATGAGAGGGCATTAAATTTGCAGAAAAAATGCCTTAAACTATGAACTACAAAAGATAAACCGTCAGCGAAATTTCACTCATTCCCAAAAATAATATCCTAGAAACACGTAGAGAAATATGTCTCTCAGGTGTTAAATCATATAGATTTAGACATATATTGAGATATTAAGGTGTTTTGGTAGACATGAAATTTACCATATCTGAATTACAAATAATCCATGAAGTTTCAGGCCAAAAAATAAAGTATACCATACATATATGTTCCACGAAGATCATGAAGAAAGCAATCATGTATGTATCCTGTTTGCACTAGAGATATAATGGTTTTTTCTGTGTGAGATATCTAGTTAGCTCGTATACGTTTCTATGACTAGCTAACATTGTCTGCTCAAAAAATTGCAATTAGGCAAATCCTATAAAAATATGAACTGTCACTTGAAAGTGATAAAAGGTTCATACCAAAATCCATGTCCGAAGAACCTCCATCGTCATCCATATCACGAGTCACATTTTCATCGCCTTGGTATTTCATCACCGACTCCACATCCTTCATAAAGCGCTCCACATCAAGTTCCACCTCTTTAGGATCCCTGCATAAGGAGGTAAAATGTTATTTTAACTCGACAGAATTAGCAGTGGATCATACCATATCCCTACATTTAAAAATCAAATTAGGAACAAATCATAGCAGAATTAGCTTTGATTAAAAGCTCCACATACCTGTCATTAGGAACCTCAGCTCCCTCATAGCTTGACATCTTATGGATGAAGCCTTGCATGGTTTTCACAAGCTCACTAAGATCAAAATCTTCGCCTTTCAAGCTTGATGACGCACCAGTATCCTTTTGCTCTTTCGACTTCTTCTTTTCACGTTTAAGCTCGTAAAGTTCCATCTCCTTTTGTCTATCCTGTAGAGCAGAGTTCAACTCATCTTCTCCACTGTAAAGCCAAGAATCGTCATCTGAAGGTGGAGCATCCTCGTTCTTAAATTCATCAGCTGAATATGGTAATGAAAGAATCTCATCTATTTGTCTCACAGGAGCATTCAACATTTCACTGCAACAATAACCACAAGCCCAGGCTCAATAAAAGAACTAATAAACATCAAATTCAATTCGATTAAGGTAAGAAACTAAATGACATACCGGGTCTTGGAAAACAAAGAACTGTTCTTGTAATACTCTTCAGCATTCTCCATTAACCTTTTATACTCATTAGACCCAGGAATCAAGCCCTTGAAATACCCACTCTTCTCCAAACTCTCTTTGTACTTTTTCCAGCCACTCCCTTTCCCTTCTTCCCCTTCTTTCTTCTTTTCTTGATACATCATCTCAAACCCACAAGCTATCTTCATCCCCAGCTCCGCCTCCAAGTCACCCTTCTTCGGCGGCATAGGATAACACTTCGGCGCCTGAAACCTCTGCTGCATCAGCTGCGCGTACATTGCCCTCGACATCTTAACTGCCACTGTAACCATCTCCTCTTCTCCTCCTTTCCGTCCCTTCAAAAACCGTTCCATCTTCGCCGCGTGTTTCATCGAATCCATGTCCCGGTCGTAGAACCCTTCCACCGCTAACGAAATCAAAGACGGAGCGTGTTTAAACACGCGTGCTACCGAAACCGGGACCCGAACTCTCACGGAATGGGTATTCAGTTTCGCCTTCTCCGGATAACCAGCGATTCGATTCTGGATGACGGATTGCACGGAATCCGGCGCCACCGCTGCTTGTTCATTTTCTATTAAGAAATTTAGGGATTCGGTTAGAGTCGGCTTAGGGAGGGCGCTTTGGGGGATGATATGGAGCTTCCCGCGTCGGATAAACGCGCGATTTTGAGAGTTCTCGGGGTTTAGCCAACGGGGGAGATGGTAAGCCGCTTCAATCAAAAGAAACTCGCCATCAGAATCGTGAACTTGGATGGAAACAGAAGGGAAAGCGACGGAGATTCGAAAGAGGAGGAAAACAGTGAACCATTCGTCGTTTAAATTGTCACCGAAACGGAGGTGACCTTTGAGGTGAGGAAAAGGGTGGAAGGCAATGGAGAGGGTGAAAGGCTCGTGTTGCCAAATGTAAGAGGTAGTGAAAGGGGAAACGGCGTTGAGGATTTGGAGGTGGAGCGATTGAAGGGCGTCCTGGGAAAGGGGATTGTCTGGGTATATGGAGTAGATCACGGTGTCCTCCGGAAGGCGTGAGGAGGCTTGAGTTAAGGGATTGGGGTTGTTTGAGTTCAAGAATGGTGGCGGAGTCGCCATGGACGGCGGTGTATGCGGTGGTTGAAACGGCTGAGTTGTTTTGGTTATTACACTTCGAGAACCCGCTGAATGTTCTTGAAGTGTGCTTGTGAAGTAGAGAGTTCGAGTTAGCAATGTATCTACGCACGTTTTCTGAATAAAAATAGCTAAATTATAAAAATAGGTACTTTAGTTTTAAATTATATTTTAGTCACTCACGTTATTATTTTATTACGAGATGGTCACTCTATCGTTAATCTCCATTATCTCCCTAATGGCGGTCCTGCGTGGCAATCTAAATAGGTTTTAAATGTCAACTTGGATGTCCTATGTGGTAGTCCAAATTAAATTTATTTAATTAAAAATCTATTTTCTTTCCAGTAACTGAACATTCAAGTTGGCAATTAAAACTCATTTGGACTGCCACGTAGAACTGTCATTAGGGAGATAACAGATTTTAAAAGTAGAGTGACCACTTCATAACAAAACGATAACGTAAGTGACTAAAACGTAACATTTCAAACATAAGCAACTAAAATGTAATTTAAGACAAACAAAAATGATTATTTTTATAATTTACCCATAAAAATATTATTAAAAAATTAAAAAATATTTTTTTACCTAAATAATAAAAAATTAATTATGAAAATAGGATATATTATAAATTATTTATAAAAATGATATATTTTTTAAGATAAAATTAAATGTCGGTCAATATGTGAAGCAGTACAAGTCAAGGTGACCCCATTCTTATCAAATAATTTAGTAATAAAAATTTTCCAAATAATCATCGTAATATTAATATAGTTAGATAGAAGGTGTAATACGAAGTATAAGATAATGTTAAATTACAAATACATTAAGCATTTCTCATAGTGAAATACGTATAATAGTAAGTGTAGATTTAGAAATATATAAATAAAAATAGAAATATTATTTTATTTGTTCAAAGATATTAATATTAAAATAAATAAAAACACTTCATGTCGAAACTTTTTTTTGAAAAAAACAAGGTCGACTTTAATTTTGAAAACGAAAAGTGGGAGTCACCACCAATTCTTTTTATTTAGGTGTGATTGGATTACCTGATAATTCAATCGTTTTAACAAAAATTTAAATTTATTAAAACGATAATTTTAGTCTACAAAATCCAGAAAACAGGTTCGGGAGTCGGTTACGCATGAGGAAGGGTTAGCACCCTTGATACGTCCAAAATTGGTATCGTAGTCAATTACTTGGTGTCTTAGTGTCGAAGATTGAAAACTTTGACGAAAAATGCGATCCATCGTTAAATCATTGCTTAATTGAAAATTTTCTGAGAAGAGCATATTTCACGTTAATCGAGAAAAAGAATTATGTCCCGTAAGTTAGGACATAATATTTTAAATTCCCGAAACGAGAATAGACACCGAAAATTATTTTTTTTGAAAGATATTTGATTATCTCGGTTTTAGAAAGAAATCATATTTCGTAAGTTAGAATACGATTTTTTTCTTAATACTCGAGAATATTTAAAATTTGGGCTTCAAAAACATTCGTTTATTTAGATTCATCGAGAAAGTCGAAACCCCGTAAGTTAGGGAACGACTCTTCGAATCTTAAAATATGAAATATTATTTATTTTAAAAAATACGATTTGTGTATCGGGTAAAATGTAACACGATTTTGTAGTAAAATGAAAAAGAATAAACAATGGGACTAATATGAATAAATAATAATAATAATAATAATAATAATAATAATAATAATAATAAAGGTATTAATATGAATGACAATAATAAGGATAAAAATAAAATAACATAAACGAATCAAAATAAAAAATAATAATAATAAGTAAAAAAATTTTGAAACTAAAAGAACTAATATTAAACAAACAAATTAAAAATCATAATATCATTAATAATGATGATGATAATAATAATATAAAAAGGCTTTAAAATTAGAAAAAGAAATAAACGATATAATAAAATAAATGTATAAAAAGGTTTAGGTAAATAAATATAAATAGAAATATAATAATAATAGTAATAATAATACAAAATCAATTTAATAATATGATAATAATAACCATGTAAGTAAATAAAAAGAAAATAATAGTGGTAATAATAATATTAAATTAGTTAATATAATAATAATAACGTATAAGTAAATATAAAAATATAATAATAATAATACAATAGTAGTAGTAATAATAATAATAGAAATAGTAATAATAATAGTAATAAAAATAAAAAATAACAAAAATAATAATAGTAATAATAATAGTAATAAAAATAAAAGTAATAGTAATAATAATGGTAATAATAAATAGTAATAATAATACATTAATAAGGATAATAATAATATGTTAATAATAATTAATTAATTAATTAATTAATTATACTAATAAAATAGTAAAAATAACCAAAAAAAAAGGACTAAAATTGAACTCAAAACAGAAATTCGGGGCAAATCTGAAATAAATAAATAAAGGACCACATTGAACGCGCGAATAATAAGGAGGGACCAAAAGGGAAATAATCCCCACCCTCCAAAACGCGCGTTTCAAGGGGGACTAAATTGAAAATTGAGATAAATTACAGGGTAAAAATTAAAAATAAAAGAAACTTAATTATAAAACTATAAAAATGCAGAAGGGCCAAACGGAACCCATTTTTGAAAACACGCGGATCCTAGGCTGGAGCAGGTCGAGTCGGACGGGTTGAGCATGAAACAACGTCGTTTTAGGGTTTAAAGACCCATGTAACACTCCTAACCCGTATCTGTCACCAAAATAGGGTTACGACGTATTACCGAACTTATACACTAACATTTGTACAAAACCGAGTCATAAACTTGCATTCCAAATCAAATCTTTTCATATTTCACCATAAAGTCCCTAATATGGGCCTACGGGGCCCAATACTTACTTTAGAAGTGATTCGGGACTAAACCAATAACTTTGGAAATTTTACCTTGAAGATAGGGGCACACGCCCGTGTGGCCTGGGACATGGCCGTGTGGTCAGCCCATGTGAAATTCTGACTTGCAATTTCTTAAGCATCAAAGGGGCACACGGCCTGGGCACACTCCCATGTGGCTAGGCCTTGTGATAAACTGATTTTTCACCATTTTTAAGCCATTTTCACATGATTTTGACATACGACCATGCTTGAAACCCGTGTCCTTCACACGACCAAGACACACGGCCGTGTCTTTTACCCGTGTACTATCCTGACTTCATATTTAAGAATACAGGGGACACACGGTTGTTTCACACGCCCATGGGCCGTCCGTGTGTCACACACGGCTTAGACACACGCCTGTGTGTCCTACCTGTGTGGATGAAATAAGACCATTTCCTAGCCCTATTTCTCACCCAAACTTAACCATTTTCCTGCATAAAAACTTACAAGTATAAACCATCCATTTCAACCAATTTCCATCATTCAATCTAACATTTCCAACACTTAACCATACCTGAAGCTTACATTTACGTTGGTTTGTAAATCATGTTTTAATAAAGGTGATTTGTATCTTGTTAAACATAAACATGCCATATTACCTCAAAATACATATTACTAGCCATTCCAATGGCTAGGTTGTAAACAAACATGTTACTTCATCATTTGGCCTCATTAGCCTATACATGCCATTATATCAAAATGAGTTTATCGTTTATACCAAAATTAAGGAGATGATAGTGTGATGATAGCTCCGACCCAATCCAACCTTTACGAGCTTCGAGCACTATAAAACAGAGAAAAAAATAAACCTAGTAAGCATTATATGCTTAGTAAGTTCATATAACCAAACAACACTTATCATTCATATATAACAAGTAAAATCACACATAAGACAATTTATCCATCAATGTAGTAAACTAGCAAATATGGCTTATTCACAATCATTCAACCAAATTGGTTAGTACAAAAACATTAATATACATAGATGAGCTCATCATGTCATTTCTTCTTATTTCACTTGTTAATACATTTTTGTTGAATCTTTAAATTTTCGATGGACCTTTCCTTTTCTAATTGTACACCCGAGGTTCACATTCCCTTTTCAAGTGTACACACATAGTATACCTTTCCTTTTCATATGGTATACACAAAGTATACCTAACCTTTCCAAGTGTACACACAAAGTGTACATAGCCTTTTCAAGTTGTACCATTTGGGTACATAAGTCCTTTTCAAATATTACCCTTTCGGGATACATTTCATTTTCATAATGAGATCAAAAGATTATCTTTTAGGGATAACCTTTATTGCAACATATGCAAGATCTCATATTCACAGTAATCACCTGTCCAATCGGAAATCAATATTCAAACGGATTCATGCACCATTTCATCATTTATGTAAGTCACTAATCAATAATTGTTTATTACATGTACTTACCGAATACAAGACATAATGCACATAGTTTAACAATCAATTCAACACATTTACATGCTTAATTTAGTTATACGAACTTACCTTGACAATTGATCGTATCTACTAATCCAAAACTTTTTCTTTCCCTCAATCTTTTTCTTTATTCGACACTTTCGGATCTATATAAACAAATTTAGTCATCAATTCTATGATTTTTACATTCAATCAAGCCCATTTCACATTTTAGGCAAAAATATCATTTTGCCCCTAAACTTTTAATTAATTCCAATTTCATCCCTAGCTCGGAAATTGAAATTCATGCAATTTACTCCTTATTCCAAGCTTATTCATAATTCCAATATAAATTTTACAGCACATGTATTTCATAAATTTCAGAATTTTTTTCCAAGAATTTCACTATTTTGCAATTTAGTCCCTACACATGCTTTCACTAAAAATCACTTTGTAAAAGTGATTTACCTATCAATAATCTATCATTTTCTATCAAAAACTTTCAATTTACAGCATATTCATCCATGGGTAATTTTCTAAACTTTGATTTTCTTTCAATTTAATCACCCAAATAAAGAAATTAAGCTTTCCCGATCTCAAAAATATAAAAATTACTAAAAACGAGACATAGAACTTACCAATTCAAACTTAAGAAATTTCCTTTCTCTCTCCTAGGGTTTCCATGGAATTTTTGGGGAAGAAGATGATAAAATAGTATCTTTTTCATTTAATTTAATTAATATCATTTAACTTTTCCACTTTCCAATTTAGTCATTTACCTTTTTCTATTTTTTCATGGATGACTCATTAAAAATATCTACATGTTTTCCTTCAATGGTCTAATTGCCATATAAGGACCTCACATTTTGAATTCTCTAGCCATATAATCCCTATAGCTATTAATATACAACTTTAACATTTTATTAAATTCAGTCTTTTTTTGCAAGTAGACACATAATTGATACAATTTTTCTATAAAAATTTTCATGCAATATTCCTATCATAATACCTATCATTTTATGAAATTTAAATAATTTTATTTTTCGGACTCGGACTTGTGGTCACGAAACCACTATTTCGATTTCACTGAAATTGGACTGTTATAACCCAGACCAAAACGACGTCGTTTTAGCTAGGGGTGTTCAATCGGTTAACCGACCCGAAATAACATTAACCAAATTAACTGACCCTTCAAAATTTTTAACCGTTAACCGAACCAAAAATTTTTCAAAAAAATTAACCGAACCGAAATTTTTCGATTAATTAGGTCGGTTAACCGAATTAAGCGAATATTATATTTTTTTATTTTTGGTTAAAATAAGTATAAAATTAACCGAAGTAACCGAATTAATCGAATTAACCAAATTACCCGAATTACCCAAATTAACCGAATTAACCGAATTATTTGTATAAAATTATATATATTTTTTAGATTTTTATTTTTATTTATTAAATTATTTGTAATTTTTATGATTGGGTTGGGTTGGGTACTTGGGTTAATATATATTAAATTGGTTATTTGGGTTTATGTTGAATTGGGTTTGAATAAATAGTGAGTTATTTATATATTATAAATTTATTTATAAATATTTTCGGTTAAACCGAAAATATTCGATTAGCCGACCGATTTTGAACCGAATTAACTGTTAACCAAAAATTCAAAAAATTATTAATCGACCCCCGACCGAATTAATTCGGTTAATCGACCGGTTAACCGAATTCAGTCGGTTAACCGACCGATTAACCGAATTCGGTCGGTTAATCGATTTTTTTCGATTTTACCCGAATTTTGCACACCCCTAGTTTTAGCCCTCTATTTAAGCAATTTTTTTAACAAAAATTTCATTTCAACACCTATTTAAAAAAAAATCTTTCCTCCTTTTTTTTTCTTTCTCCAAATCCGGCCAAGTCTCCTGCACCTCAAGTCGTGAATCTGCATGTGCACGTGCAGCAGAACTCGAAAAGTCACCACTTTTTTCAACGACTTTAAGGGAAATCTCCTCTTCTCCTTTTTCATTTTATATATATAAAAAAAATAAAAAAATAAAGTCACCTATTCTCTTCTAATTTGAATTTTTTTTTTGTTATTCTCTTTGTGTAATTGATTGTGTATTCGAATCAAGTGTGTTTTTTTATGCTTGAATCTCTGTTTCTTTTTTTATATTCGAAAAACTATTGTTTTTTTTATTGATAATCTCCTTCCAAAAAAATACATTGAGTTTTTTATGGCTTTTATAGCCATTTTTTACATGATTTGTTTGCTGTCATGTCTTCTTTGACTCTTGCAGGTGGCGGCGCAAGTGGCGAGGGCGATGGCCAGGCGGTGGCGGCTGATTAGAAGACCTAAGGGGTCAGTGGCGGTGCCATTTAGGGCTAAGGTTAGGTTATCTGTCTTTTCTGATAGTTTTTTTAAGGTTATGGGCTGCATTTGTTAGGCCTCGGGTTTGGGTTAAGTTTTTTATTAGGTTAGGTTTAGTTTGGGTTTGAGGTTTGTTTGAATTGGGTTGATATAATGTAAACAAAATTGGACTGTTCTGTTGGGCCCGGGTAAAATTTGGGCTTTACACTTCATATATAATAAACAGAAATAGATAATTGGTAAATAATAAAGACATTAATTGCTTTAAAAAATAACATAAAAATTTAAATAAAAAAACAAATCTATTCTATTTAATGGAAAGAAATTACAAATACTTAATATGTATTGTTCTCCATGGCTTGCTCTTTCCATCTACTTGTTACTTTTATGCATTTATGTATGCATTACATTTGATTATGGTACAAATCCTTAATTAAAGGAAAAATAATATATCAGATATTTTTTCCTCTCATGACAACATTACATGATATTTCATATTTTACATATTTAATTTTGTATATTAGTTTTTCAAATAATCAGTTGAATAGATTTGATAAATGTTTATATTATCATTATTTTGAAAGTCATGAGTGAGGAAGAATTTTAGGAAAATATATTTTGATCTTCTTCCAGAGTTCCAACAATAATCATACTTTCATCTATTTAAACAGGTGTCCTATTGGGACTTTAAAACATTAGCTAATACGTAATACTTTGGTTATTCTTATCAGGTCAGTGAAGGCATTTGGCAATTAATTTGTAATAGAGTGAATGATCTTTTGAACTTCTAGTTCTAATTACTTTCTACGATGATCTGGATAATGATAATTCATTCTAAGTAATTATTTCATCCACCCAGTATCATTTCTCTCCCTTGATGTTAGGAAAACTAGTCAAATCAAAATAGTAATAAATTCATGTCATAATTGAACTTTAATTTGTTTAAAACTTCCAATAATACAAGGAAATTCATAATTAATATATATTCTCAATTTCCTTTAAATACCTATTTTGTGCATTGTGGTGAAATGACTTAAATATGTACTGCACATTCACAAAATTATAAAATGGTTTGTATTTGACTATTGGCCAAATCCAATTGTAATTGAGAGTATTTGTCATAACTCATTAACATGATGTGTGCAAGTGTATATTCATATAAAATATCATATCTTTGTACAAAAAATTTTGTTCTCAAAAGTAATGGTCTAACTATTAACTGGGGGCATTGAATCGTTAATTTTGCTAAACCATTTTATATACATAAACATCAAGCTTTGCGATATTTACTCGCGTTGACAATCTAACATACAATGATCATTGAAAACTTGAGAAATAAATTTACCAACATTAGTAATAATTGTCTCGATTGCATAATCTAAAGTTTTGTTCTTAAACACATTATTAAATAAGTAATCTCACAAACTATAGGTTATGATTTGATAATTCACATATGATTATCTTGTAGATGCATCTACTAAAATCATATCAAAATATCCACTTGTTGGATAAATAAGCTCATATTTCTTTCAAAAATGCAAGAGATTCAATCTCAATTTTTGCTAGTGAGGTTTAATAAATCTTCATTGAGAATAAGTAACACTTGATAAATGAAGAATCTTTTTGTTCTTTAATAAATATACATACAATTTTTTATATTGTTGCATCATATTGATCGGGATGGTTAACCGGTCATGCCAACTGTTTTGTATATGTGGACTAGTAAACTTCTTGTTTACTATGCATGTTATTCAACATTACTAATGTAAACTTTTGGTTTACCATCTCGTGTGATTTAACCATGCTAATATATACATAGTACAAACTAAAGCAAATATGATAATTTCCAATACAAAATTCTTACCCAATGTATTAAATTTAATATATAGAAATTAATCACCTCCTCATCCATAGTCTCAATATTGTGTCTGTTACAACGTATGCCCTTTTAAAAGATAATAATTTCTTTGAGACTGACTAAGACATTATACATTAACTATCGTTTTGTTTCTTCAGATAACAATGTATTAGCTCTTCTAGAGCCTTAAATTAATTTTGTACTATGAAATATTAACATTTTTCATTACCACATTGAATATAAGTTAATAATATATTAGCTCTTTTGGAGACTTAAATTAATGTATCACCAAAGGTTGGTTTGTTTCTTTACCAAACAAAAAAAAATGCCTTTTATCCCTAATGATAATATGCACTGTTGTATTATCTATTGGATACAAGTGTACGATAGGATAGGTCTTCTTTGAAAGGTTATATTGAGAATTTTTATTGTTATCTTATTTATCTTTATATTTTCACTTCTTGTGATAAGAAGAATTATTACTAATAAAATATCTAAGAACCAAATAATAAGTTTTACAATTCATAAAAAGGATGCAACTCACTCTTTTAGTAATTTTGTTTTTTACAAAAAAAACATACAATCCTAAGGAATATAGCAGTAAGATTTTATATAAATATTAAAGTAAAATAATATACTTAAGCTAGTAATGAATAGCAAATAGATTACAACAAGAAGTTCCTCAATATAGATTATAGAAATCCTAAAAATTAACAAGCTAACATCTAAAATGATCTCCATCATAGAGACACTGCCAATATCCCTTTATTATTTAATTTTATCACTATCATCAATCTAGCATGCCAAATTTGATTTAATATCATTTTTATTATTTTTTTCTGCATTGCCTCCCTTCCGTTTGATGGAATCTTGATAGAGTTTAACTAAATATTTAGGCGTACAACAGGTATATAACCAATGACCTTCGATAACATAAGTTATCTCCACTCCTTGAAGGGTTCTCTCGGGAATTCTTGTTCATCTTTTCCTTATTTTTATTTTTCCACTTTTGCTGGTGAAAAGAATTACATTTTTTGGATTTATCATGTATTGTTGCATTCACTTCAAGGAATGGAACAAATCTAGTAGGGGCTTCATGATTTTCATTAATAGCTTGTTATTTTATTCAAGCATAAGTAAGCATTCAAGATATATCTTAAAATCTTTTTCACGATATTGCTACTGTAAGAGTATATTTGAAACATGAAAAGTTAAAACAAATTCTCATTACTAATATTCTTTCCACATTAATTTAATTGAAAACGTATCTTCCCACATTAATTTAATCGAGAACCTATCTTAATTGCTGCAAAGTTATACTCACTTACGATTTTAAAATCTTACAACTTCATATGCATTTGACCACAATGAGTTTTAGATAGGTGATCTTGCAACTTTAGGTGCATAAAATTATCATATTCTAATGGTCATATCTTTCAGGGTTAAACATTTGCATGAATAAAGCTCACATCTACAATATAAAAATCTGACATAATTCTTTTTCATAGCCACCATTGTAAACATGAATGAATTTCAATTCAAAATCTATCCGTTCATATTATTGTCATGGTTAGTCTCCAATTATAAAAAATTTATATTAAAATATACATGAAATTTATTAACATCATGGTTATCACCCTGGTTATTATCCTGAGCGCTATTACAAGTACTAAAATAATTTTGCTTTCACAATAACATTTATAAATTAATAGTAAAAACCATTTATAAAACAATCATTTTTTTCGTATGATGCTTAAAAGTTATCCGATATACATTGAACCAAATTTCAATACCAAATATATGTTGTGGAATATTATAACAATAAATTATTTAAAATTTGTAATCCAATTTAAAACGTATAATCCAAGCGTTCAACAATAATAAGTTAATAAGACTCGATAATCAGCAACAATAAATTAGTAACACTTTCTATCACTATTTTAATCAAATTTCAAACATATTCAATAACAATAATCATTAATCATTTAAATATCATCCATAAAAAATAAAAAATAATAATTTTACTTTCATAAAGAAACATGAAGAATGGAGGGAGAAACATACAATACGGATGTTTATTTGTGTAGGGATGTTGGTTCAAGCCCAAAGTTAATTGCACTATAGGTCCCCCAAACTACAACCTCATTCTAAATTGGTCCATAAATTTGAAAACATCCTATCTACATCATAAACTATCGAGATTATATCAATTACATCATTTTGTTATTACAATTATTAATTTAATTATTAAGTAACATGACAGATCTTATATGACATAATTTTAAATGATTTTCTTAAAGAAAAATAAAATATTTTAATAAAAAAGATAAAAAAAATGATTAAAAGAAAACTAAAAACATTCTAGCATAACTTTTACCCTTCTTTTAATTTTCATTTTAAAATTTCCATCTTTTCCATTTGGTGTTTTTCTTTAAATTTTTATAAAATTTATTGTTTCATTTAATGGTTAAATTAATAATTTTAATAATAAAAAATATTATTAATATAACCTCAATAATTTAAAAATATAATCAAAATATTTTAAAGTCTCGACACTAGTTTAAAATAGAAATATTAATTTAGACACATATATAGTAATTAACTCATATTTATATCATACTACTAAATAACCTATAACATATCTTAAAAGTAGAATACATCAAGAGCTTGACCTTCAAAAATTGACAGCGGCCTTTCTTTTTATTTTCGTGTTATTTTTACATATTTAAAGTATTATTATAAATTTATTTTTACAAATTTATATGAATTTTTGTAACTTAATAATTTGTTTTAGGTATATTTTGATATATTTATTTCTACTTAGTGCATTTTTTTTTGTATATTTATTTTCTTATATTGTGTTCTTGTAATGCATTAATTCATTTAATATTTAATATTTAATATTTAGCATAATTTATGTACATTTAAATTCAAAAAGTAAAATTTACATTTATTATATACCTCACAATTCGTTTAATGATGGTTACACCATTAAATACTAAATTATAGTTAAGCTTTTATTTTGGTCACTTAATTAAAAAAAGTTACAATTTAGTTATTAATTTATTTGAAAGTTTTCATTTAAGTCATTGTACTATTCAAAAATTTTTATCTAAGTCATTAGACTGTTAAGATTTCTTTTTAAATAAAAAGTTCCACCAGTGAACTCAAAGTAACGATTTGGTGATCGATATAATAGATCAGTACCCATCGACAAGTAAAAAACATATCTTAAATCCAAGTTAATTTGATGGTTAATGTCAGAGATCGGAGAAAAAAGCTGTTTGAATTTTGGTTCACAGATTCATGACGTCCAAAGTTGTTTCATGAAAAATAATTAGACTGTATGAGAGAAAGAGAAAGATAGCTTTTGATTGGTACAGATAGTGCAAATAGGGGAAGTATATAGCATCGATTTTAACAATTTAATGACTTAAATAAAAACTTTTGAATAGTTTAATTATCAAATTGTAATTATTTTTAGTTACATTACGGAAACGAAAACTTATAATAGATTAGTCTAATGGTGTACTTCACTCTTTTGAAAAAAACATTTACGATTATTCTAAGATTTGATCGTCCCACCACATATGCTTTCTTCAAGCCGTTCGATTCAATCAATCCAACATTGACCGGTCAACCCGACCCATCAAAAGACGATACCAATTCCAGTAATCTCAGCCAACGGTCCAGATCAAACGATGAGCACACCCATCATTGATCCCAAACGTGCTGTAACCAAACCTCTTTCGCTCGCAATAACTCTGCAACCAAAACTTCCTTTTCCTTCATTCTTCCATCCTTCGAAACGACAAACGATTCAATCTCCACACACAAAAAATTCTCTGAAGAGAAAATGTGTTACGGTCATCACCGACGATCTCTCTCACCGGACCGTCCGCCGCGGAACAACAACAACAACGCATTGGTGGTGGATACGCTCCGAGTCCGGTTAGCCGAGACGGAGGCTCGACTCGAGCGAGCCAGGGCTCGAGAAGCCGAACTCACTCGCCGACTCGAGGAAATGAAGCGTTTCGTTTCCGTCATGGAGATCCTCGAATCTTACCTCAAACAACGGTTCCGCGAGCAGCAAGAATACGTGGCGCGCTTCTTCTCTTCGCTTCCTGCTAAATGAAAAACAAAAGAAACAGCTTTTCCTTCGGCGATTTTAACAAAAATACCTTTTTGTTAATATTTCCTTTTAGAATATTTTGTTGTTGGTGGTGATGGTGTTGTTTTGTGAGTGTTGATCATGTTTGATAGATAGAAGGAATTACATTTTAACTGATTTGAAATTGTAAAAGGTTTCTGTTTCTTGCTCTTAGGGTTTGGGGAGCTCAAAAATTTGTTGGTATTTTACGGAAAATAGTTATTTTACTCCTTTCTTGTGTTAAATTATTTAAGTAGATGTTAATTATGTTTGTTTGTGGTTAAATTGAAGGCTTAAAATTAAATTCTCTTTGGAGCTGCTTAGTTGATTGAGTTTTACAAATTGCTCTTTTTTCATTGTGATTAATCCTTTTTTATCTCAATTAATTTCTTAATTGATATTGATTTGAGAATCCTCATATTAGGTGGAAGTTTCTGGAATTAGAGGGCTAAATTATGTTTTTCTGATTATGTGTTTAAGTTGTGCAAATTTAGGCATTAGCTAAGTGAGAAGAAAAGAGAGAAAGGGAAAGTGGATAGGGCGGCAAGGTGTTTGTTGCATTTCAGTTTCAGGTTGTATCAAGTTGAACGGAGTCGTTGAAGACTTAAGAGGCCGAGATCTAAGTATAATACTCTTTGGAGTTGCTTAGTTGAATGAGTTCTACAAATTGGTGTTTTGTCTTTGTGATTAATCCTTTTTAATCTCATTTATATTGATTTGAGAAGCCTCATATCAAGTGGAAGTTTTCTGTCATTAGAGGGCTATATCATATTCTTTGATTACTACTTAATTTGTGATCATTTAGGCCTTTTAGCAGAGATAGAAGGGAAAAAGAGCAAGCGTGACAATATGTTTTCTGCATTCTAGTTTTCAGGTTGTATTGAGTTGAATGGGGTTATTGAAGGCATAAGAGTTGCATGCTAAAAGATCCCAGTATAATTGCAGTATTTGTTGTGTTCTAGTTTCAGGTTGTATTGAGTTGAATGGAATTGTTGAAGGCGTCACAGTTACATGGCAAAGATCTCCAAATAATTGCAAGAAGATACCCAGGTGTTCTCTAAGAGGTAATGGTCGTATTTTCATGAGCAAATATGATCAAATTATTTGTTTTCCTTTGCTGTCTTGTGCTGAAACTTCGAATAATTACTTCCTATATTATGTACTGATTGGAATGAACATGATTGGACTGTATGCTAGCAAAATGGTAAAAATGAAAAGCATGCGTATTTGTTATATCAATAGCAATGACTGATCCAAAGATCTGCACAAGAGAAACATATCAAACAGCTTGAACTCTATATCTATATTTGATATTGTTTACATTGATTTATTATACAAAGGAGTTCGCCGCTCGGGATTGCGAGATTCAAACATCAAACTTATTGGATAACGAGGCTAGGCTATGTGATGGTTTCACTGGTATGCTTTGGGAGCACTGTTACTTGGGTCATAGGCAAAAGCAATAAATAACCTATGAAGAAACTCAAATGCCAAATCCTTAAATCTTCACAAGGAAATATCTTTAATTCAACAAGGCAAATTTGCTCCTTTGTTCTGCCATTCATGGATGAGGGAACGAAGGGTGTGATTGGGGGTCAGGAATTTGTGCTTAAGACACAAATTTGTCATGGGAGAAGTATCATGCCCCATCTTCAGCCATTCTTCTATGGCTTCCAATTCATATGAAAACCCATCAGCTGCCACATGTGGATTTTTCATCACTTCCTGCACCCACAAATACCATTCAAACATATCAAAACCATAACCAAAATATCATTGTAATTGGACTTGTCAATTGGATGTGGGTTGGGTGAATCTAGGTTGAGTCAATTTTTGTTTTAAAATTTCCATTCCATTTTTGTTTGGGTGAATTTCAGGTTTGTATTGTTTTGGGTTTGGTCAATTTCGAGTTCGGGTCATTTGATTGCGAAGTTTAGTTTTTTCTTAATTTGGGTTATTGTAATTTGGGTTAATGTGGGATGGATCATTTGGGTTTTGGTTATTTTAGGTATGCATCATTTCAAAATACTTTCAAATTGTTTTTGGGTTTGAATTGGTTTTAAGTTGAAGTCAACTTGGGTATGCGTTGAATGGACTCGGGTTAGCTTTTCTATGGTTAAATTGTGTTGGGTAGGATTGAAATGTCTAATTGCAAGAGTTTTTTTTTTTTTTTTAGGGATTTGCCATTAAAATCAAACCTGGAATATGGGGCAGAGGAAAACACTTGGTGCCTCATTTGAGTCTTCACTGTTTACGTTCTCATTGCTTACCACTTCAAATCCCCCTCTAGCCCTCAGTTCATCAGCTTTCTTTTTCAGCTCATGTAGTTCTTCCATTACTGTTGCAATCTGCAAATCTGGGTTCGCCCCTCGGCACACTGACATGCATTTCATAGATATTTTTGCAAGTTCTACTGCCAAGTCCGAAGGCCATTTCCCTGCTTTCTCATCCAAGACCTTAATGAGTGCTGCCTGGTCCTCCACTGTCGCATCTTCGATTAGGCCCGCCCAATTCCTCCCAGTTAACATATGCATCAATAAAACCCCAAAAGCTCGAATATCCAATCTTATATCATAGTGATCATGGTGCTGTCTCAAGCCAAAGCCGCTAATCTTTGCAACTAGGTCGCGGTCTAGGAGGATGTTGGATGTGGTTAGATGACCGTGAACTATGGGCCTTGGCTTTGCCGAGTGCAAGTAGCTCAAGCCCGAGCAAACCTCGCAAGCTATTCGGATCCGATCATACCAACAAAGGACTCGGTTCCTGTTTATTTTCCTACAGCTCCTTTGGGGGATAAATAAAATGTCTCTCAAGCTACCATTGTGCATGTATTCATAGATTATGCATGTCAGCTCCGAGCAGAATCCCATTAGAGCAACCAAATGTGGATGTCTTAAGTCATTAAGAAGCCTCACCTACAAATATTCATGTTCGACATTTATTCAGATATATGTGACTATCTGTCTGATTAGATACAACTACTTTAACTAAAACAAGTAGTCATTTCTCATTCATACCTTAGCTTGAAAGTCTTCTTGAGACATTCCATTAACAGAATTGAGCATCTTGATCACAACCGTTGAATGATTGATTCGTCCTCGATAAACATTCGACCAATCTCCACTCACTTTTAATCGCAAACGCTCTGAAAAATCATCAGTTGCCAATCTAATATCCTCGGCCATATACTCTCTGTAACTACATCTTAACTCGTTTGATCTTGCAACCATTCTGAGTGCATCTTTCTCTCTACAAAACTCAATCCTACGTTGAAAAACATCCCTTTGTCGCCTCAATTCCTCGATTTCCATCACCATCTTCGCTCTTGTAACTGCAGCCATTTCTAACTGAGCCACAGCATTTGCTCTTGCTTGACTTGATTTCTGAAGTTTATTTGATAGTTCAACTTGAAGTTCCTTAAGTGAATTAAGCCTATTTTTGCTCTCTTCAACTTCTCGTTTAACTTCAAAGAGTTTCTCTTTTTCAATGTCCAATACGTTCTTAATCTCTAACCGTTGGGTGACCTCTTCTTTTATCTGAGTTTCGAGTTCCTCAGCCTAAAAGAAAATGAATGAATTTAAGGCTCCAAACACACACGAAACAAAATCAAAAGAGCTTGAAAAAAATACCTTGGCATTGCATAAATCTATAGCCGATTTAGCTTTTGCATGTCTTTGAACATCAGCCTTAGCTTCTTTCTTCTTCAAAAGAATAGACTCATGTGCTTCATCTATCTTACATTGCACAGCTTCCATTTTTTCTTCATCATTCTATCAATAAGACAATGCTTTGTCCAATTACTCATCAACATAATTGTCAGAAAATCATTGTCTTAAATGCGTGTTTAGTTCAGTTGATTCATGCGGACATTTAGAAGCTTTGGGGTTGGAATTCTACCACATGCAACCATTTTCCTTATGGCATGGAAATGGACTGATGGATGCTCAATAATTATAGAATTAGGTAAATGACAAGACATTCAAATCTAGACAAGGGACCAAACATAATTAAACATCCTGTCCCTGTCATGTGCTTCTAGAGTCAAGAAATGAACATAGATAATTGTTGGCAAAACAGGATTTAGTTAGGCATAAACTACAAAAATTTTCTACCTGCTGCAGACATTGAAAAATGGTTCTTATCTCACCATGTTGGAATTGATGCTTTCTGGCGTATCTGATTCCGTTGGATTAGCTTGTAACATATCACTCTCTTCATCCAAATTCAAAGACAACAATTGCTGGAAATAGTTTTCAAGCTCTTCCACATTATTGTCCCACCGATCCTTCACCGAATCTTGGTTTGTTGACATAAGGGACGAACATTTTCGGCGTTCACAGAAAATTCTTCCTAACAAGCTTTTAATGCTTGGTTTTTCTTTTATTTTTGCAACCATTATCCCTCCCCCATCATCTTCCATCAACCCTTCATTGATGTTCCCATTGAGGACCACTAGTTTTCCCCCACATATAATGTATAGTTCACTAAAATCAGGTTTATATTGATGAACATAGAATGCCCCACTTATTGCACTCTTTGATCTCCTATGAAAGGAATAAATTAATTCGAAACATCAGAATTCTTAAATTTAATCGTAGAAAGATTCAACTTGAATATAAGATCTATATAATTGCATACCATGATGAGGATTTCATGAATGTGATTCCCATTACAAGTTTGCCAATTTCAAGACCTGACATCAAATCTACTATGAGCTTGTGGATAGGTTGATCATATTTCTCAACTTTTAATATCTCAGCTTTTACCTATGAAAAAAAAAACTATTATAATCAGATCAATGGCAACAAAGTAAAAAAAAAAAAAAAAAAAAATCTCATCAACCACCATAGCCATTTAAAAAGAAAAAAGAAAAAACCTTTCCACAAAAAGCTATGTACTTGGACAGTAACTTTTCAGTCTTTTCTTGCTCATATTTCTTCAATATTTCCAGCTTCTCTTCACTCACTGCACTTGCTGGAAGCTTTCCAACTATATAGAAGGTGAAAAGAAAATGTTAGGGTCGAGTCAGACCATGAACAAGCTCTTCGGTTTATCATGGTTCTGCATGTTCAAGCACTCCGAGATGCTTTCATGCTGTGAATCCGTTAAAGTTCTCGGTAGAGTAGAGAGATAAAACCGAAAATATATACATGAACCCTAAGTGTTTGATGATTGAACTTACATGGGGTATAAACAAAATCAGTCGAAATGTTGTAAGTAACATGAAGGAGGACTATGGTGAATGGTTGAAAACTCCATCTTCTTAGCGTCCAAGCCAACGTTTTATATCCATCTCTTACATCGTTCCCAACCGCAACATAGACCTTCTCCACTTGTGTTTCCATTGGTGATCTTAGCTTTCAAACAGTAGGGTTTTTTTTTTTTTTTAAAGACTCAGTGAACATCCATGGAGATATAAAGCTATAAAGGGTTGTCAAAGGATTAATTTGAAAAAAAATATAAAATGATTGGAAATGGAAATGAAGGAAATTGGATTAAGTTGAATTTTGTGAAAAACACTGAAAGGGGTTGTTGTCAAGTTATAGATGTTTTCAAAGAAGAAAAGAAAATTAGGCGCGTTGAGTGAGAATGTAGGACGGCTAGTTTGGAGCTTGTTGTATGGATTTATTGAAAATTTTAATGGCTGTCTAATTAAGCAACAAATTCTAAAATATATTTTTTAAATAATACTTCAATCAATATTAAACACGAAATCTATATAATAATCAAACATTTCTTCATCAATTTAAAACAACACGAAATGAGATTGGAAATTTGTTGGAAGCCAATATTTCAAAACAACTTATCCCCCTGTAGCTGCTCATGCGCTGGGATTTTTATTTTTGTTTTTATTTTTTATTTTAGATATGATTTATAAATATATATATTTGAATCCAATCTAATTCGTCTATATTTGGTTTTTTTAGATTACTTTTATTAAAATTTATTTTTTTAAAAATATAATACATTAAATGCACTAAAATAAAAGTTCTCTAACATATTAAAAAAATATTTATATTAAAAAAACTATCATAAATATAAAGAATGTTTTATTATATTAAAAAACACAAATAAATATAATAAATGATTTATTGTATTAAATATAAATTTTAAAATTGTATATTTTGGGTTCGGTTATTTAGTTAGGTAAGTTTTTATTAGGTCTTGTGCGATAAGTTTAATTGTTATTAGATTAGTGATATAATATAAATATAAATATAAATAATTATTATTTAACATATATAATTAATATAATATTATTTTATAACATATTATTCATGTTGGGCTAGGGTTGGGTCAAAAAAATTTGCCCAAGGCTTGGCCCATATAGAAAACGGACCTTAAATTTTACTTAAGCCTATTTCTTAGGCCTCATATTTTGTTCAAACCCTCCTATTTTCATGTTGGTATTCTGGCCTGGACAAGTGGCTTAGCCCATAAGTAGGTTTAATCTCATATCACTTAGCTAAATTAATATTTATTATTTAGGCATAATAATTTATTTGGACTTCCAACTTTATAAAAAAAAAAATTTATCCCTCCATTTATTTTTCTGCTTTTTTAACCCTTAAATATGTATTTTTTTTTATCAAATCACCTTAAAATGGATGGAGAAGTTAATTTTTTTTAACTTTGTTAATGCGATATACAGTAGGGGTATGCAAATTTCGAGTAAAACTGAATTAATTCGATTAACCGACCGATTAAGATTATTTATGGAGTCTACAAGCTCCACTGAATATTTTTCCTTAAAATAAAGTATTTGAATTTTCTTATTAAATTATATTTTTAAATCATCAAAATTAACAGTAGTAAATTTTAACTTAAAAAATTAAATTTAATAAAATTCAAATTTTAGTTGTAAAATTCAATCATAAGTGAGAAATTTATTATTTTTTCAAAATATAATAAAAAAAATCAATAAAAGTAAAGTATAAGGGCAATTTCCAATATATATATATAGAGAGAGAGAGAAATGGCTTAGTTAAGTCAAATTGTGTTGTCATGCATGACCATTATTTGCTATTTTATTCATGAATTAATATAATAATATTATATGTAACATCTATTTTTATTTTTATTTCTTTTGGAAAACAATGACATTTTGCATCATCCAAATTATATTTAAAAAACATAGTTATAAAAATGAAAGTAGTTGTTGAATATATTGAAGGTAGAAAATAAGTGTTATTTGGAAGATCCGGAAATAGACATAGGATTCTTCTCATATATTCATCTAACAATATTTCTTATAACATCTTTATGAATAGTAGTAGAGTCAGAAAAAATTTTTGGGTTGAAATTTTTTTTAATAGTCTATATCTTTATAATTTTTAAAGGATTAAATTAAATTTTTATTATTTTTAGAGAGTCAAAGTGTAATTTTACCATTACTAATTTAAAATTTTATAAATTATAAAGAATTTAAATGAATTTTTTTTATTTTACAAGAGACCACGGCCCCTGCTAGTCCTCCTTGTCTTCGTCACTGTATGAATATATATATATATATATATATATATATATAAGGGTTGGTTTGGATATTTTAAAGATTTTTAAAATGCATTGTTTCAAAATATCAGTATTTGTAATTATTTTGTTTAAATTGATGAAAGAAGAACAATGATATTAAATAAAAATAATATAAAAACATTATATATTAAAAATATATTAAATATAATATTTTGTAGTTTTAGTTTTTATATAGTGCAAGATTATTAACATATTAAAAACTTTATATTTAAACAGGCGCTATCAACTCGGGGATGTAGCTCATATAGTAGAGCGCTCGCTTCGCATGCGAGAGGCACGGGGTTCGATTCCCCGCATCTCCAATACTTAATAAGTTAGTTTTATTATTTTATGGGCTCTCAAACAAGCCCAACTAACGAACTTGTCTGAATTATTTTTAGAGGTTCGGCCCAAATCTGCAATGTAATTTCGTCCATTAACTCACATTTAAACGATTTAAGAAAAAAGAAGCCCACTTCAATCTTTTGCTTAAAAAACCAACCTGTTAATGAATATAAAATGAAGACACTTAAATTTAATTATTTTGTTAATTGTATAAATTTATCCACCATGAATACATTGTGTAAATTACAAGGACATCAAATATAAATCTATTTAACATAAATAACACCAATTATTATACCCAATTAATCTAATAAAAACCTTGGAATAATTGGTAACCATCGATACCTCAAATATTAAAAGCTCGAGTTTAAGTCTCATTTTACGTAAATTATATGTTAGTGTTTTCTAAATTTATTCTGATTTAAAACTGATCGATATAATTTTATTTGCGCACTATATTTTTATTATTGTGATCAATATGATTGTAATTGTAATTTATAAACTATAAATTATCACTAATCTCTTGAAATCTCACGTGATATAACAATTTTAAATTACAAAATGCTCCAAAACCGACAAAAGGATTTGCAAAATTCAAACTTGACATCAAAATTGTTTGATTTAGAGAGTACAATCCTTATACAAATGCATACAACAAGCATGGTCAAATGGTAAAAGCTTTGGCTTTTTTTATTTATTAAAAATGCAATGAAAACTTTAGATCAAAGTCTATGCCTCCAACTTGCTTTGGATACTTCACAAGAAAGGGAGAAAAAGAATCACTTTTTTTGCCCCCCCCCCCCCAATTTAGATCCATTTTTACAGCTAAGTAGTAAGTACTATAAAAAAACAAAATTTGTTCTAATTATAGTTTAAGTCCTTCTAGATTTGTTTTTACTATCCTAATTTGATAGAATTTACTTTATCAACTAATTAGCTGTTATTGCTTTGATTGAGTTGATGTTATGAGTTAATCGAATATCAACTTAGTTGAGAAAAATATGAAAATACCCTTAGTTTATAAAATAAATTATATTATTTTGAGGATATTATTTTATTATTTTATATAGAAATATATAAATATAATAAGATTTAAAACTCACTAATGCATTAAAAAAAGAAAAAATAAATAAAAAATGATTAAGAAACGTGTAATTAAATATTAGTATGATTAAAAAGGGTTAAACAATAAACATGGAAGACATGATTATTATAAATTGTCGGGGACAGGGAATGCACGTGCGTCACCGAAATCGTCGACCGAAAACATTTGAATTAAAAGATGCAGCGCACGTGCTTTTCAGTCAATGGTCAGAGGCAGTGATTACACCATCAGTCTTTTAATCTTATCATATAAAATTTAATTATTACTATATTAAAGTACTAATTATCATTTTTTATTAAAAAGGAAAAGATATCCCAAGATGAAGCCAAGATAAGAACGATGATTAGGATCTCTTCTATGGAATCTAAGCCCTTCATCATCACCACTTGATTTTTTTCAAGTCATGGACAATATTATTTAATGCACTTTATTTTTACTTTACCTATAATGCATGATGTGATTTTTTTTATACCTATTTTCATACTTAAATATTTTAATTTGTTGTTTTGAGGGTTTTGTCTCAATAATGGAATTTTATGTCGAATAATTGAAGGTATTATTTTCATGATAAATTTTTTTTGTGCAAAGATTATCTTAAAAGGTTCGAATTTATGAAATTAAGAACATTTTAATTAGTGGAGATAAAGAGATGTAATGTGTCAGCATTGTACGTAATGTTAATTATATAAGTCACTAATACGAGGGAGACTCAAACTATCAACCTAATACATATAGGCTACGTACTTACAAGTATATAATAACCCTTGAGCTACACTTAAACTTTTTACAGAATCAAGTATAAAACTCCTTTCTAGGAACAATATCTTATATTATTGAGAATCTAACTAATTTTCAGTTGAATGATATTTTAAAATTTTTTCTAAATTTTCAAGGTAAAATCTAACGTGAACGAAGATTTATACATATATTAAATATACTAGAAATAAAATCTCAATGTGGACGTGACTTAATTAAAGCAGTCAACTTGTGCCACGTGTATAATAAAAATTTATAAAATTATTGATAATATTATTTGAAAAGAAAAATGAGAAAACAAATATTCTTAGGGTTGATATTTTTATTTAAATAAAATTGCTAAACTCGTATATATATATATATATAGACATTGCAGATGACGTGTAAAGATATTGATAATGATCGAAATCAAGCTTAAGTCGTAAAGATATCATAATGCAAAGTTGCCAACATGTTACTATTTTAAAAGAAGACATCGTGGGGTGCCACGTATTCGCCACGTGTCTTGTGATATATGGATGAATAGTAGGATATTTCTCATCAGCCGCTTATTTATAGGTAGAAAAAAAGATAATAAAAATATAATATTGTAATTCCGTTTTGCATGGGTTAGTCATTATCACGTGTGATGTCACATGCCGTTAAATGATGCATATATTATCAATTCAAAAGTCAGCAAAAGATGCAAAGTGTGAACCTAAAGCCATTTAAATCATGTTGGAGTCTTAAAATATGTTTTTATAATCATTAATTTAGATTATAAATATTAAAATTTATATTATTTGGCATGAGTTTAGAAAAACCCTAAATTAGTCGTTTATTTTTATCTTTTGTATTTCTTAGCTATCGTATTAGTCTTCGAGTTGATTATTACCTGCTTTTTTTTGTCTCTTCAATTCTTTTTTTCTTTATTTTTCTCATTCATTACACATTTCTTCACAAGTTGTAATGGATAGATGACGATGCTCGTCGTTCGCTAAAACTCTATCGATCACCGGTAATTTTTTTGAAAAGTCGGTGACTTTTCGTCAACTTCTTAATCTGTTTTTGTTTTGAAAATTTTTTAGAATAATAAATGATTTCACGTTTCGATTTAGACACGTGTTATCTTAAATTTTATATTTTATATTTGTTTTTCTATTATTTAATAAGTCTTCAATTTTAGAAGTTTTTGTTTATTCTTATACTACGTTTTTTGTAGTCTTACTTATTATGCATATAATAGTAGTTTTACGAGTGATTTTAAGAAATAATATAAAGTAAATTGAAGTTCAATCAATATATTTAATTTTAATTTAATTATATACATAAAATTAGGTTTAACATTAAACTTATTATATTTATGTAATTTTGTCAAATATCCGTACCATATCCATTTGAAAATTTTCTGTCAAAACGGAAAAGGAATTTTTTTGTTTAATTATAGTATTATTTCTAACTTGGCAACATTAGAGTTTAAAGATGACTAAATGTTAAATTTAGGGTGAGTTTGGATAAGCAGTAGAGTGCAGTCTGATGCGTTTAACTTATTTTTTATTTCATGCTACAGTATTGTTATAGTATCTAATTTTACTATCGCTACTATTTTTATACTAACTATAAATAAACGTAACGTCCATCTAAACTCACCATTATTATTTTTCTTAGATTACATTTCACCTGTGGGTGATAACAAGATTTTATGTTTTATATTTAATATTTAAACATAATTATATTTTAAAAATAAATATAAATATTTTTTAAACAATAAATATTAACTTTATTGTAAGATTAATTTAGTTATATCTCTACAATAAAAGGAGTTGTTGGATACATTCACCGAAAGCATTGAGTAATTGGGATTTTACTATCCCTGATGCTGATGGAGTAGGAAACAAAGAAAGAAGAAAAAGAAAGGCGTCCGAATGAACCAAACCTACTACTGGCGTTGCGGTTGCGTAGCAGCCGCTGTTGCTGCTATACAGTCTGTTGGGCACCGAAGCTTTCAACAAATGGCTTTACAGCAACGTGTCTTATGACTATATAATTATACCTTACAATAAAAATTATTTTACAAACTCGACGCTGCTGCCTGCTTTCAAATCTACATATTCGTGTTGAATCAATCAATGATCGGTCCAAACTTTCAATTTTTATACATTTCAGATCGTTTCAGACTCCCAACATTAATTATTCTACGCACACTGTCGGAATATTCATGGAAAAGATAATTCAAACGCCCAATTTCCTTTAATTTCAACTCTGAAATCAATTTCATATGCATGCATAGGGTAAATTCTACAAAATTTTATTAAATAATTTGTAATTATGATTTATGTAGCATATATATTGATACTTTATTAAATTACATTATTATCTTATAATATATTTCAACCCAAATATGAAAATTGATAAATACAATTAATTAATAAATATAAATTTAATAAATAAAGCTGTTCAATCAAGCTTCAACCAAATATCAAACGCCATTACACTCCTAAATAAGCAGTAAAATACGTTGGATTTTCACTCGCCGGGATTACAAATTACGGAAAACATGCATGAGTTAGAGGTTAGAGGCTCTAGAGGGTATAGCTTAACTTAGCTCATATAGGGTACGCAAATTATGGCAAAAATCAAACATTGCCTTAAATTGATGGGGTTGTTTGTTTCGATTTAACTGAGGAAACAAATACAAAATAAAAGGGTTGAAGGTGGTGAATGGTGATGGGGGGCCGCCTCACTGTTTCCTGGTTTTCTAGCTTTTTGGTCTCGCACTTCATTGGTTTCCTCTACCCCAATCCTTACTTTTTTTTTTTTTTTTTTTGGCTTCTTCTTTCTGCACTTTCAAAGCAAAAAATAAAAGCAATTTTTTTTTTACCTACGCATTCACTATTCCTTTGACCGAATCTCATGTAAATCTAAGTGTCCAACTTAGTGTTTTCATTTTCTATTCTCCCCCACTTTTACTTTTACTTTCTCAGTTTTGGCTTTTCTCAGTGCTTACTATGTTATTTACTGCATTCTTATGTATACAATTACCTTTCTTTGTAATATCGTAACTGTAACGGTTAATTTTATTGTAAATTGATTTATTTTTTATACGAAATTTTCTTATTAATCATATTTTATTAAATTAAAAAAAGAATTTAAATTGTTTCCATCTATAGTCAGATTAGATAATTAAATATAATTTAGATAGAAATAATTTATTGAAAATAATATCTAGATATTAGTAATTAATGTTATTGATATATTATAATTTTCAAACTTGAAAATGAAAAAAAAACTAAATATAATCTAAAATTCCAATAGTGTTATAAATATATAATCATCATATCTCTATAATATCTATAAGTTTAAGTATTATTATAAAAAGAGTTGAGTGTATCATATTTACTAATCATATAAAAAAAATATGATTTTAATAACTTCCCTATTTCCTTCACAAATTACTTAAATATAATAACCAAAATATTCATTTCAAAACAATTTTGAACCATTTTATTTTAAATTTCATCTCCATATTGCGTGGTGCAACATCTCTTCGATTTATCTTCTACGTTCAAGCTTTCGTCATTTTCACCTTTAACTTTATCCTTTACTTTTTTTTTTTTCTTTTTCCATTTGTTGGGTATTTTATGATTTGATTAAATTCTTTTGTTAATTCTTCTTTCTTTTGCCAATTGGGACGTAAAAAGACTTGGAAAAAGAGTCATAGTTTTGGGCGCGCCATGGCACGAGAGACAAACTTTTTTTCTTTTTCCAATCAAAAGCTTTAGAGTGGAACAAAAATTGTAAATAAATAAATAAAAAAATAATGTTTTGTATACATTCCAACTTAGCTTAATAATATTAATTTTAACTAAATATAGAAAAATTTCCCCAAAATTTAATTCAAATAACGTGAATGTAGACATGTTTGTCTTACACATTCGTTTGTTATAAATATTTTAATTTAGGGTAAAATCTATATTTGAATATTTGAATTATAATTAAAAATGGATTTTATTTTCGTGGATAATAAATTTAGATATATTTTATGGAACTAAATATTAGAAAAAAGAAATGAAGGGAGAATAAATACATAAACCTAACCGACCCTTTAAGAAACAGCCAATGGGTAATAAAAGGTTGGGAAACAAAGCTGCATGTCGGACAAGTGTGTAAAATCGAGAACATTACATTACATTAAATAAACCCCTCACTTCCCTTTTATTAATTAATTAATTAAAATACAAACGAAATAAATTTTAAAAAAATATTAACCCTAAAAAATTCTAACCCACCTAGCCCGGATCTTTCGCGACGCTGTTCCAGACAAATTTTCTTCACCGCGCAGAGCTAAAAGTCACCCCTCACATTGCCTCTTTTTTTTTTTTTTTTAATTTTCATTTTTTTAATTTTTTGGGTATAATTTTGTTTTGAATCCTTATAGTTTTTAATTTTTTATATTTAATCTACTTGTTAAATTTAAAAATTAAAGTCCAATCGATAATACTGTTAACTGACTTCTTTAAATTTGAATGTGTATTATTAATTGGATTTTAGTTTTTTTAACTCATTTTTTGGAATATTAAAATACCACATATTTTAATTTAACATAAATTTATTAAAAGTTTTAATAATTAAGACTTTAATTTTAACATAAGACAAGTAAAATAATTAGTTAAGTTTAGTCGGTTAGTTTAGTTTAAGTTATTCAATTTAGTGTTTGTAATAATTAACTTCAGTCGACAAAGGACTAAATTAAAAAAATCCAAAGAGTACAAGGACTTTTGGAAAATTAAACCTATATTTCTATTTTAAAAAATCACTCAAACAAGTTCCTTTTGAATGCGGCTTCTCTCTGGTTGGCATTAATAGTTTTGCCCTTTATTCTCTCTTTCTCGATCCCTTTAAAAACCCAAACACCTCTTCTCTCTATTTTCCTTTTTCCTAGTTTCCTTTCTCTCTTAACCAAAAGGCTAAACCAATTTCAAAGAAATCCCAGACCGGTTCTGCATGCATTTAACCCTCTTTTTAAGCTTTTGGAAAAGATTTTTTTACCCATTTTTCTTAGTTTTAAGCTTCGTGATTATCGTAAAGGAGGGCAGTTTTTAAGTAACGATTAAGTACATGATCAGTTTTATTTTCTCAGCTTATGATTCGAGTTTAAAAAAGTTTGAGATAGTTTTTTTTTGTTTGTTTCCTGAGAAAAAAAACAGTTTTGGTTTTTAGTGTTGGTTTTTTACAAGTATTAAATGGCACCAGCAACAGTGAGTAACTGGCTTTCATTTTCACTATCCCCGATGGAGATGTTGAGGTCTTCATCTGAGCCTCAGTTTGTGTCATATGAAGGATCCTCAGCTGCAACTGCTTCTGCTGCTTCTCCTCATTACTTGATCGATAACTTCTATGCCAATGGTAATCTTTTCTTTCTTTCTTTTCTTTTCATGGTTTCTGTTTGGTTGCCGAGAAAATATAGGGTGTTGTTTACTGTTACATATAAAATAAACCCAGAAAGACATACTGAGTTGACTCGTTTTATGTGCATTTTTGGTTTTTTTTAATAGACTGGACGAATCCAAAACATCAAACTCAACAACCAGCCATGGCGGCCGATGAGTCACCCATTCTCTCAAGCTTTCACCATCATCAAGTTCCGAAACTCGAAGATTTCCTCGGAGATTCCTCGTCAATCGTTAGATATTCAGATAATAGCCAAACCGAAACCCAGGACTCGTCCTTAACTCATTTAACTCAAATCTACGATCACCACAACGTCGGTGCTGCTGCTTACTTCAACGACCACCAAGATCTCAAAGCCATTACTGGGTTTCAAGCGTTTTCGACTAACTCGGGGTCTGAAGTTGATGACTCAGCTTCAATGGGACGAACTCAGTTAGCTGCTGTTGAGTTTCCTGGCCACTCAAATTGTCCCACCGCCGGTTCCTTATCCCTAGGTGTTAACCAAACCTCTGAAATCAACATCACTACCACCAATAAAGCCGTCGTTTCAGTTGACTCCGATTGTTCAAAGAAAATCGTTGATACTTTTGGTCAGCGAACTTCAATTTACAGGGGTGTCACCAGGTATACAACATCATTTTACTATTTTTTCCCGAGAAAATTTTAAATTTTTTTTTAATGGGGGTTACTTGCATGGCAATGGTAAATACAGACACCGATGGACGGGTAGATACGAAGCTCATCTATGGGATAACAGCTGTAGGAGAGAAGGTCAAGCTCGGAAAGGGCGTCAAGGTACATAAATACATACATATATGGTTATATATACACTGTTTGACAGTGAAAAGAAACTTGCATGCATTCAAATGATAGCCATTTGTTGTCAGCCTTTTTTTTTTTGATGATTGAATGACTGATGTTATATATAATGTACAAATGTTACTTTTTCTTTACAGCCAAACAAAACACATTTTTATTTTTTATTTTTTCCTTCTTTGATTGATTTGATCAGATATGCCGCCATTTTAGCACCCTGTGTTTGAAACGTCCCACACCCACACACCCACTGGTTCAGTCCCCAGGGTCTGTGAGAGAGAAGGTCTGGGTTTGACCAAACCACCAATTGGGTTTATTTTATATGAAAGATAAAAAAAAAAAAGTATGTGTGAAACCCCCACTTTTATAGCCTAGACTTATTGACAGTGCCTCTTGGCTGAAAAAGCTGATAATGTGGGCTATGTTCTGGTTCGCACTCAAGCTTAATAATCTAGCCATAGTTGTAATTTTATTTTAATATTTAACCTAATGTAATTTTTGAAGTTTAATTAAAGGGTAAAATAATAGTGAACTGCAAGGATTGAACAGTATAAAAAATGATTGTTATATTTTGGCTTTGCATTGCTTTGCATGAATGATTGGAAGCAGAAAATTTTGACTAAATTTATTGCCTGATATTGACAATTTTTTGCTACTTTTTTGCATGAAAATGCGGGATCGTGGCCGATATTTGTTTTCAACAGTGTACTTAGGTAAGAAAACTCAACACAGTTTCATATTTTGTTGTATTTAGTTTGAAGTTTGTAGGCTGATAATGTGAGATTTTGTAATTTTCCTCAGGTGGATATGATAAAGAAGAAAAGGCAGCTCGGGCTTACGATTTAGCTGCGCTGAAATACTGGGGTCCTACTGCGACCACCAACTTTCCGGTATATATGATTTCAAGGTCCTTTTTGTTGGTGAATGATATTTCATGTCTTAACTCGTTTAATTGTTCGATCTTATGCGTGGTTTAGATTACAAACTATTCGAAAGAGTTGGAGGAGATGAAACATGTGACAAAGCAAGAATTTATTGCTTCTTTAAGGAGGTAAAAGCATAGTATTCTTAATCAGTTTGTGATTCCTTATTTTCTTGGTTAATTGTGGTGATTTAATGTATCCTTCGTCTTGATTTGAAACTTAATAGGAAGAGCAGCGGATTTTCGAGGGGAGCATCAATTTACAGAGGTGTCACGAGGTTAGATTTTGAATTATGCGCTCCGGATTGTTTTCGATTATTAGAAGCCAAGACTAATGCTTGAATTATCAACTTAATTTTGGCAGGCATCATCAACAAGGTCGATGGCAAGCAAGGATCGGTCGTGTTGCTGGAAACAAGGACCTTTACCTGGGGACTTTTGGTAAGGCTGGAAATGCGTGTGATGATGATCCGATGCCTTATTGTAAGGGTAACTATTGATAGCTAATAATAATCGTCTTATGTATGATGACAGCTACAGAGGAGGAGGCAGCAGAGGCCTACGATATCGCGGCCATCAAGTTTAGGGGCATAAATGCGGTGACCAACTTCGAGATGAGCCGCTACGACGTCGAAGCAATCGCCAAGAGTTCTCTCCCCATCGGTGGAGCAGCTAAGCGGCTAAAGATCTCACTCGAGTCGGAGCAAAAACCAGTAGTAGTAAACCACGAACAACAACCCCAGTGCAGCTCTAACAGCAACATAAGTTTTGCCCCCATGCAGCAGTCGATATCTACTATCCCTTGTGGAATCCCGTTTGATGCAACGGCATTTTATCAGCAGAATCTCTACCACCACCTTCAGGCTTCCAATATCAGCATCTCCGATCTCCCCGGTTCTTCCTCAACGATGACCACAACTCCAACGACCTTAATGTCGCAACCAACAGCGGATCAGTTTTTTTTATGGCCTCACCAGTCTTACTGAAATGACCCTTAAATCAGGTTTTTTTTTTTATTTATTTATTTAACAAGGAGTAGTTTTGCAATTCAGCTAACATTAGTAGCAAGAAGCAACCATGTTTCCCAGCTGACCCCATAATCTAACCATCACCAATCTGATCTACCTTTTGGGTTGAGGGTTTTTTTTTTCCTGGTTTTGAAGGCTGGATTTTGTAAAGTATCTTATCTTCATATGTCAGAGATGAGAGACATGCTGAAATAGGCAAAATCAATTCCATTTTCTTGCGAAAACGTGTTTTCCAATGTTTTCATCAAAGTCCAACCACTGGCTCCAAGGTTCAAATTTTGCGGATGAGTAGTCATAGAAGTCCTCATATACGGGGAAGAAATGGATATGAAGGATATTTTAATCATGAAAAAATTACAGGCCATTCGAGGGCTCAAAAAAAATGAAGAATGCCACATTAAATATCAAATGAAATTTAGTAGTTTAACGTTTAGGGATGGCAATGGAGAAGACTAGGATGGGTGTTGTGAAATCTTTCAGTGCTTCACAACGAGCCTGTTTTTTTCTTCATCTCCTGTCTTGTTTCACTATTTTTATTGACGCTTCACATTATTCCAGTATTATTTTTTATTTTTTAAAAATAGATGAATATTTAAATATAATTTTTTTAAAAAAATTTGAACATAAAACTGTGATTTTTTATAATATTTTCTTACAATATTAAATTTTAATTATAACAATTATCACAATTATTTTATTTTTTTGGATACAATTTCTTTATATTTATTATCCAAAAAGTAATCCATTTTGCTCCTCTCGGTAAAAATTCACTCCCAACCAAAATAACTCGATTCAATTTCTGATATGCCTATCATGAAGTAAAAATCTCAGTTGCCCAAGCCATAATCTTTTTCAGTCATTACTTGGTCTCTAATGGGAACATGGATGTTTGATTTTGTGCCTAATTATCTAAACTTGGAGCAGGTAAGCTGAAAAGGAGGATTAATTAATCTTTGTTTAAACATATGTGATTTTAATTAATTGGCTTTTTGGTTGTAGGCTTATAGCAAAAGTGAGTGAGGACCAAAGGGATTTAAAGACATGACAAGTCTGAAAAGAATGGGGCTAAAAAGCAGCAGAAGGTGCACATTTCCAACTTTTCTGCCCCTTTCAATTTTGACTATTTGTACCCTTGTGTCCTTAATCCTTTTGTTCTTTTTGAGATTCTATATTTTAAATTTTGGTATTTGTATCCAACACTTACCAAGTATTAAAACTTTATTTTAGAAATGCAGATAGATTTTATGTTATGGAGCCTTTTAAAGCAGCTGGAGTTATTGAGTCTTAGGCACAGTTGCTGGGCGACTCTTTTTATAGAACAGTATAGTCTATCTTTTACGGGGTTGGGCTGGACCCAGAACTTATTTATACGCTTATGGTGTCAATAGTGACGCCGCTTGAATCCTTAACTCAGTTTAAGCTTATAAGCTTGTGCACCAACTTGTCACTAAAACTGTACTCCAACGGATTGAGGAAGTTTATGAAAACAAGTCAGCTTTATTATTGATAATATTTTGATTGCTAAAAAATTTATGAAATGACTGGTAAGGTCGATTGCCCTTGAAGGTATCTCACATGGATATTACTGTCGATTATGCAAAAAGGTGTTGAAAACAAGTTTACATGCCATGAGGGATTGTCAAATAGCTGTGTCTTTTTGGATTTGTGTAATGACATTATTAGGTAGACACTTCCTTTTAATAATATGATACCATATCAAATTATTTTTCCATGTCATTGTGAACTAATATTTTTTTCTTAAATAAAATCTTCTTCCCTCACTCATCATACCAATTCCATTCATGTGTTAGGGGAAAAATTTCATCCTTTTATGAATTTTAATCCAATATATAATGTTTCATAAATTATTAATATAACAATCATATAATATCATGAAACAATATCTCTAACCAATATCAATTTATTATTACAATCTCTTATTTATCGTTCAATAGTTAAAAATAGTATACTGTTCTACTATTTCAATACTTAAAATTAGTATACTAGGCCTAAAATGGAAATTTTTCATTTAAGTCCTTTATAATTTATAAAACTTTAAATTAGTAATGGTAAGATTATAGTTTACCCCTGAAAATGATAAAAATTTAATTTATTCTTTTAAAAATTATAAAGATATAGACTATCAAAATGATGACATTATATTTTTACTGTCATAAAAATATACAATTTAATTTCGACCCCCACAATAAATTTTCTAGCACAGTCATTGTATACTGCCCTACAACTCAATCAAATTAATCATCATTCTATATTTTTTTTTATAAACAAATTGTAGTACTAATAAATAATATTTATAAATAAATTAATAAACATATGACATAATAATAAAAAAAATGAAATTCGTAACGGATTCGAGTTTGACCCAGACAAAATATGGTAACGATACGAATTACATTTTGTTGTTGTTGTTGCTGCGACAATCTTATATGCTAGGTGTTACATTCTTTGAGAAACAAGAAGTAATTATTTTTTTTTTTAGAAAAGAAAAATGAGTACAATATTTTGACCTCATTGCATATGGATTTTTTCTGATATAATTTTCTTCTGAGATCATTGCAGGTTTCTCAAATGGTTGTTTTTGAAGAATTAAAAGCCAGTTTTATAGTAAAAGCTGAAAGAAAAAAAATATCCTGAAGAACACTGTTTTTTTTATCGACGTGGCCGACGGTATACTCTCTACGGCTCGGAAATTTTTCTCACACAAACAACTAACAAAAAAATTAGTAGCAGCAGCAACATCAATCATTACTTACTCCATAACCAGCTGCATATGACGATTTAAGTCATTTTGGTAGCTGGTTCGATTATAAGCTTGGGAGTCACAGTTGTCTATGATCATCGCTTTTTCTCCGGATGACTTAGGTTGATACTCTAAAAGACCTTGTTCTCCGTTTTTAAGCATATCTACGACCTGAAAAAAAGAAAAAGAAAAAAAAGGTAATCGGCGTGAATTTCTGGGTGGGAGATATCGAACAACTTGTTAGTATCGATGTTATGTTTACCTTCATCATGCTCGGTCGCATGGTGGATAAGTGGCTAATGCAGAGGGATGCTGTTAGCATTGCTCTTTTTAGTTCAGTTGGATTATAATTGTCTCCAAGTCTAGGATCTACTAATTCTTCGACATTATTTGATTCAAGAAGTGGTTTTGCCTGTTACAAGACAATGAGATTAAGTTCGTTTGTTTATGTATCGTGTTTTGATGATATTTTAAGTGGAGAAGGTGTACCCAAATGACAAGACTTTGTCTCGACGATGAATCGACGGCACGGCGACCTGTTAATATCTCCAACAATAAAACACCAAACGCGAATACATCGGTTTTTTCATCAACAATTCCGTGCATGAAATACTCTGGAGCTAAATACCTGAAGGCAACGTTATGAGTATGATGACCAAAGTTAACTGTAGAATTTAAAAGACAATGGATGGTATTACCCGAATGTTCCTTCGATGGGGTGGACAACATGGTGTTCCCAGTTCTCCGGGAGCCATTTCGCAAGACCGAAATCGGATATCTATAAACGAAATGCCAATGTGAGCCAATTGAATGAAAAATAATCATCAAGTGCATGTCGGAAGTACCTGAGCTTGGTAATCTTCGGTGAGCAATATGTTGGACGCTTTGATGTCTCGATGAATAATCCGTCTCGGACATTCATGATGCAGGTATTTCAATCCTTCGGCTATCCCCAGAACAACCTTAAACCTTCTCTTCCAATCAAGGGACTGCTCAATTGAACCTGCAAATGCATCAACAATATCCTCATTAGTCTCCAACAGAGCTTGGCAGTGGCAATGGTAATCACAGATGGTTACCAAAAAGCACAGAAGCGAGGCTGCCATGAGGCGAAAACTCGAGGACTAAAATCAAGCCGCGATCGATGCTATAACCGATCAAATGAGCGGCATTCGGATGATTAATATGCGTAATAATCCCGAGTTCCGATAATAAATCACCGGCTCTCTCTTCAGTTTCCTTGTCATTTTTAATAAACTTCTTCACTGCCACAACTTTACCATCAGATAATATCCCTTTATACACTTCAGCACTTCCACCTTCTCCAAGCAAATTCTCTATAATACAAAAAACAAAAACAGGGATTAATCATTAATTAATGATGTAAATTAATTAAAATAGCTTACTTTGACTGAAATTATCAGTAGCAGCAGCTAGGTCAGCGTAAGAAAAATTCTTCCATGAAGGTTTAACTTGTGGGATACAATCATCATCGTCCTCAGAACCATAAAGTTTAGCAATTTTCTTCATAAAATTCTTCCTAGAAATCTCATAACTAGTAACCAAAGGGAAGATTGAGAAACTTATGGGGGATTTTTTCTTGATAGTCCCAAATATACTCTTCCATTGTAAACCATTGAAATCCAGGTTGTTTTTATTGGACGTAGAAGAAGAAGAAGAAGATAAAGAAGGAACCGGTTTCTCTTGTAAACTCAAGCTTGAACTGCTGCTGCTGCAAGTGCTGCTATCTGAATCTGATCCAACCCCAGGGTTTTCCAATACACCCCTTGGAGATTCCTTGTCTGATTTTATCCCTGCATTTAAAAAAAAGAAAAATAAAATCTTTATCCAAAAAGAACCCATTTTTTTTTATTAAAAAAAGAGCAAACTTGAATACCTTCCGCAGCCATTATTGTTTATTATTATCCAAGGCTTTTCAAGTTCCTAAAAGAAAGAAGAAAAAAGTTTGGGTTTTTTTATCAATTTTTTTGGGTTTTGATTGTTTTTTTTTTTTTCAATTCCTCTTCAACATTGAACTTGAAAAGTTCTTGGATAATTAAAAAAAGAAAAAGGTTAGAAAATTATTCCACCTCCCCACAATAGAATGAATCAACTAAAGTTCTTCCATATTCATGTTTTGAGGGTGGAGATTTACAAATCCCAATCCCCAATTTTTTTTACAAAAGAATGATTATTAACCAATGGAATTTTAGATATACAGAGTGGATTTGAAGAAAAATAATGGTTTATCTTTGGAAATTGGTTATTCTTAGGGAAGATCAAAGCAATTGCTAACAACCAGGTTCATGAAATTGTTTTGGAATTTCTCCTATATTTATACACTCTCTTTTCTTTTCCTTCTAAATTTCCAATAAATTAAAAATTACTAAATTTGATTCTTGTTTTAACTAAAATATTTAATAATTTTAGATGTTTGTACTAACGATATTACAAAAAGAAGTAAAATGATTAAACTATGTTAAATTAAAAGTATAAAGACTAAATAATTAACCATATTCTAATGCCGCATGCGTTGATGAAATCTTGACCGTTGGTTTTTGGCGCTCGAGATTTATACGCAACTAACGCTTTACGCTTATGAAAAGCAGAGTAACGAACCGACCAACGGTTGGTAATTTGTAAACTTATTTGAGGGTAATTTAGGTATTATAGAATTTAGGAATTTTTTAATTTGCTGAGGATTCCATATCCCGTCAAAAATTGGATAAAATTGATATTTTTGTTAATTTCCCTTTTTTTTTATGGTAGCTAATAAAATAATTAAATAATTATACCTTGTGTGTAATGTATATTTTATTTTGATGTATATAAATTAATTTTTAATATTAAAAATAGATAATTTTTTAATAAAATAATCAATTAACCTTTTGTTTTAAAATATAATAACTAATTAATTTATTTTTTAATAAAAAATAAATTATAATTGGTTTGTTAATATAAAAACCTCTATAATAAATTATCTGAGTATAGTAGTTTTAGCCAAACTCAATTCAAACGTAGAGAATAATATTTTGCACTAAAATAATCACACTACAGAATGAATCTCAGTTTTTTGAGCCTATGTAATTTCCTTCTGACTTCCTTTTTATTGTTAAATGTAAGTTTAAAGTTAAAGAAGAAAAAGGTCAGAGATTTACAGTTAAGTATGGATAGTAGGGTAGCATTTTCAATTCGCGCTTGTAGCTCAGTGGATAGAGCGTCTGTTTCCTAAGCAGAAGGCCGTAGGTTCGACCCCTACCTGGCGCGTAAATTTTTGGATATGATTAAATTTTTTGAGGTAATTGCACCAAATATTTTTAAATTATAAATTTTATTTTAAATTGATTTTCAAATTATTAATAATATATCAATTAAGTCACATGTATTTTAAAATTAAAAATTAAAAAAATAAAATAAAACTTTAACATGAAAACTTTAAAATTAAGATTTTGAAAACATTTACTTTTATAATATTCATTTTTTTAATTTTAATTTTAAATTATGACACAAAATGTATCATTTAATAGTTAATAACAAAATAATCTTTTCGATATATACAATTAAAATGATTCAAAGTTATTGAACCAACTTAAAATGATGTCATAGTTGAGGGACGTTTAGAGTAATTAACTCTATACTTTTGGAACATTTCAGCTTGATCATACGCAGAAATGCAACAGCTTCATCATTCTAATAATATCTATTATTATTTAATTCTATGATTAAATTGATGTCATGAATTAATCAGATATTAATTTAGTTAGGAAAAATATAAAAATATCTTTTCACATTTAAAATAAGTCATATTATTCAAAAGCATTTTAATCTCTTTATTTTAAAAAACAGTAAAGATTATATATATTTGTAACCCTTTAAATTTATTACTCAATCAAAGATTTACTTTAATTTTTACATTCATTTAAATAATGTCATTATTAATATTAATATTTAATACTTAGTGCACGATTTTTATTCCACAAACATTAAAAAAAAAAATTCTATTATTTTAAATATTTTACCATACCCCTATAAGATACTTGTCAACATATTGACAATGCTTGAAAAATCTAAAAACTCTACTAGCAATGTATCAAATATTTTCCCTATTATCAATGGGTAATTATACAAGTAAAAAAAAAAAAAACACCACCACAAGCCAGTCTAAAATGATGCCAACTGTCTTTTTAATTATTTAATTATTATATTTGATATACTGACAATAGAGTTTTTAAACTCCACAAATAAAATTAGAGGTTAAAAAATACCCTATCAGAGTATAAAGAGATATTAAAAATAAATAAATACTTTTAAAAAATAATGTTAATTTTTTAATGCTGCTGCTTGTAGAAAAAAAAAATATACACATCATACCATATATTCGCCCTAAAAACAAATGATATGAATCCAACCCCACAATTTCTAATATATATAAAGCAACTGAAAATTATTCTTATAATATTCGAATTTAAAAATAATGAATGCCATCTAATAAATGTTACACGATTAAGATAAAACAACCAAAACAAAACGCACAGTATATGAAAAAATGAACATAAACATAAACATAGACAAGAATACACAATTGTGTCAAAACCTATTTAACAAAAATCATTCATGTCATATTTTCTATAATGAACACTTTAAATATGATGATGATAAAAAAGCATCACAAACATGAAATATGACATAAATTGCCAGATATAATCCATAACCATAGACATCACTATTTTTTGGCCATTAACCTAAAAAATAATAATTAAATTACATGCCTTTGAATAACATTGTTTACAAAACCAACTCTATTTTCATCATGTCTGCATACAAAGTGAAGCAGTCTGTACTAAAATGCAAAAGAGTAATCGGAAGAATAAACAAATAGTTGATCTTTGGGACTTAATAATTTTGAGCAGTACGCACATAAAATACAAACTTTTGGTTGTTAGAAAATAGAAATCAACCTTTGAACATATATAAAAGTGAAGAAGAACTTACATTAACTAAATAAATCAACAAAATTTAGTATTTGATTACGTGGTGACGCAACCAAAGTTCGTAAATAACCATGTGGAATGCATCGAACTTTACTGGCGGTGTATTCCATTGGAAATGCTTCTGAACCTGGTAAAAGAAGAAAAATAGCATCAGAAATTCTCATCAATGAGTACTGCTGCAAATTGTTATTTACATGAACTTCGATTTTAGTGAGAAAAAAAAAAGAAATAGTATTGCAGAAAGGACGACTACCTTAACCAAGTTGTTATGTAGTGAAACAAATTCCTCATGGGATATGCTCTTCAGGATCTGCTTCAGCTGGTAAACATCACTCTCTCTAAGGACGACAGCAAATTTTTGCCAATCGAGAATGTCATTGAATGGCAGGTCATAATAGTTGGATAATATTACTGCAACAAAAGCAGCCAAATAGGTTAAGGGAAACATTTTTAATCATTTCTCTCTCTCTCTCTCTGGTTCAGCTGTTGACATGGAAAATAAAAATGCACAGCAGTGTGCAAAAACTTGTGCCTCAAAATAAGGATCCGTAGAAAATACTAAAGCCCTTACTCCAAACTAATTCTTAAGTTTCACAAATCTTCCCAGAATAAATTATTGATAACAGACGATGCATCTCGTGTTCTGATAGATATGATACAGTCAAGGTGTAGTTATGGATAAAATCTTATGTCCAAATCTTAAGAAAATTAAAATCCAGGAGATATTAAAACTGCTGAAAACTAGGTAAGATTGAATCTGACTCATACTTTGTGACAGCCTACAGAATCATCAGACTCGGATTATGCTGGGAAGCTACCAAGTTTCACACTATCTCTGAAAGTAACAGAGATATTCCCAGGTTTTTATGTGAATAAAAATGTAATGCTTTTTCTGCACTCCAAAGGGGTGCCTAAAAGAAGCACACCTTAAATATGTCCAGCCTTTAAGAGCAATCCTGTCACTAGTACACCTGGAATCTATGTCATGAAATTGGAGTCTCATAGCCTCCTCTAAAGCGTAGCTAATAGCCAATTTGATAAGCTTATTCAGTTTGTGTATTTTGTTTAAAAACAATCAGTCCTATTTTTATTTGTAGTTCTAGGATTGTCCTTTCTATTATTGCTAGCATATCCTATAACTTAGCAGTCCACATAAACCACTAGCCAAACAAAAGCAACAAATGAAATAGAAATTCTTAAAACGTTGTTCATTGTATCAATCACAAGAAGTCGAAACTTGAGAATGCTTACCAGGAACACATCCATAATGGATTGAATCAGTTATGCGAGCACTGTTGACCTGGGAGCCACCAGGGCATATGCAGAATTTAGTTCTATAAAACCTCTTCTGGTACACTAAATGTCCAGTAGCCCTGCTTATTCTATTATTTGAAATGTCAAGCTCAGTATCATTCTCCCACACACGAGCCAGTATCACCCTAATCTTCGAGTTCCTATGACCAGCCCAAAAACCAAGCGACGTCCTACAAAAACATGCATCTTAGTCATCATGAAGCTACAAACTTATATTCCCAACAATTAAAACAAAAGGGTTTCCCTAACAAGTGCGTATTTATAACCACTGAATACAAGCTATTCTACAAAATAACAACGCATTGAATCTAACATCCATATATAAAAACAGAGGATTTCAGTTCTACCTATTTTCAACATCATTTCCACCAGCGGGAAGAGCAAAGGGCTGCAAAACTTGAGGGAGAGCAACATCTTTATGTGGAATAAACCCAACATCATAGCTCGGAGAACAAACAACACGAATGGCGTTCTTTACAAGAAATGGAACCCCTTCCGTTGCACGAACACCGACATCATGACAAGTAACGAAGAAATGATCGGCACCTAGTGTTCTATTCCAATAAGGATATTTAGCTATCAAACCATCTAAATAATTCTGAACAATTATTGTCATATTCTCATACGACGTTCCCTGCATTAATAATTTCAATGAAAATAAGTTTCTGAATTAACTAATTTGTGTAGATCTAATTAAAAAAAAGAAAAGAAGATAATTTATACCTTGCCGCGCATTTTGTGACAAGAGATTGGGATAAAGAAGAGGTGAGCTTGATCTGGATCTTCCGTACGAAACCGACTCTCGCGAATATTCTGGAAAAAGTAACCTTCGCTGGCGTATTTACCGGTCAGTTTCCGGGGAGTTTGGTAGAAAGTTTTCGGATCGCCGTCGGGGTAAATGTAGATCTTAAATTTCTTCTCCATTTCTTCGAAATTCAACTTGAAAAGCTTCGGAGAGTGATAAATATCGGTAAAAAAATCGTCTTCGTAGTCTTCTTGTTCTTCGCCGACATTGCCTTCTTTTTTCTCGGCGACGATACGAGGCTGAGAAGGAGTTGTGGTGTTGGTGCCGGTGGCGGAGGAAGGGAGGAGAGTGATCTGAGGAGTGGGAGGGGAGAAAGGAAGAGGAGGACGAAGGGATTTGAAGGAGAAGTAAGTGAATGAAATTAGGGTCAGAATAGAGAGAGTGAGAACGGATCCCTTTAAAGAAAACAGCTGAGATTGCTGTAACGGGGGCTTCCCGGCTATCATCGCCGGTGACTTGCGGTGGATTCCGGCGACGCGAATATTTTTCTTTACCTTTCTTTTTTTCTAGCGTGACGATAACGGTACGGTGGAGGGTGGCGGACTTGAGTGAATCAGCTATTATGGAAGGGGGAAAAAATTATGACCTGAAAAAACTGTACTCTGTACCGACCATAAAACTAAAAAATTATTATTTTCTTATACTAATATTCTATGTAGTGTTTTCTTTTTTCTTTTCTTTTTGAGTGTTTTATAAATACTAAAAAAATTATTACATATGCGTGTAAAAATTAAGTATTTAAAATATAAAGTTATTTTAAAATGATATATAATAAATAATAAAAAATATAATTTAAAATTAATTAATAGTAATACATTAAATATTTACGGCATTAAAATGAAAGTAAATATATTAAATTATAAGTAAAATGAAATTTAAATTCAGAAACATATCAAGTTCAGAATATTTAAGATAATATTTGAAAAGCTACCTAATAATTAGATTTAAATGTAATTGTATGTAATTACATAAGATGTTATATTTAGGTAAGATTGGTTCTACTGAATTAGGTATAATTAGAGCATCCTAATTACACTCAAAGCCAAATTTTAAAAAATATTTTTATATTAAAAAATTATATTATAAACATGAACATATATAGTTCGAGATAATCATGAAAAAAATTTTCTTGTATTATAAGTCTTAAAAATTATACTATTTAAATTTTAAAAAATTTCTAAAGTTATGGTCAAAAAATTTATTATAAAAAATAATTTACATATTATAAAAATATTATAATATATTTATTTATAAAAATTATAGGTTAAGAAGTATAAATATAATTTAATTATATGTCTATACTATACATTGTAAAAATAATATAATCATTCATAAAAAAAAATTATGATTTTTTATCACAATTTATTTATAAAAAAATAACTTTTTAAATTATGAAAAAATATATATTATTCATAAAAAGTGTGATGAAAGTTATTATACAATTTATAATTTTTTTTATAAAGTTTATATTATTATTTTATTTAGTTTACTTATTATAAAATATAAATTTATTTATAAATTGATAATGGTGTTCAATGGATTTCTCAAATTTCAACTCAAATGGTATCGTTGTTGTTACACCCCAGTCTATAAATCATGAGCTAAAACACAATTAAGCACACCATACATTTTATGTTAAGAATTGGAAAATTATGAATAATTTAGAAATTGTATAAAAGGAATTACTGTCTTAAAAAGTTATTACAAATAATTTAAATAGTTATTACAAATAATTTAAATTTTGTATAAAAGAAATAATGCACACTTTTTTTTAAAGATTTTCAGAACTAGACTGGTGATCGAATTAATTATGTCGTCAGTTCATTTATTTTACCGATTCGATCAATTAATTTATTTTCATTAAATAAATTATTAAAAAATTCATAAAAAAATAAAAAAAATATTTAAAATGTGATTCAACTAGTCTATAACAACTGATTTAATACACATTTCTAAACTGATACCCGAATCGATTTTACCGATTCAATCAACCTTATTTTTTTAAAAGAATGCTCACTATTTTTTATACCAATACTTTCATTCTAAAATTGTTTTCTTTTACATAAGTTGGTACAGTGAGCGATAAAATCCAGATAGTTATAGTGATCTTTGCGAACAAAAATCTTTGGCCGCTTTTGCTTGCCACTAGTTGTGCCCCACCAATTATATTGAGGAGAGTGAATGGGTAATGCTGGTGTTGGCTAATTATCAAGTTAAAAGGCGATAGAAGATCACCATGTATGGATTTGGAGAAAGTGAAGGTACGTAGGGATCTTAGTCTTGAGTTATAACTAGTGCTTATGTTGGAGAAGCCTATTGTCAGTCATGTTTCACTTCAGGTTCGACTCTTGATACTATCGGTACTGATGGTAATTCTTTTAAGTTTCGTTATTTGAAATATGCCTACTCTTTTTGGAGTACCTTTAATTTGAACCCTTTTCTGATTAAGATTTTTTCAATAATTTTAGTAATTGCTTGATTAATATAAAACATCAGTATGGTCAAATTTTCAATCCATTTAATCAGATGTTCAGACTCTAATTTTAAGTAACAATCTCATGAATGTAAAGGCTCCACTAAATGTGTGGGCTTGTAAAAGGAAAAAAGGTATAGAAATAGGCAAATTTGGTTGAGTTTTTGAAATTCAAAACTAAAAACTTTGAATCTCAACAAATTCCCAGAAGTTAAAAAAACATTTTTTTCGATAATAAAAGTAAATGAAACTTTAGGAGGAATTTTTTTTTCACAGTGTTAACATAAAAATAAAACATAAAGTTAATCTTACACGTTAATCACTAATATTAGTGGGTACAAATCAGACCAAGTATAAGTAAGAGTGTTCAAACGGTTAATTGAATTGAACTAGTATTAACTAAATTAATCGAATTTTTTAAATTCTTAACCGTTAATCAAACTGAATTATTTTGATTAATTTAGTCGATTAACTGAATTAACTGAAGTTTTTATGTTTTTTAAATCGCTTAATATTTAATCACCAAACAAAATATCACATTGAAAAAACAAACAAAACCTAGAAAAATAAATAGAAAAAGGGACCAAAGTCTAAAAAGAAGCAAAGCAAAGGGAGTCATCATAGAGAGAAAAGAGTGTTTTGTTTGTAGAAAAAAGCAAACAAGCAAGATGAAATAAAATATAAAATAAAAGGGAAACTGAGAGGGATAACGTGTAGAATGATGATGGGTTGTTGTTTATTTTAGATACATCAACCTGATTTTGCTTATATAATCAAAGATCTTCCTCTCTCTTTTGCTCAAAGAAACAAATCTCCATGAATTGACGATGAAGAATGAAGATAAATGAGAATGAGTTTTAATTTATAAATTAGTGATTAGGGTTATAGGATTAGAGATTTTTTTTGGGGTTAGGGATATTTAAGTTAGGTTAAGGTTATTGGATTAGGGTTAGTAGGTTATGAATTTTTAATATTGGATTGGGTTTATTGGGTGGGATGGTGGTTGGGGCTTGGGTGGGCTAGCTAAGCCTAATATATATAATCTTTTAATATTGGATTTTTGAAAGTTCGGTTAATTCGATTAATAGCCCAATTTTGAATCGAATTAATCGATAATCAAACTTTCAAAAAATCATTAATCGACCTTCGACCAAATTAGATTTATTAACCAACCGATTAATCGAATTAGTTCGATTTGATCGGTTAATTCGATTTTAATCGAAATTTGAACACCCTAAATAAAAGGGGTGGAAATTTTTTGTTCTAATTTGGTGATTATTATAATAAGATATAATAATATGATATGTTTATTTAATATGTCAAATATAGTAACAACAATAACAACAACAACAACAACAACAATAATAATTGTTATGAATGCTATTAAGTGGATGTTCATTATAATCAACCTTTCACTTTTATCTTTCATATTTCTTAACTCTTCATCTTTCATCTCTTTGTAACCTCTTTCCTATTTATATATTAGAAAAATGAAGAGTCTAATATATATAGGAATATACTATTGCTACTGATGATGAAAAATAATAGAATGCAATAGAAATCCCCCTATTCTCATATCTATCTTTTATATATTATTCTTGTTTTATAATATGTTATGAACACGAACACTTAAATCCAAGAGTCTTGCAATTTTTGTTAGTTTGGATCAATGTATGTTTGCATTGTTAAAAGTTCCAATAACCCCGTAATTTGTTAAAACTTCTAACATAGCCAAATTACTTGTAATTTATTTTGTGACTAAATTGTTGTAATTGCCTGAGTACTCTTCTGTTATGTTATGCTTGAAAGTTTGTTAAGGGACTACTTGTGTTTATATTAAAATTGCATTGTAGTTGTATCATCAATGTCAAACCTTGCAAAACTTAAATTTGTGGCTCTTGATATTACTGGAAAGAATTATTTATCTTGGATGTTAGATGCTGAAATACACTTAGATGCAAAAGGCTTTGATGAAACTATTAATAAATGATATAAAGCATCTAGTCAAGATAAGACCAAATCTATGATATTTCTTCGCCATCATCTTCATGAGGGACTAAAGACTGAATATTTGACTGTTAAAGATCCACTTGTCATTTGGAATAGTTTTGGAATAGTCTAAAAGAAATATATGACCACCAGAAAACAATAATACTTCCTAAAGCTCGTTATGACTGGCTGCAGTTGAGATTACAAGATTTAAAATCTATGTGTGAATATAGCTCAACAATGTTTAGAATCACTTCCCAATTGAAATTATATGAAGAGAAAATAACATATGAGGATATGTTAGAAAAAATATATACTGATAACTCTAAATTATATAACTTTTTCAGCACCTTCTAACTAGTAATTCATGTAAATTTTGAGTGTTTCGATAGAAAATTTTGTAATTTTATTACAAAATAAATAAGATGGACAAAATTAAAAAAACAAATCTTAGCGATAAATGGTGAAGGCTTATGCTTAGCAATAATTGATAGTTATTATATTATGTTTTGAACTATCTACGAAATTTTTTTTATATATTTGAAAATTTATGTGACATCTATTTATTTTCTTTGAAGAATATGAATAACTCTCAAATTCAATTAGCGATAAATTGTGAGGACTCATGCTTAGCAGACAATGCAACTACTCATACTATACTTAAGAAGAAGAAATATTTTTCTCATTTGACAATGCAAAAAGTTAGTGTGAGTACAATATCAAGTAGTACCCAAATTATAGAAGGCTCCAGAAGAGCAAATATATTATTGCCTAAAGGAACTAAATTTCAAACTAATGATGTGTTATATTCTTTTAAGTCTCAAAGAAATTTATTAAATTTTAAAGATATTCGCCATAATGAATATCATGTTGAGACAATAAGTGAAGTGAATGATGAATAGCTTCACATTATGAGTATAATTCAAGGAAATAAACATGTTTTGGAGAAATTGTCCGCACTCTCCTCTAGTTTGTATTACACGAGAATTAGTACAATTGAAACACATGTTATAATAAATCAGAAATTTATTGATGACTTTATTATTTGGCATGACCGGTTAGGCCATCTAGGTTCAATTATGATGTGAAAAATTATTAACAATTCACATGGACACTCATTGAAGAGCCAAAAAATTCTTTGAGTTAATAATTTTTCATGTGATGCTTGCTCTCAAGGCAAATTAATCATTAGGCCATCACCAGCCAAGATAAATGATGTGTCTAACGTGACTAACTAAAATATGACTAAGGCAAGTGCATCTAATGATAAATAGTATAGCTATGGTGAGTAGAGATATCATATCCACGATGACTAAAAATATTAGTAATTATCGTTTTTCTATTATTTAGCCGACAATTTAGAGTGATAAGTTTTAAGCCAAAATTACTGAAGTAATTTTACTAAGAACTCAACAGAGAATGAATAAGGAAAATAATCGAACAATAACCAATGAGTGACGTTGTCGTTGAGAGCGCCAAAAATATCCTATCCCTATAAAATATTAAAAATAATAAAAAATAATAGTATAAGGGAAGTAGGGTCATGTAACACCTCTCGCCCGTATCCAACGCCGGAACAGGGTTTGAGGTGCTACCGAACTTAAACTCAACCAATCTTAGGAAATCGGGCCATAAAATTTTGATCAATTTAAAACTTCTCATGTCATATTCAATTTGTCCCTTAATAAGGTTTACGGGGCCCAAAACATACATTCAAGATGGTCCGGGACCAAACTGATGGCTCAAGGAAAACTCGGAGAATTTTATGCTTTAAGGCTCGACACGCCCGTGTGGGTATAGGGCACACACCCGTGTGCTAGGGACACGCCCGTGTGCTAAAACCTGGGTATTTTGTTTCTGACGTCAGCATCACATGACCATGGTACACGCTCGTGTACTAGGCCGTACCCTTCCACACGGCTGAGACACACAGCCGTGTCTCTGCCCGTGTGACCATTACCATGCATTCTGAATTGAAATTTCTAAGTGCAGGGGACAGACGACCTTCTCACACGCCCATAGGGCTGTTCGTGTGTCACGCACAGCCTAGACATACGCCTGTGTGTCTAGCCGTGTGGACAGTATGAGACTATTTACCAAGCCTCATTGCTACCTTAGTATGTCTATTTTCATGTCAATACCAACCAATACCAAATCAAGCATGATAGACATTCATTTAACCATGAAGATGCATCTATTATAGACTCAAAATGAATGTTATCCTCATTCAAGGCTTAATGTAAAGTGTGAAATCTATTCCAAGCCAACACATTTGGCCAATTCTCAAAGACACAAAATAATAATGTCTAGTCCTATACATGCCATGATCAAAAATATAAATCCTATTATACTGAGTATTACGGCTGATAGTGTGATCGATATCTCTGACTTCAAGGGATCTTTGAGCTAGTTAAGCGGCACTGAAAGAAAAAGGAAATGAAAGAGAGTAAGCATAAGGCTTAGTAAGTTGCATATAAATAAATATACAACAACAATTTCACCAATAGTCATCATACTCATAGTTTAAAGGTAAGCATAAACTTGACTTACTAATTTAAGCTCATTACTCATGCATATTAACTAGGTACTTGTACCACACACAACATTGTTATACTTTTCTTATTAAATCACTTTCATAACCTTTAAAGTTGAACCTTTCAAAATACTACCGGATATTCTATAAGCCTCGAACATGGGATAAGTTACCCATACCATGACCCAAACATTGTCTCACACTGGCTATTATCATCGAGGCCGAAGCCATGTCCCAGACATGGTCTTATACTAGCTCTCGTATATACGTGCTGATGCATGTCCTAGACATGTCTTACACTAGCACAACTCTTAACCGATACATGTCCAGACATGTCTTACACTAGCACAACTCTTAGCCGATACATGTCCCAGACATGTCTTACACTAGCTATCATCATCGAGGCCGATGCATGTCCCAGACATGTCTTACACTAACACTCGTCTCAATGTCGATGCCATGTCACAGACATAGTCTTACACTGGCTCTCATTATGTGGCCGATGCATGTCCCAAACATGTTTTATACTAGCTCTCAAATAACCTGAATGTCATGGCATGAATATCCGGTTTGTTTCGTAGGATTCCAATGGGATCTTTCTATTATCTCAATCATTAATATGCATTCTCAGTTCACATCTAGCAATTCATACTATATCAAATCAATAAAAATTCGAATACATGCATTAACAATGTAGTTGTATTATTTACATACAACTTACCTCGGTTTACAAAATGTACTCGACTAGTCGGTTTAGTCGACTTGCTTGGCCTCCTCCGGTCTAGGTTCGAATTTGGAAAATCTTGATTTATAATAACAAAATACACTCATTTAATCACTAATTAAAATTAGGAAATCGTAAATTTACATCTCTAGTAAGATGACTATTTTGCCCCTAGACTTTGGCAATTTGACCATTTTACCCTCATGCTCGAAAATCAATTTTTATCTAATTTCTCCTTATTACGAACCTAGACGAACTATTTTTATTCTTATAGTAACCCCAAAATCCCACTATTTCACACGCTTGTCACCTATTTTGTAACTTATGCAAAATAGTCCCTTTAGGTGTTTTCATGCTAACACCCTTCACAAAAGTTGTTTAAAACTCTTCTAAGACTCATATTCTTCCATAAAATTTCATAAAATAACATGAACATTCACATGAAGAAACCCTAGACTTATCACCATTTTTCAAGGTAGTCCTCTCATTTGAAAGCCTATAATACAAGTATTCCAAAAATGTAAAAGTTATCAAGAAAACCATCAAGATCACTTACATTATGAGAGGAATAAGTTGCTACAAATTTTCAGCTTTCAAACCTCCCTAATTTCTGATATTTTTGGTGGAGAGAAAGGATGGAGAAGAAGAAAAATAGTAGATAGGCTTTAGGCATTATTTTATCTTCCAATCATGACATCACTTACATAAACTTTTGACCATTTGCAAAAATCTTGTCTCATGGCTGGCCAAGCCATATTCAGGGGTCTAATTGCCCTTTAAAGACTCTCAATTTTAATTCTCTAGCTATTTGGAACATTTGGGTACTAAAATGTAACTTTTGTCTTTTATGCGATTTAGTTCTTTTTTGAAATCGGGCTCACAAATATCAAAATTAACTCACCAAGTTTTTCATACACTAATATAATCATGTTATAACATCACAATTGTAATAAAATAAAATTTATAACTTCAGATTTGTGGTCCCGAGACCACTGTTCCGACTAGGCCCTAAATCGGGCTGTTACAGGTCAAATCCTCAGGGACTGGATTTGCACAATTGCTTGTTCCTCGGAATCCTAGTCAGAATCGTGCCCAAGAAAACCTGCGTACCTGGAAAAGAAATAAAAAAATAGAATTAAAAGTTTTGATCTGGAAAAATAAAATAAAAATAGAACTAAAAGTTTTGATTGGGATTTTGAAAATTAAAAATAATAGAAATAAACAAAGTAGAAGAAAAGGTGTTCTTATAGAGAGATTCCAGCCTCCGGTTGTCTCAATCTGTCTTAGGTTCAATCCTCGACTTTTAGGTGATCCTTCCCAAACAGAATAAGCCAGTTATAGTGGAAGAAGACGCCTACGACCACCAGCTCTAAGAATTTAGGCTTACAATTTAGCGGAACTTGACCCTAGCCAACAATCACTTCTGTGGGGTTATCTTATACTAGATCATCACTTATCAATGACGAATCCTACACCATTTTGTCTCTTGGGCTCGCCAACCTCTGACGCAATAAGCTAACAAACTGACTGTGCAACCTTCCCAAAACATACAAAGCGGCCGCCTTTGCACATGTTGAAAAGATAACCTTTTAAGGGACATGGACGGAAGCGTCATCCCCGTAATGTGGAAAAGCGATGAATATTCGTCAAGAAGGCTAAGTACGGATTCTAAGCCTCATGAACCCTTTTTGGGGAATTTTGACAACTTTCGGCTAGATAGATTTAGTGGCTCATGATTTTTGGGGAAAAACAAATAATATAATGGAAAAGAGAATTTTTATTGAAATATGAAAAGAACAAAAAGACTAAATTTATGGGGGAGAGAGTGTTTATAGCAAAAGATGGACAAAATTTGTGTCACTTCATCCCCTATTTATAGTACTAAGAAGCCTAGCCTATTCCTAATTAAATTCTAAAAGATAAATACAAATAAATAAAGATAATTAAAGATAATTAAAGATAAATGAAAATAAATGCTAAAATTAAATCTAAATAATAATCCTTAATAATTATCCTAATATAATTAAACATTAAATAGAGTCTTGTGCTATAAAATCTCTTCTTTTGCACTTTTGCCCCTATGCCTTCCATACTTGTATTTTTGGCACCACACTTTTCCCTGTGTCGCATGTTGGCCCATTGTATCTTCAAATTTGCACTTTTTGCCTTTAAATATCATTTTGCCTCCAATTTAGTCCCTGGAAGATAAAAGACCATAAATAGCTCAAATTAGTAGGGTCGTACTCAAAATAAACATGCAATTAGCACATAAAATATGTCGTTCTAGAGTATTATCAATGAGAGAGACAATACTCAGGAAAAAATCCACCTAGACTTCATCTATTATTATGAATATGAGTTAAACGATATATTCACTTAGTGCCTTGATCTGTAGAAATCCCTAAATTATATTAATATCTCTTTCGAGAGTAAGGACAACTGACTCTAGGTTGAATAATTGAAATATCTTTCTAATTAAAACCACTATCGTCGTATTAACTCGATCTATGGATTCCCTTATTAGAGTTGACTCTAATCCGGTAGATTTATGTCGTCCTATTTCTAGGATTGCATGTAACTCCACTCAATATGCTAGATATACTCTTAAATAGGGACCTTTTCCTCTACTGAATTTAGCACATTAAACATGAATTAATATCTAAGAAATATTAAAACAAGAAATAAACACACATAATTGAGAATAAGAATCAAATATTTATCGAATATAACAAAAATCAAATAATAGAATTCATCATAGGTTTCATCTTCCCTAGGTATCTAGGGAGTTAGTTCATAATTTTGAATAAAAATATCTTAAAGTCAGAAAAACCACAAGAAATAAAGAAACTCATAACAACTTCAAAAAAAAATTAAAAGGAGGTTTTCGATCTTGATGGCAATCTGCTTCAGAGTTGGCTACAATGGTGTTCTTCAAGTTGTTTTCTTCGATCTTCTTTGATGTCCCTATATCTCTTCTTCTCTTTGGTATTTATAAACTTTAAAATGCTCAGAAAGCCTAAAAATTGTGTTTTTCCGCGAGTTTGGGAAGTAGGCTGCGAAATTGACACGGCCTGGAACATGGCTGTGTGTCCAGCTCATGTTGCTCACATGGCCGTGTGCTTAGCCTTTGTGGGAAGGCCTAGCCTATGTAGCTTTTGAAATATGCTCATTTTGACTGATTTTTGCTCGTTTCTTGCTCCTTTTGCTCCTAAATGCTCACCTAAGTACATGAATTCAAAGGGTTAGGAGCATCAAATTCACCAATTTGGATAAATAATCATCTAAAAACGCATTAAGAACGTGATTAAAATATTTTAGTTTTATCATTTATCAATAAACTATGAATCTATCACTTTTCTAGAACATATACAAGGAGATATATATGGATCAATAAACCCTTTGTCTGGACCATTTAGATATTTTATGGTTTTACTAGATGCTTCGACTAGATGGTCACATGTATCCTTGTTATCAACTCGCAACCTGGCATTTCTGAGGTTACTTGCTTAGTTGATTAAATTACGAGCACATTTGTCTTGACAATACAGGTGAATTTACTTCCAAAGCTTTCAATGATTTTTGTATGTCTACTAGAATATGTTTTGAACATCTTGTAGCACATGTTCATACACAAAATGATCTTGCTGAATCATTAATCAAACGTCTTCAATTGATTGCAAGAACGTACTTATGAAGTCAAAACTTCCAATTTCTGCTTGGGGGCATGCCATACTACATGTAGCATCATTAATTCAAATCAAAACAAGAAGTTATCATAACTTCTCTTCGTTACAAATGGTTTTTGGTTAGAAACTAAATATTTTCCATTTGAGAATTTTTAGATATGCTGTATATGTTTTGATTGTTCCACCAAAATGGTCTAAGATGGGTCCTCAAAAGAGGTTAGAAATATATATTGGATATAAATCCTTGTTAATAATTAAATATCTTGAGCCATCAACAGGAAATTTATTTACAACTCGATTTGCTGACTGTTATTTAAATGAGTCTAATTTTTCAACATTAGGGGGAGAAAATAAATAGCTTGAAAAAGAAATAGATTAAAATGAATTATCATTATCTCATTTTGATCCTTGTATGCAACAATGTGAACTGGAGGTTTAAAGGATAATTTATTTACAAAGTTTAACAAATCAGTTGTTAGACGTATTTACTGATCCAAAAAGAGTGACAAAATCACATATACCAACTGTAAATGTTTCAATCAAAATTGATGTCACTGAAGGGAAAACTCTAGTTACTAGTGAGTCTAAAGCATGTTTGAAGCGTTGTAGACAAATTGGTTTTAGAGATAAGAATACTTGAAAAAGAAAAGGAGCAAAAATAGATGATGGTCAAATCGAGGAAACAATAACTTTAAAAGGATCTCCAGAAGAGACTTTAGACATGACTGAAGTTCAAGAAAAATCGCAAGTACCTAATAATGAAGAGATCTCAACAAATTATGTCATGTCTAGGATTAAGTGGAACCGAAATCAAATCGATGTCGGTGATATATTTGCATGCAATGTAGCACTAGATATTTTGAATGACAATGTGGATCATGAACAAATTTCAATTAAAGAATGTAGACAAAAAGATGATTGGCCAAAATGAAAAAAAAAGTAATTAAGGTGGAATTAAACTCTCTTGCGAAAAGAATATACTCAGACATGTATTTCGTACACTTGAAGATGTAAAACCTGTGGGATATAAATGAGTTTTTGCAAGCAAGAGAAATGAAAAATGAGAAATTGTGAGATATAAAGCGTGTTTGGTTGCACAAGGATTTTCACATAGACTTGATATTGATTATGAAAAGACATACTCTCCTATGGTGGATGACACTACTTTTAGGTTCTTGATTAGTTTGACAATAAGAAAGGGGCTTGATTTATGCCTAATAGATATAGTTACAACCTATTTGTATGTCCCGCTTAATAATGACATTTTCATTAAACTCCCAAAAGGTTTTAAACTGTTAGAAGCAACTAATTCTTTGGAATGGATGGAATAGCCGTAACAATACTATCTTCCGTGGAAAGGATGAGGAGGTTAGGATCGTATGGGAGAGGGCTAAATCTCTTAGTGATGACTTTCGAATCCACAACCTTACGAACAAGCCTATTCTTTCTTTGAGTCCTAGCCCCCCAAAAATGGGAAAAGCCCAGATCGATTTTGTTAAGGTTAATGTGGATGCTGCTGTGGTTGATAATAAAACTAGTTTTGGGGTTATTATTCGAGATAGTGATGGTTTCGTTCCCGGTGGCAGTGCAGGCTACAAAGGGGATCACATTAGTGATGGTTTCGTTCTTGGTGGCAGTGCGGGCTACAAAGGGGATCACATGAGTATAGAGTGAGCGGAGCTAAGTGCGTTAATTGAAGGCATCACTTTGGTCCGCTCGCTCAACTTTGACAAGGTCATCTTTGAGTCTGATTGTGCGAGTTTAGTTAACCGATTTCAGGAACATCATGAAGACATTACAATTTTGGGCCATCGGATCAAAGAAACTAGAGGCATGGTTAAGCTTTTCACCAAAGCCAATGTTAAGTGGATAAATCGCGATAGTAACAAGGTTACGGATAAACTCTATAATTTTGCTTTGAATAACTATTGTAACATGTCTTTTGGTATGGTGTATCCTAGCGATATCCATAATGTTGTAATTCTTGATTCATTTTAATTGAGTAGTGGCCTTCGAGCCCATTTTTGTCAAAAAAGAAAAAGCAGATAATACAACTTGCATTGTAAAACTTAAAGAAAGATATATTAAGGGTGATAGAATAAAACATATATCATCAAAAATTTTCTTCACTCATGATCTACAAAAGAATGGAGATATAAATATTCAACAGATTCGTCAAGTGAGAATTTGACAAAATTTTTACTAAGACACTCTCTATCATTACATTTGAGAAGTTAATTTTCAAAATTGGATTATGTTGTTTCAAAGTTCTTAAGTGATGCTTAAACGAGAGGGAGTAAATTCGCACTACATTTTTTTATGTTGTGACATACTGTGTATCAAATGATATTATGTACTCTTTTTTCCTTCACTAGGTTTTTGTCTCATAGGATTTTTCCTAGTAAGGTTTTTAATGAGGCATATCTTTTATAGAATGAACATCCAAGGGGAGTGTTATGAATGCTATTAAATGGATGTTCATTATAATCAATCTTTCATCTTTCATCTTCATTAACTCTTCACCTTTCATCTCCTTGTAACTCTTCCTATTTATGTATTAGAAAAATAAGGAGTCTAATCTCCCTATATATATATATATATATATATATAGGAATATACTATTAATGATGATAATTTTTAATGAGACGTGTCCTTTATACAATGAACATCCAAAATGGAATGTTATGAATGCTATTAAGTGTATGTTCATTTCACCTTTCATTTTCTTGTAACTCTTTTCCTATTTATGTATTAGAAAAATGAGGAGTGTAATCTCCCTATATATATAGGAATATACTATTGATGATGATGATTTTTAATGAGGTGTATCCTTTATACAATGAACATCTAAGGGGGAGTGTTATGAATGCTATTAAGTGAGTGTTTATTATAATCAACCTTTCACCTTCCTTAACTCTTCACCTTTTATTTTCTTGTAACCCATTTCCTATTTATGTATTAAGAAAATGAGGAGTCTAATCTTCCTATATATATATATATATATGAATATACTACTGATAATGATGAAAAATAATAGAATGCAATAGAATTCCCACAATTCTTATATCTATCTTTTATTTATTATTCTTGTTTTATAATAATAATAATAATGGTGATTATCTCTTGTTTATTTAATAGTTTCGCACATATTTTTTATTAAAAACCGCAATCTTTTTGCTATAGTAGAAGTAAACAAAATGATGAAAATCAAGCTTTTCAGGTTTTGGTTGTGTAGTTGACATCTTGGGACATTGGGCGTACAAATTCCAGGTGAATAATTTATGGGTGAAATATATTGCAGTCCCTTTTGTTATAGAGAATGGTTCAAAATTAATCCTTATACTATTAAATATATCAATTTAATCCTTACACTAATAAAAAGAAATTTTTATACTATTAAATATATTAATTTAATCCTTATACTAATAAAAAGAATTAAATAATATCAAATTTTAATAAAGCTAACCATTATTGTTTAAATTTTATTTATTGTTTGCAAAAATAATAATTTTAAAGCTTTTATAGTTTTATTAATCAAACATTTTTTTTGAGTTGAAGTATATATATTTTTAAAAATCATATTATTTTTTAATTAATAAATATATACTCTATTAAAAATTTATCTTATTTAATTTTTTTACTCATATAAAAATTAAATTAATCCATTTAATAGCAAATAAATTAATTTGAATCAATCCCCATAACAAAAGAAACTAACAAGTACCTCAATATTTGGACCGACCGATCATTCTCGTCCATTATTAATGATTCCAATTACTAAATTACTTATTCAATTCTATATTTTTAATAATGAATTATAATTCAAGTTATTTAAAATATAAAAAATAAAATCAACCTTTCTTCTCCAATTTCTACCTTAATACTTTAAACTTATAGTTCCTTTCTGTACAATAAGAAATTAGATTCCGGTATGTTGTTATTGCATGTAACATGTTCTCTTGTTTAATACAATTGAGTCTATACCTTTCTCAACCACATAACCATTGCCACTTATATATTATCCTTATTTATAACAATTTTATTTATCTATCAAAATTTTACAAAGTAAGTATTATACATCTATAACATTATGTTATTATATAGGGATTATTATAATAAACCTACAATTAATTTTATATCATGATTTTTCATCAAATAAAGTAAGTGGAAATTGTATTAAAAAAATATAAGAATTAAATCAACAGAATTATTGTTTTTATACACATTTTATTTTATATTCTTTCACATGATTAGTAATAAAATTTATAAATCTGAAAAATTTAATTAATCGGGATGAGTTATTAAGTTAAACTAATTAATTTATCATAAGTTATTAAATTCAAGTAATCAATTTATAAATTTATAATCTTTTAAATTCATAGCAGAATATTTAATTAGGGAACTTAATAGTTTATTACATTGAAAATTATTTTCATTTAATAAAAAAATGATTAATAATTTTTTCATGTGAAATATGAATATTTTATTAAATAATATTTTAATTAAGATTATTTTCATTTAATAAATAAAATATTTCATAACTATTGTTGTTGCTGTTATAAGTGAATAACTGTTATAAATATTTAAAATAAAACATAAAAAATTATATCTACGAAAAATTTAACTGTTATAATGAAATGTTGTTATATAGACAGGGCAGATTATATATATATATATATATATATAATTGTTAATAGTGGGCCTTATATTATTGTGTTTTTGACATTCAGCATTATAGTTCAGGAACTCAAAGTTGACACATTTACTAGAGGATGAATCCAAAGAATTTAGTGTTTGTGAAAATTGGCCCTAAACTCCGACACTTGTTTCTATGTGCATTATAACTGTTAGACCCAATGGACTTATAAACCCAACCAATAGCAAACCCCAACTTACTTAATTCAACTATCAGGCCCATATATTAAAACTATCCCATGGATTGATTATTTTTTATACATAAATTAAAACGAAATTGTGGATACCCAATGTTGTTTGAATGGATTGGATCGTTTAATCAGATTTATTAGATTGGAAATCGATTGAGGTATTGGTTTGAAGAAAGTTATTAGATCGATTGATTCGAAAACCAGTATGGATCAGACAAAAAACCAATTGAAACAAGTAGTTGAACATGATTTTTCATTTTTTTTAAATGTGTTTTCATTTTTTTTAATTTATAAAAAAATTATTTAATCAAATCAAATAGATTTTTCAAACTGATTAGATCGACAAACCGATAACTTGATTGATTCAACCACAAAATTGATTTTGAATAGGTATGGCAACGGAGCGTGGCGAGGCAGATTTTCGCCTGTTCTAACCCTGACCCAAAGCCTGACCAATTCGCCCTGACCTCGATTTTTAAGAAAAAAATCTACCTCGAACTCGGAATTTAATAGGAGACCCGACTCTAACCCAAATTTAGTTTAATTGTTTTAATTTTTATTGTCTTGAGAGTGTAAAAAGCCCTCAAACTTTTTCAAAAAAAGCAATTAAGCCATTTTATTTGTTGCATTCAATTAGGTACTTAAACTTTCAAAATGCATAAAAAAGACTCTAAAACTTTTTCCAAAAAAAAAAGAAGTAATTAAACCCTTACTTTTTTTTCACTCAATTAGGTACTTGAACTACCAAAATGCAACAAAAATGCCCTCAAACTTTTCAAAAAAAAACAATTAAACTTTTTTTTTTTTTGCACTCAATTGGATACTTGAATTACCAAAATGCATCAAAAAGGCTATGGGTGAATCTAGGGGGCTGGCGGGGACCTCGGCTCACCCTAAAATAGAAAAATTTTCATTTAGGCCCTTTATAATTTATAAAATTTTAAATTAGCAATGGTAAAATTATAATTTGGCCCCCCTCAAATGATAAAAGTTGGATTTAATCTTCTAAAAGTTATAAAGATATAGACTATTAAAATAATGAAATTGCATTTTTACTATCATAAAAATATATAATTTAATTCCGCCCCCAAAATATTTCTGACTTTGCCCCTGCCCCCTAAGTTGTATTTCTAGATCCGCCACTAAAAGAGCCATTTGATCGTTTAGAAAAACTATAAAATGCCTTTTTTGGTATGATAAGTTTTATAATTTTTTACGACTTTTGTATTTCTTTTCATTTTTTCTAATTTTCTTATGACTTTGTAAAATTTTATAATTTTTTTCTACATTTCTATATATTTTATATTTTTTTACAATTTTTATAAAATTTTACAATTTTTATAATTTTTGTATTATTTTTAATAAAATTTATATTTTTATTAAAATATAATAATTTTTATTGATTTTTACTTTTTTATTATTTTTTGCCACATGCCACTTCATGATTGTGCCACGTGGTGGCTTTAATTGAAAAAATTAGGGGCAGCTAACTTTAATGGTCAATCGTTAAATTTAATAGTCAAATGACTTTTTTCAGTAGTAGATCCAAAAATATGAGTTAGGGGGGGCCAGGGGTGAAGTTAGAATTTTTTTTTTTGGGTAGAATTAAATTATATATTTTTATGATAGTGAAAATGCAATTTTGGTATTATTTTTATGATAGTAAAAATGCAATTTTGGTATTCTAATAGCCTATATATTTATAATTTCTAGAGGATTAAATCAAATTTTTTATGATTTTTGAGGGGCAAAGTACAATTTTACCATTACTAATTTAAAATTTTATAAATTATAAAGGGCCTAAATGAAAAATTTTCCATTGTAGGGGGTCAGGACCCCTGTCAACCCCCCTAGATTCGCTCCAGGCCTTTTTGATGCATTTGGGATGTCCAAGTACCCAATTATTGCAAGAAAAGGAGTAGGGGTTTAATTGCATTTTTTGAAAAAGTTTGAGGGTCCTTTTAATGCATTTTGGCAGTTCAAATGCCCAATTGAGTGCAAAAAGAAGAAGAAGAAGAAGAAGAAGAAGAAGAAACAAGGGCTTAATTGGTTTTTTGAGAAAGTTTGAGGGCCTTTTTGATGTATTTTAAAAGTTCAAGTACTTAATTGAGTGCAAAAAAAAGGGGGGCTTAATTTATTTTCTTTGAAAAAATTTGAGGACTTTTTACACCCTTAAGCTATTTTTATTTGAAGCAAATAAGATTATTATTTTTAGTTTAGATAGATATATATTAAAAGCAAAAACGTTATATATATTAGGGACATTTTTGTAATGTTTTGAAACGGTTGAGACAAATTTACCTCAAATTCGATCACAACCTGACTAAACTATTTCTTTAATTTTACCCAAACCAATTCACCTAAACTCAATTTTTTCCAAAAATTCAACCTTAAAAAATTAGGTCAAATTGAAACCTATTAAATTTGAGTTTTTTACCATCCTTAATTCTAAAAATCATAATAATACATTTCATGAATATCCCTATCTTAAGGGCTATTCAATGGTTGAAAGTTGAAACCCTCTTTATGATGGCTTTGCCAAAATTTTTCATATTTTTCTTACCCTCCCCAATTTAAGGATCCAAATGGGCACCAAAAATCAAACTATATATGATTTCTCTTTTTAAAGTCAGGTTATCTATCTAAATTTAAAGATTGGTTTGATATTTAAGTGGTTTTAAATAAAATATCAATTTTGAAAAATAAATATTAAAAAATAAATATATTTAAATTATTAGCAGTTTAGATTTTAAAATTCAAAGCACAAATTCTACTCAACACCTTTTTCAATTTCATAATATATTATTTTTTATTTTATATATCATGTAATTTATATTATATATTAAATATAAAATATTATAATATAAATATTAATATTGTGTAAATAAAATTGAATTGTTCAGATAATTCGATCGAATCAAGAACTGATCAATATACGAATTCGGACAAAAGGAATAGACTGAATTTAGAGCGAATCGCTCATAATCATGATTGAATCGTAAATTGTGAACTGTTTTAAAAAAAATGTTTTTAGTGGAAATTGATGACCCAATTCAGAGAAAAAAACTCAACCGGTCCAACCCATACAAATACTAAAAAATGATTGAAAATAAGAAAAAAGAGAAAAAATAACTTAAATCAAAGTGAATAATTGAAGTTTATGTCATTATTGTCATTTATTTGTGTTTATAAATTTTTTATTTTTTAACTCTCCCCTATTATTTTTGGATCAATCAGATAATGAATTGATGACTTGATTGATGTAATCATCAAATTAGTTCCAAAAATATTGTTAAATATATAAAAAAAACTTAAATGATTTATATTTAAAAATTCGAATCTACATCTTTTTATATTAACAATAATGCTCATATCAATCGAATTAAGGCTCAATTGAAAAAAACAGACAAATTTAAATGAACTTGAATTAGCCTTTACAAATATATATATTTTGATAAATTTTGAGATCCATATTTCAAACTAAACTAAATTTAAGTAATTATGCATGACGTCAATGCCATAAATAAACTCAACTTATGTTTGATACTTATTCGTTTCTTTTTTTTTGACAAAATATCTATTTTTAATCATAACTCATCGTTAATCCTTAAAATAAAAAAAAATTTTATATATAAACACGATCAAATCTATATCCTTTTAATTACTACAATAATAATCGCACTGAATAATGCTAATTAAGTATTATTTAACTGCAATGAAAAATCTTTTAGTACCTCCTCACCTTAAATTCCTCATTCGTCAAAAGCAGTCACCAATTAATGGATTCCATCAATGTTTCCGGGGAATATTTATCTCTGAATGACAAACAATTTGTACGTTAATATTCTTTCAAAAAAAGAGTAGGAATGGGAATAGGATTAGGAATATGAATATGAATCATATCTGGTTTTACTTTTTCTTTGATTATGGCAATCAACACCTAATTTGTTTTATTATTACTATTTTATGTTCTGGGTACAAGACAAAACAGCTGGTTTATAATCATTACTTACGACAACAAAAATACTTTCCTTTTTTACCCCCTTTTTGGTGGACTGTCAATTTCCAATATGGCATATCAGTAAGACTGAGCAAGAAATAAAAAGAAAAGAAAAGAAAAGAAATTGCACCCATAATAGTTAAATTATAGTAAATTTAGGTTTTAGTAGCTTAATTTTAAAAATTATAATATTTAAAAGTTTTCACTTAAATTATTAAGCTGTTAAAATAATAGCTATGTGGCCTTTTTTATTTGTATTATTTGCACCAATCAAAAAATTTTCTTTTTTTATTTCTCTTCTACAATTTTAATTTTTTTCATGAGATAGTTTTGAATATCATGAATCTGTGAACTAAAATTCATACAATATTTTTCTTCAATTTCTAACATTGACAGTTAGATTGATTTGGATCTAATATATGTTTTACTCGTTGATAGATATTAATCCATCTTACTAGTCATCGAATCATTACTTGGAGATCGCTAACTTGGCTTAAAAAAAAATTAATAACCTAGTGAGTTAAATAAATTTTTTTACATAGTTTAGTGATCATTTTGTAACTTTTTAAAGTTGAGTAACCAAAACATAAACTTACTAATAGTTAAGTGACCTTGAGCACAATTTACCCCAAAAAATATTGATAATCGATTTGAAGTATAATGTTTAATTTGATTTTGATTTGATTTATGTTAAATTTAGTTTGGTTATTACTTAAATAAATTTGGCTAATTTGTGTTTCATAAGTTTAAAAACTGTATTTTAAAAAAATTATAATTGTTTTTATAATATAAAATTAAATATTTTATATTTAAATTAATGAAAAACTTCAAAATAATATAATAATATATTTATTTTAAAAAAAATAAAATAATTATAACCAAAATGCTATAAATTTTATCCAAAACCAATTCCAACCATTATCATCTCTACATATCATTGCAACATCGACAAATGTTTTAGTTATGAATAGAAGAGGCGATATATATACTCATTACTAATAGAATCTTTAATTAAGTTGGTGTCATAATTTAATTGAACATCATCTAGTTTGAAATAATTGAAAAATCAATATTTTTTTAAAATGTTGACCTAAACCTGATGATAATGGCAAGAAACAAAATATGAGCAGAAGTGACAACAAAAGTGGACATTTTTGCAATAACTGCGACAACCACAATGAAAAAAGGGAACAACAAAGTTGTTTACGCAAATCGATTTTCTGCGTTTGTGGAGACCAACTCAGTGAGATGAATATACTATCTTTGAAACATACAACTAGTGTTCCTAGTTCCAACACACACTAATGAAGAACCCTCACTTTTGTTTTTCAAAAACTAAACCTCTCACCACTAAATTCTCTCAACAAAAGGTTTTACTAACTCAAATACACTCTCAGAAATAATGTTCCTCAATAAAATGCTCACTACCTACTTCTAACTTACACAAGCCTCTAATATCTAAGATTTTAAGGCTTGCTAAGAAAAAGGTAAAGAACAATCAAGATCTCACTAAAATAGCCTTATAGAAAGGCTTTACAAATATACTCATAGAGTCCAGAATAAATCAAATATTTTTAATATACATCTTCAAATTAGGCTTGGTTCAATCTCCATACTTTACAAGATTCGATTTTTTGATTTGATTTGATCGAATCTTCAAAGATTTATTATTCCACAATATGAATCTTCAAATATGAGTCAACACACATCTACAAAATCATTTAAGTCATTGCCCAACTGTTTTGGTTGAAAAGATTTCTAACGCCAAATAAGACAACTTATATTGTCTGTTCATGTGCTAGTGGAAGTGACCACTTCCATTGGCACATCAACGACAACTTGAAAAAAAAACTTGCCCTAACAATAAAACCTTTTCAAGATTGAACAAGCCTTCCATATTTAGAATATGAATCCATCTTCATAAGGTAACCTTTAATATATTTTGATTTGTCCAAATCTAGTCAATTCAATTATCCTTAATATAAGGATACAAAAGATCACAAAGTCAACTTATATTTTATTGGACTGCATATCTCAATATATAAGGTAAGCAGACCATATTAGAATTAATGGAAAATAATCTTACTTGATTCAATCTCTTCTCTTATGATAAACACGAGATTGGCTGTACAAGATCCTAAAAAGTATGCAAGCAAATCATCAAAATATTTTGATCAAACATGGCAACAACTAAGACAAGTTATGTGTCTAGCGCAATAATAGTAAAAGTGGCCACTTTTATTGACACATAGACATTCACTTTAAAACTTGGGTCAATAAAAAAATATTACAAAGGTATTAATGTCTTTTGATAATTTTATAAATTTTTTAAATTAAAAACTTAAACTACAACTTTAAAAAAAAAATCTTAAACTACAATTTTAAAAAAGTAATTTTAAAATAATGAATAGTTTAATTGAGAGATTTTAAAATTCTTTGTGTGGATTTGATATATATTTTTATATAATTCTCTTTCTCATTTTGAATGCTTTTATTGTTGATTTTAAGTGAGATTTTAAGGTTAATACATATAATGATTTCTTGATTTAATATATTAAATTTATGAGTAAAATGATAAATTGATATAAAATATTTATTACATCCCTACCTTAAATCCCTTAACCAGATTGTTTGATGGTTATATAAATTCGACAAAGTGTAGCTTTATACATGGCGAAGCTTAGCCGCATACTCTCTCCATTAAAGCAATATACCTTCTCTAAGCATCCTCCTAAATCAAGTGAGCCCACATAATTCTTAGAAAATATATTGGGAAGAGTTTGTAATAACACCTATCAATATGGGAGAAGGGTGGAAGAGCTTAGCTTGGCTAAGGCAACCAAAGGAGTCTGACGATAAATGGGTGCAAATAGTCCACTAGGACGTTAAACATAGGGATTATGTCGAGTCAGACCATGGTGGCATGTCATTACGATATTAAAGAAAGTCCACCAAGACGGTAAATGCATAAAGGTCCGCCAATAATGATACAAAATGGGCCAACAGCATGTCAAGTGAGTTCGCCAGAGAGGCGACGTATCTTATGAGGTTACAGACACAAACCAAACTCTATTGGCCTAACATTATCAGTCTTAGGTTGATGGAAGGTCCGTTGGAAATTTGTAGGTAAAAGAGGTAGAAAAAGGTTGGTTGTTTAGAATAGTTCATCAGCAAAATATGGGAAATCGAGGTAGCAACGAGTGATCAATCGGAGCCGGATAGTAGGGATCTGCAGGTGAAGGCTCGCCAAGGGCGGAATAAGTCCGTTGACAACCTTGCGGAGAATAGTTCACCAAGAATAGTAGAGAATGAGTAAAAAGGTAGGGTTAAGGTAAGGTAAAGCTAGGTCTGCCCTATCAAGTGAGCAATATCATTAAGGAATACACTTGTGTCTCATAATGATTTTGAGACAGGGCAACAAGAAATTGTAAGTGAAATGAGAGACAACAACATATCTAGTGAAAACAATGATATACCAAAAGGAGATAGGGCGCCGAAATCTCTGCTTAAACCTTATTTCTTTATGTTCTCTTGCTAGTTTGTCATGTTATGTCGTTTGGCTGATTCTCGCTAAGTTCATCGGAACTTATAGATTTTGTTGTTTAATTTTAGGACAGAGCGTGACAAGAAATTCTAATGGAGCTTATTCAATATGGTGTAGAAGAAGTTGTACGTGTATGTAGAGGGGCACTAGCAGAGGCCTTGCCTCGGGGGCTGAGGCAAACATAAGAATTGTAGAATCATATTCAAATAGTGAAATTGTAGAAACTAAGGTCATAGGAAATCATTATAGTATTTCTTTAATGTATGAGGTTAGTGGCAATTAGGCCTATGTTTTCAAGTTGTTCTTACATGTAACTGAATTGATTATGAATGCATAGTAAAATTAAATAGGTTCTTGTAGCATCCGGTACTTGGACTCAGGGATCGGGTCGGGTATGAGGTGTTACAGTTCTGCTTAGTAACTTAAGAAATCATTACGTTCTTTCTTTAGTGTATGAGATTAGTGGCAATTAGGCCTATGTTTTCAAGTCGTTCTTACATGTAACTGAATTAATTATGAATGTATAGTAAAATTAAACGGGTTCTTGTAGCATCCGGTACCCAGACCTAACGATTGGGTCAGGTATGGGGTGTTACAATTCCACTTAGTAACCACAATATAATTCTTGCTTCATAAGAAATACATCATACAAAAGCCTTAGGATTGTTAGAAAAATAAATAAAAGGAAAATTAAAACAAGAAAAATAAAATAATGTTATTAAAATATAACGACTTTGAGACGTGTAAAACACTTTCCTTAAGACTTTTATAAGATACCCTTTTGTAGGGATATATCTTTTTAATGAGATACCAGTTAATAGAATTGTGTTGTTTTACAAGACAACCTTACGTAAAATATGTTTATAAGATAACTTTATGTACAAAATTATGCCTTTACAGTACAACTATTTGATCCATAATTATAATTTATTAGACTTTTTTACATAATAAAATATTATTATTATCAACATTATAAATTACTAACAAAACCTATAGTAGATTAATGCCACATAGCAAATTTATCGTAACTGATAAAGATGATTTTTATACATAACATCTGAAAGAAACTCACTTTAATTGTTTAAACTTTAAAATGATATATAAAACAAAATATTGAAAAGAAACTCATTGTTGTATCGATACAAACATCTAATTAACAAAGTAGATAGAAATTAAAATAATTTGGGACAAAATGAGAAAGGACATGGAAGTTCATGGAGGAAAATGCTAAGAATGAAATGATGAATGATGGTGGCTTGGTTGAAGGTGTGGTAGGAAGGGAAAAGGGTAGACCGAAGCATTTTTCCCTTTTTGTTTCTATACACGACAAAGTAAAATTCGAGTTTTATAAGTTTGGAATTCAAACTCTGGCTTTTACAATTTTTTAAGTTTTTTAAATTATAACCTTTTTCAGAATCTATTCCAATATTATTATTGATTGAAAATAATCATAAATACTATATAAATTTCCTCTATTAATTATTATTGAGCGAGATGTGACAAATTTTTAATACCAATTACGGAATAGTTAAAGTTTAAAAAATTTAAAAAAAAAAGCATAGTTAATTAACCTTATATGATGGTATAATGTTTAGGATGTTCACTGCTTTAGATGTGATTTGAGTTCAAATCGCGCTAGTCGTGTTTGTTATTCGGACTTTATCCAGTTATTGTATTTCACCAAAAAATATATAATGATTATATTTAATAATAGTTTTATATTAGTTAAATTCATGATACAAAATTTCTTTTATTCTTTTCATTTTTTTTAACGTATATTTGGTATAATTTATATGATTCTAAATTCCAATAGAAGATTTGCTAAGAATAGCATAACTATTGTGATTTGCTAATCAATCTTACTATCTTTGGACAAAATGGGGCCCGAGGAATTGTGTTCTAGTATTAGAAAATGTAAGATTGAAAACTTATCATTTGATTTCGTTAATTGGACTCATAACAAGGATTTATGTTTAATTTAAAATGTTAAATTGAATTTTGTCGTTTTTATACATTGTTCCTCAAATGTGTAACCATAGAAAAATCAAAATTTTGGAACTAAGATAGTATAACCTCCGATTCTCGATTTAGCTGGTTCAAATATAAATAAACTATTAAAAATTCATGAAAATATTAAAACAAATTATAAAGTTTGGTTTGTACCACTTCGTGGGTCAATCAATTTTTTTCCATTGTTTTGGACTATTATATCAGCCAATTTCCATTTTAACCGGTCTGATTCAGTTTCAACAATCTTGAAAAAAACAAATAAAAAGATTAAATCTTAAATTTTAGACGATAAAGGGACTAAAACCATAATTAAACCTAAAAATCAATAAAAGGTAGTGTGGGGAGAGCAACAAAGGTGGTTGGGAATCAACACAGATAGTTTTCCAGCGTTGCAATGACTCATGAGCTTCTTGCATGTTTGTAAGTTGTAAAAATGACAGTTAGAAGCACCAACATCACCAAGTAATCTCTCTAACAAAACTTTTCTTTTCTATTTTATTTTTTCCCTCTCAAAATGAGACTCTGTCACGTTAATCACGCTCCTTCATGTTCTTCATCAGTTTTTTTCTTCTTCTTCAGCCAACCATTTCTTTATCTGTCTCTCAACCACTATATATATATATATATAAAAGTAATATATACAATAGTTATTATTGGGTTAAATTATTAATTTGGGTTGAATTTGACGACTTTTTTTGTATTGGGGCACAAGTTAAATATTGAACTTGACAATTCTTTCTTCATTGGGGTCCGAACTAGACAATTGTTCCCATATTGGAGTTTAAATTTTTTTGTTCAAGTTAGTTTTGAATTTGATAATTGTTCTCGTATTGGGACTTGAATTAAGATAAAAAAATTTCAAACCCTAATGTAGAACAATTATCAAATTTAGGGTTTAACTTAGACAAAAATTATTTACACTCTATATAAAAAAAAATCATATTTAAGTGCCAAAAGATGATTTAATCCTTATTATTTGATTATTGTCATGTCATGGAGAAAAAAGAAAGGGGAAAATTCAGAAGAATAAAACAAATGGGTAAAATGATTGCTAAAAGCTTTTGGTGCATATGAGGAAAACATTGGTAGGGAAAAGGAGGAACATGATGTTAAGAGGTGGGATTGGGAGGGGTGGGGGACCTTAGCCCAAAAGCAAAATTGTTTTAAAAAAAAATTTAAAATTTTTGGGTGTCTTTTAGTCGTGGCCTTTGTTTAGGTTAACATAAGCCTATAGAATGTTGAAAATTTAATGTTTAATAAAAAGAGTGAAGAAAAAGGCAGACAAGTGATTAAATGGCCAAAAGTGTGTGTTTTTTCAAGGATGGTTTTATGTAATTACATATGATAATAGTTTGTAGCTATTATGTTACCCCAAAGACAAATAGAAAATGAGACAGAATGGTGGCTTTAAAATCAATTATTTTTAACATAAAAATAGGGTTGCACATATTAATACTCAACTAAATTAATAATTATTTTTTAAGGGTTTGGAAAACTTTAGATTAAAGAAATGAAAAGTGGAACTAATTGGTTAAAGGTGTTGCTTGTTACTTGATTGCTGCTTTAGAGGAAAAAAAGGTTAATGTTTTAGATATAAAAATGTAGATGATTGGTTCATTGGGATATGAAAAAAATCATATTGGGAATGATTGTGATTATATAGGAAAAACAAGCTAGCCATTGCATTAACCATGAAAAAAAAGTATATATGGGAATGACATCTTATTTTATAAAAATGATGTATCTCAACCCCAAATTTTAAATATTCTTATTTCCATCAAGAAATTTAATATTTTTTAAATAAATTTAAAATTTTAATATCGCCAAGTGAAAAAAAAAAGAAAAGAAAAGAAAAGAAGAGAAAACAACTTTATCAATTATTTAAGGATAACATCTCCCTGAAAATACCATAAAAAGCTTAAAACAAAGAATCTTCAAGTGTTGACAATCTTTTCATTCAATTCACTTTGAAGCCACCATTTTTTTCCCCCTCAAACACCACCGAATTAGACCACACTGCAACTACTTACATCGATATTCGATAGAGTAAATTAATAAATCTAAACTTATATTAAATTATTTAAGAAATAATTAATTTTGTATGTCATGAATTTATTAGTCAAAATCCAAACAGTTTTATTCTATATTCTTCTACTTGTTGATGAGTATCAATTTACTGTAGTGATTGTCAAGTCGTCGCTTGGAGCTCGCTTGTTAGACTTAAAAAAAATACTTAACATTCAAATGACTCAAGTAAAACTTTTCAAATAGTTCAGCGACTTAAAAATAACTTTTGAATAATTTAATGTCCATTTTGTAACTTTTTGAAGTTGAGTAACTAAAATATAAATTTACTAATAAATTAGCGACACTAAATCTAGTTTACCCGTTGGATAAAGGGGGAAAGTGGAAACAGTGGCAGGCTTAAACACAACCAAGGCAAAGACAAAGGAAGGTGAAGCTGGGGCTTGGCCAGCCTACTCCCAGTGGCCGTGGTGTTTCATTTATAAGGTGACAAACTGACAATGTCCAGTAGACCTGAACAGCCTGAAACACAGTTCCTTAATCTAGTAGCTAGAGATATCAAAGGAGACAGTACTGAAACACTGAGAGTTTTGGACACTGACTCAACATACCACAAATAAAACATATGCCATTAAATCCCCCAGCATTCAATAACAGTCCAAAATTACAGATCCCAAAGTGATTCGAGTTAAAATTTTGTGACCCATGTCAATTTCTTCAACACCAACAGTATCTAAAGAACAAATACAGAAAGCATATATCAAACGCAAACCGACACAAAATATAAAGCGATTACTTAATATTCAAAGAAGAACAAAAAAAGAAAAAACAATATCTCTTTTTGTTGTACCTGATTCAACTTTTACATGTGAAAGAAAATCCAATGAAACATACTAAACAGATAATTAGCTAAATGGGTTTTTGTTTTGGAAAATATATTAGTTTTTACTTTTTTTTAATCTACCTTTTTAGGGCAACGTAGTGTACTGATTCAAATCATTCCACGGTTGAACTTGAACACCATTCCAGTTGCTTGTATTGTTATTACCATTGCCATTGCTGCTAGTGGTTGGAGTTGCATATGAATTCCCAAAGAACCATTCCTTTGCAGTTTCATTGCTTTTCCTTGGATTCCCCATTGTTGAAACGTTTTCAGGTTTTGAAACCTCTAGGTTTTGAAACAAAATAGGTAATGGCTTTTGTTGTTGTGCTTGGTTTTGCTCACCGCCATCAAAGAGCATAGTAGCCAACCTTTGTTGCTGCAACTTCCAGTGTAAATCTTGGTTTATGGAACTTAAAGACTCAATTGAAGAAGCAAGGTTGCTATTAACATTCAATGAAGAACCCATGTCTTGAATTGCACCAGTAAGGTTAGTAGTAACCGAAGGTAATGGTTGTGGATAATTACTAAACCCCATCAACGGAGAACCCACCGAGCTGTTATTGTTGCCATCTCCAAATGAAGCAAACTGGTTATAAATACCAGTTGCGGGTGATTGAAACGACAACCCACCGAGCTGAAAATCCATAGCTGGTGATATATCATGAAAGAACTTCAATCCACCACCCATTTCTGAAGTAGAGCCTTTAGGGTCACCTGATGATAGTCTTGAAGATGACTTCATCTTCTTGTTCTTACGGCAACCGCCGCCGATCGGCACGTTACGAAGAGCCCCACCTTTAGTCCAGTACCTCCGGCAAGTCTTGCAGAAATGCCTAGGCTGAGTGAGGCTGTAATTGTTGTAGTAACAGAACTTGGTGTTGGGCGAATCACATCTTGGACACTTTAGGGCTTGATCTTGTGTCCTTGTTGAACTTGTTTTCCGGCTGCCACCTTTTTGAGTTTCATCTTTAGAACCACCACCACCTGGTTTTGCAGGAGGATTATCAAGAGACATCATGAAAATGAACTTGAAAAAAAAAAAAAGTGAAAGGAAAAAAAGCTAATAAATTTCAATTTCCTTTTGCAGAGGCAATAGTGATACTCAATTGATTGGTTTCATGCATGGGTTAGATAGATAGAGAAAGAGAAAAATATGGGTTTGATTTGATGATCAAAGAAAGCTTTATATACATATATGCTACGGGGTAATCTCTTGAGGTTAGATCTGATGGAAAATGAGAAAAGACTAGAGATATAAGGTTGAGGAAAAGAAACTATAGATGATCTGAAACATTTGGCATAATATAAAGAGATGCAAATTTGGATAGATTTAAGTCGCACCCCTAAATATGAACAAAATTATTTCATACCTGTTTTTTTATTTTAAAAACTTGGAAGGCTAATTTTTCAAGATTCATGATTATAAATTTCTTTTTTAATAATGTAGTGTATTTTATCACTATAAAACAACACTTATTGGTCCTATAATTATTTGTCTTGGCAGTACTATTGCCTAGTCTATTTCATGGTACCAATTAAGACAAAGTGATGGCATTGAAACAAGAGGGCTAAAAGTAGGTTGGGAGCAGTATTAATCTAAAGTACTGTAATGAAAATGAAGCATATTTGGTTTTGTGAGAGGAAGTTACATAAAATCCACTCTCAGTTCCTTTGTGTCTTGTCTATTTCCCTTAAGTGAACATACACTGGGTCAATCTGTTAACCCAAAATAGATATTCAGAAATACAATGAACTCAAAGTATTAGAAGTAGCTAGTCAGCTACAGTCATCACCTTATCACTTTCGATTTCATTTGTTCAGAACTATCTCTTCTGATTTTTGACAAGGTTTCATAATTTAACCCATTATAGAAATTACTATTTTAAGAATTCAGTCAGTCATTTATTTTGTTTAAAAATAAATCAATCATTGTACTCAAAATTCAAAATTCCAACAAAAATGTTCTTTTATTTATTAAATGAATTTTAAATAAAAAATAAATTTACGTTTTTTTTAATTATTATTTCATTTATTTTTATTACATTCAATCTTTATATTCAATAATTTTAAAATAAGAAAAATCTAATTCATTATAAAAATAACAATAATAAAAGTTATTCCTTATAAAATAAAATCAATTTATAACAAGAATTTAACCCAACATAAATCATTATAAATCTATATAATTTCCAACCATAAACTGGAATTAATCATTATCGAATGTAGTTGAGATTGGAAAGTGGGCATAGTAGAACCGACCAAAGAGCAAAGATGTTAAAGTAACAGTTACAAATTGGTAAGGAAAACGGTTCGATGGAAGGGTCCAGATAGACAAATAGCATCACTTGTCTGATATATACATATGAATATGAATGAAGAAACGAGAGAGAGAAAGGGACAGAGAGAAGGAAGAAGAAACATGTGATTGTTGAAGAGAGAGACAGATAGGAGGTGGCTGGATTCCCGTGATTACCAAACCAGAAAACCCAACCTCTATACAAATACATACATATACATGTTGATGTTAATAGTCGGGTCCGGTTGGATTTGATTGAGTGTTAAAAAATTGGGTAAATTGTAAAATTAATTATTCAATTATTAGTATATTTTTGTTTTGGCCACCAAATTTTAGTTAGTAATGTTTTAGATAATTTCTATTTTGGTTACTCTCTATTAAATAGTTAACTGAAGTGATGAAGTGGCCTTTTTCTTACTGTTATAATAATATATTTAGTCTTCAATACTTATACATTCTATTAATTTTTTAAATTTTAATTTTTCACATTTACAAATTCTATCAATTTATTTCTCGAACATATATAATTAAATATAAATTATTTATTATAAAAAGTACAAAAAAATATAATATTATTTATACTAGTTTTAAATCCTGTATAAGTGGGGATTTACAATTTGATTTTATAATTAAAGTTATTTTAAATTAAATTTATATAACTAACATATTATAGCATTTTAATCATGAATTTTTTTTATACAATCATGAAATTTATTTTATAAAAATAATTTAAAATCAATTAATAATTTGTGAGTAAATGTTGAGACCAATATTTTAAATACATAATTTAACATTGAAAATACATTATTCTTTAATGGGTTGTCTAATTAAGTGGATGAATAAAATTAACTTATGAATTTTTTAAATACATCATTAAGAAAATGAATTTTTGGATAGAGATCATAAACTTACAAAAATTTATATAAAAAATTATTGATGTGTAAAAATTTCTAAATTTTTCTTAAATGTAATATAGGACAACAATTTAACACAATGTAAAAAAATGAAAAATGATTATCATTTGAATATAAAGATTATTAATATATTAAAAAATCATATTAGCCTATAACTATATATATATATATATATATAAAGTAAATACATAAACTTAAAAATAAAAATAATAACACAAAACTACTTCTCTTTCTTTATTTTTCTATTTTTTTTTCTCTTTTCTTTGTCAAATTACAATGGTGGTCCTTCTATTATGCTCAAATTTAGGATTAAGTCTCTATAATTTAATTTTTGACATAATTTGGTCTTTTGTTTTTATAATAATGTTTTTATTACTCCATATAGCTAACAATTTGAACTAAATACTGTTGTGTATCATTTCTTAAAAACACCCCTTCTAATTACATCATGGCTTAATCACCTTTTAATTAATTATACTAACATTGAATTTTGTTTTTTTTGGTTGAAATAATAATTTTAAGGAAAAATCCACTTCAAAAATTCAACTGAAATTGTTAACTGCGTTAATTATTTTGACTGACTAATTATTTTATAAAAGGACATTAACAAATTATATCAAATTAAGTTATAAGGAATAAAAACTTGAGTATAATAAAAGGACCAAACGCACAGTTTGACATTATGTTTTTCTTTCTTTTCGTTTCCACAAATCCCTTCTCTTCTCTAACCCAACTAATTGAATAAATTAAAGGGTCAAATATAAAATTGACACTTGAACTTGTTCATTTCTCCTAAATTGGTACTTAATTTTTTTTTTTGTTTCAGATTGGTATCTGAACTTTTTCTCCATCAACTCGTTAGATAATTTTCTGTAACATCGTTAAGTGCAGGATAAGTGACAAAATAAGATTGTGACACATGACATTAATGACATCATGATGATGTCATAATTTAAAAATATATTTAAAATAAATAAAAATATTTTTAAATACCATAATTTATTTATTCTTAAAATTTTAAAAATATATAAAAATGATAAATTAAAAAAAATTTCTCAAATTTTCTCAATAGGATTCAAATAAGTCATCTCCAGTAAATTTGTTCCATTTCCCTTTGCTTGCTTTGCCTTTCATCTCCTGCTCCATTTCTTTGCCTTACATAGCTTTTATTATTTGTTTTCTGTTTGAAATGGATGTGTTGAATCAACCTGGGTTTTTATCGATTTTATTTCCATCAAGGGTTTCTCTTTCATGTTAAAGGAGAGCATGTATTGAGAATTTATGAGATTTTGCAAATAAATTTGAAGAAAGTTGGAGAACATTCATTAATAACCCAGTAATAATTGATTCAAGATAACAAATAGTTCGAATTAAAGGGTGATAGAAAATCAGTCTATTTTCGACATCATATCCATAGTTAACGCATTCATCATAATTAGAAGCTCCAGCTCCGTATCAAGGTCAAGATCAATAGCGTCACTAGCATCATTACCGTCACAATCATCAATATCAATATCATCAATAAGAAAATGTTTAAGCTTGTTATCCAGGAACTTGTTTAGAAATATTGTATTGAAAGGAACATAAGAGTTTGTCACAGACATGCAAACAAATAAAATAAAATTAAATGAATACTTGAAATGGATATTCAACAAAAAAGGGAAAACATCACTCATTTAATCCCAAAATCAATTAGAATATCAAGAAACAAAACAAAACAAAACAAAAAATAACTCAAATTTGGAATTGTGAAAAAAGAAAACCCTAAATCTACAACAATTTTGTTTGCTTACAAGAAACTACAACAATGGGATCTAAGGTACTTGAACTATCAAATCCTAACCCCTATCAACCAACCCTTCAATCCTTTATAATACCAAGACCCTCAAACCCCATGGCTATAGGAAGTGATTCAGTAAAGGGCTAAATACCAACCAGTATGGTTGTAATAGTCAACCCATCAAACACAAGAAACCCAGTGTTTTAGAATTTTAAGGTCAATTTTTTTGAAACCTATTTGAGAGATCTAAGTTGTGAAAAAGTTCATCTTACCAAGGAGAAGTCATAGTCAAAGTCACAAGATGGTTCAACGGTCGAATCTTTAGATCGACATTAGAGAAGTTCAAAAGTTTTAAGGCATTTTTGTGGCTCTTGGTAAATTTTCCAAGAAATCTAATTGGATCATTCAAAATGGGAAATGGAGAGAAACAATTAAGTGCCACTTTCGGGCTAGAAAAGCAGCCAATCATGCTGGTGTGGGCTAGGTGGCGGCTAGGGTTGAGGGAGGAAGAAGGGGAAAAGAAGAAGATGAAGAGAAATGGGAGAAAGGAAAGAAAAGAAATCTAAGAAAGAAAAGAAACAAGGCAATATCATTTTCATTATTTTTGTATATATATTTAAATTTATTAATTAATTTTTAACTTAATTTTAAATGATGACATCATTCTGATGTCACTAATGACGTATGCCATTGTCTGATATTGCCACCTGTTTAAGACTTAACGATGTTAAAAGAAGTACTAAACTAGTTGATGGAGAAAAAATTCGAATACCAGTCTGGGACAAAACAACCTTAAGTACCAATATGAGAGAGGTGGACAAATTCAGAAATCAAATTTATATTTAACCCTAAATTAAATACAAAATGCCAGGTGTCAAACTGTGGAATAATAACTTCTACAATGCCTAATGTGTATTTAATTTTTATATATGTTATAGATATATTTATATAGATAATATTATATATGTTTATATTTAATTATAGCTATAATGATCAAATATGCATTTAGCCCCGAATTTGACACATTCTCTCAAGTTGGTACTTATGATTATTTTCAAATTGGTATCCAAAATTTTATTTCGTCAAGGGTTTTGGTACTTTTTTTGTAATTGTGTTAAATATAGGACACATGTCACTCTTATGTTGTGACATGTGGCACTAATAATGCCATAATCTATTTTTTTATAAACATATCTAAAATCTTAAAAGAAAATATATAAAAAATATCTAAAATTTTAAAATATAAAAGAATTATAAATTATAAAATTATATGTAACTAAAAAAATAAAAAAAATTACAAAACAAAAAAAAAATAAAAAATTCAAGTTAGATTGAAACCCCCCAAAAAGTACATCTTAATAAAATTTATTCTTAAAGATAGGTGCAAATTATTACAGGATTCTTTAAGCTGACAAGAATGTAAAATATCATGATTTGAAAAAGGCTTATACAAAAGTTTTTCATTTTATTTGTTAATTATTTGTTAGGTTTCATAGAAAAAATTAGATTCATATGTTAAGAATGTAATTAGCATGATCTTGGATGAAGTTTATAAAAATAATAAATTTAATGAGTTTTGGAGGGTTCTGAATTTTTGAGTTTATCAAAATTACAAATTTACTTATAATTTTTTATATCTTTAAAGTATCTACATTTCAATTGCTTAAAGATTTTGAGCTTCTTTAAACTTGTAACTCAAATATTACAAGTTTTGTTGCACTTTCTCAATGATGAATTGTAGTGGATACTACTAAGTGTCACTTACAACATTACTTCCCAACTTGCCTCTATAGAATGCATAAATCTATACCACATATTTTAGGGGTGTTCAGTCGGTTAACCGACTCGAAATAATATTAACCGAATTAACCAACCTTTCAAAATTTTTAACCGTTAATCGAACCGAAATTTTTTCAAAAAAATTAACCGAACCAAAATTTTCTCGGTTAATTTGGTCGGTTAACCGAATTAACCGAAAAATATTTTTTTTATTTTTGATTAAAATAAGTATAAAATTAACCGAATTACCCGCGACCGAATTAACCGAAAATTATATTTTTTTTATTTTTGGTTAAAATAAGTATAAAATTAACTAAATTAACTAAATTAACTGAATTACTCGAATTACCCGAATTACTCAAATTAACCGAATTAACCGAATTATTTGTATAAAATTATATATTTTTTATTTTTAGAATTTTATTTTTATTTATTAAATTATTTGTAATTTTTATGATTGGGTTGGGTAATTGAGTTGGGTTGAGTACTTGAGTTAATATATATTAGATTGAGTATTTGAGCTTATGTTGGATTGAGTTTGAGTAAATGTGAGCTATTTATATATTATAATTTTATTTATTAATTTTTTTGGTTAAACAAAAAAAATTCGGTTAACCGATCGGTTTCGAACTGAATTAACTGTTAACCGAAAACTCAAAAATTATTAACCGACCCCGACCGAATTAATTCGGTTCATCGACCGATTAACCGAATTCGGTCGGTTAATCGAATTTTTTTGATTTTACCCGAATTTTGCACACCCCTAATATATTTTGAGTAAAAAATGAAAATGAAATTGTATTTATAACATTTTGCTGGAAATATGGAATGTTTTGAAAAGAGTGTGTATATATATGTGATACCACTAAATGTAACACTTCATATTCGATCCGATCGTTTGGTCAAAGTTACGTGATACCATATTCATTGCCAAAACAACTACGATCTCAATTCCAATTCAATATTACAATTTTTACATACTGTCGAAACCATTTTTTTTGAAAAAAAGGTCGACATTTTATTTTGAAAATAGAAACGAACATGGGAGTTGCCACCAATCTTTTGTTTATGTGTGATCAGATCACCTCGTAATTTGATTCTTTTAATAAAATGTTTTGTTTTACTAAAACAATAATTTTGGTCTACGAAATTCAAGAAAACGGGTTCGGGAGTCGGTTACGCACGAGGAAGGACTAGCACCCTCGTAACGGCTAAAATTGATACCTAATTGATTAATTAATGTATTAATGTCGAAAGTTAAAAATCCGTAAAGAATTTAAAAATATGATCCTCCTTTTTTATTAATGTTAATTTTACAAAAAATATTTGGATAAATCGAAGCGGATGCTAAAGACCTTCTTGTCCCTAAGTAATAAAATGTCATATCCAGTACGTTAGGACACGACATTTTAAACCATCGAGAGATAAAATGTCATATCCAGTACGTTAGGACACGACATTTTAAACCCTCGAGAATAAGCTTGCCTTTTGATTTTCAAAACTCATGCATTTTAATTTTAAAAGGATATTCGGTCATTTGGGCCAAACGAGAAAAATAAAAACCTAGTACGTTAGGGCACGATCTCTCGAATTTCTAAACACGGAATATTGACTTTATTTTTATTTAAAATCCATATATTTTAAAATTTAAAAGGATATTTGGTTATTTAAGTTCAACGAAAAAATCGAAATCCCGTAAATTAGGGTACGTTTCCTCGAATCTCCCAAATACTGGACATTACTTGTTATTTCGAAAATTTTTCCTTTTTTATGAATGACAACAATATGAGTGTAAACGATTTATAGTACATAATGGCAATAATCATGTAATATACATCAATTTAACACTAAGATTAATAATTAGAGAAAAATAAATGAATAATAAAATAAATAAAAATAAAATAAAATAGGCATCGATCAAGTGAAAACCAATTTTTGAAACAAAATAGGACAAATTTATAAATAAATAAATATATAAAAAGATATTGAAGAAAGTAGTTTGTGAAATAATGAAAATAAAGGACTAAATTTAAAGAAAAATAAAATAGTTCTAAAACTATATCAAAAGATATAAATAGATAAATGATAAAATAAGATATATATATATAAAATTTTAGGTAAATAAATATATAAAAAGAGAAATAATAGAAATAATATTGCAAAACTAATTAATTTAGTACTATGATAATAAAACGAATAAGTAAATACAAAAAAGAGTATAATAATAATAATAATAATAATAATAATAATAATAATAATAAAATCTAAATTTTGAAATACATTAAATAAGTGACAAAGAAAAATTAAAATAGTGGTAATGATAAAAAATAGTAAAATTTGGTGCAATAAGGGATTATAAACAATTATCTTTTTGAAAGAACATACAAAATAATAATAGATAAACAAATAACTAAATAATGGATGAAATGGAATAATAAAAACATGTATATATAGAAATGTAAAAAGAATATGCCAAAAAAGGGGCCAAGAAAAAATAAATAAATAATTAAAAACTAATATAAATGCGATTGAAAATCGAAATGAAATAAACAAATGAAAAATAATAGAAATAATAATAAAATTTGCACAAGTAAAAGAATACAAAATAATTTTAATTTTAAATGTAAAAATAATAAACGAACAAATGAAATAATAATTAAATAAATAAATAAATAATTGATATATAAAAGTATTTTATGAGATAAAAATAATAAACCAATAAATAGATAATAATGAAATAAAGAATAAGTAAATAAATAAATAATCCTTAAAAGGCTGGACTTTAATAAATGACTCAATTGAAATCAAAACAAAATTAAAAGGATAATCTGTAAATAAATAAATAATTAAAACAGAATTAGGGACTAAAATAAGATGCGCGAAAATGAGTGGGGATTAAATATGAAATTATTCCAAGCTCCCTTCCGCGTTCGTCTTTTAAACTAACCCAAGGACCAAATTGCGACAGAATAAAATATGCATGGCCAAATTAAAAGATAAAAAGGACTAAAATAAAACAACCCAAAAAGGCAGAAGGGCTAAAAGGGGAAATAGCCCATTTTGCAGAAACACACGGATCCTAAGGCTCGCGGGTCGGGTCGCGGGTTGGCCCCCTAAAACGATGTCGTTTTGGGCGTTTGGGGGGCTGATCAAAACGGCGCCATTTTGATACTGCTATATTGAAGCCCAAAATTTTTTAAAACCCTTCACTTTAACCCTCCTTCCAAAAAAAAAAAAAATTTGCTCTCCCCTTTTCTCTCTCAACCCCATGTCCGGCCTTAGGCTCCGGCGCCAGACCACTGTGGTGACTGCCGGTCATCGGTGACGGTGCCGCCATCCGCGGTGGTTGGAAACCAAAAAAAACCTTTTTTTTGGGTTTTTCGACTTCTCAAGCCCAAAAATGTCGTCTTTCATCGGAGACAACGACCTTGGCCCCTCCACGACGGCGCAAATGTAACAAAAGGGGTAAGTTTTCTTTGTGTTTATTTCTTTTTAGAGAAACAAGTAGAGAAAAAAATAAAAACAAAAAATAAAATAAATAAAACAAGACAAATGAGCAACCTTTTTGAAAATTCTTTTTGTTCTTGTTTTTTTGGATTGCTATTGTGTTTTTTTTTTGTGTTGTAAAATTACAGGGCTTTTATAGCCTTGAAGAAAGAAAAAATAAAAACAAAAATACAATCTTTTTCTGTTTTTCTCTGTATTTGTTGTTGTCTCCTTATGTCCGTGCAGGTACGGAGGTCGTACGCGATGCTGATGTAGAGGTACGCAGCTCATGGAGGCAGAGGCAACGGCGATTGAAGGCTTAGGGGGCTAGGGTTTTGTTTTAGCTGAAAATGTTTTAGGTTTTATGGGCTAGGGTTTAGTTTGGGCCTGAGGTTAATTTGTGTTAGTTTTGGTTTGGGTTGTTTTGGGTTTTGGGTTTTAAATTTGTATTGGACTTGGACATTTTATTTATTTTGGGTTTTATTTTATACATTGGACTAGGCCAAAATTGACCCATTACACATACTATTAAGTTCAATATGTAATCACAACATGTTATATAATCAACTATGGGGTTTAAACAAGCTTACAAAAGCTCTTTTGATAACCCAAGACTTGTTGAGGACTAAAATGAAACATTTTCACATGTTCCGGGTTGATGTTGTGCCTATGAAAGAATCAAGTTGCTACTACTAGGGTAGAAGCTTGGCGTTGCAACTTCAATAGTGCAGTGTCACAACTCCGAAAGCATATTGTTGACGTCGCGACCTCAATAAGGGATGTCGCGACGTTGCGGACTGATGTCACAACTCTGGCTCCAAGATCAGAATTAACTGTGAACGTGAAAGAGAAAGTCGAGCTTAGACTTTAAATAAGTTCTTCTTAGGAGGCAACCCAAGTGTTTAAAATTTTATTTTCCTTAATTTTGTTACATGTTTAGTATGTAAAAGAAAAGCCACACAACCGTGTGGATACTAGAGCTAATTTTTTCAATTTTATTTTGACACACATGGAAACAGAGAGTTACACGGTTTGGAGACATGGTCCTGTACGACACATGGACGTGTGGTAGACCGTGTGACCCACATGATCTATCACACGAGCGTGTAAGAAGTGAAGAATCATCACATACGGCCTGGCACATGACTGTGTGCTACACGACCTAGACACACGTACATGTCCTATGTCATGTGGATACTGGGCGTATTTTTCTTTTTATTTTGAAGCATCACATGGGCTAAAAGTGGCCACATGGCCTGGCTATAGCACCGTGTGTCATGGCTTTGACATATGGGTGTGTCTAAGGCCATGTGAACCCTGGGCAAGATTTTTTTTTGGATTTTAAATGGACATACAGGCTGGAAGGGCACACACGGGCGTACGACGCGGACGTTTGACCCAACTTGGGGCCTAACATGATTATGCCCCCAAATTTAACTTAAACCCTAATTCGTTCATCACTTTTGCTTTGTCTTTTTCCCTCAACCCCATCTCAATGTCGTTTGCCCTTAACTAAGCACTGATTTCCATTCGACCACTGTGTCTCCTCGCACCACTATATATTCCTCCACCGTTGGACACTGACCCACCATCTCCTTTAAAACCACCTCTGAGCCACACCCTTTTCACGTAGCAACCTCGCACACTCCATCAACTGTTCCTCACACCTATCCGACCACCACAAGCCTTATTACGCTTGTTGACTAGTTCTTTCGTAGCCATCCTCTGCTCGACCGAACTCTTCCTCCTCTCCTTCTCCTTTTTCCTCTATCCCCCTCACTGACCGCGCTCCACGTCCCCTTTTACCATCCCTTCTTTCGAAACACCACCAAAATCACTGTCCTTCCTCCTCCTCGAGTCCACCACACACAATCACTCGCCTCTCCCTTTCCTTATTTCCACTGTCAACAACACCCCAACCTCACACCTATCCGACCACCACAAGCCCTATTCCGCTCGTCAACTAGTCCTTTCGTAGCCACCCCGGCTTGACCGAATCTTCTCCCTCCCCTCCTTTTTTTCCTCCGTCCCCTTCACCGACTGCACTCACCATCCTCTTTTACCGTTATTTCCTTCAAAACAACACAAAAATCACTGTCCCTCCTCCTTCCCGAGTCCACCACGCACAACCACCCTTGCCTCCATTTCCTTATTTCCACTGCCAACAACATTCCAACCTCACACCTATCCAACTACCACAAGCCCTATTTTGCTCGTCGACTAGTCCCTTCGTAGCTACCCCTTCTTGACCGAACTCTTTCTCCTCCCTCTCTCTTTTTTCTTTCGTCTCCCTCACCGGTCGCGCTTTCTGTCCCTTCTTTCGAAACACCACCAAAATCATTATCCCTCATCTTCCTTGAGTCCACCATGCACAACCATCTGTGCCTCTCTTTTCTTATTTCCACCATCAACAACACCCTAACCTCCCCTAAATCTACACCGTGCGCAGTCCACTTCCCCCACCATTTCCTTCACCAGCTATTTTTACTAGCCTACCATTCGATCTTTCCTCTTCGTCGACCACCACTGTTCGCGTCGACTACCATATCTCTGTCCATAACTACCGCCATCGTCCAACCATAACCCTGATCAGTCCTTTCATTTCCCTTATTGTATTATTATTATTTTATTTATTTGGCTATTATTATTATTATTATTATTATTATTATTATTATCATTTTTATTTTTATTATCTTTAGTATAATGCGTGAGCTTACTGTTGCAATTAAAATTTTTAGGTTTAGCTATAATTTTATTATTATTGTTGTTCCTATTTGATTCTAACTAGTATTAGTTCTAGTTGATATTAGGAGTAGACTCTTATTTTGGTTATGTGATTTGGCTTTCATCATTGGTTGTCGTTGGTTGTGTTGGTTGCCAATATGTTCTATTTTTTCATGCTGATTTGTCCATGTGCTATTTCATTTGTAGTGATGTTGCGTCATTTGGTTGTTATTTACTCTTGCAGGTACATTATGACTAATACCAGAGGTAAGACTAAGACCGGTGTCCCTGCTTTGAAAAAGCGGAAGACATTGGGGGCTATTTCGTCATTGGCCACTCATTCAGTCGCGAGACATCTGTGTCTCCAATCATTCTTAGGTTCACATGAGGACCAATGTTAGTAGCTAAAGGCGTGACCATTGGGTTTAGGTTATTGTCGAGATTGGGAAGCATTAGAGGTGATCTATTTGGTTGACCGGGTTCAGGCCGTCATCAACACAGCTCCATGGGATCGATTTTTCACCATCGTCGAGCTGACTTATTTAGAGCTCACACAAGAGTTATATTCTACATTCTTCCTTCAACATGCGATGTCGTAGTAGGATAGTTTAGTGCAGTTTTAGTTCTCTCCCGGGTGAAAAATCATTCAACATATGAGCTCGAGGGTGTGACACACTATTTGAGCATCTCGGGTTTCAAAGTCGCACTTGAACTCTATTATGAGGAATTCATGAGTATCGAGGGGTTCCCCACATTATACTGGCACATCTATCAGTCACTTTCTCTTTGTTGGATTAACATTGCTGCGACTGTGACACCATATAACCCAAGTCAGTCAAAGGCAACTTTTCTACCTCCGACACTACACTACATCCATGCCATTTTGGTGCACACATTGACCGGTCGAAGGGAGAACACTGGGGTCATCGGTACTTATGATTCATATTTTCTTTGGAGTATAGCGATGCAATGCTTATTTGATCTTTCATACTTCATCGCCTTATCTGTTTGCCACCAATCTGACTGTAATAGGAAGGGTCTTATCCGTTTGAGCCCTTACGTGACTCGCATAGCGAGGTATTTTGGCCTTATTGATACTTCAGAGTTGACATCCTCCTTTACACTGGTTGGATAGGTGATCTCGTAGGGATTATCGATTATGAGTCATATGAGGATGATTGAGCGACAATATGGAGTGGGTCTCCGTTGATATAGATTATCTCATTCTGATCGTCAAGATAAGCACGAAGAGTTTCTCGATGATGATCTTCCTCACCATGAGGACCCACCTCATTATCTACCTCCGAGTCACCTTACTGTTGCTCTTATTGTTATACTCGAAGATCTCTCCAAACTGTTTGATCGTTTTAAGCAGTGATGCTTTGAGTGGTTCGATAGCATCGATGTGACTTTGCATCAGATTCACCAACTCCTTCATATCTCTCATTCTGATTATGCACCGCATGATCCCGACGCCTCTTACGAAGATGATCACTATTATTTTGCTCGAAAACATGCACTTCATTTAGATTTTCCCACAATGCCAATTTTTACTATTTTGACGATTTCATCCAAATTTAAGGCAGTTTCAATTTCCTCCCTCTCTTTTGATATTGTGCTTATTCTGTGCTTATATCTGTTTATACATTGAGGACAATGTACATCTTAAGTGTGGAGAGGTTGTTTGTATATCTATGATAAAATCTCTGAATTATTTGTTGTGTTTAAGTAATTTCCTCATACCCTCCATTAAAGTAAATTATTTTATTTGAATTTTTTATTGATGTTGTTTTGGAATAATTTGTGGATTGTTATGTATTGGTTGATTTATACTTTAAGACATGAGAGAGTCAAGCATGATAAATTGTTTTCCAGAAATAAATATTTCAGGTTGTCTCCCTGAACTAAAAAATTATTTTGAAATTTGAAATTGCAAGTTTGACATCAAAACCATAATTTTTTGTGAGCTTTTGAGCTTATAGAGCATATATTTTATTTTGTACTCATTTTATTTTTGGTTGTGAGTATCTCAACTTGATTTGTTATTTTAGAACTTGTTTCAGTTATGCATATCAAGACCACATTATTGATTTGATATACTGAGATGATAGAGACACTTAGGATTTAACTCACTTAACCTGTAAAAAGCTTACCTATTGAATTAACCCTTAGTAAACCCCTTTAATCCTAACACATTTTTTCCTAACCCGTTAATGTTAACCCATAACTCATATTTATATTGTAAAATTATCATTTTTATTGAGTCCCTTTCTGTCGAGATTTGATTTGATTAGTTGTCTAACTATGTTCCATTATTTGAATTGCTGAATTTTATTTTATTTTTTAAAAAGTCAATAAAAAAATCAAAATAAAAAGGAGGAAAAAATCAAAAAGAAAAAAAATACAAAAAATACAAAAATTATTTGATTGAACTTGAATAATTAGTTTCATATTTTGTTGAAAAGCTTAGTTCCATTTGTGATTATTCTTATTGATGTAATTTTTTTTAATTAAGCAACTGATTTTTTTGTCTAGTTTGGTAATTTATCAACTCGATATCGATTATAACAAACTTTTCTGACCTTTTCCATACCCTTAATCTAAGCCCCATTACAACCATGTAAGAGCTCTTGATTGGTGTGTCATCTGATTTTATAGTGGTGGAGATGATTTTCAAGCAAACATATGGTAATAATATTTCTCGTTTGATTGTTGAGTGCATATAACTTGAACCTTAAACACATTGAGTGCTTCGAGTGAATCTTATGAGTTTCAAGTAATTATTTAGATAGGGGAGGTGCCTATATTTTTATGTTTTAAAAATCGCTGCTTGGATTGCTTGTGTTCTTTAATGTCATTTTGGTTGAATTTCTAATGTATGATTATCTATAGGTTGTCCTAAAACATGATTGGTGAAAACAATGAATTAAGAAAAGTTAACTTGAATGTGGGTTGGGGATTTTGTTTGAGGACAAGCAAACGCTTAAGTGTCGGGATATTTGATAGATGCCAAAAGTAACATGTTTTAGCCTCGTTCTTAATGCATTTTTGGATGATTATTCGATTTAAAATGGTGAATTTTATACTCCTAATCCTTTAAATTCATATTTCTATACATAGGAGAGCATTTGGAAGTAAAATATCAATTTTTTTTGACTAACTTTTAAAGACTTAAATTTTTTTTCTACAACTTTTAAGGAACTTAAAACCTTATTTTATTGTTTTGCCTAGGGCGTCAAAAATGTCAAGGACGAGCTTGGTTACCCCCTAAAGGTGACACATGTCCTTAGATGTTTTAGGGAGGATGTTGACGAGTAGGGGAGAGCGAGCAGGACATTGGTTATCTAGACTACACATTGTGGACTAAGATGAGTGACGAGCACTCGTGTACTTGATTAAAAAAAAAAAACTAGAAAACGGGCGAATTGGACAATGGAGAAAAGTCGAATCTCAAGTCAAAACATTCGGTCAAATTAGGGATCACTCTATATATGACCTACTGTATATTTTATAGATAAATTGTAACTTAAATATTATACTGAAATTTTTTTGATTCATTCTTCGAACGAGAGTCCATAGATATAAGTTGTGAAACCGAAATATGTAAACAATTTTCTTAAACTGTGGTAATTACCATTAAAACATCCGTTTTAACAGCTTATGGTATTGGGAGAGAATCTGCAATTAATTTATTGAGCATTAAATTGAAAGATATAAATGTTAACCTCAAATAGCAATTAGTTTAATAAGCATTAAATTCAAAGATATAAATGTAGAATAAAAGTATTAACCTCAAATAACACTAAACAATTAAGTATTCATATTATAAATCCTATAAAATTCATAAATGATTAAACTTCATGAAAAGCTAAATGTAAAGCCTGTTTTTAAGCTATAAAGTTGAAGCTTTTCAGAAAGAAAGAACAAAAACAGATTCAAATTTTGAAGAATTTAATTCCAAAAATTAGAGATTCAAACAATGACAAGATTGCCAGAAGAAGTGCACTCCAACAAGGCTTTTGCATGGGCAGCCAAAGATAGCTCTGGCGTTCTTTCTCCCTTCAATTTTTTCACAATTTGTTATTTACTATATGTTATCTTTAAATCTGCGTTTCTTCTTCTAAAGGGTGTTTTTTTTAATGGTAAAATTCTATAAAATAATTTAGGTATTGTGTATTTTTAGTGGATTTATTCCGTTTATCCTAATTTAATAATTTTTAGAGAAAAGATGTGATGATGTGACATATATATATTTATTTGGATATTTTTACACTCTTAAAATATAAAAAAAAATGATCATATTGGTCAAATGTCAATATGTTTATGTAATATTAAAGTAGTTTTTATAAAATAAATCATTTTAAATTATTTGATTGAATTAATGGAAATTAATTTCTCTAATCTTGCAAAAAAATTCATTTTATTATCCTGAGGTTGGCTCCTTTGGTATCACCACCGTGCATGCAACCAAGCGAAGCCAGGGGCTGGTATGGGCCCCGACACCTTTAAAATGTAAATTTTTTTTAGGTCTTTAAATTTTTTTAAAAGTTTTAAAATAATAAATATAAAATTACACTTTGGCCCCTTTAAAATTATAAAAAATTGATTTAATCCTTTACAAATTATAAAGATATAAACTATAATTAAAATTTCATCCGCCGTCCCTAAAAAATTTTTCTGGCTTCGCCCCTGCCAACAACCAGACTAACCTAGCGTTCTCTAATACTAGTTTTCACAATTGGTGGCCATCAACGGCTTGACTGGTATGGCATTCTTTGTTTTCTTGATGACATTTGTGGCGGATGTCGGCATTGATGGCTCGCCGTGCCTTGTTTGGTGGTTGGGAGTTTGGTCATTCAGGTGGGGCTCTTCCCATGATGGTCGGCTTCAATTTTCTGGATTTTTGCATTTTTTTCATCATCTTGACCTTTATTTGGGTCCTGGCATTTTATTGGATTTGACCCAGTATGCATATTCATGGTTGCATGTGCCGGTGCTCTTTAATATTGGGTCTTCATCAAAAGTTCATATTAACCAGCTGAAATGAAGGATCTTCGTGTAGAAGGGATCATACACATTTACTCGACTTCTTTGAATAAATGATTAAAACCTCATTGCATGATAATGATCCCTCCAACATTTCAATTGTTTAAAAGGGGTGATGACACAAACACTTACTTTTTTCTTTAGGGTGTTCTCTTGGTGTTGATGTTGCTTTTTTGGTTTTAGGATATTTTTGTATTTCATTTGATGAAATGAGTCTGGACTTTCAGTGTGTCCAAAAAAATTTATCAAATAATAGTACAAAAGACTAAATATACTAAAACTACATAATACAAGGACCTTCGTTATAATTTTACCTTTTTTCTATTTGTTTACTAAAAAAAAATGATGTGAATTTTGCAGGGAAACGGGAAAAAGATGTGACTTTCAAGGTGCTTTATTGTGGGATATGCCATTCAAATCTTCATATGGATAAGAATGATTGGGGAAATTCCATTTATCCTCTTGTCCCCAGGTAACTCCAATTGTCTTCGCTCATATCTTTCGTGTTTATTCTACTGTCTATAAAAATTAATTCAAAATCGTAGTTGCTACTCTCAACAATATGTCTTCAAAGTTTGGAGATGTGTTCAATGTCTCTTACCATTGTACCAGCACTTGTACCAACACTTGGTTCTGTTAACTCTTTTTTATCTTCGTACATTTTCGTTGCTAAGTTGCAATAGATTTTATGCAGGCATAAGATTGTTGGTGAAGTGAGTGAAATTGGATGTAAGGTTCAAAAGTTCAAAGTTGGAGATAGAGTTGGAGTTGGCTGCATGGTTGGTTCATGCCATTCTTGCGAAAATTGCATCAACAATCTTGAGAATTACTGTCCCAAAACGATTTTCACCTATGGGACAAAGTACTATGATGGAGCTGTTACACATGGAGGTTACTCCAACACTATGGTTGTCGATGAACACTTTGTCGTCAGCATTCCCGAGAACCTGCCTCTTAATGCTACTGCCCCTCTTCTTTGTGGCAGAATCATGGTGTATAGTCCGTTGAGATTCTATGGACTCGATAAGCCTAGTTTGCGTGTTGGTGTTGTTGGACTAGGAGGACTAGGCCACTTAGCTGTGAAATTTGCAAAGGCAATGGGAACCAATGTTACGGTGATCAGCACATCTCCTAGTAAGCAAAAGGAAGCATTGGAAAATCTCGGTGCCAATTCGTTTTTAGTCAGCCGAGACCAAGATCAGCTTCAGGTATGTATGGATTATAAAACCCGAGTCATTCTAGGAATTTCACTTGAGACAATTTTAGTAAATTCTTCATCAATACAATCGTGAGACGGAGAGGATGAGGACATCTCAACCTCTATCCTGTTTCTTTATCATCCGTAGCCTTACCTTCTTTTTGCATGTTTAGGCTGCCATTGGCACATTGGATGGAATCATCGATACGGTATCTGCCCAACATCCATTGTTGCCATTGCTTGGGCTGTTGAAATCTCATGGGAAGCTTGTGATTCTTGGTATTCCAGGGAAACCATTTGAGTTACAAGTATTTCCTTTGATTCAAGGTAATTTATATATCTTTAAATTTAAGTCGTGAAATGGTTAATTTCGATGTTAACGGTATAATTTCTGCATCACTAAATGGACAGGGAGGAAATTAATAGGATGAAGCATGATTGAAGGAATGAAAGAAACTCAAGAAATGATTGATTTTGTAGTTGAACACAACATAAAAACATACATTGAAGTTATAACTATGGACTATGTGAATACCGCCATGGATCACCTTCTCAAAGGTTATGTTAAATACAGATTTGTCATTGACATTGGTAACATATTGAGGCCCTCCTCTTAAAGGTGTTTCCCTTCCATTTAGATACAAAAACCATCGAGACCAGTCCCCCTAGTCTTAAATTCCGGTAGTTTTCATCTCCTTTACTATATAATAAAATTTGTTTGAGTACTTGAATTGTTTTAAATTTTTCACGTTCAGTTATGGATTGAGATAGCCTATCTTTTTCTAGACATTTATGTGCATTAAAAGAATTCTTATGATATAATTATTTTACAAGGTTAATTATGATTAGAGATGAGTAAAAGTTGGTTCAAACGGACTTAATTGATTTAACCAATCGCTTGCTTCAACCATCTCAATTATGATGGTTAAGGTGGTTTTTGTAATGGCTAAAATAGGTTTACATCAGTGTGTTATCTCAATTAGAGGGTTTGATTACCCAATCTTCTATTTTTGTCTAAATCAACCAAAAAAAGGTTCAAAACTTTGTTTACCAAACATCTCATAATTTAATTCATAAAATTTATATTCAATATACAATTGAATGGTTGCTAAAATCATAGAAATCGAGGCTTGAATTACAATAAAATTAAAATTAAAATTAAAAAAAAGAATTAAAAAGAAAAAGCGAACCATCCTAAATTGCACATTTGATAACTTTAACTAATGGTTTAAACTATTAGGCCTTTCTAATCGAATGTAATCATACATTACAGGGTTGTCACTTCTTGTCAGTGTTAGATATATTGTGTTGTTCCCTTTAGGAATTCTATATCCAAGTACTTCAATGCTGTACAATCTGTGAATCCTGTAACACCCCTAACCCGTATCCGTCACCAGAACAAGGTTACGGAGTATTACTGGAGTTTACAGAACAATTACAAACATTTCATGTCATTTTTACTATTGATATCCAAAAATAATCATATCATCCTTTGAATAGACCCTCAAGGCCCAAATTAAGCTTTAGAAACTAGTCGGGACTAAACCGGGATCTCAGAGAATTTTTAGTGAAATTTAAAATTTTCTTATATGCAGGGCACACACGCTTGTGTGGCCAAGGCACATGCCCGTGTGACCATAGGACGCGCCCATGTTGCAGGCCATGTCCGACCCCGTGTAACTCTCTAACTTGTGCCACACGCCCGTGTGCTAGGCCGTTTGGTTAGTTTGATTTTCACAAATTAGGTGCAGGTTTCACACGGCCAAGTCACACGCCCGTGTTCTAGGCCGTGTATCATATACGGGTGAGACACACGCCCGTGTCTCTGCCCGTGTGCCAAATTCTAAGCATTCTATTTCTCAAATTTAAGATGCAGAAGACATATGGCCAAACCACACGCCCATGTGTCAGGCCATTTCTTAGTCTTATTTCTCACCCAAATTTAACCTTCAACCCACAATAACATTTGCATACATTTTCCAACCAATTCAAGTCATATAAATCAAGCAAACATCATTAACATGTATGATTTAATGTCACATATTCATATTATCAAACTTACCTTCTTGTAATGACTTATATTTTACCTTAATTCAATTTAACCAAACCACATACATATAAGTTTAACATGATATATAACCTTATAATAATATATCAAAACAAACCATTATTAGCCATTCCAATGGCTAAGTTACAAACAACTATTTATATGCCAAAATTGGTCAAGTTAACCTATACATTCCATTATATCAAAATAAGATTACTTTTTATACCAAAATAAGCTGGTGGATAGTGTGATGATACTCCGACTGATCTCCAACCTTTACGAGCTTTTGAGCATTATAAAATAGAGAAAATAAAACCTAGTAAGCAATTAATGCTTAATAAGTTCATATAACAGGAATTAAAACTTACCAATCATATTTATTTAAATAAGCATAATAATATCATGCTTCCAAACAAATTAGCAAATTTGCTTATTCACATATACTCAAATAAGCAAGTTAGCCACATAATTCACATATACATTAAGTAAACATAGATGAGCTCATCATGTTACAAACTTTCAAGTATTTTAGAAACATTTGAGATATAGTTTATTTAATCTAATAGTTTCTCATTTCAAAAATTTATCTGTTGAATCATTGAACTTTCGATGGATACTCAGGTAGTACACACAAGGTGTACAAAACTATAAATCGTCAACTCATAATCAGGGGTACCCATTAGGGCACTTAATCAGGGAGCACACTCTCGAGCCACATATCAAGATGCTCAGATGACCATGTAACAGGACACTTATCAGGGCTAATCAAGAAACTCATAAGAGTTTTAATTAGGGAGCTCATAAAGCTTAACAGATAACTCCGAAGAGTTAATATCAGGGAGCACCAGATAAGGTCACAGGGAGCTCAAGCGAGCCATATCAGGAAGCCCATAAGAGCTTATATCAGGACGCTCACGTAGAGCTGCGTTTGTGTCCACATTATATGCTGGATCACAACTGATCGAGTCATGTAATAGGACGCTCACACAGAGTTGCGGTAGTGCGCAACACATGCAAGATCACTACCGATTAGGATGCTAGCAGAAACTATATAACATGATGCTCGAGAGGCTATATCAGGATTGCTCGTCCGAGCTATATTCTGCCTGCAACATATGCAAGACCACATTTAATACAAGAAATCACATATATCCATCGAATTTCATTATTCAAACGGAACCTAACATCTTATGAACATTTCCGAACATGTGATCATTTCATGTATTTATAACATTCATATAATTCACATAAATACATATCATACTCAATCCAAATACAACATTTAATTGAAACATATTAACATGTATAATTAAGTTACACGAACTTACCTCAACACTTGTTTGTATATAAAAATCTATTAATTCGAAACTTTTTTTCCTCGATCTAGCTTCAAATTTGAGTTGTCTAGATCTATATAAATGAATTTAATCATCAATTTATCATATTTCATATTCAATTGGATTAAACTTGCATCCTAGGAAAAATTACCATTTTGCCCCTAAACTTTTCATAATTTTCAATTTCATCCCTAGGCTCGAAAAATGAAATTCATGCAATTTAATCATTATTTCAAGCCTAACTAAAATTTTCATATAACATTTACAGCACAATTATTTCACAAAATTTAGAAATTTTCCATAACTTTTACATTTTTACAATTTAGTCCCTAAATTATATTTTCATCAAAATTCTCTTTGTAAAAGTTGTTTATCTATTAATAATATTTCATTTTCTACCATAAATTTCAAATTTTCAACATATTCATCCATGGAAAATTTTCTATACTTTGATATCTTTGTAAATTGATCCCCAAAATAGATAATTAAATTATCCCAATCTCAAAAATATAAAAAATACTAAAAACGGGACAAGAATACTTACCCAATTAAGCTTGATTAGTTTCCTTTCTCTCTCCTAGGGTTTCCATAAAATTTGGGGATGAATATGATAATAATATGATGATATTTCTTATTTGTTAATTTATCATCTTTTAATTATTTTGATCTCCAATTTAGTCCTTAGCCTTTTCTAGTTTTTCCATGGATGAATCACAAAAAATATCTACTAAATTTTATTTAATGGCCTAATTACCATATAAGGACCTCAAGTTTTGAATTTCATAGCTATTTGGTACTTATAGCTACTAGAATCCAACTTTTGCATTTTTTGCAATTTGGTCCTTTCCATAATTAAACACACAATCGGTAAAATTTTCTTATCAGAATTTTCATATAACAATCCTATCATAATACGGACCATGCAATAATATTAAAATAAATTTTCTTTCTGACTCGAATTTGTGGTCCCGAAACCACTGGTCTGATTTCACTGAAAATAGACTGTTACAAATCTCGTGCCTCGGTACAACGTTATCGTAACGATCTTCTAGTTGTAAAATGAGGTCGACTGGAATTTGGATCATTGAATTGAACTTGTAGATGCCAATTCGCGAATAAGTGATTGAAATAGTGAAAGTAAGTGAAAAAGATATCTATGATAAATGATGGAAATGTGAGATGAGATTTATGTACCCTTATTTCTGCAAAAGAAGCTGCTGCTATTGCCATTTGGAGATTGTAGGTTCCTCTATTGTTTACATCTTGGAGATTGTATTTGATTTGTCATGTTGTCGGCTGGATCCTGTTGTTTCCAATTTTCCTGTAAATGACAAGGATTAAAAATAGATTAGACAATGGTGTAACATGGTATTAACTTTTCAGGGTTAATGAATTTTTTAAAATAATCTAGGGAGTATAATTAATTTTATTCTAAAATTTTGAGAAAACTAATGAAAATTTTCAAAAAATTTAAAAGGCTTAATTAAATTTTTCGAAAATTTCAAAGACAAATTAATATCTTTAAATTTGAGTCGTAAAATGGTTAATTTCGATGTTAATGGTTTGATTTTGGCATCACAAAATGGACAGGGAGGAAATTAATAGGAGGAAGCATGATTAGAGGAATGAAAGAAACCCAAGAAATGATTGATTTCGCAGCTAAACAAAACATAAAAACAAACATTGAAGTTATAGCTATCAAGACATTGATCGCCTTCTCAAAGGTGATGTTAAATACAGATTGGTCATTGACATTGGTAAAACATTGAGGCCCACCTCTCAAAAGTTTTTTCCCTTCCATTTAGATATAAAAGTATCAAGCTCAGTCCCTTTAATTTTGAATTTTTGTAATTTTTATCTCTTTTACCATGTGATAAATTTTGTTTGAGTACTTGAATTGTTTTAAAATTTTCATGTTCAATTCACCAAAAAAAAATCATTTTCAGATCGAGATAGTCTCTCTTTTTCAAGACTTTATGTGCATTAAAAAAAATCATATGATATAATTATTTCTTAATGTTAATTTTTATTAGAGATGAGCAAAAGTTAGTTCAAACTGACTTAATTGATTTAACCAATGGCTTGGTTCAATCATCTCAATTATGATGGTTAAGTTGGTTCTTTTCGATGGGACTATTATTGTAACAGCCTAATTTTCAGTGGTATCGGGAATAGAGATTTGAGATCACTAAATCCGACGGGTGAGTTGAAAATTTAATAAATTAATACCTATGAGTCAAATATGAATATAAAAGCAATTTTGAATTAGTGAATTTGGTGATTTAAAAGAATTAATTAGCTAAAATGGGTCGAGAATGAGGTATCGAGACCTCGACTTCATAAACCGAGCCATAAATATTTTTAGAAATATTTATGGAGTGTTGGTGAGGTAATAATAAAATTTAATCAGAAAATTTTGACGTTTGGGTGGCTAATTAAATAAAAAGGACTAAATGAAAAAGGTGTAAAAGTTGCTAAAATGATTAAATAGCTCAATTGTCAAATGAGTAAGAACCTAAAGTGCAAATAAGCCCAAAGGAGATATTTTGGGCGGCAATAGCTGAGAAAAATCAGGAAATGAGTGAAATAAGGGCAAAATTGGAAAATTGCCAAAATTGGCTAAATAAAAATGGGACTAAATTGGAATATCTAGAATTCTCTTCATTTCTCTTAATATTGATCAGCTGAAAAACAACCATGGAGGAGGGTTCAAGCTGGTTTTCATACTCTAGCTTCATGTAAGTTTAATTCTTGCTTTCTCTTTGAAATTTTTATGTTTTTGGACTTTTACAATTGGGTCCAACTTATTATTTCATTAGTTTTTGATTCCATGGCTAATTTTTGAAGTTGTTATGGATGAGTTTTGGAAATATATGATGATTTGGCACGGAATTAGAGCTTTAAATTGTTTATATTCTGATTTTATTGAAAGAATTGAATAGAAAGTGAATGTTTGGAACCTAATTGTAAAAGAGTTTGAAGTTAGAGTTTTATGTGGAAATTATGAATTTCAATAGTTATGAAATAACTTATAATGTCTAGAAAAATTATTAATTGAGAAAATTATCTCAATTTAGGGGTTAATTGAGTAAGGACTGAATTGTATGAATTGTGATATTTGGGGTAAAATGGAAATCAACATTTTACACTAAAACTGTTTTGGACAGCAGCAGTAGTCTAACTTTGAAAAATCACCAAAAATTGTATAAATGAAATTAGAGGATGAATAAAATATGAAATTAAATCTTATTGAGTCTAGTTTCTTATAAAATAAATTATGTAAGCAATAGAATTGTAAATCATGAGATACAATAACTTTTGTAAGACAAGGTCAGAATGATTTCGGGTTCCCCTGTTCTAATTTTGTAAAATCATAAAAAATTGGATAAAATAATTAGGGGCTTATACTTATATTTTTAGAATCCTGAATGAGTCTATTTTCAAGAGAATCAAACGGGAACATCATTCAAATTCTGTACGAGGAGATAATTAATTTTTAGTGAAGAAGGGTCATAACTGTCAGATAGCAGAACAGGGGAGATTTCAATGAATAAACTGTATTAATTGGCCTAGCCAAAAATTATGAAATTTTTATGGTAATAAGATATGTGAGTCTAGTTTCAGGGAAAATTAGCAGATCTTAATTTGGAGTTCTGTAGCTTCAGATATAAATAATTTAGTGACTATGACACAGATGGACAGCTTGAATATTCACCTAAGTAGATAGTGAAAATTATGGATAATGTTACCTACAAGTATGTTGTTTATACTAAGGATGTGGATGGAGAGGAGGAGGAGGAAAATATACAAAAATATATGAATGACTCGTGTATAAATTGATCACATGCCCGATTATAATCGATAAGTGTTGGATTAGAAATGATATAATGTTTTATTTGGAATATTTATTATGAAATTATAATTATTGTTATAATACAAAAATTGAACTTGTGAGTTTATATGGCTAAATTTTAGTGATTATTTGTTAATTTTATGAATTTCATGATGTGTTATTTCATATGTATTGATGATAAAATCGTGATTAATGTAAAAGCATGAAAATTGAATAAATGATCAAATTGAGTATTTTAGTTCAGTGACAAGATGAATTAAAGGAAAAGACCATGGTTGGACCATGGCAACAAGTGATAAGTGATAGCTTCGGCTACACTTATCTGATCAAGGACAAATGAAAGTGATAAGTCTTCGGCTACACTTATCTGATCAAGGACAAATGACAAGTGAAAAGTGGTAGCTTCGGCTACCTGATCAGTGAAAAGTGGTAGCTTCTGCTACCTGATCAGTGAAAAGTGGTAGCTTCTGCTACCTGATTAGTGAAAAGTGGTAGCTCGGCTACCGATCGATGAAAAGTGGTAGCTTCGCGCTGCGATCATGAAAAGTGGTAGCTCCGGCTACCGATCGATGAAAAGTGGTAGCTTCGCTACCCGATCGATGAATAGTGGTAGCTTCGACTACAAGTGACAAGTGATTTCCATATAAGACCATATCCGGGATATGGCATCGATGTGTGATATATGCTATCAGATAAGACCATATCCGGGATATGGCGTCGATGAGATATGTGATTCGTGTAAGACCATAGTTGGGCTATGGCATCGATATATGAATATGTGTAAGACCATAGTCGGGCTATGGCATCATTATGTGAAGATGTGTAAGACCATAGTTGAACTATGGCATCGAGAAAATGAAGTACTCAATTCCGTAAGACGTTCACTAATTTGACAAAGTTTGGTAAGTGTTACATGGAATTATGTGATACAAGGAAGTACGAGTTGATAAGATATGAGTATAGAACTTGGTTGATAAATGAATTCATTTGTGATTATAAAATTGTTCATCTTGAATGTACTGTCCATATGTATTGATAATTCAAATGTTTTAATGAATAAGTTTCGACATGGAATAAATTGAACACGAGATAAATAATTATGAAATTGAACTCGAAATTCATGAAAATGACAGTTATTGATATATGGAGACATGAGAGATTGATATATGAATATGGAAAATGTTTGATAAATGTGTTTATTCATAATTATGGAATTATATACCTCATGTGTACTATTTGCATAAAGATGATATTTCAAATACTTTGGTTATTTAAGCTTAAATATGAAATAGTATGAAATCAAGATAAGTTGTTATGAAAACATATTTAGATTACAGAGATATGGCTGATATATGTTGTATGATTACATAACGTGAAATTGTGTATATATATGAGAGATTTATTGAGAATTGAGCCCATACACGTTTCTTGTTATTTATATGAAGTGTACTACTGTCAAGGGTGATAAAGTTATAAATAGAGAGTTACACGGGTTGAAAACATGGGCGTGTGACTCTCCAAAGTGTGAAAATTTTTTTAAGTGTTGCAAAAGTTTCATATGTTTACGATTTGGTCCCGAACCACCCTGAATGTATGTTTTGGGCCCCGTAGGCCCATATAAGGGACGTTAAATATATGTATGAAAGTTTTTAATTTAGAAGAAATTTTATGGCTGATTTTTACATGATTGATCATATTAAGTTCGGTAATGCCTCGTACTCTATTCTAGGCTCGGAATACGGGTAGGGGGTGTTACAATTATCCATTATCAATTTTCATAACAAACTTAAACAACGAATGCTAAGTAGGTTTGTTGGTTGTTTTCATTTTTTTAATTGAATTGTTTTTCTCTAATTGTGATAATTTCTATACACAATCCTTGATCTTCTTTAAGAAAATTATAAACCTTGTTTGGCAATTGGTTGATAACTAATTACAGTCGCTGATTTGACCGGTTGATTGATTCTATTAACTATTTATTTAAAAGTATTTAGTAAAACTTAACTGATAACTGAAAGTTAATACGTAAAATGACAAATGTACGGGCCCAAAATTGCCCGGGGCCCAACAACCCAAAGATAATTCCATTTTACAAATCCAAGCCCAAATAGGCCCAACTAGCCTAAATTTAGGGTTTCAAAATCTGAAACCCTAAATCACCTAACCCCACCGACCGCACCTACCCTCTGACGCCTCTGACAACGCCTCAGCCCCGTCCCATCGCCCATTACCTGCAAAACAAAAAGAAAGCACGCAAAAGAGAAGAAAAAAAGGGCAGATGCAGGAAGCAAGAGTAGAGATCACGAAATATTTCTTTTGTAATCGGCTATAAAGCCGAAAAGGAAACTGAATGAAAAAAAACGGTTTTGTATTTTGAAAGGAGAGATTTTTCAATATAAAAAACAGACTTGAGATCAACACAAAAGAGGATTGAGCAATAAAGAAGAGAAAACAAAAATAAAAGGTCAATCTTGCATTTTCTTTCCTATTTTCGATTTTCCCCTTTTTCATTTTTGAAGTTTTAAATCTATTTTAAATATAAAATACAAAGAGAAGAAAAGGGAGGAGTCTTTTACCGGTTGCGCCGCCGTCGGAAGGATAGTAGCCAAAGGGTTTCTTCTCCTTGTGAAGATTTCCGACTAGATTTCGGTATCCAGATCGGAGTTCTACGCGAAAAGGGGATCCTCTCTAGAAATTTTGGCTATTTTCGGCCATCGGAGGAGGCGATCTCCGGCGCCGGTGATCGGTGGTCCACGACGGCGATAATGGTCGGACCTTGGCCGAGGTTTTGGAGAGAGTTGAGAGAGTCTGAATTTTTTTTTTAAAAAGAGGGTTAAATGATTTTTTTGGTAAAAAATCTGGTTTATATAAGGGTGCTAAACGGCACCGTTTTAGGATTGGCTCAAAAGGCCCCAAAACGACGTCGTTTTGGGGCCAAACCCGAAATCTGACCCGACCCAAAAGGAGATCCGCGTGTTTTACATCTAATGGGATATTTCCCATTCTGGTCCTTCCATTTTTTTATGATTTTCAATCAGGTTTTTAAGTATTTTAAATTGGCCCTATAATTTGTTGCACTTTCCAATTTGGTCCTCGATGCTGCTGCGTGTTTTGAGTGGAGGGGTTTATTTCGTTTTTGGTCCCTCCACTATTTGTGCGCGTTGAAATAGATCCCCTTTTCTTTGTTTTATTTCAATTTCACCCCAAGTCTTTTATTCTTAATTCGATTCGATCCTCTTTAATTACTTTATTATTAAAATTAATTATTCTAGTATTTTTATTATTATTAGTACTATTCATGTATATATATATTATTGTTACTATCACTATTATTAATTGTATTATTACTATTATTTCTTTATTTTCATTTTATATTATATTACATTATTAGTTATTATTATTATTATTATTATTATTAGTTTTAGCTTCAACTAATATTTTTAACATGCATATATATATATATATATATATATATATCTTTTATGTAACATTATTAATAATTATTTTTAAACATTATTATTATTTTTAATACATGCATATATATTATGTGTATATTTATGTAGTTTATTAATAGTTGTTTTTAATATTATGATTATTTCTAATATGTATATATTATGTATTTACTTCTAATACTATATATTGTATATTTCTAATACTATTATGCTATTACCATTACTATTATTATTATTATTATTATTATTATTATTATTATTATTATTATTATTATTATTATTATTATAATCATTTATTATTATTTATCGTTATTATAAATATATTGTTTTTATTCTTATTAATATATTATTATTGTTTTCCATCTTATTATTATTACTAGTATTATCATCTTGTTATTAGGTTAGTTAATTTTATATAGGTATTATTATGTTATTATACATATTCTCTATGTATTTACTTATATTATTACTGTAATATCCCGAATTAGGGCCTAATCGGAATAGTGGTTTCGTGACCACAAATTCGAGATAGAAATAATTATTTTATAATTATTTTGAGGTTTATGATATGATTGCATGATTGTGTGAAAATTTTGTGAAGAAATTCTATGCATAAAATGCTTAATTTGAAGTTAGGGACTAAATCGAATAAGTTGCAAAACTTGCATTCTAGAAGTTTTTAGTATGAAATTGCTTTGAAATATTAATTAGGAGGTCTTAAATAGAAATTTGACCAATTTCTAAAATTTTGGACAAAAATGGGCTTGTACATGAAAATTTTCAAAGAAAGGTATTAAGGGCATTTTGGTCATTTGGATATTAAATGAAATAAAATGAGAAAAATAACACAAAATAGTCATCTTCCCCATTTAGTTGCTGCCGAAATTCACTCTCACCATAGCTAGGGTTTCTTCAACTTTCAAGCTTCATAGTAAGTGATTCTAAGCCCCGTTTTTAATGATTTTTACGTTTTTGAGATCCCGATAACTCGATAAAGCTTATGTTAGCAATAATTTAACCAAGGGTTTATATTTGGAAAAATACCCATAGGTGAAATTTGTGTATTTTGATTTTTTATGATAGAATATGAAGTTTTAAATTATGTTAGACAACTTGTACTACTCGATTTTAAGCAAAAACGAGTAAAAGGGCTTAATCGGTAAAAATACCTAATAGTCACAAGTACATGTTAGAGTGAGAATTTAATGTTGCCATAGAAGGGAAAAGTGATCAACATGTTGTAAAACATAAGAATAAGGAATAAAGTTTAATCCCGATCCTAGGGGCAAAAATGTAAATATGCAAAAGTTTAGGGGTAAAATTGTAATTTTGCCAAAATTTGAATTAAGGATTAATTTGATAATGTGAGTATTAAATAAGCTAAATGTGTTATTTTAGATCAAGAAAGACGTGGAATCGACCCCAATCGAGGAAAAGAAAAGATTGTGGAATAAATTACAAAATCTTTGTATTTTGGTACCAAGGTAAGTTCATGTGTAAATAATGTAGCATAATTGTTATTTTTAAGTCATTGATGTCAATTATGTGATATGCTGATTTTTTTTTTATCATGAAATATATGCTTTGTGGTTATTTCCGAACAAAATGCAAATCATGTGTACTACTTGTTAAATATAATTATTACCGAGTATTGATTTCGGCATTCTACGGAAGACGGCAAGGATATGTGTTCGAGGAAAATCCCGTTTGAACCTTAGGAATAGATTAGGATACAAGTGACATGTCACTAGGATGGTTGAGCATCCGAACTCGTTGAGTTGAGTCCGAGTTCACTTATGGATGCAAATGTCCGAACTCGTTGAGTTGAGTCCGAGTTCGTGAGATGTAACTAGGCATCCGAGCTCGTTGAGTTGAGTCCGATTTCACTTATGGATGCGAACGCCCAAGCTCATTGAGTTGAGTCCGAGTTCGCTTATGGGCGGGTTACATGATTGCTTGATTGCATATATGATACTTATGTGCAAATTATCCATGTATCCGAATTATATCCCGATGTGTTCAACGGGTAAAGTTTTACTCAAATGGAGGAATACTCGAGATGTAAAGAGACGTATTGGTAAGCGATGAGAAATGGATATTTTGTACAGGTATGTATTTAACCCTCGGGTTGAGTATTGATACAACCACGATAAGGTAATAAGATGATGAAAAATGATTAGAAATGTGATATGTGTTTTGGTGATGCATGCTAATGTTGATTGGTATGATTGTTTGTTATGTTACTTATTATTTGCATATGAACTTACTAAACATTTATGCTTACTCCTCCTTCTTACTCATTGTAGTTTTGGACAAGCCACTTCGTGAGTCGGGATAGGTCGAAGGCTCACCACACTATCCTAAGACTTTTTGGTAAATGGCTTGTAAATTTAAGTATGGCATGTATAGCAATATACCTATTTTGTGTAAATGATCTTATGGTATGGTGATGGAATGGTTGAGGAAATGCTTGATAATGATAAATTATGGAAATGGTTAGTTTAGATTATGTTTGATGTTATGGAAAATTAATAAGTTATCTAGTTCATGAAAACTCATAAAAAGGATGAAATTTGCCATAAACAGAACATTGCAGCAACACTGACGTGAGTTTGAAAATTTACTAAAAATCATTGAAATTGAATTTGTGATGGATTAAATATCAAATTGAAGCTTATTATGTATAGTTTCACATGAAACAAATGAAACAGGTAAAGAAATTATATGTTAGAAGATATTTGAATTTTAGTGAAATAGGGTTAGAGCAGTTTCTGAATCCCCTGTTCCAACTTTAGAAATTCACCATAAATTGTACAGATATAATTAGGTGGTGTATTTTATATCATCAGAATTCTTATTGAGTCTAGTTTTAGGATAAAGAAACCTCATAATCATATGAATTTTATATAGAGAGGAATATGGTTCTCAGTAAACAGAGGTCAGTCTAGTCAAGTCCTGAAACAGGGGTAACTTTAACTAATAAACTATACTAATTGGCCCAACCAAAAATTCTAGAAACAATTTGGTAGATAGGTATATGAGTCTAGATTCAGGGAAAATTTACAGATCTTTATTTCGAGTTTCGTAACTCGAGATATGATTTTTCTTGTGACTGTGACGCAAGTAACTTAAAAGCTGTGAATGTAGAAACAAATAATCCAAAGTTCTTAAAATGTTAAATTAAGCTTAGTAACACCTCATACTCGACTCCAGCGACGGTCTTGGGCGTGGGGGCGTTACAATTACTTATATTATTATTACTATTATCATTATGATTTATTACTTTATTATTATCATTATTACTGCTATTGTATTATTATTATTGTATTTTTACCCATTACTCTTTAAATACACTTATTTTATTTTTATTCTTCACTCACATTATATATTATTTACTTATTTATATATACACCTACATATATACACTTTCATACATCATTCCAAAATTATTACTTGTATTATTACTATTATTAATATTGTTATTATCATTACTATACTATCATTCTTTGGTTTTACATAATGATTGTTTATTTATTACTAGTTCTTTTTAATTTCGAATATTTCCTAGCTTATTCGTTATTTTATTCGTTTTATTTTTGCTCTAATCATTGTTATCGTTCATATTCGTGTTTATGTTATGCCCGTCAATACTGAAATTTTTATTTGCTCATGCAGTCTCTATTATCTCGTTTTATTACGAATTTATGTTTTATCCAACCCAAAATTACTTCTTTTATAAAGGCAATGATCCGTATTTGGTAATTCGAGACAATCGTGCCCTAACTTACTGGGTTTCGACTTTTCTCATTTAACCTAAATAACGGAATACTCTTTTAAATCGCGGCACGAGTTTTGAAATATTCTCGGAGATACGAGGTGTTGTGCCCTAACTTACCGGGTATGACATTTTGTTACCTCGGGATAAGATTTTTGTTAACAAAGGCAATATTTGGCATTTGGAAATTCGAGATATCGTGTCCTAACTTACTGGGTTACGATTTTTCTTTACACTGAATAGTCGAATACCCTTTTAAAAAGGTCAAAATACATAAATTTTAAATAAAGGCAAGCTCGTTCTCAAAATTCGAGATGCCGTGTCCTAACTTACTGGACATGGTGTTTCATTACTTCGAGACGAGACGGTCTTTAATATTTGAACATTTTTACAAGGAGGGATCGTATTTCAAAGACTTTCAAGTTTTCAATCTTCGACACTCAGACATTAATTAATCAACTAGGTACCAATTTTTGGGCGTATCGAGGGTGCTAATCCTTCCTCATGCGTAACCGACTCCCGAACCTGTTTTCTTGATTGCGTGGACCAAAATCGTTGTTTAAGTAAATCAAACCATTTATTAAAAAACAACCACTTTTACGAGGTGACCCGATCACACCTCATCAAAAAGGATTGGTGGCGACTCCTCTATTCGTTTTCATTTTCAAAATCTAAGTCGATTCCCGTTTTTTCAAAAAAAATGGTTACGACAGCTTGGCGACTCCGCTGGGGACTTTGAGAGTCGAGCCATAAATTGATCAATTTTTGTCCTTTGTCGAAAATTGAAAATTCGTTTTAAACTTACGATCCCTTCATTGCATTTCCTCTGTTTTTCTTACGGTTCTTATCATTTTATTTCTATTTTCTTTATTACTTCAAGTTTTTATACATGTATCCTTACACGTTGCATTGCATGACCATTGTGGTCACACCCTTTAAGTGGGAGTGAGAAACTATGCCTTCGTGAGGTTTTCACCTCCGCATGGGCTAGTGGATCGCTTTCGGGATATATCCGTACCTATGTCTTCGTGAGATTTTCATCTCCGTGCAGCCATAGGGAAATGTATTCCCCTCGAATCAACTCTCGGTCCAGTATGAGCCTATAATAGGTGAAGATCGAGGAATCTGCTGGTTCAGGTACCCTTACTCTAGAACCAAACCACATATAGAGAGACCTAAGAGCCCACCCTAGGTAGAGCCACTCCGAACCCCTAGTGGTCACCCAAATTGCTTTATTTGTTATTTATTTATCCTGTACTAACGTGTTTTATTTTTGTTTTGTTTATAATTGTATTGCATTACATCATTCATATTTGATTGCTAAATAGAACAGTTTGTCATAAGAAAACGAATTTCTTGATAAAGTGGATTATAACACGGTTGTCTAAATATGGTCCAAGTAAACACAATGAAAGAAGGCTGATAGCCCGTGAAAAAGTACAAGACTTTGCTTCATTGCCTGAGGATGTAAGCTGACAAAGATCATTCGAGAGTCGTCATGTCTTGACTTTCTTAAAGGAGCTGATAAGTATCGCAGGGACAAGTGATCAAGGAGTTGCGGCCTGTATCAAGCAAAAATGAGTTAATATAGACATCTCTTGGAGAATTCGTCAGACTCGACCATAAGATTCGGATATGAAGAGGAAGATAGGTGTCTTCGCTTGGAACATAAGAGAAAGGCCGTATATGTAGTCCGTTTTATGTAAAGGAATTTGTTTTATAGAAAAGATGTTCTAATGAAATTGAATTCAGAATCAATGCCTTCCCTTCTTTTGCATTCATTTCATGCATTTGCATTGTATTGCATTATTTGCATTAGACTTTCCCTAAAAGAACCCTAATTAGGTGAAATTATTTCAGTTAACCTGGGAACCGACAAAGGTCAAGCGACTAGGCATCTTTACGATACAAGGAAAAGGATAAAAGATATGGATCAAAGATTGGAAAGACTAGAAAAACTTCAAAAAGAGATGCAAGACCAGTTACAACTGCAAATGCAAGAGCAACTGGCGAAGATCCAGGAAGATATGAGGGTCCAAATGCTAGAGTCCCAAAGGAATATGATGAATCAGTTGTCCCAATTAATGACTAAAGGGCTAGGAAAAGAAAAAAGCTCCATGATCAATGCTGGGGAGGACAATGAGGAGCCTCTGTAGCCTCCGGGTTTTACCCCGATAAACGATCAGTCATGTCCGCAAGATGTACCAATTGCTATCAGATCACAACAACATCAGGCCGGTACCTCGGTACCCATGAACTACCCGACGGGCACAGGTTCCAATCCAAGGATCAGTCAAACCAATCATGAAGTTCCTGATCTAGACGAAATGGAAGGACTAGAAAAAGCAAAGGTTGAACTGGAAAGACAACTCAAAGATCGATACAAGTGGTTGGAAGAAAAACTTAGAGTGATGGAGAATGCTAATTACCATCGCGGGGTTGACGCTAAAGATCTCAGCTTGGTCCTAGATTTAGTACTCCCACCGAAATTCAAGATTCCAGAATTTGAAAAATATAATGGGACTAGTTGTCCTGAAGCTCACATCACGATGTTCTGCCGAAAAATGATAGGTCACGTTGATAACAATCAACTGTTAATTCATTGCTTCCAAGATAGTCTGATTGGGTCAGCGGCCAAATGGTACAACCAATTGAGCCGTGCCAAAATTCATTCATGGAAGGAATTGGCACAAGCTTTCATGAAGCAATATGGCCACGTGACATACATGGTGCCCGACAGAATTACACTACAGAATATGGAAAAGAAGCAAGGTGAGAGCTTCAGGCAATATGCTCAAAGATGGAGAGAGGTAGCGACGCAAGTCCAACTACCTCTTCTAGAGAAAGAAACTACATCGCTTTTCATCAACACTCTGAAAGCCCCGTTCATTACTCATATGTTGGGAAGCGCTACCCTGAGCTTCTCAGACATAGTAATGTCCGGCGAGATGATTAAAAACGCAATCAGAAGCGGGAAAATAGACACAAGAGAAAGCGCCAAGAGGTCAACCCCAAATAGAAATGAAAATGAAGTGAATAATATGAGCAAAGGGTACCCAAAAGTGGTCAACATAGGCCAGCCGAGGCAGGAATCCAACTCGAGGCCAAATATAGAAAGACTCCAGTTTACACCCATCCCGATGTCATATAAGGAGTTGTATCAGAATCTTTTCGATGTGCATGTGGTGTTTCCATTCTACTCGGAACCAGTGCAACCTCCGTTCCCCAAATGGTATAATGAAAATGCCCAATGCGAATACCACGCAGGAATAACGGGACACTCAATCGAAAACTGCACTACATTTAAAAAGTTGGTCGAAAGGTTCATTGAAATGGGAATTGTGAAGTTCGACGATTCCTCAAAGCCTAATTGCTCTGACAATGCAGTAAATGCGACATTTGGAAGTGAAGGCAAAAGAGTTGCGATGCCTTGAACAAAGTCTGGAAAGAATATTGGGGGAATCTGAATGACTTATCCAGAGAAGGAATCGGGGAATAAAAGAATCCAAACTTTTTCATACCTGGAAGTGTTTTGAACAATGGAACTGTGGAAGAGATCCGTTTATTTTTAGAGCTAATCTAGAGTAATATTCAAAACACGCTTGTTGCTTTAAGCCTAGAAGCAATAAAAATCCTTTTGTGAAATAGGCTTGTGTCCTAAGTCTTTATTTAAATAAAATGCATCTTTTTTTTGAGTAAATATTCTTTTATTTCATACTATACAAATAATTGTTCTTAGATTCTTTTTGTTTTTTAGACTTTCTTTTAAATATTTATTTATTCTTCATTCATGATCATACCATACAAATAATCATCCTTAAAATCATTTATTCTTTGGAATCTGCCTTCGTACCTACAACAGGTCTCCAGATATCAATGACGGGAGCGACGCTGTCACTGACTCCGAGTCTCTTTTTGAACAAGATATGTGTCTAGAGGGATCTCAGGACATTGAAGATGACAGAGATTATAGCCTATCTCTTGATTTGTCAAGGATGGTAGAACAAGATGAGAAATAGATCATACCTTACAATAGGGGCAATGGAATACGCGAACCTAAGAGAAGAAAAAAGGTGAAGATTAAAGCCTAGCTCACCACAAAGACAAAGCGAGACATCATTGAGTTATTCCCAATTCAAAGATGTTTTCGCATGATCGCATCAAGATATGCCTGGGTTATTAAGACGTGAGGATGCTGCAAGGTGTTTGAACAACATATGCTAATGGTTTTATGATGGTCAGGCTAATCATGAGATTCGAGTTCTGCTGGCCCACCGTAGAAGGGAATTGTATCAGTTATGCCATAAATGCCAGATGGAGGAAGACAAGACTTATGTGCCTCATCCATTTCTTCACAGATTTTCTATATGTGGGGCATGGATATTATGGGGCCGATCTTGTCAAAAGCTTCTAACCGATACTGATTCATCTTTGGGGTCGTCGATTACTTCGTGAAAAGGGTGAAAGTCAGTTCATATAGCCAATATTACTAAGTCCACGGTCATCAAAAAACAAAAGGAAAAAAATAAAAAAAAGAAAAATAAAAAGAAAAAAAGATTCCAAAAAGATTATATCTAACTGCACAATGTCAAAAGTTCATAGTTTGTTCGAAGATCAGACACCATATCACAGTGCAGCAAAGGTAGCAAAAATCGTGGAAGATAACTGAGACTTGTAAAGATTGGCATAAGGAAGTGACCTTTTTACCCTTTATCCTTATCGAACGTCGGCCAGGACCTTAGCTGGGGCAACAAATTGCTCAATTGTTTATGGGATAGAATCGTTTTGAAGATGAGATTCCTTTTTCTCCGAGTCTTGTCAGAGCTGAAGTCGGATAAGACAAAATGGATCCAATCCTAATAGGATCAATTGAATTTGAAGAGAAAGGGTCGAAAGCTATCTGTCGAGGTCTAATGCACCAAAAATGACTGATGCGAGTTTACGATAAAGAGGTTTATCCTAGAGAATTCCACGAGGATATTGAAGAAGATCCTTCCTATACAAAAGGACTTCAGAGAAAAGTGGATATCAAACTAGGAAAGACCTTATATAGTAAAGAAAGCCTATTCTGGAGGAGCATTGATTCTAGTCGAAATGAATGGCAAAGATTTGCCTAATCTGGTGAATTCAAATCCAATCAAGGAGTATTCTACCTAAAAGGAAAGAAGCCAAGGTGAAAACCCGCAAAGGACTCCTTAAAAAAAAAAAAAGAAGAGGCCCAAGCGAAAACCAGCAAATGGCGCCTTGAGACCAAAGGGGATTTGAGTTGAAAACCCGAAAAGGGCGGCTCAAATTTGGATCAAAGTGGGGTATACAGCAGTCTTGCTATGCCTGAATTAACAATGAAGAAGTATGCTACGTCTTGGGGCATCGACAAAGTACTCCGGATCCCCTAAACACATATTGAGCTAAGAAAGGTACTCAAGAAGTTGGCACAGAGTACCTCAAGCTACGATATCTGGGGCATCTAGCTTCCATTTTGCCCATTTTGAATTTGTTATCTTTGATTCTTTTCAAGATATGTCCGAATAAGTTTTCTTCTTATTGCATTGCAATCTTTGATTAATTTATTGATTTTGAGCTATGCTCCTAATCAATTTTCTTCTTGTCCATTTTTTGATCTTTTTCAAGCATTTTACATTGAAATAACGATTAATGGACCAATAATACTTTTATAAAATAAGTTTTGCATATTACTCTGGAAGTTTCTAAATAATACAAGAACCTGAAACAGGACTATTGTTCAGAACTCACCAAGCCTAAGGGTTGGAAATATTTGAGCCTAAATTGAAATTATCTCATTGGTTTTCTGTCAAAGATATTGGTTGAGTAGAAAAATCACATTGGTGTTATAATCCCGGCAAAGAACAAGCAATGAGATTATTCTCGAGAAAAGAAAACAGGTATTCTGTATTCATATAGATATCAGACATATACATTTGTTCATTACACCTAAGGAATGGTGTAACAAATCAAATTGATTGAAGATGATACAAATCCTATACCTTTGAGTTGCAGCAAGATGGATGGAAGAAACCAAATGTTATTCCTCTAAAGTTACAGTGGGGCAAGCTTACTGATTGTTTCTTTGACTTTTCTGTCAAGAATACCAGCCGAACAAGATGGCAGCGTGATATGTCAGTGATAATGTCCTGATAAACAACAAGCAATGATACCTTAAGCCTTTTAAAGAGGATCATTTCATTCCTGCATTCATATATCATTCATACACATCTAATTAGGAGCATTTGATTCATTTCGATCATAGCATCCTAATTATTTGACACCTTCATAATACATCTAGTTAGGAGCATTTGATTCATTTCGATCATAGCATCCTAATCATTTGACATAAGCATAGATACATGGAACCAATTCTACAGGTCATGTTTCTAGAATCAGTGAATTCACAAGCCTTAAACCCCTAAGCAGTAGGGTAACAGGATGAATTTACAGATCTCATCACCCTAAGCAGTAGGGAAACAGATCGAAGGTGAAGGGCCTTAAACCCCTAAGTGGTAGGGTAACAGGCTGAATTTACAGATCTCATCACCCTAAGCAGTAGGGAAACAGATCGAAGGTGAAGGGCCTTAAACCCCTAAGCGGTAGGGTAACAGGCTAAATTTACAGATCTTAACCCCCTAAACAGTAGGGAAACAGATCGAAGGCAATGGGCCTTAAACCCCTAAGCAGTAGGGTAACAGGCTGAATTTACAGATCTTAACCCCCTAAGCAGTAGGGAAACAGATCGAAGGTGATGGGCCTTAAACCCCTAAGCGAAGAGGGTAATAGGTGAATTTACAGATCTTAACCCCTAAGCGATGAGGGGAACAGATCGAAGGCAATGGGCCTTAAACCCCTAGCGAAGGGTAACAGTGAATTTACAGATCTTAACCCCTACAAAGAGGGGAAACAGATCGAAGGCGATGGGCCTTAAACCCCTGGGCGATAGGGTAACAAGCTGAATTTACAGATCTCATCACCCTAAGCAGTAGGGAAACAGATCGAAGGCGATGGGCCTTAAACCCCTAAGCAGTAGGGTAATAGGCTGAATTTACAGATCTTAACCCCCTAAGTAGTAGGGAAACAGATCGAAGGCGATGGGCCTTAAACCCCTAAGTAGTAAGGTAACAGGTTGAATTACAGATCTTGTCTCCCTAAGCAGTAGTGAAGCAGATCAAAGATGGTAAGCCTTAACCCCCTAAACAGTAGGGTAATAGGTTGAAATCAACAATTCGTATCTCCTTGAAGTTCCAGCGGAATAGATCGAAGCTACAAACCCTATCTCCTTGAAATGGCACTGGAGAGGCTCAAATCCACCATTCGTATCTCTTTGAAGTTCCAGCCGAATAGACCGAAGCTACAAACCCTATCTCCCTGAAATGGCACTGGAGAGGCTCAAAGCAACCATTCGTATCTCTTTGAAGTTCCAGCCGAATAGATCGAAGCTATAAACCCTATCTCCCTGAAATGGCACTGGAGAGGCTCAAAGCCACCATTCGTATCTCCTTGAAGTTTCAATGGAGTAGATTGAAGCAACAAGTCCTATACCTTTGAAGTTGCGGTGGGTTAGAAATAGGCTACTTGAAGAAAAGAAGCGCTAAGAGAGGACAAGACTCGACAGGTCCCGGTAAATTTGACCCTTTTATGGCCTTTGCTCTATTCCCGTTACACGACAATGAGCAAAGAGAGGTAGTTGTACGGGCCCAAAATTGCCCGGGGCCCAACAACCCAAAAATAATTCCATTTTACAAATCCAAGCCCAAATAGGCCCAACTAGCCTAAATTTAGGGTTTCAAAATTTGAAACCCTAAATCACCTAACCCCACCGGCCGCACCTACCCTCTGACGCCTCTGACAACGCCTCAGCCCTGTCCCATCGCCCATTACCTGCAAAACAAAAGGAAAGCACGCAAAAGAGAAGAAAAAAAAGGGCAGATGCAGGAAGCAAGAGCAGAGATCACGAAATATTTCTTTTGTAATCGGCTATAAAGCCGAAACGGAAACCGAATGAAAAAAACGGTTTTGTATTTTGAAAGGAGAGATTTTTCAATATAAAAAACAGACTTGAGATCAACACAAAAGAGGATTGAGCAATAAAGAAGAGAAAAAAAAAGGTCAATCTTGCATTTTCTTTCCTATTTTCGATTTTCCCCTTTTTCATTTTTGAAGTTTTAAATCTATTTTAAATATAAAATACAAAGAGAAGAAAAGGGAGGAGTCTTTTACCGGTTGCGCCGCCGTCGGAAGGATAGTAGCCGAAGGGTTTCTTCTCCTTGCGAAGATTTCCGACTAGATTTCGGTATTTCTAACTCCAGATCGGAGTTCTACGCGAAAAGGGGATCCTCTCTAGAAATTTTGGCGATTTTCGGCCATCGGAGGAGGCGATCTCCGGCGCCGTTGACCGGTGGTCCACGACGGCGCTAATGGTCAGACCTTGGCCAAGGTTTTGGAGAGAGTTGAGAGAGTCTGAATTTTTTTTTTTTAAAAAAAAGGGTTAAATGATTTTTTTGGTAAAAAATCTGGTTTATATAAGGGTGCTAAACGGCACCGTTTTAGGATTGGTTCAAAAGGCCCCAAAACGACGTCGTTTTGGGGCCAAACCCAAAATCTGACCCGACCCAAAAGGAGATCCGCATGTTTTACATCTAATGGGATATTTCCCATTTTGGTCCTTCCATTTTTTATGATTTTCAATCAGGTTTTTAAGTATTTTAAATTGGCCCTATAATTTGTTGCACTTTCCAATTTGGTCCTCGATGCTACTGCGTGTTTTGAGTGGAGGGGTTTATTTCGTTTTTGGTCCCTCTACTATTTGTGCGCGTTGAAATAGATCCCCTTTTCTTTGTTTTATTTCAATTTCACCCCAAGTCTTTTATTCTTAATTCGATTCGATCCTCTTTAATTACTTTATTATTAAAATTAATTATTCTAGTATTTTTATTATTATTAGTACTATTCATGTATATATATTATTGTTACTATCACTATTATTAATCGTATTATTACTATTATTTCTTTATTTTCATTTTATATTATATTACATTATTAGTTATTATTATTATTATTATTATTATTATTATTAGTTTTAGCTTCAACTAATATTTTTAACATGCATATATATATATATATATATATCTTTTATGTAACATTATTAATAATTATTTTTTAAACATTATTATTATTTTTAATACATGCATATATATTATTATATGTATATTTATGTAGTTTATTAATAGTTGTTTTTAATATTATGATTATTTCTAATATGTATATATTATGTATTTACTTCTAATACTATATATTGTATATTTCTAATACTATTATTATTATTATTATTGTGAAAAAAAAATAGAATAAAAATAAATAAAATAAAGAACACACAAATTTTACGTGGAAACCCTTTCGGGAAAAAAAACCACTGCAGCAGAGGAGAAGAAAATTCACTATGTCGAAAAATTTGTATCAATACAAGAGGAATAGACTATGTCTATTTATAGGCTTGTAAAGCCATATTCTAGTAGGATTGAAACACCCTATCCTAATCAATATAAAATAGATGAAGTTTAATAAGGTTTAAAAAACCTTATTCTAAAATAAAATAAAAGAAATCTAGTTCTATATGGATTTTACTTTTATTTTATTTTCCATCATATTCTATAAGAATTTGGGTCACTTAATTCTAACAATCTCCACCTTGGCACAAATTCTCAATGAACAAGTTCTTCATTGCGAACTTTCAATAAACAAGTTCTCCACCTCTTCCATAAAACCCCTTAAGGGTTTAACTCAACAATGAACACCAACCAAGTCTAAGCAATGCTCAAACTTGGTTTTAGGAAGTGACTTAGTCATCATATCTGCAGGATTTTCATGAGTACTAATTTTGGTCACAACAATATCACCACGAGCAATAATATCACGAACAAAATGATACCGAACATCAATGTGTTTTGTTCTCTCATGAAACATTTGATCTTTTGTAAGAAATATAGCACTCATCATCACAAAATATCGTGCTGATTTGAAGGCCTTCATTGAGTTCACTAAATAGTCCCTTCAACCAAATAGCTTCTTTGCAAGCCTCGTGAATCGCCATGTACTCACTTCTTGGTGGTAGACAAAGCGATCGTAGTTTGCAAAATGGCTTTCCAACTAATTGCACAACCTCCGATTGTAAAGACGTAACTCGTGAGAGATCTTCTTCTATCAAGGTCTCCAAAGAAAAATCAGCATCAACATACCCTATGACTCCATCTTTAGTTCTTCCAAATCAGTAAAGCAAACATCGTGAGTGCCTCGTAAGTATCTTAAAATCCACCGAATCGCTTTCCAATGTTCTTTACCGGATTTGCCATGTATCCGCTAACTACACCGATCGCATATGATAAATCGGGCGTGAACAAACCATAGCATACATGAGAGATCCCACTTTGCACTAGAGTATGGAACATGTGACATGTACTCAATCTCATCATCCGATTGTGGAGACAAAATCGATGAAAGTCTGAAATGGGCTTTGCTAAAGGAGTACTAACAGTTTAGCACTCTGCATATTGAACTCGCAAAGAACTTTCTCAATGTACCCTTTCCGACTTAGGTACAATTTACTTGATTTTCTATCTCTGAGAATCTCCATACCAAGTATCTTCTTTGCTTGGTCCTAAATCTTTCATCTCAAATTCTTTACTTAGTTGGGCTTTGACCTTTCTTATCTCTTCTTTATCTTTTGTCGCTATCAACATGTCATCAACATAAAGAAGTAGATACACAAAAGAACCATCACTATTTTTCTTAAAGTAAACACAACTCACAAAACTACTTCTTTTGAAATCATGAGAAGTCATAAAGGAATCAAACCTCTTGTACCACTTGTCTTGGTGATCGCTTTCAAACCGTAAAGGGACTTTTTCAGCAAGCAAACATAGTTCTCTTTTTCTCAAATCAGAAACCTTCCGGTTGTTGCATGTAAATATCCTCATCAAGCTCTCCATGCAAAAATGCGCTTTTACATCTAACCGCTCAAGCTCCAAATCATGCATGGCCACAATACCAAGCAAAGCTCGAATCGAACTATGCTTAACAACTGGGAGAACACATCTCATGAAGTCCACTCTGAAATTTGATCAGAACCCTTTGCAACAAGCCTTGCTTTATATCTGGGTTCTTCAACTCCTAGAGTCCCTTCTTTCTTTTTAAATACCCATTTACAACGAAATGACCTTTTTACCTTTAGGAAGTTTCACAAGGTCCCATGTTCTATTTTTGTGGAGTGATTCCATCTCTTCTTGCATAACAAACATCCACTTTTCTCGAGCCTTCACAGTAATCGCCTCGAGAATAATTAGATGGCTCTTGATTCGCATCTATATCTTCACCACATTCAAAGCATAAGCAACTAGATCACCTCGGCATATTTCTTTGGAGGTTTAATTTCTCTTCTAGTTCTGCTTTTTGCGATAGAGTATTGTGGTGAAGAAGCAACTCTATTCTCAATTTTTGTACTGGCTTGAGGAGTTGACTCAGTATTAACTGATGCTCTACTTGTTTTTGATTTTCTTTATTGGAAGAGTCTTTAAGAGATAAGTTAGGTAGCATAGCAGTTTCATCAAAAACAACATCTCTACTAATCACAACTTTTCTATTTTCAGACACCATAACTTATACCCTTTTACACCAGCTTTATAACCAAGAAAAACACATTTAATGGATCTCGGTTCCAATTTTCCATTATCAACATGAGCATATGCAGGACACCCAAAGATCTTTAAATCGTAATAATTAGCAGGATTACTGCACCATACCTCTTGTGGAGTCTTTTTCTCAATGGCAACGGATGGAGATCGGTTGATCAAAAAACATGCATGACGCCGCTTGCGCCAAAATGACTTGGTAAGTTGGCATTTGACAACATACATCGAACCTTCTCCATGATCGCTCGCTTCATTCGCTTACAAACGCCGCTTTTGTTGTGGAGTATGACGAATCGTCAGTGTCTTATGATTCCTTCGACTTGCACAATCTATTAAACTCATCGTAATGTAACTCCAAGCCATTGTCTGCATGCGGAGGTATTTTATCTGCTTTTTCCGTCTGCTTTTTCAATCATAATTTTCCAAGACTTAAATGCGGAAAACACATCACTTTTCTCGCTTGGAAGAACGCCCAAACTTTTCTCGGAAAAATCATCAATAAAGGTTAGCATATAATTAGCTCCACCTCCGGAAGGCACTCTAGATGGCCCCACAGTCGAAATGTATATACTCCAATGTTCCTTTCGTGTTATGGATTCCTCTAGTGAATCGAACTCTCTTTTGTTTCCAAAAACACAAAGCTCACAGAAAATTCAGTTTGCAAATTCCTTGCCCATTAAGAAGTCCTCTTTGCTCAATTCTCGCCATGCCATTCTCACTCATATGCCCTAGGCGCATATGCCAAAGTTTAGTAATATCATCATCCGACAAGGACGAGGAAGCGATAGTCGCATCACCAAATGATGAGAACCCACAAAACATATAACTTGGCAATCTTTCTCTCGTCCTTTCATCACAACAAGGGACCCTTTGGAAATCTTTAAAACCCCACTTTCAAATTGTATATCTGCTGCACTTTTTTGAATCAAGAGTACTCAACGAAATTAAATTTCTTTTCAATTCGAACATGCCGACGTCACTAAGTGTTCTCGACAACTCCATCAAACATCTTAACTTTAATTGTTCCAACACTGCGATTTTACACGGAGTATTATTTCCCATCAAAACAACACCTTCGATTAATCGCTTTAGTAAGTTGTAAACCAATCCCGATTGGGACTCATATGGAATGTGCAGCTGAATCAAGTATCCACTCTCGCTTACTTTAGAATCATTGATGAGGCGACTAGAAGTTCACCATCGCCGTAGTCTTCTACAACATCGCCTTCACCGGAATTTTCTCGGTTGTTTTCCTTTTGATTCGCAGCCTCCCTTTTAATCTTATTTTGTAGCTTATAGCACTCAGATTTAATGTGCCCTTTCTTCTTGCGAAGTTACAAGTTTTACCTCTGTTTGAAGACTTCGATCTACCCTTAGATTTACCACGAGGATTCCGTTCTGTGTCCTACCACGATCATCATCAACATTCCGATCTTGTCTCCCACGAACAATGAGACCCTCTCCCGAGAGTCGGGTTTAACCACAAGATGCTTCATCTTATCATACGAGGTTAAAGAATCATAAACCTCATCAACTGTTTAGAGACTCACGGCTATATAAAATCGTGTCTCTAAAGGTTGAATAAGACAGGGGCACGAACAAAGTAGAATCAACCCTAGATCTTCCTTATCATACTTCGAACCTCCATGGCTTCCAAGTTTGAGAGAATTTCTTTAAACATCATTAAGTGTTCGTGTCTGACGCACCTTCCTCCAAACGATGAGCATAAAGACGCCGCTTCATATGCAACTTGCTTGTTAGAGTTTTCGACATACATATTTGTTCTAGCCTTTTCCATAATGCAATGGCGATTTTCTCTTTCATCACATCTTGCAAAATTTCGTTGGACAAATGCGATGATGTAATTGTGTTAATGCCTTTCGATCCTTACGCTTTTTCTCTTCATCTGTTAATGTCGAAGGCATCTTATCTATCCTAGCGGGGCATCCTCCGATCCATCCATTGCAGAAGAATCTTGCATCTTAATTTGCCACAACGCAAATCTAGTGTTGCGATCCAACAATGAATTTCATATTTCAAAGACGCCATTACCGTGATCGAGATGAATAACCCTAAGCTCGATACCAATTTGTGAAAAAGAATAGAATAAAAATAAATAAAATAAAGAACACACAAATTTTACGTGAAACCCTTTCGGAAAAAAACCACGAGGCGAGAGGAGAAGAAAATTCACTATGTCGAAAAATTTGTATCAATACAAGAGGAATAGACTATGTCTATTTATAGGCTTGTAAAGCCATATTCTAGTAGGATTGAAACACCCTATCCTAATCAATATAAAATAGATGAAGTTTAATAAGGTTTAAAAAACCTTATTCTAAAATAAAATAAAAGAAATCTAGTTCTATATGGATTTTACTTTTATTTTATTTTCCATCATATTCTATAAGAATTTGGGTCACTTAATTCTAACAATTATTATTATTATTATTATTATTTATTATTATTTATCGTTATTATAAATATATTGTTTTTATTCTTATTAATATATTATTATTGTTTTCCATCTTATTATTATTACTAGTATTATCATCTTGTTATTAGGTTAGTTAATTTTATATAGGTATTATTATGTTATTATACATATTCTCTCTGTATTTACTTATATTATTACTTATATTATTATTACTATTATCATTATGATTTATTACTTTATTATTATCATTATTACTGCTATTGTATTATTATTATTATTGTATTTTTACTCATTACTTTTTAAATACACTTATTTTATTTTTATTCTTTACTCACATTATATATTATTTACTTATTTGTATATACACATACGTATATACACTTTCATACATCATTCCAAAATTATTACTTGTATTATTACTATTATTAATATTGTTATTATCATTACTATACTATCATTCTTTGGTTTTACATAATGATTGTTTATTTATTACTAGTTCTTTTTAATTTCGAATATTTCCTAGCTTATTCGTTATTTTATTCGTTTTATTTTTGCTCTAATCATTGTTATCGTTCATATTCGTGTTTATGTTATGCCCGTCAATACTGAAATTCTTATTTGCTCATGCAGTCTCTATTATCTCGTTTTATTACGAATTTATGTTTTATCCAACCCAAAATTACTTCTTTTATAAAGGCAATGATTCGTATTTGGTAATTCCAGACAATCGTGCCCTAACTTACTGGGTTTCGACTTTTCTTATTTAACCTAAATAACGAAATACTCTTTTAAATCGCGGCACGAGTTTTGAAATATTCTCGGAGATACGAGGTGTTGTGCCCTAACTTACCGGGTATGATATTTTGTTACCTCGGGATAAGATTTTTGTTAACAAATGGAATATTTGGCATTTGGAAATTCGAGATATCGTGCCCTAACTTACTGGGTTTCGATTTTTCTTTACACTGAATAGTCGAATACCCTTTTAAAAAGGTCAAAATACATAAATTTTAAATAAAGGCAAGCTCGTTCTCAAAATTCGAGATGCCGTGTCTTAACTTACTGGACATGGTGTTTCATTACTTCGAGACGAGACGGTCTTTAATATTTGAGCATTTTTACAAGGAGGGATCGTATTTCAAAGACTTTCAAGTTTTCAATCTTCGACACTTAGAAATTAATTAATCAACTAGGTACCAATTTTTGGGTGTATCGAGGGTGCTAATCCTTCCTCGTGCCTAACCGACTCCCGAACCTGTTTTCTTGATTTGCGTGGACCAAAATCATTGTTTAAGTAAATCAAATCATTTATTAAAAAACAACCACTTTTACGAGGTGACCCGATCACACCTCATCAAAAAGGATTGGTGGCGACTCCTTTATTCGTTTTCATTTTCAAAATCTAAGTCGATTCCCGATTTTTCAAAAAAATGGTTACGACAACAAATAATGATATGATACAATTGTTAAGTATTTATTTGTTTATAATATTTAATCTGGTGAAATTATTGAAATAAAACAGTATTACCGAAGAATTAACACATCCATTATGAAAATTAATTAGTGAATATTTTTAAAAATTTAAATAAATAAATTTCTTAAATTCCTTATTTGCACAAGCATTTTTTATTTAAATAAACATTCATTATGGAAATTAATTAGTGAATAATTTTTTAGCAAGCATGATCAGATATGTCTTTTCACCTATGTTATTTCCAATCAGTTGTGAAAAAAATTGTTTATCCCTGCATTTTTATTTGGAAGGTTTTAGCTTAAAAAGCTCTTACAAATCTCTATTCATCATAAACTACAATTAGAGGTTTTGATTATCAAATTCTCAATTTATGTCTAAATCAATTAAAAAAAGCTCAAAACTCTATTTACCAAACACCTCATAATTTAATTCATAAATTAATATTCCATATACAATTGAATGTTGCCAAAGTAATAGAAATCAAGGCTTGAATTACAATCATATTACCATCTAAAAATGAATTTAAAAAAAAAAAGAACAAATCACATTTGATACCATTAATTAATTGTTTAAACTATTAGGCCCTTCTAACCGAATGTAATCATACATAACAGCTTCAAAAGAGTTGTCACTTCTTGTCTGAGTAAGATATATTGTGTTGCTCCCTTTACGAAATCTATATCCAGGTACTTCAATGCTGTACAATCTGTACAATCCATGAATCCCGTGCCTTGGTACGGCGTTGTCGTAACCAATTCTTCTGGTTGTAAAATGAGGTCGATCGGAAGTTGGATCGTTGAATCGAACCTGTAGATGCCAATTCGTGAATAAGTGGTTGAAATAGTGAAATTAAATGAAAAAATATCTCTGATAAATGATGGAAATGTGAGATATATGAGATTTATGTACCTCTACTTCTGCAAAAGAAGCTGCTGCTATTGCCATTTGGAGAGTGTAGGTTCCTCTATTGTTTACATCTTGGAGATTGTATTTGATTTGCCATGTTGTTGGTCGGTACCTATCGTCCCCGATTTTCCTGTAATTGATGAGGATCAGAAAATGGATTAGACAATGGCGTAACATAGCATTAAGTTTTGGGGTTAAGAATTTTAAAAAAAAATTAGGGAGTTTAATTAAATTTCTTTTAAATTTTGAGAAAATTAATGAGAATTTTCAAAAATTTTGAAAAGTTTAATTAAAATTTTCAAAGTTAAATTAAAATTTTCAAAATTTTTGAGGGGCTCTTAACTTATATCCTTAGGAATAGACTAATCAATTCTAATTTGAACTTAAAAAGTTTAGTCAAGTAATTTGAATCCAAATTTAATCTAATCCAATTTTATTATAAAAGTGTGCACCTTAAATTTGATTAGCGCAAACTTAAAAATGATCCAAATTAAAAATGGTTAGAACTAATGACTTAAAATAATCTAAATTCTAGATGATTTGACCTAAATACTCTATTAGAATTCAAACTTGAAATAATTCGTAAATTCTAAAATTCAAATTAATCTGATACAAATTCATCCTATCCAAAATTAAATCCAATGTCTAAATCAACCACGAAAAACATTCGAAGATGTTGATGAAATTAGTGAGTTAAAAAAAGGGCACCTTGGAACATGAGCAAAGAACCAATCCTTTGAATAGTTGCTTGTACCCACAGTGTAGACAAGGTCACTATCACGATAAATATCCGAGTATCGATCCCACAATCCATATTGCCTGAATCTGTTCATTGTAATAATAACATTAAATAGTAAGTTAATGAAAAATTGAAAATTCATGTTGAAATCTTAAGCAAAAAAAGGATTCGAATCTCGACCATGGTGTTAAGACATAAAGAGCTTTGTGTTAAGACATAAAGAGCTTACTTGTCTGCACCATCATTGGTAATTGAATTGACATATTGTGGGTATGGCTCAGGTATGAAGAACTCGGCCGCTGTCCTGTCTGGAATTCCAATTTCCCACAATGTTGGTCCATTTCTTGGTGGATCATATATAAGTGCATCTAATTCGATCTTATTTCCTGGTATTCAAATATTTGTTTAAGGAACCAATCTGTAATGAAAGTTATAATTGAAAGAGATCAATAATATATGAAATTAACCTGGTTGGATAGTGATATTGAGATCTAATTTGTAGCTTCCAATGAAACCATGGACCCAAGCGTACAAATTATACACCCCTGGTCGGACATTTTTTATGTTGAAACGACCAATCTTGTCGGTTTGGGTCCAAAATTGGTAGCCCTGTAGACAAAACAATAACATGATAAAATCAGTTGAATCTTCATATTAAAGTAACGTTTCAATAAAGTCTTTTTGCGAGTCTAACTATTGGTTTATATTTGACATAAGCAGGTAGACTAACTAAAGGACCTGACTAGAATAATACTTTAATTTGAGGGTGTAATTGGAAAGTTTTGAAATTTAGGGACTAATATGCAAAAATTTGTTCATAATATTAACCTTTCCTTCTTTTTGCCATGAATCAGCTTCTCCAGGGGGGGCCAATCCCACAAAGGCAGATTTTGCCTGCATTAATTGCTTATCCGTGTACCTAAACCCCAAGAAAATTAAAGTAAAGATAAGCTTCATGCAATACTAAATTGAATTAGATGAAATAGAAGGGCTAACTAAACAAATACCGGTCTTGCACTAGCAGTTGTCCATTAACTTGTCCTCGTTGTTGAGAGTGAGGAAAATCTTCTGATCGAGTGAAATTGTAAGGCCAACTTTCAATTTCTTCACTCAACTAATATTAAAAAAAAAATCATTAATTGTTTGATTTCTTGCATTGATTGTTATAATTAAATATGGGAAACTTTTGGTATTGGTCCCTCTACCATGCTCATATTTGGTATAATTTGTGATTTGATTTGGTATAATTTAGTTTCTATAATAAAACATCATTAATTAAAGTATTAACTATTTTGACTGGCTAATGAGAATATAAAAATAGAAAAACCAAAAATAGAGGAACTAAAACTAAAATTTAACTATTTAATATGTTGAGGATAAAAAAGAAACAGGTACTGAAATTGAAATAGCGATAGAAAAACCTGTCTTTTAGCATCATTCCACAGGATCTTTCGGTGATCATCGTCCTTTGAAGAAGCAGAATTAAGATAAATCAAAACCGGACCAAAAACTTTTTTCCAAGCCTCTCCTTCCTTATAGAATGTGTCGATTTCAGTCCCGGTATAATGTGTACTAACAAACATCTAAGTCATAAAAATTAAATCGAATCAAATTTATATTATGAAAAACATTATAATTTTTTTTTGTTAGGCTTATAAATAAAATTACCGAAAGAGCAGTCGGACCAACATGAGAAGTAAGGTCCTGTTTATGTGGACCGCCAGTTCGAAACTCATTACTAGGGGTTATTATCCAAAAACCGACGGAATCGTGGTCTGATATCCAACCGTTAAGCTTGTTATCTTTATTCTCAATAGAATATTGGTACTTATCGTCAACCTGTCCTTTTTAAGGCACTTAGTTAGAACATTATTTTGCGTGCGATTTAATTGTTTTAAAAGGCTATAAGAAAATTTTTACCTCTCCTTTAAGTTTTGGATTTGATGGATTTGTCAGTAAAACAGCTTCTTTGAAGTCGAGAGGCTTACTATGACCTTTGACCCGATCTTCACTTTGAGGCATGACCCGTTGTATCATGTCCGATATCGCCATGAATCGAAACCTAATTCAAAAAATAAAAAATGTCTCATACACGTGTACCATATATATATATATATATATAGTTGTTATCAAGGTTTCATGTATTTTACTTGTCTTCCTTGAGCTTGAAAGCAATCCTTATTTGGTACATATGAGCTTTGGGAAAATCTTCCTGGCGCTCGAAAATGCCGTACATGTAGACCCCTGAGATGCCGCGCCGGACTATGTACCTTTTTTGTATGTTCAAGGGAATTGTCTTGCCATGGTTTTTAGAATTCCATGTTTTGGTAAAGGAAAGCTCTACAATGTCATTAGTTTGTGTTATAACCTCGACGTGTTTGGTTTCTAGTCTGTTATGAAACATTAAACAGTTAAAACGAGGGTTAATTCTACTTGACAATCTCAAATTATAGTTAAAATTTTAAATTAGTTCCTAAAACATGACAACCTCAAATTATCGTTAAAATTTTAAATTAGTTACTAAAACAAAAAAAAATGTTTTAATTTCTAAATGAGGATAGAGTATGTAAAAAAAAATTAAGAAAATTATTTGGGGTTTAAGAACTTACTTGTCATAGGAATCACCATCCCACACAATGTCCCAGTACCTAAAACATAAAATGTAAGTAATGGAAACAATAAAACAACAACGATAATATTACCTTGCGACCGTTATTTAAAACTTAAGAAAATTTGAATACCCTCTATTAGAAATGTGGTTTCTCCTTTCAAGTACATTTTGAATCTTTTTATATTTAATTCCTATCAAGTAACCAGATGGATTCTCGATAGTCACTTCAACAAGTCCATTATCAATAATCACCTAAAAAATAAAAAAATAAAAAAAAAGTTAATCGTAATAATGAAAAAAACAAAATATAAAAACAGTGTAAGAATATGAATCTTACTTGGCGATCACTTATGTGTAACCGGACATCATTAGTGTTAATGTCGTTGTCCTTTAGGAATTTTCTGCAATTAATCAAACATAATAATAATTTTTAAGTATATGAACAATTCTAAAAAGGAAAAAGGAATCGAAAAGTTGAACTTTAAATTGTTGTTTGAAAAGTATGACTAATGTATACTAGCTATAATTCTCCAGCTCTTTTATTTTACTTAAACTATTATGACGTTTCAAATGTCTTTATTCATATCTACACTTGAATTTGATTTCATCGGTTAAAGCCATCATAAATAATACTAGAAAAATAATTTGTATTAAAACAAATTGTCAAAGGGAGGATGTGGAACTGTTGAGATACCAACTCTATTACCAAGTTATGGTGGTAACCGGTAAGAATTTAATCTTGCCTTTGTGGTTTAGATTAAGTGTGAAAGAGGCTATGATGTCCCTAAACCTATAGCCGAAAACTCAATCCTTTGTGAAACAGACGAGAAAACAGCGATTTGTATTAAACCCAAAGTCGAGCAGGAGGCAAAACTCAAACTCGAACCCGAAACAGAAAGTGAAAATGTGTGGGTGGAGGGGGGAGGTGGGGAGAAGAGATTAAGGAAGAACCTGGCATGGATTTCAGTAGAGAAAACAGAGAGAAACAGTGATAATTGAATCACCATTACCCTCCACAAAACAAGTTTTCTTCTCCAATGGCTCATGTTTACCACTTTCTCCATTATTTACCTTCAATGGATTAGTCCAACTGTACAACCACAAAATAAAAACATGCAAACCATGAAGACGAAGATTCCTTTATATATCATTTGTAAACGAAAACTAGTTAAGGAAATAACGCTTTACCAGAGTCAGCGTAAAACGAAAAACAAATCAATGAATTCTAATATCTGTGTATGTATATTTATAGTTTTTAAATGGCGAAAGAACGACTCCTTGTTCGTTTAGTATTAGAATTATGATTGGTTTTTAATATATTTTTCGTTAGGTTGTTTGACCTTTGACTCATAACTACGTTTTAAACCAGAATTGGTATATTCTAGATTCAACTCTAAAAATTAGACTAAATCGAATAAATTTTAAAACCTAAAATTGATGTCTCTAGGTGAACAATTAGATAAGTGAGATAAAGAGAAGAACCTATTAGGAATCAATTTGATTGTCCCAATTTAGTTTAGTGAAGTTAAGAGATAAACTGAACTAAATCGTCTAATTTAATAAAATGATTAATGAAAGGTAAAATTGGACCAATTAGGAGTCTGAACCTTTTAGATCCCTAATCCAAGAATCAACTAGAAACATGTATGTCAACCAACCACTTTAGCTCTTTGAATTGATTTTTGTGCATTGTTGATTGTTTTGCAATTTAGTCCTTAAGTATTAGACAACGTAATTAATCATTGATAATGATTTGTTGTATTATAATACTTAGTGAGTAACTAGCTAAACTTCTTATTTGCATGCATTCTCATTGTTAATCACCTTATCACCCGAACTCCCCATGTTTCTTTGTAACATAAAAATATTACAACTGACCTGTCACACTTTTAGATAACCACTGTATATTTTCTTAATTGTATTTGTGTTGATTCTCTTTCCCTCGGTGCATGCACGCCACTTTAAATTAATGCTAACAACCACCTGATAATAAATTCTAACAACTTTAAGATCAAGCTGACAATGATTTAGATGATTTAATGCAACTTGTAATTTAAGAGCTCCATGAATGAGGATCCTAATAAACACCTTAAACGTTTTTTCTATAACACCCTTGACCCGTTTCCGTCATTAGATCAAGGTTACGAAGCATTACTGTACAAAACCGAATATTTAACATCGAAACAGAATTAACTTGCAATTTATATATTAATATTTGATAACATAATTAAATTACAGCATAATTACTTTTTCAGGACTAAACCTAGGAGGCCTTAAAAAACAGTTTGTAAACAATTAGGGACTTATTCAAAACAAATAAAAAATTTCAGGCCAAATTTGAGAATTTTCAAAATAGGGGTCACACGGCCGTGTGAGCATTCGAACGATGGGACACATGGTCGTGCCCCAGCCTGTGTGTCAAACCGTGTAACTCACTGACTTGGGTCACACGGCCGTGTCATAGGCCGTATGTCAGATTGTGTGAAACTTGCACATAAATTAATATGACACACGGGTGTGTGACCCAACCCGCGTGCAGCAAAAAGATGCCCCTTAAACAAACCATTTCAAATTCAATTACTTGCATACCAATGCACACCATATCTAACCTATTTCATATGGTTAAAAGTACATTCAAAGCATAAAAAACATGCCAAATTCTCATCCAACCTATGACTAACTAATATGTCATCAATAGACTCTTCAATTCACACTCCAAAACCATTCATGAACTAAATTGCAATGTCATATCTCAATCATATATCACAAATACCAAAAGATCATTTCTTTTCAAATCATACCATCAAAACTTACCATTTTAGATAAGTAAAATTAAAATGATCATATCCATAAAAGTTTAAACATATACAAGCCAAACCAAACTCTATATATATAGTACTAGACACAAAAAGAGCCAAAATACACCATGTGATCAAACTAAACAAGCACTTGTTACATGCCAAATCACATGTATCATTTAATCATTTCAATGAACTAAACACATATCAATCAACCATTTTTTTCATAATTTCAAAAGGCCATGCCCAATCAGTAACAAAAGATATTAAAACATACCAAAGCTTGACACAACCCAAAGCATACCAATTTAACATACAACCCTATACATGCCATTTATAACCATAGGTTAAAACATAAAAAAAAACCAAAACAGATCGATGGATAGTGTGATCGTGCTCTGACGATGTTCCGAACTGATTGAGCTTTCTGATGACCTACAAAGAAATGAAATAACTAACATAAGCATTAAGCTTAATAAGCTTGTATAACATGAACATAGTCTTACCGAACATACAAAATTTAAACCATTGAAACATGAATTCATTTATATGCCAATTGCACATCTTTCATTTCTATACCATTTCTATACATACATGTTTCAAAGGTTAGCAAATGAACCAATAAGACATATAAATACAACCAATCTTGAACATGCGTAATAAGCTTTGCCTTCCAAATTCCATTTAACACTTAATTCACCATCACCAAATCTTATATCAATTCTTCACAACGTTAATTTTCAATTTACAAATAATAACCATGTAACCTTCCATACACATATTCGTATTCATTCCATTAATCCTTGATTACCCAATGTACCTAATGAAATAACATCGAATACTTAGAAAATACTCATATATCCATTTTACTCTTTAAACCCACCGCAAACATAACTAATTAACATATTTAAAGACTCATGAAACATATAATTACAAAAATGCATTTATATTCATCACCAAACTATACTAGTCAAACATTCATCTCATATTCCTACTTGTGATACATATCTCACCTGAAACATGTTTCCTGAATAGCGAACGATTGAAGGATGAGATACATTTTCGTTGATATCTTTTTCAACCTTTTCATTTATATCCATTTCAACCTTCTTCAATGGATTGTTTATACATAATTAACATGGATCAATCTGTTATTGGCACCTAGTGCCCGACAGATAAATTGTAACAAAGTTTCACGCCCAACGCTAGTCGAATAAACCGACGATAGATGTGCCCTACACTAGTCGAATAAATCAACAATGTTTTGCACCCAATGCTAGTCGAATAAACTGACGATATCAAATGTGTGCCCAACACTAGTCAGATAAACCGACAATGTTTTTGTAACACCCCTCACCCGTATTCATTGTCGGAATAGGGTTACATAGCATTACCAGACTTATTAAATAGTTAAACATACATTTCTCATACATTTTCAAATTCCAAGTAAACATTAATCAAAGTCATCCACATTGTCCCTAATATGAGCCTACAAGGCCCAAAACATGCTTCGGAGTGGTCCGAGACTAAATCGATAACTTAGAAAACTTTTAGAAAACTTAGAAAATTTTTCATAATACAGGGGACACACGCCCGTGTGGCTCAGCCGTGTGTCTCACACGGTGAAAGACACGCCCGTGTCATAGGCCCTGTGGACATTTGAAATAGGATCACATGGCCGTGTCCCAGCCCGTGTCTGACCCTGTGTAACTTTCTGACTTGGGTCACACGACCAACACACATGCCAGTGTGGCTAGCCCTTGTGCCCAAAGAAATGGCCACACACGCCCGTGTGTTAGGCCGTGTGCTAGGCCGTGCCAAACCTGTAGGGTATACTGACTAATGCCACATGCCCGTGTGTGAGGTCATGTAGAGCATACTGACTTGCTTTCTAATTAAACACCAGGGGACAGACGGACATGTCACCTGACCGTGGGTCACACACGACTGAGACACACACCCGAGTCTCTACCCGTATGGACAAAAATAGGCTATTTGCCAAGTCATTTTGCTCACCCAAATAACACACACCTAAACCAAACCGATTTGTACATAAAATGGCATAAATAGGCATTCAACCAAAATCAACCAAGCATAATTCATACCATTACAATACCAACAACTATTAGACACACAAGTACTACAATATGCTATACAATTCATGCCAATTTGACATTTTCAAATCAACTATATGGACATTTTCAATCATGCATTATTTTACCTAAAATTCAGTATCATACCAAATTCAAATCTCAACCATTTAATATCCCTAATTACCATTATCAACAAGCATCACATATCCATAATCAAACACATAACAAAAACCATATGCACATATATATACATTACCATATAACCAAAATAAGCCAACTCACATGGCTATATACAAAAAACCAAATACTTAGCATTTACAAGCCAATTCAAATGGCTAAATTCACTACCAACATATACCAAAAGGACCATAATTTCTATACATGCCATATAACCAAAAACATAAGCTTAAAAGTACCAAAGTGATAGCTTGATAGTGTGATAAAGTCTTCGACGATTCCCAAATCAGAGCTAGCTTTGATTTCACTATAAAACACGAAAAAATAAACAAAGTAAGTAAGCTATATAGCTTAGTAAGCTCGTATGATAATAAACTCAACTTACCAAAAATATACAATTCAATAATTGAACATATCAATATACAACTCATATAAATACACAAACCTATCACATTTTAAATCACAAGGTCAGATATGAACTTCACAAGTTTCTTCGATTCAAAGCTTATATGATTCATGTACAGTAACACCCCCTAACCTTAAACTGTTGCCGGAATAGGGTTACGAGGCATTACCAGATAATCGAATAATTTACGATTAATATTCAAATAATTATCGAACATATTATAATATAATCATAAGTTCATATAAAACTTTTGGTAATTGACTCTTTTTTTTTATAGAAAAATTCAATATAACCCCTTTATAAATATTTAACCTTCCCTGCAAATTCAAATCGCAACCAATTCAAAACCAAATCACAACCCATACAATTTCATATTTAAATACACCTAAACATAGCTTAACATCAACTCAGTAATTTACTAAGTAAACATTCACATATATTGTTTAATTAAATAAATTTCATTCATTCTATTTCAACTTGTTCCCAACTATACCAAATATGTTATGATAATTCTATTTCCATTTTATTAAATCAAGTATCAAAAGATCATGTTAGTATTAATTATACCAAATATATCATATAAATTTTCATACCATTTCATTGTTTAAACACCAAAATATCAAATATCATTCTTTACAACAAAAATCATATAGCATTTTAAAGTATTAAAATAACACCTATGTACATGCCACTTTTACTAAAAGAAGAATACATCACCGAGTTTGCGTTAGAGTCGGGATCGCCTGGATGCTGAACCGAGACTCTGAATACCTATTAACCTGCACACGGAAGCAACTGTACGCTGAGTATTTCATACTCAGTGGCATTACCATAATTCAAATTATAAACATAATAATCATATAAATTAATTCATATAACTTTAATATTTACTAAACCAATTTAAACATAAATTTGTCATTCTCAATATATTCATACAATTTAATTTAGCTATTCGTCAATTAAAATCATATACATTCATGTTGAGCCATTATCTAATTCATGAACCATTGGTTCTTGCTTTCCATTCTCATACTCACATTCCAATCACATTTTCAATTCATGTTCCATCTTCACATTTCTTTCAATGGCTCAAGCGATTCCTTTTATTCGACTTAAATTTTTTTTTAATTATCCCTATTAAGACTTTGGCGGATACATGGATCTAACCAAATACACCAGTTTGGCACCCAGTGCCTCATCGGATAGTTCGAAGCAAAGTTGACACCCAGTGTCTCATCGGCCTAGCCGAAGTAAAGTGGTACCCAGTACCTCATCGAATCTATCCGAAGTAAAATAATGACACCCAGTGTCTCATCGACTCGAGGTCAAAGTATCCCTAAATACTTCCAATCCTATGGCATGCCAACTATATCCGACTCAGCTCGACTAGTTAATAGGGTTTCCGAATCACATATAAATCTCAATTTAGTCACAATTCAATTTAATTTCATACATTTCAATACTAATACTTACCATGCATATTAACTTAAAATTTAACAATTAATAATAATTAAATTCGAATTATAGTAATACTAACACGTATTTCTCATTCAATTCAATTTTCTAATTTCAATTCAATAAAATTACTTACCTCAATATTTACTTACTATAAAATAAATAAATTTAAAATTAATACTTAATAATAAATAACTTGAATTATAGTAATACAAACCCGGATTTCGTGATTACTCCTCGATAATTTTCTCCTTTCCTTTTTGTGCCAATGCTTCGGGTTCTTTGTTAGCTACAAAAATAGTAATAATTTACACTTATTAATTACAACATTAATTAATAATAATAACTGAATTTCTATCCAATTTATACCCTAATTCCAATTTAATCCTAATTAACTCATTTACTTTTCTAACTCAATTCATACTTTATTTCTATTCAATTTCCTTCCATATTCTAGTTAACTATCTAATGTTCATAATAAAACCCTAATTTAAAACTTCTTTCAATTTATTCCCTACAACACAAAACTTATAGCCTAATTTACAATTTAATCCTTTAATCAATTCTAACTTAAAATTCATTCAATTAAATCCCTAATTCATTATTTTGTTCAACATGAACTATGTTCAAAACTTTGTTCTAAAGCTTCTAAAATATCAAAATTAAGAGAAAAGGACTTAATTAAGCTTACCAATTAAACTCCAAGCTTTAAATTCCCTATTTCCCCTTTTATTTTTCTTTCTTTCCTTCCTTTCCCCTGTTTCGAAATAGCTTCTGTTCTTTTTCTTCTTTTTTTTCTTCTTTTGTCTTTCGTTTTATTCTTTTATTATTTCATTTGCTTTATTTATTTTATTAACTTAATATATTATAATTTAGTTATTATAAATATCTATCATATAATTAATAATATAATACAAATGTATACATTTACTTTTCTACATTTGTACATGATCAATACCATACATTTGTCATGATTTTATCTAATTATTTCATAAAAATCTTATAATTAATTATTTAATTAATAACTATCTTTAAAAATAATAAATATCTATTTACTTTGACATTAAGTAAATATATATATAAATTACAAATGTATATATTTTATTTAGTACACTTAGATTCATCATCACCTTACACTTGTCACCATTTAATTTATTTGTCATATGGAAATCTTATAATATCATATAATTATAATAAATATTTATTTACTTTATAAAAAGTAAATAAATAAATATTTTACAATTGTATATTTTTATCACCATCTATTTGTCAAAATCATATTTTATTTATCATATAAAAATCTTATAATATAATTATTTTAAATTAATTTAACATAATTTATATCTAAATAATTAATTATATAATTAAAATATAACATAAAAATATTAGATTTTTATTACATATTTGTCGAATCATTTCTTGTTAATGGCTTAATTGCCCTTTTAATCCTTTTTTATTTTTTATTAATCTATAATTCAACTTTTACGCCTTATTCAATTTAGTCCTTTTTACTATTTTCTCTAAATTGAGCTTATTTCACTTAATTAAAGCCCAATTAAACACATTAATTAAACACATTACTAGACTCACAATTATTCTTAATAATTATTTACGAACTCGGTTTACTAAGACGGAGGCCTGATATTGTACTTTTCTGATGCCCGTGAATTTTGGGTCATTACATGTATATACCTGTACCATCTCTTATCAATCTCATACTCATCCATATCATTGATTTATCCATTGAACCATTCGGAATACTATCGGATACTCGAGAATCTCGCACCCTAAGTGCCACATACATAGCCGAAGCTATCTCAATCACATATCACATATAATGCTCACTCTCGAGCTATCAACGAGTTTGCTCACACAAGCTGACGAGAATTCACAACACATGCTAGATAACTCAGCCACCGGTAGGACGTACAGACCAGCACTCAAATCACATAAGCCCTAATGACAGGTCATTCGTATCTTAATCTATTCCTAAGGTTTAACTGGGATTTCTCATTTGTCGAATCGTTGTCGAATATGTCCGCAAGGTCGTATTCACAAGTAATTCAATAATAAAGCATTTTAAACATAATTATATTAATGCTTGTTAACATGCGAACTTACCTCGAATGTAAAAACGGCGAACTAAGTCAATTAATCCGATACTTTGTTTTTCCCTCGATCTAAATTCAAATTTCGCTTTTCTTAATCTATATGTAATCAAATTTAGCTTATTTAATCACCAATCTATTCAATTTAACCCAAAATACACATTAAGGCAAATTTACACTTTAGCCTCTAATATTTCAACATTTTTACAATTTAGTCCTTATTTCATAAAAATACAAATTCATGCAATTCACTACCAACCCATGCTAGCTGAGTATCAATTAAGTCCCTATCAACCCATATTTTTCATTTATTTCACATTTCAACCACAAAATTTACACATTTCTTAATCAAATCCCTAATTGACAATTTTACTAAAAATCACTTAACAAATGTTGTTTATCTAACAACAAGCATGCATTTTCTATCATCAAACATCAAAATACTTATGTATTCATCAATGGAAAAACCTTAAACCTTTAAATTTTTTTGCAAATTAGTCCCTCGGCTATCTATATTAACCTGCAACAATCTCAAAAACATAGAAATCATTAAAAACGGGACAAAAATCATACCTAATTGCAAGAAATGAAGTTGTCGAAACTTGAAAGCATAAAAATGGCTTCTCAATCCCTAAAATTCAGTTGTAGAAGATGATATGAGAATAAAATTTTGTTTTGTTTTATTTAATTAACCTTTATTTACTAAATACCAAAATTAACCTTTAAAATTTTTACAAATTTCAAAAATACCAAGCCAATATCATCCACTATCTAATTAATGGGCTAATTACCACATAAGGGCCTTCACTTTAAATTTCCATAGCTATTAGACCCCTTTAGCTAATATAACTCCACTTTTACACTTTACGCGATTTAGTCATTTTTATCAAATTGAACATTCAAACAATAAAATTTCTTAACGAAATTTTCACACAGTCTTACTAGCATGCTATAGACATTAAAATATTAATAAAATAATTTTTTTGATCTCGGATCTGTGGTCCCGAAACCACTGTTCTGATTTGACTAAAAACGGGTTGTTACAATTTTGCTCCTAGCGTTAGTCGGATAAACCGACGATATCAAATGTATACCCAGCACTAGCGAATAAACCGACAATGAGTTGCGCCCAACACTAGTTAGATAAACCAACGATATCAAATGTGTGCCCAACACTAGTCGAATAAACCGACAATGATTTACGCCTAGCGCTAGTTGGATAAACCGAAAAATACATACGTAATTACATCATTCCACAATTCTTCAATTCATAATTTAAATCCTTTACATTAATCTTCTATATTAAATTTCTATAATTCATTCCATAACCATTTTCATATATATATATATATATATATATTTCCATAACATTACATTACATTTAAAATACTAATCATTTGAATACATATAATTGACTACCAAATTAACTAACAATCAAACTAATTAAATAAATAAAATTTAAGTTTAAGGACTACAAACTTATCTGAACTCAAAAATGACTTTTAACATTAACCGACTACTATTCCGCTACTTTGGCTTTTTCGCGATTTGTGTCCATTCAAGTTGTTTCTTGATCTAGATAAATATTTTTATTCAATTAATCTCATTCCAACATTTAAAATAATTAATTCAAGCCTACAACCCTTATCTTTATGAATTTTCTAAATTGCCCCAATATTTTAGCCTTTTTGCAATTTAGTCCTAAATCTTGAAATTCATGAATTATCCACATTTAATCAAAATACTAGCTAGCCCAATTTCATATGATTTATAATCAGCCCATATCCATTATCAAATCCCAATATTTACATGAAGTTTTAGTATTTTGACAAATTAATCCTTAAATATTAAAATCATTAAAAATCACTTAATAAAATAAGCATATCTAACAATCAAGCTTCCAAAAAAACCAATTAGCATCAAAGACATTCAAAATCATCAATGGTAAATGTCTAAATGTTTGATGGTTTCACAAATTAATCCTTAATTTAGCTAGATATCAAAACAACCATCACAAATACACAAATTCATAAAAAAAAAATCAAAAAATACTTACATGTAAAGAAAAAGAGAAAGCCCAAAGCTCCCTCCTTCCTTCAATAGTGTTCGGCTAAGGAAATAAAAGAAAGAAGATGATGGATGCTTTTGGTTGCTTTATTTTATTACTTTAGCTTTTGTTTAATTAATAAACATATATTAAATTATAAGTGTTTTTTTTCTTTTCAATTCCTACATCTAGGCCATAATTAATTGTTATGGTCTAATTGCAACATAAAACCCCCAAATTTAATTATCTAATTTATTTAGTTAAGAGAAATCTATAATATACAACTTTTTACCTTTTTACTTTAATTAAATAAACATATTTTAAATTTAAAAATCAAAAGCCAACCGCACTTACCTAATAATTATGGCTTAATTGCCACATAAACTCTTGTAATTTTAATAATTTACCAATTAACACCTTTTTAACTAATAAAACTCACTTTTGCGACCTTTACGATTTAGTCCTTTTTAATTAATTAACTATTTAAATGATAAAATTTCTTAACCAAACTGTAATATGACCTTAATAAAATATTTATGAGCTTGGTTTATAGAAACGAGGTCCCGATTCCTTTTCTAAAATCACTTGACTTTAGGATTTACCACTTGAACTTACTTATTCATTCAAATAATATAAATTATCAAATAAAAATTTATTATACTACTATATTTGGCTCATAATTATTAAATAATAATATTTATGAATCCACTTGTCAGATTTGTTACCTTGAAACCACTGTTTCCAATACCACTGAAAAACAGGCGGTTACATTTTCTCTTATTGTGATACATTTAAATATAACGGAGTATCCGATGACGATATATGTCTTCAGTTATTCCCTTTTTCTTTATGTGATGACACATTTATCTGGTTGGATTCGTAGCCAGTGGACTACATCACCACTTGGAATGAGCTCGTTAATCGTTTCCTTCCCAAGGACTTCCCTCTGAGTAGGACCATAAAGTTGCGGATGGACATTACCAATTTTTAGAAACTAGAAGGAGTCATCGTATGAAGCATGGGAGTGCTTCAAGTTAATGCTTTGTAAGTTTCCATATCATGGTTTACAAGATTGACTTTAATTGCAAACATTCTATAATGGATTGGATGAGAATTTACGGTCAAGTTTAGAATAAACGTTGATCTTCCGTAATTTGATTTGTCAAATTAGGCTATCCAAAATACTTGAGGAGCTTATTTTCAACCGATTTAAGTTTTTTTTTCCATATTTTTGTTGATGTTTTCATTTTACCATTAATAATCGTTTTGGTTTAGTTTTACTCATTTTGATGCCCAAATTGGCGAAATGGTGTCATGGGGAACCTAACAGTGTGTTTGAGTTAGTGTAAGGAGACAACATTCAACTTAGGTGTAGCAACAATGATGTTATGGATGTCTGATCTATCATAATTTGGCGTAGCAGATTAAACTAGTTTTTGCATTTGAGGAGCTTGAATACAAGCACTTTTGTTATGTTTCAGTCAAGTTTTCATAATGTCATTTACATTCAATAAAAAGTGTAATTTAAGTCTTTTATTGACCTTAGGGGTCGAATGTGGCCTATGGGTGAGCTAATATACTTTGATACTGGTTGTTGTGTTACAACACAAAGAGTTTGATGTCACAATATAGGGAGCAGAATAGAAGAATTCCAAGATTGCCTTTGGTGTCGCGATATTGGTCCTGTACGGAAAGTACTTACGAGCCATGGGCGTTTTGATCTACACAATCAAATGTTTAACACAAGAACGTTAGCTGAATTAGGGTTGAGGATGACGACAATCCTAAATCTATAAATAGGCTTATTTAGCAGTTGTTATGGATGGCTTTTGATATTATTAGTTTCCTTTGCAAAATTTAGTTTTTAGTTTAGTTTTCTTTCAGTCTTTCTTACGGTTTTAGAATTTATTTTTAGTTGTTATTTGTTTTTAAGATACTTGGTTTGAGGAGATCGTCAAACTTTTGAATTCTCAATCAATCCTTAATACAATCAGGCTCTTTCGTAAACTCTATATTGACAATTTATTTAGCATGTTTGCTCTTTATATTGATCTTATATTGTCTATGGAAGCCATGAAGAACTAATCCTTCTATGGGGGATTAGTGAGTGGAGGTATGATCTATTAACTATTTTGTAGGGTTTCTCAGCAAATCAGTTGTTTGGGAAAGGAAGAACGTGAAACAAACCCCAGGCCTGACAACCTGGGAAGTTATTAAGGTGGGAATTAACTCAAAATTGGTATGGCCCATCCATGAACACCTTCATCCCAAACTAGTGTAACGCCCCCACGCCCGAGACCGTCGCCGGAGTCGAGTATGAGGTGTTACTAAGCTTAATTTAACATTTTTAAAACTTTGGATTATTTGTTTCTACATTCACAGCTTTCAAGCTACTTGCGTCACAGTCACAAGAAAAATCATATCTCGAGTTACGAAACTTGAAATCAAGATCCGTAAATTTTCCATGAATCTAGACTCATATACCTATCTACTAATTTTTTTATAGAATTTTTTGTTGGGCCAATTAGTACAGTTTATTAGTTAAATTTACCCCTGTTTTAGGACTTGACTGGACTGGCCTCTGTTTACTACGAACCACATTTATCTCTATACAAAATTCATATGACTATGAGGTTTGTTTCTCCTGAAACCAGACTCAATAAGGATTATGAGAATATAAAATAAACCACCTAATTATATCTGTAAAATTTATGGTGAATTTCTAAAGTTGGAACAGGGGATCCAGAAATCACTCTAGCCCTGTTTCACTAAAATTCAAATATCTTCTAACATATAATTCCTTTACTTGTTTAGTTTGTTTTATGTGAAACTAGACATAATAAGCTTCAATGTGATATTTAATCCATCGCCTAATTCGATTCCTCTGATTTTTAGTAAATTTTCAAACTCACGTCAGTGTTGCTGCAATGTTATGTTTATGGCAAATTTCATCCTTTTTATGAGTTTTCATGAACTAGGTATCCTAATAACTTTCCATAACATCAAACATAATCTAAACTAACCATTTCCATAATTTATCATTATCAAGCATTTCCTCAACCATTCCATCACTATATCATAAGATTATTTACACAAAATAGGTATATTACTATACATGCCATACTTAAATTTTACAAGCCATTTACCAAAAAGTCTTCCAGATAGTGTGACCGAGCCTTCGACCTATCCCGACTCTTGAGCTGGCTTGTCCAAAACTAAAATGAGTAAGAAGGAGGGAGTAAGCAATAATGCTTAGTAAGTTCATATGCAAATAATAAGTAACATAACAAAGCAATCATACCAACCAACATTAGCATGGTATCACCAAAACATATATCACATTTCTAATCATTTTTCATCATCTTATTACCTTATAGTTGTTGTATCAATACTCAACCCGAGGGTTAAGTACATACCTGTTCAAAGTATCCATTTCACATCAGTTACCAATACGTCTCTTTTCATCTCGAATATTCCTCCATTTGAGTGGAACTTTACCCGTTGAACACATCGGAATATAATTCAGATACATGGATAACTTGCACATAAGTGCCACATATGCAATCAAGCAATCATGTAACCCGCCCATAAGCGAACTCAGACTCAACTCAACGAGCTCGGGCGTTCGCATCCATAAGTGAACTCGGACTCAACTCAACGAGTTCGGATGCATAGTTACATCTCACGAACTCGGACTCAACTCAACGAGTTCAGACATTCACATCCATAAGTGAACTCGGACTCAACTCAACGAGTTCGGATGCTCAACCATCCTAGTGACATGTCACTTGTATCTTAATCTATTCCTAAGGTTCAAACGAGATTTTCCTCGAACACATATCCTTGCCGTCTTCCGTAGAATGCCGAAACCAATACTCGGTAACAATTTATATTTAATAAGTAGCTCACATAGTTTACATTTTATTCGAAAATAACCACAAAGCATATATTTCATGATAAAAATCAGCATATCATATAATTGACATTAATAACTTAAAAATAACAATTATGCTACATTATTTACACATGAACTTACCTTGGTACCAAAATACAAAGATTTTGCAATTTATTCCACAATCTTTTCTTTTCCTCGATTGGGGTCGATTCCACGTCTTTCTTGATCTAAAATAACACATTTAGCTTATTTAATACTCACATTATCAAATTAATCCTTAATTCAAATTTTGGCAAAATTACAATTTTACCCCTAAACTTTTGCATATTTACACTTTTGCCCCTAGGCTCAGGATTAAACTTTATTCCTTACTCTTATGTTTTATAACATGCTGATCACTTTTCCCTTCTATGGCAACATCAAATTCTCACTCTAACATGTACTTGTGACTATTAGGTATTTTTACCGATTAAGCCCTTTTACTCGTTTTTGCTTAAAATCGAGTAGTACAAGTTGTCTAACATAATTTAAAACCTCATATTCTATCATAAAACATCAAAATACACAAATTTCACCTATGGGTATTTTTCCAAATATAAACCCTAGGTTAAATTATTGCTAGCATAAGCTTTATCGAGTTATCGGGATCTCAAAAACGTAAAAATCATTAAAAACGGGGCTTAGAATCACTTACTATGAAGCTTGAAAGTTGAAGAAACCCTAGCTATGGTGAGAGTAAAATTCAGCAGCAACTAAATGAGGAAGATGACCATTTTGTGTTATTTTTCCCATTTTATTTCATTTAATATCCAAATGACCAAAATGCCCCTCCTTACTAAACTTTCAAAAATTCCTTCCATGTCCTAATTTTGCCCATGATTTAAGACCTCCTAATTAATATTTCAAAGCAATTTCATACTAAAAACTTCTAGAATGCAAGTTTTGCAACTTATTCGATTTAGTCCCTAACTTTTAAATTAAACTCGTTATGCTAAAAATTTCTTCACAAAATTTTCACACAATCATGTAATCATATCATAAACCTCAAAATAATTATAAAATAATTATTTCTATCTCGAATTTGTGGTCACGAAACCACTATTCCGATTAGGCCCTAATTCGGGATATTACAACTCTCCCCCCTTTAAGGATTTTCGTCCTCGAAAATCTTACCGGTAAACAGATGTGGGTATTGATTTCTCATATTTTCTTCGGATTTCCATGTAGCTTCTTCTACTCCATGCTTTTGCCACAACACCTTCACAAGTGCAATATTTTTATTCCTTAGTTGTTTGACCTCTCGAGCTAAAATCTTAATCGGTTCTTGTTCGTAGGTCATATCTGGTTGTAGTTCAATTTCTGCCGGTGAAACTACATGTGAAGGATCCGAACGATACCGGCGTAACATAGATACGTGGAACACATCATGAATCTTCTCTAATTCAGGTGGTAAAGCTAGCCGATATGCTACTGGTCCAACTTTTTCAATTATTTCATACGGCCTGATAAAACGCGGACTTAATTTGCCCTTCCGTCCAAATCTAAGAACTTTCTTCCACGGAGACACCTTTAAAAATACTTTATCACCAACTTGAAATTCAATGTCCTTTCGTTTTAAATCTGCATAAGATTTTTGTCTATCCGAAGCAGCTTTCAAACAATCTCAAATTACCTTCACTTTTTCTTCGGTTTCTTTTATTAGATCAACTCCATAAATCTGATTTTCCTTGAGTTCAGTCTAATACAAAGGTGTTCGACATTTACGACCATACAATGCTTCATAAGGTGCCATTTTCAAGCTCGTCTGATAACTATTATTGTAAGCAAATTCTACCAACGGTAAATATCTTTCCCAACTTCCTTGAAATTCCAATACACAACATCCGAGCATATCTTCAAGAATCGAATTACTCTCTCGATTTTCCATCGGTTTGTGGATGAAAAGCGATCTTCAAATTTAATTTTGTACCTAACGCTGTCTTGCAACTTTTGCCAAAACCGCGAGGTAAACCTTGGATCTCTATCTGAAATAATCGACAATGGTATTCCGTGTAGTCTAACAATTTCTCTAACATATAGTTCAGCCAACTTGTTAAGAGAATAATCCGTGCGTCTTATCGGATAAAATGAGCCAACTTAGTTAATCATCAACTATTACCCGGATGGCATCTTTCTTTCCCGAGTCAATGGCAATCCCGATACAAAATCCATAGTAATCCGATCCCATTTCCATTCAGGAACCATAATAGGCTGAAGTAATCCCGAAGGCACTTGCTGTTCAGCTTTCACCTATTGACAAATTAAGCATTTGGACACAAACTCCGATATATCTCTTCTCATTCCATTCCACCAATACATTTTCTTCAAGTCATTATACATTTTCGTACTACCCGGATGAATCGAGAAATAACTACTATGTGCTTCCTGTAGGATCTTTTGAATCAATTTCTCATTCTTCGGTACACAAATCTGATCTTTAAACATTAAGCACCCATCAGAACCGATTCTGAAATCTGACTCTGTATCAACTTCAAACTGCTTTCTCTTGGCTTGCAAATCTTGATCATCTTTCTGAGCTTCAGAAATCTCTTGTAAAAACATCGGTTTTACTCTTAACTCTGCTAGAATCGAACCATCATCTAACATTTTCAACTGAGTGTTCATAACTCTCAATGCAAACAACAACTTTCTGCTTAAAGCATCAGCAACCACATTCACTTTTCCCGGATGATAATCAATAACAAGCTCGTAATCTTTCAATAACTCCAACCATCTTCGCTGTCTCAAATTCAAGTCTTTTTGTGACATCAAGTACTTAAGACTTTTATGGTCGGTATATACTCGGCACTTTTCACCATACAAATAATGTCGCCAAATCTTTAAAGCAAACACCACCGTAGCCAATTCCAAATCATGAGTAGGATAATTCCTCTCATGAGGTTTTAACTGCTTCGAAGCATAAGCCACTACTTTTCCTTCTTGCATGAGTACACACCCCAAACCATTTAGAGAAGCATCACTATACACCACAAATTCTTTACCCGATTCTGGCTGTACTAACACTTGGTGCCTCTGTTAATAACTTTTTCAATTCTTCAAAACTCTGTGACATTCTTCCGTCCATTCAAATTTAACATCCTTTCTGAGTAGTCTAGTTATAGGAGCAGCAATTATAGAAAATCCATTTACAAACCACCGATAATACCCGCTAGCCCCAAGAAACTTCTAACTTCAGCCATTTTTCTATGGTTTCCAATCAACAATGGCTGAAATTTTACTAGGATTAACCCGTATACCATCACCAAAAACAATATGACCCAAAAATCCAACTTCCCGAGCCAAAATTCACTTTTACTAAACTTAGCATACAGTTGCTTATCTCTCAAAGTTTGCAAAACTATCCTCAAATGCTCAAAGCATGCTCTGTCTCATCTTTTGAATAAATTAAAATATCATCTATAAACACCACAACAAATTTGTCCAAGTATGGTCGAAATATGTGTTTCATTAAATCCATAAACACAGCAGGAGCATTTGTCAACCCGAATGGCATAACTAAAAATTCATAATGACCATACCTTGTTCTAAAAGCGCTTTAGGCACATCCGACTCTTTTACCCGCAGATTGGTAATACCTGGATCTCAAGTCAATCTTTGAAAACCATGTCGCTCCTTTTAGCTGATCAAACAAATCATCAATTCTTGGCAACGGATACTTGTTTTTGATTGTCACCTTGTTTAACTGCCGATAATCAACACACAACCTCATAGAACCATCCTTCTTTTTCACAAATAACACAGGAGCACCCCAAGGTGAAAAACTTGGTCTCACAAAACCTTTATCAGTCAACTCTTGCAACTGCGACTTTAATTCCTTCAACTCTGCTGGTGCCATTCTATATGGAGCAATTGAAATCGGAGCTGTTCCCGGTATCAAATCAATACCAAATTCTACTTCCCTGACTGGAGGCAAACCCGATAATTCTTCTGGAAATACGTCCGCAAATTCACACACAACCGGCACTGATTCAACTTTATTTTCAACTTCTTTTGTATTAATTACATACGCCAAATAAGCTTTATAACCCTTTCTCAAATATCTTTGAGCTGACATTGAAGAAATCACACTAAATAATGCCTCTGATTTGTCTGATTCAACCCGCAGAATTTCACCACTTTCACACTTTAATTCTATAACCTTTTCTTTGCAATTTATTTTAGCATCATGCCATGTTAACCAATCCATACCCAAAATAACATCAAACTCATCAAACGGCAACAACATCAAGTCAGCCGAAAGTAATGACCCCGAATCATTAAAGGACATTTCTTACATACTTTATCAACAATCACACATTTGCCTAACGGATTCGACACTCTAATCATAAATTCTGTGTTCTCAACGGTATATTCATACTAGACACCGTTTCATGCACACATATGAATGAGTAGAACCGGATCAATCAAAGCAATAACATTAACATTATAGAGAGAAAATGTACCGTAATAACATCGGTGAGGAAGCATCTTCGCCGCTTTAATAGAATAAGTTCTAGCCGAGCCCTTCCTTCAGTCTAATCTGGTGCATCCTCAGCTACATTTTTACTTTGCTTCACTCCTCCCGACTTTTCTTGGATATCTTCCTCTTGAATCTGCACCACTTGTTTTTGTATTCTCAAATTTTTCTTTTCAGCTCTCTCTCAAGCGATCTCTAATAAAATGATCCGGAGAACCAAATCGAAAACATTCATTTACTCGCACGGACCAAAATGATTTCTACCACACCGCTTAGCACTCGTGTTTAACAAATCTCGAGTTCCCTACACTTGTTCGGTAGCCAAGTAGTCCGGGACTTAGGACCCACATTTTGCTTTTTATATTTCCCATATGATTGCCCAAAGCAGAAACTTGGGAATGAGGATTCATATTTCTTGACTTTCCAGTTCTTGTGTGAAAATGAACCGCTCGTCGGTCTTTTCTTCCAATTTCTAGTCTCAAATTTCTACCTTTTCTTCTCTTTAAGTAGTTCTTCGACCTTGCAAGCTCGATCCACTAGTACTACCATTTCTTTTAATTCAAGAATTCCACAAAATACCTTGATATCTTCGTTGAGCCCGTCTTCAAATCGTTGGCACATCTTGGCCTCTGTAGGAACATATTCTCTGGCATACTTACTTAATCGAACAAACTCTCTTTCATATTCTACAGAATCACTATATTACCTTGCTTCACTCAAGAAATTCTTTACGCTTCGATCAATAAATCTTTCACTAATATATTTCTTCCAAACTCTTCTTGAAAGAATTCCCGTGTTACTCTCTCTTTCGGTACCACCAAATCAAAGTCTTCCACCAATTATAGGCTGAATCCCTCAACAAAGATATAACGCATTTCAAACATTCTTCAGGTGTACAAGATAATTCATCAAATACCCGGATAGAATTTTCAAGCCAGAACTCTGCTTTCTCGGCATCATCATCAATATTTGCCTTAAATTCTTCGGCCCCTTGCTTGTGAATTCTATCAACTAGAGTTCTGTGAAATTTCATCAGATCCACACCTTGAGGCATCGGGGGTACAAGTTGAGGAATTGGGGGAGGTGGGGGAGGTTGTACATTTGGGTTCGTACGAACGAACTCAGTGTACCATGCACTCATCATTTGGAGAAAGGCTTCCCGATCCCTTTCTCCTCCTCCCTGACCAACAGTAGGAGGTGGATTTTCAGTCGGCGCTGCTCCTTCAGGCGGAGTTGGCGCATTACTCTCTACTTCATCTGCCACAGCTGGATCGGGATCCATTTACTATAAAAAAAATCATTTAAAAAGGTCAGAAGTCGTCACACTATCACAATTTATACATATGACATGTATAGTAAAATCCGTACATACAACACGTAGTCCGAGAACTGACTAAACTTGCTCTGATACCACTAAATGTAACGCCCCCACGCCCGAGACCGTCGCCGGAGTCGAGTATGAGGTGTTACTAAGCTTAATTTAACATTTTTAAAACTTTGGATTATTTGTTTCTACATTCACAGCTTTCAAGCTACTTGCATCACAGTCACAAGAAAAATCATATCTCGAGTTACGAAACTCAAAATCAAGATCCGTAAATTTTCTCTGAATCTATACTCATATACCTATCTACTAATTTTTTTATAGAATTTTTGGTTGGGCCAATTAGTACAGTTTATTAGTTAAAGTTACCCCTGTTTTAGGACTTGACTGGACTGACCTCTATTTACTTCGAACCACATTTATCTCTGTACAAAATTCATATGACTATGAGATTTGCTTCTCCTGAAACTAGACTCAATAAGGATTATGAGAATATAAAATAAACCACCTAATTATATCTGTAAAATTTATGGTGAATTTCTAAAGTTGGAACAGGGGATCCAGAAATCACTCTGGCCCTATTTCACTAAAATTCAAATATTTTCTAACATATAATTCCTTTACTTGTTTAGTTTGTTTTATGTGAAACTAGACATAATAAGCTTCAATGTGATATTTAATCCGTCTCCTAATTCGATTCCTCTAATTTTTAGTAAATTTTCAAACTCACGTCAGTGTTGCTGCAATGTTATGTTTATGGCAAATTTCATCCTTTTTATGAGTTTTCATGAACTAGGTATCCTAATAACTTTCCATAACATCAAACATAATCTAAACTAACCATTTCCATAATTTATCATTATCAAGCATTTCCTCAACCATTCCATCACCATATCATAAGATCATTTACACAAAATAGGTATATTACTATACATGCCATACTTAAATTTTACAAGCCATTTACCAAAAAGTCTTCCAGATAGTGTGACCGAGCCTTCGACCTATCCCGACTCTTGAGCTGGCTTGTCCAAAACTACAATGAGTAAGAAGGAGGGAGTAAGCAATAATGCTTAGTAAGTTCATATGCAAATAATAAGTAACATAACAAAGCAATCATACCAACCAACATTAGCATGGTATCACCAAAACATATATCACATTTCTAATCATTTTTCATCATCTTATTACCTTATCGTTGTTGTATCAATACTCAACCCGAGGGTTAAGTACATACCTGTTCAAAGTATCCATTTCACATCAGTTACCAATACGTCTCTTTTCATCTCGAATATTCCTCCATTTGAGTGGAACTTTACCCGTTGAGCACATCGGAATATAATTCAGATACATGGATAACTTGCACATAAGTGCCACATAAGCAATCAAGCAATCATGTAACCCGCCCATAAGCGAACTCAGACTCAACTCAACGAGCTCGGGCGTTCGCATCCATAAGTGAACTCGGACTCAACTCAACGAGTTCGGATGCATAGTTACATCTCACGAACTCGGACTCAACTCAACGAGTTCGGACATTCACATCCATAAGTGAACTCGGACTCAACTCAACGAGTTCGGATGCTCAACCATCCTAGTGACATGTCACTTGTATCTTAATCTATTCCTAAGGTTCAAACGGGATTTTCCTCGAACACATATCCTTGCCGTCTTCCGTAGAATGCCGAAACCAATACTCGGTAACAATTTATATTTAATAAGTAGCTCACACAGTTTACATTTTATTCGAAAATAACCACAAAGCTTATATTTCATGATAAAAATCAGCATATCATATAATTGACATTAATAACTTAAAAATAACAATTATGCTACATTATTTACACATGAACTTACCTTGGTACCAAAATACAAAGATTTTGCAATTTATTCCACAATCTTTTCTTTTCCTCGATTGGGGTCGATTCCACGTCTTTCTTGATCTAAAATAACACATTTAGCTTATTTAATACTCACATTATCAAATTAATCCTTAATTCAAATTTTGGCAAAATTACAATTTTACCCCTAAACTTTTGCATATTTACAGTTTTGCCCCTAGGCTCGGGATTAAACTTTATTCCTTATTCTTATGTTTTATAACATTCTGATTACTTTTCCTTTCTATGGCAACATCAAATTCTCACTCTAACATGTACTTGTGACTATTAGGTATTTTTACCGATTAAGCCTTTTTACTCGTTTTTGCTTAAAATCGAGTAGTACAAGTTGTCTAACATAATTTAAAACCTCATATTCTATCATAAAACATCAAAATACACAAATTTCACCTATGGGTATTTTTCCAAATATAAACCCTAGGTTAAATTATTGCTAGCATAAGCTTTATCGAGTTACCGGGATCTCAAAAACGTAAAAATCATTAAAAACGGGGCTTAGAATCACTTACTATGAAGCTTGAAAGTTGAAGAAACCCTAGCTATGGTGAGAGTAAAATTCGGCAGCAACTAAATGAGGAAGATGACCATTTTGTGTTATTTTTCCCATTTTATTTCATTTAATATCCAAATGACCAAAATGCCCCTCCTTACTAAACTTTCAAAAATTCCTTCCATGTCCTAATTTTGCCCATGAACCTAAAATTGGTCAAATTGCTATTTAAGACCTCCTAATTAATATTTCAAAGCAATTTCATACTAAAAACTTCTAGAATGTAAGTTTTGCAACTTATTCGATTTAGTCCCTAACTTTTAAATTAAACTCGTTATGCTAAAAATTTCTTCACAAAATTTTCACACAATCATGTAATCATATCATAAACCTCAAAATAATTACAAAATAATTATTTCTATCTCGGATTTGTGGTCACGAAACCACTATTCTGATTAGGCCCTAATTCGGGATATTACAACTTGTCTAGATTGTGAGGTTAGAAGATAAGTAGTCCTTACTGACTTGTTATGTTAGTGGAAGATCGGAAGATCTTACTAGGGTAGCGACTAGTTTATTGATGATGAACCCGAAAAGATTGTTGATGGGGATTACTGAAGCGATCTAACACCCATAATCAAGATTTTATTTACTCTACTCTTTAGTCTCTTGAATTTTTATCGTTTTATGTTATTTTATTTTTATTATTATAAAAACCTTAAAAATACTTTATTTATGTTTATTCGTAATATAGTTTGTTTAAAATACTAATTAGATCTATTGACGTTTAGGTTAGAATTACTTTAGTACTAGCCTCCCTTGGGTACGATCCTCGAAATACTTACAAAGTGTTTCATTGTAAACAAACTATATTACAATCTGGCTTGTATACGTACGGACACTTCCTCTGATTCCATATATTTTGTAGCAGTATTCACACTTTGGATGTTAGTATGTTCGAAGCCGGTCAAGTTGTTGGCATCGTTGCTGGGGAGGAAACGTTACTAAATTGATTTTAATTTTTACGTTTTAATAGAATAATTAGGAAATTTTTGAATTATATATATAATTTGTATTTTTAAAATTATTAATTTAATTTACTAACTTCTTTCTTTTTCTTTGTTAATTTCAATATATACCTCAGAGGAGAGTAATACTTGTTTAGTCAGTCACTGATCCATATGGACTAATATGAGAAAACTATTCAAACATGGATGAAACTGGTTACATGTGGTTCAATGATAAGATGAACTTTGATGACAAAATATATGAGGAAGGAGTATATGAAGAATGGGAGATCATGGAAAATAAAAAAATTGTTCATGATGGAGATGAGCCAACGTGGAAACGAAGTCTCAACATATCGAGTAATGAACAAGATACTGATATAGTCGAACATCTATATGAGTTCACTGATAATTTATGTGAGGCACTTGAAAAAGATCATGATATGCCCAAACATTCAAACAAGCCTCCCTGTGATTTGTATGAGATGCCTTCATGTGAAACCACTAAGACGGACAACTCTAAGGTATTGTCACACATGTCAGATATGATCGTGCAAATGATTAAAATGATGCAAGAAATATCTGAAGCGCTGCCTTCCAAGGAATAGGACATGTCTGATGCTCACAACTTGGACAAGAGAACTCTTGTATCATCGATGACCATGATGAGAATTATGGTGAGATTCAACTGAAGCTTGTAATTGAAGATCATGGGGATGAGTTGAACATAGTTGAAACGATCTTTGATCCAATTGACATAGCAGCAGAACTAACCGTAAAGGTAGAAGTGGAAGATGAACAAACCACTAACATGGAGCTTAAACCAGCCAAAGAAGTCAATGAGTTTGATCTATTGTCATCTGGTAAAAGCAACAAAGCTCAAGGGACCGAAACTTCACACGACATGGAAGGGAGAAAGCTCGAGGAAATAATACCCTAAAAAATGATTTAGGGTTGGCTCAGATTTGGTACCAAACGGCTTGTAATGTGGATGTGGCGTTGATAAAAAATAAGGCCTCATCGTTGGAATCGACCGAAAGGGCTAGTTCATATACATAGGTAGAGGAACAAACGTCGGATCAAAACGTTGGATCAAAGTGTCGAGAACCAGCTGGAAGTTCTTCTATGGTGGCGACACGGAATGTCCCGTTTTTAAAGAACTTTTATTTCTTGCTTTAAATTTTTTTAATTTTATTTATTTATTTGTTTATTTTACTATTAATTTTAGTTGTATTTAGTTTTTTTCCTAGCAGGTATAAATATCATGGAGTGACAGAACTGAGAAAAAAATAAAAAATCAAAGAAATAAGAAACTAGGCTCAATGTCGTGACATCACACCCTAATGTCGCAACATCCTAGACATAATGCACCTTGCAACATTGAAGGCCCATGCTCATTTGAACATTTGTAGACGTTCTGTCATCCATTATTGACACTTTGTCTTTTTTCTTTTTCTTTTCTTTATATTATATTTCATATTTATTTTCGTACAATTTTTTTTAGGTACCCTCCGTTCGCTTGAAGCACACAAACCTAGAAATTATCTTAACAGCAAGGATTCGACCTACTCATGGAAGTTTTCTTGTTTGCACTTTAATTATTTTACATTAAGGGCAATGTATGTTCTAAAGTGTTGGAGGAACTATATAGGATTAATTTTTTTATGTGTTTTCATTTGTGTGTTTACTCTGATTTAATTGATTATTTATTTACCAAAAAAATATTATTATTATTGTTTTTGTTGCATGGCTTTTGGATTATATTAATACTGTGAATAGTAGTTGAAAATAATGAAGCATGTAATGATTTTTGTCAAACATGAACTTTTTATTGATATGAGATAATTTGATTATTTTTAAGGGAAATTGATTAGGTTACCGAGTTAAATTGCATAATAGATTAGAAGTACCTAAGTAATAATGTTTGAGGATGCCGTATGAGATATAAATTTTATAGATAGTTGTAGAGATATGAATGCTTGAATTGATTATTATTCATTCGATTTAATTTGAAGCATGAAGAAAATTGTGTATGGTGGGATGCTTAGGGATGACCTAAGACATTTTTTGAATAGTCAACTCTCAAATCATTATGCGTTAATGCTATGAATCCCTAGTCTCCTTTTTTGAAGCCTGATAACTCCTTTTTGATGAACCTACAAAAATTGAAACCCAAAAGACCATGCATAAATTGAAAACTTGAATTGTTCCCTATCCTTGATCCTTTAATACATTACAAAATAGATGTTAGGCCATAGATATTGAGGGTTTAGGTAGATACATTATGGTGGTTTAAAAAAAAGAGTGAAAAAGGAAGAAACAATGTGATACAATGATTATAGGCCGAGCAAAAATGTGTGAAAAAGAAAAAAGAATCTAAAAAAAGTCAAAAGTAAAAAAAAATGGAAAAAGTATCGAACAAAAGTACTGTGACTGAGAAACGAGTAAAAAGTCAAAGTCACAAAACAAAAAGTCTCAAAAGTGAGAAAACTCAGTCATCAGTACACCAAAACTCGTTAAGCCGACCATAGTTGCTAGTATTATATTGTACCTTCCTACAATGAAATATAAGGTAAGTGAGAGAGGGAGACAAAAGGCGGTGAGCTTGGATGGGACATTAAAGAGGAAAGGAAGGAACAATGTCATGTGCCTAACTATTTCTAATTTTTGAACTGTTTTGAGCCATATTTTTCTTTGAACTCATACCGTTCAAAACCTCGTGTACCATACCCTAAAGCGACAAGGAAAGACCACATGGACGAACAATTCGATAAATTCCTTAAATTATTAAAAAAATTACATATTAACTTATCGTTTATTGAAGCTCTTTCGCAGATGCCAAACGCAGTGAAATTTTTAAAGGAGCTCTTGGCCAATAAACGAAAGTTAGATGAGGCATCGCACGTGGAATTAAACGCAGTTTGTTCAGCCATTCTACAGAATAAGCTACCCAACAAACTAAAAGATCCAGAGAGTTTTACTCTTCCTTGTTTAATTGATAGTCTAAATATCAAGAATGCGTTGGCTGATCTAGGGGCGAGCATTAATGTCATGCCTTATAAAATGTTTAAACAACCCGGTCTTGGGAAACCCAAACAAACTAGGATGAGCATTTAATTAGCAGACAAAACAATTAGATTTCCTAGGGGTATTATTGAAGACGTGCTTGTCAAAATTGATAAATTTATATTCCCAGTTGACTTCGTTTTTCTAGACATGGATAAGGATAGTGACATACCTTTAATTTTAGGAAGGCCCTTTTTAGCAACTGCTAGAACTATCATTGACGTTGGCACAGGTGAATTGATACTTCGTGTAGGAGATGACACTATTACACTTCAAGCTCAGGATTCTGCTAATATATCTAGTAATCAAGACAATTGTTTAAGTTCTGTTAATTTGAGTAATGTTGCAACTCAAACTTCTTTGCAGGAGTCCCCTAGGAATAACGTGATGGAGCCTCATTCTAATCCATGCCACAAAGACAGAGCGACTCACGAAGAACGAAGGCTTCAGATTGATGAATTAGACTAATGGCGAATACATGTCAATGAGAAACCAAAAGCACACGATGAATCAAAAGGACGCGATGATGAGCGTAGGGATGAAACAAAGCAATTTAAGGTTGGGGATAAAGTATTACTAGATGAAAAGGACCCTCGAATTGCTACTTCAGAACTTCATACAAACGGATCGACTCCTTTCACGGTCAGTGGAAATATCGTATCCACGAGGACTAAAAGTACTAGTAATTACTATCTTTTTATTATCTAGCCTAACAATTTAGAGAATATTTTTAAACTAAAACTAATTATCTAATTAACTAACATTACGACAGAGATAAAAGTTAGAAAATACTTTCTAGAAAACCAATGGAGAAGACAATACCCAAGGAAGAATCCACCTAGACTTCACTTATTACCTTTGAATTAGACGATTTATTCACTTGACTTAATCCGTAGAAATCCCTGATTTATGTTAATATCTCTCTCAAGACTAAAAACAACTGACTCTAGGTTGATTAATTGAAATCTCTTTCTAATTAAAACCCCTAATGTCGCATTAACTCGATATATGGACTCCCTTATTAGATTTGACTCTAATCCGGAAAATTTATGTTGTCCTATCTCTAAGATTGCATGCAACTGTGCTTAATTATGAATGATCTACTCTTAAAAAAGGACTTTTCCTCCACTGAATAAGCACATAAAAAACCTGAATTAATATCTTAGAATATTAAAACAAGGGTTAAAACTCACAATTAAGAATAAGAACAAGTATTTATCATATAAATCAAAGAGTAATAAGATTCGTCTTAGGTTTCATCTCCCTTGGGTATTTAGGGAGTTTAGTTAATCATAATGGAAAACATCTCAAAATTTGGAAAACAACAAAACATAAAGAAACCCAAAGAACTTTTAGAAAATTGGATGGAAATCTTCAGTCTTGATGTAGATCCTTCTCCTGAGCTGATTCCGATGGCTATCCTTGAGTATTTTCTACCCCCTACTCTGCGTGTCCCCTTTAATCTTCTTCTAGGGTGTTTATATAGACTTTGGAATGCCCAAAATAGCCCAAAATTAGCCTTTTCCAAGTAGAATTAGACTTGGGCTCGACAGGGACACGGCCGTGTGCCACGCCTGTGTGAAGGTGCTCAGGCCGTATGCAATTCTGACTTGGTTTAATATTGACACGGCTTTTATACACGGTCATGTAGTCTACCCGTGTGTCACACACGGGCGTGTGGATCACCCCTGTGGAAGTGCCTGGGCCGTGTGAAACACTGAATCAGGCCTAATTTGTCCATTTTTGGCCCGTTTCTCGCTCTTTTTGCTATCTTAAGCTCTCCTGAGTATAAAACATGAAATTAAAGGATTAGGAGCATCAAATTCACTAAATCTTATGATAAATCATCCATAAATATGCCAAGCATGGGGGGAAAATATGTATAAATTATGGTTTATCACTAACTATTTCTAATTTTTGAACTGTTTTGAGCCATATTTTTCTTTGAACTCATACCGTTCAAAACCTCAGAACGTTACAAGCCTAAAAGACCAATGTGACTTAAGTGTTCTCTATGCATAATATTCCAAATTGTTAACAATTATACTCTATGAATATTTTTTTGATTCACATTATTATGTCTACTATATATCTGTTTGATTTATGTTAATGATGATATTGTTAAATATTTGGTCATGGGAATTACTTCTAATTTGTTAGTAATGTAACTGTATAAACTAATCCTGATTTGTTTTAAAAAATTTCAAGGCATCGAACTATCAAGATTAAGTTACTTGTGCGATAAAAATTGTTATACCTTTAATATTTGTCAATCATGTTCTTATTAGTAATAAAATCCAAGGGACGTCTTCTTATTGCATCTATGTGTCTAGACTTGGTTTGCTTGAGGACAAGCAAAAAGTTAAGTGTGGGGGAGTCTAGGTGTGAGGTTCTTATTTACATCCATCTTCACTAATACTAACTTGTTTAAAGAAAGAAAAAAAAAAGTCTATTTTTTTATTTTTTATTTACGTTTTTTCATTTGGTTTACTTTTATTTACAACTAATTTTTTTATTTTTTTCATACCTTTTATTTTTTTTTATTTTAATTATATGTTTACATTGCTTGAGGACAAGCAATGACTTAAGTGTGGAGGAGTTTTATCTATCATAATTCAATGTAGCAGATTAAACTAGTTTTCACATTTGAGGAGCTTGAATATAATCACTTTTGTTATATTTTAGTCAAGTTTTCATAATTTCATTTAGATCCAATAAAAAGTGTAATTTGAGTCTTTTATTGACCTTAGGGGCTGAATGAGACCTAAGGGTGAGCTAATATACTTTGTGAGTATACAAGAGACCGTTAGAAGGTGTGCTAACTCGATACTAGTCGCTATGTTGCGACATGGAGAGTTTGATGTCGTAACATAGGGAGTAGAATTGAAGAATTCCAAGATTGCCTTTGGTGTCGTGACACGGTCTGAGAATGTTGCAACACACCCTGAACATACCCTAAATATGAGCATATTGCCCTCGATGTCACGACACAGGCACTAGGGTGCCATGACATTGGTCCTATACGGGAAGCACTTATGAGCCATGGACGTTTTGGTCTGCGCAATCAAATGTTTAACACGAGAACGTCAGCTGACCTGGGGTTGATGATGACGGCAACCCCAAATCTATAAATAGGCTCATTTAACACTTTTTATGGACAACTTTTGATATTATTAGTTCCATTTTTAGAATTTAGTTTTTAATTTAGTTTTCTTTCTATCTTTCTTGGGGTTTTAGAATTTATTTTCAGTTGTTCTTTGTTTTCAAGATATCTAATTTGGAGAGATCGTTAAACTTTGTGAATTCAAAATCAATTCTTAATACAATCAGGCTCTTTCGTAAACTCTATACTGCCAATTTATTTAGCATGTTTGCTCTTTATATTGATCTTATATTGTCTATGAAAGCCATGAAGAACTAATCCCTCTATGGGGGATTAGCGAGTGGAGGTATGATCTATTAACTATTTTGTAGGGTTACTCAGTGGATCAGCTATTTGGGAAAGGAAGAACGTGAAACAAACCCTAGGCCTGACAACCTGGGAAGTTATTAAGGTGGGAATTAACTTAAAATTATGGCCCATTCTTGAACACCTTCATTGCAAAATAGTTTGATTTACTTTCAAAAGCGTAAAAATCTAAACTTTAATTGTGTTTTCACCTCCATTATTGTTGCTAAGCTTCTTCAAACCTTGTTTCTGTGCTTATTGTAATGAAACATTTGTGCATGTGTTTTACTATTATTTGTATGATGATGGTGAGTGGTAACTAAATCTATGGTGGTTGGTTGATAAAAATGTTGCTTGGTTAGTTTTTGGTGCAAGGACCAAAAATTGGAATAAATCGAATAAACCTCAAAATTTAGAATTTATGACTCTAGGTGAATATTTAGGTAGGTGAAACTGAGAGGAGAGCCTATAGAGAACCAATTTGGTTGTCTCGATTTAGTTTGGTAAGGTAGAGAGATAAAATGAACTAAATTGCCTAATTTGGTAAAATGGTGACTGAGAGGTAAAATTGAACCAATTAGAAGTTTAAGCCTTTTAGATCCCTAATCCAAGAATTGATTAGCAACATGGAAGTCAACCAACTACTTTTGTTCATTGAATTGTTAATTATGTAATTTTAATTATTTTACAATTTAGTCCTTTTTAGTTTTAGATAGTTAAATAGTGTAATTACCTATTGAATATGTTTTGTCGTAATATGATACTTATAGAGTAGCTAGCTAGACTTCCTATTTGCATGTGTTTTCCTTATTAATCATCTTATCACTCGAACTCTCTTGGTTTTGATCCTTAGAATGCTTGAAGTATTCCATTGTAACACTTAAAATTATTATAATTTACTTGTCACACTTGTAGTACATAGCTAGATTTTTAATTGTATTCATGTTGATTCATAGCCTCGACGCACGCACGTCAAGACGTGATCAAGAATTTGTGGAGCTGTTAATGCCTAGAACCTATGCTGAAGGTTGCTAACTCATCAATGACATGTTAATGGATTCGTATTGTGGCCGAATGAGTTTACATATAGAGCTAAACCACTTACTATCAATGCAGTTAGTGGTAAGGTTAAGTTTCAACAAATCCTCAAGAGGCTTAATAACCTCAAACTTAACTCTAATCGACCTCATATTCTCACCCAACGTCATCTCACAAGAGTTCATATAGGTAATGAGAATGAAGGTGCTATTTGGGGTAACCATCAAGAAAGTAGCTATGTCGAGGTTAACTATATAAAGAATAGAAAGACTTCAAGAAGTAGAAAAGGGAGAATAAATCAAATCTTGATTATGGGTGATTAGCTCACTTCGATAATCTCCATCAATTGTCGTTTCGAGTTCCTCGCCAATAAACTAATCGCTACTTTAGCAAGATCTTTCGATCTTCCACTAACATAACAAGTCAGCAAGAACTACTCATCGTCTGGCCTCACAGTCCAGACTGGCTTAGGGTGAAGGTGTTCATGGATGGGCCATACCAATTTTGGGTTAATTCTCACCTTGATAACTTCTTAGGGTTGTCAGGCCCAGGGTTTATTTCATCTTCGTCCTTTCCCAAACAGCTGATCTATCGAGTAACCCTACAAAATAGTTAACAGATCATAACTCCACTGACTAATCCCCATAGAGGGATTAGTTCCTCATGGCTTTCATAGACAATATAGAATAGATGTAAAGAGAAAGCATGCTAATTAAATAGAAAAGATAGAGTAAATTAAAGAGCCTAATTGTATTGAGATTAATCGTGAATCCACAAAATTTGAATGCTTCCACAATTCAGATATCTTGAAATCAACAGGAAAAACTGAAATAAATTTAAAACCTAAAAATGAAAGAAAATACTAAACTAAATTTTACACAGAGAATCTAGGCCAAAGGAATGGTGCCATAGCATGTGCCAAAGGAGATTATTTATAGATTTTAGGTGGCCGTCGTCCTTAACCCTAGGTTAGCTAACTTCCTCGAGCTTTAAGTTTGATTGTGCAGACTAAAATGCCTCTTAGATCGTGTTTTATCTCGTCCAGAGTCGATGTCGCGACACACTAGGATATGTGTTGCGACATAGCAATCAGTGTACTCCTTTTGGGATATCTCCAGGGGTGTGTCGCGGCACCCTTAGGCTGTGCCATGACACCAAAGGCAGTCTTGAGGTTTCTCTACTCTGCTCCCTATGTTGTGACATTGAACATCCTGTGTTACGACATAGTGACCAGTATCAGTTTAGTATGCCTTCTAAAGGTCTCTTGCACACTTACAAAGTGTGTTAGCTCTCTTTTAGGCCTCATTTGGCACCTAAGGTCAATAAAAAGGACTCAATTTGCACATTTTATTGAATACTAAAAAAACTAAGAAAACTTAACTCAAACATAACAAAAATGCTTGTATTCAAGCTTCTTAAATGTGAAAACTAGTTTAATCTGCTATACTGAATTATGGCAGATCAAAAGTCTTCAAAATATCGGGTTGGCGTTGCAACTTTGAGGGATCCTTGTTGCGATACAACATATTGACTAGGCTCGTCATGATGTTAAGGGCCAGACGTTGCGATGTGACATTTGTTTCCAACAAGGTCCAATTTGGTACCTAATCAAACCATACCAACATCTAACCAATTGTTCAATTCAACCATCAAATTTGCAAAAAATGTTGGATCTCATAATAAGATGTAAAATCCTTGATCAAATACGCGTAAAACCTAGGGCATGCCATACATATCCTAACATTTTACTAGGTTCACACTAACATCATTTTCGTATATATGTCATTACCAATCCCTATACATGATATTTCATTTACGAGTCTTGTAATCAATCAATATTCATATTTGTACCCTGTACTATTTCAATATAGCCAATATTCACAAGACTTTTCAATTCAATCCATTTAAAGTCATATGTGTCAAATTCACTAAATTATACTTAATTCATATGACCTTACCCTTTCAATTCAATCCATTTTCAAACATAATTTACACATAAAATAAAATAGGGTGGTAAAGTTTCATATGACCTTACCCTTTCAAAATATGTAAAGTGAATACTTTAGGGGTTAATCCACAATTTTAACTTTTCCCCGATCAACTCCACTTCGATCCGATTCTTATTTTAAACAATCATTCTATATCATCAATCAATACCAAAAATCTCTATACTATGCTATGATATGCATGAAACTTTATAAACTTGATTTTTCGTTATCATTAAAATTTTACATTTTATTCAATTTAGCCCCTAAACTCGGGTTAGTCATAACTTTAAATTCCTATCTTCATATTAAAATCTAATTTCATATATTCTCATTAGGGACTTTAAAATTTCTATTTTCAACATAACTTCATGAAAATTTTTATATTTATTCAATTTGGTCCCTAATGTAATAAAGTTAACAAACAATTTAAATTGACTTTACAATCTAGTCCTTTTTATATTCTAAGCTTAAAATCTATCAATTTCAAACTTAATTCTTCAAGAAATCAACAATGATATTTTTGCAAATTGGTACATGAGCTATCTAAATCAAGCCTTCATGACCCTAAATTCATAAAAATGACAAGAAAATGACTTGATTTCAATAACTAATTAATGGCCGAAAGTTTGAAACCCTTGAAGATATCTTATTTTCTTTTCTTATGGTGGATGATCACTAGCTTAAAGAAAAATAGAAAATTTTCTTTTTCCACCATACTTGTATTTATACTTTAATTAATGTTTAATTTATCTTAACTAATTATATACAATTAACATTAATCATGCTTAATAATTATAGCATCACCGTCTACTACAAATTATTTGGAAATGGTTTATTTTACCAATTTATACCTTTATTTAATTGCCATGTAGGTCCTCAAGCTTTTGGTCAATTAAAAACTTATAGCGATTAGATCCTATGATTTAGTCCCTAAACCTTAATTAACTATTAATTCGATGAAATTTCTTGACTAAAATTTGATGTAAAAATATTACACGTAAATATTAATATTTAATATTTATAAACTTGGTTTACAGAAATAGAGTTTCAAAATCGTAATTTTTGATACCATTGAAAATCAAGTACCAAAAAAATGAGTCGTTACAGGATTATACCCTATAATTATTCATATTTATATATCCATACCCTGTAATCATTTGCATTTACTTGTCATACGCTGTAATTAGTCACGTTTACATTTTCATATCCTATGCACTGTATTATCACATAACTATCATTTATCACATTTTAATTTTATCCAATTCATATATATAATATCACATTCAATTTCACAAATTCATTCCAATTCACCATCAACACAAAATTAACTCATATCATATAACTTATTCAATTCATTATCATATTATATATCATATTCCTAACAAATCATAATACTTTCCATTTCATTCAATTCAATCCACTATCTCAACAATCAATATCAATCATAGCAAATCAATTCATACGATCATTTATAACTCATTTTGATATTCAATAATACAATATGACATGAATATGTAAAGAAAATGGAATTAAATTAATTGGTCTGTGAATTCATTGAATTTAGAAAAAATAAATATATTTTCTCATAAATTATTTTATGATAAAGTTGTCATGATTTTAACTGAATCAGAATCAAGTCGAAAAAATTATTTAATTGGAAAATTAATTAATTAATTATGTTTATTTTGGAAAATATAAAAAACATGTATTGGGTTGGATCGAATTATAAAGTGTTGGGTTAAAAGTCTAGGAAGCACTTCTAATTGGATACAATATGAGAGTGGCCCAAAAGCCTTTCATGTTGGATACATGGGATGAAAAACCTAGTATATTTAACTAGGGTTGCCACCTTTCTTTTAACAGCCCGTTTTCAATGATATTAGAACAACAGTTTCAGGACCATAATTCTGACGAGTAAATTATTATTTTATTATTATGTTAATGTTTACGGGATTATATTTAGGTTGTATTAGAATTTCGTTAAGAAATGTTGATGTTTGAGTAGTTAATTACATAAAAAGGACTAAATTGTGTAAAAGCTTAGTTCCATTAGTTAAAAGGGTCAAATAGCTATAAAACCTTAAACTAAAGGACTTCAATGGTAAATAGACCAATTGAGGTGATAGTGGATGTTTATGGACATGATTTTGATGAAATTATTATACTTTTTAAAGGTTAAAATGGTAATTAGGTAAATTAAGCTTAAACTAAATAAAACAAAATTGTTTCATCTTTTCCATTCAACGCCCTAAATTGATTTTAGCCATTAAAGGAGGAGGAGAATTATTCCAAGCTTATTTCCTTTGCATGGTATGGTTTTGAGCCCCGTTTTTAATTATTTTTATGTTTTCAAGTTCGTTTTAGCTTAATCTAGCTAGCCTAGGGGTCAATTTGTGAAACTGTTAAAGGTTGAGGGTTATGCCATGGATGTTTTTGAGTAGGTTGTGATGTTAAATGATAGATTATGAACTCTTTGTTGAAAAATAAATAAGTTTTGTAAAGTGATTTTTGTTGAATTTTGAAATTAGGGACTAATTGGTTAAAGGTATAAATTATAGGGTTTTATTCTGAAATGATGGTAAATATGAGTTGTTTCAAGGTTCCTTGCATGTTTGGTTAACATGAAATTAGATTAAAATAGTTAGATTTTAAGTTATAAGTTTAAGGACTAAATTGTGAAAAGTTAAAATGTTAGGGGAAAATTGGTAATTTTGCATAAATATGAAATATGGATTGAATTGAATGTTTGAGGTTAATTGAAGTACTTAATTGAATATAATTATCTATTTAGATCAAGATAAATCATGTACGGACCTAGATAGAGGAAAAGCAAAAGCTTTGGATTAGTTCGATCAAACAACTATGCCCCTAGTCATCGAGGTAAGTTCGTATGAACATTTATTGTGTTATTGTTACTTAAATTGAATGATTTGCTATGTTACTCTTAATGTAATGGATCGATAAATATATAAACATATCAATGTTATGATGAATTAACGGTTATTAAGTCCCTATTGAACCTTAGGAATTCTTAGGATACGAATGACATGTCATTAGGGATTTCATGTTTCAAGTGCTGGTCTTGAATGTCCTACCGAATGTCATGTCATTAGAGATACTCCACAGCTCGTGTGAGCAGCATTGTGTAGCTTGCATTCTGACCCACAACTCGTGTGAGCAGGCCCATTTCACAGCTTGTATGAGCAATGATGTAAAAGAAAAGTTATGGTTATATGTACAGGCACACTTTGTGTGAGTTTTCCCATGTATCCGATGTAATTCTAGATGGTCTAACGGACAAGAAAAAAAGAAAGGAAAGGTAAGTATGCAATTGGATTGAATCACAACATTATAGAACATTGAGGGTGCAAAATGTTATGTTTATACATGATGAATCACATATCCTATGGATGATTTCATATATTTATGATTAAGGGTACTAACTTGTAAACTTGATGTTGTTGTTAGGCTTATGTCAAGCTTATGGTTATGGTTGATTTTATGCTTATGCTTATATTATGCAATTGATATGGTAAGTTAAGTTTGGTGTATACGAGCTTACTAAGCATTCCTTGCTTACGTAGTTGTTCTTCCTTTGTTTTATAGATTATCGAAAGCTCGATCGATTTGGAAGCTTGTCGGAGATCTATCACACTATCTAGAAATGTTTTCGGTAGTTTTTCAACATTTTGGCCAATGGTTTATAATGGCATGTATAGGGTGGTTTGTAATGATATTTTGATGAGTGAGATGTTGGTGTTTTGGCATGCTAAACCTTTGGAAGCTATGTTGATTTGGTACCACTTGATGCCTTGTCATTTTGTGTCATTTTGGTTACCTTATTATGTATGTTTATGCGGCATTTATGGTATGTTTGATATGGTATGATAATGGTCAAGTTTGTGGCATATTTTGGTAAGTTTTGAACTAGGATGTGATGCTTGAAATGTGGTAGCATTGGCATGTTTAGGTTGGTATCGTTTGTATGAAATTGAGGTGAATTTGAATGGCACATTGGTTAGTTGATTTAAGATCTTGAAATGGTACTTGTCATACAAGTTTGACCGATGCTTAGGTACCTTGAATGTAGGCTTAAATAGGTTGAATGTTATGCATGAAATGGTAATGCAATGGCTTGATTTTAGGTATATTTTGAGTCCACAGGGTCTGAGACACGGGCGTGTGACTCAGCCATGTGAGACACATGGCTTAGTGACACGGTCGTGTGTCATCTGAGGATTCCTTTGTATGCAACTCAGTGAGTTACACGGCCTAACACATGGCCTGGCACATTGGCATGTGGGGCAACTCAGAGAGTTACACGGCCTGGCACACGGACGTGTGACACGGTCGTGTGACCCTACTCAGAGAGTTACACAGCCTGACACACAGGCGTGTTACACGGTCGTGTAACCCTACTCAGAGAGTTACATGGGTGAGGACATGAGCTCGGACACGGCCGTGTGTCCCTAGTTTGAAGGTTACACGGCCTGAGACACGGGTGTGTGCCTCAACCGTGTGAGGCACACGGCCTGGCAACACAGCAGTGTGACCCCTGTTTTGCAAATTTTGCATCTTTTTCCTAAACTTTTCAAATTGTTTCCAACTGGTCCCAATTTGTTTCTATGATATTTTTAAGGCCTCTAGGACTCAATTTAGGAACGATATGTACGTGTTTGAATGGTTGATAATATATTTACGTTATTGATTGATATGATGGTTCACATGTGTGAACTCCTTATAACATAATACAAACATTTATCACAAAATATGAAAGATAAAGTAAGAAACTTACACTCGGGACTTAGATTGGGTGTTTTAGACCAACCTAAGCTCTCTTTTAACACAATGGTTCACGCATACCAATAGCGACCCCCAAACACTCACCAGTTCAGAAAAAAGCTTAAGTAAGTTTCACCTTGTTGGTTGAAGGTTCAGTTAAATCTATAGCTTCAAAAATATGTCACACAATAGACAGAAGTTACTAACAATCAAAACACACTAAAATTCATAAGTAAACATAACAAATCCTAAGTTCACACAGACCAAAATCCTTATTGGACTTTAATGAGCTTGCTGCGAACTTACCTCTAAACTTCATGACACTATGGAGAAATAGAGTCTTACCTTAAATCTTAAGAGATAGGATCTGGGCTCTTGATTTCTTAAAAACTTGACAAGAAAAGAAAGAAGTAATCGATGAAGAAATTTGAGAGAGTTTTGTCGCTCAAAAGAATATGAAATTTCAATGAAAAATGCTTAATTTATAGGAACTAAGTGTTTTGATGTTCTTAGGATGCCCTAGTCGCAAAAGAAGTAGAAAAGAATCACGTGCATGAGTGGTGTTCTGAAGAGGAAAATAAGTTGACTTCCTAACTTTGGTATAATTGCCCTTTGGCTCCTCCTAATTTTAACTTTTTTTTCATAGTCGAGACCCTACTTTCACTCTCAACCCAAACTGTCAATCGCAGCTCGCCAGGCCCACTAGCGATCCAAGTTCGTTAAGCCCAAACTCCTAAACCTTATTGTGGAGTGTTATAATTCTCTTCTCAAAAAAATTTCATCTTCGAAATTCACCTTAGTCAAACAAATGAGGATCCTGAGGCTTCATTACTTCCTCAGTTTCTCAAGTTGCATCGCTGCTTTTATGGTTTTGCAATTTTCACTAGAGGAATTCTCTTGTTACCTTAATTTCTTCCACTGTCACAATTTGTAAAATTTTTTATTAAACTGTCGTAATTACCATTAAAACATTCGTTGTAACAGCTTATGGTATTGGGAGAGAATCTGCAATTAATTTATTGAGCATTAAATTGAAAGATATAAATGTTAACCTCAAATAGCAATTAGTTTAATAAGCATTAAATTCAAAGATATAAATGTAGAATAAAAGTATTAACCTCAAATAACACTAAACAATTAAGTATTCAGATTATAAATCCTATAAAATTCATAAATGATTAAACTTCATGAAAAGCTAAATATAAAGCCTGTTTTTAAGCTATAAAGTTGAAGCTTTTCAGAAAGAAAGAACAAAAACAGATTCAAATTTTGAAGAATTTAATTCCAAAAACTAGAGATTCAAACAATGTCAAGATTGCCAGAAGAAGTGCACTCCAACAAGGCTTTTGGATGGGCAGCCAAAGATAGCTCTGGTGTTCTTTCTCCCTTCAATTTTTTCACAAGGTGTTTGTTATTTACTATATTTTATCATTAAATCTGCGTTTCTTCTTCTAAAGGGTGTTCTTTTTAATGGTAAAATTCTATAAAATAATTTAGGTATCGTGTATTTTTAGTGGATTTAGTTCGTTTATCCTAATTTAATGGTGTGATGATGTGACAAAATGGTGGGCTTCAATTTTCTAGATTTTTGTATTTTTTTTCCTCATTGTGACCTTTATTTGGGTCTTGGCATGTTATTGGATTTGATGTGCCGGTGCTCTTTAATATTGGGTCTTCATCTAAAAGTTCATATTAACCAGCTGAAATGGAGGATCTTCGTGTAGAAGGGATCTTACACATTTACTCGAATTCTTTGAATAAATGATTAAAACCTCATTGTATGATAATGATCCCTCCAACATTTCAATTGTTTAAAAGGGGTGATGACACAAACACTTACTTTTTTCTTTAGGGTGTTCTCTTGGTGTTGATGTTGTTTTTTTGGTTTTAAGATCTTTTTGTATTTCTTTTGATGAAATGAGTCTCGACTTTCAACGTGTCCAAAAAAAATTATCAAATAATAGTAGAATGACTAAATATGCTAAAACTACATAATACAAGGACCTTCGTTACAATTTTACCTTTTTTTTATTTGTTCGTTAAACAAAAATGATGTGAGATTTGCAGGGAAAAAGGGGAAAAAGATGTGACTTTCAAGGTGCTTTATTGTGGGATATGTCATTCAGATCTTCATATGGTTAAGAATGAATGGGGAAATTCCATTTATCCTCTTGTCCCCGGGTAACTTCAATTGTCTCCATTCATATCTTTCATGTTTATTCTACAGTCCATAAAAATTAAATCAAAATCATAGTTGCTACTCTTAACAATATGTCTTCAAAGTTTGGAGCTGTGTTCTCTCCCTGAAAATACAATGTCCGTTACCATTGTACCAGCACTAGTACCAACACTTGGTTCTGTTAACTCTTTTTTATCTTCGTACATTTTCGTTGCTAAGTTGCATTAGATTTTATGCAGGCATGAGATTGTTGGTGAAGTGACTGAAATTGGATGTAAGGTTCAAAAGTTCAAAGTTGGAGATAGAGTTGGAGTTGGCTGCATGGTTGGTTCATGCCATTCTTGCGACAATTGCATCAACAATCTTGAGAATTACTGTCCCAAAATGATATTCACCTATGGGACAAAGTACTATGATGGAGCTGTCACACATGGAGGTTACTCCAACACTATGGTTGTCGATGAACACTTTGTCGTCAGCATTCCCGAGAACCTGCCTCTTGATGCTACTGCCCCTCTTCTTTGTGCCGGAATCACGGTGTATAGTCCGTTGAGATTCTATGGACTCGATAAGCCTGGTCTGCGTGTTGGTGTTGTTGGACTAGGAGGACTAGGCCACTTAGCTGTGAAATTTGCAAAGGCAATGGGAACCAATGTTACGGTGATCAGCACATCTCCTAGTAAGCAAAAGGAAGCGTTGGAAAATCTAGGTGCCGATTCGTTTTTAGTCAGCCGAGACCAAGATCAGCTTCAGGTATGTATGGATTATAAAAGCCGAGTCACTCTAGGAATTTCACTTGAGACAATTTTAGTAAATTCTTCATCAATACAATCGTGGGATGGAGATGGATGAGGACATCTCAACCTCCGTCCTGTTTCTTTATCATTCGTAGCCTTACCTTCTTTTTGCATGTTTAGGCTGCCATTGGCACATTGGATGGAATCATCGATACGGTATCTGCCCAACATCCATTGTTGCCATTGCTTGGGCTGTTGAAATCTCATGGGAAGCTTGTGATTCTTGGTATTCCAGGGAAACCATTCGAGTTACAAGTATTTCCTTTGATTCAAGGTAATTTATATATCTTTAAATTGAGACGTGAAATGGTTAATTTTGATGTTAATGGTATAATTTCTGCATCACTAAATGGACAGGGAGGAAATTACTAGGAGGAAGCATGATTGGAGGAATGAAAGAAACTCAAGAAATGATTAATTTTGCAGCTGAACACAACATAAAAACAGACATTGAAGTTATAGCTATGGACTATGTGAATGCCGCCATGGATCGCCTTCTCAAAGGTGATGTTAAATACAGATTTGTCATTGACATTGGTAACACATTGAGGCCCTCCTCTTAGAGGTGTTTCCCTTCCATTTAGATATAAAAACCATCGAGACCAGTCCCCGTAGTCTTAAATTAATTCCGGTAGTTTTCATCTCCTTTACCATGTAATAAAATTTGTTTGAGTACTTGAATTGTTTTAAAATTTTCATGTTCAGTTATGGATTGAGATAGCCTCTCTTTTTCTATACATTTATGTGCATGAAAAAAATTCTTATGATATAATTATTTCATAAGGTTAACCGTGATTAGAGATGAGCAAAAGTTGGTTCAAACTGATTTAATTAATTTAATCAATGGCTTGCTTCAACCATCTCAATTATGATGGATAAGGTGATTTTTGCAATGGTTAAAATAAGTTACATCGGCATGTTATCTCAATTGGAGGGTTTGATTACTCAATCTTCTATTTTATTTAAATAAACTAAAAAAATTCAAAACTCTATTTATCAAACACCTTATAATTTAATTCATAAAATTTATATTCAATATACAATTGAATAGTTGCTAAATTCATAGAAATCAAGGCTAGAATTACAATCATACTAAATTAAATAAAAAAATAAAAAGAACAAAAGAACCACCCTAAATTGCACATTTGATAACATTAACTAATCGTTTAAACTAAACTATTAGGCCCTTCTAATCGAATGTAATCATACATTACAGCTTCAAAAGGGTTGTCACTTCTTGTCTGAGTTAGATATATTGTGTTGTTCCCTTTACGAAATCTATATCCAGGTACTTCAATGCTGTACAATCTGTACAATCCGTGAATCCCGTGCCTTGGTACGGCGTTGTCGTAACCGATTCTTCTGGTTGTAAAATGAGATCGATCGGAATTTGGATCGTTGAATCGAACCTGTAGATGCCAATTCGTGAATAAGTGGTTGAAATAGTGAAATTAAGTGAAAAAGATATCTCCGATGAATGACGGAAATGTGAGATGAGATTTATGTACCTCTACTTCTGCAAAAGAAGCTGCTGCTATTGCCATTTGGAGAGTGTAGGTTCCTCTATTGTTTACATCTTGGAGATTGTGTTTGATTTGCCATGTTGTTGGTCGGTACCTATCGTCCCCGGTTTTCCTGTAATTGACAAGGATCAAAAATGGATTAGACAGTGGCGTAATATAGCATTAAGTTTTGGGGTTAAGAAAAAAGTTTAAAATAATTTAAGGAGTTTAATTAATTTTCTTTGAAAATTTTGAGAAAACTAATTGGAATTTTCAAGAATTTTAAAAGGTTGAATTAAAATTTTCAAAATTTGTGGGGCTCTTAAGTTACATCCCTAGGATTAGACTTGTAAATTTTAATATCAACTTAAAAAGTTTAGTAAATAATTTGGATCCAAACTTAATCTAACTCGATTTTATTATAAAAATTCGCACCTTAAATTTGACTTGTTCAAACTTAAAAATTATCCAAATTAAAAATAATTAAAACTAATGACTTAAAATAATCTAAACTCTAAATAATTTTACCTAAATACTAGATTAAAATTCAAACTTGAATTAATTCGTAAATTCTAAAACTCAAATTAATCTAATACAAATTTATCCAATCCAAAATTAAACCCAATATATCTAAATCAACTATGAAAAACATTCGAAGATGTTGATGAATTAGTGAGTTAAAAAAAAGGGCACCTTGGAACATGAGCAAAGAACCACTCCTTTGAATAATTGCTTGCACCCACAGTGTAGACAAGGTCACTATCGCGATAAATATTCGAGTATCGATCCCACAATCCATATTGCCTGAATCTGTTCATTGTAATAATAACATTAAATAGTAAGTTAATGAAAAATTAAAAATTCATGTTGAAATCTTAGGCAAAAAAAGGATTCGAATCTCGACCATGGTGTTAAGACATTAAGAGCTTACTTGTCTGCACCATCATTGGTAATTGAATTGACATATTGTGGGTATGGTTCAGGTATGAAGAACTCGGCCGCTGTCCTGTCTGGAATTCCAATTTCCCACAATGTTGGTCCATTTCTTGGTGGATCATATATAAGTGTACCCAATTCGATTTTATTTCCTGGTATTCAAACATTTGTTTAAGGAACCAATCTCAAATGAAAGTTATAATTGAAAGAGACCAATAATATATGAAATTAACCTGGTTGGATAGTGACATTGAGATCTAATTTGTAGCTTCCAATGAAACCATGGACCCAAGCATACAAATTATACACCCCTGGTCGGACATTTTTTATGTTGAAACGACCAATCTTGTCGGTTTGAGTCCAAAATTGATAGCCCTGTGGACAAAATAATAACATGATAAAATCAGTTGACTCTTCATATTAAAGTAACGTTTCAATCAAGTCCTTTTGCGAGTCTAGCTATCAGTTTATAATTGACAGAAGCTGGTAGACTAACTGAAGGACCTGATTAGAATAATACTTAAGTTTGAGGGTGTACTTGGAAAATTTTGAAATTTAGGGATTAATATGCAAAATTTGTTCATAATATTAACCTTTCCTTCTTTTTGCCATGAATCAACATCTCCAGGGGGGGCCAACCCCACAAAGGCAGATTTTGCCTGCATTAATTGCTTATCCATGTACCTAAACACCAAGAAAATTAAAGTAAAGATAAGATTTATGCAATACTAAATTGAATTAGATCAAGAAATAGAAGAGCTAACTAAACAAATACCGGTCTTGCACTAGCAGTTGTCCATTAACTTGTCCTCGTTGTTGAGAGTGAGGAAAATCTTCTGATCGAGTAAAATTGTAAGGCCAACTTTCAATTTCTTCACTCAACTAAAAGTAAAATAAAAATAAAAATTAGAGTTTAAATTGTTATTATAATTAAATATGAGAAAATTTTGGTATTGGTCCCTCTACTTGTGATTTGATTTGGTATAATTTGGTCTCTTAACTATTTTGACTAACTACAGATAGTATAAAAGTAGAAAAACAAAAAACAGAGGAACCAAAACTAAAATTTAACTATTTATTATGTTAATGAGAAAAAAGAAAACAGGAACTGAAATTAAAATAGCAATAAAAAAACCTGTCTTTTAGCATCATTCCACAGGATCTTGCGGTGATCATCGTCCTTTGAAGAAGCAGAATTAAGATAGATCAAAACCGGACCAAAAACTTTTTTCCAAGCCTCTCCTTCCTTATAAAATGTGTCGATTTCGGTTCCGGTATAATGCGTACTAACAAACATCTAAATCATGAAAATTAAATTAAATCAAATTGATTTTATGACAAACATTATTTAAAAAAAAAAGTTTGTATTAGGCTAATAATTAGAATTACCGAAAGAGCAGTCGGACCGACATGAGAAGTAAGGTCCTGTTTATGCGGACCGCCGGTTCGAAACTCATTACTAGGGGTTATTATCCAAAAACCGACGGCATCATGGTCCGATATCCAACCGTTAAGTTTGTTATCTTTATTCTCAGTAGAATATTGATACTTATCATCAACCTGTCATTTTTAAGGCACTTAGTTAGAACATTATTTTGCATGCGATTTAATTATTTTAAAAGACTATAAGAAAATTATTACCTCCCCTTTAAGATTTGGGTTTGATGGATTTGTCAATAAAACAGCTTCTTTGAAGTCAAGAGGCTTACTATGACCTTTGACCCGATCTTCACTTTGAGGCATGACCCGTTGTATCGTGTCCGATATCGCCATGAACCGGAACCTAATTCGAAAAATAAATAATGTCACATACACATGGACCATATATATATAGTTGTCATCAGGGGTTCATGTATTTTACTTGTCTTCCTTGAGCTTGAAAGCAATCCTTATTTGGTACATATGAGCTTCCGGAAAATCTTGCTGGCGCTCGAAAATGCCGTACATGTAGACCCCCGAGATGCCGCGCCGGACTATGTACCTTTTTTGTATGTTCAGGGGAAGTGTCTTTCCATGGTTTTTAGAATCCCATGTTTTGGTAAAGGAAAGCTCTACAATGTCATTAGTTTGTGTTATGACCTCGACGTGTTTGGTTTCCAATCTGTTATGGAACATTAAACAGTTAAAATGAGGGTTAATTCCACTTGACAACCTCAAATTATAGTTAAAATTTTAAATTAGTTCCTAAAACAGGACAACCTCAAATTATCATTAAAATTTTAAATTAGTTCCTAAAACAAATGTTTTAATTTCTAAATGAGGATAGAGTATGTCAAAAAAAAATTATCATTATTTGGGGTTTAAGAACTTACTTGTCATAGGCATCATCATCCCACACAATATCCCAGTACCTAAAACATAAAATGTAAGTAATGGAAACAATAAAAAGAACAACGATAATTATTTAAAACTCAAGAAAATTTAAATACCCTCTATTGGAATTATGGTTTCTCCTTTCAAGTACATTTTCCATCTCTTTATATTTAATTCCTATTAAGTAACCAGATGGATTCTCGATAGTGACTTCGACAAGTCCATTATCAATAACCACCTGAAAAATAAAATAAAAAAAGTTAATCATAATAATGAAAAAAAAAAAACAAAAAACAAAATATAAGAACATTGTAAGAATATGAATCTTACTTGGCGATCACTTATGTGTAACCGGACATCATTAGTTTTAATGTCGTTGTCCTTTAGGAGTTTTCTGCAATTAATCGAACGTAATAATAATTTTTAAGTATATGAACAATTCTAAAAAGGGAAAAAACGAATGGACAAGTTTGAACTTTAATTTTTTGTTGGAAAAGTATGACTAACGTATGCTATAATTCTCCAGCTCTTTTATTTTACTTAAACTATTATGACGTTTCAAATGTCTTTATTCATATCTACACTTGAATTTGATTACATCGGTTAAAGCCATCATAAATAATACTAGAAAAATAATTTGTATTAAAACAAATTGTCAAAGGGAGGATGTGGAACTGTTGAGATACCAACTCTATTACCAAGTTATGGTGGTAACCGGTAAGAATTTAATCTTACCAACTCTATTACCAAGTGTGAAAAAGGCTATGATGCCCCTAAACCTAAAGCCCGAAAACTCAATACTTTGTGAAACAGACGAGAAAACAACGATTTGGATTAAACCCAAAGTCGAGCAGGAGGCAAAACTCAAACTCGAACCCGAAGCAGAAAGTAAAAATGTGTGGGTGGGTTGGGGGGGGGGCAGAAGAGATTAAGGAAGAACCTGGCATGGATTTCAGTAGAGGAAACAGAGAGAAACAGTGATAATTGAATCACCATTATCATCCACAAAGCAAGCTTTCTTCTCCAATGGCTCATGTTTACCACCTTCTCCATAATGGATTAATCCAACTGTACAACCACAAAATAAAAACATGCAAACCATGAAGACGAAGATTTCATTATATATCATTTATAAAGGAGAAACTGTTAAGGAAATAACGCCTTACCAGAGTCAGCATAAAACGAAAAACAAATCAATGAATTCTAATATCTGTGTATGTATATTTATAGTTTTTTAATGGCGAAAGAAGGACTCCTTGTTGGTTTAGTATTAGAATTATGACTGGTTTGTAATTTCTTTTTTGTTAGGTTTGTTTGACCCTGGACTCATAACTACGTTCTTAACCAGAATTGGTCTATTTTATATTACTTTTCTTATAAATAAAATATATACGAAATTAAATAATAATAAGTATGAATGTAAAAACATATTTATTCTCCTTTATAGTTTTAATTAAAAAGGGATTTATGAGTCATCAATGTAGAATAAGTCATAAGAGGAACCTTATGTTAAAGGAAATTTAAGCATCGCATGGGACTATATATAATATTCAATGTTATTTGTTCTTCGGCTTTGACTATATGTGTTTTTCGTTCACCAAAATTTAGGTCTAGAAACAACATTTTGATCCAAGGACGAAATTGAATGGAATGTGAAAATAGGAAAAAGAAAAAGAAGTCAATTATCAAACTATAAATGTGAAAATAATATTTTTATTTTTATTGTTGGGAGTTAAATGAAGTTACTGATCACTAATATTAGACCACAAATTATGGAAATAAAGTTATTGGTCCATAGATTTGATATTGAATTGAACTATACTTTCAAATTTTAATTTGATGAATTTTGATGTTAATTCTTCTAATCAAGTTAATTTTTTTCTTCACCACTGCCTAAATTTAAGGAATTAATTTGTAGATTAATAATTACTTAAAACAACTTGTTTGTTTTTCCTCTTCCTTGCCTTTTTAGTCATTTTGATTTCGATTAGCCATAATTGGATATGGAATTACTTGCTAATGGACTTCGAATTGCAGTCAAGACCGTGAACAGATTGTTTTCCCAAAATTAATGATCTTCTAAGGAATGATGTATTTGGAAAATTTTCAGGTTTTGGATTTAGCTTAATTCTTTTCCTTTTTTATTAAGTTTTTACTATTATAATTACAGGCTCGAATTTTAATTTTATAATTTTAAAAGAGAGCATTCCATAATTTTAGCACTTTTAAGCTCGCAGCCTTGTTTATCACTTTATTTATATTTTATTTAATAATTATTGATTCTATCATTAAAAAAATATAATGATATTAAATTTAATTTTTAATATTTACCTTTTATGTTAATTTCTTCTTTATTTTTTTAAGTTAAATTTCTCTATTAATCTTTCATAATCAGTCAAATTATTTTTTTAACAAAAATATTGACTAAAATATTATTCTTTTAACGATTTTGGCATTGGAACTCGAATGACAGTCCACGTATACTTTATATTAACATGGCATTACTTATATTATTTGTCACGCCAACAAATAATTTAAATTTTATAAAAAAATATAAAAATTCAAAAAAATTAATATGAAGTACAAGTGGATTGTCATAAGGGCTATCATATTTAAAATTTTATCATTTTAGTCAATTTTTTATTTAAAAAACATAAATTTGACTCTTTTTGAAAAATTAATAATTAAATTCGACTACTTTTAAAATGTTAAGGTTAAATTTAATTTAAAAAGTAATAAGAATCAAATTGATAAAAATTATAAATATTAAAAATTAAATTTGTTGTTATTCGTGGAAAAAAAAAAGAGAATGAAATTTCAAATGTGGTAAATTTGGCAACCAACCCCGCGGCGCGTGGATGTGTGCTGCCGTGACAATTACGATGCCATGGCGCGGTCGTGCCGCACACGCCCAAAAGAAGTACAAAGATATTATCCTGGGCACTGAGCAACCTCCATCTCCAGGGTCTTTTTCCCATGACAATTTTATGCCTTTTCCCCTCCGCTACCAAAACCACGACTTTGACTATTTAAACCATTTTTAAAACAATTCTCTAAAATTTTACAATTTTATTCACACAAACATACGGTGGAATCGAATTAAAAATTTTGAATTAGTTGAGTTAAAATATATATAATTTAACATTTTATATTTTTTAAGATTTTGTAGTAACTTTTAATAAATTTAAATTTTTTGTATATATATTTATAAAATGCTGGAAAACATATTTTAGAAATATTTTGAACTTTTTGAATATTATTTTGAAATTTTAGTAATTTTTTTAGAGAGGGACCAATTTATACATTTTGAAACTATCAGGGATCGAAGGGGTATTTACATCAATTTATTATTTCAAGTTAATTGAATTATTCGAATTGTAAAATTTAATTTAACTTGAAGATTACTTATTTGGGCTTATTCAAAAAAATTGAATAACTCATTTCAATTAACTCGAAATTCAATTTTTTTCCGAGTTTTACTCAGCCCTGTGTTATCAATATATATAATATATATTATTAATAAATTAAAATTTATATGAATATATAAAATCTTTAAAACAATTATAATATCTATCTAAACTATATTTAAATCTCCAACTATCGGTGCAATGAGTTAATTGAATATCAATTAAATTAAAAAAATGATTGATTTTTTTTAAAAAAGTAATAAATATTATTATAATGATATTTTTATCATTTTATATTTTCTATAACATTTATAGAAAACAATTTAAATCATTAATTATATATATATAGATTTATAAAAATAGTGTTTACATGATTTTTTTCAACTCACATAATATATGTGCCATCATATAATTCTAAATTATGTGACATCTTTGAAGAAAAATTATATAAAAATATAAAAATGAACACCAATGTCAAAGATTAAACTCGGACCCAAAAAATTTTAAATATATTAACTTTACCACTAATTTATTTTAAAATTATAGTTTAAGTTATGTAACTTTAATATATATATCTATTAAAACACATAAATAGACTCAATAATAAATTTTGTTTTTCTTTAATCTTTTTTTAATTAAATTAATGTATAAATTTTCTTTTTTTAAATTACAAGAAAAGGGCAATACTCGAACAATCAATTCGACTAGCACAACTCGAACTTACACCATACCTAGAATGGTGAATACCCTTAACCATTGAACTATCACATGTATAATTAACTTTATAAGTAATATAGTATGAAACTGTAATTCCTAATCTAACAGCTCCACAAAATCAACATTAGACATTTCTTTTAATTATTATGAAATTGATTGATTAATGTAAGGAAAAAAAATAGAGTTGGATTCCATCTTGACTATGACGTTGAATCAATGTCAAAGTCTGTTAATAATTCAAAATTGCGAGTTAGTTTATATATACAGTTTATAAGGTTTTTTAAATTATTTATCTTATTAAATTACATCATAAGGTTATTAGACAATCCTTCTTAAAGTGGTATTCTTGATTATTTTAATTATTATATCCACATGCTAATGTCAAATGCGATTAGTTAAAGTGGTTGAAATTTTTTGGGGGCCATATACGTCAAAAAGTCGTTAATCTAGTGGTTGAAACTAAAATTTATTTTCTTTAAAAAATTATTAAATTTTTGATTTGTTTCAATGGTTGAACTAAATCTTGAAACTTGAAAAGTTTCTCTTTGTTGTAGCATTGGTGAAATACTTTAAATAGGATCGGATTAATTGATCGAACTAGAGAAATGTAGGAGAGAGGAATTAAACTAGTTGACTCGTTTCGGTTTTGTTTATTTTTTAATAGAAAATTGATTATTTAATCCCCTATAAAATAATAAAACTATAAATTAATATATGATAAAATTATGTTTTGACCTCTCGAAACTTTACAATTAAATTTCAACCCCTTTAAAAAAATCAAATTTATTCCTAAGTTGAATCGATTAAACTAAAAATCGATGATTTAATCAGTACAACTACCGATACGATTTTGAAATCTTTGGTGAAAAACAGGACATCAAATTTGATTTAAACCCATTTTTCTTTTAATATACAAACAAATTGGGGTATATTCACTTTCTCTAATCAAAACTATTGACAATTTAGGGCAAGTGTGCCAATCTTTCTAATTAGTTTATGAACAATGTTTCACAAGTCAGTCATGCATCATTTGAAAATTTGATTGAAGATATTTTTGTTATTGAAATATCGTTTTATAATTATTTCTTTTATGTTAAAGTAAATAGCATTTCATTATTCATATCTTCTAGGAGCTTATTCTTTTTGACAAGTTTGTAGTTTATGAAAACTTAATTATGGCACATAAGTATAACCATATGCGCTCATTTTCAATTAATTGTACTACATCTATTTTCATTATGTGTTCAATTAGTCTAAAGTAGTTTATTTATTAGACCAGCTCATCCTATAATCTTAATCATTAATTTTCTCAAGTTTTACTGAAAACAACATTTTATATATATATATATATATATATTTTTTTTTATTTTTTATGATAGAGTTGAGAAACAAAATATTTTTTTAAGAGAAAATTTGAACTAATTTTTTTAAAAAAAATATAATATACTTTATTATTAGACCTAATATTTATTATATGTACATACTGCTTTACTATGCCTACTTCCATAATTACCAAATAGAGCTGCAAAAAACTACAACTCATCCTATTACTTTTCTTAATAAATCTATGGATTGGACCGACTATAATTGAATAATCTGTTTCTCTAATTTAACAAATAAATAGACAATTTTGTACTTTTGATTTTTAAATTGATAATAGAATAATTTATTTATCTAGTTTAATAAATAAAATTATAAAATGATAATGAAATTTTTAAAATTACAGAGTTATCTAAGTTAATTATTCTTATAAAAGGACAAGAAGCATTTCATTTCTGGTAAAAGTACCATAGAGGCTTCTATAGTATGAGTCAAATTGCATTTTGCTTCATCTACTTAAAAAATGAGAAAATTAGTCCTTGTATATTAGATCAAAGAGCAAATTGGTCATTCTGTTAAAAATTTCATCTATTGTTGTTGTTAAAAATTGGCCTTTGTGCGTTAGCATGACATACGTGTGGCACAACACATGTCACTATCTAGTTATTTGGTTAAGCACACCAATTTTTAACAGTACGAATAGATAAAAAAATTTAACAATAAGGATTAATTTGCTCTTTAACCTAATGTACAAAGACTAATTTATTTATTTTTTAAGTAGAAGGGACAAAATGCAATTAAATCCTAATATATAGTCTTTTATGGTACTTTTACTTGTAATCTCTACATGTAATCTTTGATTTTTCCTCAAATATATATATTTTTTGAACAACCTCGTGTCATATTACACCATTATATATATACATATATATCATACTTTTTTCTAGAATCAAGATATCCCTTTGTCATTTTTATAGTTTACAAAAATTTATTTTTTCGTGATTCATAATTATCCCTATCAATAATATTATTTTTAAAATTTAAATTCAAATTCTATTAAAAATGTGGTATACTTACTATTACATCAACAATTTTGAATACATAGATGATACCTTACTATGCCTACATTGCTACTTCCATAAATTAACTAATAGAAAAGCAAAAAGTTCCAACCCATCCTAATACTTTTATTAATAAATCTATTGGTTGGGGTGGAGGACAGACCATAATTGAGATTTAAATAAGATATTACGAGTACAAATTTATATTTATTGAATTTTTTTACATGCAATTTGATAATTTTACTGCCAACCTTTTGGCCTAAATTTTTTATATCTCATGGAATTGTACGGTCACCAAGTCCCTAAAAGCGGCTGCTAATTGTATTATATTTCTTCCCAAAATGAAAATACACAAAAAGTTGGTGAAGATCCAATTAAAATAGCCAACGTGTAAATAAACCTAAATTACCTTTTGGACCAACCTACCGTATATCAATTTTGATTGAAATTGTTTCACAAGGTTTCAATTTCCAAAATAAATTATTCAATAGAGAACCTAATTTAGTTAATATATTAGGCAAAAATATATATATATATATATATATTAGGCACAAAAGCGTATTTACACGTGAAAGATACTTGTTTCCATTATAATGTTTTTAACCTAAGATTTGTACATGCCAATATCATAGTTTCATATGTTGTTGGTAGAATATCAAATTCTTAATTTTAAGAATTTAATAACATTTGGTAAAAGATTATAAATTGAAACAAAAAATTAACACTTGTTGGTATTAATTGTTGTACTTGTTTGAATCTTGTATTATAGTTGTAATTATAATTATATTTGTTAGATATTTTTGTTAAGAGGATGCGTGTCAATTCAAGAAATATCGTTGCCTATGCATTGATCTTTTAAGCATGATCATCTGTCCCACTTCAAATGGAACCTATCATCCGAGCTTCAAAGAGAGTGGTATTTTAATGTGAACACACTTTCAAGTTAATAATGAGTCTATTTAAACTTGACTACCTTATATTAATAGAATCCTATAATATGTGCCTATGATTATCCATTACGCATTTAACAAGATTAAACGTTTATTTAGCCAATATTATATCAGTGGATAAGGATACCCTTCTTATAAATACCTTAAAAAACTAAGAATAGGAGATAGACTTTTCAATACCCTAAAGTCACTTTCAGCAATTATCCTCTCAATTAGCCTGTCCTCTTGTCCTTGTTCCGACTTTCGATCTTTATAGGTGAATCAGCTTCCATTACACCACCTTGAGGTCCTCACTCCTTATTATCCCCCTCCATTGTTGTATTTTGTACCATTACACCACCTTGATGTCCTCACTCCTTATTATCCTCCTCCATTGTTGTATTTTGTACCCACAATTGGTCCGGTGAGTGTGGAACGAAAAATGTCTTAGATTCAGAACGATACTATCGACAACCCCATTAACAAAAACAACGACACCAACTCTGCCTATTTTTCCACTCCGATGAATGACAATGACACTACCAATATTGAACTTCCCTCAAACTAAACTAAAATGTCAACTCACCCAGCAATGACCACCATGGAAACCCTGACCCAACTCTTAAATGCCCTCAACACTCCTTCGATCAACCCTGCAACAATGGCCTCACCTTCAATTCCCAACACAAAATCTTCCCCTATCACCCCACAAAACTCCAAAGATGATCTTTTGATACAAATTATCTCTTACCTAACCCCACAAAATCAACCTGCTACCGCAGCTATTCCCCCAAACCAAGTTTCCCAACAACAACAAATCCCAGACCCTCAACATCATGTTCTTGAAATGTAAGAAAAAATTGTGTCGTACAGAAAAATAACTCTTGGCTTAACAACACCAATTCCAATAACAACAAAAATGTCAACGTTTGCTAGATCAACAAAATGCCCACAATGAACAACTAATTGTAGAGCTACAAGCAAATAAGAACGCTGGAAAGGGTGGAAATTTACCCATCCCACTAGAGTCAGAAGGTAATGCATGATTCACTATCCATATAAAAAGAAAGATTACAATGATAATGAGGTGTTGCAATATCTTCATCTGGAATGGGAACTCCGAAATAGGTCTATTCTTATCGAAGATAAAATTGTAGTGCTTAAATTAAAATTTTTACAAGAGGCTAAAGGCCTCTCCTCCACAAATAGGGTATTCCATGACCGACTTCAAAGAAAGAAAGAAAGAAAAGCAAGAAAGAAAATTTACCTAGAGTCAAAAAGGAAAAACTCACGATAAAAAAAGAGAAACAATGAAACAACAAAGGAAAATTGCAAGAAGACACGGGGAATATCAATAAAAATGAACAACAAAAATGAAGTAATATAAAAGGATTTTATAAGGTAATGAAAGAAATACGAATTGTTGTATGAGACAACCTCTCGACAATAGTACCTAATAAGAAATAGATGCATATCCCATTAAGGCGTGACAAATGCTACTTCATCATTAATATCGGTTCCCTAAATAAAATTGTCAGTCCGCGCAAAGCTTTAGCTTTCACATACCACTCGAACACAACAGATGGTCTCATGAACACCTCCCGTTAGTGACAATGTGTGTTGTGTCATTGAAAGCACAAAAAATAACCTATCCCTATGAAATAACGAAAAAAATAATATAAGAGATTAAGTAGGGTCAAATCCTCAAGGACTGGATTGCTACAACTTCTTGTTCCTTGAAATCCTGGGCACAGTCGTGCCCAACAAAAACTATTTACCTGGGGAAAATAAAAATAAAAAAGACAGAATTAAAAATATGGAGGAGTTGAAATTATATAAATTGAAATTGTAATTGTAAAAAGAAATAGAATTGAAGAAAGGGACTATTCAATTTGAGGGATTCCAGCCTCCGGTTATCTCGATCCTTTTTCGGTTTATATAATTTTAGGCTTTTAGGTGATCCTTATCATGATAGAATAAGCCAGTTATAGTGGAAGAGAAAGCCTAAGAACACCAACTCCACTTAGATTTTAGACTTACAATTTAGAGAAACCTGACTCTAACCAACCGTCACTTTTGTGGGACTGTCTTACACTATATCATTATTTCTCAATGGCGAATGCCACACCATTTCATCTATTGGGCTCGACAACCACTAACGTAGTAAGTTAGCGAACCGACTGTGCAACTTTCCCAAAACATACAAAGCAGTCGATCCTTGCACAAGATGAAAAGATCACTTTTGGAAGGATATGGATGGAAACCTCAGTCCCGTAATACGAAGAAATGATGAATACTCATTGAGAAGGCTAAGTGCGAGTTCTAAGCCTCATGAACCTTTTTTTTTCAGGAATCTTGATAACCTTTGACTAGTTGAGTTTAGTGGCTCATGCTTTCGAGAAAAGAAACACAAGTGTACTGGAATAAAATTTTATTGAAAAGGAAAAAAAAAACAAATAGGCTAGAGCCTTAGGGGGAAGGAGTTTTTTTTTACAGAAAATGATGAGTGAATATTTATGTCACTCCATCTCCTATTTATAGTACATAGAAAACCTAGTTTGTTCCTATTTAAACTCTAAAAGATAAATAAAGATAAAATTTGAAATTAAATCTAAATAATATCATAATAATCCTAACAATAATCCTAATAAAGTTCAAATTTAAATAAAGTCTTATGTTTATAAATCTCTTCTTTGAATTTTTTCCCCAAGTCTTTCACACTTTGTATTTTTAGCACCACTTCTTTCCTATTTCGCATGCTGACCCATTTTGTCTTTAAATTCATGCTTTTTGCCCCCAAATTTCCTTTTGCCTTCAATTTAGTCCCTACAGGATAAAAAAACCATAAACAACTCAAATTAGTAGGATCATACTCAAAATATATATGTAATTAATACATAAAAGTATGTCATTTTAGAGTATTATCAATGTGCTAAATAAAGTGTGTGGGTTGGGGTGACAGATTTTTCAATTTTGATTTTTTTCTATTTAATTTTAGCAATTTTTTGAGGGGTTTTTTTTTTTTGTGCTTGAGTTTGTAAAAATACAAGTGATTAGTTATGAGCATGACATATGTTGTTTGCTTAAACTGTAAATTTAGCCTGAGAATAAACGATTTTAGATTATTTGCATTTAGACTAGTTAGTTCAATTTGTTAAACTGTAAATAAGAAAAAAAAAAAAAAAGGAGTTAAATTTACCAAGTGACATAGGTATTTACGAGTAGGTATATATGTTTGTTGAATAATGTGTTGTTTAAATTCGAATACTCAGAAATTAAATCCGTGGTTATTTAAACGATATAGTATAATAAGTATAAAATCCTTATAAGTATGTGCCTTAAAATAAAAAAATTAATGTGTGAACAAAAACATTGTGAGGGTTAAAAGCAAAGCCAGTGTGATAAAATCATAAAATGGATATAAGCCGAGAGAGCGAGAGTGATCGCAGTGAATTAAATTGAAAATATCAGAAATTGAGAAAATCTCACTTATATTGGCATAAATAATTGTGAATTTCTTGTACTTATAAATATTGTATTAGAGTTCAAAGCATGGATAAAAGAAATTGAGTAATTAGAATTTGGATTTTCTATATTCTTCAATCGTAAATGCTATACTCGTACATATCTTTTGATGGAGCCATATGTTTTACTTACTTTGTCTTGTTTACTTTGTAATATATTGAACTAGCATGTTTGAATGTGAAAAATTGTAAGTTGTTTAAACCTCTAGCTAGAATTATTTGTTTAGCAAATTTTCCTATTGTCATCGCTCCGATCCAATCTCATGTACCAAGCATGCTCAATTATTTTAGTTTTAGTTATGTGTTTTTTAACACCCCTATCTCGTCTCCGTTGTCGAATTAAGGTTAGAAAGTGTTATCGATCAAAATAGAACATTTCACTTTATTTCAGAATAGTTAAACAATTAATTTAGAAACATATAACAAACAATATATATTCATGGTATGAATACAATTATGGGCCTTAAATCGGGCTTATGGGGCCCTAAAAATAGTTTAGGAACAATCCGAGATTAAATTGAAACAAAACAGAAAAATTCAGAAAAAATTGAAAATTTGAAAAGCAGGGGTCACACGACCGTGTGACATAACTCAGTGTGACATAACTCAGACCGTGTGAGAATTCGAAATAAGGATACATGGCCGTGTCCTAGTCCATGTGACTAATAGTGTAACTTACTGACTTGGCACACATGGCCATGTCGCAGGCCAATGTACCATTCATAGGCACCTCAATTCATAACTAAATATTCAAATAACCTAACAAGACTTTGTCTAATATCAATTTCCAATTTAAGCTCCCAAAACTAACCATATTATTATTATTAATTACATTTTGAACATGCTACAAAGTTTACTAAATAAACATTAGGAATTCTATTTATACATAAGATTTCATATTCTAAAATTACAAAACATACTCAAAAGAAGCTAACAAATATTCTTAATCATCCATTACCATTACAATTAACAACTTACAAACAAAACCTATATACACATGCCCCAACTCAAAAAGAGATAAAAAAATTTACCAAAAAATGACTGGATAATGGGAGCTTTTCGATCGATCCGTCCAAACAGTCCGCAACTGATAACTACAAAATAACATGAGAAAAACAAATAAGCTTAAATAGCTTAGTAAGATCATAGTATATCATCTACTTAACTTAACTTAATTAAAATAATCAATTTAAAGTTATAACATGCTCATCCTAATCTTCAAATACATGGTACGTTTATTTTCACAATCAACCAAATCAAAATGGACATCTTCTCTGGAAATTTATGACAATAGGATTATACCTATTCCATGTAACAATCCATAAATAAACCTTACATACACGTATATAATTAGTCCGTAGGACTCCATAACATTTAGTCTAAATCACTAGTACTCGATTCACATACTCAGTAATTACTCCATTTTCAGGTGTATCATAGATGCAAAAAAAAGGCACAGATGTGCAGTCAAGGGCACCGAAGTGTATACATAAATAATTGCAATTCACATGGTTATATAAATAACCAAAATAATTTCACATTTATATATAAATCAATTAACTAGAAATCAGTAATCTAAAACACAAATAAATTACAAATCTAAAGAAAAACATTATAATCTTACCTACGATCCACTCCTAATTCAAACGCAAGGACTACTCCGCAATTTTTTCCTTTCCTCGGTTATTATCTTTATGATTTTTGTCTTGATCTATATAGTAATTAAATACATTCTATTAAATTCAAATACATTTCACACTCAATTTAATGCATAAGACCCTTAACTTTTTTATTAATTACACATTTTTCCTAAACTTTTACATTTTTACCATTTAGTCCCTAACTAAAAATCTCCCAAATTTAGCAAAATTTGCCAGATACCCAAGCTAGAAAATTTTAATTCCATATTAGTACAGTCCATAATTATTCAAAATTTACAAGATTACTATGTAAATTTTAACATTTCAACAAATAAATCATTAATTCAAAAACTAACAAGATTACTTAATAAACTACTTTTAATTAACAACTAAGACCTCAAATCATCTATTTAACATCATAAACAATAAGAAATCTTCAATGATACATTTCAAAATTCTTGACAGTTTCAAAAACAAAGCTATGGGTTAGTTAGACCTAGTTGCAACAATTTCAAAAAACATAAAATTTACTAAAAACAGATTTAGAATGAGCTTACATGCAACCCAATAGCTATGGTCCAACCTCAAGCTTGAGAACAATGGTGTTTTAACTCCTCTAATTTTGGTTGTTACTAGAGAAAGATGATGATTCATCATTTGTATTTTATTTCTTTTAGTTTTATTTTATAATTACAATTTTATAGTTAGTTCTAAACTTACAATTTTAACAATTAATACGTCCATAACCATCCACCTATTAACCTTATGGCTTAATTATTTCATAAGCCCTCTTCTATTAAATAATTAAACTATCAAGTCAATGCAATTCAATAATTACTAAGTTTTGTGTTTTCCACAGTTTAGTCCTTTTATTCAATTAACTAACTAAACATTAAAATTTCCTTACCAAAATTTAATACGACCCTAATGTAACTTAATAAACATCAATTAAATAATAAAATATGACTCCACGTATTAGAATTGTGGTCCTAAAACTACTATTTTCGACACCACTAAAAAATAAGATATTACATGTCTTTTTTGGATAAGTACTTGCATTTTTTTGTATTTTTATTATGTCTGCTTTTGTTTTCTTTTCCATTTTCTTGAGGCAAGTAGCGACTTAAGTGTGGAGGTATTTGACTTGCCACAAATCGTAGTGGTAGTTTAGGTACTTTTTGGCACTTAACAAGCTTGTTTTCTAGTCATTTTAGTATTTTTTTTATTGCATTTTCAATTTTCTTAGCTTAGGTTCAAATTATTGCAAAATAAACATTTTTACACAATATTTGGAGTTAGTTGACCTATTGGGCTAATACCGACCTTAAGGTAGTTTTAATCCTTGCATTGAGTGTGTAGGACACCTATTTTTTGGCCCTAAGGCACTACGAACGATAATCAAGTCACAACAAAAGCTTCTTGATAAACTGTAGTATATACATATTTTTACCCCATGCTTGGCATATTTATAGATGATTTTTCCTTGGTTTCATTGAATTTGATGCTCTTAATCCTTTAATTTCATGTTTTATACTCAGGAGAGCTTAGGAGAGCAAAAAGAGCAAGAAACGGGCCAAAAACGGACAAATTGGGCCTAAATCAGTGTTTCACACGGCCTAGGCACTTACCACGAGTGATCCACAAGCCAGTGTGTGACACACTGGTAGACCACATGCCCGTGTGTCATGGCCGTGTCGACATTAATCCAAGTCAGAATTGCACACGCTTGAGCACCTTCACACGGGCGTGGCACACGGCCGTGTCCCTGTCAAGCCCAAGTCTAATTCTACTCGAAAAAGGCCACTTTTGAGGGTTTAAAAGCATTTTAAAGCCTATATAAACACCCTAGAAGAGGATTAGAAAGGACACGCAGAGTAGAAGGTAGGAAATACTTAAGAACAGCCATCAGAATCATCTCGGAGGTAGGATCTACATCAAAACGGAAGATTTCCATCCAATTTCCTAGAAGTTCTTTGGGTTTCTTTATATTTTGTTATTTTCCAAACTTTGAGATGTTTTCCATTATTATTGTGAACTAAACTCCCTAAATACCTAAGGGAGATGAAACCTAAGACGGATCTTATTACTATTTGAGTTTTATGATAAATACTTGTTCTTATTCTTAATTGTAAGTTTAACCCTTGCTTTAATATTCCAGAATATTAATTCAGGTTTTTGATGTGCTTATTCAGTGGAGGAAAAGTCCTTGTTTAAGAGTAGATCATTCTTAATTAAACGGAGTTGCATACAATCCTAGAGATAGGACGACATAAATCTGTCGAATTAGAGTTAAATCTAATAAGGGAATCCATAGATCGAGTTAATGCGACAATAGGGGTTTTAATTAGAAAGAGATTTCGATTAATCAACCTAGAGTCAGTTGTTTTTAGTCTCGAGATAGATATTAACGTAAATCAGGGATTTCTATGGATTAAGTCAAGTGAATAGATCGTCTAATTCAAAGGTAATAAGTGAAGTCTAGATGGATTCTTCATTGGGTATTGTCTTCTCCATCGGTTTTCCTAAAGTATTTTCCAACTTTCATCTCTATCGTAATTTTAGTTAATTAGATAATTAGTTTTAGCTTAAAAACACCCTTTAATTCTTAGGCTAGATAATAAAAAGATAGTAATTACTAGTACTTTTAGTCCTCGTGGATACGATATTTCCAGTCTTACCATAACTATACTACTGTTCGATAGGTGCGCTTGCCTTAGTCGAATTTTTAGTTAGCTTCACGACCATCACTTCTAGTGTCACAGCACAACTAAGCCAATTCAAGATTTTACATTCGAAGTTGTGTGTCGCGACACAAGTTTGGTGGAATGAAAATTTTAATTAAGGGTATTTCAATCCGCACAATCTATATTTAGTGTGGTTAAGGCTTGTATTTGACCTAAATTAGGCTACTAACTTTGCCTATAAATAGTTAAGCATAAGTTAAGCTTGAAGAGTTTTTACCAAGCTGTTTTAAGGTTTTAGTTTAATAGTTTAGGGTTTTAAATTAGTTCTATTTTATTTTAAAAACAATTTTATTTTTGTTCTTCGACTTGGATTTGATTTGACTCCAAGTCTTCATTATTTAGTATTTTCATAATTTTCCTTTACGTTTCTCTTGCAAATGACGATATCATGATAACTGTTAAAGGATTTTGCAATTTAGAGCACATCAAGATTCTCAAACAGACCAATTTCTATCTTTCTCTCTTTTAATTTAATTTGTCTTACTTGGATGATTAATTTAATTTTAAGGAAGATGGTTATTGAATCGATGAATGGCTAAGTTCTTTAGGGAGATTAACGATTAGATATGAGGTGGTTAACGAAAGAATGAGGGTTTCCCATACGAATTAGTTGGTGTAAATTTATGTGTGCTTAAACCCTAGCATTGAGGACCCTAGGAAGTAATCTAGGTTTAATTAGGTCGAGAGATAAGTGTTCTGAGTAAATCGTGATTTATCACGGTCAAGAAAGTGAGGTTGAGAGATAAGTGAGTATTGATCGATTAATTAATTAGTAGAGGCTGAGAGGTAATACTGCTTAGTTAATAACTAATTCACTAATAAAACCCAAATTCTGAAGTTAATTGCTACCACTGAAGTGAGTTAATTTTCTGCTTGTTATTCAAGAGTTTTTTATTTGTCAACTTCATTTTAGTAGTTTTGTTTTTATTTTATGACTTTAATATTTAGTTTTAATTATCGTAAATATAATTTTTAGTGACTACTGTTTAGACCTGCTATTGTAGAAGACATTTTTAGATTTAATTCAACCTCCTTTGGGTACAATCCTCAAAATGCTTACTAGTGTTCTATTGTAACACAAAACTATATTACAATTTGACATGCTTGCTTGCAGATACCGCATTTCATTGGATATTTTATTTGTACGATTTTTACTCTAAATGTTCGCACATTTGGGGCCGGCCACTACTTCAAGTTTGGTCTCAAATAGGCACCCTGTGTGGAGACCCGAGAGGAAATTGCCACTTATGGTTCAGAAACCCACATAATTTGAAAAAAAAAATTAAGGGCTCCAGAAAAAAACCTCGAAGATATTTGGCAATAGCATGTCTCAAGTTATACGGCCAGGAGTTCTTGTGCTGCAACCATCGCCCAACATCCCTCAAAGCTTATCAAATTTGGAAAGGTATACCTCATAGCCCTCTTTTCGCGAAGACAATAGCGAAACTTCCCATGAAGGGAAATGTCATGAGGGATAACTAAGAGAACATTATAATTCAAAAGGTTATAAATATTCTCCCCATTAGGAACATGCTCCCACCATGGATGATGAAGAAAACGATGGGGCATAGGTCTTCTCCATTTAGTAGGAAACTCGAAAGACTTCCCAAACTTTAATTCTACCAAAATGTACTTCTTGGAATTTGGCTTCAAACTCCCCACTCCTCTATAAATAAGTTGTTTAACCCCCTCCCTTCGGACTATGAAGTATACCTCCTCACACTTTTCATTTTTCTGAAAGGTGTATATATACTGGAACAACAACACAAAATGCCATATCCCTTTCTACCTACATTTAATTATAAATCCAATTATTAACCACCAGGAACTCCTAACCAATTGCTCGAGTGCTAAACAATAGGAATTCAAAAAGTCCATGACAAACTGGTGAAGTGGCAAGTGAAACTCTGCTTCTAACAAGAATAACAGCAAGTGAAGTCTTTGTTTCCCCTAACCAAAATAAGGCCCAAACATAGAACTTAAGCTATGATTCCCCACATAAACACTAAACTCGTACTTGGGATTCTTTATAAGAAGCCCCCTACTGTACCTACATCTTAATGCCCTTCACAATTGATATCTTAACACCAATCTTATTCTGCAAAGCCTCACTTAGTAAATGATTTTATTCAATAATTTTCCAAATTACTTATTGGCCAAAACCCAATCTATCTTTAGAACAATGATAATTACAGCCCAAACAATGAACCAAAGTTTTATAATCATTCACCTCAAACAACTTCAATTACATCAAGGTTTACTCTCCAATAAATACTAACACAAGAGCGCAAAAATACAAAGTAAAATATCAATAAAACAATCAACAAAAGCATTCAAAATTCACCCATATATGTGTTGTAATGCAACCTATTTGTAGGTTAAAAATCTTTAACTTCTCCAAGTAATTATGATGAGATAATTCAGCATATTAATCTAAAATAATAATCCACAAAATCTTCCCATTTAATTTTTGAAAATGTTTGCAAATCTGATCAACTTTATCTCTAAGGAAAATAAATTGATTTAAGCCTTAATAGATAAGGATAACATTTGCATTTAATCAACCTCTCTTCTATTTCTTTCATTCGAACTTAAATTAAGAGAAAAATAATTGTAACTTCAAATCAAGAATCATTTCTTGATAGAAAACTAACCAAGATAAATCAAATAAAAAATACTAACAAACTTTTTTTTTTTGAAATCAAAATCAAATTGGGCTTTAAATAGATTAAAATAAAGTCTACAAAATAAATCAAACAAAACATTAGGCCCAACACAGATAAGCCCGTAAGAAAACAAAATAATTCATATTATTAAAAAAGAAAAACTAAAGAAATCATTAAAAAACCACTGCCCTCTTGCCCAATTAGAAAAACTGACGCCTGACTCTCCATCTCATCTGTCAATTCAATCTTTAATGGCGACGTCCTTTAGCAAGAGGGTCTAATCTCAAAGTCAGTTGTTTAGATTCATTTTGAAACTCTCCCCCTTCCGCCCTGCTCTTCATTTCTTCAATATGGTTCTTGAACACTCTCATTTCTCATAATACCTTCTGCGTAGCTGGGGATGCTCTCTACCAGGTACATCTCTTCTCTCCTCTTAAGCGATTCTGTTGCTAGAGTGTGAGCTAGTCTATTCGCTGATCTCCTAATATGTACAAACTTATCTTTCTGGCCCTGGACTTCATCTCGTGAATATCGTGTGTGTAAGCCCCTATTTGCGATTTGTCTAGATTTATATCCTTGCACTTCTTTATTATTGTTAAATAATCACCTTCTATAATGGTTTCTGGTTGATTCATTGCGAGACCAATCTGGGTTGCCTTTCGACAAGCGATGGCTTCCGCAACAAAAGGAGAAACCACCCCTCTATGAAATTCTATGCAAGAGATGAGAACATGACCCTTACTGTCTCTAACCACGGTCCCTGACTCCGATTGGTGGTTTCTCGTATCATAAGCCCCGTCAAAATTTACTTTTACTGCCTGCCCAGGTGGGTGATTCCATTTAACATCAACCTTAGGAGCCTTATGTGTAATTTTACCAGCCCCATCAAGTTCATATAAAAAAATTTGAACATATTTTGCTATCTCTTAACCTAATCTATTTGTGTTTTCATGTATCCGAGCATTACGATCTCCCCAGATAGCCCAAAGCGCCCCACAAAAAATTCTGCACTGATCCCGAGGGAGAGAATCAAAGACTTTGGTAAGCCACTACTCAAACTCTAAGTTTGTCCCCTGTGTAAAATTAGAGATAGATAATGCTTCCCACACTGCCACTGACAAAGAAAATTTCTGAAATATGTGGTCTATTGTTTCTACTTTCACGCCACATCGAGGGCATATTGAGTTATTTGCTAGTCTCTTAAGTAACATGTTTGCCCGAGTAGGTAGATAGTTCCAGGCGATTCTCTAGATTGTAATTTTAATCTTAGTAGGTTGATCTAGGCACCAAAGATTTTTGTAAAAATCCCTATAGTCGTTTTGTACAGCATAAGCTCTAGGATCATCACTTTGTAATAGTTTATAGGTGCTCCGAACTGAAAACTCACCCGAAGGTTCTCTCTTCTAAGCTAGAAAGTCTGATTGGGGTTCCATTGCCAAGGGGATACGAAGGATCAGTTCAGCTACGTCTTTTGGAAAGGTATTAACTATTAATTCTCTATTCCAGATTCTTTCATTATTACTGATTAGCTCAGCAACTGTATCAAAGTGCAAATCAACATTAACATTCGATAAATCTTAAATTCATATAATCTGGAATCCATATATCATCTCTAATTGAAATACTCGTGCTCATACCAACCTTCCAAATCAAACCTTTCTCCAATAAACCCTTGGCCGCCCATATACTACGCCATGCATACGAAATTTTATTCCTCAAACGCGAATTAAGAAAATCATTTTCTGGAAAATACTTCGCTTTCTAAACTTGTGCTACTAATGAATTCGGGTTAACTAGAAGTCTCCACCCTTGTTCAGCCAAAAGAGCTATATTGAACTGGGCCATATTCTTAAACCCCAATCCTCCTTCATTTTTTGGTCGACACAAGTATCTCCACTGACACCAATGAATTCCTCTCTTCCCAAACCCTTTTTGCCACCAAAACTTAGCAAAAATGCTTTCAAACAACCCATACAAAGAGTTAGGTAAAAGGAAACAAGACATAGCATAGGTTGGTATAGCCTGTAATATTGATTTAATAAAAACCTCATTTCCCCCTTGAGACAGTAGTCTAGTACTCCAACCTTCCACACGCTCAGATACTCTATCTAACAGATTCTGGAAGGACTCTTTTCTTCTTCTGCCTACCACATTAGGCAGTCCCAGATACTTTTCGGGATTTGTTGAGATCCTTACTCCTAACAATGAAGATACTTCCACTTTTTTATCTTCTGTAGTATTCAAACTATAAAAAATCGTAGATTTACTGAAGTTCACACATTGACCCGAATAACTTTCATATTCCTTGAGTATGTCTTTCAATACCATTGCCATTTTTTCTGTTGCTTCACCAAACATCATGCAATCGTCTGCAAATAATACGTGGGTTATCTCTGGCCCTTTCCTACTCACTTTTACACCCTTCCACAGACCCTCATTCTTTGCAAGTCTCAGTAACGATGAGAGACCCTCACTGCATATAAGAAAAAGAAATGGACTCAGTGGGTCACCTTATTGTAGTCCCCTAGTAGGTTGAAAAAGTCTGCCCCTCATTCCATTCATTATGACCCCCACCCATTTGTTTGCAAACCCCATTTTTAACATCACTTCTTTTATAAAACCCCACTTAACTCTGTCATATGCCTTACTCATATCAAGCTTCATCGTCATAAGCCCCTTTTTTTTCCTATATGCTTTTGACGAAATGTGTGTAAAATTTCATAAGCTAAAATCACATTGTTTGAAATAAGTCGCCCTAGGACAAAAACGCTTTGTACCTTGTCGACACATCTGCCGATAACCTCTTGCAAGCGGTTTGCTATAATTTTCGCCACAATTTAATACATGACTGTACATAGACTAATGGGCCTGAAATTCACAAGTTTAGTAGGCCTTGGGAGTTTTGGGATAAGCACAATGTCTGTGTTATTAAATAAGGCAACCTCCTTGTTGTTATTCAAAATCCCCAAACAATACTTAACGACTTCCTTTCTTACTAAATGCCAGTACCTTTGAAAAAACATTATTGGAAACCCATCTGGTCCAGGTGCTTTGGTGGGTCCCATCCCTTTTAATGCTATCCAAATTTCTTCTTCCCTGAAAGGAGACAATAAAACTTCATTTTCCTTGTGAGAGATGCACCCTCCAATACCTGTTAACAAATTACTTGAATCCCTACTTGCCTTTGTCATGAATAGCTCCAAAAAAACCAAGTGGCATTCTCATTAACCTTTGGCTCCTCCGTAATTTCCCTCTCATCATCCAATACCAACCTAGAAATTATTTGCTCTTCTGCGAGCTGAAGCACACTTGTGAAAATAGGCCAAATTCTTATCCCTAAATTGGAGCCAATTTGTTCTGGCTCTTTGCTCCCAATACAATTCTTCTTTGTCGATCTTCAAATTGAGGTGAATTTTCGTGTCAATAATCCGTGCCAACGTTTCATCATCCCTTTCTTTCTCCAACAGACGTTCCAGCTCCTTGGTTAACTTCCGTTTTAGACTCTCCCTCTTTCTTCTAATATTGCTTGCCCATTTTTCCAATCGAACTTGTAATCTTTCTAGTTTCTCAATTAACAGCCCTGAACTAGACTCTCAAGATTCCTTGATTACTTGTTCGATCGTCTCTTCCATGGTCCACTAGGCCTCAAACTGAAATCTTGGACTTCTTTTGGTAATAGTATCACTTGCTGTATTTAGGAGGAGGAGATGGTGATCTGATGTTGAATAAGGAAGGTGTTGAATGCTACCCATTGGAAATAAGTTTATCCATTTTTCATTTGCGACCCCCCATCCAACCTTTCCCTTATGTTTGGTTCTGGCAAATTTCCTCTTTCCCATGTGAACCAAACCCCCGAATATCCAATATCCATTAATTTAAACTCCTACAAAACCTCCCTAAATGCTTCCATCCTCCTCTGATCTCTTTGTACTCCCTCACTTTTCTCAAAAGAATACAAAATTTCATTGAAATCGCCACTTACAAGCCAAGGATAATTATGTTCTTGGCCTAATCTTCTAAGCCTAATCTTCTAAGCAGATCCCATGCAGTATTCTTATTTTTTAGATATGGTGATCCATAGAACCTCGTAAATCTCCACTCTTCTTGGATATCATCTTCCTGAATCAAAACATCAATATGCCACTTTGAGAAACTTTTCACATCAACCTTAACGTCACCCTTCCGTGCTAGACACAGTCCTCCCCGAGTCCCCTCAATTTCTACTTCAATTCCACTCGTAAAACCACAGCTCCTTCTAACCCTTTCCATTCTTTTTTTTGTCTAATTTTGTCTCCATTAAGAAGACCATATGGGGATTATGCTGTTTAAGTAAATGTCGCAGCCTCCGTACCGCCCGTGGACTCCCCAACCCATGGAATTTCAGCATAAATTTTTCATTGTGCCCGGTCAGCTGACCTATTAGCAGCCACCGATCCTAAATTGCTTGGTACATCATTTTGTTCTGGATTTTCCAACATTACACCCCTTAGAACCTCACCTCGATCAACCATATCTTCCATCTTCACCCTTTTTGCTCTATCTTCATATGACACTTCTGCAACATTTTTACCTTCAGCAACTTCTAGAAATTTCCGCTTCCCACCCACCCTTTCGCACCTTCGATTAACAAGCTGATTCGTTGGAATTAACCTTCTCCAATTAGACTTCTTGAATGCTACTGAGGATTTACCCATCTCCATATTACTATCATTCACCACACCAATCTCCGACTCATTAATATTTATCTCTGGCTCCTGTAACCCTTCCAGCCAACTTGCCAATTGTCTTCCACCTTTTACCTTTCCTTGCGAAATTATAGGATCTGCGATCATGTCAGTATCGCCAAGTTCATTTACCAAGTTTCCTACGGAAGAAACTTGAGTACCCAACTTTTTTGCATACGCATTTAAATTCATACTCTCTTTTCCTATCAAATTTGATTCGGCTTTCAATGCTATTGAGTATGGCATATCATCACTGGCTTTTTTTTTTCTGCAGGGCTTAACATCAAGCAATCATTGAGACTATGCCCCATTCTTCCACACCCAAAATAGAATATCGGTAATTTCTCATATTTGAAAGAAATCCACGATTTAACACTGTTATCACTTAAAACAAAAATCCCTCTCCTAAGTTGTTTCTGCATATCCAAGTGAACTCTAATTCTGCAATTATCACCATTAATTTCAGATCTAATTATTCCTCCAAAAGTACCTCCAATAGCATGCAATAAATCCTTTCTATCAAATTTTGGTAAACACGTACCAATTTTGATCCAGAACGATGAAGAAATAAGACGAATCTGATCTCGCTCAATCGGTCTGTTCAATCGATCAAATAAAATAACATTCTTATGAAATAACCAGGGTCTTCCTTCCATTACCGTCTCCAAATCTTCTTCAAAATCAAAGACAATTAACAACCTATTTTGTCCTACTAATTGAATCTTGCACTTTTTCTTTGTTTTACAGGTGCTTTTCATCTGTGCCCTAAAACTTTCTAGATTGAAAGAATTTTTTGTCCAAACTGAACTTATCAAAGTCGGTTTGTCATTCGGCACCACCCTTGAACTCTTTACTAATAATTGAATGATTTCTTCTGCTAGCAAGGATATCTCCTCACTACTCTCCCTCTCCTCGCCACCACCCTCTTCCATCCCAAGCCGCAGTAATTACCACTCTCTCTAGGACTCTATAGAGCGCACTCTTGGTTTTCAAGGGAGACTAATAGCCTATTAAGTTCTGGTTAGTTAAAACGAAGACTTAATTTAAAATACTAACAAACTTATTGCACTTTAATTGTTCCAATATACAGTCCCAAATCGAATAAGGAATGAAACAAGCCATCCCAAGTATTGTCCTATAAGATATTCAAACAATGAGGACTGGATAGTTAAAGTCTCAACGGCCACCATAGCTAATCTTTCTCTATTTTGCAGGCCCATCATTTTCAGCCCTCTTGAAGCCCAGTTCACCGAAACACAGTCCAAAAAGAGCACAAACAATATACCTATATATGATTATTCACACTCAAATATTCCTTCATGATAAAAAAAAAATTGTACTGTAGTTTTGCATACAGCTTTAATCATTTAATGTTTACTATAGTTTTGAAATGTTTTCAATTAAAAGAATACAAAGAACTTTTAAAATTAAGCAGCTTTAGAGTTGTTTAAAAAATACTTAAGATACCAAGAGAGGGGACTGGGAGTACAAACTATCTATTTGGGCTATACGTCAGAATTATGACTATTATATATTTAAAAAAAATTTGCCATAAAATAATTATATTTGAAAAGTAACTAATAAAATGTTTAGGTGAAATTATTTGAGTTTCTTTATTATAAAATGTATTAATTTAGAATATTAAAATGAATTTAATAAATTTAAGTTTTAACAAAGTGTAAATGTTTTAAAAAAATTATGATGTATAGTCGATTGAGTTTTAGTTTGATTAGAATAAGTATTGTTAGCAATATTATACCATGTTTTATTTCTCTAATGTATTGATATATTTGTATTTAGTTTTATAATTAAAATTATATAAAGAATATTACCTTTATATATTTTTTTAAGTTGATTTTTTTCTTAATTTTTGGGTACTATTTGAAGTATCGAAATAACATATTTTTGCAGTTGATTGAGTTTGATGGTATTTATCTATGCACCAATAATTTGAAGGATATCCATTTATCACAATTTCCAAAAAAGAAATATTCTACATGAACAAAACACAAACTTACATGTCATGCTATATTTACCTAAATTTGTATGAAATGGAGATTTACAAATGAAATACTAATTACTCTTTTGAGAATTTAAAAGAGCTGTCGCAGAGCTTGTTGATGTTGTTGAATATGCACGTGTAGAACAGCTACTACAAGAACATTGAGTTCGATCTTTCTCTGAATCTGTGACACCAGTTGATGATGTCGTGTAAGAAAATTTGCAGAGATCTATGGGAGGTGCGTAATACATCGGCACCGGTAACTTTGATGGCAAGCTAGGCAATGGAGCTTCAAAGTTCAGGACATTTATAACTTGCTTTATCGAAGGCCGAAGAGTATAATCAGGATGGCAGCACCATAGCCCTATGACCATCAAACGTTCAATTTGCTGCTCGTCGAAGTCGTCGCCGAGTCGATTATCCACGGCTTCAAGAAGTTGGCCTTTACCGTAAAGGTCCCAAACCCATTCTACCATCCTTACTTTGCTCGGTTCTTGCCTAGTTTCAACCGGCTTTCTTCCGCAAGCAATCTCAAGGGCCACGACTCCAAAGCTATAAACATCTGATTCTTTGCTAGCTTTACCCGTAGTGACGCATTCGGGGGCTAAGTAACCCATGGTGCCGGCCAAAACAGTTGTTTGTGAACCCATGTCATGGTCAACAAGTCTTGCGAGACCAAAATCCCCAAGCTTTGCATTGAAATTTGAGTCCAACATGACATTACTAGATTTTATGTCCCTATGTACCACACATTGTTCCCACTCTTCATGTAGATACAATAAAGCAGAGGCTAAACCAAGTGCAATTTTGTACCTTACGGTCCAAGTTAACATTATTTTACCCCCAAAGAGATGAGAATCAAGACTTCCGTTCGGTAAGAATTCATAAACAAGGAGGAGTTCGCCTTTTTCGTGACACCAACCGAGTAGTTGAACCAGATTTCGATGTCTCAGACGACTAATAATCTTCACTTCTGATATGTACTCTTTTTTCCCTTGCTTAGATCCTCTCGAGACCCTCTTTACTGCTACTTCTGTGTTTGACTCGCTTAACAAGCCCTTGTAAACCCCTCCAAATCCTCCTTCTCCGAGCTTTCCGACCTCAGCGAAAGCGTTCGTCGCACGACTTAGTTCAATATACGTGAACCGCTTCGGTCCCGTCCCTTTCTCGAATTCATCATCCATAGTGACATCGATGGCCTCATCATTGTCGTTCAAACGTGCCCTTCTTCTCCTCATGATGAAGAAAAACAAACACAACCCGCCACCCAATAGACCAAAACCGAGTGCCAAACCAAGGATCAACCCTAAATTCTTCCCTTCCCCTTCACCAGTCTCCAAACTCGAATCGAAACTCCAATTGAGAATATTGTGAATTTCAACTTGACGACCCGTGGATGCCGAGAAACCTATTCTAACCCATTCCGGTAAAACATCCCTCAAATCAACAGTAAGTGCAAGGCTAGAGTTTCCACTAAAAACTGGATTATCAGCATAAGTTAAAAACACACTTAGATTTGTTGTGGTAGCATTATAACTTATCCATGCGTTAGCCCTTCTCCCATCTTTAATGCTACTTTTCCATGTTACATTTGTAACAGATATGATGGAATTGACATTGATGCCTACATGATCATCACTTGGATCCCATTCATTTCGGAAACTATCGAACTCCACTGCAACGATGTTATTTTCGGAGGAGTTAGAGGTAGCCATGTCCGGATCGAATAACGCAAGGTACCCGTCGCTCGAATTCCGGGGCATTTCAGACTCGAACGGTGCCATAAAGAAGGATAGTCCATCACCGTATTCGCTAAGATTGACGGCTTGTATGATGAAGGTGAAGTGTGTGGTGAAGTCTGTTAGCCTTCGGTTACTAGCGTCCCAAAGACGAACCGGTTGATCGTACGAGGCACGTCCGATGCTACCGGTAAGGCTCTCGATTGCATTGTTCTTCGTGAGCTGAAGAACGTTACTGGACGAGAAAGCATCGCCTTCGAATCGAATGCCTTGCATATTGGGAGAGAAGCTAGGGAAGTTGAAGGAAAGTGGATTGACATAAGGGATTATTAGCAAAAGAAAAGCAAAAAGGATCTTGGAAGACATGGTTGAATTGAAACTTGAAAGGCATAGAGGAAAAGGAATGGAGCTGAAGATGCTTTTTCATGGCCTATTAGAGTAGTTGAACTATATTAATTATTAACAATGTATTAATTGAATTAATGTATTTTTAATTGATAGGTTTGGTTATTTTAACAAGGTCAGCCAAAGAATTTATCTGCTGAACTCTTCCTCGTTCAAATTTGGCATAAAGAGAGATTAAAATTGGATAAAAGATAATGGCTATATATATATATACAAATAATTCAAAATTTTAAGGTTAAATTATCTCCAAACTTCAAAATATTCTGATTAAATCTTTAACGTATCTCTACTATATCAATTAAGTTTTTTTATTAGTCTAATTTTAACTTGGGCATTAAAATCTGATATGAATCTTACATAAACCATATTTCAAACATATGTATGAAACTTTTTTTAATACATCAAATTTAAGTTGTACATGAGATATACATATGTTTATCTGTTTTAAAATTTTTTAAAACAAACGTGTTTTAAATATAGCTAACATTATATTTAAACTAATATTTTAAATCTTATACTAAAAATTAGATGATAAAAAAATTTAATTAATACAATATTAATATTTTGAGATTCAATTAAATCGTTTTAAAGTTTAATGGCCAATATAAAATCTAAATCCTTAGTTAAGAGATGTTTTTGTGGAATTAAGCCAAAAGTTTAATTAATATGAAGTCATTTTTAACAAAGTTTTGCACGATACCAAAACAGCAAATATAGAATTTTAATTATTTAATGATGAAGAGGCGACCGACCATCCAATTCGCCAAGGCGGCCTGCTTGTTGCGTTAAAATCCAATTTGCTTTCGGTAATTTCGTAAACGCGGTTCTATCTGCTCCAACTCAAGAATTAAAATGGATGTTCAAACTTAATATTGTATTTATTTATTTTATTATAAATTAATTTTTATATGTGAGATTAAAGAGTAAAATAGTATTTTTGTTAAACTAAGATTAATATGTCATTTTTTTAGTAAATAAAATAAAATATAATCTAACTCTTAATATAAAAGTTTTTATGATATTTTTACATATAGGGAAATTATTTGGTACATTATAAGTATAGTTTTTAAATTCCACAAGAAAGATCAAGAGATTAACAAGTATTTTATAAAGATATAATAAAATATTAAAATATAAATATTTTAAAAAAAAAGACACATGTCAATTTTTTAAAATTGCTTCAACAAACACAAACTGTTATATATATTCTACCAAAAAATGGTATATACATAAGGGTAGGCGATGATTCTTTCAGCATAAAGCTTTGGTTCCTTGTGTTTGGATTTTGCTGTGATGTTCCTTAGAATAGGATTCGCGAACAAATGTATAAACAAATGGGCATTAAAATTTATATACATGGAAAAGCATTAAAATTTATGTACATGGAAAAGTATAAAAATTTGTTTGATGTTAATGTTAGTACTAAAATTTCATATTTAATTTCTTTTAAAAAGTTAAGATAACAATTGTATGCTTTTTATTTGCTCAAGTGTTTTAAAATGTGAACCTTAGTGTTATGCCAAGACTCGGTTAGCATGTTATTGTGCATATTTTTATGTTTAGCAATTAGCGTATCATATTCATTGTAGACCAAGTCTTAACGTACGTAATGATTCTATTTGATTGCCCATTTTAACACTCTTTTTCCCCTTTAATATTGAAAATATTATAAAGTTTGTCGTGTAGACAAGAATAGAAAATAATACAAATACAATTGCGAAGGCATTGCACTAAAGTTTACATATTCGTTCATTATCGATAAGTAGTGTATTATTAAATCACTTTAAAACAAAGAATATATGTACGAATAATAGAGACGATATTATTAGAAAAGTAACCATGAACCTCGATTATAGATTGTAAAACGGATATGAAATATATATAAAAAAAAATTTGTTCCCATTCTAGAAATAAGACTTCCATATTATTTATATCTGTATTGATTAAATTGACTTCATTCATCAATTAATTTTAATTTAGTTATGAAATCATTAAAAACTCATTCTTTTATAAAGTAAGAAATTTTAATTAAGATATTTATATCTTTTATGTTTTAACAAATTTTAAAAATTGCATGCACATAATAAGAATCTATGAAATTTAAACCAATGTAATAGTCTTTCTAGCAAAGGACAATCGAAAATTTATTGCTTTTCTTTGACTATCTCTAAGTTTGATTGTCACAATGAACGCAAATCTTTCTTCTTTGACTCTCTCGAAGTCCCTCTACTTTTCTCTCTCGTTTTGTATTCCTTAGGAAGAGCTTTTTCCATCGGCCACGTCCATTTATTCAGCCAATTAGGTCCTTTGCTATTACTGATTCAACCCACCACCACCCATTCCTCTACGCCCCTAGCCTTGCACCACCAATGTTGCTGCCCTCCTTGGTCACCACTTGATTTAAAACATTTAATAATTTTAATTCTTAAGTTAACTAGATTAAGCTACAACGATATCAAAAACATAAAAATAACTAAAAACAAATAAAAATTATATACCATGCAAGGTGGTTTAACTTGGCCGAAAGCTTTATGTTTATTTTCATGGAGGAATCAATTTTTGGCCAAATGAATTAAGGAAGATGAAAACATTATCATCTTTTGTTTAGATAAATTAATAATTAAATTACCTTTTTACCCTTTTAACTTAACAAAAATTCATTAATGAACCAAACCAAACCGTCCATTATCTTTACATATGGTTTAATTACCTATTAAGGCCCACAATTTATAATTTCATAAACATTTAACATAAATAAACTAATAACAATTAACTTTTGTAGTTTTTACGATTGAGTCCTTTTTCTTTAATTAACTATCCAAACATCAAAGTTTTTGGACCAAAATTTAATACACCTATATAATTACTCTGTAACTATTTAATAAAAATATTTATGAGATTGATTTATAGAAACGAGGTCTCGATACCTCATTTTCTAAAACCACTTGACTCTAGAGACAACCACTTGTACTTAGCACTTCTTTCAATTTGCAAAAATTATTAAATCAACATTCAATATAATTTCATAATTGACTTGTAAATATTAATTAATAATATTTACGGACCTACTCCTTAGATTTGTGGTCCATGAAACCACTGTTTTCGACACCACTGAAAAATAGGATGTTACATATGCTGACCCGAGTTTGACCTTTATTTCCGTCGGAACATCTGTTCTCTGCCTGAGAGCTCTCTTGTGTCCACATCAGGGCCAGCCTTCGAATAAGAACGAAAGGTTAAAGATACCGGCTGCCTGGAAATAGAGAAAAAAATTATGTTGACTACATCGAAAAGCCCTTTGTTTTTCCTATGATTATGGCCTCAATCTTATGTATGGTATATATAATGCATCATTTACAGGTATCCAAAACGCTTGAACTCGTGGTCGTATAACGGCCGCTGACTGGGACCTCCACTTAGACTTTGACCCGTGACCATATCAAGTACTGCCACCGCGAAACCTGACTTCCATAGGATGGGTTTCTAAGGTATTGGTCTTATCCCTACATGATATATGAAATGTATGTGTTCTGAAAGGCGTTATCGTATCCCCAACCCCTCAAATCTACCTATAAACTTTCACAGTTTTACTCTCAAAACCCTAAACCAATAAAAACTCTAATTCTTACACAAAAAACCCTAACACAAAAAAACCCTTAACAAATCGGTGGTCGAAAAGAGAGAGTATTGAAGCAGGCCCAGTTGGACGCACTTTCACACTCTCTCCAAAATTGACTTGTTTTCCTAAATCTTGAAAAAATGGTCTATTTAACAAATAAAAAATCGACATATATTGCCTATTTAGCCCATATTGTGAGTGTGCCATGCTTTAATATATATTCTTAAGGTTTTGAACTTTTGATGCAAAAATGACAACAATATTGAATGACATACTTAAAATTTTGACAAGCAGATAATGTTATTGCATGACACATCAACAACTTTTATATTAAAATAATATTAGTCCCATAATTGAAACCTAAAACTAGAAATACACCAAAAACCATATAAAAGACAAGGAACATAGAGTATCAAGTCTTGAGATAAAGAAAATCAAAGTTAAAATATTGAAAATTCAGTCTAGTATTTCAAGATTATGGACTTGTCTAGAGATGTAGGGTTCATTGTCTCAAAATTTCAGACCTTGAAGCAATAATTGTGAAACATAGAAGCTTGTCTCGAGACATAACCCTATATTTTGATATTTTGTCTCAAGAATCATAACTTAACCCCAATTTGTATTGACTTTGATCACAAACTTTTGTGTGTGGGCTCAATTAGTATCTTGTTGATACATTTAACATTTTATTTGCTCATTAATTTATATGTCACTTTTTTTTTGTTTGGCTTTAGTATTATGATTTATTGCCTATTTGAGTTGCTTTGGTGACGAATGTGACATCCTATATTATATAATAAATTTAGTTTTTAATATTTACATTTTTTTTTCAATTTGACACCTACTCTTTTATTAAGCTAAATTTGGTCTTTATAACCTTTTAAAATGAGTCAAACCACTTTTTAACAGAAATGTTGCTAAAACATCAATCTTTTAACGATGTTGGCATGCTAACCCGCGTAATAATCTATGTATACTTAATGCTAACATGATATTATTTGTTTTACACGTCACATCAACAAATAATTTAAATATATATAAAAACATTCAAAACATAAAAATTCAAAAAACCTTAAACCAATGAAAACCCTAATTCTTAAATAAAAAAAAACCTAACCTTAAAAACCCTTAACAAATCGGTGGCCGAGGCGAGAGAGTGTGAAAGCGCGCCCAGCTGGGCATGCTTTCATACTCTCTCTCCAAAATCAGTCTATTTCCTAAATCTTGAAAAAAAACGACCTATTTTTTGCGAATAAAACAATCAACATATATTGCCTGTTTAGCTCATATTGTGAGTGTGCCATAATTTAATATATATTCTTAAGGTTTTGAACTTTTGATGCAAAAATGAAAACAATATTGAACGACATACGCTTTCACATACTCTCTCTAAAATCAACCTATTTCCTAAATCTTGAAAAAAAATGACCTATTTTTTGCCAATAAAAAAATCAACATATATTGCCTGTTTAGCCCATATTGTGAGTGTGCCATAATTTAATATATATTCTTAAGGTTTTGAACTTTTGATGCAAAAATGACAACAATATTGAACGGCATACTTAAAATTTCGACAAGCAGATAATGTTATTACATGACACATCAACAACTTTTATCTTAAAATAATGTCAGTCCCATAATTGAAATTCAAAACTAGAAATACACCACAAACCATATAAAATATAAGAAACATAGAGTGTCAAGTCTTGAGACAAAGAAAATCGAAGTTAAAGTATTGAAAATTCAGTCTAGTGTCTTGAGATTTATGGACTTGTCTCAAGACATAAGGATCATTGTCTCGAGATTTCAAACTTTGAAGCAAAAATGGTGAAACATGCAAGCATGTCTCGAGACATAACCCTATATTTTGATATTTTATCTCAAGAATAACTTAACCCCAATTTTTATTGACCTTGATCACAAACTTTTGCGTGTAGACTCTATTAATATCTTGTTCATGCATTTAACACCTTATTTGCTCATTAATATGTCACGATTTTTTTGTTTGGCTTCGTTATTATGATTTATTGCCTATTTTTCAGTTGCTTTGGTGATGAACGTGACATTTTGTATCTGAATTCGTTGATCGGGTCAAGGGTAAGGTGTTATATGATAAATTTAGTTTTTAATATTTACATTTTTTTCAATGTGGCACTTATTCTTTTATTAAGTTAAATGTAGTCGTTAACATCTTAAAAAGAGTCAAATAACTTTTTAACAGAAATGTTAACTGAAACATTAATTTCTTAACGACGTTGGTGTGGCAAACCTCGTAGTAATGTTGGAACATTTTCAAATATTTATAGGGTTCCAATAACTATAAATGAATGGGTGTAATTAATCAAAAGATTATATTGTTTGATTTTTTGAAAAAGAATTATAACTATTTAAATAATTTTATTTGAATAGTTATAATTAAATGAATAATTATGTGTTTCTTTTAAAGACATTATTATTCAGAAAGACACCTATTGATGAAAGATGTCTCTATGAAGAGACATGAAAATTCCTATAAATAGGAATGAGATTTCATTTGGAAATCATACCAACAAATTCTAATATTCTTTCTTTCTTTCCTTCATTTTCTAATATATTAGATTATTCTATAAAGTATTACTGCAGAAATCCTTTATAGAAATTGAGTTCCTTGTCATACATTGCTCAGTGTGTAGTGGGCTATTCTCGTTAGTGCAAAACGCAAATAGCCATTGGCTTCATTGTATCCTCGAGGTTAATTTGCTTGAAACTCGTTTGCACACCGAAGATAGGTGGGGGCAAATATAACTTTAAAGATAGTGGCTTTATACACGCCTTGGAGCCTTGTCCTATTTCTTCTTTTGTTCGAGTTCCGTTCGTGTGTTCGAGATTTTCCTCACAGGAGATTTGTACTAACAATTTTAAGGTTATATTTCATGATGACTACCACAACTCATGAAAGTGGAACACTAAGGGAGTTGGCTTCCAATTTTGTCAAACTTGATCGGTTTGATGGTGGCAATTTTCGACGATGCAGAAAAAGATGCACTTCCTATTATCAACTTTGAAGATTGCTTATGTTTTGGATACTCCAAGACCTGACGAGACTGAAAACGAATTTGTTGCTGCAACCCAAGAAAGACAAAAATGGGACAATGCTGATTACATGTGTATGGGCCACATATTGAATAGTTTATCTGATAGTTTGTTACACACCTACCAAAACGAGGTCACCGCTAAAGAATTATGGGACAAATTGGAAACAAGATACATGACCGAGGATGTTACAAGTAAGAAATTTCTTGTCAGTCGTTTCAATAATTATCAAATAGTTGATGGTCGTTCTATTATGGAACAATTCCGTGATATTGAAAAGATGTTGAATCAATTCAAGCAATATGATATGAAAATAGATGAAATGATTGTTATATCTTCCATAATAGACAAACTTCCTCCATCTTGGAAAGACTTTAAAAGAAGTCTAAAACATAAGAAAGAGGAAATATCTCTTGAGGCTTTGGCAAATCATCTTCATATTGAAGAAGAATATCGAAAGCAAGATCAGAATCTAAATTCTGAAAATGCCAAAGTGCATGTTACGGAAGAAGTACAGACTACTAAACTATTCAAGAGAACGTTCAAATAGACTGATAGAGCACTTAAGTTCAAAAAGAAACAAAAAGGCACATACTATCATTGTGGTAAGCCGGGACATTTCAAGAATGAATGTCGATTTTTAAAGAAGAAATCATCTTCTAAGGCTGATAATAACGAAAAGTTCGTTACAATGATATATGAAATTAATATGACTCAAGATGATAATACATGGTGGATTGATACCGGAGCAACCAAACATGTGTGCAAAGACAAGCATGTTCACAAAGTTCACACAATGTGAAAATGAAAGTGTCTTGTACATGGGAAATTCTTCCACCGCAGCAATCAAAGGCAAAGGGTCTATTGAACTACAATTCACTTCTGGAAAGGTTTTAACCTTAAATGATGTATATTATGTACCAGAAGTTAGAAAGAATTTAGTGTCTGGAAGTCTGTTAAATAAGTTTGGTTTCAAACTTGTTTTTGAGTCAGATAAGTTTATTTTGTCTAAGGGAGGAATTTTTGTAGGGAAAGGGTATATGTATGAGAGTATGTTCAAACTAAATATTACTAATAAGAATAAAAATACTATTTCTGCTTATATGGTTGAGTCTTTTTGTTTATGGCATTATAGATTAGGTCATTTGAATTATAGGAAATTGAATGACATGTATAAGTTAGATTTAATTCCTGTTTTTAATAATAATATTGGAAAATGCAATACATGTATGTTGACTAAAAATACAAGAAACCCTTTTCCTAAGGTTAAAAGAAATACAAAATTGCTTGATTTGATACATAGTGATTTATGTGACATGCATAATACTCCTACATTAAGTGGAAAGAAATATTTTGTTACTTTTATTGATGATTGTTCTAGATATTTTTATGTATATTTATTGCATTCAAAAGATGAAGCACTTGATAAATTTAAAGTTTATAAATATGCAGTTGAACTTCAGTGTGAATCATTTATCAAGTGCTTAAGATTGGATAGAGGTGGAGAATACTATAATCCAAGTTATTTTGAATCCACTAGGATTATCCATCAAGTTTCAGCCCCCTACACACCATAACAAAATGGTGTAGCTGAAAGGAAAAATAGAGTCTTGACTGAAATGGTAAATTCAATGTTATCATATTCAGGTCTTAGACAAGGTTTTTGGGGAAAAGCTATTCTAACAGCTTGTCATATATTGAATAGAGTTCCTAATAAGGAAACTAAAATAACCCCTTATGAACAATGGAAGAAAATGAAACCAAACCTTAATTATTTGAAGGTTTGGGGTTATAGAGCTATTGTCAAAGTTCCAACACCTAAACGTAAAAAGTTAGGTGAAAAAGGAATTGAATGCATATTTATAGGATATGCACAAAATAGCAAGGCATATAGGTTCATGGTAATTGAACCAAATGACTCAATGTCAATTAATACTGTTATTGAATTAAGAGATGCTATTTTTGATGAAAACAGATTTAATTCTATATCAAGACAATTACAGCCACAACAATTGATTCATTCTTCAAATGAGAATGAGATTCCATTGGAACAAATTGATAAAAATGATGAATCTTGTCAAGAATTAAGAAGAAGTAAGAGGATTAAAAAGGTCAAAGATTTTGGACCAGATTTCATTATGTTTCTTGTAGAAGGAAAATGTGAAAGTATATGCAATAAGATACTTTATTGTTATAATATGAAATCTGATCCTATTACATTTGAAGAGGCAATGAAATCTCAAGACTCTACTTTTTGGAAAGAAGCAATAAATGATGAGATAGATTTAATAATGGGAAATCAAACTTGGATCTTAGTTGATCTTCCACCGGGTTCCAAACCAATAGGTTGTAAATGGATCTTCAAAAAGAAAATGAAGGTCAATGGAACCATTGATAAGTTTAAACCAAAGTTGGTAGCCAAAGGTATTACACAAAAACATGGTATTGATTACTTTGATACCTATGCTCCAATAGCAAGAATTGCTACAATTAGACTCTTAATATCACTTACCTCTATATATAATTTGGTTGTTCACCAAATGGATGTTAAAACTGCATTTTTAAATGGTGAATTGGAAGAGGAAGTGTACATGGAACAACTGGAAGGATTTGTTGTTCCAGGACAAGAGCATAAGGTTTGTAAGCTTGTTAAATCTTTATATGGACTTAAACAAGCACCAAAACAGTGGCACCAAAAGTTTGACAATGTTGTTTTAACTAATGGCTATAAAATAAATGAATCCGATAAGTGTATATATAGTAAATTTGAAAATGGAAAAGGTGTCATAATTTGCTTATATGTAGATGACATGCTCATTTTTGGCACGGATTTGGAACAAATAGAAAACACAAAGAAATTCTTGTCAAACAACTTTGCTATGAAGGATATGGGTGTAGCAGATGTTATTTTTGGGATTAAAATAACCCGAGATGAAAGCACTATAGCTTTATCACAATCACATTACACTGAAAAAGTGCTTAAAAAGTTTGATCTTTTCAACTGTATACCTGCATCTACACCCATGGATCTTCAAATAAAATTAGTATCTAATGTTGGTAGGAAAATTGATCAATTGAAATATGCAAGTCTAATTGGTTGTCTTATGTACGCAATGACTTGTACAAGACCAGATATTGCATATGTTGTTGGGAAATTGAGTAAGTACACAAGTAATCCAAGTAGCTTGCATTGGTAAGCTTTGAATAGAGTACTTAGGTACTTAAAGAAAAATATTAACTATGGATTGTGTTATAATGGGTAAAATACCAATAAAGGCCCATTTCCAACTTTTTTTACGGAAATGGGCCGATTTCTTAATTATTCATCGGAATAGGCCAAAAACGGGAAAATCGCGTCCACGTTAGTGCGAAGTCAGGGTATTTGCCAACAAAGCGCGTCCCTGAGGAAGTGATTTGTCCACATCATCAGAAAACGCTTCCCTGAGGACGCGATTTGTGCTGATGTGGACAAAGCGCTTCCTCAGGGACGCGCTTTGCCCGTGTTTTTCATCTGTTGGGATTAGGGTTTTTAGGGTTAGGGTTAGGGTAGGTTAGAGTTTTTATGGTTTAGGGTTAGGGTTTTTTAAGGTTTAGGGGTTTTGTAAGGGTTTAGTTAATTAAATTAGGGTGTAAGATTAAATAATTAAATTAGGGTGTAAGATTAATTAATTAAATTAAATATTAATTAAAAAATCAATTAAATTCGGGTTTAGGGTTAAGTAATTAAATTTGTGTTTAAGGTTTTGGAAAAAATATATGCAATCTAAATTATGTATTAGTGTATTTAAAATAATTTTTTGGTTTTTTTTCTTCAGTAGTATCTGGAAAAAAAATTCTAAGAAGAAGTTTCTGAAGAAATAGTATCCAAAACGCTTCAAGCAGGATGCACTATCAGCAAAATTACTGAAAAATGCTCCAAAGTGGACGCTTTTTTTCTACAGTGGTATCTAAGAAAATAATTTTGAGAACATGTTTCTGAAAAAATAGTGTAAAAAACGCTTTAAGCAGGATGCACTATCGGCAAAAGTACTGAAAAAAGCTTCTACGTGGACGCTCTTTTGATATAGTGGTATCTGAAAAATAATTGTGAGTTGACCTTTCTGAACAAATAGTGTCAAAAACACTTCATGCAGTATGCACTTTCAGCAAAATTACTGAAAAAAGCTCCCACGTGGACGCTCTTTTTCTACAGTAGTTCCTATTTGGCCTTAGACTATAAATGAGCCAAATTTCATTCTCAGGCTGCATAAGTTACAGCAAGAGAAATTGAGGTTAAAATAGAATAAAAACTGAAGATGAGTGAACGTATTAGTGCTGTTATTTACTATGATGGTGAGGTCCATGACACCGAGAACGGTGTTATTTTTTTATCAGAGAACACAGCGCGACTGGTTTTTAACCAGAACATAGATTTGACAGAACTTCGAAAAAGAATTAGGCGTAAAATCTTCGAAATGACGCCAATAAAATTTTTGTCTATTAAGTATCAATTTTGTGCTTCGGTTGATCCCGTGAGATATGACTCATTCGACATCAAAGGTCCTCGTAGCTTGGAGGCAATGGTGGAGACTCATCTTGCTAGTGGATCACCCTACCTCAAGTTATATGTACAATTTGCATCGCCAAATGATGCATTTGCGACTTTAACATCTACTGCTGTTCAAAAGGAATACACGACCTCTGCCCTAGACTCTGCTAGTGGGTGGCAAAACACAGAAGCGTCCGTGTTTTGTAACAATATGGAATACAAAACCCCTGGCCGAGACTCCGTTAGTGCATGGGACATGCATCTTGGTGCATCGACGTTTGATACTGAAAATACATACTGGGGAACGACATTAACTACTAGTGGTTGGCAATCAACATCTGATTGGGAACGTTATGAAACGTCCACAAGAAGGGACTATTTACTCTCAACGACGTCCACCAGCGAGGGAACCTCGTTCGTTACAGATGATGGTGGGTCGGATGATAAGTCCGATGTGGATCCACCTCGAGAGCCCGGGCCCGATGGTGCAGAAATTGCATTAGGAGCTTACTCCAACCATACCTGAAGATGTTGAAGGTGGTTCAGATGAAAAAGAAGAAGATCCACGATTCAGGACGTACTCGCCTCCAGCCCACATACATAATGTCGATCTATCTCAAGATGATGCGTTGGAGTTTTCAGATCTACCACACAGAAGGCGTGACCGTACAAGTTCATCATTGGATTCGGGTGAACTGGAAGTTGGTAAGGTGTTTTCCAATAAAGATAGTTTTCTTGGTGCATTGAAACAACATAGTATCATAGATGGGGTTAACTACAACATGGTTAAATCTAAAACCGATAAGTTTGAGGCCAAATGTGCAGTGAAAGACAACACATGTTCATGGAAAATTATGGCCTCGTTGAGGAAAAAGACAGGCTTGTGGCAGATTAAAATGTAAAAAGGTCCACATACATGTATTTGCGGTACAGTTTCATTAAACTTCTAGGGTTTCTGAATAGTATTGTTATTACGTAATGTTGCATTATTTAACGTACTTTGTTTACAAGTGTTTCATAAGATCATCCAAAGATAGATTCAGATATGTTAGCTGACTTAATACTACTGACGGTGAAGGCAGATCCCAGGACTTCAGTGCTAATCTTAATTGCCAATATTCGTAGCCAATTGAGGTACACACCCTCTTACCGCAAGGCTTGGATAGCTAAGCAAAAGACATTGGAAAGATGCATGGTGGGTGGGATGCTTCATATAATGAAGTGTGGCAGTGGTGTCAGGTGCTGGAGAGATATGTCCCAGGTTGCATAACAGACCTTGAAACGGCACCTGCGTACTACAACGAACGATTGCTCCGTAGATTCCAAGTGTTCAAGCGTCTGTTCTAGAGCTTTAAGCAATGCCGAGACACATTTCTATACTATAAGGCGTTGGTACAAATTGACGGTACATTTATGTATGGTAGATATACCCATCGACTACTGCTAGCTGTGGCACAATATGGAAATAGGAGAATCCTTCCAATTGCGTTTGCAATAACACCGGGAGAGTCAGCTGATGACTAGAAATTCTTTCTTTCTAGGCTAAGGAGGCATGTCTGCCCCCAACCTGATATCTGCGTTATATCGGATTAGGGCACTGGAATACTAGCCTCAATTGAGCGTTAGGGTAGCCTATGGTATCGCACACACTATCGGTATTGCCTAAGGCACGTTGCATCAAACTATTACAGGTAATTTTGATCTACAAGTGAACGACGACAAGTGACCAACATGGGTATTTAATCTTTACTAATATAATTTCTTTTGTAATATTCAATTTATTCTGAATGGAAGAGTGGTATGTAATTTTTGCTATCATCTTATATTCGCAGGGTATGAGATAAATAAAGACCGTTTTCATGAGATATTGGCGGTTTTGCGTTTAGTTAATAAAGAAGGCCATGACTACCTCTGTAACATACCTTTCGAACAGTGGACACAAGTATACGACGACGGCCTACAATATGGTCAAATGACCTCGAACTTGGTTGAATGCATAAATTCTGTTCTAAAAGGAACGTATCATTTGCCGATAACATCGGTTGTGCGAGAGACGTATTTTCGTTTAGCAGTACTATTTTTGAAACGAGCAGCGAGGTATAAATACAAAATGCAGGGAGGCCATGTATGGTGCGCGAAGGTATTGTAAGAAATTAACAAGGCGAAGGCTCGGGCCAGCACCATGCACACAGTGTGTCACGATCGTGACAACCTATGGTTTCATGTGACGGAGTTTGACAGACCAAACCAAGGTATTGTTGGCGGGCAATATCGTGTACACTTAACAAATAGGACCTACGACTGTGGGAGGTTTGACGTACTTCGTTATCCATGCGCTCATGTAATTGCAGCTTGTCAGAATCTCCGTCTGGATCCCATGAGCTATGTCGACGAAGTGTACAAAATAGAATATATATACAATGTGTGGAGACACGTATTCCCACTGGTCCTAGATGAACGTAAATGACCGTCTGTATCGCTTGCTCCGTTTAAGTTGTTACCGGACAGAGATTTGCGTCGTAAACCAAAGGGTCGACCTTGCTCGACTAGAATACGTAACAATATGGATATTCGAGAAACAACCAACCAACACAAGTTATGCGGATGGTGTAGGAACCCAGGCCATATAACTCGATCATGTCCAAATCGAAATAGCTGATAGTTGTTTTAATAAAATTATGTTGCATTATTTACATTTTATTAAAATGATGGAAAACATTAAAAATATTTCCTTATTCAAAACAACTTTTATTCTATTACAAATATAAAAGAGTAAATTATAATTAAAATACTAAAAATAACTTTTATTTTATTACAAATATAAAAGAGTAAATTATAATTAAAATATTAAAAACAAATTTTATTTTATTAAATGAAAGAATATAAAAAAGTTTATACAAGTATATTAAAAAAATCAATGTTGGTGCCGGTCGGAATCAGTGCCACATGGGGGTCGTCGACGGTTACGCGCTGGATTCCTCCTTGGTTCAGGTTCCGGAGAGGGTTTTGGTTGCTCCGACAAGGATTATGGTTCATCCGACTGGAGATCTAATTGTGGGTGTTGGGAGGATGAGCCACCTTGATAGAATAATGACAGCGGAGGTGTTTGCATTACCCATGGCGGAGGTGTTTGAATACCATAAGGCGATGGAGATTGGTAAAAAGAAGAGCTCCCCGACGGCGCCTCGTACGACAGCGGCCTATAGATCGGCGGTTGATTCGGAGTAATTGGGAACGGAGATAAACCGGGCCATGCATTCCAACCTGCCATAGGATTGGAAAAAGGAAACATATAAGGGTTAGGATATATATAAGGGCTAGGATACGCACCTGGCATAATCTGAATAGGCTGTGATATAGGTGTCGTCGGTTGAAGTGTTGGGCCCAGTGACTGTCTGGGCGCTATTGATGGGCCAGCTAATTGTATGGGCATTGTTGATGGGCCCGGGTCGTTATCCCTTCTTCTTGGATTTAAAGGGTCTCGTCGTTCCCTTTGGACACGAATTTGCCGTCGCCTCTCTTCTTTGAAAAGTAAATATGGCTTCCCATTGATCCTAAACCATGGCATGTATTCCGGCACGCACGCTAACTCAGGAACGATGATCGGTTCCCGAGTAGGTATATAATTATACTGATTCTCCCACATTTCGATATATGCTGAGTGGAATCTCGGCCAATCCGTATGCAATTACCGTAAGTCCATTTTGTGCTCATCATCGAGCACCTCAGGTGCTACGGGAATCTGTTGTTGAAAGCCAAATTACCGCAATACTCGATCTGACTGGTGCATCTCTACGATAGCATAGTTGACCAATGGGACCTTTACGTGCCAAACATTCAGATTTTGAAATAATTCATCCGGAATTACTGCCCGAATTGCCGGATCCTCGTATGGTGTCCATTGAAACTATATGAATATAATAAAAATATTAGTTGTATACATAATACTAAATACTAAATACTAAATACTAAATATTAAATACTAAATACGAAACGATTATTTAATTATCTATATATATTTTATTTAAAACTTACTTGTGCTTCCGACCGTTGGTCTAATAGAATTCGTATATCTTCAAGAGATGTAGGTATTCCAACATAACTCGCCGAATGGTTCCACCTAATTAAATAAATTTTAGCATACAATTATATTTTAAATCTACGTAATAATTGTAAAATCTAATTTAAAATTTACCTCGTTATAAGTGGGAATGTATATGGCTGGTCCACTCGAGGACGTAAAAATGGAAAGCGAAACCGTGCCCATGATTGCAGTAGTGATAGGCAACCTCTTATTTTGGCTTTGTTCGGTCGCGTCGCCCCACACATCTCCCGGTACAATGTTGCTAACACGACAGACCCCCAACTAAGTTCACCCACTGCTCTAAAATCAACGAGTTTCAGCAACCATCTCAGATGTACGCGGTTTCGTGACAAGTCTAACATTAGATAACCTCCGATCATCTCAAGAATATATGCCCGAGCATATCGTATTCTTTCTAGTTTAGTCGAATCATTATCCGGCTCCGAAAATGTGTCTCGTAACCAACCCATCTCGATCCGACCTCCGTTGATATTGTCCGGAATAGTACCCAAAAGCTCGTAACATACGGCGCCCCAATCAGTAGAATAAGAGACCCAGTGACCGCGTACCCATCCACCAGCAATCCCGATTGCAACTCCACGTCTTCCAAAGTGATAGTACACTCTCCGCATGGAAGATGGAAAGTGTGCGTCTCGGGTCTCCACCTCTCTATCAACGCACTGATTAGTTTCGGGTCCAACTTGCACCCCCGGCCTATCGTGGCCACGTGCCAAAAACTCGTGTCCCGCAGGTAACCCTCTATCAACAGTGATGAAAGACCAGACATATTACGAATATAGCATTGCAACACCCGGTCTATAGACTGTTATAAAAAATTATAAAATTAAAATTACATAAATGAAAAAAATATTAAATTGTATTAGAAAATTAATTAAAATTGCATAAATTAAAAAAATTAAATACTATTGAAATATTAAAATTATCACTTACCATTGTCATTTGATCGACAGAGATGTGTTTATTATCGAGATGAATTAATTCCCTTTCCATTGCAAAAATTTAATTTAAAATACAACTAATTCAAAAAAAATTTAAATAGAGTTTTTTTGCAAAAATTAAAGAGAGCTTTGAAAAAATTTGAGAGAATATGAGAGAATTTTTGGAAGAATTTAAGAGAATTTTTGGAAGAATTTGAGAGAATTTGAGAGAATTTGGATAGGAGGACTTTTTTGTGTAAAAAATCAAGGGGGTTTTATAGTTTTTTTTTTTACCGTTAGGGGCCCAACGGTCAAATTTTTGACCGTTTGAAAACACGAGCAAAGGCATCCCTGAGGAAGCGTTTTGTCCACATCAGCACAAATCGCGTCCTCAAGGAAGCGTTTTCTGATGATGTGGACAAAGCGCTTCCTCAGGGACGCGCTTTTGCTGGCAAATACCCTGACTTCGCGCTGATGTGGATGCGATTTCCCCATTTTCGGCCTATTCCGGTGAATAATTAAGAAATCGACTCATTTCCGTAAAAAAAGTTGAAAATGGGCCTTTATTGGTATTTTACCCTGTTATAATGGATACCTTCCAGTTTTAGAAGGGTATTCAGATGCTAGTTGGATTACAAGTTTGGAAGATCATGCATCTACTAGTGGATGGATTTTCATTCTTAGTGGAGGAGCCATTTCTTGGGGTTCCAAGAAACAAACATGTATTACTGATTCCACCATGGCAGCAGAATTTATTGAATTAGCCGCTGCATCTAAAGAAGTAGAATGGTTAAGAAATTTGCTTTATGATGTACCTTTATGGCCTAAGCCAATTTCACCTATTTCTATCCGTTGTGATAGTGAGGCTACTCTAGCAAAGGCATATAGCCAAGTATATAATGGAAAGTCTAGACACATTGGATTAAGACATAGTTATGTCCGACAATTAATTTCTGATGGAGTGATCACTATTAATTATGTGAGGTCAAGTGAAAATTTGGCGGATCCTTTGACAAAAAGTGTTGCTAGAGATACAGTAAAAAGGACCTCAAAAGGGATGGGACTCAAGCCTATTAATTAAAGTCACTCATGATGGAAACTCGACTCAATGCTTGGTTTAACATCAAGTCTTGAGTTTAATGAGACAAAGTACATCATTAGTATGTGACTGTTAGCACTGTAAATAAATCCATCCTAAGATTAAAGTGCTAGGTACCCGCAATGATAAGGGAAGGATGAGTAATGTACTCTTAATGGACCCATAACATAAATATGTTAGAATATTATAATTACAGGAACACTCTTGATGGGATCTATCTATGTGAGTGGAAGTATGGCCGCTTCTAAGAGCTCAAGGACTTGGTTTTGATAGCACTCATGAAAAGAGGAAACAGACACATGACCATAATAGTGTCCCTAGATACCATGCATTGACCGATGTTGAAATCATTGTGTGAGATGTGTTCGATTAATCAAATGAAATAGTTGGTTCAAAGCTTAGTCTACCATGCAATTTCGATTAACTTTAACATGTTTTCACTAAGTAAAGGTTCAATCGTAAGATACCTTCATTTATGCAAATTGATTTCCAAGAATATCAAAATCTAAAATATTTTTAAAATGGGAGGAGATTGTTGGAACATTTTTAAATATTTATAGTGTTCCAATAACTATAAATGAATGGGTGTAATTAATCAAAAGATTATATTTTTTGATTTTTTGAAAAAGAATTATAACTATTTAAATAATTTTATTTGAATAGTTATAATTAAATGAATAATTATGTGTTTATTTTAAAGACATTATTATTCAGAAAGACACCTATTGATGAAAGATGTCTCTATGAAGAGACATGAAAATTCCTATAGATAGGAATGAGATTTCATTTGGAAATCATACCAACAAATTCTAATAGTCTTTCTTTCTTTCTTTCATTTTCTCATATATTAGATTATTCTATAAAGTATTACTGCAGAAATCCTTTATAGAAATTGAGTTCCTTATCATACATTGCTCAGTGTGTAGTGGGTTATTCTCGTCAGTGCAAAATGCAAATAGCCATTGGCTTCATTGTATCCTCGTGGTTAATTTGCTTGAAACTCATTTGCACACCGAAGATAGGTGGGGGCAAATATAACCTTAAAGATAGTGGCTTTATACACGCCTTGGAGCCTTGTCCTATTTCTTCTTCTGTTCGAGTTTCGTTCGTATGTTCGAGATTTTCCTCACCGGAGATTTGTACTAACAAGTAATCTATGTATGCTTAATGTTAACATGACACTATTTGTTTTACACGTCACATCAACAAATAATTTAAAAAATATATAAAAACATCAAAAAATAAAAATTCAAGAAAATGAAATTTGATAATAAAAAAAAAAAGAAGAAGCATGAATTACACGTGAATTTTTATACGAAATGCTATATTAAAAAATTAATATTCTGTATTTTTTATTAAAATAATAATTTAATTCTTTTTTTAAAATATTGACGATGAAATTATATATTTTTTTTTTTAAAAATTGAGAATCAAATTTAATTTTAAAAAAATAAAAGTAAAATTGACGAATATTCAAAAGTGCTAAATTTATAATTATTCCCGTAAGAATAGAAAGATAGTGGTTACTCGTTAGAGAGACAGAAGACATTTGGTTTGAGAGAAAGTGTCAGATAAAATAATGGGAAAAGAAAATGACTTCCGATTGAAACCCACAATTTTGAACAACTGGCTTTCAGCCACCAAAGTCTAATCCTCACTCAATGCCACAAACTAAAAAACCTTAGCAAATCATAAAACATACGATTCTCATTTTCCTTCCCACCCAAATTCAACCAAGCGATCTTCTTTCACAGCTTCAGTCCCCCATAAACAAAAAACAACCAAAAGTAAAGGAAAATGGCCATCGCAATGGCACTTCGTCGACTCTCCCCTTCCATTGATAAGCCTTTTCGTCCCCTTTTCAATGCCACCTCCCACTGTTACATGGTTTCTTCTCTTTCATCTTTTCTTCTACGTATAATTTTACTTCGTTTTTTTCTCCGTTCATATTAATCTTTTTATTTGGTGGGTGCAGTGATCTTTGCCAAATGAAGCTGTGTACGATAAGGAGAAACCTGGTGTCACTGTAAAGCTCCATTTCTTTTTATTTTAAAAAAAATGAAATTTACATCTGATTTATTCAATTGAAAAAAAGAATTTATATTCTCGGTTTACAGTGGCCAAAGCAACTAAATGCTCCACTTGAAGTCGTTGATCCTGAAATTGCTGATATCATCGAGCTTGAAAAAGCTCGCCAATGGAAGGTACCTCCATTCAAAAAGCTCCCCAATGGACTAAATTTACATGCTAAATTTCCGCCATTAAATTTTAGTTTAATTGAAAGCTGTTTGGTCTTAATAAAAGGGACTTATTCCATCGGAGAACTTCACATCGGTGTCGGTGATGCAAGCAGTTGGTTCTATCATGACTAACAAGTACAGTGAAGGGTATCCTGGTGCAAGATACTATGGAGGCAATTAGTATGTTACTATGTTACCTAATCTTTTTGTGTTGTTCATGTGACCATAATGAGTAAATTTATGTTGACTTCAGCTGTTTGAGTGATGTTTTTTACTTCCTACTTACAGGTACATCGACATGGCCGAGACGTTATGTCAGAACCGCGCTCTCGAAGCATTCAGATTGGATCCTCAAAAATGGGGAGGTAAGGTTTATAGTAATATTTGTTTAATAGATGTATCTACAGATTTGTAATGGTATATGCATGTTGCACGGCAGTGAATGTGCAGCCGCTTTCTGGTTCTCCGGCGAACTTCCAAGCATACGCCGCCCTATTGAAACCTCGTGATAGAATCATGGCTCTTGATCTTCCTCATGGAGGACATCTCTCTCATGGTTATCAGGTACTTTAAATTTGCATACCTTAATTCTGCTACACTTATAAAATATGCCCTTACATAGTTGCTTTTGCGATCGGTAGACCGATACCAAAAAGATATCCGCCGTATCTATATTTTTCGAGACAATGCCGTATCGATTGAATGAGAGCACCGGTTACATTGAACATGACCAGGTATTTATTTCATCACTTCTCCTTTTTTCATGCCGGAATTCGGTTTTCTTGACACCCAAGTTTCTCTTTTTAGGCCAAAATTAATAGTTGCAGGTGCTAGTGCTTATGCCCGTCTATACGATTATGCGCGTATCCGGAAGGTAACCTTCTTTACTTTTATCTGAACCTATCTGTTTTGATCATGTTGGATGTCATGTTTGTTATGTATTGACCAGGTTTGCGACAAGCAAAAGGCAATAATGTTAGCAGACATGGCACATATAAGTGGTTTGGTTGCAGCTGGTGTTATACCTTCACCTTTCGAGTATGCCGATGTTGTGACCACGACAACTCACAAGTCGCTTCGTGGACATCGTGGAGCCATGATTTTATTCAGAAAAGGAGTGAAATGGATTAACAAACAGGGGAAAGAGGTTTTTTATGATTATGAAGACAAAATCAATCAGGCAGTCTTTCCTGGACTTCAAGGCGGTCCACACAATCACACGATTACTGGTCTAGCTGTTGCACTGAAACAGGCAACAACTCCAGAATATAAGGCCTACCAGGAGCAAGTTCTTAGTAATTGCTCGAAGTTCGCGCAGGTATCATATGCAAGATATAGCAGAACTTACTCTTTGTATATGAAGTCGTTTTTTAACCACTGAATTTGCAGACTCTGGCCAGAAAAGGATACGAACTTGTTTCTGGTGGAACCGAGAACCATCTAGTGTTGGTTAACTTGAAGAACAAGGTCGTAGCGTAGAACCTTCATTGTTGTGCTTTATAGCATGAACCATATCATGTAGCTAAGCTTTTATAGTGTCTTCTCTATAGGGAATTGATGGATCCAGGGTTGAAAAGGTGTTGGAAGCAGTTCATATTGCAGCAAACAAAAATACGGTACCAGGAGACGTGTCGGCTATGGTTCCTGGCGGCATCAGAATGGGTAAAGCCTCATACTGTAAATGTTGTTCTTAGATGACATAAACTTATTCTGATGAATCCTATTGCATTTCAGGTACCCCAGCTCTTACATCAAGGGGATTCATCGAGGGAAACTTTGTTAAGGTAGCCGAGTACTTCGATGCTACCGTAAACTTGGCACTGAAAATCAAGGCCGAAACTAAAGGTTATTATTGTAAGCCTTTATCCTCGATTCCCGATCCTACTCTTGCTTGAATATTCTGCTGATCTATAGGTGCATACTGTTGGTTTTTGTAAACCAGGGACAAAGTTGAAAGATTTCGTGGCGACTCTGCAGTCTTCCGGCTTCAACTCTGAGGTTGCAAAACTCCGCCACGATGTCGAGGAGTTCGCCAAGCAATTCCCTACGATTGGATTTGAGAAAGGAACTATGAAGTACAAGAACTGAGGAACCAACCTTGTACACAACAAGGCATATGATATATGTGCCGACATGGGTTTCTCGACTGGTGACGGTGAACGATGAATCGAATTTTACTAGTATGCCGATGTGTAGTATGAGAATTAACAGCTTTTTTCTAGTTGTAAATGAGAGAATATTGGTATGGAACTTCACTGAATGTGTATACATACATACATACTTACTGATACTATGAAGCAATAAACCTGCGTTAACACTAAAATATACTACCTTATCTGCTAAAGCTGAAATCTAGATAATTTTCTTTCTGACGTGAGATTCATGCATCTTTTCAATTTTTTTTAGGGTGTTCAGTGTGACATTCTTTTCTACTCTTTAGCAATGATTTTGAAAATTACTTTTTAAAAGTGCAGTGAAAAATTACTTTTGAGAAGTATTTTTGAAAAGTATGATTTAAAATTTGAGTGTTTAGTATTACTGTCAAAAAATACTTTTGAGAAATAAAATGTCCATTTTAGACCTGTTATTATCAAGTAACAAATATGCATTTAAATAATATTTAAATTAGTTAATATTATTATATTTTAATAAGAATATAAAAAAATTATTATGACTTCTTGTTAATATTTTAATATATAAAATATAAATTTTAAATATTTTTAAGCAATACATATTAATTATTTATAAAATTTAATTAGAATATATAAACTATATTTTAAATATTTAAATGTACTATTAAATATTTGTTATTAGTATTTTAAAAAGTATATTTTTATTTTTAATTAATGATTTTAACACATTTGTAATTAAGTACCAAGAAAAAAAAAAGAGAGCAAATACTATATTATTAGAGGGGTGAAAAAGTAATTAAGCACTAAAAGTGCTTTTGAGAGAGGAAAAGCTAAAAATTTTAGCTTCTTCTTTTCAGAAGTGCTTTTCAAAAGCACTTCTGTAAAGCTAAAAAATTCAGCCAGAAGCAATTTGTTCTGCACAGCTTTTCTTCCAGAAGTACTTTTAGAGCCAGAAATACTTTTAAAAAGCAATGCAGAACTGGCCCTCAGTCTCATGATACCTCGTCACAGGCTCGTTTGTCCTAACTGGTCCACTCAACTAACCCCACCCACTGGGCACTCAACGTGAAACCAGACAATCAATGGTTGCTCCAACACTACTTGTCACAAAGCCATTACCTTTTTCTCAAAAGACATGCATTAATCATGGTACCATTACGTATGGCATATACCTTAACTCTTAAATAGCGTTTTATAATTTGCAAATCTCACGAATTAGAATCTAAACTATGTTATTTTTTTCATTTTAGTATCTAATTTTTTTTTTATCACAAGTGATATCTAAGTCCACTGTGTGCTTCTCCGTCCTCCCTCCGCCCCTATACATATATTCTTTATACTTTATATTTTTTATTTCTTTCTTAAACTTTTATGAATGCGAGTATTATTTTATAGCTTTACGAATTACATTAATACATTATCAAATCATGCAAAGTAGTAAAAAGTTTGAATTATTTTATGAAACTTATTTTATCTATGTATTACATATATTACAAACTATCAAATTATATAAATTATTATAACAAAATTGTAATGTCATGCATATTTTTTAGATAATAATATTATATAATTATATAATGGGATAAATCTCAAAATTATATATGGAATTTAATTTAATGTGTAATTATACGTGAAACTCTAATTGTGGTTCAAATCTATACTTGAAACTTTAATTTTGATTTAATCATACATATTTAAAGAAATAAATACATCAATTTATTTTTATATTGGATAAATATAATTATTTATATATGCAATATATAAACATAAAATGATGTTATATTAATAATTACGTTAATAATTCACAAGAATTAGATCAAATCAAAATTTCATATATAAAATCACATAAAATTAAAATTTATATATATAATTACACATTAAACTATAATTTATATATAATTTTAATATTTATCCTTATATAATATATGTAACTCTCCCAACCGATTAAGAGTTTTGAAGAGCTTTCCTTAAAATTTTCCAGAAATAAAGGCCGAGTTAGAATACATGCTACCTGACATTTATGCTTTTACAATTTGTAAATTTTATAATTTAATTTTGTGCATTATTAATTAATAAGATGATGAGACATTATTTAAAAAGATAAAGTTAAATGGAATTAATTTTTAAAGTTTATGATAATTTTTCATTTTCTCATTAACTAAGGATGCATGATTTAAAAACCATTATTTTCTGAAGCTTATTTAAAATAGAGCTCATAAAATCAACGCTTGTAAATGTTTCAAAAATTAAAGCGGTAATTCAATTAATTAAGTGATCGATTTTCGATTCAATAATAATTAAATAAAAAATTAAAAATTTATAAATACTAATAAAAAATTAAAAATATATATTAAAATCTATAAACTGGTTCAATCAACATTTTGCTCCAATTTCGAGTGATTTGCTTAAAAATCAATTCAACACCTTTATCCAATTTAGTATACGAAGCAATTTTTGGTTCAATCAATTTGATTGATTGATTCAGTCTAATTCCAACAACACTAATACTTGTTACATAGAAAAGTAAAGAGTTAGATGTATAGAAATTCGAATCCTATTCATAAAAAATAGATCAACTGACTAGAAAAGGCCCATTTCTAAATAATAATAAAAATTGAAAATGGGCCGTTTTTTTCAAAAATAACAGGAATGGTCCGATTTTACTAGAGTGAGCTAGCATCGTTTTCATTGGGGGCAATTTTGTAAAAATATCAAAAAGGATTAAATTACATAAAATTGATTGGTTTTTCTGTCTAGATTATTGAATTGAATGAAATTGTTAATTTAGATCAAGAACGAGTGAAAATCAAGGATAAGAGAAAATTATCAAATAGCCCCTGTACTTAATCATTGCCTCAATTTAGTCAAGTAAGTTCGTATGAACTATACTCGGTATAATGTTGTTTAAATTGAATTTTTATTGTGTTGTTTTAATGTAATTGAATCGATATATATGTGTGTGATTATATTCACATTATGACAAATCGACGGTTATCAAGCCCTGTGTAAACCTCAGGAATATATAGGATACAAATGACATGTCATTAGGGTTACCATGTTTCGGGTGCTGGTCCTGAATATCCTACCGATGGATGAGGTCCGGTATTTGTTGTAGATACCTAATAGCTTGTGTGAGCAGCATCACTGTAATGACCCAAAATTTACGGGCATTAGAAAAGTGCAGTATCGGGCCTCCGTCCTAGTAAACCGAATTAGTAAATATTTATTAGGAATATTTATGAGTCTAGTAGTGTGCTTAATTAGAGTGTGCTTAATTAGGTTTTTACTAAGTAAATTTAACTTAATTTAGAGTAATTAGAAAAAAGGACTAAATTGAATAAAGGGTAAAAATTTAATTATAGATTAAAAGAAAATAATAGAGGTCAAATGGGCAATTAAGCCACATTTGGAGGTTGAGGCGGCATAAGATTGTAAAAATCTTAGATTTTTACATGATTTAATTATATATATATATATATATAAATTGATTATAAAGTATATTATTACATTAATTATATTATAAATATTATATTAAGAAATAAATTAAATAAAGACAAATGTATGGTGATGATTTGATACAAGTGTATTAATAAAAATACATGCATTTGTAATACTTATATTTAATTATTAAATAGATATTTATTTAAATTATTATATTAAATTATTGTTATAATTATTATTATTAATATTATCAAATAAATTGAATTATGACAAATGTAGGGTGATGATAAAACACATGTGTAATAATATGTATGTGTACAATTATAATACGTGTATTTAATATTTAATAGATATTTATTTTAACTATTATTATTATATTAAATTAATTAATTTAATAAACAAATAAAAGAAAACGAAATTAAATAAAAGAGAAACAAAGTAAGGAAAGAACAGAACCATTTCGAAACAGAGCAAGAGAAAGGAGAAAAAGAAAAATAAAAGGAAAAACTACAGTTTGAAGGTTTAAAATTTTAATAGCTAACATCGCACCCGAGACATCTATGAAGAAAGGAAAAGAAAAGGTGGACGAGGAGTAAACTCTAGAAAATTTATTTTTTGTATTACTATAATTCAAACTACTATTTATTAAATGTTATATTTAAATTTATGTGTATGGTAAGTAAAATTATAAGGTAAGTATCAATATTGAATTGAATAAAATTGAGATGAAGTATGATTATGTATGAATATTTGATAGTATATTGTTGGAAAGTGGAAAATTGTATCGAATTGAATTGTACATTGAAAGTGAAATTGAAATTGAGAAATGATTTAAATACCCTATTAACTAGTCGGGCTAAGTCGGATATAGTTGGCATGCCATAGGATTGGAAGAGTATGAGAATTTATCGACTTTGTCGATTAGGCACTATATGTGTTGTATTAGGCACCACGTGTGTCGTTTCAGGCACGTTATGTGTCGTATACTATTTCTGATCTATTGATCAGGTACTGAGTACCGTTTTAGGCACAATGTGCCGTACTAGTGTGTTTGGTTGGAATCTGTGTATCTGTCAAGGTCCAGGTTTGTTAATAGGATGAATATTTGAAATAAGTGAATTGAATAAATTTGATTGATCGCATGACTAAAAGTATGAGAAAGAAATTGTTAATCGAATTGCGAATTGAAATTGTATGTGAGATTTGGAAACATGAACCTAAGGTTCATGAATTGATCAAGTTCAAGTTATTAAAATATGTTATTGTTGATGAATTATTATATATGAAATATGAAATTGAATGTAAATTAGCTCTTATGCGTTATAAATTTTACATGTTTAATGTTATATGATTAATAATTTTTAATTCATTAAAGTTATATAGTTTGAATTATGGTAATACCATTGAGTATAAAATACTCAGCGTACAGTTGTTTCCGTGTGCAAGTCAGTAGAAATCAAAGGTTCCAGTTCAGCATCTAGATCAATCCCGACTTCAGCACAACTTTGGTGATGTATTTTCTTTTCCTTTTGGTAAATGTGGCATGTACCTAAGTCATATATATATGCCATATGATTTTAGTTATAAAGTATGAATGGTTTGTAATATTTGAACTTAGCTTTAGGTGAAATGGTAAAGGGTATAATATAAAATTTGGTATTAAGTTTGAATGAAAAAAAATGAAGTTATTAGTCAATTTGAATGATATTATGAATGTTTAATTATTAAATTACTATGTTAATGAATTGGTTATGATATAAGTGTATTTGAGTATAAATTGTTTTTTTGTTGCGGTTTGAAAATTGCAGGGAAGGTTAGATGTTTATAAAGGGGATTATATTGAGTTTTTATTAAAAATATTTACAAAAAAATCTCTAGAGTACTCGAACAAGTCCCGTTCCACTTCTAATACATATTTTGGGCCTCGAAGGTCCATGAAAGGGACTAAATCATTAAATTATAATATGTATGTTATTTATTTGTGAATTAACCGTAAATTATCCGATATGTTCGGTAATGCCTCGTAACCCTATTCTGGTGACGGTATGGGGTTAAGGGGTGTTACAATCATGTAGCTTACATTCTGACCGCCAACTTGTGTAAACAGACCAATTTCACAGCTCGTATGAGCTACGATGTAAAGGAAAAGGATAGGAAAGGCTATATGTTTAGCACACTTTATGTGAGCTTTCCCGCGTATCTGATGTTATTCTAAATGGTTCAGTAGGCATGAAAAGGAAAGAAACGGTAAGTGCTCAAATGAACTATGACATGAATCTGTGAAAAGGATTGAAATGGAAATGTTCAATGAAAGTATATCTATGTTCATGAAATGGATGAATTCAAAAGTATTATGTTCATGTACACCTAGCTTACCTTATGTTAATTCAAGTGAACTATGAGTTGATGCACTAACATGTGTTGTTAATGGTGCTTAGGCTTGTGCCAAGCTTATGGTTGGATTATATCATGCTTATTATTAATGATATACATTGAAATGGTAAGCATCCAAATGTAAATATGCTTATGTTCATGGAAAGATTGAATAAATCAAAAGCTACATTTTTCTTATGGAATGACTTATCATGTGGTTGATCCCAAAAGAGTTATGTATAAATTGTAACACCCCTAACTCGTATCCGTCGCCAAAACAGAATTACAGAGTATTACTAAAGTTTACAGAACATATACAATTATTTCATGTCATTTACTATTCATATCCGAAAATCATACATAATCAATCATAGTGTCCCTTTTATGGACCCTCGAGGCCCAATTAGCACATTAGAATCGAGTCGGGGCTTAATTCGAGAACTCAAAAAAAAATTCGCAAAATTTCAAAATTTTTCCTAGGTACAGGGGACACACACCCATGTAGCCACACGGCCAATGACACGCCTGTGTCTCAGGCAATTTGGGAATTCAATGTGAGGCACACGGTCATGTCCCACCCCGTGTCCTTCCCTATATAACTCTTTGACTTGGGTCACACGGTCATCCACACGCCCGTGTACTGGGCCATGTGGTTAATTTAATTTTCAAAAATTAGATGCAGTTTTCACACGGCCAAGACACATGCCCGTGTGTTAGGCCATGTGTCACACACAGCTAAGACACACGCCCGTGTCTCTGCCCGTGTGATCAATTCTGAGCATTCTATTTCTTAATTTTTAATATGCAGGGGACACACAGCTAAACCACATGCCCGTGCACATGGTTGTGTGTCACACACGGTCAAGACACACGCCCGTGTGTCTACCCATATGGACAAAATAAGGTCATTTTCCAAGCCTTATTTCTCACCCATTTTGCTTTGCACCTATAACAATATCTCAACACATTTCCAAACCAATTTTGTACATATAAACCAAATCAAATACAAGTATTATGTATAACATATTAAAATATATGTTCAAATGTTTAACTTACCATAATTTCATTTATGTTTAATTTACAAGTTTTATCAATTATACTATCTCAAATTCATTCAACATTTGGTTCATATATCACTTACTATTTAACCAGGTCAAAACACATCAAACATGTTATGGCTTTATAAATACGTACCAAAACATATCACACTAGTCATTCCAATGGCTAGATTACAAACAACCATGTACATGCCCTCTCACGTCACCAATAGCCTATACATGCCATTCTACTAAAGTAAGTTTTCTATTTATACCAAAACGAGCTGGAGGATAGTGTGATGATGCTCCGACAAATCTCCAACCTTTACGAGCTTTCGAGCACTATAAACCAGAGGAAAGTAAACCCAGTAAGCATTTAATGCTTAGTAAGTTCGTATAATAGGAATTTAACTTACCATCTTTATTCATTTAAAGTAAACATACAAATCATGCATCCAAATCATTTTGGCCAATTTCCTAATCACATGCACTCATCCAACATGTTAGTCATGTAAATAACATAAAATTTCAAGCAAACAAAGATGAGCTCATCACGCTACAAATTTCCAAGTATTTCAGAAATGTTGGAGATATAATTCACTTAACTTATAGTTTCTCATTTCGGGAGTCTTATTTATTGAATCATTGAAATTTAGATGGATACTCAGGTAGCACACTCAAGGTGTACAAAACAATAATCCGTCAATTCCTGTTTAGCGATACCCATTAGGGAATATAATCAAGAAGCACTCTCTCGAACCATGTAATAGGATGCTCATGTGAGCCATGTATCAGGAAGCTTATCCGAGCTAAATAAGAAACTCATAAGAGTTTTAATCAGGGAGCTCATAGAGCTTAACAGGTAACTCTGAAGAGTTATAATCAGGGAGCACCGGATAGCCATTTAACAGGAAGTACAAGCGAGCCATGTCAGGAAGCTCATAAGAGCCTATATCAGGACACTCACGAAGAGCTGCGTTTGTGTCCACAATATATGTTGGATCACAACTGATCGAATCATGTAACAGGACACTCACTAAGAGTTGCGGTAGAGTGCAACACATGCAAGATCACTACCGATCAGGATGCTCGCAAGAACTATATAACAGAACGCTTAAGAGGGCTTATAACAAGATTGCTCGTCCGATCTATATTCTGTCCGCAACATATGCAGGACCACATTCAATATGATAAATCATGTATCCATCGAAATTCATTATTCAAATGGAATTTAACATTTTCTGGACATAATCAGACATGTGATCATTTCATATATCTAAAACATTTATATAATTTATATAATCACATACCACATTCAATTCAAGCATAAAATAAACACAATTTAGTTACACAAACTTACATCGATATTCGTTCGTATACGAAAATCTACTAATCTATTGCTTTTTGTTTTTCTCGATCCAATTCCGTATTCGGTCTTTCTGGATCAAATTAAGCCAAGAAAGCTTGCTTTCTCTTTCCTGAATTTTTTGGGAAGAAGATGATATAATAATATGATATTTCTTTTTAGTTTATTTATCATCTTTTAATTATTCTCATTTCTAATTTAGTCCTTATCCTTTTCTAATTTTTTCATGGATGAATCATCAAAAATATCTACTAACTTTTCTTTAATAGTCTAATTACCATATAAGGACCTCCTATTTTGAATTCCATAGCTATTTGATCCTTTTAGCTACTAGAACTCAACTTTTACATTTTATGCAATTTGGTCCTTTCCTTAATTAAACATTATATCGGTAAAATTTTCTTATAAAAAATTTCATACATCTTTCCTATCATAATGTAGACCATGCAATGACATTAAAATATATTTTCTTTTTAACTCTGATTTGTGGTCCCGAAACCACTATTCCGATTTCACTGAAAACAGGTTGTTACATAAATGTACTAACTTGTGTATTGATGATGATGTTTAGGCCAGTGTCAAGCTTGTGGTTATGGTTGATGTTTATGCTTATATCTTGTATAATGCAAATGAAACGGGTAAGAAAAGGTAAGTTTATAATTGAGATGTAATATGATGAGAAAAGGATTGGCGAGTTGAATGAAGTACTTATATGTGAGAAAATTACTTATGCTAAGTAAATGAAACGGAAAGTAAGTAAATGGAATGATAAGTAAGTAAAAGGAGTGGTTCATAGTCTTATGAAAAGGTTAATGATTGTGTAATATGTTTTATAAAATCCTATTATGATAAAAATGAAAAATATAAGTGATGTTGATGGACTTACTCATTTGTGAGTTGATGCTTATGTAGTTTTATAAATCTTATGGTATTGGTATAGGTTTATAGTTATCCTATAAAGTTCGTTATTGAAATGGAATATTATATTTAAAGTTTATACGAGCTTATTAAGCATTCATTGCTTATGTAGTTATTTTCCCTTACTTTACAGATTATCGGAAGCTCGATCGGTTGGAAGTTCGTCAGAGATCTATCACACTATCTAGCAATTGTATCGGTAGTTTTGATGTTTTGGCCAAGGTTATAATGGCATGTATAGGTGGCCTTATGTTTAATGTTTGGTTGAATGCTAAATGTTGATTTTGGTATGAATATACGTTGGTTGTTTGGTACCATTTCAGTAATGCTTGAATTGTGTCATTATGTGTATTTGATGCATGAGAGAAATGGTAGAAGTGGTAAGTTTAAATTGACATCGAATAGGTCAAGTTATGGTATATTTTGAGATGATTGAAATATGGTCAACTATGCGTATGTTTAGGTATGTTTGATTGATCGTGATTGAGGTGCCTTACATGGCATATTGGTTGTATGATAATGGTCTATTAAATTGGTCATTTTAAGCATGTGTTGGTATGTTTTTGATGCCTTGAAGTTGTGCACAAATTGTGTTTAGGTACAAGATTGAAATGGGTGATGGAAATGGCTTGATTTTGGCCAATTTCATGTCCACACGACCTAAGACACAAGCGTGTGTGACACACGATGTAACAGCCTAATTTTTAGTGGTGTCAGAACAGTGATTCGAGATCACTAAATCCGACAAATGAGTAGGAAATATTATTAATTTAGTAATTATAAGTTAAATGTGAAGTTAGGAAAATTTTTGAAATAGTGAATAGTGTACTAAAAATAAATACTAAAATAATTAGAATCGAAAACGAGGTATCGAGACCTCGGGAATTTTAAATCGAGCCATAAATATTTATAAAAATATTTATTGAGTGTTAATAAGTTAGTATTAAAGTTTCGTCAAGAAATTTTAAAGTTCTGATAGTTAATTGAACAAAAAAGACTAAATTGTATCAAATGCAAAATTTTGGGAAATGATTAAATAGCTTAAATGATAAAAGAAAGAGGGTTTAAAAGAAAATTAGACCCAAGTTCTATTTGGGCTGGACGGCAAGGGCATGAAATCAGCAAGAAAATAAGGAGAATTAAGGGTAAAATTGGAAAATTACAAAATTTACTTGATAAAGTTAGGACTAAAGTGGAATTATCTAGATTTCTCTTTATTTTTCTGCATTATCATCAGCAAAAACGCCATGGAAGAGTTCCCCTAAGCTAGTTTTTTATATTTTTACTTCAAGTAAGTTCAATTCCTGATTATTTCTTAAAATTTTTGTGTTTTTGTGACTTTTACAACTAGGTCCACTTGTTGAATTCATTAGTTTTTGATTCTATGAAAGAAATTGAAAGTTGCTATGAATATGTGCTGGAAGTATATGATTATTTGGCATGGAATTAGAGCTTTAAATTGTTTATATGTTGATTTTATTGAAAGAATTGAATAGAAAGTGAATGTTTGGGACCTAAGTGTAAAAGAGTTTGAATTTAGAGCTTTATGTGAAAATTATGAATTTCAATAGTTATGAAATAACTTATAATGTCTAGTAAAAGTATTAATTTATAAAATTATCTTAATTTAGGGGTTAATTGAGCAAGGACTGAATTGTATGAATTGTGAAATTTGGGGCAAAATGGAAATCAACATTTTGCACTACAACTATTTTGGACAGCAGCAGTAGTCTAACTTTGAAAAATCACCAAAAATTGTATAAATGAAATTAGAGGATGAATAAAATATGAAATTAAAGATTATTGAGTCTAGTTTCTTATAGAAGAAATGATGTAAGCAATGGAATTGTAAATCATGAGATATGATAAATTTTGTGAGACAAGGTCAGAATGATTTCGGTTTCCCTTGTTCTAACTTTGTAAAATAATAAAAAATTGGATAAAAATAATTATGGGATTAAATTTATATTTTTAGAATCCTGAATGAGTCTATTTTCAAGAGAAATAAATGGGAACATCATTCGAATCCTGTACAAGGAGATAATTAATTTTTAGTGAAGAAGGGTCGGAACTGTCAGACAGCAGAACAGGGGAGAATTCAATGAATAAACTGTATTAATTGGCCCAACCAAAAATTATGAAATTTTTATGGTAATAAGATATATGAGTCTAGTTTCAATAAAAATTAGCAGACCTTAATTTGGAGTTCCGTAGCTTTAGATATAAATAATTTAGTGACTATGACACGGGTGAATAGTTTGAATATTCACATAAGTAATTAGTGAAAATTATGGATAAGGTTACTTACAAGTGTATTATTTATACCAAGGATGTGGATGGAGAGGAGGAGGAAGAAAAATATATGAATGACTCGTGTATAAATTGATCACATGCCCGATTATAATCAATAAGTGTTGGATTAGAAATGATATAATGTTTTATTTGGAATATTTATTATGAAATTATGATTATCGTTATAATAGAAAAATTGAACTTGTGAGTTTATATGGCTAAATTTTAGTGATTATTTGTTAATTTTATGAATTTCATGATGTGTTATTTCATATGTATTGATGATAAAACCGTGAATAATGTAAAAGCATGAAAATTGAATAAATGATCAAATTGAGCATTTTAGTTCAGTGACAAGATGAATTGAAGGAAAAGACCATGGTTGGACCATGGCAACAAGTGATAAGTGATAGCTTCGGCTACACTTATCTGATCAAGGACAAGTGAAAGTGACAGGTGATAGCTTCAGCTACACTTATCTGATCAATGACAAATGAAAAGTGAAAAGTGGTAGTTTCGGCTACCTGATCAGTGAAAAGTGGTAGTTTCGGCTACCTGATCAGTGAAAAGTGGTAGCTTCTGCTACCTAATCAGTGAAAAGTGGTAGCTTCTGCTACCTGATCGGTGAAAAGTGGTAGCTCCGGCTACCTGATCAGTGAAAAATGGTAGCTCTAGCTACCTGATTAGTGAATAGTGGTAGCTTCGGCTACAAGTGACAAGTGACAAGTGATTTCTGTATAAGACCATATCTGGGATATGACATCGGTGTGATATATGCTACTGTATAAGACCATATCTGGGATATGGCATCAGTGAGATATGTGATTCGTGTAAGGCCATAGCTGGCCTATAGCATCGATATGTGATATGTGATTACGTGTAAGACCATAGCTGGGCTATGGCATCGATATATGAATATGTGTAAGACCATAGCTGGGCTATGGCATCATTATGTGAAGATGTGTAAGACCATAGTTGAACTATGACATCGAGAAAATGAAGTACTCAATTCCGTAAGATGTTCACTAATTTGAAGAAGTTTGGTAAGTATTACATGGAATTATGTGATATAAGGAAATACGAGTTGATGAGACATGAGTATAAAACTTGGTTGATGAATGAGTTCATTTGTGATTATATATTTCTACGCCTTGAGTGTATTATCCGTATGAATTGATATTCCAAATGAGTTAATGAGAAAACTTCTAGCATGAAATAATCTGAGTTCGAAACAAAATATCATGAAAATGTACTTGAAATACATTGGTATGTCTTGTATATGCTATTTGAATTCATAAATGTGAAAAATAAATGTATGTGGAAATATGAGATGATGATATCTGTACATGGAATTTATTGATGAATACGTACATCCAAATTTATATGATAGATTTTAATGAACATTGAAATTGCGCTCAATAAGTGATTTGACAATTTAAAATCGTGATTGGTAGGAAGAGTTAATGAATTGCATATTTATGAATTGTTACACGTATTTGTCTAAAATACGAGGAAGTGATGGTAATTGATACATGGAAATATGAAACTATGATATATATAAAAACATGGAATATGTTTGATAAATGTGTTCATTCATAATTATGGAATTTATGTACCTCATGTGTGCTATTTGCATAAAAATGATATCTTAAATACTTTGGTGCAAAAAGCTTAAATATGAAATAGTATGAAATCGAAACAAATTGTTATGAAAATGTATTTAAATTATCTGTAAGTGTTTCGTGCTTCTCGATAATGCCTCGTACTCTATTCCGGCGACGGATACGGGTAGGGGGTGTTACACACGACCATGCGATACGGCCGTGTGTCCCTTGTAGGTATTAAAGGCATTCAAGTCAGGCAGTTACACAGCTTAGCACACGGCCTGGTACACGGGCGTATGGCTTGGCGGTGTGACCTAACTTCGAAAGTTACACGGGCACGAACATAGGCAAGGACACAGTCATGTGTTCCTATTTTGATTGTTACACAGCCTGAGACACGAGCGTGTGCCTCACCATGTGATCCCTACAGTTCAATTTTTCTAACTTTTTCTTAAATGTTCCAAATATTTTTTATTTAGTCCCAAATTGTTTCTAAGATGTTTCTAAGGCCTTGAGGGATCGATTAAGGGACGTTATGCATGTATATGAATAAACTACGCCATGTTTATGTTGAAGTACTAAATGTATGTTATATAGTTACGTTTTTATGATAACGCTCTATAACCTTATTCTAGCGACGGATACAGGTTAGGGGTGTTACATTATATGTATTAGGCTACTACTAATTCAGTTAATTCAGATAATTTGGTCAAATGAACATTATAAAAAAAATTATATGATTTATACTTGTTTTAACCAAAAAAAAATTTCAAGTAAATTTTTTGAACACCCTAGCTCAAAATCAAAATTGAATCTAAACCCCAAACTAAAACCCAAGTTGAAACCCCAAACTTACGATTTTCAATAGATTTGGGGAACTAAATTTAAGGCCTTCTAAAACCTTCTATTATTATTCATTCTACTCAAACGTTGAGTGATTTCTATTGCATGAATTGAAATTTTCCATTGGTATGTTTTTCTAGCCATATTGACTTCTGTGTTAAAATAATTAAACTCCCACAATAATCTACTAGAAATAAAAAAGTGAAAATAAAATAAAAGAAAGAGGCTGAAAATGAAAATAATGCATTGAATTAAGTTACAACTTAATTACAAAGAATGAGAGGGAGAAGTTGGAAGTTCATTGGAAATAAAAGTTCATATCTTTTGCGAAATTGACTTATTACACGTTTGTATATTATGAGTTGTGGTTGGTAGCCATTCATTTGTTGTTTTTTCTCCCCCTTAAAATGCTAATTAATTTGTAATATACTAATAATTTTTCTCAGCTTCCTTATTGTTTTTTGGGACGATTCAAAAATGCACCAAGAAAGCGTACCTAACTGCTAACTGGAAACTGAATGAATTATTAATGTCTATTTCATGAATAACAATCAGGAACGCAAAGCTTTTGAATAGAGAAAGAAATATTAGATAATTAAATAGGCGGATAATGGCAGTGGGATGTGGGGGCAATTCAAGGTGATAATTACGCGTCGGCCAACTTTTAAAAACATTAATCTCAGTAGCTAAATCATCAATCTGGGAGCAGCAGACTTGGCAGGACCTTCGTGCAAAACCAGTTAGATTTTCAGTGTAGCTACTGATTTAGCTGCTAGTAGTAGCAACCCATCAAAACTCATAAGGATAGATTAATCATCCGAACTGATCTAATTATGTTACTCGGTCGGTTAAAGATTTTTTAAAATTTCAGTTAATGGCAAATTCGGTTCAAAATCGAATAATTAACTGATTTAACCGAAATTTGTAAATAATATTATATATTATATGTATTAGGCTATTACTAATTCGATTAATTCGGTTAATTCAGATAATTCGGTCAAATGAATATTATCAAAAAATTTATATGTTTTATACTTATTTAAATCAAAAACAATAATTCGGGTAATTTTTTTGAAAAAAATCAGCTCGGTTAACGGTTAAAAGATTAAAAAGTTTGGTTAATTTGGTTAATACTAGTTCGGTTCGGTTAACACCCTAGTCCAAAGTCAAAATTGAATGTAAACCCCAAACTAAAACCCAAGTTGAAATCCTAAACTTATGGTTTTCGACAGATTTGGGTAACTAAATTTTAAGTCCTTCTAAAACCTTCTATTATTACTCATTCTACTCAAACATTGAGTGATTTCTATTGCATGAATTGAATCTTTCCATTGGTATGTTTTTTTAGCTGAATTGACTTATGTGTTAAAATAATTAAACTCCCACAGTAACTTACTAAAAATAAAAAAGTGAAAATAAAATAACAGAATGAGGCTGAAAATGAAAATAATGTATTGAATTAAGTTACAACTTAATTAGAAAGAATGAGAGGAAGTTGGGAGTTCATCGAAAATAAAAGTTCATATCTTTTGCGAAAGTGACTTATTACACGTTTGTATATTGTGAATTGTGGTTGGTAGTCATTCATTTGTTATTTTTTCTCCCCCTTAAAATGGTAATTAATTTGTAATATACTAATAATATTTTTCAACTTCTTTAGTATTTTTTGGGATGATTCAAAAATGCACCAAGAAGGCGTACCTAACTACTAACTAGAAACTAAATGAATTATTCATGTCTATTCCATGAATAACAATCGGGTACGCAAAGCTTTTGAATAGAGAAAGAAATTTTAGATAATTAAATAGGCAGATAATGGCAGCGGAATGAGGGGGCAATTCAAGGCGATAATTACGCATCGGCCAACTATTAAAAACATCAATCTCAGCAGCTAAATCATCAATCTGAGAGCAGCAGACTTGAAACAGCTCGATTTCGGGCTTAGTTGGAATATTGGCCTCGAGACCACAAATCTAAAGTCAGAGAAATTATTTTATTATTAATATAGAGTCATGGCATATTTATATTAGTGCATGAAAAATTTGGTGAGTTAATTTTAACGTTTGTGAGCCCAATTTCGAAAAAGGACTAAATCGCATTAAGTGCAAAAGTCCTAATTTGATAGTTAAAGGTGTTATTTTATTAGAGAATCAAAATTGGGGGATTTTAAAGGGCAATTAGACCCTTTTAAAGGAGCATAGCTAGCCATAGAGTCAAAGAGGAGACAAAATTTTAAAATTTAGTGGGTTAGGTGGCTTATTTTGACTAAAATAGAAATAGATAAAAGAAGGATGATATCATCCTTTTTCATCTTCTTCCTCTACTGAAATTTTCAGCAAAGAATGGGGTTTTTCAGAGCTTGAAATTTCAGCAACTTTAAGCCTTCACAAGTAAGTGATCCTAATGGCTTTTCTTAAATATTTTTTGTACTTTTGAGACTCTTGAAGCATGAGCTTTCAAATGAGGGTACTATTTTACAAAATGATTAAGAGTTTGGGGTTTTTCCAGGAAAATATTTGTGATGTTTGCTAAATTTTTATGGAAGAAAATGAGTCATGGGTGTCTTATAAACAACTTTTGTGAAAGGTGTTAGCATGAAAACACCTAAAATGACTAATGCGCATAAGTTGTAAAATAGATAATAAATGTGTGGAATAGAGGGAATTTGGAGTTACTATAAGAGGCAAAGAGGTTCAGTTAGTCTTGAGAAATAAATAAATTCAACAAAAATCAATTTTCGAGCATATGGGCAAAATGGTCATTTTGCCAAGGTCTAGGGGCAAAATGGTCATTTTACCTAAGATGTGAATTGTAGATTGCCTAATTGTGTTTAGAAAAATGCCTAATTTTAGATAATTAAATAGGCAGATAAATAGGAATTTCAAGTTAGTATAGATGATAACCCAGAGAGAGCAGAGTTTTGGCTAGAAAATACCATAAGGGTATTCGATGAACAGTCATGCACACTTGAAGAGTGCGTGAAGTGTGCCGTGTCACTCCTACGAGACTCAGCTTATCAGTGGTGGAATACTCTCGTGTCAGTCGTACTGAGAGAGAGGATCACGTGGGAATTCTTCCAGGAAGAATTTCGGAAAAAGTATATTAGCCAAAGATTCATAGACCAAAAGAGGAAGGAATTCCTAGAGCTAAGGCAAGGTCGAATGTCAGTGACGGAATATGAATGTGAGTTTGTGAGGCTTTGCAAGTATGCGTGGGAGTGCGTATCTACAGAAGCCACCATGTGTAAGTGGTTTGAGGACGGCCTCAATGAAGATATCCGAGTGTTTGTTGGCATCTTAGAGCTACGGGAATTTATAGCACTTGTTGAAAGAGCCTGTAAGGCCGAAGAGCTGATTAAAGAAAAGAGGAAAGTGACTTTTGAGTCGCAAGATTCAAGGAAGAGACAGATGGGGAAATCACATCAATCCTCATCTAAAAGATCGAAGGAATTCACTACCCGATCGAATGCTTTGGTAGGGTTTTTGAATAGGAACAAGAACTTGTAGAACACAACTTCTAAAGCCCAAACCGCTTCAGTTGCAAGTGTTGGTAACACTCGGCCAAATAGGCCAGAATGCTCGCAATGTGGTAGGCGCCATTTTGACGAGTGTCGAGGGAATGAAAGGGGTTGTTTCAAGTGCAGATCATTGGAACACTTTATCCGCGATTGTCCTGAATTGAATGAGAGAGAAAATAAGATATGAAAGCGAGTAGTGCTCCTTTGAGGGGTAGGGCACAGAAAAACCCAGGAAGTAGGGCTAGCAGTAGAAGCACGCCAAGATATGCTACGGTTAGGTTCGAGGGCAGAATGCCAGCAAGAACTTATGCCATGCGTGCCCGAGAAGAGGCAGAGCCTCTCGATATGATTACGGGTACTTTTTTCTATCCACGATATAACTGTTGTTGCTTTAATTGACCTGAGATCTACCCACTCTTACATTTGTATGGAATTGATACCTTGTACAAGTATGCTAGTAGAGTCCACCAAGTTTGTGATTAAAGTGTCTAATCCTTTAAGCAGATATGTACTAGTGGACCAAGTGTGTAGGAATTGTCTTTTGATAGTTAAAGGTCATTGTTTTCCAGCTAACTTGATGTTATTGCCGTTTAATGAATTTGATGTAATACTTGGGATGGACTGTTTGACTTCTCATAACGTTGTAGTGGACTGTAGGAGAAAAGTTATTGAGTTGCAATGTGAAGACGGGAATGTTCTTCGGGTTAGACCAGATGAGTCGGATAAATTGCCCGTAATAGTATCGTCTTTGACTACTGAGAAATATTTGAGAAAAGGATATGAGGCTTACTTAGCTTTTGTGCTGAATACTCAAGTGTTTGAGTTGAAGATTAAATTAGTTTCGATAGTTTATGAGTTTACAGACGTGTTCCCAGAAGAATTACTCGGGCTACCTTCAGTGAGGGAAGTTGAGTTTGGAATAGAGTTCGTCCCCGGTACGACGCCTATCTCGATTGTTCCATATAGGATGGCTCCAACAGAGTTGAAAGAGTTGAAAACATAATTGCAAGAGCTAACAGATAAGGGCTTCGTGAGACCGAGTTTTTCACCGTGGGGTGCTCCGGTAAAGAAGAAAGATGGGTCGATGAGGTTATACATCGACTACAGACAGCTCAACAAGGTAATAGTGAAGAATAAATATCCTTTGCCAAGAATCGATGATTTTTTCGATCAGTTAAAGGGAGCCACTGTATTTTCCAGGATTGATCTGAGGTCTGGCTACTACCAATTAAGAGTGAAAGAGCAAGATGTGCCGAAGATTGCATTTCAGACAAGATACGGGCATTATGAGTTCCTCGTCATGCCCTTTGGTTTGACTAATGCCCAGACGGTGTTTATGGATTTGATGAACTGCGTTTTTAGACCGTATCTGGATAAATTTATCATCGTCTTTATAGATGACATATTAATTTATTCAAGTGATGAGAGCTAGCATGCGGAACATCTGAGAGTTGTGTTACAAACTTTGAGAGACAAGAAATTGTACGCCAAGTTCAGTAAGAGTGAATTTTGGCTTAAGGAGGTCGAATTTTTGGGACACATTGTGTCGGGTGATGGGATTAGAGTTGACCCAAGCAAGATCTCGACCATTGTTGAGTGGAAACTGCCAAAGAATGTGACTGAAGTTAGAAACTTTTTGGGCCTGGCTGGGTACTATAGAAGGTTTGTTCAAGGGTTTTGCTATGATCGCTACTCCAATGACGAGGTTATTACAGAAAGATGTCAAGTTCGAATGGACAAAAAAGTACCAAAAAAGTTTCGAGAAATTAAAGGCTTTATTAATCGAAGCTCCAGTGTTAGTGCAACTAGAGTCGGGTAAGGAGTTTGTGATGTATAGCGACGCCTCCTTGAATGAGTTGGGGTGTGTGCTTATGCAGGAAGGTAAGGTCATACCGTAGGCATCGAGACATCTAAAGCCACACGAGAAGAATTACCCAACGTATGATTTAGAGTTGGCTGCCATCGTGTTCGCGTTGAAAATTTGGAAACACCATTTGTATGGCGAGAAGTGTCAGGTATTCACCGACCATAAAAGCTTAAAGTACTTGATAACTCAAAAGGAGTTGAATTTGCGGCAACCGATGGTTAGAGTTGTTAAAGGATTACGAGTTGGTAGTAGATTACCACCCGGAAAAGGCGAATGTCATCACCGATGCATTGAGTAGAAAATTATTATTTGTACTGAGAGCAATGAATGTCAACATAGCTTTGTCTAATAATGGCTCAGTTCTAACAGAGTTGAGAGCTAGACTTACGTTCTTCCAAGAGATCCGAGAAACTCAGAAAGATGATGAGAAATCGCAAGCCAAGAGAACTCAGTGTAAGTCAGAAATTGAATCAGATTTTTGTATTGGTACCGATGGATGTATAATGTTCAAAGACAGAGTTTGTATACCCAAGGAAAATGAGCTTATTCAGAAGATTCTGAGAGAGGCACATAGTGGTTGTTTGTCCATCCACCCGTGCAGTGTGAAAATGTACAACGTCCTTAAGAAAATGTATTGGTGGTCGGGTATGAAAAGAGACATTTCAGAGTTTGTGTCTAAGTGCCTAGTGTGTCAGCAAGTGAAGGCTGAACACCAAGTACCTTCAGGTCTACTTCAGCCTATCATGGTCCTTGAGTGAAAGTGGGATCAAATCACTATGGATTTTGTAACGGGTTTACCGGTAACCCCCAAAAAAAAGGATGTTGTTTGGGTTGTTGTGGATAGGCTAACAAAGTCGGCACACTTCATACCTGTGTGTACCGACTACTCCCTTGAGAGATTAGTCGACTTGTACGCTTCTGAGATTGTGTGGCTACACGGGGTGCCCATATCGATTATTTTAGACAGAGACCCGAGATTTACCTCGAGGTTTTAGAAGAAGTTACAAGAGGCATTAGGAACAAAGTTGAGTTTCAGCACAGCTTTTTACCCGCAAACCGACGGTCAGTCAGAGAGAGTAATTCAGATATTAGAGGACATGTTACGGTGTTGCGTCATTGAGTTCCAAGGCAGTTGGAAAATGCATCTACCGTTGGTTGAATTCGCCTATAATAACAGTTATCAGACAAGTCTGAAAATGGCACCTTATGAGGCTTTGTATGGGGAAAAGTGTCGAACGCCCTTATATTGGACTGAGCTTAGATAGAGTCAGATTCACGGGGTTGATTTAGTCAAAGAGACTACAGAGAAAGTTAAAGTGATTCGTGACTACTTGAAGGCCGCCTCAGATAGACAAAAATCCTACGCGGATTTGAAACCAAAAGAAATTGAGTTTCAAGTCAGTGATAAAGTACTTTTAAAACTATCACCGTGGAGGAAAGTCCTCAGATTTGGTAGAAAATGCAAGTTGAGCCCTTGTTTCATAGGACCTTATGTGGTTACCGAGAGAGTAAGGCCAATTGCCTACCGATTGGATTTGCCACCGAAATTGGAAAAGATTCACGATGTGTTTCATGTATCTATGCTACGTCGATATAGATCAGACCCTTTGCATGTGATTGAGCCGACAGAGATTGAGATTCTTCCGGACATGACTTATGGCGAAGAGCCAGTTAAGATTTTAGCCCGAAAAGTCAAGCATTTGAGAAATAAGAGTATAGCACTTGTGAAAGTTTTGTGGCATAGACATGGAGTCGAGGAAGTCACCTGGGAACTCGAGGAGACTATGAGAGATCAGTACTAGAACTTATTCACCGGTAAGATTTTCGAGGACGAAAATCCCTAAGAGGGGAGAAATGTAACAGCTCGATTTAGGGCCTAGTTGGAATATTGGCCTCGAGACCACAAATTCGAGGTCATAGAAATTATTTTATTATTAATATAGAGTCATAGCTTGTTTATATTAGTGCATGAAAAATTTGGTGAGTTAATTTTAACTTTTGTGAGCCCAATTTCGAAAAAGGACTAAATCACATTAAGTGCAAAAGTACTAATTTGATAGCTAAAGGTGTTATTTTATTAGAGAATCAAATTTGGGGGATTTCAAAGAGGAGACAAAATTTTAAAATTTGGTGGGTTAGGTGGCTTAGTTTGACTAAAATAGAAATTGATAAGAGAAGGATTATATCATCCCTTTTCATCTTCCTCCTCTATTGAAATTTTCAGCAAAGAATGGGGTTTTAAGAGCTTGAAATTTCAGCAACTTTAAGCATTCACAAGTAAGTGATCCTAATGGTTTTTCTTAAATACTTTTTGTACTTTTGAGACCCTTGATGCATGAGCTTTCAAATGAGGGTACTATTTTGCAAAATGATTAAGAGTTTGGGGTATTTCCATGAAAATATTTGTGATTTTTAATGAATTTTTATGGAAGAAAATGAGTCTTGGGTGTCTTATAAACAACTTTTATGAAAGGTTTTAGCATGAAAACACCTAAAAGGACTAATGTGCATAAGTTGTAAAATAGATAATAAATGTGTGAAATAGAAAGAATTTGGAGTTGCTATAAGAGGCAAAGAGGTTTGGTTAGTCTTGAGAAATAAAGAAATTTGACAAAAATCAATTTTCGAGCATATTGGCAAAATGGTCATTTTGCCAATGTCTAGGGGCAAAATGGTCATTTTACCTAAGATATGAATTGTAGATTGCCTAATTGTGTTTAGTGATTAAATGAGTGCATTTTGCTATTATAGATCAAGATTTATCGAATCCCAACCTAGACCGGAGGAAGGCCAAACAAATCGACTAAACCGACTAGTCGTGTACGTTTTGTAATCAGAGGTAAGTTGTATGTAAATATTACAACTACATTGCTAATGTATGTGTTGAATTGTATTTAAATTTAATATAACATAAATTGCTTGATTGTGGAATTGAGAGAGTATGATTATATTAGAGATAGTAGAGTTTCCGTTGAACATAGGAAAATAAACTGGATATTCATGCCGTGACATTATGGTCACTTGTGTGAGCTAGTGTAAGACATGTCTGAGGCATGCGTCAGCCACATTATGAGAGCTAGAGTAAGACCATGTCCGGGACATGGCATCGGCATTGAGATGAGGGCCAGTGTAAGACATGCCTGGGACATGTATCGGCCTCGAGACGTAAGCCAGTGTAAGACATGTCTGGGACATGAATCGACTACGAGATGATAGTCAGTGTAAGACCATGTCTGGGACGTGGCATCGACTTGAGATATGAGCCAGTGTAAGACCATGTCTGGGACATGGCATCGACACCTTACCTATGTCTGAGGCTTAATGAATATCCAGTGATATTCTGAATGGTTCAACAGTGATTGTTATGTTCTTGAGCTAATGAGAAAAGTATAACCGTGTTGTGAATTGCACAGGTACTTAATTGGTATGTATGAGATATGAGCTCAATATATATAATATGTGACTGTATGGATGGTAATGAGTAAGTTATAACTATGCCTACTTTGGTGTTATGAGTATGTTGATTGCATATAAATATTGAAGATACATGTTTATATACAACTTACTAAGCTTTATGCTTACTCCCTTTCCTTTCCATTTCCTTTCAGTGCCGCCTAACTAGCTCAAGGATCATCGGGAGTCAAAGATATCGATCACACTATCAGCTGAAACATTTGATATAGTTGAATTTATATTTTTGAGTATGGCATCTGTAGGGCTAGACCTTATTATTTTGTGTCCTTGTGAATTGACCAAATTTGTTAGCTTGGGATAGATCCCACACTTTGCATTAAGCCTTGAATGATTGCTAACATTCATTTTGTGTTTATAAAATATGTATTTTAAAGGTTTAATGAATGTCTATTGTTGCTGATTTGATTAAGGAGATTATGCTTGTTTTGGGATTGTTTAGTAGTTGTATGAAAACAAGTAGGCAAAGGTGGCAATGAGGCTTGGTAAATAGCCTTATATTGTCCACACGGGTAGACACACGAACGTGTGTCTAGGCCGTGTGTGACACACGGTCAGCCCTATAGGCGTGTGGTTCGGTCGTGTGTCCCATGCACGTAAAAATTTTAAGTCAGTATGCATGGTAATGAACACACGGGCAGAGACACGGCTGTGTGTCTCAGCCATGGGAAGGACACGGCCTAGTACACGGGTGTGTACCATGGCCGTGTGACATTCTGGGGATGCTGACGTCAGAAATAGAATACCTAGTTTTTTTGCACACGGGCTAAGACACGGGCGTGTTGTTGCCGTGTGAGGGAGATAGGCCATTGACACAGGCATGTGACTGGCCGTGTGAAAGCCCCTGTAGGTGTGAATTAGAATTTAATTCCACATAAGTGTAGGACACGGGCGTGTTACCCTTCCACACGGGCGTGTGCCCTGTTTAAAGGAGAAAAATTTCATAGTTGGCTTAAGGACCCGGAATGGTCTCGATTAGTTTTCAATGGTCGATTTGGGGCTCGTAGGCCTGTAGAAGAAGTTTAAAGTAGAAATTGAAAAAGTTTTAATTTGGGTCGAGTTTTAGTTACTCAAGATTGTTTGTATGCATGAAATCAAGTTAGGTAATGCCTTATATTCCACCCCAGCGTGGGATACAAGTATAGGGTGTTACAAGACTTGACAGGATCTTCGTGTAAAACCAGATAGATTTTCAGTGCAGCTCCTGATTTAGCTACTAGTAGTAGCAACCCATCAAAACTCATAATGATAGATTAATCGACCGAACTGATCTAATTTGGTTACTCAGGTCGATTAACCGATTTAGTTCGGTCGGAGGTCGGTTAAAGATTTTTTAAAATTTTAGTTAACAGTAAATTCGGTTAGAAATTGGATAATTAACTGAATTAAACGAAATTAGTAAATAATATTATATATTATATGTATTAGGCTATTACTAATTTGGTGAATTCGGATAATTCGGTCAAATGAAAATTATCAAAAAAATTAATGTTTTATACTTGTTTTAACCAAAAAAATAATTCGGGTAATTTTTTTTGAAAAAATTTCTATTCAATTAACGGTTAAAAGATCAAAAAGTTTAGTTAATTTGATTAATAATAGTTCGATTCAGTTAACTATTTGAACACCTTAGCCCTAACAAAACTGAATCTAAAGCCCAAACTAAAATCTAAGTTGAAACCCCAAACTTACGATTTTTGATTGATTTGGGTAACTAAATTTAAGGCCTTCTAAAACCTTCTATTATTACTCATTCTACTCGAACGTTGAGTGATTTCTATAGCATGAATTGAATCTTTCGATTGGTATGTTTTTTTAGCCAAATTGACTTCTGTGTTAAAATAATTAAACTCCCACAGTAACATACTAGAAAGAAAAGAGTGAGGCTGAAAATGAAAATAATGCATTGAATTAAGTTACAACTTAATTACAAAGAATGAAAGGGAGAAGGCGGAAGTTCATCAAAAATAAAAGTTCATATCTTTTGCGAAAGTGACTTATTACACATTTGTATATTGTGAGTTGTGATTGGTAGTCATTCATTTGCTGTTTTTTCTTCCTCTTAAAAAGCTAATTAATTTTTAATATACTAATAATATTTTTCAGCTTCCTTACTTTTTTTTGGGACGATTCAAAAATGCACCAAAAAGGTGTACCTAATTGCTAACTGGAAACTGAATGAATTATTCATGTTTATTTCATATTTAAATAGGCGGATAATGGCAGCGGGATGTAGGGGCAATTCAAGGCGATAAGTACACGCCGGCTAACTTTTAAAAACATCAATATCAGCACCTAAATCATCAATCTAGGAGCAGCAGACTTGATAGGGTCTTCGTGCAGAACTAGTTAGATTTTCTATGCAGCGCCTGATTTAGCTGCTAGTAGTAGCAACCCATCAAAACTCATAATGAAAAATTAATCGACCGAACTGATCTAATTCAGTTATTCGATCGGTTAACCGATCTAGTTCAGTCGGAGGTCGATTAAAGATTTTTTAGAATTTTGGTTAACGATAAATTCGGTTCGAAATCGAATAATTAAATGAATTAATCGAAATTAGTAAATATTATTATTTATTATATGTATTAGGCTATTACTAATTCGGATAATTCGGTCAAATAAACATTATCAAAAATATTTATATGTTTTATACTTGTTTTAACCAAAAAAAAAATTCGAGTAATTTTTTTTTAAAAAAATCAGTTTGGTTAACGGTGGAAAGAATAAAATTTTCGGTTAATTCGATTAATACTAGTTCAGTTCTGTTAACCATTTGAACACCCTAGCCCTAAATCAAAACTGAATCTCAACCCAAACTAAAACCCAAGTTGAAACCCCAAACTTACGATTTTCGATAGATTTGGGTAACTAAATTTAAGGCCTTCTAAAACCTTCTATTGTAATGGTTTAAATTCAAGGTTATCGAAACAGTGGTTTGTAACCACAAATCTGATTTAAAGAGAAATTTATTTTAATATTTTTGCATGAATATTGATATGATAGGAAAATCGTATGAAAATATCGATAGAAAAATTTTACTGATTTAGTGGTTAGTTAGAAAAAGAAATTATTGAAGAAATTGGGTAAAAATAAGGTATCGAGACCTTGATCTCATAAAACCAAGTCAAAAATATTTTTATAAATATTTATGAAATGTTAGTAATGTGGTATTAAAATTTCGTTAGGAAATTTTAATGTTTGGGTAGTCAATTAAATAAAAAAGACTAAATTGGAAAAGGTGTAAAAGTGGCTGGGATGATTAAATAGCTTAAGTGTCTAATGACAAAAGATTTAAAAGGAATTAGACCTAAAATTTATTTGGGCCGGACCACAAGGGCATGAAATCAGCAAGAAAATGGATGATTTAAGGGCAAAATTAGAATATTGCATAATTAACTAAATAAAATTAGGACTAATATGAAAATATCTAGATTTCTTGTGATTTCTCTTCATTCTCATCAGCCAAAATGCCATAGGAGGGGTTCTTTAAGCTGGTATTTCATAATTCTTGCACCAAGTGAGTTAATCTTTACCTTTTTCTTGTAATTTTTTGTATTTTTAAGACTTTTACAACTAGGTTCTACTATTAAATTCATTAGTTTTTTATTTCATAGATGAAATTATGGTTGAGTGCTGTAATTTTATGATGAAATAGCATGAAATTGAAGCTTTAATTTGTTTATGGGATGATTTTATTAGGTAATTTCAATAGAAATTGATTTTTAGGACCTTATTGTGAAAAAGTTTAGAATTAAAGTCTAGTGTTGAAATTCTGATTCCAAAGGTTATAAAGTAGTTTAAAGTGATAGAATAAAGTGTTAATCGAGAAAAATAAGCTCAATTGGGAGGTTAATTGATTAGAGACGAAATTATCATTTATTAAAAGCTTAGGGGAAAAATGATAATAAACATCTTGCACTAAAACAGTTTTGGACAGCAGTAGTAAGCTAACTTTGAAAAATCACCATAAATTATAGAAATATAATTAGAGGATGAAAAAAAATATATAATTAAATCTTATTAAGTTTAGTTTCTCATAGAAGAAACGGTGTAAGAAATGGAATTTTAAACCATGAGATATAATAAATTTTGTGAGACAAAGTCGGAATGAATTCAGGTTCCCCTATTCTGAATTTGGAAAATCATAAAAAATTGGAGAAAAATAATTAGGGGTTAAAATTTACATGTTTAAATTATTAATGAGTCTATTTTCAATAGAAATAAACAGAAACATTATCCAAATTTTGTACTAAGAGATGATTAATTTTTAGCAAAGAAAGAGAAGCTGTCAGACAGCAAAACAATGGTAAGTTTGAAGATTTTACTGTACTTATGGGCTGAACCAAAAATTCTAAAAATTTTATGGTAGAAATTTATTTGAGTTTAGTTTCAGAAACATCAAGTAGTTTTTAATTTGGAATTTTGTATCTTGAGATATAAATAATTTAGTGACTATGACTCAAGTAGACAGCTTTGAATGAACTATAAATAATAGTGGAATTATAGAGAATGTTACATATGAACATGAAATGTATTAAATTGATGATTAAATTTATTTATTTAGATCCAGAAAATTCAAATACGAAGTTAGATCGAGGAAAGGAAAATTTTCGGGATTAGTAGATTTTTTGTGTACGAACAAGTATCGAGGTAAGTTCGTGTAACTTGAATTATATTCTTAAATGCTTGAAATGTATGTTATTGATGTGAATATGATTTGAATGTTCATTGTATGAAAATTGATGAAACATTGATATATTTGATAAAAAGGGGAAGAAATCTCGGTTGAATAAAAGGAAAATTCGATGGATCTCTGAAAATGAATTGACGGTAAAAAAGATCTAGCCTGGATAGGTGATCCTATCCCGATAGAGCCCTCCTGAAGAATATGTGTAAAATGGATTTAGCCCGGACGGGTAATCCGAATTAGGGTCTGAATTTAACCTGGACTGGTAATTCGGATCCAAGCTCATTAGAGTAATTATCATTGTAGGGGATTTAGTCTGGACTGGTAATCCCGACAATACTCTATGAGTTTATATTATAGGGGATTTGGCCTAGACTGGTAATCCCACTGTAAGGATGAGGTTCGCGGGAGTGTGCTCTCTGAAATGGAAATGTGCGCACATGAATATGAATTGATGGGCCCGAAATTGTACACTAAAATTGTACCTCTAAAAATCCATCGAAATTCTGAGAAATTCAACGAGATAAATATGGGAAATAATAAGGGTAATAAAAAACATGGAATTGATGAGCTCATCAGTCATTAATCTTTGTATTGAACTCATATGATGCTATTTAATTAATGTTTTGGTTGAGTTTGTGTGTGATAGGTAAATGGTAAATTGAGTGGATGTATGAATATTAATTGTATTGTATTGAAAATATTAGGTAAGTATAATTCTTGTTACATGGGCTTACTAAGCACAACGTGCTTACCCTGTTTCCTTTTTCCCTGTTTTGTAGTATTAAGAGCTCGGAGGTTGGATTGGGTCGGAGACACATCACTCTATCAACCTCAACATTTTGGTATATCAAGAAACTTTATTTTGGAAATCAATGGCATGTATGAGTTAATAAAGTAAATGTTAATGTGAAATGAATGTAAAGTTAACCATTGGTATGGCTAATAAATCTTGGTTTTGGTATGTGATGAGGTTATCTTATGGATATGTATGAATCTATCTTAAAAATATGTTGAGTTGGATTGGTTGATTTGGATTGATCTCGGTTTAAAATTGTAGGGAAGGTTAGATATCTATAAAGGGGTTATATTGAGTTCATAAAAAAAATTTAGAGTTTTACGAAAAATTCCCTATGGTTTCGATTTAATTTCGGTTTGGTCGCAATGTATGTTTTGGGCTTTGGAGGCCCATCTAAGGGACGTCATAATATGTTTCGGTAAACGAATAGTATTTAACTCGTAATAACGAAAAAATTAATTCGGTAAACTCGGGTAATGCCTCGTACCCTATTCTAGCGACGAATACGGGTAGGGGGTGTTACATCTATTATTACTCATTCTACTCGAACGTTGAGTGATTTCTATTGCTTGAATTGAATCTTTCCATTGGTATGTTTTTCTAGCCAAATTGGCTTACGTGTTAAAATAATTAAACTCTCACAGTAACCTACTAGAAATAAAAGAGTGAAAAAAAAGAGGCTAAAAATGAAAATAATGCATTGAATTAAGTTACAGCTTAATTACAAAGAATGAGAGGAAGTAGTTGGAAGTTCATCGAAAATAAAAGTTCATATCTTTTGCGAAAGTGACTTATTACATGTTTGTATATTGTGAGTTGTGGTTGGTAGTCATTCATTTGTTGTTTTTTCTCCCCCTTAAAATGCTAATTAATTTGTAATATACTAATAATATTTTTCAGCTTCCTTATTATTTTTTGGGACAATTTAAAAATGCACGAAGAAGGCATACCTAACTGCTAATAGGAAACTGAACGGATTATTCTTATCTATTTCATGAATAACAATCGGGTACGCAAAGCTTTTGAATAGAGAAAGAAATTTTAGATAATTAAATAGGTGGATAATGGCAGCGGGATATGAGGGCAATTCAAGGCGATAATTACGCGTCGGCCAACTTTTAAAAAAATCAATCTCAATAGCTAAATCATCAATCTAGGAGCAGTAGACTTGACAGGATCTTCGTGCAGAACCAGTTAGATTTTAAGTGCAGCTCCTGATTTAGCTGCTATTAGTAGCAACCCATCATAACTCATTTCATGCATATGTGTTGGATTTTTTGAGAAAAAAATTATTGAAAAGAGAAAACAACATAGTGAAGAAAAAAGGAAAAGTAATTAGGACTGGAAGGAGTATACTTTATTGAACTAAAACTAGTGTTTATATAACAAGCAATTCAACAACTATGGACTAAAATAGCCTACAAATAAAATCACAATCTTTAAAAACCTCTAAAAATAAAAAATAAATCAAAGAGTTATGGTTATATCTAAAATTATCTAGATTTTGTTAAAAACAATTATTCCCTCTCTCTCCTAATTCCTTTAAATACGCCATTAGTAACCCAAAGCTATTTGAATTTTACATCTCCTTTCGCATTTGGCTTTGGTCATGGCTCGAAGTTTTCTTCAATGATTTAGCCTAGTTGTGATCATTTGGCTTCAATCCATAAATGAAACTAACTCAAAATTCCCAACTTATTCATTCCAACTCAACCATCTCCTTTCCATTTCACAAATTCAACTAAATAATTGTTTAAAACAGCAAAATTGGACCAATATTTGGTTTCTTGATTTTCTTGAAAACAAGAAAGTGAATTTGATTTTTTTTTTTTGGCTGTGTGTGTAGCTAGGGCCTTGGTAATGAAGTCTTGGATGGTCCCGTTCAATCTTGCTTGGATTTGTTTAGCTTTCGACCTCGTTATTTGGCCCTGAAGAAATTTGAGCCCATCACGTTCATGAGCCTGATTTTGGGCATTGCGACACGTATCATTCCCCTTTTCCTCAAAAAGATTTGTCCTCGAATTTAAAACATCAAAGGGAGATAAATTAGCAATATTAAAAGTAGAACTTATATTGTGCTCACCAGGCAAATTTATTTGATAGGTGTTGTCATTGATCCACTTGAGTACTTGGAAATGCCCATCTCTATTATGGCATTTGCCTCTGATGTCGGTAAGCTGTTCGGGTGGCTTTCAGGCTGTGAAAATAAAATAAAATAAAGATCACATAGATTTTACGTGGAAACCCTTTCGGGAAAAAAACAACGGGCAGAGGAAAAGAAAATTCACTATGTCGAATTCGAATAATTACAAGAGAAATAAACTATGTCTATTTATAGGCTTATAAAACCATATTCTAGTAAGATTGAAACACCTTATTCTAATCAATATAAAATAGACGAAGTTTAATAAGGTTTAAAAAACCTTATTCTAAAATAAAATAAAAGAAATGTAGTTCTATATGGATTTTACTTTTATTTTATTTTACTACTGTATTTTATTTAAATAAGGATTTGAGTCATTTAATTCTAACAATCTCCACCTTGACACGAATTCTCAATGAACAAGTTCGTCATCGCGAACTCTCAACAAACAAGTTCTCCACCTCTTCCATAAAACCCCTTAAGGGTTTAACATCAACAATGAACACCAATCAAGTCTAAGCAATGCTCAAACTTGGTTATAGGAAGTGACTTAGTCATCATATCTGCAGGATTTTCATGAGTACTAATTTTGCTCACAACAATATCACCACGAGTAATAATATCATGAACAAAATGATACCGAACATCAATGTGTTTTGTTCTCCCATGAAACATTTGATCTTTTGTGTAACACCCCCTAACCCTTATCCGTCCCCGGAACAGGATTACGGGGCATTACAAGTCAATACAGTTCAATTACAGACATTAATTAATATAATTGTTTACACTTATCCTAAATTTAATGTATAGTCCCTTTAATAGGCCCTCGAAGTCCAATATTAACAGTAAAATCAATTCGGGACTAATTTAAAATCACTAAGAATTTTCTCAAAATTTTACATTTTTCCTTATGCATAGTGTCCATACGCCCGTGTGGATCGCCCGTGTATCTCACACGGCTGTGTCACACGACCATGTTGCTAGGTCACACGGCCATGTCGTGGTCCCGTCTGACTTCTTACTTAAGAAAAATTAATTTCACACGGCCTTATGTCTCAAGTTTACCAGCCCTGCAGACCTTGAACCACAACCAATCCAATTCTAATCTTTTAACTTGATCACTACGACTAAACACATATAAATCATATCCAAATTAACTCTTACAAACATCCAACCAATGTACCCTCATTGGTACCACAGTTTATCTTAACAATCCAATATTATACCAAACTAACCAGGTCTATTTATTTTTATACTTAAATTTGCATCTTTCACACTAGACTTAATTAATTATATACTCAACCATTACCATTTACAACAATATTTACATTAACAGTCAAAATTGACCACTTTTGACATCCTAGGTACATGCCATTACCAATAATATACATGCATTTCCTCATCGGATTCGGGATCGGCCTGTGATGCTGATTCAACGGTCTAGCTTTATTTTATCCTGCGCACGGAAACAAACCGCACGCTGAGTATGAACTCAGTGGTATCTCTATAAACCGATACTTAAATCAATAATAAATCATATACCAATGAACTTTAAGATTTCAATCTAATAATCTTAATAGTTCAATCATTTGTTTTCATTTTATAATACTAAGGTCTTAACTTATTAATCAATTTTAATGAAATATATACAGTTTCAGTGTTTGCTCAATATCAATCGATTTTTCATTATCATTCAACCAATATTTAGTATCATTTAGACATTTAGTAACTGTCCAATATTCAGTAACAATCAATTGATCTTTATTGTTCAGTAACAACCAGTCATCAGTAATAATCAATTATTCAGTAATGGTCGTTTATTCAATATCAATCAATTATTCAGTAGTAGTCAGTTATTCAGTAACAGTCATTGATTCAGTAACAGTTGATTATTTAGTAGCGGTCAATTTTTAGTACCTTTATTTACCCCAATTAACATGACTCGGACCTGGACGGATACGCAGATCCAACCCACACATTGGGATAGCACACAGTGTTTCATCACCGGAAGCCGATACACCGCGTGTCAAGAATGCGATAACGATAACGATGCGGTACACAGAGTAGTACTTATCGGAACGAATCCGAACGATGAATGATGAGTGCGGAGTACCTCTTCGGAATAAATCTGGAACAGTAATAGTAAAGCGACACTTATAGTGTCTCATTGACACAAAGTCGGAATATCCCTGAACACTTTAATCCTATGGCATGCCAACTATATCCGACTTAGCCCGATACTGTTAATAGGGTATTTAACCAATTTTCGGTTTTCAATTAATATGTATATATTTCAATTAATCACATAATTTAATAAATTAATACAATTCAATATAATTCAATTCACTTTTCATTAACATATAATCAAATTCCACAATAAACACAATACCAATAATTCACACTTTAATTATTTACCATAACATTCTTTCAAAATATAGCAATTAATAATAAAATTCACTCTTTAATTCCAATCAATATTTATTCCTATTCAAATATTTACCTTTAAATATTTATTATACTTATCAAGTAATAAATTCAACAATTAAGTATTAAGCTTGGATTATAGAAATACAAACCGTAATTTTCGAGCTATCCCTCGTCGGCTTTGTCTTTTCCTTGCCTAGCCGAGATTTTCTGGCACAACGCTAACTACAGAAATCAACTAAATACTATCAATACATTACCATTCAATTTTCATATTGAATATTTCAATTTCTATCCAACTTTTTTCTAAATTAAAATTTAGTCCCTAAATCGAGACTAACTTTTATTCTTCTCATTTAACTCAATATTTTCATTCAATTTTCATTTTAAACTAATTTTAACTCTTTAATTTCATCATAAATCCATAATTTCAAAATTCTTTCAATTTAGTCCTTACTATTCAAAACTTATAATTTGCTTTACAATTCAATCCTTATTTTATTTCTAACTTGAATTTCTATCAATTTAGCCCTTAATTCATCATTTTATTCATCATGAACAATATCTAAAAATCTACTAATTTTCAAAATATCCACTTAATTTCATCAAAACCTTGTTCCAAGGCTTCCAAAATATCAAAATTAAGTAAAAAGGGCTAAATTGACTTACCTATTAAAGTTTGAAGCTTCCAAATCCTAGTTCTCCCTTTTCTTTTTCTTTCCCCTTTTCTTCCTTCTTTTTCCTTTTTGCTATTCTGTTTCTTTCTCTTTTGTTTCCTTTCTTTCTTTTATTTCATTTACTATATATATATATATATATATATATATATATAATAATAATAACTTAATAATATACTTATATAATAAGTAAACATACATGTATTTTACAAATATATATGTATATTAATATTACACATGTCACCATAGATACTATACATCTGTCAACTTTTAATTTATTTATCACATAAAATCTTATAATATAATTATTTAATTAATAAATATCTTTTGTTTAATAATAAATATCTATTAATAATTAAATACATGCATTACAAATGTATGTTTTTTTTATTTATACACTTGTATCAAATCATTGGCAACACCTCTATGGGCCTTGAAAACGGGCTTAGAATTTTCTATGGGCCCGGCCCATGCACACCTCTAGGTACCACAGTTTATCTTAACAATCCAATATTATACCATACTAACCAAGTCTTTTTATTTTTATACTTAAATTTGCATCTTTCACACTAGACTTAATTAATTATATACTCAACCATTACCATTTACAACAACATTTACATTAACATTCAAAATTGACCACTTTTGACATCCTAGGTACATGCCATTACCAATAATATACATGCATTACCTCATTGGATTCGGGATCGGCCTGAGATGCTGATTCAACGGTCTAGCTTTATTTTATCCTGCGCACGGAAACAAACCGCACGCTGAGTATGAACTCAGTGGTATCTCTATAAACCGATACTTAAATCAATAATAAATCATATACCAATGAACTTTAAGATTTCAATCTAATAATCTTAATAGTTCAATCATTTGTTTTCATTTTATAATACTAAGGTCTTAACTTATTAATCAATTTTAATGAAATATATACAGTTTCAATGTTTGCTCAATATCAATCGATTTTTCATTATCATTCAACCAATATTTAGTATCATTTAGACATTTAGTAACTGTCCAATATTCAGTAACAATCAATTGATCTTTATTGTTCAGTAACAGCCAGTTATCAGTAATAATCAATTATTCAGTAATGGTCGTTTATTCAATATCAATCAATTATTCAGTAGTAGTCAGTTATTTAGTAACAGTCATTGATTCAGTAACAGTCGATTATTCAGTAGCGGTCAATTTTTAGTACCTTTATTTATCCCAATTAACATGACTTAGACCTGGACGGATACGCAGATCCAACCCACACACTGGGATAGCACACAGTGTTTCATCAGTTGAAGCCGGAATACACCTTGTCAGTAACGATAACAGTAACAGTACGGTACACAGAGTACCTTATAGGAACGAATCCGGAATAGTAACAGTAACAGTAAGGTGCGAAGTACCTCTTTGAAACAAATCCGGAATAGTAACAGTAATGCGACACTTATAGTGTCTCATTGACACAAAGTCAGAATATCCCTGAACACTTTAATCCTATGGCATGCCAACTATATCCAACTTAGCCCGATACTGTTAATAGGGTATTTAACCAATTTTCGATTTTCAATTAATATGTATATATTTCAATTAATCACATAATTTAATAAATTAATACAATTCAATATAATTCAATTCACTTTTCATTAACATATAATCAAATTCCACAATAAACACAATACCAATAATTCACACTTTAATTATTTACCATAACATTCTTTCAAAATATAACAATTAATAATAAAATTCATTTTTTAATTCCAATAAATAGTTATTCCTATTCAAATATTTACCTTTAAATACTTATTATACTTATCAAGTAATAAACTCAACAATTAAGTATTAAGTTTGGATTATAGAAATACAAACCGTAATTTTCGAGCTATCCCTCGTTGGCTTTATCTTTTCCTTACCTAGCTGAGATTTTCTGACACAACACTAGCTACGGAAATCAATTAAATATTATCAATACATTACCATTCAATTTTCATATTGAATATTTCAATTTCTATCCAAATTTTTCCTAAATTTCAATTTAGTCCCTAAATCAAGACTAACTTTTATTCTTCTCATTTAACTCAATATTTTCATTCAATTTTCACTTTAAACTAATTTCAACTCTTTAATTTCATCATAAATCTATAATTTTGAAATTCTTTCAATTTAGTTCTTACTATTCAAAACTTATAATTTACTTTACAATTTAATCCTTAATTTATTTCTAACTTGAATTTCTATCAATTTAGCCCTTAATTCATCATTTTATTCATCATGAACAATATCTAGAAATCTACTAATTTTCAAAATATCCAGTTAATTTCATTAAAACCTTGTTCCAAGGCTTCCAAAATATCAAAATTAAGTAAAAAAAGGCTAAATTGACTTACCTATTATTTTGAAGCTTCCAAATCCTAATTCTCCCTTTTCTTTTTCTTTCCCCTTTTCTTCCTTCTTTTCCCGTTTGCTATTCTGTTTCTTTCTCTTTTGTTTCCTTTCTTTCTTTTATTTCATTTACTATAAATATATATAATAACTTAATAATATACTTATATAATAAGTAAACATACATGTATTTTACAAATGTATATGTATATTAATATTACTCATGTCACCATATATACCATACATTTGTCAACTTTTAATTTATTTATCACATAAAATATTATAATATAATTATTTAATTAATAAATATCTTTTGTTTAATAATAAATATCTCTTAATAATTAAATACATGCATTACAAATGTATGTATTTTTATTTATACACTTGTATCAAATCATTGTCATACACTTGTTTTTATTTAATTTATTCATCATATAATATAAATTTAATAATAAAAATCATAATAATAAATTAATCAATTAATCTAAGAAAAATCTTAGATTTTTCATTCATTGCCGCCTCAATTAATACATTAGGCATAATTACCCATTTGGTCCTTTTTATTTTCTTTTAATCTATAATTAAACTTTCACACTTCATTCAATTTAATCTTTTTTCCTAATCACTTTTAATTAAGTTAAATTCACTTAATTAAACTCTAATTAACCACTCATTTTACTTCGAAAATATTTTTAATAAATATTTACGAATCTATTTTTCAGAAACGGAGACCCGAAAATTCACTTTCCGATAATAGTAAAATTTGGGTCATTACATTTTGTAAGGAAGATTGCACTCTGACTGTCACAAAATACTGTACTAATTTGAAGGTCTTCATTGAGTTCACTAAAGAGTCCCTTCAACCAAATAGCTTCTTTACAAGCCTCGATGTCGCCATGTACTCGGCTTTCATGGTAGACAAAGCGACTGTAGTTTGCAAAGTGGCTTTCCAACTGATTGCACAACCTCCGATTGTAAAGATATAATCTGTGAGAGATCTTCTTCTATTAAGGTCTCCAACAAAATCAGCATCAACATACCCAATGACTCCATCTTTAGTTCTTTCAAACTATAAGCAGACATTAGTAGTACCTTTTAAGTATCTTAAAATCCACTGAACTGCTTTCCAGTGTTTTTTACTGAGATTCGCCATGTATCTGCTAATTGTACTGACTGCATATGATAAATCTGGATGTGAACAAATCATAGCATACATGAGAGATCCTATTGCACTAGAGTATGGAACATGTGACATGTACTCAATTTCACCATCTGATTGTGGAGACAAAGCCGATAAAAGTCTGAAATGGGCTACTAAAGGAGTACTTACAAGCTTAGCACTCTGCATATTGAACCTGCAAAGAACTTTCTCAATGTACCCATTCTGACTTAGGTACAATTTACTTGCTTTTCTATCTCTGAGAATCTTCATACCAAGTATCTTCTTTGCTGGTCTCAAATCTTTCATCTCAAATTCTTCTCTTAGTTGGGCTTTGACCTTTCTTATCTCTCATTTATCTTTTGCTGCTATCAACATGTCATCAACATAAAGAAGTAGATATACAAAAGAACCATCACTGTTTTTTCTTAAAGTAAACACAACTATCAAAACTACTTTTTTTGAAATAATGAGAAGTCATAAAGGAATCAAACGTCTTGTACCACTGTCTTGGTGACTGTTTCAAATCGTCAAGAGACTTTTTCAGCAAGCAAACATAGTCCTCTTTTTTTGAGACTGTAAAACGTTCTGGTTGTTGCATGTAAATGCCCTCCTCAAGTTCTCCATGCAAAAATGTAGTTTTTACATCTAACAGCTCAAGCTCCAAATCATGCATGGCCACAATACCAAGTAAAGCTCGAATCGAACTATGCTTCACAATTGGGGAGAACACATCTATGAAGTCCACTCCTGGAATTTAACTGTAACCCTTTGCAACAAACTTTACTTTATATCTGAGTTCTTCAACTCCTAGAGTCCCTTCTTTCTTTTTAAACACCCATTTACAACGAACAACCTTTTTACCTTTAGAAAGTTTCACAAAATCCCATGTTCTGTTTTTGTGGAGTGATTCCATCTCCTCTTGCATAGCAAACATCCACTTTTCTAAGTCTTCACAACTAATTGCCTTAGAATAATTAGATGGCTCTCGGTTTGCATCTATATCTTTAGCCATATTTAAAGCATAAGCAACTAGATCAGCCTCGGTATACTTCTTTGGAGGTTTAATTTCTCTTATAGTTCTATTTTTGGCAATAGAGTATTGTGGTGAAGAAGCAACTCTATTCTCAATTTTTGTACTGGCTTGAGCAGTTGACTCTATATTAATCTGATGCTCCACCTGCGAAGAGTCTTTAAGAGATAAATTAGGTAACATAGCAGTTTCATCAAAAACGACATATCTGCTAATCACAACTTTTCTATTTTCAGGACAGCATAACTTATACCCTTTTACACCGGCTTTATAACTAAGAAAAACACATTTAATGGATCTCGGTTCCAATTTTCTATTATCAACATGAGCATACGCAGGACACCCAAAGATCTTTAAGTCGGAATAATAAGCAGAATTACCAGACCATACCTCTTGTGGAGTCTTTTCTCAATGGTAACGGATGGAGATCGGTTGATAAAAAAAATATGCAGTAGAGGCTGCTTTTGCCCAAAACAACTTTGGTAAGTTGGCATTTGACAACATACATCGAACCTTCTCCATGATCGTTCTGTTCATTCGTTCTGCAACACCGTTTTGCTGTAGAGTATGACGACCTGTCTCAATTGTCTCACGATCCCTTTTGACTTGCACAGTCTATTAAACTAATCAGAACAGAACTCTAAGCCATTGTCTGTGCGGGGGTATTTTATTTATTTTCCCGTCTATTTTTCAACCATAATTTTACAAGACTTAAATGCGGAAAACACATCGCTCTTCTGCTTCAGGAAGAACGCCCAAACTTTTCTGAAAAAAATCATCAATAAAAGTTAGCATATAATTAACTCCACCTCTCGAATGCACTCTGGATGGCCCCCACAGATCAGAATGAATATACTCCAACATTCCCTTCGTGTTATGGATTCTTCTGGTGAATCGAACTCTCTTTTTTTTCCCAAAAACACAGTGCTCACAGAACTTCAGTTTGCAAATTCCTTGCCCATCAATAAGTCCTTTTTTGCTCAATTTTGCCATGCCATTCTCACTCATATGCCCTAGGTGCATATACCAAAGTTTAGTAATATCATCATCTGACAAGGAAGAGGAAGTGACAGCTGTATTACCAGTAACAGTAGAACCCTGCAAAATATATAACTTGGTAGCCTTTCTCTGCCCTTTCATCACAACAAAGGAACCTTTGGAAATATTTAAAACTCCACTTTCAGTTGTGTATCTATATCCTTTTGAATCAAGAGTACTCAACAAAATTAATTTTTTCTTCAATTCTAGAACATGTCGTACGTCACTAAGTGTTCTGACAACTCCATCGAACATCTTAACTTTAATTGTTCCAACACCTGTGATTTCACATAAAGCATTATTTCCCTTCAAAACAACACCTTCAGACACTGTTTCGTAAGTTGTAACCTAATCCCAATTGGGACTCATGTGGAAGGTGCAGCCTGAATCAAGTATCCACTCCTCATTCACTTTAGAATTGTTGACAAAAGCGACTAGAAGTTCACCATCGCTGTAGTATTCTACAACATCAGCTTCACCGAAATTTTTTGGTTGTTTTCCTTTTTAATTCGTAGCCTCCCTTTTAATCTTGTTCTGTAGCTTATAGCACTCAGATTTAATGTGTCATTTCTTCTTGCAGAAGTTACAAGTTTTACCTCTATTTGAAGACTTCGATCTACCCTTAGATTTACCGCGAGGATTCCGTTTTTGTGTCCTTCCAGTATCATCATCAGCATTCCGATCTTGTCTCCCATGAACAATGAGACTTTCTCCCTGAGAGTCAGGTTTAACCACAAGATGCTTCATCTTATCATATGAGGTCAAAGAATCATAAACCTCATCAATTGTGAGATACTCGCGGCTATATAAAATCGTGTCTCTAAAGGTTGAATAAGACGGCGGCAATGAACAAAGTAGAATCAACTCTAGATCTTCCTTATCATACTGAACCTCCATGGCCTCCAAGTTTGAGAGAATTTCTTTAAACATTGTTAAGTGTTCGTGTACAGACGCACCTTCCTCCAAACGATGAGCATAAAGACGTTGTTTCATATGCAACTTGCTTGTTAGAGTTTTCGACATGCATATTTGTTCCAGCCTCTTCCATAATGCAGCGGTGATCTTCTCATTCATCACATCTTGCAAAATTTCGTTAGATAAATGCAGATGTAATTGTGTTAACGCCTTTCGATCCTTACGCTTCTTCTCTTCATCTATTAATATAGAAGGCATCTTATCTATCCCTAGCAGGGCATCCTCTAGATCCATCTGCGCAAGAACTGCTTGCATCTTAATCTGCCACAACGCAAATCTGGTGTTGCGATCCAACAGCAGAATTTCATTCTTCAAAGACGCCATTACTGTGATCGAGATGAACTACCCGGAAGTTTGGATACCAATTTGTGAAAATAAAATAAAATAAAATAAAGAACACATAGATTTTATGTGGAAACCCTTTCGGGAAAAAAACCACGGGCAGAGGAGAAGAAAATTCACTATGTCGAATTCGAATAATTATAAGAGGAATAAACTATGTCTATTTATAGGCTTGTAAAGCCATATTTTAGTAAGATTGAAACACCTTATTCTAATCAATATAAAATAGATGAAGTTTAATAAGGTTTAAAAAACCTTATTCTAAAATAAAATAAAAGAAGTGTAATTCTATATAGATTTTACTTTTATTTTATTTTACCATTATATTTTATTTAAATAAGGATTCGGGTCATTTAATTCTAACATAGGCAGCACTGCCAACAACTTGCCCATGTGGTTGGTCCTTATCATCAGTTATTTAGCTGAATTTGTTAAATGGAAAAGAGATGCTTGAGTTGGGATGAATAAGCTGGGAAATTTGAGTTAGTTCCATTTATGGATTGAAACCAAATGATCGCAACTAAGTAAGCCATTGAAGAAAAATTCGATCCATGACCAATGCCAAATGTGAGAGGAGATGTAAAACTGAAATAGATTTAGAGTTACAAATAAAACTATTTAGAGCTGTCATAGGTTTTATAAATTTGAATGAAATTTACATATTAAAAAAAAGATGGAAATAATGGTAACCCCTCAAATTTATAAAACTTATGACACTATTATGAAAAAAAACCCCTCAAATTTATAAAATCCTATGCTAAAAAAAACACCATAAAAGATAAAAATGAAGCATCCAAAAAAATCTATCAAGCATTGAATTGGGAAAAAAATCACACAATTCATAGTTGTAGAGGCAAGTTGTAATGTAATTAGCTTTGTTATTTTAGGTAATGATACTCGAAAAGAAAAGCGAGCAAAGATGCAAAATCTGAAGAGTCTAATTAAAGGCTAAAAAAGGTCCTTATGATATGGTGAGGCTGAAAAGAGGAGCGAGGTAATTACAAGAGAAATGGCTAAACATGGGAAGAGAATAGTGTAGGCATTAAAACTATGTGTGAAGATGAGAAGTGATAAAAAAAGACTACAGATTTAGGATGGAGACGTTATTAGTTGAAGAACAACGGCTAAGGAGATCTGACTCAGTTATGAGCCAACTATGGGGTTGTGTTGACTATGAGTTTTGGTGGGTTGCTACTACTAGTAGCTAAATCAGGAGTTGCACAACTGGTTCTGCATGAAGATCCTGTCAAGTCTGTTATTCCCAGATTGATGATTTAGTTGCTGAGATTGATGTTTTTAAAAGTTGGCCGATGCGCAATTATCGCCTTGAATGGCCCCCACATCCTACTGCCATTATCTGCCTATTTAATTATCTAAACTTTCTTTCTCTATTCAAAAGCTTTGTGTACCCGATTGTTATTCATGGAATAGACATAAATAATTCATTTAGTTTCTAGTTAGTAGTTAGGTACGCCTTCTTGGTGCATTTTTGAATCGTCCTAAAAAATAATAAGGAAGATGAAAAATATTATTAGTATATTACAAATTAATTAGCATTTTAAAGGGGAGAAAAAACAACAAATGAATGACTACCAACCACAACTCACAATATACAAACGTGTAATAAGTCACTTTCGCAAAAGATATGAGCTTTTATTTTCGATGAACTTCCAACTTCTTCCTCTCATTTTTTGTAATTAAGTTGTAACTTAATCCAATGCATTATTTTCATTTTTAGCCTCTTTCTTTATTTTGTTTTCACTCTTTTATTTATAGTAGATTACTGTAGGAGTTTAATTATTTTAGCACAGAAGTCAATTTGACTAGAAAAACATACCAATGGAAAGATTCAATTCATGCAATAGAAATCACTCAATGTTCAAGTAGAACGAGTAATAATAGAAGGTTTTAGAAGGCCTTAAATTTAGTTACCCAAATCTATCGAAAATCGTGAGTTCGGGGTTTCAACTTGGGTTTCAGTTTAGGATTTAGATTCAGTTTTGATTTAGGGCTAGGGTGTTCAAATGGTTAACTAAACCGAATTAGTATTAATCGAATTAACCAAACTTTTTGATCTTTTAACCGTTAACCGAACCGAAATTTTTTCAAAAAAAAAACCTAAATTATTATTTTTGGTTAAAACAAGTATAAAACATATAAAAATTTTTGATAATATTCATTTGACCGAATTAACCGAATTAGTAATAGCCTAGTGCATATAATATATAATATTATTTATTAATTTTGGTTAATTCAGTTAATTATCTGATTTCGAACCGAATTTACCTTTAACCAAAATTCTAAAAAATCTTTAACCGACCGAGTAACCGAATTAGATCAATTCAGTCAATTAATCTATCATTATGAGTTTTGATGGGTTGCTACTACTAGCAGCTAAATCAGGAGCTGCACTGAAAATCTAACTGGTTCTACACGAAAATCTTGTCAAGCCTACTGCCAAGTTACAATAATGTCTAATTATGGTTAAATAAAATTATTAGTATTTATTTATAAGTCCTCTATATTTTGTTTAATTTAATTATGATGAATTTCGCTATTTTTCATCGATGGTGTATGAGACTTATGTACCTGCATCAAATACTATTATTATAAATTAAGAAATTATTATTTAATTTTTAGAATAAATAAATCAATTAAAAACTTACTAAAACAATTAATATTTTAATAATTTGTTTTATATAGTTACTTGCAGGTTGATTTATTATTTGTGTATTATTATTTGGAGCAAATTTTTTTTCATTTTTTTAGTGATACACCTTAACTTTTTGAATGAATTATAATTGTAAATTATATAATAATAAAATTAAATTTAAACTATTTTTATAATAATTACTTTCTACTATAAAACAACAAATAATATTAGTAAATTTTAAAAAGTTAAAACAATTAATGAAATTAAAAAGAATGCTAACGTGAAAGCGGCACCAATATTCGATTAAGCAACTCATTTAAGTTACACTCCCAACTGAAAAGCTCATGCAAATCTCATTTTGAAGAGCTTTCCTTCAACTTTTTCGGAAATATAGGCGGAATTAGAGCACATGTTACCATACTTTAACAATTTTAGAGCGGTGCATTTATTTGTGATTAATGTAAAATTAACGGTAAAATTAAATAGTATAGTGATATTGTAGCGTGAGACAAAAACAAAATAAACACATAGTATTGAAGGTAAATATACATCCAAAAAAACCCTTAGTTTCGATATATAATTTTATGCATAATTAATCAATCATTATTGATAATATATCATTAAAAATGAAATGAAATGAATTAATTTTAAAATTTTACATAATCATTTGATTAATTGATAACGATCTTAATGCATTAAATATCAATCCGATCATAAAATCAATGATTGTTATGGGGAGCGATAATATTGGAATTAGAGTCTTATTTATTAAAAAAAAGTGTTAAAAAAATTTACCTTTCATTGAATAGTTGAATTTTAAATTTAATTGAAAATGGGTTAATAATTATTTAGTATTTATATTTCGCTTCAACAACTAATTTTATATTTATACCAAACAACATTATATGGTTAATAAACATTCGATATATTTGTTTTAATAAAATAAATATAGGTACTTAACTAAAATATAAGAAAATTTTAAACTAAACATTAAACATTAAAGTTAAATTTAAATATAAAACATAAGTATCAATTTATAAATACTTAAGTACTAAATTGAATATAAAGTTAGACTCAAATACCGAATTAAAATAAAAAAATTTATACCAAATTAAACGGAAAGTGATAATTGTACTGCACATCTGAGTTAGATGTAGTAGTACCAAGTACGAACTGAGCTCTCTTCACTTCACAGGCGTTTTCGTACACGAAACAAATCAACATCATTTTCCTCACCCTGACAGGCAGTTGGTTCCACCATTGCTTTCATTTTTGTTTATTTCTTAAAATCCTATTTTCATTTTACCATAAATGGGGCAAATGCCTCACTATTATACCCATTTTCTTTTTTGTCTTGTTTATTATCCATTTTTATTCGCCCCACCTAATGAAATAATAAATAAAATTGAAAAATAAAAAATCGATTCGAATTAAAATATTTAAATAATTATTCGATTTTTGAAAAAAAAACATTTGTGTATATTTATGCTAAATGTTATTTGAAAATATGAGTGTTAAATAAATAAATAAATAAATTTATTTTTAATAGTCATATTTAACTTCAAGTTTGAAAATAGTAAGATTTCAATTGGGTATTTTCCTTCTTACTTCATAGAAAATTCAATAAAAAAAATTATATAAAGATGTAAGAAAGAAAGAGAACATCATTAGACAATTTCAATGCAAGTTGCAACCAAATCCCTATTAATAGCTTACTAATCTTTGTTTATTCCTTAATTTACTGTAAATTATTGTTCTTTGATATTATCCATACAAAAGAAAATAATATTTAGAGAAATAAAAATATTATTCCATTGGAGACCCTAGATAAAAGACAACCCTTACTTTTACATCCTTGCTCAATCATAATTTTTAAAAATAATATATATAAAATCTTAATAAATAAATAAAAGTTACTAAATATTATAAATGAATATTGAAGAATTAATTTTTTAAAAATAAAATTTCAAGTGATAACATGACACAATTTTAAAGTATCATGTCATCATATTTTAACAGAATTTAAATTTAAAGACCAAATTGAAAAATTTATCAAATTTTGAGACTATTATGGATTAAAAAAATTAGAGACTAAACGGAAAATTTGCTAAATGTTACCTTGTCCTCATTTATATTATTCTATATCACATTTCAGAGAAAATAAGAAAAATATTAAATATATTTTATGATTATGGATTTAATCCCTTACCTTAATTTGGTCACTTTTAGTCTTTATATTTTTTAATTTTTAAATTCCAGTCCTTACGAAAAGATAATTGTTAAATTCATTTAGTTTAGTTCTGTTATTTTCAAAATCTGATGTGACAAACATATTATCATATGTGTACTACTATGTCAGCTTGTTTTTTCCACATACTACACACAAAAAATCCAGTTAATGGATTAAATACTGTCATCTGCATCAAGATTAAAATTTCAAAGCTCAAGAAGTATAAGGACTTAGAATGATCCAATTGGAGAATATTGACCTATAACGATACACATTTTATAGGACTAGTAATTGAATTTAAACAAACAAATTCAACTGCTACTATTTGTTTAAGGACTAAAATTTCAAAATCCGAAAAGTACAAAGACTAAAATTGATTACACTAAAGTACAAAGACTAAATCCACAACTTTCACAAAGTACAAGGACTAATAAGAAATTTTAACAAAAAAAAAACATGAAAAGGACATGCTGGTCATTTTTTTTGAACTTCAGTTAAGAGTTTCAGTCTTTCAGATAAGAATCTCCAATATATAGCTCGACAGAAATTGCGAAATATCACAACTGAGAAAAGCAATGACAAGCCAACTGAAATACGTTTCCGGTATTCTTCTCAATCTTTTCATCATCAGTTATGAACCAAAAAAATCAGTTATAATTCTTATGTTATTTTATTAATTTCCTTCTTTGATTTTGTTTTTTCTATTAATGGGATTCTGTTTCTATGTGGAAATAGAAGAGATGGAAATGGAGAAAGAGCAAGGACTGGAATGGATCGAAGCTCAAAAGATCGAAATTAGTTTGGACCTTGCAGTTGCGGCCAAGAACCAGCTTGAATTCCTCGCTGCTGTCGATAGGAACCGTTGGCTCTACGATGGCCCTACTCTCCATAGAGCCATTTACAGGTGATCACTTTCACAGCTCAATTTCTTGATTGTTGCTAAAATCATCATTTTTACCATTTTCAAATTCTGGGTCTTTTGGGGGATTTCATTTTGTTTAAGTTTCTCCAAGTTTTGCATTTGATTCCTTGCTTAAACCCTTTTAATTGATGTGCATTTTGAATCAAAATTTGGGTTGTTGATTTTTTTTTATATATGCTAATTTTTAGGTACAATGCTTACTGGCTTCCCTTGCTAGCCAAATGTTATGAAGAACCCATTTTGGAAGGGCCTTTGGTTGTTCCTCTTGATTGTGAATGGATTTGGCATTGCCATAGGCTAAACCCAGTATGTCTCTAAGCTGAAATTTTTTGCTTGTTTTATTTTTTATAAGTTGAAGTTGGGATTTTCTTGTCTTTTTAAATCAGGTTCGTTACAAGTCTGACTGTGAAGAACTCTATGGGAAGATCCTTGGCAATACTAATGTTGTGTCTTCCCTTCAAGGCGCATGTAAACGGCGAACTGAAGAAATTTGGAACAGACTTTATCCGAATGAAGCTTATGAGTTTGATTTCACCAAAGCCTTGTCTGAAAATGCCTCTGAAACACTTTCTGGACTTGAAAAACACACTGACTATGATCTAGTTTCAGCTGTTAAAAGGCAGAGTCCTTTCTTTTATCAGGTTAGTCCGGGAATGATCTAAACTGTTATCTTTTTAGTAGCATTCTTCTTTGACAATCTGCCTAATTTCGACTCTAGGTATCCAGAGCGCATATGAATAACGATATCTTTATCGAAGAAGCTGTAGCTAGGTATAAGGGTTTCCTTCATCTGATCAAGAGGAATCAAGAGAATTCGACAAAGCGCTTTTGCGTTCCAACCTATGACATCGACCTTATCTGGCACACGCACCAGTTGCATCCTGTCTCTTACTGCAAAGATTTGAATACAGTACTTGGTAAGATATTGGAGCATGATGATACAGACTCAGACAGAACTAAGGGGAAGAAGCTCGATGTCGGATTTTCGGGGACTACTAAACAGTGGGAGGATACATTTGGCAAAAGATACTGGAAGTCGGGGGCCATGTATAGAGGGAATTCTCCATCTCCACTTGCAGCTATTCCTTGCATTCCCAACATTTTACCTAAGAAAATAGATGCAACAAATGAGTTTCCGAACATTATTAAGCTTCCTGAGATGAGGGTTGTAGAGGTAGTTTACCTATATTTAACCTGGACCACGGTACCGATGCTGCTTTCGTATTTTAAAGGTCATTTCTCATTCTGTTTGATGCCTTTTTTCAGGTACTTTTGGAGATTGTTGCAGTTAAGAACTTACCGAACGAAAAGAAGGGGAATCTCTTTGTCTTGTTAAGTAAAACTCAACCCGATGTATTCTGCAATACTAAGCAGAAACTGACTATTTTATCTGAGTCTGGGAAGAAACAGGTTCTTTTATTTCAGTGTGAACCTACTGGTGAACTGCATTTCGAACTCGTGTCAAATTCAGCTTCCACTTTACCAGTAACAAAGACATGCAAAACTCTAGGCACTGCTTCACTCTCCATAGAAGAGTTTCTAGATCCGGTTTCCAAACTTGCTGTGGAGAAATGGTTGGACTTGGTACCCCCTTCTGGAAATGGATCTTCAAAACCGATTGGCCTACGTGTTGCTGCTTCCTTCACGGTTCCTACAGCAGCACCACATGTGCTTCACATGGTTCGATCCCATCCTTTTTCGAAAGGTTCTTGTTTTCAGCTCCCTCTTACCGGAACTGTCCCAAGTGGCAAGAGCTACACCCGTGTCATTGATGAAACTCAAGCTGAGGTCATAAGACTCCAGATGAGGTATATACATGCATTCACACCAAGTTAAATGTTGGCAATTAACTTTAAGCTTACTTCCGAGTATTTTTACGAGTTATTGAATATTTATATACCGTCTAAGCCAAGTATATTTGTGTCTTTAGCCCGTGCTGTTTACATATGATAATTCTTTGGAAAACAATTATAGCACCTATGCATCTTTCTGTTTTCTCACCACTGTTAGTTTCAAGACTTGTAAAGCTTGGCATTAATTTGACAATTTCGGGGCTTGATTATAGGGAGTCCGGGAAGGCAAAGATGAAAGAGAACAGCATCTTGAGTAAGCAAGTAATTGGTATCACAAAGCATGGAGAAACTCATACTGTAGCAGAGTTTCTAGGGACTCATTGGTATTTGATGAATTCCCAATGGGTTCTTCACAATGCAGAAGTCGGTGAAAATGGTCATCTCTTTGATCTCAAAGGCGATAGGGCGGTATGCATCCATTTATTTTCACATCATATATATAAATCTCTTATGATATTGCAAAGTTTCTTATACATGATGAACCTTCATTTACGCAAATAAAGCGTAAAGTAATAGAGATTGTTATTTTTACCTCAACTTCCATCCTGACATATCTTGAACTTGCTAGGAGTTTGTTTCATCGGCTACTTAAATCATTCATTCACCTCTTACACAACACTCGGGGAGATCATACTCCAGCATTTTATTGTTCCTTTCTTTTGAGTTTTGCTGCCCGAGCGTCTGCATGTTTTAGTTGTGCATATATATATATATGATAAGTGTTAAATTTCCCACTCTTTTGATTATTGAACAGGTAAAAGTTTTTTCTGGTAGAAAACTGGATTACGAACCCAAACATTGTGAGAAGCAGAAGAACGAAGGTGACTTTATGACTGCGGTTGAATTTTCTGTTGAACATCCATACGGAAAAGCTGTTGCATTGCTTAACTTGAAATCTAGATGCTTGAAGGTAGGTTAGCTATTTGCCATTTATTAGACATGCAACTATACAATTATAAAAAGATGAAATTTACTTACTGGTTCCACTTTTTAATTGAAAATGAAAAGGCAAAGGAGGGATGGTTTGTTTTGCCCGGATTGGTATCGATGTTTATACTTTCTCACATTTTGAAGAAGGAAGGACGCATTGGCTTCACTGTTGATGGCAAAAGTATGAAAGAGATTGATGGTGCAACACGAAAGGTAATTATTGACAACGACCAGCATGCCTCCATAGAAACTGAAGTCCATTCGGATGTGACATTGGAAAATGCAGTGATACCTGAAAAAGATGGTTCATGCAATGGGGACTGTGGAAGTGAGAAAGGCAACAGGGTAAGAAGTGGTGGCTGCAGTGGTTGCAGTGCTGGATGTGGAAACATGGTGAAGAGCGGTGGTTGTGGTAGTGGTTGCGGCAGTGGATGTGGGGGTGGTTGTGGAAGCATAGTGAATAGCGGCAGCTGCGGTGCCGGTGGTTGTGGTGCTGGATGTGGAAACATGGTGAAGAGTGGTGGCTGTGGTGGTGGTTGCGGGGGTGGGTGTGGGGGTGGTTGTGGAAGCATAGTGAATAGCGGCAGCTGTGGCTCTGGCTGTGGTGGTGGCTGTGGTGGTGGCTGTGGAGGTTGTGGAAGCATGGTGAATAGCAGTGGTTGTGGACTCAAGGAGGAGAGCAGTGGTTGTGGCGGTGGCGGTTGTGGTGGTTGTGGCGGTGGGTGTGGCAACCTTATAAATACCTGTGTCGAAACTGGAGGTGTGGTAAAAAGTAATGGGTGTGAAAATCCCACATACATGGAGGCGGCTATAAAAGCTTGATGATCAATGGGAAGTTCACCATTATTCATAATGGAGGTCCAGTAAATCATTGCATTTACTGCTGCTAATTTCCATTTCCTCCTCCTGGTGAATAAGTACAGCTATTATTATATGAAGTTTGTATATTTGGCTTGTGTTTCTTTCAGATTCTGGCTTTGCATGTCTATTTTCCTTCAAAAATATTGCATATCTATTTTCCTTCAAAAATAAAGTTTCCTGGAAAAAAAAGTATTACAATACTCTGTAATACAACTATCTAAAAGTTCGAATTTCAGTGAATTATCCCATACTGTTCCTCTTTGAATTTATTATCTTCTTTAAAAGCGTCGAACATGTTATGCTTTATCAATAGTGTTATGAGACTAGGAAGTGAATTCCTCCAAGCATTTGGATTTGTTATTATTGAAAATATTTTACCTAAATATTATCCTAGCCCGAAAAAAAGAGGACACTTGTAGTTGTCCAAAAAAAAAAAAAAAAAAACATTGGTTTTGTGCCAATTTTAGTTTCAAGCTCGGGTTGCTTTGTGTTAAGGTCATTACGAACAGGATTGATATCAAACCATATTATCTTTAGCCTGAACAAGATGAGGACACTTATATTTTAAAAAAATGGATTTATGTCGATTTGAGTTTCAAGTTTGAATTCATCTCAAACCATATAATCTCTAGCCCAAATAAGATGAGGACACATGTAGTTAAAAGATATTGGCTTTGTGCCAATTTCAATTTCAAGCTCAAATTGTTTTGTGTTTGGGTTATTACAAACGGGACTAATATCAAACTATGTTATCCTTGGGCCTAAGAGAATAAGGACAATGTTTACAAAAAGAAACATTGATTTTGTGTTGAATTCAACTTCAAGCTCAAAGTTTTTGGTTTTAATCATTACAAACAAGATTAATCTCATATCATAAAATACATTGCACTTGTAGTTATACTCAAAAAGAAATTTGCAAATCAAGTTGACTTTGTGCCAAATTTAATTTTAACTTCAACTTGTTTTGTGTTCGAGTCATTAGAATTTGGACTTAGTATTCAAATTTTTAGTATTAAATCATTTTAAATTATTCAAATTTAATTAGTTTCGTAAATGTGATAATTTGAGTTTATGTAAATTTAAGCTTAAATTTTTAATATTTCATCATCACGTCATATTAGTTTAGATTGAAGTTGAAGTTGAATTTCATAGGGAGAAGTGTAGTTTGTATGTACAGCTTAACCACTACAACACACTTAAAACATGTTCATCGATTATGATCTTTAATGGTGTTAGGTTTTATGTTTTTTTTTTTTTGATGGATTTTTGTTCTTATCTGAATGTCCTGATTTGGGTTGTTTAATCAACTAAGGTATCTTACTCATCATTCATCCTTTAAAAAAAAAAAACTCCATTATTAAACCATAGAGATGGAACCAAGAATATAACTTTATGATAATAATAGTAATATATACCTAAACATGGAGCCCCTCTATCTCACATCATAACTAATGTGCAAATATATTATACTGTGTAGTAAACCTTGCGAACCTCACAAAACATTTATAAAGAGTTTAACACGTGTCTTTAAATGGAACCAACGATACTACGAACTTATAGCTAGTTCGCTAACCATAACTTGATGGACTTTAAAGTTGTGCACCTCCGTTAAAGCAATATGAGAACTATGTGGATACCCAAAGTAAATGATTGCTAGTTGTCCTAACATGTATCATCCTAAGATGTCACATCACCGCCACTGCAAGGGTATCAAATCAGACTTTCACGCCAACAATCTTAGGGCACGTAGCTAAGTCTGTCCCCCCACTATAAAAGGGTCATGCAAACAACTCACATAGTTTTATTCTCATATACTTCCCACACTAAACTTATGAACTATTTCCGTGAGATCAAAAATTCCTTCTAACCTTTATACTCCCTCCTTATTCATCAAACCATCATCCTCTTCCCTTCTTTCTTCATTGGTCAACAATTGGTGCAGTGAGCCTAAACAAACCATGTTAAATTCAGGTGTCAATGATCATCCTAATACAAGTTTGACCCAACTAATAACCAAGTTACTAATCCCATCAGTCACAACACAGAAGCAAATGTTAACCAAGCTAGAACAACCCAACATTCAGACCCATTGCATGGCAACCAAAACACAATCCCACAAAATCAAAATAACACAGAAAGCCAAAATCCAAAAAATCCCTACCAGTAGTTTTATCAATATCCCTCATCGTATTATAATCCCTAAAACTAGCACCATACTGAAGCATCACCGACGGATTAAGGGTCTCGGCATCATCAGTCTGATAGTCAATAATATCTGGACATGCAAGAAAGATTAAGGATTATGAAAGAGCAAATTCCTTCTCAACAAAAAAAATATGAAGAACAACAAAAATTCATCTAGGAGCAGATGGAAAGGCAAAAGCAGGCGAATGAGAGAAATGAAAGAAACGAAAAGCTCATTAAGGAGCTTAAAGCAAATAGGAGGAATCAGAAGTAAAATCCCAAGCGTAAAAGGGAAAATTTCATCCATTCTGGACAGGATAAACAACATGCTAACCAATGTAATGAAAATTTAGTAGATAAGGTGTAACACCCCTAACCCATCTCCGTCGTCAGATTAGGGTCACGGGCATTACTAACCAATCAAAACATTTAATTTCATTGCAAGCAATGATGCAAGCTAAATATTAACATAACATGATACAGGAGCAATGTATGCTAATTTAATATTTCTATAATCGTGTCTTATGCAATTTAATAACGAATCATACTATATCATACCAATTCAGAGCAAAACTTACTTTTATAGTCCTTAATACGAGTTTACGAGACCCAAAAAATAGTATAAAAATAGGTAGGGACTAATTTGAAATATTCTAGAAGTTTAGGGTGAAATCTCAAAATACCTAGAAACAAGGGACACACGGCCTTGTGTAACATCCCGATTTTGGGCATAGTAGGAACAGTGGTTTCGGGACCACAAATTCGACGAAAAAAATTTTAATTTTATTATATTTTTATGGTCTACGATTTTACAGAATAATTTGTGAAAATTTCGTTCGAAAATTTCGACGTTTGGGCACTCAATTTGGTCAAAAGGACTAAATTGTAAAAAGTGAAAAAATTGAGTTCTACATGTTAGGGGTGTCTAATTGTTATGAAATTTTAAATGGGAGGTCCTTAAATGTAATTAGACCATTATTTAATTTTTGGACAAAAATAGACATGAAATGGGTGTAATAAAATATTTTTAAGTTAGGGGCATTTTGGTAAACTAATAATTAAAAGAATTAAAAAGGGAAAAAAGCCAAATTAGATATCATCTTCTTCATTCAACCATTTCTACCAGCAGCAGCCATGGTTAGGGTTTGTTGAAACTCCCAAGCTCGATTGTAAGTGATCCCTAGCCCCGTTTTTAAAGTTCTTTACATTTTTGAAATCTCGATAACTTGATTAAGCTTATTCTAGCAATAATCTAACCTAGGGTTTATATTTGGAAAAATACCCATAGGTGATATATGTTTATTTTGATGTTTTATAGTAGAATATGAAGCTTGAAATTGTGTTAAACAACTTTTGCTAAGCGATTTTACGTGAAAACGAGTAAAATGACATAATCGGTAAAAATACCTAATGTTCATAAGTACATGTTAGAGTGCGAATTTGATGTTGCTATAGAAGGGGAAAATGATCATCATGTCATATAAAATAAGAAAATAGGATGAAGTTTAATTTACGAGCCTAGGGGCAAAAATGTAATTTTGACAAAGTTTAGGGGAAAAATTGTAATTTTTAGAAAATATGATTCTGGGTCAATTTGAATAATGTGAATCCTAATTAGGCTATATTTATAATGATAGAGCAAGGAAAATTGAAATTCGGGCTAAAATCGGGAAAATACCAAATTGTGGACTAGAATGGTAAATTGCTGTTTCTGGATCTGAGGTAAGTTCGTGTGATTTAATAAGTCTATTATTCATGTTATTATTGTTTTACATGAAATATATCTTGCAATGATTGCATTGAATATAATATTTTAAATGAAATGAGTAAATTTGTATTTCCATAACTAAATTTAATATGTATTTGTCTTGATAATTATCTAAAGTACATGATAAATGAAAATGAAGACAAGTGTTATTATTATTGTATGAATATTGATTTGAAATGTACATTGACTGTTATTTGAAAAGTGAAACGTAATTGAATACCCTATTAACAATGTCAGGCTAGTCGGATATAATTGGCATGTCATAGGATTGGAAGTGTTCAGGGATATTCCGACTTTGTGTCGATGAGACACTATAAGTGCCTACCACTGTGACTGTTCCGGATTCGTTTTGAAGAGGTACTCCGTACCTTCTTCATATCTTTATTCTATCGTTACTTTTTGAATTTGTTCCGATAAGGTACTCTGTGTACCTTCTTTATTCTTCATTCTGGATATCACGGTGTATTCCGGCTTCAGCTGATGAAACACTGTATGCTATCCCGGTGTGTGGGTTGGATCCGTGTATCCGTCCAGGTCCGAGTCATGTTAATAGGGGTAAATAAATGTATTGAATAATTGACTGTTACTGCAAGACTAACTGTTACTGAACAATTGATCGTTATTGAATAATCGATGGATACTGACAAATATTGACTGATATTGGGCTTGGAATATAATGGATTAATGAATGAAATGTGATAGTTGAATGATATTTACGAGAAATGAACTAAAAGCTCTTGCCATGATAGACTTGATTATGTATATATGATACTAATATGATGCATATGATTGTCATGTTTGAATGAGCAGTTGTGCTAAGAGATAGCACAGGTAAGTACTCGAAACCCATGAACATGTATTTAACATGTGAAATCAAATGGACTTGTGATGAGAATGAAAATGAATGATTGATGCTTATGAGAATAATTTTTATGACAATCCTATGGTGATTATGATTATATTGCACTGGAACAGTTTGGACAGTCGCAGTAGTCCAACTTTAAAAATACATAAAAAAATTATGAAAATTGAATTAAAGACTGAATAAAATATGGAATTAAAGCTTGTCGAGTTTAGTTTCTCATAAAATAAACGGTATAAGCAAAATATTTCTATATTATGAGATATTTAAATGTTTGTGAGACAGAGACAGAATGATTTTAGAAATCCCCTGTTCTGAGTTAGGAAAATCATTAGAAATTATAAAAAAATAATTATGAGTTATAATTTATATGAATAGAATCCAAAATGAGTCTACTTTCAGGAGGAATAGACGAGAACATCATCCGAGTCCCGAACTATGAGATAAATAATTTTTAGTCAAGAGAGGTCAGAACTATTGGACAGCAAAACAGGAGAAACTTTAATGAATAAACTGTACTAATTGGATAAACCAAAATTTCTTGAAATTTTATGGAAGAAAGGTATATGAGTCCAGTTTCAAGAAAAATTAACGAAACTAAATTTCGAGTTTTTTATCTCCAGATATAAATGATTTAGTAACTATAACTCGATAAAACAGCTTAACCTGAACATGAGTAATTGTACAATTATAGTGTTTTATCTTGAAAAGCATGTTAGTAATTGCTTATTAATTTCATATGGACTTACTAAGCGTAAAGCTTACCCCTCCTCTCCTTTTATTTAGTATTGGCAGGTCGGCTCGGGGTTGGAGATCGTCGGAGGCAGAATCACACTATCAAGCTATTACTTTTGGGAGAATTAATTCAAATATTTGAAATATCGAGTGAGTGGCATGTATAGAAAGTTTGTTTCATGTTATGTATTATTATTATGATTTGGCCAAACGTATTGGCCTACATCAAGCTATTGTATATGGCCATGAGATGTGGCCTTTATTCATTATGGTTTATAGTTTTAATTTTTTTTCTTGTCATGTTCTATGTTTTTGATGTGATGATGTAGTTAGGCTTGTTTGCTATATATGATGGTAGGCAAATAATATGTTGGTATTAAAATATAAGGTTCATTTCAAGTCCACATGGTTTGTCACACGGGCGTGTGACCAAGCCGTGTGAGACACATAGCTTGCACATGAGTGTGTTGTTAGGCCGTGTGTCCCCTGCACCTAAATAGTTATCACCAAGTTAGTCCACGGGCGTGTGCCTAAGTTGCCACAGCCGTGTCTTAAAGTCAGTTTAGTACACGGGTAGGCTACACAGGCGTAGGTCATGGCCGTGTTTAAAAGTTAGTGTTGCACACGAGCTAAGCTACACGGGCATGTTAAGTTAGCCACACAGGCGTGTGGTACTATTCAAAAGAAGAAATTTTATAATTGCATGAAAAATTTTCCAAGCTTCCAATCGAGCCTCGGTTTGTTTTAATTATACTTAATAAGTACTGTGGGTCCATTAAAGATATGATTAGCTATTTAGTATTGCATTTAATTATGTTTTAGTGTAAATGTACTGAAATGACTGGTAATACTCTGTGATCCTGTTCCAGCAACAGGATGGGGTTAGGGGTGTTACACCGTGTGACTTTCGGAGTTGGGACACACGATTGTGTCGCAACCCTTGTTGCAACCCATGTCTCTACCCGTGTAACTCACTGACTTGAGATACACGGCCGTGTCCTAGCCTGTGTAACTCACTGACTTGGGTCACATGGCAGTGTCGTAAGCCGTGTGTCAGCCCGTGTAGAAACTACACTTATACTGTTATTCTACACGTTCAGGTCACACGCCCGTGTGTGACACACGACCGTGTGACAAACCGTGTCTCAGGCCGTGTGTACTTAAATGTACCTTAAAACTCAAGTTTACCAAATTATGTTTACTTGGAAACTAAGCAACCAATTCACCAGTCATTTAACCTATTCAAAACTCAATTAAACATGCTCAAAACAAGCCAAAACAACCATCCTAAGTGTCTAACCAATGTACCATCATTGGTACCACATTTTATATCTTCCAATATATCAACAACACATCAACCATCAAGACTTTCATTCATACCAAATTTGCTAATATTGAACTAACATCCAGCTACTTAGGATATCAAGCTTTAAGATACAAACACATACCAAAACCTTAGGCCAAACTAACATATCAAATATAGCTTCAACCAGAATTATATATATACAAATGACCATTATCAAGCTAGAAAACCAAAATATCAACACATTATGAACAACTTCAACAAAGGACCTCCTAGTTACATGCCATTGCAAAATAGATCATCACCACACTTGAGTCCGGGATTCATTGTTGGATGTTTAATCTACGACAAACCGAAAAGTACCTAACCTGCGCACGGAAAACAAAACCGCACACTGAGTAAAAACTCAGTGTTATTTCTATAATTGAACAATAAAACATATTATAAAGGTTATAATGCATTTTAACATGCCAATATCCAAGTCTTATTACATCATCTAATTATTCAATCTATTTACATATCTTAAACCGAGCTTATAAACTAATATCCATTATCTATCCTTATTTCAGTTTCATTATACTCAATTTCTCAATTCTACAATATAATTTAATCAACCAATCATTAAATCACATATGTAACAGCATAATTCATCAATAATTGAACTCAATCGCACAATTATAATAATATATCATATTTTCAAACCTATTCAATTTAGTCATTATCGCAATAAGTAATTCGAATCAGTTCAATTCAGCTCGTTCTAACATTTCCAGCTTACCGTATGTCATTACCATATTTTCCAACTTACGGTGTGTTATTACCAATTTAGCCCTTATCGTAGTTTGTGAATGTAACAATTGAAAAGATCTAGGTTATAGAAATACAAATCATAATCTCTGAGCTATTCGTTGACGACCTTGCCTTTTCCCTTCTTTTTCGAGGAATTTGAGTCGACATTAGCTACAGAAATCAATAAACCATACATATCATTTATACACAAACAATTTCACATTTAATTTCTAATTTATACAACTTTTACACTTTATTCAATTTAGTCCCTAAAGTCAGAACTAATTTAACTTCCACATTTAACCCCAAATTTTAATATCAAATTCACTCTAAGCCGAATTTAATTCCCTAATTCTTATTTCTACCCCCTAAATTTCAATTTTTTTTCAAAATTTAGTCCCTATTACTCAAAATCAACAGTTAATTCCACAATTTAGTCATTTTCCACTTCTAACTTAAAATCTATCAATTTAATCCCTACAACTCCAACTAATCAACAATGGTAACATTATCAATCTTGAACAATATTAAAAATTGCAACATGGGTCAGCTAGGCCTAGGTGTTGGGTTTCCAAAAACATAAAAATTACAAAAAAAGGACTAAATTGCACTAACCAAGTTAAAGTTGAAATACTTGAAACCCTTAATACCGTTAAGCTCTTTCTTTCTCCTCCCTATGTTTCGAATGCATGCAAAAGAGATTTGATTTCACTTTCCTTAATATTCTTTTCATTTGTTTTCACTTTTTTTATTTATTATTATAACATAAGTTTTATTGTTTAATTTTAATTAATATTATAACACTATCATCATCAACTACCCCACAACCATACAACATCATTTAATTAATGGTGTAATTACTACTTTAGTCCTTTTATTTATTTAAATCTATAACTCAACTTTTAACCTTTACGCGATTTAGTCTTTGTACCATAATAGTTTCTAATTCATGCAATTTTCTTATCCAAAATCCAATTCGTGTCTAATATAAATCCATAAATATTTAATAAAAATATTTACAAGTCTGGCTTACAAAAACAAGGTATCGATAACTCAATTCCCCAAACCACTGACTTTAGAACCGATACTCTTGTACATTGTCTAACTTTCCAAACAATTAAAATTATTAGACCAAACATCAATATAATATTGTAATACCCTCATAAATATTAATAAATAATATTCACAAATTTTATCATCAAAAAACAGTATTCCAAAATCATCGTTTCTAACTCCACTGACTTTCGGGTCCTTACATAAGAATGTTGATATGGATGATAAAGATAATGATGAGGATTATGATGATAGTTATAATTGTGCTAGTCAAAATACTTTGGAGCAAAAAGTAGAGAAGTTAGAAAAACATTTACAGGATTTTCAAAATATGAAATCCTCTGGGTTAGTGATGAAGTATAAAAATGAGCCCCTATAACACGCTAAACTCAAGCATATGATAAGATCCGAGCTTGATGTGTCACTACTCAAAATCGGACTAACTTATAGCAAAACAATTTGGTGGAAACTTTATAAAATTATTACAAATTTATAAATATAAACATAAGATAATTGTGGTTTTATTGAAGTTTGAATGAAATCATTAACAATTTGAAATAACGTTCAAACCATTTGTCATATAAGTTCAAATATAATAGCTTCATTAAATAGAATGCAATAATTCAAAACCAGACATTGATACTTAATAGAAATCATGTAAAAACAAAGTTTTTTCAAAATAGAAGTTCTTTATACAGTTCATTTCTATAATACATTTATATGTCACCCCCAAAAGTCATGCATGATACAGAACAAAATAATTAGCTCACAATAACAACAACATTATGGTGTAGTCCTTCTAACAAAGTCTTCCTTCAGTCAGCAAGCTTGAAAAAGAAAATGTAACGGAGTAAGTTCATATGAACTTAGTGAGTTCCAAGAAGAAAACATACATAACATTACTTACAATACAACCAAACCTTTCAGAGACACTTACACACAATGAACATAGTACGCCCAATGGTGTATACCGGCAACAGACAGACTGAGTATGCCAACTTACTTAACACATGGGTGTATACTATATGCCAACTTAACATAACTTAGACAACACATCTTCATGCCAACCATGTATCAAGAATTCAGAATCCCAAGCATATCATACATTCTCATTTTCATACATTCACCTCCTTAACACCTTATATCATTTTCATTCAGAATAGCATGTTTTATCATGACCTACCAATCTGGTTTGCAATATAGTTGCCCTACTGTAGGCCACACAAACATATCTCCTCTTTTCTATCACCACAATCCATATCATATCATAAATGTTAGAAGAAGATGGTAGTGGCTTAAGCATGAAGAATGACACTTACTTTATATCATAAACTGGCTGAACTCAAACTAATGACTTTAGATATCATTATCCATATATACACATTTCATCTATTACAGATGAAGATTAATTACCTTACACAAATTATTTAAACAAGAAATTTACAATACATGGAAGTAAGAAGGAACTCACCAGAAATTCTAGCACAATCTAAAAAGTAAATTATTTGCCTTTATCACTTGAACCCTCGTTAGCTTCTTGAGCTAAAATAAAGATATTTATGCATATCATATCATCAATCTATCAAATTTGAACATGCATGCAAGAATCAACAACACTTAATTCAGAATCAGGATGTTTCCTCCCTCATACACCATTCTAACATTTAAGCATGCAGTACGAAAAACAAATAAATGAATTCAATGATAACATAAGGGTTCATTAGAAATTATCATTGAGTTGGTACTAACGTATATGCTGGCTAGATACTGCAAACCTTCACTTTGAAAAAGTTCTCTAAACTTAAACTTTTTAGAGACTTTAAGAAGAAAGTCAAGAAAAAAGAAGAAGACATAAAATGTGTTCAAAAAGACAACTGTTATCCTTGCATACTTAAGCACAAAGACAAGGATTAATGGAAAAATCATATAATTCCACTAACTTTCTTAATTCACGTGATTGAGTGCACTTAACAAAATTTAAGTCTTATCATCTACCGTAGTCTAGTTCTATTCTAACTAAACTTCAACTTGACTAACTAAATCACCATGCAAAAATAATAAACAAAACTAAATGACTGCGAATTTAATAAGTTTGCCCAAATTATCTAGGTTGGGCAGATACTTAACAAAAGAGTCCGTCAAACCTTAGAGCTCGCCAAACTAGAATTTCACCAAATAGTGTATTACCTTCAAAAGGTAAAGCCATTTTAAAGAAGTGTGCTATTTAAGTTCGTTTTAAAGAAGCGTGTTGCCTTAAAGAGGTAAAACCCTTTAAAAAAGTGTGTTATCTAAGCCCGTTTTAACTAAACATGTTTAAATAAGTGTATTATCTTAAAGAGGTAAAGTTGTTTTAAAGAAGTGTGCTATCTAGGTCGTTTTAAAGAAACATGTTACCTTAAAGAGGTAAAGCCACTTTAAATAAGTGTGTTATCTAAATTTGCTTTAAAGAAATGAGTTATCTTTAAGGAGCCAAGCTACAAGTAAAATTACATTAAGAAAGAAAATGAACAGATCGATTGAAGAAAATCATTTTAATTACAAAATAAATTAAAGAGCTCTTAATACTCCCCACCTCCACCATCTATTTCTTCCTCTCCAAGGGTTTAATTAGCATGAGTACCAGAAGGAAGCAATACAACAACTTTTAATCCTCTCTAAAAGCTTCCCATTGAAGACCAACAGGATTGAGTATATCAAAGTATGTTATAGTATCGCAAAATTTACCCAACAGAACATTGAAAACATTGAGTGAGTTATGAGCCACTTGAATGCCAAACATAGCACCATACCGAGCCCATTTGAATGTGCTTTGAACTTTAGCTTTTGTAGTAGTTATAGCTTCCTTGATGACTTTGTTTTTCTTTACCTTAGCTAAAGTGACTTCAATATCTTTCTCCTTTTTGAGAGCTTCAATGGCAGCTTGAAGAGATTCAATTTAGCATATTTTTTTTGCAAACTTTTCTTTATATCTTCTTTCATGACATTCATATTCACTTTATATTCATCCCTAAGTTGAGCTGCTTCGCCATTGTGAGATCTCTTCAAAGAAGTAATTTCATTCACATGCTTCAAATTCATCTCTTGCATAGGAGTTTCAAATTCAACTTTCTCCTTCTTTAAAGCCCTCATTTTCTTCTGTCAGCTTCGTAGCTTCTTCCTTCAATTTCATATTTAACTCTTCAAGAGGTTTAATTTTTTTCTTTTAAAATGGCTTCCCTTAAGGTGACTTCAGAAGCCAATTTCTTCAAAATCTCATTCTCAGTATTTAGGTTATATAGTCGAACTTCTTTTTGCTTTAAAGATCTACTCATTTGTTGGTGCACAAAATTCTTCTCATACTTCTGACTGTTAATTTTCTTCTATAAATCCATAGGGTACATTACAGGTGGGCTCTAAATTTATTTTGAAGGAAACCATATAGACATTTTTTCAGTTTCTTTGTTAGGATGAAAGAAGATGCATGATTTTTTTCAAATCCTCGCTAAAGAAAATAGCAGGAATAAGGGCTTATAAGACTCTTCATTATCCCATCAAGGTAAATCTCAGAGGAAGTACTGCTCATGGATAGAGAACTTTGAGAAGGTCCTCTAGATGTAGGAAGAATCCTAGCAGAAAGAGAGTTTGTTCAAGTTATTGAAACATCGATAGAAGGAGGAATTGATGAAGTTGAAAAAGTTGAAGAAAAAGTAATTGATGACGCAGATGAGCTTGAAGTTGTGTATTATGGTGGATATACTAAGGATAGAACATACTAAAAAAAATCAAATTAAGTTTTTAGTTTTAAATAAAATAGCGGATATACTAATCAAGCAAATAATGCATAATAATAGACTTATTACCGGATATATTTAAGGAAACAAAGCCATTAGGTAAGCTCTGCGAACTTGAAGATAAGCCAACTAAAGGAGCAGACTCGTTGCATAAAGTCAATGGAAGAGAATGAATAACATGAGTGATTTGGCTAGAGTTACTTGAAGAGGCAGTGAAAGGGGATTAATTCTATGTGGTTGAACTCCTAGAGCAACAGTCTTCTGCTTTTTCTTCTATTGTTAATCCTTGGGAGGAATAGGAGGCCTCTGATTTATGATTTCACTCTTTACAAAACTTAGACTTTTATTAACTAATTCCTTAATGTCTGAATCTGAAGTGGCTAAAATTGGTGAGCTAAAGACAATAAAGGCAAAAGCAGTTTAAGTACAACTAGTTGAAGCCGTAAAAGAAGCGAATGTTTGAGTTATAAGAAATGCTGAGGCAGGTGTAGTGGACACACTAAGAGCAACAAGAACCTCAAGGTTAATAGAAATACCCTTATTATCTCTTGCATGTTGATAACTCCAAAATATATAGACTTTTTTAGCATTTTCTAACTAATAATTCATGTAAATTTTTGAGTGTTTTTTATTATATTTTTGTAATTTTATTACATAATATCTAATTTGGAAAAATTAAATATAAATATCTATTTTTAATTATTTATATGTTAAACTTACACAATTTTTCCAATTCAGAGTAGTTTGGTGCATTTGAAGAAAAGGCAGTCTTGAAAGTAGTGTTTTGGAACTCAAATGTTGTAGCATCCCTATAGCACAAGCCATGCAAAGGAGGGATGATTAATAATAATTTTTTGATGCCCCAATTAAGGGATTAATGGAATGCTTGACCCAACTCAGAAATTGGGGAGAAGAATTGGACAGTTAAGGAGAAAAGAGTCTGAATTGCCCGTTAAGGAGAGAGGCGCAACCGTCCATCAAGGAGCCCAAATCAATCATCTAATGCTGATTAAAGTATTTAGAAAACAACAAAAAAACTTTCTCATATTTTCGTTCAAACCCCTTCCCCCTTTTTAAGCTTCTTCTCTCATGTACCAAGCTAAATTTAGCAAAACCATCAATTTCATTCCTTTAAAGCAAGGATAGGCGATGGGGGAAGATATTTTCAAGGCTTCAATTTGCTAAAAATAGCCACTCCCCTCATGTATAAATAGGCCCTGTTTGATCACTCAACTCATCACTCACTCACTCATCATATTTTCTCCTCTCTTTCATTCTTCTACTCCCCATTTGAGAGAAAAACATAGAAAGTTGAGAGAAGCAATTCAAAGGCATGTTGGGAATGATTTTTTTGACATTCCTAAGGAGATTTGTGCAAAACGAGCAAAGCAGAACAAAATAAGGGAGCATGAGCAGAAAAACACTGGATTTGTATTCTTGTTCTTCCTATTTTTACTTTTATTTTGTTTTTCATTAATGAACATGCTTGTCAATTTTTATTTTTTTTTGTTTTCAGCTTAATCATAAGGAATTAAATTTATTATTGTTAGATTGATTATGTTCTTTAGCTTAGATTTATTAAAATGTTGTTAATGGTTATGTGTCTTGGTTGTTCACTCAATCAGATAAAATCATGACATGTTATATGTGCATTATGAATGTGTGGGTGCAACTGAATTAATAATTTAATCAGACCTAGATTGTAATTAATTGACACACCATATAATTGATGCATGTTTGATCTTATTTATGATAAAATAGGTTAAATTAGTAATAATATTGAAAAAACTTTATTACTTTGCATAACCCTAGAATTAATGTGATTAAACTATTTCAGCATAGAAATATTTCATTACCTCACTTAATATGAATGACTGCTTATAAAAATTACCAAGTTGATTCAACATAGACTTGTGTTCGAAAATTTTAATAATTTAGTAAGTATGATTTCATGGGTTAATGAATAGTCGAGTTGCCATGGATTTTTTCTGTAACATCATTACTAGGTTTTAATGACTCATAGTTACAGAAGATAATTAATCTAACACATTTATGTCATCGAGGTTTGTTTTTGTGAATTGTTGCTTTTATCTGTGTTTCTCTTTCATTTAATTTTACTTAGGTAATTTTTAGTTAAATAGAGTAGTTAGTCTAATTCACCCTTAATTATTTTCACTGCCAATTTGCTAAGTCTTATTTCACAAAATTTGCTTATACAATCCCTATAGAGATGATACTTTTTACTTTTTACTTATCACTTTATTTCTTGTCAATGGTTGTGTACAGTCAAATTATCTCGAGACACAAGTGAACTTTGACCTCCACATAGGTTCTTTGCATGACAATCAAACAATTAGTACTCTAAATTCTAGAAATAAATAAGTAATAAAAGCAACACACACTGGAACTACTACTAGAAGACCAATTAAAACTTTCACAAAGAACTTCATCAAGAATCTCACAACCTAATGAAACACTCAAGGGATAAATCTTGGCACCAAATACCTTACTATGACTATTCATCTTTAATGAGAATGTTTCACTTGGTTACAATAGTTCGTTTGCCTAGAAAATACAAAACCCTACAAAAACAAATGCAACAAATTAGAAAGTTTGAAGTAATACCTCCAATACTAGATTGTGTATTAGAGTCTACGTGGGACTCAATATCTTTCACATTCTCACTTAAGGGACCTTCACCAATAGAAAGAAGAGAATTTGAATATGGATATCTTATTCTCTTCGTGCGAACCTCTAAATTGAGTACTTCACTCCCCTCAAGTGGTTCTTGAGTAACATCATAAATTTTAACTCCTTGAATGGTTTCAGTAGCTCATGAGACTTCAATCATCTACACAGTTTTCTTTCCTTTTATAGCTCTTGGAACCCTCCTTTCTGGCTTCAATAGTCACATCTACGCTATTAACAAAAGGCATACTCAAATAACCAATTTTTGGGTTCTTTAAATAATCCTAAAAGAATTTCTGCTATTACATTTTTATACCCATATATGGTTAAGCCTCATTACATGGCTTTATTCCATCAATTTGAGCTTCACTTAGGGTATTGAAGTCCACATCATCTCAGATATTTTGAATTTTCTCCATTAAGTTGAATCGCCAAAAATTCTTCAAGTTTTGAACTTGCTCATACCTAATTGGCGGACTTGTTTGCAATATTTTGAATTGAGCCTCTTCTGCTGCATTTAACTATTGGATCGTCGTTACGCCCCATGGCGTAGCGAAAAAATTATTCCGGCAATTGTCAACCAAGGATCCATTGACGAGCAACGAATCGAGTTGAAATAAAGGTCGAAAATATACCTTTCAAAAACTGAAAAGCGATGAATGACGTTGTTGATGGGATCCCTTTTAGAGATGTTGATTCCAAGTCACAACAATAACGTCTCAACCTCTACGTAATCCATCAAGAGACCTAAGATATTAATCCTATTATGTAAGAGGGATAAATCATATCTTGATCAACCATATCCCACTACATGGATTGTGGTATATCTAACATAAATCTTTATAGTACAACATGTTACAGTATACGTTTAACTGTATCAAAATACATGACTCACGATGTTGAGACAAAGATGATATCAAGTTTGATGATCATATACATAGTTATTACTATAAGTAATATTTGTAGCTATTACATAATAATCAAAGAAAAATACTCATGGTAGGTTAGTCCAGTATGTTGTTCTCTAACACAGACACATGTATTGATTTTTGGCTCAATGCATTATCATTGTCCAACCCCATAATAATACTGGACTAAGGAAATTTTTAAGAATAATCATATTATTCTTAGGACTTTATTATTAACTAGTTTATTTATACACATAGAAAAGAAGCTTAAATAACAATGGCAATGCCTTATATTAAAAATAAGGTAAAACGAGTATGTGATTACAATTATCTCATGATTGGTCTTTGGGCATACTCTAACATTAACGAACAAATATCCCAAGTTTTTTTTCAATGGAAGGTTTAACCCAGGCCAAAAGAAAAGGGAATTCCCCATAAGTTCGCTTAATCTTAATCTATTTATCCCTCACCAAATGCAAGTTACTGGTGGTGTTATCTACAGCAGCTTTCCTTCCCCTTAGAGTGGCAAACATTAGAAACCCTCTTTTATTACTTTCACTAGTAGTGGTTACAATGTATATTCTTGATTACAATGTATATTCTTCTGAATAGATTTATAGAAGCTTATTCTCCATGTAGCTGGCAATCTAATAAATACGCCATTAAAGTCCACTACAAGGAACCTATTAATTGCCCAGAGTCACCTCATATGAATTCAACAATTCTGCAAAGAAAAGATGTAAAACATATGAAACCCTACTTCAGAAACGTTTAAGGGCAAAAGAAGCCAATGATTTTCTCTCTTACAATTGTTCATATCACTCAATCGATGTTTCCTCTTCAAAACATAGAATATGTATCTGAAATTACTAAAACACGTAATTACCCTACACTCGAACAATTTTCACATCTCCTCTACAAACGTTGTACACTCAAATTCCTTACTATTAGTAGGAACACTAAGCAATCTTAGAACCATGTTTTGCTAACAATAAAAAGGAAAATGAAAAAGCAATATAAAGAAATTAAAGTGATTAGAACCTATCAAACTAAATTGCACCAAGAACATGGAAGAGAGAGGAATTGTATAAACTTAAAAACTTAGAAAGCAAATGGTAATGAAGCTTAAAAATTTATTGATATTTATAAACACAAGATGAAACCCTTTGATTACTATGAAACTTCTTAGGTAAGTTATCACGCGCACATACACGCACCATCACTTGTGAACAAGAAATGTCCCTCCAATTAACACACGGCATGTGTATTTAAATATTAAAAATGATGACGATTTCATTGGAAATTCAATCAACACATCGTAACACATTGCTCGTTTTGCCAAATTCATCATTCAACTCAAATGAACGAACAAATAACAGTCATTTATCCCGCTATAAATTTAAATAGTTTAAATTTTTCAATTTTTCAAAATTTAAACTACAAATTTAAAATATATATATTCAAACTTAGAATGAGAACCCCTGTATAATGTATAATACTTCATCATAAACTTCAAGACGCTTCCATCATAAACACCCATGCTGAGACTTTTTCACCTGGCTCACGAAGGTCACTTTATAACCTTCACTTGCCTGGGGGGCAATTGTTGTACCTTGTGTAATGAACGTTGCGAACCTCACAGAACACCATAAAGAGCTTAACATGTGTCTTCCAATGGAACCAATGGTACCACAAACCTAAAGCTACTTTACGAACTAGTAATTGGTTCGCGAACGATAGCCTGGCAAACTTTAGAAAGGTGCACCTTCGCTGAGGCAATATGAAAATCACATAGAGACTCAGAGTAATTGATTGCTAGTCATCCTAAAATGTCCCATCCTAAGACGTCACATCACCACCATTACAACGATATCAAATCAGACTTCCACGTAAACAAACTTAGGATACGTAGCTAAGTTTGTCCCCCACTATAAAAAGAACATGCAAACAATTTACGTAAATCTATTCTTATATACTTCCCACATTGAACCTGTAAACTCTCCATTAGGCCAAAATTTCCTTCCAACCGTCATACTCCCTTCTTCTCTATCAAACCATCATCCTCTTCCCTTGTTACCTCTCACTAATCAACAAGACTTAATAATATATTGCCATTATCGGAATCGAATACCCCCCCCCCCGGGCCCCCATTTTTCATTTTTACGTGGCTTACGCCTCATTACAACCGGGTTAGCGCATGAATGACGATTGGCCACGATTGAACAACCTCTTGGGAGTACAAACTCCAACACATTCTTAACTCAATTTCGTCTTATAAAAACCCGAAATCATCCGAATCCATTCCGCTTATTAACCTTTATTAATTCCCAAAGTCCAAGCTTTCACACTCATTTAAAGTTCAAAGTGATTTGATTCAATCATTTTTTTTTTTTACATTTAAATCACCTTAGGACCAAATAGGTAACTGCACAATTTATGAATTGGTTTACAGCTCAAATGAATCTGAACCACTAATGTCCTTTTCATTAGCCACATAATTAATTAATTGAAAAGAGAAAAAAATAATTACTGGAAATTCGCTGATTATTTTCTTCCATTGCTTAAGAAAATTACAAAGATGAAGAAGATAAACAGAAACTTAAAGCAACAAGTTCTTCAAACCACAGAACACAAACACACCCATCATCACTATCTATAAATTATAATTTTATTAGTGTTAAAAAGATTAATCCTCCTAAGAATTTAAACCTAGCATCACAATATATATAGTGAGATTACAGAGAATATTTTTATTTATTATCAGCTGATAAAGATGATGGATGGATCACAGCAACATTCATCAATAAGACAACAGCAACATAAAGCTGCAAGACTGCCAAAAAAATAAAATATATAAATTAATTAAATTTACACATTAAAAAAATAAATTTAATTTAATTCAAAAATATTGCACCATACCAGCCCTCAAGGAAACCAGGTTCTCTCCTAGGTGGTGGAGCTGCATATTGTGGTGGTGCCATCACTGGGGGACCTTGATAATAACCTGCTAACCAAAAAAATTTATAATACAAATTTATACCAAAATCTACCCTTAATATTCCCTTTAATCTAAAGGGAAAATCAGCCAAGAAAAAACACAAATCACCCTAAAAATAAAACCCCTTCGCCATAAACATAGGAAGTTCTTGAGAAAAAATAAAAACAATGGCCAGTAACGTAAAAACTGAGAACTTAAGTAACTTGCAGAGGCTTTATAAGGGGAAATTAACATAAAAAACAAAGAAAAGAGTACCTTGAGCAGGGTAGGGATAAGCATATTTAGGGTCACTCATTTTTTTTGCAAACTTGCAAAGCCTCTAGAAAATACTAAGAAAAAAAGGATAGATGGGACATAAGTTTTAGCTTGGAATTATAGATTATATAGAGCTGAATGTGGTTTGGTATAGTTGGACTTTGGGTGTTGGGAATTTTATTTCTTCTCCTTTCTCTTCCTTCCTCGTTCTCTTTTTTCTTTTTGATTAATTTTGAAATCTGGTTAGATCTAACACTTAAACGGAAAGTAATTTTTTTTTAATATTATTTTTGTACTAAACTACTTTTATCGATAAATTTAGATTTTGATTACTCAATTTTAAACAAATTATAAAATAATAATTAAATTATTCGAAAGTTTTTATTTAAGTAACTAGACTGTTAAAGTTATTATTGTATGACTTTTTTTATTCACACTGCCTATGCTAATCGAAAAATTCTATTCCCCTTTTATTTTTACGATTCAATTGTTTTTCATGAAAGAGTTCTAAATGTCATGAATCTATGAGTTAAAATACAAATAATTTTTTTCTAATCTCTGATACTAACCATCAGACTAACTTAAATCTAAAGCATGTTTTCTATTCATCGATAGGTATTGATCTTTTGTATCGATCGTCACTTGAAACTCGTTAGTTAAATTTTTTTTTTTTAAAATATAACAGTCCAATAACTTAAATAAAATATTTTGACTAGTTCAATTACTTAAATAAAAATTTTCGAATAATTTTATGACTATTTTGTAACATTTTAAAATTAAGTAACCATAACATAAAATTACTAATAATTTAGTCACCATAATAGATTTTAATTTTCATTTTCATTTGTAAAATTTAAGCTTTAAAAATATATATAACTTCTTACTATTCGACTGCTTTGTTTATAGAATTTTAGTAAATTATTCTCAAGTTCAAACTTTCTCACTGTCTATACCACTTGGGTTTTTCTTGAAATTGCGTAGGGCACTCCTTTAAACTCAAAGCGATGACGTGCAGATAGAGAAAAAGGTTTGCCTCTGCTTACGTGGAGTGATGATTCTCTGATAGGTGGCCGTTGGATTGCTAAAAGAAACGAGTGGAGTGGCGTAAGCAAAAGTTCTGAATACCTGAGACAGCTTGGCATTTCGTAATCATCTTCTGAACAAAGTAAAGAAATTTAGGTAAAGAAACTGTGGGATTTCTGAGTAAATTAATTTGTTTCAAAAAATTAAAATAATTTATTTTTTATTAATTTTCGTTTTCGATTTATTTTTCTCTACGTGAGAAAAAAAATATTAATAATAATTCAAGTTTCGAATTCTTATTGGTCCATATAATTTAATTTTTAATCTTTATTTTCCTTCAAATAAAAACTTAAATAACAAATAAAATAAAACTTCCCCAAGATCAATTTTCGTTTTACCCACCCATTTCAAATCCAATAACCCTAAACTACTAAAAAAAAAAAAAAAACCAAACATCGAACGCACAATCATCATAAACTGTAAGTATTTTAGTAAAAAAAACGTAATGGATGAAGGAAACTTGAATAACTTTATTCAACAATCATTCAGAATTTATACAAAATAAAATCAACAATCCACCCTAAACTTAAGCAAAATAAAATCAACAATCCACTAACTTTTTCCTAAACTTAAGCAAAATAAAATCAACAATTAATTCCTAAAATTAGGAACAAATTGTGACACAATCAACTTAACAAAAAAATAAACTTTGACACAATAATAATAATTAAAATAATAATAATAAAAAAAAATAAAAAACGTGGACATGTTTCAGTCCTGAAGCATTTTCTTAACACTCCTCCTTGCTTTAGGAGCTGCAAATACCAAGTCTTGACCTCAGAAACTCGAACTTGGAAGCAGGCAATGGTTTGGTTAAAATGTCTGCAACTTGATTTTCTATTTTGCAGTAGACAAGAATCACATCTCTATGTTTCTGTACTTCCCTTAGGAAGAATAGCTTGATGTTAAAATGTTTAGTTTTCCCATGAAACACGGGATTATGAGAGATAGCAATAGCAGCTTGGTTGTCAACAAGAATCTCTGTGCTTTCCTTCTGCTCCAGACTAAGATCAATTAAAATTTTCCTCAGCCATAAAGCTTGATTAACAGTAGCTGTTGCAGCAATAAACTCTGCTTCAGCAGTGGATTTGGGCAATAGTTTCTTGCTTTTTTTAGCTTCATGAGAAAACACTAGAGCCAAGAGTAAAACAGTAGCCTGAAGTGCTCCTCATATCATCAATGGAACCTCCCCAGTCACTGTCAGAAAAACCAACCAGCTTGAACTCCTTGCTCCTTATGAACTTAACACCAAAATCACTTGTGCCTTTGACATATTGAATCACTCTTTTGGCTGCCTTGAGATGTAATTCACTTGCACAATGCATGAATCGAGACAAAATACTTACAGTATTCAAAATATCAAGCCTTGTTGTTGTGAGATACATCAAGCAACCAATCAAACTCCTGAAACATCCTTCTTCAACTTTGTTAGCACCGTCTTCTTTGCACAGCTTCTCTTTCTGATTCATTGAAGTGCTTGTTGCCTTGCACTCCTCCATCTGAAACTTCTTCAGTATTTCCTTTGCATACTTTTTTTGGCAGATGAAAACTTCACATTGCCCTTGCTTGATCTCCATGCCAAGGAAGTAGGACATGAACCCAAGATCTGTCATTTCAAACACCTTCATCATCTTCTGCTTGAAATTTTGAATATGATCTATATTGTTTCCTGTAACCAATAGGTCATCAACATACAGTGAAACAATAAGAACGTCAATATCATTGTGCTTAACATACAAGGTTGCTTCTGATAGACTTTTCACAAATCCCAAGTTCAACAAATGTTCATCAATTTTGCTATACCAAGCTCTTGGAGCTTGTTTTAGACCATAAAGGGCCTTCTTAAGAAGATAAACTTTATCCCCTTCATCTTCCTTCTCAAATCCTTGGGGCTGCTCAACATAAATTTCTTCCTGTAAGATACCATTTAAAAAAGTTGATTTGACATCTAATTAGAACACTTTCCAACCTTTTTGTGTAGCTATTGCAAGCAGTAACCTGATTGTGTCCAATCTAGCAATAGGAGCAAAAGTGTTAGAGTAATCAACACCAAAGATTTGGGCATACCCTTTAACTACAAGCCTAGCTTTGTGCTTGTTGATTGAGCCATCAGCGTTAAGCTTGGTTCTAAACACCCATTTAACTCCAATTACCTTCTTGCCTTGAGGTCTATCCACAATGATCCAAGTCTTGTTCTTCTCTATCATTAACAGCTCCTCCTCCATTGCAGTTATCCACCTTTGATCCTTTTTTGCTTCTACATAGTCGGCAGGTTCATACACAGAAACATCGCACCTTTCATAAACATCTGAAAGCAACCTTGTTCCTCTCACGGAAGCATCACCCACTATTTCATTCTACTAGTCATATTCTTCTTTGATGCTTGAATCAGAAAACTTGAGTTTCAGCTCCGCCATGGTCTGCCCCTTCTTCTCTGCATCATCCTAGCTCCACTCTTCCTCCTCCATGAAATGAACATCCCTACTAATAACAATATTTCCAGTTTGTGGCTGAAAAATTTTATAGGTTTTACTAATAGTACTGTAGCCTATAAATATACCTGGTGAAGCTCTCCTGTCAAGCTTGTCATGCTTGCTCTGTGGAACATGAGTGAAACACAAGCAACCAAATATTTTCAGGAATTTCCGAGATGGTTTGTAATCATACCATGCCTCAAATGGTGTCTGCTTCTTCACCACCTTTGTTGGAAGCCTATTTTGAAGAAATACAGCTGTATTTGCTGCCTCTGCCCAAAAATTTTTTGGCAAATTCTTCTCATGCAGCATGCATCTCGACATCTCCATGATGTATCTATTTCTCCTTTCTCTAACCCCATTTTGTTAAGTGTGTAAGGGGTTGTAAGCTGATGCTCTATGCCTGAATCTTCACAAAACTTGTCAAATTTTGCTAAAGTGTACTCCTTCCCATTGTCAGACCTTATACTCTGAATTTTGCAGCCACTTTCATTCTCAACAACTTCCAAAAAGCTTGAGTTATTTCTTATTTACACGTCAAGAAAAAAAATCCAGCACATTCTGGTGAAGTTATCAATAAAGGCAATATAATAGCGACTACCTTTTAAAGAATGTGTTCTTTGAGGGCCTGCAACATATGTGTGGATGAGCTGCAATTTGTGAGTGGCTCTCCAGGTTGACTTCGGAAATGACTTCCTACTTTGCTTTCCAAATTGACACGCTTTATAGCTTGAGATTGCATCACTAAGCTTGGGAACATCAAGTGCCAACTCTTTTTCTCTTAGTTGTAGAAGCCCTTGATGATGATAGTGTCCGACTCTCTTGTGCCAAATCTGTGTGACATCTACTTTGAGAGGAAAAGCAGATTGCTCCTCCTCTAAAGGATTGAGTGAAAAACTCTTTCCTTTCATTTTTATTTTGAAGATATCTTGATTAGATGCATCCTTAATAAAGCAATATTCATTTTTAAAAGTAACTTTAAAGCCTTTTTCAATAAGTTGACCCACACTCAATAGATTTTGGTCAATGTCAGGAACAAATAGAACATCTTGTATATGTCTTGTACCTGTACAACTTGCAATTGCAACAGTCTATTTTCCTTTGACAGAGATGTAATCTCCATTGCCAATTTTGACTTTGGTGATGTTAGTTGGCTTCAAATCTCTAAACAACTCCTTGTCATGAGTCATATGGTTGGTGCAGCCACTGTCAATCAGCCAGCTTTCATTTGATTCACTGCCCACGAAGCATGTAGCCACAAACAGTTGATCATCGTCCTTCTGATCAGCAATCTTAGCCTCTTCACCTTGCTGATGATTCTTGTTGCTGTAAATTACCGCTTCATGCCCCTATTTGGTTACATTTGGTGCACTTGGCATCTGGTCTTCTCCAGCATTTGTAAGGAGGATGACCCTTTCTATTGCAATGTTGACATGGAGGGTAGGATCCCTTCTTGACTCCTGCTTTGTTATTGGCTGAAGATTCTCTAGTAGAACTTTGATTCTTCTTGAAAAACTTCTTCTTGTTATTCATCGCATTCTCATGATGCTTAGCTGGGAAGGCTCCTTCAACAGCACCTTTTTGCCTCATGGCTCTTCTTTGCTCATGTGCCTGCAAAGCATTGAGAATCTCTGCAATAGTGATTTGAGTCAGATCCTTGGTATTTTCCAAGGCCGAAATAGAAGCCTCAAATTTTTCGGGCAATGTTACAAGCATTTTTTTAACAATTCTTGAGTCCTTGAACTCAGAACCAAGTAATCTGATTCGGTTTGCAATGTCCAATAACCTATCAGAATACTCTTTGATTGATTCTGTTTCTTTCATCTTCTGCAACTCGAATTCTCGAATCAAGTTTAGCACACGCATTCATTTGATTCTTTCATCTCCCTCATACTCTGACTTGAGATAATTTCATATCTCATATGCCGACTTCAGAGTCATAATCCGAGTGAAGATAGTAAATGAGACTGCAGCGAACAAGCAGGCCCTTGCCTTGGATTTCTTTGTCTTCTTCTCCTTCAGCAATTTGATCTGCGCCATGGTAAGATTGTGTGGGAGAGCAGGAATTTCATAATCCTCTTCCACTGTTTCCTAAATATCCAAAGCTTCCATATACGCCTCTATAAGAACTCCCCAAACCTGGTAGTTGTCTCCATCAAACACCGGTGGAGAAATTGAAGAGAAACTGGAACTTGCTTCGATGTCCATGACACAGCAACCACACACACACACTCACAGATCCCTTAAGAATACAGCTCTGATACCAATTATAAGTATTTTAGTAAAAAAAGTATTGGATGAAGGAAACTTGAACAACTTTATTTAACAACCATTCAGAATTTATACAAAATAAAATCAACAACCTATTCTAAACTTAAGCAAAATAAAATCAACAACCCACTAACTTTTTCCTAAACTTAAGCAAAATAAAATCAACAATTAATTCTTAAAATCAGGAACAAATTGTGACACAATCAACTTAACAAAAAAAACAAACTTTGACACAATCAACCTTAAAAAAATAATTAAAATAATAATAATAATAATAATAATAAAATAAAAAACGTGGACATGTTTCAGTCCTGAAACATTTTCTTAACATAAACCCATAGGAAGCTGGATTGGAAACATGATTGAAACAAGTTCCTAGTAAATGATTTCCAAATACTCAAGAGTATAATGCGTGAAAAAAATATTCTTCATCCCAGTCTAATTGTAGAAAAAGGTCCCTTAAAAACCTACAATAGATTTGAACGGATTGTAATGTTAGATTTTGAAGCTTATGATGTGGATGGACACTTTGTTGTATACATTGCAATGTTATAGGGTAGAATTTAAATCAGGAAAATATGATGTATGGGATGGAACGGTGCATTGGAATCAAAGGGTTTTAAACGTTGTGTTCTGCTTTTAGTTAAATGGTGTGTTGTAAACACAAAATAAAATTTAGTGAAACGAACGTAATGTCTTTAGTGAAATGGTGACAGCATCAACGAACTAACTGGCAATTGTAATTAATCAACGGACTAACTGGCAATTGTAATTAACTTTGCCACGTCTATTTTCTCTTTCTATTAATCTCTAGCTATAAGGGAAGGTGATTATCGAAATACATAAACTAAAAGGTTATAGAAAACATATCTCCCTTGCTCTCTTTTTTTTCTTCTATTCTCTTTATTGTTCTATCTCAGATTTTAGAGTGTATCAAATGTATCAAAGCTCACTTTGATCCTTAATATGGCTGGAGATGGTGTTTCTACTTGCTTACAAAAAGAGGTTAGCAGAATGTAGTAAGAAATTTCCAAGATTCAAGAGAAATTGGTTCGACTGGACACTAAGATGGACACTAAATTCCAAGAGTTCAAGGACAAGTTTAGAGGAGACCTTCAAACCTTGCTTGGCCAATATTTTAGACCACCCACTATTGGAGTCATTGGCAAGGGTAAAGGCATTATGGAGGGAGCACCACCTGGTTTTGCTCTTAAAGATTTTGTTGCGCCAAATACTAGTCAAGTTTCTACAAGAGTGAGTGTTGCTCCACCTGTTGACGTGGGCAGTGTCCACCTGTAGAATCACTTGCCTTTGGTTGATGGATCTGACAAACCTAGTAGGCTCGAGCATCCAAAGTTCAATGGGAAAGATTTTAGAGGATGGTGGGCTAAGCTAGAGCAATTCTTCGAGGCTAAGGGAACTCTTGAGACAAACAAAGTTCGTACAATAATGCTAAATCTGGAGGGTTAAGCCCTGGACTAGCACTAGTTTTATTCTCATCGGAATGGTGGCTTACACATGTTGGCTTGGGCAGCCTATGCTAGAAGCCTACAAGACCGATTTGGATCCAACTTCTTTTGTGATCCTATGAAGGAATTGGTTAGTCTGAAATAATAAAGTACAGTCAAACAATACCAAGATGTTTTTGTTAGCTTACTTAACCAAGTGCATCTTCCTAAAGCTTATGCTCTTAGTATTTTTATAAGTAATTTGAAGGTAGAAATTGGCCACTACCTTGATCTGTTTCAACCATCAACTTTAGTAGAAGGGTTTCAATTAGCCAGGAAGATTGAGGGGATTCCCTCCTACTCCCCAAAAAAGACCTTAGTTCCTTTGAATGTCTCTCCTAGATCCTTCTTTAGCCCATCTATTGCATTAAGGAACTCTTCAGCACATGTGAGATTTGTCTCTACTTTTTAGACTTCATCTGTGATGAATGCTCCAATTAGTAAACCTACTTCCAAATTCATTTCACCTGCTGTGATGGCTAAATGAAAATAGGAGGGACTTTGTTTTTTGTGTGAATCCAAGTATTATGTAGGACACAAGTGTGTCAAATCACAGTTGTACCAGTTCCTGTTCGAGCCTATGTCTAATAGTGAGGTGAAAGAATTTCAGGAATGTTTTGATCAACTAAAAGATGGTGTTTCTGAAGATAGTCCATAAAAATCTCCTACTATTTCCTTACATGCAATTACGGGTTCACAATGCCACAATACTATGCGAATAGCTACTCAAGTGGGGTTTGTCTACGCTATTATTTTGGTAAATTCAGGCAGTACTCATAATTTCATAGATGCTAAGCTTGGTGCACAGGCTGTCACTTCCTGTGTTGCAACAAGATTAGTTGAAGGTCACTATGGCAAATGGTAGTTGTTTGTTTATAATAGGATTGTGTAAAGGGGTCAGATGGGAAGTCCAAAGTTTTTGGTTTGACACAGATTTCATGGTGTTTCCACTTAAAGGCTGTGATATGGTGCTGGGAGTTCAGTAGTTACTAGCCTTGAGGGATACTATCTAAAACTTTAGCTCTTTAACCATGCAATTTTTCGTTAAGAAAGAACCATGCATTATTTACAGAATTGTCCCTGGTTCATTAGCAGTGGAAACCATTGGTTCTAACTCCAAGTATTTTGCGGCAGTTGGTCAACCATTAGGACCTTGTACCTTGGTAATGAGTTTTCCAAACCAAGTTACCCTTTTTCACAGAAGTATCCACTGCCAATGATAAACAACTTTAATGTTTATTAGATGAAATTGTTGATGCCTTCCAAACACCTAAAGGACTACCACCATATCGGTTGCAAGACCATAAGATTCCCTTGAAAGATGAAAGGGTTGTGATCAAGATTTGACCATATAGATACCCTACTATTCGAAAAGAAGAAATGGAAAAACTAATTCAAGAGATGCTCCAAGTTGGAATAATCAGGGACAGCAACAGTTCTTTTGCCTCTCCAATTGTGATGGTCAAAAAGAAATATGGAAGCTAAAACTTGTATGTTGATTATAGACAACTCAATCAACATACAATCAAAGATAAGTTTCCTATTCCCATAATTGAGGAACTGTTGGATGAGTTGGGGGAGGCTAAGGTGTTCTCCAAGTTAGACTTAAGGTCTGGATACCACCAAATCAGAATGTGGGAACCTAATGTACACAAAACAGCATTTAGAATGTATGAAGGGCATTACGAGTTCTTGGTGATGCCCTTTGGCCTCAGTAACACCCCCTCCAATCTCCAAGCTTTTCTGAACTCAGTTTTCAAACCTTTGTTGAGGAAGTTAGTGCTAGTTTTTTTTATGACATCTCGGTATACTCTAACTCTTGGATAAAACATTTGTAGCATCTGAAGGCAGTCCTCATCATTCTAAGGAACCAACAGTTGTTTGCTAAAATAAGTAAATGTTGCTTTGGTACTTCACAAAATAAGTACTTGGAACATGTGATCCATGAGAGAACAGTGTCTATGGACAAATCCAAAATTGAATGTATCTCCTTATGGCCTATTCCACAATCTGTTAAGAAATTGAGAAGCTTTCTTGGCCTCTCTAGATACTATAGAAGATTTATCAAACAATATGGATCTTTGGCTAAGCCTTTAACAGAATTGCTAAAAAGAATGAATGGTGTTGGACTGAGCAGGCTGCAGCAGCATTCCAGGCTTTAAAAGAAGCCTTATGCTCTGCACCAGTATTGGTGTTATTAAATTTCTAGCTGGAATTCACAGTGGACATAGATGTAAGTAGTTTTGGGGTTGGGGCAATCTTGCAACAACAGGATAGACCAGTGGCTTTTTTTAGTAAGGCTTTAAGAGACGGACACCAAACTCTCTCGATCTATGAGAAAGAAATGTTGGCAGTATTACTATATGTCAGAAAGTAGTATGCTTATCTAATTGGGAGACACTTCAAGATTAGAACCGATCACCAAAGTTTAAAATTTTTGTTCGATCAAGTGGCCATAACTCCCTTCCAACAAAGGTGGGTAGCTAAGATGTTAGGGTAAAATTTTGAGGTAACTTATAGGAAAGGAATTAACAACAGGATGGATGATGCTCTCTCTAGGCAACCTCAACTTGAACAATGACAGTTATTTCAATTATCCAATAGTTTTGTTATTTCTAATCTTTTAGGAATGGTACAACAATCCTATCAATCAGATGACAAGATGGTTCAGATTATCCTGAGTGTACAGCAGCAAAGTCCACAACACCAAAAATACTCGTGGGATGGATGTTTCTTGATAAGGAAGGGGATGATTATAATAAGAAAGGATGAGAGCTTGAGGAAAGAAATATTCCAGCACTTTCATGCTAGTGTTGTTGAAGGTCATTCAGGTATTCATACGTCGAGGAAACATTTTTCTAGTTTGGCTTATTGAAATGGGTTAACACTAGATGTCAAGCGTTAGGCTAAGGAATGCCCTAATCTGTCAAAGATGTAAAAATGAAACAGTAGCCTTACCGGGCTTTTTGCAACCTTTAATTGTTTCAGAAAAAGCCTGGTATGTAATTAGCTTAGATTTCATTGAAGGTCTTCCAGTTTCCAAATGGAAGAATTCCATCTTAGTTGTAGTAGACCACTTGACTAAGTATGGCCATTTTCTAGCTTTATCTCACCCCTTTACTGTTAAAGATGTAGTTTAAGAATACTTGAACCATGTGTACAAAATTGCATGAAATGCTTGGCTCGATTATCTCAGACAAATACAGGATATTTGTAAGTGTTTTTTTGCAGAAATTATTTAGAAGAGTTAGTACTTGAGGTACTTAATCATTGCCTGGAGAATTACTTGAGGTGTATGACTAGCGAAACACCTATTGATTAGTCAAGTTGGTTGCCAGGAGAATTACTTGTGGTGTATGACTAGAGAAACACCTGTTGATTGGTCAAGTTAGTTGCTCCTTGCGGAGTGGTAGTGTTATTCATCTTTTCACTCTACCATTCAGCTCATTCCATATGAGGCTTTGAATAGACAGTCCACACCGCAACATATGCCTTATTTGGCAGGAGTTTTACCAGTGGCAATGGTGGACAGAAGTTTACAGGTTCGAGAGGCTACTAGGAAATTGTTACAGTTTCACCTTAAAATAGCTTAGACTCGTATGAAATAGTTGGTTGACAAACATCAAACTAATAGGATTTTTCAGATCAGTGATCTAGTCTACTTACTATTGCAACCCTATAAGCAACAAACAGTAAGTACTTTTTCTTAAAGTAAAGAAGGTGGGACAGGTGACCTATACACTCCAATTATCCCCAGGATCACGAATTCACCTAACTTTTCATGTACCTTAGTTGAAAAAACACTTCAGATTAACTACCTTTGATTGATGATCATGGGGCCTTAAATAAAGAACCAATGCAAATTTTACACAGAAGTATGGTGAAGAAAGGGAACCAAGCAGTGACTGAGGTCCTAGTGGAGTGGATCAATTCTTTCCTTAAAGATGCTACTTGGGAATCCTTGTAGCAGTTTCAAGCCAATTTTCCTCATTTCGATTCTTAATGACAATGATCTTTTCCTGTAGGGCAGTAATTGTTATGAGGTAGATTTAAATCAGAAAAATATAATGTATAGGATGAAACGGTGCATTAGAATTAAATGGTCTTAAACAATGTGTTTTACTTTTAGTTAAACGGTGCGTTATAAACACATAATAAAACTTAGTGAAACGGTGAGTAGCATCAACGGGCTAGAAGGAAATTGTAACTAACTTTGCCACGTCTGCTTTCTTCTTCTTTTAACCTTTAGCTGTAAGGGAAGCTGGTTATCGAAATACATACACAGAAAAATTATTGAAAACTTTTCTCCCTTTCTCAATTTTTTTTTATTCTATTCTCCTTATTGTTCTAACTTGGATTTTAGAGTGTATAAGTGAAATTGGTGTTGGCACACACCTTTAGATCTCTCAATAATCCATAAAAAAAAGGAACTTTTTTTATTCCCAATGTTAATGATAAGGTTGAGGTTGAGAAGAAAATGAGTCTTTAAGCTGCCATTAGTTTAGACAAAAATCTAAAACTATTCAAACTATTGAATTTTAATAGTAAAGAATAAGAACTTAAGATCTTTTTTACGGAACAAAGGCTTATCGTCATTATCAGCATACTCTTTAGAGTTTATATAGAAGAATAAAATAATCAGTTGTAATAGTTTTGCAGATTTTTAAGAAACTAACAACTTCAAAATACTATTACTCTTATTCAACAAATAACCAATAAATTAGGATAATTATTTTATACTAATTTGACTAAATCTCCTAACTAAGATAACAGAAAAATAATCTAATTAACACTCTCCCTTAAACTGATTTTTGCTTAAAATAGTTTAGGATTTATTTGTTTTGAGAAATCCTTGATCAATGCCTTGAGAAGAACAAACTCCAAGCATCTTTTTTAATTTTTCAAATGTTCGTTGTTTAAGTGGTTTAGTCAAAATATCAACAATTTGATCATTGCTCTTGCAAAACTACAACTCTATCTTCTCTTCCTTGCATAAATCCCTTAAAAAATGAAAATGAACATCAATATGTTTGCTTCTCCCATGCATCACTAGATCTCTTAATAGCTTGATAGTTGGCATATTACCACAGTTTATAATTGTTGGACCTTTTTTGCTCAACTCTAAGTATTTTGAACATATCTTTAAGCCAGAATGCTTGACTCGCACTTAAAGTTGCTACCACAAATTTAGCCTTGGTTGTCGAAAGTGTAACTATTTGATGCTTCTTTGACAACCATGATATTACACCTGAATTAAACATGAACACATAACTGGAAGTGATCTTATGATCATCAATGTCCCCTGCATAATTACTATAAGTATACCCAACAAAATTAACATCAATATCCTTTTTGTAAAACACACCATAATCCACTATACCCTTTATATATCTCAAAACTCTTTTAGCTACATTGAGATGCATTTCAGTCGACTTTTCCATATATCTATTAATTAAACTCACTGCATACATCATATCAGGCCTAGTAGATGTCAAATACATGAAGCAGTCAACTATTTGCTTAAAATAAGTGTTGTCTACTTCTCTTCCTTCATCATCTTTGTGCAGCTTCAAACTAGGTTCAGTTGGTGTAGCAAATGGTTTGCAATCTGTCATATTGAACTTTGTAAGAATCTCATGAGCATATTTCTTTCAATAAATAAAATTACTAGCAGGAGTTTGAATGACTTCTAATCCTAGAAAATATCACATTAATCCTAGATCGATCACTTCAATCTCTTTCATCATAGATAGCTTAAACTTATTAGACATCTCAACATTATTACCAGTAAATATCAAGTCATCAACATAAAGATAAATAATAAGAATTTTACCTCCATCAGACTTGGCATAAAGGGTATGCTCAAAAGGAAATTTCTCAAATCCCAACTTTGCAAAATGAGCATCTATGTGACTAAACCAGGCTCTTGGTACTTGCTTTAGTCCATAGAGAGCTTTCTTTAGTTGATAAACCTTCTTTTCAAAACATATCTTCTCATAACCAGGGGATTGATCAACAAATACTTCCTCTTGTAAGTTGTCATGCAAGAATGTTGACTTAACATCTAATTGAATAATCAACCATGAATGTTGTGCTACAAGAGAAATCACTAATCTGTTTGTATTCAGCCTTACAACTGGAGCAAAAACTTCCTTATAATCAATCTCATGCTCCTGTTTATAGACTTTTACCACCGGAGTATTCCAAAGATTGAACCAAGGGAGATGGTGATTAAGTGGTAGCTAGCATACACTATCGAGTCTAAATGGCTAATAATACAATTTTATAGTACGATAATTCATATCAAGAAAAGATTGCAAGAAAATTAAATATGCTACTTTAAGGACTAAATTGAAAAGAATATAAAACTAAGGGAATATTCAGCAAATCACTAATAGTGGTTGGTTGATTTCAATGTGGTTCTCTGGTCTTCAAACAATGGACTTAAATCGCGTAAATTACTAAGTGGCTCCATTTTATTTTTCAATCTCAATTTTACCAAGTAAGATGAATTAGCTCTAATTTATCTTGCGATCTCACCCGTTAATCCAGGACTACTGAACAGGTGTACAACAAGATTACCTTCCAATCTCACTTGCCTCGATATTCCCTTAAAGGCGTCACTTCTTAAGTTTTTAGGTCTATTCAATTTAGTCCAATTTATTATAATTTAGTCCTTTGTCCAAAGATTTTGGTTTACCCACATCTCCATCTACCAACCCCTTTGAGGTTTAACTACTTATGTTAAATCTAAAAGAAATGAACATGGAGATGGAGATGGAAAACAAAACAGCCATGAAAGTGAAACTTAATAAAAATATGAAAGTTGATATTTTTATGCAAGAAAACTTAAATAACATGAAACTAAAAGCATTTAACAAGAAAATCTAAAGCAATAAACATAAAAATAATAAGCTTTAATAGATTTAAAGTAAAAGAAACTGAAGTACGTTAAACTAAAGCTTAAAGTGTCTTGAAACTAAGGTATAGTGACTGAAAGTGTAAATAAACCTTAGCTACAGTGATAACTAACTTAACTAACACTAAGAACATCAAGTAAATGTAGAAAAATAAACTCTAAACTAAGGAAGAAGAAGAAGATATGAAAACCCTAGAAAAAGTATAGAAAACTAAGAGAAACCTAGAGAAAACTAAACCTAAAACTAAGCTAGTATGTGTTTCTCCCCTCCTCAGCCAATTTTAGTTTTTTTAAGTTGTCATTTGATACTTTTTCGTTACCAAAAATGCCCTACACGGGCCTTAGGTGATTGGTGCATTGGATGGACAAAGACTACATTTTTTATCCAAGTTTGTCCCCTTGACAAAGGTAGTGTCGCGATACCCAAAAGTGGATAACGCGACATCTCAGGCAATGTCGAGCCTTGGGGTCACCTTTGAATGGTGGATATCGCGATACCCAAAGAGGATATTGTGATACCATTGAAGGAAGTCTTCTCTCTTCAATATTTTTGGAGATATCGCAATCCCAAGGTGTGGATATCATGATACCCTTTCACTTGGTATTATTCTCGCTTGTTTTTTACCTTCAGCACGTCCTTACACCACTCAATCACACGTTAGACCTCCAAATGGCACTATTGGCCAAATTAGGTAAAACAAATGGGCAAAAATGAGACATTTTCACCTATTAACTAAAAATCTAAAAATAACGAAAAAATATATAAAAGATGTTTTGCTCGAGAAAAAGCTTCTTATGTATGTTGGAAAAACCTGATCTGCCATATCAATTTGTGGCAAATCAATTTGGAAAAAGCTTCTTATGTATGCTTTGATACCAGATGCTGAATTTTAATAATAAAGAAGGAGAACTTTAGATCTTTTTTACTAAAGAAAAACTTGTCCTCATTATCAACGTACTCTTTAGAGTTTATATAGAAGAACAAAATAATATGTTATAATAGTTTTACAAATTTTTATGAGACTAACAACTTCTAAAGACTAGAACTCTTTACTCAATAAAATAACCAATAAATCTAGATAATTATTTAATACTAATTTGACTAAAACTCCTAACTAAGATAACAAAAAAAAAAAATCTAATTAACACAAACATCATCATCAACATCAGGGTCCTATGGGCATTCCACTTTTAGATTTACATAGCACCAAACAAGGTTAAATTTCCAAGACCCGGGTAAGAAAGATATTCAAACAATTAGCATTTCAGAAAATAATGAAGAAACATATTTAACCCATTTGCTTTTCTTTTTTCTTTTTTCTTTTTTTTTTTTTTGGCTTTATTTTCAATAGTTTAAGGTATGAGATTTAAATTAGTGGTAAATCGAGTTTCATCACATATAGATTTTATCTAAATTTATTATGGTTTAAGTTAAAAAATTATTTTTTAATTATCAATTCATTCATTTATAAATTATAATAACTTGATTTTGATATTAATTAAATGAATATATTGATTGTAATTATAATTATATTTATCTATTCTATTAATAATATGTATTACTTGTAATTGTGAATTATGGTTGCTGTTTGAGAAAAAAGTCCAAAATTTAAATTTGATATTAGAAGGAATAAAAAACTTAATATTTTCTCAAAAGATAACTTGAATATAAACTAATAATCTTTTTATTTGTGATTCAGACAACAGCATCATTAATAAATTATATGATTTTATTTTATTGTTATTTTAATTCTACCATTTCATTGTTATTTTATATAAAATATATTTTTTACTTAGTAAATGTACTATAATTTAGTTATAATAATATACTTAACTAACAAGCATATAATCAATTAGTAAAATGATAAAAGAATTCTATTAAAATAAGACAACCTAATCCTTCCCTAGAAAACTACTTCCCCCGAAACAAAACAAAAAGAAAAGCCTTAACCACGGTCCCCTAAAGTGTTGTAAAAAATAATGACTTTTATTGCTTTTCTACGAAAGTTTAAAAATTTTTACAAATCAAATCATATAACCTGAATTAAATTACATTTATTGGACTATATTTTATAAATTAAATAAATATATAATTAACATTATTATCATTACATGTCTTGCGACTCGGTCCAAATGACGACTTGACTAAGGAAATCCACACAGCTCACCATCCCCTTGTCTGCCTGATACCCACAACTTTTTATCCTCTCGTCCGCCAGATGGCCATAGCTCGCCATCTCTTTATTCGTACACCTGCAAAGATACCTCTTTGAAGAATCCCTCAAAGGATACATGCAAGGACTAGAAGGGACAACGTGTCATCATGTATGGCACCTAATTATCCCCCTAACACATCCCGTCAAAGAACTGTACCTTATAAATACGAGGAGTAATCCCATGAAAGGAGAGGAGAGAAAAATCATCAACAAACACTAAATTTATTTTATTAATAAAATTATAAAAATTTAATCTAATAATATTAACAATTAACTTTCATCAAATTAATACTCAAAATTAAATTAAACACTAGAAAATTAAACACTAAAAAATTATGTATAAGCATAACAATAACTTCAAAAAAGTAAGGTCCAAAATCAGTTGGAATTTATTGGCTAAATTTTACCTCTTCCTACTATTTATTGCTTTGAACCTCAAAAGCCCATCTATAATTTCATATTACCAGTCCATGAAACTGGGCATCCCAACAGTTAACAAAAGTCATTGATGGCTCATGGTCAGCTTAACTTAATTTAAATAATAAAAATATTTTTAATTTTAAATTCAATTTTTAAATATTAATAATAAAATGAGATATTGGGTAAATTGCTATTAATGAGCATCTACTGATTCTATTTTAAAAGTTTACAAGTTTACATAAATTGAACGTCCCTGAAAGAGTTTTTTTTTACATTAATCGGTTCGGTTCAGAAGTTATGTAAATTTGGGCTTTGTTTTGAAATTTAGTTTGGTACAACGATTGGGTTGCGTATGGTTAATATAGAATATTTATTTTTATCAAATTTTGCTATAAGTCTATCTACTCTGCATAAATTGTTGATTTAATCCTTATATTCGGTCTTTTTAGTTTTAGAATTAGTCAATTTTAGTTATTTTACTTTTCAAGTTTTAACATTTCAGTCCTAATTAAATGGTAGCAATTAAATTCGTTTGGTTAAATTTTGCTATTAGTCCTACACTATGTCTAAAGTTGTAGATTTAGTTCATGTTCTCTAATTAGATCATTTATTAATATCTATATTTTTCAAATTTCGAAATTTCATTCTTGACGTAAATAAAAGTCTTTAAATCCATAATTAACTGAGCAATATATGGAAATAGTAAGCTGACGTGATATTATATATATGATAATATGTTTGTCATATCATATTTTAAAATAGTAAAATTTAACTTGATGAATTTAACAATTATTATTTGGTCAGAAATTAAAATTCATGAACTATATCCACAACTTACACATAATACAAGAACTAATGACAAAAATTAACTTTTTATTTTTACATGATAATAAATTAAATATATAATTTAATTCGATTTGAATAATGTAATTTTATAATTTTACCCAAAACCTACCAAACATTATCAGTTTGGATTGATTTTGGTTTTTCAATTATTTTTTTTTTTTAATTTACGACCCTTCTATTTACTAATCTTTATAAAATAGACTCTAATCCTAAGAAGTATATTCCCGTGGCAGAATGTCCTACAAACAAACAAAGCCTAATTAGGCATAAGATGAATTAGTGCATTGTCGGCCGAACTTGGCTGTTTTCAATTAATGTTTTTGTTTTATAAGTTATCTAATTATGTAAGGAATATTTAATAAAGATGTTTTAATTTTGGAAAAAAATCGATTTCTCTCAAACATTTTAATCACGTATTAAATCTTAGTTAATTCTCAATTGATTCGAGGTTAATTAATTGAATTAGTCGTTTAATCGAAATTTTAATTTTTTTTTATTTTGCGTTGTTTGATGGTTAATTTTTCGTAAAGATTAAGCTTTCAAGTTTGATATTTTTTAAATATGGTATATGTGTATTTCTTTTATTTAATTTACTATTTGTATTTAATAAAATTTATATATTTTGGTACTCAAAGATAACTATGTTAACTTTTTAATATTTAATTCTGGTTTTAACATTGATTTAATGAAAATTAATTGCTAATGTTATTAAGTTGGGATTTTTTACAATTTTATTAATAGAATAGTAGAGTTAATTGCAAATTTGTTTAATCTTACGTTTAATTTGTCAAATACAATTCGACAAATGTGATTTAATTCTAATTTTAGGGTTGATTTGATGAAAGCTAATTGCTAATATCATTAGCTAATTATGAATTTTCATCAAATCAATTCTAAAACATGAGTTAAGCATTAAAAAGTTAACACTGTTATCTTCACACGTACCAAAATATATTACTTTTATAAAATACATGTACTATATTAATTGAAAAAATAACACATATATCACATTAAAAAAATATTAAAATTAGATATCAAATAATACATTATTCCTTACAAAAAAATCATAGCCCTCTTCGATATTCCGCGATTTCTATTATTATAAAGTAAACACAAATATTATTATTATTATTATAAAGCAAACACAGTGTCATAACCTATTGAAAACCGAAATACATCTAAACTTAAATTAAAATATTATATAGGTAGTTAAAATCAGAATAATCTAAAAAAAAATCTACATATTACATTTCCAGGTAATAAAATTAAAATCTAATTCCTCAAATTCCAAAATTTAAAATTAAAAATTATATTATAAACTTCTGAAATAATTCATCACCCAATCTAAACACATCAATATATTGAAATCCTAAAATTTCGAGTTTATGTTACGATTAAAGTCAATAAACACTTAACGTGTGCTTCAAAGATTTGACAAACTTTTACTAAGATCAATTGCTTATGTCGGAATATTTTGTAATTTTCGACACGTGACTCTAAACTAAAAGACATTGAAGTTTCAACCACAAGAATAAAGTAAGATTCAGAGAGTGATAAAATGACTATATATAATTTACATAAATATGCAGGAAATTAGGGTCTTAATTTACTGCTATGTCCCTAACAAATTATGATTATCCACCACATGCATGAACCAATTCGTGGCTTTATAATTATATAATGATTAAATTAAATTGTTATAATACACAAATCAGGGAATATATTTAAATACAACTGATAAATTAACATCCTTACATTTAATAATTGCATATAGTGAAATTCAAATTTAAACATAAAACTTGAAATATTAATTTATGCCAACAATATTAAAATTTCATTAGTTTTTAAATCTCTTTTGAGTTCATGCAATTAATAATCATAACATAGAATTTATCTTTTAAAACAAAGTTATAAATATAATTAGAAAGAATGGTAAAAATAATAGTGCAAAGACATTTTGATTTTCAAAAATAAAGTGCAAAACATTTGACTTCTTATAGTATCAAAAGAAAAGAAAAGTTTGATTCCTTGGCCATAATTAGCATAACTCAAGTGGTAGTCATGACATTGCTTAATTAATCCTCAATTTCGTACCAAAAGATTTCAGTTCTCTTCATCATTGTATGGCACAGTCATGTTAGATCCTGGCGGGGTCTGAAATTTTATCATCATTTTTGCTCCCCCCACTTGCCCCACTACACCTAATATTTGCTATTTATTATAATCTGAAAATAGATTAATGAATTATCTGAAATAGAGTATTTCGATAGAGTAACTAAGGTGACGGTTTATATCATGGTCTCTCTTGGCCTTTAAAATTGCTGCTACTACGACCATCTGTTGGGATCCAACTATTCTTTGCATGGGATTGATCGGGGCAACACCTCTATCTATAAGATTAATCAAGGTACACGGATATATTTTTTCATTAAAAATGTAACGTGTTTTATCACTATATCATCTTATTGTTCTAAAAAGATTAAATTCATAATTCATCAACAGTATTGCATTATCGATTTTCTTTGTACAACGTATACATTCTCAACAAGAGCAAATACTATCACGTGTACATTACGACTCAGACTCATAATATAGATTACTAATAGACCAAACACGAGATTCACGGCATGATTCATTATATAACCTAGTGGTCTCCATGGTGAAATGAATTTTGAAGGTTAAAAGAGACACTCATTCACCCCCATTTATGTATTGCATGAGAAAAGAAAAAAAGAGTACATGACGTTTATAGAAAACAAGAATCTCAAAAAGCAACGATAGATATCTGATAAATACTGAGCCAAAAAAAAAAAAAAACAGATGAGTGTAAATAATTCAAGGCAGAAGTAACTCAACTACAACCGTGAAAAATCCTTATCAAAACAGTGGAAAAAATTCTATGACAAATTGTCATCTTTCATTTGTTGTTACATCAAACAAGTGAGACCCCCATAAATTCCCTTTACACCTTTCTTGTTTAAATATGCTAAGGCCTTACAAAGATATTATGTATTTTAATTTTTTTTTTTTTTGAGATTTCAATATTTACCTTAATTTTAATATGTTAAATCCATTAAATTATATTATATTATTTTAAAATTTTATGCGGTAAATACATTATCACATTTGTAATATCATGTTAGTTTTTACAGAAAGTTACGTTATTTTAATCGATTCATTTAAGAGCTATATTAATTTAGTATAGAGAGTGAGAGGGTTTAATTGTTGACACCGTTAAAATTCCTCTGTTAAACTTTTTTGTTATAATAAATGTTGATAATCGCGGTACAACAATCGCAAAGCAACAAAAAAAAATTAATGTTGAAAAACGACTGATACAATTTCATAAAAAAAAATGATACAAGGGGAGTTTCAACAACAATGATACAAGAGGAGTTTCAACAATATCTATTTAAGGGTTGAAAAACCCTATTCTAATCGAAGTCAAATAGAAGAACAATAGTTCTATACGAATTCAGCTTGTGCTGTATGGTCCGTACCGCAGGGGTGAAACTCCAATCTTGTTTTGTGCTTAATGGAGATCTATGACAAGCTCCATCTGCGGGCCTTCACTTTACAGATTCCCTCATTTTGCCATTATATTTATTTCTTCAACAAGTAATGGGATTTGAGTCACGTAAACTCTAACAGTTTTAGTGTGACATTTTGAAATAAAAGAAATACTCATTTAGTAGTTATGTAACAAAAAAAAAGTGATAAAATGAACTTAAATTTAACAAAATAATTTTAATTATATTTTTAATTTTAAAAAATTAGAAAAATTAAATTTCAAATATAAAAAAAAACATAAAAATACAGGAGATACTTTAACCATATTAAAAATGATGAAATTAAAAAACATGATTAAATAAAAAGCTACACATATTACAAAAATAATATCAGATTTTAAGATATACTATATACTTACTAAATTCACAAATCCAGCAAAATTTAACTTTAGTGAATCAATCAACCATATCTTTTGCAGCAGTTGAATTAACAATGAAACGACCGAAGTTAAAAGATGATAATTTACTTGGCAAATTGTGATAAAAGATTTGAAACCAATCGATTTTTTTTTTCTTATTTTTGCAAAGCAATGAACAAGTTGATTAATTGTTGGTACGTGTTAGTGAAATTACACGACTTTTGATGGCACCCTTTGTAAGTTTTGAGTCATTTTCATGTGATGATTTGACTGGTTAGGGGTATGTCATCGTTCGTCACCATTTTATTTTCTTTTTTCCATCTTAATTTTTATCTTTTTCAATTTTCCATTTGAACCCAAACAGCTCAAGAACCAGAGTACAATATGATAGCCCTTTCATTGTTTTTTTCCATGTTATCTCACTTTCTTCCAATGGCTTATTATTTCATCGCTCTCACCGTTTAGCATTTTACTTCGTCATAGGATTTACACATCACACGAGGTATTAAAGCTTATGAAAAAAAATTCAAACCCTAAACTTTAAATTCGATTTTATACTATTATATTAAGAATCATAAATGAAAATAGTTCATATGAAAATATCGAGAGCTTAAAAATTTGGTGTGGTCATGATAAGAGTCATGAACAGTTGTGAACAAATTAAACTACAGAAATTGAAGAGTTTAAGCATGGCAACGAGGGCGTAAACAAAGCGGTCCTAAAAATGGCAAGTCTGCCATTTAACCTCTTCAAAAATTATGGTAACTCTCAAAACATTTATGATTGATTTACGCTCTTGGCTTCGCCCTGCATGGTGGGTACACCTTCTATATGCTAAAGGCATGAGTTTGAATACCATGATATGCAGCTTCTTCGATTTTCGTAATTTAACTTGTTTAGAGTTTATAAAAACATTCTCGTGATCTATAAGATAGGACAAATTCTTAAGGGAAGGTCCTTGTAAACCCATCTTTAAAACAAGTATACCCAAAAATTTTAAAGGTTAAATCTTTTTTGAGGTTTGATTTTTTTTTTTATTTAAGTTAGGTGTTGAATTTTTTTTGTTTAAGTCCATCTTTGATATTTTTTTTAAAATCTTAAAGTCTTAATGTGAGAAGGACTAACTTAACAAAAATATAAACCCAATATAAAAATATTTGTCAAATTCATTTGTGATTTAACCCAAATTTTAATAGTAGCACATCAATAATACTCTTTATAATTTTAATATTCAAATCATGTTAGAAGTTTTTCTGATTTCATGCTTATGATTTTCAGTCAAGAGTTTGAATGTAATAACGCACTATTGGTGAAGTTACTTATGGTTGGTGGGAGAAAAATAGCAATTTTGTTGAGTTACATTTGTTGCATCAATTCCTGAGAATGAGGAAGAGAGTGAGAATTCATCATATTCCAAGTATTCATAATGAAGTAATCGATCATATGACTAAATGTTATATTCCTAGAGTTTCAAGTTTACAAGTATACGATGATTCCTGAATTCAGTGAAAAGTTTGCTATTAGTTAATTTAACTTGATCAATAGCGGGTTAAGATGTAACTAGCTAATATATCGCTTTATGTTGTTATTTTCAACTATAAAAATATAAATTAATTTTAATTGTTAATTGCGGTGAAGCTTATTTTAATGAAAATTTTTTATAGGATAAACTATACAAATTATCATTTAACTATTAAAATTTTTCATTTTAAGTTTCTAAATAAATATGTTTACAATTTAAATACACAGTTACATTCTTCGATTATTTGAGCTACTCTTGTTAAAATGGAAATCTTATATGGATTTTTTTAAAATTAAATCAATATTTAAATTTCCATGTCAGCTTTTATTTTTTAACCAAAACCAATAAAATTTAAACACGTAGCTTTGGCTTCTTTGTTTCATCATCATCATCGTCCTTCATCAGTTGAAACCACCACCGTTGGCATCTTCTCCGAACCGACCTCTGGCACCAGCCTCCAAGATCTCTCTAACAACTATGCTTCTCCAATTGTTTCTCCGCCGTCAACCACCATCTTCACCCCTTAAATCTTCTCCAACTTCCTCTCTTTCTGTTTCTCCAGCAATGGTTTCAAAGCACACTAGGCACAAGTTCAAGTTTCAAGTACTAAAGGAGACATTAAGAGTATAAGCTCGTGGGTTTTCGCTAACAAGTGTCCTAATGATACTACAATTAAATGCAGCAGTTGACAGGTAATCTTAGCGATTTCAATGCATTGAATTGAAGAACATATTTTTTTACTAACTTTAATAATACCTTTGAGATGCTTAACAAATTCAGAGTCTGAGGAAGGTTCATAAGAATGCTCTAAAACATCCCCACCAAAGAAAAAAGGGAAAAAAAGAAGTGAAATGATAGGAATATAGAGATAGAGTGAAGCTGAAAAAGTTACCAGGGGGATTATAAAGTCCAGAACATGGTGTTGGTGGGTTGGTCTTGAAGTTGTTCGATGGAATTTCTAGGAGGGATTTGAGGTTGTGATGAACAATAAGAGAAAACAGAGCATTTCCAATCGCTAGCGAGAGTGAGTGCCTGTTCAAACCTGCAACACTTGGAGGATTCATAAGAGATGAAGCCAACCATTGTTGGAGAAGCAGAAAGAGAGGAAATTGGAGAAGACTGAAGGGGTGAAGATGGTGGTTGACGGCGGAGAAACGATTGAAGAAGCATAATTGTTGGAGAGATCTTGGAGGCTGGTGTTGGAGAAGAAGATGCCGACAGTGGTGGTTTCAACTGATGGAGGACAGTGGTGATGATTGAAACAAAAACCAAAGCTACGTGTTTAAATTTTGTTGGTTTTAGTTTAAAACAAAAGCTTTACTTTTTTAATAAAAAATTTTAATTGAAGTACAAATTTGTAATAATTATTTTTTATTTTACATTTACCCATTTTAGTATGTAAGGGGCGAATCTAGAAAAAAAAATTTAAGGAGAATCCAGAATTAAGTTATAATTTTTTGAGAAATTAAAATATAATTTTATTATATTTTAATTTATGATTTCATCATTTTTAAAATGATTAAATAATTTTTTAATAGAGAGGGCAAGACACATCTGCCTCCTTTACGTTCGTCTTTGTTAACACATGTATTATATAAATTTTTTTCTTATCTAATTACATTACTAACCAAACATAATATACGACTACATCTTAAACTTATTAATTTAAGTCTAAAATTAACAGACACAATCAACTTTTTTTGCTTAAACGTGGTTCACGTCAGATCCAAACTACCCATCAATCCATATCACTATTTATAAAATATATATATCATCATTTATAAAAAAATAAATTATCATTTTATAATTAAATTTAAATGATTAAAATAGTAATTCAACCGAACCGGTCCAGATTACGTATCACATTTTCAAAGCTCGAGTTGGATAAATAATCTCACCCCTTAAACAAGTTCAATCTATATTGAGAAGTTAAAATATGTTTTAATTTTTTTTGTATTTTTTATACATGTGAAATTTAATTTATTTAAATTTTTTATTTCAAAATTTAACTCTAATTATTAATTTTGTTAGAAGTCTATCCTTAAATTCACTAATTCATTATTTTAAAATTAAAAATATACTCGTTTAATAATTATATAATAAAATGATGATAATATAATAAATCTGAATATTTTAAAAAATTGGAAATTATATTTTTTTTAATTCAAAAAAGAAAAAAAGAAAAACTAAGCAAATTGTCTTTAACACCTGCAAACGATCAAGAAGCAGACAATTAACTTTTCTCTTGTCTTGTTGTATAAAACATAATCTTTGTCCAAAATACCCATAATCTATCTGCTTGTCCAATGCCAACAAGATATATCAAACTTGTTCTATGATCAAAAACATAATCTAACTGATTTCCCAATACCATGATACTTATACTGTTAATGTACCTTTCAGTCCGCAAACTTGTAGTGCTTTTAGTTAAAGTTTTTAATTGATTCAATCAGTTATCGATTCATCAGTTTGATCAATTCATTAATTTATTTGATTCAATTAATCTGTATCAATTCATAAATTAATTAATATAATACATCTTTCTAGATCGATCTCTCAATTGATTTTCGATCCAATTTGATTCAAATAACCATACTATTAGAAAATTTGAGGTGCTAAAAATTTTGAACTCAAGCCCTACCTTGAGTTTGCTTTTCAACAACTCTAACTTTATACAACAATCATAACTTATTTTATTTGTCTAGACATCTCTTATTTTACAAACTGATCAAAATTATCAACAAAATTAAAAAGAAACAAAACTCCCATAAAAAAATTATATCAAAAGCAAACAAAAAAAAAAAAGACATATTGTTGAGTAGAATTAATAAACCTAAAACATACATCATCCCATTTCAGGATATTAATCATGCAAAGGAATAATACAAATCAATAATGAGAGAAATGGTTGTACAATGAATTCAAAAATTGCAATAAAATTACGTGACATTAGCTCGCTCATGCGTATAAATTTAGTAATTTGTATAATACATACTTTTAATATAATTATAATTTTTATATGTATAAAATTATTATTAAAATGGTCAAAATTATAGTATCAAACAAAGGACAACCAAGAACAATAAGTGATGAACCCACGATCCATTATAGAAGACTTGGGACCCAGTCAAAGTAGCCAAACAAAAGCAAACAAAAACAGACACTGCACACATAAGTAATAATACGTGTGTCTATATTTATGAAATAAATATCATATATTAATATGAATTTTAATCTATTTTATACTCTTTTCTACGATAAATATTTTAATTTAATTATCATTTTTTTATATTTTATTCACGTAAATAATATTAATCAAGTTTTTGATAAAGTTTAGTTCTTGGAAATTTTTAAATTTTAAGTTTAAATTTTAATATGTGTAATTGTTCATCAAATTTTATTAAGATTTGTAATATATGGGGTCCTATTTAAATTTATTCTAATTTAAGATCGAATATATATTTCATGTCCAAGTTGATTTAATAGTCGATGTCAGAGATCAGAGAAGATAGTTATTTAGATTTTGATTTACAAATTTATAACGTTCAAAGTTATTTAATGAAAAAAAAACTAAATTATAGAAGAGGAGGGGAAGTTTACCTTTTCAATTGGTGCCGGTGGTGAGAACGGAAAAGGCCATATTGTGGTAATTTTAACAACTTGGTGATTTAAATGATTTTTTCGAATAATTTAATAACAATTTATAACTTTTTGAAGTTAAGTAAACAAAACGTAAATTTACTAATAATTCAGTAACATTAAATTTAATTATTTAATTAAAAACTTTTCAAAAAAAATTTAATTTTAATCCATTCAAAATTTTATAATTTTATCTTATTCTCCCCCTATACAAAGTTGTAGCTCCATAGCTTTATCTTTATTTATATTGGCAAGTGTTGACTGCAATAGTAAAACACATTATATTTTTAAAAAAAATTTAAATTTTAAAAATAATATTTTTAAAAGAGACAATCACGAATCTTAAAAAAATAATTTTTTTTAACTATAAAACCAACATAAAATTAAAAATACAAATAAATAATATTTTGGATACATGCATACACAATACCTATAATCTTACTACTAAATTCAATTTTAATCAATTAAAAATCATTAAAATATGTAAAACTAATTAAATTTGCCACAGTGGATTGTGAAAAGCGGTATTGAGAAGAAGGAAAATGGTATTTTATATATTGTGGGCTGCCACCGCCAGCCCCAGGATTTCTTTTCCTTTTTTATTTTTTCATCCCACACATTTAATTCGTTTACAATACAATACAACACAAAATTAAAATTTGATTAAATGTATACTAAAACCAATATAATCTTGATTTATCAATTTAGGAATTAAATGTAAAATACATACATTCTAAGCAATTTGAATATGACGTATTAAAAAATAATATATTAATAAATTTTAATTTTTAAATTTGATAAAATAACTAAATTTAAAAAACCCAAAATTAATCCTTAAAAAGCGAATATGTTTTTTTAAAAATGAGAGTAGAAGTTGTATTTTTAAATCAAGTTCATGAATGAGATATTAAAAGAAATGGACCAAAGTGGCATTCCTTTGACAGCCTACCATATTTAAAAATATTATGGTATTATTAAAATAAAAAGAAAATGAATAAAAGCTAAATTGGTGATAGGTTAAAACTTTGGCGCATATGGAAAATTATAAATTAATGTTGCTTAAGCTTAATTAATACTTAATTAGTGGAAACAAATCGCCACTTGTTTTAAGCTTAGAAGATTCACATGGTCTTGGGCTCCCTCATCTTGTCCCCTTTTTATTCTCCTCGAGAAGTGTGTCCTTTTTTTTACTATAAAATATAATAAATCATTTGATTTTATATAACTATTTATATGAAATTTTAAATTTATTCAATTATACCATTCTAATGCAGTGTGTTTAGTTTTTTTTTTTTTACGCTACAGTATCGTTATAGTATTTAATCTCATCGTCACCCTTATTTTTACCCTAATTAGAGGTAAACACACCGTACATCTAAACTAAGACTTATAATCTCTAAAAAGAACTCTCATTAAAAGTACAAGTAAACACTATTATTCAATTTTTAACATATAAAAAATGCTATTTCATAGATTGTGTCTTAACTCGATTAGTATAAGTATTATTGTTAATGCAGAAATATGTGAGTTCGAGTGTGTTAAAATATATTATTATTCTATTTACAGGTTGAGAAAGAATTATAAATAATTTTAAACATTGTATATACAATCAAAATTTATAATAAATTTGCTGTAATTTAAGATAGTTTATTGTATAGAAACAGTAGATTTGCAAGTGATTAGATTTAGTTCTCAAAATACGACACACTTCCACATGGATTTAATCATGTTTAATAAAACAATTTAATATAAAATGGTTCGCAGACATTATAAAAGTAAAATAAATATGATAAATATTTAATAGATATATTTAAAATTTAATATATTTATTTATATGTATTATGTTTATAATTAAGAAATAAAAAATAATGGATTAAATTTTAGCTCAGTTAGTATCAATATTATTGTTAAAGTAGGAGGACATAGGTTCGAACGTACTAAGATGTATTTATCTTTCTATTTAAGGATAAAAAAGAATTATGATAATTATAAGCATTGTGTAAAAAAAAAAGCGGAAAATAAAATAAAAATATCTATAATTAACTCAAAATATAAACATCTATAATTATTTTGTCCATGTTTAGAATATTATTTTTATTTTATTTTATTTTTTTATGATTTTAAGATTCCAACTTTGAAAAAGGCAAGAAATGGCTTTCTCAAGCAATTGGAATTATATTTTAATTTATTTATAATGGGTGACTGTGCATTAAAATAAACTTTCTTCACATTAAAAAGAAATAGTTTGAATTCAATTTGATGAAGAGGGGGCAAATGTAATTTGGATAATGTCAAGTGATCAAAAAGAAACAAAATTAAACATTAATTTAATTATTAAGTCAAGATAAAGACAAATTTAGGCCTAATATTTCTCTCCCTAGCCTTAGCCATTAGGGGGAAAAATTGAAGAAGAACCAAAACCAAAGGCAAATCTAAGCCTAAATTTAGGGGCACTATTTGAGATTCAAGTAATTATTTAATATACAAAATATATTTTTTTTCTTTTACAAATATTTAAATAGATTAAATTTTTATTTTTAAATTTTAGTTTATAAACTTTAATTTAATTTTTTTGTTATTGTTATATCCCTTCACCCTTGGGACACGTGTTAACAATACAAGTAGCATTGACTTCTCATTGTTCTCATCTCAAAAAATACTTCTCTCGACCACCTGCTTTGAAACGGAATGTATTGACCTTCCACACTTTCAACCATTGCAATAAGAAGCTTTCCACTTCTGTTGTCCTCAATATGTCAAAGCATCTACTTTTTAGGTATGAACGCTCTTTTAATGTAAACATTTCCTTGAACCTTTATAGAGTTTAGTTGAGCATAATAATCTTGTACTAATTGAGTGAATAACAGAATAGACCCCAAAAAGTACGTCTTTCACACATTGGATGAGGACAATCTCTTTCATAGTAATCAGTCATGTTGCGTTAATGGACAAATTGACCTCTCCTATAAATATTCTGACTAACAAGAAAGAAATGATCGATTTTCAATACCCTAAAGTTACTCTAAGCAATTATCTCCTTAGTCAACCTGTTCTCTTGTCATTGTTTCGACTCTCAACCTTGAATCAACCTCCACTGCACTATCGTACTTTTCTCATTGTCTTCTTCCCTTGTTATACATTGTATCAATAATTATATATATAAAGTTTTGATTGAAGTTGATGGTCCTAAGGTGCCATTTGAAAAATTGAAAAATAAGTAATGAAAATTTAACTACTAAATTTAAGTTAAAAATTATGTTTGATATATTACTTAAAATAAAGTATAGAATATAATTAGATCGCCTGATAAATAAGAATTTTAAATTATAAAAAAATTAATTTTTAAATATTTCACCTTATTTTAAATAAACATAAAAATCTTATAAGATAATATAATGTTAAAATAAATTAAATTAATTTAAAATATTCTTCATATGTAATAAGTAGTTCTTATCTATTTATTATTTTACATTTGTATAAAATAAATTTATCAAATTATTTTTATTATTAATAATCAAATGTATGCAAAAAATTTATTGTAAATATTAATTTTTAATTGATTTAATCTGTTCAACAATTTATCAAATAAGGCGTAAGTTAAATGAGACCAATTATGTTAAGAAATTACTTAAAAATTGTCTTTTCATAAGTTAATAATAGATTCTATAAGGGTATTTGTGTCTTAAGAAGTCTATTTATTTTTTTTTAGAAAAACTACCAATATAATTTGTTTTATATTTTTTCAACCACCTATGTCTTATAATTTAATTTTTATAATATTATAACTTAATCTACAAGATTAACAATGTTAAATATTTCAATTAAAATGTGAAGCTGAATTGTTCTTAAAAAATTACTTAAAAAACTATTTTTTTTAATTTTTGAACTATAAAAAGCTTTTAAAATGTTAACTCGATTGAAATTAAATATCATTTGATTCTTTTTCATTATACCATTTAATTGTAAAGAGACTAATTCGATCCGATCTCCATAATAGAAGGATCTGCCAAGTACATTCACCTACTATAAATTATAAATAAGCGGTCAAATTATGCCAAATTAAAATATAACGACCGAATCTCAAATTTGAATATAGTGGAAGGACCAAAACCATCATTTGACCATTTTAAATTTTAAATTTTAAATTTATAGGGTTTTAACTATATTTATAGGCAGCTCTATTGGGTATGATGGTGAAGAAACAGTACTTTTCCTGTATCATAATAATTAAACCACAAAAAATAAAAGATAGATAAAAAGGGCATGCATTATTAAGGGTGATAATAGGTAATAACTATAGTATACTAATATTAAATGAGGTAATGAAATGAAACAGTGTAGACACTACGTGAGGATGATGCTAAGCTAAAGTTATTTTTTTGATAAACTGCATCTGAGGTCATTAAATTATTAATAAATTTATATTTTAATCACTTATACTCAGTGAACTATTCAAAAATTTTCATTTAAGTCATTAAACTATTCAAAAATTTCATTTAGGTCATTGCATTATTAAGTTTATATTTCAAAAAAGTCTGACTAGTGATCTTCAAGCAACGATTTGATGAATGATAAGGTGGATACCTTAGATCCAAGTCGATATGATGATCAATATTAGGAGAAAGCTGCTTGGATTTTGATTCGCAGATTCGTGAAGTTCAAAGTTGTTTTATGAAAAAATAAGTTGAACTGTAAAAAAAAAAAAAAAAGGGGGGGAAGGGAGCTTTTAATTTGTGCAAGTGGTGCGAATGCTATACAGCAACGATTTTAATAGCCAAGTGACTTAATAAAAACTTTTGAATAGTTCAGTGAACATTTTATAACTTTTTGAGGTTAAGTGACCAAAATATAAATTTACTAATAGTTTAGTGACATTGGGTGTAATTTACCCTTTTTCTTAATTTATTTTTTCAGTTAAGACAGATTTGTGGGTCAAAGCACTTCAGAGGGGGAGCTTGGGGAATAATTAAATATTTAAGGTTTGTCTGATTAAAAATTTTGGTGAAAAAGACATGAATTCACCTTGAGAGTGAAAACTAGCAGATTCCCCAGTATTAATCTTTCTTAAAGCCTTTTTTTTTTCTGCTGTTATTTTTATATATATAACTTGTTGCAGCTTCATGTTTTCATGGTTTTCTTGGATTAGTTCATTGAGACATTTTCTAAAAAAGATAGTGTGTGTGAGTGAGAGAGAAAGATAGAGAAAAAATGGAGCTCTCACAGCATGGTTTCTTAGAGGAGTTAATGGCTGCTGCTCCAAGAAGGGACAGTTGGACCACTTTTTCAAATGGGGTGACCGAGTTCTTCCCTAATGGATGGAACTTTGAATCTTTTGATGCTACACCACCAAATCTTGCCTTCTTAGGGTTCTCTACAACAACTGATGAAATTGAAAACCCAAGCTTTGAATGTCCTTTTAGTGACCAACCTTACCCTTTTGGTGATGGGTTTTCAGTATCAGAGATGGATGCTTCAACTTCACCTTTCCCGCCTGCTCATGAAGATTACCCATCAATGGTTGATGACGAAGATCAACTTGGCCTTCTCACCACTGACCACCATCATCATCAGCAGCACAGCTTGGAAGAAATGAAGCATAATTGCAAAGTTGAAATGGAGCAAACTAGCAACAACATTCAAGGTTTCAACATGGGCTTGTTTGTAGAGAAAAAGACTAAAGCCAAGAGATTAGAAGGTCAACCTTCAAAGAATCTAATGGCTGAAAGGAGGAGGAGGAAGAGATTAAATGACAGGCTTTCAATGCTCAGATCAATAGTCCCCAAGATCAGCAAGGTTACTTCCCCTTGGTTTTACTTTTTTCTCTAATTTGTTCAAAAAAAGTTTCATTATCTAAGCAAAATTTAATGATACATGCAGATGGATAGAACATCTATACTTGGAGATACCATAGATTACATGAAAGAGCTTTTAGAAAAGGTCAATAAACTCAAGGAAGATAAAACAAAACTGGGTTCAAATCATTTAAGCCTAGTGAACAACATGAAAGAGTTAAAACCAAATGAAATGTTGGTGAGGAACTCCCCCAAGGTAAACCAGATTTGTGCTTCTGCTTCTGCTTGTGTTTCAGGTTCTAGCCTATTAATCCTTTAAACATTGAGCCTTCTTTTTTCATCACAGTTTGATGTAGAGAGGAGAGAGACCGATACTCGAATCGATATTCAGTGTGCAACCAAACCAGGACTACTATTATCTACTGTGAACACATTGGAAGCACTAGGCCTTGAGATTCAAGAATGTGTTATAAGTTGTTTCAATGATTTCTCAATGCAAGCTTCTTGTTCAGAGGTATGGTTTAAGAATTCATGCTGTTTGTGCAAGTCCTTGAACTTCAAATGAGTGTGTCTTGTAATGGTTATTTAGGTTGCAGAACAGAGGACATTGATGAGTACTGAAGACATAAAGCAAGCATTATTCAGAAATGCAGGCTATGGAGGAACATGTCTATAGAACATTACAAGTGAGGATCTGCAACAACATCAAGTTCCTATCAATAAAGCTCTGTTCATTCATCAAATCAAAAATCTCACAAATGGAGCATGTTATGATATTACTATGATTTTTCTCTTCTTGTACACTATTAGATGGTTGAAAAAAAAGGGAATTTTGTTCATATTTTAATGGAACAAGAATGTATTTTAGAGGAAAAAGTGTGCAGAAATTCGTGGTCTATTAATTTCTTTTTGCTCTAATTATTCATTTTCATATTGCTGTAGCAGACGTAACCAACCAATAATTAAAATCTAGATTGGTAAGAGACAGTGACTTCTTGTTATTTAAATCATGGAAAAAGCATATGATATGCAATTGTTAATTGCATAAAACAAACCACACTAATAAAAGCAACAGTTTACTAGGACCAGCAAATATATACACATCAACAACATCATTTTTGGTACAATCAAAGCATCATCTAGGTCTGTCTTACTGTTCATAAAGACTAATCTTTTTGAGTTCATGATTATCCCTCTTATCAATGTCATCTCTAATATTTGAACTCGAGAGTAAACATAAACTATGGGTATTTGTTTGAAATAAATATGCTCAAATTTTATAAATCATTTTCATATATGTGAAAGATCATATTCCCGATCCCCAAAAAATAGATACTTTTATTTTTGTTTAGACCATTCTCCCAAATTACACAATATCTTCTCAATATTACTAATAATGACTATTTCCGCAATGCATCAAATACACGCTTCTTTTCTAACAATTGAAGGTACCATGGAGACCCTTGTATTAGAAGTCAGATTGCATTTTACCTCTTCTACTCAAATTGGGTAAATTAGTTCTTGTACAATAGATCAAAGAGCAAACTAGTAACTCTGATAAAAAGTCTATCATTTTTACTGTTAAAAATTAGTGTGACTAATAAAATAATCAAACAATTACATGTGTCATACTATTTGTACCTCATTTTAGTGCGCAAAGACTTGTTTTTAACCGTAAAAATGGATAGAATTTTTATTTGGACTAATTCGCTCATTTTTTCAATAGAGGGGGCAAACTACAGCCCAACTTTTAATGCAAAGACCACCACAATACTTTTACCAACAACCGCTAGAACTTTGACACTTACCATAAACCCCTGCAAATAGTCAATAGCAGCTAAAAATCTAAAAATGAAATTATTATATGGGTCAAATTTACAGCATAGAATTTCTAACGCTTTGGTTTAGGCTAAAACGACAGGGTCACAAGTCAACAGCTCTACTTATCATGCTAGTTATGGCAGATACCGATACATCGAAAAAGAATTTGTTAAAGCTGAAGATCACCTTCATCGTCGCTACTGCCTACTTCACCATCATCGTTATCCAAATCCAAAGAGTTATCGACAGAAGAGTTCTGCAGATTTTGCAGCTGGTTAATGACATATTTAGTGTCGGAAACCAATGTGTTTTTCGCTGCTCGAACCTTATCAATTCCATGAAATTGAGATCCCCGATTCTCCTTTCCAAGAACTTGTTTCCCTGCTCGTGCGGATTCTGCTTTTCTCTTAGCTTCCCTGCAATGTAGTTGGTCGATATACTTCTCATGTAAAGCTCTGTTTTTAATTTGTTTCAGCACTGGGGGACTAATAAAGGCTCCTGTAGAAGAGTTGCCAAGTTTTGAACGGTGCTTCTTAGTACCAGAAGAAAATTTCTCGGGACACTTACGGAGAAATCCCTGTTTTACCAATAACTTTTCCGGGGTGGAAAACGTAGCATTTGGTAGAGCATGCATAGATGCAGTTGTGTTGGGCTCAAGAATGGGGAATAGATCTGTTTCATCACCTTGGTCTACATAACATTGCTTCTGCAACAAATGTCTCACAGTTCTTTTCTGTACAAGATGGCTTTTATGTTTGGTAGACCTTAACCCTTTACTCGCAGACGAAACGGATTTAAACAATCTGCTTGCAGAGAATGACAAATGTTCAACGGGTGATAAGTTTTTTCTTTTTGACCTTGATCGAGGCTGAGGCTGAATTGGAGTTAAATGGTCAGAGTGGATTTTATCAAAGCAATCCTGTGCAGATTTTCCTGGCACCTTCAATAGATTTTTGACGGGTAATCAAGTCCCGAGTCAATAATACTGGGAAAAAAATTACATTCTAGGTAAAACACATCAGCATATGAAGTATATAAGTTAATACTTACAGCATAATAGCTAATGCAAGACTATGTGACACCAAAACACATCGTAGCAGCGAGTCTTTGGATAAGAGTAGATTTACAAATGAAGATATACTTAGTGATTTTATGAATAATTCATATCTGACATTTAATCCATTCTATAATCAACTGGTTTTGGAAAGGATCTTACACAAATAACCCTAATTCAGGGCTCCTTTTGTAGAACTAGACAAGAAGCATACATGATTCCATCATGAACAAAACATTATGTGACTGAGATAGTGTAAGAGAAATCATATGCACCCTTAAGAGAAATCATATCCATCCTCTGTTCATAACAATATGCATTTTCATGAATAATTACATGAAATTAGACATCTAGGAAACAAACACAACATATAAGCAGCTTGAAAGTCCAAACCTATGTTGCTTGGACTCTTCATTTTTCATAAAGTACCTTATCCGACACTCGTGTCCAATACATGGATATAGGGATATGCCCTCCAAGGATCCTTCAAATACATGGAAAAACTTGGAAAAACTAGCCATATCTGTGTCGCATACATATCCGTATTCAACACTCACACCCGAGTCCAAGTAATATAGGTCCAAACTTCACCCTAGTATATTTTAGAAAATGACATCATAATTCATGGATTAGCTTAAAGTCGGGGTGTAACCAAGCCGAGCAAAGCCCAAATACTGCCAAGCTCGAGCTCAACTTGAAATTTGAAGATCAATACTCAACTCAAGCTCGATCAAACATCTGTTTTTAAGCTCAAGCTCGGCTCAACATATAATCAAGCTCGAACTCAAGTAGCTTGCAAACACCCGTATCTCATTTACACCCCTAGCTTCAATATTAATAAAATGCGGCGTTATAACCTCAAATGTGAACATTACATCATCTATTAGGATTAAAGCCAAAGTTAGTTTATATATAAAATATATATATGTATAGTTGAGATGAATTTCACTTAAGACCAGTAACCAATAATCCTTAGCTTCAAAGAATATGCACATCAATCTACAACATTATGTGATATTTTATTTAAAAAAAAAAAAAAAAAAAAAAAAATCCAGATATCAAGGAATGGGGAAATATACCAGCTTTGAAACCTTCTTCCAGAAATTAGGCGTTGGCTTTGCCGAAAAATAAGCTTTTTGCAAAATCGATTCTTGCTCCCTACTCCACCCTTGAACATTTCCATCAGCTTCCACAAGGGGTTTCCTCTTTCTCCTAACCGAAAAATCTTCATTTCTTTCACTTTCTCTCCCTTCCACCGAAACCGCTTTCAACCCAACATTAGTTTCCTTTTTCTCTTCATCCAACAGTCCCCCCTTCACACTCTTCTTTTTCCTAGATTCGTCCTTCTTCGTCTCGGAAATTTCGGTATCCTCTGGCTCGTTAGACAAAGACCCATTGTTCAATCTCGAAGATTTCCGCAACCCAGACGTCGAATTCACACAACGTTTTGAAAGCGCACTCGATGTACTGCTCAACCTTGGAGATCTTCGCAACCTAGACTTCAAATTCTCGCAATCTGATGAACCATAACTTGACGTTATCAGTTTCCAGGAAACTTCAACCGTGGAGCGAGCGGGGGTTTCCTTTGATTTCGACTTTGGGGTATCCAAATCTATTGGTTTTATGGGAGTTTTCTTATTAAGAAGCCTTGCGGACCTGCGGAGTGAGGTTGGTTGCGGGGTTTCAGAAACGGAGTTTCTCGTATGCATTTTGCCAAACACTTGGTCGGCTTTTTTTTCTCCTTTTATAATTCAGCTCACATTCTGGGGGTTCTTTTGAGAGGGAAAATGGCTTCTGCTGTTCAAATTTAGGTCATCTAGTTAACGTATTGAATCGGGCTTCGCACGTGCAACAGTGCACACGTGTGCCCTTGTCATGCCCAATAGGAATGGGCTATTTATGTTCCTTTCCACATTTTTTTCAATGTACCACAACTGTTCAAACCGCTTCTCTTTGAATAAAACAATCTTTTTTTAAGCGAAAGGCGAGATGGTTTTTTCTGTTCCCATATTATTGTAATTGTTTACTCCCACCTCATTATATAAAGTAACTATATTACTTATGTCGAAACTATTTTTAAATTTAAAAAACGGGGATCGACTTTTAAAACGAAAATAGAGTTGCCACCGACCTTTTTTTGAAGTGTATCAGATCACCTTAAGATTGATCACTTTAATAAAATATTTGATTTATTAAAATAATGATTTTGGGTCTACGAAAATTGAGAAAAAGGGTTCGGGAGTCGGTTACGCACGAGAAAGGGTTAGCACTCTCGTAACGCCCAAAATTGGTATCAATTGATTATTGAATGTCCTATCGTTGAAAATTTGAAGGGAAAGAAAAAAAATATTAAAATACAATTCTTTTTAAAATGTATGAACAATTCGAATTGGATTTTACTATCCACTCATTCCGAATAAATAAAATACCACATCCAGCACTTTAGGACACAATATTTTAAGCCTCCAAAAATTAAGATCACCTCATAATTTCCAAAACACGCGACGAAGTCTTAAAAGGATATTCCATTATTTGGCCAAACGGAAAATCGAAACCCAGCACGTTAGGGCACGATTTCTCGAATTTCCAAACACGAAACGTTGCCTTGTTTTGAAGAGTTTCCAAATAAGTAATTACAAAATCCACTCAAAATACATTTGTTTGGTTTACTTTAGGGTGAAAAGCAATCGATGTTGGACGAAAATTCGGGATTCAAAATCATGATGCAACAAACATATAAGCATGGTATTGAACATGGGATAAAAGTATGCGACAATAATGTTACATGAATAAATAATATGAAAAACATAGAAGAACAAATTAAGGTATACTAACATATCATATATCATATAAACACAAACATTAATAATCGAAAGTTAATGAATTAGAAACCAATTTAGAGGAAATTCCAAAATGAAATATAACAGGTTTTAAAATAAAATAAAATAAATAATAGGAAAGAAAGAAAATTTAAAAATATTACCATACAAACAATACAAAGAGTTTTGAACAAATAATAGATATAAGAATTTAAAAATAAGTAGAAAAATAAAAGTAAATAATATATTAAATAGCTAGATACAAAGGAATTTTAAAATAAATATGTTAGAATTAAGTGACCCAAATTCTTATTTAAATAAAATACGATGGAAAATAATAAAAGTAAAATCCATATAGAACTAGACTTCTTTTATTTTATTTTAGAATAAGGTTTTTTAAACCTTATTAAACTTCATTTATTTTATATTGATTAGGATACGGTGTTTCAATCCTACTAGAATATGGCTTTACAAGCCTATAAATAGACATAGTCTATTCCTCTTGTATTGATTCAAATTTTTCGACATAGTGAATTTTCTTCTCCTCTGCCCGTGATTTTTTCCCGAAAGGGTTTCCACGTAAAATTTGTGTGTTCTTTATTTTATTTATTTTATTCTATTTTATTTTTTCACAAATTGGTATCCGAGCTTCCGGGTTATTCATCTCGATCACGGTAATGGCGTCTTTGAAGTATGGAATTTCGCTGTTGGATCGCAACACCAGATTTGCGTTGTGGCAAATTAAGATGCAAGCAGTTCTTGCACAGATGAATCTGGAGGATGCCCTGCTAGGGATGGATAAGATGCCTTCGACATTAATAGATGAAGAGAAGAAACGTAAGGATCGAAAGGCATTAACACAATTACATCTGCATTTGTCCAACGAAATTTTGCAGGATGTGATGAAAAAGAAAACTGCCGCTGCATTATGGAAGAGGCTAGAACAAATATGTATGTCGAAAACTCTAACAAGTAAGTTGCATATGAAGCAAATGTCTTTATGCTCATCGTTTGGAGGAAGGTGCGTGCAGACACCTAACACTTAACATTGTTTAAAGAAATTCTCTCAAACTTGGAGGCCATGGAGGTTCAGTATGATAAGGAAGATCTAGGGTTGATTCTACTTTGTTCGTTGCCCCCGTCTTATTCAACCTTTAGAGACACGATTTTATATAGCCGCGAGTCTCTCACAGTTGATGAGGTTTATGATTCTTTAACCTCGTATGATAAGATGAAGCATCTTGTGGTTAAACCCGACTCTCAAGGAGAGGGTCTCGTTGTTCGTGGGAGACAAGATCGAAATGCTGATAATGATCGTGGTAGGACACAGGAACGGAATCCTCGTGGTAAATCTAAGGGTAGATCGAAGTCTTCAAACAGAGGTAAAACTTGTAACTTCTGCAAGAAGAAAGGGCACATTAAATCTGAGTGTTATAAGCTACAAAATAAGATTAAAAGGGAGGCTGCGAATCAAAAGGAAAAACAACCAGAAAATTTCGGTGAAGCTGATGTTGTAGAAGACTACAGCGATGGTGAACTTCTAGTCGCTTCTGTCAATGATTCTAAAGTAAGCAAGGAGTGGATACTTGATTCAAGCTGCATCTTCCACATGAGTCTCAATCGGGATTGGTTTACAACTTACGAAACAGTGTCTGAAGATGTTGTTTTGATGGGAAATAATGCTTCGTGTAAAATCGCAAGTGTTGGAAAAATTAAAGTTAAGATGTTTGATGGAGTTGTCAGAACACTTAGTGACGTACGACATGTTCCAGAATTGAAAAGAAATTTAATTTCGTTGAGTACTCTTGATTCAAAAGGGTACAGATACACAGCTGAAAGTAGGGTTTTAAAGATTTCCAAAGGGTCCCTTGTTGTGATGAAAGGGCAGAGAAAGATTGCCAAGTTATATGTTTTACAAGGTTCTCATCATATCGGTGATGCAAATTGCCGCTTTCTCTTCCTTGTCGATGATGATATTACTAAACTTTTGGCATATGCGCCTAGGGCATATGAGTGAGAATGGCATGACAGAATTAAGCAAAGAGGACTTCTTAATGGGCAAGGAATTTGCAAACCGAATTTCTGTGAGCAATTTGTATTTTTGGGAAGCAAAGAGAGAGTTCGATTCACTAGAGGAATCCATAACACGAAGGAACGTTGGAGTATATTCATTCTGATCTGTGGGGACCATCCAGAGTGCCTTCGAGAGGTGGAGCTAATTATATGCTAACATTTATTGATGATTTTTCCAGAAAAGTTTAGGCGTTCTTCCTGAAGCAGAAAAGTGATGTGTTTTCCGCATTTAAGTCTTGGAAAATTATGATTGAAAAATAGACGGGAAAACTGATAAAATACCTCCGTACAGACAGTGGCTTAGAGTTCTGTTCTGATAAGTTTAATAAATTGTGCAAGTCAGAAGAAATCATGAGACACTTGACAGTTTGTCATACTCCACAACAAAACGGCGTTGCAGAACGAATGAACAGAACGATCATGGAGAAGGTTCGATGTATGTTGTCAAATGCCAACTTACCGAAGTCATTTTGGGCGTAGCGGCTTCATCGCATGTTTTTGATCAACTGATCTCCATCCGTTGCCATTGAGAAAAAGACTCCACAAGAGGTATGGTCTGGTAATCCTGCTAATTATTCTGATTTAAAGATCTTTGGGTGTCCTGCATATGCTCATGTTGATAATGGAAAATTGGAACCGAGATCCATTAAATGTGTTTTTCTTAGTTATAAAACTGGTGTAAAAGGGTATAAGTTATGGTGTCCTGAAAATAGAAAAGTTGTGATTAGTAGAGATGTTGTTTTTGATGAAACTGCTATGCTACCTAACTTATCTCTTAAAGACTCTTCCAATAAAGAAAATCAAAAACAGGTAGAGCATCATATTAATACAGAGTCAACTCCTCAAGCCAGTACAAAAATTGAGAATAGAGTTGCTTCTTCACCACAATACTCTATCGCCAAAAACAGAACTAGAAGAGAAATTAAACCTCCAAAGAAGTATGCCGAGGTTAATCTAGTTGCTTATGCTTTAAATGTGGCTGAAGATATAGATGCGAATCAAGAGCCATCTAATTATTCTGAGGCGGTTAGCTGTGAAGGCTCAGAAAAGTGGATGTTTGCTATGCAAGAAGAGATGGAATCACTCCACAAAAATAGAACATGGGACCTTGTGAAACTTCCTAAAGGTAAAAAGGCTGTTCGTTGTAAATAGGTGTTTAAAAAGAAAGAAGGGACTCCAGGAGTTGAAGAACCCAAATATAAAGCAAGGCTTGTTGCAAAGGGTTACAGTCAAATTCCAGGAGTGGACTTCACAGATGTGTTCTCCCCAGTTGTTAAGTATAGTTTGATTTGAGCTTTGCTTGGTATTGTGGCCATGCATGATTTGGAGCTTGAGCAGTTAGATGTAAAAACTGCATTTTTGCATGGAGAACTTGATGAGGATATTTACATGTAACAACTGCAAGGGTTTCTGATTTGAAAAAAGAGAACTATGTTTGCTTGCTGAAAAAGTCCCTTTACGGTTTAAAACAATACCAAGACAAAGGGTACAAGAGGTTTGATTCCTTTATGACTTCTCATGATTTCAAAAAAGTAGTTTTGACAGATTGTGTTTACTTTAAGAAAAACAAAGATGGTTTTTTTGTGTATCTACTTCTTTATGTTGATGACATGTTGATAGCAAAGAAAAGATAAAGAAAGAGATAAGAAAGGTCAAAGCCCAACTAAGTAAAGAATTTGAGATGAAAGATTTAGGACCAGCAAAGAAGATACTTGGTATGGAGATTCTCGAGAGAGAAAATCAAGTAAATTGTACCTAAGTCGGAAGGGTACATTAAGAAAGTTCTTTGCGAGTTCAATATGCAGAGTGCTAAACCTCGTTAGTACTCCTTTAGCAAATTTCATTTCGGACTTTCATCGATTTTGTCTCCACAATCGATGATGAGATTGAGTACATGTCACATGTTCCATACTCTAGTGCAAAGTGGGATCTCTCATGTATGCTATGGTTTGTTCACGTCCAGATTTATCATATGCACGCATCAAGTCAGCTTAGCGGATACATGGCAAATCCCAGTAAAGAACATTGGAAAGCGATTCGATGGATTTTAAGATACTTACGAGGCACTACCGATGTTTGCTTACGCTTTGGAAGAACTAAAGATGGAGTAATAGGGTATGTTGATGCTGATTTTGCTGGAGACCTTGATAGAAGAAGATCTCTCACAGTTACGTCTTTACAATCGGAGGTTGTGCAATTAGTTGGAAAGCCACTTTGCAAACTACGATCGCTTTGTCTACCAATCGAAAGCCGAGTACATGGCGATTCATCGAGGCTTGTAAAGAAGCTATTTGGTTGAAGGGACTATTTAGTGAACTCAATGAAGACCTTCAAATCAAAGACATTTTTGTGATAGTCAGAGTGCTATATTTCTTACAAAAGATCAAATGTTTCATGAGAGAACAAAACACATTGATGTTTGGTATCATTTTGTTCGTGATATTATTGCTCGTGGTGATATTGTTGTGAGCAAAATTAGTACTCATGAAAATCCTGCAGATATGATGACTAAGTCACTTCCTATAACCAAGTTTGAGCATTGCTTAGACTTGGTTGGTGTTCATTGTTGAAGTTAAACCCTTAAGGGGTTTTATGGAAGAGGTGGAGAACTTGTTTATTGAAAGTTCGCGATGAAGAACTTGTTCATTGAGAATTTGTGTCAAGGTGGAGATTGTTAGAATTAAGTGACCAAAATTCTTATTTAAATAAAATACGATGGAAAATAAAATAAAAGTAAAATCCATATAGAACTAGACTTCTTTTATTTTATTTTAGAATAAGGTTTTTTAAACCTTATTAAACTTCATTTATTTTATATTGATTAGGATACGGTGTTTCAATCCTACTAGAATATGGCTTTACAAGCCTATAAATAGACATAGTCTATTCCTCTTGTATTGATTCAAATTTTCGACATAGTGCATTTTCTTCTCCTCTGCCCGTGGTTTTTTCCCGATAGGGTTTCCACGTAAAATTTGTGTGTTTTTTATTTTATTTATTTTATTCTATTTTATTTTTTCACAAAATATTATAAAGTAAATAATATACAAAACAATACATATATCAATTTACATAATAAAACAACTTAGTATAAATAATTGGTATATATAAAAAAAATATAAGTATGTAACAGTGTTTGAATTAATAAATAAAAATAATAATAAAATAAGGTTTTTAGGAAATAAATTATATATAAATAGGTTTTTAACGGAGAAATATTTACATAAAACGATATAACATCAATAATATATACATATATAAAAAAACTAACTTATATGTAAATATATAAAATGTATAAAATATTTAAATATTGCATAAATCTTTAAAATGGAAAAAAATAAAAGGGAATTCAAAATAAGTGAAACATAAAAAAAGGTACAAAAGAAAATAAAAAAAAAACATATTGAAATGAAAGAAAAAACTCAATTGAAATAAAATTAAACTAAAAGGGACAATTAATAAATAAAATAAACTGTTGAAACCAAAATCAGGACTCAAATGCAGCGCGCGCAGATTCGCAGGGACGAAAAAAGAAAATAAACCATGCCCTAAAACGATTCGTTTCAGCGCGGACTGAAATGAGCATACGCATAAACTCCAGGGATAATTTAAAAGAATTAAGAAAACTTAAACATGGCTCAATTGAACACTAGCACGAAGGAAGGGGATCGATTGCGCAAATTCCCCATCCATAGCCAAGACGCGCGGACCCTCCCCACGGGTTGAGTCAACGCGCGGGTCACCTCTTCCCATACGGCGCCGTTTTGCCTCTAATACTTAAAAGAAAGTTTATTTCCAAAACATATTTGGCTGAAGGATTTTTGGAAAAAGGAAAAAAAGGGTTGCTTTCTTCTCTGCTAGGGCTTCATTCGCACGCCCCAATGGCCGCCGCAACACCCATGCCAATTTTGGTGGCCAGCGACGCTGAGAAATGGGTCTTTCGACCCTGATCTGGGGCCGATTCTGGTAAGCCCTCCTCCCTTTCTCTCTTACCTTTGTTTGTATTATAGATTCGAGTGAAAAAAAAGTAAAATAGAATGAAATTGCAGCAATTATTCACCTTCGAAGTATTCTTTTGAATCTCTCTATTTTTTTTTTGTGTATTTGTATTCAAAAAACCATCGTCCCCTTACAATTTAAAAAACAAAGGCTGTATAGCCTAAAAATACAAGCGATTTCTGCTATTTTTGTTCAACGCAGGTATTGAACGTGGTTCATGGGTGCGGAGCATACGAACGTGGGGTGCGTGAAGCGCGATCCAGAGTCGTGCGTGGGGCGTGCGTGGAGGCTGCTAGCCATGGCTGCGGCGCGAAGCAAATGGAAACCTAGGGTTTCCGAAAACCCCTTAAGTTTTGGGCCTAAGTCTCTGTCTTACGAATTGGGCCCGGTGTCACTAGATTTGGACTGCTGTATTTTTTGTTTTATTTTGGTTTTGTATGTATATGGGCTGTAATTGGGTATTTAGGCCCGGGCTAAAAATTGGGTCTACAACTTATGTATATTTATATCTATCAAAAGGATACAAATATAAAAATATGTTAAAAAAAAACTCATATATTTTATGTGAAAATATTTAATTGCCTTTAGAAATTTGAAAATATCATAAATAATTAGCGAGACTATATAGAATAGAGATAGATGCATTCAATATTCATAAAATTAATTATAGTTTTTAATATTAGATATTCATAATAAAGTGTAGTGATAAAATAGACCAAAACAATCGTAGAGCGGTAATAAATTTGATGACATCCGTATTTATTTTCTAAAAACAAAAATGTAAATGAATAGATGTATATCCCATAATTGAATTAAACCTAAATATAAATGGACTGTACTCATAATCATAACTCCCAAATATAAATGTATCTCACATACTTGAGTTAAACCCACATATACTATAAATATAAATGATGCTACATTCACATATTTATGCTTATTCATTACCTTTGTAAAATCTATGTGGTGTATGTAATAATTAATAAGGAAACTTATTGTCTGCAAATAATCTATCACTTCATTTATGTCTTAGGTATATTGCAGTAACTTTGGAGTTTTAGTTATTAAAACCACTTTTGCAAATTACACTAACTAAATTCAAGTAATATTTATTTAAGATAATGATAAATTTAATTATAAAAATACAGATTAAAACGTTATGTGGTAATTTATGTTTACTTAATGTTATTTTTTAAATTTTTATGAAATTTTTTTATTTTGTTATTGTTTGAATATTTTTATAATTTTTAAATATTTTGTTGACATGACATATAAGAAAAATAATATCATATCAGCATGAAGTATATGTGGACTATCACGTGAATTGATACGCTAACATTGTTAAAAATTATTATTTTAACCACTTTTGCAAATTACACTAACTAAATTCAAGTAATATTTATTTAAGATAATGATAAATTTAATTATAAAAATACAGATTAAAACGTTATGTGGTAATTTATGTTTACTTAATGTTATTTTTTAAATTTTTATGAAATTTTTTTATTTTGTTATTGTTTGAATATTTTTATAATTTTTAAATATTTTGTTGACATGACATATAAGAAAAATAATATCATATCAGCATGAAGTATATGTGGACTATCACGTGAATTGATACGCTAACATTGTTAAAAATTATTATTTTACTCAACATTTAGTTAAAAAAATATAACTTAATTCTTTTTAAAATGTTAATGGTTGAATTTAACTAAAAAAAATCAAATTAATAAAATTAAAGATTATTTTCATTGTTATGCATATATATTTCAAACCCACCCAAGAAGCATAATTTGCTTACAAAGTTTATTACAAATAACTTATATTAATATATTAATATTATGTCCTCTTAATTATGCCTCTAATCTTTTTATTTTTTTGAAATTTTAAAATTTAATCCTTTTATTTTTGATCTTGATAATTAAATTCTCTTTCTAATTTAAAAATTAAATTTCAATTGATATTACATGTTATCGAAATTTTAATATTAAAATACCATAATTTAAATTTTTATAAATTTATAAATATTATTATTAATTAGAGATTAATTTTTAAATCAAATAAATAAATTAAATAAGTTCCTGAAATTAAAAACTCAAATACTAAATTTTAAATATCCAAAAACTTCAGACTGTGCCATAATTAAACGTTTTATTCCAATATAAAATCCATAACTAGTTTAAGAAAACAAGGCTTAATACCAAATACAATTTGTATGACGTGAGGTGATGCGAGGGTGACGAAGAGGTGTGTGGATCAATCCTAACCCAACCATACGATTATTTTTAATATTCAATTGTGCCTAAAATTATTCAAATTATATCCATACATAGTTTGAACATGTATCATCTAAGTACTAGATGAGAACATTAAATATAGTTCTAAAGAGACTCCATTTGTATGTTAAATATTTAAAGTTAATATATTATTTGATATTTAAATTTGGTTTTAATGTTTAAATTGATATTTAAATTTTATTGTCCCGATTTGATACCTGAATTTGTCATCAATCTTTATTTTGGTACCTACATTTTTTCAATTTGATACTTAAGTGTTTTTGTGCCAATATAATAACTAAATTTAGCTTAAATGTTTAAATTAGTACTTGAGTCTTTTCTTTATATCAACTAAGTACATTTTTTTTCTAAAACATATATATCAAACATTCATTGAGTCGTTTGATTTAAATATCAATTTAAATATTAAAGTTAAATTTATGTATGAAATTAAAAAAAAACTCAAATATTAAATTAAACTTAAAAAAATGGGTTAAATACCAAATACAAAGAATGACGTGAGGTGATGTGAGGGTGACGAATGATGGTTTGAGGTGAGCCCTGGCATAGCAGAGCTGGTTGATGACCCCCAAGTCCAACCCCCAAGGCAAGGCGTGCTCAAGCAGTAACCCTTGCCCTAATGATTCGAGAGACGAGAGAGCAAAGCAACAATGAATAACCCCCTTTTTTGCATGAGAATGCAAAGCTGAGATATAAAAAGAGACCTTAAAATGTCAAAAAATGCCGCTTTCTTGTCCCCCAATCACAACATCTCCTTTTCCCTGTTTTCTTTTTGAGTTTTGTCCCCTCGTTTTAGGAAATCGAAAATTGATTCAAGCCCAAGTATTTTAACAATTTAAAGAGATAATTAGTAAAAGTTAAAGCTTTAGACTTTGAAGATTTGGGTTGTAGTTCTACCATCCTATCAATTATGTGTATATGTCATATGTAGGTTTTGTATAGTTTTAGTTTTTTTGATTTTTCGTTTGTTGTATTATGTTGGTTAAATTTTACATTATAATTGGTCAGACATATATTTACAATTACAAAACTTAAAATGTTGATTGAAAAGGGGGATATTTATCTAAAACATATATATTTATGGGTTGGGTATTTTCAATAAGATATTTTTAAATTTGGAATAATCTTGATGATCAAAATTTAAGAAAAAAACAAAATAAGTTAAATGTTCGATTTGTTTTTTTAATGTAAATAATAATTAGATAGTATTTATATTTAGATATTACAATTATTTAACTTTATTTATACTAAACTAATATTTAGATAATACTTTGTATTAGCTTATCATATTAAACTAAATATGTTACTAAATTTATAATAAATTCTATAAAAAAATCAAATTTAATAAACAGTAGAAATCTTTCGAGGGGACAAAGACAAATATTTCTATTTTTATACCCTACTTATAACATCAAAATAAAATTTTTAAAAACTCAAAAGGGGTTCAAAAGAACTTACAAAATTTAATGGGTAGGGTTGGCCCCTACCAGTCTCACCTTTGTATATTTATACATATACTGCACTTCTATATGTATTATATTTGCACCCTTGTATATTTGTACATACATTGTACTTGAATATGTATTATATCTATAATGATGAAAATTTTAAACTTTATCGAATAATGCTTAAACGTCACAAAATAAAACTCATTTGAAATAAATATATCCAAAAATCTAAAATTCAAAATTGATATAAAAAAATTAGAATCAAATTGATTTATTATAAATGATTTAAAAAATCCAATCGAACTAAATTGAATTAATAACTAACCATTCTTATATTTAATTTTGGATAGTTTATAGAACTATAGTTATTTGAACCAAGTCAAATTCTATGTTTTATTTAATTTATAATTAATTTTAATTTTTTATGAAAATAAATATAATCATTTTTCAAAAATATTATAATAGTTACGGATTATTCTCTTTTTGATGAAAAAATATATTTTAAAATATTATGAAATAATATCAATAAGTCATAAAACAAAGTTAATTTTATTAGAATAAATTTAAAAACCAAAAATTAACATGAAAAATAAAGAATTAAACCAAACCGTATTATTATAAACAATTCAAAAAATCCAAAAAAACTCGACTGAATCAAACAAAACTCGACGATATCATAACTTGTGAAATTAAAATATTCTACTAAAAATTTACCTAATACTAAATTATAAATTTAATATCAAGAGAAAATATTGTCTATGATTATAGTCTTACAAGAAAATCAACAAATATTTTGGTTAATGATTATCACTTTATTTTCTTCTATTTTTGGCCAATGATTGTTCCTTTTCTTTTTTAAGAGCTTAGAAATTTAAGATTTGAATACCTTCTGTTTTTTTATTTATTCAATCTTATCCTTCCAAATATTTACGAGAAACACTTATTTAATTTATTTAATAATTAACCATTTTTATATTTAAAGTTTCTTTTTGTAATTATCCTTTGCTTTAATAGAACAATTAGAACGCTAGTCCAAAATAATCACACAATTAAAATGGTTTTTCATTTTTCATTTTTATCCAGTCTTATTCTGTTTCACTTCAATTTAATTTTTGCTTTTCGTTTTTAATATTTTAAAAATTAAGTAAATATTTAAACATCATTATTTAGAAATTAGTTAAACATAAAATATATAAATTTTTTATATTATGTTAGTATATTTTTATCCTTTTAATAGTTTATATACACAAGAATAAAATGGTAATTTTATATATTGAAGTCAGTCGAGGCAGAGCAAACAATAACCATAACCACTCCAGATCCATTATTCAAAAGAAAAAATCCACCCCACTCTGCATCCGCTCTTCAAAAAAGAAAATTCGTTCCAAATAGAATTTATCAATTCAAAATCTATTAAGCTCATCCCTAACTAAATTTGAGTTAAACCAATTAAAAACTATAAAAAAAACTTTAATTAAATTTATCAGTTGATTAAATTAATTGAATTAATAGAATATCAATTGTTTAATCAGAGATAAATCAAATTATATATTGTCATTAATTTTTGAAACTACATTTAAATAATTAAAAATATGTATTTACTATAATAGCTACAATTTTCTATTGAAATTATAAATTTTAATAATAGTAGTAGAGAAATTGTGTTACTAGTTTTTGTATTCCAACCCTCTATTTTAATTTATATTGTTTTATGCCATTAGTTTTATATTAAGAGTAAAGTTGTAGATTTAGTCAACGTTTTCAAGTTTTTTAATTTTAATTTTTGACACAAATAATTATCGTTAAATATATTTTTTTGAATAATAAGTAAAAATAATAAATTGACATGATATTAAACATATTATAATATGTTTGCAGTATAAAATTCTGAAAACAACAAAACTTAATGAATTCACTAACTATTTTTTTAAGTCCGACTAAAATTTTAAAAATAAAAAAATACAATAACTAAATCCATAACTTTCATATAATAATACAACAAGTAATGCAGACATAAAATCAAACGGTTTAGAACCTCCATAGCGAAACCAATCTCAACCGTTAGATCAAGATTCCCCTCACTCCAACTTCTTGATCGGCGCAGCATAAAAAAACGACCTGGTCCACAATCTTTCAAAGGGGATCATAAAAATTACGCCACCTTGTTATGTCTATTTTCGCTTTTGCCCCTCCATTTTTTATTTTTTCAAGTTCCTCGGCTTTTGTTACTTTCTGCTTAATGGAAGGACCTTAAAGCTTTATTTATTTATTCATTTTCTCTGCAGTTCGTGCATTTTTCGCCTGCAATTTTTGAAAGCAGTAATCGGTCTTCTTCTCTTTGTTCCCTTCACTAAACTTTTCTTCGGTGAGTTCCTTTTTTTTTTTTGTGAAATTTTTGTTTAGATTTGCATTTTTTTCCTTTTTTTGTTCGTTTGTTTCTGTTTTGCAGTTCCGCTTCATTTCAACTGTAAGATCTCCAGTTTTTTTTTTCTTAAATTCAGTTTGTTCTGTTTGGTTGCCTGGAAAACGAAAGAAAATGGATGGAGAAAGATTTGTACCTTCCGTGTTCTTTTTTTTTTTTGCTTATTTTTTGTTTGGTTTGTTTTTCTTTTTTGTTCTGCTTATTGTTCAGGAAAAATGGAAAACTCAACTATCTTAAAAAGGATTTTAATGCATAGAACAGTAAGGCTTCAGTGAACATTTTTTTTTTCTCTTTTTCATGATCTAAACAAAATTTGTGTTTTTATTTCTATTATTTCTCATCAGCAGCAACCTATTGGAAAACCAATACTAATAGTAGTTGATTTTTCGTAGAATTATTTTTAAATTGGACTCAGATTTTTGTATGTTCTTTTTTCTTGTTAAATCACGGAGTAGAGATTATTCTCCATATGTTAAGGATGTTTGTATATTCTTTTATTAGCATGCGATTTAGTTTTTGTGAAATAAGACTGGTTGAATGCAGATTAGCTAGGGCTTTACACTATTGTTTGAGCTTTGGAGCTGAAAACTTTCAGTAATTTAACCTTTAGAATGGAAGCCATAAAAATGACACAAATTAACCATGGTAGCTGGAGTTTCTTAAGAAAAAAAGGTTGAAGTGGCTTTTCACCAGGATCCGTTTGTTGTATTTTTAGTGGTGTTGAATCTTTTGTTTTTCCTTTCTTAAATGGTTTGGCTTAAAAAGTGTTTTTCTTGAAGTTAGCTGAAAATTTTGATTTGTTTTTCTTTTTCTATGTAGTAAAGAGGCTGTTTTGAGAAGTTTTGGTTTCTGATGTCTCCACCGCTGCTGGGCGTGGAGGAGGAAGTGCAGAGTAGTGTTTCTTCTCCCTCTGTTGAATGTATCTCCGAGAATGGCATGGGGTTAAAGGAGCGTAATTATCTTGGATTATCAGATTGTTCTTCAGTTGACAGCTCCGGTGTCTCGAGTAATCTGAATTTGAAGGCTACGGAGCTTAGGCTTGGTCTTCCTGGATCACAATCCCCTGAGAGAGAAACAGAGCTTTGCTTGTTGAACTTGGGAAAATTTGACGAGAAGCCACTATTTCCTCTACTTCCTTCCAAAGATGGAATCTGCTCATCATCTCAGAAAAATGTTGTTACTGGAAACAAAAGGGGTTTTTCTGATACAATGGATGGATTCTCTGAGGTGAAAGGCTATGTGTACACTGAGAAAAGTTGGATGTTTCATGAAACTGGTTCTGATTCTGAATCTCCACAATCTGTGGGACATGGAAAATATCCTGGTAATTCAGGGGTTAATGTGATTTTGTCAACAAGGTCTCCTGGAGTTCAAGCATCTGTAAAGCAAGATGAGCCTGCAAATGTGTTACAAGAGCAACCTCGTGCTACTAATGTAACCAGTCTCAAGCAAACTGTCATTTCTAACAACACCACCGGTGCACCTGCTGCCAAGTATAATTTACTTGAGAAAGGACTTTTAAGAAAGGACATTATACATTTGTACCTACCTTTTTTATTTGACTGTTGGTATGATTTGCCATCCTTGACAGGGCACAGGTTGTTGGTTGGCCACCAATAAGACCATTTAGGACTAAAACGCTGGCCGCTTCTTCAAAGAACAATGATGAAGTTGATGGAAAGCCTGGTCCTGGTGCTCTTTTTGTCAAGGTCAGTATGGACGGAGCTCCCTATCTGAGGAAGGTGGATTTGAGAACTTATTCTACATATCAGGAACTGTCTTCTGCTCTTGAGAAGATGTTCAATTGTTTTACCCTTGGTAAGCTGTTACTGCTTTCCTAGCCCTGTGGCAATATCAATTCAAACTGTTCCCGATACAAAAACTGTCTGGCATAGATCTGGTTACTGCATTTTTGTTATGATTTTAGGTCAATGTGGGTCTCATGGTACTGCCGGGAAGGAAACCCTGAGCGAGAGCAGGTTGAAGGATCTTTTGCATGGATCAGAATATGTGGTAACATACAAAGATAAAGATGGTGACTGGATGCTTGTCGGCGATGTTCCATGGGAGTAAGTTTCAGTCACTCAAATTTACTGGTTGCCTTAATATTTTATTTTCCTTATTTACTCTATAAAATCCTAAATCACCTGAGCAGAATTTTTTGGAGTATCCTTTACAGACTGAACCTCTATAATTATAGTTATGGTTTCATATTGGTACAAATGAGAGGCTAACATATTAAAGATTGGATGGATGCATGTGTATATATTACTATTACTTTTTTCCATGTGCACATTGGCTCTTCCATTTCTTTCCTATGGGGGAAAGCAAATGAACTAATAGATCTAGTTTATGTCCGTTATTCTGTTATATCTTTGCCATCCACATGTTTTCACACTGTCATATACTGAAACAAATATGCTATGTAACTGCTGCATGCTTAATTCTTTATTGGCAAAATTGATGGATTACTTATATAGTTAAAATTGATGAAATATGTATAAGAATCTAAGAATTCCATAATTTTAATTGTAATAATCTTGGATCTTAGATGGAATCATGGAAGGAATAACTGTACAATTGTTTTGTCTGGCATCACCTTTGGTTGAATGAAGGTTACTTTAGTCATAATACCAAAAAAGGAGAAATTTCTCGACTCATTTCACCCAAGTTTTGACATAGCAAAGCAGGATAAAGTTGCAAGAAGGTTACTTTAGTCATAATACGGGTTTTCAGAGAAAATATTTGAGACATCATCTTCCTTTTCACAACAATGGTAAAAAAAGAGAAAATACTTGTGCTGATAATTTCGAACTTATTCTTTTTGATAAAAAGGGTGGAATTTGAGAATGTTTTGTCCTTTTTAAGGAATACTGGTTTTGTCTGTTCTTATTTCTTCTAGATCTAGGTTCAGTTCTTCACTTTTGTTGTAGGCTCGTTTTTCTAGTTTGAGGATCTAGATTGACATGCTCATGTGCATGATTTGTTTGGTGGCTGTTGAATCGATCTTTGTTCAATAACATCCCACCCCCTTCCTGGCTTTTTTCAAATCTTGTTTGAAGTACTTATGATGAAACTGCTCTCTGATTTTGTCTCAGGATGTTTATCGAAACGTGCAAGAGATTGAAAATCATGAAGAGCTCTGATGCAATTGGATTAGGTAACTATTTGGTTTCTCGAACTCTTCCCAAAAATGTGATCAAATTGATCATTACATTTGTTATACATCACTTCATCGACAAATGTGTTATCAGCTTTTGCTTCTGTTTCTTTATGCTCATCTTTTGTCTTACAATTTGAACTGATGTGCAAAGTCATAGGCTTGATGTTGACTGTATTTTCTGCGGTTTACAGCTCCTAGAGCAGTGGAGAAATCCAAGGCGAACAACAAAAAAGAATTTGGATATGGGTGCTAATTTCCTCGTGACAAACCGGAACCAAACCGACAATTCAGAGGTGAAATCTGTAGGGTGTGTTGTGGAGAGTGAAAGATCATATCATGTTTCATCTCATCTATAGTTTAGTTGCAAGAACAATTTACTCATAGGTAACATATGATCTCGTAGGAACCTGTAACGTTTAAGACATGCTCTCTATTGTGTGTTGAATGTGTGTTTGATCATAAAGCTAGTACCTGCTTCTCCTTCATCACTACACAATTACACGATACCGTAAAATATCAGAAAGTAAAATAATACAAACACGACATAAATACACGAATGTTTAATGTATGGAAACAGATCAAAATATCGAATATCTTAAGCACAGGTAAAATTACGTGAAGATGACATAAGTTGCTTCTAAAGCTCATTCACCTCGTCAACTTTCAAGAGATCTTTGAAACTATGGAGGAAATGAGTACAATCGAGGAACATGTAGAAGCCCAGAATCTCACAGAAAGTTCATATTGGAATTCTGTTATTTTATTGATAATTTCTATATTTATTTCATATTTCCAAATTTTGGATGTTAAATATTTATATTTTTAAAATCCGAATTTCGCTTTCATCCTCCACTTTTAGTCAAATTGCTTCTTTGTGAGATTAAAATGTTAAGATTTTAATGGTGTCATGGTATGTGGCAGTTTGCATACATTTTATAATTATTTTTGAAAAAAAAAAACTAAAGAATTAATACAATGTTTTAACATTTTCAAAAAAAGTAAATGAAAATTTAAAAATATATTTTTCAGGTATGTTAGTAAGATTATAATGTCAATGTCATTAAAATTTTAACAATTCGATCAACCTTTTCATTTAAAGAAAAATAATTTAACTAAAATTTGAATGTTGAATGCCAAAGTGACAATTAAATTAAATGTTAAAAGGATTAAATTTATCATTATGTCAATTTTTATTTGTGTGTATATATATATTCCATACTTTAAAAAAATTATTTTTTAATATTTGAAATATTCTTATATTCTGTACTTAATTAGGAAGAGATTAAATATATATATTTTTAAATAACAAACATTACTACGAAGATGTTCTTGTTTTTTAATATTTTTTTATATAAAATCTTTAAGGGTAAATGCTCATGTTTAAACTTAACTTTTTAGAGGTTGGTTACATAAGGAATAAACATTACATAATGATTAAATGTTTAAATAAAGGCTTTTCACGCACTTCAATCTAATTTGTAAAAAAAAAAAAAGACTAGTTAGATGCAAATGTATTTAGAATAGAACACATAACGCTTAAATCAAATATTGTTTGAAAAGAAAAGAAAGCAGTCAACATAATTTAAAACTTTATATACAATATTTGAAAAACCCTTATTTGAGCACTTTCGTAAGAAGTATATTCTTATATGAACTTATCTCATTCCAACGAGAAAATAGAGACAACCCATTATCTTATCAATCTCTCTCTCCGTTCCCCTCACAACTACTTTGTCAAAAACACTCAAAACGCCCTAACTCGATGATTTTCCACTCGTACAAGTGAACTGATCTTACATCCACCATTGCATGTTCCATCTCCAAACTCTTTATATCAACATATACTTTTTACATAAATTTTCACTCAAATAAATTTTATTAAATAACTTGAAAAAGCATTTGGAAAAAATACTGATAAATTAGAAACATTGCACCAAAATACTTTTTTTTTTTTCCACTAAGAGAGTAATTGAAACTTTGGTTTAGTTGTGTAAGCAAGTCTTTTTTGATTTAACTCATGGAAGTGCATGAATATAATAGCTTTTTAGTTAGAGATTTCTTTTTTTGGGATCTCTAAGTCTTTGTTTTTATCTTCCAAGTTCTTCGTCTGATGTATGTATATAAATGTTGGGTGTTTTCATGTTTCTCATGATTGGGAATTTTGATTTTGTAAAAGGGAGAACGTGAGTAGCACTTGAACGTGCAAGTGGGTTACTTGTTTGATAAGAACACAAATTCTTGCTTTTTGTTCACATCCCAATTTGTCTTTCTCCTCCTAATTGTAAGACTCCAGAGCTAAGGAAGTTATACATTAATGTAGTTTAAAATATTGCAAGATATTCGAGTTTGAATAAAAAAAAATTTGATTTGATATTTATCAAGTCGAGTTGAAGCTATTAATCAAATCGAATTCGAGCAATGCTATACTTGATTAGAATGAATTACAAGCGTAATCGAGTTTTTCATTTTCTCTATATGTTTATATTATGAAATTATATTTTTACCTTTATTATATTGAAAGAGTTTAATTATGAGAACATTCGAGCTTAAATATAAATAAGCTTAATCAAACTCGAGTTTCAACTTGAATACAAAAATTGATAAAGGAGTATAATCGAGTTCAAGCTTGAGTAGCTTGATTGTGTCTTGAGCTGAGCTCAAGCTTATATTGATGTTGGAGTTGAGCTCAAGTTGAGTATTAAACCTCGAATTTCGGGTTGAGCTTAAGCCCGAGCTTTGCACTATTTGAACTTAACTCGGCTAATGGTTGATTCATTTGGTTGAGCTTGTTTATTACATATCAAGCTTGGTTGGACTTAGGCAAGAACTTTTTAACCAATTTAAATTTAAATTTATTATAAAAATAATTTTAATATTTTATTAAGTCAAGATCAATTTAATTTATATCTAAATTTAAAAATTTTTAAAATCAAATTATTACTCAACCCAACCATAAAATAACTTTAATTATGCAATGTAGCTACCTTGTGGGAACATATCATTTTAGGCTTAAAATTAGGGTTTTTTAGAGAATTGATTGAAGGAATCAATTATTGATATGAGTAATTACAAAGATTACAAAATCATCATTAATTAAGCTTAATTAATGATCTACAACATTATTAGCATTGTACAATGTATATAGCCGTCCTAGATTACAACACAAAAACAAAGATTCCACTTAACAACAAAATTAAACTAACTTTTTCAAGTTAAAAAATTGTTCAGATTTGGAACAAAAAAAATTCCCATATAAATTTTATAATATGCTAAGTTCTCGACAGTCCAATATTTCTTTGATCTTATTCATGCCCCCTCATTAATTTCTTACTTTTTCTAACTTTTCTTTTAATAATAAAATAATTACAACATTTTACAAGAGATGCATTAACCTTGTGATTACATCAATATATATATTTTTCGAAAACAATCAAAATAGTCACTTTTGTTTATTTTAAGTTATGTTTTTGTTACTTGCGTTATTGCGTTGTAACATTTTAGTCATTGAGCAATTAATTGTCGTTAACGGTGTAACGATAAGCTGACGTGTCATATTAAATCATCATTTTAAACAAAAATTTTAGGTTAATTTATACAATCGGTTCTCATTTTTTTTCGTTTTGAACAATTTAATTTTTTATTTTATATTTTTTTCTTTATTTTCCATTCTTTTCTGCTTCTCCCTCTGTTTTCCTCCACTTTCTATTTCTTTTAACTTAGTTTTTTTTTTATATTTTCCATTTGTTAAAACTAGTCCCTATACTTTTATTTTTTTGAACAATTTAATTTTTTTCGAGTGAGGCGAGCTTGTGGACTTATTTTAACAAATGGAAAACATTAAAAAAAAATTACGTTAAAAGAAATGAAAAAAAGGGGGGAAACAAAAGGAGAAACAAAAGAGAATAGAAAAAAAAAAGATAAAATAACATAAAAGAAAAAAAAAATTAAATTGCTCAAAATGAAACAAAATGATTAAAATGTAACTTGAGGCAAACAAAAGTGACTATTTTAATAGTTTGTCCTTAATTTTTTATAATTAAATTAATATTTTAAAATGATAATTCGGATCCAACCAAATGTAATCTACATCATTCTACTTTTGAACTTGTAAAATAAATAAATTAAAGCATTTTATAAGATATGGATTAATAATTAATTAACCTCTTTTATAAAAAAATCTAGGAGTTAATTAGTGTAGGACTCTAGGGCATGTGCCCTAATAATTGTTGCCACTCAACCACCAACCACATTCCATACATATCCATGGAAATAAAATTATTCATTCTACCTTTAAAATGGATCCAAATAACGTGTTTGAATTTAATGCCATGTTTTTTTTTTAAATAACAGTAATTATAGTTGATTAGCCATTCCTCGTGTCACATTAGCGTGTTTTAATAGCGTTACTGAGGTGTCTAAAAAAAGTATTAAGTTGACTTACGATTTTTAAGTTTATGTACCAGGTAAGTATAAGTTGCTAAGTTTAGGTACCTCTCTCTATATAAATCTTTTTGAGATTTCTTTTTTGCGTTTTATGGGTAAAAGTATCGTGAAGCTACTATACTAAGAGTCAAATTATATTTTGCTCTCTCTACTAAAAAAAAGACAAATTAGTCCTTCTACATTAGATTAGGGAGCAGACTGATCATTTTGTTAAAAATTTCATCTATTTTTGTTATTAAAAATTGATATTTGTTCATTAGCATCAGGTACATGTGGTACACAATGTGTTATTGTCTGGTTATTCTACTAGCCATGCCAAATTTTATCAATATAAATGGATGTAATTTTTAACAAAAAGGATCAATTTACTCTTTAATCTAATATACAGGGACTAATGTGCCCATTTTTTAAGTAGATGGGACAAAATACAGTCTGACTTCTAATACAGGGGCCTCCATGATACTTTTACTGCATTTCATTTTGTGTAAATCATGCATGAGTTTTTTTTTTGAAGATTTATATTGATTTAAGTCACATCATGTATGAGACCTAATCAAATTTATGTTAGTCTAGATTTGGATATATATCAATTATTAGTAGCGGGAATCCACTAATTTTGCCTTTCAAGTGCATGTTTAGTTGCAACTGGACTAATTAACTAATAGAATAATAAAAAAAAGACAAACAAAAGTTTATCACACAGTTTGTAAATTTCCTACGTCTATGATGCAAGTGCCTTGTTGAGAGAATAATTCACTATAAATCTATTTCTATATGCGATTCTCATTAAGCCTTCCCCTTAAAAATTTAGTTATAAACTGAGTAATGAGAATAATTTATTTTACGACAAATCTGTACTAAAATAAATTCCTCACACGAATAAAATAAGCACTTACAATCTTATACATAAAACTATAACAAGCATTCTATTAAACACGCCATATATTAACTTACAAAACAACAATAAATGTGACATTGAATTTTGTTGAATAAAATCTTCAATAGGCCCTTTATTTTAATCACGGTTTAACTTAATAAAGTACTATTAAAAATCCTCCCAATACGTGTATTAAAGCAAGTTGCAAGTTAAGTTGCTACTAAAATTGCATTTCAATAGTATATAACTGTGTTTTATAATAATTAATTTAAAAATAATTATAAAAAATATTATTTGATATTACAATTATGATTATAATTATGATTTTTTATTAACTAATTTTTTTTATAATAATTACTACTTTTATTAAAAGTCACTACACACTAATCTAACATTTCACTATTAATTTATTTGGAAAATTTTGTAATCCTGACTTTACCTAAATTTAATGGCAGTTTAATGGAATCTTTACATGATCCTAACCAATAATCCTTCACAATACATAAAAAATTAAAAATAATTTTTGTCATAATTATGTCCATTAATGTACCCAATTTGTTTGGACATGTGAGGCCAATTAAAATGTTAATTAGCTTAAAGTAACACTCATCATTGATTTCTGTCGTTTTGGAAAAGATTGTGAGACCCTTTGCTATCACTTTTGCATCCTCAGAAATACAATGGAATGTTCTGCTCTACTCCCTAATGCTTCAATATTAAGCTCCAATTTTATTTTAATTATTATGACCAAATTAAAGATCGGACCATACTGAATTTGGGCATTTTTTTTATTTACTGTTTAATTTATGGATTAATAGAATATATAATAATTGACCAATTAATTCCATTTCAATGTGTTTGAGTCACTTTTTGAGTTCAATTACTTACCGGTGATTTTTGCTTCAGTGCACTCAATACAACCTTTTTTTTCAAATTTTACCTAAGGCCCTTTCTATTTTCTTAAAGTTTCTTTTTCCTCTTAATAATTTTGTAAAAATAAAATAATTTTAAAAACTTCTTTTTTATATCATTTTTAATCTAATATCCTTAATGGCCAGTTTCTATTTTCACCTCATTGCTACAGTTATGTTTAAATCCAAACATACATCCCATCACTATTTCTAATCTCACTGTTATGGTATCTAATCTCACCGTTACAGTAACTAATACCACAGCCATCGTTGTTTTAACCTTCACTGGAGGAAAACATACCGCCCATCCAAACTAAACCTAATAATTTAACACACAACTACTAGTCAATTTTAATTTGAAAAATCGATCAAATTAATTTAAACTTAAACCAACTTGATTTGATAAATTTTCAAACTTATTCAACTCGAGCATGAAATTATCATAATCCAAAATCTCTTCAATTGAAAATGACTCTAATATGAATTAATTGGAACATGAAATGATTCAAACTCGTAATGGCTTGACTGACAAAACTCGAGCTTCAAACCTGAATAGTTTGAACCCTAAACAACTTAAACTTGAAACAACTGAAACATTACTAAATGGACTATTATTTGATACGAAAGTGATAAGATTTTTTAACTTCATAAGCAAGAGTAAAAAAGGGTTGTTATGTGTCTCATTTTTTTTTTTTATATTTTTAACTTGTCGACCTCTTAACTCCACTTGTTAAGTAAAAAAACTCCATCGTTTGTGAATCAAATAATTAACCTGACTTGTTGATGAATGAAGGGTAATTATTTAATACACAACTTGTGAAATTTTTATATTCCATAAACATACTTAAAAATGTGACAAGTATCTCATTTATTTATATATTTATTATTATTTTTAATTATACTTTATAAAATACATGTATATAAAATCTAAAACCTTTAGAGATATTTTCTTGAATAAACAAAAACAACTTTTCATAATTTATATTTAATTTACAGCAAAGAACTAGAATAATCTGTCACTAATATCAAGTTATGTGTTGATCAAAATTATTTAAAAATGATTTTGGTCAAAGAGATGTAATTTGACCAAAATTTAAATAATATAAATACATTTTATTAACAAATTTTGAACAATTTTAAAGTGTAACACAATTGGTAAAAATTGAGATTTTGAATTTTAAATAATTAAATTTGAGTCTTATCTTATATAAAACATGTGACGATTTTATCTAAATTTATATTTCTAACTCAAATTTCAAAATAAATTATATTAGAGCCTTTAAAAAAGAAGTTCCCTTTATCGTGTGATTCAACATTTGAGATCCAAATATATGGAAACCAAAATGTTGGATGACACAAATGGAAAATGTAAATTGAAATGGTTTCTATTTATGTATGGTTTAATTTAATTAAATCTCTTATGCTCCATAGCTAGGCTTCATTAAGGCGACAATATGCATAATCCTCTCTAAATGCCACCTTGGGTTTATTACACAAAATTAACTCATACATTTTAGGTACATTAATCACAAACATTTCACCATACTAAAATATTAAAAGGAGCCTTGATATTTGAAATTTTGTGTAGAATCATCATATGGGATGCCTCCCAAGGACCCAAAATCATGTGCAATGAAATCTATTACTCTTTCTTTTGGGGGGGCAATTCTGTCCAATTAAAGGCTCATATGTATATGTATATGTATATGTATATGCATATTATATGATCAGGTGTATTGGGAATTTTATTAATATTATTTATAGTTGCTTGATCCAGGGTAAATTTTAAATGAGTACTTTCAATAATGTGAAAAGGGAGATGAAAGTGGGTCTTCATAGTCCCCACCAACAAGATGCTTACATCTTTGGTTATAAAATTCAGAAAAGCATATAATCATGTTTTTATTTATAATATTTATGGGGTTGAATTCTCCAATCAATGGAGTGTGGTCAAAGGGAATAGCATGTGTCCAAGAACACATACCATTACCAAACATTTTTAAAATATATATACATATTTTTTAAGTAAATTATACATTTTTTTTTGTCTCGCTATGTTTTTTTTTTAATAACAACATTTCGTTATAATAGTTAAGTTTTTAAAAGATTTAATCTTTTTTGTTTTACTTTTAACTTTTCATAACAATTTTTTACTTGTAACAGTAACATCTATAGTTATGAAGTACGTTTTTCATTAACTTAGTTTTCTATAACAGCATATAGTTTAAATTTTTAAGTAAAATTATAGTTATTTCATATACACTAGTTTAATCATTATCATTTATAAAATATTTTACTAATGAATTTGAAACATCATAAACTTGTAAATTGATTACTTGAATTTAGCAACTCATTATAAATTAATTAATTTAATTTGATAACTCATATTGATTAAGTGAACTTGTTAGATTTATGAACTTTATAATCAATCATGTGAAAGAATCTAAAATAAAATATGCATAAAAGCAATAACACATGCATCTATTATACGTCTTTTATTTTTGTTAATTTGATTCTCATTTTTTTTTCATTTTTTAAACATAATTCTTACATTTTTTTTTATTTGATGAAAATTCACGATATGAATTTTATTGTAAGCGTACAACGATAATCTCTCTATAGCAAGTAAAATCTCGACACACAAATAGAACTGTTATAGAGAGAGTTGATTGTATAAATTTTGGTTGAAATGATACAATTAATGTTTTGAAATTTTTAGGATATAGTCTAATTCTTTGTAAATTATAAGTGAATTCTGTATTGCCTACATTTATTTTAATCTAGATTTTAATATATTTTAGTTATTAATCTAGTTGTTCTTTTTAATAATTTTTCCTAATTATATATTCTTTTATAAAAAAATCTCTCTTTTTTGTTTTTTTAAAATATGTTTCTTTAAGAAAAATGGGGCAGTGTATATAATGTAAAAAGATAAGTTCATTTGCTTTTGCAGATTGCAGCAGCAAGTTTAGCTAATTTATTTTATTTTATTATCATTATTCGGATTTCTCTTTAGAACAATTATGAATAAATATTATGATCTAAGGATTAGTATAGAAAATAAATAAAATAAACCTCCGCCTTCTTCACACTATTTATTATTGATATCCATTTTTGACTGACGAAAAAATAAATTATTTAATTATTTAATTTTGAACATTTTCATTTTGATCACTTAAATAAAAAAAATTTTCAATTTAATTGCTATTGTTACAATAATTTATTGTTTTGATCACTCATTTATTTTCTCATTAATGGAAGTTGATGTAGCATGAGAAGTAAAGCCTGTATAATCAATCCTTGCTAGCTGATATTTTCTATTTAATTATGTAAATATTTTAAATCCATTTTCTTCCCCTATTTTTACCGTAATGTAAAAGCCCTAACCTCAAAATTGTTTTTTCATAAGCTTTCTGGGATTGAACCAAACAAATGGTTCCTTGAAACATCAAGAGATTTTACCATCTTAACGTTGTCAACATGATATTGGTATGTTTCCTCTCAAGGAATTCCCTACTAGATTCTACAAGATTGGTTAGTTTTTTGCGAATGTTCCCGATGAGATTGTTGTTTGAAATATTCACGGTGGTAACCAGTGAAAGAATGGTGCTATATTTATGGACTCTCCCTTTCATTACCAGTAATTTACTCCTTAAGGACTTGCATCTGTGTGTCATCTGGCTTAGTAGCCATTGTAGTTAAATTCTGGAATAATTTTGGTATTTCCCCTGACAGATTGTTCACACCAAGGTCCAAGATTTGCAGTGAACTAAGCTCACAACTTTGGGGTTAAGGCTTTTACATTATAGTAAAAATAAGAGAAGAAAATGGATTTAAAATATTTACATAATTACATGATTGATTATATGAACATTACTAGTTATGCAACATCAGCTTCCGTTAGTGAGAAAACATATGGGTGATCAAAATAAATTATTGTAACGATTGTGATCAAATTAAAAAAAAAATTTATTTGAATAATCAAAATGAAAACATCTAAAAAGTTGAATGATCAGTTAGGTGATTTATCTAAATATATATTAAAAATTTTAATAAATGTCTAATGATATCAATTAATTGTTTTTTTAATATATTGTTGTTACTTATTTAAACTTTAGAAGTAATTTTAATTTATTTTTATTAATATTTTTTACAATTATATAGTTAGTACTCGCATGCATGATCAAATTAATATCTTTATTATTAAATATATCAATTTAATTTTTGTACTAATAAAAAAAATAGAATAAAACTTAATTTCATTCCAATTTAATTTTATCTTAACTCTTAAAATAGTAAAAAAGATTAAATTGAGAATCTAATTTAATCTCACTTAAGCATATTTGATGGGTCTAAACTACAATATTAAAGATGGATGACATAGAACCACGTGTGTTAACTTGATGATTAGAGTGTGCATCGTCTAAGTATAATCTGAGTAGAACTTGTACTATTCATATTATTATGAGAGCTTTACCCTCTTATAATTTATTAAAAAAGAATTGAAGAAAAATAAATTATATTAACAAAAACAGAGCTATGAATTGGGTGATGGTCAACTAAAAAAAAAAAAAAAGATGGATGACATAGATTGTGTTTGCCACAATTTCAATTCCTTAATTTTAAATGATTATCTAAGAATTCCATTTTCATCATTGCTTTGGGGACCTCCTTTCTTAGACTTTTTTTTTTTTTTTTTAATTCATGCATTTGCTCACTTTGGGTGAAATTATTTATTTATTGTTGCAATTAATGCTTATATAATAAAAACGAATGTAACAAAGTCGTTTTTTATTCAATAAAAATGTTTTATTACTCTAATAATTGCATATTTTTTACATAATCAATTAAAAAAAAAAACTAGGCTTATTTCTAGATTCTAGCAAGAATCATGTGCCACATGGGTTCCCATTTCTCAATCCGAAAAAGATTTTGCCTTATTCCAGTTGACCGTAAAACTAGATGCTCGCATACTAAAATTGAGATCCAATGAAAAAAAAATGCATTTTCATATCATCATTAAAATTAAAGGTTTTGTCTAGACCCTTAAATTATATTCATTTTTTTTTATTTTTAGTATTTAAATATTTTTATCTTATTTTTCTTAAAAATTACAATCATATAATAAGAATTTATCATATATCATGTTTTTATTGGAAAATTGTTGAAGATGAACTTAAGATGGAAATGATAGTTTAAAGTATTAAAGTGAGACAAAAATATTAAATATCACAAATATCGAATTAAATAATTAATTAAAAAAATCTATCAGTAATTGGTATCTTTACTATCTAAATAATTAAAATATTTGGAGCTCAACCATATTTGTGTGTACTTTCTTTTGAATTAAAGATTCAAGGGGTTATGTTTAGAAGCAAGTCAAGTTTTTCAAAATTAGATGGGTAGTTGAATCTGTTTAATTAGTTTCTCTGATTTGATTAAGGGTTTGTTTGAATAATACAAAGTAATTGAATGAAATGTAATTATTACATTCTCTTATAATTACAAAAAATTATAATTTCCTAAATGTGTTTGGCTGATGTTTAATAGCAAATTGTAAATATACAGTTATATAATTTATATCTTTTAGAAATTATTAATTACTACAAAAAAAATATTAGTATGATAAAAAAAATTTCTAAACAAGTAACAAAAATTAAAATCAAAACATCATATGTATTATGTTAGTCTAAACAAATAGTTGATAACACGATTACTAATAAAAATAAAAAGAAAAATAAACATCATATGGGATTTTATCTAATTGTTTTAGTTCGTATTTGTTGAGTTATTCTCTCTTTTAATATTTAACATATGCTCCTTATCGTCGTTTATTAGTCCTTGATCAGGTTCATTATCATTATCATTTGAATATGCATAATTAAGATTATTAATGTCGTATTGTTTCATGTACTCTTTGAAGTATGGATCATCTTGATTCTACCTATTATTGAAGTTATGAAATATGCAACATGCTAGTATGATCCAACCTTATTTTTTATGTTATCCTAAATTGAAAATATTTTTTTAGAACAATAGATGTCTTCTCAACTATATTTCGAAGCCTTAAATGTCTCAAAATAAAGAGTTTGTAAATCGTCTATTGCATTTGTGTTTAACACTATTCTCTCTAATGGTATCATATCTCACATATGGTGTAAGAAAATATTTTTTATTTACATAATTAGCATTGACCTTATAATATTTGGATTCACAGTCAAAATAGTTTGTATCTTTAATTATAAAAATTTACATTAACTTAAATTGGAGAAAGATTTATGTTAGGTTATATTAATTTTTAGAATATGTAAATTAAGTAAAAAAATAAAAAAAATATAACTTTTTATAATTTTTCCAAAACTCTCATATCACTTCTTATAAATAATATATTTTCTCTACAATTTTAGAAAGTTATTTTTTTATAAATATTATGATAAAAAATTTATAACATTTTTTTTATAAATAAATATATTATTTTTATAATATATAATATGGACACATAAATCAATTATGTTCATATTTTTACCATAATTTTTATAAATAAATATATTATAACACTTCTATAACATGTAATTTACTTTTTATAATAACTTTTTGGCCATTACTTTGAATTTTTTTATAATTAAAATAATATAATATTTTATTATAACTTTATAAAATTCTCAAAATTATTTTTATAATATATTTTTTAGGATTTAAAATATAAGAAATATTTTACCATAATCGTCTCAAATACTGATACATGTTCATGCTTATAACATAACTTTTATAATTTGTATAAAATATTTTTTTAAAATTGGATTTAGGTGTAATTACTCTAATTTTCACCCTCCTCTCAGAATTAGAAAGTGTAATTAGGGTGCTCTAATTATACCAAATTCAGTGGTACTCACAAATTACAATGGTTACCCAAACATGTTCCTTTGTATAATTACAAGCAATTTACACCTAAATTCAATTAATAGATGACTTTTCAAATATTACATATATATAAAGTATTAAAAATTCATAATTAAAAAATAAAAAAATAAAGAAACTCTTTCAATTGATTCAACCAATTTTATACCCAATTCAAAATGCTTCTCGAATCAACTAATTTAACTCTCTAAATTAATACCCAAAATTTTTAATTGGATCTCATTTAAATAATATCGAAATACATTCATTAATGGAAGAAAAGAAACCTACCATAAATGTTACAATGCAACTAATTTTAACATTTTAAATGGAATCAACTACAAAAGTGTTCAGATATTTATTATATTATGATATAATCTCACAAAATTCAAGATTTTTTATTAGAGGATTTATGAAAATTAAAATTTTTAATTAATATATGTTGAGTTAATTGATAAAGAATTTAAGGTTTTTTAAAATTAAATAAATTAAATTAAAAGTGGTTAGTATTTTAACTGTGTATTTGAGATTTAAAGTTTATATCTCACGTAATGACATGATAGTTAAAGGTGTTTATTGACCTAAGTGTGACTTGAGTTCAAGTCACATTTATTGTTTGAATTTTATTCTGTTGTTATAATTCGTAAAAAAATCTTATAAATAGAAAAAAAATACTTTGTATTTGAAACCAAATTTGACTCGATTTTAAATTTAAGTAAAACCTAATGTAAATTAAGATAAAAAGAAACCCAAATTAATAAAAAAGAGAAACATGAAAAGAGAGGAAAGTATGGCGAAGAGTAAGGCGAAAGTGTGTTGTTCAGCAAAAAAATGGGTTTCATTTGATATGAAGTGACTAAAAATGGAAGTGGCAACGTGGGGTGTGCCCATTTCACTTTCAGACAATACCCAATGCGTTGACTTTCTACTGTTCTTTAAAGTAAGGTTATTGAGAAAAATAATAGAGAAATAAAAAAAAAATCATCTATCTTTTAATAATTTAACAGTTATATTTCACATTATATTCATATAGATTATGTATGTTAAATTTAATTAAAATTAAAATTATTTATTTTATATAAAAAATTAAATGCTAAATATATATTAATATAAATAATATTTTAAATAAATATGATAGAAATATTATATCAAATAAAAAATTTACGGGTGCAATAAGATCAAATATATAAATAAATGTAAAAATTAGTTTGTTAAAATATTAATCCTATATAAAGTTATTGAAAGATGTAAACGCACCTAAGCTTTACACCAATATAAGTGGATTCATTCCCTATTTAAAAAATTGTGATTATTTGAATTGAATAGGTTTTTTTATTTAATTTGAATTTTTATTATGTAAAAATAAAAATTATATATATAATAATTAAAATAATTTTGAAAATTTCATATAAAAAAGTAATTTTCAAAAAATAATTAGATAAGAGTTATTAATTTTTTAGGATAAATTACACCACAGGTCACCTAATTATGGGTTATTTTCTTTTTTGGTCACTTAACTAATCAAAATTATCTTTTTTGATCCATTTTTGTTAATTGCACTAATGGGAGGGTGATGTGGTAGTTAAAAAATTGTATAATAACAAATTTAGCCCTCAACTTTTACATATTATATCAATTTAGTCATAATTTTAAAAAATTAACCCTCAAATTTACAAATGATCTCAATTTGATTCTAATTCTAAAATATTTAAAGAAATATATAAATATTTTCAAAAAAATATAATAATAAATTTAAATTTTATATCAATATTATATTTTCAAAAATATTAATATAAAATTTTATATTAATTATTCTTATTTAATATTAATATAAAATTTAAATTTATTATTATATTTTTTAAAATATTTTTATTTTTTTTAGAATTAAGATCAAATTGAGACCATTTGTAAATTTTGAGAATTAATTTTTTTAAATTATGATTAAAGAGATATAATATGTAAAAGTTGGGGGTTAAATTTGTTATTATACAGATTTTTCAATTGTCACGTCACCCTTCGGTCAATGCAATTAACGAAAATGGATAAAGAAACAATCTCGATTAATTGGATGATCAATTTAAAAAAAAATAATAGTTGAGTGGCCTAAAAAGAAACAAATCCATAGTTGAGTGACCAAATTAAGAAAAAAAATCATAATTGAATGATAAAAAAAAGGACTTATAGTTGAGTGACACAATATAGTTTACTTTATTTTGTAAGAATTATTTATGAAAAATGATTTTAAACTTTTATGTAAGGTTCAAAAATTAAAAAAAAAAATCATTTTATAAAAAGATAAAATCTGAAAACATAAAACTCAAGTGAATATTAAAAAAATTCAATGTAACTAAGTAAAATAAAATATTTACTTGGTAACAATTAATTAAAAAAAATTATTGTAATGAATTTAAATTTAACAAAATAATTTTAACCGAGTTAACAATTATACCTAAATTTTAAAATTTAAAATGTAGAACGACTAAATTTATAAAATTAAAAATAGAAAAACTAAATTCTATATTTGTAAAAAGTATAAGGAGGTATGATATATCTGAGCCTATATTAAAATCGTGTGTGTATTGAAATCAACTTAATAATTAATATTGAGTGGCACTGGCAATTATGATCTTACCAACAAATGTCTATAATTTACAGCTGCTCTTTGGATCAGCACAAGCCTCATTATTATAATTCCAAATTATTAACTTAGTAAATCAGCCATGTCCATTGCAGACTAGTGTATATATATATAACACTATATTATATAGAATTGTTTTTAAAAATTCTTTTTCCTCTTTTCATAGCATTACCAACAGTAATCTTTTTTTGTTTGGGGAGAGTAGTATTTCTAAAGAGAAGCAAAGCAAAGATTTATTGTTGTTGTTATTATTATTATCACAATTTCCATTTCCATATGCTCAATCCATTTCTTCTCCTTCACTACCAAATTAAATCCTTGTTCATAAACTAAAAATCCCACCTTTGAAACAGAGCATTCAAAAATGGTGACTGGTTGGAGAAGAGCTTTTTGTACTTCAATTCCTAAAAAACAGGACAGCCCTGTTTTACCAGAAAAACAACAACAACAAGAAAGCCATGGTACTAAAAGTCCAAGATTTTCATCAAAGTTTGGGTTTTTCTCCAACCCATCAACACCAAGGTTACGATCTCAACCGAGTTCAAGCCCCAGTCTCCGTTGCCGAACCGTTTCTACTGCTACTTCATCCCTTCCAAATAGCCCCAAGCTCCATTGCAGAACACCTCATTTATCTACCCCTTCTTCCCCTAAATCCCCTTCTAGTTTCTCCTTCCTTAAATCCACTCTGTGTATCTCCAAAGTAAGCTTCTTCTTTTATTTTCAATTGAAAATTTTGTCTTTTTTTTTCATTATTATATTGATTTTTTTTCCAGGGTGGTCGATGTGGGATCTGTTTAGAAAGCGTGAAAACGGGGCAAGGCACGGCGATTTTCACGGCGGAGTGTTCTCATTCCTTCCATTTCCATTGTGTCGCCGCCCATATCAGGAAGCAACAATTGCAAATTTGCCCTGTATGTTCCACCACCTGGAAAGAACTCCCTTTACTCTCCCACGAACAGCGCCATAAAACTACTTTCGGCGACGTCAAAACGAAGCCGTTTCGGGTCTACAACGACGATGAACCGTTGGCTTCGCCGGTTTCTCTTTCTCAGTTCAACCCGATTCCTGAATCCGAGGAAACTGAAGACGACGATGAAGAGGAAGGGTTCCAAGGTTTTTTTGTTACTCCGACCAGTAATGCGAGGAATGTGGAGGTTCAGTTGTCGCAAGAGGCGGCGATGGTGGCGGCCGGGAGGAGTTACGAGAGTTACGTGGTGGTTATGAAAGTGAGCGCGCCAATCGCGACGCATCGTGGGTTGAAACGTGCCGCGATTGATTTGGTTACGGTGTTGGATATTAGCGGGAGTGCGATGAGGTTGCAGATGGTGAAACGTGCGATGCGGTTGATTATCTCTTTGCTCGACGAGAAAGACCGTTTGTCGATCGTGATTTTCTCGTCGAGCTCGAAACGGTTGTTGCCGTTGAAAAGAATGAGTTCCGGCGGACGGCGATCGGCGAGGAGGATCGTCGATGCGTTGGGAAGCAACCGACAAGGGATGAGTGTCAACGACGCGCTCAAAAAGGCGGCCAAAGTGTTGGAGGATCGTAGAGAAAAAAACGCCGTCGCCAGTGTTATGATCTTATCGGACTGTCATGATAAACAGTCACAGTCCAATCCCACTAATCAGAACCTTCCAGTTGTTTCCACCACGCGCTTGGCCCATTCGGATATCCCCGTACACACCTTCGGTTTCGGATCGTGCACTCACGCGCCAAACGACGATGCCTTTTGCAAAATCGTGAATGGTCTATTGAGCGTCGTGGTTCAAGACGTGAGGCTTCAACTCGGATTCTCATCCGGTTCTGCCCCGACTGAGATATCATCGGTCTATTCATTAACGACTCGACCAGCTTTGATCGGGTCTAATTCGGTGCGAGTTGGAGATCTACATTTGGGCGAGGAGAAAGACTTATTAGTGGAATTGAAAGTACCAGTAACGTCTCGCGGGTCCCATAGGGCGATGTCCATACGAGCTGCTTACATTGATCCCTTCACTCAAGAGATGGTCTACTCGCGAGATCAAAGCCTAAACTTACCTCGGTTGTCGCAGTCCGTACGACCTTCGTCCCACGGCGCCGCACGGTTGAGGAACCTCCATGTGAGCACGCGCGCTGTGGCGGAGTCTCGCAGGTTGATCGAGCGGAACGATTTATCAGGGGCTCACCTACTCCTTAGCTCAGCTCGAACTTTGTTGATACAATCAGGTTCGAATTCAGCCGAAGAATTGATTCGCACATTGGAATTTGAATTAGCTGAGTTAAACCGGCGACACCAACGACAACGGGTAAATAATAATACTAATAACATTAATAACGGTCACGTGGAGGAAAAGGTCGAGCCGTTAACGCCGACATCGGCGTGGAGAGCAGCGGAGAGATTGGCTAAAGTGGCTATCATGAGGAAGCATATGAATAGAGTGAGCGATTTGCATGGATTTGAAAATGCCAGATTTTAGATTTTTTTTTTTAAATTTTTTTATTTACTGCTATTCTGTAACACAAAACAATGTGTAGTATGAATTTACATAAAAACTAATAAAACAAAAAATAGTTTTTTTTTTCTTCTGTTTTGTGATTAAATGAAATGCCTACAAAAGGATTTTTAAGTGTTTTCTGAATTTTTGTTTTATATATTATTAGATAAATGATTAATTCAGAGAAATTGAACGGTACCGGACAAGGAGAACCGGACGGCTACGCGCTTTTGATTGTGAGATGAGAAGACAGTGACTTTTGATTGAGTTCCATTTTTGTTTTTATTCTAGATTTTTCATTGTTTGATAAGATTTAATTTATTATGTGAATATTATAGAAAATGATGTAATTATTTTTTTTTTTTTGGGAATATACAGGGGGTATATGCCAAAATTGATAACTGTAAGGTTAAGCACTTTTATTTTTTTATTTTTGGATTTTGAATGAAAATTCAATTATTTAATAATAATGATTTCTGAAAAACAAGTAATTCAAGTTAATTTCATATTAGATGAAAAAAATATTTATAATTATAATAAATTATTGATACAAGATTGAAATTATGGTAATTTATAAAAAAATTTTAGTGGATAGAGAATTATAAATAGTTAGGAGTGATCAAATTTTAAATTTTTAAAAAAGTTAAAAGAGTTTAAAAAGAAGTAAAAAGATACTTGAACATTACGTGCCACTTCAATACTAGTTTCGTAATCTATTTATAAATGTCGAGACTATGACGCCAATTATGTGTGCTTATGAGGTTGAGGGCTCACAAAGGCTTGGGTTTATTAGGTACTCTTGACCTTACAAATGCTTCTAGCTCGCAAAGTGACTTATAATCTAAAGTATTATCTTGAGAAGTTAGTAGAACGTGAGTTATAGGTATAACATAAACGAACATAAAATAACACAACGTTATTCATTTAAATTAAATCGAAATTGATGTGTAATTGATATAACTGTGAATGAAATGTATATAAGATTTTTAGTATATTTTATGTAAATACATTATGATATCATGAAACATATAAATAAAAATATGAGAACACGAATTTTGGGAATTAAAAATGTTAAAAATGTGTGAATTTTGAGTTGGTGGGTCAAATCAAAGAAAACGTTCACAAATTTGTAACGTAGCAGCAAATTGATAAGATGGGTGGTAATGGGTTCTTTTCTTTATAGTCTTTTCAGCCGTGTATGGCAATTTTTTTTCCTCTTCTTTTTGGTAATGGGAAAATGCCAAATGGATTTTATGGAATTTTAAAAAAATATTATTATTGATTATCAATTGAGTCAAAATTTAATTATGTTTATACAAAAAACATAAATTTAAATGTACTGAAAAAAAATTATAAATATTATATAAAAAATAGATATGATGAGGAATAGTCAACAAATACAATGAAAAAGCAAAGATATAAAATGGTATGAATGTGGGTATTGAATGATAAGTTGTAGGGAGCAATTGGTCAGGTATTTTGGGGATTGATGTTTGTACAATGAATGCAAATAAAGCAAAAAGAAAAAAGAAATGATGAGTTTTATTTAAAACACTATTTTTTTGAACCCTTTTTTCTTTAAGATATGCGGCTAATGTGTCCCGCACTATCAAGATTTGCTCTCTTAGTGCCCAGAAAACACCCATTCATCCAATTTAGACTAATCATCACTAACCCAAACCATTCCGAGTGCTTGGTGTCGTACTAAAGTGAATGGATTTAGTTTTTTTCGAAAGTTAGAATTCAAATTATTGATTTCAATAATTTAATTTAATGATTAATTAAATTCTAATTAACTATAATTAAAATAATTTTAGATAAAAATTCAGACTCAAATTTGAGATTTCATGACTTTCAAAATTTCAATATTATTGAGCTAAGATTTTATTAGTAGAGTGTAGGCTTAGTTAAAATTAAAATATGTTATAAGTCACTATACTTTCACAAAATTAGAATTTAGTCTATGTACTTTTATTACAAAATTTAGTTTTTTTTATTTTTAAATACTCACTTGATAGTCATGTAACTAAAAAAATGATATTGTAATAAACTTAAATTTAATAAAATAAATTTAACAGTGTTATTAATTAGATTTGAATTTTAAAAATTTAAAAATATAAATATAAATTTCTAAAAATATAAAATATAAAAACAAAATTTTAAATTTACAAAAATATAACAACTTATTATATATTTTATCCTTTAATTAATTTCAAAGAAAAAGTGGACCAAAGTATATCATTATTCAAGGCAAAGGGAGAGCAAGTACTTGGAAGAATGTGAAGGAAAAGATGTTAAATCACTTCCAATGCAAAATAGTAGTTGGTTTATAGAGATTAAGAGATTATAGAGTTAATTTCATCAAACATGATTGTAATTATGTTTAATTATTAATATTATATTAATTAGATTTTTTTAATTATTGAAATAGTTAATTTAACTATTAAATGAAATGTCAAATTTTATATAGTATAATTTAAAATATTTTTTTTTAAAAAGTAAAAACTAAATAAAAAAAAGAGTGGCGATAAAACTTTTATAAAAGTTTCAAAAACCTCAAAATTAATTTTTTAAATATTCATTTTAAACTATGTCACGTAATATTTAACATCTCATTTAACAATTAAATTAATAGTTTTAATAATGAAATGACTTTATGGAAATAATTTCAAAAGTTTTGGGATGTATGTTACAATTAATTCGAGATTATATAAAGATGAGAAGTAAAGTTAATTATATATTCTATTAACCAAACATTAAAGTTTACATTCCAATCCAATGAACCAAATCTGCAGGGCGTAGATAAGAAGGTAGGCAACGGTCGTGCCCCTAGTAAATATGCCTTTAATTTTATTGAAATTTATAAAATTATAAATTAATATAATAATAAAATTACAATTTAATCCTCAAAAATTTATGATTCATCTTTAATCTCTAATAAAGCAATTTTCTAATTTTCCAACAAACAAATAATAAAACATACCCGATATTTGACTCATAAGATTGTTTTTTTTTTTTTGGAAATCAAATGGGGTTTAGGGTAAAAAAAAGAATGAAAGTGGAGATGGCATTATATATGTTATGGGAAAAGGTGGATGCACACTCGAATTCATGTAGACTACTACTAGAAAAATTGGGTAACATTGTGGGTGGCCATAATTATGTCTGCTTCCTACAACCAAAATAAAGACATGCACAAAAAAGAAACATCAAAGATTTAAGGAAATAATAATAGTTAAAAATTCAATAAATAAAAGACAACTCTCCTAGCTGTCATAAATAAAATAAATAAAGATAAACGGCTATCCTCATTATCATCATCAATATTACGACGCCACCACCATGATTAAATCAATAAATTAACTCTATTTTTTTCTTTGTTGTAAAGTAAAAAAAAAAAAAAAAAAAAACCCAAACTTTCTCAATAATGTTCATTTCTGGATTTGATTGAATATGACATTTAAGTGGGGTAAATTTTTAAATCAAATCTATTAGTTAAATCGAAAATTTGTACCAAAATAACTTATTTGTAAAATAATTGAAAGTTTGATTTTTTTTAAGTTAAAGTCTAGTTTTGGTCACATGGTATAAATTTATATTTAAATTTTTATAGTGTGAGTAATTGGTCTAAATAGTGAATATATTAATATTAGAGTGTGATTTTTTTTATAGAAAAAAAATCTATGTCAACATGATGAGTAACAGCAAAGCTAAAAAAAAAAAAAATTGAGGATTAAAATTAAATTATAAATTTTTTAGGATCAATATATAAATTTTTTATTATTTTAATTTACAATTTGTCAATTTTTAAAAAGATTAAACTATAATTTTATCATTTGAAGGGTACAAGGGCTTTTACCTACCGATGATGAGTTACAATGAGTGTTTTTAAGAAAAAAATACATATTAATATTTTGGTCAAAATAATTAATGACGTAATTGTATGAGCTAACAAATAATATTATAAAAGTAAATGAGAAATTTATGCTAAATTAAAAATATACAGACTAAATATCAAATTTGAAAATAGTAGAGAGACCAAAACAAAAAATAATCATTTTTATTCAAAAAAAGAAAAAAAATAACTTTATTTTTAATGGAAAATTTATGGATTAATCAATTGAACTGAAGGTTGGGATATGATAATTAGAAAGGGTATGTTTTAACACTTTTATAACTTTTTTGTGCCTCAATTTATAATGATGATAAAGTTTAGTGTAAATTAATTTTTTTAATTATATATTTTATATAAAAAAGAATTTATCATTAAATATATATTAACATATATAGATGGTATTTTGAATTTATATGATAAAAATATCATACTAATTTTGAATTTTTATATGCATAAAAATATAATTATATTAATAAATTCAATATTTAGATTATTAAATTATTAATTATAAAAAATTATAAAAGTGTCTAAAATCACATTAGTTTATAGTAATTATATATATACGAGAAATGATTATATCAAACAGGGATATTATCCATTTCCAATAGTTTAATGTTACATTAGTAATTTCATCTTGAATTTTAAGATTTTCATTTAGATTTGATTTTTTTGGGATGAAAATACTGATATAGCATTAAACTATTGAAAAAAAGATACATATAACAAGGTGTAACTGTTTCATACAATCTTTTTTTCATATATATATATATATATATATATAAAAGTTACTCATCCATTTTTGTAATAGAAAGTATTTGGCAAAAAATTCAATGAAAAAAATTTCAAAGGATCCTAATTTAGCATCTAAGTTCATAGATGAAATAAAATTTATTTTTGAACTTATTTTTGGAGAAAAAATAGCAGTTGGCAGGAAAATTTCTTAATATTGATAGCTGAAAACTATGAAAACAATCATTTAAATCAATAAGAAAAGAAGAAAATTATTTTGGCTCTTTGCTTTTTAAGTACTTATCTTGAAGAAGTAGAAATTGATGACAAGGTTGAAATTATGCATATGGACCACACTTATGTAATTATTATGATATCACCTTAATTTTCAAACAAAATCTTGAATACCTCTATCCTAACTTGAAGTATTAATTGTATAATATAAGAGTTTGGATTCAGCTCCTAACAATCAATTTTCTTTTCGAGTTATAAAATACAAATATAAAAAATATTTGTAATTTTAGGTTTTTTTTTTTGGGTTTAAATATGAAATCCATCTATTTACTTTATGAAAGTTGAGAAGTTAGTTATGTAATTTACTTTTCCAAAATTTAATCTTAGTATTTGACAAAGATTGAGAAGTTAGTTTAATTATTGGTAAACATATAATATTAGATTGATGATTTTTGCTATAAATTAATAAACTACTTATTGTTGTTAATTCTGTGCATATAATTGTTGAGTTGGAGAATTTCCATATTATCTAAGTTTAACAATGTTAACTTAATTTTCATTTCATAAAGTAAGACGACCAAATTTTGATAAAATAAAAGGATTAATTCATTTATTTTAATAATGTAGATGGATGAAATTCATAATTAAGTTTTGTTGATACGGGTCATCAACAAGGAGGAGAGGACGGTGAAAGGGAATATCAATTCACTTATGACATGAGGAGAACTAGTGTAAGGAAAAGGACAAGAAGAACAAAGCAAGAGGAGGAGAGCTAGGGTTGTTGTGTAGGGTTTTCAGAGGAGAAGGAGTCGATCCTTGGTCATTTGTGCACTTAGGCTTATATAGGAGGTCATCCATTGTCCTATAGTGCAACGTAGCCGATAGCAAAATGTCCTACAAAGTTGTGCGGGTTGACCAGATGGCAGGGTTTTTACAGGTCAGTTGTCGCCAAGGAGCGTACTATGTACTCCTGCTCTGACATTCTTATCATTAAAGTCGTATGAGGCGATTATATTTGAATGGTCCCCATAAGAGGTGCATAGTGAACCGTCTTTAAGTTGACTCAAATGAGATTTGCTTTGGGTTGCTTGCGAATCGTCTCACACGAAGGGTTGATACGGGCTATTTGTTGTGGTGAGTTGTATGCAGACCGCTCTTAGCAAAGAGTCATCTGCAAACAATCCAATAGCTTGCCACATGTCACACTAAGGCCTTAAGCCCTTGAGCACTCATAGTCAAATTCTACTATATACAATGATTATGTATGGGTCTCCAATCACACTATTATTACGTGTGGGATTTATACTGATTTTTAATCTATTTGTGTTAATATTAATTTAATTCTACATTTTAGTTGTCAAATTATATATATCCATAAAACATTAAAAATGAAATAATGATTTATATAATCTATACTTGTTAAGATTAAAAAAGTACTAATTCAAAGGTTGTTTTTTTTTTTTTTCCTTTGAAAATATGTTTTTAAGCTTTTTATTTTATTTTATTTCACTTTCATTGGTTTTTGAAGGGTATTTGATGGCATTTCCTTAAATTGCGCGAAACTATGATAAGCTTTTAGAGGTAATTGATTGATGAGTGCTTTACCTTTTAATTTCTTTCTACTTTCTTTTGTTAGTACTACCAAGCCATAGGAAATAAAAAGTACATTTTGCTCTCTAATATTATTTATACACTTTCATTTATTTATTTTTAAATTATAACTTTCATTTTAAATTAGTCCCTAAATTTTAAAAGATTTTAACTACACCTCAAACAGTTCAGGTTATATAAATTATGTTCTTCTATTATTAAAATTATTTAACTATTAAATGAGACGTCAAATCTTATATAGCATAGTTTAAAATGAAAAGTTGAAAGAAATATGAATATTGTCAAAATCATATAAATTATGTTCTCCTCTTTTTTCCTTTTACTTTTAGAAGTTATGAGGCACATTTTACTCTCTCTTTTTTTTTTAAAAAAAAATTTATTTTAAATTATGTCACATAAAATTTGACATGTCATCTATTGATTAAATTAACAATTTTATTAATTGGAGTTGATTGATATAACAACGATAGTTTAGATATATATTTAAATTGTTTTGAGAATTGAGAGCCAATTTAAAACGAGGAACTCAATTTAGAGATGTCTGGTACAATTAACACATTTATTTATAATAATTTCTTAATAATGTTTTAATTTTGAATTAAACATACCGTACGATTGGCAATTTTTTTAAGAAACTTGAATGTTTTCTCTCAATTATATAAATAAATACTTCCATTAATCATGATAGATTATCGACTTTAAACTGTTGTGGATATTTAATTCGGTTTTTAGCAATTCAAAGAATATTTTAATTACTCTCTCTACAAATTCAGAATGAATGCAGATATTAACCTTTCAATATCTATTTTTTTTAAGAATAACGTTGATATTTATTAATGAAGGAAATAATGGCACATGGCTCAAAAATTGACTTCAGCATCCAATCAGAACCAGAAGAGAAAAGCATAGGAAACAAAACCAAACAAAATCGAAATAGTCAACAAAATCAGATAAAAAGACGCACATAGAAAACAAGCAAACCATAAATGAGAAAATAAATCGCCTCATGCCAAAACCCAAACGTCATAGAGCAGAGAAAATATCACCCAAACTTTCTTCCAATCTTGCGAAACCCAAATCTGAGAGGAGTAAAGGAAGAAACTTGAAAGCTCTGAACATAATTATGGAGATTCGTAAGAACCTTCTCCAAAATCAGAGCATACTCTAAAAACTCACTTATTCTGGAACCAAATCGTCCGATCCATAACAGCCATTTTCTTCATCGATTCGGGAACCCCATCAATCCAAATGCACGAGACTTGCCGTCTTCTTCTTTCTAAAGCAAATAGTGTGAACCGCCTTGTTAATCTCCCCGAGGAACAAAAAGGTAAGAAACACTTTCAAAACTCTTCTTAATAGAACGTATATTATGAATAATCGATCTGAGAATGGATATATCTTCCGCAGATGTCTTAAGCTTTTTTATTACAGTCAGAGAGTCCCCCTCCAAGATAATTCGACGAAAACCCATGTCGACCGCAAAAAAGATAGCCCTTTCATAGGCTCGTGCTTCGGCCACAAAAGAATCGACCATATTTTCAACAGTGCAAGTACTTGCCCCTACAACTTCACACTTGTTGTCTTTAGCTAAAACTGCAGCAATAGAAGTACTAGAGTCCATTTGAAAAGACGCATCAAAGTTTATTTTGATAAACCCATTATTAGGTGGTCTCCATAACTTTTCTGTCATTGAACTGGAAAAACTCTTTATATTCTCATGACTTAAACATATCTCTTGATGATATCCTCGGATAAAACTTAAAGTTTCCTGCAATGAGAACTTGACACCTTCATACACACACTTATTTCTACGGTACCACAGTGCCCATAAAGAGATAGATATAATGTGCCTGTTATGTTCGTCGCCTGCAAGAAATGTATTAACAAAATGACCTTTGGAATTCGAGGTACACCCAACCAGAGCCATCTTGATTTGAAGGCCACTCCACAGTTGTCGTAAGATACAACACGGCCACAGCAGATGATCTGAGTCATCCGGATCTTTCTTGCAAAGAGGACAGATAACATTCACAACTAATTTCCTCTGGGCAAGATTACAAAAATGTGGCACCAAGTTTTTAAACAACCTTCACACATGGATTTTTACTTTATAGTCCATAGCGCCTTATAGAAACCCATGTAATTTTCTACATTAAGAAGGTTGTAACTCTTATTTTGATTAAACTCTGTCAGTAGTACCCGATAACTGCTCTTCACATAGAACTCCCCAGTAGCGTCATGCTTCCAAACCACCATATCCTCCAAACCATGGCTATTAATCGGGATGGCAAAGATACGCTTTAATTGATCTTCATTAACAAAACTACCAAGAAGCTCCTTATTCCAGGTATTGGTTTCTGATTCAATTAATTGGTTCACAGTTTTCAATTGAGGAATAAAATTCTGGAATAATAATCTACTATTTTCTGGACCAGGGAGCCACGGATCATTCCAAATGTTAACACAGATTTCATTGCCAATTCGCCAAATAATCCCTTTTGCAATCAATTCTCTAGCCCCACAGATACTCCTCCAGGTAAACGAAGGGTAAGAATCGACCTTTGCTGATAGAATATTTGAAAACGAAAAATAGCGGACTTTAAATACTTTAGCTAAAAGGCAATTGGGCTAGGATAAAATACGCCACACTTGTTTTGCTAATAATGCCTTATTAAACAAAAATAAATTTTGAAAACCCAGCCCACCAGCACATTTCGGCTTACATAACACATCCTACGTACTCCAATGAATGCCTTTAGCAGTTTTAGAATTTGACCACCAGAATTTGTTCATAATACCTTCAAATTTACTACATAGCTCTTTCGGCAAAGCGAAACACTGGATGACATAAACCGATATTGCTTGAAGAACCGACTTTATAAAAACCTTCTTACCATCCATAGAAAGATATCGCACACTCCAGTCATTGATTCTTTTCCTGAACCTGTCCACAAAATTAGCAAAAGCCCAATTCTTTTTCCTACCAACCATCATTGGTAAGCCTAAATACTTTTCTGGATTTGAAGCCTCTCGAACACCCAAAAGATTAACAATTATCTCTTTGACGTTTGACTCGACATTGGCACCAAAGTAAATAAAGGATTTATCAAAATTTACTCTTTGTCTCGAAATCGTCTCATACTCTCGAATAGTATTACGGACCATATTAACTCCTTCACTTGAAGCATCCCCAAAACGAATGCAGTCTTCTGCAAAGAACAAATGGTTTATCGATAATCTTTCCCTACCAATAGGAGCGCCTCTCATCAACCTTTTTTGTTTGGCCTCATTAAGCAAAGTAGAGAATCCCTCAGCACAAATTAGAAATAGATAAGGGCTTAAAGTATCGCTCTATCTTAACCCTCGCGACGGCGTAAACCAATCACTCATATCCCCATTGAGGCACACGGAATAGCTGACAGAACAAACGTATCTCATAATAAGAACAACCCAATCAACATGGAAGCCTAATCGAATCATCATTCTAACTAAAAAGTCTCATTCAACACAGTCGTACGATTTACTCATATCGAGTTTAAACGCGAAATTACCTTTTTTTCCCTTTCTTCTTCATTTTAAGAGAGTGTAAGACCTCATAAGCAATAAACACGTTATCATAAATAAGTCTTCCTAGGATAAACGCTCATTGAGCTTCGTTAATGCAACATCCCAAAATCCTACTCATACGATTCACCAAGACTTTCACAATGATCTTGTAAATAACGCTACATAAACTTATAGGTCTAAATTGAGAGAAATTCCTTGGTTTCTCAACTTTAAGAATTAAGACAATGTGTGTTTTATTAATCTCTCCTAATTCAAATTCACCACTTAAAATAGATAAACAAAATTTAGCAATATCAGGCCTAACAATATGTCAATACTTCTGGAAAAAAATAACAGGAAAACCGTCATTACCAGGAGCCTTCAATGGTGCCATATCTCTGACAGCTACTCCAATCTCCTCCTCAGTAAACTGTTTGAGTAATTCCACTTTCATATCCATAGAAATCCATTTCTCCATAATCCTGAATAATCGATTATCTGCACCCGCCTCCGAAGCTGAGAATAAATTACCAAAATACTTGACAGTAAGTTAAAGCATCTCTTCTGTAGTAGCAGTCCATCTATTATCGTCCCCTTCCAAACCGTTAATCATTCCTTTATTATATCTTTGCACAGCTATATTATGGAAAAAAAACTCGTATTTCGATCACCATTTTTCAGCAAATTAATATGGGCTCGCTGCTCCCAAAATACTTTTTCTTGGTCAGCCTCCAAATTAAGACCCAGTTGAACGTCCAAAATTTCAGCTAAAATCTCATTAGTAGGATCTTGGTTATACAAGTTGTTTAACCTTTCTTCTAAACCAATTCGACTTTTTTTCCCTATTTCTGGCCCGGTGCCATTGATAAAGATGCTGGCCCAAGATCTCAAGCTTTTTCGGCACACTTTCTGATAATGAGTCCCAGTTTCTTTTAACCACCTCCTCAAAAGAGTTTTCAAGACACCATTTGGATTCAAAATGGAACCTTTTAATCCTATTAGCCTGCTCTATCCTTTTCTTTCCAATGGTATCCAATAGAATAGGACAGTGATCCGAAAATGCATGGCTTAAATGCTCCATCTGGTAGTTCGGAAAAAGATTCAACCATTCCAAAGAAGTAACCCCTCGATCAAGCCTCTCCTTTATACTTGTCTACAAAAATCTCCCTCGCTCCCACGTAAACCACCTACCCCTGTAGCCTAAATCATTTAGACTACAATCCTCCAACGTGGTTTGAAACTCTTCCATTTCACGTTCTAATCTAAGGCGACCACCCTTTTTTCTCAAAAGAACTCATGATCTCGTTAAAATCCCCCATTACCACCCAAGGAACCGATTGATCATGGCCCAACTATCGAAGTAGCTCCCAAGATCTGCTTCTATACATTTCTTTTGGATTCCTGTAAAATCCCGTAAACCTCCAAACATCATTACTGTAGCGACGCAAAAATTTGCTTTCGGTCGCTAATCGTGGCGATTTATTGAGAGCTTGGAAATTTGAAGTTTGATTTTAAAATAAAGAGGGGAGTCGCCACCGATTCTTTTTATAGGTGTGATGGGACACCTAATAAGTTTATTTTTAAAACAAAAGAAGGCCGAGTTTAGGTCCACGTTAAAATCAGAGTAAAGTAGGGTCCGGGAGTCGGTTACGCGCGAGAAAGGTATTAGCACCCTCGCGACACCCAAAATTGGTATCTTGTTAAACAAGCGTTGTCTTAATTTTCAAAATTGCAAATTCAAAGTAACATTGAATCGTGATCCGATCAAAACACGAGAAATTTCAAGTTTCATTTTCTTTTGAAAAGGACATACCATTTTAACACGAGTCGATTGATATTCACCCAACAGAGCGATGAAATCGATGACATAGTATTTAAATCGGTACGTTGCCTTGCTTATTGAAATAAATAAAAACACGAATAAATATTTTAAAATAATGAACAACGAGATAACGTATAAAAATGGGCGGGAAACGAAAGATAATAGCTGGAAATACATCAAGGCACATAATACATATGACCATAATATTAAAAAAAACAATGACAATGCACATGATATTAAATGTAACAATAGTATCAAATACGAGAACACAATGAGAATACAATGAATATACATATGTAAAAAAAATGACATTAAGAGTATGTACATAATATATACTTATGCATATATATGCATAATTAGTAATAATGTTGGAAATATACTACATATAATGTTTGAAATATACATAAAGTGATAAAAATATACACAACTACTAACGTTAAAGTATATACATATGAAAGATGTTTACATAATAGTACTAAATATAAATACTAATATATATATATACATATACATAATATATTTAAAATGAACATATACAACATACATATATAATAAAATACATGAATACTATGATGTTTTAAAGGAACATATATACGTAATACGTATAAAAATAATAAGATACATAATACAAGAATATAGGAGTATTAAAAATATAAATGAAAATAATGAAGAAATAAAAGGAAAAAAAATATGCACAATAATATAATAAGGGAATATCATAACAAGTACTAAAATATTTATGTGTATATATATATATACATGTATAGTAATGAATAATATGATATACGAAAATGATACTAAAAAGTATATATACGTGTAACAAAATGTATGTACTAATATTAATAGTAATTATGATAAGAATAAAATAAATATAATAATATATACATAAGATGGTAAAAAATGTACATATAACATAGTATTCAAGAATTTATACATGAGATGATATAAAAATATATACATGGAATAGCAAAAGAAATATACGTAATATATAAAAATATATGATATTAAAGTATGTACATAAATATATATAAAATATTAAAAGAAGACATATGTACAAAACATATATAAAAAATATATATATACAAAATAGTATTAGAATATTTACATAATGTATATTCATATAATTACAATGTAAAAGACATATTAATATTAATGATAATACTACTATTACATGAAGATATACTTATATATATATTAAAGATATACGCATATATGATATAATACATGAATAATACGATATTTAATATATACATAATATGTATAATAAAAAAAGAATATACATGATATATAAAACATATATGTATATAACAAAACATATAGAAATATTGGTAATAATAACGATAACAATAATATTGAAATATAACAGCAAGTAGCATTAAAAATATTAAAATAAAATAAAAAAGACTAAATACAAATACATATATGTATACACATATAACAAGAGTACAAACTAACATGTATAATAATGATAATAATAATAATACCAATAATATGAAAATCTCAGGGATATTTAAATAAAAAAAGGAAAATAAACGAAAAAAGGATTAAAATTAAACTAAAAACAAAGTTGTGGGGCAGATTTGAAAAGAAAATAAGAAGGAGAGGACTAGATTGCAATATGCGCGCAACATGGGAGGACCAAAACAGCAATATCCCCAGTCATTAAAACGCAGCGCTTGGTGCGGGGCTAAATTGAAAAGATCGACAAATTTCTGGGCTCAATTAAAATAAAAAATAACTTGATTATAAATTGATAAAAAAAGCGAAAGGGCTAAATGCGCAATTAGCCCTTCCCCTGCAAAAACACGCGGATCCTAGCGGGTAGGGTCGGGTTGACTCGATCCAGGGCAAAACGACTTCTTTTTGTGCCCTGGATCCCCAGGTCAAAATGGCACCGTTTTGAAGGACTATAAATAGTCCAAAAATTAGAAAAAAAATCATTTTGTAGCAGAAGAAGAAAAAAAAACAGAGAGAAAAGAAGGAGAAAGAAGAAAAGAGAGAGGGGAGAAAGGAGAGGGGTTCCGCCGGGGGCTCGGTCCGATCGCGGACCGTCACACAAGACAAGCGCCGCGTGACCACCGCGAAAAGGTAATTTTTCCTTCTTCTTTTTTATATATTTTTTTGCTTAATAATATAGTATATATATATTTGAATATATTAGAATATAGAAAGAAAAAAAGAAAAGCGAAAGAAGAAAAACAGATTCGGTAATAAGAAAGAAAATAGATTTTAATCACCTCTCTTGATGCCGATCTTGATTTGAACAATCTTTTTTTATTGATCTATTGTTGTTCTTTTTTAAAACTAATGCATGTGTTGTATTTTTCTTCTTGAACTGTTGAAAAAAAAAGAAAAAAAAGAACCCCCCCGTTATCTGTTTTTACATTCGGCTTTTATAGGTGCAGAGGGCAGGTGATGAGGCGATGGTGGCATGCTGCAGGCAATGGTGGCCGGTGCAAGATGTCAGAGGGGTGGTTGGGGAGGGTGGTTGCGGCTAAGGGCTGATTAGGGTTAGGTGTTTTGGGATTGGGATAGCTTAGGTGGGCTTGGGTAGGTTTAGTTTGGGTTAGTTTTGGGTATTTGGGCTTTGGGTCTGGTTGTAAAAGGGTTAAAGGGGTAATTGGGTTTAGGGGGTTAATGTAAATGGGTTTTAGTTATTAATATTTGGGGTTTGGGTTAGTATTTAGGAATGGGTTGGCAAAATTGGGTATGTACAACTACCATCATTTTCTTGTACCTCAACATCAATGTGACAACAAGAGAAACTTTTGAGCCGAAACCATCGAGTTCCCTTTCCACCCTAATGATAAACCACCTTTAGAACCTAACGCCCCAATATCAATTCCATTTAAAAAGCCGCACTTCAGTCTAACCATTTTCATCATTTTCAAACTCAATTTTGTTTCTATTAGAAACAAAAATTAGGGATTAATGGCTATTAGTTTGTTCTTGAGCCTATTAACAGTTTGTGATCTCCCCAAACCACGAACCTTCTAGCTTAGGATCTTCATAGCATTTAGCTGCTCTGTTCAACAGAGCTAGCCGTTATAACAAGCGAAATTCCTTTCGATATGTTTCTAAAATTAGTTGTTGAATCTTCCAGAACCCTCTGATGTTTCTTCCCTTTCAAAACAATTAATGGGTCATTTTCCTCATTCAGCATCAAATCTATTAGCCCATTGTCCCCCACATTTTCAGTCGAAACCCTCTTACCCAAATTATGCCATCTGTCCTGCCCTTTAAGTGATATTTTTTTACTAGATTCCAAAGACATGGAATTGGGAATTAAAGATTTTATCCCCAAATCACCCCTTAAATTTCTCCTAGTATCACTGTCCCCACTAAAATTGCTGTGCTGATTATTTCTTTCCAAATCAGATCTTTGTTGCAAATGAATCGTCCGTCAAATCATACGTAACCCACCGACTCACCGTCTTCGTTCCTTCAAACGCGCCACCGCCCTTAAAGAGATGTCCCACCTAAAGACAATTTTAGCTGGATCAATTCGTAGTCGCAGTGGGCAAAAACTCTCACCATGCCTCAATTTACCACAAATGAAACAAAATAAACTCAACTTTTCATACTGAAGATGAGCATAAATCGTCGTTTCTTTTCCTATCCGAATCTTTTTCTTTCTTTTCAACAGCATGCACACATCCAATTGAACACGAATATGTATAAATTTTCTAAGTCCCATCGCCGGAATAACATGATCATATTTAATAAACTGCCCCATAAAATCGCCAAATTGCTTAGTCATCGCCTCTGTCATTAATCCAAGAGGCAAATCATGTATTTGAACCCAAAAATCAGTAAAATTTAACAAGATACTTTACGAATCTTCTCTATTTTGAACTTTTTATAGAATAAGCAGATGGTTATTGAATAACCATGGCGTACCAGATATCACCATTTTAATATCAACTTTGTGAAAGAATTGGAAAAGGTATCTTTTATCCCCCAGATCCGAAATACAGATCCCACCAATGGGATACCAGAGATCGGCCATAGTGTTACGAAGAGAAGGAAAATGAACTACGCTGTCGGTTAAGCAGTACCCAACCAAACAATATTGATAGTTCCATTCCACCATAGCAGATTCCTCATTAAACTCTTCTTCCTTCTTGTCCATTAGCTTTAGATTGGCTATTCCTTCCTCCATAAACAAAATCACTTAACCGGCTCTCCAAGAGAATAAAAACAGAACAATGACAAACCAAACACCCACAAGAAAAAAAACAAGATAGACAGACAGACAGAGAGAAGCGTGTCACAAAGACAGACAAAATCAATTCAATATCTATTATTTTAAATCCATTTTATTTTTACCAATAATAAATTTAAAGTTGTGTATATATTAGGAGAATTTGATTTATTTTTAAATATAGATTTAAAAATCTGGTTTTTATCATCCGCTCAATTTTTAGAATTTATTTATTTATTAATTATGAATAATTAAAAAATTTAAATATTTCACAAATAATTCAACTAACTTATACTCAAATAATAAAATTCGAAATAGATTCATATTTAAGGTGGGTTTGGATGGGCGGTGTATCTACTTGTGATTAGTATAAAAATAATAATAGTGGTGAGATTAAATACTGTAACAATAATACAACGTGAGACAAAATATAAATTAAATGCACCACACCTAAATCACTCATCCAAACCCACGTATCCCTAATTGAAAACAATAGTTGCCCCAATAAGCATGGATGTCCAATAGAGATCTTCAAAGATAAAAGGCCAATGGATAGAGATGCTCACCAAAAGCCCATTGAGCAAATCACACCCAAGCCCACAACACCAATATCCCTAATGTTAAAATTAAGAAAAAAAATTGAAATTCATCCGAATAGATATTTGAAAAATAACTTAAAAAAATTATATAAATAATTATTTTTTTTCAAAAGACCATTATATAAAATTTTGTTTGACATGTATAAACTATAAAATTTTAGAAAATAGTATTAAAAAATAAAAATAAATTCAGCTGAACCGAAATCACGAATTAGGTTTCCAATACATGCATGGATGTAGGAAAGAGTTTCTATATACAAGTAGTTCATCAATAAACACTACACCATTGCTGACCAGCATTTGTCAACATCTCACCACAAACAATTTCTAGTTCTAGACATAATTTTTGATTCAGTCCAAAGGAAACAGTTCTGTTTTTTTTTTTTTTTAATACAACCCCATTTGCAATTTAGGGTAAACATAATCAGAAATTCAGCTGTCTGCACCGCGCCGCATCGACATCGGATGGGCAGTACGGGCACTTGAAAGTTTTCGATCCATTCTTTGACATCTTGTTGATGGATTGTTTGCAGAGCACGTGACCACATGACATCAGCATCGGCGGGTTCTCTTCGGTCGATTGTTCCTTAGACACGGGACACACAAATATAGAATGAAATTGGAACTCTTTATCTAACTCCACCGGCACAGGCAACTGCTTCATTGATTGCCATTCTTGCTTCTTCCCAGCCATAACTGTCATAAACTTTAAAAGTGGTGGTAGACCTTGCACACCTGCTGCTATTGTCACACTCAATGGGCTCTGATATGACTGCCCCAGTAAGTTGCAGAACTGTCGAGTGAGCTCTTCAGCCACTATATCCCAATTGGTTGGTGACAACAAATGAGCATATGGGGACTCACTAAGTCTATCGGAATACAAGAGACACCCCATGAGTTTCTGGATCTCGGCCATATGGTTTCCGGCGAAAGGAACGAAGTTAGTTCTTGCATACTTGAGTGCTTCATCTCTGCTTCCCTTCTGTAGTATTTTCACAAACTGCAACTGATGGAGTCCCAACAGGAGGTCCGAACCATTTTCTTTCAGTTTATCAGAGTTTGCGGCTGCCCATTTCAGGGCAGGCTCTAGGTTCCTACTCTTCATGGCTTCAAGTATTTGATACATTTCTTGAAAAAGCGATCTAATAGCAGCAGCAGCTTCTGCTTCCCCAGCTTCAGTTATAAAACAATCACCAACATCAAACATGCCCTGCCGATAGAAATGGCTGGCAATTATTTGGTTAACTGTATGAGAATCAAACTCGATATTTCGATAAGCCTTGGATATATCAGGATTAAGGGTTTTCTCAAGAGCTTTTGGATACTTGCTCAATGCAATGTTGAGTTCCTTCTGTGTGCCTTCTAGCTGAGCGAGTGGAGCAATTTCATGCAACTTTTTCTTCAGTTCAGCAAGTATAGATTTATGGTCAAGGGTGGTCGACTGCATCATCTCTATTGCCTTCTCGATTTCTTGTACGATCTGATCCATAACTTCCTGCACTTTAGAGCAGGACAGCTTTTGCTTCTTTGCTACACGATCAAATGCATCCTTCAGGTTATTCAACTCCATTGTCAATCCCATTCACAGTATCAGTCCTTATATTAGAATATTTTGTCACAGAAGCACCTACAAAGAATGCAATAAATAATTTGTATCAGTTAATATTTAATTTCAAAGAACTTATATGCGGGAACACACAAACACACAAAGAAAAAGAACCAAGACCTCAGATCTGGAGCAGATAGTTAATGGTTGGTCGCAGGCTGCAGATATAGCACTCTATAGTCCATTCAATTTAAACCTATGTTTGAAATATCAGGTTTGCGTTAGATTATAAGAATGCTAGAGAAAACATGATTACAACAAATTAGCAAACAACGACCTCAGATGCTCAATTGCCATCTAGATTCAAATAAGAGAAAAAGAAAAGAAAAGAAAAGTTTGATAACAATACGAATAGTCTGCAATGCCTTGAACAGTTCTTAGTCTATTAATTTAAACATCTTTTTCTAAGAAACCAGACACAGCTTTAGCACAAAGAAACAGCTCGCATCAATTAAGTACTTGAATCAATTCTAGATGATGCACAAGCAGGCCAATACATCCTGATTACCAAACGCACATTTAGATAAATAAAAGATTACCAGATACATTGGAAGTCTAGGGTAACCACAAATTCTATTCAAACAAAGGGGAAATTCTGCTAGATGTAAATAAGATGAACACTGTATTACAGGATCGAACAAGTAAAGGTAGAGTTAACAATGCTGCATTGACAAATAAAGATAAAAGTTAAAATTTTGAGTATAAAGGAGAAGATAGAGGTTGCAAACATTGAGTATAAACATAAGGAAAACACATTTAAGGTGGTCTGGAAACATAACAATTTAGAAATAGCCCAGTGAGAAGATTTGATTCAATACAAAATGCTAATGTCAAGCAAGGGAAAGGAGAGCAAAGACGTGAATAGCATCTACAAAAGACGAACTAAACTATTAGTCGCCTTACTGAGACCATAGTGTAAACTAGGGTTGTAAATGAATAATGCGTTTGATTAACAGTTCACTTATGTTCGTTTAACAAACTAAATAAACAAAAACATAACTAGATTTTGAGGCTTGTTTACTAAACTAACCAAACACGAACAAGACATGTTCAGTTCATTTATGTTCATTTAGAACTTGTTTATTGTTTGATTATAATAAAATAAAATAATATTTATATTTGATTATTTCATATCTAAATAATAAGAAATATGTTTATTTCTGGTTTGTCGGTTTACTATTCATGAACAGATTTTTAATTGTTTATCGACATATTCAATTATATTAAGTTCACGAATAAGTTCATTTATTTAAACGAATGAACACAAACATACAAACACAAATGCAACTTTGGAATTCTTAACAAACACAATCAAACTTAAAAATGAACTAGCAAACATCAATAAAAGCTGTTCATTCAAGCTGAGTTTATTTACCACCTTCCATAAGCATGGTATAGCCAATACTACATATAAATAGGACAAAAGGTTATTTTTCAAAGTTAATATTCTTGTTATTACAGTAAGCAAAAAGGAAATGCACAACCATGACATATATTCCATACGAATGATCTTGACATCTAAAGGAAGCCCTAGGCAAAGAACAGGACATAATCAATCTGATTCTCAGATTAACAAATCGATATCCACTTTAAAGAATGATATAAAAGTTTCAATTGGATATAAGAATTACAAAAACACAAAGCTTATAGTACTTAAAATTATAAGTCCATATCAACAATCAGTTTCGAATCAGCATTTCCATAGAATTCATGAGAGAAAATAAAAACTTTTCTAAGTAACTGAGTGAAAACAGATTAATATCAAATTACCATTCAAAAGCTTCGGGGAGTACGGTAAAAGTTGAAATGATTCCTGCAACAAAATGAATAATCAACATTCAGTGTTCGAATTGAAATGAAAATTATAAGATGGATCTCATTCAATGCAAAATTCGTAGTTACAATTACAAATTCAAATTTAAAATACAAGATATCTAAGACTAGAAAGGTCCGTTAATAACTTAAATCGCATAATTATCGAAACTTATAACATAAAAGAGATCAAACCTTAACTAAATCAAACAAATTAATCGAAGGAACAAGCAATTAAAAACGCCATTGAAATTAATAAGAACTGCAAATCAATTACTGAAACTAAAGCACCAAAGATAAAAAAAAATTAAAAATAAAGAGAAATCCATAATAATTTTATATACGTACACGAAATTGAAGACGAAGATAAACAAGAAATTAAATAATTTATATTAGAATAAAAAGAATTAAGATTTGAATATAGATTTTAAAATCTATTTTTCAAAAGGAAATAAAAATGAAAAAAGGGAAGAGCGTACGGATTTGCGGTGTAGAGAATCAGCGAGGGCGAAATCTCGGTGGGGGTGGGGAGTAGGAAGAAGAAAGGAGAAGAAAGGGGATGATTTTGAGGACTGAAATGACGAAAAAGGGAATAGAGGTTTTGTGTTATTGCTGTTTTATGCCCGTTTAAGATACGGGGGTTATTTGGGAAACTGGAGGTTTGTGTAATGGATCAGGATCAAGGAATCCTGGCCGTTGATGTGGTGTTGTTGAATCAATGATTATTTTGATCCGTCCATGATCATCGGGAAATTTTTTATTTATAATTATTTAATTTATAATCTATCTATTTTATAAACATTGACATATATCTATCATCTATAATATATATTAAATTAGGGTAAATATATTTATTATATTACTAAATTGAAATTAAAAAATATTTAATATATTATTAATTACCATGTGATAATAAAAAATAATATTAATTATTCAGATAGATAACATCATTTTAATACTAAATTAGAATATGTTTGTTTCACATAAAATAATTTAGGATAAATATTTTCTATTTTTTTTTTGTGTTTGTATCATGAAAAATAATTTGGTCAATGAAAAAAGTCAATTTTTCTGAAAAAGAACTTTATCTTTTAAAAGGCACAAATTACTTTCTAGAAATTACTTCTTTATATAACTTGAATAAAGTTAATTACTATATTAATTTTAATAATAGGTGCATTTTAATAGAGACATAGTTTAAAATAATTTTTTAATATAAATTTAACAATTTTTTTCAGCTTATCAAACAATACTAAAATAAAATTAAAATGTATTTGTTTCACAGATAATGACTTACGAAAAAGAGTTTTTTACATTTTTTATGTTTGTTTTACGGAAAATAGTTTGATCAGAGGAAAATAATTTACTGATCAACGGAAAATAAATCTTTTCTTTAGAAAATGACTTTCCTCTTTTAAAAAAACATAAATCATTTTCAGAAAAATAATTTCTTATAAGTAACTTGATTTTTATATAAAAATTAAATTGAATAAAATTAATTATTATTTTAATATTTTAATAATAAATATATATTACAACTTATAGATGTTTTATTGCACAAAATATGAATATTTTAATAAAGATATAAATATAAGCATTTATTTAAATCTTACTTAATTTCATTTATCACTCTATTTTCATTGTATCACTATTTACTCCCATATATATAATATACTTAACTTTAAATTCAGTTTTAGTTAAATATCGATTAATAATATTATTAAATCTAAATGAGATATAATTTATTATAAAATAATAAAATAAATTTAATTGTCCAAGAAAAATGTTTCTTCTCTAACAAATATAATTTGTTCTATGTTTTTTCACCAAAAACAAATTAAAAAAAATAATTTCAAGAAAATTTATTAAACAATGAGCGAAAATCATCTTAGCATAAAAAAATATATATAATTTTTTTTCAAAAAAATCAATTCGCTTTTTAAAAATTATTTTTCAAATTTTCATAGTTTCAATGGCCCGTTTGACCCAATCTAAGCTTGAGTAATGATTTTTTATCGTTGAGTAAACCCGATCTAATTTTAAATTTAAATTAAAATATTTTATATAAACATTAATATGAAATTATATAATGTGATATTTTATTATTTTTAAATAATAAATGAACTCGAGTCCAAGTCTGTTTAATATATTCTAAACATAAGATAATTTTTTTCTATATTCTAATCATATCCTTATATTCTTAAACTAACCTTAAAAGGTTTTTAATTGACATCAATTAATAACATGTGTCAATTTTTTTTTTTTTAAATTCTTTTCGATAAATCATATATCCTTGTATTTCCATTCAAATGCATGTTTAATATAAATATCCAACACTAATAAATAGAAGCAACATAAATTCACTCCTTTAATGCATTTTAATAACAGAAAATTATATAATATCTAATTTCTTTGGATTCTAAACCATTTAACACTAACAATTATCTATTAGTGAATGTTTAAAAAGTGTACAAAATTCAATCAGGCTATACGCTAAGAGATTCACCACTCTTTGACATAATTTTAATTTAAAATATCAAGACAATTGCAAAGACCAATACATGCTATTGAGTTAAAATGTAACATATATTTCAGTAAGGATACAACAGCAGCAGGAACCCTTAATTTCTTAGGTTGGTTAGTGGGTACCTCTTCTTCTTTTTACTTTTTTTTTGCAAGTTTAGTCTACTGGAGGTTCTTGGTGCTGTCATGCATGCCTATTGAGTGCGATCCTGTTCGCCCTAACCAACTCGTAATATTCTTCATCCCCGTAAACTTTCCTGGAAAATCAGATGGAGGTCCGTATGTAGAATTGAAAATTTAGAACTAGGATTACACATGCGGGCAGTGGTGGAATTTTGAGAACTCTAAAAGTAGTGAGCAACGATGCGCACAATCAAATGTATGATGTTGATACAAAGGCCCTTGTATTAAGTTCTAGGCCGAGTTCTTAATACGAGCAGAAGTTAAATTTAAGAAAATTTAAATATACTTTGAGTCCGTTTTGGCAAGCAAAGGCCGGTTAAAACAAGTAATCGGGTAATACTTTTAAGGAATTTGCTAATGGCTGTTCTAAGAGCACTCTAGGTTACTATATATACTAATGTATTTACTTTGATGCGTTGATATTTGAAGATGATGAATATCAAGTCTTCGAATTTTACACTTATTACTATAAATAGGATTAAGTACCCTAGGGATACTAATTAGTAAAACCCTACTTCTAAATCAAGTTAACCTTAAAAGAACAAAATTTCAAACACTCGCCATTAATCTAGGTAACATAGTTAAAGATATCTATCTTGTAGTATAACCAAGACGAGCAACCATCTTGTACTGGATGAATAATGCAAATGCAGATGAGAAAGTGATTGAATAAGGCAACACAGGCAACCAAAACCCATAAATGTAATCCTAAAATAATACTTACGCTACATCTGCCAAATTTTGTGACTTGATGATGGCTTTTCCCTCTGGGAATTCAAGGCAGGAGTAATGCATTATCATCTCCTTTAACGTATGCTTTGTGCTTTTAACATCATTATCCCATAATATGCTCTGAAATAAGAGGTCAAAAAAAGTTGTAAACCGAGGCAAGTTCAATTCAGTATCAAAAGGTGTGAAAGTTAATCAGCATGCAGAAACAGTAGCTACAAAAACTTGAAAATTTTCAGTAATGCAGAGAATTAATTGGGAGCATTAAACAGAAGAACTTGCTTATTTATAAACATTACACAACAAGCACAGGTTTACTTCAATAATTTTTTCCTTTTATATCACATATCATGTTTCTTACACCTAAGAGTGAGATTAGTGAACTTAAATAATACCTAGTAAAATTGCATTCCTCTGTCAAACCAGTATAGATTCAAGAAAAGGTATTGTCATTGTTTAAGAAGAAATTGCGGAGCACAATATCAAGTTGTATTTAAGTTGGCCAGTAGGGACAAACCTACCTTCCTAACATACTCCTTTTTCACATCTTCCCAATGTGCTTTAACATTGGGAGAGAAAATTGAAGCATTCCAGAGAGCGCCTCTTGCAACCATAACTGATGAAGCACCTTTAAGAGAAAAAAATCAAGTCACATATCAGGCCACAATATAAAAGTATCTATAGAATATGAAAGACTTCGTCTGGATTCCATAGGAAATTTTGCAACATAACAGTGGCAGTGCTTGGGCCAAGGAGGATATAATACTAATGGTACAAGAATGTCTTTTAGTCACTTAACATATACCATTTTAAAAACTTGGAAGAACAGAAAAATAAGTAAGATACCATTAGAAAACCAAGGTTATCTTTTAGCTACCTGTTGCAACTTTAATGCGCTGAATGTCATCATATTCAAAAACATCACCATTTGCAATAACTGGAATAGTTAATGCTGATACAACATCAGCAATCTCATTCCACTTTGCAGGATCCCTTGGCCTATCTGCAACTTGCCTGCAATTTTAACAAGAAAAATACAACACATCATTAAGAAAAAACCAAAGGCCTAATGTGATAGAAGCACAGAAACACGATCCATATGGTGTCCCTAATTTGGTTTCTAGTTGATACCACAACAATCTTTTATACCATTTCAACAAATATCTATTCATTGGCCTAAGAATCACGCCTTTAACTTTCCAAAGACAACTTTAATTCTCAGAATATCCTCTTCACACTACTAGACCAACACCTTGATGGTTGATAGTTTGATCTTTTTCCATCTGCTAGTCATTACATTCCCAGACACTTAATGCACACTAAATAATTTATATGATTGCCAAGAGTAGCATTTTCCTAAAGCATTATATTTTCCTTCTCTCAGAAGCATCAGGCTTCTATCATGGCCTCACTTTCCCTGCCAGATTTCACCAAAAATTTATCCCCTAATCCCCTCACCCTACAACTTTAAGCTAGCCATTGAAGTTACCGATTTTGATATAAAATCATGACCACATATTGTATTTTGAAAGATATAACATCAGATAAAAGGTTGTTTTCCTGCTTATACAGAAAGTGTAATGGTTCAGAACAAAGAATTGAAGAAACACAATTCTGTAGCTATATCAAGAATATCATAGAGTTTTCCTTTTCCAATTTTGATTTCCATTTCCAGGCTGATCCAACAAAGTTCAGATTTAACTACTTTGAAAAGTTGAAGAAATATATGACAAACACATTACAGACTATTGGTTAAAAAGGTATATTATATGATCGATCCACTTTAAACAGATGAAACAGCTATATATAACAACAAAGGAACATGGAAACCATTAATTTTGATCTCATTGATTGCCAAATTGCAGTCACACCAAAAGTCATAAATGTCTCAAACACACAAAAGATTGCATCTACAGTTACCTTCCATGGACAGCAAGAGCAGAAACACCAGTCTTCTCAATTCTCCTTGCAAGTTCTACTGTATCCTGGGATGATCTTAAAAGTCGGATCTTGCATGTTACTGGAGTGTCTATGTTCCTCCTTAAAGTTGTTAAAATCTGAATTAGCAAAATAATAATGTGAAAGATCAAAGTTAAGAGCACACACTGGCAAGGAAATTAAAGGATTTTTCCAATAATATGAGGCACCTACATCATGTATGAGATCAGGCTTTGTCAACAAAGCAGCACCCATGCCACCACTCACAGAAAATGACTTGGGACAACCCATATTGATATCTATGGCAGCAACATCTTTGCACCTTTAGAAAGATTGACTTTCACCGTTAAAAAGGTCAAAAAGAAATCCTGACTTTGCTTATATTAATTATTTCCAACATCATAAAAAATAGAATAATAATTTGCATAAAATAATCATATACTTGTTAGACAAGTAGTTGGAACGGAGCAATGATCAAATTATCATAATCACTTAAATTTTTGGAAAAAATAAAGACACCCCTTAACATGAATCATGCATTTAATAAATCAATCATCTATTGTCATGATAACCCGGAGTTATCAGGAGCATAACTAACATTGAAGAACAAAAAACAAATTAACCAGCCCTAGGCTCCATGGATAAAGGATTAGTTTATCTTAAAACCGATTCAGTTACAAATGCAGGTGGATTCCGAATTTAACCATTATCAGTATGGTTATGGCTTGATAAAAACCCTTTGTGGATTCCAATAGCCTACAGCACAAGCCATCTTCTGTATGCTGAAGAGAATTCTAAACTAGAGTCTTCCATAAGAGACAAGAAAGAAAGTGATTTGATGATAACACTTGAGAATGTAACACAATAAAAGGGTCATTTTCTAGATTATCGTTACGTAATTAATAGTACTCATCTAGAATAAAAATGACACGCATAAATGCAAACAAAAGAGGGGGAGGGGCAGTTCATGAGCATCATTGCAACTGCATGACAACAAGAAAAAAGAATGCCAAACTGGTATAAAATTTACACTAATTGAGCAGCCTTTAGAGCCCTCACAGCATCAGAAGTGCCCATTTGAAATACAACCCGACCCTTCTCTTCATTACAGGTTCTAAAGACAACATTATCCGTTCCCTTCTCAACAAAATCAGTTGATCTGATATAATCTGCGAAAAACAATAATGGAAAAAGAAACAAATATGACTAAATCAACTCAATCTCAATCATACGAGAGAAACAAACGGCAAAACATTAAAAGACGGTGCTATCCTCTTTCCAATCCTCTGTCTCACTTTCATTGAAAAAATAAAGTCTTTTATGAATTGATCTTCCAATTATTTCGAAAAGCTAAAAGCATGTACATGGCCATGAGAGTAAAGCTAACCTTATTAAGGCAAAAAGAAGAAGAATAGTCCTAAAATTTGTTGCATTAACGGAATTATCCAGTAAGTTCAAAAAAGAATAAAAACAAGTGTAACGTACCATTAACTATGCGCTCACATTTGATAATCTTGTGATCAATAATTTCCTCGGCGTATGTAATATCTGCACCGTAATCAGCCGCTAGTAATCTAAATGGCAGCGTTCCCTGGATCAACCAAGAAAAAGAAGTCCAATTACATAATGAAATTTCAAAACGAAGAGATGAACTAATTAAGAAAGTGAGAATTTGGTAACGGGAGTTCAATTTGCTTACAATTCGAACCATGGGAGCGAGAACGAGCTTGTTCTCGTACTCCATTGTTGCTGCTTCGGAGTTGACGGCGGAGACGAGCAATAATAGCCCCAAAAACGCACGCAAAAATTGTGTGGAACGACTTTAAACGGCGAAAACCGGCGCCTGGAAACAGAATCAACATACTTTTTTTAAGAATTGGGCTTCACCAAGAAGTAAGGCCTAAACCCTAACTCTAAATCTCAAGTTCTGAGCCCATTAATGATGACACTAATTTGAAATCTAAAACAAATCTAATTTATAAATAGAATTCTTCACGAACCGATTTTGCCCCTTCATGTTGGTGGAAATTGATTTGGACAAAAAAAAGTTTAAGTTGATTTAAAATATAGATTTCAGTTTCAGTATTTAAGACTGAGTTTAGGCTATGTTTATTTTAGTGAAAATAACTTTTAAAAAATATTTTTTTAAAATTAATTTACTTTTTTGAAAAATTTAATATTTTTTAGTGTTTAAATAAATTTGTGTAAAATATTTTCTTTTGTTTGACAAATTTACTGAAAATATTTCATAAAAATTATTTTCAATGAAACAAACATGCATTTGAGGTTTTTTTTTATTTTTTTATTGCTTAATTGAGTTTATTTTATATCTATAAATTTATATTTTACATTGTTTTTGCATATATTAAAAATATTTTGTTAAATTTAAGTCCATTACAACATCATTTTTTAGTTACATGACTACTAAGTGGGTATTTTTATTTAAAAATGTGAAATCGACAAAATTGACAAAAAAAATTTAACAATGTTAACAATTGGACTTGATTTTTAAATCTAAAAAGTAGAGGGATTAAATTCTCGAAAATAAAAGTATAGGGATTAAATTCTAAATTTGTGAAGAGTACATGGACTTATGGCATATTTTAACTTTTATACTACAAAACATTTATTATCAATATATTTATAATTGTAAAAAATATTTTAAAATATTAAAATTGAATATTTTCAATAATATGTTAAGAATATTTTTTAAAATTATTTTTTAAAATTTATTATTAAAATAAAATTAAAATATTAAATAATTTATTAAAATAATAAATTATATTAATTATATTAATAATTTATTTTATGGTTAAATATAAATAATTAAGTACGTATGTTTATTAATATTAATAATTATAATATTTTAAATATTTTTAAAAATAAAAATAAATTTTATTATCAATATAATAATATTAAATTTTATTTAAGTTAATTATTATATAAAAATAAAATTACTCGTAGAGGATATCTTTTTTAAAAAATAACTTACGCTTTTTAAAATGATAAGTGAAAAAATTATTTATTTTTCGTTGATCTGTAAGTTATTTTCCGTTTACTAAGCTGTTTTATGTGAAACAAACACAAAAAAATGTAAAATTAGTATAATCTTAATTCTTTTTAAATATTGCAATATATTATTTTATTTTTATATGTTATGTGATTTTTTTCGCATAAAATTTATATATAGAATATTATAATGTAAATTAAAAAATGCTCGTTAAGTGGTTTATATTTAAAATTTTAAGTTAAAAAACATAATTTTAAATTTTAAAAAAAGAAGACTTATAATAAGTATGGATTAGTCATTTGTAAATGTATTAAGTCATTTTTTACAAGATTTAGGTTCATATTTTGAACTAGGATAGGCTTGAGCAAAGCATGAATTATGTTAACACCTCTATTGAGGATGAAATTGATACGGTTCAATCAAATTTCTTAAAAATTTTTAAACCATCCATCATAATTCAATTTGATTCTTTATTATTTTAATTTATTTTGAAAAAAAATTGAATTTTATTTTGTATCTTTCAAATATTATTTGATAAAAATAATATTAAATTCGGTTCAAGTAATTATCATCTATATTCATAAATTTTCTAAATACCTCGATTGAGATCAGATTTGATTTCTTGATTTTTCTTGCCCAATCTTACTTCTATATAATAGATATAAAATATTATTATTAAAATTTTGTTATTATTATTGTTATTTAAGTAGAATAAAAAGGGGATTGACATTTCAGTGCAAGTTACTTCCATTCATAATCGTTGACTTGGGCCAAAAATCTGATGCTTAACTAAATGAATTTATTCTTAATCAATATTAACTATAGAGGTGACCCAATTTTATTTTTTTTTGGTTATTAAATTATAAAATAATTATAAAATAATTAATTAATTTTTTTTTGGCCACCGGCTATGTAACATAAAAATAAAAATATCTAAAAATCTAATATAGTTAGGTGATCAGAAATGACAAAATTAAATAATTGAATGATTATTTTATAACTTTTCGTGATTGGTTGACCAAAAATTAATTTACTAATAATTTGGATAGCCATTTTAAAACTTTTAATAATTAAATGACTTAAAAAAACATAATTAAATGACTAGTAATATAATTTATCCTTATATTATATACTAGATAAGAAAAAGTTGTCAAATCAGAATATTCATTTTTATTGAAAACTTCCTAAAACTTAATCCATAATTTATATATTTTAATTAGAGATTTTTTTAATTAATTTAAACAGAAGTTAAAATTCAACTAACTTGAGCTCGAAAAGTTTAATAAAAAATTTAGTCGAATCTAATTTAAAACTCAATTTTTAAAATAAAAAACTCACCGATATTAAATAAATCAAATCGAAATTTGTCGTATAAATAATTTTTGTGTCATATTTAAAAATAATACAATAAAAAATGTCAATTTCGTATCGATACCACTCATATTTATTAAAATGTTATAGAAAAGTTAATTCCATACTAAACTGCGATGGTAATAGAAATCAAATTTAAGAAAATTAGCTCCTTCGAGTTTTCTTGTGGAAGCATTTTGAGCTCATGACATCAACAAATTTAAAACTAAAATAAAATTAGTACCCAAGCAAGAAATAGAAATAAAACATGGTTTTGTTCATTTCCAATTGATTGAAAAAAAAAAACTTGATTGAGTTTTAACTTGATTGGTATGGGTATTATTACAAATTTAAAAGGACGTGAGTTTGAATGTGCTAGAGCGCATTATCCTCTTATTTATGAGTTGAAAAATAATTATGAGTAATTTTAAGCATTGGATTAAAATAAATGCCTATATTAAAATATTTAAAAAAAATCAAACTTAAGATAAACGAAACTTCTTTCTAGTGAAAATTTCCTTCATCTCACCTACACAATTCCGTGGACTTTCAACATTTAATTAAGCTATAATTTTAGTACAAACAACATTACTTGACTCAAGAAACTTCCTTCTCTATGTTTGATTGTCCTTTTTATTTGGGATAAAACATAATTTAGTAATTTTTTCCATTTTAGATAAATTTTTTTTGGTTTACGTTAATCTTTGAACATGATAACTTTTTTTTAATTTTGGTCTATGTAATAATATAGCATTCTAAGTTTGTGTCATATTATCACCTATTTTTTAAATGAAAAATTATACTTTTTTAGGTGATGGCGTGATATAATATCAAAATGTCAAGTCATCATATGGATCAAAATTAAGAAAAAATGTCAAGTTTAAAAATTAATGTGGACAAAAAAAATTAAAAAAACCAAATTAAAAAATATCACCAAATACAAGGACTAAATATTACATTATTGCTTTTATTTTGCTATTTTGTATCCATTATTAATTTTTCTTTCTTTCTTTTTCTAAACCAAATATTCAAACAATTTCATAACACCAAATATTTTGGGGGAAAATTAATGTCCAAAATTGTTGTACTCTCTTTTTGAATGGGGTATTTAAAAGAATTAACTCAATTCCCCTTTTAAAGATGATCTGAATGTTCTTTTAATATATAATAACACAAAGGTCTAATTATGCTCATAGTCCTTCTGCTCTTATATTTAATATTTTTATTTGTTTATTTGGTTTTGCACACATATAATATTGATCACGTGAGTAAATTTTTTATTTAAATTTTTGTCACATAATTAACTTAACAAATGTTTTTTTTAGTATTATTATAGATTCGATTTCGATTATTAAAGTAAATTACTAAATTTTGGAGATTAAAAATAGAGAAACTAAATATCAAATCTTATAGAGTGCAATAACTAGAAACAGAATTAGACCTATCAAGATTCACCCAACATTATCTTATTTAAAGCTTGGCCCATACTTAATCAATGAAGTCGCAAACAACTTAACCATTGTTGAGGGCTCATGTGGTCAAATTGGGTAAGTCATCGATTTTACGATTCGAATGATTTGATTAAAAATGATAATAAAAATTTAAAAAAAAAATCAAATAATCTAGTTTAATCGGTTCAATTAGTTCGTAGTGGTTGCCGGATCAATAGGTTAAAATCTTTCACTAGATCAATATCCAATTGTTTTTTGGTTCAATCAGTTTAACCGCGCAACCCTATTTGGTTCAAACAACATTGCTTTCTTGTTGGCACCTTAAGAATTAAGATTCTATTATTGTTGCTATCAAAGCGAATCAAAGAGGTACGCGTCCCCTCAAAAATGCAAAATTACTTTTAAACGCTTTAAACTTTATAAAATTATAAATTAATATAATAGTAAAATTATTTTCTAGCCCTTTAAATTATTTTCAAATTATAGTATGTACCAAAAAAATTTATTTTTTATATTCAAACATTTCCAAGTATAAAATAGATGATGCAGTTAAGACAAGATAATTACTCTTCTAAATATATTTTATCAAAACTAAAGATGTTTCATTTATTCATCACAAAGATCAAATATATCATATGCATATTAAAAAGGCTATACAGGTCATTGACCCATTTATTTATTTATTGAGTTTTCTATTAAAATCTTGAAAGAGTCATTGTACGAGCAAAATGGCCGTACAAATGCTCTTAAGTCATTGGATTAAGGGACCAAATTGCACAACAAAACTCCAAACGGCATTTTGACTTTTTAATCCTTAAAAATTAAAATGTCAAAAGAAAGGGACTAATAGCCTCATTTGACTCCAACTTGTATTTTAGTGACACTTCTTTGGCGGCAATACTTATCTAATCAATTTTTAAGTATTTGAAAAGGAAAACTATAGAGAAAATAAGAAGGAAAAAATATGTTTTTTGTCCTTGTATTTTGACTAAATTTGAGATTTAGTTTCTATACCTAAAAAGTTAAAAATTAAGTCATATTACATTTTTTCTATTTAAACATTCCAATCTAACTATTAAAATCATAAGTATTTTTCTTTAAAAATTGTCAACTTGAAATTTTGATTAGGCTATCTCCATGTGACGTGGCATATGATCGACGGAATATAAATATCTTATGTTGAAAATTTTTACGAAAACAATCGATAGTGATAATGATTGAACTGTGATTTTTAAATTAAAAAGATAGGATTAAATTTTAACTTTTTAAGTAAAGGGACTAAATCTTAAATTCTACAAAGGTGCAAGGATTAACAACATGTTTTAACCAAGTATAAATTCTAGATACAAAAGCACAGCATACGCATAGGATAAATTAATAATGAAAATAATTCAAGAAACAAATAGAGCATATTTAGCATAACTAAAATAATTAATTCGATATATTTATACGAATTATATTGGTTTTGTTGAAGGGGAATCGACTCCTTTAGGAGAAGTATTGTCTTTGAAGTGTTATTCTTTCGGCAGCCGATCTGGACCTCAATAATCGAAGGTTTTGTTCTTGTGTCAAGGTTTTCTCTCCAGCCTCTAAGGAGAGTCATGTATAGTTCATGGAGGGAGGTGCCACAACTAGTGGAGATCAATACCTACAAGACTCAGGATAGGTGTTAGTATTGGACATATGAATAATTATAGAGGTACCTGGCCACATTGTAGCTCAAACCACCAACCTTGGTCTTATTTGCAATTGTTAAGGGGGAATCAATTCTTCTAGTAGAAGTCTTGTCTTCGAACTGCTCTCAACAAAACCTCGACATGGGGACAATTTCTTCGATTGTTGAGGTCCAGGTCGACTACCTAGAGGACAACACTTCGAAGACAAGACTTCTCCCAGAGGAGTCGATTTCCCCTTAATAGGTTTAAATATGCCAATAGTTTTTGTCCTCTTTTAAAATTTAAAATTTAGTCCTTATATTTTAATTTTGAAATATTGAGTCCCTTTTTTTATTTGAAAATATGGCTCTCTCCTTCAATTTTGTCATTAGATTGGTCCCTAAACTATATTTTTTAAAATAAATATTATTTCGAGGATATTTTTATTTTTTATATAAAATTTTAAAATAAATATACATATAATGAGATTTAAACTCAGAACTACGTCATCTCTACCATTAAACTTTAGGATAAACTGCACTCTAGGTCACTAAACTATTATTAATTTTACATTTTGGTCACTCAACTTAAAAAACTTACAAAATAATCATTGAATTAATCAAAAAATTCCATTTAAGTCACTAAACTATTCGAAAGTTTTTATTTAAGTCACTAGTTCTTAAGCTTTAGACTAATTTATCTAATTTTTTAATAAAAAAATAAAATATAATTTAACTATTACTACAACAACTTTTACAATATTTTTACCACTAAAAGATTACAAAATTTGGTAATTAAGTCAACATTATGAAAAGTTTATTGTATAAATGAAGTAAAAGATTAGTGGGTGGGTTTTTGCCTTTTTGGAGTTAATGGGCGGAGGGATGGAAGGGTAGTTTTCGAAAGGACAGCAAAAAGAAGAATATAAAATTTGACCCAAAAAGTGCATAAATCTATCAATTATGAATTATCTCCTTCAAGTTGGGAACTCCCCCAGCCCCTTTTGTTTTCGCAGCATTTATTCCCCCAAGATGTAGAACCAACCTCCCCCCCAACCCGACAAATCTTTTTCATTTTTATATATATATATGGATAAAATTGTTTTAATATTTTATATAATTAAGATTGTAAAAATGCTATAAAGACCCTTACATTAAAAGTTAGATTGTATTTTACTACATTTATTCAAATAATGAGCAAATAAGTCCCTATATGTTAAATTAAAGAATAAAATGATCATTTCTGTTAAAAATTAACGTAACTAATGGAATAATCAAACAGTTACACGTGGTGTGCCATGTGTACCGTATGCTGACATAAGAATTAGATTTTAATAGAAGAAATAGATGAAATTTTTAATACAAAGTGTTGAAACCTTTTTTGAAATCAACTTTTATTTTAAAAACGAAAATGAAGTTGCCACCAATATTTTTTTTATTTAGGTGCGATTGGATCACCTCAAAATTCGATCATTTTTAATAAAGAGTTAGATTTACTAAAACGATAATATTCGGTCCTATAAATCTGAAAAATATGTTCGAGAATCGATTACGTATGAGGAAGGATTAGCACCTTCATAACACCTAAAATTGGTACCTAGTTGATTACTTATGTTTTGATATTGGAAGTTGAAAATTTGAAAAGATATTAAAATATGATCCCTCTTTGCATGATGTTTTTTTTAATTAAAATCACTTAACTAAATCAAATTTTACGAAAAGGCCTTATTTCGAGTAAGTTAGAACACAATGCTTTGAATCCTCCAAAACAAGAATAATCACCATTTGATCCTTACTTAAAGCTCTTTTTTTTTTTTTATAAATAGGATATTCGATTACTTCGATTTTAGAAAGAGATCATACTCTGTAAGTTAGTCGTACAACTCTTCGAATATAAAAAAATAATGAACATTGCCTCAGTTTTAAATATTTCCCATACATTTGGTAGAATGAACGTAATTTTTAAAACAATATACTTTTTAATTTGTTTAGGCCTAATAAAATGAATAAATATATTCTAACACGATACATAGCATGGTGATTAGCAAAATAATGTAAAATAGTAGTGGGTAAAAATGAAATGATGACATTAAAATGATAAATAAATGAATAAATAAATAAATAAATGAAGAAAAATAAAAAGATAAAATAAAAAAAATGCTATGCTAGTGCATAATAACAATGGAACTATAATAATAAAAAAATCAATTTATAGTAATAATAGCGATAATCATGTCATGATTATTATCATAGTACTGATATGAATAATAATAATAATAATAATAATAATAATAATAATAATAATAGTAATAATAAAATGTATATAAAAAAGGGAAATATAAATAACATGAATTTTAAGCGTTAAAATAAAAGATATAGTAAATGAAGATGCAAAATTAAATAAATGAGGGATTAAGTTGAAATTTAAACAAAACTTAAAGTAGGAATTGCTAAATAAATGAAGAAAAGGGAAGTAGAGGACTAAATTGATAATATAACAAAATTTAATGCCTAAATTATAAGAAAATAGAATGTAAAAGATTAAATTAAAATAGAGTATAAAAATTTAGGGACTTCGGGGGCAAATAACCTTAGCCCTAGCACACGTCACTCTCAAAGGGTCGAGAGTACAAGGACTGAATTGAATATAAAAAAATAAAGCATAAATCGTGAAAATATATGTATAAAGGATCAAATTGAAACAACGTAGAAATGTACAGGGACTTATAAGGTTATTTTTCCATCTATGTCATTCCCTTAAGTTTGACAGTAGGTCAAAGGACTGATTTGTAAGCAGATTAAAATTTTGGGGAAGAAATAAAATGACAAAGGAGGAATAGGACAAAATTGAAAAGAGCCACAAAAGCGGAAGGACCAAGGAAATAAATAGACCCCCCATATCTAAAACACGCGGATCCTGTGCCATTCAGGTCGGGTTGTCAGGCTAAGCATCAAAACAGCATCGTTTTGGGCGTCTGAAGGTCAAGCCCAAAACGGCATCGTATCATGACCTTATACAAGTAAAAAATCAGAAGAAATCAGTTAAAAAAAAAATCCTTTTCTCATCCTTTTCTTTCTCTCAAGCACCCTTTCCTCCGTCCATAGGGGCCGTCGCACGTCCGCTGCGGCCGCCAGTCATCGGCGACGGCGACCGCCGCCTCTGATAGCCGGAATGTAACAGTTCATTTTCAGTGAAATCGAAACAATGGTTTCAGAATCACAAATCCGAGTTAAAAAGAAAAATTACTTTAATGTCATTGCATTGTCTACATTATAATAGGAATGACGTATGAAAATTTTGTTAAGAAAATTTTACCAATTTCATGGTTAATTGTTAGTAAGCACTAAATTGCATAAAATGAAAAAGTTGAATTCTAGTAGCTAGAAGGATCAAATAGTTACGGAAATCAAAATTTGAGGTCATTATAAGGCAATTAGACCATTAAGAGAAGTTAGTAGATATTTATGATGATTCATCCATGGGAATTTAAGAAAAGAAAAAGACTAAATTGGAAAGTGGAAAAATAAAATATGATAATTAAATTAAAAGATAAAATATCATCTTATTTCATCATCTTCCCCAATTTTTTTCTATGGAAACCCTATCTAAGAGAAAGAAATTCAAGCAAGCTTAATTAGGTAAGTAATCATGTCTCGTTTTTAGTCATTTTTGTAACACCCCTAGCCAGAGTCCGATCGCCGGTTTAGGCTATAAGGTATTACCGAGCTAAACATTTAATTTTTCATTCACAAAATTTAGCAATAAAAGTAGAAATCGAGCTGAACACATACCGAACCTTGAGTTATAAATATGCCATTTTCATATGGCCAAAATATTTACAATTACAAAACATATTTTGTCAACAGCCTAACCTATACATGCCATATCGAGTCCAAAATATAACTGTACCAAAAAGATTGATAGTATGAAGAATGCACGACGATCCCCAAGACGGTGTGGCCAAAATCAACAATCTATAAAACAGAGAAATAAGAAACAGAGTAAGCTTTCGAGGCTTAGTAAGTTTTAAGCAATTCATACTATTAAAGCTTGTCATTAAAATTGAACATTGAGTATCACAAAACTCGTATTCTAATTGTAATTCACTTGGCCAAATATACATCAGTACAGTAGTTATAAAACCTATTGGCCGATTATGTATGTATGTATGTATACACAAGAAAACTTCTAGCACATATTTCACTATCTACATAGCTTATACTATAGTTTTAGTAACATACTTTCATATGATGACTTACATTGACCAATTATATCATTGTCTTATCCTCAAACACCAAATTCATTCACACACACACACACACACACATATATATATATATCGTTCTTTGATACTAATAAATCACTTAGAAATCAATTCAAATATGAGCACATAACACGAACCTTAACATGTAAAATATATAATACTTACACAACGATGTTTACCACGGACATTCGAAGTCGCAATTTTACTTAACTTACGGCATCGGTTCGGTCACAAGTCTTAGAGCTCGAGAATACATTACTAGCGTAAGCTCGCGTCTTTAACCCGATATTTTTCCAAAGACGTAGCTGCGGACCTCAAGTCCGGATATATTTCCAGCATATAGCCTGCGGACCTCATGTCCGGATATATTTCCAGCATATAGCCTGCGGACCTCATGTCCGGATTTATTTCCAATCTCATATATATTTGGTCATATTTTAACACATCTCAGTCATCTTATCACTTAATAGTCATATATTACATTAGAATATAAACTCAATATGCACATCATCATTCACATTTCAGCTCAGGAGTTATATCTCATTATCACTCATTCTTTTCACCATTTAATCTTAAACTCAAAGTGACCATCAGATTATAAGTCATATACATGCATTATCTAATATACAACTTTATTCAAGTGCAAGCCAAAGATCGTAATTCACCTACTATACTCTTATAAAGGCATCGTCAATTATATACTAAAGGAAACTACTTAAAACTTACCTCAGATGTTGTCGATCGATTTCAACGGCTATTCGGTTACTTTCTCCTTTCCCCTATCCAACTTTGGTCCTCTAAGCTCTTGAGCTAAATCAAACAAATTTATTCTCAATCAAACACATACATACGACAACCATATACATTTCAAAAACCAATTTATTTGTATCATTTGTCCACTTTAAGTCTATCACCATTTCATTTTCAAATTTATGTACTTTGTAAGTTACATTCGAACACATTCGGCACTATGCATCTTTTCAAATTTTTCTTTTAACATTAGCTCAACTTATAACCTTCTTCTAATTAAAAACATTCAACACCAACTAGTCATGGTTACCATAATCACAATTTAACTATATATAATATATATATATATATATATAACCGAATGTCTCTATGTCACAAGGTACTTACATAAGGCATATATATATACCTATATGTGACTAACACAATTTAATCGATTACTCATTTTATGCACAACCACGTAAACACACATATATATTTATGACATGCCTTAATATATTATATGCCACATTCGACCCTAAACACTCAAACTTAGCTTTCATATACAATTTCATTTCATGATCAATTGTAGCAAATTGCACTAGGTTTCATCTTGCCCGAACAATGACCGAATATGCATATCAAATAAATAGCTTACTTAACACATAACTCACATAACCAAAGTACATGTAACCCTAATGTCCAAATATAAATATCACCCAAAATTCTTATGACTTAACCTTTAACTCCTTTTTAGCCGAATATCCATTAAACATCTAGTTCACATACACAAATACAATTTCATAAGGCTTATCATATTTTTATGTACACATCAAATCTATATATATATAGCCGAATATATATATATATATATATATATATACATATATATATTTATATAGCTCACCAACCCGATATTTATTCCTATTCCCCTAACATAATTGGATCAATTAAACCAAATTCATGTACATCTTTTAAGTATTCATACAACCTTTATAATTCACATAATTTGTGCACACACACCATTAATTTACTAATTAACTAAACACTTTAGAAATTTTTCCTTAACTAAACATGTATTCGGCAAGGACCAAAAAAATTTCAACGAATCTTATAAACAACCACAACATTTTAAATTCATCTAATTACCCCCAATGACCGAATGCACATATATAAAAGTATTCAAATAACACAAATTTTTTTTTCTAAAATGCATATATCTATATACATACGGCAACTTCAATTCACACCTCCCAACCATGAATTCAACTTATTCATTTAAGCTACTTTAACATATAAATCACATCTTCTAAAAAAAAACTTATCAAATTAACACAAATTTATCTACTTGCCGAATGGCTATATGATCAAGGATTCATGAATTTAAACCATGGGTTAACTATACTAAGCCCTTATCAATTTTATATCATAATCAATTAAAATAAAAATCACTATACATATCTTTAAATTAGGATAGCCATGGCCGAATGCCTTGGTGGTTTCTCCTTCAAGATTTTCTTTCTCAATTTCGGCAATGAAGAAAGAAAGATGAGCCTCCCTTATTTTTATTATCTTTACCTTATTTTACTAATTATTTTTATTGCAAAATAATGCTATATCATATTATAATACTTAAATAAACATATATTATCCCAACACCATCATTATGGCTGGCCACCATAAACAAAAAATGGGTATTTGACATGCAAATCCAATTTTTTTATGACATGCATTAATAGGCCACTTTTAATTTTACCTATCATCTTTCTCAATTGTCTCACCTAAGTCCTATTTAATAATTTCACATACAAATGATAAAATTAAAGCATGAAACTTTCACACATGCATGTACACATACAATAAACATAGAATATAACGGTTAATTATTTTTATGATTCGGTTTAGTGGTCCCGAAACCACTTTCCGACTAGGGTCAAATTAGGGCTGTCACAACTCTCCCCCACAAAAGGAATTTTCGTCCCCGAAAATCTTACCAGTGAATAAGTTAGGATAACGATCTTTCATAGAGTCTTCAGGTTCCCATGTAGCTTCTTCAACCCCATGCTTAAGCCACAGTACCTTCACTAATGAGATTTTTTTATTTCGTAGTTCTTTTACTTCACGAGCCAAAATACGAACCGGTTCTTCTTCATAGCTCAAATCAGATTGAATCTCAATCTCAGATGGATTAATTATATGCGATGGATCCGATCTGTAACGTCGAAGCATCGAAACATGAAAAACATTGTGAATCTTTTCAAGCTCAGAGGGTAAAATTAATCTATATGCGACCGGTCCAACTCGTTCAAATATTTCATACGGCCCGATGAACCTAGGACTCAATTTGCCCTTACAGCCAAATCTGAGCACCTTTTTCCAAGGTGAAACCTTAAGAAACACTTTGTCTCCGACCTGATATTCAATGTCTTTTCGATTTAAATCCGCATACGACTTCGACGATCCAAGTCGCTTTTTGGACTTTCACGGATTACTTTTACTTTCTGCTCAGCATCTTTAATCAAATCAACCCCGAGGATTTTACTTTCACTAAGCTCGGTCCAAAACAACGGTGTACGGCATTTACGACCATACAAAGCCTCGTAAAGTGCCATCTTAATGCTTGATTGAAAACTATTGTTGTAAGCGAATTCAATTAAAGGTAAATACCTTTCCCATGAACCACTAAACTCAAGGATGCAATATCTGAACATATCCTCGAGTATCTGAATGATCCGTTCGGATTGGCCATCAGTCTAGGGATGAAAAGCGGTGCTAAAATGCAACTTGGTACCCAATGCTTCTTGCAATTTCTTCCAGAATCGCGATGTGAATCTTGGATCTCTATCCGACACAATAGAAATAGGTACCCCATGTAACCTTACAATCTGAGAAACATACAACTCGGCTAGCTTGTCAAGCGAATAATCCATACGTACAGGAATAAAATGAGCTAACTTTGTCAATCTATCAATAACAACCCAGATCGCATCTTTCTTGCTTGACGACAATGGCAATCCGGATACAAAATCCATCGTGACTCGATCTCATTTCCTTTCGGGTACCATAATCGGCTGAAGTAATCCTGAAGGCACTTGATGTTCCACTTTCACTTGTTGACATACCAAACACTTCGAAACAAAGTCAGAACTGTCTCGTTTCATACCATGCCACCAAAATTGACGTTTCAGATCGTTGTACATTTTCGTGCTACCAGGATGGATCGACATTCGGCTATTATGAGCTTCGTTCAAAATCATCGAAATAAGTTCTGAATTTCTTGGAACACACAATCGACTTCTGAACCTCAAACAATCGTTGTCATCAATTTGAAACTCTGAATCCACATTCGAAACACATTCAACTCGTTTAGCCACCAATTCATCATCAACTTTCTGAGTTTTACATATTTGATGAATCAATAACGGTTTGGCTTTTAATTCTGCTACTAACACATTATCGGATGAAACGGACAAGTGAACATTCATCGCTCGTAAAGCAAACAGTGACTTGCGACTCAAAGCATCGGCAACCACGTTAGCCTTTCCAGGGTGATAGTCAATAACAAGATCATAATCTTTTAACAATTCAAGCCAACGTCTTTATCGCAGATTCAAATCTTTTTGAGTTATTAAATATTTGACGCTTTTATGATCCGAATATACATGACATCTCTCTCCGAACAAGTAATGTCGCCATATTTTCAAAGCAAATACTATGGCAGCTAATTCGAGATCATGAGTCGGATAGTTTTTCTCATATGGCTTCAATTGCCTCGATGCGTAAGCTACAACTCGACCCTCTTGCATCAATACACAACCCAGCCCATGTAAGGACGCATCACTGTAAATAACAAACTCTTTACCGGATTCGGGCCGCACTAACACCTGGGCTTCCACAAAAAACGTTTTGCTTGGTGAAACTTTTCTGGCACTTTTCTGACCATTCAAACTTAATATCTTTCTGAAGTATCATTGGTGTGGCTATCATCGAGAAACCTTTTACAAACCGTCTGTAGTAACCAGCAAGTCCCAAAAAGCTCTGAACTTCAGTAATATTTCTCGGGGGCTTCCAATCAAGTATGGCTGAAATTTTGCTCGGATCAACTCGAATACCCGATGCGGATACTACATGTCCCAAAAAGCTAACTTTTCTCAACCAGAACTCACATTTACTGAACTTAGCGTATAACTTCTTATCCCGTAAAATCTACAACACTAATCTCAGGTACTCGGTGTGTTCAGTTTCATCGCGTGAATAAATCAAGATGTCATCTATAAACACAACTACAAACCGGTCTAAATACTGCCTGAAAATTCGGTTCATCAAATCCATAAATACTGCAAGGGGATTAGTGAGCCCAAACGGCATCACTAAGAACTCGTAGTGACCGTATCTCATTCTGAAAGTAGTTTTAGGTATATCTGAGTCTCGAACTCGCAACTGATAATAACCCGATCTCAAATCTATCTTTGAAAACACTTATGCTCCCTTCAGCTGATCAAACAAATCATCAATACGCGGTAATGGATATTTGTTCTTTATTGTCACTTTATTTAATTGACGATAATCGATGCACATTCTCATGGTTCCGTCTTTCTTTTTCACAAACAATACTGGTGTACCACAAGGTGAGGAACTCGATCGAGCGAAACCTCTATCCGTCAACTCTTGCAACTGAGTTTTCAATTCCTTCAATTTCGTTGGTGCCATACGGTACGGCGCTATCGAAATTGGTGTAGTCCCAGGTACAAGTTCAATACCAAACTCTACCTCCCGAACAGGTGGTAACCCTAGTAATTTCTCGGGAAAAACATCTGGATACTCATAAACCACTGATACTAATTCAAGCTTCTTTTCTGATTCTTTTCTATCAAGTACGTACGCAAGATATGCTTCACACCCCTTTTTGACATATTTCTGAGCCAACATCGAGGATATAACTGCTGGTAACCCGTTCATATCAGTAGACTCAACTCGGATTATCTCATCATTTGCACATCTCAAGTCAATAGTCTTTCTTTTGCAATTCACAACTGCATCATGAACGGTCAACCAATCCATACCGAGAATAACATCAAATTCATTAAACGGTAAAAGCATCAAATCGGCTGGAAAACAGGAACCTCAAATTATCAGGGGACATTTCTTGCACACTTTGTCGACTAACACATATCAACCCAAGGGATTTGACACTCGGATTACGAACTCAGTAGACTCAACAGATAGAGTCTTACTGGATGCTAAAGTCTCACATACATATGAATGAGTAGAACCAGGGTCAATCAAAGCAATCACATCAGTATCAAAAAGAGTAAAAGTACCAGTAATAACATCAGGCGAAGAAGCATCCTCGCGTGCGCGTATAGCATAAGCTCTAGCAAGAGCACGAGCCTCGGATCTGGTTGTAGCATCTCTAGACACTCTCTGACCGCCACTAGCATTCCCTATATTCCTAGGTGGTCTACCTCATGCTGTGGTACTCGGTTTCCCACTCTGATTCATATTCTGTTTAGACAATCTCAGGCAGTCCTTAATAAAGTGGTCAGCTAATCTGCATTTATAACAGGAGCGGTCATAAAATCTACAACTCCCCGAATGCCATTTACCACAATACTTGCACTCTATCCTGTCCCGACGATCATTTCCAACACTGGCAACTGAAGTGGCTCGTATACTCACAAGGGGTCGATCGTGGTCTCGTCTGGAAAAACCCGAAGTATTCTTTGATCGGCCTGAATCATCTCGAAATTTTTTCGATGATTGCTAAAAAGACTTTCCTGAAGATCTTTTACGAAATTCTCCAGCTTCGACATCAACTTTCCTTTTTTCTTTACTAAGTTCTTCGGCTTTGCAAGCTCGCTCGACAAGTACTACGAACTCTCGTATTTCAAGAATGCCAACAAACATCTTTATATCTTTATTCAGCCTATCTTCAAAACATTTACACATAATAGCCTCAGACGATACACATTCTTGAGCATATCTACTGAGTCTGACAAACTTTCGTTCATAATCAGTAACTGACATGGAACCCTATTTAAGCTCAAGAAATTCTTTTCGTTTCTGATCAATGAACCTCTGACTGATATATTTTTTTCGGAATTCAGTTTGGAAGAACTCCCGCATCACCCGTTCTCTGGGTACAACAGAAACCAATGTGTTCCACCAATAGTAAGCAGAATCACGTAGCAAGGATATAACACATTTCAGGCATTCATCGGGTGTGCAAGATAGTTCATCAAGTACCCGAATAGTGTTGTCCAACCAAAATTCAGCTTGCTCGGCATCATCACTATCTGTAGCTTTAAATTCAGTAGCCCCGTGCTTTCTGATTTTGTCAACCGGAGGCTTATTTAACCTTGTCTGATCAATTACCGGAGGTATTGTAGGTGCAGGGGGCGTATTATTCTGGAGTGGGGGTTGTGGAACAGCCGTATTAGTTCGAATGTATTGGTTGAACCAATCATTCATCACACTACAAAAAGCCTGTCTAGCTTCGTTGTTCTAATTGCTTGCAATAGGTTGAGAGTCCATCGGCGCTGTCCCATGCGCGGGAGCAGGCGCTACACTCTCAACATCATCAGCTACCGCTCAATTGGGATCGGGATCCATTACTATACGAAAACACATTTTTAACTGTCAGAATTCATCATACTATCATATTAATACTATATGGCATGTATAGCTAGACTCAAACACGCTATAATAGTCCTAGAATCGACTAAACATAGCTCTGATACCAATAAAATGTAACACCCATAGCTAGAGTCCGATCGCCGGTTTAGGCTATAAGGTATTATCGAGCTAAACATTTAATTTTTCATTCACAAAATTTAGCAATAAAAGCAGAAATCGAGCTGAACACATACCGAACCTTGAGTTATAAATATGCCATTTTCATATGGCCAAAATATTTACAATTACAAAACATATTTTGTCAACAGCCTAACCTATACATGCCATATCGAGTCCAAAATATAACTCTACCAAAAAGATTGATAGTATGAAGAACTGCTGACGATCCCCGAGACGGTGGCCAAAATCAACAATCTATAAAACAGAGCAATAAGAAACAGAGTAAGCTTTCGAGGCTTAGTAAGTTTTAAGCAATTCATACTATTAAAGCTTGTCATTAAAATTGAACATTGAGTATCACAAAACTCGTATTCTAATTGTAATTCACTTGGCCAAATATACACCAGTACAGTAGTTATAAAACCTATTGGCCGATTATGTATGTATGTATGTATACACAAGAAAACTTCTAGCACATATTTCACTATCTACATAGCTTATACTATAGTTTTAGTAACATACTTTCATATGATGACTTACATTGACCAATTATATCATTGTCTTATCCTCAAACACCAAATTTATTCACACACACACACACACACACACACACACACACATATATATATATCGTTCTTTGATACTAATAAATCACTTAGAAATCAATTCAAATATGAGCACATAACACGAACCTTAACATGTAAAATATATAATACTTACACAATGATGTTTACCACGGACATTCGAAGTCGCAATTTTTACTTAACTTACTGGCATCGGTTCTGTCAAGTCTTAAAGCTCAGAATACATTACTAGCGTAAGCCTGCGGGTCTTTAACCCGGATATTTTTCCAGCACGTAGCCTGCGGACCTCAAGTCCGGATATATTTCCAGCATATAGCCTGCGGACCTCATGTCTGGATTTATTTCCAATCTCATATATATTTGGTCATATTTTAACACATCTCAATCATCTTATCACTTAATAGTCATATATTACATTCGAATATAAACTCAATATGCACATCATCATTCACATTTCAGCTCAGGAGTTATATCTCATTATCACTCATTCTTTTCACCATTTAATCTTAAACTCAAAGTGACCATCAGATTATAAGTCATATACATGCATTATCTAATATACAACTTTATTCAAGTGCAAGCCAAAGATCGCAATTCACCTACTATACTCTTATAAAGGCATCGTCAATTATATACTAAAGGAAACTACTTAAAACTTACCTCAGATGTTGTCGATCGATTTCAACGGCTATTCGGTTACTTTCTCCTTTCCCCTATCCAACTTTGGTCCTCTAAGCTCTTGAGCTAAATCAAACAAATTTATTCTCAATCAAACACATACATACGACAACCATATACATTTTAAAAACCAATTTATTTGTATCATTTGTCCACTTTAAGTCTATCACCATTTCATTTTCAAATTTATGTACTTTGTAAGTTACATTCGAACACATTCGACACTATGCATCTTTTCAAATTTTTCTTTTAACATTAGCTCAACTTATAATCTTCTTCTAATTAAAAACATTCAACACCAACTAGTCATGGTTACCATAATCACAATTTAACTATATAATATATATATATATATAACCGAATGTCTCTATGTCACAAGGTACTTACATAAGGCATATATATATACCTATATGTGACTAACACAATTTAATCGATTACTCATTTTATGCACAACCACATAAACACACATATATATTTATAACATGCCTTAATATATTATATGCCACATTCGACCCTAAACACTCAAACTTAGCTTTCATATACAATTTCATTTCATGATCAATTGTAGCAAATTGCACATAGGTTTCAGTCTTGCCGAACAATGACCGAATATGCATACCAAATAAATAGCTTACTAAACACATAACTCACATAACCAAAGTACATGTAACCCTAATGTCCAAATATAAATATCACCCAAAATTCTTATGACTTAACCTTTAACTCATTTTTAGCCGAATATCCATTAAACATCTAGTTCACATACACAAATACAATCTCATAAGGCTTATCATATTTTCATGTACACATCAAATCTATATATATATAGCCGAATATATATATACATATATATTTATATAGCTCATCAACCCGATATTTATTCCTATTCCCTTAACATAATTGGATCAATTAAACTAAATTCATGTACATCTTTTAAGTATTCATACAACCTTTATAATTCACATAATTTGTGCACACACACCATTAATTTACTAATTAAGTAAACACTTTAGAAATTTTTCCTTAACTAAACATGTATTCGGCAAGGACCACAAAAATTTCAACGAATCTTATAAACAACCACAACATTTTAAATCCATCTAATTACCTCCAATGATCTAATGGACATATATAAAAGTATTCAAATAACACAAAATTTTCTTTCTAAAATGCATATATCTATATACATACGGCAACTTCAATTCACACCTCCCAACCATGAATTCAACTTATTCATTTAAGCTACTTTAACATATAAACCACATCTTCTAAAAAAAAACTTATCAAATTAACACAAATTTATCTACTTGTCGAATGGCTATATGATCAAGGATTCATGAATTTAAACCATGGGTTAACTATACTAAGCCCTTATCAATTTAATCTCATAATCAATTAAAATAAAAATCACTATACATACCTTTAAATTAGGATAGCCATGGTCGAATGCCTTGGTGGTTTCTCCTTCAAGATTTTCTTTCTTAATTTCGGCAATGAAGAAAGAAAGATGAGCCTCCCTTATTTTTATTATCTTTACCTTATTTTACTAATTATTTTTATTGCAAAATAATGCCATATCATATTATAATACTTAAATAAACATATATTATCCCAACACCATCATTATGGCCGGCCACCATAAACAAAAAATGGGTATTTGACATGCAAATCCAATTTTTTTATGACATGCATTAATAGGCCACTTTTAATTTTACCTATCATCTTTCCCAATTGTCTCACCTAAGTCCCATTTAATAATTTCACATACAAATGACAAAATTAAGGCATGAAACTTTCACACATGCATGTACACATACAATAAGCATAGAATATAACGGTTAATTATTTTTATGATTCGGTTCAGTGGTCCTGAAACCACTTTTCGACTAGGGTCAAATTAGGGTTGTCACAATTTTTATATTTCCGAGATCGTAGTAACCTAATCTAGCTACTTTGGGGATCAAATTGTAAAGTTATTAAAGTATCAAAGTTTTCTCATGGATTAATATGCATGAATTATGAAATTTATGGTAGAAAATGAAAGGTTGTTGATAGATAAACAACTTTTGTAAAGGAAATTTTCATGAAATTGTGATTTAGGGACTAAATTGAAAAGATGAAAAATTCATGAAATTTTTTTTATTTTTGTGAAATATATGGGCTGTAAATGTTATATGTAAAAATCAGCTAGGCTTGGAACAATGATTAAATTTCATGAATTTCATTTTCTCAGGCTATGAACGAAATTAGAATTAATCAAAAGTGTAGGGGAAAAAATGATACTTTTGCCTAAGATGTGAATTGAACTAAAATTGAATATGAATTGTATTAAATTGATGTTAAATTTATTTATATAGATCCAGAAAAACCAAACAAAGAGTTAGATCGAAAAAAAGAAAAAAAATATTGGATTAGTAGATTTTCGTACATAAGCAAGTGTCGAGGTAAGTTCGTGTAACTAAATTGTGTACCTTTATATGTTTGAATTAAATGTTATAAATGTGAATGGTGTTTTGCTATATTTATGCAATCAAACATATATTTTCAACAAGACCTGATAAATATGAAATCCCGTTTGAATACATGAAAATCGATTGGATACAGGGCTCTCGTATTAGTTATGGTCTTGCATATGTTGCAGACACACCATAGCTCGAAAGAGCTTCCCGTTATTTGGTTCTTGCGAGTTTCCCGTTAATAGCTCTTCGGAGTGTCCCAGTGAGTTGTGATCTTACATGTGTTGTGGACACACCTTAGCTCTTATGAGCTTCCCGATTATGGCTCTTAATGAGTTTCCCGTTAATTGGCTCTTTGTGAGCTTCCCGATATATGGCTATCCAGAGCTTACCGATTAATGGCTCTTCAAAGCTACCCGTTATAGGCTCACGCGAGCTTCTTGAATATTGCTCTTATGAGCTTCCTGTATTAGCCCAAATAAGCTTCCCGTTTATGTGTTTTTATAAGCACTCCTAGATATGAGTTGATAGATTTTCAATATTGTACACTTCATGTGTATTATCCAAATATTCATTGATATTTTAAATAACTCAACGAGTAAAATTTTAGGTATGAGATAATATGAATTATACATGAATGATTGTGAGAAATACTTTATATACAAAGATATGATATGTATATGTTCATTGGAAATTTGAAGTAACAAATATATGTATATGGAAATTGAACATTGATGAGCTCATCCATATTTCTTGGTATTTATATGAATTACATAACTAACATGCTTGTTAAGGATTATGTGTGTTTAGGTTATTGATTACATTGATTTGGGTGTGCTATGTATGCTTATTTAAAATGAGCATGATTGGTAAGTTAAATTCCTGTTATACGAACTTACTAAGCATTAAATGCTTACTAGATTTTCTTTTCTCTGTTTTATAGTACTTGGAAGCTCGTGAAGGTTGGACGTGGTCGGAGCAACATCACACTATCCTTCAGCTCATTTTGGTATAAATAGCAAACTTATTTTGGTATAATGGCATGTATAGGTTAAATTGGCCAATGATGGCATGTATATGGTTGGTTGTAACTAGCCATTGGAATGGCTAGTGATGGTATGTTTGATGTAAATGTAGAAGGTTATATCATGTTTAATATATATGTGATTGGTATGATAGATTGAATTTTGATAAACTTATATTATTATACAAATAGGTAAGTTTGAATACTTAAATACATGTGATGATATATCTTGTATAAGATTGTTTTAGGCTTGGTTTTAATGTTTTGAATTGGTTGGTAAATGTATTCAAGTGTTGTTGTAGGTTGAAAGCAAATTTGGGTAAGAAAAGTGGCATTGAAATTAGCCTTGAAATTAGCTTATTTTCATCCACACGGGTAGACACACGGGTGTGTGTCTCAACCGTGCGTGACACACGACCATGCGCACGAGCGTGTGCTTTGGCCGTGTGTCCCCTTAATCCTTAAAATTGAGAAACAAAATGCCCAGGTATTTTCACACAGGCAGAGACAGAGACGACACATGGCCTAGCACACGGACGTTTGACTTGGCTGTGTGATTCCTACACCTAATTAATGTAAAATAAATTGTTCACACGGCTTAGCAAAAGGGCGTGTGGCTTGGCCGTGTGACCCAAGTCAGTAACTACCTTAATTTGAACACGAGCTGGGACACGGTTGTGGGCCTCTCATCGAATGCCCACATTGCCTGGCCACATGGATGTGTGTCCCCTGCACCTAAGAAAAATTTTAAAATTTCGTAAAAAATTCTTTGAGTTCCCGGTTTAGTCCCGATTTGATCTAAATGCATATTTTGGGCCTTGAGGACCCACTTAAAGGACAATATGATTGATTTCGGATATAAATAGAAATTATATGAATTTTTCTGTAATTGATCAGTAAATTTCGATAATGCTCCATAAACCTGTTCCAACGACGGATAGGAGGTTAGGGATGTTACATGGAAAACCCAAAAAAATCCTTTTTAAACCCTCTTTTCGAGTAGAAAATAGATCTGGGGTTTAAATCCCCAGAAATTTAACCGATGTTCGGCAGAAGGAAATGAAACCGAAAGATTTCTTCTTTTTTTGACGGGGCCCTCGACGGAACCTTAAAGAGTTTCGAGGTTTCTCGAGTCGGAGGAAAGGGACTCGCGGCGGCGACAGTGTTTTTCAAGTAGGATTTTTTTCTCTTTTTTTTTTTTTTTTTGCTTAAAAGTAAAGGAAATAAAAATGCTACCTTTTTCTTTTGAAACTTGTTATTTTGTATATATTTTTTTATCTATTCAATTGCTTGTGTGTGTGAATACAATTTATTTTTTTTCCAGCTTTTATAGTAGATTGATTACAAATATTTGCATTTGTTTTTTTTGCTTTTCTGCTTTTGTCTTTTCTTTCTTCTTTGCAAGTCGCGATGATGGTCAACGACAATGGGAGAAGCATGCGCTTGCCATTTTGGTAAAATGGCGGCAAAGAAGGTAAACCTCGGGGCAATGGGACTTCGGGGAGCATGACCACTGACGTGGCGAATCAGAGGAGCGGTGGCGGCTAGAGTTAGGGTTTTTCTCCTTAGGGTTTCTTAAAATTTTAAGATAATGGGCTTTAGGGTTTTTGTATTTGGGCCATTATTTTTTGTAATTGGACTTTTATTATTTTTATTTATTTGTTTAGTTTTTGTTGGGCCGGAAGAAATTTGGCCCTTACAGAAAGACTTGTTTGCTTTTTAATATATAGAAAGACCTTGCCAAAACATGTGGACTCATGCCTGTGGATACTTCATACCTTAACCTTGTTAGCCTTCTTATTTCCTTATAGATTGTTAAGAGTCGTATACTCTAGTTCCCTTTTGTGACAATCTGGCAGAATCCCCTATCAACAGGATTACCTGTATTCCCGGACAATTCTATCAGCTTTGCTTATTTTCATAATTTGATGGATCTTTGGACTATCCCGTTTACCCACATTCTCAGATGCGTTGTACTCGTTCGATCATGCTACTCTCTGATTAGGTCATACAACAATCTCCCTTACCTTGTCTTGTCAGCTTTCTAACTCAACACTTTGGCGGACTTTACCTGATGCCATAACCGATCTATGGTTGTACACAGTCTGAACTCATATTGAACATCCTGATAAACTCTATTGGTTGCCATAATTGAGTCATGGTCTTACACCTTGTAATCCCCCATATTTAATGTTCTGGCAGACTCTAATGGTTATCATAGTCAAGTCATGGTCTTACACCTTAAACCTTTTTTAATGTGTCGTCTCATAGAGCCTGCAGACCGTCGTCACAGTGTCGCCCTAAAACACCAATCAATAATCATCGTCATGGTTTCATTCTAGCGAGCCAATCGATATGATTCCACGGTACAACCATAGTCATTTGTATTCTTTTAGGAATCCGCCCATTCCTCCTGTAACAACTTGATAGTCACGGGTGTCGAAAAGTGCATTTTCGGGACTCTATTTTCATAAATCAAACTTGTAAATATTTATAATAAATATTTACAATTTTGTTGTGTAGTTAAATAAGCTTTGGTTAAGCGAATTTGCATGAATTAAGAGTAATTAGGTAAAAGGACTAAATTGCATATAGGATGGAAGTTGAATTATAGATTAAAGAAAAATTAAAAGGACTAAAGAAGCAATTATGCCATTATCTTGAAATAAGGCGACATAAGGTGTATATTATTATAAAATTTAAAGTTAAAATATATATTATAATATTATAATATTAAATCTTAATATTTAAGTATATATATTATTATTTATAATAAGTAAATGATTTTTTTTTTAAAAAAAAAGAGAGAATGAAAGAAAGCCAACGAAATTAGAAAGGAAAAAAAAAAGAAAAAGGAGAAAGAAACAGACGAAGGGCCTTAAGGTTTCAAAAGTTTTCAAGTTCAATTGGTTAGTCAATTTAGTCCCATTTTCTTGTAATTTTTATATTTTTGGAATCCCGGTGTTAAATACTACTCGACCCATGTCGAAATTTTAGAAATTATTGAGTTTTTTTAGTGTTGTCTCTGTTGAATAATTTTAGTATTATGGATTAAATTGACAGATTTTTAAGTTAGAAATGAAAAAGGATTGAATCGTAAAATAAATTGTAAATTTTGAGTAATAGATACTAAATTGTGAAAATTTGAAATTTAGGGATTTAAGTAAAAATAGGGAGTTAAATTTAATTTGAAGTGGAAATTGAATGAAAATATAGAATTAAATTGTAAAGAAATAAAGTTAGTCTCGATTTAGGGACTAAATTGAAAATTAGGCAAATATTGAGTAAAAATTAAAATATTGAATAGGAAATTGAATTGTATTGTATTGATAAATTTTAATTGTTTTAATTTTGTAGCTAACATCGTATCAAATCTTCGACTAAAAAGGGAAAAGATAAAGTCGTTGAGGAATAGCTTGGAATTTCTGGTTTGTATTTTTATAATCTGAACTTAGTTATTAATTGTTATATTTTTTTATTTAATGCATATGATAAGCATTGAGGTGCATATTTGACACTTTGTCATTAAATTGAATTGAATTTAAGTGGATTGAATTGGTATATATATTGGATATATTAATTATTTGAATTGAAATGAATATTGGTTGCATTTGAAAAGTGAATTGGAACCCAATTAACTATATCGGATTGAGTCGGATATAAATGGCATGCCATAGGATTGGAAGAGTTCATGGATTTCTTCAACTTCGAGTTGATAAGACACTGGGTGTCAATTTACTACTTCAGATTAATTCGATGAGGCACTGGGTGTCAATTTACTTCGGTTTGACCGATGAGACATTGGGTTTCAATTTATTACTTTGAATTATCCGATGAGGCACTGGGTGCCAAACTGTTTGTGAATTCCCTGATGTGTTTCTCTAGGATTTACCGAGATTACCACTGGATTGGGAGGTTGAGATTGCAATTGAAGTTTTTCCTGGTACGCCTCCGGTTTCAATGCCCCTATCGTATGTCACCTGCAGAGTTGAAAGAATTAAAAGTACAATTGCAAGACTTATTGGATCGTGGTTTTATACACCCTAGTGTATCTCCTTGGGGAGCTCTAGTGCTTTTTGTCAAAAAGAAAAATGGTTCGATGTGGTTTTTTATTAATTATCGGTAATTGAATAAGTTGACTAAGAATCGATATCCTCTACCCCGTATTGATGACTTATTTGATCAACTAAAAAGAGCTTCCGTCTTTTCAAAGATCGATTTGAGATCGGGTTACCATCAGTTGAAAGTGAAAGAAAGTGATGTACCGAAGATGGCATTTTGTACACGGTATGGTCATCATGAATTTTTAGTGATGCCTTTTGGATTGATGAATGCTCCGGCAACATTTATGGATCTCCTGAATCGTATTTTTCAACTGTATTTGGATCAATTTGTGGTAGTTTTTATTGATGATATTTTGGTCTATTCGAAATCTGAATCCGTGCATGAACAACACCTCAGAATTGTTTTGCAAGTGTTACGAGAGAAACAGTTATATGAAAAGCTTAGTAAGTGTGAATTCTGGTTATCAGAGGTTGTATTTTTGGGTCATGTTATCTCAGCAGATGGAATTAGAGCTGATCTGAAAAAGACAGAGGTAATTATTCAGTAGAAAGCATTGAGGAATGTGTTAGAGGTTCGTAGTTTTCTTGGATTAGCTGGTTATTATCGAAGATTTGAAAATGGAATTTCGAAGATATCTTTGTCGATGATAAAGTTGTTACATAAGAATGTTCACTGATTAGTGTCAAGAAAGTTTTGAGAAATTAAAGCAGATATTGACTGAAGCACCGGTTTTGACTTTACCAGAATCGAGAAAGAATTTTGTTGTTTATAGTGATGCTTCCTTGAACGGCCTTGTTTGTATTTTGATGCAAGATGGGAAAGTGATTGCTTATGCGTCTCGTCAGCTAAAAACACATGAACGTAATTATCCGACGCACAATTTTGAGTTAGCTGCTGTGGTTTTTTCTTTAAAGATATGGAAACACTATCTTTAAGGCGAAAAGTGTTATATCTATATTGATCATAAGAGTCCTAAATATCTTCTATCTCAAAAGAAGTTGAATTTGAGACAGCATCGTTGGGTTGAGTTTTTGAAAGATTTTGATTGTGTTATTGATTATCACCTTGGTAAAACTAATGTCGTAACTGTTGTTGTAACGCGTATTTTGGGCCTCGAAGGCTCAAATAAGGGACAGTATGTATGAGTTTAATTGGTTTTTAACCTGAATATAATATGATAAGAAATGTTTGTAATTTATGTCTATTTGATTTGTAAACTCCGGTAATATTCCGTAACCTGGTTCCAGCGATGGATACGAGTTAGGGGTGTTACACCTCCAATTCTGCCAAATTTTCCTAACTTCCTCTACCCCATCAGGATAAATTACCTCTGTAATCTGTATACAATATAATCATATATTTCATGCGATCAAGATACTAGATACATAACATAAAGTACACCACATATTCAACACTATGTGATATTGATTTAACATTCAATGATCGTACTTTCATATACTCAAATACTCGGACACGATATGCTAACACGGCATGCTTAGCCATTATTTTTACACACAACGAAAGACTCAAACAACCCAGAATACTCACAACACAAATCATCCAAGAACTCAATCTCATCAACCGCCCAAGACAAAGTATAGAAACTCACATTGCTTTCTTTATCCTTGACAGCTTAGCTTGTCCAAATGCCATAGCCTCATTGTCTTGGTAGCTAAGCACAACAACCATTTATCGGTTAACTCAAAGGCATTCAAACCTTAAAAGCCCAGAATTTATAATTATACAAAAACTTTTCAAAAATTCTTACTTATCTTTTCTCAAATCCATGAGTACAGAGAGGCTTAGGTCTTACCAGCTTATCGAATTCTCATCCTTCCAGACTTTGGTTCCCACTATTACCACCTCATGTAAAGCTTTCTTGAACCTCCTATTCTTCTTTGGAGCGACCAAAGAAGACGTTGCAAATGAAAAGGAGATTACCAGTTCAGTTCAGGAGAAATCATTCCTCTCCACACACGTGTATATATATAGCCAAAGCTGGCACGATCTCCTTAGTCCTTTACAACCATTCACTGCTAATTATTTTGTTTCTGACTAAGGAGATAACTGATTCCAAACTAACTAAACCAAAATTGAGATCCAACTAATCACAATTCAATCACTAAAATTTCTAAAATTCTCAACGAAGCCCGACAATTCACGAATCCATTTAATTTAATCCTAACTTTTCTTAAATTTCAGATCAATAAAGATAATCGAGTATTACACAACAAACTTGCCACTTAGTTAACAGCATAACAACCATGTCCCAGATTTGTCGGTGACGTGGCCTTATTGAGCAAAAATCCTCCTTTATAAATACCCTATAGAACGATGAAGAATGGATTGAATCTCTAGTCTTTTAGACTCAACACTCATTCTCTTTTACTACGTAATCCTCCTCACTTATCTCATTTCTTCAACTCTCGTCTATTTTGATGAACTTTCTTTCCACTAGCATGTTCTCCTCGTTCTCTTCTCCATTACAAAGACTTGTATCAATATTGATGAATAATTTTATCTCATAATATTTTAATAGTTATTTTCAATTTTATATTATTTAATAATAAAAAGGCCAAGGAAAGATAATGATTTTGTTTTTCCCTTTCCCAATGCTCCCCTTGTAACCTCTACCACATATCCCTTCCCTGGTTATAACCTGTTATTTGTTTTAGCTTTAATTTGATTTTAAAATTTCACGTGAATGGATGATGTTCTTGTGTGAGTTACAAGATTTTCAACCTTGGAATTGGATTTCCCAATCACTCCCCAAAACATATATATATATATATATATATATAAATTTTATTTAATGTACTATTTTTAACAATTTTATTTTATATTTTCTTTTAAGTTGTAATAAATTAAAAAAATAAAAAATAAAATACATGATGTTGAATTAAAAATAATTTCGCTGTAAATGTATCAGATACTAATGATTTATATTGATTCGCCATTTGTGCTGTGAATTAAATTCGCATGGACCCCTCGACAAAGAATTTTGTGCAATAATCTCAACCACCACATCTATAATTTAGATTCATCACATCTAACTTTTCTTAAATGTTGCAATTCCGAATATAACATCTTACCATATCATATATATATATATGTATATTGTTAATTTCGTGTTTAATTTTTAAAAAAATAGTCAAATTAGAATTTTAATATTTCAAAAAGAGTTAAATTATTTTTTAATAGAAATACAGATTAAAACGTTAAGTTTTTAAATATAGCAGTCCGCATGACAATTTACATGTATTTGATTTTTATTTTTATTTTGAATTTGTATAATTTTTTTATAATTTTTTTTAATATTGGATTTATTTTACAGTTTTTAAACTTTTTGTTAACGTGACAAATAAGACAAATAATATAATGTTAGTATAAAGAATATGTGGACTACCACATGGATTGTCATGCTAATCTTATTAAAAATTTATTGTTTTAATTAACATTTCTATTAAGAAAAAAAATTTAATTTTTTTTTTAAAATGACTAAATTTAGCTAAAAGAATAAAGATCAAAATGACAAAAAATATAAACATTGATATTATGCTTTATATATTTTTAGAAGCAAAGGATTATGGTTTGTTTCGTGCAGTCAAAACCATTCACACCAAAGTGTTTAAAAACAGCATGTCTCAACAAAAAAAAAAAAAAAAAAACCATTCATTTATTCTTGTTGGTGCTTGCGTGGTTAAATGATAATCTTGACTTCTTTCTCATATGTAAAATTGCAACAGTATTGAAACTATTTCTAAAAAATACAACTATTTCTGATCTTCAAAATAGTCCGTAAAGTAATGGTAGAAACCACTGGGTCTGTAAGATTCGAATTAATCAAACCATTTAGATTGTTCGACTCATCAACATATTTAATCCAGACTTTAACATAAAAAAAGGTAACTAAAAAAAATATCATTGATCTAAATTAAAGAAGGCAATTTAGATAGCAGATTTGAATATCCGCTCCTTTTTTCCTTGATTTGATTATTACATATTCGAATAATATTTCGATTCAGATTTTAAAATTATTCTCTACAGCAGATACATATAAATATTTAAAATATTCATTATTCGCATTCATTGGTTACCATTGATTACAAAATACTTATAATTTTAGTTTAATATATATAAAACGAATTTTAACGGATTCAATTTTAAATTTTTGTGGACTTTGGGTATCTAAAAAATGTAGAGAAAAAATTGAAATAGATTTTTTTTTTACAAATATAAATATCCACATATTAGCATTTAATCAAAATTCGAATTTAAATAGTAGTTGAATAATTTACTAATAATAAATGAATATGACTTTTTAATCAAGTTTACAAATTTAAATAATTTTAAAAATATAAATATCTGACTCATAGCTAGACTTGTTGATGGGTCGGGCCAATCGCCCAGGCTCGAAGACCCGCCCGAAATTTGAGAGGATTTGGGTAAAAATATTAGACTTAAAAAATGGGTTTGGGTAAAAAAATTAGCCTCGTTTAAAATATGAGTTGGGCCTGAGATTGAATCTTCAAGGCTCGAACCCGACTCGATCCGATCCATTTTTAAGTTTATAATATTTTATATTATGTTATTTTTATATATTATGTAATTTAGAACACATTAAAAAATAAACATATACTAAATATATAATATTATTCTAATGTAAACATTAAAAATTTCAATAAATAAAAAATGTATAAAATTATTAAATATTAAAATAAAATAAAATAAATACTTAAAAAAATAATATAGAAGGGTTTAAAATGAACTTGGAATTAGTCTTTTGTAAATATAAGCGAGTTTGGACAAAATTTAAAATTCATATTTCGGGTTAGGCTGAACTTAAATAAACATAAAATATATTAATATTATACTTAGATCTAATCTGACTCATAAACATCTCTATTAACAGCCATTTCAAATGACCCCCTCTAATTTGATGACGTTAGGTGGCAAATGTGTACATGTCATTATAGACGTGTCACATAATGAAATGGATGTAATGTATGGTTAGCCATTTGTTTTCAATGTCATCGTTGTAGTTATGTTCTTTCTCTCTCTTTATTTCCTCACACACGTATTAACAACTTGTCCCATTAATTCATATTATATCAACCAAATGTCTGGATCATTCAATTAATATCAATTTTGATCTCCTCAATTCCTTTATAAAAATTATTTTTATTATTTTCATACATTCGTATAATTTTTTGGGTTAATTTTAATTTTAAAAATTTTAAAAATAATCGAATTTAATCATTAACATTTAAAAAAGAGTCAAAATTATTTTTTTAACAAAAATATTAACTAAAACATTAAAATTTTTAAACATGACAACTCACATGCTAATTTTAATTTTTTTATAATTTTTAAATTATTTATTGATTTGACATATAAAATAAACAGTAAAATATTTACATGAAGTATAGAAAAACTGCTATGTCGACATTAACAACTAAATTTTAATGAGTATAAATAAAAGTGGTATCTTAATCAATTCCAAAACTGATGTCAAACTGAAGACTTAAACAAAAAATGCATTATTACCCCAATTATAATTTAGTTGACTAATTATCCATACTATATAAATTCTAATAAATTCATATATTTATAGTAAAATTAAATACCAAACCCACATGTTTTTCCATGCATTGTGGAAGTTTGGTTGAAGACAATAGAGTACATAGTGTTGAATTTAGAAAAAAATTAAATTAATTTTTTATGGTGTAATGATTTATTTGAGTTTCTATTTTAATAAAAAAAAAGTTAACATTTGTTAATTTTATTAATATGACATATATCTAAATTGTCACATGAATATCACATGTAATTAATTAATTTTTTAATATTTAAAAAAATATTTTCAAAATTTTTAAAATAATTTAAAAAGTATAAAAGTCAATTAATTACTAATACGGTATAAATGTGGATTGTTACGTGTATGTTACGTCAGTAAAATTAACAAATATTAATTTTTTTTCCATCTATTTTGAGTTAATTTGACTAACAATGTAAATTTAAAGATAAAAAAAAAAAAGAAGAAGAAGAATTAAATGAAATGTTGAATGGCATATAAGTAAATTTTTTTTTCCTTAATTGAAAGATATATTCAAGCCGATGTAATTGGAACCATGACAAGGAGCCTGGTGGCCACGTTTTTCTTGGTGCAAAAGGCTATGAACTCTTCCTATTCAATTTTCTTTTCAACGTTTTACACAGGAGTCCGAGTGTATACATACGTGGAATTAATTTATTTTATTAAAAATTATATATTTTAAAGATTTTAAATAAAAAAAAAATCATGATTAAAATAGAGTAAAGTCAAGTTACTGTAAAATCACTAAGAAAATTAGTCAATAACAATATGAAATGGATGTACGGATGCCAATTTTAATTTCCCCGCCATGGACGTGGAAGCCGCCCCCCACCCATGGTATAAAGTAAAAAGTTAAAATTTCTCGGTACAAAGTTAATAGATAAAATACATATAATGAAACTTGAATTTAGCTACTAAATGACTCGGGATTTCTACATTATCTAAAAATGTTAAAGTTTTATTAACATTTGTTCAAGTTCAATTGAGTTCGAGTTAAATATATGCATTATATTAATATGATACATACATATATGAGTTTTAACTTTTACCTATAGTTTATGTTATAAATGGATAACGTAATCTTTTTAAGCCCATTGTATATTTAAAAAAAAATCTAAGATATATATAGTAAAATTAGAGTTTGATTATTTAAATTATTAAAATTTTGATTTGGTCTTTTTAAAAATCATAAAGATATATAAATCAATACAATAGTAAAATTATATTTTAACTCTCATAAAAATATATAACTCAATCATGCCTCCTTTAAAGAATTTTTTGTCTTTGCTCTTCTTGATAGTAGTTGAGTTTTGGTGGTTTGTTAGAACTTTTTTTGAGCTATTATAAGGGCGAAGTCAGAAATTTTTTTAGGGGGAAGGCTGAAATTCAATTGTAATTTTTATGATAGTAAAAATATAATTTCACAATTTTAATAGCCTATATCTTTATAATTTTTAAAGGATTAAATCAAAATTTTATCATTTATAGGGAAGCCAAAGTGCAATTTTACTTTTACTTGTTTAAAATTTTAAATGGCCTAAATGGAAGATTTTCCATTTTTGAGAGAGTTGGCCCCCCTGCCAGCCCCTTAGTTACACCCCTAAACTATTGGCTGAGGCGAAGTCATAAATTTTTTTAGGGGACAAAGTATAATTTAACTTTTATTAATTTAAAATTTTTAAATGACTTAAATGAAAAATTTTCTATTTTAAAAGGGACCAAAACTCCTGCGAACCCGCTAATTACACCCATGATTATTAGCTAACTATTTTCCTTTATTTATAAAAGTTTTTATTGAATTTTATTTAAAAAAATAAAAAAATGTTACCCTTTTTAAATTGTAAATTTTTGAATTTTAAAACATTATCATTATCAATTGAATTAAGATTTAATTTTTTTATATGTATTGAATTAATGTTTAATCATCTTAAGAATTGATTTAAAAATCTTAAAACAATCTTAAGAAATTAAATATATTAAGATGCAATGTTTTAAAAAATAATAAATAAAATTAGTCATTGTCGTACTATCCAATTGAAAAGGAATGGACCGCACGAACTATTTTACATTACACGCATTAACGTAATTAATCACTGCCTTTTTAAAAAATAATAATTTGAAGAAGAAAAAAAGGGAAAGTCAAAGTCAAAAATTAAATTGCCACCAAAAGAAAAGAATAAATAAACAAAGAAACAAACGTCAGCGAGGGGATTAAACCTCGGATGGTTTTCAAGAAAAGGATAAATGACGTGGCGCATCTTTAGCAGGCGTACTTCGAAAAATGTCCGAAGGATAACGGCTGACGTGGACGTGATGATGCGGGAGCTGTTAGGGGGTATCTTCTTTATATGGAATAAGTAACAGTCCAATCATAATATGGTAATTCCCACCTCAAATTCGGTATTTGTGGGCTGTGACTGTTGTGTAAAATTTTTTTTTATACTTTCTTTTAAATATTCAATATGAATTATTATTATTAAGGATTACTATATACACAAGTAACTTCAATTGTAGGTTGGGAAGATGTACCAATTTTGTGGTAACAATTCGGGGTATTTTTAATGGTTTGACGGTTCTACAATAACGATAATGTAAGAATATTTTGTTGCAAACGGATAATTTGGAAGTCATTGAAGTTATAAAAAAGTCTATTTCAAATACCTCTAATTCGGTGTTAGTAAAAAAAATTCAATATCATCTGAAGAATATAGGCCATTGGAGTCTACATTACATTCGGAAGATAACAGAGAAATTGATCGAATAGCTAAGATGGCTTTTGATAGAAATAAAGATTTCAGTTTATTTGTAAATATTCTTGTAATTTATATTAATTAGTTGTATTTTTGTTTTCACCAAATATATATAGAGAGAGAGAGAAGGAAGTAACTTGATTTGACAATTTGTACTCATTTGATATTTAATTTTTTTAGACTTAATTATTATTTAAATTTGTAAATAGTAAGTCAATTTGATATATTTTTAAGTATTTTTAAAAAAGTACTGAAGTGGTTTACAATTTTTAAGTTTAGGTATCGATTAGATTCACAAAAATAATTTAGGTACCAAATAGATGTAAATTACCGAGTTTAAATACTTTCGTATATATTAACCTTATAATTAAATATATTATTAGCGAAATAATATTTTTATATAAATAGACTTAAAATGGTAATATATGTTTCATTCATTCAACTTTAAAATTGTACATATATCTCAAACTACATATATCATCATTTTAATTTTGTTTATAAAGGTTATTAGAGTTAATTACATTAGATATTCTTAAATTATGATATTTATTTTAAATTGATCTCAAATTTTAAAATATTTTAATATTGCAACCTTAATTTAACAATTAAATAACATGCAAAATATTATATGACATGATTTAAAATGATAATTTTAAAGAAAAGTAAAATGTTGCCACATGAGTTTTAAAACAAAAAGCTAAAAATAAAATAAAACTGAAAAAGAAGAAGAAGAAAATAAACAATAGTTTCTGTAAAAGTTTTGAAACCCTCAAAATCAATATTTTAACAATATTAAAATTTTTTAAAATCATTTAAAAATAGAGTTAGTATTTGGTACACCGGTTGTGTATTTTTTTTATTCTACAAACAGTATTAAAAAATTGTCACGTGTCTATTTTTTAAAAATACTTATTTTTGGGATAAATCTCAAAATTATGCATGAATTTTGATTTAATGTCCAATTGTATACGTGAACTTTAATTTGGTGCAATTATATACACGAAACTCTGATTATGGTTCAAATGTATACTTGAAACTTTAATTTTGATTTAATCATACACATTTAAAGAGAAAAACACATCAACTTATTTATAAATTGGATAAATATAATTATTTATGCAATATATAAACATAAAATAATATTATATCAATAATTGTATTAATAATTTACAAGAATTAGATCAAATCAAAACTTCATGTATAAAATTGTACAAAATCAAAGTTCATGTACACAATTGCACATTAAACTATAGTTCATGTATAGTTTTGGGATTTTTCTCCTTATTTCTTGATAATTTACTATACTTAAATAGGACATTTGTCAACTTCTTGACCTTACTTGTGAAGTACAAAAACTCTATTGACAATTATACCAAAATTATTATTTTAATATTAAATAATATTTGACATCTTATTTAACAGTTAAATTATTAATTTTAATAATGAAATTAATTTAAAGATATAATTAAAATATTTAAAGTTTTAAGGTATAATTTGAAGATGTAATGTATATTTATATCAAATTAGATTACATGTTTTTTTTAACAGCTTTGAGTCGGTGGGTGTTTTAAAAAATGTGTTTTTTTTTACAATAAAAAAAGTGTATTTTATTTGTTAAACTTGGGTCAATAATCAAAGCTTATTCTTGAATTTTTACTTTATTAAAAAAAAAAAAGAAGTTTGTGGCCAAGTTGTAATCGTCGATTCGCTCTTAGGTTATATTCTCAATGTCTCATCATATTATATTTGATATGAATTATTTTGAAAATCCATTAATTCTATTATTATATCTTATTTAACATGAATTTGTATTTATATAATTTTATGTTTAATTTGTGAATAATATATCATAAAAAGTATTTAATTTATTTTTTATGATCATTTAATTTTTTTTTTATATTTCATGTTTGAAATTTTATGGTTTATATATTGGGTTTATAGTTGTTTCTCTCAACAATGTCACATTATGGGTTTAAACTTGAATTTTCTAACTTAAAAAGTGTAATATATCTTATCATCATACTTAACACTTATTGATGCATCTTTTGATTATTAATTATGCATCAAATATTACTCATTTAATTTATATATTTATTTTTTGAAAATCTGTAAATGATATCTTGGCATAATTACAAAATCGAGGCCATGAGAATACTGCTTTTTAGGTTCGAATCTCATTATATGTAACCTGTTAGTGTGTGGGGTATAAAAATGAACTTATGAGAAATTAACAAAGGCTTTTAGGCATGTATCAATGCCACTTTTTTTAAGGTTTTATTCGTTCCTACCTATACTTGATATGCAAAAGAGTTATGGGCAAATGAACATTGATGATACAATAAAATCTAGTGATTGTTTACGTTTTGTACTAACGGAAACAATCTATTAAACCTTGAGCGGAGCATAGCAAGAGTATCAATTTCTTAAAGAACCTTTGCAATAATTCTCTAGAGAACAATGTAAGAATATTAGAAGATGGTGGATAATATAAAGAAACTTTTGATATGTTTTTGGCATAACAAACAAATAAAATTTGGCTCCTATTTATAAGAGTTCTCATGTCTCTCATAAAAACATAACTGTCTAAATGACTAGTTACTTCTTGTAGCAATAAACATTGTTGATACAACGTTCAACAATGAGGGGAGACAAGAAGGAGACCGAGATGGTGCAATGGAGGCCAGTTCACATAAAGAGGTTGAGAGCCAAAATAGGGACAAGAGGTTGGGTGATCCTACTCATAGGCATTGAGGTCAGTGGCCTGCTGGGACAATACTTTAAAAGAAGTCAACATAGATATCAATGATGTATCCAATGCTGACACGTGTCTGAGTAGCGGAGGGATATAACAAACATAATTATTCAATAAATATCTACCTGAATAATTATAATTTTTTATTATTAATTAAGTGACATAACTTTTAGTAACAAGAAACACAATCCCTCACTATCAACAGTGACAATTAATAACCATTTGGTTAAATGTTTTTATCATTGCAAAATATTTTTTATGGGTAAATTTGATATATTTGTCGAATTTAAAAAATATTTAGGGTTTTAAGTCGATTTTTTTTTATATTTAGAGATATATATTAACTTATTTGATTAAATGATTAAATGTTAATGGTTTTGTCCTTGAATATTAAGTTCGATCTCTCTCTTACTTACATTTATATTTTTTTTAGTTCATATTATTTTAAACTTTTTTTCATTTTAATTAATAATTAATAAATATATTTTTAATTAATAACTCTTTTATTTATATATAAAATAATGAATATGTAATTATATAATAAAAATATATATTTATATATATTATTATGTTGAAAATATTTTTAATTAATAGCTCCTTTATTTATATACATATAAATTAATAAATATGTAATTATATAATAAAATTATATTTTTATATTTATCATTTTGTTAAATATATTTTATTTTAAACTAATTTGTTTGATATATTTTTCTTTATATATAATTTTTATATTTTAAATATTTATTTTCTCCACATGGGTATGATGATTTCTAATATTATAAAATAAAAAAAATTATTTCAAATATCATTATTATTTTTATATGTAAAAGATTTTAAATATCATTGTTTTTTCATCTACATTGTAAGTATGATAAATTCTAATATTATAAAATTAAAAATAATTTTTATTATATATAAATAAAGAAGTTATTAATTAAAAATATATATTTATTATTCATTAATTAAAAATTAAAGAGTTTAAAATAACATGAAAAAAAAAAGAAATGTGAGTAGGAGAGGAATCAACCCCAGAACTCAATGGCAAAACTACTAACATTTAAATATTTAACAAAAAAAAAACTAACATATTTAGTTATTAAAGAAAACGCACATTTTAACATGCGTTTTCAAACAAATAAACAGAAAATGCACCAAATACTACAAAATCGACCTATTTTCTTAAATATAAAAAAAATCGATTGAAAACTCTAAATATTTTTTAAATTCAACGTATATATCAAATTTATCCTTTTTTTTTTATATGATAACATTTTATATTTATAAAATAGAAACTCAAAATTGTAGGAAAAAAAATTAATGTGATGTATAAGATAATCCAAATGTTGTATAAATTAAGTTTTAAATAAATATAATAAAAAATCAATTACACACATAGTGCCAATTAAACTTAAATAAAATATATCCTCATTTGTTACAAACAATGAATTATGTTTCAATAATAACATATCAAATGTCTTTCTTCAAGATGTTACACATTGTGTTTTCAAAGACACGAAAGCCGCACATGATTAATAGCACATTTGGATTAACGTTTATTTTTAGTATGGTGCGGTTTTTTTAATTTTATTTTATGCTAATGTATTAGTATAATATTTAATTTTATCTCTATAATTATTTTTACACTAATTACAAATATATATACTGTTCATCCAAAAAGACCTTAAAACTTATAATTAGTATTATGGTCTATCGAAAGTTACAATTAGCACTTTCGGACATTAAACAACTAAATCGAACGACTCATATCGTATACGACCAAAGCAAACACTTTAAGGTGATTGATCCAAGCCAGATAGTTGGTGACAATGACGTTTCAAGTAACAACTGCTTTTGCATGGTCATAATATAATTAAATCATAATTCTTGATATCATGTTCGATAGTATAAATTGTACTTACATAACAACATAATTTAAAAATTATTAATAGTGCTTGATTTAAAAAATCTTTTAAACAAATAACATTAGAAATAAATTTAAAACTTAAATAATGTACGAGCATATTTGTGAAACTATATAGTAATTAAATCTGAGTGTAAATATTTGTAAATACTCATGTACTTACTTCAAATCTCACCATCTTATATTTAAAAAAAAAATTAAGCATAAAACATATGATTTTTTTTCTATAACACGTTATTATATTTTTTTTATTTTAATAGTTATAGATACAAAAATAAAATAATAAATTTATATAGTGAAATGGGTTGAATAAACAATTACCATAATTATTCTATATCTACAGTTAAAATAAAGAGTAAACTATAAAAATATTAACTTTTGTTTGCCTCATATTACATTTTAGTCGCTTATGTTTAAAATGTTACGTTTTAGTCACTTATGTTATCGTTTTGTTATGAAATGATCACTCTACTGTTAAACTTCATTACCGCTGTCCATATGAGTTTTAAATGCCAACTTAGATATTTAGTTGCTAGGATGAAAATAGGTTTTTAAATAAATAAATTTAATTTGAATTGTCATGTAAAATAGCCGTTAGAGAGGTAATGGAGCTTAATGGTAGAGTAACTACTTTGTAACAAAATGATAATATAAATAACTAAAACGTAATATTTTAAACATAAGTGACCAAAATATAATTTGAAAAAATAAAAAATGACTATTTTTAGAAATTAACCTTAAAAAAAATCACCGAATTTTACATCTATATTTTAAGAAAAATCGGCTTTTAAGGTAATTACAGCTCAAGCTGTACACCTATTGCGTAGAGCAAAACAACTAATGAACGGCTGGATATCAATCAAATCAACAGCGTGGGTCCCACTCTCGTCCCAGAATCCTGCTTGTGGCGACCTGACGCCGAATCATTTTAACATAAAGCTCCAGTAATATTAAAATCTGGATTCCACTTTTCTCTCTCTTTTACGTTAATTACTGTAGTTGACTGCCCAAAAAATTACGGTTATGTAACTTTGGGGAATCGGAACTGAAAAAGAAATTAAATTGGATTGGAAAAAAAATAAACGGTTGGGATAAGCCCGGCCTTTTTCTTACGTCATAAATAAAAAAATATATAAAAAACGTATACGTGTGGGGTCTACGTTATTTCCACTCTCCGTGTCCATCGCAATTTGTTCCGGAATGGTAATAAGTAGAGATATTCAGGTGTTAACGGGACCATCCCAATTACCGTGCTCTCGCCAAACCAAATCCTCTAAAATCTTAACAGTTTTATTGTATTACCATGAAAATGGGTTCAAAAAAGGAAATAAAAATCTTGATTAAATTTTTTTTAGTGAAATACACTGAATGTATATTAAAAGTTGAAAAAACATTTGAATTCTGTTTTTAGTCCTTTTAGCATAGATTTTTTTTTACTTTAGCCCCCAACAATTTTCATGTTTTTATCTCCGTCCTTGACAAAAGAATTCAAACATGATATAAATATAATTAAAGCATAATTATATTCTATACGTAATAGAAAAAATTACACAGATGAAATTATAAGATTATCATGTGTCGTTATTTTTTTTAAATATAATTAATTCACACGTTGTAGCATTATAATTCGATTTATGATTTATTTTATTATTAGTAAAAAAAATACAATTTTTTACACTGTCAAAATCTATAAATTATATTATGAAAATGTTGTGGGGACCAGCTGAATTTCGCACTCTCTCCGTTACATTTTTCTCTTTTGTAGGCACTGAATCTAATCGTAAAATATATTCCAACCCTATTAATTTTTTATAAATTTAAAATTTAATTTATATATTTTTAATTTTATTTTGTAAAATAAATTTAATATTTAAGTCGGATTCAAATAATAATTGTGACAAGAAAATTAGTTATTGCAGTCTATAATAAATACCTTGATTAGGACTAAAGTATTATTATTATTATTATTTTAAAATGTGATTTTTAATATTTTCAAATAAAAATAAAATATTTAGTTAAAATTTAATATGATTATTGAAAAAAAAAAACACAATAGAGGGATAAGATTTAACTATGGTTAACTCACTTTAACTCTAGTCTCTAGTAACGCTTCTCTCCCCAACCCTTTAAATTGGACTCCTCCCTCCTTCATTTTCTCATCAACCCTTCTCGTTTTCTCTTCAATAGCGTCTTAAATTCAAACTTTGAATGATCCACATCACTTCTCATTAGCTTTCGTTTTTTTTTTTGTTCTTTTTACCCTGTTTTCGTTTCTCATTTTCCTCTTTGCTAGCTCTTTGAATCTCTGGTACTAGCACTTTAAGCTCTGTTTTAAGTTTTAATTGTTAATGCAAATTCTGGGTTTTTGCATTTTGTTCTTACGGGAAACATTGGTTAAAAAACGACGTTGTTTCGGTTTTTTTTTTGTGTTATACTGGAAAAATTGAAGCTTTGTTGTTGTTTTTTTTTTAGAGGGAAGATATGGCGGCCAATGGGAACGGAGTTTCGACGACGCCGAAGAGTCCGTTAGCGAGGATTCAGACGCAGAAGAACGGTGGAATCTGTCATGACGATAGCGGGAAGCCTGTTAAGGCTCAGACGATCGACGAGCTTCACTCTCTGCAGAGGAAGAGATCGGCGCCGACGACTCCTCTAGACGGCGTTCAGGGTGCCTTTGCTACCATTTCTGAAGATGAGCGCCAGAGACAGCAGCTCCAGTCCATCAGGTACTACACGCCTCCATAGCAGCAGCAAAAAAAAAAAAAAAAGAGAAAGGAAGAAAGAAGTTTGAAGTTAAAATTTAAAGATGAAAATAAAATATATGAACTTTCAAAAATTAAATTCCTATGAAGTGGACCCCTTCCGTAATATGATCAGACGGTGGAAGATTGAAAATCAATGAACATGATGGATGATTCGGGTGGATTTGATGTGGGGTCCACGTGAAATTTCTCAGATATGCCAAAAAAATTATGAGCTCTTGTTTGATTCCCGAGAATCACATGAAAACGAAAATGGACTAGCAAAGAAAAGATTAAAACTTTATGTAAATCTTTTATTTTTAATTTTGGGTTTCTTACAAAATTTCCATTACTGAATTTGCAAGCTTTAATTTTCTGTTTGTGAACAGTGCGTCGTTGGCGTCACTCACTCGAGGAACAGGGCCGAAAGTGGTGAGAGGGGACCCGGCAGGGAAGGTTCAATCGGTGTCGCATGTGGCGCACCACCACCATATCGAGGCGCCAACCATTAGCGTCAGTGACAGTTCCTTGAAATTCACTCACGTCCTATACAACCTCTCTCCTGCAGGTAACGTCATAAAATCCACCAAAACAGAACAGAACAAAACCAGCTGAAATTTTTTTGGATTTTCATATATATATATATATAATGTTTTTTTCTTCCTTTGGTGCAGAGTTGTATGAGCAGGCGATAAAGTATGAGAAGGGTTCTTTCATTACTTCAACCGGTGCACTCGCCACCCTATCCGGAGCCAAAACTGGTCGGTCACCGAGAGATAAGAGAGTTGTTATTGATGACACCACCCAAGAAGAGCTTTGGTGGGGAAAGTAAGTGTGGATACAGTGAAAAACGTTTAGTGATTGTTGATGTAATAATGCATTAAAATCTAAATATTTGGGGATCTGTATAACAGGGGCTCACCCAATATTGAAATGGACGAGCATACCTTCATGGTGAACAGAGAAAGAGCTGTTGATTACTTGAATTCTCTGGACAAGGTATAAGGGTATCATAGTAAATTAGTTTTACTTGGCTTGATTTCGAATTTAGTAAAAAAGGTTTTTGGAAGATGATGATGTTGATGGAGGGGTATGGTCATATGGTATCATTTTTGTCTTTTAGTTTTCAACAAGTTGTACTATGGGCATCCTAATCCATTGGGAGAAGTAATTTTGTCATGTTTATTCGGATACCGTCTAGATGTTATCATCAATGTTTTTCATTGGGAAAATATGAAATTATGTTTATATATATACACGAATCTGAGGTTTAGTTCAGTTTGTTCATGTAATCACTTTTTACAGGTTTTCGTGAATGATCAATTCTTGAACTGGGATCCACAGAACAGAATCAAAGTTCGGATTGTGTCTGCTAGAGCTTATCATTCATTGTTCATGCATAACATGTAAGTAAAAACTACGTGATTTTGAAGTTTTGTAAGCCTTTCTTTGTGTGTGTGTTTTGTTTCACAGGTCTAAGCCTATCCCAGATAAGTCTCTTTATCGATGTCGTATATATGTATAATGTGTTTGAGTTTTATCATCCATATAGAATTTCCCTAAGGCAATAAGATAAAATTAAAAATGGTAAAAAGGTAAAGCTTAGTGTACAATTGGATAATTGGGTGGGTGACAGGTGTATCCGACCCACTCCTGAAGAGCTGGAGAATTTCGGTACTCCGGACTTCACTATATACAATGCTGGGCAGTTCCCGTGTAATCGTTATACACACTACATGACATCCTCTACTAGCATAGATCTTAATCTTGCTAGGAGGGAAATGGTCATCCTCGGCACTCAATACGCCGGGGAAATGAAGAAGGGTCTTTTCAGTGTTATGCATTATCTCATGCCTATGCGTCAAATCCTCTCGTTACATTCTGGATGCAATATGGGAAAAGATGGAGATGTTGCCCTCTTCTTTGGATTGTCAGGTATAGTATCGCCGGATCAAAGGTCACATGATGTGGTGCTTAGTTCCTGAAAACCGATATGTGTTCTCTTAACTCTGGTCCCGATATGTGGATACTCGGCTTTGCATTGTTACTAACGAGTTTACATGCAAAACAGGTACGGGTAAGACCACTTTGTCTACCGATCACAACAGGTATCTGATCGGTGATGACGAGCATTGTTGGAGTGACAATGGCGTGTCTAACATTGAAGGTGGTTGCTATGCCAAGTGTATTGATCTTTCAAGGGAGAAGGAGCCTGATATCTGGAATGCCATTAAGTTTGGAACTGGTGATATTCTTTGTCCCTCGGTTTTCTTAGATCATACTATACCCAGTATAAAACTGTTGTGCTCGGTTTTTGATCTTTTTGAATTCTTTGTTTCTGCAGTGTTGGAAAATGTTGTTTTCGATGAACATTCTAGAGAGGTGGATTATGGTGACAAATCAGTTACAGGTATGTATAAGCTTTGACTCAGTAAGGTTGTCTAAGGATAAGATGTACAATGTCTGAGTCATCGTGATGGCTGAGAATTTTCCTTCACGTTTGTTTAATCCGATTAATCCAGTGGGTTGACATTTTCAATGCACATGTTTAGTTGTTTTAAAATAAGGTTTTCAATGCAAAATTCCTTGATGTCAGCCATGTGATAATAGAATAATATGCAGAAAATCTGGCAATGTGGATTATGCTTTACGAAATACACATAATCTTTGATATGATTTTTTTTTTCTTTTGCTTGCAGAGAATACTCGTGCGGCCTATCCGATCGAATACATTCCAAATGCTAAGATACCATGTGTCGGTCCTCATCCTAAGAATGTCATTCTTTTGGCATGTGATGCCTTTGGTGTCCTTCCACCTGTGAGCAAGCTGAGCCTGGCTCAAACCATGTACCATTTCATTAGTGGTTACACCGCTCTGGTATGTTTCTATGTCTTTGTGCTATGGTTCTCAAGGCTGCTTCGGGTTCATAATTATCAGGAATAAAACTTGGTTGATAATGAAATATAGGTGGCTGGCACGGAAGATGGTATTAAGGAGCCAACAGCAACTTTCTCGGCTTGCTTCGGCGCGGCATTCATCATGTTGCATCCTACCAAATATGCAGCCATGCTTGCTGAGAAAATGCAGAAGCATGGTGCAACAGGGTGGCTTGTCAACACCGGCTGGTCTGGTGGAAGGTAAAACACACCGTCATTGTGAGCCTTTCTAACATTTAACAAAATTCCCTGAAAATATTAATTGATCGTGAATGGTTCTTTTTTCTGCAGCTACGGGTCTGGAAACCGTATCAAGTTACCCTACACTAGGAAAATCATTGACGCCATCCACTCTGGTAGCCTCTTGAACGCGACTTACCATAAAACAGAGGTGTTCGGGCTAGACATCCCCACCGAGATCGAGGGAGTGCCTTCCGAAATCTTGCATCCAGAGAACACCGTAAGTTGTCATCCCTCTCTTTCACTATTTTTTCTCTGAATTCGCCTTGATTTTTGACTTTTTCCGGGTGTCTTTTTTGTGCAGTGGGCTGATAAGAAGGCATACAAGGAAACCCTGTTGAAATTGGCTGGGCTATTCAAGAAGAACTTTGAGACCTTCACTAATTACAAGATTGGGAAAGACAACAAGCTGACAGAGGAAATCCTGGCAGCTGGTCCAAACTTCTAATTTTTGGAGCAATAAAAAAACAAAGGGAAGAAGAAGAAACTATTATGGTTTTGCACAGATTTGCAGAAAAGTGAATGAATTTGATAGAATAAGAGTGTGTGTTTGTTGGTAAATTATAAAAGAGGAAGTAGTTCTTTAATTGGGTTCCTCCAATTCATATATGTAAAATGGTGTCTTTATGTCAAACTCCATATTCATTTCTTAAATGAAGTAGCTTTTGCCTTTTCCAATATCTTCCTTCAATATTTGCTAATTACACTAGTTTTCCATTAAATTACTTCAGATAAAATTGCAGGTTTTCAATTGAGTCCCTTACTAAAGCACCTACAAAAGCAAGAGGAAAGCACTTAGTGTTTGGTAAGGAATCAATCAAAAGTTGGAAATATTCGAATACTGAACACTTAGGATTTTCCATTGGTGTATGGGATTTTATTTCTATTGTACCTTACATCATGTAAATGGAATATGTGAGCTACTGTTGGGTTTTGAGTATAAGTTGGATATAAATATATAATTTTTGTTATAGATTTATATTCACCTTCGAATACGCGGAAAGTAGAAGCAGTCCATTTACTTGCATGCTTCTCTCATCATGCTATAACATGATTCATCGATTAAGGTTCTTGAAAATGAGATGAAACCCAAACTATCTCATTTACTCGATTGATATTACTGTTGCAATAACTTAAACAATATAAATTGAAATATACTTGAACACTTAACATCATCTTATTTGAAAATTTAAAAATGGTAGCAATGACCCACCTCACTACCATTCGCAATTTCCATGAAAACCCAAACATCTTTAGAAAAACGAAAATGGGGTTTTGAATATGTGGATGCCAAAGTGCCCCCATATAATTGTTGTTTTAAAGCAAACCAAGGAATAAACAATAAGAAAAATGGAATAAAATAAACTAATTATTCATATTTGTTTATTTAAATTGATAAACGAATCATCAAATATTCTATTCATTTATTTGTTGGTATTGATTCTAAAATAACTGATGGTTTAAATAGAAAAATGGCTGTGACTTTCAGTTGTAGTCTGGCTGAGTCATATTCAAAAGAATTCAAGTCTTTAGATAGGAATCAATCAAAAGTTGGAAATATCCGAATGATGAACAGTTTGGTGTATGAGATTTTATTTATAAAATTTATATTCGAATCATTACCACCTTACATCATGTGAATGAAAATTTTCCGACATGAGAAATTTCTTCTTTTGGGAATAATAATTTTTGTCTAGTCTTTGGCTTTTGGCCCTCTAATGAGGATAATTTTTAGGAATATGCAGAGGCTTGTGTTTTCTCAAGCCATTAATTACTTGATTTTATTGTTTCCCTGGTAATTTAATTGTTTAAGTTGGAGTGAACTCGTTTTTATTTACATTTGATATAGAAGATTTAACATTTTATGAAATTTCACAGGTTTTTCAAGAGTGATAAGATTGTTGGTGTAGAATCTAATGCACCCCTTCATATGATCTATTTTAGTGGTTGAGTGCCAAACGATGTAGCTTTATATATGTGACATTCGTGTTTTTGCGGAAGTTATTTCTTAAGATCAAATGTTTCTCCGGTATGGCTTGACTTTGAGCAAGCATTCATTATGTTTTCTTTGTTATGTTTTTCTTTGGACTTAAGTACTAGGTTCTTATGACTTTTTTTTTTTTATTGTAATAATTTACATATCAATGAATTTTTTTATCCAAATAAAAAAAATGTAAAAAGAAGAAACTAAAATTAGAGACTAGTTTTTTTTTTTTTTAATGGAAGCTACTTGAAGATAATAATACTCGTTCGGAGAGTCGGTGTTAGATGTAAGTACAAGTTTGATACAAATATATCATTTTTGCTATTTTATTTATTCGGAGAAAAGATTATATGTTCATGTTCAAAATCTTTAAATAGGTACATAGAAGTACATGTTAAGAGATAAGAGCCCATGTACCTACTACATCACGCGATCATGCATCTTATTAGGTGAGAACATTCAACTTTTTGGTCTGTTTTTTTAATTAAACCGACTTAATAACCATAATCTAGAAAAACTAACTAGATCAAATTAGACTCCAAAATCAACATAATTGAACCAATTTTAGGTCAATTAATTTGATTGGTTAACCGAATTAACTAGCTTCAAGTTATTTTATAAATTATAAATATATTTTAAATTAAGTCGATTTGAAAATTCAAAAATCGATAACCAATCAAAATAACTAATAAAACTGAACCCATAATTGAGAGAACTATCTAAATTAAAACTGACCTATCAATTTTTTCAATTTTAATCGAAAATTAATCTCCCCTAAATGTTACTTTGCTATAAACTTATGCCCCATCCAACTCTATCATTAATCAATTTATTTTTTCAAAGATGAAATAAAATAAAACCATTTCAAAATTTAAAATAAAGTATTGTCTTAAATAATTGCTAAATTCATTTAAGCATATGCTTTTGGACGGACGTTTATCTTTAATTTAATACGTTTATTTATTTATTTTATTTCACATTATAGCATTTAATCTCAACGTCATAATTGTTTTTACCTTAACAGCCTTCCATTTAAACTCAGCAATGATGTTATTATTATTATAATAATAATTTAAACATAAAAAGAATTTAAAGGGATTTATATGTAATTTAAAAATGATATAAAAAAGTAGTCTGCCTCGTGATGACCACCAATTCAACAAGCAATGACCCAACCCAAACGCCATTAGAACCCTACACTTTACATAAATGTATTTTAATTTTTGAGCATATTTATGTACTTTTTATATATTTTTTAAAATTTTAAAAATTATAATTAAATTGAGAATATATAAATGGCAAGGTTTAGTTATTTTTAAAATTTATAATTAAATTGAAGAAGAGGGTTAAATTTATGATTATATAAAATTTTTAACTGCTATCGCATTCTTCTTTTAAAAAATTTAACAACACTTGACGGAAATGGATAAAAAAGTAAATCTAGTTAATTAAGTAACCATTTTGAAAGTTTTAAAAGTTAGATGATTAAAATAATCTTACATATAGCTAGGTGACCTACAATGTGGTTTACCTTTTATTATATCACACAACTCGAATTTAAATATTTAAGATTCAAGACTTCAACTAATTGAGTGTTAACTCGGTTGGTATTAACATTATTGTCAATATAGAAAGACATAAATTCGAGTGTAAACGCATTTATCCTCCTACTGAAAGGTCAAAATCGTAATCTAAGTACCTAAAAAAACGTAATGCCAAAACAAATATAAAAATAAATATGGCTTAATGGTATAAAAAACTCTTAAATTAAAAAAAAGCGCATCTCGTTTCCTTTTTTTCACTCAATTGAGCATTTATACTTTTAAAATGCATCAAAAAAACCATTAAACTTCTTTAAAATAAGCAATTAAGCCTCTGCTTATTTTTTCATTCAATTAGACACTTGAACTTTCAAAATGCATAAAAAATATCCTCAAATTTTTTTAAAAAGCAATTAAGCCCCGCTCTTATTAAAAATTTTAAAAAATAAATTTTAATAAAAATATAAAAAAATTTAAAATTATTAAAAACTTAGAATTTTTTATAAAAATTGTAAAAAATAAAAAATTGTAAAATTTTATAAAAATCATAAAAAATTTAACGACCCCTAGTGCTTTTTGAATTAAAATTATCATGTGTCGCAACACAACGAGACATGTGACGAAAAATAATAAAAAAATAAAAAATGAATAAAAATTATAGAAAAATTATAAAATGCTTATTTTAGTACAATAATTTTTATAATTTTTTATGAAATTTATATTTCTTTACATGTTGTATAATTTTCTTATGAGTTTATAAAATTTATATTTTTATATATTTTATAATTTTTTTAAAAGTTTACAAGTTTTTTTTTTTATATTCTTTACAATTTTTATAAAAAAAATCTAAAACTTTTTATATACAATCAAATTTCAGATCCAACTCTTAATTTTAAAAAATTAAAGTTTGGATTAACTGGATTACACCCGATCTCAATAATAAATGCAAATTAATCTTATTTTTCCCTGCGCTCTAAACGCACCGTTCTGGTAGTCTCCGGTTTCGTTTTACAAGGTGTTTTTCACTCACGTCAGTAACGTAGAAAGTTAAAACGGCCGTGTTTGTCGCCGTATCAATGTCTGTTTTTTAAGAAAATGGTTACAAAATTAAAAAAATGAAAGAAAAGAAACACACAGTTTTGTCGTTTCCTATTCCAATTAGGACTTGGGCCGAGTTAACTCCCGAGTCACTCACCGAACTCGGAAAAACATTGAAGTGTGCCCTTATTATCCAAAAGCGCACGATAGAATCAATCCCTTTGCCCCCCTTTCGTTTCTGGGAGCTTCTTTTTTATTTTCCCCCAATTTATTTAAAACCTGTACCATTCACTAATTCTTCTTCTGCAAGATCGAAGATTTGCGTTTCGTTTTTTTATTTTTCTCTTCATATCTTTGAAGCAGATCCCAAGTCTCGCTCTTTCGTGGTGCCGATTTTAGGTTTTCGCTTGGAAAATCGTGGATTTCGTTGGTTTCCGATCCGATTGAAGGTATTATGTGCCGATTCTGCCAGATCTATGAATTTCGATTTATGTTTTATTGCTTTTCTTCTTGGTTGTTTTTTATTTGAATCTCTTGTTATGAACGATTTGATGGAATTGAAAAAATCGGTGTTAGCGGATTTGGTTGATATTGAACCGGATTTTGAAAGATTCGTTTTCAGATTGCTTGATTTTAGCGTAATCGAATCTGTTTCTGTCAAAAAAATTAGGGTTTTTTTCTTCTTTATTCCTTTTTGATGGTCTTTTCTTGTTCTTTGGGTTATTTTAATTTGAAGATATGGAATTTATCATTCTTCGATTATCTGTGAAATTTATGAGTTTTGATTGCAATACTTTCGTCAGAAAACTACATTTTTATTTATTTTTTTATATTAAATATGGATCTTAGTGGGGGCAAATTAATCCAGGTTGAATATTGCTTAATGTTAGGATCTTGAACTAGATTAGAAGAAGAAAGAGCCATTTTGTAGCTAATTTTCTTCAAAATTTCTTTGCTTTTGCTCCCAACATTAACATTGTTAACTGTTTGATTTTTAGGTTTCCAGCATTTTTTATCTGACAAGTTCATTCAATACAATAAGAAGGAAAATTGTTAATTGGTTCTGGACTGAGCAATGCGGGGATACGACAGAGAAGTAAGTCTACTCAAACGAAGAAATAAATAAGTATGTTGCTTGCATATTTTATATCAATTTCATGATGTGGAATTTTATAGAAAATGATAATCGTAAGGGCTGTTGTTTGCATATTTTATATCTATTTCATGATCTGGAATTTGATATCCTTCATTTAAGTTCTTTTATATGTCATTTTCTATTGAATGTGGACCTTCTTTTTTTTTGTTAAAGAAAATTTCTTTTAATTATTATGTTTTTTCAATATAGGAAGTCGAAGATTATGATGATTATGACATGGAAGGAGAATATCAAGACGAAGATGTCTTGGAAGAAGATGGGGATGGATATGAGGAGGAAGAAGAAGAGGAAGAGGAAGAAGAAACCAGGCAACCTACACAAGAAGAAGTGGAATATCTAGAGTTAAGGCAGCGGCTGAAAGAATCTATCAGACGAAAGAGGAAGCATGGTGCTGTAGGTTCTTCTCAAGAGAAGAAGCTTCCATACAATAAGTGAGTGATGTGCTTCTTTTTGCAGAATAATTTTCTATTGTTCTAAGACACTTGAGCACTTCTCTGGATTCAAGGTTTCTTCTATTCCTTGTAATAGTTACAAAGTGCGTCTATTCCAGGTTTACATAACTGTTATCATTCTAATTAAGTTTATTAAATGTTGTCTTCCTGCAGCTTTGGATCCTTTTTTGGCCCTTCTCAGCCTGTTATTGCTCAGAGAGTTATCCAAGAAAGCAAGTCATTGTTGGAAAACCAGAATTTGGTATCAAAGATGTTGACTTCCAGTCAGTCTGTAAGCGTCACTTGTTTATCAATTTTTTATGTGAATGTTTTCTGTGTTTAATGCTATTGATGTACATGGTTATGCAAACTCCAATCTGATGAACTCAGTCAGCCTGTTGCTGTTGTTATATATTCCATTGGATAATATTATAACTTCGACAGTTTAAAAATATGCGTAAGTTTGCAACTAAATAAATCACTCTTCCTGCAATGTAGTATGCATGGGGGTTTAATTGAGCCAGGCTGACTTAAGCAGTAGGGAACTCTAGCTCTGTTCATAACTTGTATCTCAAAACTCGGCTCTAGCTCGATTGAGTTTCGTTTTGAAGCTTAAGCTTAAAAATGAGGTTGATTTCCATGTATGACTTTAAACCGATCATTTCTACTTGAGTTTGACTCGAGATTTTCAATAACAATTAAAATTTGTAAAAAATATTAAGATAAAAAAGTTCCATTAGGTTTGCAAGTGACTTAATTCAAAAATTAAGATTCTTGAACTTGGACTTGTGCAATTGTTAGAGTTTGGCTTAGTGAAGTCCAACTCAAAATTCTAGTCTTTCTTCTATTTCTGAGCCGGACCCAAGTATGCATGCCTAGTGCTTGAAGATGGAGTCAGGCTGCGACATTCATGGTCTTTCACTTATTCTACACCCTCTTCTTATATGTCTATGATGTTACTACTTGTTAATGGCTTCTTTTAAAGATCTGTTTTTTTTTTCCCACAGATTGAATAATTCTAAGTTGTACATGATGTTTGAATTTGTATTGACAACCTTGTGATTTCCTGTAGAGTAAAAAGAACTCTGCTTCAGACGGTGCTAGACCAAGACAAGGACAACATATCCGGCCACCCAAACCCACAAGTGAGGTATTTACTCTGAGCACTTTTAATTTTGTTTGATCCTTTGAAGGACCTCTGTTCTGTGATAACTAAGGTTTTCAATTGCTGGACTTGTGCAGCTCAGAAAGAAAGTGGAGAAACTTAAGGTTGCAAGAGATTACTCATTTCTTGAAGATGATAGAGGGGTTCCAGCGCCTGCAAAAGAGCCTCCACCTCGAAATGTTTCTGCTCCAACCTCTGGTATGGTACTACATAACTGTTTTAAATCTGTTTTCTATCTCTGAACTTAAACCACAGATAACTTATACAGGTTTTTTTGTTGATTTTTGAAGAGGCGCGATCGGCTCAAATGTTTCCAAAAAGCAGACAAGCATTGAGCAGCAACAGCAATAGTGGCAGAAATTCCCAAGGCATCCGTGATGACAGGAAATCAGTTCCATTGAAGGGTCAATTGCAATCTAAAGCCGGTACCCTCAAGTCTTCTACCAGTAAACCAAATGGGATGCCAATGGATTCTAGAAAGCAGCATGGTGTTAGCAATGGTATGGGGCCAGGCCGGCCTGGTGGTGTTAGCAATGGTATGGGGCCTGGCCGGCCTGGTGGTGTTAGCAATGGTATGGGGCCTGGCCGGCCTGGTGGTGCTAGCAATATGGGGCCCGGCCGGCCTGGTGGTGCTAGCAATGGTACCGGGCCTAGCCGACCTGGTGGTGTAAGCAATGGTACTGGGCCTGGTCGGCCTGGTGGTGCTAACAGTGGTTCTGTTCCTGGCCGGGCTGGTGCTGCTAGCAATGGTGCAGGGTCTGGCCGGCCTGTTGGCGCAAGCAATGGTGCAGGGTCTGGCCGGCCTGCTGGCCCTAAAGCCGTGCCTTCAAAGATGCCTATCGCAAAGATGGAGAAGAAGATTCCTCCACCTACTTCTAGGAATTTCCCACCTAGTGCGCACAAAGCACCCCCCTCAAAAATGCACTCATCTGATTCAAGGCAGCACTTGGAACAGAAAAGGGGATTACAAGAGCGTAGTAAGGATAAAATGATGCACCAAAGACCTCCAGTATCGTCAAAGCCACAGGTTGTAACCTCACTTGCAGCAATGCTTGTGTTTTTGTAGGCACTTTTAAAATATGCCTCACTTCGCTTACACTCTCAAATTTTTACAGGTAAACAAGCCAATCAAGCCAGTCTCATCACAACCTCACATGAAACCAAATGTTCAGCGACCCAAGAAAAAGCAATTAAGTGAAGATGAAAAGGCTCTAATGATGATCAGAAATATGTTCCAGTAAGATCTCTATCCCATCATGTTTCTCCCTTGCCTTTTTTGTTGAAATCTTAGATCCCATTTTCCTATTTTCACTATTGTTCACAAGATGAGATGGAAAAAATGTGCAACTAAGTTGCCATTCAAAGCCAAATAATTGAATGAACTGGAAGAGTAAATGACTTTGTTGCTTTTAGTATTTTGATTTCGATGTTTCAAAAACTTTGTTCTCTAATATTTGATCTCTCCATTGCAGCACTGATCGATATCCAGTTTGTGATGATGATGACGTTAGTGACATGGAGGCAAATTGGGATGAGATTATGAAGGAAGAAAGAAGAAGGTTAGTAAATATTCCCTAATAATTTCTTTTTTGAAAATATCTTCCAAGCATTTGCATGTAGAGAACCGTCCTTGTTAACTCTTAAGGATGCTGTTTGACAGTGCATCCAATGTTTTAAAAACTGGTTGAACTAGTCAGACCACCTGTTATTGGTTCAATTGGTTCAAACCCTTTGTTTGGACCAGATCAGTATATCGGCCGGTTCCCGGTCCAACCAATTAGTCTAGTTTGGTTCCAACAAAGGAGTGCATGTAATAATATACCTAAATCCTTTCAACTTTGGGATTTAGTTCAGCTGTGTTGAGCCATGTACATCATCTTTGTGAGGTTGACATTTAGTCGGTTCCGGACCCTTGGCTGTGATTATTTTGCACTGAAAAGATAATATCTAATTTACCTGCATTTATTATATATTTACTTGTTTTTTCTTTTCCTCCCACAGTGCTAAAATTGCAAGGCAGGAGGATGAAGAACAATTGAGGTTGATAGAGGAAGAAGAGCGGCGGGAGCGGATGCGGCGGATGGCCAAAAAGCGCAAGCTTAGCCAACACTGATCGATTGGATTGTTTGATTGTAACCGAATCCAAGGGGTAGCCAGGCTTGAAATTCTGAAAAATCTTTTTTCATCTTCTGGTGTTTATTTATTTTGCCTATGTAATTACTACACATTGAAGAATGTTTTTTTCATTTTCAAGTTTTAGAATTAAATAATACATTAGAAATTTCTTTTTTTCGTTAATAAGTAACTCGTTTTTGGTTGGTGCATCAAAGTTAATGCATAAAGCGCTTCTTTTGCCTTTATAGTTTTAGATATCAAATTCGTGTGTTGTGGTATACTTTTGGTAAATTGTACCTTAACGGTGTGACGCATATGGTATTTAGCGTATTTTTATCCAAAAGACGAATAAAATTTTAACAATGTGGTCAGAGGTTTCATAAGAAATGTATCAATTACAAGAAAAAAGTAGATAAATATGTTATTTGTTATAAAATTATCTTAAAATTTAGGTCATTTAAAAAGTATTTATGATAACCCCTCGAATTCAACATCCAATTCTGTAAAGTCAAGTAATGCCTTTAATGTTCACATTAATACTGACTCATGGATTATTGATTCACACTTGACAGGTTCTTCTAAAAGATTTTAAACTACTTCCCACAGTTAAATAAAAGAAAGTGTCAGGATAGCGGATGGGTCTTTTACTCCTGTAATTAGATCAAGTTCTGTCAACTGTACATCCAATATTAAACTATCCTTTATACTACATATTCCTTGTTTTTCGGTTAACCTTTTATCTGTTAGTGCCATCACAAATACCTTAAACTACAAAATTGAGTTTTTCCCTGATCATTGTGTATTTTAGGACCTTCAAATAGGGAAGAAAATTGGTAGTGGTAGATTGCATGATATAACTTATATATGTTGGAGGGTAGTAGTAATTTGTTCAAGTTTTTTTTTTTTTTTTTTTTTTTTTTTTTTTTTTTTTTTTGGAGGTAATAAGGTTATCAACCAAGAAATAATGCAGTGGTATAGTCAGTTAGGACACCCATCATTTTTTCTTATGAAAAAGTTATATCCAAATTGATTCATTATTTTGTAAAGCTTGTGAGTTTGCTAAACGCATTTAAAGTTCTTATCCTTTGAGAAATAATAGGAATAATACTCCTTTTATGACTATTCATTTTGATTTTTGGGGACCAACTCGATATACCTCATCATCTGGAAATTAGTGGTTTGTTACTTTTATTGATTGTCGCACTAGGATGACTTGGGTGTATTTGCTAAAATTGAAAAATGATGTGTTTACATGCTTCCAATCTTTTCATAAAATGGTGTGTACCTAATTTGATGCTAAGATACAGTTTTTTAGAACTGACAATGGTAAAAAATACATTTGGAGTCTTATGGGATAATTCATCAAATAACTTGTCCTGATATTAGTTCACAGAACGGGGTTGCTGAAAGGAAAAACATACATTTGCTAGAAGTCGCCAAATCTCTTATGTTTACCATGAACCTTCCAAAACTATTCTGGGGGACGCAATTCTTGTAGCCGCCTACCTTATTAATCGAATGCTAGTCAGAACCCTTAATTTTAAGAGTCCCTTTGTAACACTCCCTAACCCCAAATCGTCGTCGAAATGGGGTTACAAGGCATTACCGGACATATCAGACAATTTACGAATAATTTACAATTAATATAACTTTCATAGTATAATTTAATAATTAAGTCCCTATATTGGACTCTCGAAGCCCAAACACGTATTAAAAGTAGAACGGGACTTGTTCGAGTATTCCGATTTTTTTTTTATAAAAATTTCGATAGTATTTTTGCTTATTTTTACCTAAAACTCACTGCAAGTTCAAACAAAAAACAACCAATACTAATGTTTCCAATTTCACCTAACTAATATTTATATTATTAACATAATTTTAACTTAAACAACTATCATAGCATCATTCAAAATTGATTGAAAACTTCAAACCCAAAACAATCCAATTTATATCAAAATAATAATTTAATACATTGGTTTAAACAATATAACATGTTAGTATATATGTATAATTAATAACTTTTATTTCATTTCAATTATTTAATACCAAATTTACCATTTCATAACTTTATATCATATTCATAATTCAAAACGTTATAATCATTTATATACAACCAAAATCATTTAACTTAAACGTATATACATAATTCATATTCAACTACCTAGTACATGCCACTTAACAAAAGGAAGAAATACATCACCAAAATCTTCTTGTTGGAGTCGGGTTTGTTTTGGATGCTGGACCGGACCAAAACTAATGACTGCGCACGGAAACGATCAGATCTGTTGAGTATTTCATACTCAGTGGTATTACTATAAATCAAAACTATTTAACATTAATAAATTACAAACATCAACCATAAACTTTATAATCATTTAAACTAATTATATATATAATTATATTACTTCATAACTCTTAAATTCATATTTCATTTTTCACATACTAACTCAATTCGTAATTTAACTCATACATTCTTTCTCATACTTTTCAATAGTGCCAAAATAATTAATCTCATTTTCAAAATTTCATTTCAATTATTTACCCTATTAACAAGGCTCGGACTCTGACAGATACGCGGATTCTATCCAAACACACCAAAATATCCAACCCAAACACACCCGGAATAACATAAATCCTCCATAACACACCAGTATAAAATAGCCTCCCAAACACACCAATAAGGCATTAAATGCCTTTTTGGATAAACTGAAGTATATAATAGCAGAAACATCTTCTTGGCCGAGCTACAAATCTCATCACATCACAAATCCAATGGCATGCCATTTGTATCCAATCTAGTCCGACAAGTTAATAGGGTATTATTTTACTTTTCCAATTTCGAATTCATTTCCACAACAATTTCAAATACTCAATAAATTCAAAACATTTATTATCTTAATTCGTATACAAATTAATTTTCACACATACTCATATTTAATTTCAAATATAATACTTACCTTATCTTAATTATTCCATAGCCATAAATTCAATATACATTTAAAAAATAGTTTGAGTTATAGTAATACAAACCTGGATTACGAGTTTACTCCTCAACGATCTTTTCTTTTTCTTTGGATGCCGATGCCTCGTTTTCCTTGTTAGCTAAAAAAAATAGTAATAACAATTTACATTATTAATTACAACATTAATTTAAATAATTAATTAAATTTCTACTCAATTTATGCCTAATGTTCGTTTGGTTGCAACTCCCAAACTTACTTCATACTTCAGCCGAATTCATTACTTTGTTGTTCTGGCTTCAACAAGAACTTCATATTTCATCCGGATTTATTACTTTATTGCTCTAGTTTCAATTAGCTCTAGTTTCAACAAGAACTTCATATTTCATCCGGATTTATTACTTTATTACTCTAGTTTCAATAAGAACTTCATATTTCATCCGGATAACTTAGTTTTGTTTTTTTCTTCCTGTGTGAAAAACCCAATAAAACTCTTGCTAGTTGAAAATTCATATATTTATTTCATACTTCAATTCTATTCATTTTTTTCCATATTCATCCTAACTATAAAGTATTCATAATATAACCCTAATTTAAAATTTCTTTTAATCTAATCCCTCTAATACAAAACTTATAGCTTACCTTACAATTTAATCCTTTTACTAATTTTAACTTAAAATTTATTCAATTCAATCCCTAATTCATCTTTTTCTTCAACATGAACTTTGTTTAAAAGCTTATAAACTTTCAAACTATCAAATTAATTTCATCAAAACCTTGTTTTAAGACTTCTAAACATCAAAATTAAGAGAAAGGGACTTAATTTAACTTACCAATTAAACTTTAAGTTTCAAATCTTTAGTTTTCCCTTTTTATTTTTCTTTCCTATTCTTTCTTCCCCTGTTCGAACGGCCTCTGTTCTTTCTCTTCTTCTTTTTTTTTTCTTTATTTCATATCTATTTACTTTATTTTAATTTTTTTCTATTTAATTAATTAATAATTATAAAATATCTATTTAATAGCAAATGTATATATTACAATTGTATCCCATATCCACCCTACATTTGTCTTGATCTAACCTATTTCATAATATAATAATAATTAATATAATTTATAGCTTAATAATAATAATAATAATAATAATAATAATAATAATAATAATATCTTTTTACTTAAATTTTAAGTAAATAACTAAATATATTACAAGTGTACTTATTTAATTATTATTTGAATACACTTGTATACTTCATCATACTACACTTGTCACACAACTAGATTTATTTATTTATTTATCTATCATTCATATTATAATTTAAATAAAATAATAATTATATAATATAATATAATAATTATATAAAGTAAGAAAAATCTTACACTTATGCCGCCTCATTCTATAGTAAATGACATATTTGCCATTTTGGCCCTTTTTATTTTATTTTAATCTACAATTAAACTTTTACTTTTTATTCAATTTAGTTCTTTTTATTATTTACACTAAATTGAGCTAATTTCACTTAATTAAAGCCTAATTAAACACATTCTAGGCTCACAATTATTCCTAATAATTATTTTCGAACTTATTTCACTAAGAAGGAGGCCCTATAACTCACTTTTCCGGTGCCCGTGAATTTTGGGTCATTACACCCTTGGAAACTTTGCAAAGTAAAAATAATTATACTGTTCCTCCAAGGGTATTTGGATGTGTCTGTTATGCCCATGATTGGAAAACAGACAAATTAGATCCACGAGCCCTTAAATGTGTGTCCATTGGGTATTCTCCAACACAAAAATGTTAAAAGTGTTACCATCCTCTTCACAAAGAACTTTCGTTGGTATGGATGTTATATTCAGAGAAACTAAGCCATATTATGGTACAACTCAATCACCTCTTTAGGGGGAGAGCAATGAGAGAGAAGAAGTGATACCTGGCTCAGTAACTATTGAAAAACTTATTCCAGAAAACATCATTATTCAAGGGGAAGTTACTATTTAGGGGAATACTACTATTCAAAAAGAGATTGTTGGGTGTGTGGACAAACCATATTTAAAGAAGTATTCAAGAAGGCTTAGAACAAAAGAAGCCATAATGCAACCTACTATGTGCCAAAAATCTTCCTCTTTTGGTGAATTACTCCCTAATAATTTAGATAAGTTTATTGCCCAAAGAAAAGGTGTTAGATCTTGTACTAGACACCCTATGTCTAACTTTATCTCTTATGACTTATTGTCCCCTCCGTATAAAGCCTTTTCCTTGTATTTGTCCTCTGTGCCTATTCCACAAAATTAGCGTGAAGTATTTGAAGATCCCAAGTGGAAAGAAGCCATGGTTGAAGAAATGAAAGCACTGACAAAGAATAAGACTTGGGAGCTAGTAACTCCTCCAGTAGACAATAATTTGGTGGGTTGGAAATGGGTGTTTATTGTGAAAAACAAGTTTGATGGTTTGATTGAAAGGTTTAAAGCCAGATTGGTTGTTAAAGGCTTCATTCAAACTTATGGAGTGGACTATCAAGAGACGTTTTCCCCTCTTACCAAAATGAATACCATCAGAATTTTGTTATCTTGTGCAGCCAACCTTGACTAGAACCTATAACAATTTGACGTGAAGAATGCATTCCTACATGAAGACTTAGAAGAGGAAATACATATGAAGATTCCTCTTGGATTTGATGATGCAAAAACATAAAGGAAAGTATGCAGATTGAAGAAAGCCTTGTATGGACTGAAACAAACTCCCAGAGTATGATTTGACAGATTCCATAAAGCTATGATCACTTTTGGCTATCAACAAAGCAATGCTGATCATACCCTTTTTATAAAACATCACAAAGAATATCACTCTTCTTATTGTATATATTGATGACACGAGATGATGGGGAAAAAAATATCTCAGCTGAAACAGTGTTTGGCTCAAAATTTTAAAATAAAAGATCTAAGGAAGTTACAATAATTCCTAGAAATTGAAGTTGCCAGATCAAAGAAAGGAATATTCATCTTTTAGAGAAAATACATCTTATACCTTTTGACTGAGATGGGTATGATAGGATGCAAACCTGTAGAATCACCTATAGAAAGCAATCATAAGTTGCAAGCTGGAATAGGAGAGTTAGTGGATAAAGAAAGATATTAAAGACTGGTTGGTAGACTAATTTATCTTTCACGCACTAGACCTGACATAACATATGCAGTCAATTTGGCAAGTCAATTTATGCATGATCCTTGAGAGTCTCATATGCAGGTTGTCTTTCGCATTCTATGTTACCTAAAGTTTGCACTAGGAAAAGGTCTCATCTTTTCTAAACATGGTCATCTCCATATACAAGATTTTATAGATGCAGATTGGGCTGGATCTCTAGATGATTGGAGGTCTACAGCAGGATATTGCACACTTGTGAGAGAAACTTAGCCACTTGGAAAAGTAAGAAGTAAAGTGTGGTTGCTCGATCAAGTGCTGAGGCAGAATACAAAGGTATGACTTAATGTGTTTGTCAGCTATTGTGGTTATTGAAAGTTATGGGGGAATTAAAGTGGTCAAATAAAGGAAAATTATCCTTATATTGCGACAAGGCCACTATCAGATCGAACAAAACACATAGAAATTGATCAACACTTCATCAAAGAAAATTTGACTGCCGACATATAGGATGTAACAGCCAGTTTTCAATAAAATCAGAACAGTAGTTTCGAGACTACAAATCTGAGCCTGGAAGAAAAAAATATTTTAATATTATTTCATGGTTTGCATTATGATTGAAATATCTTATGAAAATTTTGTAGAGAAATTTTATCGGTTACATGTCTAGTTATATGGAAAGGACCAAATTGCATAAAATGCAAAAGTTGAGCTCTAGTAGCTATAGGTATCAAATAGCTCTAGAATTAAAAAATTAGAGGTTATTATATGGCAAATAGACCATTAGAGGAGTTAGTAGATAAGTATGATTAGTCATCAATGGAAAATTTAATAAAGAAAAGGATGAAATTGAAGAGTAAAAGATAAAAAGATGATAAATAATTAAATAATGAAAATATCATCATGTTATCATCTTTCCTAAATTAAAAACATGGAAACCCTAGCTATGGAGACTTGAAGAAAGACAAGCTTATTTGGCTTAATTAGGTAAGTATTCTTGTCCCGTTTTTAGTAATTTTTATATTTTCGAGATCGTAATAGCTTAATCTAGCTATCTTCGGGATTAATTTGTAAAACTATCAAAGTGTTAGGGTTTTACCATGGATGAATATAGATGAATTATGAAGTTTTATGGTAGAAAATGAAAGGTTGTTGATAGATAAACAACTTTTGTAAAGAGAATTTTGATGAAATTATGATTTAGGGACTAAATTGAAAAGATGTAAAATTTATGGAAAAATTCTAAATTTTATGAAATACATTGGCTGCTAATGTTACATGTAAAAATCGGCTAGGCCTGGAATAAGGATTAAATTGCATGAATTTTATTTTTCGAGCCTAGGGACAATCAGAATTAATTAAAAGTATAGGGGCAAAATGGTAATTTCACCTAAGACGTGAATTGTATTAAATTGACATTAAATTAATTCGCATAGATTCGGATAGATCAAATACGGAGTTAAATCAAGGAAAAGAGAAATTAGCGGATTAGTAACTTTTGTGTACACGAGCATTGTGAGGTAAGTTTGTGTAACTAAATTGTATTATTATATGTTTGAATTGAATGTTATGTATGTGAATTGTGTAATTGTCATGTATGATAATCAATCACATATCCGACAATGCCCGGCAAATATTAAGTCTCGTTTGAACAAATGAAATTCGATGGATATAGGATTCCTGAATTGGTTGTGGTCTTGCATATGCTGCAGACACACCACAACTCGTATGAGCGTCCCGTTAATAGCTCTTATGAGCATCCCGTGTAACACCTCTAACCCTTATCCGCTGCCGAAACAAGGTCATGGAGCATTATCGGAGTTTACAAATTAATTACAAAAAATTTATGTAATTTATTATTCATATTCGAAATCAATCATATCGTCCCTTAATTGGGTCCTCAAAGCCCAAAATACACGTTAGAATCAAATCGGGACTAAATCGGAAACTCAAAAAGTTTTTCGCTAGATTTTAAAATTTTTCTTAGGTGCAGGGGACACACTCTCGTGTGGTCAGGTCGTGTGGCTCTCACAGCCAAGTGACACTTCCGTGTCTTAAGCCGTGTGGGCATTCAATGTGAGGCACACGATCATGTCCTAGCCCGTGTTCAAATTAGGGTAGCTACTAACTTGGGTCACACGGCCAACCACATGCTCGTGTGCTAGGCCATGTGGACAATTTAATTTTAAAAAATAAGCGCAGGATTCACACGGCCAAGCCATACGCCCATGTGTTGGGCCTTATGTTTCACACGGCTAAGACACACGCCCGTGTCTCTGCCCGTGTGACCAATTCTGAGCATTCTGTTTCTTAATTTTTAAGATGCAGGGGACACACAGTCAAGCCACATGCCTGTGCGCATGGCCTTGTATCACACACGGTTGAGACACACGCCAGTGTGTCTACCAATGTGGAAGAAAATAGGCCATTTTCATGACCACTTTTCTTACCCAAATTGTCTTCAATCTACATTGATACTTGCATCATATACCAATTAATTCAAGACATGAAAACCAAGCCAATATTAACATTATACATGATATATATATTATCACATGTATTCAAACTTACATTTTTAAAGACATATATGTTTACCATATTTCAATCTAACCATACTAAGCACACATATATATTAACCATATTATAACCTCAAGTATATATTCACTAAATATACCATAACTAGCCATTCTAATGGCTAGATTACAAACAACCATTTACATGTCATCATTGACCAAGTTAGTCTATACATGCCATTATACCAAAACAAGTTTGCTATTTATACCAAAACGAGCTGAAGGATAGTGTGATGACGCTCCGACCGATTCTAACCTTTACAAGCTTCCTAGCACTATAAAACAGAGAAAATAAAACCGAGTAAGCATTTCAAATGCTTAGTAAGTTCGTATAATAAAAATTTAATTTACCAACCATGTATATTTAAAATAAGTATACAAACATGTATCCAAATCATTATGGCCATTTGCCTAAACACATATGATGTCAAGAAACTTGTTAGTCATGTATATCATGTAAACATCAAAAATCAAAGATAAGCTAATCATGTAATAACTTTTATAAACATGTGCTTTTTATATCATATTTCCATATAACATGTGCATTTCCATAATCAATCATCTTAAGTTCATTTTAACCATGTCAGAACTTTTCCTGTTGAATTTATTTGTAATATTGATGGACACACATGTAGTACACTCAAAGTGTACAAAACTGTAAACCGTCAACTCATATTCAGGGGTACCTGATTAGGGTACATAATTAGGAAGCACTCTCTCGAGCCATATAACAGGATGCTCATGTGAGCCATGTAACAGAAAGCTTATCCGGGTTGTAATAGGAAACTCATAAGAGTTTAAAACAGGAAACTCAATGAGCTTAACAGGTAACTGGTAACTCTGAAGAGTTATTATCAGGGAGCTCCGGATAGCCATATAACAGGAAGTTCAAGCGAGCCATTTCAGGAAGCTCACAAAGATCCTATATCAGGATGCTCATAAAGAGCTGTATTTGTGTCTGCAATATATGCAGGATCACAACCGATTATATAACAGGACGCTCACAAAGAGTTGCGGTAGTCTGTAACACATGCATGATCACTACCGATCAGGATGCTCCCAGGAACCATATATCAGGAAGCTCAAGAGGACTTATAACAGGATGCTCGTAAGAGCTGTGGTGTGTTCGTAACATATGCAAGACTATAACAAATTCGGGAAATCCCGTATTTATCGAATTCCATTATTCAAACGAGACTTATCATGTATCGGGCTTTGTCGGATATAAGATTTATTTCATATTCATGACAATGATACAATTCACATACATATTATTTAATATAAAACACATAAATACACAATTTAGTTACACGAACTTACCTCGATAAACGTTTGTATATAAGGATCTACTAATCTGATACTTTTTGTTTTCCTCGATCCAATTTAGTATTTGGTCTTTCCAGATCTATATAAATGAATTTAACGTTAATTTTATCCATTTCATACTCAATTTAATTCAATTCACATCTTAGGCAAAATTACCATTTTGTCTCTATACTTTCCATAAATGACAAATTCGTCCCTAAGCTTGGAAAATGAAATTTGTGTAATTTAATCCTTATTCCAAGCCTAGCTGATTTTTTCATATAAAATTTACAACTCATTTATTTCACAAAAATAAAAAATTTTCCATGAATTTTACATATTTACAATTTAGTCCCTAAATCACAATTTCATGAAAATTCACTTCACAAAAGTTGTTTATCTATCAACAATCTTTCATTTTCTACCATAAATTTCAAAATTTTAGCATATTCATCCATGAAAAAAATTCAATAATTTAATATCTTTTCAAATTGATCCCCAAAATAGATAGATTAGGTTATTCCGATCTCAAAAATATAAAAATTACTAAAACTGGAACAAGATTACTTACCCAGTTAGGCTTGCTTGATTTTCTTTCTCTTTCCTATGGTTTCCATAAAATTTGGGGAAGAAGATGATATAAAATGATGATATTTGATATTTATTTTATTTATTATCTTTTATTTATTTCAATTTCCAATTTAGTCCTTTTCTTTTTCTAATTTTTCATGGATGAATCATCAAAAATATCTACTAACTTCTTTTAATGGTCTAATTGCCATATAAGGACCTCAATTTTTGAATCCCATAGCTATTTGATACTTATAGCTACTAGAACTCAATTTTTGTATTTTATGTAATTTGGTCTTTTCCATAATTAATGTAATGACCCGATAGTCGGGTAATCAGAAAGTGTATTTTCGGGTCTCTGTTTTTATAAAACGGAATCGTAAATATTTATTAAAAAATATTTACAAAATTAATTGTGTGGTTAATTAAGTTTTGGTTAGGTGAATTTGTTTAAATTAAGAGTAATTAGGTATAAGGACTAGATTGCATATAGGTTAAAAGTTGAATTATAGAATAGAAAAAAGTTAAGGGACTAAATTAGTAAATAAACCATAAATATAACACTTGTATAGTAAAATAATAAATACAAGTGTATGATAATTGTAAAATACATGTGTAAAAATATTATACATATACTTGTAATAATTATATACATTTACTTATTATTTAAGAAATTAATATAATATTATATTATTATAATAAAAAAATATAAAAGAAACAAAAAAAAAATGAAAATGAAAAACAATAGAATAGAAAATGAAACAGGGGAGAAAAGGGAAGAAAAAAAAAAGAGAAAAAAAGAGAGGAGAAAAGCTTAGGATTTTAAGGTTCAAACTCAAATTGGTAAGACAATTTAATGCCTTTTCTTATAATTTTAATATTTTTAGAATCCTAGAACAAAATACTACTTGATTTATGTTGAAAATTTGAAAGTTAATGGATTTTTAGATGTTGTTCATGTTGAAAAAATTGAAGTATTAGAGTTTGAATTGATAGAATTTCAAGTTAGAATTGCGAAAATGATTGAATGGTAAAATAAATTATAGGTTTTTAATTAATAGGGGCTAATTGAGAGAATTTCAAAATTAGGGTTCATGGTAAAATTTAAAAGTTGAAATTAGTCTAAAGTGGGATTTGAATGAAAATATGAAATTAGTTTCAAATAAAATAAAGTTAGTTTTGATTAATGGATTAAATTGAAATGTGAGCTAAGGTAAAAAAAAAATGAATGATGAAATTATCATACCATACATGTTTATTTTTATTAAATAGTATAGGAAAGTTATTTGATTTTTTTTTTTTAACATATAAATGTTATATGTTTTATATGAAATTGAAGAGAAAGAAAAGAAATGAGATGATCTAATTGAAGAAAAAGGAAAAGAGAAAGCTAAGGAGTGAAGGAAGACATCATCTCAACCTTTTTGTTGTAAGCACTATAAGATTTTTAAATTATCTTTATTTAAATGCTTATATTGTATTATGAAATTACTTAGAATAGAAATGTAAAATATATATTTAAATTTGTAAATAAAAAAATAATTAGATTATGAAATTATGAAATTTGTAAAGAAAATTATAGATGGAGAATTTGAGATGGTATATTGTTTGAACATTAAGTAATAATGTTGTGATAAAAGTATATATGTGAAAAAGGTGAGACATTTGTGAATTGTGAAATGGGGACTAAATCGTAATAATGGAGAAATGAGAAATATTTTTCGAAATATTTATGTAAAGTATTTAAATGTATGAAATTTAGTTTTAATGCCCAAGTAGACGGAATTTAGAACTACTAGGATATTAGTGGCATGCCATTAAGGAACTTTAGTGCGCTCTGTAACAGCCTAATTTTCAGTGGCATCGGGAATAGAGATTTGAGATCACTAAATTTGACGGGTGAGTTGAAAATTTAATAAATTAATACCTATGAGTCAAATATGAATATAAAAGCATTTTTGAATTAGTGAATTTGGTGATTTAAAAGAATTAATTAGCTAAAATGGGTTGAGAATGAGGTATCGAGACCTCGACTTCATAAACCGAGCCATAAATATTTTTAGAAATATTTATGGAGTGTCGGTGAGGTAACAATAAAATTTAGTCAGAAAATTTTGACATTTGGGTGGTTAATTAAATAAAAAGGACTAAATTGAAAAAGGTGTAAAAGTTGCTAAAATGATTAAATAGCTCAATTGTCAAATGAGGAAGGACCTAAAGTGCAAATAAGCCCAAAGGAGATATTTTGGGCGGCAATAGCTGAGAAAAATCAGGAAATGGGTGAAATAAGGGCAAAATTGGAAAATTGCCAAAATTGGCTAAATAAAAATGGGACTAAATTGGAATATCTAGAATTATCTTCATTTCTCTTCATATTGATCAGATAAAAAACAGCAATGGAGGAGGGTTCAAGCTTATTTTCATACTCTAGCTTCATGTAAGTTTAATTCTTGCTTTCTCCTTGAAATTTTTATGTTTTTGGACTTTTACAATTGAGTCCAACTTATTATTTCATTAGTTTTTGATTCCATGGCTAATTTTTGAAGTTGTTATGGATGAGTGATGGAAATATATGATGATTTGGCATGGAATTAGAGCTTTAAATTGTTTATATTCTGATTTTATTGAAAGAATTGAATAGAAAGTGAATGTTTGGGACCTAATTGTAAAAGAGTTTGAAGTTAGAGTTTTATGTGGAAATTTTGAATTTCAATAGTTATGAAATAACTTATAATGTCTATAAAAATTATTAATTGAGAAACTTATCTTAATTGATGGGTTAATTGAGCAAGGACTGAATTGTAAGAATTGTGAAATTTGGGGCAAAATGGAAATCAACATTTTACACTAAAACTGTTTTGGATAGCAGCAGTAGTCTAACTTTGAAAAATCACCAAAAATTGTATAAATGGAATTAGAGGATAAATAAAATATGAAATTAAAGCTTATTGAGTCTAGTTTCTTATAAAAGAAATTATGTAAGCAATAAAATTGTAAATCATGAGATACAATAACTTTTGTGAGACAATGTCAGAATGATTTCGGGTTCCCCTATTCTGAATTTGAAAAATCATCAAAAATTGGATAAAAATAATTATAGGCTTAAATTTATATGTTTAGAATCCTGAATGAGTCTATTTTCAAGAGAAATAAACGAGGACATAATTCGAATCTTGTACGAGAAGATAATTAATTTTTAGTGAAGAAGGGTCGGAACTGTTAGACAGCAGAACTGGGGAGACTTCAATGAATAAACTGTATTAACTGGCCCAACCAAAAATTATGAAATTTTTATGGTAAGAAGACATATGAGTCTAGTTTTTGGGAAAATTTATGGATCTTAATTTGGAGTTATGTAGCTCAAGATAAAAATAATTTAGTGACTATGACACAGATGGACAGCTTGAATATTCACCTAAGTAGATAGTGAAAATTTTGGATAATGTTACCTACAAGTATGTTGTTTATACTGAGGATGTGGATGGAGAGGAGGAGGAGGAAAATATACAAAAATATATGAATGACTCGTGTATAAATTGATCACATGCCCGATTATAATCGATAAGTGTTGGATTAGAAATGATATAATGTTTTATTTGGAATATTTATTATGAAATTATAATTATTGTTATAATACAAAAATTGAACTTGTGAGTTTATATGGCTAAATTTTAGTGATTATTTGTTAATTTTATGAATTTCATGATGTGTTATTTCATATGTATTGATGATAAAATCGTGAATAATGTAAAAGCATGAAAATTGAATAAATGATCAAATTGAGCATTTCAGTTCAGTGACAAGATGAATTAAAGGAAAAGACCATGGTTGGACCATGGCAACAAGTGATAAGTGATAGCTTCGCTACACTTATCCGATCAGAGACAAATGAAAGTGATAAGTAATAGCTCCGGCTACACTTATCTGATCAAGGACAAGTAAAAGTGATAAGTGATAGCTTCGGCTACACTTATCTGATCAAGGACAAATGACAAGTGAAAAGTGGTAGCTTCGGCTACCTGATCAGTGAAAAGTGGTAGCTTCTGCTACCTGATCAGTGAAAGGTGGTAGCTTCGGCTAACTGATCAGTGAAAAATGGTAGCTCCGGCTACCTGATCAGTGAATAGTGGTAGCTTCGGCTACAAGTGACAAGTGATTTCCGTATAAGACCATATCTGGGATATGGCATCGGTGTGATATATGTTACTGTATAAGACCATATCTGGGATATGACATCAGTGAGATTTGTGATTCGTGTCAGACCATAGTTGGGCTATGGCATCGATATATGAATATGTGTAAGACCATAGCTTGGCTATGGCATCATTATGTGAAGATGTGTAAGACCATAGTTGAACTACGGCATCGAGAAAACGAAGTACTCAATTCCGTAAGACGTTCACTAATTTGACAAAGTTTGGTAAGTGTTACATGGAATTATGTGATACAAGAAAGTACGAGTTGATAAGATATGAGTATAGAACTTGGTTGATAAATGAATTCATTTGTAATTATATAATTGTTCATCTTGAATGTACTGTCCATATGTATTGATAATTCAAATGTTTTAATGAATAAAGTTTCGACATGGAATAAATTAAACACGAGATAAATAATTATGAAATTAAACTCGGAATTCATGAAAATGACGCTTATTGATATATGGAGATATGAGACATTGATATATGAATATGGAAAATGTTTGATAAATGTGTTTATTCATAATTATGGAATTATATACCTCATGTGTACTATTTGCATAAAAATGATATTTCAAATACTTTGGTTATTTAAGCTTAAATATGAAATAATATGAAATCAAGATAAATTGTTATGAAAATATATTTAGATTACAGAGATATGACTGATATATGTTGTATGATTACATAACATGAAATTGTGTATATATATGAGAAATTTAATGAGAATTGAGCCCATACACGTTTCTTGTTATTTATATGAAGTGTACGACAGACAAGGGTGATGAAGTTATAAACAGAGAGTTACACGGGTTGAAAACACGAGCGTGTGACTCTCCAAAGTGTGAAAATTTTCTAAGTGTTGCAAAAGTTTTATATGTTTACAGCTTGGTCCCGAACCACCCTGAATGTATGTTTTGGGCCCCGTAGGCCCATATAAGGGACGTTAAACATATGTATGAAAGTTTTTAATTTAGAAGAAATTTTATGGCTGATTTTTACATGATTGATCATATTAAGTTCGGTAATGCCTCGTACCCTATTCTAGGCTCGAAATATGGGTAGGGGGTGTTACACGCTCTCTGATTATTAGCACGTTAGTGCTCTCCGTTTAGCACATTCGTGCTCTTTGTATAGCACTTTAGTTTTCTATGTTCATTAGTGCATAATAATGCACCTCTGTATTTGTTTTGTATATCCGGTGTGTTCTATAAAGTCTACTTTGGGCTAAGAATATGAGTTGTGAACAAAAGTGAATCATTAATGTGTTAAGGTAAGTTTGATAAGTTACAAAAAGATTAGTAAATTTTATTAATATAAGGCATGGTTAAAGAAACTTAAATGTGTAAATATGTATTAATTGAATAAGTTTAAAATATTTTAATTATGATTTATTTACCTATTTATTCTTGTAGTGCTTACTAAGCCTACACCGCTTTAACGCGTTTATTTTAATGCGTAGGTATAGTTAGACTCGAAGAGGTAGAGTTGGGTTAAGAGATCTCTCATCTCATCACATCCTCAAGAGCTTCAAGAGTAGGTACCATATTTTGAATTAAAATGGCATGTACATAGGTAGATCAAATGTGTTTTCGTGTGTTAGGGACTAAAATGTAAACTCTTGAAATTCTATTTATTTTGGGTTACTTAAATTATCTTGGTATATATGAAATGAATCAGTGAAACTATAAGTATGTTTGCAAATATGGTTGGTAAGTTAAAAATACTATGTATAAATGTTTAAATTAAATTAAACAGTATCTAGCCATAACCGTTTTGGCATCAAATGTAATAGTCTTATATTAGGTCCGTACGATTGGACTGGGTATAGGGTTGTTACAATTAAACATGAAATCAGTAAAATTTTCTTATCAAAATTTTCATACGTCTTTTCTATCATGATGCAACCATGCAAAAATTTTAAAATAATTTTTTTCTGACTCGAATTTGTGGTCTCGAAACCACTGTTCCGATTTTACTGAAAACGGGCTGTTACATCCCGATTGGTTGTGATCTTGCATGTGTTGCAGACACACCCCAGCTCTTACGAGCGTCTCGATATTTGGCTCTCACGAGCTTTCCATTATATGGTTCTTGCAAGCTTCCCGATTATGGCTCTTATGAGCTTCCTGATAATTGGCTCTTCGGAGCTTCCCGATAACTGGCTCTTAGGAGCTTCCTAATTTATGGCTCTTCGGAGCTTCCTGATTAATGGCTCTCCAGAGTTTCCTGATATTGGCTCGCTTGAACTTCCCGATTAAAGGCTCTTTCATGAGCTTCCTGATTAATGACTTTGTGGAGCTTCCCACTATTAGCTCGTATGAGCTTCCGGTTAATGGCTCTTTGGAGTTTTCCGTTATATGGCTCAAAAGAGCTTCCCGTTTATGTACTCGTATGAGCATTCCCAAATATGAATTGATGGATTACAGATTTGTACACTTTGTGTACTACTCGTGTATCCATCGATATTTTAAATGATTCAAAGGGCCCAAAGTATATGAATTGATATATGAACACAAGATCTGGAAATTTTATGAACATGAAAATTTGATATTTGATGAGCTCATACATGTTTCTTGATATTCATGTGAAATACATGACTGACATGTTTGATGAGGATATGTGTATAAGCTATTGGCCAAATTGCTTTGGATGTATTTTGTATGCTTACCTTAAATGTAAATGAATGGTAAGTTAGTTTTCTGTTATACGAACTTACTAAGCTTAAAGGTTTACTCCATTTTATTTTCCCTATTTTATAGTACTCGAAAACTCGTAAAGGTTGGAAGCTGGTCGGAGCTGCATCACACTATCCTTCGGCTCATTTCGGTATAAATAGTAAATTACTTTTGGTTTTAATGGCATGTATAGGTTAGTAGACTAAAGTTGACAAGTAAATGTTTGGTTGAAACTGTAACACCCCTCAACTGTATTTACTGTCAGAATAGGGTTACGAGGTATTACCAATCAATACACGTCAATTATCATACATAATTCATACATTTATGCATTCATATTCAAATACCATTCAACACAATTGCATTGTCCCTTATAAGGGCCTACAAGGCCTAAAACATGCTTTAGAATTGGTTTGGAACTAAACCGATAACATATGAAAATTTTGGAAACTTAGAAAAATTTCAAACATATAAGGGTCACACGCTTGTGTGAACAGGCTGTGTGCCTCACACAGTTCCAGACACACCCGTGTCTCAGGCCTTATGAAAACAAGGCATACATACTGACTTGGGTCACACGGCCGACCACATGTCTGTGTGTCTAGCTCGTGTGCCCTTCGAAGTGGCCACACATGCCCGTGTGCCAGATCGTGTACTAGGCCATGCCAAACCTGTAGGGTATACTGACTTATACAACACGGCCAAGTCACACGCTCATGTGCTAGGTCGTGTGCCATTTAGGGTGTATACTGACTTGTGCCACACGGCCGTGTGAGTATACTGACTTCAATTTAATTTAAACACCAGGGACACACGGCCATGTAGCATGACCGTATGCCGCACACGGCTGAGACATACGCCCGTGTCTCTGCTTGCGTGGACAAAAATAGGCCATTTGCAAGGCCGATTTGCCATCCTTTTTCATGATCACTTAAACAACCAAAATGGTACCAATTTATCATACAATAGGCAACCAAAATCATCATCAATATACACAATTCTTACTATATTCATTTCAACAAAATCAATACTCAAGTTAATGCCAATTACCTATTCAAACACTTGTATCATCAAGCATTAATTCACTAGCACATAACTTCTCAAGTTAATAACTTCAATCACACCATATAGATCATTTACCAAACTTAAAATATAACCATTTGAGCAATTATGAAACCATAACTACATTTATATCAAAATATACCAAAATAAGCCATCACTCATGGCTATATATATACAAAACAAACATATAAATTTACAAGCCAACTCTCATGGTTGTACTCACAACCAAAGTATCACAACTAGCCTATACATGCCATATACCATAAATACACAACTCAAAAGTACCAACTTAAGTGTTTGATAGTGACATGATGTTCCCGACGACTCCCGGATCAGAGCTAGCTTTAATTCACTATAAAACATAGACAAATAACACAAAGTAAGCTTCATAGCTTAGTAAGTTCGTAAGTGAATAACTCAATTCATCAAATAAATGTATTTCAACCATTTACACATTACCAAATCAAAATCACATTAACCACAAACCTTTCTCATGTCTCAAAACACGACCAAATACCATCTCATTGAACTTTCTCAATGTAATACTCGAATAGGTTTTGTATGTACCTGTATCACTTCGTACTAACCTCTTTCTCAACAACATCATTCGTTTACCCGTTGAACCATTCAGAATAGAAGTCGAATACTCAAGGATCACAATCGATAAGTACCTATACCATGGCCCTTAGCCAAATCAAGGTAACTTATTTCAGAATACCTATACCATGGCCCGTAGCCAAATCAAGGTAACACATCTCTAAAATACCTATACCATGGCCCGTAGCCAAATCAAGGTATCTTTCACACCCTAAGTGCCGATATCATGGCCTGAATTCAACACAATAGCCTAATTACATGTCACTAGCATCCTAAACTATTCCTAAGGTTCAACCGGGAAGTTTCACTTGTCAATTTCATCGTCGAACACATCCGTAGAGTCGTATTCACAATTCAATCATTATCCGTAATCTCATAATCACAGTTTATGTAATATCAAAGCATATAGCATACATTTATAATGAAATTACCACATACGAACGTACCTCGTACTTGGAATTGATGAATCGGATCGATTACTCGATAACCTTGCTTTTCCCCCGATCTAAATCCAAATTCTTTCTTTCTTGATCTATATGTATTTAAAATTAACTCATTTAATCACATAATCATTTAATTTAGTCCAAAAATACACATTTAGGCATTTTTACACATTATCCCCTAAATTTTCACATTTAACCAATTTAGTCCCTATTTCACAAATTCACAAAATTCAAGCAATTTAATCCAATTTCATCATAGCCGAATTTCACTAATGTCCCTAGTAGCCCACATATTTCATTTATTTCTCATTTCGACCCCTCAATTTGAATATTTCACAATTTAATCCCTTTTTCACATTTTTGTCAAAAATCACTTTACAAAACTAGTTTAACTATTAACAAAATTTCATAATCTATCATCAATCATCAAAATACCCAAGTATTAAATAATGGAAACATGATAATTCTTTAACAGTTTCAAAAATTAAGGTACAGGCTAGCTAGATTGAGTTGCAACAATTACAAAAATATAGAAATCATAAAAAACCGAGCAAAAATAGACTTACAATTGAGAAATAAAGTAGCCGAAACTTAAAAACCTAAAAATGGTTTGTTATTCTCTTCAAATTTGGCCAAGAATATTAGAAATAAGCTTAAAATTGATTTTGTGTTAATTAACACATAATAATTATACAATTACTATTATAACCTTAATGAAACCATTTAAAACATTCATTAAATGTCCATATATGTCCATTAGCACTACCAATGGTATAATTACCATTTAAGGCCATCATATTTAAAATCCAAAGCTATTTGATACCTTTAACTAATAGAACGCAACTTTTGCATTTTATGCAATTTAGTCATTTTTCTCGAATTAACCATCCAAACGATAAAATTAGCTCACGAAATTTTCACACATATCAAATAATATTAAAATAATTTTCTAACATCGGATTTGTGATTTCGAAATCACTGTTTTGATTTAGCTAAAATCGGGCTGTTACAGAAACTAGCCATTGGTATGGCTTGTAATTGGTATATTTTTTATGTGTAAAAAGTGGCATTGATATGTTTGATGTGTGTTTGAAATAGATGAATGATGGAAATCATATAAGCATGTTAGTGATGGTTTGAGATAACATGATTGAAGAATTATGCATATATGTATATATGGTCAATTAGGTAAAATAGAATACTTAGTCATATGGGGTGTTATGACATGTATTAAACTTGAGTTTGGCTTGAACTGAAGGTTTTATTGTGACTTGTAATTGTGCAAATTGTTGTGTTTAGGTTGATACCAAAATTGAGTGAGAAATATGACTTGGAAATGACCTATTTTTGTCCACACGGGCAGAGACATGGGCATGTGTCTTAACCGTGTGTAACACATGACCTAGCACATGGGCGTGTAATTCGGCTATGTGTCTCCTGCATCTTGTAAATTTCAAAACAGAATAACTAAAATTATTCACACGACCTAGCACATGGGCGTGTGGCTTGGCTGTGTGACCCTTGCACCTATTTAATGCAAGTCAGTATGCTCACACGGGTGTGTGGCTTGGCTGTGTGACCCAAGTCAGTGAGCACCCTAATTTGGACATGGGCTAGGACACGACCATGTGCCATTATTTCAAATGCCCATACGGCCTGAGACACGGGTGTATCTCTTGACCGTGTGAGCCACACAGCCTGACTACACAGGCTTGTGTCCCCTACATTCTTGAAAATTTTGATATTTTGCAAAAAAAATTTCTGAGTTCCCGGTTTGGTCCTGATTTAATTCTAATGTGTATTTTGGGTCTCGAGGGCTCATATAAGGACAATATGATTGATTTATGATTGATTTTTGATATGAATGTAAAGTGATATGAAATGTTTGTATTTGATTTGTAAATTTCGATAATACTCTGTAACCTTGTTTCAGCAACAAATATGTGTTAAGGGTGTTACATTGGGCATAAGCCATGTAGTCTCTGACAAGCAATTAGTTGATGTGTTTGCTAAAGGACTTAACAACAGAAGCTATCAAAATTTGGTTTGCAAATTGGGCATGTGTGACATCTATGCACCAACTTGAGGGGGAGTATTGACAACTTATCTCAACTAATCTCATTACTGATTATTAGGGATTAGATTACCTTAAAATTAGGATTATTGATTTAATGTATTGATTATGTTTCCTTGGCTAGGCCTATTCTTTTAGTATAAATACCCATGTAAATTTTCTATTTTAATATACAAGAAAAAATGATTCCTATTATCAATAAATTTCAAAAGGGGACAAACCTAACATGTAAATAGATCAAAAGTTGAAAACTATTTAATTTGGTTCAGTGATACTGTGTGACACCCCTTATTTCATCAAACCTAAAATGGGTAATTGCTTCATTAGGTTCCTGAACTTTTAATATAATCACACTTCAATTTGGTGGCGCCACTGTGTCAGGTGACACTACTAAAAAATTATTTTTTAAAGGTAATGATTAAAGCATGATTGAAGAAAAAGCAGGCTAGTGATGCTTGTTGTAGTGGCGATACCATTGGGCACAGCTGAAAATAGCTCATTTTCGTAAATATTTTTTCCCTAACTCATTTTCTTAATTAATTAAATTTTTTTTGGATTATTTATATAAAAAGCCTATAAAATGGTTAAAAAATTATTTGAAAGTTATTACGTAAATCTTTAAGCTGTTAAAAATTGCCTTTTTTTGTTTTTATCTCCTACATCAATTGAATGCTTTTCGTCTCTTTTCTTCTACAATTCGTTTTTTTATGAAATAGTTTTGAATATCACAAATTTCCGATCTAAAATCCAAATAACTTTCTTCTTTGATTTTTAACATTGATTGTCAAATTGACTTAGATTTAAGGTATGTTCTTCTACTTCTTAATGGGTAATGATTTACCATATCGATCATCAAATCGCCGCTTGGAGTTTGTTAACTGAACTTTAAAAAAAACTTAGCAACCTAATGACATAAATAATTTTTTTTGAATAGTTTAGTGATTTAAATGAAAGCTTTTGAATAGTGAACTATTTTGTAACTTTTTAAAATTGAGCGACCAAAACATAAACTTACTAATAGTTTAGTGATCTTAGGTGTAGATACCTAATTAATTAATATTATAAAAGTTAGTATTGTATCAAAGGTTATAAAGTTCATATTAAAATTAATTTAATAAAATTATATTGATTGCACTATTTGGGGATGAATTTGACAATTGTCCTCGCATTGAACTTCAACATTCTTTTTGTCTTGGTACTTGAACTTAGCAATTGTTCCAAGATTAGGAGTTGAATTTTTTTTTTTGCCTAAGTTAATCTATGAACTTAACAATTGTTCTCACATTAGGATTCAAATTGTTTTTATCCAAGTTAATCTTGATATTTCTGTAGAAAAAAGTTGGACCAAAAAGAAATTCAAGCCATAATGTGGGATTAAATGTTAAATTTAGGGATTAATTTGGATAAAAAAAGCTTATACCTCAATATGAGAATAATTGCCTAATTCAAACTCTAATGTGAAAATAATTACCAAGTTTAGAATCTAACTTAAAAAAATTTAAATATTAATATATAAAACATTAAGGAAAATATTTTCAAGACTTAAGTCATAAGGCTGAAGAGGGGTATCGCAGTAACAACAATAGTTGGTAACAAATAGTGTGATTCAAAGTTTCAAACCATAATTTTGAGTAGACAAACTCTAAAATAGGCAAAAGACTTTACATTATTATTCTCTAAGCTCCATTTGTCATGGATTATTGAATAATGGCCAATGTGTTATAGTACAGTGTGTTTTATTTTTTTTACGTTACTGTATCTAATCTCATCACTATAATAACTAGTCCTACCGCTATTTTTGTTTTTACAATAACCACAGATAAACACACTGCCCATTGAAAGGAGCCTTAAACTAATTTAAACATAAAAGAATCTTGAGAATATTAATTTCAAATACTCTCATAAAATTTTTTTTTTAGATCCAATAAAACCCAATCAAAAATTGAAGTGAATCAAACGATTAAATCAGGAATTAGTGTTTCAATTGATGACATACAATTAAATTTAAAACAAATCATTATAAATTAATGAAAATCTGAGAGTTAAAAGTAAAAAATTCAATAATTAAATCAAATTTTAATTGAAAACCAACAATCTAATTAACTCGATATTCTTTATTTTTAAATATTTTAAGAATTAATCATTTAGTTTAAATTCAATTGGTACAAAAATTTATATTCAAACCTGACTAAGTTAAGCCGAACCGGGTTTGTGCAAGAGGAAATTGTAATCTTTTTACGAGGAAAACGGAGAGGTAAAAAAAGTAAGTTTTCAACAAACAAAACCGACCATTCATTTAACCGTTAAAAACTATTTATTTATTTTTATTTAAACGGAAAGTAGGAAAAAGAAAACGTAGCAAAACAATAACTCACCCGCAGACCGCAGTGGTGCGCGCGTGAGGATTTTGGTTGGAGGATGTCAATGGCAACTCTGATAAACCCCGCGATCCCTTCTTCACCTTCTCGTCGCTTCTCCATTCCCTTAACTAACCCTAATTCTCACTTCGTTAAAGCTCCTTCGCTCCTTCGTTGCGTTAGGTATATATTTCAAAATTAGCTCTTTCAATTTCTTTTCACCAGTAATTAACTCTATATATTTTTTTGTTGGGGTAAGTTTTTTAATCAATGTTTGTTTTGATTTTAGGAAGAATGGTGAAATCAATGGCTTATCTAGAACTCCACCGCCGATGGAGTGAGCTTCTCTTTTTTTTCCTCATTTTTGTTGAATTTATTATATTTATTTGGTGAATTAAATATTTTTTCATCTTCATTTTTAGTAATGGAGGTGAAGATGATGCGGAAACGTCCCTGGTAAATTTTTTAATTACTTGCTCCTTTTTTTTTATTCGTATTTGTATGAAAAATTGTAATTGCGATTTAAATATTAAGTTGGAGGTTGAAGTGAAATTGTTGATTTTGTTAGTTAAATTTTGTGAACATTATTTTAATTAGTAATTTTATTTTTGAAGATTTGTCTGTTAATACAAAGGTTTAAATATATTATTTTCTAAATAGGAAGAGTCATCCAATGTTGAGCTGGAATCAAAGAATAATGAGATATGGCGATTATTCAAGGAAGCTCAGCAGAGTAAGTCTTCATTTGATGGAAAAAAATGATAAATTTTCCTTTGTTTACTTTTATTAAGTGTATTTTTGTGTGTTATTTCAGATATTTTGTATTTGAATAAACAACGGGTGAAGGCTGTTGATGAGCTGAACAAAGCAAAGAGGGAGAAGCAATTATTGCTTAATAAGATAGAGCAATTGGAGAAAGAAAACAAAAGAGTTAGTGGGAAAGGTGAATTTCAAACTTGGCTTATTGTATTTGCAACCGTTAGTTATGGGTTTATTGTAGTTTCATAGAAAGTATACAAACTTTGAGTGTGTCTTGTTTGCACATTTTAGTGTTTCAACAAGAAATATATACTTGAGAAATATATATTTAAGCTGAATTTGGTTATTGCCAAAATGATAATGCTGTTGCTAGTATGTCCTATATTCCTTTAGGGCTACTTTCATACATCTCAAATATGTTTGAGCTGTCAAAACGTGGGTGTTTATGATGATACTTGAGAATGCCTTTCAAGACGGGATGCCTTTGGTTAGTTAGTGTAGGAGGCTTAATGTTCTTGTTTTTTTTTTGGCCATCCACGTGAAATTATTATCCAATTATTGCCATTAGTGAGGTTGCAAGGGCATCAGCCATGTTTGTTTTGCCTGAGAGGGATAAAAGTTTATATGATTTATGTTGGTCAAGATTTTAATTTCTTTCGACTTCTATACATGAGGATAATGTGTTTTTAGTATAGTAATTCTTGAGTGTAAGCTAATTACTAATTCAAGTTCAACAATGAGATTTTGCTATGTCCTGTTTTGACCAGATAATCTAGTTGTGTGCTGGGAACTGTTACTTCGGATAGACTCAATGGTCCTTGGTGGAATGGTTAGCACTGAAGAGGCATCTAAATTGAGAAGGATGGTCATAGATAGTAAAGTTAGTCTAGTGGATGTATTCTCAGGTTTGCTGCAGCAAAGAGATGCTGAACTTCTCACAGAACTCCGCCACTTCTCTGAAAGAAGCAAAAGGTAGAACTGGCCCGTGGAAGTTACAATAAATTTACTCTGACATGGTGAACACAAAAAACTTGGCAGTTTTATAACCATACTCTGGTGCAGTGTAAAAGTCCTGGATCCTTTTTCTCTATCTGTTCTATGAAACTTGGGATTATTAATTGGTTCTTTTGATTTCTCTGGTTTAATGTCTTCAACTACATCAAAAGTAATTCTTTTGATAGAAAATCCAAGGTTAACACTATGTGAATAATGAAGGCATCATCTGCGCTATGCCACCATTCTTTTCTTATTGACAAAATCTTAATCCTTGACTGGCGTTTCTGCATTCTTGCCAAGAAGCTCATTTGTGTTTTTCCACAATCATAAATCTTTACTTTTTATTATCTATGCATGATGTTGATTCTACCTTTTTTTTTTTTTTTGCAAAATTGCTTTTCCAGTTATATTTTTTTCCTCTTCTAAAATAAATCAATTTGTTATTAACACAGGAAAGGTTATCACGTCATTCACATATGTACTGAAATGGAACCGTTGATCTCAGTAGGGCCCTTAGCAACATACATAACTGGCTTATCTCGTGCGCTCCAAAGAAAGGGTCATTTGGTGGAAGTTATTTTGCCAAAGTAATGGAACTTGTCTCTTTTAATCATTGAAGGTGCTTTGTCATTATGTAGCTATCTAGACCTCATTTTGTCATGTTAATTTAGGAATTTTCTGAATGCCATTTATTTGGCTTACATTCCAGGGAAAGTGAGGGAAAGATCTTGATGGTAATAATTCATGAGACATGCTTCCAACTTAGCAATTTTCTTCCTTTCTCTGGAATCAGATTGACCTTTATGTTTAATTTTATGAACTTTGATATATGGCCGTCTTAAACTATTTATAGGTTAATAAACCCTAAGATACATGTCTTGATTATTTTACTAAAAAATAAGACAGGAAATCTCTATTCCTCCCCTTAGCTATGCCTGCTTTCATGCAAGCACACAGACACAAACTATTTTACCTGTTAATCTATGAGAAGAGTATACAAGTGCCTGATTTATGCCTTCCCCCAATAGCTTGTATGTGTAGAGATATGCCAGATTGTTCTGCTGCTGACAGCATTCCAACCATTAATTCGGTTATGAAGCTTTTTTCTAAAATATTGACACAAAGGAGATTACTGTTTGGTTAGGTATGCTAGTCTTGACCTAGATGAGGTTCAGGGGTTGCGAGAAATTGAGGCAGACTCTTATTCTTTCTTTAATGGACAACTGCATGGAAACAGAATCTGGACTGGGTGAGTCTGGTTATATTCTTTATGCTAAGAGTAGGGATTCAGTTATAAAATGGAAAAAAAATGCAATGTCAATTTCTGATTGCTTTTCCTTTTGGCTAGTTTCAACTGCAGGGGAGTTAGAAATTTTTCCAGTCTAATTTATCAAAAAAATTAATTGATATATTTTCTACCTATTATCCAGGGTTGTCCGTGGCATTGGAGTTACTTTTATTCAACCTTTATATTTTTCATCTTTTTTCAACCGAGATGGGATATATGACCATCCAGACGACTTTGAACGGTGAGTCCACTTGTCTCACAACTTGTTTTTTATTGTCCATTTTGTTTCTTATTTTCACTATTTTATATATATGGATAATAGTGTGTACAAGCAGTGTTCTGGTCAGACATAGGTACATCAGAGCATGAGTTAAAATAAAGTAAAAAAAAAAAAGTTTCAAGTGCTAGGGATGGTAATCGAGTGATGAGATTGACTGGAGAAGTGCTGTTGCACATCCTCCAATTTAGGTGCAATGCTTACTGAATCTTGTAAAGATACATGGTGAGAAGAATCTGCTTGTATGTCTGGTATCTGTAGCACCTGCTCTAAGAGGTAGCATGAGTTGGTTCGTGCTTCATTGTACTGGAATTTGAGGTATGAGGTGCAGTTTCGAGAGGTGCATAAATTTTGCACAAAATAACCTTAATGATTCAGATTGAATGCTAAAGCTATTGGTGACATAATATTTGTTGAACTTCCAATCTAAAAGGACTGTTTATTTTTTACAAGAGATTGTTCATGAAAAGAAGATGATAGACCTGTATCACTTTCATTTCCACCGTGACTAATTTTTTTTTTATCAAACTATGACTGTGTAAAAAAAGTCTGTGTTGCACAGTTTGAGTTAGCTCAATTTCTGAATAAATCAATTGACATTCTAAATCATTTTTAGTGGATTACTCTTTTGCACTTATAGTATGAATTTGTTTTGAGTAATTTCATTAGAATTTTCCTACTTAACTTGTATATATTCATATCAATTTGTGGATTGTTTCATGATGGTTTATCCATTTTATGCATTCAGATTTACCTATTTCTCTCGTGCTTCATTGGATTATATAGCCAAATCCGGAAAGCAACCTGATGTGTTACACTTACATAACTGGGAGACTGCTATTGTTGGACCTCTATTCTGGGATATTTTTGCTAAACAGGTGCATCTTCTCACAGTTTCTTTTAGTCGTATTGATGTGTAACTTGCTGGAAAACATAGTGAAGTGAAAAAAGTCACAAAAGAAAACAGTAGAGGCAGTTTTAGCAAGGAAGTAGGTGAATGATTTGGTCCTATGGCTTCTCCTAACTGCAGACTTTTCCTTTCTTTTTAAGTATTTAAACCTGGAGCGCAACATGAGTGATGTGTAGATAAAGTAAGAGGGCTGGTGAGCAAAGAATAGGAATTGTATACTGTGTTAAAAAGTAAAAACAAACTCAGACAGATGCGTTGTTTAATTGGTACTGCACTTAATAACCTGTCCTTCTTCCTGTAAGATGGCATTTACTGGAGTTCATGATTGGGAGAGGTGTGGTGAGACAACAGTCAAGGCATAAGATGAGGCTGAATCTGATTGAAACTTTTGGAACACGTCATAGCCATGTTGAGTTCATTTCTTGAACTTCTAGTTGCCGAAACCTATATCACTCCATTATTTCCTTTTGGTTTGGGAGATAGAAGTCTGAAAATTGATGTGCTTGCATCCAAGATTGCTTTTGCATGATGTGGGACAAATTATTTGTTGCTCTGTCTTTATTGCATACCTCTCTGGATAGTTTCTAACTTGCAGCAAAAGAGGTTATGAATTGCGGGAAACAGGAAATCATCCTTACCTCTTCATTTTCTTGATATTTTATGACAGGGGCTAGGAAATACTAGAATATTATTAACTTGCCAAGGCTTTGACTCACAGGCAAGTTACGATCTCTATTTCCTTTCTTGTTTTACAGTTTCTCTTGGGTCATTTTAACCTTGAACATTTTGTTTTTCAATATTTGAATTTTATTTTACCTGCTTTTAATGTTAAAATTTTCAGTGTCTCGATGAACCTGATAAGCTAGCACTTTGTGGACTTGATCCTGGTAGACTTCATCGTCCTGACCGTTTTCAAGACACAGCTAAGACACATCTTGTGAACATTTTGAAGGTAAATGGTTATACCTGTGTTTTTTATTTTGTCAATTAAGGTTCTACCCATTGAATATTCTCTTTATGTAATCCTTTGTCTTAGTTTGCAAGAAAGAGTTGATATATTTGGTTCCACTTTTCAAAACATCACATAAAGCATAGACTTAGTTCTCTACTTATGAACCTCATCGTCCAACATCCAAATCTTATAAAATTGTTATAATGACTAAAGCTCTGTTTATTAGGTTTCTATTTTATCTTTCTAAAGATCCTCATTTTAGAACCTATGTGCTTATTTTATATTGCGCCACATTATGAAATCCATGATGGCCTTGAACTATTTGACTGAAATTTATTTATTTTTGTTTGTTTATTTATTTATTTCTGTCCAGCATTAAGCACACTTTCTGAATCATTTGCAGGGTGGGGTAGTGTATTCTAACAAGGTTATAGTTATGTCATCCATGCATTCTAAAGGAAGGATCATTCACAGTATGAGTCATGGATTGGAACCTACCTTAACCATGCACAAGTAAGGACAACTCATTCCATTCCTGCAGTGGAATGAGGTAGAAATTTATCTCTTGCATCTTGAGAAGTGTTTAATTTCAATACATTTATTTCTGTTCTGTTTGTGTTACCAAAGGGAAAAATTGCTTGTTGCTCCTTATGGCTTTGATAATTCTACCTGGGATCCATCCACAGATAAATTTCTTCCAGTAAATTATAGTACAGAGAACATGAGAGGAAAATATGCATGCAAAGTTGCATTACAACAGCAGGCTGGCATATCAACACATGCTTCTTCTATTCTGGTATATGTTCCACAAGAATGTTGTGTATATCGACTTCTTTTTCGTAATTATAGGGTTAATTACAGAAAACTCCTTGGTGATATAGCCCACTAAAACCATCCTGCTAAGTTTCTTTTTCTAAATACATCTGCCCCCATGAAATGTAGTTCTTTGTTAATTTCTTTCTTATAAATAATTTCTTCTTAGCCTTGTGGAGGAGGGGTAAGTCATTATTTATATAACTTCAAGAAGTATCATGGGGTAAGTCGTTAATTGTATAACTTCAAGAAGTATCATGGGGTAAGTTTAAGTGTTCAGGAAAAAGAAATGGGGAGCACAGTCAGTTGAATTATGCTTTTGTGCCTACTGTTTTGTACTTTAATGTATTTAGATCTTGATGCTCTACCTAATCCAATGTAAGGATATACCCTAAACCTATATCTTGTCAACTTTTTTTAGATATGAACATAAATTTACTAATTTTGGCTTCATGCATTCGCATCAGTGTGGTATTCCTTTGAGATGTGCTAAATATAAATGCAACTATGTTGTGACTTAATTGTTAGCATGGATATCTACTGGAACCTAAATGCACTTATGCACTGTTGTACCCTTTTAATTGCCAGGGGTATCAACTATTAATATGTAAATGCTCTTTTGCTCCTCTTTCTCATCATCCCTTGAGACCTGGAACTGTAACTTATGTCCGTTACCAAATGCTCAAAGCCAACAAGCCATGAGGAGCAATTATACCTAAAATGTTCTAGAACTGTATATTCTATTTGTACGGTGAAGAAAGTAGTTATTATAGTGTTGCTTAAAACATTTCATGTTGTCACATTCCTCATTTCTATAACTTTTGACCAGACTTGGAATAGTTCTAAGATGCTAAAAATTATTTTTTTTCAAGGTTGGATGCATCATCTCAGAAGTATCGGGTTTTGATTTGGAGAAGCTGAAGGCAGTTGTGCGGAATGCTACCAGAGAGGGTGCACAGGTATATATTTCTCTCTGAAATTGAGTTCATTACAAAGAAACAAAAAGAAATGCATGGTTTTTGTTTTAAAAAGTCTTGTTAACTGATGTTTTATAGGGTTCTTTCTGGGTAAGTTAACAAATTTCTTTTAATGAATTAACCATAGTACTTGCATCCTTCATTCTTTTATTTTTCTTTTCCTTAAATGCATCATGAGTGTACATTTAGAGTTACTGCAAACAGTGGTGTCTTTTTAGTTCTTAGCTACAATCGACTGTAGGTAGGGCCATAGGGGTTTCCTATGCTTATTTTCCATTTCCTTCTTTCCTGCTTAATGATTTCTCTGAACCTGATTGTTTATCAACCCTCTGCAGTTTGTATTCTTGGGGAATGGTTCAGTGTCGACTACATATAGAGCACTCAGATCTTTCCAGGAAGCAGTTGAGGTATAGCCTTTTCTTCCTTACACTTGCTATGCATCTTGCCATCTGGCAACTCTACATTTGTATATAATGCATTCTGAAACTGTCACTTGGACTTGGGTGTGAGTGCTGGATATGAATATGTGTCCTGCACATGTAAGTTTATTTTTTTTCCCTAATTTTTCATGTATTTGGAGGATCTTTTGAAGGTCATATCCCATACCCATATCTGGATGTACATTGGACATGGTTGTCAGACCGACACTGCAATAAAAATGAGTTGGAGTAACGTAATTCAAAAGCATACAAAATGCAAAGTGCAACTAACTCTAGTAGAGCTAATGTCTTGAGAAATATTCCGCTCATATTGCAATGAAGCAAAATAGGTTTTCTCTAGTTCATGAACTACTTGTTTGAAACTTAAGGTTGTATGTGACTGAAACTAATTTCCTTCATGGAGTTTGTCCTGTCACTTTGATGATCTGTTTTTCTTTTCATCTCTTTCATTCCTCCATTCCGTTCCCTTGTTTCCTTTATTTTGTTGCTAATCCCTTTTTGATGCTTTCCTTTCTACCCAGGATTCAAACGTGAAATTCTTTTACAACTATGACGAAGCGCTATCACATTTGGTTTTTGCAGGATCTGACATTATATTGTGCCATTCCTTTCACGATCCTCTACTTCAAGTTCCAGTGAGTTCAATGCATTATCCTGTAATGAAAACTAAGTGCCATTTGAGGAAATATAAAATGCTCATTATCAACCGATTGGCATTTCCCTTTGGGAGCAATATTATGTGGTCACAGTCCACGCAACCTTCTATACTAACTTCTGAGCATTTTAACAGAGGAATTTAGTATAATCGTGATTATACTGTCTAGATAGATATGCTAAATATTCAAGTGAGAACTATTACAAACTGTAATCTCCATCGAGGGCTACATGTTAGGTAATTGAATGTGATAAAAGGGGTGTGAGGACCATTGGAGCCTAGTCTGTTTCTTGACCTGTGTGTGGCTGTGGGTGTGTATGTGTGTATACTTGACCTTTAGATTGGACTTCATTATTCTTAATTGACCACCCTGTCTATACCCTTGTTCATATATTTTACTCCCCCTTCGGGTTCATCCTTAAATTGTAGCTCAAGGCTTTAAGATATGGAGCTGCTCCGGTTTCAGAAGCCTCAGGTGATAACCACCTCAGGTAAACCGTATCTTGCCGAGGACTTGAATGATTCAAAAAGCACTGTGTACTTATTTGATAAAGAAATGGAGAATGACACAAAGCATTTGTTTTCTGCGATATCTAGCAGATACTCGTCAGATCATGACCATGAGATCACTAGGTTCTCACAGTTCATGAGATCTACCTTCGGAGTTATGTCTCTTAGCCAAGCCCTTGATGAAATGGTGAGTGTTTTGCAGTCGAAAAATTTCCGTACTTTTTCGGTTCCAGTCTCTTATTCAGACAACTTGTTTCTGAAGTATTTGCATCTCCTTTAATCAAAAGCTTGTTGTCACTATCCTTACTGCAGAAAAACAACCCATCGACATGGAAAACAAAGATATTGAACGCCATGAAGAAGGATTTCTCGTGGGATTCAGAGTGCTATGAAACTCATGTCTCGGCATACACTGCTGTTAGAAGTCTGTGAAAGCAGCAATGAATGTCAAAAGTACACGCATGCTTCTTTACATGTATCAATGTTGCCATCACCATGGGCAAAAGCAAAAAGTTGAAGTTGCGGCTCTAAAGTCAGAATCTATGATGCTCGCCATCAACGAAGATCGACACGTATCATCAGTCTTTCGGATGGAAAAGCTTGTTTCCAGCCCCGAAATCGCAAGTGCCATGACTTTTTACGAGGTAACTTGGTTCATACTTATGCATGTATATGTAGTTTACATATTAGAGGATTTACCTTCCTCCCTTAGCTGTAATTAAATAACCTGATAAATGACCAATTATATGGCATATAATCCACAGTACTATTGAGGATTGTGAAAGTTTTCCTCTATGAACTTCATTTTTAGTTCCTTGTATAAGACCCGATAATTTTGCATGCAAAACAAGAAAAATAATAAAAACATGAAAAAATTTAGTTATTATTATACCCAAGTAGAGCGGGACACATGGAGGGCTGTCGTATGGCCCGTGGTCAACCCTTTGCAGACCTCCAGTTGGACTAATCTGTGAACGGTCCGCTATGCACCCTTAGCGTAGCACCCCTCACTGAGGTTACCTGGCTTAACTGTTTTGTACAGTCTCAAGAGTAGGTGTCAAACCAAGATGACCTACAACATGAGCGAGACCACACAGTTTGTACCATGGCAATAACTAACCAGTATTGGCACCGATACCTAGCCAGCCCACACAACTATGCAGGTCACATTACAATCTATTGCATGGCACCACGAGTCAAAGACTAACCCACTATATAAGTCAAGGTGCATGAGAGAACGAGGACTCTTTCTCTCTCCACCATCCCCTTTTACCTCCCTGACAACAACATCCCCACTCCTCTTGGTCGGCTCTCCAGTTAACTTAAGTGAACCAACTCTCTTCTCCACATCCATCTCCTCTTGTTGGTAACCCGTGTCAACAGTTAGTTAATTTTATAATTAGTATAGATATATATATGTAACAGTAATTTATAGTTAGTTTTGGTAGTGAGTGTTCAAAGTACAGTTTTAATATACCGTATACTTTTTAGCATATTTTCTTTCTTATGAGTTTAATATACTATCTAATCTATCTATATTAGATTTAAAGAACTAGTTGAGTTGGTTATACTCATTAATCTAATCACAACTTAAGTAATTGCTAAAGTTATTTCCTTTTATGAAGTAATAAATATTATTATGAGGGCAATTTTATTAGGAGTTAGATTGTATTTTTCTTCCTCTATTAAAAAAATGAACAAATTAGTCCTTGTACGCTAGTTCAAAGAGCATATTAGTACTTTCAGTTAAAAATTTCAACTAGGCACTGATATGTGGCATGCCACTTATACATAATGTTGATGAATAATGACTAATTTTTAAACAATAGAAATTGATGAAAATTTTAACATGACCAGTTTGCTCTTTAATTTAATATTTAAGGACTAATTTGTCTATTTTTTAAATAGAAGAACCAAAATGCAATCTAACTGTTAGTACTTGAGGCATTTATGAGGCTTTTATCCAATATTGTTATTTTTAATGTATTAATTTTACTATTTCAATTAAAACTTTATTTATTTGTTATAAATTTTAAAAGAATTAATAATTATTATTGAGTGTTTTAATTTTTTTATACTTTTATATAAAATCTATAAAAAAATACAATTTTAAATAAAAATAAAAATATATAAATATAAAGCTTTCCAAATTTTGAAACTTAATGATTCCAGTGATCATTTCCTAAAATAATGTTTTAATAAAAATAAAAAAGCTATTCAAAATAAATTCACCAATTGAATTACAATTACGATTCCCATTCAATCGTACGTACATTTCCCTTGGGTTTTTTTTTTTTTTTTCTTTTGAAAGGAATAATCGTGCATTTCATATCTACTAGAAGTAGTCACATCCATTATTCACGGGAAATTCTAGGGAAGTGAAGAAGCATTTTAAGAAATACTGCACATGATACTTTAAAGAATAAATGGAGAAATTTAAGAATTAAAGAAAAAATAACACCTAGGTGAGACGCAATGGTATTTTTTACCTTAATAAGTAGTAAATACTTTTATCCTTATTCTGGAAATAGCGTAATTTAAAAATTTATGACCAACGCTATTTTTGATAGGATATCTTCAGAAATAAAAGAGAAAATACCCATTTTTTTATTTTTTACTTAATAAATAACTTTTTAACAATTTATTATCTAAATTGTTTAAGTAAATTGATCCCTTTCAAAATAAATGAATTACTTTCAAATTTCAAAAGTGAGTATCTAAAAATAATTTATCACAACATTAATTTTTTTGTCAATTGAACATACTTTTTATTGTTATGATAATAAATTTACACATTCTGTGGTCTCACTTTAACAAATTTAGCCCTTAATATTTACACACTTTGCTAGTATTTATATAAAATATATAAATATTTAGGATTAAATTTATTACTATATCAATTAAATTTATATACAATTGACATTGTAATTACTTATCCTTAATTGTTTATATTCAAAATTGATAGATATTAAATTATTTCCTTCTTCTTTGAGGTAATGAATCACTTTACTTTATATCAAAATTGAGAAAAATAGGAGAGATTTCTACCATTCCATCAATAGCTCAATTAATAATTTTAATAAATAATATTTTAGAAAAAAAAATGAAGGATGTGAATTTGGTTATTATTGTAATATTATACTAAATTGATGTCATGATTAAAATCAAAGGGACGAATCATAAGAAACGAGATTATGTATGTTCCAAAATATGAAGGGAGATTAATTAGATGGTTCAGATAGAGATATTGTTACCCAATAAGTGCCTAACATTTTGGTAATCAACCAAATATCCAAAGAAAAGTTAGGCTTAAGTTATGATCTAAAACATTTTAGTAAATGCTACAATTTGTTATTAATTTTTCTGTTCGTGGATTTAGTTTTTATTTTTTAATATATTAATATTAATATTAATATTAATATTTTTTAAAATTTAAAATACTAGTAAAATTTAAAATACTAGTACTAACTTAATAATTAAATTCATTAATCCATAAATAATTTGATCGACTAACAATTACAAAATTTTTATTAAGTTATTTAATTTCAACCAATAAACTGATCGAAACTTATTCAAAAGAAGAAAAATCGTTTTATTGTATGAGTGCAAAAAGAAAGGAAAAAGAAAAAGAAAAAGAAAAAGAAAAAGAAGGAGAAAGTAAACTAAAAATCTTATTTTTATGGCGTCACTATCATCAACTCCTTCAATGGAAGAGGAAAAAGAAGGCTCAGTCTCAGTTCAACAATCAAACCCTCAATCACAACACATTGCTGCTTCTTCCTCCACCATGGATCTTCCTTCTAATCCTCCTTGGTTCACACCCAAACGGTGAATTTTCCTTTTAACTTAAAAAAAAAAATACTTCAACTTTTTCAACAGTTCTTTGTTAAGCTCTTTTCTATAGAAATTCTGCTTTAATTTGACTAAAGCTGAATCTTTCGTACTTGGGGTTGATTTGAACTGTAATTAGGGTATATAGGACAAAAAGTTAAGTGAATGTAGATTTATTTTTCTTTTAAAATTTACTCTTTTTTTTTTTTGGATAAAGATGATAAATTTCTAACTTTTCTTTTCTATTTTTTTGGTTTGCTATTTTAGGTTATTGTTTATATTTTGTGTGGTTAATATGATAAACTATTTGGATCGAGGAACCATAGCTAGCAATGGTGTTAATGGGAAGAAAAGGACTTGTGATGACAAGGGAATTTGCAAATCTGGTAGTGGAATTCAGTAAGAACTTTTTTTTTAACTCACAATGTTTTTTTTTTTTTTTGCTGCTAAAAGTTTCGAATAAGTAAACTTTTTCTTGTTATTAACTTATTTCTTAGTTGTTTTACTGAAAGATGTTTGCTTGCAGGGGAGATTTTGATTTGACTAATTTTCAAGACGGTCTCTTATCGTCTGCATTCATGGTTGGACTTCTTGTTTCGTCCCCAGTATTTGCTTCCTTAGCAAAGAGGTAAATTTCCTTTGATTTTTTCATTAAAATCTGAAGTTCTTTGATATGGCATTTTGGTATTTCACTTAGCCCTAGCATGTTGAATGCTAAATAGAATCAGTTCTATTTCAGGGTTCATCGTTTTATTGCTGTAGTTAACTAATTACTGCAGTATTTTCGGCATTTATTTACTTGCCAATATGGTTTATAATAATTATAGTTGATTTCTGTGACTGCAGCCACCACCCTTTTAGGCTTATCGGAGTTGGATTATCTGTTTTTACCTTGGCTACTGCCGGATGTGGTGCTGCGCCTTCCTTTTGGTTTATTGCAATATGCCGCATGTAAGTGTAATTATTTTCAGTACACTCTAAGAATCTGTTGTGGTGTCATTCCCTTGTGCTACAATATGTTCTTTACGAAAAAAAAAATGTGGCTGGATCTTGATGTTTTAGGCTGGTTGGTGTCGGGGAAGCTTCTTTCATAAGTCTTGCAGCTCCGTTTATTGACGATAACGCTCCCATTTCTCAGGTTCATTTGTTTTATTTCGCTCCAAACTTTGAAACATCTATCTTCTGGCCCCAGACTACACTATCGTACTAAATCTCTATCATGCTTCAGAAAACAGCCTGGCTTGCAGTGTTTTATATGTGCATACCTACTGGAATTGCTCTTGGATATGTTTATGGCGGATTAGTGAGTTAGCATTACCCTCTCGTTCTTTCTCACTTCATTGTTGGTCATAAGTTATAGATGTGATTTGTACACCTCGACGAATTCACTTAGTCGGGTCCTTCTGACTGTGTAGGCATGTCGGCTGCGCTGGATGTTTGATTATTAACCACGAATCGTGTTTGCTTCTCATATAGGTCGGGGAACATCTTAACTGGCGCTATGCATTCTGGGGAGAGGCATTATTAATGTTTCCATTTGCTGTTTTTGGTTTTGTAGTGAAACCATTGCAGTTGAAAGGTACCTGCTCTGGCGTGTCATCTGCACTTTAGAGATTTTATTTTATAATCTCACAACAATTAAACATCATTGAACTTTGAATCATAGGTTTTTCTTCGGTTGAATCCAAAAAAGCATTGACACCTATGGAGACAGTTTCTACTGTAACTGATGGTACATGCTCTTCATCGTTCTTATTCTGTTATTTGTTATTGGTCCACTGTTTAGTGAGAAGTCACTTTCAATTATCGGGAACTATGTACCTGTTATGTATATATGCATGTCATAAGTATTTATTAGTCTCACCTGTTTCCGATAACCAAATATTTTACCTAAGAAGTGGTTCAGTATCTCTCAAGGTATATAGCCAAAAATCAGACTTGATCAAAATTCAAGGTCGTCTTTATTTTATATTACTCTATGAATGTTTTGTACAAGTTTTGTACAAGTTTTGTGATGTTTTAATCCCTCATTTTCTTTTGTTCTGCATACTAAAAGCACTAATCCGGGACTGAATGATTCATAAGTTTGTTTCTTGTAATAAGCTGTCCTGCTGGCAAGTGAAGTGCCTTTTTCTATCACTCTTGTTTTTACATGTCTAACCTATCCTAGTTGCAGATTCGGATGCATCGAAAGTAAAAGGCCCTATTTTGATTGGAGGTGATGGTATCAGTGCTGATGAATTGAATAAAACTTCCAAGTGAGTGGTTCTTCAACATATTAAATCTCTCATGACTTAATAGTCATTGTTCCTTATGACGGGGCAAACTGCTTTGAAACAATATACACTTACAGATCTTATTTGCTATAAAAAGTTCTATTAACGGAAACGGGGAGGAGTCAACAAATAAGAAAGATTTAAAAGGAATTATGATAAATGGTTCATTGGACTCTTAGTTGCATTAAGAATGTTGTACACAATGGAGTCACAACCCTTTTCTGTATTGTACCCATCAGCCTTCTTATAAACAGGCCGCAGGGAATAGACTGATGTCCAATGTAATTTTGGAAGAGGGTCATGTGTCTTTGGTTTAAACTCAAAACAAATTTATCTTATCAAACCTAGACTAATATTTAACTTTTTAGACGCATAAAAACTTTTGCTGTGTACTTCAATATTTGTGGGGCAGGTCACTAGACATACACAACATTTTGAATCGGTTATCTCAGTTTGGGAAAGACATGAAAGTGCTTTTGGTGGACAAAGTTTATGTTGTAAATGTTTTAGGTATATTCTCAACCCCATACATGTTATTTCTAAGATAAACTATTCTTTTCTCATAAATGCTATGCTTGTATTTATGATGTATGATATTACTTTGGATTGTGAACTTCCAGGTTATGTAGCATACACCTTTGTCCTTGGAGCATATGGGTATTGGGGGCCAAAGGCTGGTTACAATATTTATCATATGGTATAGTCCGTCCCAAGTTACACCAAAATCTTTTCTTCTTGACATACGAGAGAATCATAGTTGGCCCTTCTTTTGGTTCCGTACTCATATAAATCATGATTTTTGCAGAAGAGTGCAGATATGTTGTTTGGAGGGATTACAGTTGTTTGTGGGATCTTTGGAACAATAGCTGGTGGCTTCATCCTAGATCGCATGAGTGCTACGATAAATCATGCTTTTATTGTGAGTATTGTTTCTCCGATAGTGTCTAGTGCGAACAGTTCCCTTTTACATGTCTCTTTTTAATTTGCTGGTTTTTTTTGGTGTTTTTGGCTTACTTCGCTTCTGTAACAGCTTCTTTCAGGTGTGACATTTCTGGGTGCAATATCTTGCTTTTCTGCTTTTTGTCTCAGGAATTTGTATGGTTTCCTGGTACTCTTTGCAGTAGGTGAATTACTTCTTTTTGCTGCACAGGTAAAACAAAAAGTCGAGTATATTAGATCTTTTATCTTTTTTTTCTTCAATGTTAGAACATTCCTGCTGTACATTTCTCCCTGTAATGGATACATTGGCGCTGGAACCATATTTATTATTTTGGACTAGTATTATCATGAATTTTCCGTCAGTTATGCCGTTTTCCTAGTCATTTTCTCATCAAAAACCAAATTTGCAGGCTCCAGTCAATTTTGTGTGTCTTCATTGTGTCAAACTGAGTTTGAGACCATTAGCTATGGCCATGTCTACTGTCTCGATTCACATATTTGGTGACGTGCCATCCTCCCCACTTTTTGGGGTTGTCCAGGTGCAGTTATTTACATCTGAGCTTGTGTAGGCACATGTGTTTTAATGTGGTAGATTTCTTTACTCATTGCTATGCTGTTTCACAGTTTTTTCTGCTTAGTTCGATAGATCACTTTCAACTGCTACTGAATAGATGCATTTATCTTGACTAACATAGCATGCCTTGCAGTTGTCCTATAAATTGTCGGGGGAACTAAAATATTTAAAAATTTTATAGCATCATTATGACTGTGATGTTTCGAGCAGGATCATATTAACAATTGGAGGACAACTACACTTATGCTCACCTCGATCTTCTTCCTTGCTGCCGGATTCTGGTTTATAGGTAAGTAATAATAAGTCTTTTCTGTTCCTGGTTTAAGAGTAACAATCCGTGTGCTTTAAATTTCGGGCAGTAATCTCTTTCCATGTGAACTCAAGGCCAACATTTTCTTTCCTAGGATTGCCGGTTTAGGGTTGAACATTCTTTGATTCTTGAACTGTACTAAATCGAGACTTGGATTTTAATCAAGATTTTTGTTATTGTTGTTCTTTGACAGGTATTTTCCTACCTAGTGTCGACAAGTGTAATGATGAAAATGAAACTCAAGTCTCTCCGAACCCAATGGTCGATACGAAGACATTGCCTGATGGAAATGGAGATAAGGGTCCTGCTGAAGTCCAAGGCTCTAATTTCAGACCTCCATGCTAAAAAAAGACCTCGCATCGGTCTCGCAAACATAAACATAAACGAAATCAGAAGTGGGAACAAACACAAATATGGTGGCATTCTTATACGTCCCGGTCTACGTCGACAAATGGTGAGTTTGGCACTAAGGAATACGTGAAGATATAAGTTTCCGAAGCCGGTCTCGGAGAAGGTAGATGAATAAGAAGCTGGCATCCTAATTAGAGGTATTTTGCTGTTAATTTTTACATTTTTTTCCCCTTTCAGCTTTGAATTTAATCATTTGTAGATATATCAACTAATAGTTTTACATACGGTGGATAAATGCTATAGAATCATCAGTGCATGTGAAATTATTATTATTTTTTTCTAGTAAAATATTTTCGTTCTTTCTCAATCTATCCCTACAATCTTTATGATTAACACCTAATCTAAAATTGGTTATGTAGTCTTTTTTTCTTTTTAGGTCTTGTTTAAGGAACTTGGATACCTTTTTCAGAAAAAGCTCATGAACTTGCACATGATTAATCTTATTATGTGATTCTACCACATTAGTAATTTAGCATGAAATAATAAATAGATTAAAAATTAAAAACTTTTTTTACCTTAAAATTAAGGGTTTTCATGAATAAGAACAGGTCTTATTTTGGTTTAAGAAAAGGTTAAGAGCTTATTTGAATAAAGTATAGTAATTTAAGGGTTTTTTAGTTTTTTTTTTTTTTTTAAAAAATCAATGAATTGAATTGATCAAAATAGTGGATTGGCAATTTAATTAAGGAACAGGCGCAAAAAGATCTTGGAGATCAGCAGGTGGGGCAATGTTCAATTTGTAACAAAGTGCAATTCGTGTACCAATAAATAAATTAAGTTGCTAACAAGTGTTGGGTGGCACATTGTATTCTCGAAAAAATAATTTAGATTTGAACCCTCGAAATAATATTATTGAAAGTAGTTATGTATCCCTCAAAAAAATAATTTTTATGAACTATAAAATAAATATAAAAGAAATTAATTAATTTCATATTATTCATCATCTTTATATGTGTTTATATATTTTAAATATATTCTATTTTATATTTAAACTTGCATTTAATACAAAAACTAACTATTAAGCTGACGAAATGATTCATTTAAAATAATTTAAAAATTGAGGATTAATTTAGAAATTGATTTATTGGTTTTCCTTTAACCCTTAATTAATATTAATTAATTTTTTTCCCAAATGATCTTATTTTGAGCTTTAATTCAAATACATTTCCCGAATTATATATACAAAGATTTGTTATTTCAGTTTGAGTATTTTGATTCAATCATTGATACATTATATCTTTAGTCTCAAAACTTAGGATTTGGCTTTTTTCCCAAAAAAAAAATGTATCATCAATATTTTTGTATTGAAAGACGGATTACATTTTATTCTTTTTACTTAAAAAATAAGTAAAGTTATTGTATGGTAAATTAAAGATTTAACTGATCTTTCTGTTAAAAATTTTATCTATTTTTATAATTAAAAACTAATCCTTATACGTTGGCACGAGTTACACATGGCGTGTTGTTTGGTTGTTTTGTTAGTCATATCAATTTTTTTTTTGTGAAAAACAAACAAAATTACAACTTAAAACCTCCTAAGAGATTCTAAAAGCTTTGTCTTGCTGAATAGCCGTAACCACCAAATTAAGAAGTATTTCAAAAAGTTGAAGGCGTAATTTCCAAGAAAGACTGATCTTTGCTAATTGGTTTACGATTAAATTACATTCTCTAGTGACATACTTAATTTTCCATTGGCCTTCAGAACGCAAAAGTCGTTTAACTCTTCTGAGCCCGGTAATGCCTGAATCCATTGTTACTTCCATGGACAATGCCTTTACCACTTCAAGATTATCAATCTAAATCCGGACTTTTTTATAACCCTTGCTTAATAAAATAAGAACTCCATCAAGGATGCCCCAAAGTTCTGCTTCCAGAGATGAACATCTACTTAGATAATGAGTGAACCCCAAAATCCAATTGCCACTTCGATTGTCATATCAGTTTTTATCACTAAATTTGGATGAAAAATTTAACAAAAAGAATTAGTTTACTTTTTGATCAAAAGACAGAGATTAAATTATTTATTTTTTCTCAATAAAATGAATAAAATACAATTTAAATCTTAATAAAGAATCCACCATGATTTTTTTACCAATGATTTTGTTTTTGCTTGAGAAATTTAACACATGCGAGTGAATGAAGGAAAAATAAAAATAATAAAAAAATAAAATTAGCAATTATTGTAATGGGTTTTCACACCCTGGATTGGATCATCCACCAATTAGTTTTAATAACTACAACGCAGGGTATGGATAATGAACAGCACTCAGCAGCATTAATGTTTGAGGTAGCCATTTTTCGTTTTCCGAGATTGATAGTTTGCTTAAGTAGCATCCAGCTACTTACCATTCGATCCCACGAGTTATTAGTAGACTAGCATGGATGAGCTGTTAGTAGAGGAGTATCAAATTTTTTACCATTCGATCTCACAAACTGTTAGTAGAGGTAATCTACTTTTTCGGCTTATAATTATTAAACAAATAGTTATTTGATTTAAAATATTGATAAACAAAAAAATAAAAAAATACATATATAGATGTTTGACAGCGATAGTAATGACTAATTCAATAATTATTTAATTTTTGGGGTCCTGGTTGGCAAACTGAGAGACAATATATTATTTGTTTAAAAAAATTTGCTTGCTCCTTATTGATTCGCAATCTCTTCTTGGATCAAGTTGAGATTATTTTATTAACTAGTCCCCACGTTTCATTTATTTTTAAATCTCTCTCATTTTGGTTTTGAATTAAATAATGGTTTAATTTCAAGATAAGGACAAAAGTTTTCAAACGTGGCTTAGGGATCGAAGAATTTGATGGATCAACATATGCAAGTATAAGAAGGGAAGAGTGGTGAAGTCTGTTTTCCCAGTTTTCAGCCACAAAGAGAAAAATTCAGAATTTTGCTGCAATTTTATTTATTACTAGAAAAGTAATTAGGGTAAATAATCATATCATTAATCTCTTGTTTTTCCAGCTTTTATTTATTTATTTACTCTTGTTTTAATTTCAACTATAATACTTTATTTCATTTTTTCAGGATAATCTTTATTCATCATAATTGGCTACAACTATGGACTCTTCATCAGCAAAATGGTTATCTGAACTGGTAAGATTAACATAATATCTTCATTTGGGGGCTTAATTAAAATTTTCAAATTTTTTGAAAGGTTTAATTAAAATTTTGAAAGGATTAATGAGAATTTGTAATAAAAAATAAAGGGTCTAATTAAAAATTTTAAAATTTTTAGTAGAGCTTAATATATTTAAATTTTTTGAAAAATTTTCAAAATTTTGAACCATTATCTTCAAAATATGATTTGAATTCTATATTAACTAAAATTTCAAAATATTTTAATTGAATCTTTAAAGTATAATATTATATTTAACTTAACTTTCAGCTCGGGTGTAATATGTTAATTTCGATATGACATGAAGTTTAAACACGTTACTTTGACAATTTAAATATGATGTATTGAAAAAAAAAAGGCCATCGACTAGTACGATTTAATCTGTTTAAAATTTAATACACAGTGTTTTAAAAATATTTCATATCAAATTGAAACCCTCGAGGTTCGATTGATACATACTTTAAAGACTTAATTTAAACATTTTGAAATTTTAAAGACCATTGTGTGAGTAATCCATTTTCATTTTATGATCTAATTTGGGGTTTTGATGGCCAGGGAATGGATGAATACGACATCATCCACCAATGTCATATGAACTCATTAGCCGAACTTACCGCCGGTGAAGATATAACGGCGACAGCACTTACCGGAGGGAACTTCAAGCAATCATCATTTTCCTCCGAGAGCTATTCTTCCTACCCAAATTTCACCACCAAAAACAACAGCGTCTCCTCCATTAATGAAGCTTCCGACAGACCGATAAAACAGCTGAAAACCGGTACCAGTTGGAACTCCAGCACCACCACAAACATCGACCATATCCCTGTCCCAAAAAAACCTTCTTCCCCGACCTCTCACATTCTTTCATTCGAGAAACCAGCAGCATCATTGCCTGCAAATTCTAAGCAGCTTTACGGTATCGACAATATCGTTAAGCCTAAAGACGAAACTGTATGTTCAGGAAATAATATGAACTATTTTGGTCCATTTCAAAGCACAAATTATACGGCGAAAAACAGTAGGAGTTATTCAATGACGAGAAGCCCTTCACATGCTCAAGATCATATAATGGCCGAAAGAAAAAGAAGAGAAAAGCTCAACCAGCGTTTCATTGCTCTCTCAGCAATTGTTCCTGGCCTTAAGAAGGTAAAGTTTACATCTTTCTTCATAGCAATTTCTTTCGGCTCTAATTATAAGTTTAGTCCCTCTACTTTATGAAAATTAAGAAGTTAGTTCCATGACAAGATACGTTGCTGTTTTTGTTATAGATGGATAAAGCCTCAGTTCTTGGTGATGCAATAAAGTACGTGAAACAACTTCAAGAACGTTTGAAAGTGCTAGAAGAGCAAACCAAGAAAAGAACAGTGGAATCCGTAGTTTTCGTGAAGAAATCCCAGTTGTTATCGGCCGACGACGAATCCTCTTCGTGCGAAGAAAACTCCGATGGCCAATCTTCGGATGCGGCACTGCCGGAAATCGAAGCTAAAGTCTCAGACAATGACGTCCTCATTCGAATCCATTGCGAAAAACACAAAGGTTTCATAGCCAAAATACTAAGCGAAATTGAGAACCTTCGTCTCTCAATTGTTAATACCAATGCTTTGCCTTTTGGGAATTCAACACTTGACATAACCATAATTGCTCAGGTAATTAACAACTTTTTTTTTTTTAAAAAATGGGTGATTTTTAATTCATTGGAATTGAATTCAACTTGAAAATTTAATGAAAATCCTTTTTCTTTTTTTTCCAGAAAGATGCTGAATTCAATATGACAGTGAAGGATCTTGTTAAGGATTTGAGAATGGCTTTATTGAAGTTCATGTGAAATAGTTCTTGAAGTTTTATGTGTTGTTATGTAAATTCTTCCTTTTTTGTGAAGGCTTTAGAAATTTATTAATTTATTGGGTTTTGAGAGAACTGAGAGATTTGAAGTGTGTTTATCAAAGGACTAATTATCCCTCAATCCCTCTACTCTTTTGACTTTTGAATTTAGTCATTCTACTTTTAATTTCAGGGATTTAGGCATTCTACTTATTTAATTTAAAAATTCATATCTAATTGATATATAACATTGGACTAACTTTAAAAAAAAAAACACTGAATGTTAAAATGTAATATTATTCAAATTTAATAGAAATTCATCAACAGCGTTATTGATTGAAATTTAATTTTCAAATCAAACAAATAAAAAGATTAAATTCTTAGAAATGAAAATAGAGGAGATAACTAGATTTGGGGCCTTAATTAAACTTTTATCAAATGTTGGTCTATTCTACAATGGAGAAATAAGCAATTAAGAAGTTCCTTTTAGAAATGTAAGGATTAGGCAATCCTTCTAGAAAATGATTTTTTCTTCTTTTGTTCTTCAATTTTAACATTTGATAGAATAATGGCAGAAAAGGTACATATTCTCAAGTAATTGTTTCATGTTTAAGTTATCTATGAATACCAAATATATGGGCTTTAATGATGCAATTTCCCTGTTACAGCTCAGCTATAAGAAAAATACATGTGAGCAAAACAGTTGTTTTTTGTTTAAACATGAAAACGAAAATAGACCCTCTTTTTCCATGCATTTCTATCATGTTGGAATTTTGGTGTTGTGTTTGTTGGAAAGGTTTTATCTTAATATTATCTACGATTTTAAATTATAAAGAGTTAAATTATTTTTTGGATTTGAACTTGATAATTATTTTAATATTGAGGCTTGAATTATTTTTTTTGTTTAAGTTAAGCCTTGAACTTGACAATTGTTTCTACATTCGAACCTGAAGTTAGTCTCTAAACTTAACAATCTTCCTACACTAAGACCTGAAATTTTTTGTCTAAGTTAGTCCTTGATATTTCCTTCAAAACCTTAAAATTTTTTAGTCCCTTTAAAAATTAAAAAAATTTAAGTTAATCACTTAAATCTCCATAAAAGACCCATAGTAAATAACATAAAAAAAAAATACTAGATCCAAAAGTCAGCAAATACTTAAAAATATTCCAAGTCATTTAGATAATATCAGTAAAATGATATATAATTATATTTTTTAAAAATAAAATATTATTATATAAAATAATTTTTTAAACTCAAATAAATACAGTTGTTTTTGGAAAGCCATAGAATAATTAAATTTGAGTATAATTGTTTGTAATTACCATAATTCTCATCTTCTCTCTAAGAATTGGAGAGCGTAATTGAGATACTTAAATTACACACAAATAATTTACAAAACTAAATAAATTTTGAATTGAGAAGTGATACACAGATGAGTATGATAATTAAATTTTAATATTTAATTAAAAGGTTATAAATAGTAATATAAATTTAATGACGAAGTAAGAGTGGATTTCACTTCAATTTAATATTTTGTATTACAAAGAAGTCTAAGCAATTTAACTTTTAGCCAAGTCAATAATTAATACTTATAATAAGACAATATTTCATTCAATTTCCTCAATGAGTGATTGCACTAAATAAAATCAAATGCGAAATTTTCCTTCCTAAGTTATTTATTTATTTATCAATAAATAATAATATGGCTTATAAGTTATAACCATAACAAATATATAAAAAATTAATCTGTACCAATGAAGAATTACATGAATTTTTTAAGGATAACACATATAGAAGGGAAATGTTAACCCAAATAATTTAACATTATGTATCAAAAATTCATATTGTAGTCCTTGGGTTAGAAAATTTATGTGCCAATACTATATATAAAAGGAAACTCCAAACTGTTGACACGTGGCTTTTTCACTTTGTTTCCTTTCCTTTTATTAAAAATGGTTAAATTTCACATTTGGTCCCTCTATTATGCTCAAATTTGATATTTAAGATATATAATTTCATTTTTAACATAATTTGGTCCTTATATTTTGATTATGTTATTAATTAGTTCAAATATTTAATATAGTTAACTTTTTCAGTTAAAATATTATTTGGTTATATATAATTTGAGTACCTTAAAAGTGTTAGAGGTTGACATGGGGCTTTCTATTTTTTTTTAGGTTTACCTTTTTTATTGAAGTTTTAAAAAAGTAGTTAAATTTCAATTTTAGTCCCTCTATTATGCCTAAATTTGATATTTAACTACTATACTTTAATTTCTAATATTTTTGGTCCTACAGCTTTATAATGTTATAAATAGTTAGTATAATTAATTTTTCTATTAAAACATATTACATTGTTATATTTAATTTAAGAGTTTTATAGACGGATACGTGGTTTTTTATTTCTTTTAAGTTTGCCTTACTTTCTTTTCTTTTTTTTTTTTTTTGTATATTATAAGATAACCATCAAACTTTAGTTAGTCTAAATATTTAATATTGTTAATTATTTTAATCAAAATACTAACATCAATTTTTTTAGGAACATTATTCCAACAAAAAAATTTATTTTATCATGCCGAGTACAAAAGAATGTTTTTAAGAAAAAAAATATAAACATTTTCAATATTATTTTTTTGTTACATGATTACTAATTAACTTTTTTAATTTTAAAATGTCACATAACAATAGTAATGATCAGACCTAAATTTCTAAAAATAAAAATAGACTTGGAGTATATTTTAATTTTCAAATTTATATTCTATAATTTGACATAAATAAATAATCAGTCCAACGTGAATCACTATACTATTAAAATGATTACTCAAAAAGTAACACAATAATTGGTGACAAGTGGTGAAAAGCTCAGATTTAATTGTTGAAAAAGAATTTCTCACCAAACATAATGATTAGGGTTGGTAGAAAAAAAATTTACTGGATTTTGTTGTTAATCTAAGTTTGGGTAATTTATACTTCATGTCATTGAATTTTACACTCAAATCTGGATAAAAGTCATAACATTTTAATTTCATCAAATTATATTATTTTATTTGTTATTATTAACAAATTAGACCGCTTTCCTTAATTTATTTTAACTTATGTCAACTGAGCTAACAACAATACTGATGTCAACTGAGCTAAAACCTAAATGAAATGTCAACGAGGAGGCCTTAGACCTCCAATGCCTAGGTTCAAGTCACACATTGCATAAATCATGTGTAGATATTGTCCAGATTTATTTTAACTTAAATCCCACTCTATGTGGATCCTGTCAAGAGTTATTTTGGTATAAGAAAGTTATGTTCGATTTGTGTTTTATAATAATTAATCGATATGATTGTAGATAAATTAAAAAATGGCCTAAATGAAAATTACTAAATTAAGTGACCTAAAATGTAAATTACTTGTTTAAGTTTGATCGAGTTATAGTTTGAACATTTTTAACTTTATCTAAATCAAGGTCAGATTAATTAAAAAGCCATCTTTTTTTAATATTTTATCATTCATAAAGATTAATTGTTTCGAAGTTTATAATTGTCCCTCCAAACAATAGCAATTCTAAATTTTGAACCCAAAATACTGTTTCAGCTTTATTATTTTAATTATGAAATCTCATTTATTCATTATATTATTTTTTATAAATATATTTCTTACCTAAACTTTTTTAATACTACAAATGTTGAATTTCAAGAGGATTAATTTTATAATGTGAGGTTTCTATGACCTTAATCACAAATAAAATAAAGCAAATGAAACAAAGCAAAAACCTCAATGAAAGCTACTCCACAAATGTGAACACACTGTTTCAGTTCATCTATCGCTCCCCTCAAATTAGGGGTTTTTTAAGTTATTTTCTTTAATTAAGTAGCCACAGAAACCATACATTAAATTAAGTGTTTGATTTTCAATCAAATTAGGTCTTAATACTAATTAAGCCCTTAATGTTTATACTTTTTTATCAATTTGACCTTTAACCTATAATAGAAAGTTAAATTACCTTTAAAAAGGAATTGAAACAGGGGTGAAACCAGGGGACTGGCAGGGGCTCGATCCCCTTAAAATGAAAAATTTTCTATTTAAGTCCTTTAAAATTTTTAAAATTTTAAATTAGTAAAGGTAAAATTGTACTTTGACCCCCCTAAAATGATAAAAAAATTTATTTAATCCTTTAAAAAATTATAAAGATAGAGACTATTAAAATGGTGAAATTACATTTTTACTATTGTAAAAATTACAATTTAATTTCACCCCCTTAAAAAAAATTTCTAGCTTCGCCCCTGAATTGAATTGCTGCTTTTTAACAGAAATATTGACTAAAATGTTAAATTTCTAAACATGTCAGCCCACATGACAATCCAAGTGTATTTTATGCCATTTTTATGAACTTTATATATATATATATATATATTAATTTTAAATATTTTAAATACTTTTATAAATATTTAAATTATTTTTTGAAGTGGCATATAAGATAAGTTGTGTTATATTTTAGTCATGAGGGTTGTCACACCAGCATTGCTAAAAAATTAATGTTTTAATTAAGAATTTTATTAAAAGAAACAAACGATTTGATTTTTTTTTAAAAAGGCTAATAATGAAATTTAGTTAAAGAAAAAGGATTAATGATTAAAAACTATTATATATTTCTTAAACTGTTATATATTTTTATTAGTTTAAGAAAAAATGCCTAATTATTTAACTCATGAATTTTGGAAAAATAGATCATGAGAATTTTTTTTATATTTAAGAATAGGAGAAAATATTGTATATTTTAATATTCAAATTTCGATGATATTTGATGTTACATCATAAATTCATATACTGTTGGTAGATGAAATATATACATAAAATATTAAGTATTAATAGGTATTTTGTTGGAAACTCGATATTCAATACTATATTATTGGGCAAAAAAAGTTACTATTTTAAACACAATATTTAAAATTATTCATAGTTCTTCCCTAACCTATAAATAAAAAGATAATACGTTTTAACGTACTCGAACTCACATCATTCTGCATTGACAATAATATACATATCAATCGAACTAAAACTAAATCAATTATTGTTAAACTTTTTAATAATCATTAGTTACTTGTTTGAAATAAAATAATCTCTTACCAATTATTGTTGAAAGATTATTTTTATTCACGAATCACGCCCCCTTCTACTTATATATATATATATATATATAGTCGACCAATCTTCCCATTTTAATTTTGTAGAGGCCATCTTCATTCCTTTTCATATGACATGGCAAATTGTGTATATTAATATGGTAAATGATAAACATCATGCATGACTCATTAAATCAATTTAATTCTGGTTTAAAATAACCATTGAGTTATATACTAACTTCAAGTCAAACTAATGTGAATGTCACATTACATCATCAAAGGGACAAAATGTAGACAAAACATGTATATTTTTTCCGGTAAAATTATTACAAAACCTCTTGTATTATATTTTAAATTGTATTTTAATTTTTTACTGAAAATAGATAAATAGCCTCTCTAAGTTGAATGAGTGTTCAATTAAAATTTAGTGTTTATATATAATGTATAATAATAAATTTAGTCCTTAATTTTTATATATTTATTTAATTTGACTCCTCTTTTATTAGAAGTAAATTAAAAATTTTTAAACTGATAAGGCTAAAGGGTAAAAATCAATTAAGCCATTTTAAAATTAAAAAAATTATAATTATAATTTTTATTTAAAAATAACAATACCGACCCAATAAAAGAGTAGGGGTAAATTTTTTTAAAATCTCATAACCATTAGATTCTAATGGGCCAGTGTTGTTATTTTTTAATAAAAAATTTGACCCTTTAAAATTTGTTACTAAGGCATTTTTGACCCTTTAGCCTCATTAGTTTTTAAAATGTCTAATTTACTTCCAATAAAAGAGTAGGGACCAAATTGAATAAATATGTAAAGGTTGAGGGATAAATTTGTTATTATACTTTATATATAAATACCAAATTTTAATTGAGAGACAATTTTGCTCACTCATATAACAAATATGGACTTATTTAACCATTTTTTTCAATAAAAAAACTAAAATGTAATTCAAAATATAATACATGCTTTGATGATATTTTTATCTTATAATACATATTTATTTGGGTCAATTTGATTGAATATTTAAATATTTTTATTCAATTTGTTTATACTTAAATTTTCAATCTCACAAAATAATAAACACTAAACAAATTCTTTGCCAAATTTGCAAGAGTCAAAAGCATGCTCGCCCCCAAAAAGTGCCAAAAAAAGAACAGATTTCAACTTCCTTTTTCACTTTTAAATCTCTATTTTCAATAGATGACCTAAGAAAAATGTGACACCAATTATTTGGGGGTATTTATATACCCCCAATTGGCAGGTATTAATAAAATTAAATTGCAATTTGGTCCCATAGGGACTAGGCTACAAACCGCTACGAAAAATTACTACAAGCACTCATGATTATTACCCTTAAAATCACTTTCATATAAACATTCAAGAAATTCTTGTATGTGGTATAGCTATTTTTGCAGTAAGTGGATAATACACATACTAATATCTTTTATATCAAATTAATGTAGGTCTCATTATATAAAATCATTCTAATGTAATATATAAATTTTTCAAGAAGTGCTTGAACCAATATCAACTGGTAGTAGCACCAATTACTCAGAAAAATTGTCGTATTTGAATTGATAAATTTTGACAACAAATTTCTTTGTGTTGTGTTTTCTTTATTGATTGGGTTATCTATTAGCTTATTCTTGATATCCGAACTTCACTTAGCAAGAGATCTTGGAGATATGTTTAGATTGGATTGAAGCGACCAGTATCCCTTAACTCATGGATCGAATCGAATCAAGCTATAGAAGGAAGTATATCCAGATGATTTAAGCCTGATCCTATGCTTTTTAGGAGATATTATTTGTGCTAGTTATCTTCCTAATTCAAAGGGATAATTGATTGTAAAAGATATAGCATGTTAGTAAGTCTTATTCACTTATATATTGTGGAGATTTGTATAGGTTTTGTATTGACCGAAAGCACTTTATTTTGTTCAGTGAAGAACGTTTTTGTAAGTGTAACAAACTGTAATAATAAATGTGTGATTTAATTAGAGTCCTAAGGCTTCAAAGGGAAAACTTAGAGGGGAGATGTTTGGATCTTAGGTAAAAAAAAGTGAGAAGTCTAAACTGGTGAGTGTTACATATTAGAAACACTTGTTGTACTAAGTTTTAAGATAGTAAATATTCTCTTTGGATAAGACTCTACAGATGAAGAGAAACTAAACAACGTAAACATCTCTTGTGTTGTTTATTTTTCTCTACTTTTCATTATATCTTCAAAAATTAATTCGAACTTAACAAATATAATAAAAGTAAAGGGATTGGATTATAATAAACACTAAACAAATTCTTTGCCAAATTTGCAAGAGTCAAAAGTATAGCCGCCACCAAAAAGTGCCAAAAAAAATGAATAGAATTCAACTTTTGTTTTTCACTTTTAAATCTCTATTATCAATTAGATGACCTATGAAAAATGTGACACCAAATAATTGGGGTATTTATATACCCCCAACTAGCAGGTATTAATAAAGTAAAATTGCAACTTGGTCCTATTGGTGCTTGACTACAAAACCACAATGAAAATTTGCTTTAAAAAGCCATGATTATTACCCTTAAAATCACTTTCACTTATACATTTAAGAAAAAAAATTATGTGGTATATCTATTTTCTTTTTTGACAAGTGAATAACCTCATTGCTTGACACATTAATATTTTTACAGTAAATTAATGCATCTCTCATTATTGAAAAAATAATGAATAAATTATTTGAATCATTGAAAATAATTAATTAATTAATTACACTTTAGATATTTAAATAATTTAGTATTATAAATTAATCCACTTTACAGAGGTATTAAAATTATTCTGATTAATACAAAAAATTATAAAATATTTTAATATGATAAAAGTAAGGGAATTGGATTTAATTGCAATGTAGAAATGGGTTAAAACCATAATTAGACTAACTATTAGTCCCTCGTATTTTTTTAATTAAGAGAAAAGAATGAAGTTATTTAGAATTGAATTCAAGCTCTCGTAACAACAACGTAATCTTCTTGCCATTAAACCAATGTAGTACCTCATAGCTGATTTCTATTCTTTTGCTCCAACCTCCATGAAAACAAGATTGGGATTAGCTGGCTTCATTTGGGTCAGTTTGAATAAAAAAAATTAATTTTTTATTAGTTCGGCTTCGTTCGAATTTGATTTAAATAATAAAAATAATTTTGAATTTAAGTGTAAATTTTACTAATATTTTGAATAGAGACGAATCTAGAGGTAGGTGGAAGTCTTGACCCCAAAAAATGAAAAATTGACAATTCAATTTTCATGAATAATGAAATTATAAATTAACATATGGTAAATTTGCACTTCCCCAAATGAAAACAAAAATCATTTTAATCCCTTCAAAAATAGTGAAACTATAAATTAATAAATGATAAAACTATATTTTAATATCTCAAAAATTTATGATTTAGTTCCGTCCCTTAAAAATTCTTGAAATCGCCTCTAAATTTAAACAGTGACAGTTGACTCGAAAATAAACTTAATTTTTTTTTTTTAAAAATTACAACTCAAGTAGCCGCAAATCAACAAGTCCCTTACATTTTGCATTCATACCACCATTACGTGTGATACAATCTCTATCTCAAATGGTCAATTTTTCTTTTATCTATTTACCACAATCTCTATCTCCCATTAACTTTGTGTGATACAATCATATCTTTCATCTAGATTTTGTTGTACATGTAAATATAGCCCCTTCATAATTTTTTAGATTTCATAAATGAAATTAAAAATTAATAAAAATGACTTTTTAATTGACTTGTAAAATTAAAAATTTTAAACAATCATCAAATACCAAAGTAAAAGATTATCTTCTGACTTTCTAAACCCTACCTAACAATGCTGTAACTCATAATATGCCAGCTTTTGTAGTAGAAAAAATGGGTTATCAAACAACCAAATAGACAGCCAACTACTTGGTAATATCCAAATTAACCTCGTAAGATGTTTTAATGCGTGATTAGTTCAACATCGCCTGTTCTTCTTTTTAAATTCAAAATTATACTTTTATTTTTAAGAATTTAGTCTCTCTATTTTTAAAATTTTAAAATTTAAATTTAATTGTTAACACTATTAAAATTATTTTATTAAAAAATTAAATTCTTGAAAATAACAGTACAAAAATTAAATTACAAATTTAGAAAAAATACATAGATTGATAACATTATTACCACAATTTTTTTCGGAATATTCTCAAAACAAAATTTGAAATTGGTGACATGTTAGTGTTGAATAATTTTCCCTTGCCTAGTTAACCTATTTGATAAGCCATTTCAAGTTTCAACTCATCCATTTTTAAACAAATCGTCTTATATTATGTTATTAAAGTTTATTTATTGTCACGTTATTATCCAAGTATCTAAAATGGTCATTAGTTTGATCACAAAACTATATATTATTAATTTCTTTTGAAAGAAAACTATATATTATTAATTAAATTGATATAACAATGTCATGACGGTAATGTTAAGATTTGAAAGTCAATTAATACATGGTTAAAGTAATATATAAAATAATTCCATGTAATGGTCTGATGGTCAGGGTATTCACCGCTTCATGTATGACTTACTAAATTTATAGAATTAAAAATAAAATAATAAATTTTAAATGTACGAAGAGGACAAAGATTAAGAGTAAAATTAAATCAAAACAATAAATGTCGTAAATAAATATTTCATTTTTTAGTGAAAATTCATTACATTTTCTCCAATAATGCCGTAAATTGATTAATGGAAGTAACAATTTGCAAGTTTAGGGTTCGTAATTGTCCTTTTCAACAGTGATGTCTTTAAAATTCAAATTTATGTTCTCTTCTTAAAAGATGAAATATGCTTTTATCACTACATCCAACGCTTGTTAATATATTTTTATTATTGTCCCTCAAATAAAACTGATTATAGGGGTTATTTTATATTATTTTAATATAACATAATGTATTTTATATCTCTAATTTCTTTTTTTCAATTTATAAAAAATCATGATCAGATTCATTTTGTTCAATCTTCCAGCTTGCTTTGACAAATTAGCTTATTAATAATATTGAGGATTGATATTGTTTTTGAAATTGGAAAATGAAATTTGAAAATAAAATATCCTGATCTTTTAATTTATTATATCTTGATCATATATATACTTGAGGCTATTTTTATTTATAATATTGTTCTGAAAATTAATGAGTTGCACAAGATTAATTAAATTTACGTTGAACGCATAGACATCATCATTTTCTAAATTAGTAAACATTAGGTCCAAAATTTCAAATTCTAATTGAAATGACCAAGTGATTCATATATAAGAATAGTAATGGTATTTGGGACTAAGTTTTAGGAGCTTAATTAAAAATTTTAAAATTTTAAGAGTTTAATGAGAAAAAGTTAAGGAGTCAAATTGAAGTTTTTAAAATTTTTATGAAATTAATGAGAATTTCTAAAAGTTAAGTGAATTTAATTAATTTTTTTCAAAAAGAAATTAGAAGGCATATTTAGAATTTTCAAAAAATTGAGATCCTAATTAAAATTTTCAAAAGAGTAACAAAAATTTCCTTCAGTTTTTTTTTTTTTGGAGGGGGTAAGGGCCCTCGACCACCATTACCATATGCCCCTCTATAGAAATGAAAAAGCTTCACCACGGTTTGCCTTTTGCTCCAATAAATGTTCTATTAGTTGAATAAACAAGAGTTGAGACAAGATAATTATGCAATGAAAGTAAGGCAAGGAGTAAGATCGACACACGATATTTACTAACGTAGTTCGGATTTACCAACCTTACTTCTAGAGAGTCTTGTTTAGAAAATGATATTATTCAACAATTCATCCGGAACAACTATTGGCTTAAGGCCAATCTACACTTAGAACAATGCATAATTGTAGCCCCAAAGTCAAACCCAAATTGTTACAATCACTCTCCCAAAAATCTCACAATACAATCAATATAACTCTCCAATAAATTCCTAAGTAAAAGGTGTTTGAATACACAATAACCAACACTCAAAATCTCAAGAAAAATACCACAAAAAAAGTGCATCCCTTGTGTCAAATCAACAACCTATAAATAGGCTTCAAATAACTTCATCTTCAAGTTGAAATAGGATAAGTTACCTTCAACAAGTTCAATCCAACTTGAATTAAATCTGATCAGCTCCTTAGCAAGTAATTCTCATATTTGAAGTCTGCCACATCCTAAAAATGGGGTTAGAAGAATTGGATTTGTGGTTGATTGATTGATTGGATTTAAGTTTGAAACACATGATTATTAGGTTTTGGTTGCATGATGGATGATATGCATGTGCTTAGTGAATTATTCTTATAGATGGTTGAATGACTTACTGAACATTAAGACAAGCTTAAAATGACCAAATGGTAAGTTATGAACATATAATGCACTTAAAAATGTATAAACTACAAATTTGACATGTTGAGAAAATATGAATTATGACTTCAGGATGGCATGCTAGTATAGCTAATTGGTTAGAGTGTTAAAATATGTTAATGAATGTTTTCATGTAATTGAGCATAACTTGAATGATCTATGTATGCTATATGATATGTTAGAATAGGAAAAATGACATGAAAACATGAAATAATATGTGTGGATTGGTGTCAATGTGTCATATACAAGTTTTAGGAATGTCTTGTTATCTTTGCAGTTGAGTCCTAATTTTTATGCTACGCAATTGAAGTCCTTAAATATTATGAAATGACTTGAAAATTTGTATGATTAAGTCTTATATGGTTAATTTCATAATTTTACTCTCGATTTTACAAAAAGGTTTTACTAATGTAACACCCCATACCTGGCTTAGACACTAAGACCAAATCTGGAGTGCTACATCAAACCATCAGAAAAATCCAATCTTAATTGTCCAAAGTTTAATAATAAAAAATTATTTATATAGATAAACCAACATATAAATCCAAGTTACAAACTGAAGTCCAGAATAAATGCACAAAAGTATAAGTCTAGGTAAAACGTTAAGTAACAAGAAAATAGATGACCGAGCTCTTGCCACATTTACCCACCTAAGTTTGTATGTTACATGTAATCCAAACAAACAGATAAAATGAGTTTACAACTCATTGTATAACTCACATTCTCAATTAAACAAGAACATAACAGATATAATTATAGTTCCTTATTTTAATCAATCAATTCTCAGAATCAGATACAGAAACAGAAACAAAAGATATCAGATACATATGTAATTTCCTACCCCAAACCGCTACCATATTCGTCTATCCCTACACACCATATAGGGTATCAAGTACCCTTCCATTCCTACATATCACATAATGACTATGTGTCACATTTCAGAATGTTTGTAATCAAACTACTAGATGAAAATGTGATAATTTGCCAGAATCATATATAAATTTGTGGCTTAGCCACCAGGTTCGGAAGATTATTAAACTGCCCACACTTCCTCCTTTTCAAAATCCCAACCCAATGCAGATGCAGAGATAACATATATCAAATATTCGTATACAGAAATATAAATTTAGATCATGTTCATATAATGCTATCACAACTTACTTATTAGATTCCATTTTGAACATATATATAGAAAAAGAACAAATTAATCAGTAACAGATTGTTAGATTACATCTTCATTATCTATTCAGCTTGTACAAATCCTACAGTAGGCCTACATTCGATCTAAACGACGATTAAGGCCCTAGGGGAAATTTCTGATTTTTGACCCACACGCCCATGTGGATTCACACGACTTGAATGTCTGGCTCGTACGGTCCATATGGTCGTGTGGCTCAAAATAATGAGTTACATGGTCTGGAACACGGCCAAACACACACCTATGTGACTTACAACCCCTCATACGGCCTGGATAGACACACGTGTCCCTGGCCCATGTGACTCTAAATCCAAAACAGTGAGCTACACGACCTGGACACACGCTCATGTCTCTAACTTATGTTCCTCTAACTCAAAAATAGTGAGTTACACGACGTACCACACGGCCTAACACACAACTATGTGGCATTGACAACCATGTTTTTCGGCATTTGCGAATTGCAAAAATTTGGGTTTCCATAACGTACCTGACACGACTTCAACGTATAAGCAACCGGGGTGAATCCGAGGCCTAAAAATGAAAATTCAATGACCAATTACATAATTATTCTCAAATAAATCACTAGAAATAACAATCAAACCAAAGTCATGTCGAAAAGCTTCGACACAACCCCAACCTGAAATTCACACACTCACCTTGCGCGTAAAAGCAAAATACAGAACTAGCACGTTAGAAGAGCATCTCCAGTAAGATCTTTACCTAAAAAGACTCAAACACAAGATCCAGTAATACACAGAACTTAACCATCAAACCAACAGACTCATTCTTGATATAAATTAACACAGAAATAAACTTAAGTCAAACGTTCGAGGATAAGAGTTGAACCAAAAGAATAAAAAAAATTTAAAAACGAGACTTGAACACCTAACCTCAATCACACAACCAAAACAGTTAATCGTTGAAGCAAATATTTAATTATTAACAGTTACTAACAACAACAGTTCAAAAATTTAGGGCATTACAACTAAATATTTTACTAAATTTACGATTTGGTCCTTAAACTTTGCTTTAAAACTAAATGAGTTTTACTTATCAATTTTGGGTATTTTATGTCAGTTATTGTCCTTGTTGAATTTTTTTATACTGTAAATGTGATTTATTTGTTGAATTAAGAATGTTACTTACGTCATGTGTTAAATGACAATTCTACCCTAATGTTGTTCTTATCAGAGTAGGGTTGCGGAAGCATTTTCTTTTAGAATTGTATGTTTACCTTGAACTATATGATTGATGAATATGCATGTATATAAAATTGTGTGGTGTGATTGGTGGTTGTACGGAGGTCATGTAAGTGACTAATGTGACGTTCTGGATTTGGACCGGTCCGTCTCGAGCAGCAATTAAGGCCAGTAATTAGCGTTGCAAGTGATAACATATTGAAAAATTGAACTTCTTTTATAATTTTTTTAAAAACTTTTTATTATCTTGGATTTGCTAACTTGACATATGAGAAAAATAGTATCACGTTAGCTGTTATAATAAACGTCGATAATGATAGTAGAACTATCGTAAAGTAAAAATAAAAGTGTTGTAGGCCAATTTTGGCCCGTTTACAATCAAACCCGAGTGGCCCAATAACCCAATTTAACCCAAACTAAATTGAACCCAATACCCACCAAAACTAACAGCCCAAACAACAATAACCCAAACCTAAACCCTAGCCCAACTAGCCCAAAAAAAAACACAAAACAAATCAGAAAAAAACCCCTAGCCGCCGCCTCTGTCCCATCATCTCTGTCAACCCCCATACCAGCCTCTGCTCCACCGTTCAACCACCACCTGCACAGCAAATAGAACACGCAACAGTAGCAAAATATAGGGAATCAGACATTGTAACAAATGAGCTATAAAGGCCGAATGGAAACTATTGTAAAAAAAGGAAAAAAAATGATCTTTTTCGAATATTCAAAAAAAAAAGAAGAACAAATCAATACAAAAACAAACGAATATTGAGAAGCAATCGAAGAATAGAAAGGTGATTTCTTTGTTCCTTTTCCTCTTTATTACTATTATCCTTAGATAAATAAATAAAAGATATCAACTCTTACCGTGATTGGGCGATCGGAGAGTAGAACCGAGAAGTTTCTCTTGATTTCCGTCGGCTTTCGTGAGGTTTTTGGGGCGCTTCAACTATAGATCTAGGGTAAGGGGAACGAAAGGGTTAAAAAGGGTCGATTTTTCGCTTTCAGCCGCCGTATACGGAGATCGCTGGAGACCGACGGATGGTGGTCCGATCGCCGTAAATCGTCCATGCCCAGAGCATCAAAACCCTTTCCCCTTTTCTTTTTTTCAAAAACATAGTTGAAATGAAGTTTTAAAAAAAAATTGACTTTTATACCATTTACAAAACGGCGTCGTTTTGGCTTAGTGCCTGCTGATATAAAACGGCGTCATTTTGGAGAAAAAACGGGTCGACCCGACCCACATGAAGGATTCGCGTGTTTTTTGTTATTGGGGTAATTGCGCATGCGGTCTTTCCGCATTTTTATTATGTTTTAATCTAGTCATTCCCTGTTTCTTAATTCTATCTTTTAATTTTAAATCCGCTTCAATTTGGTCCTTTGACCATTTGGGGAGGGATGTTGGAGCGACGTCGTTTCAGGGAATAAGCGTATTTGCGCAATCGGTCCCTCCATTCCATTCGTATATTCTATTTGGTCTTCTTCCTTGTCTTTATTTTAAATTGGCCTTAAACCCCTGTTAGTTATTCTTACTATTTTATGATTAATTTATTGATTATTATTATTATTATTATTAGTGTATAATACGTATATATCTATATATAGTATTTTTTTATATTACTTTACTTTAGTATTCTTATTATATTTTATTTACTATTATCTATTGTTATTGGTATTATTATTCTTATTATTATTAATATATGTTTTATTATATACATATGAACATACTTTTTACTATTTTACATTATTATATTTATTATTTATTTTTAACATATTATTATTTTATTTTCTTTATATCATTATTATACTTAGTTTTTGTTTATATTATATATATATATATATTACTTTTGTATTTACTATTTTCATTATATTTATTCATTACTTATTATTATTATTTATGTATATATATTTTTAAATCTCATATTACGTATAGACATTTCTAATATGTATTTCTTTAAATAATATTATTACATATATGTTTTAGTGTGTATTCTTTTAACATGTGCAATATATATATTTTTTATTCTATATTATGTATATACATTTTTCAATATTATACATGTATATGTTTATACTATATTAGTTAAGTTTTTATACCATCTTATGTGTACATTTTGAATGCTATGTTATGTATATATTTTAAACACTACATTTTTATATATTATATGCATATTTCAATACTATTATTATGTACATACCTTTAATATATATATACGTATATGTATATGTAGTATTATTAGTATTTTTAATATCACATTTTCCGTCACCTTACATACTATTATATATTATATGTATATATATAATCCATTGTTTCATTTCGTGTTTAATGTTATTATTATCATGCATAATATCAAATGCATCGTGAATACTTTATAATTATTATTTTATCATCCGCTTCATATATTCGTAAATCGTATTTTATTGCAACATTGTTATAAGTTTCTATTGTTTTTTAAAAAATATTCTTATTTATGTTTTAAATCAATTTCAATAAGCAAGGCAACGTATCGATTTAATATTAAGTCATCGATTTCATCGCTATGTTGGGTGAACATCAATCGACTCGAGTTAAAACGGTATGTCCTTCTCAAAAACCAAAACAATTAAAAATTCTCGTGTTTTAACCGGATCACGATTAAATGTTATATTGAACTCGTATTTTTGAAATTATGACAACACACGTTTAACAAGATACCAATTTTGGGCGTCGTGAGCGTGCTAATACCTTCCTCCCGCGTAACCGGCTCCCGAACCCTATTTTTTCTCTGGCTTTTAACTTAGACCTAAACTCGGCCTCCTGTTTGTTTAAGGAATAAAATTTCTTTTAAAAAAGAGGATTTATTAGGTGTCCGATCACACCTAGGAAAAAGGATCGGTGGCGACTCCCCTTTACTAATAAAACTGAAACTTGGATTTCAAATTTTCACTAAATCGCCACAATTAGCGACTAAAAAAAATTTACGTCGCTACAGCTGGCGACTCCACTGGGGACCCCTTTTTGAGAGTCGTGTCTGGAATTAAACTCGCATTGTCAAAATTTTCAAAGTTCCTTGTTCAAATTAACATTTAGTCGTGATCCTCAAATTTTTGTTTTCAAAAAGTCATGCATTCGCATTATGTTGTAAATGTTTTTCTAACTCGTTTTGTCCTTTTTGTTTTTCAGCTTTAAGTTTTATGGTTTTATTTTTGTAGTTTTTTTTAAATAAAACGAAAGGTTTGTGAGTTTCTCCCCACACACTGCGCACTTGCATTGTTGCATAACATGAACTCTCTACCCGGGCTTCGTCCGTTTAAGTGGAAGTAAATGTTATGCCTTCGTGAGTTAACTCGTCCCTCCACACAGGCTAGTGAATACTTCCGGATTACATATGACTTATGCTTTCGTGAGTTAACTTGTCCCTCCGCATAGGCATAAGTAAATGTAATCCCTCGAATTGAACTCGTGAGCCTGTGATGGGCTATGACCGAGGCTTCGTACTAGTCTTAGTAGACGATAGTACGGACAATTCGAGTACCTATCTAGAACCGAAATCGCATATAGTGAATCGTATGAGTCACCTAATTAGAGCCATGCCGAACCTTCGTCTGTTTAATAGTCACCAAAATAAGTACACGGGAGAAACGCCTCTTGCTTTTCATTTCCTTTACATTTACACTGTTTATACAAAAAAATTGAACCGGGTAGCTTAATTTGTTGAAGTTTCCATAGTTTTTCTCAGTTTATATTTGTTGTGATTAGTAACCAAGGTTGTTTGTCTTTATTTTTGTTTTTCATCATGCATCATAGGCATCTTGATTAAGAAGGTGTTGATTAGAGATTGGTTGCCAAAAAACAGGTTTCTGATGGAGGAGTCAATTACGCAAGTAACCGAGAAAAATGTCGTGGTCTGAGATTGGTCTCTAAGAGTCTAGAAAGAAAAAGGGGACAGTCTAATAAAAGGATGTATTCCCAACCTACCTGAGCACGTAACTGTGAATGTTCATCAGAATAACCTTCATGACTTGACTCAGATTTGGAGACAGTGGGATTCGAACACTAGAGGCATCTTCACTGAAAAGTACGGGGATATTGCTAGCCTGATCGCCGTCAACATAGATGAAAGATTGATTCAGGCCATAATCAGATTCTGGGATCCGGCTTACCAGTGTTTCATTTTCAATGAAGAAGATATGACCCCAACCGTGGAAGAATACACTGCTTTACTTCGTATTGATAATGTGCAATTCTACAAGATTTATGTGAAGGAGCCCAAGCCGATGACTTTCAAGAAAAAGTTGGTAAAGTTGACTGGCTTGACTGACACATAGGCCGAGAAACAAATAAAGAAAAAGAATGAAATCAACTGTATTCCGTGGTTTTCCTTGCGGGATTTAGTCCTAAATCATCCCGATATTTTGAAGAGAGTGAATCTGTTCGCTTTGGTCATTTACGAATTGGTCGTCTTCCTAAAAGTTTTGGGACATACAGAGGTTGCAGTAGTGGACTTTTTTGGAAAGTTAAAACAAGGAATCAACCCTATCCCAACTATTTTGGCCGAGACCTTCAGATCCCTAAGCAGTTGTAGGAGGAAAGGGGAAAAATACTTTATCGGATGTGCGCAATTGCTTAATGTTTGGATTTTGAGCCATTTCTGGAAAGTAGAGTGCACACCGTACCACATGTTTTCAAAAAATTTTGCCTCGTTGGAAGCCTATCTTGAGAGAGAATGACCAAAGGATGTCACCGAAGAGCATTGTGTTTCAGTTTTTTAGAATCTTTGGGCTGAAGATGTAACCTGGAGAGCACCGTGGATACGCCCTTCGGTTCTGTTATATAAGGTGGGAAACCAAGATTGAGTGCCACTGCATTGAATATCGGGAGGAGTTGGTTATGCTCCATTAGTGGTCCAAAAGCAATTTTCTTCACGACAATTCATACCAGTTACAGGAGGATTAGCACAGTCCGAGTTTACTTTCGCGGGTGAAGGTTATATGAAAAGGGTCCGAGACACTGCAAAGTCTTGGAAAAAAATTCATTTGATGGAATTGGCTTTATATGCTGATACCCTCACCCAAGATTACGACATATGGAGGAAGCAACGGGTGAACAGTCAGCAAATCTCGTCGACAAACTACACCGTCTAAAATCCTTTCTCGGAGGAAATGTCTTCTGAGCTAGAAATGGCAAGACAAGAATTTGAACGAGAAAAGGCCAAGATGTCTCGGGACCTTAGTGCTCTTCAAGAGGAAAACTACCAGCTGAAGATCGATGTTCAAATTGAAAGATTCAGAACCGAGAAAGTGCAAAAAGAAGCTGAAGTCGTAAGAAATGACTTAAGAGATCTTCATTTGGAAAATAAGAAGTTAAGAGGCACAATAAAGAATAGTGGGTTGGGCAAGTCGTCAGCAGAATAGAAAGAAGAATTAAGCAACATCAAAAGCGGGATGGAATTTTGGAAAGGAAAAGCGAAGAAAGAGAAGGAAAAGGCTGCGCGGGCTATAATAGAGCTAAGGAGGAAGAACGCCGAATATGAAACTGTGTCTGCCAAACTTACGACTAGTCGGTCTGAACGTTGAGAGTTAAAAGAGAGGATACAGGATTTAGAAGACATGCTGCAAGATCGTCAACAACAGCTAGATACTCTCTTGGAGGCTTTAGAAGAAAAGAATAGTCAGTGTGATAGAGACATTCGTGCTTACGAAGAGGGCCTCCAAGAAAAAGAAATGCAATTTAGCTATTTGATCAATGAAATTCGTGGGGTAGCCATGCACGTGGTACAACAATCGGAAGGAGCTAAAATTTTCATTTGCCAATTCCCTCCAAGTCGAAGATCAAACATATCAGAATTCTTAGCACGAATAAAGAAATATGGCGATATAGCTAGGAAGTTTGTGTAATGGCTGAATTGAAAATGGCAAAATATTTTGTATGGACTCTTTTGATAAATGAAACGCCTAAATAGGGGCCGTCTTGAAATCAACACTACATTCTTGCATATTCATTCATGACTAACATTCATTTGACATTTATGCATTCATTCATTCATTCATTGCATATCCCATAATCGTTCGCTGATGTTAAAACATACAATTCGCAGTTGTAATACCACAAGACTGAAACCGCGTCATTTGTATAGGACACGCCGACAAGCTAGAGTAATGGAGGCTGAATTCAATGAAAGGATTGAAAGAATGGAAAGAATCCAAAGGAAATTACAAGAGTAGTTGGCCAAGTCGCAGCAAGAGACAAGAGACTTAATGGTGAGATCTCGAGAAGAATCGCTCGAACAGAAGGATCAAATGGCCAAGATGATGGAAATGATGTCAGCTTTAGTTAAGGGAAAGGGACCCATGCAGAGCCCTGACGTCGAGAAACCTCGGTTAAGAGTTAATCACAATCAAGATCCACTCTATCCCCCAGAATTCACTCCGTCGTACGCCCACGCAACACAAAGAGGGTACACCCAAGGGGAACCCACAGACCTGGAGCAACGGCCGGTGTCGCCTGCTTATTTAGGGCAATGAATATTTATATCAAATCCTGGAACTAATCCTGTCAATCCAATTGTTCTAGATTTGGATGATCCAGCAGAAATAGCCAGGTTGAAAGTGGATAATCACGAGGCTCAAGAGAAGTATAGGAGCTTGGAGAAAAGACTTAAGGCAATAGAAGGCACTAAAGTCTTCTCTACACTAGGTGCTAAAGAACTCAGTTTGGTACCCGATCTAATTCTGCCTCCGAAGTTCAAGGTGCCTGATTTTGAAAAGTACGATGGGACAAGATGTCCAAAAGTGCATCTTGTCATGTTTTGCCAGAAAATGATCGGTTATGTGAACGAAGATAAGTTACTCATACATTGTTTTCAGGATAGTCTAGTAGGATCGGCTCTTCGGTGGTACAACCAGCTTAGTAGGGAAAAGATCCGATCCTAGAAGGACTTGGCGTCAGTATTTTGTGAGCAATACAAACATGTGTCGGATATGGTGTCTGATCGAATAACTCTACAAATGATGGAAAAGAAACCAGCAGAAACCTTTAGGTAATATGCTCAAAGGTGGAGAGATATCTCGGCTCAAGTGGAACCACCACTGACTAAGACTGAGATAACAGTCTTTTTCATCAATACGCTGAGAGCACCATTCTATGACAAACTGGTGGGAAGTGCTACGAAGGATTTTTCGGATATCGTAATATCCGGAGAACTTATTGAGAATGCTATCAAAAGTGAGAGGATGGAAGGTTCAGAAAGTTCAAAAAAGGCAGTACCCATGAGGAAGAAAGAGCCAGAAGCCCACATGGTGGGAACTGAAAGCCGTTATACTCCTAATTCATACCCAAATCAACCTCGACCTCAATATCACTCATCTCCAAATGTCTATTTCCCTCCTCAAAACCCTTACTATCAAACACCACCTCCTTACCCATCCTACCCTGTATATGCCACGAACAACCAAAGACCAGTTACTGCATTCCCATAAAACACTGTACCCGCTCAAAGCCAACCCAGAAACGAACCAAGACCAGCAAGGCCCAATCCCGAGAGACCGCAATTTACTCATATCCTTGTGTCGTATGGGGAATTGTACCCAAAACTTTTGGAGAAACAATTGATATCTCCCTATTATATGGCACCCCTAAAACCCCCGTACCCGAAATGGTACGATCCTAACGCTAGTTGTGTATACCACGCTGGGAACCAAGGACGCTCTACGAAAAACTGCCTTGTCTTCAAAAGGAGAGTTCAAAGACTAATCGATGCGGGCATTCTGCGATTTGATGGTACTGGCGGTACGGCCGGGAACCCATTCCCAAACCACACCGAAAGGAATGTGAGCACAGTAGGAGAGAAGGACAAACGGTAAAGTAGAAGATGAGTTTCTGAAATAAGAACACCTCTGCAGAAAATCTGGGAGTTACTAGTTGAAAAGGGGTTGCTCTGTCATCTTAACAGAGTATTCGAAGGAAGAAATGCAAAAGGTCAAAGTTTTTGCGAATTCCATGGTATTGAAGGGCATGACATTCAGTCCTGCGAGGAGTTCAGGAGATTACTGCAAAATATGACAGATAATAAGGAGATTGGGATTTTTTATAAAGGCGAAGAGGCCGATAGAGGAGAAATATACGCCTCTGACAATCAATCGTCAGGTTTCCCGTATAGCACCGACCGACCGTTAATAATTTATTACGACGCGAAGAAGGAGCCGGTAAAACCAAAGATGATCATTGAAGTACCATCTCCTTTCCCTTACAAGGACGACAAGGCGGTAACATGGAAATACGATATCAACATCGTCACACCTGAAGGTGAAAAATTTGAAGCCACAACTAGAGATGTTGGGGAGGTAGGCCATTTTACCCGTAGTGGACAGTGTTATTCTAAAGAGATTGAGCCTATAAAGAAGAACAGTGACTGGAAGCAAAAAGAAAAGGCAGTGATGTATGATGCCGAAGTCGAGTAAGAAACTCAACCCGTACAAGAAACTAAAAAGCCTGTGGATGAGGGGGAAGCACAGGAGTTCTTGAAATTTATCAAGCACAGTGAATACAATGTGGTGGAACAATTGAATAAGCAACCAACACGAATCTCAGTTTTATCTCTACTGTTAAATTCAGAGCTACACCGGAACGCTTTACTGAAGGTGTTAAATCAAGCTTACGTAGCAAACAACATATCTGTTGAGAAGCTTGATAGGTGGATGAATAATCTGAACGCTGACAATTTCATCTCTTTTAGTGATGATGAGATACCACCAAACGGTAGAGGCTCAATGAAGGCACTGCATATTACGACTCGCTGCAAGGGCTACATAATACCGAACGTACTCATCGATAATGGGTCGTCACTCAACGTCATGCCTTTTGCCACGCTTTCTAAAATTCTGATAGATCTGTCCTATTTAAGGCCGTGTCATTCCACGGTAAGGGCATTCGATGGGACAAGGCGTGAAGTCATGGGAAAGATTGATATCTCTCTAGAAGTGGGCCCTTATATATACGATGTTAAATTTCAAGTCATGGACATTACACCACCATACAATTGCCTCTTGGGAAGACCTTGGATCCATTCCGCTGGAGCAGTCCCGTCATCCCTCTACCAAAAAATGAAATTTATCATGGATGGCTGTTTGGTCACAGTCGAGGGCGAATAAGACATTGTCGCATCTATCTCTGCTGATACGCCATACCTTGAAGTAAGCAAAGACGCAGTAGAATGTTCCTTCTGATCTCTCGAATTTGTCAATGCCACATTTTTTCCCGAGGGAAACAAAATTCTCGTGCCTAAGCTGTCGAGAAATACCAGGATGGGTATCAAGCTGACTGTGGGGAGAGGAGCCCGAGCGAGGAAAGGTTTGGGAAAATTTCAGTAAGGAATAGTTAGGGCTCTGAGGCCACTGCATCATAAGGCTCGATACGGCTTAGGTTTCCAGGCAGACGCACGTCAAAGAAGAAAATAGTGGAAGAAAGATCAGTAAAGAAGGATCGCGTGAACCTTAGGCCGAGAACCAGAATGGGAGCCCATGGAATTCCCTCATTTGTCAAGAACATTTACGTTTGTGGGAATAATATACCTGGGGCAGGATAATACACGAAGCACGATGTTAATGATAGAAAAGGGTTTTTAGAATATCAGTATAAATGTCATTGACAAAAGAGCTGACGCAAGTAAAGACGTCTCAAGGATACGCCATTTTCCCCAGATTTCATGTTGAACAATTGGACTGCCGAGGACCTTCTTGTAGTTTATAAGTCTTCAGAGTAATGCTCAAACGTTAACCCTCTATTGTGTCCTTAGATATAATAGAATTCTTTTGTAAGAGCTTGCATTCACACTTTATCATTCAAATAAATATCAATGAAGATGCATTTTGTCACGATCTTTCACATTATCACTAATTTCGTAATCATTTTCTCATTTCCCTATCCTTACATCTGCCTCATGCCATGCCATAACATTTCGTTTGTTGGTTCCAATACTTGGATGCCCCTCTATAATTTCCTTTTCCATTCAACTTTCAGGTGCTCAAATATCAACGGCATGAACAAACTCGTTACGAGTCCTGAAATCGATTTTGAGAAAGCTATTTGTTTAGGAGAATTCGGCCAAGAAAATGTCAAGACTATGTCTCTCCTCTCGACTTGCTAAGAAATGGTGGAACAAGAGGATAAACAGATTTTCCTCATCATCAAGAATCTGTTGAAACAATAAATTTGGGAACCAAGAAAGGAAGCAAGAAGTGAAGATTGGGACCTCTATTTCGTGGGGCACCGTGCATAATTTGATTACTTTGCTCATGAGTACAAAGATGTATTCGCATGGTCATATCAGGACATGCCAGGATTGGATGAAGATGTAGTGGTCCATAAGCTCCCATTAAAGCCAGAATAAAAACCCATTCAACAAAAGCTAAGACTGATGAGACCTGAAATGCTGTTAAAGATAAAAGAAGAAGTCAAGAAACAATTTGATACTGGCTTCCTACAAGTTTCCAAGTATCCACAATGGGTAGCTAACATAGTCCCAATACCGAAGAAAGACGGCAAGGTACGAATGTGTGTGGATTATCGCGATTTGAATCGAGCAAGTCTTAAGGATAATTTTCCTTTGCCACGCATCGATACATTGGTAAATAACACAGCCAAGCATTCATTGTTTTTGTTCATGGATGGATTCTCGGGTTATAATCAGATAAAGATGTCTCCTGAGGATATGGAGAAAACTACTTTCGTAACGATGTGGGGAACATTCTGCTATAAAGTGATGCCATTCGGATTAAAGAATGCCGGGGCAACATATCAGAGGGCCATGGTGATGTTGTTTCATGACATGATGCACAAAGAAATAGAAGTCTACGTCGATGATATGATCGCCAAATCCAAGGGGGAAGGAGAGCATGTTGAAAACCTCAGGAAGTTGTTCGAAAGACTGAGAAAGTTCCAGCTGAAACTTAATCCAGCCAAGTGTACGTTTGGAGCTACCTCAGGAAAATTGCTAGGCTTCATAGTCAACGAGAGAGGCATTGAAGTTGATCCAGATAAGATAAAAGCTATACAAGAACTACCACCTCCGCGCATGCAAAAAGAATTCAGAGGATTTTTAGGAAGGTTGAATTACATCGCTCGGTTCATTGCTCAACTTACCAACTAGTGTGACCCAATTTTTTGACTTCTTCGACAACATAATCCGGGAGAATGGAACGAGGAGTGCCAAGTGGCTTTTGACAAGTTAAAACAGTATTTGTCTAGTTCCCCGGTGCTAGTACCGCCAACTCTAGGAAGACCGTTAATATTATATCTGACTGTGTTTGAAAATTCAATGGGTTGCGTACTGGGGCAACATGATGAGTCAGGGAAAAGAGAAAAGGCGATTTACTATCTCAGTAAAAAATTCACAGAGTATGAGGCAAAGTACTCATCAATTGAAAAATTCTGTTGCGCTTTGGTTTGGGTAGTTCGGAGGCTCAGGCAATATATGTTGTATCATACGACATGGTTAATTTCAAAGTTGGACCCAATAAAGTACATGATGGAATCACCTGCACTCTCAGGAAGAATGGCACGATGGTAGATCCTACTATCAGAATACGACATCATCTATATAAGTCAAAAGTCGATAAAAGGAAACGTCATAGCTGACTTCTTAGCAGCTCGAACTACAGATGAATACGAGCCATTGAGATTTGATTTCCCGGATGAAGACTTGATATGCATTATGGAAAAAGAGTGCGAGTCATCAAATGAGAAGTCATGGAAGATGAGCTTTGATGGTGCGTCAAATGCATTGGGGCATGGGATTGGAGTAGTCTTAATATCACCAGAAGGGAACCATTATCCATTCACTGCTAGATTAAACTTCTTCTGTACCAATAACATAGCGGAATATGAGGCTTGTATCATTGGACTTCGTGCTGCAATTGAACGAAACGTCAAAACTTTAAAGGTATACGGAGACTCAGCGTTGGTGATTTACCAAATCCGTGGAGATTGGGAAGTAAAAGATCCGAAATTAGTCAAATACAGTGATCTAGTGGCGGAACTGATTAAAGAGTTTAAAGAAATAACTTTTAAATATTTTCCACGAGAAGAAAACTAATTGGCTGATGCCCTGGCCACTTTGGCTTCAATGTTCAAAGCCAACAGAGAAACAGAAATAATTCCTCTTCAAATGAGCATATATGAAGTCCCGGCACATTGTTTCAGCATTGAAAAAAAGCCAGATGGACGACCATGGTTCCATGATATCTTAGAATATGTCAAGAATCAAAAGTATCCCGAACAAGCAAATAAGAACGACAAAAGAACAATCAGAAGAATGACAGTAGGATTTGTTATTGATGGGGACATCCTGTACAAAAAAGGAAAAGATCAAGTGCTCTTGATATGTGTAGATGCTGTTGAAGCCAGAAAAATACTTGAAGAAGTCCATGAAGGAATCTGTGGGACGCACGCCAATGGTTTCACTATGGCCAAGAAGATCATGAGACTCGGTTACTATTGGCTGACGATGGAAAGCGACTGCATTAGTTATGCAAGAAAATACCACAAATGTCAAATTTACGGCGATAAAATTCATGCAGCCCCTTCGCCCCTTCATGTCATGACTTCTCCGTGGCCTTTTTCTATGTGGGGCATGGATGTTATAGGGCCAATTTCCCCAAAAGCTTCTAATGGACACCGATTCATTTTTGTGGTTATTGATTACTTCACAAAATGGATAAAAGCCACTTCGTTTGCCAATGAGATGAAGACTACAGTTTGTAAGTTTTTGAAAAAGAAAATCATTTGTCGGTATGGTTTGCCTGAAAGAATCATTTCAGATAACGCCTTGAATCTGAACAATAAGATGATGAAAGGAGTGTGTGACCAATTTCAAATAAAGCATCATAACTCATGGCCCTATCGCCCGAAAATGAACGGAGCTGTTGAAGCGACCAACAAGAATATTAAGAAGATTATTGGAAAAATGACCGAGACATATAAAGACTGGCATTAGAAGCTACCATTTGCTTTGTACGCATATCGCACATCTGTACGGACATCTACGGGAGCAACTCCTTTCTATCTGGTCTATGGAATGGAAGCTATGCTACCTATCGAAGTTGAGATCCCTTCTCTACGAGTCTTAATGGAATCCAAATTAGAGGAAGTAGAATGGGTTCGAGCTCGATATGACCAGTTAAACCTCATCGAAGAAAAATATCTAAAGGCAATTTGTCACGGACAGATGTACCAAAAAAGAATGATCGCGGCCCATGACAAGAAAGTACGGCCAAGAGAATTCCACGAAGGAGAACTCGTGCTAAAAAAGATTCTCTCAATACAAAAAGACCTGCAAGGAAAATGGGCACCAAATTGGGAAGGACCATATGTCGTAAAGAAGACATTCTCGGGTAGAGCCTTAATTCTCACTGAGATGGATGGGGAGGAGTTACCTAATCTAGTGAATTCAGATGCTGTGAAGAAATATTATGCCTAAAAAAAAGATCAAGGTGAAAACCCGAAAAGGGCGTCTTGATTAATACAAAAGATTAGGATGAAAACCCGAAAGGGCATTCTAATGAAGCAAACCTGGGCTTAAAGAGCAAGGTGTTTCGAACGGTGGGTCAAACAGCGAGACTACAGTATTTGAAGCATTTCTGAAAGCTCGAAATCTTCTACACAAGAAGCCATGCTCCAAAAGATTCTTGATTAAAAAACGTGGAAGAGTTCATGCGTTGAATATCTAGAGCATTTGTATCCGTTAAATGCGATCCATTTTCTCTTTATGACACTTTTTCACTATCATTGGCTAACTTTCTTTGTTTGCTACAGTTGAAATAAATAAATGTGAGGTATCCTTTTGTCCCTACCTGACCATTTTCATGCATCTCATTATGTCATTTATTTACATGATAAATAGTGAAATGGCATACTCTAAACAAAAGAAATGTTAAGCATTACCCAGATAAGAATTCGATAAGTACAAGAGCCTCAAAGCAAGGACAAAGTTCAACCAGGGGCAAAAGAGCGATATCTGAGAAACGCAGATTGTTCGTGAAGCTTGAGGACGAGTACAGGGCCTAAAGAGAAAGTCAAGAGTCGAAGTAATGAATGCGGATCATCACAAAAATCGTGACGAAAAAGGACATACGACTAACATGCCTAAGGCGCATAACATAATCATGTAGGCATAAAGGCATTTAAGACAAACATGTGCATATCATGATAACATCAGGCATGACATATACAGGTACTCCAACAGAGCAAAAGGATGTGATGTTAGCTGTACTGAATCAAGGAAAAGACACCTGAGTTCCACTAGATGACATGTTTTGGTACTCTGATGTTTTAATTTCTGTTTTTCAAAAAAATCAAGTCATATTACGAGAGGTGAGTTGAGCCTCAGGACACGCTGAGGTAATTTCAATTTCTATTTGTCAAAAAATCAATTCATATTGCGAGAGGTGAGTTGAGCCTCAGGACACGCTGAGGTAATTTCAATTTCTGTTTCAAAAATCAACTCATATTGCGAGAGGTGAGTTGAGCCTCAAGGCACGTTGAGGTATTTTCAATTTCTGTTCGTCAAAAATTAGCTCATATTGCGAGAGGTGAGTTGAGCCTCAGGACACGCTGAGGTATTTTCAATTTCTGTTTATTTCAATTTATATTTTTCAAAAAAAATCAATTCATATTGCGAGAAGTGAGTTGAGCCTCAAGACACGCGGAGGTATTTTCAATTTCTGTCTTTTCAATTTATATTTTTCAAAAATCAACTCATATTACGAGAGGTGAGTTGATCCTCGAGTCACATGTCGAGGTATTTTCAAAATCCGTTTTTCAAATTAAGTTTCAAAAACCCAACTCATATTGCGAAAGGTGAGTTGAGCCTTGGCTCACGTGCTGAGCTATTTTCAATTTCTGTTTTTAATGTCTGTTTTTAAAGAGTCAATTCATATTGCGAGAAATGAGTTGAGCTCAAGATCACATGCCGAGTAAAGAATAAAGATTGAAGCAGATCGAAGCCACAAATCTCATATCCTTGAAGTTACATTGGAGTAGATTGAAGCTACAAGGCGTATATCAGAAGATGCAGTGGATTGAACCAAAGCTACAAGATGCGGTGGACTAGAAAGAGACTACCTGGATGAGAAGAGCACCAAAGAAGTCCATACTTGGCAAGACTGGGCAAAATTGGCCTTTCTTCGTGTCTTTGCTCTATTCTCGTTATACGACAATGAGCAAAGAGGGGCAACTATTGTAGGTCAATTTTGACTCGTTTACAATCAAACCCGAGTGGCCCAATAACCCAATTTAACCCAAACTAAATTGAACCCAATACCCACCAAAACTAACAGCCCAAACAACAATAACCCAAACCTAAACCCTAGCCCAACTAGCCCAAAAAAAAACACAAAACAAATCAGAAAAAAAAACCCTAGCCGCCGCCTTTGTCCCATCATCTCTGTCAACCCCCATACCAGCCTCTGCTCCACCGTTCAACCACCACCTGCACAGCAAACAGAACACGCAACAACAGCAAAATATAGGGAAACAGACAGTGTAACAAATGGGCTATAAAGGCCGAATGGGAACTATTGTAAAAAAAGGAAAAAAATGATCTTTTTCGAATATTCAAAAAAAAAGAAAGAACAAATCAATACAAAAACAAACTAATATTGAGAAGCAATCGAAGAATAGAAAGGTGATTTCTTTGTTCCTTTTCCTCTTTATTACTATTATCCTTAGATAAATAAATAAAATATATCAACTCTTACCGTGATTGGGCGATCGGAGAGTAGAATCGAGAAGTTTCTCTTGATTTTCGTCGGCTTTCGTGAGGTTTCTGGGGCGCTTCAACTACAGATCTAGGGTAAGGGGAATGAAAGGGTTAAAAATGGTCGATTTTGCACTTCCGGCTACTGTATACTGCGGTCGCTGGCGACGGACGGACGGTGGTCCAATCGCCAGAAATCGTCCATGCCCAGAGCATCAAAACCCTTTCCCCTTTTCTTTTTTTCAAAAATATAGTTGAAATGAAGTTTTAAAAAAAAATTGACTTTTATACCATTTACAAAACGGCGTCGTTTTGGCTTAGTGCCTGCTGATATAAAACGGCGTCGTTTTGGAGAAAAAACGGGTCGACCCGACCCACATGAAGGATCCGCGTGTTTTTTGTTATTGGGGTAATTGCGCATGCAGTCTTTCCGTATTTTTATTATGTTTTAATCTAGTCATTCCCTGTTTCTTAATTCTATCTTTTAATTTTAAATCCGCTTCAATTTGGTCCTTTGACCATTTGGGGAGGGATGTTGGAGCGACGTCGTTTCAGGGAATAAGCGTATTTGCGCAATCAGTCCCTCCATTCCATTCGTATATTCTATTTGGTCTTCTTCCTTGTCTTTATTTCAAATTGGCCTTAAACTTTCACTTTATGCTTAATTTAACCCCTGTTAGTTATTCTTACTATTTTATGATTAATTTATTGATTATTATTATTATTATTATTATTAGTGTATAATACGTATATATCTATATATAGTATTTTTTTTATATTACTTTACTTTAGTATTCTTATTATATTTTATTTACTATTATTTATTGTTATTGGTATTATTATTCTTATTATTATTAATATATGTTTTATTATATACATATGAACATACTTTTTACTATTTTACATTATTATATTTATTATTTATTTTTAACATATTATTATTTTATTTTCTTTATATCATTATTATACTTAGTTTTTGTTTATATTATATATATATATATATATTACTTTTGTATTTACTATTTTCATTATATTTATTCATTACTTATTATTATTATTTATGTATATATATTTTTAAATCCCATATTTCAGTATAGACATTTCTAATATGTATTTCTTTAAATAATATTATTACATATATGTTTTAGTGTATATTCTTTTAACATGTGCAATATATATATTTTTTATTCTATATTATGTATATACATTTTTCAATATTATACATGTATATGTTTATACTATATTAGTTAAGTTTTTATACTATCTTATGTGTACATTTTGAATGCTATGTTATGTATATATTTTAACACTACATTTTTATATATTATATGCATATTTCAATACTATTATTATGTACATATCTTTAATATATATATATATACGTATATGTATATGTAGTATTATTAGTATTTTTAATATTACATTTTCCGTCACCTTACATACTATTATATATTATATGTATATATATAATCCATTGTTCCATTTCGTGTTTAATGTTATTATTATCATGCATAATATCAAATACATCGTGAATACTTTATAATTATTATTTTATCATCCGATTCATATATTCGTAAATCGCATTTTATTGCAACATTGTTATAAGTTTCTATTGTTTTTAAAAAATATTCTTATTCATGTTTTAAATCAATTTCAATAAGCAAGGCAACGTATCGATTTAATATTAAGTCATCGATTTCATCGCTATGTTGGGTGAACATCAATCAACTCGTGTTAAAACGGTATGTCCTTCTCAAAAACCAAATAAATTAAAAATTCTCGTGTTTTAACCGGATCACGATTAAATGTTATATTGAACTCGTATTTTTGAAATTAAGACAACACACGTTTAACAATATACCAATTTTGGGCGTCGTGAGGGTGCTAATACCTTCCTTGCGCGTAACCCGGCTCCCGAACCCTATTTTTTCTCTGGCTTTTAACTTAGACCTAAACTCGGCCTCCTGTTTGTTTAAGGAATAAAATTTCTTTTAAAAAAGAGGATTTATTAGGTGTCCGATCACACCTAGGAAAAAGGATCGGTGGCGACTCCCCTTTATTAATAAAACCGAAACTTGGATTTCAAATTTTCACTAAACCGCCACAATTAGCGACCAAAAAAAAATTTACGTCGCTACAGCTACATCGCTACAAAAAGAATTGAAAAAAAAACACAGATTTTATGTGGAAACCCTTTTGGGAAAAAACCACGAGCAGAGGAGGAAAAATTCACTAATGTTGAAAAATGAATTATGAAAGAGAAGTTTAGACTACATCTATTTAAGGGTTGAAAAACCCTATTCTAACCAAAGTCAAATAGAAGAAGAATAGTTCTATACGGATTCAACTTGTGACGAAATTCGGGTCACACAATCTCTAACATTAGCAATGAAAGGTTGAGAGCTAAATTGTTTTAAATAAAATAGTAGTGGCCAAATTGAATAAATGTATAAAGATTGAAAGTTAAATTTATTATTATGCCTATATATAAAACACCAAAACAATCAGTTAATAGCAAAATTTTAACAGAGGAACTATTTTGCTTCATCTAATGTACAAGGATCAATTTACCCATGTTTTTAGTAAAAGGACCAAAATGCAATTTGAGATATAATAGAGGGACTGCTATACACTATTACCTTTTCAAAGCAAAAGGGGGGTGGGAGGAGTTTAAGTAAATAACAGCTAAAAAAAGAGCATAACTTCAAATTGTTAATCACTCATCTAATTTGTTTAGAGGAGAAAAGCTAAACCACGTTGATCATGTGATAGAGCTGTTCCTTTCTTTCCTTTGTTCTTTGCCAGCCTCCGAATGACAAAATTAAACAAAGAGGGCCTACTAAAATATTTTTAAAGCTTTTGATAATTGGATTCCAAATAATTTTTTTTTATCTTTAAACTTACTAAATTTAGATAGAATCCAACGCAAATAGCATTTCTTTTTCATTATTTTCCTTAACACGACACCACCAATGATGAACAATTTGTTTGACCAATTACTATAAATATTATGTTAAGCTCTCAACGTTTGACAGTCGACTTTTTTTCTTCTAAGGTGTGGGAGAGAAAAAGATGTGGAGACAAAAAAAAAAAAGAAAATTTGTTATAATAAATGTGAATAATGACGGTAGAACAATCGCAAAGTAATAAGAAAAGAAAAATAAGGATACACAAATTTTACGTGAAAAGTACGGATAGAGGAGAAGAAATTCACTAATATTGAAAAACGAATGATACAAGAGGAGTTTCAACTATATCTATTTAAGGGTTGAAAAATCATGTTCTAATTAAAGTCAAATAGTAGAAGTATAGTTCTATACGAACTCAACTTGTGCGGTATGGTCACCCTCAAATCCAATTTTGCGCTTAATGGTTACGACCCTCTTGCCCTCACAAATCCCCTTAGTTTGCCACTATATTTATTTTTTCAACAAGTGACTGGACTTGGGTCACACAAACTCTAACAAAAATAAAGAAAAAGAGAGAAAATATATATTTTTTCATTTATACATCTTTTATATATTATAAATTATAAAAAAAAAAGTTGAAAATCTCTAGTGGGGTTACAATACTATATTTTAAGGTCTTAATTGAATTGGTATCATGAAGCAATTGACATTAACTCAATTGGGTATAACTGTATCATTATTTTACAAAATAAATTATATTATTTTAAGGATGTTTTTATCTTTTATATAAAAATTAAAAAACGCATACGTAATGAGATTTAAACCTTAGACATTATATTTTTCAACATCTGTTTACTATTTCAGCCAAAGCCTCAATTGTTTTTATGTCGTTTTTTATAGGAATAAATATCGAATTTATATATGAAACTTGAATTGTGGTTTATATGTATACATGATATTTTGATTTTGATTCAATTGTATACATTTAAATAAACGAATATATACATTTATCTTCATATTGAATTAGTATAATTGTTTGTGTATACAATATCGACAATCTTATTAATGATTTATGAATAATTAATTAAATTAAAATTATGTATGACATTACACATTGAATCAAAATTCGTATTGTTACATTATTCAAAAATTTTCACCCACATGTCATAATCTAATATATAATTTAATGCTTAAAACAATCTTATTATCGTTAATGACACGCTATTTTCTTTGAATTTATGCCTAAAGTAGACCAAGTTTTGTCTTAATTAATATATTAATTAAATAATTAAGAAATGCGGATCTTCGTAATCCCCACTAAGTCATTCTATGGCAGATTAATTAAGAGATGGACAAAGAAAGAAATTGTATTAATAAAGAAAATTTTAGAGCAAAAAAGCTATCATTTTCATCTAGGAGACAACTCACCTACATTAATATTTTCTTTAATTTTTAGTGTCATTATTTTATGAAATATTGTTCTCCAATGCATTAACAATTTTAATACAAAATTATTTGTGTTCCTCGATTGTCCAATTAAATCAAGAAAAAAAAAAGTTAAAGGGCCACTACTTCTTTCATTTTGATGTCACTGCTTAGCTTATAATCTTACAACATAAAAGCCGCCCGCCGTCAGATTATTCTCGGTATAATTTGGTAAATTTTAGTTTTAATCTAATCGGTAGTAATAAAGTCTTTTAGGTCAAATTCTGTTATTAATTTCGAAATATATGTATAAATTGTAATTTTAGTTCATATTCTTTAATTTTATTATTTTTTGTCTATATACTTTTCGAATTTTAAAATTTTAATTATGACTCAGACAGTAGTTGTTATTAACCAAAAGGACGTGGCTTTTTTATGAGTGTTATGTGATAATAGCAAGTTAATATGATATTATACGTGTGACAATATGTTTGATGTATAAAGCTTTAGAGATAATATGATTTAACTTAATAAATTTAGTAACTGACATTTGAGTCAGGATTAATAATATTTATAATTTGAAAAATATAAAGACTAAAACTGACCAAATTAGAGTACATAAATTAAATTTGTAACTTTCTAGTATAGTAACCTTATTTTGTCCGGATCATGATCATGTCCAGGTAAAGCTCAAATTGAATTTGAAATTCATATATATTGCTTTTTAATATAAAATTTATTAATATAATAAAAAGAAAAAAACTACAAAATTATATATGTATGTGCGGTTAAAAACACTAATCCTTAATGTTTAATTATAAAAATATATAGTATATCATAGGTGTGGAATGTGAGACATGGGACTTTCAAGGGATAACATGGAATCCATCCAAAAGGTTGAGGGAATTGTCACAGTTAGATTAAAAGGAGTAACTTAGAGTAGTATATAATCTGATGGTGTATGTATAAATATATATATATATATTTTTTAATAATCTCATTATATGTAACATGATTAACTCATATCCGTCATTGGAGCAGGGTTACAGAACATTACCAAAATTTACATATCAATTACATACATTTCATTTCATTTGACATTCATATCATAAATCAATCAGAATTAATCATATGGTCCCTTATGTGTGTCAAAACCATTTTTAAATTTAAAAGCAAAACGGGGATCGACTTTAAAAAAAGGGAAAATCTTTTATTTAGGTGTGATTGGATCACCTAAAAATTTGGTTATTTTAATAAAATATTCTTTTTTACTAAAACAACGATTTTGGCCTACGTAAATATGAGAAAATGAGTTCGGAAGTCGGTTACGTATGAGGAAGGATTAGCATCCTCACTACGCCCAAAATTGGTACCAAATTGATTAAATATCGTCCTTATGTTTGAGATTTAAAAGAGTTTTTGAAATGTGGTTCTTTTTATTTGAATAGCCTGAGTTGGTCGTCAAAATTCCCTTGTTTCAGAGGAATGCAGCATCACATCCAGCACGATAGGACATGATCTTTTATATCCTCGAGAACACGATAAATTCCGACTTCCTAAAGTTTATCTGTTGAAAATCGCAAAAGGATGCCCAATTATCTAGTCCAACGAAAAAAAACCGAAACCCAGCACAATAGGGCACGATTCCTCGAATTTCTAAACATCGAACATTACCTTCGTTTTAAAGAAATTTTAAAGACATGAGTGAAATTCCAAAAGAATATTCGATTATTTTGAACAAACGGGAAATCGCAACCCAGCACGATAGGGCACGATTCCCGAATTGCCAAACATCGAGCATTGCCCCCGTTTTACAGAATTTTTAAATGAATAATTATAAAAATAGCTTAAAACGTGTTAATTTTACTTGAAATAAAACAAAAATAATCTTGAAGAATTGGACCTTATAAAACCATATTTCGTAAACCAAGTGGAAAACAATGAAATGGGATAATACACACGCATAAGATACAATATTTGATGAGTGAGGATAATGTGTCTTATTTAATCAACTAACGAAATAAACAATTAAGTATAATTAACCCTAAAAAATAACCCGATTACAATCATACATGGGAAATAATTGATATAATAATACAATAATGAAAATGATAATATAACAATACAACACAACAAAGCAACACATACAATAATATGCCACAATAATATACATAGCATGATATAAAACAATCAATGTAAGATGTAAAAAAACAAAATAGCAATTAGAAGCCAATGTGGTATAAAACGATTTTAAAATAATGACGAATAAATAAACACATAATTTACACAATATATAAATAGATGAACTTAAAACTATTTGGAAAAACAAACTAAAAATATATATACATAATTACTAAAACATATGTTATAGGACGAATATTTTAAATCAAATGATATGCAAAGTATGGAAGAATATTGGTTTAAAATTGACAATTTACACGTAAGTAAGAAAATTTTGAATTATGTGTAAAGTATACAAAAATAAATAAATAAATAAATAAATAATGTACAATAAAATATAATCTTTAAAACATAATGGATTTACAAACTATATATATATTTATATATGTGTATATATGTGTATATAAATAAACTTAGAAACACTTGTTCATGAAGATATCATAGAAATGTACACAAGATTAAATTATTTTTATTATATACGTACAAATATATATGATGAAACATTTGAATGAAATACTATCTAAAACATAAAAATAATATAATATAAAGAAACATTCTAAAATAATAATTTTATAAATACAAAGATGAAGTTCTAAAATAATATAAAAATAATCAAACACCAAGCTTGCAAAATTCATCATGAAACATCATAAAACTCATTTATTCATTAGTGAAATTTTACAAAATCATCAACAATTTTACAAAATCATCATAAAACATCACAAAAACGTAGAAATCATCAAAAACCTAACAAATTTCATACCTCAGTCAAGATTAACAATGGCCGAATACCTAAAGCTTCAAATGGTGTTTCTTCCTTTGCTTTTCAGTGCAAAAAAAAAAATGAGTAAATGGCTACCATTTTGTTTGATTTTAATTAATATTAACTTAAATCACAAATTACTAAATTAACCCTTGATTAAACATTAATAATTCATTTAATGGATGGCTATTCATGTCAAATCTCACTAATCATGGTCTAATTAAAACTTAAGTACCTCCCATTTAATAAGCCATAACAATTTAGCACTTTTAACATATAGAATACAACTTTTGCATTTTACACGATTAAGTCTTTTTTTCCAAATCGAGCACACAAACAATAAAATTAAATCACGAAATTTTCATAGATATCAATTCACATACTGTAAACACCAAAAATAATATTAAAATAATTTTACGACCTCAGATTTGTGGTCCTGAAACCACTGTTCCGAATAGGGTCTAAACTGGGCTGATACAATTTTGGTATAAATAGAAATCTCATTTTGGTATAATGGCATGTAATAGCTTAATTGGCCAATTATGGCTTGATGATGATGTTTGTAAACTAGCCATTAGAATGGTTAGTAATGGTTTTTTGATATACTTGTAATGTCATTCTATGCTAGCTTTATATATATATCAAGTAGTTGTTTTTAGCATGTCTAATATATGGATTAAACCGAGGTAAAATTATGAACATGTATGCATGTAGTGGTATGCCTTGTAAGTGATGGAATTTACTTGAGATGGACGTTTGAAATGGTTGGATTGTATTTGGTATGTTTTAGTGCAGGAACCTGGTAAATTTGGGTGACAAATGAGGCTAGAAAATGGCTTGTTTTTGTCTACACGGACAGGCACACGGGCGTATGTCTTGGCTGTGTGTGACACACGGCTTGTCCCATTGGCATGTGGTCCGACCGTGTGTCCCCAGCATCTTAAAAATGAAAAACAAAATACTCAAAATTGGGCACACGAGTAGAGACACGGGCATGTGTCTCAGCCGTCTAGTTGACACGGCCTCGAACACGAGCGTGTTACATGGCCGTGTAAAAACTGCACCTAAATTTCAAAAATAAAAATTCACCACACGGTCTAGCACACGAGCGTGTGACTTAGCCGTATGACTTCAATTTCCTCATGCTTTAAAAGTCAGAGAGCTACACGGGCTAGGGACACGGGCTTATGTAGTGCACGGCCTGACCACACGGGCGTATGAGCCCTGCAACTAGGAAAAAAAATTTAGAATTTCGTGAAGAATTCCCCGAGTTTTCGATTTAGTCCCGATTTGATTCCAACATTCGTTTTGGGCCTCGAAGGTCCATATATGGGATGATATGTGTGATCCCAGAAAATGAATAGCAATTTGCGTAAGTTAATTGAAAAATGTTTTGAATGTTCCGATAATACTTCAAAACCCTATCCCGACAACGGATACGGATTAGGGGTGTTACAATGTCATTGCCAGAGAACTTTTACTAAAGCTACCTTTTTATTTCTCAGTTCTTTTGTCTCACATGCCAGAATTCTAATCGGCTCCTCACTGTAAGTCATGTCAAGCTGAATCTCAACCTCTGCCGGGGAGATAACATATGAAAGATCTGATCGATACCGTCGTAACATAGACGCAACAGGTCTGATTCTTTCAGTAATCTTATATGGCTCGATAAATCGTGGACTCAATTTTCATTTACAACCAAACTGAAGAACTTTCTTCTAAGGTGAAACTTTCAGAAATACCTTGTCACCAATATGAAATTCTATTTCCTTTCGTTTAAAATCTGCATAAGATCTCTGATGATCAGAGGCTGCTTTCAAGTTATCCCGGATTACTTTCACATTTTCTTCCATTTCACAAATAAAATCAACTCCATGTATCTTTTTCTCACTAAGCTCAGTCCAATACAACGAAGTTCTACATTTACGACCATACAAAGCTACGTACGGTGCCATCTTTATACTTGACTGATAACTGTTATTATATGCGAATTCGACTAATGATAGATATTTTTCCCAATTGCCTTTAAATTCTAATACACAGCACTGAAACATATCTTAAAGAATCTGAATTACACACTCTGACTGACCATCAGTTTGAGGATGAAATGCAGTACTGAAATGCAATTGCATACACAGAGCCTCTTCTAACTTGTTCCAAAATCAAGATGTGAACCGCAGATATCTATTAGATATAATAAAAATTGGCACACCATGTAATCTGACAATTTTTAAAACATATAATTCTGCTAATCTGTCTAGGGAGAAATTCGTATGTATCAGAATAAAATGTGTAGACTTTGTCAAACGATCAACGATTACCCAAATGACATCTTTCTTTTTCAGAGATAAGGGTAACCCCGATACAAAGTCCATAGTAACTCTATCCCACTTTCATTCCGGTATCGTAACTGGCTATAACAATCCTGAAGGTACCTGATGTTCAGCTTTAACTTGCTGACATATCAAACATTTAGATACGAATTCAAAAATATCGCATTTCATTCCAGGCCACTAGTACATCTTTTTCAAATCATTGTACATTTTCTTACTCCTCGAATAAACAGAGATAGTACCATTATAAGCTTTGTGCAAAATTTTCTATACAAGCTCTTAATTCTTCGGTACAAATACTCTGCCTCTGAACAACAGACAATTATCGAGTCCCATTTGAAATTTTGAATCAGAAGTAAATTCACAGTGTACCCGCTTAGCTTGCAACTCATTATCACTTTTTTGAGCTTTGCAGATCTGCTGCAGAAACAGCGGTTTAGCTTTTAGCTCAGCTAAAATTGAGCCATCATCAGACAATGACAATCGGGTATTCATGGCTCGTAAAGCAAACAGATATTTTTTACTCAAAGCATCCGCAACTACATTTGCTTTTCCTGGATGATAATTAATAACCAGATCATAATCTTTCAACAGCTCAAGCCACCTACGCTGTCTCAGATTTAAATCTTTCTGCGACATCAAATACTTTAAACTTTTTTGATCAGTAAATATATAGCATTTTTCACCAAACAGATAGTGTCGCCAAATTTTCAGGGCAAATACAATAGCGGTCAGTTATAGATTATTTATCGGGTAATTCTTTTCATGTGGTTCTAACTGTCTAGAAGCATAAGCTATTATTTTACCTTCTTGTATCAAAACATAGCCTAAACCATTCAATCACGAATCACTATAAATCACAAATTTCTTACCCGATTCAGGCTGAACTAGAACTGGTGCTTCTGTCAACAGGACTTTCAACCGGTCAAAACTTTACTGACATTTATCGGTCTATTCAAACTTCACATCTTTCTGTAGTAGCCTTGTCTTCAGCAAAGCTATCATTGAAAACCCTTTTACAAATCTCCGATAGTAACCAGTTAATCCCAAAAAACTTCTAACTTTTGACACATTTTTTGGTGGTTTCCAGTTAACAATTGTTAAAATTTTATTCGGATCCACTATAATGCCTTCAACATATACTATATGTCCAAGAAAACCAACTTCTCGAAGCCGAATTCACATTTGCTAAATTTAGAATACAGTTGTTTCTCACGCAGAGTTTCCAAAACAATTATCAAATAATCAGCATATTCATTTTCATCTCGAGAAAATACCAGAATATCATCAATAAACACCACAACAAATCTATCCAGATATGGTCTGAAAATTATATTCATTAAATCCATAAATATCGTAGGTGCATTTGTCAAGCCAAACGACATCACAAGGAATTCATAATGTCCGTACCTGGTTCTGAAAGCTATTTTTGGCACATCTGACTTTTTCACTCGTAACTGATAATAACCAGAATGAAGATCAATCTTCGAAAATACTATAGCACCTTTGAACCGATCAAACAAGCCATCAATACGAGGTAGTGGATATTTATTCTTGATTGTGACTTTATTGAGCTACCGGTAATCAATACATAATCTCAACAATCTATCCTTCTTCTTAACAAACAAAATCGGCGCACCCCAAGTTAATGAACTAGGTCGAGTAAAACCCTTGTTAGTTAGTTCTTGCAACTGTGCTTTTAACTCTTTTAATTCTATAGGATCCATTCTATATGGTGCTATAGATATCGGAGTTGTACCTGGAACAAGATTTATAGAAAATTCAACTTCTCTTACCGGCGGTAACCCGGGTAATTCCTCTAAAAACACATCAAAATATCCACATACCACTGGCACCGATTTAATATTTGATACAACCCATGGTTGATATATTTCTGATATATTTCTATGCTGACATGGTTGCTATCACATTAGACAACCCATCCATTTTATCTGATTCAATACAGAGTATTTCATTGTTCTGACATTTTAATTCAATAAACTTTTGTTTACAATTTACCAAGGCAAAATGCTGAGTCCATGCCCAGAATCACATCAAACTTATCAAATGGTAATAACATCAAATCAGCCAGAAAACAGTAACCCCGAACCATTAATGGACAATTATTGCATATTTTATCCACCATCACATACTGGCCTAAGGGGTTTGATACTTTAACCAGGAATTTAGTAGACTCAATAGGTAAATTTTTATTAGACACTAAATTCATGTAGATGTATAAATGAGTTGAACCGGGATTAATTAAAACAGTTATATCACTATCGAGAAGAGAAAAAATTCTAGTAATAACATCGGGTGCAGAAACATCCTCACGTGCACAAATAGCATATGTTCTGGCTGGTGCTCGTGCTTTAGATCTGATGGTTGAATCTTTTATCGTACCCTGACTACCACTCACCTTGCTAGGATTACGAAGTGGTCTACCTCTTGTAGCGGGGTTGCTCGACTTTGAAGTTTAGACGGTATTTTGTTCAGACTTTTTCGAGCAGTCTCTGAGATAGTTGTCAAAGGAACCACATCCAAAAAATGCTCCGCTTTTCATGCGGCAGTCTCTAAAATGCAATTTATTACAGTGCTTAAATCTAGTTTTGGTGTTTCTAACACTAGCCGCACTTGCTACAGATGTAGCCTAAGATCTTGGACTAAAGCATTGAATACTTCTATCTCTCCTAGAGTACTCCGTAGAGGTGGTAAAACAATCGTAATATCTTTTTGATTTCTTTGAGGCCGATTGTTGTGACTTTCTCGTAAATATTTTACTTGAAGTCCAGGCTTCCATCTCAGCTTATTTCTTTTCTTTACTTAGCTTTTCAGCTTTATGAGCTCGGTCGACCAGTAAAAAAAATTCTTTTAATTCAAGAATCCCAACTAACAATTTTATGTCTTCATTTAAACCTTCTTCAAATTGTTTACACATGGTGATTTCAATCAAGATACATTCTCTGGCATATTTACTCAGTTGGACAAATTCTCGTTCATAATCAGATATTGCCATATGCCCCTGTTTAAATTCTAAAAATTCCTTCCGCTTCTGATCAAGGAATTCTGACTAATATACTTTTTTTTTAATTCGGTTTGTAAAAATTCTCATGTAATCCTCTCTTTCGATACAACAGAAATTAAGATGTTCCACCATTAGTAGGCTGAATCTTTTAACAAAGATACAATACATTTTAAACATTCATCCGGTGAACAAGACAATTCATCGAGAACTCTTATAGTATTTTCTAACCAAAATTTAGCTCTTTCTGGATAATCATCAGTTGTAGCTCTAAACTCTTCAGCACCATATTTACGGATTTTATCAACAGCTGGCTTACCGATTCTAACAAGTTCTATACCTTGAGGCATTTCAGGAACCGACTGAGAAACAGAAGGGGGTGGAGGTTGTTGTACAACCGGCCATATTAGGGTGCTCTTTGACTTAGGTCACATGACCAAGCCACATGCTTGTGTGCTAGGCCATGTGAGCATACTGACTTGTAATAAATAGGTGCAAGGGTCACATGACCAAGCCACACGCCCGTATGCTAAGCCGTGTGAAAATATCTGAGCATTCTGTTTTGTAATTTTAAAGATGTAAGAGACACAGTGCCAAACCACACGCCCATTCCGTGTGTCACACAAGGCCGAGACACACGCCTGTGTTTCTGCCCATATGGACAAAAATAGGTCATTTCCAAGGCCACATTTCTCACCCAAACTTGGCAACAACCTAACCAAACATTTTTGGACATCAATAGACCATAATAAAACATTCAACCAAACCAAAATGAAGTTTTACACTTAATATATTACAAAAACCATTCAAGAATTTTTGCTTACCAATTTGACCAATTACATATATATGCTTTTTTGTACCTAATTTACCAAATTTTAAACCAACCATTAACATGTTTATAAATTATCCATCATTCAACCATACTAGCACACATTGATCATGACAATGCCACTTACATACACATTAAAACATGTTCATCACAGGCCATTCCAATAGCTAGTTACATTTAAAACATTTTCATGCCAACATTCGCTATTAAACCTATACATGCCATTATAACCAAAATGAGTTTACTATATATATATATATATATATATATATATATATATATATATATACTGAAAAGGCCGATGAATAGTGTGATGTAGCTCCGACCAGCTTCCAACCTTTACGAGCTTCCGAGTACTATAAAATAGGGAAATTAAAACCGAGTAAGCTTTTAAGCTTAGTAAGTTCGTATAATAGGAAATTAACTTACCATTCATTTACATTTAAGGTAAGCATACAAAATACATCAAAATTAAGCATACAAAATACATCAAAAGCAATTTGGCCAATAGCCTTTACACATGTCCTCATCAAACATGTTAGTCTTGTATTTCACATGAATATCAAGAAACATGTATGAGCTCATCAAATATCAAATTTCCAAATTCATAATCTTTTTACATCTTCTGTTCATTTATCAATTCTATATATTTCAGGTATATACTGGTATAGTTCATTTCAATTTCATGTTGTCTCATGTCAGAACTTTGTCCGTAGAATCATTTAAAATATCAATGGATACACGGGTAGTACACATGAAGCATACAAATAAGAGCCATAAACGGGAAGCTTGCAAAAACCATATAACGAAAAGCTCATAAGAGCCAAATTTTTGTTCTTTTAAATACAATGCCTAGAACTATTCATAATCCCTTCTTAACCCTTAAATAGGAGGATAATGTACTTCAGCACATTCGAACTCACGTCCTCCTGCACTGGCTATATTGTAGATGTCAATCAAACCAAGACTCAATCGGCATTAATTTTTAAATATAAGGAAACAACACTAAAAAATGGATGATATGGCTACCAAAATTACTAGATACGATCTTATTTATTATTTTTAATTTTAAAATGTTCTTTTTTTATTTTTTTTAATCTAAGCGAATACAATGTCTTTGTTTCTCACAATAAAATAAAATTTATATATATTAAGTTATAATTTTCGGTTCACTCAATCAAGTCAGACTTATTTTAAAATTAATAGGACCATAATTAAATATTAAAATCCGAACTTGTAATGTTCGTAACTCAAGGCAACACATATTTTAACAAGGTACCAATTTTGGAAATTACGAGTGCTATGATCTTCCTTGTACGTAACCGACTCTCGAACCTAAACTCATTTTACTCTGAGTTTTTAATGCAGATCCAAAAATTATCTTTTCAAAAGAATTTCAATTTTTTTAAAAAAATGTAATTTATTATGTGATCAATCACACCTCATCAAAAAGATTGATGGTGACTCCTATTGTTTTAAATAAAACTCGGTGTTTTACATTTTACAATTTTCATGTTTTCTCAAATATCGTCAAGTCATCTTTATTTGAAAAATGATTTCGACAGCTTAACGACTCCACTGGAGACATTTTAAAGAGTCGAACCTAAAGTTAAATACGTGTTGCTTTTGATTTCGAATGACCAGTTCAATTGATATTTATTTATGATCCCTTCATTTAGGGTGGGTTTAGATGGGCGGTGTGTTTACCTGTGATTAGTGTAAAAACAGCGATGGTGGTGAGATTAGATACTATAGCGATACTATAGTGCAAGGAAAAAAATAAGCTAAACGCATCGTATTGCACCGCACCCAATTACTCATCCAATCCCACCATTAAAAAAATAAACTTGTTTTTCCTTCTTCTTTTTTGTCATTCATGCATCATTTGTACTTTTTCGTGTTTCGTACTATTTCAATAAAAGGTTTTGAGTTTTTATTTACACATTGTGCACTTGCATTTTACATACCATGAACTTTATACCCAGGCTCCGTCCATTCAAGTGAGAGCATAAAACGTTACGCTTTCGTGAGTAAACTCGACCCTCTGTATAGGATAGCGAAATGCTTCTGAGATACATACTACTTATCTTTCGTGAGTGAACTCAGTCCTCCACATAGGCATAAAGAATTGTATCTCTTCGAATTATCTTTAATGACCTTAGTAATCATTCGTAAGGATAATTCAAGTGACCTTCTAAACATAAGCCACATATAGTGAACCAGAGCCTATTAAAGCCATGATCAACCTTTGTCTATTAGTGGTGACGAAAATAAGTGCACAAGAGAAATGTTCCCCGCATTTTATTGTTTATTTCATGCTTAATTTTCTATTTTTATATCTTTTACTATGTTTGGTTGGCTACTAACTTAGTCTTTTTCTCTCTTTTTTTTCTTTTTTCTTTTTTTTTTTTTTTTCATGCATCATATATGTTACATACTAGGAAAGAGTTGATTTGCGACTGGTTGCCAATATAAAAGACTTTCGTCACAGAGAAACGAACTTTTACCTAGCTAGTGGCAAGTCCTAGGAGAGGAGATTGATAAAACTTTTAAAAGAGATTAGAAGGTTGTACGTAAGGGTTTATCGTTTTTTTGTAAACATAAATTTATTGAAATTATTTAATAATTTTTCTATAATTGAATTTAAAATTAAAAATTGTTAAATTAATTTATTAAGCCTAATTAATAATTTTAAAATTTATATTTATATTGATGTAATTAAGATATATTTACATATATAATTTATTAAGAAATTAAAAAATTAGATTATAAATATATATATTAAAGATCTAATTGAATGATTTGAGCTTTCAATCCGAGTTAGTTCAACATTTACTTACGGAGTTAAGACTATGAAAACTAATTTTTTATTTAAATTTAATAGAAATTTATTTAAGTATAAAATAACTTATATAAGTAAAATGAATTAGAGGACTAACTAATTTGTGGAATTGGGATATATATAGAGGGTCCCTGCTCCAGCTAAGAAAAAAAGGTTTATTAGCCAAATTAACTAATTTATTTGAGGGGCCTATCAATTCAATTGTCTTATTTAGACCATAAAAATACAAACTACAATATCTTACAATTAGATCCCAAATTACAGCAAAGAAAGGGAAATGATTGTCTAACAGTCCGTGAGTAGTCTACTTTAAGACTTAAGGATAAATTTCGGAATTTTTTTTATTTAAAGGTTTAGAGTTTTAGAATTTTATAAAAAATATTAAATTAATTTAAGAATTATATTGATTATAAAATATGTAAATTACAAGTGAAAAAATACTACCTTAGAAAATGAAATTTAAGAAATTGTGTTGATGACTTGAAATATGTTAAATTAATTATTGAATATGTTGTTTTTATTTGGAAAAAAAATCTCTTTCTTTAGTGTTAAAATTGGTTAAATTGGTTAAACAATAAATTCACCTTTCTCAATGTAAATTCTACATGACATGATTACTTAAGGATTATTTTAGTCATTTTAGCTTAGTATTGAGTCTATTTAAAGGGCCTTTGTAACCCTAGTTTAGACACGCCAATCAACAAGGGTTCTTCTTTGAGGGCAACAAGATGCAGTTGCATATGGAGTTTTAGTGAGAGTTTGAGAGAATTTTGTGAAACCCTTTTTGTGAGAACTTTGGGTGTGAGCTTTGTATTTGAGGCTTGGGTTTTGTATTCTCGTGTACTCTCGTTTTGTTTACTCCATTAATGTTAAGTCAATGCCTCCTTTGTCCATGGTTTTTATCCTCTTCGGAGGAATTAAAAATTATAAATACAGTCACAACTATAAATACAAACAATACACATCCAAATAATTATTATTAGAATTAATCATTACAAACACTATTAACCTGATAAATAAATTATATTTTTTTGACACAATACCTAGAACTATTCATAGCCCCTCCCCAACCTATAAATAATAGTATAATGCGCTTCAGCATGCTCAAACTCACGTCATCCTGCATTGACAACAATATTCATACCAATAAAATTAAAACTCAATTGATATAAATAAAACATATTTAAATATAAGTAAGAATAAATTTAAAGATTTAAATTAAAATAAAATTTGAAGCAAAGACTTGTTTATAGTTTGTTTTTCAAATTTCTTTGATCATTATGATTATGGAACATGTGACGTAATTAATAGGACAATAATTAAAGAAATGAAAGGGAGAATAATGGGTTTTGTTTTGCTGGTGTGGAAAGTTGAACCAGCTTTTGACCACTCCTCTGTCTTTTCGTTCCACCATGGTCGAAGGAACCTTCCTTAGAGGTTCTAAATTTTGCATGTGATTTTTGACCATGCTTGAATTTCAACCTTAAAATCTCACGAGTTGCTTACAGGTTTCTAAACTTTTTAGACACACAATAAGCATTTGAAATTCTATTTTTTTTTTTAAATATCATTTTAACTTTTGTTGCGTTACAACACTGTTTACTTGAATTTTTGGTCAGTGTGTCGGGTTCCATTATTTCCAATTTGTAATGCTGGAGACCAATGACAAAACTACCATATTTCCCCTCTTCTCTAACCATTGCTTGGATTTATATATGATAGGTTAATATATCATTTTCTATCTAGATTTAGTTTTAATATTTAATTTGGTACTTGAATATATTTTATCTAAATTTAATACCTAATTTTAAATTCAGTGTTCAAATTGGTACTCAAACCAAAAGGCATTGTATGGTCCAATGAATATTTAATACGTTGCTCTAGTAAAAAATAACATAGGTACTTAATTGGCATAAAAAAAAGCTCAGGTATCAAATTGATTATTAAAATCAAACTTTAGTACTTAATTGAGACAAAAAAAACTCGAGTATCAAATTTAATAAAAAAAATCATGTACCAAAAACCAAACTGAACATTGAAACCAACCTGGAATACCAAATAGTATATTAACCATATTTGATGTTGCAGAAGTGTATAAATTTTAGGGTAAATTATACTAAAGATCACTAAACTATTAGTAAATTTACATTTTAGCCACTTAACTTCAAAAAGTTACAAAATGGTTACTGAACTATTCGGAAGTTTTCATTTAATTTACTGAACTATTTGAAAGTTTTTATTTAAACCATTGGATTGTTAAAGTTTTTTTTCTAAAAAAAAGTCTAACTAGCAAGTTCCAAACAACAATTTAACGATTAATATAGTAGATTAGTAACCAATTGATGAGTACAATAATATACCTTAGATCCAAGTTGATTCATAGTTAGTGTCAACAATCAAAGAAGAAAATTATTTGGATGTTGGTTCTCAAATATATGACATTCAAAGTTGTTTCATGAAAAAAATGAACTGTAGAAGAAAAAGAGAAGGAGAGCTTTTAATTGGTGTAAGTGGCGTGAATAATAAAAGGCCATATAGTAGTGATTTTATCAGTCCAATAATTTAAATGAAAACTCTCAAATAATTTAATTATCATTTTATAACTTTTTAAATTACTTTTTGCTATTTTATATTTTTATGTAAATTTAAGCATTATTAATGAAATAAATAATGTAAATTCAGCTTCATATATATTAAATATAGGAAAACTCATAGTGGACAAAAGAAAAAAGAGTTTACTTAAAATGTTGAGGGCAGTGAAACCCTAATTCTTGCAAGCTGTTTGTATTCAAACCCTTTTTCGGATATAAAAAATGCGTTTCCTACATGTCTACATATACACTCTTAGGAAAAGTCAAACCCATTTAGTAACATAAAAAATTTTGACAACTACATAAATAAAATATAAATATATAAACATGTGAAAATTTACACAAAATGACAAAGTATAAGAGTATGTAAAATCTTAATCTCGATTATGAAATGATGATATAATATAAATATATGAATTATTTGGCATTGAATTATAGAAAAAATTGTTTTCACTCCAAAGATAATATATATAATTTAAAGAGTGATTTATCGAAATACGTACAATTACCGTGATTTATCGAAATACGTACAATTACCTTTAAAAGAATGTAAGTATTTAATTTTAATAGGATTTGAACTCGTACCCTACAACATATATAATAAATACTAGCAACTATGCTACCACTCAAGCTAGTTGTAGGGAATGGGCCTAAACTCTGCTGAGCGCAAATACTAACATTTCCTTGGTAGGTGTATGATCTATCTTGGCAAAACGCTTCTATTTAGTTTAACCTATCCTTTTAGCCACTCAAACTCTTCATAGATTCATAAGACAACCTTAATCAATTATAATACCAATCTGTTAAGGGTTCCATTGGCTACTAGCAAATGATACTTTAAAATTTTATCCGATTCAATTCCCTTGACAAGTCAAAACCCAAAACAATTACCCATAAAATTTTTTAAAAAATCTTAAAATTCCTAATAAAAAAAATTCTTCCATAAAACAAAGAAACTAAGCTAAATATTAAACTAACTTATATGTGAAAAACCCATATGGACAACGGAAAAAGGAAAAAGAAAAAAGATCAGATGTTGATATTAACATAAAAAAAACACCAAAAAAAAAAAGAAAAATCCAGAAACAAACCCACCATATGAACAGTAAAGAAAACTATAAAAATGAAAGCCCTACTTTCACACTTAGCAAGAACACCATATACTACTTAGAACCGCGTACAATAAGGTAACACCTGTATATATATAGCTTTCACAAATTAATTAGTTCCACCACTTCCACTCTCCAATTGGGAAACAAAAATAATTCCAGTTTTTGAAGTCATCTTTTCCAACACCGGAAGTTCCAGAAAAAAAGGTTCTTTAATGGAAATCATTTCAAACAAATGGATATCTGAAGTGGTAAAAAAGCACACTCTTTTTTTCTTTCTGCAATTCTTTGATTTTCCCAGATTTTTTTAAGTTGTTTGATTTTGCAGGAAACGGTGGAGGATCCCACGTTTTTCCCACAATTTACAATACCAAACATGGATTATTCATTTGATGATACCAATTTCCAGTCTTTTTCTTCTGAGAGTTATTCATCTTATCCAAATATAAACAATGGTTCATCCAACATTCAAGCTTTTCATCAAGTGGTCGACGACAACGAGTTCAAAAGGCCAATGAAACAACTCAAGACAGACAATAACTGGAATTTTTCAATCAACGAAAACATCCCACCACCACCACCAAAAGCTTCTTCTTCTTCTTCCCCATCTTCTCATATAATCTCCTTCCATAACTCGAATCCATCACCGGCTGTATCTCAACAATACTATGAGGTTACAAAAAAAGTGGGTTCTGTGACAAGGACACCATTACATGCTCAAGACCATGTAATTGCCGAAAGGAAACGCCGTGAAAAGCTTAGCCAAAGGTTCATATCACTTTCAGCACTGATTCCAGGCTTGAAAAAGGTAACAAATTTCCATGATTTCATGTTCAAATTTTTGGGTTTTATCTTTTATGCTGAATTGTTGATGTAATATGCAGACAGACAAAGCTTCTGTCCTTGGAGATGCTATAAAGTACATGAAACAGCTTCAAGAGAAAGTGGCAACACTTGAAGAGCAAGTAGCTAAAAAAGCAACGGAATCAGTGATTTTAGTTAAAAAAACCCAAATTTATGCAGACGATGAAACATCTTCATCTGATGAGAATTTTGATAGCAACCAAACAAACAACAAGCTGTTCCCTGAGATTGAAGCTAGAGTCTCAGACAAAGATGTGTTGATTCGAATCCATTGTGAGAAGAAAAAAGGGTTCATTTCAAACATCATGAACGAAGTCGAAAAGCTTCATCTCTGTGTGTTGAATACTAATGTGTTGCCCTTTGGACAAGCTACTCTTGACATCACCATTGTTGCTCAGGTAATAATAATAATTAACCTCGTTACCCTCGTTCCTCCGTTTAAAAAAAAAAAAAAAAAAAAACCCTTGACTTATTTAGACTTTAAAATATTGTGCAGATGGAAGCTGAGTTTTCAATGACAGTGAAGGATCTGGTGAAAAGCTTACGACTGGCTTTGTTGAAGTTCATGTGATGAACAAGGTTGCCACATTGAATAAGGTCTATATAAAGAGTTCTTTTTATAGTTTTTTTTTTTTTTTTTTTTGGATCAGTGATGATGTTCTTGTTGGGTTTCTTTTTCCCTTCAAACCTTAAAAAGAGAGAAAATACAATAGCCTGTAACCTGCCATTATCACACCATAGCTTGGAGGATCTAGATTTTGGAGCAAAGGGGGGTTTCCTTGTGTTTAATTACTATTTTTTTACGTGGTGTTGACTTGTTGACCACGTTTAATTTTTCCCTACTTGGGCTGTATTTGGATTTCCCCATAGCTATTTTAGCTTGAAAAGGCTTTTTGAGGGGTATTTGACTTAGAAAGTTAAATAAGTCACCTCTTGTTCTTCCTCTCCATTAAAGTTGGAGATTTTTACAGGCAGTTTTTCGTTCTTATTAGGTTTGGTTAAGGTTATGTTCTTTTCTTTTTAAATCTTTGTAATGTTGTGTAAACTCTCCTTGTAATACATATATATATCTTCTAATAAAAAAATATAATTAAACGTACTCAAATTTACATGTTTATTAAGTAAAATTTTATATATTTTTATTATTATTTTTCTATAAAGTGGTGATATGAGCAACATTTATTTTTATGTATATTTTATAGGGGGAGTAAGTTTTTGGGTATATAGCATTATTATTTTAATATGAATTGAACATATGAACACAAGAAATACATATATATATATATATTATGAATGTGTTGGTAAGGTAAAGATGATTGGAACAGTTGAAGGCATAGGTTAAAATGGGACTTTATTTAGACTTATAATTCGTTTCGTATTTTTTTATATTAATTATAAAAAGATGTAAATTAAATACTAATTATTAAATGCATAAAAAATCCAAATACAGATATGATAAATATATATATTAAAATTATATTTGTATATATTTTTTTTTCATTTTATATCATATTCAAAATTTTATGATAATTTGAAGTATCTAATAAGACCCCACCAAAGATTGTAATCTAGAATTGTTTCTTCCTCTTCTTTGACTTTTTGCCTCTCTCTCATTGTCTCTATCCCTTTCATGTAAATATTAAATTAAGACCAATATTGTTGATCCGTCTTCTCTTCCTGTTTTCATAGATTCAAAACCATGTTTTTCGAAGCTTCTGAGGTTTAACAAAGATTAAAAGAAAAAAAAAATCAATGTTTTTGGTAGTGATTCGATGTTTGAGTCAGTTCGGATTTAAAATATATTGATATTTCGAGTTGGATCATTTCGAATTATTAGTTCAAATTATTTTCGGAATTTCCAAATGGTTTTTAATTCGAATTATTTTCAAGTTTTTGTTGATAAATTTAAGCAAGAGTTTAGGCGAGATGTTGAGGAGGTAGATGAAACGAAAACCGACCAAAATGGACAGCAAAATGGAAAAAGGTAATGAAAATAATTGATGTTAAATTTGTAAAGGATTATTGAAATGAAAGGATTTAGTCAAAGTGAGGCAACTACATATATATATATATGTAATGTAAGGAGGATTAGAGCCTAAGCTAATTCCTTTGACCCAAACTCCCCAATTTAATTTATGGTCGGTGCATGGTTTTGTGTTAATATCAAAGATAAAATGGCAATATTTAATCCTAGTAATGTTTTCAATTTCGTCCTTCAGCTTTTTTTAATTCATATTAATTTTAAATTTTGACAATTTTTCTCAATTTAGTCCTTATAGATACAAAATATCTATCCAATAAAGTTGGAGTTCCCCCATCCCATTTATTCAACATGTCATATATATATATTTCATGGCATATATTTATCTTTTATTTGAATTGTGGAATATAATTAAAATATATTAAAATTTAAATATTATAATATAATATTTTTAACTCATAATTGAATATATAATATAGTTTTACTTTATGTAAATAATATAAAGTAAAATTATTTAAAATAATAACTAATTAATATAATAACTCTAATATTAATTAAGTGATAATTAAGATGTTTAAAATTATATTCAGTTATAATTCTATTTTACATCAATAAAATTAGAACAACTTTTTTTAAAATAAAATTAACACAATTTTTTTTTTATGTCAAAATTTTTTAACTAATAAATATAATTATATTTATTTATTTTCCTTATATTTTATGCTTAGATTTATATTTAAATAATAACTCTATTTTAAAATTAGCACAATATTTTTAACTAATAATTATAAATTAAATTATAATTATTTTTAAATATGTAATCCTCACAACGTCGACGGCTAATAAATTATAATTATTTTTAAATATATAATTATCACAACTTCTATTTTATTTCAACTTTTTTATTTCTAAATGTGAATTTAGTAATATAATGAAAAATAAAGATACTTTGGTCGTAAATTAAATTATAAATATTTTAAATGTATAATTATCACAAATTTTATTTTACTTTATTTTTTTTTTGTTTTTAAATGTGAATTTAGTAATATGGTAAAAAATGATATTCTAATTGGTTCAAAAAATTTCTAAATTTATGCTTTTATATATATTATAGATAATAAATATTACTATGATGGTGTTTTTGTTTGTTTAAATATGTTTTATGTAAACTCTATAAAATCAATTTAAACTCAAAATAATTTTTTTGTTATAATGAAAAAACACTTTTCAGATGAGATAAAATAGTTTGTTTTATTTGATATTTAGGTTGCATTCTTCGTTATAGTGAAATACACTTTTGGGTTAAAAATATATTTTCATCACAGAAGCAATGAAGAACACTTGGCTTTTGCAGTAAAAAAAGGAGGTCAAAAAGTGTTTTTTTCACCCAAACGCAAAAGTTGAAAGTTAGGTGTTTTTAGCTTTTTATTTGGAAGTAAAAAATATATAAAAAAATACCCTTATTTATATTAACTATTTAATATCATTTATCATTATATTAAATTATTTAAATAGTATTTATTATTATATTTTATTTAAAAAATATTTTATAGATCATCAATTTGACAAACAATTTATATTAATTACTTAAAAGGTATTTAAAATTTATATTCCATGTATCATTATATTAAATTATTTAAATATGATATAACTTAATTAATTTTTAAATTGTTACTATAATGTCTAAAAAGAACATTTTAACTTTCAACCGCATTATTTTTCAGTAATGGAGAACACTAAAAACTAACAAACAGATTTTTTTCATAATTTTTTTCTAAAAGCACTTTTCAACCGCAACAACAATGAAAAACTAACCCTTATGTGAGACGATTATAATAATTATTTACTCTACAACGCTCATCCTACTATATAAAATTACCATTTACCCTTATGTATGTGCATGTTAAACTGTACAAATAGTGGTAGGGCCACTAAAAGACTTAGGGAGCCATGGCCCCCCTTAAAATGATAAAATTTCAATTTAGACCTTTTTATAATTTATAAAATTTTAAATTTGTAATGATAAAATTGTATTTTGCTCCCTGAAAATGATAAAATTTTGATTTAATCATTTAAAAATGATAAAGATATAGGATATTTTTACTATCGTAAAAATATATAATTTAATTCCGACCCCAAGAAAAATTTCTGACTCTATCACTATGTAAAAATATGATAAAAATCCCAAGTAACTAGGTTTAGAAGTTAGCATTTAACTTCTTATATAAGAAAATTATAAGAGAAATTAAATGGTTGAAAATTTTTAGTTTCCTTTTGTTTTTTACTTTGGAGTTTTGTCTTAAAAAAATCATGTTTAAAGAATTAAAAATAATTAATAAAAATTAAATTAAAGTAGATGGAGATAATAAGAATGTGTTAAATATCCATAGAAATAATAATAATTTTAAATATCATACTTCTGTGAGCAAGTGATGGAGTAAAACGTATCGACTATAAAACAATAATGAATTTAATAATATCTATTTTACCATACCTAGAATTTTTAGCCCAAAAACCAGCATACATAAAAAAAATATATATGTATATATATCATGGGAATCCTTTGTAGACAAGGAACCCAAGATCCACATAAACCAAAAGAAAGGCCACCCAAGCCGAACGGTTTAAGGCTTCAAAGTTGTATCTATTTGGGCTTGGAATCCTACACTTAATTGAGATCATCAACAAAACCAAGATGGGTTAGGGCTTCTACATAACTTCATACAAACAGATTTTCTGATGCTGGAAGTAACGTTTAAAGTAAGATCTTATTATAATACAATTTTGTGAGATTTTTTTTTAAGTCAACAATTATAGTTCATGTCGAAACCATGTTTTTTATTTTAAAAGCAATGGGGATCGACTTTAAAAACTGAGTGTGGAGTCGCCACCAATCTTTTGATTTAGGTGTGATTGGATCACCTATTAAAATGCTTTATTTAATGGAAAAAAACAAAGTAAATTTGGTTTAGGGAAAAAAAAAACGGGTTCGGGAGTCGGTTACGTATGAGGAAGGGTTAGCACCCTCATTACGCCCAAAAACTGGTACCAAATTGATTTGATGCTGTCCTTAAAAATTTAAAAGAAAAGATTTTTCGAAATATATAAAAATGTTTAAATAGTTCGAGTTGATGATCGAAAATCTCTCGTTCTAAAGATATGCGGTTTCATACTCAGTACGATTGGATATGATCCCTTATATCTTTAAGATGTGATCAATTTTCAACCTTTGAAAAATTATAAAAGAGGTTATCTAAATATTTGGTTCTTCGGGAAAGTCATACCCAGTACGATTGAGCACGACTCTCCCAAATTCCCCAAACACTAGATATTGCCTTATTTCAAAATTTTGAATAACAAAAATTTAGAAATCCGTTTAAAAACATGTTTACTCATTTTAAAATTAATGAAATATTTAATACATTGCAAAAAAAAAAAAGAACATATGGAACAATATACTCAAAATACAAATAACCTTATCTAATAATCATTGTACAAAAAAAAATCTATAAGCATGGATAATGGATAATAAAATATCATACATAATCATAACACAAAATAAAATGACGTACAAAAGTATGTATGAAACAAAATGAAGAATTATATTACATAAATAAGTTGAAAAACTTGGGATATATATATTTATTGAAACAGTTATCATAAATTTTAAAGTTCAAATCAAGTCATGCACAAAATATTTAAAACACAAATTTATTTAAAAATTGATAATTCACAAGATAATAATATATTAAATATGAAAGTATAACAATATATAATATAAAATAAGATACAAAGTCAATTTATGAAACCTTTATATACAAATAAATATTGGGTAAAATTATTGAGAAAAAAAAAGAAATTAAAACTAATAATGTAAAAAAAATGAAGTAAATATATAAGTTATATAATAAAATATACATATGAAAAATATAAGGATAATATGAAATATAATAAATTATATGATTTAAAAGGGTTCTTTAAAAAATATTATACGCATAAATAATTTTAAAAGAGGATATACATAGAAAAATATTTACATAAAGTTATATGAAAATAATAACATATACCATAGTAAAAATAATTTAAAATATGTCATATACATGTGAAAAAATGTTAGAAATAATTATATGTCAAAGTATTGTTTAATTAAAATATGAATTATAACATTAACTTAATTTTATTATAAATAAATTTTAAAAACACAATTATATATAAATATATATTTTTCTTTTTAAATATATATATATGTATGTATAAAAGCATGGCTTTAATAGTGTGTATAGGTCAAAGAACCAAGTATGTACCTAATAATAATTTAAACAGCACATAAAGTAGGTGGATTTCCCTTTAAATAACAAAAAGAATATATACATTAAAATAAGTTAATAAATTTAAAAGAAATTATAAAATAAGATAAAATTAAAAGTATACATAAACTAAGATAAAATTTATTACAAATTATACATACCAATTATTAAAATATTAGAATAAATAAAAAGATCATTATAATGTTTTTTTTTAAACGAAATTCAATTACCCAAAGCAACAAAATATCACAATCAATAATCTAGCCTGTAAAAGAAATTTTATGTGCAGTAAATAAAATAATGAGGATAAGACTTAATTGAAATAAAGTTAAAACAGGAGAAACAATTTACAAATAAATAATTGCAAAATAGGGTCAATGTGCTATGCGCACAAATATGCGGGGATTGGAATTGTAAATATCCCGCGCCCACACAATGCTGCAACCAACCGCGGATCAAAATGAAACAACACGCAAATTAGAAAGCCAAATTTTAAAACATAAGGTAGGCAAATTGGGCGCAAATTGAATGTCATGCGCAAGAGAAAGGACCCGCCAAACAAATTCCCCACTTTTAAGTGATAATGTGCAGATTGGGCTCGCCAAATGAGTGACACACACGGGCTTTTATTATGCAAACATTACTACTTTGTTAAAAAGTTATTTAAAACCTTTCTTTCCCCATTTTCCATCTCAAACGCAGCCCCATTTTTAAGCCGAAAATCACAAACCTTGAAAGCAAGTTTCTAGGGTTTCTTTTGCTAGCAAATTAACCACCATTATTTTGGTGATCAACAAATGCGCAGACAGTACCCATCCTCCTCGTTGAAGGCGTTCGACCATGCCTAGAGAAATTTGGTAAGTATTTTCTTCCTTCCTTTTTTATTAATTTTTTAAAAAAAAAAACTTCAGATCTCACATTATTTTTTCTAAAAACGAAGATAGGTTCATAAAGCAAAGATTCAACACTATTTGTTCCCTCGCCTTTACCTCAGTATTTCTGAAGTATTCGGAATTTCATTGGGATTGACTCACATACTAAAAAAAATCTGAACCAAATGAAAAAAATGAACTAAAAAAAAAAGAAATCATAAAAGAGGACTAAAGAAGGCTTGAAATCACCTTTGCTAAACTTAAATTGCTTTTTCTCTATTCTCAGTGCGTGTGTACAGATACAGTGGGCGTGTATGTGTATTCTGTATGCGTAAAAAAAATTGTAAATTACATCACTGGCTTTTATAGCCATATTTTCAAAGATAAATAAAAAAATAAAATCTAAAAAGTCTTATTTTTCTACTGTCATCTGCTGTGGAATCTATTATTGGCTCCTTCTAGTGCATTCCTTTTGCGTAATCATCATGCAGATTTAGAGATGACCCGAAGACGTGGAGGCCGAACGTGAAGACCCTCGTGTGAGGCCATATTTCTGGTGTCATTCTGGCTTGTTCCAGAATCTTCTAGCTTTCTCAAAATACTGAAACAATTTTTCCTTGCATGTTGGGCCTCGGTTTTGGACTAAATTTAAGGTGTGGATTAATTTATTGGGCTTTAGGGCTAAAGAATTTTGGGGTATTAGGTTTTAAGTTTATGTAAAGGGTTTTGGGGTATTGGGTTAGGTATTTGTAAATGGACTCTTTGGACTTATTCATTTTTGAACTCTTATTTATTCGGGTTTAAATGAATTAATTAGGCCCGGGCAAAATTGGTTATCTACAACTGCCCCTCTTTGCTCATTGGCACGTAATGAGAATAGAGCAAATACTTCAAATAGGGTCAATTTTACCCGGTTTTGTTGAATCTTGACTGCAATTTTAGGGAAATAGGACCAGTGGCTCAAATCTGCTCCATTACCGATACATGGAAATGAGATTCATCGCCTACGAAGATTCGCTCCGCTGCAACTTTAGGAAGATAAAATCTTCAATTCTTAGTCTGCTTCCCTGCTACCTTAGGAAGATAAGACTACAATCGCAAACCTGCTCTCTTGCTACCTCAGATAAGGCTAGTATCTTAAATCTGCTCCATTGCCGATACATGAAGATAAGATTTATCCTTTGCGAAGATCTGCTCCGCTGCAATCTCAGGGAGCTAAAATCTTCGATTCTTAATCTGCTTCCTTGTTACCTCAGGAAGATAAGACTCGTTCTTCAACCTACTCTCTTGCTACCTCAGAGAAATAAGGCTTGGTAAGTAAAATCTGCTCCATTGCCGATACATGGAGATAAGATCTTCAATTCTCAGTCTGTTTCCTTGCTACCTCAGGAAGATAAGACTCATTTTTCAACCTGCCCTCTTGGGCTTAGAGAGATAAGGCTTGGTGGTAAAATCTGCTCCATTGCCGATATATGGAGATAAGATTCACCATCTGCGAAGATCTGCTCCACTGCAACTTCAGGGAGATAAAATCTTCAAATCTCTGTCTGCTTCCTTGCTACCTCAGGAAGATAAGACTCATTCTTCAACCTGCTCTCTTGCTACCTTAGAGAGATAAGGCTTGGTAGTAAAATCTGCTCCATTGCCGATACATGGAAATAAGATTCACCATCTGCAAAGATCTACTCCACTGCAACTTCATGGAGATAAAATCTTCAAATCTCTACCAACGTTGCTATACTGCCCTCTGGGGGACCTATCCTGTAGACTCCATTTTATATGACATGCTTATGCCAAATAATTAGGATGTTATGATCGAAATGAATCAAATGTTCCTAACTAAATGTGTTATGAATGATATATGCAGAAATGAGTATAATTTCATTTTAACAATTTAGGGTCTCATCACTCGTTATTTATTAATATGCTGTTACTGACGCATTTGCTCAACCATCATCTTGAAGGAGTATCCTAAAGAAACAACCTATCTCGTCTGGCGAACTTGCCCCACTGTAATTCCAACGTCCCTTCTACTACTCCCTTTTGAGACAAAACATTGTAACTCATAGTTGAATTTCCCTTTGTTTAATCTGCTACCTCACTTCTCGGGTGCTATAGCCAAATGTGCATTTCTGCTCTTTGTATGAACGTCATTTCTTTTTCTCGAGAATAAAATTGCATATTCAATATTATATCCTGCCTGTTTGCTCCATTATCATTTGGACAGAGATCTCAAAAAGGCGATTTATCCAAATATATCCTTGAACTTGAACGTATTCTAAACAATTGTCTCACTTCAGATTCTTGCATTATCTAGAAACTCCTAGAGTAATATGCAAAACTTCTATTGTAAAAACATCACTAGTTCATTCATCATTAAGTCAATGCAACATGCTTGCAATCAAATCGTGATAATGAACAAGAATGGAAATTAACCTTGAATACAAAGTAAATTATCAAAAGAACAACAATGGCCATTACTTTAGGAATGTATATCTTGAAAAAGAAAGGATAAAGATAACTAATTTACTGAAAATAAAGACTAGGTACCCTTGTTATCGCAACCTGAGCTTCTCTGTACAAACTTCTTGAAGACCAATTCAAACTCGACTTGTGTTTAAGAGATCAGAAGTGCTTTGTCAATGCCCCAAGATGCAACATATCCCCTTCATGGCTAATTCAAGTATATCAAGATCACAGCCTCCTCACTTTGGAACCATATTTGAGCCGCCCTTTTCGGGTTTTCAACTCAAATCCCCTTTGGTCACAAGGCGCCCTTTGCGGGTTTTCACCTTGGCCTCTCATTTTTCTCATTTTCTTTCTTTTTTTATTATTGGATCTCAAAGTGCCCTTTGCGGATTTTCACTTTGGCCCTTTCCATTTTTATTTGAGTTTCAAAGTGCCCTTTGCGGGTTTTCACTTTGGCCTCTTTTTTTTTTTTGAGAGAGAATCTCAAAGCGCCCTTTGCGGGTTTTCACTTTGGCTTCCCTCTTTTCTCAAGTGTAGTACTTTTTGACTGAATCTGAGTTTACTGGATTAGGCAAATTTCTTCCATCCATTTCGACCAGTCTTAATGCATCACCGGAGAAAGCTTTCTTCAGCACATAAGGTCCCTCCCAATTCGGCATCCATTTACCTCTGAAATCTTTTTGTATGGGAAGAATTTTCTTCAAAACCAAATCTCCTTCATGAAACTCTCTTGGGCGAACCTTTTTATCATAAGCCCGCATCATTCTTTTTTGATACATCTGTCCACGTTGAATAGCTTTTAGCCTCTTTTCCTCAATCAAATTCAATCGATCATATCGAGATCAGATCCATTCTCGCTTCATCTAATTCCAATTCGACAAAACTCTGGAGAGAAGGTATCTCTACTTCAATGGGCGAATCGCTTCCATTCCATAGACCAATGAGAAACTGGTGTTGCCCCAATAGAAGTTCGGCGGATGTTCGATAAGCGTAAAGAGCAAATGGCAACTTCTCATGCCAATCTTTGTAAGTTTCAGTCATTTTCCCCACAATCTTCTTGATATTTTTGTTAGCTGCTTCCACTGCCCCATTTATCTTCGGACGATATTGTGACGAGTTATGATGTCTGATTTTAAACTGACTGCAGACCTCTGCTATTATACTATTGTTCAAATTCAGTGCATTATCGATATGATTTTCTCAGGCATTCCGTATCGACATATAATTTCTTTCTTTAAGAATCATTGATCATCACGATTTAGTTATATTGGCGTATGATGTAGCTTCCACCCATTTGGTAAAATAATCAATGACCACAAAAATGAAACGATACCCATTTGAAGCCTTTGGTGAAATTGGACCTATAACATCCATGCCCCACATGGAAAACAGCCATGGAGAAGTCATAACATGCAAAGGCGAGGGAGGCACGTGAATCTTATCACCATAAATTTGACATTTATGACATTTCTTGGCATAATTAATGCAGTCTCCTTCCATGGTTGACCAATAATATCCAAACCTCATAATTTGCCTGGCCATTGTGAACCCATTGGCGTGCGTTCCACAAACACCTTCGTGCACTTCTTCTAAGATTTTCTTGGACTCTACGGCATCCACACATCTCAAAAGTACCTGATCCTTCCTTCTTTTGCACAGGATCTCTCCATCTAAAACATAATCGCAGGCAAGCCTTCTCAATGTTCTTTTGTCATTCTCCGTGGCTTGATTTGGATATTTACGGTTTCTCACATACCGCAATATATCCTGATACCAAGGATGATCATCTCTTTCTTCTTTCTCTATATTATAACAATAAGACGAGACCTTATAAATACTCATCTGAATAGGCTTCACATCCTCTTGTCTGCTTACTTTGATCATGGAAGCCAAAGTAGCCAAGCATCTACCATTTGGTTTTCATCACGCGGGAGATAATTGAAAGTAATATCATCAAACTCTTCAACTAACCCCAACACCAGCCTTCTATAATTGATTAGCTTAGAATCTCTTGTCTCCCATTCACCTCGAAGTTGATAAATTACCAATGCCGAATCTCCGTATACTTCCAACGATTTGATCTTGCGCTCTATAGCTGCTCTGAGCCCCATGATACATGCTTCATATTCTGCCATATTATTTGTACAATCAAAATCCAATTTACATGTGAATGGATAATGATCTTCATCTGGGGATACCAGAACTGCCCCAACTCCATTACCCACAGCATTTGAGGCTCCGTCAAAATTCAATTTCCAACAGTGATCTTTTGTGTTGTCTTCTTCAGTAGCTGCTACATACACTATCTCTTCATTAGGGAAGTCAAAATTCAAGGGCTCATAATTCTTTTGGGCTCGACTAGCCAGAAAATCCGCTATTGCACTCCCCTTTATAGATTTTTGACTCATGTAAATTATGTCAAATTTTGAAAGTAAAATTTGCCACCTAGCCATCCTTCCGTTCAAGGCATTTGATTCCATCATATACTTTAAAGGATCCAATTTTGAGATTAGCCAGGTTGTATGATACAACATATATTGCCTCAATCTTCGTGCTGTCCAAACCAAAGCGCAACACAAATTTTCAATTGGCGAATATCTTAATTCACACTCAGTGAATTTCTTACTGAGGTAATATATCGCCTTTTCATTTCTTCCTGATTCATCATGTTGACCAAGCACGCATCCCATTAAATTACCGAACACGGTCAAATACAATATTAACGGCCTGTCTGAACTTGGGGGTGATAACACTGGAGGACTTGACAAATATTCTTTAACTTTATCAAAAGCCTTTTAACATTCATCATCCCATTCTCCTGGGTTATGCTTTTTAAGAAGACGGAATATAGGGTCACATTTCTCCGTTAATTGAGAAATAAACCGCGCAATGTAATTTAATCTTCCAAGGAAACCCTGAACTTCTTTTTGGGTACGTGGTGGAGACAACTCCTATATAGCCCGGACCTTATCTGAATCAATCTCAATTCCCCTTCTCACTGACCACAAAGCCCAATAGCTTTTCGGATCTAGCCCCAAAAGTACATTTTGTTGGGTTAAGCTTTAACTGAAATTTCCTCAATCTCATGAACAACTTCCTCAACACCCGAGTGTGCTCCTTTTCAGTTCGAGATTTGGCTATCATATCGTCAACATACACTTCGATTTCTTTGTGCATCATATCATGAAATAAAGTCACCATGGCTCTTTGATACGTTGCTCCAACATTCTTCAATCCAAATGGCATCACCTTGTAACAAAACGTCCCCCACAAGGTTATAAAAGTGGTCTTTCCCATATCTTCAGGATGCATCTTGATCTGATTATACCCCGAGAAACCATCCATAAAGGAAAACAGCGAGTAACCAGCTGTATTATCTACTAGTGTATCAATGTGAGGCAAAGGGAAGTTGTCCTTTGGGCTTGCTTTATTTAGATCTCTATAATCCACACACATTCGCACCTTGCCGTCTTTCTTGGGAACCGGCACCACATTAGCTACCCATTCTGAGTACTTGATCACCTAAAGGAATCCCGCATCAAACTGCTTTTTAACTTCTTCATTGATCTTTAAGACAATATCCGGCCTCATTCGTCGAAGCTTCTGCTGTACTGGCTTGCAATCTTCTCTTATTGGAAGGTAATGTACTGCAATATCAGGACTTAAACCAGGCATATCCTGGTAAGACCATGCAAAAACATCTTTGAATTCCTGAAGTAACTCAACAAGGTCTCGCTTTGTTTCTTCAGTTATGCATGTTCCAATTTTTACAACTTTCCCCTCTTCCAAAGTCACCATGTCTATGGTTTTTTTGTGAGGCAAAATTTGCTTTTCCTCTTGTTCTACCATCCTTAACAAATCTGGAGATAAATCACAGTCTCTGTCATCTTCAAAGTCCTGAGATCCCTCTAAACACATGTCTCGCTCAAATAGTGATTCTGAGTCAGTAACAGCGTCGCTTATGACATTGATATCTAGGGACCTATTAAAGGTACAAAAATATACAAAGAATGAATGAATTTGGTAATTATTTCTTTGCATGATATGTTTATGAATAAAAGAATGATTGAAGAAAGAATCAAGATAATTATTTAGATAGAAAGAATAACACTATTGCTTGTGAAAAGAATAACATTTGCTCAAAATGATAGCAAAAAATGTTCTTCATTAAAATAATGATGCTTGAACATGAGCCTATTTCACAAAGGAATCTTTATTGTTTCTAGGCTTAAAACAACAAGTTTGTTTCGAACATTACTCTGAGTAAGCTCTAAAAACTACAGGAAGATCTTCCGCGGTCCAATTGTCTAGAATGCTCCCAGGTTCATATGGACGAATATTTGACGAAATCCCCTCTTCAATTGTCCCTTCAAAAATGGCATTATTGTACATGTTTCCCAATACTTCTCCTATGACTTCCTTCTCTGGTACCCCTCGTTCATGATAAATAATGCCCCCTGACACAAAAGACTTGGAAATATGAGGAATTATCATGAGCTCCCACTTGATTTCCCTGCCACTCACTTGTGTTCTTCTTCTTTCTCGCCTTCTTTCTAACTCATTTTTCCTTTGCCTTTCATCTGGTTTGAACCCCAAACCAAAGCGATCCTGCTTGTCTTTCAACATTGGCACTACAATTCTTCCTTGAAGGCATCTTCCAAGCCCCTTTCCTGGCATAGCTCCTCGGCCTACCATCAATTGCAAACCCATCATCGTAGTTTTTGACATTTTTGGCTCCAGAATTCTACTTCCCTCAGTGACGAATGTTGCATTCACAAATTCTAAAGATCGGAAAGAACACTCAATGGCTTCCTCATCCGTTTCTACATACGGCGCATCACTGCTTACAGCTGCAATAATATCTTCCTCAGCATTTATTGTTACCAACCGCCTCTCGACACCAAACTTTTCACTTTTTGATGTAATGATGAAGGTACTGCCCCTGCCGAGTGTATCCAAGGTCTTCCCAACAAGCAGTTGTAAGAGGGCTTAATATCCATTACTAGAAAATCTACCTCATACGTAGTTGGGCCAATTAACAAGGGTACATCAATTCTCCCCATGACTTTCCTCTCTCAGCCATCAAATTGCTGCACTATGTTCGACATCCTCTCATATGAGAACTATCCACAGTAACTTGTTCAAAAACAAACAGAGGCAACACGCTCAATGCTGAACCGTTATCTACCAATACCCCTAGCAGCGTATACCCTTTACACCTAGTTGTTATATGTAAAGCTTTGGTAGATCCCATCCCTCCTGGCGAAATCTCATCATCATTGAAAAAGATAAAATTGTCTACACTTATGTTGTTAACCAACCGATCCAGCTTACTGACAGAAATATCGTTGGTTACATATGTCTCATTTAGCACCTTCATCAATGCACTCCGATACACCTCTGAACTCAGGAGTAGAGCCAATATAGATATGCGGGCCGGCTGTTTATGCAATTGTTCCACCACACTGTACTCGCTATGTTTCAGAAATTTCAGAAATTCCTTAGCTTCTTCTTCTTTCACTGGTTCATTAACAGGCACATCAAGTTCAACTGCTTTTTTTTTCTTTTGTTCAACCAGCACCTCTCTTTCTTTCACCGGTTCTATTCGGGTATCATATCGCCTTCTACTACGCGTGTGAGAACCTATATTTTGATCTTCCTTTAACAGGCTCTCCTTTCCCGGGATTGTCACATTACAATCATAGTTCCAAGGGACCTGTTTACTATCTTTGTAGGAAAAAACCGTTGGCTTCTGAATTATAATCTTTGGCGCCATTTGAACTCCTGCTTCCTTCTTAGGACGCGAGATAATAACCACAGGATAATTGACTTTTGGACTTGATATGGACTCTGACGCACATATATACTCCTCCTCATTGATCTCTTCATAAAACTTCATTTCCTTACTGTCCATCAGGTTCTGTATAACAGCTCTGAATTCTTCACATTCCTGAATTCTATGTCCTTCTTTATGATGATACTCACAATAATTTTCCATCTCATTATCATTTCCTTCTGTGCTTGAAGTAATTAATCCCCTTCTTACCATCTCTTTCCAGACTCGTCTCAAAGGAGTCTTTACTTCTGAAACATCCCTCTTGGTCCTTTTTCCAATACCTCCCTCTATTGCATTTACCCCGCCATCAGTATGATTAGGCAGTGGATTTTCAGTATTTGGTGCATTATCGAATTTTACAATGCCCATTTGGATAAACCTCTCAACCAGTTTCTTGAAAGTGGTACAATTTTCTATCGAATGACCCACAATTCCTGCGTGATACTCACATTGGGCATTAGCATCGTACCATTTAGGGAACGAGGGTTGTATTGGCTTCAAGTAAAAAGGTGTCACTACATGTGCATCAAACAAACTTTGATATAATTCTTTGTACGTCATAGGAATTGGTGTAAATTGAATCTTCTCATTATTCTGCCTGGTCCCTGACTCTTGACGTGATGAACCCCGACCAGCCAGCTTGTTGCCTTTGGTTGACTCACGGTAATAGACTTGAATATCCCACGTTTGCATTGTTCACCTCATTCTCTTTCTTGCGTGGCATAGACTTTTTAGCACTTTCTCCCCGTGCATCTATCCTTCCATTTCTTATGGCATTTTCAATCATTTCTCCCGTCATGACCACATCCGCAAAACTTCTCGTGGCACTTCCCAAAGATATGTGTTATAAACGGGGCTTTTTAAGTATTAATGAAGAGCATCGTGATTTCTTCTCTAATAGCGGTGGTCAAACTCGAATAGCCATTTCCTCCACCTCTGTGCATACCGCTTAAAACTTTCATTTGGCTTTTTTCCATATTCTGCAGAGTAATTCTATCGGGAGTTATATCTCACACATGGTCAGTATTGCTTCATGAATGCTCGTGCTAAATCTCTCCATGAACTAATTCTGCTTTCGATTCAATTGATTGTACCATTTAGCAGCTACTCCCCACCAAGCTATCTTGGAAGCAATGAATCAAGAATTGATCATTATGAACATACCTGTCATCCTTTTGCAAAACATAGTGATATGAGCTTCGGACGCTTTGTTCCATTGTATTTCTCAAATTCGCATCCCGAACTTGTATGGCGCATTTCAAGTCTGGGACCAAACTCAAATCTTTTGCATCAATTCCCGGGTGCTTATCAATACCTTCCATTGCTCTAACTTTTTCCTCCAACCATTTACACCGTTCTTCTAACTGCCTTTGTGATTCTCGCCTTAGCTCTCTCTCTCTTTACATCTTCATCCAAATCGGGGACCATTGGATTGTTTGAGTTGTTACTGAGGATTATAACTCAACCACTTTGAAAATTCATTGGCATTGAAACCCCTACTGGCTCGCTGAGGCCTAATCGTAATGTATGGCTTCAGTAAATTAATCTCGTGTTATGTCCGCACATGTATAGGAGTGAAGCGGGAGGATATTGAGGGTCTTCATTACTTTCTCCTATATTATCCATAGGACCTTTTCCTTTATCCACTCTTCCCATCAACAATTGAGACAACTCGACTCATCATCTCTCTTTGGGATTCCATCATCTGTTCTTTCATCTCTTGTTGAATCTTAACCACCGCTCTTGCATCTGTGGATCGCATTTGCTCTTGCATATCCTTTTTTGCATTTGTTCTAACTTTTCCAGTCTTTTGTCCATTGACTTAGTCTTTTTCTCTCGCATCAGTAGGGATACGTATTTGGTGTATTTTGGTTGGTTTCAGATTACTTCTGAAATAATTTTTAATTAATTAGAATCTTATTATGATATTTAATGCATATGATGTAATGTAATGCAAATGCATAAATGCAAAGGAGGCATCAATTCTGATTCAATTCCTTTTAGAAAATTTCACTAGAAAATAAAACTCTTTACATAAAACTGAGTTACAAATACAACTTCGCCCTAACACTCAGGGCCTTAATTTTCCTAAGTAATGAAGCTAGTTTCGTCCCTCGTCCTCGACTCACTTTCGTATTTCACACTTAAAACGTCCGCTGCAGACGCCAATGATTGCAAGTAGTCAGCTACTTCTCGAATTTGTGTTACGGCTTCTCTCATGACGTGGTCCATGTTTCTCACTTGGTTTTGAGAGTAATGAAGCTGATTCTTCCATTGCTCTTCGTTTACCTTTAAGAACTCAATCCTCATTTCACAATTCTGCAATGTTGTTGCCAGTTCTTCTATTTTTCCTTTCATCTCCTCGATCTTACTTAAACTTGCTTTCAACTCACATCCGCGAGTGCGATTCCAAAGATAAACACAGAGATCTCTCAAGTTCGGCTACTCTGGTTCTTAATTCATCTTTTCCATTCTGCTCTCCGATAAACTTCTTTCCAAGGCTTTATTCCGAGCTTGAGCCTCTTGGAATTTCTTTTCCCATTGATCTGCCTTAGCCCTTTCTTCTCGAACCTCCTGGCGCCACTGTTCCGAAGTCTTTCCTAGCCCAGCAGTCCTCATTAATAATCGCAGCTTCTTATAATCTGTTTTCAAACTTTCCAAATCCTCCTCAACTTTACCCTTCCTTTTCTGTAGCTTTTCTGCCTCTGACTTTTGAATCTCCACTTCTAACTTCAAGTGCATCTTTTCTTCTTCCAATTGTTCAATTTTCTTCCCGAACTCAAAACTCTTCTTCTCAAAATTCTGCTTTATAATTTCCAACTCTGACAGATAATTTGTAACTGCTTCCTCGATCGGTAGAAATGCTTTCCAAACTTGGTTTAGGAATATTATCATTGACCCTTTTCCTAAACCATCCATTATATTTGGGTGTTACCATAGAACCAACAGTCAGCCTTTTCATCCAGTGCATCTGCCTCCAAGCATTAGACAATTCTCGAACTTTCTTCCTATAATGGTCTTCTTTATATGGAAGTTCACACTGAGCCAACCCATACGTTGCAGGTATGAACTGCCTCGATTTATACTGCCTTAGTGCAAGTAAAGGAATATATCCAGTAGCTCCCCAGATTCCTAACAATGGCACCTAATTATAACTCCCACATCGATACAAAATTTCATCAGGAACCATCCAGAAAGCCCTCCACTCTACATCATCTTCCTTGAGATTTTGGAGAATTTCCATCCATTTCTCTTCCGAAATATCATCTCTCCTTTGCATCGCTATCTCCTCTTTTAACGGAGAGTAACCTTCGGAGAAAACTCGATACGATACCTTATCTACTTTCCAAAAATACCCGTGAAACCATACCATTAACAACTGTGCGCAGCCAATAAATCGACCTTCCCCCGCCTTTCGACACATGCTCAAAGATCTAAACGTCTCGGCTAATATTGCAGGTACAGGTGTGACTCCTTTCCCGAGACGATCAAACAAATCAGTTACTGCCTCATCAACATGTCTTAAAGCCTTAGGAAAAATCACCAATCCATAGATGCTTAAGGCAAAAATTTCAACCCTTTTCTTTTCATCCGGATGTGTCAAAATCAAATCTCTCAAATGTTCCCAGGGAATACACTTACTATCCCCTTTCTGTTAAATTCGAGCAGTGACCCAAGATTCACTCATCCCCGAAATATTTACTAGCCTCTTCGCAAAAGTTTGACCATTAGTAACCTTAGCATAAATTTTACTGACTTGGGCCTTTAGACTCCTCAACAAAGTAGTGTATTCTTCTAAGGTAGGAACCAAATCTACTTCTCCAAAGGTGAAACAATTATAAGCAGCATTCCAAAATTGAGCCATACCTCGGAACAAATGTTTATCCACCTTAACATTAAGCAAGTACGGTATATCACCATAACTCTGGTAGAACAACTGTTTAGTGCCCTCATCCCAACTAGTCCATATATCCTTCAACTCCTGCAGCTCGTTCTGTGTTACAATGATGCGGGTAAAATTCTGCAACTCTGATGTATATCTTTCTGTCAAGCTATCCCCTTTCTCAGTTTGCAACTTCTCGGACCATGCACGGACGACCGCATTATCCTGAACTTTACTAAGAAATTCATTCTCCATGTTAAACTTTCTAACTTAGCAATCGAATACGAACCAACACCTCCTTTAGTATGCAATGTCATGCAAAACACAATCAAAACAAAGCACAAGTTAGTGTCAAATATGCGCAATAAAACACAAGTATAACAACAAAAATAATCATAACACACAAATGGGTAATAACTAAGGTTCAACGCGGCTCTACCTAAGGATAGTTTTTAAGGTTCACTATATGAAGCTCGGTTCTAGAGTAAAGGTACCCGAACCAGCAGATTCTTCAATCTTCACCCATTATAGGCTCATATAGATTGAGTTCGGTTCAGGGGAATACATTTCCCTATGACTATGCGGAGATAAAAATCTCACGGAATCATAGGTATGCGGAGATGAAAATCTCACGGAATCATAGGTACGGATGTATTCCGGAAGTAATCCACTAGCCCATACGAAGGTGAAAACCTCACGAAAGCATAGTTTCTTACTCCCACTTAATAGGTATAACCACAACGGTCATGCAATGTAATGCCATATTTATTAGACAAGACTCGAAACACAACCATCACACAAAAAATGCAATTAAAAGGATCATATATTTTTTCAAAACAAATTTTCAATTAAAAGGACAGTAAACAATCAATTTTATGGCCTGACTCTCTTTGTTCAATCCCTAGTGGAGTCGCCAAGCTGTCGAAACCATGTTTTTTATTTTAAAAGCAATGGGGATCGACTTTAAAAACCGAGTGTGGAGTCGCCACCAATCTTTTGATTTAGGTGTGATTGGATCACCTATTAAAATGCTTTATTTAATGGAAAAAAATAAAGTAAATTTGGTTTAGGGAAAAAAACGAGTTCGGGAGTCGGTTACGTATGAGGAAGGGTTAGCACCCTCATTACGCCCAAAAACTGGTACCAAATTGATTTGATGTTGTCCTTAAAAATTTAAAAGAAAATATTTTTCGAAATATATAAAAATGTTTAAATAGTTCGAGTTGATGATCGAAAATCTCTCGTTCCAAAGATATGCGGTTTCATACTCAGTACGATTGGATATGATCCCTTATATCTTTAAGATGTGATCAATTTTCGACCTTTGAAAAATTATAAAAGAGGTTATCTAAATATTTGGTTCTTCGGGAAAGTCATACCCAGTACGATTGAGCACGACTCTCCCAAATTCCCCAAACACTAGATATTGCCTTATTTCGAAATTTTGAATAACAAAAATTTAGAAATCCGTTTAAAAACATGTTTACTCATTTTAAAATTAATGAAATATTTAATACATTGCAAAAAAAAAAGAACATATGGAACAATATACTCAAAATACAAATAACCTTATCTAATAATCATTGTACAAAAAAAATCTATAAGCATGGATAATGGATAATAAAATATCATACATAATTATAACACAAAATAAAATGACGTACAAAAGTATGTATGAAACAAAATGAAGAATTATATTACATAAATAAGTTGAAAAACTTGGGATATATATATTTATTGAAACAGTTATCATAAATTTTAAAGTTCAAATCAAGTCATGCACAAAATATTTAAAACACAAATTTATTTAAAAATTGATAATTCACAAGATAATAATATATTAAATATGAAAGTATAACAATATATAATATAAAATAAGATACAAAGTCAATTTATGAAACCTTTATATACAAATAAATATTGGGTATAATTATTGAGAAAAAAAGAAAATTAAAACTAATAATGTAAAAAAATGAAGTAAATATATAAGTTATATAATAAAATATACATATGAAAAATATAAGGATAATATGAAATATAATAAATTATATGATTTAAAAGGGTTCTTTAAAAATATTATACGCATAAATAATTTTAAAAGAGGATATACATAGAAAAAATATTTACATAAAGTTATATGAAAATAATAACATATACCATAGTAAAAATAATTTAAAATATGTCATATACATGTGAAAAAATGTTAGAAATAATTATATGTCAAAGTATTGTTTAATTAAAATATGAATTATAAGATTAACTTAATTTTATTATAAATAAATTTTAAAAACACAATTATATATAAATATATATTTTTCTTTTTAAATATATATATATATATATGTATAAAAGCATGGCTTTAATAATGTGTATAGGTCAAAGAACCAAGTATGTACCTAATAATAATTTAAACAGCACATAAAGTAGGTGGATTTCCCTTTAAATAACAAAAAGAATATATACATTAAAATAAGTTAATAAATTCAAAAGAAATTATAAAATAAGATAAAATTAAAAGTATACATAAACTAAGATAAAATTTATTACAAATTATACATACCAATTATTAAAATATTAGAATAAATAAAAAGATCATTATAATGTTTTTTTTTAAACGAAATTCAATTACCCAAAGTAACAAAATATCACAATCAATAATCTAGCCTGTAAAAGAAATTTTATGTGCAGTAAATAAAATAATGAGGATAAGACTTAATTGAAATAAAGTTAAAACAGGAGAAACAATTTACAAATAAATAATTGCAAAATAGGGTCAATGTGCTATGCGCACAAATATGCAGGGATTGGAATTGTAAATATCCCGCGCCCACACAATGCTGCAACCAACCGCGGATCAAAATGAAACAACACTCAAATTAGAAAGCCAAATTTTAAAACATAAGGTAGGCAAATTGGGCGCAAATTAAATGCTGTGCGCAAGGGAAAGGACCCGCCAAGCAAATTCCCCACTTTTAAGTGATAATGTGTAGATTGGGCCTGTCAAATGAGCTAACACACGGGCCTTTATTTATGCAAACATTAGTACTTTGTTAAAAAGTTATTTAAAACCTTTCTTTCCCCATTTTCCATCTCAAACGCAGCCCCATTTTTAAGCCGAAAATTACAGCCTTGAAAGCAAGTTTCTAGGGTTTCTTTTGCTAGCAACCAACCACCATTATTTTGGTGATCAACGAGATGCGATGCAGTACCCATCCTCCTCGTTGAAGGCGTTCGACCATGCCTAGAGAAATTTGGTAAGTATTTTCTTCCTTCCTTTTTATTAATTTAAAAAAAAAAAAACTTGATCTCACATTATTTTTCTAAAAACGAAGATAGGTTCATAAAGCAAAGATTCAACACTATTTGTTCCTCGCTTTTACCTCGATATTTTTCGAAGTATTCGGGCTTTCATTGGGATTGACTCACATACTAAAAAAATCAACCAAATGAAAAAATGAACTAAAAAAAAGAAATCATAAAAGAGGACTAAAGAAGGCTTGAAATCACCTTTGCTAAACTTAAATTGCTTTTTCTCTATTCTCAGTGCGTGTGTACAGATACAGTGGGCGTGTATGTGTATTCTGTATGCGTAAAAAAATTGGAAATTACATCACTGGCTTTTATAGCCATATTTTCAAAGATAAAAAAAAAAATCTAAAAAGTCCTATTTTTCTGCTGTCATCTGCTGTGGAATCTGCTATTGGCTCCTTCTAGTGCATTCCTCTTGCAGAATCATCTGTACGGAAGAGATGACCCGAAGACGTGGAGGCCGAACGTGAAGACCCTCGTGTGAGGCCACATTTCTGGTGTCATTCTGGTTTGTTCCAGAATCTTCTAGCTTTCTCAAAATACTGAAACAATTTTTCCTTGCATGTTGGGCCTCGGTTTTAGACTAAATTTAAGGTGTGGATTAATTTATTGGGCTTTAGGGCTAAAGAATTTTGGGGTATTAGGTTTTAAGTTTATGTAAAGGGTTTTGGGGTATTGGGTTAGGTGTTTGTAAATGGACTCTTTGGACTTATTCATTTTTGGACTCTTATTTATTCGGGTTTAAATGAATTAATTAGGCCCGGGCAAAATTGGTTATCTACAGTTCAAAGATAGAAATGAGAAGATTGTATTTGTTTGTTCGAGTCACGTCAGAAATTAAAAAATTGTGCAGTGACCTAAAAATCTATTGAACTGATTATGGAATGCATTACTTTACTCTAGAAATCAATTTATTATTAAAACCATAGTAGTCAGTATTGTACCAGTACTGGTCAAATCGGCTGGTACATATCGTTCCAGTCCTAAACCGGTATTAAGTAGTCTATGTTTTGTTCTAGTCAAAGTTTCGATGTACTTTGGCCATTTTAATGCATTTCGACCCGTTTCGATCAATACCGGTGCATATTGATTGGTGCAAAAAATTGACATTTTAAACTAATTTTTAAGTTTTTTATTTTAATAATTTTAATTTTTATATAATTATATATAAAATTAAGAGCTACTGAATTGAATTATTGAACCTAATTAATAATTTTAAAATTTATATCAAGAAACTAAAAATAAGGCTATATATATAAAATATATAAAAACATTGATAAACCTAAAACGGTACACCAAAACATGTCGGTATCAGTACCAAGACAAAAATGGTACACCTATCGATACAGTACTGATTACCTTGATTAAAACCAATTGAGTTAGTTAAAAGATAATCTCACATTTCTTAATGCAAATCTTATGTGTCGTGATCAACGATAAATTAATGTTTTTTTTTTCCTTTTTATTTCAATCTTTAATTTAAAAAGACCTCATTATAATGATATCTTTAAATATCAAAAACTAAGCTTATTTAAAAATATATATATAAGTTTTTAAGATTATATCCTCGTATCTTCATCAAAATCTATGTTAAAAATAGGGGTAAAATGAAAAATTCATCTAGGGGTGATAATTGAAAAAAAAATGTAATTTTACCACATTAATACCTAATTTTAACATTTTTAAAAAGAATTTAGAGATAATTTTTTTTCCAATTTGGGAGGATTAAAGCTCCGGTCTACTCCATCTAAATTCGCCCCTGGTTAGAAATAAGTATAAAACATTATACATATTATCAGGTAACATAATTTATGTCAACCACATATCATTTCCTTAAAACAAAGTGAGTAAAAGGATTTTTATGGCATTGGTTTCCAGTTCCAATAGCTTTAAACATGAAGCTTTGAAACTTCAATCTCATACTCAATACCTATAACATTTCATGCCCTAATGTCTGATTATCATAAATGAAATGTAAAGACTAAAGAATGTATGAAAGATTGAGATCTTGTAAGGAAAAAAAGAGGCAAACATGGCTGAAAAACAGATCAAGAGAAGCATGTTTGATGTACCATTATCAGTTTCTTTCTTTCTTTTTGAAGTGAAGTTGTCTGAATGTTAAAAAAAAAAAAAAAACCATTGCAAACAATACCCTGTCAAAAGCAACCAGGCAAAGAGATAATTCCAAACAATGCCTACATGGTAAAAAAAGACATTAAAGCCTGCTAAAACAACCTTTGTCTTGTCTTTTGTCAACTTCTTACAACATTAATGCAATAGTCCCCCCCCCCCCAAATTGTTCCAGAAACAGCAGAGACAAAACCCAGTAAACAACATTAATGCATTCAAAAAAAAAAAAAAGTGAATCTCTTAATAAGCCTGAAATTATGAACCCCCTAAAAAAACCTGTTTATTTTGCACCATCTTTAGTGGTTTTCCAATTCAATTTTGAAGCACATGTTTTCACAGTATTTAGGTCAGAATGCTCCTTTGTAAGCCCACAGGCTTAGTGTTGGGGTAATACTGCAAGTGGATAAGACATGCCCTCTTACTGGCCCATGGTCCCCCTATTAATATGTCCCTCCAAGTTGTCTATGGAGTCATGTATGGACCACCCTTACCTGTCTTCTTTTTTGTATTTTTCTATATACAAAATACAATTAGAGGTGAAATTAGAAAAATCAATAGGTAGTTGTAATTGAATTGTCAATTTTTCGAGATCAAAAACGTAATTTTATTTTTATATTAATACTTAATTTTATCATTCTGAGAATCAAAGCTCGTACCTATCTTTTTAAATCTTAAAGTCCTTTTAATTACATCATTTTATATCAACGGCGGAATGTGACATTGAATTTTAAAGAGATAATTAAAATTTTCAAAAAAAATCGATACTTAAAAAGAATTAAAAAAAAAAAAGAAAAAAAGGGTGAAGTTAAATGTTACAATCCAATCCTCCACGACACCAAAACAACCTTTTCAAAACATTTGCATTTCTATAGTCTTGTAATACGTTGAAATATGTGAGATCTCATGTCTTGTCCATCTCATCACATATGAAAATCTAGCTTAACGGTTTCAATTATAACACTTATTATTACAATTAGCAACTATTTGTTAGGAAGAAAAAAAATCTCTTGTGACGATGAGACATAAATTGCTAATCAAATAATTTTTTGAGTTAAGCTTCTTCCATCAGACACAAATGGAATCTTTTCATTGTATTTGGTTTCTGTATGAACGCACGAAATAACTATCTAAATTTGGTACTTCAAGTTTATTTTTGTTCCAATTACGTATTTAAATTTGTTTCTTTGGTTTAAATTAGCTAAACTTGTCTTAACAGGTCAAAATAGTTCAAACAATTAAGTACTAATTTGGACCGAAAAGTTAAGTTCAAGTACCAATTTGAACCAAGAAGCCAAGTACAAGTACAAGTATCTAATTAAAAAAAACCTTAGATACTAATTTAAACCCTAAAATCAAATTCAAGTATCAAAATGTATATTTACCCAAAAATTTAGAAAGCAAATATGAACTATAAAATTGGGGAGGCTAAAAGGTAATATTCTATTATATTAATTTATAATTTAATAATTTTTCAAGAGATTTAAAAATATTTTTTTTATTTTTTATTTTAGAAGGTCAAAATTATTATCTACCCCTTAAAATCGCATACAAACAATTGCCTTTCAAATAACTATCATCGAAATTAATTATTGCAAATTATGATTAAACTAATAATTTAAATATATTCAAACTTAAAGTCTAAATCTACACTAAAAAGTAGTGATTAATCAAGCTAAATATCCCAAAGAAACTCAGTTTTTAACTGAAAAAGACTGCAAAAACCTTTGTTAAAAGCAGAGATTCTTGATGATGACCAAGCAATTAATTATTATAATTATTATCATTAAATTACTCTAATGTATACAAATTATAAGTAGCAGTCAATGGACATGCAGCTTTTGGGTTTTGACTTCCATTGGGTAAGAAAACTTTAGAAAGAAGACCATAAAATAAACCAAAATGTCAGATACCCTTTATTCATAATTACTGGTATGTATAATAAACTTGGATTAAAGTCTTACTTTTCCCACTTGTTTCAAATTAATGAAGCTTGCATTTGCAAATGATTTTGGTCATTGACTATTTTTTCTTACTTTTGATATATATTGTAACATGGCATTATGTGATTGTATTGTATCAAAAATATACTTTTTTTGTGTGTCATATTATCACGTTGATCAATATTAAAAAAAATTGTCAAATTTAGGAGCTAAATTAATAAAATTGTGAAGTTAAAGGATTATATGTTGTTTTTTCCCATTTGAAAAGGAAATTTCACAATATTAATGTAAATAGGGTGAAACAGGTAGAATCTAAAGTATTTGGACTAAGTTTGAATCTTAAAATCATTATTATTGGGAGGGTTTTACTTTAACATCACCTCCAACCCAAAAAAAAAAAAATAGACTCAAATTGTAAAATGGACGAAAACATCTGTGGTTATACAAAAAAAAAAATGTAAATAAGGCAAAGTCATAACTTTTGTTAGGGGGTCGAAATTTTTAAATATAAATCTTTTTTGAGGTCAAAATGTAATTTTATGTTGTATTAGTTTATAATTTCATCATTTTTAAAGAATTAAATACTTTTTTTTTATTTTTTATATTAAAAGTAAAATTTTAAAAATTTTATCATTTATTAAAAGATCAAAAAGACAACTTTTTTTTTTTTTATTTTGATACCAAAACTACTACATGCCCTTCTCTAGATTCTTCTCTGAATGTAAATATATAATATAATTGAATACGAATTCATGTTTGATTCAATTGATTTATGTAATATTTTAAAATATATTATTTATAAAATTTCAATTTCAATTATTTTTTATTTTCAAATTATTTTTTTAAATTGAAAAAAAAATTAAATAAGCCTAAAAATGAAACTTTACCTTACAAGCAACCTATCTCTCCTAAATCACTCCAAAAAAATCAATAACAAAAAATTGAAAGATGATGAGAAATGATAGTCCACTAATCACTTTATGTCACATTTTGTTAGGAAGTGTAATCAAAACATTTTTATTTTTATTTTGTTTATAATCAAATAATGGTTTTTTATTAAATTATAAAAAAATTATTTTTTTAAATTACTGAATAAGTCAATTTTTTTTATAATTTACGGGAATGGGTTGATTTTGGTAAAACGCTTCCAACTGAAAATAAAACTTACAAAACATATCTTTATATAGACCTAAAGTCTTATTTACCTTGTTTTCTTAAGTAATGTGAGATGTGTGATATGTGTATATATAGACTTATAAATAGGTTTGTAGCTTGGTTCTACACAATATAAAATTACTTTCTTAAATTGTGATATATATATATATATATACAAAAATCGACCCATTCTCATAAATTTTTAAAAAATAAAATTATTTCTGTAATTAAAAAAATAATTTTTTTATAATTTAATTTTTTTTCTATTGTCTTGATTCTTGAACCAATGTGAAAATTATTATTTGGATAGAAAAATGAAGGGTATTAAATTATTAATTAGGTGGGGAATAGGAAAGACACTTCACTTAGTAGCAACAAATAGATCACACTCAAAAAAAAAAGTAAAAGAGATTTTTAAAGTATTGGTTAAAATAATATTTATTAAAAAATAATTAATTTATTAATGAATTTTAAATTGAGTAAAAATAATATATTAAATATAGAAAAGTAGCTAATATAAGTACGATGGACAATATTTTAAGAAATTTTTTTAAAAAATAAATAAATTGTACAATGCATTAGAATTAAGGTTTAACACTATCCTATGTCCATGTCATTTTGTACACACCACTCACATTCCCACCAAACCCAACAATATTTATTTAATAATAAATAGGCTTTGTTGCCATGGAAATGGATAAAGCAAGCATGAGATTATTTTTATTTGTACTATTTTTAGGGGATTAATTATAGTACTTAATTTGATTGGTATGATTATTATTATCAATACAGAATGATGTAGGTTCGAGTTTATTTAAGCGTATTAGTCTTAAATATTGTGTTAAAAAGAGCAAAAATTATTAGAATTTATAATGATATTATTTAAAAAATAAAAAAAATATGGGTAGATCAAAAAATTTGAGCTGGATTGATTCCTAAAATACAAATCAAGAGTTTTTTTCAAGTATTATGTGAAAACAACAAATTAACTTAATATTATATAGATGATAATATATTTTACGCGTAAAAAATTGAAATTGTTAAAACAAGAATCAAAAATAAATTTTGAAAAAATAAAATCTAAATTGAAGAAAAAGTAGAATATAATAACTAAATTCGCAAATTATAGATAATACTTAAAAAATGAATAATAAAATATAGAGGGAGTTAAAGCAACGTGTTCCATAGGGCGAGGGGACAGAAAGAACAGTCTTCAAGGCAATAAAGAAAACAGGGATAAGATTGGTTTTGGGTAAACAACGTGTTTTATGGGTTGGGAAAAGCTTTGAGCTCAGTGTTTTTTTTTTATGGTAAAAAATCTTTTCAGTCCCTCTTAATTTTAATGTTGAGTAGATTGGTCCATTTAAAAGAATAGAAAATTTTAATCTTGTCACTTTCTAAAATGAGTATCTAAAGATAATTAATTACAATATTAATATTTTTCATCAATTTTACATTATTTTAATTGGTAAAACAATAAATTTAGCTTTCAAAATTTACTCATTCTGCTTATTTTTATATATACATTTTTTCATAAGTACTAAAGTGATGTAAGATGTAAAAATTGATGAAAACCGTTAATTATTTTTAATTGTTCATTTTTAAAATTGATAGAGGCTAAGTTACTCTAAATTTTTTTGAGAAGGAACAATTTACTTAATATCAAAATCGAGAGGGATTAAAGAAGTGTTTTTACCATTTCTTTTAATTACTATCTTAGCCCAAAGTTTTATAGTACTCCGTGAAAGGTTGTTTGAAAAGGAAGCACATAAAATGATAAAATCAACGAATCTCCCCCCCCCCCCCCACTATGCAACTATTTTCAATGTTTTTATTTTTTGATAATTTCGAAGTTTTATTTATTTAAAAAATACAGAAGATTATGGAAATGATTAATTAAAATGTTAAAGCTGCAATTTTTATTTTATTTTATTGTGCAGTTTACTAGAAGAAACTGCAGTGGGCAGTGTTGCCATAAGCTTTAGCATGAACATTGGGTGCCTTAAAACATCATTAGTTTTTGGATTCTATTTTTGAATCTTTGAACAACGAGGATGGAAGTTTGAAAATGTAAACAACATGGCAATAAAGAGAATCTGGGGTTTCCTTTTTAAATATTACTTGTAAGATTTCGGAATATGATTACGATATTTGGATTATAATGTAAGATTTGAGTTCTTGAAATAAGCTTTAATGTAAAATTTTGGGATATAAATGTAATGTTTGGATTTTAAATATTTTCTTGACGCGATAATTTTAAATTTTTAAGAGTGTTAAGCTTCGAAAATAGAAGAGTTAATCTCAATACCAGTTTTTTCTTTAGTAATATTATTTGTAGAGAAAATAAATATTTAATATATAAAAAATAATAAGTTAATGCTTTAAAAATATATATATATATATTATAATGATAAATATCAATTTTATTAAAAAATATATTTTTTATTATATAATTTGCAATAATTATTTGATTTTATAAATAAAAGAGTTGTTGATTAAAAGGATGAATTAAAAATGAAAAAAACTTGAACCAATACGAAATAAAAAATACTTAGAAGAGGACTCGAACCCAAGTCTCAATGATAAAATTATTATTATTTAACCATCTAACTAAAAAAGCTAATATGTTAAAAATAGTAATTAAAAATAACAGTAAAGCTTGAAACAACATGAAATAAAAATAAAAATGTGAGTAGGAGAAGAAGTGAACCTGAGACTCAAAAATAAAATTATTAACATTTCACCATCTAACAAAAAAAAAAATTGATGTGTCAAAAGAGTCAAAAAATGAACCCTGTAGGACGTGTTTTCTGTTTCTGTCTCAAAAGTTAGTTTAATTAAATTCATATGTTAAAATGAAGTTCTAATAAAAATGAATTTCATAAGTTATCATAATTTAATAGGAATTTTGAGACTAAAAAAATATTAAATGAACTAAACTTGTTAAAAAAAATTATATCAATGGTAGTTTAGTAAAATGCACTTTAAATAATCTTAAATTTTGTCAACCAAACATGAAAATCTTACATCTCAATCAAATGAATCTGGGTAGTGTGAGATGCTCTGTAATATATTGAGCATCTTATATTTCGATAATGCTATTACTAAAATTATTTTTACATTCTCTGAACCAGAAATTCCTTTGAATATAAAAAAAATTAATTGTATAATTGAGATTAAGATTTAATTTTTATAATAATCAAGTGGATAAATATATTAAAAATGATAGTAATCAAACAGTAATTGTAAAACTAAAATGAAATATTTTTTAATGATGATAAATTGATAGTAATAGTGTAATTGTAAGCTTTCAGTCTCTCACTGATGGCACAATTGAGGTTTGAGGTGGATGATATTGGTGTTTGAGTTTTATCATGTGCAATGATTATGTGTAAGTTCTTTTTCAAGTTTATTTTTAGTTCAATCCATGGTGCATGCGTAGGCATTGTATGGATATATTCCAAGTTTTAGTCTAATTATGTTTTGTATTTATTATAATTATTATAATTTTATTATATACGTAAGAATGATAAAATTCAAACTGTTTAATGAATTTTGAATCGATCCTTTCTGAATGAAGTAAATTTTTTTTTGAAAATTAAATAAAGAACAGGATGGATTTATTTTGGATAATAGACTTGGAACGTTTATTTTGAAAAATTAAATTTAAATATTTACTTATTTTAAGACAGATTTTCAAATTAAATAATTATTAAAAATCAAGCAGCTAAGCAAAAAATGAATATTTCTAACATTTATGAAAATAGTAAAATCTTTCAATATTAAATATTAAAATGAGTGAAATAAAATGAATTAATAATGAAATATTATTAATTCAACATTCATAAATAAATAAAACACTAATCATATGTCCCACCTTTTTCCCCATCCTCATAAGAACTACCAAAAGCAAATTCAAGCAATTTGGGGAGAGAATTTGAAGTTGGTGGTACAAAACCAAGGGTTAATTCCTTTAGATATCCTTCAACTATGATTTAAACTTTAAATCCATCCTTAACCTCGCCATTAATTTAAACATTAAATGACAAGTTAAATTTAACGTTGAGTATGTTTAAAATGTTGTGTTCCTAAGCATTACTTGTTTGGATCATATGTGTTCAAGAAAAAAAATTTCCTCTTAAATTTTAGTAACATTTTTTTTAACACATTAAATTTTAGTTGTCCATATAATAAGTAATATGTTTATAATTTAATTCACGCACTTTTAAAATTACATCATGCTATGTTTGAATAGTGATGTTCATGGGTTGGACTAGACTTAGGCCCGATTAAAAAAATTCAAGTCTAGGCGTACCCGTTTAAATGACACATTTCACTGTTTATAAAATAATAAAAAAAATTATTTAAAATTTAATCACAAAAATATATTCGAATCAACTCGAGCTGAGCTAGTTCAAGGTTAAAAATCTAAACCGTTGGCTAGTTGCTCAGCCTATGAACATATTTATATTCAAACTAATATTTAACCCTTAAATTGATAGCGAGATTAATGGAAGGCCTTGATTAAATCCAAGCTTTAAAATATTCAAATTGAGTGTTTAGAGACATATTGTGCAATTAACCCCGAGAATAAATTATGATTTATGATGTGTTACTATCATTGTTACAAGGGTCATATAAATACGGTCCAAATATAGTATAAGTAAGTAATTTATAGTATCCTTCCATTAATCTTAAATTATATCATTGATTCAGCACTGTAATTGATTCAGAACTTTGACCCTGGAACAAGTTGCACTGAGCCCTCCCATTTATCAAAGTTCTTAAAATTTGTTGTTCTAAATATGCTAAATTTAAAAAAAATAAAAATCAGAATTATTTCTAAAAATTAGTAAAATTCTTAATAAACAACAAATTTAGAAATTTAAACTATGAATTTAATAAAAAATTAATAATTTATATTTTTCAAAAAAAATAAATAAAAGAATGAGATAATATTTAATATGGGATGAAATTAATAGAACAATAAATGCCCTAATAATTACAAAAGGGTCAACCTCCACAGCTACTCTACATATATTTTTGCCTTTTCCAAAGAAAATACAAAAACCAGTCATCCAATAATTGCCAAAATCTTTCTTACCATCAATGCTACTGCTACTATGAATCTTCATGTTTAAAAACAAAATACACTTAATAATAATAATAATAATAATAATAATAATAATAATAATAATAATAATTGCTTTAAAATTTAAATAATTTAATTTTTTTTAATTTAACTTAAATTTAAATTTTTTGATATAATTAAATTGTTTAATTTAATTAATTGATACGAAAATCTAATTGATTCAAAACAATTTTATAATTAAACTCTATTTATACACCATATAAACTACTCAACCACATCAATAACAAGAATAATAAATGGATCACCAAACAAAATTTTCCAAATTTAAGTTAATTGAGAACCCTTTTAAAATCCCCTCCTCTCTCCTTTAATTTCTCAAGTTTTGGTCACCAATTCATTTATTTTATTAAATAGATTCTAAATTTTCATATAACAAATTCATTTATTATTTATTTTTTTATATTATACATATCCGTTCCAAGATTTAAGCCTACATTCTCCCTTTCATAGTACAATATGCTTTATTATTGCACCTAATCATTTATTAGTCAAAAACCCATTTATTCAAACTTGGAGCTAATTTAATTTATCAACTTTGTCTTAAGTCTCATTGTTCTAATATTTGCTTCTTCTTTTTCTTTTTCTTTTTTACAATTCATGTTTGAGGTTCGTGACTACTCTTTCCAATAATATTGTATCTAGAATTTGAATTTACGTTCTCCCCTTAAAAATATAATGTATCTTACCATTATACCCAATTTCCGTGAAAAACTCGTTTATTTAAACTTGGAGCTATTTTTTTTTACCAACTTTGGCTTAAGCCGCGTTGTTGTAATATTTGCTTCTTTTTCTTTTTTGTTTAATAATTTGAACTTTGATAGCTGGCCGGCTGACTAAAATAGTAAAAAGAGTTCTATTAATAATTTTTTTTATTCTTTTTTGGGTCAAATAATTGGAATAGTTTCAACAAGTTTGGAAATTTTAGCTTTGCTTAGATTTAGTACTTCAAGCCAAAATTCATCTTCATTTTGTTTCCCTAAATAGAAAAAAATATATAATTTCAAAAGTTAAAATATTCTCTAAGTACTTATATTTCTCTTATATTTAGAATTTAATTTTTTTAATTCAGATTTTATTTTTTATTTTTTTAAATTTAAAAATTCAATTCAAATTATTAACACCATTAAAATTATTCTATTAATTTTGTGACATTTTAAAATAAATAAATCATTCGATAGTTATATGGCAAAAATATATATATAATGAACCAAAATTTAACTATAAAATTTTAATGACATTGATAATTAGAATTGTATTTTTAAATCTGAATATTAGAGAAGGATTAAATTATTTAAAATAAAAGTAGAAAAATTAAATTTTAAATAAATCTAATTCTAAATAAATTCCTTAATTCTCGTGTGTGTGTTTTTTTAAAAATTTATATTTAATTAAATATTATCTATATATATTATCTTAATAGTCAATAACATTATATTATTTATTTAAAATATAATTATATATTTAATTTTGAGAATTTTATTTGTTTTGGAATTGATTGCACAAAGCATTCTTAAACTATGACTTTCATATTAAATTGATCCTCAAACTTTAAAATATTTTAATTACATCCTTAAACTAATGATATTGAATTAATATCATTACTAAAATTATTAAATGAAATGACAGGTCTTACGTGACATAATTTAAAAAGAAAAATAAATATTATAAAAATATTCATTTTGGGGTTTTTGAAGCATTTATAAAACTATTGTCCCCCTCTATCTCCCTTTAGTTTTACTTTACTTTTAGTTTTTAATTTTAAAATTTTTGCATCAACATTTTACTTTTTATTAAAATTTTGATTTTAAATCTTGTGACATAAGATATGTGACATTTAATGGTTAAATTGATGGTTTCAATAATGGAAGGACCTGATTGATATGAAATCGATAGTTTAGAGATGTAATCAACACATTTTGAAGTTTGAGAACCAATTTAAAATGAGGGTTATAATTTAAGGATGTCAAATACAAGTAAATCTTTATTTTATGACATCGTATCATATTTCCATTCATCTTTAATCAATATATATAAACTTATGCACTGACAATGCATCAAAACATAAATTTATAAAATTAACTTAAAATATTTCAATTTCAAGCAACCTCATTCCTCTACTCGATTATAAAAAAAACTTAAAATAAATATTTTTTTTGAGATATTACAAGTACAATCACGTTTAGAACTAAATAGCACATTCAAATAATTATAATCAAAATATAAATCATTACAAAATATAATTAAATTGATAATCAAAACATATTCAAACCTAAATCCTAAAATCTAAATCATTGTCAACAAAATAAACAATTTTTTCCCATTTGAAGGAGAAACAAATACCATTAATTTGTCTATGTTATGGAAATCAAACTTAATCAGTTGATCAATAAATTGGGTCAGAAATAGTATAGTATACCGATCCAAAGTAAGGGAAAGAACCCATATGAATTGGGATAAAAATTGATTGGTTGATGATTGAACCAGATTTTATAAATTTTTAATAAATTATTTAATTGAAAATAGACTGACAGTTCGATCGATCGAACTAAAAATCGATGAAAGTGACTAGTTTGACCACCAATTTAAGTATAAAAACATTTATCATTGTTCAAAATTCTATTTTATCGTTAAACTAAAATTATAAAGCAAGATTTTTGGAATTGAATAAGATGAATAGATTTAGAGAATTAGATTAAATTAATTAATTTGTCAAGACTAAAAATGATTAAATTAGAATTCAGAAGTAGAACCAAATTTTTTAAAATTTTATTTAATCAAATCAAACGTATTAATCAAGAATAAGTAATATGACTAATTCGACCTTAAAAAAAAAAAAAAACTAATAAAATGACATCTCTTCCTACCTGCTTCATTAACCTTTACCTCACTCTCTTTTTCTCGACTTCCATTTCCATCTACACACACTTTCCCTTTCCCTCCCAATATCCATCGCAGGGAGAGAAGAGAAAGGACATCTGAACCCAAAAAAATGAGGTTAATCCTCCTCCTCCTCTTCCTCCTCCTCCACATTTCCCACTCCTATGCCGCCGGCGCCACCGCAAGAGCCGTCACGGAGCTTCGCGCACTTATCGCTGTTAAATCCTCCATTACCGACGACCCTCAATCTTACCTCTCAAACTGGAATGCAACCACTCCCCTTTGTTCATTCGCCGGAGTCACGTGCGATTTAACCGGTCGTCACGTAACATCCATCGATTTAACTAACTTCACCCTGTCCGGAAACCTTTCCCCCTCGCTTGCCCACCTCCGTTTCCTCCAAAACCTCTCCGTCGCCGACAACAATCTTACCGGTCCTATCCCGACGGAGCTCGCCGTCCTATCCAATCTCCGTTACCTAAACCTTTCCAACAATGTTTTCAATGGTTCCTTTCCTACCCAGCTTTCCCAGCTGAAAAATCTCCAAGTACTCGATTTATACAACAACAACATGACGGGCGAGTTGCCGGTTTCCGTCACAGAGCTTCCCAATTTGCGTCACTTGCATTTGGGAGGGAACTATTTCAGCGGTCAGATCCCGTCAAGTTACGGCCGTTGGGAGCATCTTGAATATTTAGCCGTTTCGGGTAACGAACTCAGCGGTAAAATCCCACCCGAAATCGGCAACTTAACGAAGCTGAAGCAGTTGTACATTGGTTACTTCAATAGTTTCGAAGGTGGTTTGCCGCCGGAGATCGGGAACTTGTCGGAACTCGTTCGTTTTGACGCCGCTACCTGCATGTTATCCGGTGAAATACCGCCGGAGATCGGTAAGTTGCAGAAGCTCGACACGTTGTTCCTCCAGGTGAATGCACTGTCTGGCTCCTTAACTCCCGAGCTGGGAACCTTAAACAGCTTGAAATCCATGGATTTATCGAACAACATGTTTACCGGTGAGATTCCGGCGAGTTTCGCTCAGCTCAAAAACTTGACTCTTCTCAATCTTTTCAGAAACAAGCTCCACGGACGGATTCCTGACTTCATTGGTGAGTTGCCCGAGTTGGAGGTCTTACAGCTATGGGAAAATAACTTCACCGGAAGCATTCCTCAGAAGTTGGGCAGTAACAAAAAGCTTCAAGTTCTAGATCTTTCGTCGAACAAGTTAACGGGGACTTTGCCGCCGGACATGTGCTCCGGCAACACGTTGCAAACGTTGATTACTTTGGGTAACTTCTTGTTTGGTCCAATCCCAGAATCGCTGGGGAAATGTGAGTCACTCAGTCGGATTCGTATGGGTGAAAATTATCTCAACGGGTCCATCCCTAAAGGCCTTTTGGGATTACCACAGCTTACACAAGTTGAGTTACAGGATAACTATCTAACAGGGGAGTTCCCGGTCACCGATTCTTCCATTTCCGTGAATCTCGGCCAAATCAGCTTATCCAACAACCAACTTTCTGGGGCTTTACCGGCTAGCGTCGGTAACTTTTCCGGTGTTCAAAAGCTTCTTCTAGATGGCAACAAGTTTTCGGGTCGAATCCCAGCTGAGATTGGAAAGTTGCAGCAACTTTCAAAGATTGATTTCAGTCATAACAAGTTTTCAGGATTGATCCCACCAGAAATTTGCAAATGCAAGCTGTTAACCTTTGTTGATCTTAGTCGAAACGAGCTTTCCGGTCGAATTCCGACTGAGATCACAAGTATGAGGATATTAAACTACCTGAATCTGTCGAGAAATCATCTCCTGGGTAGCATCCCTTCTTCAATATCCACTATGCAAAGCTTAACTTCAGTCGATTTCTCTTATAACAATCTCTCCGGTTTGGTTCCTGGCAGTGGTCAGTTTAGTTACTTCAACTACACCTCATTTTTGGGGAACCCTGAGCTGTGTGGTCCTTATTTGGGGCCTTGCAAAGATGGGGTTGCTAAAGGAACTCACGAAACTCATGTTAAAGGTGGACTCTCTGCATCTTTGAAGCTTTTGCTCGTTATAGGCCTGCTTGTCTTCTCCATCTTGTTTGCAGTCGCGGCTATAATCAAAGCACGGTCCTTGAAGAAAGCGAGTGATTCTCGGGCTTGGAAGTTAACCGCATTCCAGCGCTTGGATTTCACTTGTGATGATGTTTTGGATTGTTTGAAGGAGGATAACATTATAGGCAAAGGAGGTGCTGGGATTGTGTACAAGGGATCCATGCCTAGTGGTGACCATGTTGCCGTTAAAAGGTTACCGGCAATGAGCCGAGGGTCTTCCCATGATCATGGATTCAATGCTGAGATACAAACTCTGGGGAGGATTAGGCACAGGCATATTGTGAGATTGTTGGGTTTTTGCTCAAACCATGAAACCAATCTCTTGGTTTATGAGTATATGCCTAATGGGAGTTTAGGAGAGGTTCTTCATGGCAAGAAAGGGGGTCATTTGCACTGGGATACCAGATACAAGATCGCGGTCGAGGCTGCTAAGGGACTATGCTACCTTCATCATGATTGTTCCCCTTTGATAGTCCACCGGGACGTGAAATCGAACAATATTCTCCTCAACTCAGATTTTGAAGCTCACGTTGCTGATTTCGGCCTTGCCAAATTCCTGCAAGATTCAGGCACCTCCGAATGCATGTCCGCCATAGCCGGTTCATACGGATACATTGCTCCAGGTATATACTATTCTTTTGAACAGAAGGGTTCAAAGAACTTGATGTTTCATTTGACTCTTTTAATGATTTGGGATTGGATCACGGATTATGCATTAATACCTACCAATAATTTCCACTGTACTTTGGTTTTGACTGTGTGTTACCATGATTTGGTGCTATTGAAGTTCATATTTTCTTCATTTCAATCAATATATGCAGCTTTCAAAGTACATCAGTTTAGTTATAGTTTGACCAACCAAAATTTGGTGGTTCTAACTGTCCAGTAGTAATTTCCCTTAGAATTTCATATTATTCCCCTGTATTTTTTCGCAGAATATGCCTACACTCTGAAGGTAGACGAGAAGAGTGATGTGTATAGCTTTGGTGTAGTCCTGTTAGAACTCGTCTGTGGCAGAAAACCAGTAGGTGAGTTCGGTGACGGTGTTGACATTGTTCAATGGGTTCGAAAGATGACAGATTCAAACAAAGAAGGCGTCCTCAAAGTCCTCGATCCCAGACTCCCATCGGTTCCTCTCCACGAAGTGATGCATGTTTTCTACGTCGCGATGCTCTGTGTTGAAGAACAGGCCGTAGAGAGACCGACGATGAGGGAAGTGGTTCAAATCCTAACCGAACTCCCAAAACCACCAAACTCAGAGTCACCAACATCACCGGCACCGTGCACAACTCTAGACCCACCTACAACAACAATCACAAAAGACCAGCAACAGCCACCAGCACCTAAATCAACACCACCTGATCTTCTTAGCATTTAAGGATGTTAACGTTCCAAAGGGGTTGTAGTTTTATTACTACTTAGTGTTCTTTTTGCTCTAACTTTAAGGTGTTTAAACGTTTGGTTTTTTTTTTTTTTTTTTTTTTTTCTTTTTTTTTTGTGTATAGTAGGATTGGTGGGGGTATTTTGTTATAAAAAAAGAAGCTTGTCTTTCATCATGCTGTACTGCTAGTTTTCTCCCCTTTCTGTTTTGAGTTTATGAAACAGCTGTTTTATCGAAAATCAAAGTGAAATATTTAATGGATAAGCACATAAACAGTCACATTACATATATGAATTATCATCATAATCTATGGATACTTAATTGCTTGAGGGGACATAAAGAACAGCTTTCAAGGCAATATAAAAAAACAGTGATTGATTGGTTTTAGGTACAAGAATGTCGTGTTTTCTGGGTTGGAAAAACCTTTGGGCTCAGTGTTTCTTCTTAAGGCTTAACATTTCACCCTTCTCAACCTGTGCATAGGAGAATAATGTGTTTTATTGCACTCGAATCTATGTTCTCCTGCATTAACAACAATACATTAACACCTTGTCTCTTTGGAATCACCATGTGGCGTATTTGGAAGAACTGAAACCTGTACATCTTCTAAGGTATTACTTGGAGTGTTGATGAAATTATTAAAATCTCTTATAGCTGGGCGAAGCAGTATTCATCCACTTCACAGTTCTCATCTCATAAAGCTCGAGGTCATATCTATAATTGGCCCTTACCTAACAGTTAGGTGAGTTTAAACACAGATGGTTCGGTAAGATTTGATGAAGGCTTCGCTGCTAATGGTGGTTGTGTGAGAGATCATAATGGTGAGTGGATTATCGGGTTCGCTAAATATTTGGGTAATTGCATTGTCTTGGAGGCGGAGCTCTGGGGAATTCTAAATGAGCTGAATCTTATTCTAGATAGGCGTTTTGAGAAAATCCTAATTCAAACTGATAGCACTGAAGCTATTAATGCAATTTTGGATAATACTTCGGGAAGTCCCAACTCTGCCTTGGTTCGAAAAATTCACATTATCTTGAAGAAGATGAAGCAATGGAGAATTCAGTATATTCTCAGAGAAGATAACTTAATTGACGATAGTTTGGCTAAGTCTGTTCATTCTAGAAGAATAGGCTTAAGATTGTTTGAAGATCCTCCTTTGAGGGTCTAAGCTTCTATCTTGTATCTCTTTTTTATCATCAAAAAAAAAAAAAAAAGATTGAATTTACTTAGTTTTGAATAATGTGTTCTGTTTACTTTTCTTCATCTCTTTTTACTCTCCTTCCATCAAAGATCATTCATGCAACCTTGACTTTCTTTTTCCTAGATTTCCAATTCCATGCCTTGAAACCCTCCTTTTTCTATTCGAATAAAAATCCAGTAAAAAGAAAGTTGAACTTCAACTCCCTACTGCCTACCCCTAGAATTCTTCACCAAATTCCACCCTTCCAAAACTTTCGTGGTTATAGAATTGATTTTTTGGGCTGCTACTATACAAAATTAGAAAATCAAATTACTAAGGTCATTTTTTTTTGCATTGTTATAAAAAAAAATGGGATAAAATAAAAAATAAACCAATTCTAATAGGACAAAATAAAACAATTCAAATAATCAAATCCAGTAATTCATTGGTTTTCCAATTTACAACTTTGTGGGTTGTTTTTAAAAAAAAAAAAAAAAATCTTTTTTGGAAAATAAATCCAAATTGATTTATGAGAGTAGGGATAGTTGGTTAAATTAAATTGTGAGGGTGAAGTTTCTTAGCTTTACAATTTTTTAACTAAATTGAATAAGAAGATGATGGTGGAAAGAAGATAATTGTTGAGGGGTTGATATTTATGGGTTTAGAGATGCTTTTTAGATTATTAACTTTTGTAATTTATATATATTTAGAAATTTAAAATTTAGATGTATATATTTATTTTTGGAATTTTTATTTATATTTTTTTAAATTTCTAGATTTTTAAATTTTTATAGTTTTCAAATGATGATATGATTATGATGTCATCACTATAATATGCCTGTGTCACAAGGTGTCCTTTGTTTTATATTTAATAGCATTACAAAAATGTACCGGAATTGTGGACAAAAAAATATTTTGGGTATTAAGTTGAGATAAAAAAAACCATAATATTAATTTGAGAGAAAATGTCAAATTGAAGGATCAAATGTATATTTAAGCAGGGGTATAGTCAAGGGAGGCTGACAGGGCCCTGACCCCCTTAAAATGAAAATTTTTTATTTAGGCCCCTTTAAAATTTATAAAAAAAATTTAAATTAACAAAGGTAAAATTATACTTTGGCCCCCTTAAAATGATAAAAATTTGATTTAATCCTTTAAAAATTATAAAGATATCGATATTAAAATGGTGAAATTTCATTTTTACAATCGTAAAAATATACAATTCAATTTCACCTCCCTAAATTTTTTTTCTTGATTTCACCATTGTATTTAAGTTTATACTACTATACGAAAAGGTTGTTTGAAAAGAAAGCATATAAAATGATAAAATCAATGAATCTCCCACTATACAATATTTTCTAAGTTTTTTTTCTTTTGGGTTCGATATTTTTTTAAGTTTATTATTTAAAAAATGCATAAGATAATGAAATTGATAAATTTAGTTCTCAAGGTTTACAATTTTTGTTAATTTGATTATCATTCTTTTTTTTGCTAAATTTGACTATTAACATATAAAAAAAAAATTCAAATCATTGCTCTTTAATGAAAATGTTGACTAGAATATTAATCTAATAATGATGTTGGCATGGTGTCACATACTCAACTTTGTTCACTCGGTTGCAAGCCCACGAGGCACTTGGATGGACACTTCCACTAAAGTTAACCAACAATCTCGATAGTTTGTTAAGGCAAGCATGCCACAAGTTAGCCTCAAGCCACAATTCATCCCTATGGGGTATAGTGGATGCCCTCACGTTTGAATATCAACTAATCTTTCTCTTATATAGTGCAATGTTTTGGCGCTGGGATAAATGTTGCATATTTAGAGAAATGATCAATCACCATTAGGATTTCAATGAAATTCCCCACTTTTTTTAGGCCAGAGATAAAGTCAAGGGAAATATTTTCCTACAGTCGTGAGGGGACTGGCAATGATTCCAACAAGCTCGTTATTCATCGTTTCTCTATCTTGTCTTGTTGGTAAATGAGGCAAGTTTTTGTGTAGGCCATCGTATCCTCCCACACACATAGCCAATAATACCCCTGTTTGAGTAAGGTTGTAGTGTGTTGTCAACTAGGATGACCAACCTAAGGTGTGTCGTGGCACCCTCGCATCAACCTCCATCTCAAGTCTCCGGTCTTTGGTACATATAAACGCGGCCCTTTTGTTATAAGAGTCTCGTTTTCCATCCAAAGTACTTAGACTTTCCTTTTTTTACGAGCTTCATAATGGCAATCGCTTAAGGGTCTTTCTTCAAATTCTTTTCAGTAGCTTTTCAGATATAGACCGTCACCTTAGTTTCAAATATTGGGGCAATTCTCCTTAATGCTGCTAACTTTGCTCTATAACTTAAAGCATCAACTACTTGATTGCTTTTTCCTAATTTGTGCTTAAAATGGAAGTTAAACTCAGCTAGAAACTCTTGCCATATAGTTTACTTGGTAGATAACTTCGATTGTGTTAAAATTTGGCTAACTACTGTGTTGTCGTTCTTGATAACAAACTTAGACCTTAGCAAGTAGTGTTGCCATGCCCTCAAACAATGAATCATTGTTAGGAGTTCTTTCTTTTGGGTTGTGATCTCCTTTCAATTTCACTGAACTTCTTACTTTCAAATGTAATAAGGTGTTTTTCTTGTAGCAATACCCCTCCAATGGAAAAGTCTGAAGCATCTATCTAAACTTCGAAGGGGCACTCAATATCCGGGAGCGCTAGTACCAGATCTTTCATTATCGCAAATTTGAGTCAACCAAAAGCTTATTGGCATTCATTTGACCAGGCTCACTATTTCCCTTTCTTCACTAAGTTAATGATGGTCTTTACTCTTAAGATTAACCTTTAACAAATCTTTTATAATAATTGGCTCAACCCAAGAAGGAATGCAATTCACTGACATTATTCAGAATAAACCATTCCTTGATTGTCTTGACCTTATCCATATCCAAATCGATCTGCCAATGACGAATGATATGCCCTCAAGAAAATGGATTTTGGTTTAAGCAAAAGTATACTTTTTTTTTTCACAAATAGCTAATTTTCTCGAAGCCTATCAAATTGTTTGATCTAGTGTTTTAAGTGTAATATTTTTGTCTATGTACACTTGTATTTTTTCGAACAGATTGGTTTAATAAAATTATTCATGAATTATATTAATACCTTGTGTTTATTATCCTCACATATTTTTTGCATGTGGAAAAAGAAGAAGCAAATATTAGCTTATTAGTTATCTAATGTTTAACTAATATTAAACAGTATTATGTGGTTGGATTGTAATACAAATTCGAGCCAGGCTAGGCTCGAGCCAAAAAAAGCTTACCCGAAGCCTGGCCCGTTTAGAAAACTGACCTTATTTTTTGTTTAAACCCATTTTTTAGGTCTATATTTTTGCCCAAACCCTACCACTTTTCGGGAGGGTCTTCGGGTTAGGCCACCTAGCCTGACCCATAGACAAGTCTATCAATCATGATACTATAGTGGAATGACTTCGTGACTACATGAGTTTATAATTAATAGCCGTGAAAAGCTGGAACTTAATTATAAATCATTTGAGCCCTAATCATATATATCTAATCGGTTCCTCTGCCAGCTCGTTGAAACTAGAAATTACTTGCATGTTAAATCAAATGAACATAATTTGATAGAAATGACAAGGCTAGAGAAATGAGTTACATTCAGAAATGAATGTGGCTTCTCACTAAGTATGGAAATAATCTAAGAATTAATTTAAGTTTTTGGAATTATTATTTAACTAATTGGATTTAAAAAATAAAATTAAATTTATTGGTCATTGTGAATCCGTTGAATTTAGAATTTAAATATATTTTCTCATAGATTCCTTTACAGTAAAGTTGCCATGATTTTAACGGAATTAAAATCAGGTTGAGAAAATTATTTAATTATAAATTTTTTAATTTAAATAAATCTAATAAATAATGTTTATTTTGAGAAACATAAAAACATGTATTGGGTTGGATTAAGTTATAAAGTGTTGAGTTAAAAGTTTAAGAAACACATATAATTGGACCTAATACAGAAGAGACTTGAATCCCCATCATAATACATATGATGAGAGACAAACCTAATTACTCGCCCCTCTCCTAGTTCAACTAGGGGATTGGTTTTTTTTTTGTTCTATTAAATAGGCATTAAATACATTCTACTAATTTAACCAGGGTTTCACTTCCTCTCCTTATAAATAGATGGCAAAGATGAAAATAGTGAATTTATTTCTAAGTATAAATTATATTTTTCAAGAATAATAATTCTACCAGTTTCTACAAGAGAGAAATTTACTTTTCTACTGAAAGTACGAAAATTATTCATAGTTCTGTGTTTGGTTCATAATTGTTTGAGCCATACTCAAAGTAGTTCATAGTACGATAATAGTGGAGAAGACCGTTTTTGAACCAGATTTTTTCCAATTCAAATACCAATCGCAAATGCCTCAAATCTTCCTCCAACAAAAGACTATAGACTATTATATCATCGAGATAGACAACCACAAACTTGCCTAGGTAAACATGAATTACTTGGTTCATTAATGTACAAAACGTAATAGGAGCATTGGATAGTTCAAATGGCATAATAAGAAATTTGAAAGCTTTATACCATGTTACACATGCTGTGTAACGCCCCCTTACCCGAGACCATCGCCGGATTCGAGTATGAGACATTACTAAACTTATTTTAGCATTTAAACAAATTCAAACAGTTCTTATAGTAAACTGTCCATCTGCGTCACAGTCGCTAAAAAAATTATATCTCGAGTTACGAAACTCAAAATCCAATTCCGTAAATTTTTCCTGAAATTAGGCTCATATATCTACTTACTAATTTTTTTTTCTAGAATTTTTGGTTGGGCTAATTAGTACAGTTTATTAGTTAAAATCTCCCCTGTTTTAGGGTTCAGCTACTCTGACCCCTGTGTATTACGAATCAGATATCTCCCTGTACAGAGTTTCAATGACTATGCCATTTGTTTCTTATAAAACTAGACTCAATAAGGATTTCATACATGTAAGGTGAAACTCCTAATTGTTTTTGTACAATTTATGGTAAATTTTTAAAGTCAAAACAGGGGATTCAGAAATCGCTCTGACCCAGTTTCACCAAAATATAAATATCTCATAAAATACAACTCTTTTACTTATTTTATTTCTTCCAAATGAAAATAGACTCATTAATATTAAATTAAATATTTTATTCATCATCTAATTCTATCTCTACTATTTTTAGTGATTTTTCAAACTCACATCACTGCTGCTGACTGATTTTGTTTTGTGGCCAATTTTACCTTTCCGAGGATTTTCATGGTTTAGTTAAGACATAAAGCATACATATTATCATATATAAACTTGATTAGCCATTCCAATAACTAATCATTCTCAAACATTTCCATTCCATCCATGGGCCATATCGTAAGATTATACACACAAAATGATTGGAATGCTATACATGCCATATTTCCAAAAATTACAAGTCATTATACAGCAATTGTTCAGTGATAGTGTGAGCGTGCCTCCGACCGTCCCGATCTCCAAATTGACTTGTCAAAACTACAAAGAATGAAAAGGTGAGAGTAAGCATAGATGCTTAGTAAGTCCATATGCAAATAACAAATAACTTAACAAAACAACTATACCAACCAACATTAGCATAATATCACCAAAACATATATCACATTTCTATTCATCATTCATCATCTTACCATATTATTGTTGCTTATCAAGTCTCAACCCGAGGGTCAAGTACATACCTGTCCAAAGTGCCCATTCCACAACACTTACCAATACGTCACTTGTATCTTGAGTATTCTTCCATTTTACTAGAATTTTACCCATTGAACACATCGGAATATAATTCGAATATATGAAAAATTTGCACATAAGTGCCACATATGTAGCCAAGCTACCATGTAACCCGCCCATAAGCGAACTCGGACTCCACTCAATGAGCTCGGGCGTTCGCATCCATAAGTGAAATCGGACTCAACTCAACGAGCTCGGATGCCTAGTTACATCTCACGAACTCGGACCCAACTCAACGAGTTCGGACATTTGCATCCATAAGTGAACTCGGACTCGACTCAACGAGCTCAGATGCCTAGTTACATCTCACGAACTCGGACTCAACTCAACGAGTTCGGACATTTGCATCCATAAGTGAACTCGGACTCGACTCAACGAGCTCGGATGCCCAAGTATCCTAATTTATTCCTAAGGTTCAACGAGACTTTACTCGTTTGTACTCCTTTACCATTCTCCTTGGAATACCAGTGACGATACTTCGGTAGTCTTTCACATTTTTCACATAATTCATAAATTTTTTGCATGTTGTCCAATAATTACCACAAAGCATAGAATCGTATAATAACAATCATAATATCATGTAAATAGCATTAAATGATTTAAAATAACAGTTATATTACCATATTTACATATGAACTTACCTTGGTACAATATGTTAGAAATCAAGCCTATTCCTCGGAAACTTTATTTTTCCCTCGATCACGACTTGAATCTCGTTTCTCTTGATCTATAATAACAAATTTAGCTTATTTAATACTCACATTTATTAAAACAGTTTTTGACTCAAACTTTAGCAAAATCACATTTTTGCCCCTAAACTTTTGCATATTTACACTTTTGCCCCAAAGCTCGAAAATTAAAATTCATCCTATTTTCTTATGTTTTATGACATTCTGATCATTTTTTCCTTCTATAGAAACATCAAATTCACACTCTATCATGTATTTATGAACATTAGGTATTTTTACCGATTTTGTCGTTTTACTCGTTTTCACGTAAAATCGCTTAGCAAAAGTTGTTTAACACAATTTCAAGCTTCATGTTCTATCATAAAACATCAAAATAAACATATTTCACCTATGGGTATTTTTCCAAATATAAACCCTAGGTTAAATTATTGCTAGAATAAGCTAAATCAAGTTACCGAGACTCCAAAAACGTAAAGAACATTAAAAACGGGGCTTGGAATCACTTACTATGGAGCTTGGAAGCTTGAAACAAACCCTAGCTATGGAGAACCCTTGAAATTTCGTCCTAATGAAGAAGATGAACATATTTTGCCATCTTTTTCCTTTTTTTAATCTTTTAATTACCAAATGACTAAAATACCCTTCATTACTAAACTTTCAAAATTTCCATCCATGTCCAATTTTTGTCCAAAACTTATAAATTGGTCAAATTTCTATTTAAGACCTCCTAATTAATATTCTAAAGCAATTTCATACTAAAAACTTCTAGAATGAAAGTTTTGCAACTTATTCAATTCAGTCCCTAATTTTAAATTAATCACTTTATGCATAGAATTTCTTCATGAAATTTTCACACAATCATGCAATCATATCATAGACCTCAAAATAATCATAAAATAATTATTTCTCTCTCAAATTTGTGGTCTCAAAACCATTATTCCGATTAGGCCCTAATTCGGGATATCACATGCTGTCTTTGGCTCATCTTTCTTCGCAATTCTGACTTGATGGTAGCCCGATCTAAGATCAAGCTTTGTGAAATACTTGGCATGGCTCAACTGATCAAATAAGTTGACAATCAAAGGGATTAAGTACTTATTCTTCACAGTCACTTTGTACGAGGCTCAGTAGCCAACATATAATCTCAGGCTCCTATCATATTTCTTTTGGAATAGAACAAGAGCTCCATAGTGTGCCTTCCAATGGTGAACTTAAAGCAACTCATCCAATTGTTTCCTCAACTTAACTAATTCTTATGGAGTTATCCTATATGAGCATCTTGTTGGTGGCTTCACCCTCGAAATTAACTAAATCTTACTGTTCATAATTCTCCTTGGTGGTAACACTTTTGACAACTAATCTAGTATCACGTCTTCGAAATCTTTCAATACCTTTTCCACTCCACTTGGAAAGAAAGTCACTTCAATTCCTTATTTAGAGATTGACATGAAAATGAAAGTTCACCCATTCTTACCCATTTCTTAAACAGTATAGCTGACAAGATCTTTCCACTTATTAGAAGAATTGTAGCAGGCATTACATATAGGTGTTCCTCCAAGAACATCAAGCATCTTGTAGTGGGAATCGAGATTACCTGTACAGTAACCATGTAATCCAATCCTAAGACAACATCAAAATCATCCATAAGGGAAACTGTGTAGTTCACGCCTCATTCCCATGGCTCTAATTTCATTATCAAATTCTTAGAGCTTCTACAAATTGCTAAAGTAAGAGAGTAAACTGCTTTCATTTGCCCAAAGTCCTTGGTGACCTTCAACCTACATCTTTTTGCCTTATCAAACGTAATAAAACTATCAGTTACACCTGTGTCCACCATGGCTTTTGTTGCTTTACCATTCAATATCACATCTACAAACATGAGACCCCTCACTGGTTCATTCTTTAACTTTTTCAATTATGAATGCAAGGTATTGAAGAATTGTATCGAGCCTATCCTAGTCAGCTTAAGCTCATTATGATCATTAGATTTATTTGCTTGAGTCCTATCTTGGGTGGAAGCCACTAAGGTATTCAAATCACCCCTGTAAGGACATTCAACCACTCAATAAGGTCCTTGACACAAGAAGCAAGCAATAAGATGTCTTAGTTTGGCATTAAGGGCATTGTTGGATCTCAATTTAGTGGAATTTTTATAGGGTGGTCATATATCTTTGCCTCTATTTGAGGGGCAATGGGTTTTCGCCACCTTTCCTGTATTGCCCTAACTCGAACTATTACCACTAGAATGGGGCGTCTTGTGTTTCGAAAAGTCGTCCTTATAATCATTAAGATGCTCAATTGCAGTAATTGTGGTAGTCCCATCTTGCACCTTCTGCCTTTGTATTTCTGTTCTAGCCCAAGGATTGAACCCTTCATGAAAGTAAAAATCTTGTCCATCTCTAACATTTCCCTGATATCTAACATCAGGATGGAAAAGCTTTTCACATAGTCTTACACAGTCCTCATTTTAGCCAGCTCTTTAAGCTTCTGCCTAGCCACAATTCCATATTTTTAGGGATTCAATTATTGTCTCAAACTATCCCATGTTTTGATGACCACTCACCATCGATAAATTTGGAACACCACTATAACTTGGCATCTCTTGTTAGATGCATCGTAACCATTACTACCTTGTATTCCTTCGAGTTAGTGCGCATCGCCTTGAAGTATTATTCCATATCAAACAAGAAGTTCTCAAGCTCCTTGGCAGCCTGCGCTCCCTCAAACCAATGCGATTCTAGACCTTTGGCCTTTTTTTCCTCTATTAGTAGAGCAACTACCTACTAAGCTCACAATCATTTGAATCACATTCTCCTGGGCCTTGAGTTCATTGAACCCCTGTTTGATGGCCCCAATATTATCTCTTGTATTATTGCCAAGATTTTTTATTGATTCCTCAAATCTCTACTTCATTGCATTCAGAGCATCCATCGCTTCCTCACTAAAGGTGTTCACCGTATCGGATTGCTTCTGCTAGGCTATCTCAATCTCTCGTGCTCAATTACTCATGACCATGTGGGCTTTCAAGGTGGCCACCATGACCTCAAATTCCTTAATTTTGTGGTGGTCATTCGAGCCACTTGTATGGGGATCCTTTAACACATTGCTTAGTGTCATCACCATTTTTTAGTTCTCAACGATGTGATTTTGCTAGCTTTGATACCACATATCATAGACTCAACTTTGTTCATACAGTTGCAAGCCTGCGAGGCACTTGGATGGATGCTTCTACTCAAGTCAGCCAATAATCTCAATAGTCTGTTAAGACAAGCATGCCACAAGTTAGTCTTAAGCTATAATTCTATTCCATGAGGCATAGCAGATGCCCCACATTACCTCACATTTTCCTGGAGGGAAAAATAGGTTTATTATATTAAAAGCATTACAAGGGGTTATAAAATGACTCACTTACCCACACCATTAATGGGTCGTAGGAGCAACCATCGATGGTGACCTAGTACGTACCTTAACTGGTGGCTCAGTCCAACAACTGTCGACTATCCACCCCCAACAAAGATGCTAAAATGTTTTTATAGAATGCCTACCAGGAAACATAAAGATGTTTGAAATGAAGACACTTTCCTAAACACAAAAGGTCTACCCTTCCTCAAGTTCCTCTACATGGGTGGCTTGGCATCCTGCCCTGTAATGGCCCTACAGGGTTGGATCATGGCACATGGCAACTTGTATGACAATTGATGTATATTTCATGTTGACATTACACTATTTGTTTTATATGATATATCAACATGTAACTTAAAAATCATAAAAAATATTTAAAAAAAAGTTTAAAAAAATAAAAAAGCATAATGTACACGATGAATTACTATGCAAGCGACCGTGTATAAAATTGTTATTGTTAATAATTAAAATGTAAAGGTTAATAATTAAAATTTTCGTTGTGAATTTAAAAAAAATGCAGAAGAGCTCCTTGTATTAAGCCAAGAGATAATTAATTTTATCGCAAAAGTTAAAGTGATTCTACTCAAAATTTTATTAGTATTTGGAAAAAAACTATAACAAGGATAATTTAGGTTTTTGCATACCCATATTTAAGTCCCACCAAACATTATTACTTATAACTTCTCTCCCAATATTACTTTGAATTTAAGTCCACCATGTGTAAGCATTATGGGGATATATTCTAGATTTCAGTTTGATCATGTTTTGTATTTATTTCATTCTAATTATAATTACTAGAATGTATATTATTTGTAATTGCATTATACATGGAAGAATAACAAAACTCGAATCACCCAATGAATTTCGAATCAATCTTTTTAATGGAGCAAATTTTTTTTTGGGGGGGGGAGGGGGTGGAGCAAAGTGAAATGAGAGATGGGGATGGAGTGTTTATTTTGTTTGTTATTAAAATTATCATTTTACCCTTATATGTGTATAATTAATTATTAAAAATATTTACTAAAAATCAAATTAAAATTAGATGAGGATTGATACATTTGATATCTATAAAAATAATAATAATTTTTAATAAAATACATTCATAATGAAATGAGACGAAGGATAAAATAAGAGGTATTAAATTATCAAAACAATAACGAATTTGACATCTCCCTCAAAGTTTAGTATGTCCAGAAACACCAATTATAGTGTCTTACGAGGCAACAAAAGTTGACCAAACTTTTTATTTAGTTACCAACGCAATCTCCAGCAAAATTATTAATGTTCAATAACTATTTAATCCAACATCCTAAAGAAAAAACACTAATCATATTTCCCTCTGCCAGCTCCTCACATTTTTCCCTATCCTCATAAGAACTGCTTTTAAATGAAATGCCAAAAGCAAATTCAAGCAATTTGGTGGAAAAATTTGATATTGGTGGGCTAAAGTGAAGGGTTAATTCCTGTAGATATCCTCGAACTATGATTCAAATTTTAAATAGATCCTCACTATTAATTTGAGTGTTAGATGACAGCTTAAATTTGATGTTGAACATATTTAAAATATCTGTATTAAATTGTAAATATATGTGTATTCAATGGCAGAGCCAGAATTTTTTTTGGGCGGAATTAAATTGTATATTTTTTACGATAGTAAAAATGTAATTTCATCATTTTAATAGCCTATATCTTTATAAATTTTTAAATCAAATTTTTATCATTTTGGAGGTTAAAGTACAATTTTATCATTACTAATTTAAAATTTTATAAATTATAAAGTGCCTAAATTAAAAATTTACCATTTTAAGGGGTATGGCCCCCTTGGGTCTCTACTAAGCTCTATCACTGTGTGTATCTACTATAGAATTTGTTTGAATCTAACATGTTAAAGAAAAATAATAAAAGAAATAGCTTTCTTAAATTGTAATGTCATTTTTTGGGTTTTTTTAACAAGTTAATTAGTAAGTAATATATTTACACTTTGATTTATGTGTTTTTTCATCATATTATGTTCAAATAATGGTGTTGGTTGGCTTTACCAAGTCTAGGCTTGATTCCAAAAAATATCTAGACCGAAGCTCGGACCCTCCAAATGATCCATTTCACAATTTAAAAAATTAAAATATATTTTTTAAATTTTTTATATATTAAAAAATTTTAAAGTTAGGTTAAAGAAATTAAACTCAAGCTTAACCTAATCGCAGATTGAGCCAATCTAGCCAAGAAGGCTGCTCAACCCATGAATAATTCTATGTTTGAACTAGTATTTAACCCTTAAATCAATAGGAAGACTGATGGAAAGATCTAATTGATATCAAATGATATTTTGAAGACTCAATTAGAATATTTTAAAGTTTTGACAATAATTTAAAGATGTTTTTTGCAATTAACCCATAAAATAAATGATGATTTATGATCTGTTATAATCATTATTATATTTCTATATAAGGTTCGTATGGATACGGTCCAAATATAATATAAGTAAATAATTTTATCGTTTCCTTCCATTAGTTATATCATTGATCCATATGATTTTTGGACTAAATTATTAAATAAAATTACTTTTTTAAATTACGGAAATAAATTAATTTTTTGAAAAGTTACGAGAATGAATCGTTTTTTTATAAAATGCTTCTACCTAAAAGCGCTTTTCCCTTCTAATCAGTAAAATGTTTCCAGCTGGAAGTGTTAATGAAAAACGTGTCTAGCTCAATGCATTTTCTCTCAAGAGTCACTTCCAATGACTATTTAAAATAGTCATTCCCACCCCTCAAGGGTTAAATATAAATATAAATATATATATATATATATATATATATATATATATATATACTCCACACTTACTAATTTCTCACATTTCTCTCTTAAATTTTTCGAATTCTCTCTTAAATTTTTTACTAAAATTCTACTTCTATCTAAATTCTATTTTTTATTAATATTTTCTAGCTAGAAGTGTTTGTCTGAATTTTCCTTGAAAACGACTCCAGTTAAAAGCATTTTATCAAAAACGGCTCATTCCCGTAACTTTTCAAAAATTCAATATATTTCCGTAATTTAAAAAAATAATTTTATTTGATAATTTAAACTGATTTTTTATTATCATTGATGTAGAAGTTTGACCATAGATCAAGTTGCATTGAGCCTCTCACACATTAAAACAAAAATTTTAAAAAAATTATTATGGATGTAAACAATTTAATAAAAAAAATTGTTTTATAAGGCAAAGGTTAGTGTAAGATTAATATTTTTAAAATCAAAAGTTTTTTTTACCAAAATTTGATTTTTACATAGTATGATTTTTATTATGCTCACAACTCTAAATTTTTATTGTTGTTTTTAAATATGCTAAATTAAAAAAAATCAGAAATATTATTAAAAGTTAGGAAAAATCTGAAAAAAATATTAACATAAAATGAATTTAATTTCAATGTATCATTAAATTAAAAGAAAATCAAGAATTATTTAGACTCGTAGTTAAAATTCGAAGATTTTGTACGAAAAATAAAATAAGCCCAAAACATTATAATCAATTCATCTGATTTTATATTCAATTTTTTGTTTTTCTATTTATTTCAATGGGATTTTGTTAATTTTTCAATTGAGTTTCATCCAACCAATTGATTTAATTTCAATAACACTAATTTTATGCATTTTTATATTAATCTTGAAATTAGAAGTTAATAATTAGATATTTTTATTTTTAAAAATATAAAAGACTGAGATAATATTTAATATGTGATGACATTTGAGAAAAAAAAGGAAGTTTACTTTGGTTTATGAAATTAATAGAACAATAAATGCCCTAATAATTGTAAAACGGTCAACCTCCACAACTGCTCTACATATATTTCTGCCTTTTCCAAAGAAAATACAAAAATCAGTCTTCCAATAATTGCCAAAATCTTCCTTACCATCAATGCTGCTACCATCATAATTCTATTTTTCATAATTTTTTTCGAAATCAAATATCTATAGTTGGTAGTAGTGATCGATCCCCTCGTCGTAGGTGTTCTTTAAAGAGGTAAATGATTGGCCATGAAATATGTTCTATTCTCGTAGACAAAGATCATACTCTTGACTTCATAGTTAAGGAATTAGGTAAGCAATCACCACACCTCATCTCATGATTAATTGTACTAAACATCCCTAAACTATGACATTTGTTCTAAATTGGTCCCCAAACTTTAAAATATTCTAATTATATCCTGAACTATCAATGTTATTAGGTCCTTCCATTATTGAAACTATTAATTTAACTTTAAATGACATGTTAAAATGAAAATTTTAAAGAAAGGTAAAATGTTACCGTATAACTTTTAAAATTTAAAACTAAAAATAAAGTAAAATTAAAAAAATAGAGTGAATGATAATTTCTGTAAAAACTTTGAAAACTTCAAACCCAAGATTTTTACAACATCAATTTTTGCAATATTCATTTTCTTTTATTTTTCTATTTTAAATTATGTCACATAAGATTTAACATCTCATTTAACGGTTAAATTAAAGATTTTAATAGCAGAAGGACGTTATTGATATAACATCGATAATTTAAGTATATAATCAAAATGTTTTAAAGTTTAAGGATACATTTAGAATAAGAATAATAATTTAGGGATGGTTAGTACAATTAAGTCTTTATAAAACATCAACATTTTTTTTGATATTAAACCAATTGAACTAAGAATCAATTGTATTGACAGATAAAAAAATCGAATCATTTATTAATTATTACTTACAACATTTTAGTAATTATTATTTTATCTTCACATTTTTTTTATACGATTAAATCAAAATTCAATTTTTCCAACCAAATTAGAATACATTTATTGGTGTGAAACACTATTTATATCCATATAAAAACTACTGAATCACATCAATAATAATAAAAATAATAAATGGATGACCAAATAAACTTTTTTTCAAATTTAAGTTGATTTATAAACCCTTATAAAATCCCACCCCCTCTACCTTTAATTTCTCAAGTTTTGGTCACCAATTTATTTATTTTATTAAATAAATTGTAAAATTTCATATGAGAAAACCCATTTATTCAAACTTGTACCTAATTTCCTTTTACCAACTTTGGCTTAAGCCGCATTGTTGTAATATTTGCTTCTTTTTCTTTTTTGTTTAATAATTTGAACTTTGATAGCTGGCTGGCTGACTAAAATAGTAAAAAGAGTGCTATTAATAATTTTTTATTATTCTTTTTTGGGTCAAATAATTGGAATAATTTCAACAAGTTTGGGAATTTTAGCTTTGCTTAGATTTAATACCTTCAAATCAAAATTCATCTTCACTTAACCTATTTTTACTGTTCATTTCGGTCAATGATTGTGTCAGATAACAAATTGGTGTCAAGCCATCTACTTTTCATAACTTAATTTTACTGTTCATTTCAGATAATTTAGATGATTATTTTTAATCAAATTATTTACGTAAATAATTAATTTTTTGGAGACATTTGGGTAAAATAACCTAATTTTATTAGCTGGTTGGCTGACTAAAATAGTAAAAAAGAGTGCTATTAATAATTTCTTTTGATTCTATTTTGGGTCAAATAATTGGAATAATTTCAACAAGTATGGAAATTTTAGCTTTGCTTAGATTTAGTAATTCAAACCAAAATTCTCCTTCAATCATGGTTTAGCTTTAAACATTTGGCATCTTCACTTTTCTTCTTCTTCTTCTTCTAAATAGAACAAAAAAGGGTCTAATTATAAAGGTTAAAATATGCTTCAACTCCATGTATTCTTTATATATTTATAATTTAATCCTTTTACTTTTATAATTTAATTTAATTTTAAAATTGGTTAACATTGTTAAAATATTTATAAATTAAATCTTTTTGGAATAATGAAATTTGTCCAATGATTGTTAAAAAATACAGATATACCATTTAATTATAATTATAAATAAAGATAATATTTTTTTTTTTAAAAAAACATAATAAAATGACATCTCTGCTTACTTGCTTCACTCTTTTTATTCACTTTCTTTTCCATTTCCGTTTACACTTTCCCTTCCCTCCCAATTTCCATCACAGGGAAAATGAGGTTACTCCTCCTCCTCCTCTTCCTTCTTCTTCACATTTCCCACTCCTATGCCGCCGGCGCCGCCGCAAGAGCCGTTACGGAGCTTCGCGCACTTGTCGCTGTTAAATCCTCCATTACCGACGACCCTCAATCTTACCTCTCAAACTGGAATGCAACCACTCCCCTTTGTTCATTCGCCGGAGTCACGTGCGATTTAACCGGTCGTCACGTGACATCCATCGATTTAACTAACTTCACCCTGTCCGGAACCCTTTCCCCCTCGCTTGCCCACCTCCGTTTCCTCCAAAACCTCTCCGTCGCCAACAACAATCTTACCGGTCCTATCCCGACGGAGCTCGCCGTCCTATCCAATCTCCGTTACCTAAACCTTTCCAACAATGTTTTCAATGGTTCCTTTCCTACCCAGCTTTCCCAGCTGAAAAATCTTCAGGTACTCGATTTATACAACAACAACATGACGGGCGAGTTGCCGGTTTCCGTCACAGAGCTTCCCAATTTGCGTCACTTGCATTTGGGAGGGAACTATTTCAGCGGTCAGATCCCGTCAAGTTACGGCCGTTGGGAGCATCTTGAATATTTAGCCGTTTCGGGTAACGAACTCAGCGGTAAAATCCCACCCGAAATCGGCAACTTAACGAAGCTAAAGCAGTTGTACATTGGTTACTTCAATAGTTTCGAAGGTGGTTTGCCGCCGGAGATCGGGAACTTGTCGGAACTCGTTCGTTTTGACGCCGCTACCTGCATGTTATCCGGTGAAATACCGCCGGAGATCGGTAAGTTGCAGAAGCTCGACACGTTGTTCCTCCAGGTGAATGCACTGTCTGGCTCCTTAACTCCCGAGCTGGGAACCTTAAACAGCTTGAAATCCATGGATTTATCGAACAATATGTTTACCGGTGAGATTCCGGCGAGTTTCGCTCAGCTCAAAAACTTGACTCTTCTCAATCTTTTCAGAAACAAGCTCCACGGACAGATTCCTGACTTCATTGGTGAGTTGCCCGAGTTGGAGGTCTTACAGCTATGGGAAAATAACTTCACCGGAAGCATTCCTCAGAAGTTGGGCAGTAACAAAAAGCTTCAAGTTTTAGATCTTTCGTCGAACAAGTTAACGGGGACTTTGCCGCCGGACATGTGCTCCGGCAACACGTTGCAAACGTTGATTACTTTGGGTAACTTCTTGCTTGGTCCAATCCCAGAATCGTTGGGGAAATGTGAATCACTCAGTCGGATTCGTATGGGTGAAAATTATCTCAACGGGTCCATCCCTAAAGGCCTTTTGGGATTACCACAGCTTACACAAGTTGAGTTACAGGATAACTATCTAACAGGGGAGTTCCCGGTCACTGATTCTTCCATTTCCGTGAATCTCGGCCAAATCAGCTTATCCAACAACCAACTTTCTGGGGCTTTACCGGCTAGCGTTGGTAACTTTTCCGGTGTTCAAAAGCTTCTTCTCGATGGCAACAAGTTTTCGGGTCCAATCCCAGCTGAGATTGGGAAGTTGCAGCAACTTTCAAAGATTGATTTCAGTCATAACAAGTTTTCAGGATTGATCCCACCAGAAATTTGCAAATGCAAGTTGTTAACCTTTGTTGATCTTAGTCGAAACGAGCTTTCCGGTCGAATTCCGACTGAGATCACAAGCATGAGGATATTAAACTACCTGAATCTGTCGAGAAATCATCTCCTGGGTAGTATCCCTTCTTCAATATCCACTATGCAAAGCTTAACTTCCGTCGATTTCTCGTATAACAATCTCTCCGGTTTGGTTCCTGGCAGTGGTCAGTTTAGTTACTTCAACTACACCTCATTTTTGGGGAACCCTGAGCTGTGTGGTCCTTATTTGGGGCCTTGCAAGGATGGGGTTGCTAAAGGAACACATGAAACTCATGTTAAAGGTGGACTCTCTGCATCTTTGAAGCTTTTGCTCGTAATAGGCCTGCTTGTCTTCTCCATCTTGTTCGCAGTCGCAGCTATAATCAAAGCACGGTCCTTGAAGAAAGCGAGCGATGCTCGGGCTTGGAAGTTAACCGCGTTCCAGCGCTTGGAATTCACTTGTGATGATGTTTTGGATTGTTTGAAGGAGGATAACATTATAGGCAAAGGAGGTGCTGGGATTGTGTACAAGGGATCCATGCCTAGTGGTGACCAGGTCGCCGTTAAAAGGTTACCGGCTATGAGCCGAGGGTCTTCCCATGATCACGGATTCAATGCTGAGATACAAACTCTGGGGAGGATTAGACACAGGCATATTGTGAGACTGTTGGGTTTTTGCTCAAATCATGAAACCAATCTCTTGGTTTATGAGTATATGCCTAATGGGAGTTTAGGAGAGGTTCTTCATGGCAAGAAAGGGGGTCATTTGCACTGGGATACCAGATACAAGATCGCGGTCGAGGCGGCTAAGGGACTATGCTACCTTCATCATGATTGTTCCCCTTTGATAGTCCACCGGGATGTGAAATCGAACAATATCCTCCTCGACTCAGAGTTTGAAGCCCATGTTGCTGATTTTGGCCTTGCTAAATTCTTGCAAGATTCTGGCACTTCCGAATGCATGTCCGCCATAGCTGGTTCATACGGATACATAGCTCCAGGTATATACCATTCTTTTTAACAAAAGGGTTCAAAGAACTTGATGTTTCATTTGACTCTTAATGATTTGCGATTGGATCATGCATGAAGCATTAATACCTACCAATAATTTCCTCTGGACTTTGGTTTTGACTTTGTGTTACCATGATTTGGTGCTATTGAAGTTCATATTTTCATCATTTCAATCAATATATGCAGCTTTCGAAGTACATCAATTTAGTTATAGTTTGACCAACCAAATTTTGGTGGTTCCAATTGTCCAGTAGTAATTTCCCTTAGAATTTCATATAAGTCCCCAGTATTTTTTTGCAGAATACGCCTACACACTGAAGGTAGACGAGAAGAGCGATGTGTATAGCTTTGGTGTAGTCCTGTTAGAACTAGTCTGTGGCAGAAAACCGGTAGGGGAGTTTGGTGACGGGGTTGATATTGTTCAATGGGTTCGAAAAATGACAGACTCAAACAAAGAAAGTGTCCTCAAAGTCCTTGATCCCAGACTCCCATCAGTTCCTCTCCAGGAAGTGATGCACGTATTCTACGTCGCCATGCTTTGCGTCGAAGAACAAGCTGTAGAGCGACCGACGATGAGGGAAGTGGTTCAAATCCTAACCGAACTCCCAAAACCACCAAACTCAAAACAGGGAGACACCACAATCAATGAGTCCCCAACATCACCATCACCAGACTCAACTCTAGACTCACCTACAACAACAATCACAAAGGACCCAAAAGACCAGCAACAACAGCCCCCAGCACCTAAATCAACACCACCTGATCTTCTTGGCATTTAAGGTTGTTAATGTTTCAAGGGGGTTGTAGTTTTATTACTACTTTCTGTTCTTTTGCTCTAACTTTAAGGTGTTTAAATGTTTGATGCTTTTTTGTTTTGTTTTGTACAGTAGGATTGGTGGGTAGGTATTTTGTTTTATAAAAAAAGCTATTGTCTTTCATCATGCTGTACTGCTGTCTGCAAATGCTCTGCTGCTGCTTTTTTTTTTTCCCCTTCTGTTTTATCAGTTTATGAAACAGCTGTTTTAACTGTTAAAAGCTCCATAAAAAAAATTCAAGCTCCCCTGTAAAATATCCAAGGAAATGTGCCCAATGGTTTTAAGGAATTTTTGGAAAAAGCAGTGTGAGATAAGACCCAGTTGGAATTTTTGGGGTTTATCGAAAATTAAAGTGAAATATTGAATGGATGAGCTCATACACACTAATAAAATTAATGGCTTTTATTTAAAGGGTTATGTTAGACATAATATAAAATTTGATCCTCAATGTTTATATTTTTTTTTTATCAATTTAGCCCATATTCTAGTTTTGAGTTAACTTTAACCTTTGATCTTGTAAAATGAGTTTATTTTGACCATAAATTTTTGAAAAAGAATCAAATTGATTTTTTTAACGAAATAATGATTAAAACTTTAAATTTTTAAACATGGCAATATGTGCTCCACATGTTCTTCATACTTCTTTTTTATGATTTTTAAATTATTTGTTGGCATAACATATAAAGTAAATAGTGTCATGCCAGCAAAAAATACATGTGGGCTGCTACGCTAACACCATTAAAATATTAATATTTTAGTTAGCATTTTTGTCTAAAAAAACAATTTGATTTTTTTCTTGAACAATCTCTTTATATGTTTTGATAATATTTGGCTCTTTTTTAATACAATGCCTAGAACTATCTATAGTCCCTCTCAACCCGTAAATAGGAGAATGATGCGCTTTCAGCACACTCGAATCCACGTCCTCCTATATTAACAATAATGCTTATGCCAATCGAGTTAAAACTCAATCGATAAATTTTAATTTTTTTTAAATGTGGTGAAATAAGAATTTACATTAAAAATAATTTTGTTCTGTAAATAGTAACACAAAACTGTCTATTTTTTATAGTTGGGTATTCACAAATCACACATGGCACATGTCATGCAACTTCTAAATCACATGCAAATGCTTTGTTTTATTTTTATTTTTAGTTTGTAACCTATTTTGCTGTATTGTCGTTTTTATTGTTTGCTGCACAAATGATTTTTAAATATATTGGATAATGACATTATATTTTTATTTGATTTAAATTTTTCAAAAAAAAAATACTGAATAAAATAATTAAGTATATTATTAATTTTCACTTATCGTCGAAATTGTTAAGCTGATATTATTAAATTACCATAATTTTTATTTAAAATTATCTAAAATAATATAAAATGTTATATTAATAAAGTAAGAAAGAAATTAAAAATAAAATTAAGAGAATTTAATTTAATTTTTTGATAATATATCATCATCTAATTCATTGATAATACATAAAATTATACATTATCGAGACATCAAATATAAATGTTAAGTTAAATCCTTAACCAATATCTCTTAGACCCTAATTAAATGGATTATTAATCGAATTGCCACGTAAGAAAATAACAACTCGAAATTTTCAATTCAAAACAATAGATAAATTAGAACAAAAATTACTTAAAATCGAAATGACCAGAACAAATAAAAAAAAAATCCTAAAAACTCTGAGTGAAAATCTTGAGTGACTTGAATTTGAGATGATCTAAATTAAAATCCAATTTAACCTAAGCGAACTTATCTTGACCCTAAACCAACCTAACCCATTGCCTTCATAACATTCATCTTTTTGTTTTGAGTTAATTGCATCAGACATCTTTAAACTATGGCTTTCACTTTAATTGATCTTTAAATTTCAAAATATTTTAATTACATCATTAAACTATCAATATTATATCAATTAAGTCCTTTCATTACTAAAACCATTAATCTAATTGTTAAATGACACATCAAATCTTATATAGCTAAAGTTAAGATGAATAATTCAAAGAAAACTAGAACATTGTTGCATAAAATTTTAAAGTAAAAACTAAATATAAAGTAAAAGTGAGGGAAAAAAAAGAGTGAACGGTAAAGCTTTTATAAAAGTTTTGAAAATCTCTAAACTAATATTTTCAAAGTATCCATTTTTACAATATTTATTTATTTTTTCTTAAGTTTTTATTTTGAATTATATCACATATAGTTTAACATGTCATTTAACAGTTAAATTAACGATTTAAGAATATAATTAGAATGATTTGAAATTTGTGAGCCAATTCAGAAAAAAGTGTCATAATTGAAAGATGTTTGGGGCAATTAACCCTTTTGTTCTAAATGACTTCAATTAATGAAGAAAATTGATGTTATCTCACAATAATTGTACTTCCTAACTTTTGTTTGCTATTGATTTTCTTAAAAGGATATTTGAAAAAATTATTATACTTGAAAATATATATTTAAATAACTTTGAATTCATAATTCTTTTATTCTTTTATTGTTGCAATTATAACGGAATCACTCGAGTTAAAACTCAATTAACAATTTAATAATAATTAAACTATTTGTATATATATTTCACACATAATAAAACTTAATTCAAAATAAAATTTAAACTAAAAATACATACATATATAAATACGCATAATAAAATTCAAATTTAAACACTCAAAATCTTAACATTTCAGTCTACCATTGCGAAAATCTTGTGATTAATTAATTAATTAATTACATAATTTTTAATAAAATTATTACATGGTTGTTGATTGTATTGTATAAATATTAGTCCCATAGAACGTCAAATCTAGGTAATAAACATGGAGAAGATTGGATTGGAATGGCATTTTTCGTTTTCTGGAATCCCAAAAGATTTTGATTGATGGGATTAATTAAATTGATGGGTTTTATTTTCTTTCAATTCAACATTCTTAACCCAAATTTTCGTAATGTCATTATCTCAATTCAATAATACGAACGATGGATTGATAGTTATTAACGGGTAAAAGAATATATTTTAGATTTAAGTTAATATAATAGTTGATATTAAAAATCGAAGAAGAAAATTATCTGAATTTTGAATTATAAATTCATGGCATTTAAAGTTATTTTTTAAAATAAAAATTTAAACTGTAAAAAAAAGTTTCACAAAAATTATATTTAAAAAAAATAATGTAATGTATTTTAAAATATTTAAAATAATTTATTTTATTTTCGACCATGCATTATTGTTTGAAATTTTAAATCCAAAGTATGTCAATATGTTGTCGGACATTCTGATTGACAATTTTTTAAAGAAAATAATTCTGACATTATATTGTTTTTGAATTAGGAAGTACTTTTTTATGCTTTCATCATTCATATTTCTTTTTTAATTTCCATTTCCTTTTTTTTTTTTGAGGAAAATTGTGATCGGAATAGTAAAATTAATGGTGAGTTTGAATGAGTGGTGCATTTATTTATAGTTAATTTAAAAGTAATAATAAATGTGCGATTAAATATTGTAGTGTGAGACAAAAAATAAACTAAATACACTGCATTGTTCATCTAAACCCACACTAAAACTAATAATAAAATATGAATTTAGTTAATAAAAAAATAAAATTTGAAACTATCATTAAAATTTTTATGAAATATAAAAAAAAAGTGAAAACTATGCATATTATTATTTATGTTTTGTTTGTTATTATTAATGAATGTCCACTCCAACATAATAATATTAAGCTATATACCTATAATATTGTCCAAAATCCAAAGGGGGATGACCCTATTTTTGTAACATTGGAGACCCACCCAATGACTTGAAGTTGAAGGACTTCAATTTTAATTTCATAGTAGGGGCATGGGACTACCTCATATGCCCCATTCAAAGAGGAAAGCTAACATTTAATAAAGCCTTCACCATTTGTGGCAAAGTTGGTGGGATTTTGCTATATAATCTATCTTTATGATAATGAAATTAATTATTTTTCCAATATCTTCAATTATCTTTTTTTATTATTATAAATTATGAATCGAAAAGTTGCATATCTAATTTTATTTGTCAAAATTTGGTTATTATACTTTTCAAAAATCGAGAAGCTAGTCCAATTGGGTTGTTGTCGATAAACTATGTTGTTAAGTATATAATTGATTTAAAAATCAACAGTTTGAGATTTATATGTAAGGAATTAGTAAAACTCAATAGTATCAGTTCATGTATTTACCATAAACTAGATTAGCTTTTAAGTTTTTTTTTAAAGTACGAAGATCAAATTTTGACAAAGTAAAGTAAAGGGACTAATTTCTTAGTTTTCATAGAGTGATGAAATTCGTAATTAGGCACTTTTTAATAGGTCAAATATAGTTTTGATATTTTTATTATGTTTAAATTTGAGACCCAATTTTTGTACTTAAATTTGATATAATTTAATCCTCTATTTTTATAATACCATTAGTTCAAATAGTAAACACTATTAACTATTTCTGTTTAAGATGTTACTTTGAACTTTTCTCAGAAACGCCTCTTTTAACACAGCACATACAAAAATCCATATCAGCATGATGACTTGGCAGGGATGCTTTTAAGAAAATAAGCACATCATTTTGTATGATTTAACTATTTGGAATAATTAATGACAAACTAAATTTGAGCATAATAAAAAAAATCAAAAATCATAATTTGGCCATTTTTTACGTAAACAAAGAGACAGGATTATCATAAATGCTTAAACTGGTTAGATATTTCTTTTTAAAAGTGATTGCACGAAATATCGAAAAATAAACTTGAAATTCATCTCCCACTTCCTTTCAGACATGTGCTATGTTTTGTCAATTTTGTGAAACAAAATTTCTTTTGTTTCCCCTTCTGATGTTGCATAAATGTGAGCATATGGTCCCTTCTCATTTAGGGTTCTTGACAGGTGAAGGGAAATTACAACAAGAAGGACAAAAAAGAAAAGCCTTCAAATAATAAATTATATAACTAATTGGTTCTTCCATAGATCTTCTTATATGTTAAAGGCTACAAACTTGGAATTTTTTTGGGGGTCCTTAAATATCTATTCAAGGATCTTATACTGTCGGTTTGGGGTTGAATTAGGCAATTTAGCACATTGGATGTAGGGTTAATCACTAAATAATTGCCAACTTAATGAGTGGACATCAATGTTCAAAACCTAATCCCACCTACTCACTATGTCACTTTAAACCAATATTACTTTCACCTCCCATTTTTCATTCTTTTATCTACATTCACAATTAACATACCTTCTATTTTATTATTCTATCTAGGGATCCAAAAATATCAAGAACGAGCCTGTAATGTATAAATAAAAAAATTGATAATCAAAATATATCCACGCCTAAATCAAAATAAATCTGAATAGACTCGCACATATTTATTCAACAGAATTGAAATATATATATAAAGAGTTTATTAACTACATAAATATATATATTTTTTTTATAAAATTGATTTCTTTTTTCTTGTGAAGGGAATATTCAATGGATTGTGGTTGAATAGTAGAAACCTTAACAAAGAAGAAAAATTCAAAAGAAAATCGAGTTCATTATTATTGCTCAATGATTGATGAGGAAGTGAGAAAATATTAAATGAAAATGAAAAAAAAACAAATAGAAAGGACAAAATATTAGGAATGGAGAGCAAAAAAATGAGGTAAATATGTGATAAGGTGGAATAATGTGGGATGCATGTGTTTCAGGATTCTTGTGAATAGGGATTTTAATTTCATACTATCAATAATCAATTGCATTTAATAAAATATAAAATTCAAAAAAATATATCATTCAAATTTTAATTTAATTAATTCATATTTTTTATTTTAAAAATAATATTCCGTAACTGAAATGTTTGAACGTCAATAGAAATATAGACAAAGTAGTATAATAGTAAAATTTTACTTTAACCCCTTAAAACAATTCCTTTTTTTAACTTTGTTCCTTAAGGATTTGTATCTGTAACCCATTTTCTTTCTCGTAACCTAAATTAAGTCAGAAATAATTTTGATGTCCATTTAAAATGCATGCATCCGACACCCAAACCAAGCAAAAAGAACTGGTTTTTTCCTTAGCAATCTTCAATCTTGTCTTTATTTTCTTACATTGGAATCCACTGCCTCCTTCTAAGACGATAGATCATAGATTAAAATTCAAACCATGATAAAGAAAGAAAAAGAAAAATTAATTATTTTGTTGTGATATTTTAAGACTAAATGATGTAAGATGAAAGTTGTGAATAAATCCATGTATGTTGTCTCCATCTTCCTTTTTCTTTTTTGCCTTCCAATACTATCTTTAGCAATGGTGACCACTCAACAGATTAAAAATGAATTGGGACACCATAATTTCCCACTAATATATGTCATTCTTCAATTATGTGGATCCAATGTTTATTTTGATTTGCTCCTATCTTTTCCAATTATTAGGATATTTCTCTCTTTTCTTTTTCTTTTTTTAACTCATCATTTTTTTACTTAGACAACAAAAAAAAGTTTAAGGTTATGTTTTTAAAGTTGTAACTTTCTATAGTTTACGGAATAAACGTAAAAAAAAAAGGGTTTGTATTTGATACTTTGGTAATAGATAAATTTGTATACTATCAACAAGAGCTTATCTAGGGACAGATAAAAGCCTCAACCCCTTGATTAAATAAAAGAATAACAGTTTTGATCCTCCCAATTATTAATAATTCGATTTAAATTATATTAAAATAAAACTTTGAACTTCCTCCCTCAAACTTTATTATCTTATTTCAGCCTCCTCAATACCAAATTCAATCATATTAACATAAATCATCAATAAATATTTGTCATGTTTTTATACAAAAACTTAAATATCATCAGTGTATCAAATATAAATTTTATAAAAATAATTGAGAGACCAACAAATTAAAAATGAGAGCAACTAGGGTTTATGTATATATATGTATGTAGTCCATGTTAGGGGCTAGAGAATTAAGAGGCAAAGAGCTATATGGATTTTGGAATGAAAAAATTGGTACAAACTGCAATAAAAGCTGAAATTAGGGGAAGAAAAGCTAAAGTCCACAATGTAGGTAAAGGACTTGATTAATACAACAAACATAGATGTTTGTGGGAACCCATGTTTTTTTTTTCAGCATCTGCTTTAAATTTTGTGTCATTGAAGTTAGGGTTTTCTGACTTCTTTAGCTTCATTTAAGAATTTATGATATAAAATTTCATTTATTTTTTTTTCATCAATTAATTTGGGGGTACCATTCTAGGCCAATGCCCACATGCCTTCATTTATTGCTGTTATTTTGTTCTTTCATCATTTGTGGTTCTCTTGGTTACTTCCCCAATTTTTTAGGTATCATGAATATACCATTCCTTCATGCTAATTTATTGTGCTTATCCATATTCTCACCTATATTTTAATATATCTTAAATAACATAAATAAAATTTTTATTTGAGCTTAAATTTGAACGAGATTTTTGAAAGTATCGAAGTCGTTAAATAAATATCATAATTGATATTAATACATGAATTGATTCTTAAATTTGATACTTTTTTTCTAATGTGGTACTCATATTATTTTTTGGTCCAATGTGATACTCACAATTGACAAAAGTTATACATTTTGATACTTAAAAGTAACAACATTAATTTTGTGTTTAATTCGAGTTTCATAGTTGATTTGGTGAAATTTTAAAATTAGCTAATAATATTAGCAATTAGTATTTATCACATCAACCCTAAAATTCGAGATAAGTCACATCTATCGAACCGTATTTGACAACTTAAACGCAAAACTAAACATATTCACAATTAATACTAAATTTATTCTATTAACAAAATCATGAAAAATTCAAACTTGATAATATTAACAATTACCTTTCATCAAATCAACCCTAAAACCTAAATTGAACACTAATGAGTTAACACCATTATCTTTAGGTATGAAAATATTTATCAAATACGAACAATAGATTAAAAAAGAAAAAACACAAGTCCTTTTTATAACAATATTCTATCCTAGATTTTGAAATGTACAAGTACTTTTAACTTACCTACAAGATTGAAATCGTAAGGTCTTTGATATCTATGTTCAAGTAGTAAATTCTCAACAGTGCATTATAATGATTAGTTTTACTGATAATTATTCAAAATGCATTAATTTACTTGTATTTATTAAAGAAACACACATATGCATGGATAGATTGATTGCTGGCCTCCTAAATGATATCAAGGACTCCCCTAAAAATAACCACTCCCACTTTCCATCCAATAATTAAGACACTGTTTCACTGCGAATCACACACACACACACACATAAAAGAAAAGAAAAACAAAAGGATAGACATGACAAGACCTTTCACGTTCATAACTTTTGAAAATTCAACAAGAGAAAGTGGAACCCTAGTGAACAAAATAGACTGTAAAAGGAGAATGAAAAAGGAAAGAAAGAAAATTGCATTAAGTGGACTTTAGCTCAAACCTGTCTAGCATATCTAGAAAACAAAGTTTGGACTATAGTGCAATATTAAGAAGTATATGCATGTGTTTAGGAATTAGAAATAAGATTAATATAAGATTATGGAAAATTTAAAAATGTGATAATCTGTGGACAATATCATATAAAGAATAACTTAGTGTATCTTAAAAGGATGTGGGGGCAGGGGGGAAATACTTTATCTTCAATATAGTTCATATATTATATAGATGATATTCCATTAAAGCAACTTTTAAACCTTAAGTCCACTCCACTAGTTAATTTATATATAGTATTTCAAACCTGCTCCCTTTATACTTTTCAGTAAAAAGATCGAAAAAGGTAAATTTCATAAAAAAAAAAATACATTAACAGATAATGTAACAGATATTTTCATGGAAAAACTTGTGGGGGTAGAAAAAAAGAATACCTTTTGGCAGTGAATTTGAAAAAGGAATAAACTTGATGAAACAAATTAAAAAAAGAAAAAGAAAAAGAACAATGTAATGTTTCATGGGGCCATCTGTATAGATTCCTATTAATTACTTCAACTTAATTTTTGGTTCTTACTATATAATTAGAAATATTATCTTATTAAAATGGTATCAAACAATTACAATCATACTAAATAGAGACATGACAATCTTAAGAATTCACTATGACAATTGAGGAAAGAAATTTATATTAATAATATATTAATAGAAACCATTAGAATCAAAGCTTCAAAAATAAATAAAGTAGCACTAAATGCAAATAGCTATCATGTGAGCTTTTATATGGCACCCTACTAGGAAAGGCAGAGCAATTTCTGGCACACACGAAGCCCTTATTCTCCTTTTTCTTTTGTCTTCTTTTCTTAGATAAAGAAATGAAGAAAAGGGGCTTTTTACATTTGTTTTGCAAAAGAGGTAATCATTAATGTTTTGTTAAGCTTGTAAATTTAGAATCTTTCTCAGCTTTTTAATTAAAAAAAGGTTTAAAAGAAAGTAAAAATGAAACATGCAAGTAAACTCTTAGTTTACATATGGGCCAGAAAATGTGCCAAAAATTGGACAGAATACCCCCATTTGATTGGTTCATTTATGTTTTAGAAATTTCAGGCCCAAAGCATATAGGATGTTGACTCACCCCAGTTACTTCTTGGCTTAGCTTTACAATGTAGAGCAGTAAATGACCAAGATTTTTCACCAAGGTGAAAGGGCAGTAATGGCTGGAGTTTACTGCTGAAGAATAATCCAAGCAGACAGGCTGTTTACATTTAGAACCAAAGGATTTAAGCACCCCTTGATTTGATGAGAGAAAAACTATCAATTGAGTAACACGGAATAGGTTCGAGTATTTCAGGAGAGACTCAACCAACTAGCATTCCGTGCTCCGAGTATTAGGGAGGCTTTGCTCGATTTAACTTATTCTGTTTGATTATATTAGAATAAGAAATGAAATAAATGAAAAGCTTACAAACCATTTCCTCTATTTATTACATGAATCTTTTACCATGGTCCATATTTGCCATATTGGGTCACATCTAGGAACCCCATGGCTAAGGGTTTATGTAGAACAAAAGAGGAGAGTTACCCCTTATTCTTACAAACTTTGGTTATCAGAGAAAAGGTAGATTTGGGGGTATTGGAGTACCTATTCATTTCTTGACAAAGGCAAACCCCTTCTCAATGCTAGTTTCTAGTTCTTTCTTTGCCTTCTCCAAGCCAACCCTGTTGATTATCATATGGGAATTTTATGTTAAATCTAGATAGGGACAAATTATATATATTGCATGTTAGTTCGAAACGCATACCTCTCATACTCATTTAGTGGGCCAAGAGGGTATATTTCCTCAACTCCGCAACGACCGAGTCTTAACTTGGATGCAAAGAAGGGCAATTCAGTCACCTAGAAGGAAGTGTACTAGTCGTTACTATAAGCTTAAAAGAAAGAATAAGGAAGGGGGACGGCTCAACAGGGAGAGCTTTTACTGTAAAGACACAGATAACATACATGAGAAGCCACAAATGCACATCGAACAATGTCAGCATCTCCTCTTAAGCCCCGAAGACATGCATCGGCAAATTGAACCGCAGCATATGCCTGCACTTTCGTTTATGTTTTTCAATATGCATTCAGAACCAGCTTATAGCCTAAAACCATGTCTTACATAGGAACAAACAAAATCTGTACTTAGTGGTGGAGAGAGAGAGAGAAAAGTAACTAACCATCGATAATGTTGCAGACCCAGCACCAGCCTTTGCCTGCAAGAAGTTACAAATTATGATTACTCACCAGCCGTCCAGCATGTAAACACCATGACGGTAACAATATGCAAGAACAAATCAAATAAGTTTTCAAGAACCAAGGAATGATGGTGCATTCTAACATGAACAACAAGTGAACATGTCCGTAAAACTAAGGGAACCGTGTAGGATAGTCAGCTTGATTATTTATTAAACTTAACTAACATGAGTCCCATGGATCATAGTGTACTTTTGAGGTATATTAGCCAGATGTGCTCTACAGGTGCAAAATTGTGATTTGCTCAACATTTTGTCTTGAACTAACATAAGTCCCATAGATTTGATTATTTTAGTTCACCATAAGGTTTCCAGCTATCGGAGTTTTCAGTCGATAAATCAAAACATAAATGCTTTACCTCAACAACTTCTGTACCACCATTCTGAATGCGGTTTGTCAGATAATCGATTTCTTTTTGGGTGAAAGAGCATGGAGGCTTAACCTGTATAAAGGGAACAGTGAGCTCTTACATAGAATGTTCTTTTTAATACAAAATTGTTTGAATTGAAAACAAGTACTTTTCAACCTGAGATAGAAGAGGTAAAATAGTAACCCCTGCATGTCCCCCAATAACCGGAACATCAACCTCCCGCGGATCAAGACCCATGACTTCCGCCTATAAAGAAACCAAACTAATGAGAGCAAAAATTATAAGAGAACATCAGAAATGAACATTAGTAACAGTTTATCCCACCATAGATTATGCAGTTTCCATTATAGGCATATACCATACATATACCATGTCGGAAAAAAACAGATCCATCAATGTCTATCAGAATCCAGATTTGGTTCATTACCAGTGAAGAAGAATATACATTAAAGGCAAGCATTATGATTACCATACAAAGCAACCTATTCAACGTTATGTGGGAAAATCCAGAGTTGGCTAATTAACAACAAAGAACGATAAACCAATTGCAAGTTTTGTAGTTACCACAAACGTATTGGCTCTAACAACATCAAGCATTGTGACTCCCAGAAGTCTGTTTGGATCAAAGGTGCCAGCTTTCTTGAAAACTTCTGCAGCGATCGGAACGGTGGAATTAACAGGATTACTAATCAAATTGACAATAGCTTTGGGACAGCACTTAGCTATTCCCTCGCACAGTGTCTTAACAATTCCAGCATTGATGTTGAAAAGATCATCCCTTGTCATTCCAGGTTTCCTAGGAACTCCAGCTGGAATAATTACAAGGTCCATTCCTGTTAGAGCCTCCTCCAATTGCTGTTGCCCCAGAAATCCACGTACCTAAAAAATTCAACAACATTACTAAGAACAACCATAATTCTTATATATGGATTATATTAATCAAGCATAAAACTTGTGGGGTAAAGTTGTTAGCTTCATTGCCTATTGGTTTCAAGGTTGAATTTTGATGCTTTGTTATCTTAACTACAGCTTGATCATAATTCTATCTTGATTCCCATTCAACAACATGAAATTCAACTCAACAAGCAAGAACAACCCAGAAATACTCTTAAGTCTACCAATTCCATTTCCACCACTAATTAGAACTTATATATGGATTTCAATTTTCAATCAATAAAGCAATTCTTACGTAAAAGGGAACTTGAAAAACACTAGCATACCACAGCTCCAGTATCCATGTGGCTAATATCAGCAGTAACACCAGGAGTGTTAACCACATCATAAAGATGAAGAACAGAAACCAAAGGATTCATCTTCATCAACAATGATAACGGTTGCCCTATCCCACCTGCCGCTCCCAAAATCGCCACCTTGAAACCAGTTGACCCACCTTTGGCTCGGCAGTCAGCTCGACCCAAACCCGAACTACCCTCCATGTGGGAAAAACTGGGTGGGTTGAGATGAGCCGAGATTGTTGCAATTCGTTGGTTGACACGAGAATTATTGGTCTCCTGCATATTGAATGCCCTGTTTTTAAGAGGATTGGAGGTGAAATGAATGATGGGGTTTCTTCAAATTGCTTCGAGTTTATAAATTGATGGAGTGTTTTGTGTTTTTGGTTGCAGAAATGGGTTGCTGAATTGGGAAACGTGTAAAGCTATCTTATCTTGAACTGCACATTCCCAGAAAAAAATTAAAAATTTTGGGTTTGGAAGCAATGGGAATTCTGTTAGAACTTTCCCCACTTCTACGAATCTCTTCTAATGTCGAATCTCAAATCATCCGCCGATTTATTTCTTATGAACTCGTTAGGCCCGATTTAGACAAGGAATGCATGTACTTCTCGAAGCCCAAGAAAACCCTTTAGGGCTTCAGTCTCAAATTTCTTCTTTTTGATAGTGGTGGAAGGGGTTATTGCCGTGGTTATATAAATCGAATCAATCAATCGCATCAAAAATTTTAAAAATAATTTAATTGGATTAAATTAGTTTTAAATTTTTAAATTTTTAAATTTTTTAAACAATTTAATTGATTTGATTATTAATCTGACTTTAAAAATTTTAGTGATATAGTTTAAACTCGTACCATTTAAGTGTTGGATAAGAGTTTTAGTTTCTGCTCCATATAAGTTAAGGCAACTCATTTTTTTCTAAAATATTATTTGAAGTTAATTACACCAGACATCCCTAGACTATGACTTTTATTTTAAATTAGTCCCTAAACTTTAATATGTTTTCATTACATTTCTAAACTGTCGATATTATATCAACTAGGTCCTTTCGTTACTAAAATTGTTAAATTAACCAATAAATGACACATCAAATCTTATTTAGCTAAATTTAAAATGAATAAATAGAACGTTGTTGAATAAATTTTAAAAGTAAAAACTTAAAAATAAAGTAAACTGAAAAAAATAGTACATTATAAAATTTTGTAAAAGTTTCGAATACCATAAAATTAAAATTTTAAAACATCTATTTTTACAATATTTATTTTTCTTAAATTTTTCATTTTAAATTATGTCAGATAAGATCTAATGTGTCATTTAACAGTCAAATTAACGAATTTAATAATAAAGGGACCTAATTGATATAACCTCAATAGTTTAGAGATGTAGTTAGAATATTTTGAAGTTTAAGACTAATACAAAATGAAGGTCATAAGTTGGGGATGTTTGGTACAAATAATTCTATATATATTTTTTATGTATTGATTGCTCATATTAATTTTAAATATATGTTTTTAAAAACAAGTGGTCAGGAAAAAATAGTAGTAGACTAGGGGTGTGCAAAATTCGGGTAAAACTGAAAAAATTCGGTTAACCGACCGAATTCAGTTAATCGGCCGGTTAACCGAATTAATCCAGTCGGGGGTCGGTTAATAATTTTTTGAGTTTTCGGTTAACGGTTAATTCGGTTTGAAACCGATCGGTTAACCGAATATTTTCAGTTTAACCTAAAATATTAATAATAAAATTTATAATATATAAATAGCCCACTATTTATTCAAACTCAATTCAACATAAACCCAAATACTCAATCTAATATATATTAACCCAAGTACCCAACCCAACCAATCATAAAAATTACAAATAATTTAATAAATAAAAATAAAAATAAAAAACATATAATTTTATACAAATAATTCGGTTAATTCGGTTAATTTGGGTAATTCGGGTAATTCGGTTAATTCGGTTAATTTTATACTTATTTTAACCAAAAATAAAATATATATATATATAATTTTTGGTTAATTCGATTAACCGACCGAATTAACCGAAAAAATTTCAGTTCGGTTATTTTTTTGAAAAAATTTCGGTTTGGTTAACGGTTAAAAATTTTGAAAGGTCAGTTAATTCGGTTAATGTTATTTCGGGTCGGTTAACCGACTGAACACCCCTATAGTAGACTTCTTTCCTAATTATTCGGACTGAGTTCAAATATTAAAATCATCACTTCAATTTGTACAAAATTAAACTTAGACCGTAAAACTGATAAAAATACACATAATTTTAATATTAAATAAATAAATAAAATTGTTATATCATTATATATCTATAAGCAACTTACATCTTAAAGAACGATGAAATTCAAGATATTCGATGACCAAGCATTACGAGCTAAAGAGAATCAACATCAAAGACCTTAATATATTAGAAATTCCATCACACGCATATACAAATAGAAATAACATATTTAAAACATGTTTAATATGCAAATAACGTGGGTGAAACAATTTGTGTAATGACATTAAAATGTATAAAAATATTAAAATAAAGCTTTAGTTAAAACGATAAAGACAAAATTTTATAGTTGTTAAAAGTACGAGTTCAAATATTAATATTTGCAACTTTTTTATTAGTTTTTTTTTCTTAATAATAATATGACTTAGTTAAAATATGAAATGATATTTTAATAATTTTATTAATTGAATTGGTGTCGAGTTAACTTATAATATTAACTCAGTCACACACTTAAACAATAAATAATATTGATACATACTTTAAATATACATCTCTTTTTTTCTCTAAACTTCCAAGCTTTACAATTACAACTCTTATTTACTTTCAAAATTTCATCAACTTAAATATCGAAAAACATCTTGAAACACAAATTCCGACACATTTATCACACGGAAATTCTAATCAACCAAACCCAATCTTATCATCTCAAATTCTAATAAATAATCCACCTTTTTCCTCTTTGCATTTCTTAAAACTTAAGTAATTTGAATATGGGTATGATATTTGATGTCCTTATAAATAATTTCACCATTTTCATAATCTCATCCAATTTGATCATTGGTAGCCAACCTATACAATCAACATTGACAAAACGTCGGCGTTCTGGTCCCAAGCTTTAACAATCACAGAAGAAGAATGAAAAGGGTTTCTAGAAAGAAATGACGTCGTTTTCTGATTGCAATGTCATGAATTTATTTGGGGAATTGACTTTGGTGATGATGGCTGTCTTAATGTCGGGACATTTTAATTTTTTATAATAGAAAATTAGAAATTAGATTATTAGTTAGAATTTCATTTGATTAATTATAATTAGATTTATATAATTTTGTTGTTAAATTTGTTAGTGTGTTATTTTGATCAAAAAATCACTTAATATTAATGTAACTAAAAATATGAAATTGGAATAAACTTGAATTTAACAAATTAATTATAATTGTGTTAACAGTAGACTTATTTATGGGTTGCGCTACCCATCTAGGCTCAAAGGCTTGCTCAAAATTTGGGAGGGTTTGGACAAAAATATTAGGCCCAAAAACGGGTTTGGACAAAAAAATTAGGTTCGTTTAAAATATGGGACGAGCTTGAACATTCAAGGCTCAAGCTCAACCCGACTCGACCCATTTTTAAGTTTATAATACTTTATATTATATTATTTTTATATATTATGTAATTTAGAACACATTAAAAAAATAAACTTATACTAAATATATAATACTACTCTAGTATAAACATTAAAATAATGTTAAGATCACTATATAAAAATTTTCAATAAATAAAAAATATATAAAATTATTAAATATTAAAATTAAATAAAATAAATATATTTTTTAAAATAATATGGGTAGACCTAAAATGGACTTGACTTAGTTTTTTTACAAATATGAACGAGTTTGGGTAAAATTTAAGCTCATATTTTGAGTCAGGATGGGCTTAAGTAAACATAAAGTATGTTAATATCATGCTTAGGCCCATCCTGACCCGGCCTATAAGCACCTCTAGTTAACAGTTGAATTTAAATTTTAAAATTTAAAAAATAGAAAGACTAAATTCTAAAAGTAAAACTACATTAACTAAATTTCAAATTTAAAAGAATATTAGCATATTTTAACATATTTTATCTATTGGGTGAAAATATATATATTAGATTATGGTATATTCATAATTATCTAATATACATTTATAAAAAATTGATATAAATATTAAATAAGGTTTTAATTGAATAATAAAGTATAAATGTTTGTTAAAAAAATGTCAAAACTATAAATTATGGTACATCTAGAAGCCTTCTCATAATTTTCAATACTTTTTTAGCTAATTTACAGTTAATTAATGTTTAAGAAAAACAATTATTTTTGACAAATCAAAGGGAAATTAATTGGTTCTCATTTTTATAGTTTTTTTTTTTTTATTATACATAGAAGTGGTCCAAGACCACTTTAAGTAATAATGACCCTAGGCCTAGTTACACTAATAATGTTTTCCTGAATAATCTTTGGTAAGGTTTTTAAAGGGGGAATCAGGTTAATTACATCAAAGGCCCTTGAAATATTCAGCTCGCCAAAAAATCTGCACACATATTAGCTTCACGATAAATATGATCAAGACTACAAGTCCAATTACAATGAAGCAACTCACAAGAGAGGGTAATGTTGTTGCAAAGGAGTTAAAATATTGTTAACAGCCACAAGATTCGTTATGCCATATTCCCATACCAGAGGAAGACCATTATATATAGCATAAAACTCCAACTTTAGTGATGTGCCCATATCCTAACTTCCCAATAAAGCCAAATAGCCAGGATTCAACATTATCCCGACATACACCACCCATAACTAGATCTCCTGGATTCGAAATAGTAGCAACATCCACATACATTTTTATAAGTTTTTGTTAGCTTTGCATTCGCTTTTATAATCTAAGCGACTAATTAATTGTAGTCTTTGTTATGGCAATAAATTATTTTAAAAGTATTTACATTATGCAATGGTAAGAGCTCCCTTAAGACACAAGGATAAAATTTTTCACTTCTAAGCTATTAGCTTATTCATTTACTTTTATCTCTCGATTTATCTATTGATCTAACAATTACAGTTTGATGAAGATCAAAATTTTAAATTTTAAAAATACAAAGATTAAAAATGACTAAATAAAAATACAAAAAATAAATTTATAGCTTTTAACAAGTACAGGGTAATAGCATAATTAAACAAATATAAAATATAACACTATTTTTAGAGAATAGCAAACGATGGTATCTCGCTTCTCGATTAAGTCTCAATTCAATTGACATAATTACAATTATAACAATTAAACAGAATATGAATTCAAACACACTTACGTGCGTCTTTTCCTTCAATTTAAAAGTAGGGAGGGATTAAGGATAGAAGTAAATTTTGTATAAAATATATATATTTAAATATTCATCCACAAGTATCATATAAGTATAAATATATATCCAAGTAACCACCAAACGTATAATCAAACTATTACTAACTAATCGGATTAAAACTCACACATAATAATTGCTCATGGTGAAACTCAAAGATCCACAGATTTAATTGCGCATGGTGAGTCTCAAACTTAGATACTTAAGATCCAAGACTTTGCCTTTCCTAACTATGCCAAGCCTTCGTTGACTATCCAAATGGTTAAAGCACCTAAGAGGTCCCTGTATTATAAGGAACACATCAAATTAATCCATTTATTATCAAATGGATTGATTTAATCCTTATACTATAAAAAAGAATCAAATAAGTCTAAATTATAATAAAGTTAACATTTACCGTACAAAAATTATCTTGAAACTTATTTTTTTTCAATTGCGGTCAAATTCAAAACAAAATATTTTATTTACAGAATTATAAAAACTTTAAAAATATTACTTTTGTTAAATAATAAATAATATTTTTAACAGGAAATGCTAACTCCATTTCAATTTATTTAATTTTTTAATAATATATGGATTAAATTGTTCCATTTAACATTAAGATAATTTTAAACAAAGTGAAGTATTTATTCAAAATTTCTGTGCTTCCCTTGGATGTTGCCTATTTTCTATGAACATGTTTTATAATATGTCTCCTTTAGCACCAACAAAATTAACTTATGCTGATTAAGTCTTAGCTCGACTAGTATAGATATTTTTGTCAATGCAGGAGGATATAGTTTGAGTGCGCTGAAATGCATTATCCTTCTATTTATTGGTTAGAGAGGGGCTCTAGATAATTTTAGATATTATTTCAAAAAGAATAAATATGATCAGAACCTAAAATAAAATTGTTTAAAAAATAATAATTATCTTATGAAACGTAATTTGCTTCCAAAATACACATAAACTAAGACCAAAAAGAATTTTAGGCACGTAAAACATTTGAAGTACTATTATACACTACATTATGATTTATTTGGATGACATTTTTTTTATGTTAAAAGAAAAATAAAGTTTTGATTGGAATGATAAAATTGATTTTTATAAATTTTACATAAAAATATTTAATAAAAAATAAAATTATTTTTATAGTAATGTTTATTATTGGTAATTTAGTTTTTAATGTTTAAATTTTTTATCACTTTAATCTTAAATTTTTTTTATCATTTTAGTTATTAACCTTTAAGTTTTAGGCAATTTAAGGGAAAAGCTAACTTGAATGTTAAATTTTTAACAGAATTGATATGGCAACCCACATAGTAATTCATGTGTACTTTATAAAAATTAAAAAATACATAAAAATTATTTAATTTTGTAACACCCCTTAACCTTAAGCCGTCGCCGGAACAGGATTACGAGGCATTTCCAGATATATTGGACAATTTACAAATAATTATTAAATAAATAACAAACATGTAATAGAATAATCATAAATTCATATAAATTTTTACTAAATGACTTCATTCACTCTTTTTTTTTTAATAAAAATTCAATATAATCCCTTTATAAATATCTAACATTCCCTGCAATTTCAAATCACAACCAAACCAATTCCAGTATTTCAACCAATGCATTTATATACTCAAATATACTTGAATCATATTTGACATATTGACTTAACAACTTAAGTAATGAAAACTCTACTATCATTTTTAATTAGCTCTTAAAACTATTCAAACCATTTCAATTCAATATCAATGCTATAACAAGTTCTACCATTTCACTAATTTAATCATCAAAATACCAAATACCTTTCTTTACAACAAAAATTATATAACATACCAAAATAACCATTAAAATCCCTATGTACATGCCACTTTCACTTAAAGGGAAGAAAACATCACCAAAATCTTTTTGCTGGAGTCGAGATCGTTCGAATGCTGGACCGGGACTTTGGACTTCTATTAACCTGCACATGGAAGCAACCGTACGCTGAGTATTTCATACTCAGTGGTATTGCCATAATTCAAATTATAAATATAATAATCATATAAATTAAATCATACAACTTTAATATTTACTGAACCAATTCAAACATAAATTTGCCATTCTCAATATATTCATACAATGTAATTTAGCTATTCGTCAATTGAAATCATATAGATTCATGAACCATTGGTTCATGCTTTCTATTATCATACTCACATTTAAATCACATTTCAATTCGTGTTCCATTTTCACATTTCTTTCAATGGCTCACCCAATTCCTTTTATTCAACTTAACTTTTCTTTTAATTACCCCTATTAATAGACTCGGACTTTGGCAAATACACAGATCCAACCAAACACACCAGTTTGACACCCAGTGCCTCATCGGATAGTTCGAAGCAAAGTTGACACCCAGTGTCTCATCGGCCTTGCCGAAGTAAAGTGGTACCCAGTACCTCATCGAATCTATCCTAAGTAAAATAGTGACACCTAGTGTTTCATCGACTCAAGGTCGAAGTACCCCTGAACACTTCCAATCCTATGGCATGCCAACTATATCCGATTCAGCCCGGCTAGTTAATAGGGTTTTCAGATTACATATAAATCTCAATTTAGTCACAATTTCTCACATTTTTAATTCAATCATTTTCCACTTTTCAGTCAATTTTCAATTCACATATTCATAATTCAATATACTTTCTCAATTCAATATGCATTTCAATTATTCACATATAATCACAATTCAATTTAATTTCGTACAATTTAATACTAATACTTACCATGCATATTAACTTAAAATTTAGCAATTAATAATAATTAAATTCGAATTATAGTAATACTAACACATATTTCTCATTCAATTCAATTTTCTAAATTCAATTCAATAAAATTATTTACCTCAATATTTACTTACTATAAAATAAATAAATTTAAAATTAATACTTAATAATAAATAACTTGAATTATAGTAATAAAAACCCGGATTTGTTCGATTACTCCTCGATAATTTTTCTTTTTCCTTTCGGTGCCGATGCCTCGGGTTATTTGCTAGATACGAAAATTAAAATAATTATACTATTAATTACATCACTAATTATAATAAATAATTGAGTTTCTAATTAATTCCTACCTTATTCCCAATTTAATCCTAACTAATTTTACTTACTTTTCTAATTCAATTCACACTCTATTTCTATTCAAATTTCATCCATACTCAAATTTAACTATTAACTTTTCAGCATATTTTCTTAATTTTTAATTTTTCTCGATTTAGTCCCTACAACATAAAACTTATAGCTTACTTCACAATTTAATCCCTTTATTAATTCTAACTTGAAATTCTTTCAATTAAATCCCTAATTCCATAATTTGTCCAACATGAGCCCTACTTGAAAACCTATGAACTCTCAAAATATCAACTTAATTTCATCAAAACCTTATTTAAAAGCTTTTAAAACATCAAATTTGAGTAAAAAAAGACTTAATTAACTTACCAATTTAAACTTTAAGCTTCAAATCCCTAATTTTTCCTTTTTCTTTTCTTTCTTTCTTTCCTTTCCAATACTCTCTGTTCTTTCTCCTTTCTTTCTTTTCTTTTGTTTTATATTTTTATACCTTATATATATATAGTTACTTTATTTTATTTATTTACTTAACATATATTATAATATATTTATTCTAAATATCTATTAAATATTTAATCATATATATAAAATGTACACCATCAATACCATACAATTGTCATCATTTATTTTATTTATCACACAAAAATCTTATAATTTAATTATTTAATTAACAATAATATAATTTAATCTAATTATCTATTACTTTAATATTAAATAAATAAATTATTTTATAGCAAGTGTACATATATCTATTTATTATAAATGTACCAATATTTTTATTACAATTTGTCATTATTCAATTTGTTTATTATACAAAAAATCTCATAATTTAATTATTTATCTAATAAATATCTTTTAATCTAATTCAATAATAATAAATATCTATTTACTAATAAAATATTATAAATGTACATACTTAAATTAATACACTTGTATTTTACCTCTATCATACACTTGACAAAATCATAATTTATTATCAACCAAAAATCTTATATTAATTATTTAATTATTAAATGTCTTTTAATAATAAATATCTTATGCTTAATTAATAAGCAAATTAAATCTATAATTTACAATTGTATGCTTATTTTTAATTACAAAAGTATATCATTATTATCACACATTTGGCTTCATTTTAATTAAATCTACTTGCCGCCTCAACCATTAAGAATGATTTTTTTATTAATCTATAATTAAACTTTTACCCTTAATTCAATTTAATTATTTTTCCTAATTACCCTAAATTAAGCTAAATTTACCTAATTAAAATTTAATTAGGCACACTACTAGACTCATAAATATTCTTAATAATTATTTACTAATTCGGTTTACTAAGACGGAGGCCCGATAACTCACTTTTTCGATGCCCGTAAATTTTGGGTCATTATAAATTTAAAAAAAAATTCACGTCAAGAATGAAGTAACATACTCGTCAATGTTATTAAAATTTTAACAATTCAAAAAACAAAAATAATTTGACCAAAATTTGAATGTTAAGGAAGACTAGTGTAGTCCCCCTAGAGGTGCTCATGGGTTGGGCTGGATTCAACTAAAAATTTAGGCCTATTTACTAGGTCCGGGCCAGGCTCGAAAAATGATCCTAAAATATTGTCCAAGCCCGACCCGGATGAAAATTTTAAAACTTGAGCCTGACCCGGCCCACGCGTATTAATTTTTATTATTATTTTTATATAATTTATATATATATAATACATCAAGAATACTAAAAACATGAAAATAAACATTTTAGCCGGGCAGGATGGCCCGACCCATGATCAGGTCTAGTCCCCCTCCCATAAAAAAGAAGAATTAAGACCAAAGTAATAAAAGGAATAAATGTTAGGGGTTAATTTGTTATTACATCTTTATTATTTTAATCATTTCTCAACTAAATTGATATCTAAGTTAACTCACGGCACTAATTCAATCATAAATTTAAATATGGTAAAAATAAATAACATTTAATAAATTTTAAAAAGAAAAATAATAAATTCCAAAATTTGAGTTCTTGTCATCGAAATTAAGAGTATGATAAATTGCATTTTTATTCGTTGTATTGAAAAAAATGAAGAAAATTCTCTAATATATTAGACTGTGAAGGATTGTGACCTGTTTTGGCTTTATGTTCATCACTTGAAAAAATGACATTCATATTATCAAAGTGGAAGATGCACTGCCTTAAAATATGGAAAAGATCATATATATATATATATATATATGCTTAGCTCGAAGTTCAAGTTTAATATTTGCCAAATTACAAAGTAGAAAAGATTTGGCTTCCTCATTCATCATCTTCTAAGTGAAGCAACTATTAATAATCCAAACTTCATCTATCCTCCAGGCAAGTTAGAACAGAACCCACAAGTACCAATGGCTAAATAGATTTATTTAGAGGCTTTGGTATTTGATTTTCAAATTAATTCTTATTTAAACTTGAATTCTTTATAATTCGATCTATTTTAATTTAAACATGTAAAGTTGGTAATTTAGATTTATCTCATTTGGACTCAAAATAGTTCAAACTCAATATAATTTGAACGCAAAATATTATAAACTTGAAATAATTCAAATTCTAAAATAATTTTTAATTATATAAATAAAAATCTTAAAACTTGATTTAACCCAAAATAAATTTATTAGTCCAATAATCTTTCAATTGTGTCTACCCTGCAAATAAAAAGCTAAAACTAGAATTGGGGGGTTTTCAATTAACCCTACCTTTCTTCTAAAGCAGTCAACAGAGGCTGCCATTACAGCCAATGGAATGTTGAAAAAGATGCATAAAAGAAATACCCCACTAGACACATAGACTTTTTGACTTACTCTTGTTAATAGAACTTTTCAAACGTGGGGTACTTGATTCAATTCGGTAAATTTAATTCAATTAAGGTCAAGTTTGAATAAATTTTTTTACATGGATCGGTCCCATTTATTCTAAATCCAATTTAAATAATAAAAATATTTTTTTTAAAATTTTAAAATAATATAAAATATAAAATATAAATTTTAATATTTTATTATTTTTATTAGTGAAATGAGCTTTTTAAAAATGTAAATTAAAAATATTTTATTTTATGATTTTTTTTTTTTTTGGAATTCTCAAGTCCTATGATAGGTTGACACCCAAAGTGAGTTTTGAATTTGTTAACTAATAATTAATTAATAAAAGCAAATCTAAATAGAGCTTGAGATATCTGTTAATCACTAGTTGATGTTGACATAATCTCTACTTACTATGGATTGAAGCACTTATAACCAACATCATTAACTTTTGTTTCTTTTTCTTTATAGATTATTATAATTGAGAATTAGATGTGTTAGCTCAACCAAGTTTTTGCCTTTGGATATATAAATATATATTTGTGTGTGTGAGTCTTGAGAGATAAATGTGACTTTTGTATGTGAGAGTTAAAAAATAAACATTATCTATACTTATTATAAGTATAAAATTTATTAATTGATGTTACGGGTGATTTAAAAATTAAATTTTTATCATAAATTTTATTATAGATTTTTATCATATTTATTTTTTTATACAATATTTAGAACTACTCATAGTCTTTTCTTAACCATTAAATAGAAGGATAATATGTTTCAGCACACTTGAACTCACGTTTTTCTACACTAATAACAATACAGATATCAATTAAATTAAGACTTAATCGACATATTTTATATTCAACAATATAAATATTTAACTCACATATAATTAACATATTATTTTCTAGGATTAAATCAAACTCAAATGTAAATTAAATAATAATAAATATAGGCACGAATGAATAATGTTGTGGTTTCAAGGCACTCCTAATTTGGGTAATTAAGACAGGGTCTCGACCTCGGGTATCGAAACAACCGAGTCATCACGGCGACGAAGAGCCCGGGGGATGCTGCCACTTCCCAACCCATTTTTTAATTACTTTATTTTCTTCCTCAAAGCTCACATTTCAAGGTCCAATTTGACCACAAATCACATTCTAATTGTGTTTAATGCCCCTACATTGGAACACAGCAAAATAAAAAAAAAATATTCTCCCTAGTCCCTCCCAATATATTAGCTTTTTTCCGATTTTAAAATAGTTTAATTAGTATTAATATTAATGCAAATATAGGAGAATATGAGTTCAAGTGTGCTAGAACATATTATTATCTTATTTAAGGATAATAGAGGGACTACAAATAGTTTTAAGCATTATATAAAAAAACAGATATGATAAGAACTTATAATGAGATTAATATTAAACTAATAAATTATTATTAGAAAAAGAGAGAAAACTGATTCAACCCATTTTTTAACTCACTTCAATAAGTTTATATCGATTTGTAAATCAATATATTTAAATTGATATCTTTTTTATTTAATTTTTTTTAGCGAATATAACATTTTGATTGAAGAATTATTTAAAGTAATAAAGTTTTACAAAATGGATAATGCATTATCTTAAATTTTTAGAGGAAAGAATCTACCATACTATTTTAATTCAAACTCTTCCTTTTTACCAATTTTAGGCTATCTTACAATGCATATGAATGAATTGACTGAAACCAAACCCTTCCAAATTCCCTCAATTATTCTTCAATTTGCCTATGATATTTGGCACCGCCAGTTATCTAATTAAAACAAAATTTCATAAACTCCCTTTTTAATTAATTTAATAAAGAAGATAATTTTAATTAATATTTTAAAAAGCACACCTTATAATATTTTCATTCGGTTTATAAAATTAAAAGAAATTAATAACCAATAATCAAATTTTAAAGCAATTTGATTTTTGTAAAAATATTGTAGTGACCCTTGTATTTCAGGGGTAAAATTAAGAGGCTGACAGAGCTTCGATTCTCCATAATTAAAAAATTTTCATTTTTTAAATTTTTTAAAAATTTAAATTAGTAAAAATAAAATTACATTTTGACCCTTTAAAAATATAAAAAATTAATTTAATATTTTAAAAATTATAAAAATATAAACTATTAAAATGATGAAATTGTAATTTTGTTATTCTTTCGTTATTCTTGAAAGGGAATTGTTCAAATATTGTAGACTAATAATGTTGACATAACTTTCAATAGGTAATTTTTATATAATATGTTATTTTCTCTTATTATTATTATATATAAAAGAGCAAATTAATTATTTTATTAAAATTTATATTCATTTTTAGTATTAAAAATTAATTTTTATATGTTAATATAAAAATACACATGACACTAAATATAACTATTTAACTAGTTTTCAATAATAAAAATCAAGAAAAAGAAAAGGAAAATTAAATCTAAGAGATAATCTTACTCCTAGTTATCCCTTTTTAACTTTCATTTTCAAACACCCCCATTCCTCTCAAATTAAATCCAATACAACAAAATTTTCATTTTTGAAAGTCAGTTTTCAAAATCCAAGAAAAGGAAAATTATGATAATAAATCACATTAATCTTGCATCAATTCTCTGTTTTGGCAAACCCAATAAGAGCATCTGCTTTTTGTCACTTCCCCTTTCCTTAATAAACTGCCTAAACGAATCACCAAATCACGTTTTCCAGGTTACCTCCCCCCCCCCCCCGCTGTAAACCACATATTCACTTCGATTCCAATGCTGCAATTCGATGTCATCTGGCGACACACCCCATAATTATAAAATAAACAGTGGAAAAAAGTAGTAGAAGTTTCCATTTTTGAATCGCTTTTTTCATGTGAACTTGAAAAAAACAAAGTTTAAATCTTTAATCTTCATCGTCTTCATGCAATAACCGTCACTGTTTTTTCACTTAAAAACAAAACCACCCCCACAAAAGCAAAAAAGCCATGGTTTTTCGAGTGATGTTCTTGTTTTTGGATTGAAAATGAGAAACCCAGATTTGAAAGCTTTGATTTGTTTCCTTTTTTGGGTTGTTTGTGTTTTCACTTTCGTGGTCTCTTTCAATGGGGATTCGCAAATACTGATTCGGGTCAAGGATTCTCAGCTTGATGATCCGAATGGACGGTTACGTGATTGGGTTATTTCGACGCCCGATCAAAGTCCGTGTAATTGGACCGGTGTTAGCTGTGAATCTCGTAACCGTACTGTTGCTTCGATTGATCTTTCTGGGTTTGGAATCTCTGGTGGGTTTCCATTTGAGTTTTGTCGGATTCGGACCCTTCGAACTCTTTATCTCGCCGATAATAACCTCAACGGTTCACTATCTTCTCAGGCTATTTCTCCGTGTTTTCGTCTAAGGGAGATTGATCTTTCGGGTAACATATTCGTCGGCGAGTTACCGGATTTCTCGTCGGAGCATTTGGAAGTTCTTGAGCTTTCTAACAATAATTTCACCGGCGATATTCCAGTGAGTTTCGGACGGATGAAATCTCTCAAAGTTCTTTCACTTGGTGGGAACTTACTCAACGGAATGGTACCTTCTTTTCTGGGTAATCTTACTGAGTTAACTGACTTCGCACTCGGGTACAATCCTTTCAAACCGAGTCCATTGCCGGACGAGATCGGAAACTTGTCGAAGCTCGAATATTTATGGTTGACGAACGCGAATCTCGTCGGCGAAATTCCGTTTTCGATTGGGAATCTCGTTTCGTTAAAAAGTCTGGATTTAACATGTAATTTCCTGAATGGTAAAATCCCAGAAAGCTTATCGAAGTTAAAGAAACTGGAGCAAATCGAGCTTTATCAAAACCAGTTAACCGGTGAGTTACCTGAGAGTTTAGCTGAGTTGACAAGTCTACTTCGATTAGACGTTTCACAGAACAGCCTCACCGGAAAATTACCGGAGAAAATCGCTGCAATGCCTCTCGAGTCTTTGAATCTCAATGACAACTTTTTCACCGGTGAAATCCCTGAAGTTTTAGCTTCGAATCAATATCTCTCACAGCTAAAGCTCTTCAACAACAGCTTTACCGGAAAGTTACCGTCCGACCTCGGTAAGTTTTCTCCTTTAGAAGACTTCGATGTTTCGACTAACAATTTCTCCGGCGATTTACCGCCGTTTCTTTGTCACAAAAAGAAGCTTCAGCGCATTGTCATTTTTACGAATCGGTTCTCGGGGAGCATACCGGAATCCTACGGCGAATGTGTGTCCTTGAATTATATTCGAATGGGTGATAACGCATTTTCCGGTAACGTGCCGGAAAAATTCTGGGGTCTGCCTTTAATGCAGCTTTTTGAATTACAAAACAATCATTTCGAGGGTTCAATTTCTCCTTCAATCTCAGCACTTCAAAAGCTGACAATTCTTCGAATTTCCGGTAATAATTTCTCTGGCGACATTCCAGAAGGTATGTGTAAATTACAGAATTTGACACAAATTAATCTGAGCCAAAATCGATTTTCTGGTGGACTGCCGTTATGTATCACTGATTTGAAGTTACAAACGCTTGAGTTAGAAGATAATGAGTTAACAGGGAAGCTACCAGGTTCAGTGGGTTCATGGACTGAGTTGACTGAGTTGAACCTTGCCAGAAACCGATTCACCGGCGAAATCCCACCCACCCTCGGTAACCTACCGGCATTAATTTACCTCGATTTGTCCGGTAATTTACTGACCGGTAAAATTCCAGAAGATTTAACGAAGTTGAGGTTGAACCGGTTTAACCTTTCGGGTAATTTGTTGAACGGTAAAGTACCATCGGGTTTCAATAATGAGTTCTTCATTTCGGGTCTATTAGGTAATCCTGATCTTTGTAGCCCGAATTTGAACCCGCTTCCTCCATGCCCAAGAATCAAACCTGGTACCTTCTACGTTGTGGGTATTTTAACAGTCTGCCTTCTACTACTTATCGGGTCGGTCATTTGGTTTTTCAGAACGCGATCCAAATTTGGTAGCAAAACCCGACGGCCGTACAAAGTCACCTTGTTTCAACGGGTTGAGTTCAACGAAGATGAAATATTCCCGTTCATGAAAGACGATTGTATCATTGGAACAGGCGGGTCGGGTCGGGTTTATAAAGTGAAACTCAAAACGGGTCAAACCGTGGCGGTTAAGAGGCTATGGGGTGTTAAACGTGAGGCAGAAGAGGTTTTCAGGTCTGAAACTGAGACGTTAGGTCGGATCCGACATGGCAACATCGTGAAACTATTGATGTGTTGTAGCGGGGATGAGTTCAGGGTCTTAGTTTACGAGTACATGGAAAATGGTAGCTTAGGCGATGTGTTGCATGGTGACAAATGGGGTGGTTTAGCAGATTGGCCGAAGCGGTTCGCGATTGCGGTCGGCGCCGCTCAAGGGCTGGCTTATTTGCACCATGATTGTCAGCCTCCTATAGTTCACCGTGATGTGAAGAGTAACAACATATTGCTAGATGAGGAGATGCGGCCACGCGTGGCGGATTTCGGGTTGGCTAAAACGTTGCAAATTGAAGTCGGGGACGACGGTTCTAACGTTGGAGCTATGTCTCGCATTGCCGGAACCCATGGCTATATTGCGCCAGGTTAGAACATTTATTATTAGAACATTTATTATTAGTTAAAAATGATTGTCTAGAATTTCACATAGTCGCTATAACATGATCGAATAACAGTAAAAAGAATCCATTTCATCACTTTATCAACAACAACTAATAATGATAATGGTTCCGCGTTATATGATGGACCGTTATCTTAACCGTGTTTACTATCCAAATGATTGCAGAATATGGTTACACACTAAAGGTGACGGAAAAGAGTGACGTATATAGTTTCGGAGTTGTCTTGCTAGAACTAATCACTGGCAAACGTCCTAACGACTCTTCATTCGGCGAGAACAAGGATTTAGTGAAGTGGGTCACCGAGGTTGTTCTATCATCACTGCCACCATCGGCATCCGCCCAAGGCGGGAACGACGGTGGAGGGTATTTCGGCAAAAAAGTAGCTGAGATTGTTGATCCAAGGATGAAGCCATCAACATATGAAATGAAGGAAATTGAAAGGGTTTTGAATGTGGCACTTAAGTGTACATCAGCATTTCCTATTAATAGACCTTCAATGAGAAAGGTTGTTGAATTGCTTAAGGACCAAAGGTGTGTCCAATTAGTAGCTCAATGATGTTTTGGACATACATTTTAGTGGTACAATTTTCCCCTTGGCTATATGTAGTTTACTATATTTGGGGGTTTTAGCTTTTTTTTTTTTTTTTTTTTGGATAATTTGGTTTTATGTATATTCCTAATTTAGGAGAAATATAAAAATGGGTTGCTTTTCTTTATAAATATATTTCTTAGTTAAAAGGATTATAGTTTTCTCAAATCATAATTGGAAACTATTCCTGTTAAAAATTTAATGTAGGAGATTTAACGAGTTGACATCTCAAAACATAAATTTTCTCTTATTCCGAATCGATTAAAAATTTTATGTGTAAAATTAAATAAGATTCGAAACATGCAAAATAAAAATGCAGAATAAAAATTAATTATGACAACTATCATAGTGAGATTGAAAACACACATATGATAATGCTCTCTCGAATTTAAGTATTAAGAATTTAAAGCTTTCATTTTTATTAAAAATGTCAAAACAAACAATGATTTCTTTTTAAATATAAGCTAAAAGTTACTTTATATATATTAAAATTCTATCCTACATATATGTATGTAGAAATTACGTATTTAAAATACAGAGGTGTGTTTAAATAATAGTATAGATATATAATTGATAGAGGTAACAAAGTTTGTATAATAAAATTAAAATGTATAAAAAATAAAATAAAGTTGTGGTTGAGTGGTAATTTTTAGGTTTTACTGATGCAACCGTAACCATATTTTCTATTGTTTTTTTTTTTAATTAAGAAGACTAAAGTTCCCTTAAATAATATAACTTGTTTTATACCAATCAAACCGACCAAAAGGGTATGATTATGATGTTGGATTATGTAATATTCATCTTGACAATAAATTATCTACATAATATGATAAAATATGTATCACAAACACAAGGGTTATAGCTCAGTTGGTAGAGCAACTCGTTTAGACGTGCGTCAATGTTTTTTAGGGAAGTCTATCATGCAATCAAAAGAATTGACCTTTTTGAGATATCGATGTCTTACTCCATTACTTTGAAGGAACAATAGCCTGACAAATGGTTCGGTCCGATTCGAGTGCCGTTTAGGCAATATCCGAATCAAACCCATCATTGATTTGAGATACTGATAGGGTGAATACTCGATCTATTCAATGCTAAGCATAATAAGTATAAAGACCTCAAAAATACTCTTTTCGTAGTAGAAAATGATATTTTTATAAAAAAAATTTACCCAAATTGATGTCTAATTGACTCGTGGTATAAATTAAATCAAGAGTTTAAGAAATAGAATAAATAAATAAAAAGTATATATTAAGAAAGAGCCCAAAGACAAAAGATGTTGAGTTGTTAACCCATTTTTATTTGGATCAAATGATTTTATATTATACATAAGATCTGAGTTGTTAATCTTTTTTCTTTGATTATAGAAATACAAAGAAATAAGAAGAGTCCACATGTTAATGTTATTAGTTAATCAGGTATTAATTCAGTTAGAAAATTATAAAAATGATATTTTGTATTTAAAATAAGTTATATTTTCGACGGTACTTTAATCTTTTTAATTTAAAAAAAAAAGAGTAAAAATATACATATTGTGAGATTTGTACACTTTATTACTCCCATCACTGACATATATTATGGGGTTTGAACCCATATTAATTGTATTAATAAAACTTTTAATTTACTGTTTAGCTTAAGTTTTATTTTGATATTTTTATAAGTTTTAATTTCATTATGTATATTTTATAACATCTGCCAATTGTATGCATAATAAAGCTTATTAATAATATATTTGATTGAGTTGGTGTCACAAATTAACTTGACATTAACTCAAGACTGATGACAACACAATAATAAACAATTTAATATAATTTTTTAATTTTAATATCGCTTATATTTCATGTGTTATTATTAAATAATTTCAAACCATATGTTTTATTATTTATTGTATGTTATTTTTAAACATAATTTTGTATTCTAAATTTGTAGTTTTCACACACATATGCGCGTGATAAGATCTCTAACATCTACAATGTTGTTTAAGTTTTACTTAAAAAAGATATTGTTGTTTAAGAGTTTGACTGATTTGGTGTTACCCATTAATCAAAATTTAACTAAGTAGTGTAATTGTTAAAAATACATTATTTAAAGTGATCGCAATTTCGTCCTATTAGTCTTTGTTCAGTCCTCTATAAGTTAGTGATGAAAGTGATCGCTAACAGATTTAAAGTGGTTTTTTCGAAGATTATTGGACCTGAACAAGCAGGATTTGTAGCAGGGAGAAATATAAATGACAACATCATTATTGCTCAGGAAGTCCTGCATTCTATGAGGAGTAAGGGAAAAAATAAAAAATGGATGGCCATTAAGATCGATCTTGAGAAGGCTTATGATCGTGTTCGTTGGGACTTCATGGAAGCTTCGTTACAGGTTTCAGGTATTCCTAATTTTCTCTGTAATGTTATCATGTCAGCTATTTCTAGTTCAACTATGCAGGTGCTTTGGAATGGTGTACCGCCACAGAAATTCAAACCGACAAGAGGAGTTCGGCAAGGATGCCCGCTTTCGCCATACATTTTCATTTTGTGCATGGAATGGTTAGGGCATGGTATCCGTGCGACCATAACAGAGGGCAGATGGTTGCCTGTTCGACTATCTAGATCAGGTCCGTTCCTTTCTCATCTTTTTTTTTTTGCGGATGATTTGATCCTTTTTGGTCAGGTGAAGGATGAGCAAACGCGAGTTATCAAGAAAGTTTTAGACACTTTTTGTAGATTTTCGGGACATAACGTTAATCTACAAAAGTTTAATATGTTTTTCTCCAAAGAGGTGGATGATGACACTTAAAGGCGCATTAGTGGTTTTTTTGGATTCTAGGTGGTGCAAAATCTTGGGTCGTATTTAGGGGTCCCTGTCTTCCATGAGAAAGTTATGAATAATACTCTATGCTTTGTCATTGATAAGGTGAGTAGTAAACTCTGTAGTTGGGATGCTAGACAACTCTTTCTTGCTAGTAGAATCACTTTAGCTTAAGCGGTGTTGCTTTCTATTCCGAGTTACTTTATGCAATCGATGATGATCCTGAAAGATTTGTGTAATGAGATTGAAGCTATGGTTCGACAATTCATTTGGGGGTCCACTAGTGGAAATAAGAAAATGGCTTTGGTTAGTTGGGATGCGATATGTCAGCCTAAAGCTAATGGTGGCCCTGGTATAAGATCTTTACGTGACCATAATACTTTCTTCATAATGAAGTTGGGATTTAAGTTGGTGTCTGACTCTTCTTCTTTATGGGTTAAAGTACTCCGGTCTAAGTATGGGGTTTAAAGTGGTTTACCGGAATCTATATCGAGAGGGCATTGTTCCTTCATATGGAGATCTCTTTCAAAGATTTGGCCACTCATACGTGAAAATCCCATTTGGTCAGTTGGTGATGGTCGTAATATTAACTGTTGGAAGGATTCTTGGGTTCCTAATATTGGGCCTTTTTGTAAAAAGATGGTTTCTAACCCTAGCTTGGACATGGATTGCTTGCTTTGTGATATTGTCACGGAGAATGGAGACTGAAATTTAGTTATCTTCCGTCTGTGGCTACTTGAGGATATCATTCTTCGGATTATAGGGATTCCGCCACCTCATCCAAATTCTGGATTAGATAGAATTATTTGGGGGAGTTCTACATCTGGTTCGTTCTTAATTAAAAGTGCGTACAGAAAACTTCGTGAAAGTTCATGTAATGTGAAAGAGGATTTTTAAAAATTACCGTGAAAGTATTAAGGTCCGCAAAGGGTTAAAGTATTCATTTGGCTTGCTATGAAATTGGCTTGCTATGAAACACCGTTTACTCACCAATGTTGAAAGGATACGAAGAGGATTGGTCAGATACGGCTTGTGGTGCCTCCGGTCATAACTATGAAAGTGTCCTTCATGTTCTAAGGGATTTTACAATGGCAAGAGACATTTGGATGCAGCTAATCCCTACAAGTAAACAATCTGTTTTTTTTAGGTACTCTTTACGAATGGATAGAGCTTAATTTACGGAATCAGCAGGACATTAATCTAGTGGGAGGAGCCAATTGGCTTTGTATGTTCGGGATTATCATTTGGCGCATTTGGAAGATCCGTAAACTTCGCATTTTTCAAGGACTTTCGTGGCGTACTAATGAGGTTATCAAAATATCATTATGTTGGGCAAAGCAGTATATTTCGGCATCGGTTTCGCGAGGCTCCAAACTATCAAGATCTGAATTAGTTCCGGTATCTTCGGATGGTTGGGCCTATTTGTATACGGATGGATCAGTTAAACTTGGAGAGATGTTTGCCGCAGCTGGAGGACTTTTGGAAGACCACAATGGAAAATGGATCGATGGTTTCACAAGGTATTTGGGTAGCTGTGAAGTTATTGATGCAGAACTATGGGGCATCCTTGATGGGCTGCAAATTGCCCTCAAACGGGGCTATCTGAAAATCATCATTCGGACAGATAGTCTTGGAGCTATTAATCTTATTCAGGAAGGAGTTCATAATGGCTCTAACTCTGCATTGTTGAGGAGAATACTTTTGTTTTTGAAACTCCTGAGTCATTGGAACCTTAATTATATTCCTAAAGAAGAAAATAGAATTGCTGACAAGATTGTCAAGCTTAGGCGTGACAGAGAATCGAGTTTGCGGTTAGTTGACAAATATTATATATTGAGTCTTTAATACTTAAGTTGTAATTTCCTTTTTACCAAAAAAAAAATACATTATTTCTACAAAACAAAAAATATTATTTTGAACTTTTTTTTATATAAAGTTTACAAAAATACATATGCATTATGTGATTTAAACGCAAAATATTATAGTTTTACAGTATCTCAACTTTATCGTTTCAACTAAAATCACATTTATTTTTTATATAATTTTTTGTTTCTTAAATTATTATATAAACTTTTCAGCTACATCCTGAATATGTGATAATCTATTTTTTTTCATTGTTCTATTATTTGATGCATAGGTTAATTCCATAAGGCTTCTCTAAATTATGGTTTAAATTTTAAATTAATTTTTAAACTTTAAAATATTAGATTGAATAGCAATTTACCTTTAAACTATACCCTATCCAATAATGTAGTATCTAAAACATTTTTTCTAGGGTTTTTTTACTGAAATAAATTAAAAAAAATTTATATACCAAAATAGGTTGTCAGCTGGATTATTTACTAAAATGGGTTTTTTTTTCATTCGCGCCTATCTGATAGGTGCGACTCTTTTTTTTATATTAAAATAATTTTTTTATTTTTTAAATAAAATATTATTTTTTTATTTTATTAAAATTATTTAAATTTATATACATGTAAAAATAAGGTCAACGGGTCAAAATACGGGTAAAACATACACGAGAATGGGTCGCGCTTGTCAGATAGGCTCGACTAATCGTGCCTGACAGGTAGGCGCAAATGGTATTGTTCCGCACAGTGCACAAACAGCCCCCCGCGTGCCATATGCTACTGCTACTGCAGACTCATTTCATATTTTTATATCAACTTGGATATAAATTTGTCCAAGTTTAATCATAACACTCTTTTCATAAATTTATATACTTTAAAATTATTTTTATAAAAAAATGGTTGTAGAAATATTGAAGAATATAAATCAATTATTAACATACCAATACTTAACATCAACTTAAAAAAATTAAAAAAATGATAATAATATATTAATAGTATCAATTAAAAGCGTTTCCCAAAACTCATAATTAAGAAATATTTTGAACAATGAGAGTAGAGTTTTGGCTATGTGAAAAAATATGGGATATGGGTATTTATATCTACAATAACAAGTAGGATATGAATCTTCGAATTTCATTTAATGCACTGTCGATTCTAAGTATGAATTAAGATATTGAAAAATGCTTTTACTAAAATTATTTAAAATTTTAATTAAAAAATTTAATACCCACAAATATCAATGTTGTGTTTAGTTTAGTATCTGGTGAATTTAAGATTAAGTTATAAATTATTTAACACCCACAAATATCAATGTTTCTAGTGTTTTGTATTTTTTTAATGTAATTTTTATATAATGTAATTTTATTTTATTTTTTATTTTTATTGACAATTTCGGGGTATATATAGGGGAAAAATTAAACAACAGACGTTAAGGGTCCTACCATTTGCGCATTTGAGATAGACACAATTAGTCGCGCCTCTGAGAAAGGCTCAACTAGTCGCGCCTCTGAGATAGGCGCAACCTGTATTCGTATCTATACATAGGTCATACTGGTTCGAAAATAAAAAATAATATTTTATTTAAAAATATATATATTTTTTTAATATAAAAAAAAGAGTCGCGCCTGTCAAATAGGTTTGATAAATAATCCAGCTGACAACCTATTTTGGTATATAATTTCTTTTTTTAATTTATTTCAGTAAAAAACCCTTTTTTCTTTCTCAATTTGGTACCTATACATTTTCAGTGCATGTGGTCAATTTGAAATGATCTTTTTGTGGCTTGTTTATTGTAGATTTGTTAAATAATGGGTTATATTTGTTAAGTTTATTTATGATTTTTTTAATCCCATTAATTTGATAATTATAAATATTGATATATTAAATATTTTTAAAAAATAATTATAAATCTAAAACGATACATTAAAATAAACTTGCATCGCTATATATTAATATCAAAAGAAAAATAATATATTCATCGGTATGATATTGACTACTTTAATAAGGACTAAATCTCACACTTAAGTTAAAACACGGTCATTATTGATTAATTATGAATTTATGAAGAATATTAATGTTTTTATAATTTTTTTAATTTAAATTGATCCTATTATTATCTATTATGCAAAAGGTAAAAATGGAAAATTTATTTTCTTTTAACTTTATCTTCCTTTTTCTTTCTTTTCCCTTAAGGTGTGTTTGGACACCACAAAATAATTGTGTGAAAATGTAATTATTAGGGTAGTTCTAAGAGACCCAATCTGCCCGGGCCCATACCATACCATACCACAACCATACAAAAACAAAAAAGTAATAATAAAATCAAACAGAAATAAATAATAAGCCAAATTATTTATAGGTCCAATGTCCATTTACAAATTTCCGGGCCTAAATCAAACTAAACCCAAACATTAAACCTAACACAAATCTAAATTTATCCCAAACTTTTAACCCATCTAAAATAAACCTAATTTGGCCCAATCATAGCCCAAACCCAAAGGGGCCCAATAATTCGAGAGTACCAGAAACTCTAGATGTTTCTGGAACATGCTAGCACCGCAGCTAGCCATGGAATCAGGCCTTCACGAGTAGTTTCCCACGCACAGCCTCATCATGGCCACTTCTGCAACCTCCATACAAGGCCGAACCTGCGAGAAAATTGAATAACAGATTTACAGTGAATAACAGGAAAGATTAATGAGCAACAGAAAGCAACAATAAATAGCAAATTATAGCAAGGAAATTTGTATTTTTTTCTTTCTCTTTTATTTTTATTTTTCGGCTATAAAGCCGAATAGAATCAAATGTAAGGGGGATCTTCTTTTTTTTCTTCAGAAAAATAGAATACAGATCTGAATACAAAAAATCAACAAATATATAGAAAAGAATTCAGAGAAATCAAAAAGCAAAGGTTGCGTTTATTTTTTCAGATGTCTTTTGCTTCTATCCAGGTTCTCTTTTCATGGGTTTTATTTTGAGTTTTTTAAAATAGACATAGTGTTTGAAGAATAAAAAAAAAGCGAAAAGGGTCGAAGGTACCTTGTTGTGGCTCTTCCGGCCGCCGTTATTCGTGATCGTGGCGGGTTAGCAGCAGGGGCTGATCCATTTTTGCCCTAGCAGAGGAAAAAGGGAGAAAACCCTTTTGTTCCTTTTGATTTTGGAACAAATAACTTTGGGGGAAAGTTTTTTTCGGTTTTTTATGCATAAAGGAAACGGCGCCGTTTGGAAAGATGTGGGATCCGCGCTTTGACCCGTTTTGTGGCCCGGATCTGCGCCTTTTTTACCTTAAAAGGTCAATTTACGCTTATAGTTCCCTTTCTTTGTTGCGCCATTCAATTGAGCCCTGTATCATTTCCTTTTCTTTCGATTTGGCCCTGAAATTTTCACCATGTTTTATTTTGACCCACGATAAAGCGCAGCGCATAAGGGTAGGGAATATTTTCCCTATCAGTCCCTCATTTTTACGCGTGTTTTAATTTTAGCCCCCGATTCGCTTTTATTTTATGTTTAGATTTACCCCTTTAATTATTTTTAATTCCAATATAGTCCAAATTCATTTAGCTTCTTTGTGTATTCATTGTTTTATTTAACCGTTTTCTTTTCAATTGCCTTGTATTTCATTTTCCCAATTTTTGTTTATTGTTTATAGTGTTTTTTTTGTTTTTTTATTCTATTTATTTACTATTTTCAAACACATTTCAAAATTTAGATTCATTTTATTGTTATTATTATTATTCATTTATATATGTAGTCCCAAATTACATCCATGATTTTATTTTTATATCAATTTGTTCCTTTATCTTTTCATATATATTGTTTATCTTAAAATTTTTGTTATTATTTATTTTAACCTTTTTATATAACTTCCATTTCAAATTTCTCTACATTATTTACTTTAATATTTTCATACATTATATATTTTAAACTCCTTTTTGACACATTATATGTTTTGAATTTGTTTATATGTTATTTTAAATGGTTTTATAAATTATTTACTTAAATTTGCTTTGTATATTACTTTAAATTAATTTTATTTTAGATTATTTTATATTACTTATTACATTTTATTAATGTAGATATTAAGATAACGTGTGTAGTGATTATTGCCATTGTGTGTATTTCAATTTGTATCTTCGCATTTTGTATACCATTATTATTTACTTGTAGCATATTCATATATTATTACTCCATGCTCGATACTATACTTTTGTTTCTTGTTATCGCATAATGATCCAAATTCAAATATATGTGATCGGTATTGGTCATTTCATTATTATCCCAAACAAATCGAATAAACGCATTTTAAGTCGATTTTATTTGAAATTCTTTCAAAACAAGGCAATATTTCGTGTTTGGAAATCCGAGGAATTGTGCCCTAACGTGCTGAGTTTCGATTTTTCGTTTGACCAAATAGCTAAATATCCTTTTAAAATTTTAATGCATGAGTTTTGGAAACCATGAGATGATCCTGGTTTCGAGGGTTTAAAATGTCGTATCCTAACATATTGGATGTGATATTTTATTCCTTCGGAATAAGAGAATCTTAAAATCCAACTCGAGTTATTCAAACATCTTCCAAAAAGGATCGTATTCCAAAACATTTTCAAATTTTTGATATTAAGACAGTAATTAATCAATTAGGTACCAATTTTGGGCGTTACGAGGGTGCTAACCCTTCTTCGTGCGTAACCGACTCTTGAACCCTTTTTTTAAATTTCGTAGATCAAAATCATTGTTTTAATGAATCAAAATGTTTTGTTAAAATGATCAATCTCAAGGTGATCCGATCACACCTCAAAAAAAGATTAGTGGCGACTCCATATTTTGTTTTTAAAGTCGATCCCTGTTTTTCAAAATAAAAATGGTTTCAACAGCTTGGCGACTCCACTGGGGAAAAATAAGAGAGTCAAGCCGTAAAATTGATTATATTTATCCTTTTGTCGAAAATTCAAAATTTGATTTGAAAAATCATGATTCTTTTGTTGCATTTGTTTATGATCCTTATTATTGCTGTGGTTTGAGTCTCGTAGAATACTCTTGCATTGTATTGCATGACCGTTGTGGTTACACCTTTTAAGTGGGAGTAAGAAACTATGCCTTCGTGAGGTTTTCACCTTCGCATGGGCTAGTGGACTGCTTCTGGGATACATCCGTACCTATGTCTTCGTGAGATTTTCATCTCCGCATAGCCATAGGGAAATATATTCCCCTGAACTGAACTCAATCCATATGAGCCTATAATGGGTTAAGATTGAGGAATTTGCTGGTTCAGGTACCCTTTCTTTAGAACCGAACCACATATAGTGAGCCGTAGGAGCCTGTCCTAGGTAGAGCCGCGCCAAACCCCTAGAGGTTATCCAAATAGGTGCTCTATTTGTTATTTATGTTTTTATACTGACATGTTTCTTTTGTTTATGATTGCATTGCATTTTCATCATAGAAAAGAGGTGTTGATTCACATTCGATTGTTAAATAGAGAAGCTTGTCATGGAAATGGATTTCTTGATAAAGTGGAATATAATATGACCGTCCAAATATGGTCCGAGTAAACACAACGAGAGAAGGCTGATAGTCCGTGGAGGAATATACAACTATGCTTCACGGGGATAAGTAGGCAATGGGTCACAGCCCAGATAAAGTAAAAAGGAGCTAGTAGAGGCATCCATTAGGACGTTCGCGAGATTTGATCTTAACATTAGGATGTGAAGAAAGGGATCGATGTCTTCTCCTAGAGTATGAGGGTAAGGTCGTATATGTTCTCGCTTTATGTAAAGAGATTTGTTATCTAGAAAAGTTGTTTTAACAGAATTGAATCAGAATCAATGTCTCTTTTTGCATTCATTCCATGCATCTGCATTGCATTTCATCATATGCATTGAATGTCACAAAATGACCCTAATTAGTTAAAAACTATTTCAGTTAATTTGGAAATTGATAAAACCTACCAGGTACGCATCTTTACAATACACCAAGAAAGACTAAAGCGATGAATAAAAGATTGAAAAGGTTGGAACAAATGCAAGCACAAATGCAAGAGCAATTGGCTAAGATCCAACAGGATATGAGGGACCAAATGCTGGAATCACAAAGGAACATGATGAATCAGCTAACACAACTGTTGACTGGTGTCCAAGACAAAGGAAAATGCCTCATGGTCAATACTGGAGATGTCAATGAAGATTCACTATACCCTCCTAGTTTTACTCCAACAAATGCTCAGACATGTCTGCAAGGTGTACCTATTGCTATCAGATCCCAACAATATTAGGTCGGTATCTCGACACCAATGGATTACCCAATAGGCTTAGGCTCCAATCCAGGGGTCAATCCAACCACTCCTGTAGTTCTTGATCTGGACGAAATAGAAAAAGCAAAGATGGAACTGCCAAAACAACTCGAGGATCGGTATAGGTGGTTGGAGGAAAATTTTAAGGCAATGGAGAATGTTGACTACTATTGTGGGATTGACGCCAAAGATCTGAGTTTGGTCCCCGATCTAGTACTCCTACCAAAATTTAAGACTCTAGAGTTTGAAAAGTAAAATGAGACTAGTTGTCTTAAAGCTCACATCACAATGTTCTGTCGAAGGATAACAGGATATGTTAATAACGACCAACTATTAATCCACTGCTTCCAAAACAGTCTGATCAGGTCAGCAGCTAAATGGTACAATCAATTGAGTCGTGCTAAAATCAATTCATGGAAGGACTTAGCGCAAGCTTTTATGAAGCAGTATAGCCATGTAACAGACATGGCACCCTGCAGAATTACCTTGCAGAATATAGAAAAGGAGTAAAATGAGAGTTTCAAGCAATATGCTCAAAGATGGAGAGAGGTAGCAACACAAGTCCAGCCGTCTCTTCTGGAAAAGGAGACCACGATGCTTTTTATCAATACTCTGAAAGACCCATTCATTAACCATATGTTGGGAAGCATTACTCTAAACTTTTTAGATATAGTAATGTCTGGTTAGATGATTGAAAATGCGGTAAGAAGTGGGAAGATAGATGCGAGAGAAAGCGCTAAAAGGTCAACCCTGAGAAATAAGGAAAATAAAGTGAACATCGTGAGCATACCTTCCAAATTGGTCAACGTAGGCCAGCCAAGGGCCATAACCTCTAGCTGTCAAGGCTCTTCAAGGCAGGAATCCAGCTCGAGGCCAAATACAGAATGACTCTAATTCACACCCATCTCGATGACATACAAGAAGTTGTATCAGAATCTGTTTGATGCACATGTGGTGTCTCCGTTCTACTCAAAACTCGTGCAACCTCCGTTCCCAAAATAGAATAATGAGAATGCTCAATGCTATTACCACGCGGGAATAACGGGACACTCAATTAAAAACTGCACTACATTTAAAAAGTTGGTCGAAAGGTTCATTGAAATGGGAATTATGAAGTTCGATGATTCCTCAGAACCTAATCGCTCTGACAATGCTGTAAATGCGATATTTGAAAGTGGGGCCAAAAGAATGCGATGCCTTGAACAAGTCAAAAGCCTGGAAGGAATATCGGGGAATCTGAATGACATATCTGAAGAGGGAACCGGGGAATAAAAGTTTCCAAACCCTTGCATACTTGAGAATGTTTTGAACAATGGGACTGTGGAAGAGATCCCTGTATTTTTAGATTTAATCTAGAGTAATATTCAAAACACGCTTGTTGCTTTAAGCCTAGAAGCAATAAGAATCCTTTTGTGAAATAGGCTTATGTCCAAAATCTTTATTTCAATAAAATACATCTTTTTGAGCAAATATTCTTTTATTCTTATATATTCTTTTGTTCATTGGACTCTCTTTTAAACATCCTTTTATTCTTCATTCATGATCATACCATACAAATAATTATCCTTAGAATCATTTATTCTTTCAAATCTGCCTTCGTACCTACAATAGGTCCCCAGATATCAATGACGTGAACGACGCTGTCACTCACCCAGAGTCTTCTTTTGGGTGAGATATGTGTTTAGGGGGATCTCAGGACTTTGAAGATGATAGTGATTGTAACTTATCTCCTGATTTATTAAGAATGGTAGAAAAGATGAAAAATAGATCCTACTATACAAAGGGTCAGTGGACATTGCGAGCCTAGGAAATAGGTGAAGATCGAAGCCTAGCTCACCACAAAGACAAAAGCGAGACATCATTGAGTTATACCCAATTCAAACATGTTTTTGCATGATTGCATCAAGATATGCCTAGGCTACTGAGACGTGAGGATGCTATAGGGTGTTCGAAAATCACATGATAATGGTTTTTCAATGGCTAGGTTAATCATGAGGTTCGAGTACTGCTGGTCCACCATGGAAGGGGATTGCATCAGTTATGCCGTAAATGCCAAAATTTAAGGAGAAAAGATTCATGTGTTTCATTCACAAATATTCTTTATATGGGGGATGAATGTTATTGGGCCGATCTTGTCAAAAGTTTCTAGCCGACATTAATTCATCTTTGTCGTCGTCGATTACTTCTGTAACACCCCTCACCCGTATCCGACACAGAGATAGGGTTCGAGGCGTTACCAGTAATTCTTTTTTTACACACTTGCTAAATCAGGTTACCAAAATTCGCCTAAAATTAAAACCTTTCAACCATGTACCTCTCATCCCTTATACAAGCCTTCGAGGCCTAAAACACACCTAGGGGCAGTACGAGACAAAACCAAAGATGTTCGATAAAATTTGAGTACCTTAGAGAATTTTTCCTTACTTGAAGTGTAACACCCCCGTGTGATGGGGCCGTGTGTTCACACACGCCTATGTGACTTGGGACACGCCAGTGTCCACAGCCCATGTGCAACACTGACTTCAACCTCATCATGCTGTTAAATTCACACGGCTAAGACAGACGGCCGTGTGCTTAGCCCGTGTTCTATACTGACTTAAAATTTAGGTGCAGGGGACGCACGACCATACCAAACACCCATGGGGGTAAGCCGTGTGTCATACACGGGCTAGACACATGCCCGTGTGTCATACACGGGCTAGACACATGCCCATGTGTCTACCCATGTGGACCTTATTAGGCTATTTTCCAAGCCTTAAGTCACCCTCTGCTAACCAATTACGCTTATAGATTACTATAGTGCATGTTTAGGCCAAATTATACATTTATAAATATGAAACTTTGATTAACCTCATTGCATGTGAACCTCATGTCATTAGTTTCATACATGCTAAGTTAATTCTCATCTTGCATTTAAGGATTTCTATGTCTACTTGACAAATTTAAGGTTGGCTCATTTTTATAACTCATTGCCAATTATAACCACACCATTTTTAGGTCATAACCTACTTCAAAATAAGCCAATTTCCATGGCCATATACAAAAAAATAAGTATAACTTTACATGCCTTCATCTTGGCAAATCAAATGACACATATAACCAAATACTCAAGTTTTATACATGCCATTGAACAAAACATAAGTGTCTATATACCAAAGCTGAACTAGTTGATAGTGTGTTGATTCTCCAACCGTCTTCCAATCATACGAGTCTTCGAGCTCTGTAAGATAGGGAAAAAAGAGGGGTAAGCATTTATATGCTTAGTAAGCTCGGAATAATTGGAAAGTAAACTTACTGATTATTTAGCATACATCCTTATTATATAATGAAACCAACAAATATGAAAATGGTTTCCCTATCACATTCACTCAATCAATGAGCTAGTCACAATAACAAAACCATGTAATTTATCTAAGATGAGCTCATCATTCAACATGTCATTTGTACATATACCTCGGGTTAGTCTCATTGAGTTTCTAGAAGATCTCAATTGATCATCCGATCATCGTCAATTGATATGAATGATCATTTCAAGTATGCACTCCCGCGAACCTCACATCTTACGGCGAGATTACTAGTCTAGGCTAAATCCTCCGTAATATAAACTCTTGAGGAGATGTCGGGATTACCAGTCCAAGCTAAATCCCTTACACGAAAAACACCCTTAATGAGATCGAATCTGAATTACTAGTCCAGGCTAAATTCAAACCCTAATCGGATTACCCGTCCGGGCTAAATCCACAATGGACACATATTCTTCGAGAGGCTCGATCATTCAAGGAACACCCGTCCGGGCTAGATCCTTTTCATACTTGAGATCATCGGATTACACGTCCGGGCTAAATCCTCTCTGCAACACATGTAGGATCTCAAGTCTCATGTAAATCATGGCTTATCCATCGAATTCCCTTTCTAACCTTAACCAAGACATTTATCAATAAATTATTATCAAAGGTACATTCCATGCATTTTCATGCCATCAATAATGTAATCATCATGTATTCATAAATCATAAAATTATGCATGTTATGGGTTTACTTTAAGTTATACGAACTTACCTGGCACTCGTTACGGTGATGTGTTTTGGTTATTCCGAAACCTTTCGTTTTCCTCGGTCGACCTCCGAAATTTGTTCTTTGGGGTCTATAACAATAAAATTAAATCATTAAAACCTCATATTATACTATTTGAGCCTAAATTTCACCCCCGGTTCAAATGACCATTTTACCTCTAACCTTTCACATTTTTATGATTTAGTCCCTAGGCTCGTATAATGAAACATATGCAATTTCTATCTTACCCAAGCCTAGCCGAACACTTTTCCCTCTTAAGGCAGCCCACATTTTCCATTATTTTCACATTTCTACCACATGTTTAACAACTTTTGCAAAAAGGTCCCTTTAGGGGTTTTTCATGAAAATCACCTAGGAAAAGATGTTTAACACAACTTCAACTTTCATATTCCTCCATAAACCATCAAAATAAAAGTAACTCATGCATGGGTAAATTTCAAAACATGAACCCTAGCATGAAATATGGGTAGCAATAAAGAGAGTAAGCTACCGAGATTTAAAAAATACGAAGAACATTAAAAACGGGGCTTGGGAGCACTTACTATTGAGCTTGAAAATGTTGAAAACCCTAGCTATTGAGACTCCTCAATTTCTAGCTGAGTGAGGGAGATGAATGGCTGATTTTTTCCTTCTTTTTCCCATTTTATTTCATTAAAATGCTAAATGACCAAAATACCCTTAAACCCTTTCTTTAAAATTTCATCCACACAAGCCTATTTTTATCCAAAAACTTAGAAATTGGGCAAATTGATCTCTAAGACCTTATAATTTATAATCTAAAGCAATTTCATATAAATTGCTTCTAGAATCTAAGTTTTACAATTTATTCAATTTAGTCCCTGATTTCCAATTGGACACCTTACTCAAAGAATTTCTTCATGAAATCTTGACACATGTATATTATAATATTATAGATCTCATAATAAGCATAATATAAATATTTTGATGTCGAATTTGTGGTCCCGAAACTATTATTCTGACTAGGCCCTATTTCAGGATGTTACAACTTCACTAAGAGGGTGAAAGTAGCTTTATATGCCAATATTACAAGGTCGATAGTAATCAAACAAAAAAAATCAGGTACCGACAAAGAATGCCAGAAAGGATCATGTCTAATAATCACAACTGCACAATGTCAAAAGTTTACAGTCTGTTCAAAGATTATACGTCATATCACAGTGCAGCAAAGATAGCCAAAAAGAAAAAAACAAAAGTACAAAAAAATACAAAAATAAAAAGAGAAAGAAGAATAAAAATAACAAAACAAAGGTCATAGTGAAAGGCGACCGAGACTTGTAAAGATTGGTATAAATAAGTTACCATTTACCCTCTATGCTTATCGAACGTCAGCCAGGACCTTTACCGGGGCAACACATTGCCCATTGGTTTATGGGATAGAAACGATTTTGAAGACGAGATTTCTTTTCTCCGAGTCTTGTCAGAGCTGAAGTTGGATAAGGCATAATAGATCCAATCCCGATATGATCAGTTGAATTTGAAGAGATCAGGTTGAAAGCTATCTGTCATGGTCCAGTGCACCAGAAATGAATAATGTGAGCTCACGATAAAGAGGTTCATCCTAGAGAATTCTACGAGGGGAACTTAATATTGAAGAAGATCCTTCCTATACAAAAGAACTTCAGAAGAAAGTGGATGCCAAACTGAGAAGGACCTTATGTAGTAGAGAAGGCCTATTTTGGAGGAGTATTAATATTGACCGAGATGGATGGAAAAGATTTACCCAATCCAGTGAATTCAAATCCAGTTAAGGAGTATTCTACCTAAAAGGGGAGAGGCCAAGGTGAAAACCCGTAAAGGGCACCTTGAGAAAAAAAGAAGAAAAAAGAAAAAGGAGAGGCCAAGGCGAAAACCCGCAAAGGGCGCCTTGAGACCAAAGGGAATTTAAGTTGAAAACTCGAAAAGGGCGGCTCAAATTTGGATCAAAGTGGGGCATACAGTAGTCTTGCTATGCCTGAATTAACAATGAAGAAGTATGCTACGTCTTGGGGCATCGATAAAGTACTTTGAATCCCCTAAACACAGATTGAGCTCAAAATGGTCCTCAAGAAGTTGGTACAGAGAAGCTCAAGTTGCGATATCTGGGGCACCTAGTTTTCCATTTTACCCATTTTGAATTTTCTGTCTTTGATTACTTTATTCTTTTCAAGATACGTCTCAATAAATTTCCTTCTTAATTGCATTTGCTATCCGTAATTAATTTACTTGCTTCGAGCTATACTCCTAATTAATTTCCTTCATGTTCATTGTTATGATCTTTTTCAAGCATTTTGCATTGAAATAATGATTAGTGAACTAATAATACTTTCATAAAAGGAGTTTCGCATATTAATTTGGAAGCTTCTAAATAATACAAGAACCTGACACAGGACTATTGTTTAGAACTCACCAAGCCTAAGGGTTGGAAATATTGGAGAAAGATAATTATCTCTTTGGACTTTTTATTGGTTGAACAAAAAGAAAAGACATTTCGTTGGAGATACAACCTCGAAAAATAATGAGCAATGTCAACCCAAGTGTAAAAGAGGATCATTCTCGGGAAAAGAAAAATGATACTCTACATTCATGCAAATATCAGACATATACATCTGGTCATTACGCCTAGGGAATGGTGTAACAGATCAAATTGATTGAAGATGATACAAATCCTATACCTCTGAGTTGCAATAGGATGGATGGAAGAAACCAAATGTTATTCCCCTGAAGTTGCAGTGGGAGGTACAAACTTTATGTCCCAGAAGGTACAATAAAAGAGATTCTGAAATTACAGCGGGGCAAGCTTGCTGAGCAGAATATGATTGTTTCTTTGGGTTTTCTGTCAAGAATATCAGTCGAACAAGATGGCAGCATAATACGTCAGTGATAATGCCTTGATGAACAACGAGCGATAATACCTTATGCATTTAAAAAAGGATCATTCTCATTTCTGCATATCATCCATAAAACATCTAGTTATGAGCATTTGATTCATTTTGATCATAGCATCCTAATAATTTGGCATAAGCATAGGTACATGAAATAGATTCTACAAATCATGTCCTTAGAAGACGGTATAGCAACATCGGTGAATTTGCAGATCTTATCTCCATGAGGTAGCAATGGAGCAGATTTTAGCCACTAGCCTTATCTCCCTGAGGTAGCAAGGGAGCAGCACAAAGATTGTAGTCTTATCTTTCTGAGGTAGCAAGGAAGCAGACTGAAGATTGTAGATCTTATCTCCCTTAGATAGCAGTGGAGCAGATCGAAGACGGCGAATCTTATCTCCCAGAGGCAGTAGGGGAGTAGATTTTAGCCACCAGCCTTATCTCCCTGAGGTAGTAAGGGAGCAGGCCAAAGATTGTAGTCTTATCTTCCTGAGGTAGCAAGAAAGCAGACTGAAGATTGCAGATCTTATCTCCCTGAGATAGCAGTGGAGCAGATCGAATACGGCGAATCTTATCTCCCTAAGGTAGCAGGGGAGCAGATTTTAGCCACCAGCCTTATCTCACTGAGGTAGTAAGGGAGCAGGCCAAAGATTGTAGTCTTATCTTCCTAAGGTAGCAAGGAAGCAGACTGAAGATTATAGATCTTATCTCCCTGAGAAAGCAGTGGAGTAGATCGAAGATGACGAATCTTATCTCCCTGAGGTAGCATAGGAGCAGATTTTAGCCACCAGCCTTATCTCCCTCAGGTAGCAAGAAAGTAGGCCGAAGATTGTAGTCTTACCTTCCTGAGGTAACAAGGAAGCAGACTGAAGATTGCAGATCTTGCCTTCCTGAATTTGCAGCGAAGTAGATCAAAGACACCAGTCTTGCCTCCCTGAGTTTGTAGTGGAGTAGACTGAAGATAGCAGATCTTGTCTTCTTAAAGTTACAACGAAACAAATCGAATACAATTCTTATCTCCTTAAAGATTTAGTGGAGTAGATCGAAACTACAAATCTCTTCTCCTTGAAATTGCAATGGAGCAGATAGAAGCACCAATTCCTATACCCCTGAGGATGCAGTGGGATGCAATAAAGCTACTTGAAGAGAAGAAATGCCAAAAAGTCAAGATTCGACAAGACCGAGCAAGATTGACCCTTCTTTTAAGTCTTTGCTCCATTCTCGTTACACGACAACAAGCAAAGAGGGACAGCTGTAAGAGGCCCAATCTACCCGGGCCCATACCATACCATACCATACCATACCATACCATACCATACCATACCATACCATACCACAACCATACAAAAACAAAAAAAGTAATAATAAAATCAAACAGAAATAAATAATAAACCAAATTATTTATGGGTCCAATGTCCATTTACAAATTTCTGGGCCTAAACCAAACTAAACCTAAACATTAAACCTAACACAAATCCAAATTTATCCCAAACTTTTAACCCATCTAAAATAAACCTAATTTGGCCCAATCATAGCCCAAACCCAAAGGGGCCCAATAATACGTGAGTACTAGAAACTCTAGATGTTTCTGGAACATGCTAGCACCGTAGCTAGCCATGGAATCAGGCCTTCACGAGTAGTTTCCCATGCATAGCCTCGTCATGGCCACGTCTGCAACCTCCATACAAGGCCGAACCTGCGAGAAAATTGAATAACAGATTTACAGTGAATAACAGCAAAGATTAATGAGCAACAGAAAGCAACAATAAATAGCAAATTATAGCATGGAAATTTGTATTTTTTTTATTTCTCTTTTATTTTTATTTTTCGGCTATAAAGCCGAATAGAATCAAATGTAAGGGGGATCTTTTTTTCTTTTTTCAGAAAAATAGAATACATATCTGAATACAAAAAATCAACAAATATACAGAAAAGAATTCAGAGAAATCAAAAAGCAAAGGTTGCGTTTATTTTTTCAGATGTCTTTTGCTTCTATTCAGGTTCTCTTTTCATGGGTTTTATTTTGAGTTTTTTTAAAATAGACATAGTGTTTGAAGTGTTTTTTTTTAAATAAAAAAAAAGCGAAAAGGGTAGAAGGTACCTTGTTGTGGCTCCTCCGATCGCCGCTATTCGTGATCGTGGCGGGTTAGCAACAGGGGCTGATCCATTTTTGCCCTAGCAGAGGAAAAAAGGGAAAAAACCCTTTTGTTCCTTTTGATTTTGGAACAAATAACTTTAGGGGAAATTTTTTTTTTTGGTTTTTTATGCATAAAGGAAACGGCGCCATTTAGAAGGATGTGGGATCCGTGCTTTGACCCATTTTGTGGCCCGGATCTGTGCCTTTTTTTACCTTAAAAGGTCAATTTACGCGCATAGTCCCCTTTCTTTGTTGCGCCATTCAATTGACCCCTGTATCATTTTCCTTTTCTTTCGATTTGGCCCTGAAATTTTCACCATGTTTTATTTTGACCCACGATAAAGCGCGGCGCATAAGGGTAGGGAATATTTTCCCTATCAGTCCCTCATTTTTGCGCTTGTTTTAATTTTAGCCCCCGATTCTCTTTTATTTTATGTTTAGATTTACCTCTTTAATTATTTTTAATTCCAATGTAGTCCAAATTCATTTAGCTTCTTTGTGTACTCATTGTTTTATTTAACCGTTTTCATTTCAATTGCCTTGTATTTCATTTTCCCAATTTTTGTTTATTGTTTATAGTGTTTTTTTTTGTTTTTTTATTTATTCTATTTATTTACTATTTTCGAACACATTTCAAAATTTAGATTCATTTTATTGTTATTATTATTATTCATTTATATATGTAGTCCCAAATTACATCCATGATTTTATTTTTATTTCAATTTGTTCCTTTATCTTTTTATATATATTGTTTATCTTAAAATTTTTGTTATTATTTATTTTAACCTTTTTATATAACTTCCATTTCAAATTTCTCTACATTATTTACTTTAATATTTTCATACATTATATATTTTAAACTCCTTTTTGACACATTATATGTTTTGAATTTGTTTATATGTTATTTTAAATGGTTTTATAAATTATTTACTTAAATTTGCTTTATATATTACTTTAAATTAATTTTATTTTAGATTATTTTATATTACTTATTACATTTTATTAATGTAGATATTAAGATAACGTGTGTAGTGATTATTGCCATTGTGTGTATTTCAATTTGTATCTTCGCATTTTGTATACCATTATTATTTACTTGTAGCATATTCATATATTATTACTCCATGCTCGATACTATAGTTTTGTTTCTTGTTATCGCATAATGATCCAAATTCCAATATATGTGGTTGGTATTGGTCATTTTATTTTTATCCCAAACAAATCGAATAAACACATTTTAAGTTGATTTTATTTGAAATTTTCTCAAAACAAGGCAACATTTTGTGTTTGGAAATCTGAGGAATCGTGCCTTAACGTGCTGGGTTGCGATTTTTCGTTTGACCAAATGGCTAAATATCCTTTTAAAATTTTAATGCATGAGTTTTGGAAATCACGAGATGATCCTGGTTTCGAGGGTTTAAAATGTCGTATCCTAACGTATTGGATGTGATATTTTATTCCTTCGGAATAAGAGAATCTTAAAATCCAACTCGAGTTATTCAAACATCTTCCAAAAAGGATCGTATTCCAAAACCTTTTCAAATTTTCGACATTAAGACAATAATTAATCAATTATGTACCAAATTTGGGCGTTACGAGGGTGCTAACCCTTCTTCGTGCGTAACCGACTCCCGAACCCGTTTTTTCAAATTTTGTAGATCAAAATCATTGTTTTAATGAATCAAAATGTTTTGTTAAAATGATCAATCTCAAGGTGATCAGATCACACCTCGAAAAAAGATTGGTGGCTACTCCATATTTTGTTTTTATAGTCGATCTTTGTTTTTCAAAATGAAAATAGTTTCGACAGTAGTAATTACATCTTCTCGTAATTACAAAGACTTGTAATTTTCTAGATGTTTTTAGCAATGTAATTGCATCACAATTCCTTATATTGTATTTGGTAGTATAAATTGTAATTATACAATTACATAATTTAAATAATACCTGAGAAAAAAAATTTGTACAAGTAACAAAAATAAAATAAAATTGTCATATGTAATATGTTAGTCCAAGAAAGTAGTCGACAATACAATTATAAGTAAAAATAATAAGAAAAATAAACAGTATATGCAATTTACCTAATGGTTCTAATATTCTATGATTATTGGGTTATTCCTTAACCAATTTCTTCATAATCTAAATTGAAATCTGAATTTGTATCATTGAAATTATCGGGATCTTTTTCTATGTACTCTTCAAAGTTTGGATAACCCAATTACAACTACAAATGCAGTTATAAAACATTATATTTTTATACTATATTGATGTGGTGTAAAATGTTCAATAACTTTTATAACACTTGTAACGCTCTCAACCCGATCCGATTAACTAGATCCGGATCATAGATATTACATCACTAATACAGACAAAACCAAATCTACTTATACAAATTACAATTAATTTACAATCATGACAAAGTTTTTGGTTTGATACACTAACTTATTACATTTATCCCCAATTGAAAGATTCTAAGTACATATCAACTTTGAACATGCCACCTAACTGGCTCTGTATGCATAAGAGCATAATACACCATTCATTTAGCATAGTCCTGGCATCGTCCCTCTTGACGCAGACTCATATCAACTCACCTGTAACAAAACACACACCCAGATAAGTTCATAAGAACTTAATGAGGAAAACATCATTTCCCTGTGTATTTTTTTTTTGCACATTTCAACTAATAATTTATTTAGATGATCTCATCATTCTGAACCTTCAACTTAATCACTGGCGAATGCTCCCTCAATTTCTATTATCACTTAAACATCAAATACCATATCTGTAATACCCCATACCTGTATTCGTTGCCGGAATAGGGTACGAGACATTTCCAGAGTTTACGAATTAATTAATTAATTTTTTACTCAATATATCCCTTTTATAGATATCTAACCTTCCCTGCAAATTTTAAAGCGAGACCAATCCACATCAACTAATCCAATTCAACATATTTTCAAGATAAATTCATGCATATTTATAAGATAACCTCATCACATACGAAAACCAAGATTTGTTAGCCATACCAATGGCTGACCTTACGTTCATTTTATATTAACATTTATTTTATTAGCTTATACATGCCATTGATTTCCAAAATAAAGTTTCTTTATATACCGAAATCTTGAGGTTGATAGTGTGATGTATCTCCGAGTTCTTAACACTACAAAACAGGGGAAAAGGAAATAGGGTAAGGACTTTGTGCTTAGTAAGCCCATATAACAAGAATTATACTTACCTAATATTTTCAATACAATGCAATAAACATTCATATATCCATTCAATGCATTATTACCCTAACATGCACAACTCAACATTCAAGTTAGTCCAATAATTTTCATATGTCAATAATATATACCATGATTGATTAACTCATCAATAACATAATTTCCATTCCTTTATTATTTTTCCATATTTATCCTGTTGAATTTCTTGAAATTTTCGATGGATTTTCAGAGGTACACTTTTAGTGTACATTTGCGGGTCCGTCAATTCATATTCATGTGCGCACATTTCCATTTCAGAGAGCACACTCCCGTGAACCTCATCCTTACAGCGGGATTACCAGTCCAGGCTAAATCCCCTGCAACGACAATTACTCTAATGATCTCGGATCTGAATTACCAGTCCAGGCTAAATTCAGACCCTAATTCAGATTACCCGTCCGGGCTAAATCCATTTTCCACATATTCTTCAAGAGGGCTATATCAAGATAGGATCACCCTTCCGAGCTAGATCCTTTTTACCGTCAATTCCTTTTCAGAGATCTATCGAATTTTCCTTTCATTCAACTGGGATTTCTTCCCCTTTTTATCAAATATATCAATGTTTCATAAATTTTCATACAATGAATATTCAAATCATATTCACATCAATAACATACGTTTCAAGCATTTAAGAATATAATTCAAGTTACACGAACTTACTTCGATACTTGTTCGTTTATAAAAATCTACTAATCCCGAACTTTTTCCTTTCCTCGATCTAGCTTCGTATTTGAATCTTCTGAATCTAAATAAATAAATTTAATTATCAATTTAATACATTTCATTTTCATATGCAACATTCTCTATAATTTCATTATTATTTGTAGTTCATTCAAAGCTATCTACTTGAGTCATAGTCACTAAATTATTTTTTATCTTGAGCTAAAGAACTCCAAATTAGGATCCGCTAATTTTTCCTGGAACTAAACACACATATCTTCTTACCATAAAATTTTCAGAATTTTTGGTTTAGCCAATAAGTACAGTTTATTCTTTAAATCACCCATGTTCTGTTGTATGACAGTTCTGAACTTTCTTCACTAAAAATTAATTATCTCTTCATACAAGATTTTGTTGATGTTTATGTTTATTTCTATTGAAAATAGACTCATTCAGTATTCTAAACATATAAATTTAAGCCCCTAATTATTTTTATTAAATTTTTTATGATTTTTCAAAGTCAAAAAAGGGGAACCCGAATCAATTCTGACATTATCTCACAAAATTCATTATATCTCATGATTTACAAATCCATTGCTTACACCATTTCTTCTATGAGAAACTAGACTCAATAAGCTTTAATTTTATATTTTTTTGATCTTCTAATTCGATTTCTACAATTTATGGTAATTTTTCAAATTTAGTCTACTGCTGCTGTCCAAAACTGTTTTTGTACAAGCTATTTATTACCATTTTTCCCCTAAGCTTTTAATAAATAATAATTTCGTCCCTACTCAATTAGCCTCTCAATTGAGCTGATTTTTCTCAATTAACACTTTATTATATCACTTTAAACTACTTTATAACCTTTAGGAATCATAATTTCAGCAATAAACTTTAATTCCAAATATTTTCACAATTAGGTCCTAAAAATCAATTTTTATTGAAATTACCTAGTAAAATCATCTCAAAAACAAATTAAAGCTTAAATTTCATTATATTTCATCATAAAATTACAGAAATCAACCATGGTGACTTTCAATTTCATCCATAAAATCAAAAACTAATGAATTTAATAGTAGGACCTAGTTGTAAAAGTGTTAGAAGCACAAAAACTACAAGAAATAGGCAAGGATTAACGCACTTGGTGCAAAAATTATGAAATACCAGCTTAGAAAACCCTCGTATGGCATTTTTGGCAGATGAGAATGAAGAAAAATGAAGAGATTTCTAGATATTCCAAATTAGTCCTACTTTTATTTAGTGAATTTTGTTATTTTCCCATTTTACCCTTATTTCAATAATTTTCCTGATTTTTCTCAGCTTATGCCGCTCAAAATATCTTCTTTGGGCTTATTTTCTCTTTAGGCTCCTCCTCATTTGACAATTGAGCTATTTAATCCTCATAGTAACTTTTACACCCTTTTCAATTTAGTCCTTTTTATTTAATTACCTACCCAAACGTTAAAATTTTCTAACGAAATTTTAATACCACATTACTAACATTTTATAAATATTTATAAAAATATTTCCTACTCAATTTTACGAGATCAAGGTCTCGATCAATTGGTTTTACCCAATTCCTTCAATAATTCCTTTTTTTTAACTAACCGCTAAATCGGTAAAATTTTTCTATCGATATTTTAATACAATTTTCCTATCATATAAATGTTCATGCAAAAATATTAAAATAAATTTCTCTTTTAATCGAATTTGTGGTTACGAAACCACTATTCCGATAACCTTGAATTTAGGCCATTACAATATCTTACTCAGAACTCATTTCTGCCCATCGATGCCTTTGATACACTACTTACACTCTTCAATTTAAACTTCCGTTAATATTTATTCATTCCTTACCAAAGGTCCAATCCATCGAAACACCGTTACTCTTCCACACATAACTCTAAGCCATTGTTTCATCATAATTCCTGAATCATCATGTACTTAGATAGCAGTTACCTCCTTCAAATATAAAATTTGGATTCCTTGTTCAGAGTACACTTTTCTAAATTTCATTAGTCTTGTATAAATACTTTATTGTAGTCTATAGAGACACTGTGCCTTACTGATCACAAATTACAAACCGTATTGGATGCGCCAAAACAATTTGATACATAATCCATCATAAAGGACATTTTTTACGGTACGCCATTGACAATCTTATCTTTACACGCCAAGAGGTCGCCACGAAAACTGTTCTATTAGTATGCACCACAAGGGCATTTTTTTGAAAGCTCGTCACATAAGCTATTCTTTTAATACTTCGCCACAAAGGCTTTCATTTCATGATTCGCCACAAAGGCTTTCATTTCATGACATGTTTACGATATGGATTTGCCTAGACTCACGTTGTGTAAGGTTTGCCCATCATCGTCTTGGGACACACAAAGAATCCCATTGGGTAATCACTGTCCTTTAGTTCTTTTCGGAAGGTGCCATAGCTATGGGTTTTTTCTTAAGATTCATATCAGAGATTGTGTTTTAGTTCCGACGAACCTTTTTAGACTCCACCACAGTGAACATATATAGACTTACTTGATAGACTCTTCTTGCACTGACATCGCTTAAGACTCAACACTTTAAGTTACTAATCATACACTTTATCGCATACATTTCAGATGTGCCAAACAACCATAATCATACTTCACATACTTAACTTGTCAGATTCATATAAATTATACTGCAAACCTTAACAGACATTTAGACTATACATTTTTGGTTTCTATTTCATAGTTCGATCAATTACCACAGAAATATCTTGCATGAACAGTACAGATGCAAGAGTCAATATAGAGACCCACCTAACAACCATGAATAGAAACTTGAACTCTAGATCTAACATTCAATAAGGAACTGCAACAACCACTGCTTATAAAGCAAAAGAATACCATTTAAAACTCATTCGAATAACTTTATCATCCTCTTAAACTTAGATAACTCCCATACTAAGCCTTAATTATTCATCTTACTGTTCATGCACTCTTATAGACCTATTCTTTCATAACATAACATGTAGAATCATAAAAATTACCTTGGGATGGAGTAACCACTAATAAAATCAAGGATTTTCAACCTCAACTTAAAAAAATACTTCTTGTTCCTCAAACCTCAAATAATAATATTTTAGAAGAAAGAACAAGAGAACTCCCATTTTCCAAACTTGAATATCTATTAATATAATCTATGTCCTTATTAGAACTTGACAAATGTCAGATCCTTACTGATTTGTCATATCCAAAAGTCTACAACTTTTGAGAAACCTAATTAAATATCCCCTTACATTTTAACCTTCCTGGTTCACATTCGTTTGGTTCCTAACTAGCATACCTTGCATATTAACTTGCACAATACTATAGTTAAGAGTGCACTATACCTCTGACGTGAACTCATACTCCCAATACCATTTTACTTGGTCGTTGGTCTTATTCCAGCTAACATAACCACTTAACACGTTACTTTGATTAACTTAAACACATAATTGTATACGCCCACTCTATACGCCAAAAGGTGTACTTAGGTGAAAACTATGCTAATCATACTACTTTAGAACTTTACACCAAACCTCATGCCCACTAGAACCGGGGTGTTACAACTCTCTTCCCCTTAACAAAAATTTCATCCTCGAAATTTCCATCCCTCTTAGAATTCAATTACCTAGATATAATTGGTTATACATGCCAAACACATGTCAACGACAATACGAATTCCCTTACATATGCTTCAAAATTTCTTTCTCATTGGCATACAAATCTTATTAAGGAGATGTCATTAAACTATTTCTTTGGATAAAATAAAAAATTTGACAGTTAAACACTCGAACTCGGACGTCACACTCTTACCTTTTTTGAAAGATGTTAAACCTGTATTGGAGAATTCAAACAATTTTCACGGAGTGACTTCTTGAGCACGTTTATATTTATAAAACAGGGACTCTAAACCTTCTTTGAATACTTTTGCTAAAGTCTTCAAATTTCCTATCAACTTTTCTGATTCGTCTTTTTACTTTCATATTCTATGATTCTAGATCCCTTAAAGGTAATTTTATCTCCTCTTCCTTTTCATACTTTTTATTTTCATTTAAAGATGTCAACAATGAATGCTCACGGTAGAAGTTGTAACCAAAGTAGTCAAAACTTAACCTCTAAAAATCATACCATTATCGGACCCTATGAATTTGAAAATACTCTTCCACTAGATTCCACTCCCATTTATGAATGTAACACTACCCAAGAAGAAGCAGACCAATTCTTAGTAGCCCGAGGCTTCTGTCGTCCAAAAATTGCTTACGACGTTGAAATACAACCAATGTGTCGTCTAAGTGAAAACACTCAAGGTTTTATCCTTCATCTTATTCAATTAGAGGTTGGATTCCACTTACCCTTACACCCTTTCTTTTGCTCAATTTTGATTAAGTATGGTATCGCACTGGGAAAACTGTTAGCATTACTTTGGTGGACTTTAGTAATTTATTTCATTGATTGCTGCCAACGAAATGAACTACCCCTCTTAGGAGTTTTCTAAAAATTTTATCAATTGAAGATTACCAAACAAAGGGCTGGCGTTGGTTCTGCCAACTTCAGTGCTTGTCAAGGTTAATCCAATCATTCAAATCTCCAATCTACATTGGAAAAATGAAAATTTTATAAGGGTCATTTGCAAGCTTGAGGATGGATTTGGTTTTCTACTTGTTGGTCACTTCCCAAGAAATTTATTTGTTCTCAAAGTTAACATGTGGACTTGAAGATTGCCAATAAGCAATTCAAACATCTAAACATGGGACGTATTCTTAATTTGGTAGAATTAGCTATAGTTAGAAATATTTTTCAATACTACTTACGAATTCAAAGTCCCAATGGTCAGCAAAGCACTACTCGCATAAGTTGGCTAGACAACTACAATATGCCCTCAACTTTTGAAGCTTGGCCATTTAATGGAAATATTGTCTTTGCACAGATCTTAATCAGGCGTGCAGAAGAACCCCCATTCTAATTTTATGAATTCTGTGGGATTTGTTCCCGCAATTAGCTTATTATTACTGGTACTCATTCTCCTACTTATTTTTCTTCAAGCAAAGCTAACACTTACATTGATGGTGTAAGACCCAATCCAAAATCCCACACTTCAACCATCCCATCACCGAATATGGATATCAAAGCTATCTTGGAAAATCTCGTGTTAAGGAGAGTGCTTCAGCTATTCTTTTTAAGAAACCAATTAGAAAGAGGTACTAAAAGAGGCCTAGAGCAAGTGAAGATACTCTAGCTGCTAAGAAGAGTGAGCCCCCACAGCCAAAGTGGCCTAGGCTTAAGAAGGGACTTCCAGACCCAAAGATTCCTTATCCTTCAGTTTCATTATTGTCTGTTAAGCCATCAGTCCTAGTGGAGCCTCCCAAATTGTAAACTCACCTGCTCAAAACACGGGCCCTTCTCATGCTAATATCCTAACAGAAAATTTACAATTAAATCCACCTGTAATCCCCATATATCTTGAATCATAACTTTTTTCCTCTGCTGAGAGTGACAAATTTTTTCCATGGCATAACTTTTATGCCTCGGGCCATCCCCTATTTCTTTGAGCTTCATATTCCAGAGTCCATACAACTTGATACCTTCCGAGTTGATAAAGGTATTTCGATCTTACCTAGACTCTAATTTGGATTCCTATCCTATCTCACAGTTGGCTAAATCTGTCTAGGCTCTATCTATGGAATATAGGTTGTTAAGTGGAACCCTTTTGGAGTTTAACAATTACCATAAAGGCAAGGTTGCAAGCTTAAAATAGTCAAATAAGTCAAAAATTAAGACGATAGAGGAGTTACGCTACAATGAACAAGTTCTTAAAAGCAAAGTTGAAGGTCTTGACTCATGTACCATGGCTTGAAAGCTCAAAAACAAAGACACGAAGGATCAGTGTAAACTGTTGGAGAGAAAGGTTAAGTCATTGAGGGAGAGCGAGCCCTCATTAATGGAATAACTCTAGACCTAGAAGCTACATTGTGAGGCTAAATTGGATAGTTTTCAGCAATCCAATAATAAAACCTTTAGAAAATACCAATATGACACAGCTAAGAACTTGACCGAGGCATTGCCAAGGTTAAAGGCTAACTTGGTTCTCCATGCCCAAGTGGTCGCTGGTCTCGTGGCTTTAAAGTAGGTAGACTTCGACTTTTTAAAAGACATTTCTACTGATTCGTTTGATTTCGATGTTTACAATCTTAAAGGTAAAGTGTGGAAAGAATTCTAGTTAAAATAGAAACAAATAGTTGGTTTCTTTACCCCTAACTCGCTTGAAATAGAGGGTGAAGAGAGTCTCGAAAAGCTCAATGACTTAGAGCAATCTATAGAGGAAATGGAGCAAACATAGGAGGTCCCCTTAGCTGATAAGGTTCCTGCCGAATCTACTAAGCATCATATTGAGAGAGAGGACTAAATTTCTTTTTATTCGATCTTTCCTTTTTGTTGTCCTCCAAATCATGTAACATCCCTTTTTATTCACATTAATGAATCGATTCTTTACCTTTCTTTTGTCTTTTTATTTCATCATTATTTCTCTTTATTAAACTATTACCAATACATCTATCTCATGGTAAGAAAATTTTCAACATACCTGAGGAACTCTACCAGGTTCAACGTATTATGCATATATGGCTTCTTCATCTTCATAGTCCAAGAACCGACTAAATCAAGCTTTGATAGTAAACTTGTAACGCTCTCAGACCAATCTGATTAATTGAATTTGGATCTTAGGTATTACATCACTAATACAGACAAAAACAAATCTACTTATACAAATTACAATCAATTACAATACATGACAAACTAAATGCATAAGTAAATACAATTTCAATACATGACAATGAGGTTAAAAAGTTTCCGAGTTGATACCCTAACTTATTACATTTAACCCGAATTGAAAGATTCTAAGTACGTATCAACTTTGAACACGCCACTTAACCGGCTCTATATGTATAATAGCCTAATACGCCACTCCTTTGGGTATATGATTAAATAATATTGATTTTATTCTTGAGTCACAAGTTCAATTCCCTTTTTTAAGCACATTTGTATTTTTTTTATTTCATGTTGTTTCAAGCTTGTTCTTTTTTATTTTTAATTAATAAATATATTGTTTTCAAGTTTTTTTTTTAAATTTTTAATTCATCTTTTTAATTAATAACTCTTTTATTTATAAAATCAAATAATTATTGCGAAATATCATTATTTTTAGTAAATATAATTTATATATGTGTAATATTTATTTTTCAATCCATATCATAAGTGCGGTAAATTTTAGTATTATATATTTTTGTATGAGTATTTAAAATAATTATTTGAAATATTTCATAGATGAACATTATTATATTTGAACTAATTAATTTAAATATTTCACATATAAAAATAATAATAACATTTGAGATATTATTTGATTTTATAATATTAGAAATCACCATACCCACAATATAAGTGGATAAAATAAATATTCGACATATAATTATTATATATCAAAAAGATTAGTTGCTATTTTTAAAAAATAAAATATATTTAACTATTATGAATATTTTATTAAGTGGATGTCCATCATGATCAAGATAAAGTTTTGATATAATTTAAATTCTAATAGTTAATAGAATTAGATATCTACTTCTTTTATATTTCTTATGCCTATAAATAGAGACTCTGATGTAGCATTGTAAATCATCTATTTGATCAATAAAGTACATTCTTTATTGCTTTCATATTTTCTTTGTTCTTTATTCTCTCTGTCTCTCTTTATTTTATAACACGTTATCAGCACGATGATTCTTTATTTTTTCAAAATCTTTCGAAGTCATCCCACAAATCAAATTTATTTTCACCTTAAACTTTCTCCCTTACGACTTCATCTTCAGGATGTTGAAAGATTCAATCTGAGAATGGATTGTGGTTCTTATTCCCGATCTTTGATTTATAATTGTACAAGCATGGGTAAAGAATAGATTTGTCAAGGTGATGACGATGATGTTAAAGATCTTCAGGTATATTTTATTATATTTTATTTATTATATCATATTATTATAATTGGAGACTAATCATGACAACATGAATAGATAGATTCTGATTTAAAATCCACGCATGTTTGCTATGGTGATTATGAAATAAATAATCTATTGGGATGTTTATAAGTTCATCTTAGTAAATCTATTGCATTCCCCGAAGTGAATGTAAATATAAAGAAAATAAAATATATACTCATGGACCATTAAAAGTGGGAACATAGAAATAAATAAGAGAACAATGAGAGTTCTCAAGATAATTTTTCAAAGGGTAAAGATAACTTGTTATCAATGTGATATGAAAGATTATTGGCCACATATGTGACATATGCCCAAATATTTTGTTTCTGTTAATATTCTTTGAGGAATGATATGAAAATGTAGTAATGAATTCTATCATTACAAATAGAAAATATTTATCTTATTTGGTATTGAAACAAACAAATATTATTCTAAAATTTGATAGTACAATATTAGCTGAAAGCTCCAGGAAAGCTAATATATCACTATCTAAAAAGCACAAAATTTGTAATATTTAATACATTACTTTTAAAAGTTATTTGTAATGGATCTCATATTGAGATTATAAATAAAGAAAATATTATATTTCATATGAATAATAAAGGGGACTGGGTTATTAATTTATATTTATTTTATAATCTTTGTGATATTCTTTTGTCATCATCCCTATTAAAGGGTTGAAAATAAAATATTTGATTGTGAAAGATATACTTATGAGCAATAGAAGATGAGAATTCTATCTAAAGCTTATTATGGTTGGATGGACCTAAAGTTGCAAGTTTTTTTAAAAACAGTGAGTATAACTCTACAGTATTCAGAATAAGTTATCAATTAAAATTTCGTGGTAAAATATTACTGATGAGAACTTACAAGAGAGAAAACTTATGTATGAAAAATCATTGGTTATGTACATATTGTACATCTAGAAAATAAGATCCACTCTCAAAGTTTGCTATCAATAGATTTTTAGGCATTTAAAGATTTTGGCATATTCCTTGAAGCGAATACTGCATATAATTATTTGGAAATTATATTTATTGACTTGGTGACATTATAGACTCCACATTGATTTTGACATTTCCAGTAGTAAATATTACAATAGTACTTATATGTGAATACAAATTAAAAGGAATGATAATAAAATTATCAATTTGTTTAGTACAATTGAAACACATGTTAAAGTAAACTAGAAGTTTACTAATACAAATGTGTTTACTATTTGAGGTGACCAGCTAGACCATCCTGGATCATATATGATGTAAAAATTAATTGAGAATTCATATGGACATCCATTAAAGAACCAGAAGATTTTTTAATTTAAAGAATTCTCATTTGTTGCTTGTTCTCAATAAAAATTGGTTCTTAGAAACTCACTAGCTAAAGTTGAGATTTAATGTCTTTCATTTCTGAAATGAATATGGGCTCATTCATCCATCATGTGGATGGTTTTGATATTATATGATTGTGGTAGATGCATCTACAAAATAATCACATCCGTTATCAACTCGTAACCTATTGTTTTACGAGGTTGCTTATTTAAATGATCAATTTCAGACTATGCAACTAAAACAATTCATCTTGCTGATGTTAGTGAGTTTACATCCCAAGTTTTCAATGATTATTGCATATCAATTGGGATAAAAGTTGAACATCCTGTAGCTCATGTTCACACACAAAATGATTTAGCTGAATTGTTTATCAAATGTCTCCAACTAATAGCTAAATCATTACTTATGAGAAAAAAACTTCCTATTTCAGCATGAGATTGCATTGATTTATATGTTGTACGCATCAAGCCAATAAATTATAAATACTCCTCATTATAATTGATTTTTGGTCAAGAGCCAAATATTTCCTGTTGTAGGCCAATTTTGGCCCGTTTACCTAAACCCACTAATCCTTTAAAACCAATCCATCAGCCCAGCTAACCCATCAGCCCAATAACCTAAAAAAACCTCTACCCAATACCCCTGACCCATTTACATTACAATACCCATTAGCCTAATTACCCAAACCCGAACAGCCCACTAACCCAAAACTAACCTTAGCCCAATACCTAGCCCAAAACCCTAACAAAAAACCCTAGCCTCTCTTTACCTAACCCTAGCCCCTAAACTACCTCAACGCCGCAGCCCTCCCCACTTGCCTCTGCCAAGGCCACCAACCGCCACCAGCACCGGTCACCTGCCCTCTGCCACCGGACTGCTCTACCTGCACAACAAACAGAACACGCAACAGCAACAAATAATAAAAAAACATTTGTAAATGGCTATAAAAGCCAGATCTAAATTTTTACACTGGCTTCTTCGGCAGTTAAAAAAAAGAAGAAGAAATACATCCAATCTTTGAGCAAAATAGCAGTTCTATCCACATTTAAATACCAGTATAGCATCGAATCAAAGAACCTAATATCAAAAATCGAAAAGAAAACTTTTAAGGTAATTTTGTTTACTTTTATTATTTTATTTTTCTTTTTCTTTTTTATTCTACTGATTTATATATATATATATATATATATCATAAATACATAGAAGAAATAAATAAATAAAAATAAAAAATAAAAAAATTTCCTACCTTTTGAATTCGCCACCACAGTGCGTGGTGGCGCGCGGATTTGACGGCGGTGACGATCGGCCGATGGCCAAACCCTACTTCTGAATTCCCTTCCCCTCTCCTTTTTCTCTCCTTTTTTTTTTTCTTTCTCCCCTTTCAAATGAATTTAATTAAAAAATTTTTATCTTTTATAGGGGACCAAAACGGTGCGTTTTGGTCCCCCCCGATTTAAGCAAAAACGGTGTCGTTTTGGCCCGACCCGACCCGCTCCAGGTCAAGATCCGCGTGTTTTTTAGCGAAAGGGCAATTTGCGCATTTGGCCCTTCCGCTTTTTCAAGCCTTTGTAATTAAGTCTTTTGTCATTTTTAATTCGGCCCTGGGATTTTTCACGCTTTTCAATTTGGTCCTTATTGATACGCTGCGTTTTGATGAAAAAGGGTAATTTCTGTTTTGGTCCTCCTAGGTTACGCGCGTTTTGCACTTAGATCCTTCTTCTTTATTTCTTCTTAAATTCGCCCCAAAATTTGTTTTTGCTTCGATTTTCATCCTTTTTTACTTTTCCTTATTATTTTGTTTTAATTCCAATATTATTTATACTAATATATTTTATTAATGTTATTACTATTATATTTTTGGTATTTTATCATTGTCATTTTACTTAATACTTACCTATATATGTTATTTAGTATTATTAATGATTTAATATTATTACTTTGTTAATATATTTGTATGTCACCTATGCATTCTTTAAATATATATACACTTATGCATATATCTTAAAATTAAATTACGTACATTTTATATATATATGTATATTCATCTACGTATATTATGTCTCTACTTTAATATAGTATACGTATAATATTTACATATAGTACGTATATATTATGAATGTGTTTTTAATGTTATCATATATCTACTTTAATATATATTTATATAATATTGTCAATAATTGTCTTTCTATCATATTATTATTATTTCTAATATAAATATATATGTTTATGTACATATCAAGCATGTTTCTTTATTTTTATCTTTTATTAATTATTTATATTATTTCATGTGCATATTTTTATATCATCTGTATTTTTATTATTAATCTTAGTATATGTTTTATATATGTATATATCTTCAGTATATATATAGGTATATATTTATGTAATATTGTAATAGGTTTTCCTTTTTTACTTCATTATTCCCAATGTGTATATATCTTTAGTATTATTGGTTATACGTTTTATACTATTTCTTGTATATGTTCTTATGAATGTTAGCATGTATTCTATCTTGTGTATATATCTTTAATATATATGTATGTAGTTATGAAGTAATATTAAGAGTTGTCTTTTAGTATTATTTTTAATATGTATACACTATGTGAATATTTTAACATTTTTATATATATGGCGTGTATGTATCTTTAAATATTGCATTTATATATATGTTATGTATATAACTCTAATACCATATTATTTGTATATTTTTATTTTTCATATCTTCTTAAATAATATTACATATATATATCTCTTTTAATACCACATCGTATATATACTATTATTTTATTTATTTTTATTCCTAGTATATTTATTATTACTATTAGTATATGTATTTTATTATACGTATATATATATATATATTTATAAATAGTATTATTTTCATATATCCTTATATTTATTATTATACTTATTATTTTCTTCTAACATTACTATGTATTTATTTTAAAATATATGTATATATTTGTGTAGTATTGTTAATGTATATAATTTTTGCGTTATTAGTATTTATAATGTATCTTGCATATGTTCATTTTATATATTATGCATGTATATATTACGTATATATTTTAGTATTACTATGTATATACTTTTAACTCTTATCAATAAACATACTTTAATATATATACATATATATATGTGGAACTATTAGTATTTTTAATATTATGTTTACATTACTTCATTTGTTATTATTATACGTTTATATATATTCATTGTTTTTTTATTTCATGTTGGATGCTATTACTACGTTTAATATATCGCATGCATTGTTATTGTTTTAATATTTTTGTCATATTTATTATTTGCTTCAATGTATTTCCAACTCGTTTATTTCTTGTCTCCCGCCCATTTTATATCGTTTTGTTGTTCACTACTTTAAAGATTTTTATTCATGTTTTAAATTAATTTCAATAAGCAAGGTAACGTACCGATCTAACATTAAGTCATTGATTTCATCGCTATGTTGGGTGAACATCAATCGACTCGTGTTAAGGCGGTATGTCCTTCTAAAAAAAATCAAAAGAATTGAAAATTTTCGTGTTTTATTTAGATCACGTTTTAATGTTACATTGAATTTGCAATTTTGAAAATTAAGACAATACTTGTTTAATAAGATACCAATTTTGGGCGTTACGAGGGTGCTAATACCTTCCTCGTGCGTAACCGACTCCCGAACCCAAATTTTTCTCTGAATTTTGACGTAGACCTAATCGCGGCCTTCATTTTTGTTCAAGAATCAATTTTCTTTTCAAAAAAAGATGATTTATTAGGTGTCCGATTACACCTAGAAAAAGGATCGGTGGCGACTCCCTTTTTATTTCAAAATCAAACTTCAGTCCTCAAATTTTCACTAAATCGCCACAATTAGCGACCAAAGTAAATTTTAAGTCGCTACATTTCCCATCTTACAATTTTTTGGATGTTTGGTATATGTTCCAGCTGCTTCACCATAACACACAAAGATGGGTCATTATAAGAGATTGAGAATCTATATTTATATGGGTCTCCTTATAATATTTTTGAGCTATTAATTTGATAATTAGTTATGACAAGAGTTGTCAGTTTTCCCAATATTAGGGAAAGAGAATAAAAAAGCTGGACTAATAAAGTATTTGAAATGAATTATCAATGTCTAAGATCCTCGTACAAAGTAATGTGAACCAGAAGTTCAATAGATAATTCATTTTACAAATTAACCGCCAGGTTCATTAAATCTCACATATCAGCTAAAAATGCTTCAATACGAATTGATGTCCTAATAGGGCAAACAGTTAATGCAAAAGAAAGTAATCCATGCATGAAGCATGGAAGATCGGTCGGTTTCAAAGATAAAAATCCTCGTAAAAGTAAATGAGCAAACATTTAAGATGGTCATATAGTGGAGGCAGGGGTTCCTGAAGAGACTCATGACATAAATAATTATAAAACTCAAGAAGATATTCAAGTACCTAAAAGTGAAAATGGAAATAATGAAAATAAAAAGGTCTCGATAAATTATGTCAATATGAGAAAAAGATGGAATCGGAAAAAAAAGTAGTTGCCGACAACAATTTTGCTTATAATATTGCTATTAAAATAATAAAAGAAAATGAGGATCTTGAGCCTAAATCTACTAAGGAATGTAAAAATAGAAAAGATTGGCCAAATTGGAAAGATGCAATTCAAGCAGAACTGAGTTCACTTTCTAAACGTTAAGTTTTTGAACCTCTAGGCCAAACACCTAAAGGTGTAAAAGCCGGTAGGATATAAATAGGTATTTGTGTGAAAACAAAATGAAATTGATGAAGTCGTAAGATATAAAGCTCTTGTAACACAAGGATTTTTGCAAAGGCCAGACATTGATTATGAAGAGACATATTCTCCTGTGGTGGATGCAATCACGTTTAGATATCTTATTAGTCTGGTAGTACGTGAAAAACTTGACATGCATCTAATGGATGTTGTTACATCCTATTTATACGATACACTTGATAGTGAAATTTATATAAAAATTCCTGAAGGATTTAAAATCCCGAAAATATATAAAGTTTCTTGAGAAAATTGTTCGATCAGATTAAAGAAAAGTTTATATGGAATAAAACAAGCTAGATGTATGTGGTACAATCTTCTTAATGAATACTTGTTAAAAGAAGGTTACAAAAAGGATCTAATTTATCCATGTGTCTTTATAAAAAAGTTTGGGTTGGATTTTGTGATAATTGTTATTTATGTTGATGACCTAAATATTATTGGAACTCCTAAATAAATTGTTTAAAGGAAGAATTCGAGATGAAAGATCTTGGAAAAATAAAGTTTTATCTTAGATTACAAATCGAGCATTTAAAAGATGAAATTCATGTTCATTAATCAACTTATATGGAAAGATATCAAAGAAATTTTACATGGATAAAGCACACCCATTAAGTACTCCAATGGTTGTACAATCGTTAGATGTGAATAAAGATCAATTTCGTTCTTGAGAGAATGATGAAAAGTTTCTTGGTCTTGAAGTGTCATATCTAAGTGCCATAAAGGCATTGATGTATCTTGCAAACAACACAAAACTTGATATAGCTTTCATTGTAAACTTGTTAGCAAGATTTAGTTCTTCTCCAACATGTTGACATTGGAATGGAATTAAACATGTATTTAGATATTTCAAAGGGACTATTGATATGGGGTTATTTTATTCAAATGATTTAAAATCCCTATTAGTTGGCTATGCTAATGCTGGATACTTATTAGATCCACATAAAGGTTAATCTCAAACAAGATATTTATTTACAAGTAGAGGTACTGCCATATCATGGTCTCAACAAAGCAAACATTACTTGCCGCTTCTTCAATCATGCAGAAATAATTACAATCCATGAGGCAAGTCGAGAGTGTGTTTGGCTAAGGTTATTGACCCAACATATCTAGAAGATATGTAATTTGCCTTTACAGGAAAAGATGTCAACTATCTTATATGAAGATAATGCAGCATGTATAGCTCAATTGAATGGTGGTTACATCAAAGGTGATAGAACAAAACATATTTCACCAATATTATTATTCACCCATAATCTTGAGAAAAAAGGTGATATAAATATTCGACAAATTCGTTCTAGTGATAATTTAGCAGATCTTTTTATTAAGGCATTGCCAACTTCAACATTTGAAAGACTACTACACAAGATTGGAATGCGTCGACTCAAAAATGTAAAGTAATGTTGCCATCAGGGGGAGTCTAAAAACAAGTTGTACTCTTTTCCTTTAACCAAGGTTTTGTCCCATTGGGTTTTCCCGATAAAGGTTTTTAATGAGGCAGCTTGTAATAGAAGATTGTGTACTCTTTTTCCTTCATTAGGTTTTTTATCCCACAGGATTTTTCCTAATAAAGTTTTAATAAGGCACATTATCTACTAGTGGACATCCAAGGAGGAGTGTTATAAATATCTTATTAAGTGGATGTCCATCATGATCAAGATAAATTTTTGATGTACTTTAAATTCTAATAGTTATTAGAATTAGATATCTACTTTTTTTATACTTCTTATGCCTATAAATAAAGACTTTGATGAAGCATTGTAAATCACCCATTTGATCAATGAAGTACATTCTTTATTGGTTTCATATTTTCTTTGTTCTTTATTCTCTCCGCCTCTCTTTATTTTGTAACATTAACATAATAATAAATATTAATTTTATAAAAAAATATATTGCTATTATATAATTTGCAATAATAATTTGATTTTATAAATAAAAGAGTTGTTAATTAAAAAGATGAATTAAAAATAAAAAAATTAAAAATAATATATTTATTAATTAAAAACATTAATTAAAAATTTTAAAAAAAGCTTGAAACATCATGAAATAAAAATATGCTTAGAAGAAAATTTGAACTTGGGGCTCGAGGATAAAATCACTATTATTTAACCATCTAACTAGAGGAATTAAATCCAAGACTCAATGACAAAATCATTAACATTTAACCATCTAACTAAATGAGCTAATGTATAAAAAAAAAATCAAAAAATACGTACTATATGACAGATTCTCATTTTCTCTCTTTAAAATTCACCTATTTCACTAAATTGTTCAAACTCGCTTAAAAGGAGCTGAAACTCACTTCATTCTTCATTAGTCCTTCAAAAGTGAGTGCTACATTTTACCGAATCCTACATAAGTTTAAAGAAGGGAAAAATCATTGGATTCCAATGTTGTGCAACCAGAATGAATAAATATCAACCCCCTCCTTTAACAAATCCACATTTTTAAATATTTAGCCTAAAAAATTTCATGCCATATGGCAATATTTTCTTCAATTCCAGAATCCCCATTGCCAATTTTGTCTTCACTCTTCAAACATTTTAAGTACAAAATTGTGGGTCCTTGGGAATCATAATAATCAAACCAAAGGAAAAAGATTCAAGATTTTCATGAACTTTGCTTTCCTCTCTCTCTCCCTCCTTTTTTATTTAACTTTTTAAACTGATTTTCCCTACAATATTATTTAATTGGATCACTTTAATAGATGTTGAAAATGAATGGAAAAGTATGTCATGTTGTGATGAGACCATTTCTGGTCTCTTTCTTTATGGCTAGGTGGGCTATTACAATCTTGTTTAGGTGATGAAGAAGAAATTTGTGTCATTTGTGGGTAATCATAGTCAATTTACTTGATAATTTGATTGGAAAATTTTAAATAATATCATTTAAAAATTCTTATAGTTTTAAGTAACTATCATAAATAAGCTGGTTTCCATTTCACTGTCTCAAAATCAATCATATGCTTCACATTAATCTTTTGATTCTATTTTTTTTTCTTTTTTTTAATAAATTTTCCTATCATTGCAATTTAATCTAATATGTATGTTGAAGTTATGTGACCCGAATTTTTATTAAAAAAATAAAATATAGTGACAAAATAAGAAGATCTGTGTATGGACTATATTGCATAAGTAGAATCCGTACAGAACTACACTTAGGTTTCAACATTTAAATAGATATAGTTAAAACTCATTTTGTATCATTCGATTTTCAACATTAGTGAATTTTCTTCTTCTCTGCTCGTAGTTTTTTCTCAAAAGAGATTTTCACGTAATATCTGTGTGTTTTATTTTTCTTTTCTTATTGCTTTACAATCGTTTTATATTACCATTATCAATATTAATTTTAACAATGTATTTTTTAAATCATTAGAGTTCAAAGATTGTTGAAAGGTAATTAAGCCTACACTAAAAGGGGTAAATTAAAAAAATTATATTGAAATAAAAGAATTAAATTATAAATTTTTTAAATCAAGATATAATTTTATCATTTTTTAAATAATTTGAAGGAACTAAAGGTAGCTAAGGTCTCGAAATCGCCTCTCCTCGTTTGTAGTTAATTTGTTATATGTGAATCAAAATTTTTTTATATTTATTGTCTACGTTTAAGGTTCATGATTGACTCTCTCAACAATGTCGTTTTTAAGATTCAAACCTATGTTCTCTTCTTAAGAATGCAACATTTCTTACCATTACATCCAACAATTATTTGTCTGAACTAATATTTTTAAATAATTAATATAAATAATTTCAATTGTACGAAAATTTATTAAACTTAAAATGTTGTGGTTTATGCCAATGGTGCTTTGAGTATGTTTAAAGGTGTTAATGAGTCGGATTTAAATTTGGTTTCTAAATAACTCATTGTTTGAAAATAATAAAAATATTTTTATTTAAATTTAACTATAAAAAAATATATATTAATATAAAATTATTACAAATTTTTTATTTTTAACAATGAAACAAGTTGGGTCGAGGTTGAAAAAAACTAAACTCAAGTCTATTTTTTAATAATTTTATTATAGGTTTTGTCCAACCCATAAAATAAGAGGATAATGCGCTTTAGCGTACTTAAACCCACGCCTTTCTATATTGACAATAACACTTATGACAATCGAATTAAGATTTAATTATTTTATATTAAATTAGTTTAAATTATAATTAATCCTACATGTATTATTTATATTTGTGATTCTACTCGTAAACTCTAATTTAATTTACATCTCATTGACAAACAATGGTTTGGACTCATTGATTTGTTGAAGTAAGATGAGCAAAATAGTGTGTAAATGCCTTCTTTTAGTTTTTCTTGTTGGGTGGAGGTGCCAAAAATATTATCCTAAATGAAGGAATAGGGTGATGGATTTGGAGAAACTTCACAATTCCAGCCTTGGATTTCCATTTTTCTCTTTGGCTTTACCCTTTTATTGAAGTAAATAACAAGGAAGCAGATGCAAACAAATACATTGCAGGCTCATGATAGTGATTTCATATATTCTGTATATAGGGTTAATTTCACTAAACATCTTCAAGTTATTCTAAATTTTAAATTGGTCTTAAAACTTCAAAATATTCTGATTGAATCTTCAAAGTATCAAATATTATAACAAGTATATCCTTTTATCAATTTAGATGTTAAATACTAGCTTTGATTTGATGTGGAATATATTCAAAGCATACGTATCAATTTGTAAATATATGTATTCTTATTATATGAATAATCTGGATCTAACGCGCTAAAAAAAGACAATGCCAATAAAAATAAATTTTGGAGCACTATTTCTTCTTCTTAACACATTAGCTCTAAGATGTCTACACATGTTCTAATTGAATCCTTAAAGTATCAGCATTATATCAAATATGTTTTTTTGTCAGTTTAGACGTTGAATATTAGTTTCGGTATGATATGGAGTATATTTGAAACATAATGATCAAATTATAAATTTGCGTGTATCTATCATATGTACACCTTGAAAATAACATGTTAAAAAATAGACGATGGCAATAAAAGTTAAGAACACTATTTCATTTTTATTTAACACGTCGTATCTAAGTTGTTTATGCAAATATACACATGTTTATATTTTAATCAAGGTGTTTTAAATATTTTAAGCATCAATAAGATACTGATGCTTTGAAAGTACTCAATTTAAATGTTTTTAAAATTGAGGACCAATATAGAATTTTGGTTGTAGTTTAAGGATGTAAGATGGAATTAACCCTGTATAAATGCATATAAGCAGAAGAAACGACATTGTCAACGTAAGAAGAGGCTTCCATGTGAGCTTCCCCGTTCTCCTCCATCGATTACTCTTACATATTTCTTCCTCAAATCTCTTCTTCTTTCGGTTCCCACTTATCAATCTTGAATCTCCTTTTAAACCTACAACTACAAGCAGCTGCCATTGGAGAAAAAAAAGCTCTCAATTTCTTCAGCTGAATCTCCAATGGCTGCAACAGCAACAGCAACGACAGCCCAAACCCACCGTCCAAACCCTTTACTCAAAGCTCCACCGCCAAGATCAAAGCTCGCTTGTTTCTCTTTCGCTGCATATTCCAAAACCCTTATCCACCATCTTCAAACCCTCGACATCCCCATCCTGCCTGGTTTAACCGACCACGAATTCACCTCCATCGAATCGGCTTTTCACTTCACTTTCCCACCCGACCTACGTTCCATACTTCAAGAAGGTCTCCCCGTCGACCCTTCGTTCCCAAATTGGCGATCATCATCACCTCAGCAACTCAACGTTCTCCTCAATCTTCCTTTATTGTCTTTATCAAAGAACATTACGTTGCATAACTTTTGGTCTCCGTCTTGGGGTACTAAACCTTCGAATCCCAATGAAGCTTTGGGTTTGGTTAAAAGATTGTTTATAACAGCGCCTGTTTTAATTCCTATATATCGGAATTGTTATATCCCTTCGACGCCGAACATGGCGGGAAACCCTGTTTTTTACGTCGACGGTGAGGAGGTTAGGATATTGAGCTTTGATGTTAATAGGTTTTTTCAAGAGGTTGAGTTTTTGAGGAGAGGTGGGGTTTTCAAGCCTTTCATGAGGAAGAGAAGGAATGGCGTTGATAACAAAGTGCCGGCTTGGGCGGCGACAGCGGCTCGGAGGATCGAGTTTTGGACGGACGTGGCGGATAAAGGGAGGAGGGTGGTGGCGCGTGGGGTGACGACGGGGTGGTGGTGGAGGAAGGAAGAGGAGGAGTTCAGGTTAGGCGGGTGTTTGGAGGAAGTGTTCTGGAGGTTGAGAGATGGAGGGTGGAGAGAAGAGGAGGTGAAGGACATGATGATGATGGACGGCTGTGATCAAACACAGATTAAACCAAAAAATGGGACCCGACCCTTGATCGACGGAGAAGATGCCGCGTGGCATACGCGGGTTTTGTCGGTTGTGTTATTGCGTGCGGGTTGGAGTAGGGAAGATGTAGTGTACTCGCTTGATCTTGATGATATCGACGGTGATGAAGGCCTGTATTTGGAACTTCAATCGCCCAGTAGCTGTTGCATTGATGAGGGATGATGATCATAAGAAATGCAGAACCAAACGGTGGATTAAAGTGCAGACACTGTAACTATAATGGACCTCACCTTACAATACGTGTAATGCAATACTACTTTCATTATACAAACATTTTAATTATTTTTGTAAATTATTTTTTTTCACATGTGATACATATACAAAAATCTAGCATTTTTATTGTAAATAATTTTTTTGTCAATAATTCATGGTCTAATATAAATTTAGATTAATATTAGGGTCAATGGTTCCTTTTTAATTTCAAGCTGTATATTTTGGAATATCGATAGGCTATTAATCCCTTTGAATAGGTATTTATTTTTAGTGTGATGCGTTTAAATTTTTTTTATCTCACGCTACATTTATAAAAAAGTAATGAGAAGGAAGTATTTTTAAATCCCCTCTTGATTTTGTTATGATAAAGGGTTTCAATTCGATTAATAACATTATAAATAAAGATTTTGTTTTAATTAAGTACTAATTATTCGATCATGTTTCTTTAATTTTTATATCATATTTTAATTTTTTTTAACTTTATCTCATCAAATAGTTAGTTTTTATGTGAAATTAAGGTATCTTTAATATCTATTTTATGGTCATAAAAATTAATTATGGCACATTCATAATGTGGGTGTAAATTTTTTTATAACAAAAATATTTATAAAAACTTAACAAATAAATGGGGCTTTAGTTGAGATGGTAAACTTAAGATATTAAACACCATAGTATTTTATCTTCAAATCTCATCATGTGTATTTTTCTAGATTTAAATATAAAAAGATAAAAATATCCTCACAATAATGCTTGTTATTTACTAAATAATCTAGTCATGTTATCAAAGGCTACTTGGAGTCTCTTTAACCAGCAAAATTCCTTGTGGTGCAATGTTTTCTGGAAGAAATATTTGCGTGCTGCATCCTTTATGGAGGTGGAACAAAAGTCAAATGCTTCTTCTACTAGGCGTGGGATTTTAAGGACGTAACCCGTTATCTAATCTGGTTGCAAATGGAGAATAGGAGATGGTCAACAGGTTTGCGAGTGTTGCAATATGCTTAGAAGTTTGCTACATACATCTTTGTTGCCATGAGTGTTGTTATGCAAAGGTTAGTTTGAGGACCATGATGGATTAAATGGACAAAACCGCCTTAATGAAGTTACATACTCAACTCAGATAGGGATGTAAAATCTCGCTCATGCTTAGCTTCAGTCGAGGTTCTTATCCGAGATAGCGAGGCTCATTGGATTGGAGGATTTATGGTGAATATCGGGATAACAGACAGCCAACAGGCAGAATTATTGGGTTTCGAGCCGGTTTTTGTCTCGCAAAATCCTTGGGAATTCGTCAGGTCGTGGTGGAGTTAGATGCGCTACTAGTGGTACAATTCCTTCGACAACATTTTGAGAATAATCATTTGCTAGGTAATTTGGTTAAAGATTGCCTTAACTCGGTAAATGAAGGATGGGTGACTGAGGTTAGACATATTTATTGTGAAGGAAATAGTTGCGTGGATCACTTGACAAATTTAGCTCAGAACATTGAGAGAGGTTTGGTTTATCTTGAGACGTTATCGATGAGCCTTGAACCCTTTCCATAGTGATGCTTGTAGAGAGGGGGTAATTCTAATTTTGTTTCCTTGTTTCCTTCTTTTTGTACCCAAAAAAAAAAAGAATTTCTGATAATTTTACACTTGTCGATAGTTTTTTTTTATAATAATCTCATTATAAGTTATAATCATATCTGTTTTTTTTGACACAATATTTAAAACTACCCATAGTCCTTTCCTAACCCATAAATAGGAAGATAATGCACTTTTACAAACTTGAATCTACGATTTTCTGCATTAACAATACACATATCAATCAATATAAAACTCAATTCACAATAACAAATAGTTAACTCTTTAAATACAGTAAAAAAAACCTATAAATAAATCTAAAACGATGTCAAATATATATTTTAATAATTATTACAGCTCACAAATAAAATCTAAGTGTGATTCATAGAAAGTTCTACTTGCCAACTAAGAACTTTGAGCTGAATGCTGACTGAAGGCAATAAATTCAACGCGGTTGGAAACCCAATCCAGCCCCTTCACTTTCATAATTCCGTGTATTTTGCATGTTAATATAGCTGTGATATGTTGTATCAATAAAGGTAGAATTATGCTTCGGGTATGTATTCTTCACACTTTTAAAATTTAGTCCTTTTATTTCCTTGATTTAAAAATTAAAGTATTGATTAACTTTTGTGAAATTTTGTTTATATTTTATCAATTAAAACTTCAATGGGGGGGGGTGTTTGTAACTTTAATTCTTAAATCTAACTTTCTAATATTAAATTGTTACACATTCAATTTTAATGGAAGTTCATTTCTGGTATTATGAATTAGATTTTAAATTATACAAGTCGAGAGACTGAATTTTTGGAATTAAAAGTAAAAAAAAAAAACTAATTTTAAAAGCTTAAAAAGTAAAATGACTAGGGGCACTATTAAACCTATCAACAAAATATATTCGGACAGAATAAAAATCAAAATCTTCATATTCCCAAATACAGATATTCATGAGTCGGGTCGGGTTCAGACATTGAATGTTTAAGTTTGAACTCAGCCTATATTTTAAATGGGCCTAATTATTTTGTCCAAACTCATTTTTTGAACTTAATATTTTTGTCCAAACTTCTCAAATATTGGGCGGGCTTTCGAACCTGAGTAAATAGCATAACCCATGTAGAAGTCTATTCCACAATGTTAACTAAGAGTTTGGTGTGAATGAAGCTAATAAATTCAATGCCGTTAAGAAAAACACAACCCAACCCCTTTCATTTTCAATGGCTTGTGAACTCCATTACAAAAAAACCAGTGTCATCAAAGTGCAATAGACTTGGCCCTTTCCATGAAGGCTTCAAGGTCAATCCATAATTTAGTGTGTGAGTGTGACTATGTGAGTAAAGGGCTAAAGGCAAGGGGGGAATGGGGGGCTTGGTCTCGGTGGCCTTTCTTCTATACCTGACCCAACTACTACGGCTTGACCCTAATGGTGCATTAAATGCAACCCATGTCCATGGTGAAGTCAACAATATCATAATATGGATTTTTTTTTTTGAAATTAAAATATTTATTGTCGTTAGCAATAATTAATTTTCTCGTTATTGGATGTTTTTCAATGAAGTAAATAACAGGTAATGAAATGTACTTTATTCTCGTAGATAAGAATTGAACTCCCAACTTCATTATTAACATGGACTAAATTTTGATTTTTGGGTGCTAATAAGAAGTTTAACAATTGTTCTTTTATATTATTACACGACTATCAAGTGATTTTCTTTAATTTCAAAATATCAAATCAATGAATTTAATAGAAAAATTATAACAATAGTAACAGTTAGACCTAATTTTTTAAATCCAAAAGGTAAATAGTCTAAATTTCTAAAAATAATGTATTGTAGATTTAATTATATCATTATTAAATATTTTTTTATTTTATAATTGTTAATATATATTTTTAAAAAATCGCAATTGAGAATTAGAAAAAAGATAAATAATTATATTTTTTATGATCTTTATTTGCATATAGTGTTTTGTGTTTCTCATTATTAAGTGTATTGAAAATAAAATTATGATACATTTTAATTATTATCACTTGATTTTATAACATTTAAAAGAAAAAATTTAATATTAAAAATATATTTATAAAAAAATTATTCAATAATTGAATAGTAAACAAAGCGGTAAGGTAATTATTTAAAAAAAAACTCATACCCTAAGTTCAATATTTAGAAAAATATCATTATATTAATATTTATTATTTTATTAAAAATAACTTTTAAATAATTTGTCTAATTAAGATGGTATCAATCGATTTGTGACATCAATTTAGTTAGGTAAATTAGATATAGTATAGATATTTAAGTATATTATATTGGATAAAAGTATCATTGAATCTCTTGTACTTGGAGTTAGATTACATTTTATCATTTTTACTCAAAAAATGAGTAAACTAGTCCCAATGCATTAGACCAGGGAGTAAACTTATCATTTCTATTAAAAATTTCATCTATTTTTATTATTAAAAATTGATATAGCTAATGGAATAACTAGTCAGTTACATGTGGCGTGTCACGTGTATTAGGCCCATCCCGACTTGGGCTAGGCTTGGACAAGTATTTTTACTTTTTGACCTGACCTGAATTCAATTTAAATAATGAAATTTATTTTCAAATTTTAAATTTAATTATAAAATATATAGAATATCAAATAAAAATATGCTTTTAATATTTTATTAATTTTTAAATAGTGAAATGGGTCTTTTGGGCAGACCGATTCAATCCATGGATAATTTTAATGTACAAATAGCAATTTTTAAGTGTAGAAATAGATGAATTTTTTATAAGAAAGATCAGCTTATTCTTTAATCTAATGTCAATAGGCTAATTCTTTTAATTTATTGAATAAAGAAGCAAAACTAAATCTGACTCCTAATACTAAAGCCTCTATAATATTTTTACCATTATATTAAAATTTTATATTTATGAAATATATCACGTTTGTTTTGCAATATTATCAGATTTTTTTTTTTTAGAAAACAAAAAATCTAGGGGCAAAAGCTACGCACTTTGCACGTGCGAAACCCTGCTCGTTTGGTCTAATCTAATTGTTGACTAAAATATATAGCGTATAAGAAAACAAGGGTTTCAAGTCGTAGAGAAAAAAGAAATCGATAAAAATGGCGATGGCGAGTGTTCGATCAGGTCTCCTCCGAGCAGCCCTTCGCTGCGGCTCTCGTCCTACTGCTCCTCCCAAGCGTGGCTTCGCTTCCTCTTCTCATCACGATGATGCTTGTATGCAACCTTCCTTCTATTTTTTAATATTTTATCTGATTTGGATCAATTTTATTATATTAATATATTGATTTCCTATATTTTGAGTTGTTCCAAATTTTTTTTGTACTCTAGGGTTTTATTATCTAGTTTAACCTTTTGATTTTAATTGGATCTATGTTAGAAATAGAGTAAGTAAAATAAAATTTAGGTTATTAAAAGAATCGTAGTTTTGGATCTTAGGGAAAAGAAAATCTTATAACAGCTTGGAAAAATCAGATATATATTTTTTGTTTTAACACGAATTTATATATATATTTGCAGATGAAACGGCAAAATGGGAAAAGATAACATATTTAGGTGTTGCTACCTGCACTGTTTTAGCGATTTATAATCTATCAAAAGGTCATCCCCACCATGAAGAGCCTCCTGTAAGCTTACTTTTACTATGTTTAATTTTAATTATATATTTTAAAAAAATATATTTTTGTTGTTAATTTTTATAATTGGATGCTGTCATGATGTTTGAATGTTTGCAGGCATACCCATATTTGCACATTCGCAACAAGGAGTTCCCATGGGGTATGTTATTCTTATTGTTACCGTTTTTGAGTTATTTAAGTTCAAGTTGATTTTTTTTTTTTTTGGGTATTTAGATTTTGCTGTTTAGGTTCTATTGGGTCTTTCCGTGACAATTATAACTGATAACATTGCTGGATTTTCTTTTCATTTTGCACCATTTGCTTAAAGGTCAAGGAACGTAATTTTAGATATTCTAGGGCAGAACTAGAACCAAATTTACTTTTATTGGCTTTGGTTATTAGCTAATAAATCCTATTCATTTTGTTCAAAACAATTTCTTTTTCAAGCATCCAAAACACTACCTTAGGTAATTTATATGGAGACTTAAAAGTTGCCAACTTATAGTGATGTTTTGCACATCAATTAATATGGAAACATCCAACATGCTATCGGCAACCAATTATGGTCTGTCTTGTTTTAACTTAATTTGGTTACTAGTAATCATTAGTTTTCCATCTTCTATCCATGGAAAAAAATGGCCATCTTTTCCTCTCTCTCTCACCTAATCTTTGCAGTCATATGTTGAATGTTGTTACATGTTGGATAGTTACTCTATGTTACTTAGACTCTTCATTTTTCCTGAATTAACTGTGTCCGACACACGGATATGGGGATTTGGCCTTCAATGATCATCCAAATATATGGAAAAACTTAGAAAAGACTGATACCTGCGTCGGATACATACCTATATCTGACATTCACACCCAAGTCCAAGTAACGTAGTATTTACTTCCTATGATATCTTAGATTACTAACTATAACACTAGCTTTTGTCCTAAACCAAATTCTAGGTGAAAAATTTCCTTTCAACCTATCTTACAATCATTGCTTATGTTTCCACATGCCTAATTCCTAGATAAATTGCTAAGACCTGCTCTAAACTCATTTTCATTTGATCATTTTTACAGTTACATTATTGGGTTTAGCTTGTCTCTAATTGTATCTTATGTTATCTAACCCAGGAATCTTATAAACAACATGTTTTGGTTGTGTCTCGTTTTGTGATTTTAATGAAAAACTAATCTAAGAATGCCTTTCTTTTTTATTTTTTGTTTTTCTAGATAACTGTTATTAATGGTAGGAGAGTTTGACAATCATATTGCATATGAACTATAAAAAAACCACCATTTTCTTATTCGTAAAGTTTTATACCAAGGCCATTGCTATTTACTCGCTGTTGTAGGCTCAGCCACCCTTGATTTAGCAAGCATTTTCTGTTGTGATTGATGATGAGCCTATTTAAAAGAAATAGGGTCATGAGTGATCAAGTAATCTAGGTATAAAATTTAATATTATCATTTGGAGTTTCTAATTGTGCTTTCCAATATTGGAAGTGGATGTATGCTTAATCAAGGATGGTCATATATTAAGTTTATTGTTACTCATTTATCTAATCGATCGATTCAATCTGTTCATTGTTTTATTTATCATGGTATTCAGGTCCGGATGGTCTGTTTGAGAGAAAGGAGCATCACTAGGGATGGCCGGATGGATGCATATCTTTCCGAGTTCGGCACATTTTTATCATTTCTCTGAGAAATCAATCAGATAATTCTGTGCATCTTTTGTAATTTTAGCACTCGATTTCCGGTTTCTGGACTTTGAATTGCAAGTTCATCAGGTTTTCTATATGGTTGTGCCTGCCTACCATACTCTGTTTCGAAATAATAAGATTACTGAATGGTTTGTTGTGGATATGGTTCTATTGGATGCTTACATGAACTAGACAAAGAAGGATATATTCTTTTTCAGCCAAAATATTAGTATGGGCATATATAGTTTTTGTTACAGTATCGATACCTACCGATATCTGTTTCAGTGGGTATTTTTAGAAATAATTATACATATATTTATTGCTTTTAAATTTTTAACGAAATATATATTATACAATATATCCATAAGAAAATGCGAAATTATTAATTCTATTTTCTAAGCTAATTTAAATTTAAATGTAATTATGAAATATAAAACTGATCAACATAAATATATAATCATTTAAAGTTGGTTTAAAGTATTAAATTTAATTTAGAATATCAAAATGCTTTTGTTGGTACCAAAAGACTGGTAATGTTCAATAGGGATCAATACTATGTCCACCAAATCCATGAAGTTTGTGTCTTGTTTATGTTAAGACGAACTCTATGTTTACATGTCATTTTGTATTTAATTTGATTTTAATGTTTAATTTAATATTTGAGTTTAGTTTTATTATTTAATTTGAGTAACATGTGGATTGATTTTATGAATATTAGATAAACAGTTTTTTTTTTGAATTACAATGATTGGGTAAAGCCTAAATAATGAACGCAATTAGTGCAACTCGAACTTAAGTTATACTTGGAGTGGTGAACACTCTTAACCATTAGGCCATCATATGAGTTCAATAAAAAGAAACTTAAATACTCATAAACTTAATTAAAAAAAAGAAACTAAAGTACTTGAGATTTTACTTTTAAGAGATATTAATCTTCTTTTATTCTGACTCAATTGATGTTGGTGTTAAAAATTCACCATTGATAAATGTTTGGGTTAATATATCATTTGATATTTATATTTGGCTTTAATGTTTAATTCGGTTCTCGAGCTTTTTTGTCCTAATTTGGTGCTTGAGTTTGGTTTCAATATTTAATTTGGTACTTAAACTGAATAGTATCATGTGGTCCAATAAATGTTTGACATGTGTGCTCTAGCAAAAAACCATAGGTACTTAATTGGGACAAAATGAAAAACTTAGGTATAAAGGTAAAAGTATTATGGAGGCCTTTGTACTAGGAGTCAAATTGCATTTTGACTCATTTACTCAAAAAATAGACAAATCAATCCTTGTACGTTGGATCAAAGAGTAATCTTTTGTTAAAAAAATTATCCCTTTTTACCGTTAAGTGCTAGCATGGCTGATGGAGCAATCGGACAATGACACTTAACGTGCCACATGTACCTCATATTGTCATGGCAGTATTAATTCAAGCAATTTGGATGACATTTTTAGTAAAAGAAATGAATGATTAATAAATTGTGAAATGGGTGAAACTTTTTACGTGGAGGAACTAATTCAAGCAACTAGACAGTAATCTATTATATCTTAATAGTAGAAATGGATGAAATTTTTATCAAAAGGATCAATTTGCTTCTTAATCTAACGTACAAAGATGAATTTGCCCTCTTTTTTAGTAGAGGGGGAAAAATAATATCCAACTCTCAGTATAGGGGTCTTTATGATACTTTTGCCCAAGTATAAAATTGAACGTTGAAGTTAAATTTAGGTACTTGTATAGGACAAAGAAAAACTCGAGTATTAATTTGAAATGACCTAGGTACTAGATTGAAAATTGAAGCTAAACTCAAATACCAAATGTAACAACCCAATTTTCAGTGGTATTGGAAACAGTGGTTCGAGACCACTAAGATTCAATAAGTGAGCTCATAAATATTATTAGTTAGTGTTTTGAGTTAATTTTGAATTTATGAAAGCTAAGAATTAGTGATTTGTGCTTTAGAAATAATTATTAGATTAATTGGTTTAAAAAACGAGGAATCGAGATCTTGATTTCATAAATCGTGTCATAAATATTTTTATAAATATTTACGGAGTGTCATTGAGTTATTGTTAGAAAATTTTAACGTTTAGATAGTTAATTAATTAAAAATGTCTAAATTGAAAAAGATGTAAAACTTGTTAATTAAAGAAATGGTGACTAGATAGCCCAAATAATAAATAAGAAGGATTTAAAGAGAAATTAGGTGTAATTTATTAAGGCTGGACCGCAAGATATAGAAATTAGTAAGGAAATACTGTGAACAAGGGATAAAATTGGAAATAACATAAAATTTAATAGTTAAAATAGGAGGAAATTGAATATTTAGATATTTCTTCCAAATTCTCAGCCAAAAACACTATTGAAGAGCCCTTAAGAAGATTATTTTCATATTTTACTACATGTAAGTTCAATTTTTGTTTATTTCTTGAAATTTTTATGTTTTTGAGACTTTTACAATTAGGTCCAACAATATGTTTCATTTGTTTTTTATTTCATGTGTAACAGCCTAATTTTCAGTGATGTCGGAACAGTGATTCGAGATCACTAAATCCGAAAAATGAGGAGGAAATATTATTAATTGAGTGAGTATAAATTAAATGTGAAGTTAGGAAAAATTTTGAAATAGTGAATAGTGTACTAAAAAAATAAATATTAAAATAATTAGAATCGAAAACGAGGTATCGAGACCTCGAGAATTTTAAATCGAGCCATAAATATTTTTATAAATATTTATGGAGTGTTAATATGTTAGTATTAAAGTTTCGTCAAGAAATTTTAAAGTTCTGATAATTAATTGAACAAAAAAGACTAAGTTGTATCAAATGTAAAATTGTGGGAAATGATTAAATAGCTTAATTGATAAAAGAAAGAGGGTTTAAAAAGAAAATAGACCCAAGGTATATTTGGGCTGGACGGCAAGGGCATGAAATCAGCAAGAAAATAAGGAGAATTAAGGGCAAAATTGGAAAATTGCAAAATTTACTTAATAAAGCTAGGACTAAAGTGGAATTATCTAGATTTCTCTTTATTTTTCTGCATTCTCATCAGAAAAACACCATGGAAGAGTTCTATTAAGCTGGTTTCTCATATTTTTACTTCAAGTAAGTTCAAATCTTGATTATTTCTTGAAATTTTTGTGTTTTTGTGACTTTTACAACTAGGTTCACTTGTTGAATTCATTAGTTTTTGATTCTATGAAAGAAATTGAAAGTTTCTATACATATGTGCTGGAAGTATATGATGATTTTGCATGGATTTAGAGCTTTAAATTGTTTATATGTTGATTTTATTGTAAGAATTGAATATTAAGTGAATGTTTGAGACCTAATTGTAAAAGAGTTTGAAGTTAGAGTTTTATGTGGAAAATTATGAATTTTAATAGTTATGAAATAACTTATAATGTTTAGGAAAAGTATTAATTGAGAAAATTATCTTAATTTAGGGGTTAATTGAATAAGGACTGAATTGTATGAATTGTGAAATTTGGGGCAAAATGGAAATCAACATTTTGCACTAAAACTGTTTTGGACAGCAGCAGTAGTCTAACTTTGAAAAATCACCAAAAATTGTATAAATGAAATTAGAGGATGAATAAAATATGAAATTAAAGCTTATTGAGTCTAGTTTCTTATAGAAGAAATAATGTAAGCAATGGAATTGTAAATCTTGAGATATGATAAATTTTGTGAGATAAGGTCAGAATGATTTCGGGTTCCCCTGTTTTGACTTTGTAAAATCATCAAAAATTGGAAAAAAATAATTAGGGGCTTAAATTTATATGTTTAGAATCTTGAATGAGTCTATTTTCAAGAGAAATAAACGGGAACATCATTCGAATCTTGTACGAGGAGATAATTAATTTTTCGTGAAGAAGGGTCGGAACTGCCAGACAGCAAAACAGGGGAGAATTCAATGAATAAACTGTATTAATTGGCCTAACCAAAAATTATGAAAATTTTATGGTAAGAAGATATGTGAATCTAGTTTCAGAGAAAATTATCAGATATTAATTTGGATTTTCGTAGCTTCAGATAAAAATAATTTAGTGACTATGACACAGATGAACAGCTTGAATATTCACATAAGTAGATAGTGAAAATTATGGATAATGTTACCTACAAGTGTGTTGTTTATACCAAGGATATGGATGGAGAGGAGGAGGAGGAGGAAAATATACAAAAATATATGAATGACTCGTGTATAAATTGATCACATGCCTGGTTATAATCGATAAGTGTTGAATTAGAAACGATATAATGTTTTATTTGGAATATTTATTATGAAATTATGATTATCGCTATAATACAAAAATCGAACTTGTGAGTTTACATAACTAAATTTAGTGACCATTTGTTAATATTATTAAATTTCAATATTATTTTATGAATGGTGATTAATAATTTATGTATGATAATTGTTGAAAATAAGTAAATTATGTACAAAAGTTATGAAATTGAACTGAGAATTTCGGAGGAACGGAACTCAGGAAATAAGTACAATTTTTCAGTGAAAAAGATGAATTGACGGTAAATTACCCAAGTAAACCGAGATTCAGCATTTGTTGCGAATTCTCGTGTTTGCTTTCCGTTTAGCTCTTACGAGCTTCATTAACTCATATGAGTTTCGCTTAACCCTTTTGGGGTTTCATTTCACTCGATGAGCTTGATTGCCTTCAAAGCTTCCGTTTAGCACTTATGTGGTTCATTAGCCTTCGGGCTTCCGTTTAGCACTTATGTGCTTCGATTAGCCTTCAGCTTCCGTTTAGCACTTATGTGCTTGCTTAGCCTTCTAAGCTTCCGTTTAGCACTTATGTGCTTCAGATTAGCCTTCTAAGCCCGTTTAGCACTTATGTGCTTGATTAGCCGGGCTTCCGTTTAGTACTTATGTGCTTCAGCTTAGCCTTCTAAGCTTCCGTTTAGCACTTATGTGCTTCAGCTAGACTTCGGGCTTGAGATCATGATGTACTCAAATCGTAAAATCGTTCCTTGAATGGACAAGTTGGTAAGTCGTAAATGTAACATGTGGAAAAAGAAATGTAAGTAAGGTTATCATTATTATTATTGAGCTCAATTATGTGAATTTGTCATTTGAAATTATGATTGACAGTAAGAAACAGTGAATTGCATGCTTATCAATGGTTACACATAATTATCTGAAAAACAAGAAAAATGACGGTTATTGATATATGGAAATGTGAGACATTGATATATGAATGTGGAATATGTTTGATAAAGGTGTTCATTCTTAATTATAGAATTATGTACCTCATGTGTGCTATTTGTATAAAGATGATATTTCAAATACTTTGGTGAGTAAAGCTTAAATATGAAATAGTATGAAATTGAAACAAGTTGTTATGAAAATATATTTAAATTATCTGTATGTTTTTGTAGTCCTCGTTAATGCCTCGTACTCTATTCCGGCGACGGATACGGGTAGGGGGTGTTACATCATGAGTAATTTTGAAAGTTACCATTGATGAGTGCTGGGAGTTTATGATGAATTAATATGGATTTGGAGCTTTGATTTTGTTATATGATGATTTTATTAAGTAATTTTGATAGAAATTGATTTTATGACTAAATTGTGAAAATGTTATGAATTAGGGTTTGATATTGAAATTCTGAATATTAAAGGTTGTATAGTACTCTAAAATAATTAGATAAAGTGCTAATTAAGAAAAATTAGCTCAATTGATGGGTTAATCAATCATGGACTATATTGTAAAAAATTATAAAAGTTGAGGTAAACGTGTAATTTCAAAAATTAAAGGGCATAAATTGTGAAGTGAATTAGAATTGAATTAGATGCTGGTAAATGAATAATTTTATATTATAGATCAAAAGCCCGAAGAAAATCGTGAAAAGGAAAATTAGCCGACTAGTCCCTGAATTACAACAAATTCTACAAATTGGCCCAGGTAAATTCATATGGTTGATATTTTATGATTAATTGTTAATTTATAAATGATATAATGTATTATTTCATATTTTTGCTATTGAAATATGATTATTGTAATAATATTAAAATCGAATTAAAAGTTTAAATTAAGTGGAATGCAGGATTGAGTACGACTGTTCCGTGACACAAGATGAATTGTTAGAGAATATCATGGTTAGACCATGGCAATATTTAAATGTAAGACCATAGCTGGGCTATGACATTTCAGTGAAAAGACCATAACTGGGTTATGGCACCGTGAACGTAAGACTATGGTTGGACCATGGTAGTATATATATGTATGTAAGACCATAGCTGGGCTATGGCATCCTAATGGAAAGACCATAACTGGATTATGGCACTATGAGATTCTAGTGTAAGACCATGGTAGAGTCATGGCAACATATGTGTAAGAATATAGTTGGACTATGACATCAAGAAAACGATGTACTCAAATCCGTAAGATGTTCTCTAATTTGACAAAAATTGATAAGTGACAAATGGAATTAATGTGATAGAATTTGTGAAGTTATTGTTATTGAGCTCAATCAAGTGAATTCATCATTTGAAATTGCGAATGGCAGGAAATGTTAGTGACATGCTTATTTAATAATTTATTATAGTGTATTCGGTAAGATTTATTTTTAAAGCCAAATGAACTTACTAAGCTTCTATAAGCTTACTTGTGTCATTGAATGTTCTTTGTAGATTGTCAAGAAGTTTAGAGGATCAGATCAACACATCGAGCCACACTATCTAAATTGCTCCGGTAGACTTTGTTATACATATTATGGTTTATATGGCATGTATAGGGTTAGACTAGAAAGGAGTTAAACTTGAAATATAATTGTGAACGATACATATATATGTTTGTATGCATGCATTTAGTAGTGATATTTAGTAAATCAATGAATGAAGTTATTTTGGTAAATATATGTAAATAAGTTTTATGATGTCCTATTATGTTTAAAACAAGATATTTGGCTTGTATGGTTGTTTGATTGGGATATATTGGTATATGAGAATGTTGTGTGCAGGTTAATAATAAAAAGGGTGAGAAAAATGACCTTAAAATGGCCTATTTTCGTCCATATGGGCAGAGACACGAGCGTGTGTCTCAGCCGTGTGTGATACACGACCTGGCACACGGGCATGTAATCCGGTTGTGTGTCCCCTACACCTTAAAATTTCAAAACAGAATACCCAGGTTTTTGCACATGGCCTGGCATACGGGAGTGTGACTTGGCCGTGTGACCCTTTGACTTTGCACACGGCCTTGCACATGGGCGTGTGGTTGGCCGTGTGTCACAAGTCAGAGAGTTACACGGGTAAAGATACGAGTGTGTCTCCTGGCCGTGTGATCAAATTGTCAAGAAGTTCGGAGGATCAGATTAACACATCGAGCCACACTATCTAAATTACTCCGGTAGACTTTGTTATATATATTATGGTTTATATGGCATGTATAGGGTTAGACTAGAAAGGAGTTAAACTTGAAATATAATTGTGAATGATACATATATATGTTTGTATGCATGCATTTAGTAGTGATATTTAGTAAATCAATGAATGAAGTTATTTTGGTAAATCTATGTAAATGATTTTTATGATGTCCTATTATGTTTAAAACAAGATATTTGACTTGTATAGTTGTTTGATTGGGATATATTGGTATATGAGAATGTTGTGTGCAGGTTAATAATAAAAAGAGTGAGAAAAATGACCTTAAAATGGCCTATTTTCGTCCATACGGGCAGAGACACGAGCGTGTGTCTCAGCCGTGTGTGATACACGGCCTGGCACACGGGCATGTAATCCGGTTGTGTGTCCTCTACACCTTGAAATTTCAAAACAGAATGCCCAGGTTTTTGCACACTACCTGACACACGGGAGTGTGACTTGGCCGTGTGACCCTTGCACTTTGCACGCGGCCTAGCACATGGGCGTGTGGTTGGCTGTGTGTCACAAGTCAGAGAGTTACACGGGTAAAGATACGGGCGTGTCTCCTGGCCGTGTGATCCACATGGTCTGGTCACATGGGCGTGTGTCCTCTATTTCAAAGAAAATTTTTGATATTTTGCAAAAATTTCTCAAAGCCTTCGGTCTAGTCCCGATTCACTTCTAAGGTGTATTTTGGGCCTAGAGGGCCCATCTAAGGGACAATAAGAATGTTAAATGAATGGTTCTTGATTTTAGAATAAAAATTGTGAAATGTCTGAATTTAATTTGTATAGTCCAATAATGCTTCGTAACCCTATTCTGGCGACAGATAATGGTTAGGGGTGTTACACCAAATTGGGACATAAAAGCTCAAGTACAAAATTAAATATTTAAGCTAAATATAGGTACCAAATAATATATTAACCTTAAAAATATTTCTCTCTTTTCGAAAGATGCTCTTGGTGAGATAGTAACACATCCTTTTACGTACGAAATGAAAAAAAATGGATAGTATAATTTTTTACCCTTGAACTTGGTAACAAGATTCATTTTGGTACCTATATTTCTTTTTGTCCACTTTGGGACTTGAACTTTACAACTAGGCACAATATTATCACTTGAAAATTTAAAAATTAATGTAAATTTTCAAGTGGTGATGAAGTACAATCTCAGAGTGTCACATTCAGTATTCCAATAATTGGTCGGTAGTTGAACAGGTCAAACCATCGGTTCCTGATTCAACCAATTCGACTGCCAGACAAATAATAATTAAAAAATCATAAAAAATAAAAAAAATTATTAATTTGGTTCAATTTATTCAACTATTGATTTTTGTTTCGGTTTTCAATTTTTACTTCTTTCAAGCAGTTTTCGAGTCGATCAATTTAATCTTTTGTTCAGACTGTTATATCAATCAATTTTAAGTCTGATCCAATCATGTTTCAGTAACACTGGTCACATCATCAAATCTCGATAGAATCTAAGTTCAAAGACTAAAATAGATCTAGTTGCCAAGTTCAAGTACTAAAGTGGACCTAGTTGCTAAGTTTAGGGGCCAAAAATTATATTATTCAAGAAAAAGTTTTGTTTTTTTCTACCACATTAGTGCACCATATTGTATTTTTTAAAATGAAAATGATTGTTCATGATTAGGTCCTTTGGAAGAAAATAAAATTCCATATGAAAACATTGCAGCTATAATTGATTGTACCAATTATTACTTTATCTAATTCATTTCATAAAAATAGATCCCCACAGGTCTTTCTTAGTTATAATATGCATGTTGAAGCAAAACAAAAGCAGCTAATTATGAATTACCTAACAAAATAGGATAGTTACCATAGAAGAAGCTTCAAGAAATAAATAGCAAGTACCATGGGAGGAGTTGGGATGTCCATGAATAAGGTATTGAGGCACCATCAGGCTTCACCAACCCCATTGGTCCTTGCAATTTAAGCAATAAATTCATGGACTTTTTAAAGAAAAAAAGGGCTAATAGCATCATTGGTCCTCAAAATTTAAAAGGTTTTAATTGGATCCTTTTAGAGGTATTTGTATGTATCGATTAGGTCATTTTCTCTAGCTTGAACATTAAATACTACTTAAAACTATATGTATAGATTGTACCTAGTGCATAAACAACTTATATTTGACTTTTAAAAAATAATAATAACTGTCCTAAATTTTATTAAAATTGTCATCTTTCGAATTTGAAAAATAAATTCAAAATTTCTAACCATTTTTTGAATATTCAAATTTGAAAAATTCAAATTCGAATCCAGCAAAATTCTTTTTACATATATAAAATCAAAATTATAAGTATTTTGTATCACTAGATTTGGGTGTTTGAATTTGAATTAACGAATACATTCGATATCCAAACAAGTAATTAGATTTGAATAATTGAATATCCAAGCCATCTATCCACAGCCAGTTCAAATCCTATTAGATAATAATTATAAAATCCAAATATTATCCGAATCCGGAAAAAAAAATACATGTGGATATTCGAATCCATAATTCAAAATGTCATCTCTAAGCATCATTTCAAATTCGAAGTGCATTGATAGCTAAACTAGTAGAAAGAACTGGTTAATACAATATTAATAATTTGAGGAGTAGCTGAGAATATTTGATGTAATTATCCCAAATGGCAAGCAGTTCTGTTTTTGTAGGATGATTTAAGCACCAAGAGACACATTTGAAGAGAAACCTAAAAGGATTTTCTTTCCTATTATATATATATATATATCCATCATAAAGATATGAAAACTGGGGAACTTCAATTATTATAACTAGAAATCTACAAGTACAAAATAATATAAAATTTTTCAGCACTAATATGACAACAAAGCACAAGTAACCAGGAACATACAAGTTTCCTGATCCCATATCAGGAAAGAAGAAAAACAAAAATTTAGTGACAGTAATTAGTTCATATACTGAAATCTCAAACCATTATCAATTTCATTCTGCAGTTGCATTCTCACTTTTATTTCCCTCACTTGTTGTGGTACCTGGCAGAGTTCCCAAACCAGTTTCACCTTCTTTTACTTCTTGATTCGTTGAAGAAGTGTCGGGCTTATTCTGGGTGTTTCCATCTGTATTTGTGTCATAATTGCTGCTCCCGTTGCTGTCGTTGAAGCTGTGAGTAGCATTGTTCTCGTTCTCGTTCTGACCTGCGTTTTCGTTATTGGAGGACTGAACGGCATTGTTCTCATTTGAACTTGAGTTTTCATTGCTGTTGGTATTGGTCTGAATGGCATCATTGCTCTCGTTGGTGGTGGTGTCGGTGTAGCTCTGAGAAGCATTGTTTTCGTTCTGACTTGCATTTTCGTTGTTGTTGATGGTGTCAGTGAAGCTTTGAGATGCATTGTTCCCATCCTGACTTGCATTTTCATTGTTGTTGGTGGTGTCGGTGAAGCTCTGAGATGCATTGTTCTCATCCTGACTTGCATTTTCATTGTTGTTACTGCTCTGAGCAGCATTGTTCTCGTTTTGACTTGCATTTTCGTTGTTGTTGTTGTTGCTGTTGTCAGTGTTGCTCTGAGTCACATTGTTCTCATTCTGACCTGCATTTTCATTGTTGTTGTTGTTTTCATTTTCGTTGTTGTTGTTGTTGCTGTTGTCAGTGTTGCTCTGAGTCACATTGTTCTCATTCTGACCTGCATTTTCATTGTTGTTGTTGTTTTCGTCGGTGTTGCTCTGAGTCACATTGTTCTCGTTCTGACCCGCATTCTCATTGTTCTCAGTGTTACTTGGAGCGGCATTGTTGTCGTTCTGACCAGCATTCTCATTGTTCTCAGCGTTACTTGGAGCGGCATTGTTCTCGTTCTGACCTGCATTCTCATTGTTCTCGGTGTTGCTCTGAGTTGCATTGCTCTCATTCTGACCCGCATTTTCATTGTTCTCAGTGTTGCTCTGAGCAGCATTGTTCTCATTCTGACCCACATTTTCATTGTTGTCAGTGTTATTCTGACTGGCATTCTTCTCGTCCTGACCCGCATTTTCATTGTTGTTGTTTTCATTGTTGTTGGTGTTGCTCTGTGCAGCATTTTCATTTGAACTTGAATCGTTGTTTTCCTTTTGAGTAACATCTTCATTTGCATTTACATTGTCATTGGTGTTGCTCTGATTGTCTGTGCTGCCACCATTCCCATTCGCATTCCCGTCATTGTTAGAATTGCTACTATCATTCCCATTCTGACCTGCACCAGCATTGTCATTAGTGTTCGACGAAGTTCCACTGTTCTGGTCAGCATTTGAATTTTCATTTTCATTTCTGTGTGTCCCCTCTCCTCCAGAATTATTGTTTGATTCTTCACTCTGAACAGCATTTGAATTGCTGTCTGATCCGGCATTAGATTTTTCAGTCTGTCCATTTGATTCACTGGAATCCGAATTACTTGTAGAACCTCCATTAGCTCCATCCCCATTCTCAGTTGAAGTAGGGGTTGTATTTGAATCCGAGTGCTCGTCATTGCCACCTGAATCCGATTTCTCAGATAGCTGAACCTTACCATTTACATTCTCGGTTGAACTATGTGTTGTATCTGTCAGATTCTCATTCAATTCCGTAGCTGTATCGGGATGTGCATCTTCTTTAGACTCGGCTGCGTTACTCCCATTACTGCTTTCTTGATTGTTTTCAGCTGCTCCATTTTCTTGCACATTCGACTCTTCATGACTGACATTGGCCGCTTCACTGCTATTTGTTTCGTCCTCCCGGTCATTCTTATCTTTGTTTTCCAACTGCTCAGCCTTGTTGGAATTTTCTGAACCACTCGTCTCATTTTGGGTATCATGGACTACTTCACTTGAAGCATCATCCCCCTTGTAATGTTCTTCTCTCGCTTCTTCATTATTCCCATCAATTCCATCACGAACCCGATCATCCGAGCTACCTGCATTCTCTATCTCACCTTCACTCTTCTTCATCTCATTGCTCTCTTCCCCTATCTCTTTATTTTCCTTTTCTCGACTATCCTCAATGTTCTCTTTCTCTTCATTATCGCCTTCACGAGTCTCCTCATTACCTTTGTTTTCATTTTCCATAGTCTCTTCGTTATCGCCGTTCCTACGTTCTTCACGCTCGGTTCCCTCCTCGGGTTTCTCATTATCATGCTCATGCATCCCACCGACTTCCCCATTTCCTTCATCTTCGATTACCTCAGGCTTATTATCTTCTTCTCCATTCTTACTTCCTTCCTCTTCTTCCTCCTTATGCCGTGCATCTGTAACAGTCATCCCTTCCGATCGAGGGAAGTCCTTTCGCCCCAACTTGACAACATCGCTCCCAGATTTCTCATAAATGGCTTTCTTCTCCCCAGAGTGCTTAACTTGGTAAAGCAGCCAAATGCAAATACCAACAAGAACACATATTTGTAGAGCATGCTTCACCTTCAATCCTTTCGATCTTTGGTTCCTACCAGGTGAAAGCCGGAACATGTCGGACTTCCTTTCGATTTAACCTGTCCGCAAAACATCGGAAAAACATCGAAATTCTTCAAAATCCGACATATTCATATAATTCAACTTAATAATACCACAACATTTCATCAACTAGAAGTTTGCAATAAAGCCGAAAATGAATCATATGAAAGAAATTAATGCGAAAAATCAAATCGACAGTGTTTATGCAATGAAAAATCCAGATCAACCCATGAACTAAATATTCAAGAGGTAGTTTAATATGAACAAAACTTAAAATAATTGATATGCAATTCAACTTTTCACTTCCCAGCATACTAATAATAACAACAATTACACTAATCCAATCCAAAGAGAAAATTCAAAAAAAAAGAAAAAGAAAAAGAAGTAAATATTAGACCTTAAACTAACAAAAATACAAAGATCACTATTAATAAAACACAAAAACAGAAAAGAAAAAAAACAGCAACTTCTTTTTTTTTTCTTTTTGCAATAATGGTAGTGGAAAAGGAATAAAATGCAGGATCGAAAAGTGGATTATAATCTGAAACAGATCAACAGCTTGCATTTTTAAAGCAAACCCATTTTTAATACTTGAAAATTAAATTCAGAAAGCATTGATAGACTTACCCAGAATCCAAATGATCCCCCAAAAGGAAACTAAAACTAACGAAGGAGAGACTTTAACTTTTCTTGGGAAATCCCGAGAATGGTTAAGTTTCCAGGAAAATTTTAAAGGAGAAAGAAAAAAACTTGACTTCGAGATTAGGAAACTTTGTGTGTCGGTGGCAGAATGAACTTGGATCTGGAAATGTGGAAACAGTGCCTTTTTTTCAACACCACATATATGTTCATATGGAGTGCTTCTTAAAAAGTGTCTACATTTTATTAAATGTCTATTGTATTTTTTATATTAAAATTTAATTTTTAATATAGTTGAATATATAAGTTAAAGATTAAAACTTTACTTTAGATCGATCGAGAATCCATCATGGGTAATTGTGTAAAAATTCTTTAGCTAAAAATGATTAATTAATCAAAGTCCTATAAGGATTGATTATATTTTAAATTAGTCCTTCTGTTAACTTAATTGTCAATTTAGATGTCAAATACTAGTTCAAATTTGATGTGAATAATATTTAAAACACATGGACCCAATGGTAAATACATATGAAAGCAAGGATGAAGCATGAAACTTTTTTAGGGGTTGAGATTAAGTTATATATTTTTATAAGAGCTAAAATACAAATTTATCCTAATATTGGCTTCTTTCTTTATGGTTTTCAAAAGGACTAAATTGAAATGTTAGCATTTTGGGAGGAGGTAAAATATAACTTAAGATTTTATAAATTTTAGATGACTAAATCAATAAATTTTCATTTTAGAGGGGCTAGAGCCTTTGCATGCCTCCCTCTTTTCACCCCTATATCAAAGTATCAATATTGTATGAATCAAAACTTTTTATCTCAACCCCCTCTCAAAAAAAAAAGGATTTTTGTCAACTTAGTCGTTAATTTAAACATTAAATGTTAGTTTAGATGTAATGTGAAGAATATTTAAGATACATGGATCCAATTGTAAATAAATCTAAAAATATTAATATTTTTATATAAGGTCTAAAATTACTCATAATTTCTTCTAAACTTTAAATAAGAGAATAAATGTATTTTAGCATATTCAAACCCATGTCCTCTTATACTAATAACAATATCGATGTCAACTGAACTAAGACTCAATCAACTCAAAGTACTTATATTATATCAACCTAATCCTTCAGTCGATTTAGACGATAAATGTCAATTGAGATCTAACGAGACAAATATTTAAAATACATGAATTCAACTGTAAATATGTCTTTTTATAAATTGATCTATTATTTTAAATATAACATTTAAGCTAATTTCTAGGTTGACATAGACATAATTGATATGCTGTTGTAGTTTAAGGATTCAATCAGAATATTTTAAAATTTGAGGACCAATTTAGAATTTATACTATAATTAGATAACAAAAAATATATTAGACAAATTAAACTCATAATCTCTCTGCCAATCTCACTCTTTCTGTTTTTACTCACTCTCTTAAAAGTGCGTGAAAAGCACACAGATATTAAACTGTGTCGTTCTGTCTGAGTTGGCCGCATCAATCGCTGTCAATTTGGAAGAGATCTCAACATCGGGAGGTGGTAAGTATTATAAACTCATTATTTGAAACATCAAACAAAAGTTATTCACTTCTTTCCCCCCAAAATTAGGCCACATGTCAAATGTCAACACCCATATGTTAAAAGTCGGTGATCGGTACTTTAATGATTTTTTTAATATTATTATCGTATCAAAATCTCATTATTTAATTATTAACATATATCAAAATAAAATATTCTAATTAAAGTTTTCAAAATTAAACTAGTAGCCGAATCGATCAAACTATTGATTTGTCAGCTCGATTGATCCATCCGATTTCATTAAATAAATAAAAAATCGCTTCATCTGTCCAATTCCTAAGTTAATCAGTCTAATGACTTTCTTTATATCGATATCTTTATCGATTTCAGTCTAATCTGTCCAATAGACTGATCTGGTCCAATTCAAATTTTTATAATTTCTTTATAATTTTTATAAGTTTATATCATTTTTAATACTTTTTATTTTTATGATATTGATAGGACTTTAATATATTTTTTTATAAAATTTTAAATATTTTTAAAAAATATTTTATTATTTTATTATAATTTATTAGATTTTTTTATTTTTATATATTTTAGAAGTTTATATCAATGTTCAATTTTAAAATATTTTAATATTAATAATTTTATTTTTTATAATTTTTATTCTAATTTTTTAATATTTTTATGAGAAAATATTAGATTAAACTAGAAGTTACCACGTGTCACCATCTGATTGGTCTATCAATTTAATTTAACAGTTAACGTGGTCAATGACAAAGATGGAGGGGCTTAATTGATTATTTTAATTAATAGTAAGGGCTTAATTGAGTGCGAATTTAATATAAGAGCTTAATTGATTTTTTTTTTTACATTTTATGAGTTTTTTTTTTAACTTATAAACCTATTATTTAAAAGTGAGCAAATAAAAAGAGAATTAAAAATAATGTCAATTATAACCAATGAGGCCTTAACATAGTTAGCAAACAATGAACTCCCAAACCTTGAAGGTCAAAGTTCAAGTCGTACAATTTATAATTGTGATATGTGGGTCCCATTCCAATCATATGTCGATTTTGTCTTGTTATTTTCGAAAGGTTTGACTCCACTCTATTACTTTTTTATTCATTAATATCTATGCGTATTTAATAATCATTTACATGTTGATTTTCATTTTTAATAGATGAGTCCTACATGAGTCTTACACATTTGAATAGCGATGATCATTGTATTGAACATTAATAGATGAAAAACTAATGGAATGGATCTTAACTCCTTTTCGGATTAGTTTCGCTTTGTTCAATTTTTCATCACTTATGCTTGTAGTGTAATTGGTATGAATATTATCTATTGGTTAAAATATGAAGTCCCTGTACTTTGATAAAATTTAAGTTTTAGTTCATATATTTTTTATTTAAAAATTTCAATACAATCATTAAAATTGTAAATATTTTCCATAAAGAATTGTTAATTTGCTATATTGATTAGGTTGATGCAACATGGCATATGATTGACCAAAAATAAACATATTATACTAATAGATTTCAACGACAAGAATGATTGAACTAGAATTTTTTAATTAAAAAAGTAAGATGATTAAGGTTTTAACAGGATTAAGTTTCAAATTCTATAGAAGTTATTCGATCGAACCCAATAACTAATTATTCTGTAAATCCATTAAAAATTTATTATAAATATTATTAACTAATAAACAACATGTGAAATAGCATGTCACACAATAAATAGACCTGATGCAACTCACAGCTAAAAGCGAAGAATGTGGCTTTATACAACATGCAATAAGAATAAAAAAGTTTTAATAAAATATCAATCGGTTCATTTGGTCAATCTCTTAAGGACTAATATCCAATCTCTTTTTATTAAAAATATTATTGTATTTAGACATAAATTAAATAAATAAAATTATAAAAAACCAGAAATCGAATAAAGAATCGAGTTTTATAAAATGTTGAGGCTTGTTTTACACAGTTTACTAAAAACAGATTCGGCTGCTCCTACGATACTTGGAGAAATGTTGGTCGACTATCTCCCAGGATACAACAATATGATGATCAAAGCAGTAGTACCTCTGCGGTGATCAACGAACAAACATTGCCTTCTTCTATCACCGAAACATTGGAAAATATGGAGAGGAAAAGAGAAGAATTTTGGAGAGCAAAATAAACTTGGTGTGAGTGAGTGTGTGTCCAAAAAATTCTAAAGAATTCTTAGGTTTTTATAGGCATTCAATTTGGAGGAATTTTGGAAATATCCATAAATATAGATCAAAATCTATATTAAAGGAGCAATTAAATCAATTTGACTAGAATCAAATAAAATCAGGATATATGTCATTTTAAATCATATTTTGTATATATTTAATGAGAAAAATAAATTTCGTGTTGGGCTAACATATTCAAAAACCCTGTTAGAGTTCACATAGACTTTAGCTGATGCGGTTAAGTAGTTAGCAAGAAACTATTAATACAACTAGCATTTGTTGAAGAGTTGGTTTAAGAGCAGTTATCCTAGTTTTCTATAAATATTGTATGTACAAATGAACTATGTAGGTATTTCATTCAAGATACAAAAATAAAATTGTTTCTTCTATTTTTTCTCTCTGAAATATCAGAATAGAAGTCTTGCATACTTTCTAGCATGGTATCAGTCGCCTTGTGATCCTCGGTGTTATGTGATGCGAGCACGCCCCATGAAACAACTAGCTCGAGCAAGGACTCCATGGTGCTACCTCAAGGTCCTGTCACTCAACATCGAGCCAAGGTGTTTAAAGAGTCTATCGCAGCGTTTGTGGCTCAACTTTGGGATGAAACACTATTAGGACGTTCCGAGAAAGCTTATCTCAGCTCTTTGAATTTACTGTACAATTGCCTACAAGTCCAGTTCAGCTCACCGAGCTCACCACCAGCTCAAGTCAGCTCACATTCAGCTCAAAACCAGCTCACTAGCTTGGAATTCAGCTCACTTCCAGTTTCCTAGCTCGGGTCTAGCTCACTACCAGTTCACAAGTCCAAGTCCAGCTCAGTTTTAGCTCATGAGCTAAACTTCAGCTCATGAAGTCTAACTTTGACTTCATTTATTTACTATTGACTTAAATTTAATAAGTTTATTAAAAGTTATTTAATATGCTATATAATAAATTGGGTTCATATTAGTAGTATTAATTATGTCTTAAAATGTTTAATTGATGTTAATTAAATTTAGTCACAGTCGGATTTAATTCTTTTACTTGTGTTCACATTAACCGAAATTTTCACATGGTTAGAATTAATTTTTGTTCACATGTCTTGTGTAGGAACACCAATGGACACATGAGGTTTGAAGAGACATCACTTTTGGAGGGTGCGTGGACGGCTAAGGTGCATGGATACTCAAGATGCATGAATCGGTTAAATGCATACATGGCAAGGTGCATTGATTCCAAGGGTTCATGAATGACCAAGAGCCATGTATGTTGTGCTACCTCTTCATCTAAACAAGTGACTATTCGGTCAAAGGGATATAATACATGCATGAGATGGTTGGCCGAATGACTTCTTCCATGAACCTCTACATTCCGTTCACATTGTGTTCACACAAGTCTTTTGGGTTCACCATGTTCACACCTATGGACTCTTCAGGTTGCGGCGTTCACACCTATTCTGGCCCTTGGAGTATCACCATTTAATTCATATTTTTGGCTAAAGGTTGTCACTTAATTGCTTCATTAAACAAAGGAGGCCGAACCTAGCAAGTGTCCCATGGAGCTTCATTCATTCACTTGTCATTTCTTAAGCAAGAAGCACTCACAATTCATGTTCCATAGCCGAATTTAGTCATGCACATTAAGGATTAATTTTCTAGAATTTCTTTTACTTAATTTGTAAGTATGAAAGGCCATTCGGCTACCTAGACTATAGGCCTATAAATACTTGTCAATTTTCCATGTAAAAAAACTTTTTGACTCTTTGTGAATGTTATGCTGCCAAAATTGTGAGACAACTTTTTCTCCATTTCGTTCAAAGATTCGATTGGCTTTCCTAGTGTTCTAGTTGAGTCAACCATTTTCTTTATCAAACCCGAACTTATCACTACTCGTAGTGTGGCGTTCAAACATACCGAGGTTCCTATCTTGTTAGATAGTGGGTCGAGGTTTTCTTTACCAATCCTAAACCTAACTGAAAGGGCTTAAAAACAACGGGTCGGTACCATATCGGTATTGGTTCTTGTAAGCACCTTTATTAGTTCAAACCCGTTTCTTCTTTACCAAATCGTACCTGAACCGACCAATTCATTCATACCACTTCATTCATACCATTTCATTCATACCACCATTTCGACCATTCCTTTAATTCATCTTACCTAATTGAACCAATTCATTCAACTACTCATTTTCATAACCTAAATCCAAACTATCACTCCTTATTGCCTATTCTATCTAAACCAACACCATCTTCTTTCTTACTTCTCCGTTCTAAATTCACTAAACCAATTCCAACTCCAACCTAACTTAACTAAACCTAACGTTACTTCTTATCGACGATCGGGCAATCACTAATACGACTCGGCTCACCCGAGGTGGATCGTATCATCTGGTATCAGAGCTACTAAAATGAGAAGTTCATGCGACGAAATCACCCCCGGGATAGTCCAAGTGTACTCGAGTAAGTAAAAAAATCGAAGTTAAAAAAATCGAAATTAAAAAAAATTGAAGTAAAAAAAATTGAAAGTGAAAATTGTTCCATTATTACTCATTCCCGATCCTGAAATTTCTCTTCTACCCTGTTCTGCCCTTCTTATTCATTAGCCACACTAAGACCCGAACTTTTAATTTCTCGTTAGCCTACCCTAAACCGAATACATCAATCTCTTGTTACCCCTTTTGAACCGACCACCTAGACCAAGGATTAAGCCGTAATGAATCTGCTTACGAAATCACGAGAAAAAGTTAAGAGAGGTAAAAGGAAAGAGAGTTGTAAGTGCAATAGAGTGGAGGTAAAAGCCTAATCTCAAGTGTAAACACGAGTGTGAGAGAATCATCTTCTTTTTTCCTTTTCGAGAGATTGTGAGGTTTTGTGGTGAGGTTTACTTTAACAAAATTTTAATGTCACAAGAGTCAGATCACAACATGGAAGATCGTCCAGCAAGACAACCTGTTCGTAACGTCCCCGACTTAAACATGCAAGCCTTATTACGAGAAATGGAGCAACTCCTAGATCAAAGGCTCAATCCCATCGAAGATCGTTTGTTCCAAGTTGAAACGATTGGCCAACGTGAAACAACTCCCGAGGTGGTTAGACCAAGACGGGAGGGGCCAAATCAAAATCGAGGAAGACGAAGGGTCCAAGACGATGAAGCAAACGACCTTAGTGATCTTCAGAGTGAACAAGAATCCACTGCTAATTTTCGTTAGAGAGAACCACGACAACGAGGTCGAAGGCGTGAAGATGACGATCTCAAGAACATCAAGCTGTCCATTCCACCGTTTCAAGGAAGATCGGATCCGGAGGCCTATCTTAAGTGGGAAAAAAGATAGAGTTGGTGTTCGATTGCCATAATTATTCCGAAAATAAAAAGGTGAAACTAGCAACAATAGAATTTTCGGACTACGCCATGATTTGGTGGGAACAACTAAGCACTAGTCCGAGGTGTAACGGTGAACGTCCTATCTCTACATGGACTGAAATGAAGGCGATGATGAGACGACGATTTATCCCTTCGTACTACCACCGGGAATTACACCAAAAACTCTAAAATCTCACGCAAGAGTCCAAAAGCGTCGATGATTATTACAAAGAGATGGAAATCACGATGATTCAGGCGGATGTTCAAGAAGATCCTGAAGCAATGATGGTGCGATTCCTGGCCAGTCTAAATCGAGATATAGCAAACGTAGTAGAATTACAACACTACCTTAAAGTGGTTGATGTGGTCCATATAGCCATCAAGGTGGAAAAACAACTCAAGAGAAAAGGCCTAAGTCCAGGGTTTCCCACTTCCAACACTTCAAAGTGGAGCCAAGGATCGAGTAAAAGACCTTTTAATCCTCGAGGGAAGAAGACCACGGTACCTTCGAAAACCAACAAGCCAATCGCCGAAGTGCACAAAGGCAAGGCACCCGAATCGTCATACAATTGAAATCGAGACATTAAGTGTTTTAAGTGTCTCGGAAGAGGCCACATAGCAAGCCAATGCCCAAATCGAAGGACCATGGTGATGCGAGCCGATGGCGAGATCGAAATGGAGGATGAGGAGGAGAAAGAATCTGAATCGACTTCTGAAGTCGAGGAGGACTTAGAACAACCCATGGAAGGAGAACTACTTGTTGTAAAACGAAGTCTAAGTCTTCAAGGCACGGAGAATGATCTCCAACGAGAGAATATCTTCCACACTCGATGCTAAGTCGGAGGCAAAGTCTGTAGTATCATCATCGACGGAGGTAGCTGTACCAACGTAGCAAGTACGATGATGGTTGAAAGACTTGGTTTGCCCACAACCAAGCATCCGAGCCCATACAAACTCCAATGGCTCAATGATGAAGGAGAACTTAAAGTACCAAAGCAAGTACTTGTCTCTTTCATCATTGGTAAGTACTCGGATGAAGTTCTTTGTGACGTTGTACCAATGCATGCGGGGCATCTACTACTTGGTCGACCATGGCAGTTTGATAGGCGAGTTTAACACGACGAGTATACCAACCGGTATACTTTCAAATTTATGGGAAAGAATGTGACTTTGGCGCCGTTGTCTCCCAAACAAGTGTATAAAGACCAACTCAAGCTAAAAGCTTCTGTCGATCAAATGAGAGAGAAAGCAAAAGAAAACTACAAAAAAATAAAAGAGGAGAAAAATAAGAAAAAGAAAACAAAAGAGAGTGAAAAGAAAATCAATAAAGAAAAAGAAGAAAAAGAAGAGAAAATTGAAAAAATGAGTGTATATGCAAAAACAAGTGAAGTGAGAAAAACATTGACGATGAATCGAACTGTTCTTGTACTTTTGTACAAGGAAGCATTATTTTCTACTAACGAATTACCCGATTCCCTACCTTCTCCTGTTTTGTCTTTGTTGCAGGAATTCAAAGACGTCTTTCCGGAAGAAGTCCCGAGTGAACTTCCACCACTTTGTGGAATCGAGAATCAAATTGATTTTGTACCGGGAGCAGTTATTCCAAATCGACCTGCTTACCGAGCCAATCCCGAGGAAACCAAAGAACTGCAAAGATAAGTCAATGAATTGATGAAAAAAGGCTACATCCGTGAGAGCCTAAGTCCCTGTGCTATTCTCGTACTATTGGTGCCGAAGAAGGATGAAATATGGCGCATGTGCGTGGATTGCCGAGCCGTTAACAAAATAACGATCAAATACCGTCATCTCATTCCTCGCTTAGATGACATGTTAGATGAACTTAGTGGAGCCAAAGTATTCTCAAAAATCAACTTGAAAAGTGGCTACCACCAAATTCGGATGCGAGAGAGAGACGAATGGAAAACGGCGTTCAAGACCAAGCACGGCTATACGAATGGTTGGTTATGCCTTTTGGCCTTACCAACGCTCCAAGTACGTTCATGAGACTAATGAACTATGTATTAAGGTCTTTAATCAGTAAGTTTTGTGTGGTGTATTTTGACGATATTTTGATCTATAGAAATTCATGGAATATCATGTAAGGCACCTTAAGTCTATTTTGGAAGTTTTGCGAAAAGAGACGTTATATGCTAATTTAAAGAAATGTTTTTTTGTTCTAACAAAACTGTCTTTCTAGGTTTTATAGTTAGTGTGGATGGTCTCGAGGTAGACCAAGAGAAGATTAAGGCCATACAAGATTGGCCAAGGCCTACGAGCGTTTTGCAAGACCGAAGTTTCCATGGCCTAGCAAGCTTCTACCGACGATTTGTTCCTAATTTTAGCACTATTGCTGCTCCACTTATGAGTGTTATTAAGAAAAATTATTCTTTCATTTGGAACGATGAGCAAGAGAGTTCATTTATTAAAATTAAAAATTGTCTTACTAATGCACCTTTGCTTTCCCTTTCAGATTTCTCAAAAACTTTTGAGATCGAGTGCGATGCTTCGAGCGTTGGAATCGGGGCTGTTTTAACACAAGATGGTCGCCCTGTGGCTTACTTTAGCGAAAAAATCATCGGAGCCGTACTCAACTACCTGATGTACGATAAAGAGTTGTACGCGCTTATACGGGCCCTTGAGACGTGGCAACATTACTTGTGGCCAAAAGAGTTTGTTATTCACTCCAATCATGACGCCTTAAAACATATTAAAGGCCAGCACAAATTGAACTGCTGCCACGCAAAATGGGTCGAATTTCTTGAGTCGTTTCTGTATATCATTAAATACAAAAAAGGTAAAGATAATATAGTGGCTAATGCGCTCTCAAGAAGGTATACCTTATTATCGTATTTAGATTCCAAAATTCTTGGTTTTGCATTATTAAAAGATGCTTATGTTAATGATTCTGATTTTGGTGAGATATTTGTTGCTTGCGAGAAAGGATCTTTTGAAAATTCTTATAGGTACGAGGGCTATCTATTTCGAGAAGGCAAACTTTGCATTCCCTATGGATCTGTTCGAGACCTCTTAGTGCACGAAGCACATAGCGGTGGTCTCATGGGACACTTCGGGGTCAACAAGACGCTAGCCACTCTTCACGAACATTTTTATTGACCGCGGATGCGTAAGGACGTAGAGCGAGTTTGTGAAAGGTGTATAGCTTGTAAAAAGGCTAAGTTGAAGGTCTAACCCCATGGCTTATACACACCATTGCCAATTCCGAAAGTACCATGGGTTGACATTTCCATAGACTTTGTCCTTGGCCTTCCGCGTACAAAAACGGGGAATAACTCTATCTTTGTCGTTGTTGATAGATTCTCAAAAATATCTCATTTTATTGCTTGTACTAAGACTGATGATGCTGTTCATGTTGCGACTTTATTTTTCAGGGATATCGTCAAACTCCATGGCATTCCCCGTACGATTGTGTCGGATCGAGATGGCAAATCTTTAAGTCACTTTTGGAGGTCCTTGTGGGGAAAATTAGGTACCAAACTTCTATTTTCGACCACCTGCCACCCTCAAACTGATGGCCAAACGGAAGTTGTCAATAGAGTCCTATTTACTTTGCTCCGGGCCATCATTCAAAAAAATTTTAAGTCGTGGGAAGACTGTCTACCACATACTGAATTTGCGTATAATTGTTCTGTCCATTCCGCGACGAAGTTTTCACCTTTTGAAATTGTCTATGGGTTTAATCCCTTGACACCTTTAGATTTATTGCCTTTGCCTACTGATCAATTTGTCCATGCAGATGCTAAGTAAAAGGCAGACTTTGTCAAGGACTTACATAGGAAGGTGCGGGCGAATATTGAGGCTAGGACCGAGTCCTATACCCGTAATGCGAACAAAGGCCGAAAATGAGTAGTTTTTGAACCCGGAGAATGGATTTGGGTTCATATGCGCAAGGAGCGCTTTTCAGCCCAACGTAAATCTAAGCTACTGCCTCGTGGAGATGACCCTTTTCAAATCCTAGAGCGAATAAATAAAAATTCATATAAAATTGATTTGCCCGGCGATTAGAATGTTAGTGCTACTTTTAACGTTTCAGATTTAACCCCTTTTGATGCAGATTCTGACTTGAGGACAAGTTATTTTGAAGAGGGGGGAATGATGCGAGCACACCCCACGAAACAGCTAGCCCGAGCAAGGACTCCATGGTGCTAACTCAAGGTCTTGTCACTCAAGCTCGAGCCAAGGTGTTTAAAGAGTCTATCGCAGTGTTTGTGGCTCAACTTTGGGATGAAACACTATTAGGACGTTCCAAGAAAGCTTATCTCAGCTCTTTGAATTTACCGTACAATTGCTTACAAGTCTAGTTCAGCTCACCGAGCTCACCACCAGCTCAAGTCAGCTCACATTCAGCTCAAAACCAGCTCACTAGCTTGGAATTCAGCTCACTTCCAGTTCCCCAGCTCGGGTCTAGCTCACTACCAGCTCACGAGTCTAAGTCCAGCTCGGTTTTAGCTCATGAGCTAAACTTCAGCTCATGAAGTCCAACTTTGACTTCATTTATTTACTATTGACTTAAATTTAATAAGTCTATTAAAAGTTATTTAATATGCTATATAATAAATTGGGTTCATATTAGTAGTATTAATTATGCCTTAAAATACTTAATTGATGTTAATTAAATTTAGTCATAGCCGAATTTAATTCTTTTACTTGTGTTCACATTAGCCGAAATTTTCACATGATTAGAATTAATTTTTGTTCACATGTCTTGTGTAGGAACACCAATGGACACATGAGGTTTGAAGAGACATCACTTTTGGAGGGTGCATGGACGGCTAAGGTGCATGGATACTCAAGATGCATGAATCGGTTAAATACATGCATGGCAAGGTGCATTGATTCCAAGGGTTCATGAATGACCAAGAGCCATGTATGTTGTGCTACCTCTTCATCTAAACAAGTGACTATTCGGTCAAAGAGATATAATACATGCATGAGATGGTTGGCCGAATGACTTCTTCCATGAACCTCTACATTCCGTTCACATTGTGTTCACACAAGTCTTTTGGGTTCACCATGTTCACACCTATGGACTCTTCAGGTTGCGGAGTTCACACCTATTTTGGCCCTTGGAGTATCACCATTTAATTCATGATTTTTGGCTAAAGGTTGTCACTTAATTGCTTCATTAAACAAGGGAGGCCGAACCTAGTAAGTGTTCCATGGAGCTTCATTCATTCACTTGTCATTTTTTAAGCAATAAGCACTCACAATTCATGTTCCATAGCCGAATTTAGTCATGCACATTAAGGATTAATTTTCTAGGATTTCTTTTACTTAATTTGTAAGTACGAAAGGCCATTTGGCTACCTAGACTATAGGCCTATAAATACTTGTTAATTTTCCATGTAAAAAAACTTTTTGACTCTTTGTGAATGTTATGCTTCCAAAATTGTGAGGCAACTTTTTCTCCATTTCGTTCAAAGATTCGATTGGCTTTCCTAGTGTTCTAGTTCAGTCAACCATTTTCTTTGTCAAACCCGAACTTATCACTACCCGTAGTGTGGCGTTCAAACATACTGAGATTCCTATCTTGTTAGATAGTGGGTCGAGGTTTCCTTTACCAATCCTAAACTGAACTAAAAGGGCTTAAAAATAATGGGTCGGTACCATATCGGTATTGGTTCTTGTAAGCACCTTTATTAGTTCAAACCCGTTTCTTCTTTACCAAATCGTACCTAAACCGACCAATTCATTCATACCACTTCATTCATACCACTTCATTCATACCATTTCATTCATACCATTTCGTTCATACCACTCTTACCATTTCAACCATTCCTTTAATTTATCTTACCTAATTGAACCAATTCATTCAACCACTCCTTTTCATAACCTAAATCCAAACTATCACTCCTTATTGCCTATTCTATCTAAACCAACACCATCTTCTTTCTTACTTCTCCGTTCTAAATTTACTAAACCAATTCCAACTCCAACCTAACTCAACTAAACCTAACGTAACTTCTTGTAGACGATCGGGCAATCACTAATACGACTCGACTCACCCGAGACCTATTTTCTTGCATACTTTCTAGCTTGTTATCAGTTGCCTTGTGATCCTCGATGATATGGCTATCACGGACTCCATTGAATCTACCTCAGTTGATGGTGGTTGTGCTCTTTTCACTGGTGAAAAAGTTGTAAACTCCTTACCTCGGCATGGTCTTGTGAAACTTGATAGGTACGCTTAATATTACATGGATATGGTTTGATAGGATTTCTAGACGGGACCTTACCTCCACTAGCGAGGTTTATTCAATCACCGGATGGTTCCCTTACTCCTAATCAGTCTGTGCTGGTCTTCATGCAACAAGATTAGTTCCTCGCTTCGTGGTTACTTTCCACTATAAACTGCTCTTTGTTGACTTTCTTCACGGATGTCAAAATGGCCTACAATGTATGGACTACGGCAACATGTCTGTTTGCGGCCAACACCGGAGCTAAATAATCTAGGACTCGTTATGAACTTCATTCCTTAAAAAAAGGTATGCTTTCGATCAAAGATTATGTTGCTCGTATAAAGAATTTGATATACGCTCGCCTCGATTAAGAATTGAGTCGTAAAGTTTTGCACGATCGTTAAATTGGGTAAGCTTCAGGCAATTTGCAAATAGGCTGAAAAATTCAAAGAAGGAATGGTTTAGAAAAGAAATAGCAAAGTCGGTTATGGAATAGGGATATGGTTCGACTAAGGTTCAAGTATGAACTAACACAATATTGATGTGTTAACTTGAAACTTATATGAACGTTTAGTGAAAGAAAGAATGGCAATGGAATGTTTGAAGGATAGATTGAAGACCGAGACCCTCTATCAAGATTGATAGGAACCTTCGGTATAAATGAACGCCACACTTTGGTACCAAGGTGATAAGTTTGTAAACAAAGACGAATTGACGCCACAAGGATCACTTGATAAGTCAGGTCAGTCTTTGGAGAATAACAAAAGTGAACACTCTCACAAAATAGCAATTTAGCATAAATTCAGTATTAGTCCCTTTTACAATAGTTTGAACAACTATTTATAGGCAAATTAAGAGCTAGCTGAATGGTCTCTTAGGCAGCTCATTGGACACTTAAATTCAGCTGGAAATTGCTAGGAAATGACTTGGAAGTTTCCTTGAAGCTTCCTCAATAGCTGAAGAAATGAATGAGCTCAAAATGGCCCTTGGTATGTTCGACCGAATGTATGCATACAGCTGGATGATGCTTTGGTTAGCTGGACGGTCAAGGGGCTTTTAAGTCAGCTTGGAAGACTTCAAAGGACAGCTCCATTCAGTTGATTACTTGGTGAAGAAGGGTGTCCATTGTTAATGCCCAAGGCGTCACCTAGAGGGAATAAATAGCTGCAGTTGGAAATTAATTCTTCATGGCTGTTGAGCTGTACGAAAAAGTCAACTGGAAAATTATGTTTATTCAGCTCCTTCCAGGTCGATTCATGCTTGCATTTACTATAAAATAAAAAGCAATTAAAAGAGTTATGACACATTAAAATCAACAGCAATTAAATCAAAACCAATTTAATTTATGTCATGTGGCTGGACAAATTAAATTAGCAGCAGCTAATTAATTTGTTCTAATCTAGACACATTAAATTATGTCCTAAACCAGACATATTAAAACACATATATTAATGTGAGTCATATTTAATACATTAAATTAAAAATGTCCAGATTTAAGACATTATTAAAATAATTAATTATTTGAACTGAAAAATCAACTAATTAACTAGCACAGCTTGGTAAATTTATTTCAGCACAAAAGATGCATAAAATAAATGAATTGAAATCAGCTCAATGAGCTAGCTTTGTATCGAATTGAACTCCCTTGAACTGAAACGAGCTAAGTTAGCTTGTAGGACGTTACAACATAAGCTTGTTGAGTTGTTTACTTGCTGTTCGAACACTCCTTCTTTCCAAGTCCAATTTATGTAGCTTGAAATAGACTCTTGGAACCTCTTTGCTCGGGCTCAAGTGATTGGTCCCAATTGTAGCTCCAAGGGTTCGGCAATTAGCTCCGTAGCCAAGCTCGCATCATTCCCCCTTTTCAAGGCGATTTGTCCCCAAATCGTCACCTACATCGAAATGGGAAAGATCAACAACGTTAAAACTAGCGCTAACTCTATACTCATTGGGTAAATCTATTTTGTAGACATTATCATTGATCCGTTCCAACACTTGGAATGGACCGTCACCCATTGGTTGGAGTTTTAATTTTTATTGCTCGGGAAACCTTTCTTTGTGCATATGGATCCAAACCCAGTCTCTGAGTTCGAACACGACTCGTTTGCGCCCCTTGTTCGCTCCTTGCACATATTGTTTGGTCCTCCTCTCGATATTATCCTTGACCTTCTTATGAAGCTGTTTAAAAAAATCAGCTTTTCTTTTGCCATCTACATGCACTAGCTGGTTAGAAGGCAAAAGTACTAAGTCGAGAGGGGTTAAAGGGTTGAAACCATATACTACCTCAAAAGGAGAATGTTTTGTGGCTGAATGAATCATTCAGTTGTAAGCGAACTCCACGTATGGCAAACATTCTTCCTACGACTTCAAATTCTTACGAATGATGGCTCGTAATAAAGTCGACAAGACTCGGTTAACTACCTCAGTTTGGCCATCAGTTTGGGGATGGCACGTGGTTGAAAACAGCAATTTAGTGCCTAACTTCCCCCATAACGTCCTCCAAAAGTGGCTAAGAAATTTTGTATCCCGATCGGAGATGATGATGCGGGGTATTTCGTGCAACCTGACAATTTCCTTGAAAAACAAATTGGCAATGTTAGTGGCATCATCAGTTTTGTGACAAGGTATAAAATGAGCCATTTTCGAAAAACGGTCTACAACCACAAATATTAAGTCTTTTCTATGTTTGGTTCTAAAGAGGCCTAGAACGAAATCCATCAAAATGTCTATCCACGGTGCATCCGAGATGGGCAATGGTGTATACAAACCATGTCGTTTGATCTACGACTTTGCTTTCTTGCAAGCAATACATCGATCACACTTCTTCATCACGTCGCGTTTCATTCTTGGCCAATAAAAATGTTCTTGCAATATGGCTAATGTTTTAGCAACTCCAAAGGGGCCCATGAGTCCACCACCGTGAGCTTCGTTAACTAGCACGTCTCTTACGGAACCATTAGGAATACAAAGCTTACCTTCACAAAATAGGTAACCTTCTTGCTAATAATACTTTTCATAGGCTCATTGCATACAACACTTATATGCTTCACCAAAATCAATGTCAGTTTAATAAAGATCTTTCAAAAATTCAAAACCAAGCAGTTTAGAATCCAATTGATTGACAAGTGCATACCTTTGTGATAATGCTTCAGCGACAATATTTTCTTTACCTTTCTTATATTTTATCACGTAAGGAAATGACTCCAAATATTCCATCCACTTGGCATGACGCTTGTTAAGCTTCATTTGTCCTCGAAGGTGCTTTAAGGCCTCATGATCAGTATAAAAAACAAATTCCTTCGGCCAAAGATAATGTTGCCAAGTTTCTAAGGCCTGGATCAAGGCATACATTTCTTTATCGTATGTTGGGTAATTCAACGTGGCCCTGTTGAGTTTTTCGCTGAAATATGCTATAGGCCATCCATCTTGCGTCAGAACAGCTTCAATGCCAATTCCTAAGGCATAACACTCAACCTCGAATGTCTTGTTAAAATCAGGTAAAGACAATAATGGAGCATTAGTTAGACATTCTTTGATCCTATTAAATGCATTTTCTTGATCATCAATCCAATTAAAGGGAGAATTTTTCTTGATAATACCTATCAAGGGGGTGGCTATTGTACTAAATTTAGGTACAAACCTTCGATAAAAGCTTGCCAACCTGTGAAAACTCCGTACTTGGCTGATATTCGTTGGCGCAACCATTCATTGATCGTTTTAACCTTCTCTTGGTCAACTTGTAAGCCATGGGTACTCACCATAAAACCTAAGAACACAACCTCATCAGTGCAAAAAGAACATTTTTTTAAGCTAACGTAAAGTATCTCTTTTTGCAAAACTTCTAACACCGCACGCAGATGCTGAACGTGATCTTCCAATGACTTGCTATAGATCAGAATATCATCAAAATATACAACGTAAAATTTTCCAATAAAAACACGCAAAACATGATTCATTAAACACATAAAAGTGCTAGGTGCATTTGTAAGACCAAATGACATTACCAACTATTCGTACAAACCGTACTTAGTCTTGAATACGGTTTTCCATTCGTCTCCCTCCCGTATATAGATTTGGTGATAGCCACTCTTTAAGCCTATTTTTGAAAAGAGTTGGGCTCCGCTAAGTTCGTCAAGCATGTCGTCGATGCGAGGAATGGGGTGTCTATATTTGACAGTGATCTTATTGATGGCGCGGCAGTCAATGCACATTCGCCACGAACCATCCTTTTTAGGTACTAGCAATACCAGAACCACACACAAACTTAGACTTTCTTGAATGTAGCCTTTTGCCATCAACTCGGATACTTGCCTTTGCAGGTCCTTTGTTTCCTTGGGATTACTCCTATAAGCCAGTCGATTCGGAATAGCTGCCCCAGGCACGAAGTCGATTTGGTGCTCGATGCCTCGTACGGAAGGCAAATCATTTGGTACTTCTTCCGGAAAGATATTTTTAAATTCCTGTAATAAAGATGCAATAGAAGAAGGCAAAGAATTTTTAATTTCGTTAGTGTTCAAAAGACATTTTTTGTTCATGAGTACAAGAATGGGTTGTCTTGCCAAAAACAACTTTCGAATCTCTCGCTTCTTTGCAAAAACACTTGTTTTTTATCCTCACTTTCGTTTTCTTTTTCTTTTATCACTCGTATTTTTGAATCACTTTTCTTACTTTTTCCTCTCTTTTCCATCTTTTTTTTTAATTTTTCCTTTTCATTCTTTTTCTCTCGTTTTTTTTTTTGACTTTTCTATTGATTGTTTCATCTTAAGCTGGTCTTTATAGACCTGTTTCGGTGTAAGAGGGGCCAAAGTGATGTTCCTTCCAAGATGCTTGAAAATATATCGATTCATGTAGTCGTCATGGATAACTCGACGGTCAAATTACCAAGGACGACCCAACAGAAGGTGTCCCGCGTGCATTGGCACAACGTCACAAGTCACTTCATCTTGGTACTTGCCGATCGAAAATGCCACATTTACTTGCTTGGTTACTTTAAGTTCACCACCATCGTTTAGCCACTGCAACTTATAAAGATTTGGATGCTTCGTTGTAATTATACCAAGTTTTTCAACGAGCATGGTGCTCGCAACGTTGGTACAACTTCCTCCGTCGACTATCAAACTGTACCCATTGCCTTGAATATGGCAGCGAGTGTGAAAAATGTTTTCTCATTGTTGGTCATCTTCGACTCCATGAATGTTTAAGGTTCGTTTTACAACGAGGATCTCTCTGTTAACGAGCATCTCAACTTCGTCTTCTTCATCGGTGAGGTTTCCGAATTCTTCCTCATTGTCATCTTCGGACTCAATTTCACCATTTGGTCAAATCACCATTGTCCGACGATTAGGATATTGACTAGCAATGTGTCCCTTTCCTTGACACTTAAAACACTTAATATCGCGAGAACGGTTGGCAACAGGTTCGTTCTTATTCTTACTTGCCTCGCCACTTGCTTGATTGGATTTAGTAGCTATGACAGGTTCCTTGGAACGAATAGGAGCTTTGCTCGGCCCTTGACCCACTTGCTAGAAGACGATGATGGGTAAGTTCGATTGACTCATTTCTTCTTCAATTGCTTCTCGACTTTTACAGCCATATGGACCATGACCATAACTTCGACATAGTGCTGAAGTTCCACTATATTGGCAATATCTTGATTCAAACCCACTAAAAATCTCTCCATTGTTGTTTCACGATCTTCCTCTACGTCGGCTCGTATCATCTCAACCTCCATTTCTTTGTAATAATCTTCGACGCTTCGATTGCCTTGAGTTAGATTTTGTAGTCACTAGTACAAGTCTCAGTGGTAGTATGAGGGAACGAAATGTTTCTGCATGATAGCCTTTATTTCAACCCAAGTTGAAATAGGCATTTCTCCATTTCTCCTACGGCTTGTCACGAGTTGATCCCACAACACGATTGCATAATCGAAAAACTCTGTTGCCGCAAGCTTCACTTTTTTGCTCTCCGAGTAATTGTGACACTCGAAGATGAGCTCTATTTTTTTCTCCTACTCCAAATACGCTTCGGGATTGTTCTTGCCTTGGAATGGAGGAATTATCATTTTAATATTCTTGAGATTATCGTCGAGACGATCTCTTTCCCTATGGCCCCGGTTTCGTTGACCCCTTTGTCGATTACCTCGAATAGGAGAGTAATCTCTTTCTCCCTCGCTTGACTCATCAGGATTTTTTTGGCGTTGGATTGGACGTCCACGCCCTCGCCTTGCATCTTCGGGGTTCCCTCACGTTGCCCCCGTGTTTTGACCCGATATAGCCTATCTTCAATGGGCTCGAGTTTGCGACCGAACAACCGCTCCATTTCTCGCATGAAGGCTTGTAAAGTTAAATCGGGGGCTCTTTCGCCAATGACATTATGAACAATCGCAATCCTTCTTCATCCGTTGGATTTCTTTCGGGACTTCTCGACATAGAAGTTTGAAGCACACAACAAACCTCGCAATTTCACTCACAAGAAAAAAACACACAATTTCGGCTTTTATACTTTCGGATAGTCTCATCGCTCTCGTGTCTTTTCCTGCTCAAGTTTGCCTCTCGAGTTTCTCTACAGACTACTTAGACAAATCAACGTCCGTATGTGAGTTGGCTTGCAGAAATAATGCTAGTTAGGTGGGGAAATGATGTGGGATGAATAGGTAGGCTTGAAAAAGAAATGAGAGGTAGAAATGTGGCGTTTTTGGTTTTAAAATAGAATGATGAAATCTCGGGCAGAAAGCTCTTTGAAACATAAATTTTCACTTCCTCTTCCTTTTTTTTTTAAATTTCGTATTATATATATATATTTTTTATGAATATTTCAACCCTTTTTTTTACTATATATATATTCTTTTTTTTGTACGAATTTTTTGACTGAATTACAATCCCAGGAATACTAAAAATAATGATTCTCACCTCAATTTAACCATCTCTGATACCAAATGATATATGCTCTCCTTGGTTAAGAATTGAGTCGTAAAGTTTTGCCCGATCGTTAAATTGGGTAAGCTTCAGGCGGTTTGCAAATAGGCTGAAAAATTTAAAAAATGAATGGTTCAGAAAAGAAATAGCAAAGTCGGTTATGGAATAGGGATATGGTTCGGCTAAGGTTCAAGTATGAACTAACACAATATTAATGTGTTAACCCGAAACTTATATGAACGCTTAGTGAAGGAAAAAATGAAAATAAAATGTTTGAAGGATAGATTGAAGACCGAGACCCTCTATTAAGATTGATAGGAACCTTCGATATAAATAAACGCCACACTTTGGTAACAATGTGATAAGTTCGTAAACAAAGATGGATTGACGCCACAAGGATCACTTGATAATTCAGGTCAGTTTTTGGAGAATAACAAGAGTGAACACTCTCATAAAATAGCGATTTAGCATAAATAAAGCCTTAGTTCCTTTTACAATAGTTTGAACAACTATTTATAGGCAAATTAAGAGCTAGCCAAATAGTCTCTTAGCAGCTTATTAGACGTTTAAATTTAGCTGGAAATTGCTAGGAAATGACTTGGAAGTTTCCTTGAAGCTTCCTCAACAGCTGGAGAAATGAATGAGCTCAAAATGGCCCTTGGTATATTCGGCCGAATGCATGCATGTAGCTAGATGATGCTTTGGTTAGCTGGACGGTTAATGGGTTTTTAAGTCAGCTTGGAAGACTTCAAAGGACAGATCCATTCAGCTGATTACTTGGTGAAGAAGGGTGTCCATTATAATGCCCAATGCGTCACCTAGAGGGAATAAATAGCTACAGCTGGAAATTAACTCTTCATGGCTGTTGAGCTGCACGAAAAATTCAGTTGGAAAATGATGTTTATTCAGCTCCTTCTAGGCTGATTCATGCTTGCATTTACTGCAAAATAAAACAACAATTAAATGAGTTAAGACACATTAAAATCAGTAGCAATTAAATCAAAACCAATTTAATTTATGTCATGTGGCTGGACAAATTAAATTAGCAGCAGCTAATTAATTTGTTCTAATTTAGACACATTAAATTATGTCCTGAACCAGACATATTAAAACACATATATTAATGCGAGTCATATTTAACACATTAAATTAAAAATGTCCAGATTTAAGACATTATTAAAATAATTAATTATTTGAACTGAAAAATTAACTAATTAACTAGCACAACTTAATAAATTTATTTCAGCACAAAAGACGCATAAAATAAATGAATTGAAATCAGCTCAATGAGCTAGCTTTATATCGAATTGAACTTCTTTGAGCTGAAACGAGCTAAGTCAGCTTGTAGGATGTTGCACCATGAGCTTGTTGAGTTGTTCACTTGCTGTTCGAACACTCCTTCTTTCCAAGTCCGATTTATGTAGCTTGAAATAGATTCTTGGAACCTCTTTACTCAGGCTCGAGTGATTGATCCCAATAGCAGCTCCAAGGGTTCGACAATTAGCTCCGTAGCCAGCTCGCATCAGGATTTGTGTGCACTTTTGGGAGCCTCAGGTACTTATATTCCTAAGGCTGAGAAGACAGAAATAATGCCTGCCGGATTACCTCTTGAATCTGATGCCATTGTCTCCTCGGTATTTGTTTCATCCAAGCCAGTATCGTTTCAGAAGCTTGTCGATGCCTTGGTTGAGTGTGAGAATCGTTAGTTACGAGCGGTTCAAAAGGTGGCCTTGCATGCTAATCTCGTCAAGGGAGCTCCGTCGCAAACACTAAAGGGCTCTGTCCGTGGTGGTCGCCCTCCGTCTGATGGCTGTGTGAGAGGTTTCTGGTCGCGCGTGCAATGCCAAATCTGCAACAGATTTGGACACATTGCTCAAAGGTGCTATTATAGGTTTCATCATGACTTTGATGACTCGCCAGCGATGAATCGGGCACCGCGAGAGAGTGATTGGCCCGCGCATCATGTCTCTGAGCTGCAAGGAGGATCTGTTGAAGAAAGGGGTTGGCCTTCATCTCAACAAATAAAGTTTACCCACCCGAATGGCCAAAATTATTTTGGCCAAAATCAGTTTAGTCAAACTTGCTTTCCAACTGGAGCAAATGGTCACGTGGGTGTATTAAATGAGAATTTAGCTCCTCCAAATATGAATTGGCATCAAGGTTGGCATAGGTATGTGCATAGGCCTGCATTCTATGGGCCAAATAGGCTGAATGCCTATGCTCCTATAAATGGGCCAAGTAAGCTGAATGTCAATGCTCCTTTACATGAGCAAAATGGATTCAATAGGATGGATGGAAATATTAATGCATTTGGGCCTGAAAATTTAAATGGTGTTGGGCCAATGAGTAATTGCATTCAAGTGGGTTACCTATTGTCCGTGGTCATACGGTTGGGCCTTCTAATAATGAAGGGTGTGATGCTTCGGCCCTGCTTGTTCCTTGGAGAACCAAACCGCGAGCTCATGTCTATACTGGTTCAAACCCATGTATTGGTCTTCCTCGGGTCGGTGATTTGAATGCATCTGATTTTTCAGAGTCATCCGGGTCGTATGTCAATACTATTCAGTTCGGGACTACTGGTGGTGGCACAGATTCGTATATACCCGTGCCTGTTGGTATTGATTCATGGTACATTGGTTCAGGTGCTAGCAATCATGTCTATCGTGATGTGTCAGTGCTACGTGACTCCACTCCGTATTTAGGTACGTCTTCTCTATTAATGGGTGATAGGACTCCCGTTTCGATCTCGTATATTGTTAATGGTGTTTTACTTACGCGTTCTAAACTACTTCGACTATCTGATATTTTACGTGTACCGAGAATATGGAAAAATTTATTGTCTATGTCTCAATTTGTCAAAGACAATAATGTGTATTTTGAGTTTCACTCGACGTATTGTGTTATAAAGGATATCATGACCCGAGAAACACTGCTGAAGGGCCACATTCGTGACGGTTGATATCAGTTTTCTCTGCCATATCTATCTAATGAGCTTGCTCAAGCCCCGGTTGCTGCCTCTACTATGCTTCAGATTGAGTGTTCTTTTTGTGGCATAAACGTCTTGGACATCTGTCTACTACTGTTGTTAAAAGTGTTCTAGAAAAATGTAATATTGTATCGATAAAAATTGTCTCAATGGTATATGTCCAGCATGTCAAAAAGAAAAGTCGCATAAATTGCCGTTTACACTTTCTACTACTGAATGTAGCACTCCATTTGACTTGGTTGTCTCTGATCTCTGGGGCCCTGCCTCAGTTGCGTGTGGGAATAATTGGTATTATAGTGCGCTTATTGATGTATGTACCCGCTTCACGTAAATTTACTTACTCCATCAAAGGTTTCAAGCAGTGCAATGTTTTGTTCAATTTCAACAACACATTAAAACTCAGTTTGGAAAGAATATTAAACAGTTCCAGAGTGATTGGGGCGGAGAGTATCGAGCTTTCACGTTTGTTCTGGCCTCCTAAGGAATTATTCATCGATTAACTTGTCCGTATACCTCTGAACAAAATGGAGTGGCTGAGCGCAAACATCGGCACATAGTTGACATGCGCATCACTCTTTTAGCTCAAGCTGGTATGTCTATGGAATACTGAGGCTATGCTTTTTGCTATGCGGTACATCTCATCAATCAACTCCCTACTCCAGTTCTGAAGGGTCAGTCTCCGTTTAAGGCTCTTTATGGACACGACCTCACCTATGATCATCTGAGGGTATTCAGGTGTTGTTGCTTTCCATATTTACACCTGTTTCAAGCACATAAGTCGGATTTTCTCTCCCAACCATCTACTTTCTTAGGGTATTGTACTCAACACAATGGGTATCAGTGTCTCCTACCAACCTGTAAGACAATTATCTTACGACATGTAGTGCTTGATGAGAATAAGTTTTTGTCATTTGAGCTCGTTCCTGAAAGGTATGTGCCAATACGAAGTCAAACTGTCTCAACAATTGTCCCACTAGTTCGAACCGATGCTCCTCACTCTGCAGAGCCCTCCGTTACACAACCACATGTGCTGACTTCTCAACAAGACATTTGCTCATTCACACATAATGTTGTCGACGCTCTACTTGAGGTTAGAACGAACCTTGAGTCTCATAGTCTTTCCCAACCTAGTCATGATTATCATGGTGGTATTGAGTCTTCTTCTGATGGTTAGACACCCGTGACCAATAATTACCCAATGCTGACACAATCAAAGGCAGGTATTTTGAAACCCAAAGTCATGCCTGTTGAAGCTGTGGAACTGTCTACAATTGAGGAAACCTTGTTGTCCTCTGAGTGGCGTGTTCTAGCTTAAGCAGAATATGATGCTCTTATTCGCAATTCTACTTGGGAGCTTGTCTCGCTACCACCAAATCTCAAGGTTATCGGGTGTAAGTGGCTCTTTAAGATTAAGCGAAATACGGATGGTACCCTTGCTCGACGAAAGGCTTGGCTAGTTGCTAAAGGATGTTCTCAAGTTCCTGGGTGTGATTTCAAGGAAACATTTAGTCCTGTAGTAAAACCTACCACTATTCAGGTTATTTTGTCAATTGCAGTCTCCAAAGGGTGGCAACTGAGGCAGGTCGATCTTGACAATGCTTTTTTAATCCGTGATCTTGATACTAAGGTATTCATGCACCAACCTCCGGGGTATGAATAGTATGATTCAGATGGAAAACCTTTTGTGTGCCATCTGAAGAAAGATTTGTATGGTCCAGGCTCCTCGTGCCTGGTTTGAGAAACTGAAACAGTTTCTTGTCGCGGTTGGGTTTGTTAGTTCCAAGTCCGATTCATCTCTATTTGTGCGGGTGATAGATGGCTCCACTTTTTATGTACTTGTGTGCGTCGATGATATTATAATCACTGGCAATCTATCTACTTTTATAGATTGGTTTGTTCAGTTATTAAATAGTGAGTTCTCGCTTAAGGATATGGGTGATCTGCATTATTTCCTTGGGATAGAGGTCATTCGCTCCTCTAGTTGTCTTTACCTTTGTCAACGAAAACATATTCCTGACATTCTTGGTCAGTGCTCGATGATCACGACAAAAAGTGTGCATACGCCGATGATCAACTCATCTACCATGTCCAAGGATGATGGAGAGTGATTAGAGGACCCGACTGAATATTGGAGCCTTGCTGGAGCTCTCTAGTATGTGGTTCTGACTAGGCCCAATATTGTATATGCTGTAAATAGAATATGTCAATTCATGTATAGCCCTACTAATACCTATATGATGGCACTGAAACTCATTTTACGGTATCTAAGTGGCACCATTGATTTTGGGTTAGTCTTTCGTCCATCTATTCGATTATCTTTGGTTGGATATGCAGATGCCAACTGGGGGTTAGATTTTGATGACCGACAGTCGACGTCAGGTTACTGTGTATACTTCGGTCAAACTCTTGTATCATGGTGTTCTAAAAAGTAGCTAGTAGTTTCTCGTTCCATGGCTGAGGTGAAATATAGAAGTCTTGTTGCAGCAACAAGCGAGGTGACCTAGTTACTTTCATTACTTCAAGAGCTACAGGTTAAGTCTGCTGATACTCCAACTATTTGATGCGATAGCTCTAGTGCAGTAGCTGTTGTCGCCAATCCTGTTTTACACTCAAAGTTCAAGCATGTAGAACTAGACCTGTTTTTTGTTCGTGAGAAAGTTGCGGATGGATCTCTTTTGATAAATGAGGTTCCTGCCTGTGACCAAGTGGCTGATGTCTTTACAAAACCCCTGTCAGTGACTTTTTTGCTCGGTTTCGACGCTTTATTCGAGTTTTACAAGTTGAGAAGATGGGTGAATGTTAGAATTCAGATAGACTTTAGCTAATGCAGTTAGGTAGTTAGCAAGAAGCTGTTAATACAGCTAGCATTTGTTAAAGAGTTGGTTTAAGAGCAGTTATCCTAGTTTTCTATAAATACTATATGTACAAATGAACTAGGTAGGTATTTCATTCAAGATATTGAAATAGAATTGTTTCTTCCATTTTTTCTCTCTGAAATATCAGAATAGAAGTCTTGCATACTTTCTAGAAAACCCAATTTTAGCTTGACCGGTTTGGACATTTTGCGTCGCCCACGTCGTGAGAATATGCCCTAACCTCTATGTGTTTAGATTTGCACCCCCTTTACGCGCAAAGTAGAGTTTCAAGTTTAGTCATTCAATCACCTTTCAAGTGGATTCTCATATATATACACATCTTACACTTGGTATTTAACCAATGCAGAAGCTAAGCTTTCCTTTTCCTCAAGAAATATTCACAAGTAGCTTACTTTGAGCGTCAATTTCTAATTCATCACTCAACCATTTTGAGCATATAATATACTATTGTAAAGGTCTGATGGAGTAGAATATAAAACCATAGTTTTATGGTTCAACTCTCCACATTTACCAATCAAGAATATATCTCAAAGTTTTTCAAAAATTACAATTTTTCCAACACTAAGTTACATTTGTTCTTTCATAATTAATTGGACAACATCTAAAATACATTACACTAATATAATCAACTTATTTAAGTAATAGCAAATTAATTGATTTAATTTTTAAAGCTAATAAAGTTTTTATACTATGGTAAAAATTGAGATGCGGATTTTCTTTTAGATTATTTTGGATTTAAGTTTATTATGTCTACATTTTGTTAAGATTTATTCTAGCTTGAATCTAGATAATATTTTAGGTTTTAGTCTATTATATTTTACATTAAATTGATTCTGGTTATATATTATTTGTAATTTGTATTGTAATTATACTAGGGTTATAAATGTACTTATTAATCATACATATATCGTTTATGATACTGTATTGGGAATAAATCATATTAGGATCATTTTAAAAAGTACAGTTTTTAGACATTAATAAAATAGTACCACGTCATTAAATTTTAAAGATAACAAAATATTATTATACACTATTTATATCCAATATCTTCTCCAACTTAATTTAACTTTAATTAAATTACTTAAAGTAATTGATTTTTTAAATTATAAACAAACGTCTTTTTTTCTTTTACAAAATTCAATCATTTTTTTCCATAAGTTAATATTATTTATTTTTTGTGCAACCATTTTTAAAAAAAAAGGTAATTTTTGTACAATTTTTTTATGTCATTGACACATAATTTTAATAATTATTTTACCTTGAACTCGAATCCTGAATCTTAAACCTTGAACCCCAAATTTCGAGATTCAAGGTTTAGTTTTGAGGTTATGGGCTGCAAGTTTAGGGTTTGAGGTTCTAGATTTTGAGTTCAGGATTTCGGAGTCTAGATTCATTGTAAAAAAATATCAAAATTATGTGTCAATGATATAGAAAAAATTATTAAAATATTATTAAATAATTGAAAAGGAACCATGAATAATGTGGTGAGAAAGGTCCATAAAATAATTTCTTTATGGATGAGTGTATAATAATAATTTCATGTCTTTAAAATTTGATGATGTGATAAAATTTTATTAGTGCCTAAAAATCTTAATTTTTAAGATTATCATTAATTAAATAAATTTACATTAACATTTTAATTAAATAAATTTATTTTAATCGACAAGGAATAAAAGCGTCGCAATTTTTATAATTATTCATTTACTTATTCGGAAAATATTTACGGTAAAAAAAATTAAGCGCTACTACCTGCAGTGAATATCCTAGTTTAAAAAAAACCATTATCGTATATTGAGATATTATTGAGAATTGGATTTCTGTGAATTTTTTAAAATGTAATATAAATTTTATTTGTACAAAAAATACAGTCATATAGTAATTGATGCAAAGTTTGCCACTGGAATTTGCATATTTCTCTATGTTATGGAAAGATGTCATTTGTCTCTTCATCTTAGGAATTTAAATTGCCATAAAGAATATCACATTATGTTTATACATCACAATTATAGACGTAATTACCACAATTAATCGTGTGATTATTATTGTTTATGGGTCAAAGGTCACATTAACTCATGATTTAAATCAATAATGGATGGAAATAATTATTTTATAAAATAATATTTTAATAAATTTGAAAAAGTAAATGATTAATTCATCGGTGATCCTCAAATTATAACTTTAGTTATATTAGTCGAGAGCTAAAGCCTCGAGCTCTCACAAACAATAGCTTGGAAGGCCCCGAATCTCTCAAGTGCATATATATGTGCGATGTTATGACTAAGTTGCATGTACCCAACAAAGAGTTAAAAATATAATCTTATCGAATTAAGGACAGCATACTTCAACTAATTATGCGTTGATCTCCACTTGTCTTCAAGAACAATGACTGTAGACACAGCTAGTGGCTCAATTAGGATAAAGAAGAAACATGTTTACCGCTACATATAAACTTAACAACATTATTTCAACCTTTCATCATCATTCTTCCATTGACTTAAACATTGGAGATCATATTAGAACATAAACTCTATTATAAACCCGAAGCTTAGAACTAATCTTTAATCTATCTCCATCTAATGAAGGCATTAACGATTCATATTTTAAATTAGTTCATAAATTTTAAAATATTTTAATTGAATCTTTAAAGTATTAGTATCATATCAATTAAACCATTTCATTTGCTCAAGCATTAAATATCAGTTTTGATTTAATGTGAAGCATATTTAAAAATACATGGATGACAATAACATAAGAGATCAATTATTAATACCCATTGTTGACTCCCCATTAATCAAAATTCAAACCCTATTATTCATGTTAAATCCAAATTAACATTCAACATTTAAACTTACCCCGTGTTTTAGCATAATGGCTAGAGTATTCATCACCTCAAGTATGACGTGAATTAAAATCGCGTTGCTACTCTTGTAATTAAAAAAAAACTCAAATATAATTGAAAACCAATTCAATATTCTAGATGTATGCTACAATTGACCTAAAAATAGAATTGATAGATTTCCAAAATTTACATGTACAAACGTATATGTTTACTGTCCAAACTTGAGCCAACAAAGAGCACCTATATAGGTATTGACCCCATTACTTGTTTGCTACACCAGCACCTTGTCTGCCTATCCATTAGCTACTGTCATTCATTATATTTTGCTTTGCTCCCACTGTTTATATGATTGATTTTAAACCCCCCCAAAAAAAACAAAGAAAACAGTACCTATATGCAAGGAAAACCCTTTGTTTAGTCATGTCTACGTGAAAGATCTATGCATGAATTTTGTAGTATTGCGAATTTCACTTCGTAAAACAAAGTTTTAAAAAAAAAAAAAAAACCCATAGATGGAAAAAATAATCATACAATATGATAATGAAATATCCCATCAACTCTTATCCTCTGCTCTTCTTCATCATCACCCCTTTTTTTCTCTTCTGTCATTTCATTTCCTCTTGTATAGAAACAGCTCTCTATTGTTTCTTTAGCATATTTTGTTGAGGATTTTTACTCCTCTCTATTGGATCCAAAACGTTGTTTTTGATGGGTCTTAACTTAGGCTACTCCTTTTGCTTGATTTGTGTTTATAATAATTGGTTAATATGGTTTCTGCGATATTATTTTATCTACGAGAATTTGTGAAAGATCAATTTAATGGCTGGGGTATATGGGCATATCTACAAACTTCTTAGGTGTTAGAATCGAATTATAATTTTTTTATAGATTAAAATTAATTTTTATAATGTATTAACTTATATATTAATTTATAATTTATCATTTATAGAGGGATTGAATTACAAATTTTCATTTTTACACCTTTATCTGTCCCTTGTATTCACCTCTAGTTGAAAAATGAAAACAAATCGATTTAACTAGTTAATCTCATAGGCAGATTAATTGTAAAAACAAAATTTCACGTTACTTCAAGAAAACTTTGACATTCTTATTTACAAGTTATTGTATATCATTATGTTTATAAAAATCGAAGTTTAGATGATGAATTTGCATGCATGAGAATTGGACTCAGATACTTATTCCATGTGTGATATATTGATAGAAAAACTTGTTGAATGTTGTAAAATATAAATAAATATTCCTAAAGATAATGTCTAACATACCCTAAACTATTAACTTGTATTCATAATTCATTAACTTTGTAAGATTGATTTAATTCTTAATTTATCTAAGCTCAATATTAATTCTTAGGCAGGTTAAGTAAATCGAGCTGATTGTCTTCTTGTTTTTTCCTTCCAAATGTGATTGTAAGAGATATAAAAATAGCAATAAAAGTTTAGTTAAAAATTTATATATTATTAGGAAGGTGATTCTCGATATGGACACCTTAGATGCTATCCAAATGTTGCAAAACTCTAGGTAAGATGTACCCTAGTATGTAGTGACTTGAGATGTTAAACAATTAATTCAAAACCAATGGGAAGTGAAGATACAACATGTCAACAGAGAAGGTAATAGGGTTGCGGATAATTAAATAAGTTCTTAGATGAAAGCTAGGTTTTTACAAATTCTTGCAACCAATTAATCATGTTTTAGAGTTAATTCATGATAATTTAGAGGGATTAACTAAGACTGAATGAGTTTATTTATAATAATATCTACTACCTTTATTTACGGGGAAAAATTATATATTATAAACATATTTTTAAAAAAATAGAAAATTTGATTAAATGGATTAGTTTATTTTACTGAAAATTGCACTTAATCTAATTTAAATACTCAAAAATCGAATTAATCATTATGAAACAACGAAATAAACCAACGGAGCAATCTTGATAATCAATTCAGACAATTAGATTAAATCCTAAAAGTTGTTCTGGTTTTAGACCCATATATGAGGCGAGCTGACTGTTCAAGTAAATTTTCAAGGAAAACGGAATCGTTACTATGTAATTCCTTACACGCCAAGTAAGCAACGAGGAGAGGCAATAAGAAGGAAAAACAACTAGAATCTGCCATTAAAAGAACAGTTTAAGCTTTTTTCTTTACCCTCTCTGATCACTTCAATTCCTTTTATGTCGCATTTTTCGACAATAGTTGACACCAAAACCAGACACGATGGCGTGTATGGTGAAACTATACCAACTCAAAAATCATTGTCTACTTTTTAAGTAAATACTTTACACTAATTTCTAGACCCCCTTCCCCCTCCCTCCTCCCAACGTCATAACGATTTGCCCAAGAAATAGTATCTTTGTACGTATAAACCAGTAAAAATACACGCCCCACAGCAACAGCAAGTACTATAGATTCATTTTCTTTTTAAAGATTCAGATAATCAAGAAATTTTACAATGGAGTTCTAATATGTTCTCACAAGCAAAAAAAAAAATACTTACATGGTTCAAAAATGGGTATTTAAGAACCTAAAATATATATATGTATTTATGAGCTAAGGGTTGAAGATGAAGTTGCCACATTTGCATTTCCAACTCATGGGTTTGTAGTTAGAGCTTCCATCACCTCTTGCATAAGCAACATGGGAGATTTGAGGATTGGTAGGCACTTGAATGGCTTCACAATGGTCGCATGAATTGCACCTTCTCTCACACCTTGGTGGCCTTGATCCTATCTGTGCTCTTAACCTCGCCTTTTCTTCATCGGATTTTGTTATTGATCTACCTGCAGAAACAAAAGTAAGCAAGCAAGAAAAAATTGCCTAATGAAAAAGATGATTAAAAGTTACCTTCAGCTTTGTATCTCAGTTGGGTTGAGCTTAAAATCAAGAGAAAAAGAAGGGAAAATATGAAACTATGGCTCATTTTGATGAAGAAAACGAAGGCAAAATTTGGATACTTTTTATAACGGAAGAGGAGAGTGGTAATAATATTATAAGGGCGGGCGATATATCACAGTCTGTTGAAATGATGTAACGATCGAAGGACAAGTAAGTTAATGCAGAAGCGAATGACAAAAAGGAAAAAAGAGAAGGCAGAAAAGGAAAACAAACCTTTTTTTGTAAAACCTCGGGTGTTGAGCTTTTGTTTAAGCTACAATGGCCAACAAAGATTTGGGAAACAGGGACAAGTTACTGTATATAATAGAAGATAGAAAGAAAGCCAATAGAATTTGAAAGATAGGGTAGGATGACAGTATTGAAAGGAGCATTTGAGAAGAGGAAAAAGCCGTAATTCAGTACATATACAAAGAAAGAAGACAACTATGGAACAAAAAACAGCAACCAAACACCATAAACGCCAACCAGTTCTTACAAAACCGATATGAAATCACAGATGTATCATAAGAAGAATGTAGATTATTTCAGTTATTATTATTTTGTCTAAGTATATTGTGAAACCGTGTTAACAAGTGCTTGGAAAGAGTGGATTTTTCCATCCGTCATTTAGGTTAAGTTCGATTTATAGAGTTCTCATTATTGAGAGGGCTTTACTCAAATTCATTCTTAACTCGAGGGAAACTAATCTCATATCGAATAAGGACACTTGTGGTTATAAAACAAAAAGAAACCTATGTGATATGAGAAAACTTTTGGTAAATGTATCGTGGATGACCTTGTACTAAGAGTCAGATTGTATTTTGCCCTCTTTACTAAAAGAAATGGACAAATTAATCCATCTATATTAGATTAAAGAGTCAATTAGTCCTCTGTTAAAAATTTCATCTATTTCTAAAAATTTCATCTATTTTTATTGTTAAAAATTGATGAATTTTTTAGCTAAAAGAACTAATTTGTTATTTGATCTAATATATAGAAACTAATTTTTTATTTTTTAAATAAAAAAGCCGACAAAACATAATTTAACTCCTACTACATGAGCTTTAACGATATTTTGATTGAAAATTTTTCGATTTTGAAATTGGAAAGGGCATGGGCTTTTTTTTTCTTTCTATAGCTCACTTCACCGCATGGTGGGCAGAGTGAATAAAAGAATTGGATGAAAATCGCATGAAATGGCTTTGGGTCATCATCAATTTTCTTCTCTTTGGATGCATAGGGTAAGCAAAAATCAATTATGATTGATTTAATTGGTTCATTCGGTTAAACCAATATCGATTTAGTGTATTTTATTAAATTAGTTTGCATATGCTTTTGATTAAGTTAGTCCATTTAAGGTTATTAATATTCATAATTGAACCAATCAACTTAACAACTTAATAAACTTCATATATTTATATATTTTATTTATTTTAAATATATTTATAAGATATAACAAATATATAATATATAATTTAAATATATTTGTTGATACAATATATCAACAAACGAGGAAATATAGAGAAGAAGGTGGTGGAGTGAAGGAGGTTGGTTAATCTAAACAAGTGAAGAGTTGAAAAAGTGAGGGAATAAGAGAAGGCTAAAGGCTTAGTATGTTACTTAGGGTTTATGAGAAGGAAAAAGAAGATCCCCTTTATGTTGTGTCTTGAGGTATTTATAGGTAGGAACTCTCCTATCCAGTTCCACCACTCGAAGGTCCCCTCTTGAGGAGAGTGCACTAGCTAATAGCCGGTGGCCTAACGAAGGGTCCAATCGAGTGGTTAAGGATGGGTGATCTTTTCCCTGGGTAGTACGAAGCATGTAGGTGATTGGACATTGAGAAATCATATGAACGATATAAGGTAGAGGGCCATCCATGTGTGTTCCTCAATCGCTTCTCATGTTACCACATGTCCAAGCCGAGGTAGCAGTATAACAATCTTGAATGTCAAATTCTTTAAAACCTTTGGTTAACACAGTCTAGCCCCTTTTCACCTTCATCTTTACCCTTTCAAAAGAACCTTAAGGGTTGAAATGCCTACCCTTGAAGCAAATTCCATAGCACAAACCTAGTAGTTTTCTTGGTTTCCTATTTTGCAATTGAAAAAAATAGAGACAAAGCAAGGCAACTAATCCAAGTGTCATGATTTGTGAGTGAGCAAGGTCTTATCAAGCTCGAAATCGAGCAAACACGAGACTATTAAGTCACAAAATTCCCAAAGTGTCCCGAAAGACTTTAGAACCATGTAGAATATTTTTGAAAGCTCTAGAACTATCTGTTCATGTATAGAATTTAATGGAGTTAAGCGGAAAAGTTGTAGAATGCGATATTGACCATTTATTGTAATTAATTGTAACCATTGGATTGAATGGGGCTTACTTATATAAGGAGAGGCTCTCCTCCCTTATTTGTACAAGCTAATTTTGAGAGTTAATAAGAATACTTCCACATTCTCCCATATTCTCTTATTCTATCTAAGTTCCCTAAGTGTGCTAAAGTCTCTCCCAAGCGAGGAATAAAGGCTGACTTCGGCTTGTTGGCAAAAGAATCGAGTCTAAAGTCACATGTGATTGGAGTTAAAGTCTCGACTCGTGACATAATGCAATCCAACAAGGAATAAAAATTAGGGAAAACACAAAACCTACAATTCATGAGAACTGAAGGAGCAAGTCGTTGGCTTCATGAGAAGATCGAGCAGTGAATGGCGTTGGTGGAATGCTTCATTGACCCAAGTTTAGTCAAACTAGATTTGGAAAGCTCAAAGTGACTACTATAAGATTTGAGTTGTGGTTGACAGTGTGCGAAGGAGACTGAAAGGACGCCAACCAAAACTTTGAGTTTAGATTAGAGAAAACCAATGATGTTGGAATATAAAGAAAAGCAAAGCATTGCAGCCAACGACTAGGACGGCGTGGTAAGTTTAAAACTTTGGGAGAAAAACGAAACGAGCGTAAAGAGATGGGTGTATTGTGACTTACTTAACCTAAATTGCATAAAACTTCATTTATTATTATTACTAGATATGACACAACCACGTAGACAAAAAACATAATATTATATAATAAATATATTTATAATTAATTAATATAATAAATGAGACTTTGGTTGAACGGTAAAGTATAAATGTTGAAACTATAAATGTATGAGTTAAAGTCTTATTATATGTATACATTTTTCTATATAAAAGATGTAAAAAGATAAAAACATCCTTAAAATAATATAATTTACTTTGTAAAGTAGGAGTGTTTTTACTTAAGTTGGCGTCCGGTTGACTCGTGATACCAACTCTTTTATGTGTTTCAAATATAGTATATACATATATACTTTCACTTAATTTAAGGATAATGAAAACTTAATTAAAACTGAATTAATCGATTAAATTCGATTCACTTAATTCAATTAAATCAATTTTAATTTCAGATCGATTTGAGAAATTAATTCAATTGTTTTAAGTCAATCGATTTTAAAATCTAATTCGAATTAATATAACTTATTAAATTTATATATTTTTAAAATATAAATCTCATTTTCCAATCCCCAAATAAATTCATTATACACAAAATCTCAAATCCAAGCTATGAAAATTAAAGCCCAATACAAATTCTAAATACTAAAAAACCCAAATACAAATTTTAATTCATTTAAAAAAGAAAAAAAATTAAACGAATTAAAAATAAAAGCCTAAATCTATGGTGAACAGCCTTGAACTGAACCAGTAAACCCAATGCCGGTCGGTAACAGCTCATCGCCTTCAACCTTTCTCGGACCTCGGTTGCCGCCTTGCTCATCGGCAAACGCCTCGTCACCGGCCACTGTAAGTTCTTTTTGGCTTTTGCCCCATTTAATCTACTGTATATACTTTTCAATCTTTCTTTTAAAACTATTTAAGCTATTGATGTTCAACTTTGTCGTCTTGCTCATCGCCTACTTTTCTTTACCCTAAAATTAGTTTAGGCCCATTTCGAAATTCTATGGTAGTCATTTGAAGTAGTAGCCAAATGAAACAGGTAGCTTATGACTTTCGATTAGCTTTTCCAATTAATTATGGTTGTAAATTGAGTTTTTTGTTGCGATCAATTATGGGAATTCAATTATTTACTACAAATTTACTTTCATTATGGTTTGTGTAAATTTAAAAAAAAAAAAACAGCTTTTTTCATGATACTTTTTTCGGTATGATTAACCGACGGGACCGACCGACTAAACTCAGTTGTTATTTCGGTTTCCGTCAAAGTGAATTTCGTTTCTGATTATAATTTTTATAAAGTCGGTTTTGCTTTTCCACTTTGATGAAGTTAATGTGTTAAAACTGTAGGTTTCAATTTATAGTTGCAATCTTTCAATGTAATACAAGCTTAGCCATCACTGACTTGTGCTAATATGGTAATAATTTTTAGGAAATGTCGTGTTTCCGGTTTTACACACCGGACTCATATTTGAACATCAAATACGGATATATGCTTGATACTGATATGTTTTTAATAAAATGAAAATCATACATAATTGTGAGTTACCTTAATGCTCTATCGCTATAATGCAGGGCCATATATGAGGTTATGGTTGCCTGGCTATGAGTTGATGCCACCGTACTGGGCCACATTCGAACACCGTGACCTCATTCTTGCCAAAACTTATCCAACTTCATTCGGAAACAATCTCGTAAGATTTTTACTTCATTGTTTTGTTCAACCACAACTCTTGCAAAGACACTAAATTCCCCCACAAGCAATGTCAATTGCTTCACTCTCTAGATTGATTTCACTTTCAATTCACCCTAAACAAAGCAAAATTTTCAATCTTCAATTCAGCTCGGTCTCATCTGCCGACAAATTTTTCACTCTTTTAGAGAAAAAACAAAGCAATATAGAGAAAACCTTAGCTTTAGTCAATGCCAAATTGGACCCAAACTGTGTTTGTGAGGTGTTAAAAAGATGTTCTTTTGATATATCTCTATCTCAAATAGGTTTGAGGTTTTTCATATGGGCAGGTCTTCAATCAAATTGTAGGTATAGTTCTTATATGTACAACAAAGCTGCTGGATTTTTGAAAATTAAGCAAAACCCATTTCTTGTTTTGGATGTTATCAAAGCTTACAGGATGGAAAAGTGTTCAGTTAACCTTAAAATGTTTAAGGTTGTTTTGAATTTGTGTAAAGAAGCTAATATTGCCGATGAAGCTTTGTTGCTATTGAGGAAAATGCCTGAATTTAATTTACGTCCAGATACTACTGCTTATAATGTGGTTATCAGGCTACTTTGTGAGAAAGGGGATATGGATATGGCTCATAAATTGATGAAAGAGATTGGCTTGATTGATCTTTATCCCGATATGATGACTTATTTTGCAATGATCAAGGGGTTCTGTAATGCTGGTAGATTGGAGGAGGCTTGTGAGTTGTTTCAGGCTATGAAGGGGCAAGGGTTTTCTCCAAATGCTGTGGCTTATTCCGTGCTTCTCGAGGGTATTTGTAAGTACAGGAGTACGGAAAAGGCATTGGAATTATTAGGGGAGATGGAGAAAGCAGGTGGGAATTGTAGTCCGAATGTAATCACATATACATCTGTGATTAAAAGCTTTTGTGAGAGGGGTCAAACAATAGAGGCATTGAGGATTTTGGATAGAATGGAAGCTTGCCAGTGTGTTCCTAACCGTATAACTGTTATTGTTTTGATCACGGGTCTTTGCGCCGAGGTACATGTCGAAGAAGCATATAAGTTGATCGATAGAGTTGCCGGACGTGGTGTTTCCAATAGTGATTGCTACAGTTCTCTTGTATTGGCTTTGATTAGGATTAATAGACTCAATGAGGCAGAGAAGCTCTTTAGGAAAATGTTAGTAAGTGGGGCTAAACCTAGTGGCATTGCTTGTAGTACCATGATTAGGGAGATCTGTCGTGAGGGACGAGTGCTAGATGGTTTTTGCTTATACAATGAAATCGAGCGGATGCAATACGTTTCATCCATCGACACTGACATCTATTCTATTCTTTTGGTTGGCTTGTGTCGGCAAAGCCATTCGGTTGAAGCTGTGAAGCTTGCTAGGTTAATGCTTAGAAAAAGGATTTGCTTAGAAGCTCCGTATGTTGACGAAATCATCGAACATCTGAAAAACTCTACAGATAAGGAGATAGTTACTCAACTCAGTAGAACTGCAAGTTGATATTCTTGAACAATTATTTATTGTACTGTAAGCTTCTTTACAGGGTTTTATAATAATCAAATTAAATTACTGTTTTTGTTATATCACATGTTATATAGATCAAAGAGAACTATCCACTGCCCTTTCAAGGTTTCTATCCCATTGAATTTGAACTTCCAACTTTCTTTTTCAATTCCATTGTTTCTCGATAGGTAAAAGAGTCAGATTTTTTATTTTGTCCCTTCTATTAAAATTGGGTAAGTTAGTCTTTATGCATTAAATCGAAGAGCAGACTAGTTTATCTGTTAAAATTTGTATTTATTTTTATTGTTAAAAATTGGTTGATGTACATTAGAGTGAGATACATGTAGCGAGTCACTTATAACTGTTTTGTTATTTCATTAATCATGTCAGTTTTTAATAATAGAAATAGATGAATATTTCAATATTCATAATACTTATATTCAATGATGAGTTTACAACCTTTTCATAATTATTTAGACCAGACGTGTTGATTGTGCAAAAAGTAAATGGAAATCATTGAACTTTATATATATATATATATATATTGTATTGAATTGATACCATTAATAGCTTTTTTGGAATAAAATTCAACTCTACAGTAATACAATTCAGTGACAACTAGTTGAAATCAATCAAAATCCAGAGAAATTGAGGTGAGGAGGACCACTTACCCCGGCACTAGGCTTTATTGTTTTAGGTTTTAACTTTCTTATTGAAGTTATTGGGTCCCTACACCATCATCCTTCAACAAATTTGTTGAGGAGGTCAGAATAAAGTTGTATATTTTTATAATAGTAAAAATAAAATTTTATTATTTTAATAGTTTATATACTAATTTTTTTTAATTTTTGAGGGGTAAAGTTAATTTTATTATATACTAATTTAAATTTTTTAAAATTATAAAAAGATTGGTGATTTCGACCCTGTATACGCTGAAGCATGGATGAAGTTAAAAAATTATTTTAAAGAGAGTTAGATATGAATTATGAATTACTAGAGAGATTAAAGTATAATTTTATCATTATATTAAAATATAATTTTTTCTATTAATTATATTTTTCCCGATAATCATTTAAGTTTTAAAATTTTATATTTTAGTCATTTATTTTTTTAATTATTTTCATTAAATCGAATTTAGCATATAAGAAAAGGAGATGTTAAATGATTGAGGGTATAATTTTAGCCAAAAAAGTCTTTGTATGTAAGAAAATGTTTGAGCAATCTTTTTCAGGGCGTGTGCATACCGGACCCTGCAATTGCCATGCATGCATTAGATGAGCTCTGAGGCAGCTAGCTTTTTAATTAGATTTTCATCATTATTTTAATAACATTCATTTTTTTATTCTTAGAAGCTTTAATTTAGATATTATTTTTAAATATATATATGTGTCTCAATTTTAATTAAATTATTATTTATAAAAATGTAATAATTAATTATTAATTTCATATGGTTAATTAAAAGAAAATTATTAGTTTTTTTTTTTATATATACGAGTATATTTATAGTGATAGTGTGATAGTACCGAAAGGAAATTGTTATTTTCTGATATTTTTAATTAGTTTATTTAATAATTAATTTATATTTCATTTTGAAAATAAAATTATCATAGCAACTTTGTTTTATAATGAAGGATGAAATCTATCAATTTATGATAGGGTACTTGTTTATACTTGAATCAGTGAATGTTGGTTTAAATATTCATTTAACCCTCGAATTTATCATATTCTCTTAAGTTGGTATTTATGGTTTTCTGTTTTAAGTTGGTATCTCGATTTTCATTCCGTCAAGGGTTTTGGTATTTAATATTGGAACAAAAATACCAAAACCCTTGACGGAATGAAAATTTAGATACCAACTTGGGACAAAAAACCATAAGTATCAATTTGGGAGAAAATGATAAATTCAAAAGCTAAATGAGTATTTAACCCAAAAATATTATAAAAAGTAAAAATATATATAAAAATCATTTTCCAATATTAAATTAAAAAAGAAAAATTTCTGTCCAAGTAAAAATATGCATTAAGAATTGGATTGGTAATTAAATTCACCGCATAATCGATTTTCGGTTTGATTAATTTGATTATCAATTCAATTTTAATTAAATAAATTATTAATAATTATAAAATTTTAAAAATAATTATAAAAGTATAAAATCGATTCAATCATTAATTTAATTAATTTTTTTATCCTACTCAATTGGCTCTAAGCAATTTATTTAAAATTTATTTCTTTTATCTAAAACCACACAAAAGATCAATTATTTGTGTTTGTTGAAATATTAAATTATACCTGATTTGATTTTCCCTTCAAAAAATTCAATGAATTAAAAGTACTTTTTTATGTGTGATCCAGCTAAAATATACAAAATAGAACTTTCTATATACATTAAATTTGATTTATATGAAGAAAAAAAAATGTCATGTAGGTCTGATTTGATATTTCACAATAATGTAGGGTATTCTTATCATTATCCCATTAAAATAATTTAATTAATCTTCTCTATAATTTCTCATACAAATTAACTTCATACAAGCGTTTGGGTTGAGGTAAGTTTTTAAAGCAATGATATTGCTCGTGTCCAAATTAAGTTATCTTATATATTTGGATATGTAAATCTAAGAATACACGAGCTGATTTTATGAAGATTTACCTCAATCATTTGTATTCTTATATTAAGAGCAATTGATTTGATAAAATTTAGACAAATTAAGAAAGATTAAATGGTACTTTATAAAGATGGATTCATATTCTAAATATGGAATTCTTGTTGGAAGAGATTGTTGAGGCAATATGTGAGCAATGTCTCATGCAATGCCACAGTCGGTGTTCATTACTTTTGGCTCTGCACAAGTTACATAACTTGGCTTATTAATATCGACAATTCTTTAAACCAAAATAGTTGGGTCATGACTTAGTGAATATTATGAACATGTGTTGACCCATATTTGAAGATCGATTTTGTGAAGCTACAAATCCTTGAAGTTTGGACTGATCTAGATCGGATCCCTTGATTTATGAAGATAGACTTACAGATATATCTTATAGATTTTTTTTTTTTAAACTTTACGATTATATTTGTAAAGTCTTTTCATGAAATTATTTTAATGAGATCCTATTTGTAATTAATATTTATCTTCATAAGTCTTAAACTCAACGCATAAAACCAACCCATAGCAATAGCAATAGCTCATGATGATACTTCAAAATTTTCCTAATTTTAACTTCTCTCTTATGCACTTTTTTTTTTTTCTTATCATAGTTAGTTTTTAAAACCATTAGAACTTTTTATTCATTTATAAGGTCAAATTTTGTTATTAGCCCTTATATTATGTATAATTTATGAATTTAGTTTTTATGCTCTAATTTGGTCAATTTTAATTTTTGTATTTTTTAAATTTTAAAATTTTAATCTCAACCCAAACGATAGTTAAATATGTTAGATCAAATTATGCTATTAATCTTGTACTATGTGTAAATTATGAATTTAGACCATGTTCTCTAATTTCATCATTTTTAATCCTTAACTTTTAAATTGTGATATTTTAGTCATGATTTAAACCGTAACTATTTTATCAATTAACTAAAGTGATTGACTTTTTTTTGCGAGGATTATGTGGAAAAAAAACATGTTTGCCATGTAAGATTTTAGAAATAACAAGTTTAACTTAATTTAACGACTGTCATTTGGTATTCACTAAAATTCCAAAACATAAAAAATACAAGAACTAAAAATGATAAATTTAGAGTACATGGCAATAAATAAATCGATAAGGATAAATAGTAAAAATTAATTTTTTTAAAGATTATTATTAGTTAAGTAATTTTAATTTTTCATTATTTTGAATTTTCACCCAAAATTTTCTTTATTGTTTTATTCCCACCCCCCGGGGGATGTGCATAGAACTAGTCTCAATAAATATCATTAATTTCCATAATTGATTAACATTTCCATGAATTGATAGACAAGATAGAAAAGGGGAAACTGAAAGGTTTATAGTATTGTCAGTCATTTATTTAATAAAACAAAAAAAATAGTAAAATTATATATTTAAAACCTTTACAGTAATTTAAATGAAAACTTTTAAACAGTTAAGTGATTATTTAGTAATTTTTTAGAGTTAAATGATCAAAATATAAATTTATTAATTTATTGATATTGAGTCTAGTTTACCCGAAGTAACAACGTCAATTAAATTTAAGAGGTTCATTTCTTAATACGTCAAATTCGGTATACATATTATAATTTGATCCATATGTTTAAAATAGGCTCAATGTTATGTTTGAGTCAACATTTATACTCAAGCTAATGGCTAAGTTTTCGAAATGGCTTAATTGATACGATATTTATACTAGTTCAATTAAAAAGTTTTAAAATTTAGCGACCAATTAAAAATCCGAATCATAATTTCAAAACATTAACTATGATTAGATTTGTTCAATGGTCAATATACCTACCCTAACTCAAATTCCTTCTCAATAATTGGGAGGATTCAAAAAAAAAAATAAAACAATCGTTATGCTAAGAGTAAGTTTATGTTAAAAAATTAAATTTATTTAAAATATAGGTCTAATTCGAGTTCCAATATTCAAATATCAATTCAAGTATGTTTTCAAGTTTATGATATGTTACTTTTCTTTTTATTTATGCATTATGTCCTTATATCATATGAAAATTAAATATGTTATATCATAATGTATATATTCAAAAAAAAAGAGATAAGTTATTTATATTTAAAAATTTAATAAAAAGATATATAATAGTAGTGAAAGAAATATATAATTATCAAAATTTAAAATAAAAATATTATATTTCTTAAAAAAGTTTTGAAAAATCTAGGTAGATTTAAACAAGTTTAGATTAACTATTTCGAGTCAGACCGAATTTAAACAACTATATATAATATTGAAATCATATATTTATCTAGCTTGAACTCAACTTGATTTGATTGTAAACACTTCTAGCTACAATTAACTAAAATATTTTTGAAATCAAATTGCGACCTTATGATCTGGTGGTGTGCATTAAATGAATAGTGAATACCAATATCTAATTGGATCACATACTTGATGTTGACATCATACTTTTTCAAATATATCATTGTACATAGATTTGTAAAATATCGTATATTATACGTTAGATTGTATCACACTTATGATATAAGTGAAAAATATGTAACAAATTTTAAAAAATTTGTACAAAACCAAATATATCTCTGGTTGAAATGATAAAATTAAAATAGTAGAAATTATTATATCTGAGTTCAAATCTCTTGTTTTTCATCATGTGTATGATTTTTTTTCTAAATTTATCAAAATATAAAAAAATATAAAAACCCTCAAAATAATATTTATTCATTTGTAAAAGAAATGGGTTTGGACCCCTTGCGAGCCTAATTCCATCCTATAGAACACTGTACAATTACATATATAGCAAATTATAGGTGCCTATGAACCGGTTTAGATTAAGATTCGGTTCTAAAAAATTTCAAATCCGACTCAAGCCAATAAAAATTCCCATATCACTATTTAAAAAATTAGTAAAATATTAAAATACATTATTTTATATTAATATTTATATAAAATTTTAAAAAATATTTAATTTAAATTCAGATTGAATCAAACCACACGAGCTAAGTGGGGCACTCATATTATGAACAACTCTATATTTACTCCAATTTCTATTTATGACACAAACTTTTATGTTTAATCACTATCAAGAAAAATAAATAAATAAATAATCCAAATTAATTATTAATATAAGATAATGAAAAAATAGGAATTGAAGAGCCATTGGCTTGCCAGCCTCTAATTAAAGATGCTTCTTATTTATTGTTGCTTTGTCAATTCCAGCATTCTCAATTTACCGGAAAAAAAAAACAAAATACATTAAACCTTTCTGTCTACCTAAGCCCTTTTTATGTTTTTCAAATAATTGAGTTTGGGATTAATCTATACCTATTCATAGATCGGGTTCTTCGTTTAAATTCAATATTTTATCCGATATTTAAAAAGGTTAAACTTGTAAAAATAAGCTTAAACAAAAAATAAACTCGTTTAAAATAAGATCGAATTTGAATTTGAATATTTGAAGTCCGACTTGGCCCAAACCTTTTTTTATTTTTAATATATATTATGTAAACATTAAAAATGTTAGATCTTAATATATAAAATTTTTATAAATAATAAATTAAGGATAATACGAGCGGGTTTAAAATGAATTTAGACTAGATTTATTTAAATTTATATTTCAGACTAAGTAAACTTAAACAAACATACATTGTGTTGATATTATACTTAAACTTAATCCGAACTTGAACCGACCCCACCCATTAACAAATATATAATATTATTTGATGGATTACATTATTAAGATAAAACCGGCAAAAGCTATACACTTCGCAATTATTTGATATACTTTCCATTAATATTAATAAAGACTGACTTTAATTTTGAGTTTGACAGTCAAACCATATGATAAGGACTCGATTGGCTTGGAAAGTGCTAGGCTTATACTAAAAATGTTTAGGTGAAAATATCTATTTAGTCCCTCTCAATTTTAATATCGAGCAGATTAATCTTTTAAAAAAATTAAAGTAATTTAAATTTTGTTAATTTTAAAAGTGAGTAATTGAAGATAATTAATTACAAAAATTAATATTTTCTACCAATTGTACATAATTTTAATTAATATAATAATAAATTAGGCCCTTTACCACCATGGGCATTAATAATGTTATAGAAATTTCAAAAATAGTCCCATATCTTTGTTTAAGTTTACATTAAGTCATTGATGTTTCAATTGTTATGATTTGATCATGAATTTTATCAATTGATATTAATTTGATCACTGGTCCATTAATAGCAGTTAATAGTGTTAGTAGAAATCTGACATTGCACAAATTGTACCATTAAATGCGGCTTCCATGTCACGGAAAAGGAGGAGTAACAGCTCAAGAAAAGAGAAGAACTTGCGGAGAGAGATTAAAGAAATGAAAAAAAAAAAAAAAGAGAATAAAAAGTCAAGAAAAAGAGAGCAAATGGAAATCAAAAGGGGAAGAGAAAACTCATTTCGGGTTGTTGAATTCTCGAGGCTCTAGTTATTTGCTCGCAAATCCAATGGTGAAAAGCCTCATTGGACGGAGGAGAGGCACAAATCCTGGGATTAGGCCGATCTGACGGTTGGAAAAGGTTTAAGCTTCAACTTGGGCTTTTGTCCTTTTGTTTGGTCTAGAAGAAATCTGAATCAGTGAACGAGAGGGGAGGAGTTGTAGTGGCACTATCGGCCGGAGGACCATCGATGGCGGTGAGCAGCGACTAGGGTTTGGTTAGAAGAAGAGAAAAAGAAGATGGGAAAGAATATATTGGTCCGAATATAAAAGTGAACTACAAAACGTAACAATTGAAACATTGGTGACCAAAATTAAACTTAAACAAAGATATGGGACTATTTTTGAAATTTACCTCAGATATTGTTATGGTGGCAAAATTCAATGCCAATGGAGAACGCATTTATTAGCTTATCCCAGCAATCACTTATATGCCATACCATGCATGCATCCACATTTCCCAATCCCCATAAAATATTTGCCATCATTTTCACCAATATTATTTTATTAGGATCGGATCGGATCGGTCGGTAAAGTTAATTAGATAAAAAATTAATCGATATATTGATTCGAATTTAAAAGTTAAATTAATTTTTAATTGTTGGGGAAAAAACAATTAATTACGTATCTTAACATTAAATTTTGAGAGTTAATTACATGATTAATTTTGTTTATAATTTAATTAAGATATTTTTTTATGTTTTATCAATATAAAATATAATGTTAAATCATTATTTGGGATTTGAATTTGGTAACTTTTTCTACATTGGAGTATGAATTTTTTTTGAATTCAAGTTAGACTTTAAACTTCACAATTGTTTTCACATTGGGGTCTAGACTAAGCAGTTGTTCTTACATTGGAGCTTGAACTTTTTTTTCAAGTTAGTCCAAGAACTTGACAATTATTTTCATATTGAGGCCTGACCTGAACTTTTAGGGTTTTCAAGGACTAATTTAAAAAAAAATTCGACCCTAATATTGAAAAAATTGTTAAATCAGGATCTATCTTGAATAAAAAAAAAAGGTTTAGTTCCCAATGGAAGAACAATTCTAAGTTTATGACCTAACTTGAAAAAAAAATCAAACCCCAATATAAAAAATGTTACCATGTTTTGATCCTAAAAAGTGATTTAACCCCAAATATACATATATGCATGTAGGAAACAACAAGTTGAGTAAGTTGAGCTTAAATCATCTCTTGTATTGTTGAATTATTTTGAATCACTCTTTGAATAAGACCCTATAGACATAGGAAAGGGTTTTGAACTCTATAACTAATTTTTGGATAAAATATATTATAAGTCTCTAAACTCTTCATAAATTTGGAATTTAATCTGCTACTTTTTAGATGTAAAAAATTAGGTCCAACTGTTAGCACTATTAAGATTATTTTGTGAAATTTAGGTTCATTACAACGACATTATTTTAGTTACATTACTATCAAGTGAGTTCTTTTTTATTTCAAAACGTCACACTAACAAATTTAACCAAAAAAAATTAACATAATTAATAATTAGACTTGAATTTTAAAATTTAAAAAGCAGAGGAACTAAATTTTTGAAATTAAAAGTACAAGAACCTATGACATATTTTAACCCTTTTCTTTTTCAATTTCAATTATTTCCTTATTTGCAACTCAAAACACAACAAATCCGCAACTCAATACTAACATACAGGATATAAGAGAATTTGTCTCCTCCTATACATAATTTAAAAAAATAAAATATTGGGTGCAGTAGTAAATCGTATTCGCTCTTGTTAAAAGAACTCAAATTTGGATCCTAGAGACATATATATATATATATATATAGTTGAGAGAGGAAATCATTACCCTCAATTTTTATTTTATTTATAAATTAATTATAATTTGTGAGGAGAAATTAAAAAATTTATTTGGATAAGGAAATTTGCATATTTAATCATTTAAGGACTTTGTGTAGTATTTTTTTTTTTATATTGACTTTGAGGTCAAAGTTTTAAAATAATTGAGGTTTGGCAGCCAACATTGGTTGAACTTTAATCCCAAGAATCTTTGTACGTCAATTATGCAAATGGTGAAAGAAATGATCCCTTTCTGTCTTAGAAGTTTCAGATATCTCAGCCTTTCACTATCTGTGTTTTAACTTTAAATTCCCTTCAATTGATGTAAAATAGCATAATACTTTTGTTTGAAATTATTCCTTGTCACAACAATTGTCAAGTGGTAGAAAAAGATGGGGATGGAATTTGATCCAATTTTCAACATGCCTTTTGAGTGATTTTAGGTTTTGTATTATTTCGGGTTTGGATTATTTGTAAGATGAAGTTATTCGAGTTTGTTAGTGAATTTTTTAGTTAAGTCATTTCGAGTTATTTATTCATGTCATTTTAAGTTTGGGTCAATAATTAGGATTTGAGTTATTTTGGATTTAAGATTTTTTTATTCGAGTTGGGAAAGTTTTCGATTAACATTTAAAAGCTTTTCTAGAAGAGCTAGCCATGTTAATATGTGTTAGAGGTTGTGTGATCCGAATCCCGTCACTTGTTGAAGAAATTCATGTGTTCTTATTTTTATCGACGTCTACTATATCAATATTTAAAAAAAAAGGCAACCCCTACCCTCAATGTTTTCGGAATTGGATTGGTGATCGAACAAATCAGATCACCAAATTTTAGTTGGATTGGTCCAAAATTAAAGAAAATTTGACAAAATTAAAAACAAAATTTTATAAACACAAATAAATAACAATAATCACACTTCGATTCATGTTAGTTTTTCTCCTCTCTTTCTTTTCTTAATAATAATAATTATTTTAAGTATAAGGGTGTGTTGGGTTGATATACTTAAGTAATTGGACTTTGCGGGTTAAGATTTTTTGCTCGATTTAGACCATTAATTTAGACTAAAAACATTTAAAAAACAGTTCAACCGGTTTACTGTTTAAATTCGATTTTAAGTGCTTCACTCTAAAATCTATCTAACTCTTTTATCTAAATTGATATACTGATTGGTTTCCAGTTTGGCCTGTCGAATTGACTAGAGTTTAATATTAGACCCCAAAAAACTTAATGGTGGGGCATGTAACTCGGCGGATCCGGCCAACCGGCCGTTCAATATCAATCTAAGCTGTTCACAGATATATTAGATAAGCAATATTGAATGAGACTGCCTTTGTGAACTTAAGTCCAAACCCTATTTGACCCAAATTTTTAGGCACACCTCATTGGTCTTCAATCCTTTTCTACACCACCTTCATACCATGTCAATTTCATGAGATGGAAAATTATCCATCCATATATAAAATTAATCAAATTTTCATGTGATGATGATGGAACACTACAAACAATACATATACGATCAATTCAATTGTAAAATTTCAATATCGGTGATCCCTTTTTCTTTTTAGGTTGGAGAATGAAAACAAAAACAAAGAGAAAGTTATGAAGTGGAAGCATTAAGATTAGGTTCCCAAAGGGCAAAATTAGAGCACAGTTAGGGGGTATGTAGGGCCTAAAGACGGCTTGCCATTAGCTGTATCGAAAGCTAAACTTATGATGGCACTTTCTATTTCAATGCAGCGGTCTACATCAACCTTAATCCCTCCCACCTATATATATATATACATACATACACATATACACATATTCACCACAATTTCATCTTCTAAGTTCAAAACATTGATGACAATGGCAACTCTAAGCAGTGCTTTTCTTTTCATCTTCTCTTGTTTCCTTGCATGTTCGATTTCGGTTTCGGGACGACCCACTACTTTCCTCGAAGATTTTAGAATCACTTGGTCCGATTCCCATATCAAGCAAATCGATGGAGGGAGGGCCATTCAACTTATTCTAGACCAAAATTCAGGTTTAACTTTTTAAAAATAATAATCAATGATTAAATGTGTTAACCCTTCGATAATGTGTTGTTAATTCATTTTGTTTTATAGGCTGTGGATTTGCTTCCAAAAGACAGTATTTGTTTGGACGTGTCAGCATGAAGATCAAGCTTATCCCCGGTGACTCGGCCGGAACCGTCACCGCCTTTTACGTACGTAAAGCTACCTACCGACATAACCTTTAACCTTTAATCGGTTTTTCATTGTACTCTGGTATTGCAGATGAATTCTGATACGGACACCGTAAGAGACGAGCTAGATTTCGAGTTCTTGGGAAACCGAACTGGGCAACCATACACGGTCCAAACCAACATATATGCTCATGGTAAAGGTGATAGAGAACAAAGGGTTAACCTCTGGTTTGATCCAGCTGCTGATTTCCATACATACACAATTATGTGGAACCATCATCATATTGTGTAAGTCCAGTATCTAACTATAAATGTGACATTAATAACATATATGACATTAAAATTTGACCATTTGGGTGGTTTTTCTTAACAGGTTTTATGTAGATGAAGTGCCAATAAGAGTATACAAGAACAATGAAGCAAAAAACATCCCATACCCAAAATTTCAACCTATGGGGGTATATTCAACACTATGGGAAGCTGATGATTGGGCAACAAGGGGAGGACTTGAGAAAATTGATTGGAGCAAAGCACCATTTTTGGCTTATTACAAGGATTTTGACATTGAAGGGTGTCCAGTTCCAGGGCCAGCAAATTGTGCTAGTAACCCTAGGAACTGGTGGGAAGGTACTGCTTATCAAGCTCTTAATGCCATGGAAGCTAGGAGATACAGGTGGGTTCGGATGAACCACATGATCTACGATTACTGCACCGACAAGTCTCGGTACCCGGTCACCCCACCGGAATGCATGGCAGGTATATGAAGTACTATCAAGAGTTCCCATTATTCCATATCCAACTGAACTGTCCAGAATCTTTGATATACCAATATGTTTCATGTCATATATACTTTGATGTATATGCCTCCCTTTGTACCATAATAGCTATATGTATATGCCATAAGAGGGCCATGCAAAAATTGGGGTTATAAAGGGAAATAAATTGTGATCGTGTGTGCAAATATTTAATTTTAAAACTTGTATTTTATTATTATTATTGTATTATCCAATTCAGAGTTTGCAGGCCTAAGACAAAACTATTTGCTGCTTCATTTTATGGGTTGATGAAAACAAGGAAATGAGTGAATGTTAGAAATTCAAAATTAGTGTTTGAAGTAATTGGCTTTCAATTGATTTTCAGAATGGTCCCTTTTTGTTTTGGTTTTTCCTGTTATTCACTTTAAATGTTTGGCTAGAATTTGGCTCATTTTGGTCGTCCCCGAAGTGCGTAAAAATCTCATAATGGTCCCAGTGTGAAGGGATACTCCTCGCTTCCTTCACTTCTAATACCATATTTTTTGTTTGGAATCAATTACGGTGAATTTAGATGGATAGTGCATTTATTTGCAATTAGTGTAAAAATAGTGATAACGGTGAGATTAAATACTATAATAATATTATAGTGTGAGACAAAAAGTAAGCTAAACGCACCGCATCGCCCATCCAAATCCACACTCAATTTGTTTTCTTTGAGAAACGAGAGTTTTGTACTTCGAAATAATTCTCATTCGATTATTTATACAATCACTTTTAAAAGGTGATATTTAATAAATGTTTATTTGAATTCTTCATTTATAATTATCTCTTTTATGCTCAGGTTTATGAATTTTAGGATATACTATATTATAACAAGCTTAATTATGTAAAAATTAAATTTATAAAAATTAAATAAAATTTTGACTGAAATAATAAAATTAAAGGTTTGAAGACTATAGTGTTTTAGGTTCAATTTTTTTAGATTTATTTTGGATTTAGATTGATTTTTCTAGATTTTATAAGAAGAAATAAAAATAACCTTGTAATAATATTTATTACTTTGTAAAATAGATAAAATTGTTAATTAATTTTTAATTGAGTTTATATTACGAGTTAAGTGAAACAAATATGTAAATATGTACCATATACAATTAAAAAATTATATAAAAATTATATTTATAAAAAAAATTATTTTAAAACTAAATGAAATTTTAGTTAAAATCATCAAAATTTTACCATTAATGGCTCATGGATAAAGGAGGAAAATTTTCAAGTGCGATTCGCTAAATCTTTTGGTCGTTTAATTTGATAATTTAGTAAAGAATAAAATAATGGGGATGGAGAAAAGAATTTTAGATACCCACCTTTTTGGTCATTGGGCACAACAAAGGGGTTATAAATTATAATTCATGATAACAGCTCACATCCTCAAGGAAATATCAACTTGGCGGTCTGGGGTTATTTACTAGGATTTTTACAGTCTAGGTCCCCACTAGGCATAAATTCTCATATGACCCCCAATTGATTGCCTTCTGGAGGCAAACACCATTAAAGCTAAGAGAGAAAGGGCCATCCTTTGATGCAGCAGCAAAGCTACAATATCTTCCACAACTCCATTCTCATTAGTCCATATTTAAACATGAATAAATTCCCATGCAAGAAGTCCCAAGTGTGAATTATTTAGTAATTTGAACTGTGCGTTCTGTCATTGCAGCCAATATGTTGGAATAACGAGTGAAACAAAACATGCTTGAATTCCAGCTAAAAGCAGTCATTTAATGGAGGTAACATATTGTTGGATCATTTAATAGAGGTAACATATTGTTGGAATATGACATACCAGTGGCAAAGAAATGAATGTGTTGGGACAAAGAATCTAATATTCAAGGAAAGTCTACCAATCAAGTGAAACACTTTTCATCAAAGTAAATAATGCCTTAGATAAGTCAGGACAAAACATAAAGAAGGGAATGCCACAAATCATTGTTGGTCATAAGGTAATAGTATAGTGCTAGTGGGCACAAACCTACATTGAATGCTTCTTATTTCAGCAAAACGGAATTGGTTTTAGGTACCTGCATGGACAAGAGAAGCTTTAATCTTCAGAGTTTTGCTGCTTTGGCAGTAATGGAAATTCACACGCCCCTTCTGCTCGTGAAAGGGTTCTCCGGGACAGGATGAATCAGCTTAGGATCATAGATTATGACTTACAAGATCTTTAATTCTTTGTGGCATTGATTTTCACTGCAATTGGCTCTGAGCAATAAGGACAATTTCCAAACAGAACATTGAATGACCTGCAACACAAGCATTCACAACCATAAATCAAGCAACCAAGTTGCCACGGTCAAAATTGAAGATAAGTTTGTGCTAATATCTTTTCATAAACTAATTGCAAATAATCAAAGCTAATTTGAATGTGAGGTATGTACAAGCCATAAGGCATATTCAAAGGCAACCCGGTTTACTATGAATGAAAAGTCAGTACCATGAATCATATAACTTGAAGGGTCATTTGCCAAACGACACACACAAAAGGTAAAAAGAGAAAAAGGCAGTATATCACTATCTTAGCAAACCTTAACGCACCATTTAATCTAACGGACAAAAGTAGCTCCGACAATTTATTGGACAACGTTTTGGATAATGTACTAGTGCCTTTAAAAGCTTGGAAAAACATAGCCCCTTCAACTTTCATGTAGGTCCCTCTTGATCAGACTCCAGAAATAGTGTTACCATACCTAGTTGCAACTGAAAAATATGAGGCCATTAACGGTTGATCCTACCTCTACTAAAGGCTACTAGATGTATCAATAAGATATAAAGGAGGACACATAGACGAATATCAAGTGACCCAACTTGTTTGCAGGTTTGATCATTCAGGTAGACAGGTAGCCCAATGCCAAAAGCAGGAAATTCCGCAAGCAATTAATTTTGAATTGATCACAGCACATAGTGGACAGGAATAAAATTATACTCCGACACAGTGTAGATTAAAAGATACAAGTACACTAAGAGCTCCACATACTGCCTTGTCGTCGTGATCGACCTCAACCAGTCGACTAGGCACATGCTGTGGAAAGCCTTACTACAACAGTTATTCTCACAAGTGTAATCTGTTGCACTTCCAGTCTGAGGTCCAAGCTCATCACCTACAGGAACATTTGAGAATTAAGTCTCAAAACAATAGTTCAGAGACATCTAAAGCATGTGAAGCGTTACCAATGGGGAGATATTGAGCATAACAGATTCCACATTCATCTAGATGATTGTTGGTCTCTTCATCAGCAAGCCTTGGCAATTGGGTGTTCAAAAGACACTCAAGATTTTCTAAAAAGGCTTTGTCCCTCTCCCTAAACAATTAATCAGACTATGTAAAGTTAGTACAATGGAATGAAACCTATCCCTTATACAAAACGATGTTATAAGCTTCTATCCTCTTAAATTAGATGGAAGACTTCAAGGCTCCAATTTCAGGCATTCTCTGTTACTAGAGAAGGAATTAACAGATTGCATGCAGAAAATTACGCAACTCGGTAATTTTCTTCCTCCACTGTTAACCACACGTTCACTTCACTAGTACAAAAGTTAAAAATTTAAGATAAGACTCAAGGGCATACCATTTATCAACATTTCTTTTCCATGTCTTTCTCAAGGAGTTCACAGTATTACCTAAACCCATAAAACGACACCTACAAACACTTAAATATTCGTTATTCGTACTGAACAAAACCAACTTGCTAGCAGCTTTTAATATAATTTTATATGAATTCTTACTCTGGTAATGATCTAGGATCATTGATATCAATGAACAATATGATGAAGCAACCATTTCCTGAGTAGCAAATAGTTAAACCTTGTGTTCAGTAATAAAGGAGGGGGCAAGAAAATTTTAATGTACATAAAAGAAGACGGTATGAAGTAATGGCTCACCTACGTGGATTTGGCGACTCGGAATGGCACGAGATGCTTGCTTTGAATCAACAATCTGAAGGGACCTGTCAATTTCATCCAAAGTAGACCAGAATGCTTGAAGCTTCTCCAGATGCTGGATACAAAGAGAAAACACCTAAGTTCTAACAATAGTTAAACATGCCATGGCTCCAAAAATATGTTCTGAAGCAGAATAGAATTACATTGGGTTCAAAAATGTCGAAGCAAATACCTTCTCAAACTGTTGTACCAAATTTTTCAGTCTCGAGTTCATTGACCATTTTAAATTGAAGATATATGGAACATCCTGAGAACAAAGCAGAGTAAGATAAAACACCTGTAGGACTACATTGGAAGAATTAAGACCAAAAAGATAGGATACAAACCGCTGAAACCATTGGAGGAACTCTAGGATAAGCTTTATCCAATTGAATTTGCATAACATGCACTCTTCCCTTCTTATCTCTAGCACCGAAATATACAAGAAGGATAACAGGATAAGCAACTAGGAACAAAGAGGATAACATGAAATATAAAAGGAGAACAAAACTACAGAGGTTTACAATACCAATACCGAAGTTCGACAATAGAAACATCTTAACAGGTATATAGAGATATATGGTGTACTGAGGATTTTATAACTCCAATATCAACTGTTTATCAATTTGCAGAAAATATATTCAAGCCTTTAGGTTTCAGATATAGCCAATTCTGTATCAATACCATATTAAAGATATAAAAGTACATGATTATAATATTGATAAGAATGGAGTACAAAAAGAGCTAGTAATGGATACAGTAAGAACAATTAAAGACAGCACCAAGCTGGATATTGCAGGTTACTTACATAACCCAGATTATCATCACCATCCTAAGAAAATATACAGATTCCATTCGTTTGCAGAAAACCAAAGGATTATCATGATTATGTGACTAACCCTGGAAGTTGCACTAGCTGTTTACTACAAAATCAATGCTCCAAAAAAAACCAAAGCTTTCCCATATTGGATGGATTGTCAATACAATCAAAAGGGTACTTACAAAACACGAAAAATAAGGAAACTTAGATCTCCCCCGGCCCTCACCAAATGCTCCCATCCAACCTCTTCTATCTGTACAAATAAAAATAACTCATCAAGAGAAACCAAACAAAACCCATAAAATGGTTGACATTAGAATAAATATAAAGGGTAAAAAAAAGATTAATAGACCTCAGAGTAAACTGTACTATAAAATGAGGACGATTTAGCCAACTCTCTACATCTAGCCTGTTGATTAACTTCCTGCAAGCAAAAAAGGACTCAATAGCAAAATAAATATGTCTAATAATTTCAAGCCAACCAATTGGTTTTGATTATTTTATGTCTACATGTATATCTATTAAATGATAAAGTTTGAATACCAGAAAGCATAAGACCCTAAATTCTTTCAGGCATCTTCACAAACAATTCATCAAAAATTGTGAAGACAAGCAACACAAGTGGACAACAAGAAAGCGCTGAAAGAAAATAAAATTACCATTAGCTCCTCTTCTCTAAGGAGAAGAAAGAACGGGAACCGCTCCGTTAACGTTTGGCTGGTGCTGGTATGGTGACGGCGGCTTGAGCAGCGTTTGTAGCGGCGGTTACAGGCGTTTCTGCTTTGCCTCTCTCTGGCGCTGTTTTCTGGTTGGTTTAGGCGCGAAAGTGTTTAGATTCTTTACTTGATGGACCGGCACCGGATCGGTTGTGGATCGGGCCTATGCATATATTATTTATTTTTTTAATATAATTATTATATTTAATATTTAACACAAATAATTAATATATATTTAATATTTTCTATGGTATAAATTAAATAATATATGAAATAAAATAAAATTACATATCATAAACTTGAAAACATGTGGGGCGAAGCCAAAAAAATTTTTTTAAGAGGTCAAAATTAAATTATAATTTTTACGATAGTAAAAATATAATTTTAAAATAATTAAATCAAAATTTTATCATTTTTAGAGGGCTAGAGTACAATGTTACCTTTATTAATTTAAAATTTTAAAAATTTTAAAGAGTCAAAATGAAAAATTTTTCACTTTAGGGGGCTAGGCTCTTGTCGGCCCTAAAAACATGTCTTATTTCAATTTTAGATATTGAAACTTAAACATGTTTATATTTTAAACAAGGTTTTTGTAAAACCTTTTCAAGTTTCGAATTGACATTTGAATTTGAATAAATAGTTTAAATCTTAAACATGTCTATCTACTTATATCAATTTTTATTTCATTAGTGTTTTTTTTTTAAAAAGAAAATATATATATGTTAAAATTATCTAAATACTTTTCATTTTATTTTGTCATTTTACAAAATTAAAAATATCCATAACTCTTCAATCTTTAAAGTAAAAGGTATTATACATTTGGGTGTATTTGAATCTACATCTTTCAAATTATTATATCACTAACACGTTAATTGATCTAAGACTCAATTATATATTAATGGGTAAACTACACCATAGGTCACTTAGTTATGGGCCAATTTTCTTTTTGGTCACCCAATTAATTGGGTTTGTTTTTTGGGTTATTTTCCATTAACGTTAACTATTTATTGGAAGGGTGAGTTGGCAGCTTAAAAATAATAAATTTAGCCATTAACTTTTATATATTGTGTCAATTTAGTCATAGTTTTTTTAAAAATAATCCTCAGTATTGCAAATTATTTTAATTTGGTCTTAATTTTAAAAAAATAAAGGGATAATGGCATGAAAGCCCCCTGTACTTTAAGGTTTGTTCTAATATAGTACCTACAGTTTCAAAATGCCTAATCAGTGTTGAGGGTTAATTTTCAACCAAATTGAAATAATTTGCAATATTGAGGGTTAATTTAAAATTTTATTTTAATTAACAAACAACAAATTAGATTGATACTTTCGTTTGTTGGTAGATTAGAAATTGAATGGAAACTAGAATGGGTGTAGAAACAGTAGAAAGTTGCCGCATATGTTGATGGTTATTAGGATTCCCCACCTGTTTGGTGATAATTATGAGGTTCGAAATAAGACGATAATGTTGGGAGAGGCTATCATGAATCTCGAACATAAATTGTAAACAGACATGAAGAATTCAAAAAAAAAGTTATTAAAGCTTTGGTCATGTTTAGACTGGTAGTTGGGAAGTTCTGTCAGTTTCCTTTCTCCCTTCACGCCACATGCAGTAAGCTTTGAACCTAAGCAGTATCCCTGACAGATTGATCAAACATCATACCAAGACAATCAACAGTTATTTTCACTGCTAACGTCCCTTCAAAAGCTTCAAAAGATCTGCCGAAAAATCCCATTTTTCAACACATGAACCCCAATCCACCCTTGAATCTTTTCTAGACCTTGGAAAGGATATAAATCCCATTTTTAGTGTCGAAACCTTTTTGGAAATCAACCTTTTATTTTAAAATGAAAATGGAGTCGCCACCAATCCTTTTTATTAATTGTGATCGAATCACCTCGTAATTTGATCATTTCAATAAAAGTTTTAGATTCACTAAAACGATGATTTTTAGTTTACAAAACCTAGGAAATGGGTTCAGGAGTTGGTTACGCATGACGAAGGATTAGCACCCTTGTAAAGGCCAAAATTAATACCTAGTTGATTAATTGATGTCTTAGCATTGAAAATTGAACATTTGAAGAGAATTTAAAACACGGTCCCACCTTGCATAATGATATTTTTAATTAAAATCACTTAAATGAATTAAAACATATGTAAATGGCCTCCTTATCTCAAGGTAACCAAAACGAAAAGATCACGTCCCGTAAGTTAGGACACGACATCTCGAATCCTCGAAAATAAGCTTGTTCATTATTTAATTATTATTTAAATCTCACGTGTTTTAGTTTTAAAAAGGATGTTCAGTTATCTAGGTTTAAAGAGAAAGTTAAACCCGTAACTTAGGGCGCAACTTCTCGAATCTCCAAATACAGAACATTGCATTGATTTTAAAATTTTTCCTTTTTTATGCATCGAGTAAAAACGAATGTAACATTTAAAGTAATGTGTATTTAACTTATTCGGGCATAGTATAAAAATTGATAAGTATATTTAAACACGGTTCGTGGCATGGTTGTAGCAAAAATAAAATAAAATGGAAGTGTAATAGAATGTTTAGCAAATATGAAGTTGCTATACAAGTTCAAATAATATTATAAATAAAATATAAGAAATAAAATACAAGTTCAAATAAAAATGAAAGATACATAATTACTAAGGTAAATATAAATGACGTGAGAGTAATAAAAGAAATAATAAAATAACAAGAATAAAATAAAAATAAAATAATAACGAAAATAATAATAAATGGGCGAAGGACTAAATTCGAATTTAAGTGAAATTCCAAGAATAAATTTTTAAAAAAGGATAGCAGACAAAGGACTAAATTAGGACAAAACAAAAAGTACAGGGGTCTAAAGGGGTATTTTCCTAAGCCCAACACGCGTGTCATCCCCTTGGTAGGTCAACATTGGGTCAAATGATTAATTTGTAAACAAATTAAAATTATAGGGCAAGAAATAAAATAACTAAAGAAAGAATAGGACTAGACTAAAAAAACCACAAAAGCGGAAGGACCATGGAAATAAATAGACCCCCCAATATCAAAACACGCAAATCTAAAGGGGTGTTGGGTCGGGTTGGCGGATCTTGCTCACAAGGACGTCGTTTTATAGGGCTATATAAGTAAAAATTTGTTTAAAAAAAACCGTTTGTTTTAGTTTCTATAAAAAAAAAACAATTTGAGCCCTTTTTTTTTCTCTCAACTAGCCCTTAGGTCTAGTAGCCGGAATCCTCAAAGCAACGTCCCTTTTAACCGTTTTGGCTCCCAGAATCCAAATCCAGAGCCGATTTTTCCAAAAATCCGTCAAAGATCGTAAAAATCCCCAAAGGACCCTTCAATTTTTGGGTTTCGAAAAACCTTTTCATAAAAAAAAGAGTCATCTTTCATCGAAGATGACGACCTCATAGCGACAGTGAACATGTAAAAAAAAAGTTCTATTTTTATTCTATTTTTCGAATATAAAAAAAGAAAATGAATCACCTTTTCCTTTTAACCTTTTTTGTTTTTCGTATTTTCTCTGTGTTCATTACAATCTGTTTATTCGGCTTTTATAGTCGATTGATTACAAATATTGTATTTTTTTCTACTTCTGTCCTATTTCTTTTTCTTTGCAGGTGATGGTGGAGGGTCAACGGTGACGATGGGAGTCGCTCTTAGCCATTTCAGTGAAACAATGGCAGAACGGCAGACCTCGGGGTGCGGGTGTCTTCGGGCGAAGTGCTCGCTGACATGACAAGGAGCGGCAACTCAAAGGGTCTAGGGTTTTTTTAGTTTTCTGAAAGAGCTTAGGTTGTGAGCTTTGGGCCTTTAAGGTTTTGTTTATATTCGGGCTTATAATTTGGGCTGACATATTTTGTAAATGGACTTTTTTTTTTGTTTTTTTTTTTGTTTATGATGGGCCAGGCAAAATTGGGTTGCTACATTTAGCAACAACCCTAATCTCTCCAAGCTTTCTCAGCTACTTTGCAACCTCAAAACCTTGCTTGGAAAGCTCCAAAAATATCAAGGCTATACCTTACCTTTCAACGGGGTTAATTTTCAACCAAATGGAAATAATTCACAACGTTGAGGGCTAATTTTTCAAAACTATGGCTAAATTAACATAATATATAAAATTGAGTACTAAATTTATTATTATATCAATTTTTAAACTGCCACATCGTCTTTTGAAATTAAATCAGATCATGGGTCAAGCCACTAAACCAAGCCTAAATACTCATCTAAAAAGTATGAGGGTTTGGATAAAAATATAATCCCAAAAAATGAGATAATATTTTTTTGCCCGAACTTGACTCGACCCGAATTTGCCTAATTTTTTCACTGTTATTTTTCTACTATTTGCTACTATTTTGTTGCTATTTGTTGCCATTTTGATATTGTTTTGCTGCTAGTTTACTATTATATTGTTATTATTTTGTTGTTATTGTTTGAATATTGTATAACTCTTATTTTATTATTAATTTTGCTGCTATTTTAGAGATATTTGCTTGCTAAGTTACAACTATCCTAGTGTTGTTTAAGTATAAAGATTTTTTTATGTATTTTTAATTTGTTAGAAAATATTTATTTTAGTGTTTTTAGTGTATTTGATGTGTTATATTTTTAAATTTTTTATATAAAAATAATATAATTTTTTAATGTAACCAGGCTGGGCTTGCACAAAATTTTAGGCCAATTTTTTGAGTCGGGCCCAAGCTTAAAATTTTGTATTAACTCAACTCATGATCAGAACTAATTAGATTGTTAACTATACTTAACAGAAAATGATCAAAAACCAAACCTAACTAATTTAATGACAATTTTTAAAAAAAAATTATAATTAGGTGATTAAAAAAGACTAAGCCATAATTGGGTAACTTATGGTGTAGTTTACCCAACATTTATTACTCCACCCATAATATACAATCCCGCCGTGGCCCAAGTTTTAACGAGCGAAATTGGTGGTGCCGACTTGTGCTTCTTAGCCCAAAGCCCCAAACCAAATTCACGAAAAATTCCTTTTTTTATGACGTTGCACAATATTAAAGCACCATGTGTCCAGTCGTTTCTTATTTTGATCAAAATATAATTTTCGGATAATGAGGCACAATAGGATAATGCCACATTATCACATAGATTAATATCAAAAAAATTTGTTAAGTTTCAAGATTATTATGAAAAAAAAAGGTTTTAGGACTAAATTGAGAAAGTTATAAAGTTCAAGAGCTAAATACTGATTTATTTATTTTTTTATCAAGAGTAAAGAAAAAACTGAAAAAGGGCTTGTAAGTTGTAACCTGAATCCGATATCCAATAATAAGTATTTAAGCTTAAAATTTAAGGCAACACAAAATTATTTACCGTTTTATAAAGATTTTAAGAATAAGATTGATGGTCGAACTGTTTTCAGTTAAATAAATCACTAAAAATTTATAAAAATTAAAAAAATCAATTCAACTGTCCAGTTCAATCATTTTTTCTTGGTATAATCAGTCTGTACTGGTTCTCAAGTCAACCAATCCACTATCTTTTTGCCGAACTAATACTTCAGTCGATTCTCGATTTGACCCAACTAGTCCGATTCCAACAATCATGAAATTTTCCTTTCTATTAGTCTATGAATTATTTGAAATTTTGTTATATAACTTCTGAAAGATAGGTATATATCCTGTTTAATTTTTAGTTGAGACTTAATAAGATTATATAAATTCTCGTGATTGGTTTGGTGGTCAAGGAATATTCACTTATAAATTGGTTTGGTGATCAAAGGATGTTCACTTATAAAATTCATTTAGGTTTGAGCTTTCGAAAAAGCAAGTGATAGACATTTATTTGGATAACTTCTATTAAATTTAATATGTGACGTACGCGGTGTTAATATATCCCTATTATATTGTCACATCCATTGATTATAAATATTAAATTAAATAATTAATTCAAACAAAGTGATTAAATATCTCATATAAATGACATTTGAAAGATTTTATTAGCTTAACAATGATTTTTTTTTTCTTTTTCAAAAAGATATGTTTGATGTTTTTGACATACTTTTTTATAGGTAATAACTTTAGGGTATCTACATATGAATTTATTTTATTTCATAAATAATTTTAAAAAATAATTTAATATATATATTTTTTAATATTATATTATATTTCTATAAGATTCTTGTCAATCTCTAATTCTGTTTGTGAAGTTTAAAATTCCACCGTACCAAATAATTTTCTTTAAAGCTTTTTCTATTTGAAGCCAGAATTTTCGGGGTCAAAAAGTTTGAAAAATAAATAAATTAAAACCATTCAAATAAAATTTTCTGACCATATAGTGAATCAACTCTGGACTAAATGATAAGGTTGAGGTTTTAAGAATTTTGAGATTGGTGTTCAAGTCCTACCCAAATATGTATGTTTTCTTTCCAAATTTATGTAGGCTATAGTTAATTTGTTGTTAAATTAATTATTCAATTCAATAATTGTAAAATTCTTTATTCTGATTGTAGTTGTAAAAAAATAGTAAACTACACCATTAGTCACTAAATTATGGATAAGTTATTATTTTGTCACTAAACTATTCAAAAGTTTTCATCTAAGTCACTGGATTGTTAAAACCAATGTTATATGGCTCTCTCTCTTCGCAGTGCTTGTACCATTCAAAAGCTCTATTTCCTACTCTTCTACAATTCAATTTTTTTTTATGAAACAACTTTGGACGTCACAAATTTGTAAACCAAAATTTAAACAACTTTTTTTTTAATCTCCAACACAGATCGTTAGATCAACTTGAATCTAAGGTATATTCTTCTACTTGTCGATGGGTATTGATCTACCGTATCGATCGTCAAATTGACGCTTGAAGCTCACTGGTAGAACATAAAATAAAAACAAAAAACAAAAAACTTAGCCACCCAATGACCTAAATAAATTTTTTTGAATAATTCAATGACTAAATTTAGCTTCTTTTAATTAAGTACCAAAACAAAAACTTACTCATAAATTAACGATTAATGTTGTATACCTAAAAAAATAAAGTATATTATTATAATGATAAGAAAGTTGCATCAGAGTTGCATGATGGTTATGTCACTCTCTTTTAAAAGTATACTAAATTCAAGCCATTATTTTAATGTTTTGAATGATCTCATCACATTTTTCTCCCATATTTGCTGATTTAATCATGTAATTTACTACAAAACAAAGTTGAGAAAAAGAAGCACTCTTGGTTGATGCATTTTTCATTTAAAAAAAAAAGTGTAACTTCGTACATTTAATTTTGGAATTTTAACATTTACAATTTCTTTTATTCTTCATCTACAATTTATTTTATAATATCTCATTAGATCTATAGCACATATATTAAATATCCATTGAGCTACATGATGCTATTTGATTTGGGTACTAAGTTCAATATTAAAGTCAAACACAAGTATCAAATCTGAAAAAAAAAAACTACCCAGATACTAAATTAAACATTAAAACCAAACAATCCCATTATATATTCTGATAAAATTTGTTCTTTTTAGGATAATATCTATAACTGCCCATAGTCCCTCCTCAACTTATAAATAGGAGAATAATGCGCTTAAGCATATTCAAATCCATATCCTCCTACATTGACAATAATATTCATGTCAATCGAGCTAAGACAGCTTAACTGTATTGCAATTAGAATGTAGTTTATCCTTTTATTTACACTAATCTATTGCTTATTTAATTTTCTTTATAGTGGGGACATTGTAGTCCTTTCATTAGAACTAATTCAATGGATATTAATTAAGTTATTTTTTCTTTCTTTTTTTTGGGGGTAAAATCATTTTTCTTGCCTGGTGTGTCTGTTCCGGTCTTGGCAAGGCAAGTGTTGGGGGACCATCTAAATTATATTCACACATAATTCAGTTTCTCATTGGATTATGGCAAAGATATATATATATATAATATGTGATAACTCTTTGTAATTTTAGAATTTAGTCTTTCTACTTTTTATATTTTAAATTTTAAGTCTAATTATTAACACTGTTAAAATTATTTTATTGAATTTAAGTTTATTACAACATTAATTTTTAATTACATTGATATTAAATTAGTATTTAGTATTTATTTATTTCAAAACATGACACTAACAAAATTTTTGACTTCCAAATTTCTGAACTAGCTATAGCATTTTTTGTTCCTGGATCAGTCTAATGGTTGTCATGTGCTTGATGGGGTCCCCATGTTAATGAGCTCTCTTCTTGTTTGTGGTTTTTCCAATTTGTTGGGTCCATGTTTTACCATTCTTAGTGCAAGAAAATTTGGGTTAGGTTTGAATGACTTTGAGTTTCTCATTGGTTTACTTCTTTTACAAGTTATGCAGAAACATGGAAATTTTAATGATAGTTCCACACAATAATTTAAAATTTGCCCAAATATATATATATATATATATATATAAACAATCAAGACATTAACAATAATATAGATGTTTGCAGTCCTGTTAACAAGATTGGATATTGTAAAGAATGCATAAAAGTAATTTTCAAAAAGCTTAATTAGTCATGGTCATGTCTTTTTTCCCCCTTTAGCTTGTCCTTGTCTTAGCAAGAGAAATGATACCTTGAATGAGCCCAAATAGGAAGAGATGCCTTATTATATCAAAGGGTTAATTTATCAAATGTCTTCAAATTATGACATATTTTGAATTAGTTCTGAACTTCAAAATATTCCAATTCAGCTCTTAAGGCTTCAATATCGTATTAATTAGATTTTTCGTCATTGGTTTGTGCATTAAATGTTAGCTTAAATTTGAGATGGAGTATATCTATTCTAAAACAAGTGATTTAAATTGTGAAGGTTAAAATATGTCTCGAGTCTTATACTCTTTGTACAATTGGAATCCAATCCCTTTATTTTTATTTTAAGGAATTTAATCCCTTCATTTTTCGGATTTAAAAATATAAGTCTAATTGTTAACATTTAAAATTCTATTTTAAATTTAAGTTCATTACAATGTCTTCTATTTTTTTGCTACATAACTACTAAATGATTTTTTTCATTTAAAAAACGTCACACTAATAAACTTAACAAAATAATTTTAATAGTGTTTAACATTTAGACAAAAAATTGAAATTTCTAAAGTAAAGAGATTACATGTCTAGAAATAAAAATATAGGGACGAACTTCTAAATATAAGAAGATTATAAGGACTAAAAGCAGAATTTAATCAATTCTAAACGCCTATGTTTTTATTGCATGGATAGCTATCTGTAACACCTCAATTTTGGGGTTGGAAGTTTTGAGCTTTGTGGTTAAGGTCAGTGAGTAGGTTGTGCTATTAGGTTTAGTTGCACATTTAAGTAATAGAATGGGCTTGTTGGTCTAGTGGTTAGTAGTGTGTTCGTATGCCTTTGGGTCTTGGGTACAAGTCCATAGGAGTGTTTTGAGGGATCATTTTTGTTTTGTTTTAAATGTTTAGATAATTATTTTCTTTACTTAGTGTTTATTTTATTATTTTTATTATTATTTTATTTTTCTTTTCTTTCTTTCTCGAAGTTCTCCTCTTCCCCTTTCTTTATTTTCTTTTTTGTTCTTTCTTTTTTTTTTTTTGAAAATGGTTATGTTGTGGTTTTCAGAGAGCTTCGGTTTCTTGGTCATCGAGTCGAGTTCTAGACACCTTTAATCGCGAATTAGGTGTAGGTTCAAACTTTTCAATTTCAATTTGTTGTCTCAATTGTGTGGAACTTGACATGTTTTGATTGTTTTGGTGAATGAGTGGTAGGTTTCGCTTCTAAGTTTCGTAAAACTTGGTTTCCTATGGCATGTTCTGATCTATTAGAGCTTAGGGGGTGTTTGGTGTGTGAATTCACAGTTTGCAGGATGTTTCGAGGTGGTTTCGAGAACATATGGGCGACCACACGGGTGTATGATGGTTCACATGGCTTTTATTACTTAATATGTAAGGTAAGTGAAAATGAGGGAAGTATTGCTATTCATGTACTGAATCAAATTGAACAGTGATTATGAGAATCGAAATGAATACTGACTGATAAATGAAAATTTTAAATACCCTATTAACAGTGTCGGGCTAAGTCGGATATAGTTGGCATGCCATAGGATTGGAAGTGTTCAGGGATATTCGACCTTGAGTCGATAAGGCACTAAAGGTGTCGCAATACTATTACTGTTCCGGATTAATTCTGATGAGGTACCATGTACCATACTGTTATTGTTACTGTTTATCTCGACTCAGCCGATGAGGCACTATGTGCCATACTGTACTGGTGTGTTGGTTGGATCCGTGTATCCGTCCAGGTCTGAGTTATGTTAATAGGGGGTAAATTACTGAACTGAACAATTGAATGATACCGACTGATACTGAATAAAGCCTGAAACTGTATATTTTACTGAGAATAGTATAACGACAACTGTCATTGTGAAATGGAAATGAATGATTTAATTGTTCATTTATAATGAATTATAATTTATTTTATATAGTTCTAATTAGATGTGTGCATGGGTTGGGCCACTTGGCCCGGCCCGAAGGCCTTCCCGAAATGTGGGAGGGTTTAGGCAAAAATATAGGCCCGAAAAATAGGCTTGGGCAAAAAAATAAGGCCCGTTTAAAAAATGGGCCGGGCCTCGGGTAAGGTATTTTCGGTCCCAGCCCGACCTGAATTCACTAAATGACAAAAAAAATCTCTTTTTTTAAATATTATTTTCTTATTGTTTTCTCCCTATTTTGCTACTATTTTACTATTATGTTGCTACTATTTTATTGTTATTGTTTGGATATTGTATAAAACTTATTTTATTGTTAATTTTTTTTATTATTTTAAAGACATTTGTTAATTTTGTTATTATTTTAGAGGTATTTGCTTGTTAAGTTGTATCTATTTTAGTGTTATTTAAGTATACATATTTTTTAAAATTTATTTTCAATTTGTTGAGAAATATTTATTTTGATGTTTTTTAGTATTTTTTATGGTTTATATATATTTTAAAATAATATAAAAATTAATATGGGCGGGCCGGGTCGGGCTCGAGTTTTAACATTTTTATTCGGGCCGGCCTTGGATAAAAATTTAGGCTTATTTTTCGGGCCGAACCGGGCTCGGGCCAGCAAACGGGCCTAAATTTTTTAGTTGGGCCTGGCCTGGCCCATACACACCTCTAGTTCTAATGAATATGAGCTAAAGTTTGTTTATAACATTGGTTTATAAAAATACCACTGAGTACATACTCAGGGTACGGTTTGTTTCCATGTTCAGATTAAGTATAAAAGAAAAAGCTCCCGACTCAGCATCCAAGCCAATCCCGAACTCAGAGTGGTAAAGTACTTTCCTTTTGGTAAATGGCATGTAACTGGGTCATCAAAGTGATCATTTTGGAATATTAGTGAAAAGGTTGTTGTAAATACTAAATGGTTGAGTATATAAAATACTAATGATAGTATGAAATATGCATGTTTTGACTATGAAAATATATAAGTTTGATTAGCATGATAATATAGAGTTTTGTTGATATAAATTGTGGTATCAATGATGGTATATTGGTTGGGTGTTTAAATTGGCCAATTGAATATGTTTTGGACGAGTTTAATCGAAATTTAAATAAGTTAAAAGTTTAAGAATTGAGTTGCTTGTGGTTTAAGATTTGCAGGGTTGGTATGCTTGATGTTCAAGGCTCATTTCGAGTCCATACAGCCTGGCATACGGGCGTGTGATCAAACCGTGTGAGACACACGGCTTGAACACAGGCATGTTACTAAATCGTGTGTCCCTTGCACTTAAAATGTTGTAAAATAGAATGCCCAGTATTACCGCACGGGTAGAGACACGGGCGTGTGTCTCAGTCGTGTGAGGTACAAGGTCAAAGCACAGGGGCATGTACCATGGCCGTGTGAAAACTGCACTAGATTCGAATTTAAAAATAAATTCACATGGGCTAAGCACACGGGTGTGTGACTTGACCATATGAAATTAATTTGTTCATGTGTAACAAGTCAGAGAGCTCTACGGGTAGAGGACACGGGCGTGTCTAGGCTGTATGAGTCACACGGTGTGTCAATACGGGCATGTCATGGAGACACACGGGCATGTCCCTTAGACCACACGGGCGTGTGGTATTGTTTATTAAAGAAAATTTTTAAAAATCTACGAAAAATTTTATAAGCTTCCAATCGAGTCCCGATTTGCTTTTAATCTCTATTTTAGGTCTCGATGGCCCGTTAAAGGAACAATAAGACAATTTACTGAATTGTATAATAAATATTCTGGTATTATTCGTATTTGAACTATATTGATCGGTAATGCTCCGTAATCCTGTTCTGATGTCGAAAAAAAGGTTAGGGGTGTTATATTTAGTGGTATCAGAGCTATCCAAGTTTAGTCGATTCTAGGATTAAATTAGGTACAGAAATGAGTCTAGAGGTACATGCTATTATTGAGTTAAATTGGAGTTAGGATTGATGCTGATTTATAAATATATTGATTGATTGTTTTTGTTTTATAGTTAAAGATGTTTGGTGAAAGTATTGAAGATACCGATCGAGAAATGTATAGTGAAGATGATGAATCATATCATATAAATGAATCAAAATCTACAACTCTAAGTGTAAATCCGATAGGTAATCAACCACCAAATACTGGAAGGGGTGATACCAGGGAAGGAGATAATTCAAAAATACTCAGAGTGATTGATGATGCTCTTCAAAGTGTAATAGGAACTATACCTGCTATGACTTCTACTCTTACTATTCGATGTGCTCTGATTAAAGAACTGTGTAAGTATGGAGCTATTGAATGTTTAGGTTCAAATGGATTGATCCTCAAAAGTCGAAAATTGGTTGGAATTTACAAAGAGAATTTTGAAGCAACTTGAATGTAAACCACAGGAAAGTTCATCATGTGTTATTTCTTTACTACAAGAAGAATCGTATGTCTGGTGGGAATCGATAACTCAAAATGTACCAAAAGAACGGAAAAGTTGGGAATTCTTTCAAAGATAATTTCAGAAGAAATATTTGGGAGAATTATATATAGAAGATAAGAAACAAGAGTTTTCACTGTTGAAACAATGTGAGATGTCCATAGTAGATTACGAACGGGAATTTTTTAGATTGAGTAGATATGCGACTGAATTTGTACCGACTGAAGTTGATAGATGTAAATGATTTTTAAGAGGATTGCGTGATAAATTTCGACTATAGTTAATGCCTCTTCGAATTATTGAATTTATAGACTTAATGGAAAGAGTAAAGATGATTGAACAGGTACTGGGGAGAAATAAGAAGTCTGAATTTACTTGTTCAACTGGAGAACACCCTGGAACTGCTAGCTCAAGTCCACAACCAAAACGATCAAAAGAATTTTGGAGTAATTGGAGATTTAACTCTAGGTCAGATAGAGATGACAGAAGCCAAAGAAGACAGACAACTGTATCCACTGAAAGTATTAAAAGTCCAAATCAGAAAGTATTAGAAGTCCAAATTAGAACACTGAAATTCCAGGATGTGAACACTGTGGAAACAGACATAAATATGAGTGTAGAAAATTAATTGGAGGATGTTTCCATTGCAGATTCACCGATCATTTCGTAAAAGACTGTCTAAAGATTAATAAAGCAGCACTAACGATATCACAGAGATCTAAATCTACTTCCAGAGACTGAGGATCGGACCGAAGTGGTTTAGTTGCTAGAGGTGGTACTAGAAGAGCGAGTGAAAGTGCCACACAGCAGTCAGAGGTTAGAGCCCTGGCTCGAGCGTATGTTGTAAGAACTCGTGAAGAGGAAGATGTATACAGTGTAGTAATAGGTATATTTCTATTACATTCAGAACCCGTTTATACTTTAATAGATCCAAGATCATCACATTCTTATGTTAACACGAAACTAGTTGAGATGAGAAATTTAAAACCTGAACTGTCTAGAGTAACAATAGAAGTGTCTAGTCCTCTGGGTAAACTATGTTAGTGAATCAAATATGTCAAAAATATCCGTTAATGATTCAGGATAAAATAATTTCTGTTGACTTGTTGATTATGCCATTCAGTGATTTTGACATTATATTGGGTATGGATTGGCTATCAGAACATGGTGCAATTTTAGATTGTTATAAAAAGAAATTTACTGTTTAGAATGAAAGTGGTATTGGATTAAAGTAAATGGTATTCAAACCAATGAATCAGTTTGTATTATCTCAAAAATTAAAGTTAGTAAACTTCTTTATCAAGGTTGTGCTGTTTTCTTAGCATTTGCAATTAATTCGAATTTAGTGAAGAGTCAATGTAGTAAAATCTGGACTGTATGTGAATTTTCTGATGTATTCCCTGAAGAATTACTTGGATTACGTCCTAATCAAAAAGTTGAATTTGTGATCGAAGTATACCCGGGTACAGATCCAGTGTCGATACCTCCATATCGTATGTCACCTACTGAATTGAAAGAGTTGAAGGTACAACTATAAGATTTATTGGATCGAGGTTTTATACGACCTAGTACGTCACTGTGGGAAGCTTTAATTTTATTTGTTAAAAAGAAAGACAGTTTGATGCAGTTATGTATTGATTATTGACAGCTAAACAAGGTGAATGTCAAGAATAAATATCTGTTACCTCTTATTGATGATTTATTTGATCAATTGAAATGGGCTTCAGTATTTTCAGAGATTGATTTGAGGTCAAGATATTACCAGCTAAAGGTAAAGGAAAGTGATGTACCAAAGACGGCATTCCGTACACGGTATCGGCATTATGAATTTTTAGTGATGCCATTTAGGTTAACAAATGCCCCAGTTGCTTTTATGGATCTTATGAATTGGACTTTTCAGCCGTACTTGGACCAGTTCGTAGTAGTTTTTATCGATGACATCTTGATATATTCAAAGTTTGAAACTGAACATGAGCAGCATCTTCGAATTGTTTTGCAAATACTACGAGAGAAGCAATTGTATGGGAAATTAAGTAAATGTGAATTTTGGTTGTCAAAGGTTGTATTTCTTGGTCATGTGGTATCGGTAGATGGAATTAGAGTAGATCCAAAAAAGGTCGAAGCAATAGTTCAGTGGAAAGTTCCCAAAAGTGTGTTAGAGGTACGTAGTTTTCTTGGTTTGGTCGGGTACTACCGAAGGTTCGTGAATGGATTTTCGAAGATAGCTTTACCGATGATGAAGCTATTGCAAAAAAGCATTCCATTTGTTTAGAATGACCAGTGTCAGAAAAGTTTTGAGATACTGAAGCAAATGTTAACAGAGGCACCAGTATTAATTTTACCGGAGTCGGGAAAATATTTCCTTGTGTATAATAATGCTTTCTTAAATGGACTTGGATGTGTATTGATGCAAAATGGAAAAGTAATTGTTTATGCTTCGCGGCAATTGAAATTGCATGAATGTAACTATCCAACTCATGATTTGGAACTAACAGCTGTGAATTTTGCTCTGAAGATTTAGAGACATTATTTGTACGGTGAGAAATGTTACATCTACACTAATCATAATAGTCTCAAGTATCTCTTGTCGCAGAAGAAGTTGAATCTGAGACAAAGACGGTGGATAGAACTTCTAAAAGATTATGATTGTGTTATAGACTACCATTCGGGAAAAGCTAATGTTGTAGTTGATGCACTAAGTAAAAAAGCTGTGATTGAATTGAGAGCAATGTTTACACGGCTCAGTATTACTAATGATAGAAGTCTTTTGGCCGAGTTGAGAGTAAAGCCGACAATATTTGAACAAATTAGATCAGCACAGTTGGAAAACGACAAATTGTTGAAGAAAAGAGAGATGGTGCAGAATGGTAAAGTAGAGAATTTTGGTATCAGTGATCATGGTTGTTTGAGATATCGTGATAGAATTTATGTTCCAACTAATTCTAAATTAAAATATTTGATTCTTCGAGAAGCACATGACAGCCTTTTTCAATACATTCAGGAAGAACGAAAATGTACCGTAATTTGTGAGAAGGCCTAGTATGAAGAAAGACATAATTGAATATGTGGCTAAATGCCTAACCTATCAACGGGTAAAAGCAAAACATCAAGTACCGATAGGTTTACTACAGCCTATTAACATTCCCGAATGGAAATAGGATTGTGTGACAATGGATTTTGCAACAGGACTACCATTATCAGAAAGTAAAAAGAATACTATTTGGTTGATTATTGATCGACTTACAGAGTCGGCTTACTTTTTGGCTGTTAGAACTGATTGGTCACTACAGAAGCTTACTCAAGTTTATGTCTGAAAAATTATAAAGCTACATGGTATTCCAAAGTCAATAACTTCTGACCGAGATCCACAATTTACATCAATGTTTTGGAGACAATTGCATGAATCTCTTGGTACTCGACTCCACTTTAGTACATTTTTTCATCCACAAACTGACAGACAGTCTGAACGGGTAATACAAATTTTAGAAGACATGCTTCGAGCTTGCATGATTGATTTTGAATCTAATTGGGAACATTATTTGTCACTAGTTGAGTTTGTGTACAATAACAGTTTTCAATCAAGCATTCAAATGACACTTTATGAAGCTTTATATGGTTAAAGATGTCAGTCACCAGTATGTTGGACAGAATTGAATGAGAGAAAAATGATTAGGCCAGAATTGATCCAAGAAACAGAAAGTACTGTTAAAAAGATTCGAGAAAGACTAAAAGCAGCTTTTAATAGACAGAAGCCATACGCAGATCTGAAACGCCGGGACATTGAGTACTCAGTTGGAGACAAGGTATTTCTAAAAGTTTCACCTTGGAATAAAATCATGAGATTTGGTCGAAAAGGAAAGTTTAGTCCTCGTTTCATTTGACCATATGAGATTATAAAGAGAATTGGATCGGTAGCATATCATTTAGCTTTACCTCATGAATTACAGAAGATTCATGATGTCTTTCATGTTTCTATGCTAAGAAGATACAGATCTGATCCCTCTCATGTAATTTCAACTGAAGATATAGAGATTCTAACTGATTTGTCATATAAAGAAGAACTAGTTGAAATATTGGTACGTGAGGTAAAGGAAGTACGTAATAAACGGGTTTCCTTAGTAAAAATTTTATGGCGAAGTCACAAGATTGAAAAAACAACATGGGAACTGGAAGATACAATGAGATCTCAATACCCCCATCTCTTCTCAGGTAAATTTCGAGGACGAAATTTGTTAAGAGAGGGAGAATTATAATGATCTGACAGTTAAGGGTACCGAAAATCAGGTTTTCGAGTCACTATTTTTGTAAAATGAACTCGTAAATATTTATTAGAAATATTTACGAATGTTAATTGACTGATTAATTAGGATTAGATTTAGTGAATTAGTTTGAATTTAGAGTAATTTAAAAAAAGAACTAGATTGCATAAAGAATAAAAGTTTAATTATAGATCAAAGAAAAGTTAAGAGACTAAATTAGCAATTAAGTGAAAAATATGTGATAAAAATAAATTACATGTGTAGGAAGTATAATACATACATTTGTAATATAGGTATATGTTTACTTATTATTTAAGTAAATAATAATAATTATTAAAATATAATATAATAATATAATAGTTAAAATAAAGAAATTAAAAGAAATTAAAAAAGAAAAAGAAAAAGAAAAGAAGAACAAAGGTGGAACGAAATAGAGCAGGGAAAGAAAGAAAGGAAAAGAAAAAGAAAAAGAAAGAAAAAAATAGGGTTTTGAGGTTTGAAGTTCAAGTGGTAAGTCAATTTAGTCTATTTTCTTGTAATTTTGATGTTTTTAGAATCCTAGAGACAAGTACTACTTCAATTATGTGGAAATTTAGAAAGTTAGCAAATTTTTAGATGTTGATTAAGTTAAACAAATGGAAGAAGTATGAGTTAAAGTGATGGAAATTCAAGTTTGAAGTGGGAAAAGGATTGAATTGTAAAAGAGGTGCAAGTTTTGGTATAGTGTGGACTAAATTGAAAAGATTTTAGAATTAATGTTTTATGGTGAAAATTGAGTGTTGAAACTTGTTTAAAGATGGAGTAGAATGAAAATATGGGATTTGTTTTAAAGAAAGAGGGTTAGACTTGTTAAGGGACTAAATTAGAATTTAGGCAAAACTTATGTAGAAATTGAAATGTATGATGTTAAATGGTGCATTGATAATTTTTAATTGTTTAATTTTCCGTAGCTAACGTGTTACCGGAAGCATCAACAAAGAAAGCAAAAAAAGAAGGTGGACGAGGAATAATCTGAAAAAAACTACGGTTTGTATTTCTATAAGCCATATTTAATAATTAATAGTTGCTTTTATTACTTAATATGTAAGGTAAGTGAAAATGAGGTAAGTATTGCTATTACTGTACTGAATCAAATTGAACAGTGATTATGAGAATCGAAATGAATACTGACTGATAAATGAAAATTTTAAATACCCTATTAACAGTGTCGGGCTAAGTCGAATATAGTTGGCATGCCATAGGATTGGAAGTGTTTAGGGATATTCGACCTTGAGTCGATAAGGCACTAAAGGTGTCACAATACTGTTACTGTTCTGGATTAATTCCAATGAGATACCATGTACCGTACTGTTACTGTTACTGTTTATCTTGGCTTAGCCGATGAGGCACCATGTGCCATATTGAAATGGTGTGTTGGTTGGATCCGTGTATCCATTCGGGTCTGAATTATGTTAATAGGGGTAAATTACTGAACTGAACAATTGAATGATACTGACTGATACTGAATAAAGACTGAAACTGTATATTTTACTGAGAATAGTATAATGACAATTGTTATTGTGAAATGGAAGTGAACGATTTAATTGTTCATTTATAATGAATTATAATTTATTTTATATAGTTCTAATGAATATGAGTTAAAGTTTGTTTAAAATATTGGTTTATAAAAATACCACTGAATACATACTCAGCGTACGATTTGTTACCGTGGACAGGTTAGGTATAAAAGAAAAAGCTCACGACTCAGCATCCAAGCCAGTCCCGAATTCAGAGTGGTGAAGTACTTTCCTTTTGGTAAATGGCATGTACCTAGGTCATCAAAGTGATCATTTTGGAATATTAGTGAAACGATTGTTGTAAATGTTAAATGGTTGAGTATATAAAATACTAATTATAGTATGAAATATGCATGTTTTGACTATGAAAATATATAAGTTTGATTAGCATGATAATATAGAGTTTTGTTGATATAAATTGTGGTACCAATGATGGTATATTGGTTGGGTGTTTAAATTGGCCAATTGAATATGTTTTGGACGAGTTTAATTGAAATTTAAATAAGTTAAGTTTAAGAATTGAGTTGCTTGTGGTTCAAGATTTGTAGGGTTGGTAAGCTTGATGTTCAAGGCTCATTTTGAGTCCACACGGCTTGGTACACGGGCGTGTGATCAAATCGTGTGAGACACACGGCTTGAACACAGGCATGTTACTAGACCGTGTGTCCCCTACACTTAAAATGTTGTAAAACAAAATGCCTAGGTATTACCACACGGGCAGAGACAAGGGCGTGTGTTTCAGTCGTGTGAGGTACATGGTCAAAGCACACGGGCATGTGCCATGGCCGTGTGAAAACTGCACTAGATTCGAATTTAAAAATAAATTCACATGGGCTAAGCACACGGGTGTGTGACTTGGCCATGTGAAATCAATTTGTTCATGAATAACAAGTTAGAGAGTTCCACGGGTAGAGGACACGGGCGTGTCCAGGCTGTGTAAGTCACACGGTGTGTCAATACGGGCATGTCATGGAGACACACGGGTGTGCCCCTTAGACTACACAGGCGTGTGGTATTGTTCATTAAAGAACATTTTTGAAATTTTACGAAAAATTTTATGAGCTTCTGATCGAGTCCCGATTTGTTTTTAATCTCTATTTTAGGTCTCGAGGGCCCGTTAAAGGAACAATAAGACAATTTACTAAATTGTATAATAAATATTCTGTTATTATATTTGATCTATATTGATCGGTAATGCTCCGTATAATCATGTTCCGATGTCGAAAAAAGGGTTAAGGGGTGTTACATAGTATGTTTCGCTGTCGAACTGATTTATGTAATTTTGTTATTAGTCACGTGTCGAACTCACACTGAGCTCGTGTAGCTCACCCTTTTAGTGTTTTCCCCTTTCAAGTACGTTTACGTGTTCTGATGCTAGGCGGTATGCAGAGGTCTCGGATAGTCACGATTAAAAACAAGCTTTAATAGTGTTATTATAACTTCTGAGATCATAATTAAATAGTTTTGTTGAAAGTACTATTTGAAAATTATGGTACGGAATTTGGTGTTATATGCTCACAAGTGCCATTGGGACTGGATCTTCTTTTAAAATATCAGGATTTTATAACTGAGAGTTTTTACACAACTTAAATACTATTATGTTTTTCGGTTTTTTAAACTAAAATTTTCCTATGAAAGTGATCAATGTGACCTCCGGGATTCTGCCTAAACTTCTAGGCCAGATTTTGGGGCGTTACACTATCCATGATTTTTTTTAAACGCAACATACACAATCTATTCATGTGATAAATATACAAGTTTAGAATTTGAATAACGTATTTTAAAATTTTGAAACCAATTTGAAATCCAAAATGTTCAATAGAATTAAAAGTTAAATCATTATTCGGGGTTTGAACTTGACAACTTTTTCCATATTAGGGTTTGAAGTTTATTTGGGTCCAAGTTAGGTCTTGGACTTGGCAATCCCGCACTGGGATCTGAACTAGGCAACTAATCCCACATTACGGCTAAAACTTTTTTGTATCAAAGTTACTCCTTAAACCTGGTAGTTGTTCCCGCAGGGCTTGAAATAGGTAATTATTCTTACATTGTTGCTTAAACTTTTTTGTGTCGAAGTTACTCCTTAAACTTGACAATTGTTCCCACATTGAAGCCTGAACTTTAGGGCTTTCAATGACTAACTTGGACCCAAAAAAAAGTTCAAGCCCTAATGTGGGAACAACCGCCAAGTTCAGGGCCTAACTTGGACAAAAAAAAGTTCTAGGCCCTAATTTAGGAACAATTACCAAGTCCAAAGTAGACCTGTTCATGGGTTGGGCTACCCACCCAGACTTGAAGGCCTACTCAAAATTTGGGACAGTTTGGATAAAAATATTAGGCCCAAAAAATGGGCTTCGATAAAAAAATAGGCCCATTTAAAATATGGGTTGGGCTCGAGGTTGAACATTCAAAGCCCAAGCTTGGCCCGACCCGTTTTAAATTTATAATACTTTATATTATATTATTTTTATATATTATGTAATTTAGAACACATTAAAAAAATAAACCTATACTAAATATATAATATTACTCTAATGTAAACATTAAAATAATGTTAAGATGACTATAAAAATTTTCAATAAATAAAAAATGTATAAAATTATTAAATGCTAAAATAAAATAATTTAAATTCTTTTAAATAATGATATGGACAGTTTTTTGCAAGTATGGATGGATTTGGGCAAAATTTTAGGTCCAGATTTTGGGTTGGGCTGGGCTTGAACAAGCACAAAGTATGTTAATATCATGCTTAGACACAGTCCATAAGCACCTCTATTCCAAAGTCGGACTTAGACAAAAAAAATTCAGACCCTAATATAAAAAAAATATCAAATTCAAATCCCAAAATGCGAATTAACCCTAATAACAACAAATGATTTTTTTCCTGCCGACGAACTTTAAATGGTAGCATTGCAATTAGTTTGATAGAGGGCAAATTCCGTTCTTGTCTTGAAGAAAGGCAACAAATCACATGTTATTGATATTATTGTGGGTTGATGATTTCTCATTTAAGCAACATGGCATGACCTATTCCATCCAATTTCCTTTTGACTTTTATGGTGTAAAATCTTGTACATAAATGGGAATATGACTAAGTTTGGTCGTAAGTCATTTTAGTCTTCAATTATGTTTTGCTTTTTTATCTTAAGTACCCACTTGTCTCCAAGGTCGGCTCTTTTCCCCCATTGATCCCACTTTTAAGTCACGGATGAGTCAGGGTCATCTCTTTGGTTAACCAATAATAATCATATTTCATGACCTAGGGTTAAAAGTCTAATCTTTTTAACAACTTTTTCAATGATATGATCTTTTGATTCATTGAATTATACTTGCAATACAAATCTACATATAATTCAAGAAAAGTGTTATTTCATATTAGATTTATTTACAGATTAAATAATTTATTTAAGTCTGAAGATTTATTCGATATTTTAATTAGTTTAAATATCAAGTTTGAAAGATGAATTCGGTAAAAATTTTAACTTATTTAAAAGAATGAGTTAAGCTCAGATTTTAATATTCAAAACTCGAGTTCAGCTCAATAGGTCATAATTGGATCATTTGTTCAAATCTGAAAGCTTATAATATATTAGACGTGAAAAATGGATAAGAGTTGAGCTCATACTCTAATGTTTAAAATTCGAGTCCAGTTCGATCGATTTTCAAACTTATAATATATCATGCTTTTATATATTATGTAATTTATATATATGAAAATTAAATATGCTCAATGGTAAAAAAAAAAATTTTAAACTGTTTATATTTAGATATTTAATAATTATATATAATGGTAGTAAAAGAAATGTATATATAATTATTAAATATTAAATAAAAACAATAGTGAACTTTTAAGTTAGTTTTTAACAAAATTTAATTATAGTTAAAATTTTTAACTAAACTGAGCTTATATAACTATGTATTATATTAATAGCATGTATTGATTAAACTAGTTTTGGTCCAAGAACATCCTTTGCATAATATAAATTAAAGTGATATATATATATATATATATGTGGATAATAATAAAATGAGTAAATTATATCCAGTACACTAAATTATTAGTAAGTTTATGTTTTAGTCATTTAATTTTAAAAAGTTATAAATTGGTCACTGAATTATTAAAATTTTTTTATTTAAGTCATTAAACTATTAAAATTGTTATAACTTTTTTTATTTGCACAGCTTATACCAATACCACATATATAATACAAATTAAATACACTGATTAATTTGATCTTGACAAGGTCTTTTACTTTTTCTATTTTTTTTCTTTAATAAATTATTATTATTATTGAAAATGAAAGATGGAAAATCTTTGATTGATTGGTGAAAGAGAGCAAAAGAGTGGCACTCAAAGGTAATCCCATAATTGGAGGGTGACAGACAGTGTCTCATTTAATTCAAAACAACACGTAATGTGCTTTGCTGTTGTATTAAAAACAAAACCCCCAGCTTAGTTAATATCAAACCTTAATTGACTAATAATAAATACAAAAATAAATAATACCATATCCTATGTATAAAGAAATATGCTTCATGGACCGACAAATTAGCCAACTCACGACACATGTCATTTGATGTTCCATTTTTTCGTGTATAAATTACGTTGGCACACACGTAAGCCAAGAAATCTTAATCATGGAAGAGAGGAAATGAAATTGACAAATCCTCCATTAACTGTTAACGATTTAATTCTCTATTGTATAACTGCCAAATATGTTTTCCCACTTGTTTCAAACTGCCAAATAGAATAGGAATAAAGTCAAGATATATTTTATATTGATGTGATATTTTTTTTTTATATATTATATAATTTTTTATACAAATTATTATATTTAAAATTTAATGTTAAACTTTTATAATTTTGTCTAAAATCGATAAAGATCTTTTTTGCAAAAGATGATTATATTCAATGTTTGAAGTTCAAAAAGTGTTCTGATGATGAAAGTGATGACGATCATGATGATGGATGGGGAAGAAGATGAGCAATGAGAGAGGCAGGGTAAGTTTCCCGGAAAGTTACCCTCATTATTTTCCAGGAAAGTGCTGTGATTTAGGGCATCAAATTAAAAAAGAAATAATGATAATAACAGTTTTGTAGTAGTAGAATTTGGCAAGGAAAAGTTTGTGATTCATTAATAATGTTACTGTCGAGTGTGAACAGTGGACAGCAATCATGATAGCGTGCCTGTAACGATTACATGCATTTAACCAGTTAACTCCAACAGATATTTTTTAAGTGTAAGTTTACGATAATTTAACTTTTAAAAGTTATAAATTAGTTATTTAATTATTTAAAAATTTGTTTTTAAGTTATAGACTGTTAAAATTATTATTGTATGATATTTTTTATTTATATTGTTTATATTAATTAAAAGTTCTTATTTCTCTTTTCTTCTACAGTTTATTTTTCTTTAATGAAACACAACTTTAAATATTATGAATCTACAAACTAAAATCCAAACATCTTTATTATCTGATCTTCAACACTGATGGTTAGATTGACTGAATCTATGGTATGTTCTTCTACTCATCGATAGACATTGATCCACTATACTGATCGTCGAATCGTCACTTGAAGCTCGCTAGCCAAACTTAAAAAAAAAACAACTTAACAGCCCAATGGTTTAAATAAAAACTTTCAAATAGTTTTAGTGACCATTTGTTTCTTTTTAAAGTTTAATGACCAAAACGTAAACTTATTAATAGTTTAATGACTTAGGGTGCAGTTTGCCAATATTCTTTTTAGCTTTGAGGTAATTATAAAATAGGAATATGAAAAGTTTTTTCAACATTAAATCCCTTAATGCCCAATCTAATAAACGTCGGTAAACTGAGATCAGATTCCTTTTATGGTAAAGTGGAATATGTAACTTTTTCTAGTTGAGATTTTGGAATTTTGATAAAAAGAGGGTGTATTTGAGAATTGGAGTGTCTTTTTAGGGGTCCATCAGTAATAAAAATGTCTCATGTGCCATGGGGAAAATCTCCATTATAATGATTGTGAAAAAAGGAGTTGAGTCATTGGGACATCACGTGGATGCATGACCCATCAGAAAATATATATATATTTATAGGGTAAATTATACTAAATGTCATTAAATTATTAGTAATTTTATGTTTTAGTTACTATTAACTTCAAAAAGTTACAGAATGATCACTAAACTTTTCAAAAAATTTTATTTAAGTCATTGAGGTATTAAAATCAATGTTGTATGATCTTTTCTGTTCGCACCACTAATTAAAAACTCCCATGTAATGAAATAGCTTTGAAAGTCATGAATCTGCGTCAAAATCTAAATAACTCTCTTCTTTGTTCTCCAACACTATAAGGTATGTTTTTCTAATTAACAATGTGTACTAATCCCACCATATCTTTCATCGAATTGTCGCCTAGAGCTCACTAGCTAGACTTTAAAAAAAAAAAACTTAATAGCCTAGTGAATTAAATAAAATTTTTTGTATAGTTCATTAATTTAAACAAAAACTTTTGAATAATTTAGTGATTATTTTGTAACTTCTTAAAATTAAATGATCAAAACATAAATTTACTAATATCTAATGACCTTAGGTGCAATTTACGCAAAAATATATAACAACAATCAAAATGTAGTTATAAAGTCGGTTTTTTTTTATTTCACTGACAAAATAAAATAATTAATTTTCTATTGTGCCTTTTCGCTTTTCAAGTGAATTATCCATTCGTTTCTTTGTCTACACGTTTCTACACCATTTTCTTTTTGTCTATTTTGGTAGAATTCTAATTTTGATCCTCTGTTATCCTTAAGGATTTAAATTTATATTTAATTTGATGTAATTTTGTTTTAAATTTTTATATTTAATTTAAATTTATATTTTAATTAAAATATTTATCTGAATTTTTTTCTTAAAAAAATAAACGCTCAGTCCAACTTATCTTACTAATGGAATTAATGTTTTCCTTTAATTTACATCAACATTTTTATCTAAATAATTAACGATGTTAATTATTTGAATTAATTAATGATGTATTAAAAGTACAAGATTTATATCCTGAAATTAAATGATAGAAGATCATAATTATAAGGGTCATTATTTGGTATATTGACAATGTACTTTTTTTCACTAGCATTCTTAAAAAATTGACATATATATTTTTTAATATTTTACTATACCTCTATAAAGCATTTGTCAACCTTAACCCAACTTGTAAAATCTAAAATTCCACATACAATGTATCGAATATTATTCAAATTTATAATTTAAATTTTCTTTACCCAATTTTTTTTTTTGGCTTTCTAATTTTATTCATATAAATATAATTATATAATTATAAAAATATATTTATATGGGTTCTACTTTTCTATGAAATTAGAGACAAATACACATGACCTAACCTCCTTAGCCACACACTTTTCCTTTCTCACTTAAATCATAATTTTAGTTTATTCATAAAATTAGATTTTGTAAAAATGTGATGGGCATGGTATGATTTTAAAATGTCACATTATTAATCATTATATTTTTATGAAATTTAAGTTTAATGATTAAGATATGTTTAATTGTCAAATTTAAGTATCAAAATAGATAAAAAGAAGTAAGTCTAATTAGGTAAAAGTACCATGGAGTTTTTATATTAAAAGTCGGATTGCATTTTAAACTCTTTGCTAAAAAAAGGGGCAAAATTAGTCACTATATATTAGATCAAAGAGTAAACTAACCCTTTTGTTAAAAATTTCATCCATTTTTACTGTTAAAAATTAATTTTTATACATCAACATGAAGTATATGTGACGTGTAACTGATTATTATGTTAACCATTCCAATTTTTTAAACAAAAAGTACAAGACGTAATCTAACTCCTTGTAATAATAATTTTACCACCTAATTAACCAAATTCATAGGGGAAAAATCTTCTTCTTTATTTGAAACACCCAAAAAGGTGGAAACCATTTACACCATGGAAATGGAATGACCCTTTCATTTTGTTTTCATGATATTTTATACTATGCCAAATAAAGACTATATATATATATATTACTATGACTTTTGTGTTAAGCATGTATGTAAGAAGAAGTTTCAAAGCAAGTGTATTTGTACCCCCAAAATGTTTGAAAAATGTTTGAAAAGATAGTCAATTTATGTGAACATAATTATTATTTCTCTTTAAATATTCTTAAATAAAAAGAAAAGAAAAATCAAACCAAAGTTGTCATCATCAAATAATCTTCTTATCTTTTCCTTTTTAAATATTCATTGTTCCAACCATAGCCATATAATTAAAATAAGAGGGCAAAATTTTGATATAAACAAGTATACTATTAAATAAAAGAATCAATAATAAAATACAAACATAATCCCTTCATACATACAACTACTATATCTTATATTATTTACAAACGTGTTATAATTTTACTTTTTGTTTTTCTGTTTCTACAAATTAAAATAATTGACTAATTAATTAATTCACTACAAAGCCCTTGTTGGGGTCTCTTCAACATGCTGCAGAAGGATTGGTTAAGGGATTATTATAGAAATGGTGAGTCTTGGAAGCCAATGAAAATAGGTTCTTGGAATTCCCATCGCCGTCGCTAACACCGCCGGCGGCGGCGGTTCTTTCACAAGACGGACATATGCTGAGGGTAGCCGCTTGCATGTAAAACGGATGAGCCGCTAATTTCAGTGCTTTGAGTTCTTGAACTTCTTTTTGTAGTCTCCTGTTTTCATCTGTTAATGTCTCGTAACATTTTTTTAAAAACTCACAGTCCACTTCAGTTTGCTTCAGCTTTGTCCTGTCCAAAGATAAAAAAAAAAAAAACCCAATGATTTGGAGCTGATAATATCAACAAATTACAAAACCCAGATTATGTTTTGTTTGTTATACCTTGCTCTCCTGTTTTGAAACCATACTTCAACTTGTCTAGGTTTCAAGTTTAATTGCCTTGCTAATGCTTGTTTTTGCTTCTGTCACCATAAAACACAGTAACAAAACATCAATTCTATCATTCTATGTATATGTATGTATATATATATATATATATATTTATGTATGAAATTGAATGAAAGCTTACGGGATTGAGAGTGCTGTGTTGTTTAAAGCTTTCTTCAAGAAGGGAAGATTGTTCTTTAGAGAGACGAAGTTTCTTTCTTCCATTAACAGTACCTTCTTCATCTTCATCACTGCTAAGTTCTCGTTCCCTTTTGGGTTTATTACCACTTGAAAACGAAGAAACACCGCTAAGAGGCGAAGCTGGTTTCACGCCACCGGCGACGCCGGAGAGAGCCAACGTCAACGACGGTTCATCGTTTGGTTCAAGCTTGAGAAAAGATGGGTTTTTGTTGTAGGGTTTGGATGGTGTTTGTAGGGTTGATGAGAAGCCTAAACTAAGAACAAGGCCTGTATTACATGAATCATCAACACCCATCAAGCTGAATTTTTTTTTTCTCGCTTCAACAATGGAGTTTTTTGATATAATGAAGGAAAGAGAAGGGTTGAATGAATCGTATTGATTTTTGATATAATGATATATCATTGTTCTTATTCTCTCCCTCTGTATATATATATACACAAAGGTTGACCATTTGAAAGGCTATGATTATGATATTCTCTCAATATAATTAAAAAATAAAAAAGTAAAATTTCCTGTTGAAACTATTAGCAATGGGGGGGAACACATCAAGAGAATGATTCTTCAGCACTTGTCCACTTGTTCAACACCAATAGTTTAAAATTTTAAAAAAATTGATTTAGGTTAAATTTTGTTATTAATCCATGTATTTTAATTTGATCATTTTCAATTCTTATAGTTTTAGAATTTTGATATTTTAGTCTTGACTAAACGGTGGCTATTAAATTTAATAAGGTAAGTTTTATTACTTTCAAAATTTAATGCGGGAAATATATTATCACATGTGTAACATTATATCAGATTGCTATTTCTATATGTTACTCACAAAAAAAATAGTTAATACATTTAATGACTGTCGTTTGCATTAAGATTAAAATTTTGAAATTCAAAAAGTATAATGACTAAGAATGATTCATTTGAAGAACATTGACTAAACCTATAACTTTACGTATAATACAAAACTAATAGCACAATTTTAATCAAAACACATTTAACTATTATTGTCTAATTGAGATTAAAATTTTAAAATATGAAAAAGTACAAACACTAAATTCATAATTTTTTAATAATAGAGTTTGACTATTATTTTTCATGTCCATGAATTTACAAATTTTTAATTCATAAATTATGCTTGGGTTGGATGCCAAGCAATTTCATCCAACACTAATTATAAAAAGAAAAATCAAATGAATCATTGGGTGTGTTTTGATAACTTCAATGACCCTCTTTTAGGGTTTAATTCAAATGAATACCATCCAAACCTAAAACTATATAATAAAGATAAAGAAATAAATAATTGGAACAACAATTGAGACATAAAATATTATGGGAATTAATTTTGTTTTCATTCTGGGATTTTAATGGTGTCCCCCTGGACCAGCCAATTTTGTATGTCAAAAAGGTGTGTGGTGCCATTGGTTCCACGATATATGATGGGCTAGTTTTATCCTATAGTTTAGTATTTATTTATTTTCTAATTAATTAAAATTTGCATGAGCCGATCAAAATTGAAAACTTGGATTAATTTTAATGTTATTAATCAAATTGAAATGTAGGGTGTTTGATTAGTCAAATTGATTCGTGCAAATGATTATGAAATTGGGATTGGGTTGGATTTGGTGTGTGCCTTTGTGTACGGACGGTGACCACACAAGAACCTGTATTATGGAAACAGTGGAATTGGCCTAACCCCAATAGCCCAATCGTATGTTTAATCTTCACCTCTAAGATATTGAGTGGAGAGAAGGATAAGTCAACTTTTAAACTTGTCGTTTGCTTGAAATTCCTCACTTAATTTTTTCCCATAAATTAAGGAGAGAATTTGAAAGTTAGTCATGCAAATATAAATACCGAATTAAGTATGGTAAAACTTGAATTTAAATATTCAATTATCAAGGTTTGCGCCTTAATTGATAATATCGACGTTTATCTGTAACTATTTATTAATGTTAAGTTAAACTAATATCCGTAACGAGACCTTGGTATTTTTTATAAAGGTTAATGGTAATTTAAGTGTTTAAGTTAAGTCTCACCATGTATCATACCATATGTATGGTTCTCCCCTTTAATTTCTCTGAACCTTAATAAGGAGCAAAGCCTAAAAATTACTTTTGGAGGCCATGAATATAAATTTTTAGAGAGGTCAAAATGTAATTTTTACAATTATACTAATATGACATAATAATTTAAAGCATCAAATGACAAATCTACCATCTTTGGGGGCAAGGCCACTACCTACCCACCTTGCCTTCACCCTGACTTCAAATTTTGGTACAACTTATAATTATAGTTGCTCAAACATATATTATTCATGATTGTATTATCTCTACTATAATAAAACCTTTAGTTAAATTGATATCATTAGTTAATCGGGTCCTAACTTAATTGGGAAATTACCAAAAACTTATACTTTCTACAAAATAAGTTATATTATTGCGATGAAATTTTTGTCTTTTTATATTTTTATAAATCAGTAAAAATTTAGAAGCAAAGAGATTTGAACCAAAAATATTATAAATATCAAATATTCAACTTTACCATTTTAACTAAAACACCCATTAAATTTTATATAAGCATTTAATAAATATAATTGTTACATAATTTTTTCACCCATATCACAAATATCTCATAATTATAAAATTCTTTTAAAAATAAATTAATATTAGACTGATCAATAGAATTATTCATAAAAAAAAATTATTCGATCCAAGGGCGTAACTAGGGGGTTGGCAGAGGCCTCGATCTTCCCTTAAAATGGAAAATTTTTCATTTAAACTTTTTAAAATTTAGAATTAATAAAGGTAAAATTACACTTTACCCCTCTAAAAATAATAAAAATTTGATTTAATTTTTTAAAAATTATAAATATATAAATTATTAAAATAATAAAATTACAATTTTACTATCGCAAAAATTATTATTTAATTTTGACCCCTAAAAGAATTTCTGACTTCATATCTGATTCGATCTAAATATTATATGGGATTGATGTTGTGAATAAACCCAAACTTGTTTATAATTTGAAAAAAAAAAATAGAAGAGTATTCTTTAGGTGTGTAAAATTGGTTCTAGAAAAAGAAGAATTAAAAGAGAAATATTCTTATTCAATGAATGGAAAAAATGAATGAGTAAATTATTTTATTATTATTATTTTAAAAAAAAGTATGTTAGACTTCATAAAGGCAGCATTATAATTTGTTAATACTTTTTTTTTTCATGGAATATTCATAGGGATTAATGCTCACTTTAATGCTCAATCAGGAAAGAGCATAATTAACACATAAACGTGTCTTTAGTTAAATAATCAATGTGTCAAAAGATGGATTCTACTTTATTATACCATTATAATAAAATATATAATAACTCAACTCGAACTTCGACTCGAAATTTAACCCGATAAATTCTTTATATATATTTTTATAGACCACATTTGGGATTTTTTCTCTTCTGCTCCTTGACTAAAATACCCTTTCTCTCCACTTTTATTATCGTTAATATCGTGTATTAATAGATTTCATTTATTATTTTGTAATTCTAATATTAAATCATATTATTTTTGAAGTAAATAATAAATATATTAAAATCTACTAGGTAATATTGTAATATTATTTTTTTGATTTTTTTTCATCCTGTGATTAAAATAATAAGTCAACAATAATTATAATTAATAAAAAGAAAATGGCCAAAAATAATAATAATAGAAAGGGAAAAAAGGAGCTGATGGCTGAATACCAAAAGGCAAAAAGTGATCAGATTATGAGCCATTAATTTTGGACCTAATTAGATAGACATTGACTTGGAGTAGTTGAAGAAAAAAAGCACCAAATATTTATTTTTATCATAATTTATTAATTAATCCACTAAATAAATTATTTTTATTAGAAATATTCATACTTTTGAGAAAACAAAATATTCTGTAAAGGAAAAAGAGTAGTTATGAATACTTTTTTCTTGGAAAAGAGTGGTGTTTTTTTTTAAATTAAAAAAATAGTTTTTATTAAGAAGGGTAAATTACATCAAGATCATTCAATTTTAAAAAGTTACAAAATGATCATTGAATTATTTAAAAATTTTCATTTAAGTCACTGAGCTGTTAAAATTGTTCTTATATAGCTTTTTCTGTTTGCATTGTCTACACCAATCGAAACTCCTCTTCACTTTCTCTTCTACGATTCAACTTTTTTTTTATAAAACAACTTTGAATGTCATGAATTTACAAACTAAAATCCAAATAGCTTTGCCTCTAATATCTAACATTAATTACTAGATTGATTTAGATCTAAAGTATGTTCTTCTACTCGTTGATGGGGATCGTCAAATTGTCACTTAAAGCTCATTAGTCGATTTAAAGTTGAGTGATTAAAATATAAATTTACTAATAATTTTACAACTTTGGGTGTATTTTAGCCTATTAAGATATAATCATAACAAAATTTAAGGGTTAGAATTTAAAAAAAAAATATTATATATTATTGAATTTAACTTTTTATATTTTTCTAATAAAGAATGTGGTGAAACCTAATTCAAATGACGTGTGTTATAAGGGGTGAGATTTTAAGAGACATGTAGGGCTCACAAATGATTTGGTATGATGTGCATTTGATTCCGTGCTGAGTTTCAAACATGATAAACAAGGTTATATTCTGCATATCATCCTTGTACTATGCGATACTTCAATTTAGTCCTTGAACTTGTTTATTTTTAATGTAAACTATACCGAGTGTCACTTAACTATTAGCAAGCTTACATATTGGTCATTCAATTTGAAAAAGTAACAAAACAATCACTAAACTATTAGGAAGTTTTCGTTTAAAACATTAGATTGCTAAGTTTTTTTTTTTTTTTTTCATTTTAATTCTAGCTGGCAAGCTTGAAGCATCGATTTGACGATTAGTATGGTGGAACAATATCAATCGATCAGTAAAAGAACATATCTTAGACTTAAGTTGATATGACGATCAATGTTGAAGATGAGAGAAGAAAGTTGTTCAAATTTCAGTTTGCAAATTCGTGATGTTTAAAGTTGTTTCATGAAAAAGACTAAATTGTAGAGAAGAGGGGAAGGTAAGCTTTCGAATATTGGTGTGGTTGGAAAAGGCCATATAGCAATAATTTTAATAGTTCAGTGACTTTAATGAAAATTTTCAAATAATTCAATGATTATTTTATAACTTTTCAAATAGTTCAGCCTTAAGTGTAGTTTATCCTTATTTTAAAATCAATGTTTTGGAGTAAAATGCAACTCTAATCTGTAAATTTTGAAGAAGTTTGATAGTGACTATGGTCTATGGACTGAAGTGAAGAGGAAGAAGAAAAGTTTTTTTTTTTTTTTTTTAATGTTTCAACTCACTTTTACACGTGTCATCTAATGTGAGGATGATATTTCCACATAATATAAATAAAATGACACATCATTTAGTTTAACTGGCTTAACATTTTTTGTAAATATTAAGATTGATATTTTAAAAATAAAAAATTACAAGGATTGAATTTAATTAAGTTGAAGTATATGAATTAAATCCACAATTATCATTTGGTACATGAATGATTTCTTGAATTTGACAAAGAAAAAATGTTAGAAGAACTTAGCTTTTCGTTTAAAAGTTTGAATCAACTCGACTTCAAAAACTGTATGAATATAAATTATATTGGCAAGGCTTCATTGGCAACAATTCAAGAATTTAAATACAAAGAACTAGTAAAAATTAGTAAGCTAGCAAAAAATTGTAGTTTAATTTCACATGTTATCGTCAGCTGGACTAACTTCTTATTTTCATAAAATATGAGGATCAAATTTTGATAAATTAAAATAGACAAGCAAACTTCTCAATTTTAATGAAGAGCAAAAGGCTGAAATTCATAAAATAAAACAATAAGACATGTGAAAATTTGCATTTCTGTTAAATAAACTATCATGTAAAGGAAAATAAATACTACAAATGGCAATGGAGCAGCGCAGGGACAAATGTTATTAAATCTACTATTGTTTTACAATTAGTACACTTTGCTCCACCATCCTCTCTGTTCCACTATAGATGTATAATATTGAAAATCACTACCACCTTCATATATGTTCGATGCATCCATCCTCACCTAGCCCTACCTAGTCCAATACCATTCCGCTTCAATTTAATTTTTGTTACTTACTTTTAATGTTTTCAATATTTTTAAAAGCAAGTAAATATTTGAACATACCTTTAAAATATATATATATATTAAATATAAAACATATAGATTTTTCTATAACACATTATTATATATACAAAAATAAAATTGTAATTTCTTATAGCGAAACGAGATGAGGCGATACAAACAATTATCATAACCGTTTTTCATACCCATTATCTATAAAAAAGAAAAAGAAAAAGAAATTCACATCACCTTATCTCACCACATTCACTTTTCAAAAGAAAAATTCTATTCTATTAAAAACGAATCAATTTAAAATGTGTCAAGAATTTTAAATCATGTGATCTTAATATATACCCTATTTATATTATATTATATAATATCGACAGTTTAACATGTATACAATAATAGGTACGAGACAAATTTTTTATCACCCACGTAATTTTGTTTTTTCAATGTGAAAATAAGGGAGCAAGAATCAACAAATCCACCGACTTCGAGTAAAGCAAAATTGAACTCACTTTTATTGGATAAGACATGCTTGGGATCAAAGCCTTTTCACAAATATAAAAAGCATCAAAGCTACTCATCTTCATGATTATGCTATTCATCATTCCATTCATATCGCGGATTAGTCGATTAAGTTTTATTTTAATTAATATGAGTATTATTATTATTAATATAAGAAAATATAAATTTAAGTGTATTAAAGTGTATTATTCTCTTATTTATGAATTGATAAGAAATTATGAATAATTTTAAACATTACATAAAAAAACAGATATAATTAAAATTTGTAATGAAATTTTTTAAAAAGAAAACATTATGAATTAATAAGAAATTATTTTTTATGTCTAGGGGCTCTTGGTTTAAGTATTTTTATATTTTCGGAAAAATGCAAGATTCCAAAATAATATTTTCTTTTTAAATTTCAATAATTATATCTGTTTGTCAGATTTCGAAATATAAAATATAAAATATATATTAATACCATTTTTAAGCAGTTTTGCATTCTTATAGTAATGTGAGATTTTTAATAATTTTACCTTATTTTTAATGATTTTAATTTAAATCAAAATAAAACAAGAATAATGAATTAAATTCTCTCTTTTTTTTCAAATAACTTTTCAAAATATGCCATCAAACCCTATACTCTTTCCAATTTTGAAATTTCATTATTATACTTTTATTTTCAAGAATTTAGTCTATTTACTTTTTGGATTTCAAAATTTTGGTCTAATCGTTAATGCTGTTAAAATTTTTTTTGTTAAAATTATTGATGTGATATTTTAAAAAAACTCATTTAGTAGTCATATAATTAAAAAAAAAAGTAATGTTGTAATGAACTTAAATTTAACAAATTAATTTTAACATTGATAACAAATTAGACTTGAAATTTGAAATCTAAATAGAAAAGAGATTGAATTTCTAAAAATAAGAGTACGGGGAATAAATTCCAATTTTAGGAAGTGTATAGGAACTTATGGCATATTTTCACCTTATAATATCATATCTGTTATTTTATATTTTCTCTATTTCATTATAATAATTTTACCATTCTTTTATAATTTTGATTAAAATTGTCCTCAGAACCATAAAAATAACGCATTTAAAAAAAAAGTATATAGTTTATTTATTTGAAAACAATAAACGAAATTAATTTACTATTAAAATGCATTAATTTATTAGTATCATAAATACTATAAGTTTAAGTTGTTGCGTAGTATTCAATTGAGTCTTAATTCTATTAGCATAAATATTGTTATCAATACAGGAAAATGTGTGTTTGAGTGCATTAAAACGCATTATCCTTTTATTTATGGGTTGGAGAGGAGTTATGGGTAGTTCTAAGACTAATTCAATGTTGTTTATTTACTATTAAATAGATCAATTAATCACCATATTAGTAAATGAAATAACGAGGCTCTCTTGTGATGTTTTTTTACTATAAAATTCCACGTTATTTTAAATAATAAAACTTAAAACATTTAAATTTGAATTTATTTGAATATTTTCATTATTAATACATTAATTAAATTATGTCATTTAATAATAAGTAGAAGTGTTCATGAGTCGAATTATAGATGTAAAGCTCGAGCTTAGCCCAACCATATTAATTCTTTTAAAAAATATATTTTATTATATAAAATAAAATTTAAACATATAATATACTAAATACACTAAAAACATGAAAATAAATGTTACCTAACAAATTAAAAATATATTAAAAAGTCTTTACATTAAGATAGTTGCAACTAAAATAATAACAAAATTAACAATAAAATAAAGATTCTACAATAGCAAAATACTAGGGAACTAGTTATGCAATTCAGGTTGGCCTAAGTTGGGCTCGGATAAAAAAAATCTTACTTGAGACTTGGCCTGTTTAGAAGATAAGTCTTATTTTTTGTCCGAACTTATTTTTCGAGCCTATATTTTTATCCGAATCCTCGTACTTTTTAAACTGGCTTGGATAGGTCTAATAATAAGGGACCAATGAGAAACACGAAGGCCCGTGCGGGAGAATGCGGGCTGCATTGTGGCACAAAATTAAGGCAATAAGATTTTGATGGTCCAATCCACAAATGCAATGGCTCTAATATTAGATTTATTATCAAAAATCATCATATGAATCCACTTTAATTATGCATTTTATTGAATACTCAAATATCTAATTTTTTTTAATAATATTAATTTTTAGATTTTGAATTTTTAAACTTGATTAGAAAACATAATCCAAACCAGGACCCGAATTGAATCAGATAACCCGACTTCGGTATTGCGTTTACCCTCCGAGTCCGAGCTTCTCAACTACCACACTAAACAGTTGACTGGTAGAGACGATCCCCCAAAAATGGCAAGTTCCAGTGTCTCCTTCATCATCATTATCATCACCACCGTCCTTTTGCCATCCCTCTCTTCACAGCTGTCCGATCTCTTCCCTTCCAACAACCCGCCGCCCTTCCTCGGCAAACATTCACACCCAATCAAACAACCCAACTACCACCAACAATACCATTATGAAATCCGGTATTTTTCCCAACCGTTGGACCACTTCAGCTTCTTGGACCTCCCCAGGTTCCGACAACGTTACCTTATCAACACTGAACACTGGGTCGGCCCTTCCCGTTCCGGCCCAATCTTCCTTTACTGCGGCAACGAAGGTGACATCGAATGGTTCGCCGTTAACACCGGTTTTGTATGGGACATCGCTCCCCGCTTCGGTGCCATGATTCTATTCCCAGAGGTAAATTTTAAGGTTAAATTTTGCTATTAATCCCTGTACCTTACCATAATTGTGGATTTAGTCCTTATTTTGATAACTTTACAGTAACAGATAAATTCCTTTATTTAAATTTAATTATTAGCAACAAAGGTAAATTTAGTCCATTTTCTTCAACCGGATGATTTTAGGTTCCTTTTTTGAAATTTGAAATTTCAATTTTGATAAGTTGACATTGCATTAATATGTTTATCGCATCTGATTTTGGAAATAACAGATCTTAATTCATTTAATTGTTATTGATTGGCAAGGACTGAAATGTTAAAAGTTGAAAAGAATAAGACTAAAAATACCAAATTAAAGTACAGCAATTGACAAAGAGTAATAGCAGAATTTAACCTAAGTTTAACAATCTATAATTTTTAAGGCATTGTTTGGTTGAAACTAATTGAATTTTAATGTTAATGAGTAATAATTTAACAGCATAGGTACTATGGGGACTCAATGCCGTTTGGAAGTAAAGAAGAAGCTTATAGAAATGCCACTAGCCTTTCTTATCTAACAGCAGAGCAAGCCCTTGCTGATTTCGCCGTTCTCATTACTGATTTGAAGAAGAATTTGTCTGCTGAAGGGTGTCCCGTTGTTTTATTCGGCGGCTCCTATGGAGGAAGTAAGCCTTTTTTCTTTTCTGTTTTTCATATTAAATTGGTTTTTGAGGCGTTTATGAAATGGTATAATTTGATTAGTGGAATGGTAAAATACATTGCACAACAGGGTCGAACTTTGCTATGAATCTTGAACATGGACAATAAAACGAGCATAGAATATACCAAAAAAGAATTGATTAGTGGAAAGGGTTTTGATTTATGCCATTAATGATGCAGTGTTAGCAGCATGGATGAGGCTCAAGTACCCTCATATTGCTATTGGGGCACTTGCTTCATCAGCTCCGATTCTTCAGTTTGAAGATATTGTGCCACCTGAAACGTTTTATAACATTGTCTCCAATTCATTCAAGGTTCTACATAGATGTTTTAAGTTAGTTTGGTCTTTATATGTCATCAGTCACCTTCCTTTTTCCCCTTATTTTGTTTTTATTTCTATATATGTAGCGGGAAAGTAGTAGCTGCTTTGACACCATTAAAACCTCATGGAATGCATTGACATCCGAGGGTCAGAAGGAGGATGGCCTCAAGCAACTGTCTAAAACTTTTCACTTGTGCCAGTGAGAACAATGGAAGAAAATTTGCATACGTGCATGTTGCTGTAGCATACTATATTATGATTCGACGAAGGGATATATAATTTTTTTTTGTGATGTTGTTTTTGAAACTCTTGGCAGGGAACTTACAAGTGTCCAAGGTCTATCAGACTGGTTGGATTCTGCATATAGTTATTTGGCAATGGTTAATTACCCGTATCCTTCAAACTTTTTAATGCCTTTGCCGGGACATCCCATAAGAGAGGTTAGTTGGAATATGTATGACTTGAAACTTATATTATGGATTGCACAGACCATTTATGGTTTTCTGCATACAGTCACAAAGTTACTTCTCAAACTGCTCTTCCATGGATGTTCTATTTTCATTTGTTCTATGATGTTGTTTCTTTATCAATCAGTGCGCTAATTCGGGGTGACATTTTGTGAAATAAAAAGTAGGAAAAATATCAATTAAGGGTGACTTATAAATTATAATTGTTAAGTTGATTATGTACTATTATTTTGCTGTTTGTTGATTTGCATCTTTGCTATCTGGAATAAGCTTCGATAAAGGGCGCATTTGTGTTACGGCAGTTCAAGTCACTTGGAGCTCTATTTACTGCAATTTTATGATTCTTGAATATCTGCTATTGGTAATGCAAGCTTCATATGTAGCAAACTCGGAACTTACTGTTGTGAATGACTTTGATGCATCATGAGTAAAGGTTATGATTTGCTTCAGCTACTTTATTTAAGATAATATTTCTGCTTTTACTGTGGTCCATTTTCTTCAATGCCAGTCCTGAAAAAATTCTTGGTTCGTGGTTAATATTCAATGATTTTGATATGGATTTGTTTATCTTAGAAATGTTGGTGTTCTTAATGTGAGGATGCCTAATGTAACTCTTAGATGTTGCTAATATTTTCTTTCATTGTGTTATTGCACTCTTTGCATATAATGTTGCTGTTATTTTGGAACTCGGTTTTCTTGTGGGGTCTTGGCCGGTGTCCAACATCGTGTTTCAAATATGTATAATCACATCGTAGGTCTGCAAAAAGATTGATGGGTCTCCTGCCGGGTCTAGCATTCTGGAGCGTATATTCAATGGAGTAAGCGTATATTACAATTATACCGGAGAGGTTGACTGTTTTCAACTTGATGACGATCCTCATGGCATGGATGGGTGGAACTGGCAGGTCTTGTGATCAAATTACTTTTTATTCTATATCAGTTTAATAAATCTCCAAAACATTATATAGTTATGCATTTTTACTGATTGTTTATGTCATTTCTGGTTCTCGATTTAGGCATGCACTGAGATGGTTATGCCGATGTCTAGTGATCAAAACACTAGCATGTTTCCAGCATATGATTGGGATTACTCTGCTTTCCGAGAAGGGTGCCAGGAGGATTTCCAGGTGGCACCAAGGCCTAGATGGATAACAATCGAATTCGGTGGACATGTAAGATAATATAATATGTTACCATATGTTGGCTAGTTCCTTCAGTTTTGCATCGCTTTTTTAGTCTTCACTACGTTGAATGAACAATAATGTTCGTATGAAGGATATCGAGCATGTATTGAAATCCTTTGGAAGCAACATCATATTCTCAAATGGTTTATTAGATCCTTGGAGTGGTGGCAGGTTAGCTCCTTATATCGATTTTTATCAAAGTTTTAATCATCTAGTTTCCAATGAATGTTCATGTTATTCTTTGCAGTGTTCTGAAGAATATATCTGAAACGATTATTGCTCTCATCACGAAAGAAGGTAACACATTCCGAAGTCTTTTACTTCTTAATGAGTGTGATAAATCAAGAGTTAGTGACGAATATGGATATGCTGTAGCTTGTATGTAGAATACAGCTAAACATCGTAAACTGATGAATGTTTCAGGCGCTCATCACATCGACTTGCGTGCCTCTTCAACAGAGGACCCCGACTGGTTAGTGGAACAGAGGGCAACCGAGATCAAGCTGATCCAAGGTTGGATTGATAACTATCGTAAGAAAATGAAAGCAACCTTTGAGATATAGGTATAATTTGTGTAAATATAGGTTCTAAGGTATGCTTCTGGCCATGTTTCTATGGGTTAACCTGCAATGGATGCACTCATTTTAGAGGAAAACTGATACTTTGTGAGAGCTATGAAATGTATGTCTGTCTCTCTCTATATGTTCACTATGTCATTGCAATATGAGTTGACCAATCAGTTTTTCTGGTCCATGTATTTTTTTTTATATACCGCCTAGAACTGTCCATAGCCTATCCCTAACCTTTCAATAGGGGGATAATGCGCTTCAACATATTTGAGCCCATGTCCTCCCGACTTAATCGGCTATAGTATGAATATATTTAAAATAAATTAAAATGACAGGTTTTATTTCAATTAAGTGAGTGGATTCAGTTATGAATTTCAATAAATGCTAATGGATCGATTTAATAATTTTAACCAAACCCTTATCGATTTAATTAATATAATCGATTAATTTATATATGAATTCTAAATTCCAGATTAATCAAAAGCAAGTAAATATAAACATAAAATTAAGGTTAAAATATAGTCATTGTGCTCTTTGTAAATTTGAAATTTTGTCCTTTTATTCTCAAGAATTTAGTCCTAATACTTTTAAATTTCAAAATTTAGGTCAAATTGTTAATTTCACCTTAAAATTATTTTGTCAAATTTGTTGGTGTGAATGAAAAAAATATGTTAGCTCGGAAGGATCAACTTGAACTCATCGATAGGGAGGTTGAATTGGTCTTTGAGAAATTGTGGTGGAAGCAATGAAAAATATGCAACAAAGAACACAATGATTTATAATGGTTCGACCTCAATTGCTTACTCTATTACCTTAGCTTTCCACAACTAAGAATTTTCTCAAATTCACTAATTTAACAACCTTTGGTTTAACCTTACGATCTCTTTTAAGATTTATACCCCAAAATCTTAATACAACTCCCTCAAGATTTCTACCCAAACCTTAAGTTACAAACCTTCTTTCAAAGAGAAACAAATAAGTAAAGAAAGAAACAATCTTTACAATATTAGGACGTTTGCCAATTAAGCACAATACAAAGAAGAACACTTGAGCTAAATGAATACAATGAAATCTCACAAGTGTTTTCAAGAAAAGATATGAAAGAATTAAGTTCCAAGTTGTTTTGATTGAACTTTTAAGCTTTGCATATGTCTCTTGTTGTTGCTGAATTATTTATACCCTCTAATTGATTTTCAACCGTTGTAGTTGTTGTAGAAATAAATATAGCCATGGGGATGAAATACCTGGTCATTAACTTCACTTGCGGCAACGAGTATCGATACCTACTAAAAGGGTATCGATATTTTTTGTAATTAATGTTGATTTCAATGACCGTTGGAGTAGAAATATCGATATCTTAAGAAATATATCGATACCTTAAGAAATATTGATACCAGATCGATACCTACCAGGGTTTGAAAATGGTAGAATGTCAATTTAGTATCGATATATTGTAAAATATTGATACTTAGACAATAAGTTTCGATACTTTTTGTCCTATAGCAATTCTAACCTGTTTGAAAATGATTAAAATATATTTGAAAATATTTGACTCAATTGAAACAATTTTAACTTGATTTTATGAAATTGCTCAACTTTACTTTTATTAAAAAATACTTTAATTTGTTTTATCAAAACAAATTATCCAATAAGGTTTAGTTTAACAAAATATTTATTTAGTAGTCATATAATAAAAAAAATGATGTTGTAATGATTTGAATTTAATAGATTTTTTTTAATAATGTAAACAATTACACTTATATTTTTAAATTTAAAAAGTAGAGGGATTAAATTTTTTGAAATAAAAATAGAGGAATTAAATTCCAAACCTACAAAAAAATATAGTTACTTAGAGGACATTTTAACTTAAAATTAAAAATTAATTTTGGGCAAATCATGATAAAATATTTGATTGTAAACTACAAGTTGCCCCCACAAAGAGGATCTTTACAACGAAATCCAGCCGTGGATTAATATTTTTTAAAAAAAAAAGCAAAATAAAAAAAATAATATTGCTGACGTGGAACATTGACTGTCACTCTGGATCTTTACTCTCTCATCTTTTCCCTCCATGGCGGCCCAAATTTCCTAATACGACACCGTCTTTCATTTCACCCACAGTAGAAACTTCTTTTTTGTCTTAGCGATTTCCTCTCTAAAGAACAAAAACCCCACTCAGTGGTGACCCGGTGACTCACTACTTTTGATTCTTTTATCTCTTTTCAGCGGAGAATACAAAAAAAAGGGTGAAGAATCCGACCAAATCCAGCTAAATCGCACGGAAATTAGGGTTTTAGGGTGAGTTGATCGGGCTTGGAAGATGGCGAGCCCGTTCACGCCGGGTACTGGTAGGGCTTTGTCGATAACTCCGGGGTCTAGGGTTTCGAAGAGTTCTCTTGGTGATGAGACGATCTGGAAGCGGCTCAAGGAAGCTGGATTCGATGAGGAATCTATCAAGAAGAGAGATAAAGCTGCCCTTATTGCTTATATTGCAAAGCTTGAAGCAGAGGTCTACTTTAAATCTTTACACTGCTTATCTGAATTAATTTTCGTGGTTTTTGATTTGCTCTTTATTTCCCTTTTTTAAGGTTTTATTTTGTTTTTGGTGCAATAGGTAAAAGAAAAGAGTATTAGTATATTTTGAACATTTAAATTGTGAATTGTGAATATGGATACAAAAGACGATATATATATATATATATAAGGCATTTCAGTTTTAGATTTTTTACTGGGATTTATGGGTCAATTTTCAATGTTGAGCAACCAAATAAAGTCTTGAACATTGCTCGTGGTTAGAAATTCTGTATTTCACTTGAACGCTAAATGCCAATTTAGTTGCATAACATGTGTTTACATTGTATGAGCTTTGATTGAACAAACTTGATTTTCATTTACCTATCTGTTTGCTCTTTTTGGTCGAGGTGTTGTTTCTGCTTTTGGTACCATGGAATTGAGCTGTTAATTTTGTAGGTTTTTAAGAGCTTTTAGGAACATTCATGGTTTGTTTGTTTCTAGCTTCTTTTATTTGTTTCATCCTCTTTTTGGTCAGTTTTTCTCGCCTTTGTGTCATTATTTTGGGGTTGAGTGCTTTTTATTAGTTCCAATGGATGTGTATTATTAAGATGTGATATTTACCTAGCTTAATTTGAAAATGACTGCTTTGTACAAAGGATAAGAGTGTGGAGTGAAGGCAGTCTTGGTTTAGCATATAATGATCCTTGCATCATTCACATGTTGCTCTTAAGTTCATGCTGTAAATCTTCATTCATTCTCTGCTTCTTGTCTCACAGCTTACTAACATATTTTTAATATTTATTTATTCTTGTATGTAGCTCTCTGACCACCAACACCACATGGGCCTTCTTACATTGGAAAAAGAGGAATTGGCTTCCAAGTATGAAGAAATTAAAGCCTCTGCTGAAGCAACCGAGTTAATGCATAAACGGGATCAAGCTGCACATAAATCTGCTCTGGCAGAAGCAAAAAAGCGTGAGGATGGTTTGAAGAAAGCTTTAGGAGTTGAGAAAGAATGCCTAGCAAGCGTATGGTTATTATTTGAAGTCTCTCTTTCTTGTAGTTTTTTTTTTTTTTCTTCTTACATCTCTTTGAGGACCATACATTTCTTTGGGCTTTGTTGTTGGATTTTATAGATTGAGAAGGCTTTGCATGAGATGCGTACAGAATCTGCTGAAACTAAGGTTGCAGCTGAAAGTAGATTAGCTGAAGCACGTATTATGATAGAGGATGCTGAGAAAAAGTTTTCAGAGGCTGAGGCAAAGTTTCGTGCAGCAGAGTCTTTACAGACAGAAGCTACCTTCATCCAACGTGATGCTAAGAGAAAACTCCAAGAAGTTGAAGCACGTGAAGATGACCTTAGTAGACGAATTGTATTGTTCAAAAAAGAGTATGTCATATGCATTGCGTTTTCCTTTATGTTGTTTGTTCCATCATATTGCTTTTTTTATTGTTTCTCTGTTTTATTTCCCCATCAGTTTGCAGTTGAGATTCTCTTATTTCCCAGGAGGACGTAATTGTGCTTTGTATGTCTCTCTTAATTAGTATAATGTAGTCTTTTCTTTGCTGAATTTCAATATGGATTAGGTCTTGTAATGAAAAGTTCCTATGAATAAGAATCTGCGACATGATTGCATGGTAATCTATTTAAGCTATTTTTATGAGACAGACATGATTGATTGCATGTTGTGAAAGTGAACAGGTGAAAACTAATTGGCTGTGGCAGGGTGGTTTTCTGCTGATACATGCCTGCTTTGTTGCATTTTACAGTTTGCTGATGACATTATAATTCATATGATAGCTTTTTCCATGATTTCATATTATGCAATGAGCCTATAAATTCAAATAAAATTTTGTCTCAATGAGTCGTTAATTTTTTGGTTCTATGTTTTAGTTCTGATGCAAAAGAGAAAGAGATCAACCTTGAACGGCAATTACTGAGTGAGAGGAAGAAGATTGTACAGCAAGAACATGAAAGACTACTTGATGGACAAGCTTCCCTGAATCAAAGAGAGGAGCATATTTTCAATAGAATGGAAGAACTAAATCGTCTTGAAAAGGAGTTGGAGGCTTCAAAAGCAGAACTTGAAAAGGAACGTAGGGCTTTGAAGGATGACAAATCCAACCTTGAGTTGACTTTAGTTTCTCTGTCAAAAAGAGAGGAGGTTGTGTATTTCCTTTGCCCATAGCAGTTATGATTTGGAGTGCACTTTCATGTGAATTTGTTTCTTTTACCTCATTGAAAGTCATAATAATTCAGTTCCTCCCATGCAGGCCGTTATTGAGCGGGAAGCTTTGCTTAGCAAGAAAGAGCAAGAGCTGCTTGTTTCTCAAGAGAAACTCGCAAACAAGGAATCTGTGAGTTACTTTGTTGAGCACTCTTTAGGACTTTCAACTTTGTTTCTGTTTCTTTTATGAGAAATTTATGCTTTTGAGTGAATGATGTAGAGTGAATTTCAGAAGGTCATTGCTAGTCATGAAAATGCATTGAGAACCAGAAACTCTGAGTTTGAGGCTGAGCTTGAGCTCAAGCGCAGAATGGTGGAAGATGAGATTGAAATGAAGAGACGGGCCTGGGAGTTAAAGGAGATGGATATAAATAACAAGGAGGACCAAATTTGCGAAAGAGAACATGGTCTTGATGTTCGATTGAGGATATTAGCAGAGAAAGAGAAGGATGTAGCTGAAAAGTCAAATCTCATAGATGTCAAAGAAAAAAATATGAGTGCTTTTGAAAAGGAACTTGAGTTGAAGAAAGCTGCTTTAGAAAAAGAAAAGGAAGAGATGAGTAAAATGAAACTAGAGCTTCAGAAGTCATTGTTGTCATTGGAAGATAAAAGAAATCAAGTTGATCATGAAAAGGAGAAACTAGAAGCTCTGAGAAGTGAGACACATGAATTATCAACTTTAGAATTAAAACTGAAGGAAGAACTTGATTTGGTTAGGGCTCAAAAATTGGAGCTTATGGCTGATGTTGATAGGTTGGAAGTAGAGAGGGCAAAATTTGAAACTGAGTGGGAGTTGATTGATGAGAAAAGAGAAGAGTTGCGGAAGGAAGCAGCGCGTGTTTGCAAGGATAGAGAAGAAATTTCGAAGTATCTCAAGGATGAGCGTGACAGATTGAGAAGTGAGCGTGATGTGATGCGTGAGCAGCATAACAAGGATGTTGAATCATTGACTCGTGAGAGAGAGGACTTCATGAAAAAGATGGTGACTGAGCATTCTGATTGGTTCAACAAGATTCAACAAGAGCGTGCTGATTTATTGTTAGGAATTGAAACCCAAAAGATGGAGCTGGAGAATTGTATTGAGAAAAGGCGTGAAGAATTGGAAAGTTCTTTGAAGGAAAGAGAGGAAGCTTTTGAGCGAGAAAAGAAAAATCAACTTGATCATATTAATGCTCTAAAGGAAATAGCGGAGAAAGAGTTGGAACAAGCTACTCTAGAAATGAAAAGGCTTGATGCTGAGAGGACAGAAATCAATTTGGATCGTGAGCGAAGGGAACACGAATGGGCTGAGTTGAACAAGTCTATTGAGGAGCTTAAGGTGCAAAGACACAAATTGAAGCAACAGAGGGAATTATTGCATGCTGATAGAAAAGAGATACATTTTGAGATTGAAGAGCTAAAAAAGTTGGGGGACTTGAAAGCTGCTTTGGATAATATGACGGTGGCTCAAATGCAGCGCTCTATTGTAGAGCTTAGCCAGCTGAAAGCATCCGAAAGAAATAATCTGAAGCAGCAAGCTGTCCTGCAAAATGTGGAATCTGGTTCAGATAAAAATAAGATTTTTGCTGTGAATGGCAATGGATTCAACTCTCCGATGGCAAAACCAGATAGCAGTCCCTCTGGCTCTGCCCGTTTCTCTTGGATCAAGCGCTGCAGTGAATTGATATTCAAACATACCCCCGACAAGGCCCAAATGAAGCCTGAAGAAAGATCATTGGAATTGGATGGAGAACCAAAGATACTGGAAGTGCCCTCTGAAGGTGAGGTTTTTGAAAGAACTCAAGCTGGAAGGAAAAGGAGAGTTGACAACATGCCTTCAAATGGCACCAAGAAGAGTAGGCAAAAGGATGCTTCTGTACTTGAAGTAGAGGATAACACTCACCGGTATCCACTTCTGTACTTGCATTATTTTTTATTTTTTCAACATGTTCTTTCTTGATGCGCATAGCTCACTTTTCTTTACAATAACATTTGTTCCTTTTTCAGTGTACATTCAACTGAACCAAATGTAGTGCTGGATCAGCCTGAATTAATGTCATACGATCAAAGTGAAGGAGGGGCTGATGAGGCCAATGAGTTGATTGTTGATAGAGTAATTAATGTTTCTGAAGCAATCCATGTAAAAGAGACTGTAGATGATTTTTCCAATGTAGAAAATATAGACCAGTTGCAGGATACGGGAGAGAAGGATAAATCTGGGGAACCATTAGTGGTACCTATGGGGAATGTTTCTCAACTTACTATCCCTTGTCAGGTAATTTCTGGTCGTACCTATTTTCAAGTTTCTTGCATGCTGATGACATTATGAACATTTTCCTAGACTCTTATTTAGAATTGAATTCTTTCCTCTTCTCCCCTTACTGATATATCAACATTTTTTAACAGTAGCACTTGTAATATGCATACAAGTTGATCAAGTATTGATACAATTTCCATCTTGTAGGAAATGTTCCTTGGCATATTTAGTCAGAGCAAAATCACCCTTCTTTTTGCCGTCTATGTTTTCTTAGTTTGATATATTCTTCTTTAGTTACGTTCCCTTGTCCGTCCTTATTCTGCCCTAAGGTTCATGCAATTATTTTTATTCTGCAGCCAACGGAAGACATGTCGGGAAAAGGCAAACAAAAGCTTGAAGGCAATGTTACTGTCCCACCAGATGACAAAGTGAGAACCAGATCGAGGGCAGGGCTGAAGCAATTGTTGTAGAAATATAGTTTCTTTCTAGCTGCTAAAGTTGATTGATGTTTCAACTATTTTTCACAAAGGTACGCTTTTCTTTCCCGCCTTCCATCTTAGCCTACTGTGAAATCATGAATTATGAGAGATCAATCATTGAACTTAAAGCAGCCTTTTCTAATCACTCCTTTTGGTGTATTGCAGAATAGCTGAAAACACTAATATATACTTGAGAAGGGATAAGTTTGCGTTGCAATAACTAAAATAAGCAAACCGTTTTAACTAACTCAGGATCTTGTTTAAAAGAATGAACTTGTCAATGATTGTGCATCCTCTTCTTTCTTCAGGTATGGCTTTTTAGTATATGGTTTTCTGATATTTTCTTGGTTCATAGAGCGATGATGTGATGGGTTTTGGTTGAGAGAGTCTTGTGTTGGTTTGGTGCCGAAATGATGGCAAAATCTTAGTGGTTTATCGGCGTAGTTTGGTATGTGGTGTTGGAAATCGTTGGGGATGGATTGATGCTTTAGTCCCTAAGATCTCCAAATGTGTTTATATATGAATAGAAAATGAGGGAATGCGGTTTTATTCATATCCCTGAACTTTGAAATGTTATTATTATATATTTTAGAGTTGATCATGGTTTCTTGTTTCTCTGTTTCTATTTTTTGCTAAATATGAATACGTGTATATATTAAAAATATAAAGCTGATTGGCTGATTGCTCGCTTAAAGTTAAAGGCGGCGCTTTCTTTTGTTTATACTTATTCAGGTAAAAACTTTAGTATCCTTGTAACAGTTAAAACAACATAATTGTTAATGGAGATTACCATTTTTGGGTTAAAAAACTAGATATTTATTATGCCTGTCAACATTCATTTTCCATAGATTCCCTTTATGTCTATTTATATATATATATAGAAATGTTAAAATTTACAATTCCAAGAGCAAAAGTATGAGTTATAGTTAGGGGTAAAGTAAAATTAGTTAAGTTTGTGTTGTTCAAGTCGGTTTTATTGGTTTGGTTATGGTCTCGATTAAGTTAGTCATTAAACCAATTTAGTATATATTATTTATTTTACCTTCAAAAAATATATTTATTTTAAAAACACAATAATATATATTTTTATGTCAGCTCTGTAGCTTTCCTAGAAGACACTTAACAGTGGGTGGTTTCATAACACTTTTTCAATTAAGCAAAGCTTGGTTGGATTTATCAGGAAGCAGGAGGATTAGAACCAACTTTTTTGAAAATGGGTATTGGCTGTTCATTTACGACCCAACATGAAAACAAGCTTTTCACAGACAACCAGCTTTTCTCCATCACCTACAACGGGTTCAACCAAAAATCTTATTTTGTTTTGACTTTTAAAATGAAATTGTTAATGACATACACTAATCCAAGGCCAAGGTTTCAATTTTCATTCAAATAATTCTATTGATGTAATATGCTTTAGAGTTCAATTTGTTTTTGTAGTAGCGATTAACCCCTCACCTTAGGTGCTTTATTTTAAATTTCAATGCAAATCCTTCACTAAAAGGTAATCCTGTTATCCCTTTGAAGGGCTTTTATTTATTTACTGAAACTAAATTTCCTTCCTCTACTACAATTGCAGTATATATACATGAAACAGAAAGTAACGACATGAACAATAACATAATTTTATAATAATAATAACTCCATAGAAAAAAAAAAACATTCAGTTTTGATGATATTTATTGTAGTTATGTTCATTGGTTGTGTTCTCCAATATTTTATTTTAGTTACAGTTATTCAAACATGTATTTGTAGTTGTGGCTGCCCTTATATTTGTAATTAGGAGTGGTGACGAATATTGCGACATCTATTGTGACTTCATAGTTGGCGCACTCTATCTTACCATCTGACCTGCTTTGTTATGAATGTGTAATTTAAAAAAATAGTTTCACTTCTATGAATGTTAAATGCACTCATTCTTATTTTGTTTTGTTTAAATTTAATTTTTGTTAATTATTTTTAATATTTTTGGTCCTTTTGAAGGCAAGTAAGTTCTTCAAAAGAAAAAGTAAACATAAAGCATGAATTTTTATTTTATTTTATGTTATAATACATTTTTACACTTTTAATAATTATATATACAAGAGTAAAATAATAATTTTGTATAGTGGAGTAGTGTGGAACAAGGTAAGCAATTGGCATAATAGCTCCATATCTACTGTAAAAAAAATTGGCTTGCTTCATCCTACATTCACTTTTTTTTTTTTTTTTTAAATTTACTCCATTCAAAACGAATCAGATTCTTTAATATTGTAACCTAAATAAAATTTCCGCTCCATTTGGATTTTGCTATTCCTATTGTAACCTAAAAGAATTGCCCAAGTTTTTGTGAGTTATTATGCACAAAACTTTTTATTAATTGAAAACACTATGATTATTACATGTGTTTATTAGATAGGTTGGGTTATGTTTATATTAAGCACATGTATAGTATCTATATCATACATAGGGATATCATTGCCTAAGCTTGGCTTATATTACAAATGAGTATACTTTCTTATCCAACTAATTTTTTTGTATCTAATATTTTTGCTTAAACCCTCTGAAATATTGGATGTGAGTTTAAGCTTAGACGTGCACATGATACTTTAAACAAGTCTAACAATGGCCTATCAAGAAGTCAAGCATGCAAGATTAACAGACTTAATTGACATATATAATACATTTTAATTATTTTAAATATATTTATATAATATATTCCAATTAAGTGATTTAACCTATCGAATTGATCAAAGATAAATTAATCCGATTAAATCAATTAAACCCATGAAAGTCAGTTAATTTAATTATAGTAGAAGGACTAATGCTCTTTATATTACTCAACCCAGTTTTTGAAAAAAAAAAAAAAAAAAAAAAACCCATGAAAATTGATTGTCACTTCGTTCATGAAAATTTTCTGAGCAATTTAATTTCTACTAGCTATATGAAGATAAGAAAACAATTTGTTGATTTGTTTGAAAAACACCGCATGAAAATCGAGTTGATTATGTATGTAACATGTGAATGAAAATAATTTTCACTTATCTTTACAAGGAAAAAGAATCTTTCTAGTATTTTCTCCATACTTTTTTGGTAATTATAATTTTGTCCTTATTTTCCTCTAAGTCGTCGACAACGAAATCTCCAAACTATACAATATTGACATGCTTTTGCTTTCTTAATTCCAGAGCCTGATGACTAAAACCTATGATAGCTATATAATAATAAAATTAGTGTTTAATGTTTTTTTTATTAATTTAAATTTTTTAATTAAATTTTATCATTATTTTTAGAAATAACCAAATCACATTTTTTAATGAAAATGTTGAGTAAAATAATTTTTTTTAATTATATTGACATGGTACTTCACGTGACAATTTACGTATATTTTATGTTAACATATCAGTACTATTTGTTGTATATGTCATATCAACAAAAATTTAAAAATTATAAAAATATTTTAAAAATTCATAAAAAAATAAGCATGAACCACACACATATTGCCATGTCCATTGCCATATTTAAGATTTTAGTAAATATTTTTTGTTAAAAAAAATTAACATAAAATTTAGTTAAAAAAAAGCGATTATACCTTTTTTTTATTACTTCAAAACCGCGTTATAACTCTAAACCTCTATTAAGCATTAATTAAATCAAACCCTAAAAATGTTCAAAAAAGGCACATAAATTTCACTTTATAGATTTCTTGCAAGCAACTCCCCAAAGCTTTCGTATAGTTAGTGGATCGACTAGGAAACAAAATCGAAAAACAGTTTTTACCTTTATTTTCATAATCTAAATCTCCACAAAATCTTACTTTTTGTTGACGAAATATGTTGCAGATGTAAAATAAAGAAATAGAAACCACATTATTTAGTGTTAAAACTTGAATATGACATTGTTAAGAGAGGAGAACTAAAAACTCTAAAGGAAAAAAAGAAAAAAGACAGCTATTTATATAATTATAATAAATTATTTCTATATTTGATCATCCATGGTGGATATAGCATAAACACACTACGTATCCCATATGGGCTGAGTGCAGTTTCTCTGTTTACAAATTAAGAAATAACTTATAAAGAATAGGCATCTTCAAATCTCTAAACAACTCCTACCCTTTCTTCTCAGATATCAATAAAATGTTGACACCGAACACAGTTGATCTCAGTCCCTGTTGGATCTCTAAACAGCTTCTACCCCTTTCTTCTTATATATATTTAAATCCATAATATGTTCACACCGAACGCAGTTGACACCAGTCTGGGTTTGATCTCTAATCTCTCCTATCAAATACATATATGCATGTTCACACTAGGTAAAAGTTATGGCTTGAATGACTTTATCGTTGATCTTGTTCATTGAAGGATTGAAACGATAACCTGAAAATCCATTTCCCAATGTGGGATTCTTTCCTTAACTTTTCCGACTCCTGGTGATTATGTTTTTTGATGGAACCAACGAAGGACTTTAACCTTTGCATGGCGAGTTCAAGTGTATCTTCCGACATGTTAGCGAAACAAACCCTAAACCACCCTGGTTCATTACAATGGCACGAAGAACCAGGAGAAATGTTGAGTTTAACATCGTAAATTATCCTTTCCCAAAGCTCCATTTCAGCTTCAAACGTGTCGGAGCTTAAAAGATGTCTCATATCAACCCAACAAAACAACCCAGCATTGCTTTCTAAGCAACGAATGCCGGATTTTTCCAGGCCGGAAACCAGTTTCCTCTGTCTCTTTAAAAGCCTGTTTTGGTTTTTAACAATGTAATGGTTCCTGAATTTCTTGTCGGATAACATGACTGAAAGAAGGTACTGAGTTTGTGAAGAAACAAGACCGAAACTCGACATTTTCACGGCGGCGGACACGACGGTGGGATCGTTGGAATAAATTGCACCTACGCGAAAACCAGGTAGACCCAGATCTTTAGAAAGGCTATAAACAATATGAACTCTGTTGTTCTTCTCCATGTTCATGTCTTTTAAAGCTTCCATTATGCTTATGAAGCTTGGGGAATTAAACACGGTGCCGGAGTATATTTCGTCACTGATTAAATGGATTTGTTTTTCGGTGATGAAGTTGATGAGCAGGTTTAGTTCGGGTCTTGTCATTGTTGTGCCTAAGGGATTTGATGGGTTGGTGATTAAGATTCCTTTCACTGTTAAGTTTTTTTTTTGTGCTTGTTGATAAGCTTCTTCAATGGCGGATGCTGTGATTCGAAAATAATTGGAGCTGGTACAGTGGATCGGTACTATCTCAACACCGGTTCTCCATTTGAGATCTCTGTCGAATCTGTGAAACAATGGCGGAAGAAAATAATTCATATAGTTTGTCCGAACGTATTTGATGATTTCATGCATAAAGTTACAGGTAAAATTGTTATTTTAGTCCTTCTAAAATGCTAAGCTTTGACATTTAGTCCCTATATATTAATTTGACGTAGCTTAATCCTCTACTTTTACAATTCCATTAGTTAGTCCATTGTTAACTATTTCGAGTAAAATATGCATATGGAATTTTTTTTCTTAAAAACACTGCTTTTAACTCATCATTTTAAGGGTGAAATTAAAAGTAGGTAAGGACCCTAGCCCCCAAAATGGTATATCTACCTTTTAGTCCTCTCAAAATTTTAAAATTAAAAGTTACTATATGGTAAAAATTATACTTTGGCCTCTTAAAAATGAAAAAAATTATATATAATTTCTTAAAAAATGATGAAATCATAAGTTCATGCATGATAAAATTACATTTGATCTCCTAAAAATTTACAACTAAATTTCACCTCTAAAAAATTTTTTAGTTTCTCTCTTTTATCAGGTTGACATAAATCTTTTGTGTTGGAAAAGGTGTTTTTAAGAAAAAAATGTACATTAATATTTCAACCAAAATAGTTAAATATTAATGTTATTCTAAATCTAAAAGGATTAAATCATGTTAAACTAAAATACAAAAGATTAAATATCCAATTTGATCATAATAAGGGGACCAAAATCATAAACATACCCTGGGTAATACGGCGTAGGAAGAAGAAAAGCATCGCCATGTTCAGCAAGACAGAACATGAGAGTTTCATTGGCGGAAGTTACACCAGCGGTGAGGACTATATTATTTGGATCAAAACTCACTTTGTTTCCTCTGATTTCAGCCATGAAATCAACCAATGCCTGTTCATAACAAATATCATCATCTTTATTTCATTTATATCATTAAAATAAAATGGAAGTCTTTATTTTTATAAGCTTATACCTTTTTAAATGCAGGAAGGCCATGATAATCTTGGAAAAGAGCAAGCTCTCTAAAAATGGATTGCCCATCTCTCTTGCACCCTACAGCTTCTGGGTTTATAGCCAACCATGTCTCTAAAAGATCAAACGACAGCTGCAAATAATAATAATAATAACTGCATCTTTAATAAGCTATATATATATATAAAGAATCCCCATTTTTATGGGTTTTTTTTTTTTGAATTATTGTGAGTTACCTGATTCTCTGCAAGACCCATTTGAATGATACCATTAGGATTATGGAGATGATGGTAAGGGTTTTTCTCATATTCAAGCCATCCTAAGAAGTAAGAAGAATCTTGGCCATGTGAGTTGCACGTGGCTTTTCTCGACAATAACCCCATGTTTGATCTTATTTTATGCCACCAAATATGATATGATACTTTTATTGCAATCTTGTGTTTGTTGTTTGATAAAAGGAAAAAAAAAGCTTTGATTATTGTTAATGGAGATCGATTGGATTCAGCTATTGCTATTGGGTATATATATACACATTTATTATTCAATAATAAAAATTCATAAATAAAATACTTGACCAACCTATAAAGTCCATGCTGACTTGGACTCTAATGTTTGAAACTGTGGCCCTTATGTTCCCTTTTATGTCTTACCCCATATAATCCATGTCGGCCACTTTGTTTAATGTCCCTCATTCCTTTTTTATTATAAGCTCATAAATTCAAGGTATTAACTACCACATGGACGGTGGAGTTTGGTAAATCTTTGCTCCTCAATGATAAAGCAAAAGAAAAGAAAAGAGATAGGCTTAGATTCCTTAAATTCTATTATAATATATGTTTATCCAATTCAATATTCAATAATTCATATATAATAAATGTTGTTGACCATTAGAGGTGTTTATGGTTCGGGTCTAAGCATGATGTTTACATATTTTATGTTTGTCTAAACCCGACCTAACCCAAAATCTACGTCTAAAATTTTATCCAAACCTGTCCATATTTGTAAAGGACTATTCCAAACTCATTTTAAGCCCACCCATATTATTTTTTAATTTTTTAAAAATATTTATAATATTTTATTTTAATATTTAATAATTTTATACATTTTTTATTTATTGAAATTTTTTATATAGTTATTTTAACTTTATTTTAATGTTTACATTAGAGTAGTATTATATATTTAGTATAAGCTTATTTTTTTTATAATGTATTCTAAATTACATAATGTATAAAAATATTATAAACTTAAAATAGGTTGGGCCAAGTCAGGTTCAAACCTTGAATTTTCAAGCCAGAGTCTGACCCATATTTTAAACAGAATTAATATTTTTGCTTGAACCCTCTCAAATTTTTAACTTGACCCATGAACAAATCTACTAACCGTATAGCTAAAATGATCTCGAAGAGCTACAAGTGTTGGATGATCTTCCTAGGGAGATGCTAACAATCGATAAAGAAATAAATATTTTTGGGGATGAATATATTAAAGCTTATTCATAACCTACATTGAAGGTCGACCATTCATTACGGGGAAACCCTTTGTCTTTATAGTCTTATTTATTTATTAAATTGAGATGAACCAGTTAATGGCCGTCTTTTTTAGTGTGTTGAGTGTTGAAATCGTATATTCGACTAGTCTATGATGTAGATTTCACATGTTTTGGAAACTAACAAAAGTAAATATATATAGAAATGTTTGGCTGTAAATGAAACCGACATGATACCCTTCCCGGCCCCCTTGACAAGTTGCATATATACAAAGGCAAATTCAACTTTGTCTCATCCTCCTTTTCTCTCATGCTTAGCATTTCTTTGAAATTCCTTCATTTTTATTTTCAATTAGGGTTTTTCCCCTTTTCCAGGACTTGAAGAAGGCCACGTGGTTTTGTTGTAGGAGAAAGGTTATTTAGACATGTGAATGTGGAACCCTTGTTTGGATGAGTGGAATCGAAGATTACAGTAAAAATAAGTAGGAGTCTTGACTCCTTTATTTATATAATGAAGCAGCAATTTGATATTTAGAAATTTATAATTTTATTTCGATTTTTAATTCAAAATTTTCGATTTCACCGTCATATGGGGGCAGCCCCAACACAGTATCTTAATCTAAAGCGTTGAATTTTAGTCTATTCCTCAATCTTCTTAGGGGAGACATCAATGGACCCATCCCACCATTAATGTAACCTTTTCTTCAGTAACGTAGGCCCCTCTCCAACCCTCCATGAAATGATCCCTTTGTTTCTTCTTTATGACATTGATGCCTTGTCGTGGGTAAAAATCTAATTCAATACCCAAAGAAAGGTTATCGAAAATGTTGCTTCGACTTTTAATTTTTTTAAAGTGCACAGTTTCAATACTTGTATCTCACCTATATTTAGGAATATAATTAGGGATGAATTCAAAAATTTTATCTAGAGAATTGAGATAAATTATAAATTTTTTTTAAAAAATTGTGTTAAAAATATTTAGATTAAATTATTAACTTTTTATAAGACCAAAAATGCAAATCCTACTTAATAAAAAGTTAAAAAAGACTTAATTTTAATGTTTTAATTTATAAGAGGGCCTAAAATAAAAATTTTCCGACCTAACCAAAGGGGTTAAGCCCCTGTTTGCCTCTGATTATCTCCCATAACATAACCTTCAATAACCCTCCAAATATATGAAAAAACTTATAAAAGAAAAAATTTAATTATACTTGTTTCAGGCACATACTTATATTTGACATTCACTTATTTCAGGCACATATTTATATCTAACATTCCTATCTGAATTGAGTTTACTATTTTCTTTTTTAAAAGCCCATTTTAATTAAAGAGTTTACATAGAATATATATATATGAAAGGGAAAACAAGGAATATAAGTCGTGGAAACATTGAACTACATAAAATTCAAAGATGGGATGTAGGGTTTTTTCGTGTGTGATTGAAGGGATGAGGATATTAGTAGGAATTATAGTTCAAATTTGCAATGGAAATTTATATATAAATAGGATAACTTTGTATTATGTCAAATTCGTTTTCTTGAAGCTTAAAAATGGCTTTTGGACGGTTCTTAAATTGATTTACGAAAACCTTAGTGTTCAAGTGATGTGATGTTCATGTTTATTTTTCTCTAGGTTTGGTTGGATATTAATCAAATATTAATATTCCACAAACATATATATTAAACATTAATCAAACATCTCTTTTAATTTCATTTTGATATCAGTTGAATCTAAACCTAACTAAAATCTTATTTCATTGTTGGGTTTTAAATCTTAATTTAGATAGAGAAGAAACTGAGTTATGGTTTAATCTCGTGTTGATATGATGGTTAAAGTGTTCACCGCTTCAGATTTAGATTGAATTTTTAGTCGTGCTAATTGTATTGCTGTTAGGGCTTTACCCTTTTCTAATAATTCACAAAAAAAAAAAAAAAGTATGGAAGAAGATTAGATAGAAAGGAGCAAAGTATAGGAGAGATTCTCGCGATTATATTGTACTTGAAAGTTGATTTTTGCACATATTTTAGTCATGTATTAGCTATAAACTAATTGCAATTGTTCATTTTTAGCCACTCATATGACTTGCTTGTGTCAGAGAAAGAAAACCTTTTACTTATTTTGAATTTATTTTTTACAAGTGTTTTTATTCATCTTCTAATTTCAAGTTTAAATTCAACTAATTAGTCTAATTATTTTAACACATATGTATTAAATACTTTTTTCCTCATATTATCACACTAATATCCAACCGCAACATTAACTAATTAAAATATTTATTTGAAATTATTAAAATTCTATTTGTTAAATATCATTAAAAACATTTATAAAATATTTATTAATAAACTTGGATTAGTTTAAATAACTCTTAAAATAAACTATATATACACATCAATAAAATTATAATTTGACATATTCACAATACTTCTTAAATATAAAATAATTTAAAACTTATATTATAAATAACTTTTAATCTAAATTTTTAATCATAACTTTTTTTTTATCTCATTATTACAATTATATTTAAATTTAAACACATATTTAATTATAATTAATTTTACCACCACAATTATTTTTAAATTTACAACACTAATCTCTGATTTGTTACCACTAGCAATGTTTTGAGCTTCACGAAACATAAAAATCTAAACCCTATTTATCATGGGCTGGCATAACCAAATTCAAGTGACCAGAATTTATAGACATGTACCCACAATAATTTCATTTAGTTTCGTGTTATATATCCAAAGTGGGTCTAGATGTTAGCAAATTATGAGCAACCAGTGCACTTTATTCTAATATATTAAAGTAGTTGTAGATTGAGTTTTAAATTAATTGGCATCGGTATTATTATTAATGTAAAATAACGTGAGTTTGAGTGTACTGAAGTGTATTATCTTCCTATTAAGAATTGAGGAGGGACTGTGGGTAGTTCTAATCATCCTATAAAAAAAAAACAAATATGATAAGAGCCTATAATAAAATTAATGTTTAAAAAAAATACATCAAAGGAGCCTTTCACCTTTATGGGCTTGTTATTTTTTCTTTTTTATTATTATTGGTCGTAGTGGTTCATATTAAAATAATGACAACCAGACCATGCGGTTTGCCCCATTGATTTTAGTACATTGTGACTCGATTGTATCCATAGTTATGCGATGGTATGACGAGTCTCAAATGAAATAACCCTTGGAGACTATTTTGGTTTTTTTTACAAAAATGACTCAAAAGTTTTGATTATTTACAAAAATGGTCCACCCTGAAAATCATGTATGTAAATGATCTATTTTGAACAGTAAATCAAGGTGTTGCCGTTGCTATTGGCAGCACCACCCATCATAATCACCTAATGATTGATCCCTTGAAATAAAAAATGATTTCTTTAAGTGCCGCTGTTAACATTAGCAGCACCAGTATAAGTACACATATAACCACCTGTTTAAAATGCTCGATTTCCTTGAAAAAAAACAATAATTTTGTACATAATTTTGTACATAGGTGCTGCCAATGTCAACACACCAAAAAGAAATTCAAATTTTTTACATGGCTAAAATCCAAGTTTTGGGTCATTTGTATAAAGAAAAGGTAAAATCATAAGGGCAAGGTGGTGGCCGTTATCAATTGTTGTGGAAGGTAAAGATCGTTTTTAGGGTTTTATTCTTTTAGAAAAAACACATCATAAAGAAAGATGATTCTAACGATATGTAACTACAGTCCAATATTTTTCTTTCGACACTATTGATCTTGAAAGTGATTGTTAAGTATCTTTTCCTCATTTTCAAGCAAGTGACTAATCTTGGGTGTTCATTTGCCATAACCCTTAGCTTTATGCAAAATTTTCATGACATTGTATATCAGTATAAATGACATATTAATGTTTAAAATTTATTCAAATTAATTAAAAAATACTCGAATTTAATTTAATAATTCAATCCCAAATAACTTGAGCAAGCTGATTTCAAACACCATAATATTCTATTCAAAATTTTATATTTTTATATTATAAAATTATACGAATTCAATTTTGAATATCAATGAACTTAATCAAACTCAATTATTGATAAATATTTCAAACTTCAAGTATAAAAATTGATAAATGACTTAACCGGCTCGAATAATTAAATTATGTTTCAAACCGAACTTAGAAATTAATGTTTAATTGAACTTGAGCCGAGTATAAAACTCTGACTCGAGCTTCTCCGCTCAACTCGATTACACTAATGATAGAGACCTATTATCAATATCAACCGATTTTGACCAGTTTGTGTAAGACCCAATTCTTATAGTCACTGGATCAATCCAACTGGCCAACAAGGTTTTTTATTCCTACAATAGTGACAAATAAGTATAGTAGCATATTCAAGATCAAATTAAAAAAAGCATGCCATAAGAAGACAAATAGAAATATGGGTAAACAGAGCTGCATCTCATAATGGGAAGCTAGATTTACTTCCACATTCAGAAAACAATATAACTAAATAAATGCATGTATACAACAAATAGATGTAATTTTCCCCATCGATTGAATTAATAAATATCAAACCTGTAATGTTAAGGGGATTAACCCATTGATACCAACATCTCTTTTACCAAATTTAGTTCCCCAACAGAGTACATGTTGTATGAGAGCCGAAGATATTTTTACTTCACCTTCAATGCATATGACAACAAAAATAATGGAAATTTGATCTTGATGACTTTTCTCTTTGTATCAGTGCTATGGATTTAGGTGGAATACTTGACATGCTGGCAGGTATGAACTCTTTGATGTAGCCTGCTCAAACTTCTTCACGGAAGTTTCATTTTCTTTTAAACTGATTTGGTCGAAAAAACGAATCCACCAAGAGGAACTCCGCATTTTAGCCTTCAGAAACGAAACAGATGTGTTAATGATAAGGTAAATTTGATCTTGATACATTCCCCAAAACAAAAATGCTGAATAACAGTTCTGATTTTTGATCAAATGAATGTTAAATGTATACTATGGTTGATTTCAAATCCAAATCCTGTTGTTATAGTATATAGGGACTTACTGGCCGGCCGAATTTCGATAGTTCTGCCACTTTAGCCTTCTGATGACCAGGGGTACCTGATCGACAAATGAAAATATATCATGTTATAGTTATGGTACAGCTTTTTTGTAAGAAAATATATCAGGAAGTAAGCATTTACAGCCCGAGTAACTCTTGTTTTATAATTTATATAGAACTTGAAAGAGTAAGGGATTACCTGCAAAAATAATGAGACCATCAGAGGCAACCCTGGCCAACTCAAGCAGAGTCTTGTTCAGGTATTTTGGAGACAAGTAATCAAGGGCATCCGACACAATAACAAGAGAAAAAGACTTTGGCTTATAGGGAAGAGGGTACTTGATATCTGCCACACGTACAATCCCTTTGCCCACAAGACTCTTGCAACTTTCTTCAACATCCTCTATATCATATGGTTCCACACCCCAGGCTTCAGTATCCTCTTCTTTCAAAAGTTTAGAGACAACTGAACAGGTATCAGGTCCTACATGCAAAACCTTGTGCATGCTGTCCCCATATGCCTTCTTCAAAAATGGTATTGCCCTCTGAACTTCTAGACTGCATGTATAGTCACCTACAAAGATAACAAGAAATAATTGATTTTCAGAACATTACACTCAATGAAAACACACCCTTAACAAAGCATGGCAAATCCATTATAATCATAAACTTTCAGTCTTCCATTTATCACAGAAGATGCAAACCATATCTAACTAATATAACCACCTCTGATAATCCCTTTTATTCCTCGTGCCAAAATTAAATAAAATCCCACCTTATCTTTCAACTTTCCTTCCTCTAAAAAGTTAAAAGTATCATGAAGACCCCTATACTAAGAGTCATATTGCATTTTGCTCCCTCTACTAAAAAATAGGCAAATTAGTCACTGTTTATTAGATCAAAGAGCAAATTGGTCTTTTCTTTTAAAAATTTCATCCCTTTGTATTGTTAAAAACTAACATGGCTAAAAGAATAACTAGATAGTGACACATACGTGTACGTCCTGCTAATGTACAAGAACTAGTTTTTAAAGGTAAAAATAGATGAAATTTTTTATAAAAGGACCAATTTGCTCTTTGATTTAACGTTTAAGGTCTAATTTGCCCCTTTTTTTTAGTATAGGGGCCAAAATGAAATCTGACTTCTAGTATAGGGGCTTCTATGATACTTTTACCCCTCTAGAAAGCACTTAAGGAGAAGATTATGACAAATTGTAAGAGATTATTCTATGGTACAAGTATCAAATGCAAGAAAGCTCCATAACCTTGAGATGCAGAATAAGGCCTCTAAGATCAATATTTTTTTTTGTCCAAAATATTCTCTCCAATGAATAAAAATATCTTATATATACGCTCTCGGATACATATGTGCATTGAATCTTAACTAAATTTGATATAACATGTGAACTCATCCTCCAAATTTATCTACTCTACCAAACAAAGCATTAATGAATCCACTAAATATTCAAGTAGTTCCAAAGAGACATGATGACATCAAAATCAAATAAAAATCAGTAACTTAACGAGTTAATTTCATTTTGAACATTAAATCCAATGAGGAAGAAAGTAAAAGCATAACTTACCTTCGATCCGACTAACCGCTTCACCTCGGAATTTACCTATATACGCGAACAGTATGAACAGTGTGAACAATTAATTGAACTAACAAGATCAGCATATCCAACAAACAAAAACAAGTAAACACAAATAAGAAATTCCAATAAAAAAAAAGAAGAATACCTGAACCACTATAGGCATAGCCAATGAGAAGGATAGCTCCCTGTAAATCATTTTCAAAAATACTACTCCAGTTAATTTCCTTTTCAAAATGTAACACTAACTGAAAAATTCAAAAATACAAAAAAGAAAGGAAAAGATAAAGATATACCACAACGACAAGAGCGATAGATAAAATAGGAGAAGATCGGGATTTAGAATGTAAAGCACCAGAGAACGGGAAGTTTCCGCTGTCAACAAAGCGGCGCGTGGAACTTACTTGCCTCCTTGACATTTTTGCTTTGCTTTTTAATCTTATAATAATATATTTGATGTAATTGCTTACACTCTACCAAACAAACAACAGATTTACACAAAATTTGAGCATTTCATTGAAAAAACAAAACAGATCCAAAAACATGAGAAAGCTAAAATAAAATGAAAGAAATTATGAAATAAAAAATCAAAATTCACCTTAGATTTGGATTTTGGATCTCAGATCTGTGAAGGAAAAAAAGAAGCTTATTTGGCTGTTTTTTTTTCTTCGAACAGTATACTAGTTTGAATTTACACCATTTTTGGCTAAAAAAGAGAATTTAACAGCTAGTCGAGTTTGAAAGGGACTTTGGGTTGGATTGGATACTCAGTATTTTTATTTTTCACTGTTTTTTTTTAAATTAAATTTGTTTTTGCTTAAAGCTAAGATCCAACGAGTTTGAGCGCGCCTTTGGGAGTTGTATGATACATATACATACAGTTATTAGCGCGTCGGTGATATGATACGACGTCGCATCAATAGCTCGAATAGCAATAATGGCTATTAGATTTAAGGATACAATACAAGTAAAAATACATTTTGTTATTTTACTTCAAAAAATTACAAAATAGTTATTAAATTATTTAAAATTTTTTATTTAAATTACTGGATTGTTTAAATTTTTATTGTATGGTCTTCTCTATTTGCATCGCATTTACTAATTGAAAACCCTTATTCCTCTTCTCTTTTATAGTTTATTTTATTTTCATGGACAACTTTGAACGTCATGAATTTGAGAATCGAAATCCAATCAGTTTTTTTCTCCAATCTTTAAAACTAGCTATCCGATCAACTTAGATTTAAAGTATGTTCTACTTGTCAATGAGTATTAATCACTAACAATCCAATGACGAAAAGAAAAACTTTTGAATAGTTTAATTACTATCAAGACCTAAATATTTTTTTGTTGATTGGAGGGTTATTTGTTTTTAGGGTACTAGTAGGAATTGTAGGTCATGCAGTTTGCCCCCAACGATTTTAGTCCATTGTGATTTGATCGATTTTCTGCATTCTGGCTTGAAAGTGATAGCTAAATTTTGTTGCCCTAATGGCATGTTAAGCTTGAAATGAAGAAATAAAAATCAATGAATCATGTGCAAAACATTTTGAAATCAAAGTTAAAAGCAATCTTAAAATTATCTAAAAGTTTATATATGCCAATGAGTGCCAATTACAATACCGATTGGAAATTTAGACTACCTTGTCTCATTTCATGTTACAAGAGTTGTTTGAAGAGAAGACAAATAAAAATATGGGTAATCTCATAATAGGAAGCTAGATTTACTTCCACATTCAGACAACAATATAACTAAATAAATGCATGTCTACAACAAATAGGTGTAATTTTCCCCATCGATTGAATTAATAAATATCAAACCTGTAATGTTAAGCGCATTAACCCATTGATACCAACATCTCTTTTACCAAATTTAGTTCCCCAACAGAGTTACATGTTGTATGAGAGCTGAAGATATTTTTACTTCACCTTCAATGCATATGACAATAAAAATAATGGAAATTTGATCTTGATGACTTTTCTCTTTGTATCAGTGGTATGGATTTAGGTGGAATACTTGACATGCTGGCAGGTATGAACTCTTTGATGTAGCCTGCTCAAACTTCTTCACGGCAGTTTCGTTTTCTTTTAAACTACTTTGGTCGAAAAAACGAATCCACCAAGAGGAACTCCGCATTTTAGCCTTCAGAAACGAAACAGATGTGTTAATGATAAGGTAAATTTGATCTTGATACATTCCCCAAAACAAAAATGCTGAATGACAGTTTTGATTTTTGATCAAATGAAAGTTAAATATATACTATGGTTCGTTTAAATTCCAAATCCTGTTGTTATAGTAGATGGAGACTTACTGGACGGCCGAATTTCGATAGTTCTGCCACTTTAGCCTTCTGATGACCAGGGGTACCTGATCAACAAATGAAAACATATCATGTTATAGTTACGGTACAGCTTTTTTAATAAGAAAATATATATGGATATAAGCATTTTCGGCCTGAGTTACTCTTGTTTTATAATTTATATAGAGCTTGAAAGAGTAAGGGATTACCTGCAAAAATAATGAGACCATCAGAGGCAACCCTGGCCAACTCAGGCAGAGTCTTGTTTAGGTATTTTGAAGACAAGTAATCAAGGGCATCCGACACAATAACAAGAGAAAAAGACTTTGGCCTATAGGGAAGAGGGTACTTGATATCTGCCACACGTACAATCCCTTTGCCCACGAGACTCTTGCAACTTTCTTCAACATCCTCTATATCATATGGTTCCACACCCCAGGCTTCAGTATCCTCTTCTTTCAAAAGTTTGGAGACAACTGAACAGGTATCAGGGCCTACATGCAAAACCTTGTGCATGCGGTCCCCATATGCCTTCTTCAAAAATGGTATTGCCCTCTGAACTTCTAGACTGCATGTATAGTCACCTACAAAGATAACAAGAAAATAATTGATTTTCAGAACATTACACTCAATGTAATACACCCTTTCCAGAGCTTGGCAATTCCATTATAATCATAGACTTTCAATGTTCCAGTTATCACGGAAGACACAAACCATATCTAACTAATATAACCGCCTCTGATATCTTACAACTTACTTTCCTCTAAAAAGTATCATAGGAGTCGTATTACATTTTGCTCCCTCTACTGAAAAAATAGGCAAATTAGTCACTGTATATTAGATCAAGAGCAAATTGATCCTTTCTTTTAAAAACTCCATCCCTTTGTATTGTTAAAAACTGATATGGCTGAAATAATTAGATAGTGACACGTAGGATGCCACGTGTTGTAAGAGATTATTTTACGATATAAGTATCAAAGGAAAGAAAGCCCCATAACCTTGAGATGCAGAAGCAAGGCCTCTAAGATCAATATTTTTTTTGTCCAAAATATTCTCTCCAATGAATAAAAATATCTTATATATACGCTCTCGGATACATATGTGCATTGAATCTTAACTAAATTTGATATAACATGTGAACTCATCCTCCCAATTTATCTACTCTACCAAACAAAGCATTAGTGAATCCACTAAATATTCAAGTAGTTCCAAAGAGACATGATGACATCAAAATCAAAGAACAATCAGTAACTTAACGAGTTATTTCATTATGAACATTAAATCCAATGAGGAAGAAAGTAAAAGCATAACTTACCTTCGATCCGACTAACCGCTTCACCTCGGAATTTACCTATATTCGCGAACAGTATGAACAGTGTGAACAATTAATTGAACTAACAAGATCAGCATATCCAACAAACAAAAACAAGTAAACACAAAAAAGAAATTCCAATAAAAAAAGAAGAATACCTGAACCACTATAGACATAGCCAATGAGAAGTATAGCTCCCTGTAAATCATTTTCAAAAATATTACCCTAGTTAATTTCCTTTTCAAAATGTAACACTAATTGAAAAATTCAAAAAACAAAAAAGAAAAGAAAAGATAAAGATATACCACAACGACAAGAGCGATAGATAAAATAGGAGAAGATCGGGATTTAGAATGTAAAGCACCAGAGAACGGGAAGTTTCCGCTGTCAACAAAGCGGCGCGTGGAACTTACTTGCCTCCTTGACATTTTGCTTGCTTTTACTCTCTTATAATAATATCTGTGATATAATTCTTTACTCTGTACCAAACATACCAAACAAACAACAGATTTACACAAATTTTGAGCATTTAAAACAGATCCAAAAACATGAGAAAGCTTTTAAATGTTAACATAAAATGGAAGAAATTATGAAATAAAAATAAAAAATTCACCTTAGAGGAAGAATGAGAGGTTTTTGGATCTCAGATCTGTGAAGGAAAAAAAACACTTGTTTTTGCTGGTTTTTTTCTTCGAACAGTATACCGAGTTTGAAAGGGACTTTGGATTGGATTGGATACGCAGTAGTTTTATTCTATTTTTGACTGTTTTTGTTTTTATTTTTATTTATTTATTTAAATTTGTTTTTGCTTAAAGCTAAGATCCACCGTGTTTGAGCGCGCCTTTGTGAGTTGTGTGATACAGATATATACAGTTATTAGCGCGTCGGTGATATGACACGGCGTCGTATCGATAGCTCGAATAGCAATAGTGCCTAGTAGATTTAAAGGTAAACTACACCAAATCATTAAACTATTAGTGAGTTTACGTTTTGATTATTTAACTTCAAAAACTTATAAAATAGTCATTAAACTAGCCAGAAATTTATATTTAAATCACTGGGCTGATAAAATCGTTATTGCATGTCATTCTCTGTTTACATCGCTTGCACCAATAAAAAACTCTTATTCATTTTCTCTTTTATAGTTCAAATTTTTTTTCATAAAATATGTTTGAACATTATAAATCTACAAATAAAAATCTATCTATGAATTAAGATTAAAATAACTTTTTTCTCTAATCTCCAATATTGGTTGTCAGATCGACCTGGATCTAAGATATGTTATTCTATTTGTTAGTGGGTATTGATCCACCATATCGATCAACAAATTATTGCTTAAAGCTCACTAGGCAATTTGTTTTAGAAAAAAAAATTAACATCTCAATGACTTAAATGAAAGCTTTCAAATAGTTTAGTGAGCATTTTGTAACTTTTTAAATTGAGTGACCAAAACGTAAACTTATTAATAGTTTAGTAACATTGGGTATAGTTTGCCCTAGATTTAAATAAACTAAATGGGTTAATACACTTTTTGGGGCCTAAACTTGGTAATTTTTTCACATTGGGACCTAAACATTTTTTGTCCAAGTTAGTCCTTGATACTTTCTTGAAAACTAAAGTTTAAGCCTTCATCTGAGAACAATTACCAAATTCAATGACTAACTTCAAGCAAAATAAAGTTCAAACTTTAATGTGGAAGAATTGCTAAGTTTAGAAACTAACTTGAGATGTTAAAAATAATGTTATCTTTAATTCAAATCTCATGTAGATTCCTTGATACTAATCATATGGTATACCCACTATTTGGGTGAAAGAAATAAAATTTAACCAAAAATTTATTTTTAATAACAATAATTATTAACTTACAATAGGGCCTTTTCTCCATCAGTAAACAAAAGTTTAGTTAGTGATAAATACACTTGAAAACTTTTGGCACCATAAAAAGTTCATATGTTTCTTTAGTTGCTGGCTCATGGGAGTATCTTGACTAACAAGGAATGCATAATGTGAGGAATGTCTCACTATCCTTTTTGTGATCATTGTAGTTTATCTGTTGAATTTGCTTTGCATGCAGTTAGGGATTGTGGCTTTGCCCAAGTAGTTTGGAAAGTTGTTAGGGGGTTTTATTTAACCTTCCCATTGTCGAGTGGATCTTGTGGAACACTAGGAATGTAAGGAAATTATCAATCCAAAACGGTGAATGAAGCACCTTCTTTTCCATTGTTTGCTAGTTCATCTGGAAGAATCATAATGATTTTATTTTTAACAAAAATAGTGGTAATAACTGTGAAAATAAAATAAAATAAAATAAAGAAGACACAAATTTTTACGTGAAAACCTTTTCGGGAAAAAACCACGGGCTATAAAGTCATATTCTAGTAAGACTGGAACACCTTATTCTAATCAATATCAAATAAATGAAATTTAATAAGGTTTAAAAAACCTTATTCTAAAAATAAAATAAAAGAAGTGTAATTCTATATGAATTCTTCTTTTATTTTATTTTACCACTGTATTTTATTTAAATAAGAATTCGGGTCACTTAATTCTAACAGTAATAACCATGAGCTTGTTGCCTCAACAGAAGCGTGGAAGAGTCGTTGAAAAACAAAACTGGGACACCTAGTTGGAGGAAGCGGTGGCATTTCCTTGATACTGATTGGACCAAGATTAATGTGGAGTGGCTATTTAAGGAGTTATAAGAGGACCTTAAGGGGGATGGCTTATGGGATTTAGCATGATGACAGGCTTAGTTGATATCTTTCAGGTAGAAGCTAAGGCAATACTTGAAGTGTTGAAACTAGCTTGGAAGCGGGGATTCGACAAGTTGAAGTGGAAACAGACAATGCTCTCTTACTGGAAATTTTGTGTTCTGGTTTTACTTGTGTAAACAATATAACAGAATTCAGACTTCTCCACACTTGGATTCCTAAAGATTGGCAAGTGAAGCTTAGACTTTTATTGAGAGATGGCAACAAAGTCGCTGACTGCTTGGCTAAGAAAATCTCGAGAAGTTTGAACCAATTGATCATCCTTGATGAACATCCAATCTATGTGCGACGTCTATTGGAAACTGATGTTTATCACGCCACGTCTGATGTAATCGACGAAAATTAGACTAGTTTTGTTTTAGTCTAATATTTTTCTTCTACCAAAAAAAATATAACAATAATTATTGATAAATTAATAAAAATTAATTTGTTTTTAATTAGATTTTGTTTGTGTTTATAAGTTCGACATATTAAAATTTTATGCACCAAAATTTAAATAATTTAGAATAATATTTTTTTTATTTTTAAAATAAATTAAACTAATTTGCAAAAAAAAAATTAACTATGTATATAATCATTTTAATATGAGAAATTATAAAAATTAAAATTAGTGAATTTCCATTACTATATAAATTGTGAGACTATAATGCCTACATTATATGTAAAATAAGGTTGAATATAATATATTTAAAAGTATAAAAAAAATCAAATTTATAAATATATTTAATTCGATACTAAATCTTCCAACAAATCAAATAAACTTTAAAAAAAAAAATCATAAATATTACATTCACATTTCTTTGATTATTCAACTTATACCATTCTCAAATATTCTAAAGTACAATTTTGTGACATAATCTGATTCTTAGAATAATGTGATCAAATTCAAAAAATCATGGGTGAGAACAAGATGCCAGAATAAATATTGTCTAATTTTAGGACAAAAAATCGAAAGTCGGTTCGATTCGATAGTGTTGGAATGTTTTTTGTTTATAATTTTAAAATAATTTATTTTTATTTATGATTTTTTGAAAACTAATCGAATAATGTCGAAATAAAATTCATAAAAGGAAAATTATTTTATCAAATAAAATTTAAAGTTTAAAGATTTAAAACTTAATACTAAAATTGAAAATTGAATCAATACTATTTAAAATATTTTAAAAAAAATTCAATCAAATCCAACCCAATCCTATACAAATTGTGGGTTATATTCCCAGCCTCCCACAATCTTTACCTTTTTTTTTGTTGCATCTCCTAGCTGACTTTGCCAACCGACAATTTCTTAATTGATAAATTGATGTCTTGCACACGAGAAAGAGTTTAGTGTAAATTATACGGAAGGTTATTAAATTATTAATAAATTTATATTTTAGTTTTTTAATTTTTAAAAATTACAAAATAATCATTAAATTATTTAAAAAATTTTATTTAAGTCATTCAACTTTAATTTTTTTGTGATTAACACGTGAATTACAACACAATTTGTCTTGTCAATATCGTTAAAATTTTAATGGTTTAGTCTATTTTTTTTTTTGTTTAAAAACATAATTTTATTAAAATTTGAATGTTGAGAGCCAAAATGATAAAAAATAAATAAATAAATAAAAACCTTAAGAGGAAAGTAACAAAAGGAATAAATGTTAGAAATTGTATCACAATTATTTTTAAAATGTGATCAATCATACTCAAAAGGATGAGCCTTGGCTCTCCAAAATTGTAAAACTTCATTTTAGTCCCTTTAGAAATTTTGAAATCATAAATTGATGCTACGATAAAATTACATTTTTGACTTGAAGATGATAAAATATAGTTTTAGTTTATTTAAAAAATTTGAAATTATCTTTGGTTCACCTGTTTCACATTGTTGCCTTCATCACCTTTCAACCAATCCTTCATTTTGAAGGAATCCAAAAGAAGAAAAGGTTTTTTTTCCAGACATTTCGTTTAACACTTTGACATAACCATACCGATAAAAAAAAAGGGTCAGAATCTTACTTTTATTCTGTCGAATATAAGTCAAAATGTTCATGAACCATTAATGCAAAGCTCACAGTACATAAACCAAACCTCATCAGATAAACAAATAGAGCAACAATGGAAGTTGAGTATCATTGCTGCGAAACAGGGTTCTTCATTAGGATCACTATCGTTGCTGGTCTCGTTTTGTTTGCCGGATTGATGTCTGGTCTCACAATGGGGCTCATGTCTTTGAGCCTCGTTGATCTCGAAGTGCTCGCTGAATCTGGAACACCGACCAATAGCAAACATGCCTGTATGTAATGTTCTCATGACACCCTCTAATTTGCTTCTTCTTCTTCTTCTTCAAATAAGTTCCATTTACAGTGTTTTTCATTGATTCATTACAGCAAAGATACTTCCAGTTGTTAGGAGACAACATTTGCTCCTCTGCACTTTGCTCATCTGCAATGCTGCAGCTATGGAGGTGCGAAATATGAAACCGTTGGACAACTTTTAAGGTCTTTTGTCGACAGTTGAGAGCTTCTAACTTATGAGGTTACATGATTTTATAGGCCCTTCCAATTTTTCTAGACAGCTTGGTGTCAGCTTGGGGTGCAATCCTTATTTCAGTCACCCTCATACTTATGTTTGGTGAGGTAAGTTACTAAGCTGTAAGCTCCATTTCATGTTCTTGGTCACATGTTTTAAGCTTCGTCTTGCTCTCTTTCTTTACGATCCAGATCGCTCCGCAAGCAGTTTGTACGCGGTATGGATTGGCGATTGGTGCAAAAGTTGCTCCATTTGTTCGAGTCCTCATTTGGATTTGTTTCCCAGTTGCATATCCAATAAGCAAGGTGAAAACTGAAAACTGAATCAATTTCACTATATCTCAGCTGAACCTCTTATCTCTGCTCTGTTTGTTTCATTAGCTATTAGACCTTCTCCTTGGAGAAGGACACAAGGCTCTTTTCCGCCGTGCTGAGTTGAAGACAGTCGTCGATTTGCACGGCAACGAGGTATGATGATGTCCCTTTTCAACTACAAATCTAACAAATCAATAGCAGCAATGCAAAGTAAAAACAATCTAATCTTTTTGTGTAGGCTGGCAAAGGTGGAGAATTGACACGTGATGAGACAACAATTATAGCAGGTGCACTTGAGCTAAGTAAGAAAACAGCAATGGATGCAATGACACCTATATCAGAAACTTTTGCAATTAATATTAATGCCAAGTTAAACAGGCAAGAAGAGATGTGGTAAACAACATTATAGGTTACATTTACCATAGATGAAATTTAACCAGTATATGCAATACAAAAACACGCAGAGATTTGATGAAGTTGATCCTGGAGAAAGGGCATAGCAGGGTACCTGTTTACCACGAGAGAATAGAGAACATAATTGGGCTTATTTTGGTAATTCTCTCAATGTCAGTCCAATAAAAATTGGGCTAATAGTTATTTTGGTCTGTAGCAACTAATAGTGCTATCAAGTTGGATCTACTATGACATTATGTCAAGTTCCAATAATAAAGAGACTAAAATCACAATTAGACCATTAAAAAGGTTTTGCAATTTTTGTTTGATAGGGCCACTAATATTCTAGTTTTTCATATTAGGTGAAGAACTTATTAACCATCCATCCAGCATCTGAGGTGCCTGTTAAAAACATCACCATTCGCAGGATTCCAAGGTAGTTTTACTTATACCAAGTACACAACATATTCGAATATGGGTACGGAATACTTGGAAAAAGTTTAACATGCTCGTATTTGACGCTCACCCAAATTAAAGTAACATATACAGATTGTTATTATCTGCTAAGATTTGGTTTAATATTTGTGTGTTGTTTGTGTGTGTTCCAGGGTTCCTGAGTCAATGCCTTTATATGACATACTAAATGAGTTTCAAAAAGGTCACAGTCATATGACTGTTGTTGTAAAGCAGAACAACAAAACAGAGCATGCAACCAGTGAACTGTCAAACAAAGAGGTGAAGGTGGACATCAATGGTAAAAAGCATCAAAAAGGGAAATGCTTACCGAGCAAGAGATCAGTCAAGAAATGGAAAGGCTTAGAAGGAAAATCAGGGAGAGTGTCGTCCAAAAGCAAGAAATGCGGAAGGAACTTCCACTCGGAGATACTGCAATTCAACGATGATTCGCTCCCAGCGACCACTGGAGAAGGGGAAGCTACTGGCATTATAACACTGGAAGATGTCATTGAAGAGCTTTTGCAAGTAAATGATTTTTACTTTTTTTTCATGAATGGATATCTCAATTAACTTTTTTGTTTTATTTTTGCACATGCAGGAGGAGATCTTTGACGAGACAGATCATTGCCATGAACATTAATGATATCACCATAGAGTGAAGCACAAACCTACAGAAAAGAAGAAGTATTTGGTAATGCATAGAATACAGGAAGAATTTTTGAATTATTTATCATGGTTTGTCAATTATAAATTTATAATGACTACTAAAGTTGGCAAGACATGTTTAGTATACCTGCTATATATATACACCTGTTATGCAGGTGTTAAGAGAATTTTGATTGTTTAATGAATACTTGTGTTGAACTACAAAGTTAATGATCAGAAATGTATCATTTTCCTCGCAAACAGTTACTACCAACAATGTTGTTGTATGGCAACCAAAAGTCAAAAGCATTTCAGATGCTCCTAATAGGCAACCATATCAACCAAGGATTCTAGGCCTGATTAGAAATAAATTGCAGACTAGCCAAGTCATGAATGAAAAAAGTATTTCTAGGAAGGAAAGCCAGATATAATAAATACAAGAAACACCTAAAAGGGAGTGATGATGAGCAAGAAAAATGATGCTTGGCATCGAAAAGCAGTGGCTATGGACTTCTTTCTAGTTCTGACTACCTGCAGACCAAGCTGACTGGTTCTAAAGAATATAGAGGCTCCCCCATTTCTCTACTTCATACCAAAGCAATCTGATCAGTAATTCTGTTATTAGGTTCATTACTTGGCAAATGACCACCTTGTGATGAAGTTATTAAATGCCAGATCTGCTACGGGCTGAACCCCATCGACGTCGACGAGCCCTCCTCTTTCTACCATCTGTCTTTTCCTTTACTTTTTCTTTCAAGTCTCTCTCCCCTCGCCGTTTATACATCTTAAAAGTGATCTCTCTGTCTGCAGCCATCTTCCTCACCTTCTCTGTTATCTCAGCTGCGATCTGCCTGTTATACAGTTTCCTCAAACCCTTCATGAGCTTTGCAAAAGTATCAGGCTGTGGCATTAAATCCGCATCCATCATTTCCATACAATACGAACAGGCTTCCTTCACGTGCCCTTTCGAGAAAAGGGCATGAATCCATATTGTCCATGCAGACACATTAAGTTCACATCCTTTACTAACGATACAACTCCATACATCCTTAGCCATTTCAAGCTTCTCAGCCCTTAACAAAGAATTCAACAAATCCTTCAAAATCCCATATTGAGGAACACAAAACAGACCTCTTCCAACCATTTCTTTAAAATGCTCACAGGCCTCAACCAAACATCCTTGTGCAATAAAACCATGGATCATAACAATGAAACTATCAACTCCTGGACTAAATCCACTTCTTTCCATCTCATTCCAAACCCGAGAAGCTTCTTTAACTTCCTCTAACTTACAAGCTAATCGAATAACCACATTATAAATACCAGCATCTGGAACACAACCAATCTTCCTCATCTCCTCTATCAACTCCAAACACTTTTCTAACTCTTCCTTCTTCTCATGAGCCACCATAATATGCAAATAAGTTGACGAATTTGGTACAAGCCCCTCTGTTTTCATCCTATCCAAAAGCTCATAAGCTCTCTCAAGCTTCCCCCACTTACAAAACCCACTTATCAAAGTAGTATAAGCCAAAACATCACCTTGACAACCATTTTTCTCCATTTCATCAAAAACCCTCATTGCTTCCACCATTCTATCAGCCTTACAAAGTCCCTGAATCACAATGGTATATGAACATGCATTGGGGTCAATCCCTTTCCTCCTCATTTCTTTCAATAGATCAAAAGCATCCCCCATTTTGTTTCCTAAAACATACCCACTCAACAAATTGTTATAAACCACAATATCCGGCTCGAAACCAGCTTCTTTCATTTGAATCAACACATGTTTAGCTTCCAAAATCTTCCCTTCTTTACACCAACCATATAACAAAGAAGTGAAAATTTTTAAATTCGGCTTAAACCTCACCTTCATTTCCTCAAAAACTAAAGTTGCTTCTTTTACATCTCCATTTTTACATAAAGCATCTAACAATGCCCCAAACACGGCCTCGTCTTGTGGACAACCGTACTTAGGCATTTCATCGAACACTTCAATGGCTTTTTTAACCATCCGTGAAGAAGCAAACCTTCTTATCAAAACAACAAACAATTCAGCCGTAATGAAATGGGGATTTTCATTTCTGATTTCTTCAAGTAATGCCCAAACGGCACCAAATTGTCTCATCTTGCCTAAAATCTTAATCATTGCTTTGTAAATTTCATAGCTTGGGTGATATCCAGGTTGTTTCGATGCCCAAGTGAAGAACTTGTAACCCAAATTACCGGCGTCGCCACACCGGTTCAATACGCGTTCGGTTAAACCGTGGCGAAAAACGACGCCGGACTGTTGTAAAGCGAGGTTCATCTTTGGGGCCCGAGTGTGGAATTTTCGGAGGATTCTGTAAATCTTTTCGACATCGGAAGCAAAGTCGTCGACACGTCGGTCGTTTTCCGGTCCAAATTCGGTTTGTGGGGTTCTAAGGGTAACTAAACCGAACCCGGGTTTGGAACCGGTCGAGAAGCCGCCGTCGTTGCTGGGAATGAAGTGGTGGGTGTTTGGATAGGAGGGAAGTGAAAGAAAACGGTGTTTAGGGATAAGAGAGAATGATTTGGAAGAGAATCTTCGCATTGCTTTTATGTTGTTTGCAAAGGGTGGAAAGCTTTAACCTATTTTCTCAGCAGATGTTACCATTTTCTTGCATTTTCTCGGAAAATGAGTGTTCTTTTCACAAGGGTGAAGAACGGAAATTTAAAACGTCAAATTTTATAAAAAGTCTGTATTATGTGTTTTTTCCCGATTTAGTCCCTACTATAATTTTTATTTTTGGTCCTCTACTTTTTGCGTTAATTCCGCGATAATTATTCTTGATATTTTTTGGTAAAAAGTCCTCTTCATTCCCTCTCAATTTCGACATTAATCAAATTAGTCCCTCTAGAACAAATAACAGTAATTTAATGTCTGTCAATTTCGAAAGTGAGCAACTAAGGACAACTAATCATATGTTATTGTTTTCCATCAATTGTACATTATTTTGATTAGTATAATAATAAATTTAGCCTTTAAAATTTACACATTATATCAATTTGGTCCTAATTTAACAAATTTATCTTGTAATATTTGTGTAAATGTTGAGGTTAAATTTATTGAATTTTTTTAGAATTAAGGCCAAAATGTGTAAACATTGAAAGTTAAATTTATTATCATATTTATTTGCTCAATTTTAAAATTGAAAGACACTAGAGAGATTCTTTTCCCTATATCTTATAAGCTTTGGCAAATATTATATGTTTTATTTCATTTTTGTGTCTTTTTTAGATGTGCAAAAAAAAAAAAAAAAAAAAGTGTCCAACTTGTATTTTTGTATAAAAGTGTTTTTTTTTAATATTTTTTACTCACTCAACTTTAAAAGGTTACAAAATGATCATTGAATTGTTCGAAAATTTTTATTTAAGTCATTATGCTATTAAGTTTTTTTTTTAAAGTTCGGACAGCAAGTTCCAACTAATAATTTGACAATTAATATGACAGATCAATACCCATTGACAAGTAGAACATACCTTAAATACAACTTGATTTAACGATTAGTGTCGAAGATCAAAGAAGAAAGTTGTTTGGATTTTGGTTCATAGATTCATGACATTCAAAGTAATTTCATGTACCAAAAAAAAAAACTGAACTGTAGAAGAAAGGGAAAAGTGAGTTTTTCATTGGTGTAGGTGGTGAGAACGGAGAAAGACATTAAACAACAATCTTTACAACTCGGTGGCTTAAATGAAAACTAATTCGGTAACTATTTTGTAACTTACTAATAATTTAGTGACATTATATGTAATTTACTTGATTTGTATATATAAACTTCTCAAATTTTTAATATATTTACATTATAGCATTATATATTATTATAAATTTAATTTTTATTTGGTATAAATTATATAAGGGATAGGGAGAATTTAATTTTTACCAGAGGTTCCATTTGGAGAATTTCAGATTGGGAGAATTTTGTTCATAGAAAGAATAGTATCAAAACATTTATTACAGTTGTACAATGTCCTCATCATACATGCAACATAACACTTATCAATCATGGGGTCTAAAGCGAAGAGGTAATGGTTCCAAGCTTTTAATCTTGGTTGCATCAGTTGACGACAGGAGGAGCTCTATATACCGCCGGAACCGTGGCTGGGAAGAACATCTGCCTCACTCCCTCTGCCTTGATTATGGGGAAAATAATTCCAGATGCACTCTGCAATATACAGGGAACAATGTTCAGCACAAGGTGTCGACACCCAATATGCTTATACTGATTTTATGCATTCATTTCGGATTCGAATAACATTCAAGAGCATAGAGGGTTGAAATTTCGTACCGAAATTAACCTAGCTCCAATCCACATGCGTTGGAACGAAGGAAACGGTAGGAGCAGACGACCAACTCCGTAAATCGCGACGGCAAAGAAATGAAGTACTAAACTCAACGGCCGAGGGTTTAGACCGGAGAGTAAAGCCACTGGTCCTGTTGAAAAAACACCTCCAAGGCTCAAATAATCGAAACAGGTTTGGCGCATTTCCTTCCTTGCTTCGTCAGGTGAAGCGGAAAAAACCTTGTAAAGAGCACCGGCCAGAGTATTTATTGTAGATGCGACAGGCTGCGAAAAACCGTTGTGTTATGAGCGAACCGCAAGAAAATATTGAAAGTATATTGTGAAGCAAACTGACCTTGCGTAACGTGTAGAATGATTCGAGATAGCTGGTTAAGGAGGCTGCATCATGAAGGTTATGCAAAGGCCTAAGAAGATCTCGAAGTACAACAATATCGGACAACGCTACGGTCATACCACCGCCAGTTAAAGGATGGCGCATGTTGAAAGCATCTCCCATAAGAAGTGCACCTGGAGTCGGATGAGGATCAGCCGGCATGCTTCTATTTGGCATGGTTCGGATATTACCTTTGTCGACTGCAGCTATGAAGGCATCACGAAGCTCGGGTGGAACCTGAAACAGAACACTCTTTTCGATTAAACCATGATAAAACAATGTCTGCAGTGGGCAACCAATGCAAGATACCTGCTGTGCCACCACGGTCTTCAAATGATTCGCCATTTCCCCATTAGCAACGGAAGGAACTTTCTTCCCAGGTACATCGACCAAGCAACGAACCTCTGTACTACTAATCGGATAAAACAAGATGGGTGAAGGATCAGCTAGGATAACGTGGCCGTGATTCGAAAACGGGAGTTCACAGTTCTCTAAGACCAAACCCACAAAACAAGAGGGTACATCCACCTATAGAACATCACCATCAAAACAAGCATATGCATATTGAATTGTAGTTCCAAAGAACACGATATGTTAGCCATGGTTGTTCTACTTCATAGAACAATTATAAGACAACAACTTTCACCTTAGGGTTGCAAAGAGACCGGCGGAGGTTCGAAAAACAACCATCGCATACAATTGTAAGAGGAGCATAAGCTTTTAGTTCTTCACCATCTTTAGTTTTGTATTGCACCCCTATAATTGTCCCTTTTTCTTCAAGCAAAGATGTCACTGTCCCTTGCTCTAGCTTTACACTGAAAATTTATACATAACAATGGTTAAAGAAGATCAATTTTAAGTTTATATGACAATGCTGCAGTACTAAACCGAGGAACCAAAAAAGATTTACTTCGTAAGAGTAGCGGCTTTTTCTCTCATCCTTTGTATGAAACGGCCATTATGGAAGCTTCGTCCTGAAACATCTGCCTGAAACTTCTTCAAGGGATATGACAATTTCGTGTTTCTCCCGTCTTTGAAGAGAGCGTACCCAAACACACGCTGAGCATCGATGTCCTCTACGCAATCTGCAAATCAAGAGTACATGAACTTAACAAGTTGCATTTTGAAATCGTGGGAAACAGATTCAACCATATGCATATACCTTCAAGGCCTAATTCAACTAGTTTAAGGTACCCTCCTGGCTGCAACAGTTCTCCAACGATCCGATCCGGTTCGGTCAAGTCTCGTTCGATCACATGAACTCGCCTTCCATCCTGGAAATGATTGTTATTTTCGATAGAGCATTAAATAAACTCAAAAAGTTCAAGCACTTTTAATGATTCTAATGCTTCAGAAATTATGTATTAAGCAACCTCTATAACAAGCCGTTTATATGTTACTAATATCTAAGAGTGTCTCGATTGGTTGCGATACCAAAATATAACCTATAAGATGTAACTCAAGTGGTATTATACTTGCAAATATATGATATACATATCTTAGGTTCGATTTTTCCCGCATATAGATAATTACATAATTAACTACACACAATGCCGATCTCTCCTCTGAACTTTGCAGGTTATATCTCTATCAATCAAGGCGTTCATCACTGAACTTAAGCCCACAACAGACTTCATAAGGCTCTCGAACTCTCCACAAAGTCGGAGAACAACCACAAGGACAATAAGTAATATTATTGGAGACTTTACTGGATTACACTTCGAAAACTACTTTCAGCTACCAATCTGATATAGTTTGTTTAGCAGAAAATCCAAATTTGCAGTCATCACCAAGAAAAATCTATATATTATATATGCTAAACTATCTTTTTCATGGCAACTAGGTCAACAAAGTCAGAGTCCAAACCAGTTTTGTTTACGTGAAAGCAAAAACTAATAATAATAAATCTCAAGCAAAAGCAAAATGAATGAAAACCCAGATTTTCATCAACACTGAAATCTCATTTTTCCTGTGAAAAAAATTACAACATTACATAGTACGAAAATTAGAAATTTTACCTTGCCAAGGGTATAAGCAAGAGCAGCACCAGCAACACCGGCACCGACGATGATGACGTCATAGCCGGAACCATTTCCAGGCGAGCATTCTCCTTTGCCGGCGCCGGTTTGGATCTTAAATTCCCTAGAATACCCTTTCTCGAATCTCTTCTTCCTGGTGTTATTATCATTATTATTATTATTATAGCGCCGCAAAATGAAAAGAAAGAGGAAGGCAAAAAGGGAAACCAAGAACGTGCCGACAATATAATTATCGAAAACCATCTCCATTTTTTTTTTCTTTCAAATTTGGGAATGAAGGAGAACAGAGAGATGGTTTTGGGTTTATGCAACAATAGGGTAGATTTTGGAAATGGTGTTTTGTGAAGTATAAATGTAGAAGAAAGTATGATATGTGGTGCTGAATGGAGGTGTGTTGTAGGTATGGGACCAGCGACTAATATGGTAGTTAAGAGTTAAGCTAAAGCATTGAAGAACATTGAATCATAATATAAGTTTTTTTAAAAAACAGGGTCGCATTCTCACTTTTACATATATATATATATCTATATATCTATATATTTACTTAAAATTTACAGCTTTCAACTTCGTTGTCTTTCAAGTGGGAAAACGACGACCAATACCATGATTTTGGCTGCTAACAAATAGCAGAAGAAGATGGTCTCTTGTCTCTCCTGTCTTCCTCTTTGCTTAGATCCGAAATAGGAAGGATTTAGATAAAAATAAGAATTTGAGTAAAATAATTAATTTTATTTAAAATATAAATTGATTTGTGTTTTTTATAATATATATTTACTTTTTTGTTAATATATATAATATAATATACTAGGTAAGCTTTTAAAAAATATGTTATGTTATCTATATTTAAAATTTTAATAAAATAAAAAATATTAAAAATATTATATATATTAAATTAAAATTTATTAGTGAGCCTAAAACAAGTTTGGACAAGCTCAAACAAAATTTTAGACTCAGATTTTGAACTTAATTGGACTTAAACAAATATAAATTAAGTATACTAATATCATGCATAAATCTAACCTAATCAATAAACACGGCCAAAACTTCAATGACTTCAACTTAGCTGTTTAGGTTTGAGTCTCATTAAATGTGTAGGTGATATATAAACTTTGTTTAGATTTGTTCGAGCTTAAATCTAGTTATGTGCATATCATTTTTATCTCAATTAAATCAACTCAAAATTAGTTATTTATTAACTTAAGATTACTCATAGTCTCTCTCCTACTTATAAATAAGAAGATAATATATTTCAACATACTCAAATCCACGTTCTACTACATTAACATTAATACCTATACCAATCGAACTAAAACTCAATCTGATAATATATTTTTTTATTCACACGTAAGTTGGGAAAACAAGGAGAAATGAGTTTGCATGTTAATTTAAACGTAAAAGCAACATACAAAAAAGAGATGTTATATTTCATTATCAAACGTATTTAATAGATTTGGATTAAAGACAAAGACTGTCAACCGTGCATGAAGTAAAGAATCCAACGACTACCTTCTTTTGTTCGAGATTTTTTGATGTGTGAGTGTCATATTAAATCTTTGATAAAATTTGAAATTAAGAAAATATGAATAAAAAATCTCTCAAAACTCTGTGTGTGTGTTTTTTTATCTATGAAATTTAAATTCTAAAGTTTATTTAAAAATATTGGCAGCGAGGACTATCTTATCATTTGTGTATAAATAAAAAATTGAATCAAGAATATATAGTTTTTAAAATATAAAAAAAATGAATTAATAGACGTGGCCATTACCACTGAATTGAGTCAGTGACGTGTTCCATTCATTTGTGGCACTGATTAGTTGGTTTTTGTGGTTGAAAATTTTTAATTTAAACTTTAACTAAAAATCAAGCACATGAATAAACATTTTTCACGTTGTGAGTCTGCTCCATTTAGCAGCCTGTGTGTTTGCTCAAGGTAGCACGTTTCTATTCTATTTGGTTTTTTTTAGGTTTTTGCAGTTTTTGTTTTCTCTCATTTTGGGTATAGGTATTGGGCGGGTAGGGGTTTTATTTGAGAATATTATGGCTATGGAGGAGGAGATGGCAGGTTTGAATATTGATGATGGAAAAGAGGAGGTGCTGTCATTGCAGATTGATGTTGGATCCCAGACAGTGACATATGAGTTATGTTTCGTGGGTTGTTTTCTTACGGTTAGCATGGTTCATTTTTCAGCCATCAGAAATATAATGGCAAATTTGTGGCACCCTTTAGGGGAGTCCAAATCTCATATGTACGAGAAAGGAGATATCTTTTCAAATTTTATCATGAGATTGACATTGAACGGGTGATTAATGGGAACCTATGGACTTTCAATAATCATCTTTTGATCGTTTACCGAGTGGGGGAAATGAGAATCCAGTATAGGTCGCTCTGTTTTTTTCGTTTTTTTTTATTTAAGTCCATGATCTTCCTTCGAGATTTTTTTGGGAAAGTGAGGCAGTACAATTGAGGAATTTTATAGGTAAATCTTGGAATATGGTATGAAACAATTAAACAGGGGATTGAAGAATTATATACGTATACGAGTCCAAGTGGATATTGGGAGGCCTTTGAAGCAAAGAAAGGAAATTATGATTTCACCATTAAAGTTCATTTATGTGAATTTTACGTATGAGAGATTAACTCTATTTTGCTTCTTGTGTAGGCACTTAAGTCATAATGATAATTTTTGCCCAATTAGGCTTAGTCAAGAGTCGAAAGTGATGAAACTTGGGTGGGATTTGTCCTTGAAGGCACAATCAAGGAAAGCAACCACGGTGAATAATTTGATGTATGAATATTAAAAAATAGAATTCTATTTCTTGAAGATGGAAGGAGTCTTTTGTAGATTTTATTGTTAGAATATGTTCCTATTCTATAGGGATATTGGTATTTGAATTATTCTATATTACTATTATCTCTTATCTTTAATTTGATTTGAGTGTGTAGTTTTTATTTTCTGTAAACAATTTGGTATTCAATCCCCCACTGGGCCATAAAAAAGAAATATGAAGGAAATGCAAGGGTTAAGAGATCTCATCTTCAAGCTCTCTGTAGAGAATTTGAAATGCTTAAGATGAGGAATGATGAAGGAGTGACAGAGTACTTCTCAAGGGTCATGGCAGTGGCAAACAAGATGCGAACTTATAGAGAAGATATGCAAGATGCTAAAGTGGTAGAAAAAATTCTATGTTGTTTAACTGAAAAGTTTAACTATGTCATTTGTTCTACATAAGAATCAAAATACATTGATTCTCTCACTATTGATGAATTATAAAGCCCATTAATAGTACATTAACATAAATTTTAGAGGATTCATAGAGATGAGTAGGTTTTGAAAGTGACATATGATGGAGGAAGAGGTCGTGGTCGCAGTGCTTATAGAATAGGAAGAGGGAGAGGTCGAGCAAGTTTTAATAAAACAACAGAGGATGTTACAAATGTCATAAACTTGGACTTTTTCAATATAAGTGCCCTGAGAATAAAGAAGCAAACTATGCAGAATTTGGTGATGAGATGAAATACTTCTAATGGCTTATGTAGAGCCAAATGGGGTTAGAAAAGAAGATACACGATTCATTGATTCGGATTTTCTAATTAGGTGTGGTGATCGAGCTATGTTCAGTGAACTTGATGAAAGATTTCGGCATTTGGTGAAACTCTAGAATAACGCAAAGATGAATGTGATGGGAAAAGAAAGTGCAAAACTATTGTTGAATGGAGTTAGTCATGTTACTGAGATATATTGTATTCTTGAATTAAGAAATAATATTTTGAGCATAGGGTAGTTGCAGGAAAGAGGCTTGGCTATTTTGATCAAAGATAGAATGTGCAAGATTTTTCATCCAGAGAGGGGTTTGATTATTCAAACAAATATGAGTACTAATAGAATGTTTATTCTAGTAACTTAGTCACATACTTCTTCTCCAACACGAGTTGATCAGTGCTTTCACATAGAAGTTACTTGACTCATCTTTGGCATTGAAAACTTGACTCATCTTTGGCTAAACAGAGCCATGGTACATGGACCACCTCAATTCACCACCTTAAAGGTGGCATGTACTGATTGTATCAATGGAAAACAACGGTGTGATCCTATCCCAAATAAAATTAATTGAAGAGCAACTCAAAAATTGACACTTATTCATGCGAGTATTTGCGGTCTGGTCACTCCTACTTCCAATAACAATAAGATGTACATCTTGTTATTCATTGATGATTACAATAAAAAAGCTTGGGTGTATTTTTTTGGTAGAGAAGTTAGAGGCTTTTAATACTTTTAAATGTTTTAATAACATGTTTGAGAAAGAAACAAGATTATTTATCAAGTGTCTACATATTGATATATGAGGTGAATTTAATTCAAATGAGTTCAATGATTTTTGCAAACAAAAATGGAGTAAAGAGGCAACTGACCATCACTTGTACATCACAACAGAACAACATGTCTAAACAAAAGAATAAAACCATCATGAACATGGTCCAATCGGTGTTATATGACAAAAGCATTCCCAAAACATTTTGCCTATAAATAGTTAATTGGAATATCTATGTCCTTAATAGGTGTCCAATATTGGCGGTCAAAGACGTTACACCAAAGGAGGCATAAAGTGGATTAAAGCCATCAGTAGAACATTTTCGAGTTTTCGACTGTATAGCACATGACCATGTTCCAAAAGCAATGAAGAAAAAACTTGACAATAGAAGCATTGCTTGTGTTATTGGGGGCTAGTTAGAGGCTTTTAATACTTTTAAATGTTTTAATAACATGTTTGAGAAAGAAACAAGATTATTTATCAAGTGTCTACATATTGATATATGAGGCGAATTTAATTCAAATGAGTTCAATGATTTTTGCAAACAAAAATGGAGTAAAGAGGCAACTGACCATTACTTGTACATTACAACAGAACAGCATGTCTAAACAAAAGAATAAAACCATCATGAACATGGTCCGATCGGTGTTATATGACAAAAGCATTCCCAAAACATTTTGGCTATAAATAGTTAATTGGAATATCTATGTCCTTAATAGGTGTCTAATATTGGCGGTCAAAGACGTTACACCAAATGAGGCATAAAGTGGATTAAAGCCATCAGTAGAACATTTTCGAGTTTTCGATTGCATAGCACATGACCATGTTCCAAAAGCAAGGAGGAAAAAACTTGACAATAGAAGCATTGCTTGTGTGTTATTGGGGGCTAGTGAAGTATCAAAAGGCTATAGATTATTTGATCTTATTACTAAAAGAGTCATTATGAGTAGAGATGTAACTTTTGAAGAGGGTAAACAATGGGATTAGAATGAGAGTCATAAAAAACACATAGTAGTAGACTTAGAATGGGGTAAAAATAAAGAAGGGGTGAGTGAAAATGAGAATAGAGTTAGTACTAATGAAAAAGTGAGTGGTGAAGAAGTTAGAAGAGAGAAAGATAACTCTAGTGAGAGTGAAAAGAGGATTAGGAGACCTCCTATCCGAATGGGTGATTATGTTAGTGCAAAGGTTTTAGGCCTATTTCATGATAAAGTTCATATGGCTCAAGTAGTATCAAATGATCCATTATACTTTGAGGAAATAGTGAAAGCACAAATTGGAAAATGGCCATGGAAAGCAAAATCAAATCTATTGAGAAGAACAAAATATAGATTGATGTGAGCTCTTAATCGATTTAGAATTACAAGTCATTCAAATGCTCGATCGTTTCTAAATAGGTACTTGTAATAAAAGAAATGGGATAGGAATCTTGAATCAACCACTTGTAAAAGAAAAGAACCAGTGTTATTGGAACGTAACCTATTTTCTATATAACAAATAATCGAAAACAAGAATAGATTTTAATGGACCTCAACTCGTTGTTTAAAAAAAAAACCGAAGGCATAAAAAAGAAAGAAGAACGTCACAAAGCAATAAGCCTTGATAAGTTCAGTTTGTATATTCTAAAGAACTCAAGAGGAAATTCTCACAAAATGTATATTTATTCATCATAGTCTAACCAAAATAGTGTCATCTTACAAGTTATTTATAGGCCTAATATGACTATTCAAATACCTATAAAGGACCTTTCAAATTCAACATTTAACTAGCTGTTAATACAAGCATTTAAATTTGATTTAACTTATGTTGGGCAACCGATGAGTCATATCTTTTCACTTGATTCTTGTGTAGTTGAAAAAACATGTCTCTTCACTTGTTGATGACTTAATATTCCCTTAATGTGTTGTTTGGTGTCACTTTATCTCCTTTAAAATCGAATGTCAAAAATCTTATGCAAAAACCTCTTAAAATAACATAATAATGAACTTTAAAGGCACAAAAATCGATCAGATTTGAACAGTCTTCCTTGGTCCATTTGAATAGCCACCATAATGAACTTTTGAATATTTGAAACCGTCCAAACTTGAAGAGTCATTGGTCCTATGAATAGTGACCATTTGAACAACCACCATAATGAGCTTTGAGTGCTTCATTATCCACCAAAAACATTCTTTTTATGCACTAGCAATTAAGTGATCGAATGCACACTCTTTTATGCCAAAACTGAGCATTCATTTGAATGTGACAACATTTAATTCTTTTTTGCAAACGAACAACCCTATTGTAGCTTTAAAATATGTAACTAGTCTTTTGGACTTTCCTAGGACAAACAATTGAACACACAATTAATTTATTTAAGAAACATTAAACATTGCAAACTTTTCACATTCTTATTCAACTTGTCAATTAACTAGAGACACACATATTTATTTAAGAAAATAAACACACTATAACTTATGCATTAAAACGTAACAACCAAAATAAATGAAACACTTTACACACTTATGAAACTAACTCGTGCTTAAACATAAATAACAAATAAGATGTTTAAATGCATGGTTTAATTAAAATGCAAACTAAATGAACAATTGAGTTACATAATGCATGACATAATTTAAGATGCAACTTAATTAACATAGGAGTTACTTAATACATGACATAATTAAAACACAAACTTTATGAACATATAAGATGCTTTAATGCATGATTTAATTAAATGCAGAACACATAATGCAAGTCATAATTAAATATGCAAACTTATTAAATGAAATAAAACTTAATTAAATTAAAAAGTCTTTAAAACCGTTGGCCCAATAATCAATCGAGCCCATGAGATGTTTCATTTTGCACTTGAGCTCCTCGTGCTTGGGCCAATCTCGACATCGTCGAACTACATCATAACATGATGTGGTTGTGCTCACATCATGGACGCTTACTGAGCTGCCAGCTGGAGCAAAAGAAATTGGTGTGAAGTGGGTTTTCAAAACAAAGTACAATGACATGGAAAGATTGACAAGCACAAGACACATTTGGTTGCAAAAGGGTACTCTCAACAACATTGAGTAGACTACATTGAAGTTTTTGCACCAATTGCAATGATGAATACAATAAGGATGATCATTGGTCTAGCTGCGCGGAAGAGTTGCAAGATCTTTCAACTAGATGTTAAGTCAGCTTTTCTCCATGGTAAGCCGAGTGAAGATGTTTATGTGGAACAACCAAGAGGATATGAAAAAAAAAGGCAAAGAACATTTGGTCTACAAATTTCACAAAGCTTTGTATGGATTAAAACAAGCTCTACGAGCTTGGTTTAGTCGAATTGAAGCGCACTTTATCAAATAAGGTTTTCAAATGTGCAGCAGTGAGCAAACACTATTCACAAAGAAAAGTAGCAAAGGAAAATTTATCATTGTAAGTGTTTACATTGATGATTTAATTTTTACTGGTGATGATGAAGTTATGATGTCTGAATTTAAAAACTCTATGTTGAGAGAATTTAATATGATTGATTTGGGAAAGATAATTTTTTTCTTGGAATCGATATGTTGCAAAAATCTGATAGTATCTTTATATGTCGAAGAAAATATGTTGTGGAAATTTTGAAGAAGTTTGGTATGGTTGAAAGTAATTCAGTAGGGAGTCCAATTGTTCTAGGCTTTAAAGTAAGCAAATATGAATATGAAATCTCTGTTGATGAAACTTATTACAAACAACTAGTTGGAAGTTTGATGTATCTCACCGCTATAAGGTTTGACATGATGTTTGTTACTTGTCTCATAAGTAGATATATGACAAAACCAAAGGAGATTCATCTACAAACAACTAATTAGTGACCGTTATCACGCATGCGCGTTAAAACAAATTATTTTGGAGGAACTATTTTTGAAAAGCGATTTTAACTACAAGCATACAGTGTCAGTTGTAATATTTATAGTTCCGATGGAACATAGAGTATTCCAAGAGGTCAAACCCAAGGGAGGAGGCGGTTGAACAATTCCTGGCCAAGCGCATGCAAAGAAGGAGTCTAGACAACTAATCGCTAAAAGCTATATTAAGACAAATCATGAAACGAATAGTGATTAAGCTAATTATCTATTAACTACCTAAATGACTAAATTGTAAAAGGATGCAAAGATATGAAATTCACAATTTAACTAAAAAATGGTGGTTGGTTGACTTTGATGTGGTTCACTAATCTTTTAATTAATGTTCCAAATTGCTTAAACTCCTGAAGTGGTTATGTTTTACCTCTCGGTCTCAACTTTACCAAATTAGACAAATTAGCCTGGTTTATCTCTCAATCTCATCGACTAACCCGAGACTAAAGAATTGATGCTCAACAAGATTACCTCTCAGTCTAACTTGCCTAAATCGTCCCTTAGGGTCGTCAATCGTAAGTTTTTATGTTCATTCAATTTAGTCCAATTTGTTACAATTTAGTTTGTTAACCAAAAATCAACTTACCCACATCTCTATCAACCAACCCACTTAGAAGTTTAGTTACTCATGCTCAAAACTAAATGAACAAGCATAAAAATAACAAACATGGTAGCCATTAAAGGAAAGCTCAAGAAAAAAAAAGTTGAGATTTTTAATGACAAAAACTTAAAAGAAAAGTAAATATGAACATCTAACAATAAAATATGGAGCAACAAGCATAAAAGGTAAAAGCTTTAACAACTAAAACTAGAGAGAACTGAAAATACCTTAAGCAAAGATGAAAATGTCAATACAAGTAAAGAAATAGACTGAAAGTGCAATTTAACCCTAGCTACAGTAATACTTAACTTAACTAACAACAAGAATAACAATAAATTGCAGGAAAAATAAACATTACGCTAAATTATGTAATTACAATTTATACTACCAAACATGACATAAAGAATTTATCATTACACTTTGTCAATCAAACATATCTAGGGAATTATAATTCTTTGCAATTACAAGAAAGTGTAATTACTACCCTAACAATTACATTTTGTTTCAATTAATTTGTGCTATCCAAACAGACTCTTAGTGTATTATCAAATATATTACGTTACTTTATTTAGTTCATTTGGTTAGAATATAAAATTTTAATGTTTGGTTGATGAAATGTTAGATTACTTATAAATATATTTTACTAAATTATGAATTTATTTTTTAAAATAAGTTTAATTACTTTAATTTTTTTTTAATTTCAACTTTCATAAAATTATGATAAATTATGATGATTCTTATTTTATTACAATTTATATATTAATAAGTAAATATATGATGTTAAAATAAATTTATAAATAATAATTATAATAATTCATGAAAAATAATTGTCTCACCAATTAGTTAACTCTTAATATTATTAGAAACTCAAAATAATAATTTTAAGTAATATAATAACTAATAATATATAAATTGACAAAATACTACATGAAAGTAAAACCCGCATTAAAAATGGTGTTTTTAATTAGACTTATATTTTTCTTACATAAAAAATTACTAAATTGATTAAAATAATAAAAGCAAGGGAAAAATTTATCTACAACTTAAAATTCCAATTGGAATATAAGATTATTTAAAGAAAATATGGTATTGAAATCAACTATTGTATTCCATAATCTTGACATTATTAGAAATATGAGATTACTACCTAAAGAAAATAATTAAGATCCGAATATGGTAATCATATTCTCAAAATCTTACTTTACTATCAAGGTTGTAAGATTCTGTGAACCAAACACCCTCCGATATTGACCTACTCGTAGTTGATGTTAACTTTATCACTACATTTGTAGTTCAATCAACTTAAATTATCATTTTGTAAGCATGCTAATAAAATAAACCTAATTTATGTTCTTGGTTCAATTTAATCCTTGAGAATATGGGGGCTTTGTTTTAGGGTCTTAGCCTCATTATTTTTATTGAGTTTGACAGCCCAATGTTACCAATTTTTCTGAGGTACATAGTCCAATGTTTTGAATTAAAAATAATTTAATAATGTTATTGGGTTTAGGATTGTTACATACACTTAAAATTGATATAAAATTTAACATGTTCTTCAAAAATGTTAACCCCAAAAAATATAGTAATTAAATTAAAAATGAAAAAAAAAACAATAATTAACAAATTACGAAAGAATATGGATATTAATAGGAATGACTAAAAAATTAGTTAATTGATTTAAGTGAAGTTGTGAGTTGATTTTTCACTTTATTCCATTAAAATAATCAATTTTCACGATTCATTTCATTAATTTTTATTTTTTTAATTTTTAAATTAAATAAATCAACTTATTTTTTAATTAATAAATTTTAAATGCAAATCCAATGCTCATATAAATCCTAACTTAACTCAATATATGAACTGCTAATTGAATCTTAACTTGATTAATATAAGTATTGTTATTAATGCAAGAAGATGTGAGTTCGAGTATTAGGGAAGGGCTATGGGTAGTTCTAAACATTGTGTTTAAAAAAAAATAATTATGATCAAAACTTATAATGAGATTATTAAAAAAAAACTCAATATATAAACTCAAATACAATTAATATTATAAGTAGGAAAAAATTAGAAAATAGTTGCATCATCAACTCATGAAATTTTATAATTACAATGGTAACTTTTTATATAAATAAATAAATCTTAAAAAGCAAAATATAACTAAATATAAACTAATCAAACAAAAAAAAATCAATTTCATTATTTTATTGATTTTAACCCAATGTGGTTACCAAATTTTAAAATTTTTTGAATTGAAAAATAATATCGAGAGTAAAATTATCATGAAGGCCTTTATATTAAGAGTTGGATTACATTTTATTTTATTAAAGAAAAGAGAAAATTAGTTCATATACGTTAGATCAAAAAGTAAACTAATCTTTCCGTTAAAAAAATTATTTATTTTTACTGTTAATACCTTAGCATGAGGTACACGTGGTTATTTGATTATCAACCACGTCGAATTTTAATAGTAAAATTAGATGAAACTTTTTAATAAAAATAATTATTTATTTTTAATTTAATGTTATTTTCTTTAATAAAAAGAATAAAATTTAATTTAATTCTTAATAAAAATACTTTCATGCGACTAAAAATTAAAATGGGGAAACAATGGATTCAAATCAGAATCAATCAAAATTTTAAAGAAAAACAAACATAAAATTTTCCTTTTTATCTTTTTTATTTTTTCCAGATTCCAAACAACAGTAACATAAAGAAAAATGCAAAGAAGGGGGGGGGGGTGTCCAGGCAATGATGATGAGATGCATGCCATTCTTGGAAGACCCCATTAATGAGAGGATTGAAAGCTAATTTGACCAATCCATCCCTCTGCTGCTTTTGGTGCCAGAAACCCAATCAATTCATTTCAAATACCTTATGAAAAAGAATTATATCCTTACTTGTGTTTCCATTAGCTATAAATTAATAAAAATTAAAATAAATATCATAAAAAGAATTAAATTATCAATTTAGTTTTAAATATTAATTGATTTTGGGTTTAATGCCTTTCTACAGTATTTATTAAGTTTTATTAAATATTTGAGTTTAAGATTTAAATTTAAGCTTAAATATATAAATAAATTATAAATTTATGACCTTACGGGTTTAGCCTTGATCAGTTTATTCGATTTAAAATGTTAAAACCAAAAATTAACAGAATAAACCAATTAAATCGAAAAGATTTAAATTTTCAATTTAGTATTGTTTTGCACACCCCTAATATTCTTATCGGTATTTTTTTTCGAATTTTTTGTGTAATTATAAATTTCATCATTCACTTTATGAAAATTTAAATTTTAAGCCTAGTCCTTGGGAAATTATTTCTTTTTAAGTCTTTTAAAATTGAAATTTTTAAGTAACATATGGTAAATTCATACTTTAACCCTACTAGAATAATAAAATTATAATTTAATCCTTATAAAAAATAATAAAATTATAAATTAATACAATAATAAAATTACATTTTATCTCTCATAAAATTTATAATTTAATTTTTACGCACCTTGGAATAACAATTTTCTCCCTCTTTCTTCAGGTTGAATTTCCCAATTTTATGGAAATGTAAAATAAAAAAGGGTCTCCATTTTTGTTTCTTTTCAATAGTAGTACATTGAATTTGTGTCTATTTAGTACCTGTGATTTTATTAGTATTAATAAAAGTTAAAATAAAGTAAGGATTAATATATTGGTATTTTTTGTAATTATCTAACACCATTAAAATTAAAATATGCTATTGTGGCATTAACAACCAATAATATGATGGCATTTCACAACTTCATATTTTGACAAATGATAAAAAAAATAATCAATATTAAAAAAATAATATAATAAAAATTTGATTTTGCCACATTTCAATTTTGAATCAATGTTGAAGCATCAAAGATCAAACCCATGAAGCAATTGAATTTCATAAAGAACCAATATCCAGAATGTTGGCTTTAAGCCATTGACCAAAAGCCAAAATAGTAGTTAACTTTTGTTGCAAGAAAAATAACAAATAGAGACAGATTTTCACATAGGCATGTGATTAAAGAGAATGCTGGTCTGGTCTGGTCTGGCCTGGTCTGGTCTGGTCTCCCACCATGCACACCAGCTCACACATTGACACTCCCACAAGTAACCCCAACTTGTTAAAACTACATTTTTTTTTAATAAATGCAATCATGTTTCACTCTTCATTTTCATTTTTTTACAGTTCAGTCCCCACCAAAATTTTTTTTCAAGCCATTGGCACCATAATTGAACAGTACAGGGAAAAAAAGGATCATGGTTGAATTTACTTTATATACATTGTTGAAGAAGAAGAAAATCAATCAAAAAACATACCTGGGATTTTCTTTCTTTTTTGAATTTAAGCTCAATGATCTTCAATGAAATTTGTTCTTCCTTTTTTCTTTTTTTTTTAATAATCAGGCATGAACTGACCAATCTTTCCTTCTTCAGCAGCAGCCATTTTTTCTTCTGTAATTTTCAACCAAATACAAACCCCAGTGAAACTAATAACCAAACTCGCAAGTCCACTTCCTAATCCAATCCCAACAATGGCCAAAACTGATAGCCCTTTACTTTTCATAGGTGGTAAAGGGTATCCATAAAGATCCTTATTTCCACCAAAAGATGTGGCATTAAACCTTGGTAAATTCCCACTCCTATTACCTAATGACGCTGGTATTGGACCTGACAGCTTGTTGTTTGAAACATCAAAAGCTGACAACCGTGCTAATAGGCCTAATTCTTGAGGAATTTGACCAGTGAGTAAATTATCATGAAGATCAATGACGTTTAAGTAAGCACATAATGCAAGTTGTTGAGGGATCTCTCCTTCAAGGCGATTAGATGAAAGGTTGAGTACTGCTAAGTTGACTAAGTATTGTAAATCTTGAGGGATAGGACCTGAAATGGAGTTTGAAGACAAGTCAAGGGATTGAAGATTGGTACAATTGGAAAGAAATGGGGAAATAAAGCCTTGAAGAGAGAGGTTGGTGAGGGAAAGCTTGTAGATTCGACCATTGTTACAAGTTGCACCAGGGAGATAAGATGTGAAACCACTACAAGGGTTTGCAAAGGTGGATTTGGTCCAGTTTTGTAAGTTGTTTAAAGGGTCTTTCAAGGTTTGGCTTAATTGAGTTAAACAAGCTTCGTCGTTTGGATCTGAGGAAGATAATGGAAGTGTAGTAAAGGTTAGCAGCAAAAGAATTAAAAACCCCATGAAAGAACAAAAAAGAAACCGGGGGACGGGGATCTTTGAGATTAAAGGTTTGAACTTTGGTTCTTTGGATGTTGTCTTGGTTATGAAGAAGAAAACTTTTTTTTATAGGCAGACGTTAAGAAACAAAGGGGTAAAGGGGAAAAAAGGGGGCAAATGGGGTTTGGTGAGAGAGAAAGAAAGAGAAGAGTGTGTTTAGGTGGGTAAGGATGGATGGTGACCATACGGGATTTGAGTTGAGGGGAGCTATTGAGTTACGGGAACCAGCAGGCCCGCAGGCATTTGTTGTTGTGTTGTCGTCGAGGGATTGATTGATACGTTCAAGGAACGGTGGGGGTGGCCTGGTGGGGGTGCGGGTGAAGAGTAAGGGAATTGAGGGATTTTGAGATTGCCTGCCAAAGAACTTTTGCTTGACAAAGACTATGATGCTTAATTCTTATAGTGATTTTGATTTGACTTGGATTAGTATCAAAGAGTAAGTTCACCATATTGTTAAAATTTTATTTATTTTTATTGTTAAAAATTAATTAGGCTAGGAATAATCAAATAATTACATATAATATATTATTTATACATCATGTTGATATGAAAATATTAGTTTATGAACTTTTAATTAAAAGATTAATTTAATTTTTTATCTATCGTATAGGAATTAATTTATCTATTTTTGAGTAAAATATCAAAATATAATCCGATTCTTAGTACAAAAATTTTCATGATACTTTTGTCACTTTTCAAGAATTTTAATGCATTCGACTACCACATAGAAAGGGATAATGTTTTCATAAAAGACCAAGTTCGAAATTAAATCAAATAATATATCGTTGATCTACAGTGAACTACTCTCTAGATAAGTTTTTATAAACTTAAAAAGAGTACCAAATTGCACAACACAATTTAAGTTTGAGTTTAGTTCATTAGCTTTTTATTATCATATTAGGTTAGATTGAATTTGGGTTTAAAGCAAGAAATGAATTCCTAAATTTGAATCTATTTCAAACCTAATTAATAAATTAAATTTGAATGAATAATTGATGGATAAATAAATATAGGTACAATGATTTATTTAGTCTTTCCACTTAAAAAATTATTTTAGCTTTTTATTTAATTTTTTATCTTTTTTATTTCTTAAACTTGCGGGTTTTTTACCTACATAATACTAAAAAAAAAACTAAAATAATATAATATTAAAATTATATACGGGAATGGTATAGGCAGGGTGGTGCCGCCTATGGCAGAGGCAAGACCACCCTGCCACTGACAATCTGTTAAAAAAAAAGTAAAAATAAGTATAAAATAAGTAAAAAAAAAAGTATAAAGTTGAAAAAAAAGAGTATAAAGTTGAAAAAAAAAGGCTGAACACACTGGTGGTGTGCCTGCCACAGGCGGCACCGGTGGTGGCAGTGCCAGTGGCGGCACCGGTGGCCGGATGTGACCACTCGGTCACGGGGGGTTTTGGGGGGGTTTGGCTTGTTCCCCTTTGGGACCATATATTATGGTCCCCTAGCTTATTTGGGGAGAAGAAAGGAGAGAAAAGAAAGAAGAGAAAAAGAGAAGAAGAAGAAGAAGGTTGCTACCAGACAGACGTGAAAGAAGGGAAGAAAAAAGAAAAAGAAAAAGAAAAAGAGAAGGAGAAGAAGGGAGAAGGGAGAAGGGAGAAGGAAGGAAAAAGAAGGTTTTAAAGGGTTTTTTGAAAGTAAGTATTTATTGTTGATTTTAATTTAATTTAATTTAAATTTAATTTTTAATTTTATTTTTTTGCAAGGTGTTGTTATTTGATTAAAAAGATATATATTAAGGTCTGTTTGTATTTATTTTATATTTTTATTCATTCATTTCTAATTTATTTTTAATTTTTATTGAAGTCAAAAATTTTATGTATGTTATGTGTAAAGATCGTTTTATTATTATTATTTTATGTAACTTATTTGTTAAGTATGTTTTAGATATATTTTTTATAAAATTTCTTGGCATGTTATATTCTGATTTTTATTTTATTTTTATATGATATGGTTTTTATAATATTTTACAAAAATAGTATAAAAATAAAATATGAAAAATAGAATATGAAAAAAACAATAAAATATGAAAAATAGTATAAAATAATATAAGAATAAAATATTAGTATATTTTAAAAAATAAAATCCAAAAATTTTAAAAATATAAACAAAGAGACAAAATTAGGTTATTTAAAAACACTAAATTAGTAATACATTTATGTACTAAAATAAGATAAGAATAAAATACTAAAATAGTATATTTTAAAAATAAAATCCGAATATTTTAGAAATACAAATAATAAAGAGACAAAATTAGGGTTATATAAAAAAACACTAAAGTAATACATTTATGTAATAAAATAAGATAAAAATAAAATATGAAAATAGTATATTTTAAAAAATAAAATCATAATATTTTAGAAATACAAATAATAAAGGGACAAAATTAGGGTTATAAAAAACACTAAAGTAATACATTTATGTACTAAAATAAGATAAAAAAATAAAATATAAAAATAGTATATTTTAAAAAATAAAATCATAATATTTTAGAAATACAAATAATAAAGGGACAAAATTAGGGTTATATATAAAAACACTAAAGTAATACATTTATGTACTAAAATAAGATAAAAATAAAATACTTAAAATAGTATATTTCAAAAATAAATTTCAATATTTTAGAAATACAAATAATAAAGGGACAAAATTAGGGTTATATAAAAACACTAAAGTAATACATTTATGTACTAGAATAAGATAAAAATAAAATACTAAAATAGTATATTTTAAAAAATAAAATCCGAATATTTTAGAAATACAAATAATAAAGGGACAAAATTAGGGTTATATAAAAACACTAAAGTAATACATTTATGTACTAAAATAAGATAAAAAATAAAATACTAAAATAGTATATTTTAAAAAATAAAATCCGAATATTTTAGAAATACAAATAATAAAGGGACAAAATTAGGGTTATATAAAAACACTAAAGTAATACATTTATATACTAAAATAAGATAAAAATAAAATACTAAAAATAGTATATTTTAAAAAATAAAATTTAAATATTTTAGAAATACAAATAATAAAAGGAAAAAATTAGAGTTATATAAAAAACACTAAAGTTATACATTTATGTACTAAAATAAGATAAAAAAATGAAATACTAAAATAGTGGGATTTAAAAATGAAATACTAAAAAAGAAGACAAGATTGGTCAAAAGCCATATTTTATGGGATTTAAATACTTATACCTAATAAAACATAATAGTTATTTTCCAAATAACATATTGTTTTATTTCTCATTTAATATTTCAAATTAATTTTAATAATGCATACTTTACCCGGGTAAAGTATATATATATTTACACATGTTTCACATTACAAAAACAAAAATTAAAATACTTATACCTAATAAAACATGTATGTCATTACAATAATAGTTATTTTCCAAATAACATATTGTTTTATTTCTTATTTAATATTTCAATTTAATTTATGTACTAATAAATATTTAAAATCCATCAAATATTAAAATTAATAATCGAAATTTATTTTGAAATTGCAGGCATCACAATGGATTCATTGATCAATAAGGATGTTCCTCACATATGTGACACTATTAATAAGACGGTAAAATATTGTTATTTGTTAATCACGGGTTCCATTAAAAAAAGATCTACGTAATTTAAGGAAATAAATTATATTATTATAACTATTTTCTGTAATTTAACACTGTCAGGACTCGTACTGTGTATTAAGGGGTCAGGTGAATGGTTTACGATATCCACCAGATGCACGATTGATGGCGTACTTGGAGCTAGCTGGATTTGGGTCAGCAGCATTGACTCGGACGTTTGATTTGCGGTATGATTTAATATCTACATTGGTCGAGCGTTGGCGACCAGAGACCCACACCTTTCATTTGCCGTGTGGGGAGTGCACTGTCACTCTGGAGGATGTTGCATTGCACTTTGGGCTCCCAAAACGGGGATGCCGTCACGGGCGTAAGTGCGATAGCTGAGCCGGCTGCACTTTGTTATAGCCTACTAGGAGCCTCACCCGGCGATGCTGATTCTACTTTTTCGGAGTTGAAATTTACATGGCTAAAAGCCATTTTTCAGCATTTATCAGTTAATGTCACTGAAGAAGAATTGGTGTATGCATGCAAACTGAGCGTACATTATGCATATCATAGGGGTGTATTGATGCCCAATTCCAACAACAATAAGGTTCATATCCAATATTTACCTCTGTTAGTCGATTTGCGTAATGTTCGCCAGTATAGTTGGGGTTCCGCAGCTTCGCTATGTTGTATCGTGAGCTTTGTCGGACGACAAAGCCTGATACCGTAGACATGGGTGGATGCCTTGTATTGTTGCAATCATGGGCTCTTTATCGGATGCCATTCTTGGCATCGGTTAGTCACCAACCATATGTATTCCCGCTAGTTAACAGGTGATAAAATTTAACTTGTTAGCAATTGACAATTTCTTTATAATGATACTATTCTAACGATACTATATTTACTTGAAAATTGTTTTCGTAGATGGAGTATTTATCCGGGTATCGGAAGGTCCTACACTGTCTCGCTATATCGTTTAATGATTGAACAGCATGCCGAAGAAGGGGTAAGCTATTCAAATATTCGTGACATGTAATTGCTTTGTATATCTTACTCGAACGATGTTAAATTTTAACCATGGTATTAATCATGCAGTTTATATGGATGCCATATCGTAGACCAGATATTGCGGCTATTATACCCTCGTCTGCCTACGTTGATTCTCAATTGTGGTGTATTAACGCACCAATTACTACTTTCAATGTAGTCGAGTGGTACTATAGGGATCGAGTACTACGACAGTTTGGTTGCATCCAGTATATTCCGGATCCGCCAATGCAGGTGGGGGAGGTTCATGGCATCAACAAGAGAGGGAAACATGGACAGCATTAGGGGGTTACGCATCGGAGCTTGTTGCGGTGTGGGAGAATCGGATGGCTCGAAGACCTCGGATGGATATTTGTTCAGATTTGCGACCATCGTTAGAGTACATACAATGGTACTCGAGTATGGGGAAGCCATATTTACTTGGTGGGTAGTCGACTATAATCCCCCTGCACGTGCAGCGATCTGGGGCATACGAGCCAGTGGCCGATATAGAGCCCGACCCACAGCCAGATCCCGAGCTTGACCCAGAGCCAGAGGCCGAATCTGAGCAATCGTATTCACATTCGGTCGATACTTCTTATCATTCGGATTTGCCTGACAATGACTATTTCCCGGGCTCGTCAGGAGGCGGATACTATTACGGGTTTGATATCTTTGGGTCGTACCCACCGCAGCATAGCACTTCTCTTGGCCCATATCCACCTCATTATAGCACTACCCCTGGCCCCTATCCGCTCCAACACTCCACTCCTATTGGGTTACATCCATCGCAGCATGGCACTCCTCTCGGCTCAAGTTCATCGATGCCATTCGAGCCATATGATTTTTCTTCTATGTATCAGACACCCTCACCTGCGACTGAAGAGAATGTTGGTCGTCGCAATCACCCACAACGTGAACGTCGACCTCCGCAGAAATATACCCCTAGGACCACACCATCAAACCATCAATTTTAGGGGGTCTCTTAGGGTTTTGTATTTTTTTGATATATTTAATTAGATTAATTAGAACTTTGAAAAGTAGAACAATATTTGACCATAATGTAAATTAGATTAATTTGGATATTTTCTAACATTAAAACACTAAAACTTGCAACAAATCTAGTCTACTAATATAAATTAAATAGATTACATCATTAATCAAATTGGAACAAACTTAGCAATATAAATTTTTTATATAAATTAAATACATTACAATATAAGCTCAATTCCTACCGGATCGTGACGATTGTCCAACATGATAGTTTCGCTGCGGGCATTTGTTCCGGGAATGACCAGCTAACCTACATAATCCACAACGCTTACCGTCAGATTTCTCCCTAATGTCCATTTCATTGCGGATTCTGGATGATTGCGGACGACCTCTCTGATTCTCGCGTAGCCTCCTCATGCAGGACAAGCTCGAAAGTCGCCGAGACACCTCCCACGTAGACAGGTCAAGCAAGACGGGGAACTCATTTTCCCAGACACGTAACGTGCGCTCAAGTGTGTATACATCATCGATAAATTGTTCAACATTAAGGTTCACTTTAGCACACGCTGCCACGACATGCGCACACGGGTAATGAAGTGTTTGGAATCTCCCGCAATCGCACCGCCTGCTCCGAGAGATCAACTCTATAGGACCTAGGTGGTATGTCGGTCGACGACCAATGGTCTCGTAAACACGAAACGTTTCAAGGCGCCGTGAATATATCTCTACATTCATCGACCTTGCCATCCGACGGTTTACAACCATTGCATCTCTAACATCTTCGACAAACACGTGTCCCCGCCTCCATCCGGTTGACTTGTTATCGACCCATTCTTGGCATCAAGGTAGCCAACCTTGTAGAATGTAGCCGAGAAGACAGATGAAATCGGAAGATGTCGTGTTTTCAACAACACAAATGTTGACCCCTCCACTAAGTTTGTGGTCATCCGACCATAACGAAAAGCCCTCGTCAAAACTTTGAGCCCATTGCCATGGCTCCATAGTACCCAACCACCATCGAAAAAGATGTATTCGCTTGACCCTCCATGTCACTCTCAAGTCAAATCATTCTTTGGCGGAAAATGTGTGGCTCTAGCTCATGGGTGTATATGTATAAAGAAAATATAAGTTACAAGATGTGCCCTAAAACATTAAAACTTATATTGAAAATATAAGGTAATCATTTACCCATTTTTAAAACTTGTCTCTTCCAAATCGCATTTTTATAATCTCGATGGAAGTTAGTCATGATATGTCGAATACAATGAAATGATCTCCATGGTATACCTGAACGTCTAATGGCAGCAATTAATCCTTTCCCTCTATCGGAGATGATACAAATATTATCGTTGCTAATAACATACCTCCGCAGGTTGGTAAGGAAGAATTCCCACGATTCCATATTCTCCTTATCTACGATGGCAAATGCTATCGGGAGCACATTTCTATTACCGTCTTGAGCAACCGCAAGAAGTAAGATCTATGTATATTTTCCATATAGCCAGGTCCCATCCACTTGCACAAACGGCTTGCGCGTGGGAAATGCGCAGCATACACATGCATCAAAAGTCCAGAACATCCGATGAAAGATTTTTTTTCCTGACTGTAATTGGTCATCCGGGCCATAATAAGGTTGTGTCTGTAACTCAATTACAGTCCCCGGTACGTACTCTCGCATAGCGGCTATCCATCCCTGTAGCTCATTATACGACGCATCGAAATCCCCATATAATTGCTCCATTGCCATCTGTTTAGCTGTCCACGCCTTTCGATATGATACTCGAATCATCAAAATCGTGCTCGTATTTCGCTTATCGATCTCGAAACTTTAATTGTCGGCATGTCCTTCACCATTGGCATGATACACGTACAGATAGTTTTGGAATCAAGTTTTCGATGATCTTCTGACATACGTGTTGATGTGCATGTGTGAGGCCCAACAAATTTGCGTATCTCCCACATCTGCGAATTTTGAATAAATGCAGCTCGTACCCGCCAATTGCAACCTTCCACCGACTTCCAACATTCCCCAATATATAATGTCGGTTTAGACACTACAACTTTGTAATCCACTGATATATTCATGCTATATCGCTTAATAGAAAAAACACATTCTTCTTTACTTTCGAATCTCTGGCCTACGAACAACTCCTCAGGTTCCAAACTTACGACCAGCCGGTGAGCAGGAAGTATTTCAGGGTACTCCGGAAACTCAGCTGCATGCGCCGCGTCGGGGTCTATGAGCGACATGTGTGGCCCAGGATTATTGTGTATCACAATGCGTCGCATCTGGTTCCCGACCGATGACGCGTTAATGTTTCCATCGTCATTCACGTCTTCATCGTCAATATTATCGGGGACATCGTCCACATCGGGATCAATATCACTATCGACCTCTTGATCACAAAGATCACTACTATCGTATCCATCATCACCAACCACATTAATATCGGGTGTAACATTAAGATCGATATCGATCCCACGTATAGTCGATTCACTATCAACGTACGATATTGGAGCCATCATGCACGGGTCTTGAGTTCCGTGTTCTTCAACATATGCATTAAGATAATCATTTTGCTCCATACCGGCTAACTCAGCAAATAAGTGAATCGGTGCATTTTTGTCACTCTCATTCCCACAGTAAAGAGCGATCATCGTCTCCACGTCTTCGCCGCCTACAAGTTCCATTTCGTGAATTTGATGGGATCACATTTAAAAATGGGAAACTTGTAAAAAGTTTCGAGATCCTTCTCCCACAACGCCTAACAATTTTTGCGTTAATCTTTCCCTTCATATCATCCAACGAGACAATTCTATTAAATCTCATTGCTATTTGTTGCCGACATTCAAATATGCATCCAACGGTTGTTGTCAAGATAATTCCATCGAAATAAACGCATACGAAAAACTGATTATCCATATTCAATACTAAATCTGTTAAAAAATAAACAAAATTTCTCAAAACAATTTCGAACAGCAAAGAAATTACTTAAATAAAAAATTAATTAATCAATATGCAATTTTAAATATATTAAAATAAAACATAACATTCACACAAAACACATAAGTAATCTAAATACAAAACTTACTAAAAAATCACAATAAACAAAATGTGTCAGTAAAAATAACACTAAATAAACTATATTAATACTAACAAATTTTTTTTCTTATTATAATCTGTTATATTTAACAATAACAAAAGAAAATATCTTTAATTTTTTCTTCTCCTTCTTTCTCCCTCTCTTCTCTTCTGTAATCTTTTTTTTTTACTGAAAATTTTTCCTTCTTTCTTTTTTTTCAGAAAATCTGTTATATTTAAAAATAACAAAAAATACATTTAATTTCTTCTCCTTCTTTCTCCCTCTCTTCTCTTCTATAATCTTTTTTTTTCCTGAAAATTTTTTCCTTCTTTCTTTTTTTCTTCTCTTCTCCCTCCCTCTCTTCTTTTGAAAGTTTTTCTTTTTCACTACTGTGTGTTTCGTTTTAACACTGAAGGGTTTAAATAGGGGATTGGGGAGTCGGTGCCGCCTCTGACAGAGGCAAGACCAATATTTTATTATTTTTTTTCAGATTCATTTTTTTAACAGTTTTTAAATTTTTTTTAACAAATTGTGTCAGTGGCAAGGTGGTCTTGCCTCTGCCATAGGCGGCACCACCCTGCCTATACCATTCTCGTATATAATTTTAATGTTATACTATTTTAGTTTTTTTTTTTCTTTTAGTATTATGTAGGTAAAAAAACCCTAAACTTGCATTCTTTTTATCAAATTACCTTAAAAAGAATAAAAAAGTTAACTTTTTTTAAATTTATTGATATTGCATACATGTTAATTGTCACGTAGATAATACATTAATATTTAATTAATTTTTAAAAATTTTAAAAAATTATAAAAAAACTATTTTAAAAAATTAAAAATCATTAAAGTTATTTAAAAAATTTATTTTTTATATTTTAAAAATTTTAAAAGATTAATTAAATGTTGATGTATCATTTACGTGGCAATCTATGGTATGCTCACGTTAATAAAGTTAATAAATGTTAACTTTTCCATCTATTTTTGGATGATTTGATTTAACTTTTCCATCTATTTTGAGATGAATGGACAACAAAATACAAGTTCAATAGTTAAAAAAATGAAATATTAAATAAATGACTAAAATAACTTTTTTTTATAAAATTAGAGGGTCGTAAAAATCATTATGCCATTAATATACATTAAATGAAAATTTCTTATTAGTATATTGTCCTTAGCTCCAAAATGAAATAAGCCAACCTTTTTGAAAAGGGTTAAATTATTCTTGGGCGAGCTTGGTAACAATTTTTATATTGGGATTTAAATTTTTTATTCAAGTTAATCTTTAAATTTGGTAATTGTTCTCGTATTGGGACATGAATTTGACAATTATTCCTACATTGGGGTTTAAACTTTTTTTGTCCAAATTAGTCCCTGAACTTGACAATTATTTCCACATTATAGCTTAAACTTGACAAGTATTTCCACATTAGAGCCTAAACTTTAATGTTTTTAGGGAATCAAGGACTAACTTGAACCAAAATAAATTTAACCCTAATGTAAGAATAATTACCAAATTCATGGACCAACTTAAAAAAAAAAATTCAACCCAATTTTAAAAAATCATATAACAACATAAAAATAACCCTCAAATAAAAAAAAAAATAATTTAACGCTTTTGAAATAAAAAACATTTCCAACATGAATTGACATCACTTAATTAGCTTGTTCGGTACTAATGTGACACATTTTTTATTACTAAAATTTGATATTATCAACTTTTAATAATGGAATAAAATAATATTATTCACCATTAAAAATTACTGAAAAATCGATTGAATCTTAATTTGATTGATATGAATATTATTGTCAATGTAGGAGAACGTGTATTCAAGAGTGTTGAAGTGTATTATACTTATATTTTTAGATTGGGAAAGACTTATGAACAATTTTAAATATTTTATTAAAAAGAATAGATATAATAAAAAAATTTCAAAAGAGTGGGTCGTGTGTTTACGGCTCCTTTAAGAGTCCTCTGCAAACCCATTACTTTCATAATAAAACTTTGTCAAAATCGTTGTAAAAAAGCCAAGCTTTTGGGGGGCAAACACTAATAATAATTATAGCTTAGGCATGCCTAATTGGTGAGACCAAGCAAAGCCGACGCATGCTTGAGAATGTGATATATCACATTCATATCTTTGGTTATAATGACCCATCTTCATGTGAGATTTACATTTGGCAATTTTGATAGCTTTGAATAGGGAATGAGGCAAAAGAATTTCAAGACCATTTTTTAAAGTGGGGCTTGTCCTAAATGATATTGATTGCTTTGCTAATCATTCTTTTTTGAGCTAAAATTTTCAAGACTAAACACTCTTTGTGTTGAGTGTGTTCACACTAAGCTAATTCTCTTTTACTAATTAAAATATTAATTATGTTGGTTAAGTAAAATTTCAAGTTTGAGTTTTGTGATTGTAGAAAAACAATAATAAAAATTCTTTACCTCCTGTTTAATTTTTTATTTGATTTAACTTTAAATTTAGTCAAAACTCAACACGACTAATGAATATCGAGATTTATTTCGCACAATAAATCAAAAGAGAGAAAAAACGAAAATAAATAGTTGCAGGGAAACGTTTGGGGTCAAGGAATGTAAATTTAATGAGGTATTATCTTGAGTAGATAGTATCACATTTCCAATTGTGTCAAGATTTTATTCTATCTTAAGTAATGTAATATTTTTGACAATTTTATCAAATCTTTAATGACTTGAATTTATTTTACTTAAACCAAAACAAAATAATAATAATAATAATAATAATAATAATAATAATAATAAAATTAATGAATCAAATTCTCAAATTGTTTAATATATGTTTTGAGTAACATTTCAACTTTATATATTTATTATAAGTCTAGAAAAATTAATATTTTTCCATTATATTATATATATATTTTATTACGTTTTGCTTGAAATATTATTTTTATAATAATTTACCATTTCATTTTATCAATTTAATCAAATTTACCCTTATACAATAACAAATAATTTTAATAATAATATTTTTTTTCTTATCATTTTGATTAAAAGAGAGCCCTAGCTGGCTATCACTCCTCCTCAATTTCATAATATATATTTAATTAAAATATGAAATTAATTTACCACATAAATACATTTATATATCAGTAAAATAAAAAAATGAATATTAAAAATTTTGGCCGCTTAACTTGGCAACAAAGTCTACCTTAATACTTGAACTTGGTAGCTATACAATCATTTGTCTAAATTTATTCTTCATGTGAAAAAATATATTTTTTTAATTAATTTATATATATTTATGTTTAATTCTTTTAAATTTATGTTTACCCTGTGACATACTAAGAGGCTATTATGTGGCATGATCGGATTGGTTAACATTGCCATATTAGCACAAACTAACTATGTTAATGTGAAGGTACCAACTAAGTTGACGGAATACAAGTTCAGGGACCAACTAGGTCCATAAAAAGAATTTATGGACCAACTAAGTACGAATGGACAAGTTCAAGGGCCAATATATATATTCTCAATTATATATCTATGGGGACGTTTGGTTCGCCGAATATAACATTACGTCCAGAATGAGATTATGGTGTTTGGATTTCAACATTCTGGCGATATCGTAATATATGGTGTAATCGCATTACAGCCCATTTCCTTACGTAATCTTAGATTACGGGCATAATCTTAAATTTTGGACCAATTTACCATTTGTTTTTTATTATTCTAACCAATTTAAGCATTTTTTTTCTTAAATAAAGTTTAAGACTAACTAAAAATATAAAAATATTTTTAATAGTAAATTAGTAGATATCATACATTACAATTATAATCATTATATTTTATTCAATAATTTATTTATTAATATATTAATTATGGTTGGGGTTGCAATCACTTTTCATGAATTATTATAATTATACATATTTACTAATTAATATATAAATTTTTATAAAAAGTAAGAATTGTATAAATTATCATAATTTTATGGAAATTGAAACTAAAAAATATTAAATGAACTAAACTTATTAAAAAAATACAATTTCTATAACAAGGACAATTGAGTAAAATGTGCTTTTAAGTAATCTTACATCCCATTAACCAAACACTTAAATCTAACATTCCAACCAAATGAACTAGATAAGATAATCTCACATTCTACCCTTAATCCTATTATAGAACGTAATCAGATATTCAACGAATCAAAAGCCCCTATGTGATTAAAAAATAAAGAGCAAGAGACCCATTCATGGACACTTATATGTAACACAACATTAAATTTGACAATATCAAATACAATACAGAAAAATATTAACGGGTTAATATACTATTTAGTACCTATATTTCACTTCAATGTTTAATTTGGTATTTGAGTTTTTTTTCAATTTGGTACCTGGGTTTGGCTTCAATATCCAGTTTGGTACTTGAGTTTTTCTTTGTCCCATACAAGTACCTAAGTTTGACTTTAATGTTCAATTTGACACCTGAGTTTTTCTTTTATTCCAATTAAGTACCAATGTTGTTTTTTACCAGAGTACACAAGTCAAATATTTATTGGACCACACGATGTTTAGTTGGAGGACCAAATTGAAAATATAATTTACTTTATTAAAAATATTTATTTTATTAAATAAGTTATATTATGATTTTTTTTTATTTATGTTTTTATATTTTTATTATTACAATATATAAATAAATCTTAAACTTTTAATTTTACCATATAAAAAACTGTGATGTACATGAACTTATGACAGCCATTTTGTTTAGTCGGAAAGCACCATACCTTAAACAATGCTATGTGATTCCAGCTAGGTTTAATTCATATAATTTTATATTCTTATTAAGCTGATCGTGATTAAAATAGAAGCCAAGGCCGACTTTTCAATTTAAAAATGTTTTCTTAATCTTATCTCAAAGAAATTGGTACATTTGTTGGTACCCAAAACAAAATAAAGCACACTAATTAATACTAATAAACCATAAAAGTTTCAACTAAGTATCAAAGATTTTAATGTTTGTACTGAGAAAATATTTTTATTCTTAAATTAAGTAGTAAAATAGGTTTATAAATTAAAAATATTTATGGGTCGAATTAGATCAGATTCAGTTCAGCTTTATGTATAATATTAACATTATATTTAATTATTTAATTTTTACTTGATTCAAAATATGAGTCTGATAAGATAATTTTCATCATAAGCCCAAAGTTCAAGTAGATTAGCTTGCCTGCGAGCTCGCTTTCTTATGGGGTTACATGTACAGGTTAGGCTCGCATAAAACTCTATAAATACGTGTTTAGTTTAGAGTAGGGTACGTATTTATATACATAAAGCCTACTTAACTAATATATCATGTTAATGAATAATATTCATATCATATAAATATGCAAATATCACTACGTAAGAAATATAAAAAAACACTCAACAACTCTAAAAATATCATATTAATCTTTAAGCATTGATGAATAAGTCCCAACTCAAAAAATTCTATTACAAACGCATCTTCTTTCTTAATTAAACAATTCTCAAACTTGTTCCTATCCATCAATATCTTTTAGCGAGTAATTTGAGAGTAACATTTTGAAAATGTACCAATATTGATACATGGAAGAAAATGACATACCAACTTTTTGGGGATAAGTCATGTTGAGGGTTGATTGGCGAGTTACCACCTCTTTTGAATGGTTAATGTAATGCTGCCACTATACATTACTTTTGGGTTTTGTTTTAGATAGTGAGTTGCAATTCAATCTCACTTATGCATGCCATAACCTTTTCTTTGAGATATTTAAAATTTTTTATTTAAGTCATTCACTATTAAGTTTTTATTTAAAAAAAGTTTGATTAGCGAACTTAAAGCGACAATTTGATGATCGATACGGTGGATTAGTACCCATCGACGAGTAGAAGAATATATTTTAGATCCAAGTCCATCTAACAATTAGTGTTGAAGATCAGAGAAGAAAATTATTTAGATTTTGATTCGTAGATTTATGACATTCAAAATTGTTTCATGAAAAAAAAGACTGAATTGTAAAAGAGAAGGGAATGAGAGCTGTCCAGTGACTTAAATGAAAACTAGCTCAATAACTATTTTGTAATTTTTTTGAAGTTCAGTGGCTAAAGCGTCAATTTACTAATAATTTAGTGATCTTGAGTGCGATTTACCCTTTTTTATGTTTCCTTGAAAGCAATTTCTTTTAAGATTTTTTTCATGTCTGTTGTATAATCCATATCTGAGTTTATGGTTGTCTCTTTCTATAGTATTATCTCCAAAATTCGAATCTATATTCTCTTTTTAAAAATGTAATGTATTTTATCACTACACTAAATATTTATTGATTTCTTTTCAAAATTTTAATTCACCTTTAAAGCAGTATATAAAATGCAAATATATTAATAAGATTCGAATTATTAGGCTTTGCAAATATATGATTGTGCTGTATTTATTTTATATTTTTATGTTGTGTCAAATTTATTCAAAATTGATTCGCATTCTAAATAATTCGAAAACGGTTGAATATAATGGGCTAGCCCAAATATTTCTTTAAGTGGGAGAGCAATCACATTTTACCAAATGGGCTTTCTAATTTTTTATTGGCCTACTTTTGGGCTGGCCTAATTTCTCCTCTTCTTGATTTTATTGCTCCTACCATTTTTAATAAAAAAATTGTCGAATTGGTCAAATTATTAGTTTTGGGTTCATTCGATTTGATTGTTAATTTAACATTAATTAATTAATTAATTAATTAATTAATTAATATTTTATAAAAATAAAAATAAAAATAAATTAAAAAATTTATAAACCAATTCAACTCAATTAATCATCAAATTTTTTTTGTCATGATTGATGGTTTTTACCAATTTTAAGAAGTTCGCTCAAAGGTTGATTTAATTCTTTTGTCTAGGTTGACACATCGACTGATTCTCGATTTCCAAGCGGTTTGATTCCAACAATAATGGGAATTATTGTATTCATTTGATTATGCCCATGATTTTTTTGTTTTTAAACTTGAGATAGTTTATTCCAGTGGTGATGGGCTAGATTGGAAACTTGATGATGATGAGTGATCCGACTATTTGTTAAATAAAGAGAGCTAAAGCGTATCAAAACTTGTATTTCGAGATGTTCTTCAATGCTTAAATTAGTATTTTAACAAAGTAAAGTTTAAGTTGAAAGAAATAATAGAATAATAAGTTTGAATGAGAGGTGATACCTAAAATAGAGATGAGACTTAGTATTTATAAGTAATTGTTTCATACTGCTCTTTTGCTGCCTAAATTTAACAATTAACTAATGATTGACAGAAATGAAAATGTATGAGTTATCCTTTTTGTTAGGGTTGTCGTTGGCTCATTTTGCATGCTTATTTGTTCAGCTATGTAAAACATTCATTTGTGAGACGAATTTGTTTGTGTCACATGGAAGGTGTTTTTAAACCTTATAAAAATACTATGAAGGCTTTATACTAAGAATTAAGTTAAAATTTGTCTCCGCTATTGAAAAAAGAAAGAAAGAGGTAAATTAGTTTATATATATTATATTAAAGAGTAAATTGATTATTTTGTTAAAATTTTTATCCATTTCTAGGGTTAAAAATTGGTCTTGTACGTTAGCATTAGGTACACGTGGCACGCCTTTACTGTAACTGCTTGATTATTCCATTAGCCACGCCAATTTTTAATGGTAGAAATAAATAAAATTTTTAATAGAATAATTAATTTACACTCTAATGTAACGTACATGGATTAATTTATTTATTTTTTTAATAAAATGAACAAAATGTAATTTCACTTTTAATCTAAAACATTTATAGTACTTTTATTGAAGTCTAACATCAAGTAAGCAATACAAGCAGATGAAACATGAGCTCGTTTGGGCCTTGTTTTAAATCTTTCTTCGAATCTAATAAGACCAAAAACTATTCATGTAAAAGAAAATTCAAGAACTAGATACCTGGTGCATGTTATGGTTGGACAAAATTAAAACATCCTAATGATGTAAATACTAAAAGTAAGTAAACCATGAGGTATGATGTGGTGGTTATTTATCTCATCTTTAAATTATATTATTGGAGATTCGATCACCGTCATGAAAATTGAGTACATTTCATGGCCAAATCATTTACTTTTTTGGAGAACATCTTTGATAAGTGAACTAGTCACTATTACTGGCAATGGAGAAGGGATTGTATGAAACTGTGTTCTACGTCATCCTTATCCCTTTCTAATAGGAGAATGACAAATCAAAATTTTCCTCCTGATTTTTAACATTTTTAATTGGATTTAAATTTTTCAGGAGGAAAAAGGCTAAAAATTAAGAGGAAAAATCTAATTTTTCATTCTTCTATTAAAGAGAAATAGGGATGACGTAAAATCACAGTTTTATATAATTTTTTCTCCTGCTGATGAATACCGTAATTTTGACAAAAAAAAAAAATTAAAAGTATGTCACCATAAGGCTTTGTATGTAGCTGAGGTACTGATAAATTGATAAGGCGGCAAAAGTAAATAATTCAATGCATAAATGGTGGTAACAACGAATAAAGAGATGACCCAAAATTTAATTCCCCATGAATTGTAAAATTTTAATTTTCCATAAAAAACAACGAAGATTTCAAATGTTTAATGCATGACCCAGCAGCGACAGTATGTAACATGCGACAGTATGAAAAATGGGGTTGATGCAAATTTAGTACTAATTGTAATGTGGTAAGGTGAAGAAATTATTTTAGGAGTTGCTCTGTTCAGATATCTTTCCTGGAGCAATTATGTAAATTCCAGAATCGTTGGTTTTCACTTTTGAGTTGTTTTAAAAATTTGTAAAAAAATAAATTAATATAATGATAATTTTTTTTTAAAAATTTATAACTGTATTCGTTTAAAAAAAATTATTGATTTAGTTCTAGAGTTGAGTTGAACCCGTAAATGAGGAGTTGACTCTCTTAATGTTATTATTTTTTTATCTTCACAAGATTCAAACTTAATATTTTATTTAAGGATCATCAAGCTCCTTACCATTTTGATCAAATAGATATTGGTATTTACATATCTATTATGGTATTCGTCATTACCGACCTACTACTAGGATACTCGATTGGGACTTGACCTAGAGTCTACAGGGTTTGCACATGAGGTGTTCACATCCTTATATGAGACCGGACGATGTGGGTTCTCACCACTACGAAGGCGACCTGTCATTTAGAAAACAAGTGTTAACCTTAGAATAGGGTATGTGTTGGCATGCATGGGAACTTACCTACGACATCCCATTTATAAACATAATCGTATGATATAAATAGAGAATCTAACCCTTTTGAAGAACACACTCTAAAAAACACTCAACAATATCAAACTTTGGCAAACATATATTATGAGCTTTCGAGTCCAACTCAAGATGAAGTACTTTTCAAAAAACTTTTACCAATTTCAACTCACAAGAAACTATTTCATAAATATAAATGTAAAAAATATAATGATATCTTATGAAGAGTTATTGACAAAAGAACTTTGAGGATACAATGAAACCCAATGACTATCTACGTTTTGCACTGACAGAAATAGTCTATTAAGCATTAAGTGGACCAAAACCTATTCTTGTAAAAGAAAATTCAAGAACTAGATACTAGTACATGTTATAGTTGGACAAAATTAAAACATCCTAATGATGTAAATACTAAAAGTAAGTCAACAATGAGGCGAGTCAACAATGAGGTGTGATGTGGTGGTTATTTATTTCATATTTAAATCATATCATTGGAGATTCGACCACCATCATGAGAATTGAGCACATTTCATGGCCAATCATTTATTTTTTCGAAGAACATCTTTGATAAATGAACTAGTCACTATTACTGGTGATGAATACCCTAATTTTGAAAAAAATATTAAAAGTGTAAGGGCCTAATTTCTTTCGGCCTAAAAGAAAAGGGATCATTAATTATTAAAAGTTCATTTTACAAATAAATAAAAACCAAAGTCCAATTAACTAATAACCCAAAGCCCAAATACAAGCCCAAATTGCCAAACCCTAAACTCATCAGAAACCTTAATCACCTTAAATCTTCAGCAGCCACCGCCCTCGCCACGTTAGTAGCACGCCATTTTAGGCTTCTGCTATCACCCACGCCCCAGATTTAACGCCTCAGACCTCTTTGCCATAGTTGTTGCACCGAAATGGCAAGGGCACAACCCCCCACCATAGTTGACCCGAAGGTCTCCTTGCCACCACCATGCTAAGTTAGCTACAAAACAAATACAAAAGAGAAAGGAAAATGAAGAAAAGAAAAATATTTTGTAATATTTAATGTGGCTATAAAAGCCCAACCATTGATCTGTAAAAAATTTACGAATGAAATAGAACAAAAAAAAAACAAAAAATTCAAAGGTATTTTCATTTTTATTGTTTTTAAATTTCTAAGAAAATAAATGAAAAGATTTAGGTTTTTTACTTGAGTGTAGTTTCATCTTCCACCATGGACGGATGAGGTTGCTGTCTCTGATGAAAGGTAGCCTCCTTCTGGCGTGAAAGACTTCTGAATCCATTCAGATTCGTCTCTGTTTTGTCAGATAAGAGGGGTGTAGGGTTCTTTTTTAAAAAAAGAAACAAAGAAACCGAAATGTTTCTTGTTCTATTTCGAGTTTTGGCTGGGTTTCAAAGGATTTCAGCCCCAAATTTGTTTTCAGGGCTTTAAAAGGATTAAAAAAGTTTTTTTTAGGACTTCGGCCACTAGAGGCGGCGATCTCCGTTGCCGATGACCGGTGGCCACGGCGGAGGCTCAATGACTCGATGATCGGCCTCAGGGGAGAGTTGAGAAAAGAGAAATAAGGGTTTTTTTTTTTTTTTTAGAAATGAGTAAAATGATTTTGTAAAAAAACTTTTTAACTTATATAGGGCTAATAATGCGACGTCGTTTGGTCGTGGCCTTAGATACCCCAAAATGATGCTGTTTTGAGTCCTGACCCAATGACCCGACCAGGATCCTCGTGTTTTTAAAGGGAGGGTGTAATTGCTGCCCTAGTCCCTCCGCTTCTGGCTGTCTTTTAATTTTGTCCTAATTCATTTTTTCCCTTTTTGCAAATTTGACTTGTAAGTTTATGCTTTTGCATCTCAGTCCTTTGACCTGTTGTTGACCCCTTGGGGAGTGACACGTGTACTGGGTTGGAATAATAACTCTTTCGATCCTGTTCTTTTTATTTATTTTAATTTGATCCTTCATTTTTTTTGTAATTTATACTTTGAATTCCATTACGGTCTCAATTTAACCCTTTGTTTATTTAATCTAGTCCCTTTACTTTTAGTTTTTAAATTTCTAGAACTTCTAATTTATGCTATCGCCCTTCAAGTTAGGCAATTTATATTTTTAACCTTAAATTCTTGCATTATGCCATTTCAGTCCTTTATCTTTAAATATTGTCGTCATTAATATTGTTATTGGATAATCACCATGGATAATTAATTTTTTTTTGGTTAAAATTTTATCATTGTTAATATTATATTGTTATTATAATTATAGTATTATTATACCTTTTGTCATTTTACTATTACGTTATTATTACGATTATTAAATAGTATTATTATAATCGATTAAAATTATTTCTACTATTATTTCTATTATTTTTTATGATAATATTATTATTTTATTTTATTATCTATGTTGCTATGTTTATTAATATCATAAATTTGCTATTATCATTATATTGTACATTATGTTTGCATATATTCATCTATTTTGTATGGTACCTCATGTTCGAGTAGATTTATTGTGAGTCACATTAGTGTTTGCATCCACTTTGCGCAATGCATAGTTAGTACTTAACGCCGAGGTAATGTTCTTTTATCTATGTGATTAAAGAAGTAGTGCTCCTAACTTACGGGGTATGACTTTCTCCTTGAACCAAAATAATTGAATATCCTTATTAAAATTGGAAATAAATAGGGTTTTAGGTAATAATTCGACGATGTGTATTTTTATTTTCAGGGATTTAAGATGTTGTGCCCTTAACTTATGGGACATGACTTCTCTTCTTGTTTGACTTGAAATAAAAGAACCTTCTCCATAAAATTTAATTTAGATAGTAATATTTTTAGTAATGTCATCAAATAATATCATTTACATGTATTTAAGGGTAGCATTTTAAAATTCTCTTCAAGTTTGCAATTCTCAATGCTAAGACACCAAGTAATCAACTAGGTACCAATTTTGGACGTTGTGAGGGTACTAATCCTTCCTCATGCATAATCAACTCCCGAACCCAATCTTCTGATTTTGTAGGCTGAAAAAAATTGTCATTTTAGTAATTTTAACATTTTATTAAAATGATTAGATTTCGACGTGATCCAATCACATCTAATTAAAAAGATTGGTGGTGACTTCACTTTTCTTTTTAAAATAAAATAAATCGGGACAAAAAATGTTTCTACAGCTTGGAAACTCCACTGGGGACTAATAAGAGAGTCAAGCCGCGAGTTGATTACTTTTTGGTCTTTTTGTTGGGAATTGAGAATTTGGTTTAATTTAATTTGCGATCCCTTCCTTGCATTTCATCATTCATTCATGTGTTGTTTTGGTAATAAACAATTATATGAATGTCTGTGTTAATTATCTCTAGTTACATAGTGATCTAGACATATGGTTTTATTTTTGTTGTTGAGTTGAAGGTTTGAGAGTTTTTCTTTATACACTTTCATACGTATTGTATGACATGATTCTTCTACTTGGATTTCGCCCTTCTTAAGTAGGAGTGAGAAGCTATTCTTTCGTTAGGTCTTCACCTCCATGTAGGATAGTGGATCTCTTTCGGGATATATCCGTACTTATGTCTTCGTGAGATTTTCACTTCCATGCAGACATATGGAAATGTATCCCCCTGAATTTAATTCGATCTGTATGAACTTATAATGGGTGAGGATTAAGGAATCTGCCGGTTCAAGCACCTTTACTTTACAACCAAACTACATTTAGTGAACTTTAAGAGCTTGCCCTAGGTAAAACCATGCTGAACCTTTAGTGGTTACCTGAATAGAGTACAAAAAATAAACTTTTTTAACTATTATTCTTTGCTTTAATCACAACCTATATTCAAGCTTTATACTAATTGTACTGACTTATTTCATTTTGTTTTGGTTTTGGTTGTAGTGCATTTTTCATCTTAGAGAAAATGTGTTGATTCGTGATCAATTACTAGATAGAGAACCTACTATGAAAAAATGAGTTTCTTGATAAAGTGGAGGATAATGTGGCCGTGCGAATATGGTTAGAGAAAAGGCAATAAGAGAAAATGACAGCCTGTCAGAAGGGTATATGTCAGAGTCATGGGATTTCACCTAGATTAATGTAACTCAGAATAATCTGCAAGAACTGAAGAAATATGAAATAAGTGGGATGATAAAACAAAACAACTATTCTACCGCGAACATGGTGATTTGCCTTACCTACTTGATGTCAAAATGGATAAGCATTTATTTCAAGCTTTCACACAGTATTGGAATCCTACTTACAGTTATTTTACTTTGGGGAAAGTAGACATGGTACCCACAGTAGAAGAATACACCACTTTACCCTGTTACTCGAAAGTCTAGGTCAATAAAGCCTACTCTAGAGTTGCCAATAACCTAACCTTCTTAAAGAGGCTAATGAACATAACTAGGATGAGAGAGCAATGGGTCGCGGCCTAAATTAAGGAAAAAGGGGATAGAAAATGCATCACTTGGAAAAGCCTACAGGACTTAGTCTTAGTACACCCTGACACAAGAAAAAAAGGTTGATGTCTTTGCCTTAAGCATTTACGGGTTAGTCATCTTCCCTAAGGTATTAGGGCATGTAGAGGATGCCGTTTCAGATTTGTTCGACCAACTCGATAAAAGGGTCACTCCCATCCCAACAATCTTGGCTGAAACCTTTAGGTCTTTGAATGCCTTTGAAGAGAGAGCAATTAAAGATTTATTGGTTGTGCGCAGCTCTTGCTAGCTTGGTTTCATAGCCACTTCTAGAAGATAGAAAAAGTCTCTTATTGAGTGTTCTCTAAAGGCTACTCTCCATTGAAGGAATTTGTGGCTACCTAATGACCAGAAAACATCTGAAAAAAATAGATGACAATTTTCCAAAGTCTCCGAGAAAAATATGTTGAATGGCGGGCCCCTTGGATGATTCTTGATGAAATTCTATACTGATGTAGAGACTTTGACTGAGTCCCTTTGCTCGGGATATGGGGAGCTGTCAGATATGCCTCTTAACTTATATTAAGGCAATATAGATCGATGCAGTTTATTCTAACAACACAAGGGTTGGCCTAGTGTGAGTTCACATTCAAGGGTGACAATTATGAAAAGAAGGTCCATGAAATCTCAAATGCATGGAACCGAACTCACAAGATGAAAAAATTTGCCGCAAATCCTATGACAACCCTAGGATATGATTGATGGTGGAATAAGAGAATCAATGATAATATCTCTTCGCCAAGTCAAGAAAATATCCTACCAATAGAAGAACACTTGCAAGTGATCCTGTCAGAATTAGACATTATGAAGCAAGACTTCGAATGGAAAATTTTAGAGTTAGGAAAAAGGATAGAGAAGTTGGAATAGAAGAAAATGCAGTTGGGGTTAGACATTGACGTCCAAAAATTAGAAGTTGAAAAAATAAGTAAGGGAAATAATATTACTGAAGAAGACTTGAACAGTTTAAAAACGGACTATAAGAAACTTCGCTTGTTAATAAGGACGATTGGGTTGGGCAAAATGTTGGAACAAGGGTGAAAAGAAACCTAAGAAGAGAAGAATAGAGCTGATCAGTGGGAGATAAAGTTCTAGGATGCTCGAGTTCAGGAAGATGCTATAAAAGGAGAATTGCTAGGAAGCCGAGTTGAAAAAGCTGAACTGAAAGCCCGAATAGCAGAGTTGGAAGTATCTTTGTACTTACATTGTAGTCGTAACTTTGTGACTGAGCTAAAAGCAAGCCAGGCTAAGAATGAGGAGTTAAAAAAGAAGGTAGAAGAACTTGAGGCCTCCCTATAGAATTATGAACAACGAATTGAGCTTCTCGAAGAAATTGTGGAAACGAACAATGAATATTGGAAAGTACATCTCCAATGTTCTCAAGGGCAGGTCAGAGATAGGGACCATGGTATGAGTGAAGCTTTGGCCCAAGTACGAGAAGTAGCTGACCATTTGCAGGCCCTAGTCGTTCAAGATGACATTTTGAGCCTGAAATATGAATTGAAGTCAGATCGTGGCAAAAAATTAGCTTGGCTTCTTAGGAAGATTAAGGTTTTAAGCGTTAACGCAATGCCGTATATGTGAAATGTATCCAGCTTATGTAAAGAAACTTGTTTTGTAGAAAAGTTGTTCCAATGGAATTGAACTAGAATCAATGCATTTTTACATATTTTTACCATTCATTAACATTGCATATAATTACATGCACTAAATTTCAAGAAAATTCTCCTAATTAATCAATAATTGCTACAGTTACCTTGGAAACTTTTGAGAATCTACAAACCAGATATCACTACAGTACTTGTGGTAAAAATAGGGCCATGGATAAAAGATTAGAAAGGTTGGAACAAACCCAGAAGGATATGTAGGACCAGCTGCAAGCATAATTGCAAGATCAATTAGCTAAGGTGCAACAAGATATGAAAAATCAGATACTGGAATCTCAGAGAAATATAATAAGCCAGTTAACTCAACTACTGACCGGAGGAGTTGACAAAGGGAAGGGTATTGCGGTACCCTGGTATGAGGGCAAAGACCTCGCATACCTCTCGTGTTTTACCCCAATGCACATCCAAGCTCAACAGGAGATGTATCCACAAGGAGTACCTGTCACTATAAGATCGCAGTAATACCAAGTTGGCACTTCAGACCAACAAATTACCTTATGGTTTTAGGTTCCAACCTTGGAGACAACCCAACCAACCTTGTTGTCCCAGATTTGGATGATATAATGGAAACAGAGAAGGAGAAAGTAGAATTTCCAAAAAGTTGAAAAATAGTTGCAAATGGTCAGAGGAAAAGTTCAGAGCAATAGAGGGTACTGACATCTTTTGCGGAGTTGATGGCAATGAATTAAGTTTGATCCCGGACCTAGTCCTCCCATCGAACTTCAAAACCCCAGAATTTAAGAAGTAAAATGGGATCAGTTGCCCTAAAGCACATATTATGATGTTTTGTAAAAGAATGACAAGATATGTCAACAATGATCAATTACTAATCCATTGTTTCTAAGATAGTTAAACTAGATTAGCTGTAAAATGGTATAATCAACTAAGCCGTACCTGGATCAATTCATGGAAAGATTTGGCGTAGGCCTTTATGATGCAGTACAACCACGTGACTGATATGACACTTGATAGAATCACACTAGAGAACATGGAGAAAAAACCAAAAAAGAGTTTTAGGCAATACACCCAAAGGTAGAGGGATATAGAAACACAAGTTCAACCACCTCTATTGGAAAAGAAAAGAACGATGCTCTTTTTCAACACCTTGAGGGCCCCATTAATCAATTATATGCTAGGCAGTGCTACCAAAAGCTTCTCGGATATGATTATGTTCGGGGAGATAATTGATAATGTGATAAGAAGCAGGAAGATAGATGCAGAAGAAAATGTTAAAAAGTCAGCCCCAAGAAAAAAGAAGAATGAGGTAAATATTGCGAGTGTATACAAAACAAACTACTCAAAGCCAGTTACAATTACGCAACCTAGGACCATGACGACTAACCATCAAAGCCCTTCAAGACAGAAATCCAGTTCAAGGCCAAATACAGAAAAAATCCAATTCACGCCTATCCCAATGATGTATAGAGAACTATATTAGAACCTGTTCAATACTCATGTAGTATCACCGTTTTACCTAAAGCCCATGTAGTCTCTATTCCTAAAGTGGTATGGCGTAAATGCCCAGTGCGAATATCATATAGGGATAACAGGACACTCGATTGAAAATTGCTCTGGCTTCAAGAAGTTGATTGAGAGATTTATCAAAATGGGAATTGTAAGGTTTGATGATTTTTCAGGGCCTGATGTGGTTGGAAATCTACTACCCAGTAATGCCAACCAAGGTGTAAATACAATAGTCAAAGATAGAAATAAGAGGATCAAAACCAATTTCGAAGAAGTGAGGTCCCCATTAAAATGGGTGTGGTAAAAAATGGTGAATATGGGTTTGACCACTCAAGATTCTGAAGGCATAATAAAAAGAGTAAAAAACTATTGTGAGTTTCATGTTGCGGAGGGACATGAGATCCAAAGTTTTTCTGAATTGAGATCTCTAGTGTAGAGTTTTATGGAAAATAAAGAATTAGAATTTTTTGATAAAATTAAAGATTCAGAAAGGGTAGACGTTTGTGCTTCCAAAGAGGGAGTATCAGAGAAAACCTATAAGGTCAATCACCCAATAGTAATCATCTCCGGGCTAAAAGGCAATAAAGTTAGAGAAATGACAGTGCCAAGAATCATAATCCAAAAACCCGTGGCTTTTCTTTACAAAAATAGTAAGAGGGTCCCATAGAGTTATAATTGCAATGTGATAGTTCCAGGAGGAGAAAACTCAAAAGTCACCTCGGAAGGGGAGGTCCAGGATGTTGGTTTTTTCACACGCAGTAGGAAACGCTATGAATTTACGGATGCATGAACTGAAACCCCAAAGGGAAAGGCCTTGGTAATCGAACCCAATAAAAGAAAAGCCGCTAGGCCAGAGTCACCAGTCAATGAGCTAGTGATCGAAAACGAAGCTAAAAAGTTCTTGAAATTCTTGAAGCACAATGAGTATAGTGTAGTGGAACAACTACACAAATAGCCAGCTCACATATCAGTTTTAGCCCTCCTACTAAGCTTAGAGACACATCACAAAAAATTGATGAAGATGCTAAATGAGACTTACATTACCGACGACATTTCTGTAAATAAATTAGATCGATTGGTCAACAACCTAAATGCTGATAATTTCATTTTCTTTAATGATGATGAAATACCTTTAGGGGGTATGAGATCAACAAAAGCTCTGCACATCACCACCCGTTGTAAGGGATATACATTGCTTGGAGTACTAATTGACAATGGGTTTGCCCTGAATGTTTTACCTCTGTCTATGCTAAATAGGCTGTCAATCGATAGCTCTCATATGAAAGCATGTCATAATATAGTAAGGGCGCTTGATGGCATAGAAATGAAAGTAATGGGGGGACCGAAATGCCACTCTTAGTTAGTCTAAATACATATGAGATGGAATTTCTAGTAATAGACATGAAACCCACCTATAATTGTTTATTGGGAAGGCCCTGGATTCACTCAGCAGGGGTAGTGTCGTCATCGCTTCATAAAAAATTAAAGTTAGTGATAGAAGGCCGGTTCGTCACAATAAACGCTGATGAGGACATTATTGCGTCTGTGACTAGTGATGCACCCTATATAGGGGCAGATGAAGATATTGTGGAATGCTCCTTCTGATTATTGGAGTTCGTCAATGCTACTTTTATTGCTGAAAGAAGTAAGATCCTCGCATCAAAAACGTCTAAAACCACAAGGAAAGGGCTTGGAAAATATCTCCAAAGAAGGGTTAATGCACCAATGCTGACAGATAAATAGGATTGTTTTTGCTTAGGGTACAAGCCGGATGTTAGACAAAAGAGAAAGGAATTGTAAAAAAAGCAAGAGAGAAGAAATGTGCGACTGAGTGGGGACGAGATCAAGTGGGAACCAATGATCTTTCCCCACATATCTGAAACATTCATGTCAGTAGAAGTCGTCTACCCTGAACAAAGAATGACAGAGAAAGAAAGCCAGATAACTGAGATTGTAGGAAAGATGTTGGAAAATTTAAGTGTCAACGCCATATCTGAAAAGGGGAATGAAGAAAGGAACATGTTAGGAATCCTTATGCCCTTGGACGTTTAGAACATATTTATTTCAGAGTAATGTTTAGAACATACCTATTGCTCTAAGCTTGAGAGCAATAAGGATCCTTTTGTGAAAAGACACATGACTACTATATTTATTTCAATGAAAACAATGCATTTTTGTGTCCTATTTGGCAAACATTTTATTATTTCTTTCATTCATACTCATACCACATAATTAATCATTCTTAAATTCATTTGTTCTTTGGGTCTCTTTTTGTTCCTATGACATGACTCTTGATATCAATGATGTGAGTGACGTTGCTGCTGACTTAGAGTCTCCTTTTGAGTAGGATATGTGTCTAGAAGAACCTCAGGACTTTGAAGATGATCAATATTGTAATCTGTCACCTAATCTACTAAGGATGGTAGAGCAAGATGAGAAACAGATCTTACCTCTCAAAGAGTTGGTGGAAATTGTGAGTTTTTGGAATGAAAAGGAAAAGAAAGAGGTGAAAATTAGGACATGCATCACTACAGAAACAAGGCGAGATCTCGTCGAATTGCTTTAAGAATTTAAAGATATATTTGTATGGTCCTATTAAGACATGTCTGGTCTAAGTATTGATGTTGTGGTACACAGGCTTCCCATAAAGGAAGAATGCAAGCCGGTTCAGTAGAAACTCCGAATGATGAAGCTTGACGTACTATTAAAAATAAAAGAGGAGGTCAAGAAACAGTTCAACACTGGTTTCCTCCAAGTTGTCAAATATTCAGGGTGGGTAGCCAATATAGTCCCCGTCCCTAAGAAATATGGAAAAAATGAAAATGTGTGTAGATTATAGGTATTTAAACAAGGCTAGCTTAAAGGATAATTTTTCATTGCCCCACATCGATACCCTAGTCGACAACATGGCAGGTCATTCACTATTCTCCTTCATAGATGGTTTCTCTGGATATAATCATATAAATATGCATTCTAAATATATAGAGAATACCACATTCATAACAATGTAGGGAACATTTTGTTATAAAGTGATGCCGTTTGGACTTAAAATGTAGGAGCAACATATCAAAGAGCCATTGTGACTTTGTTTCATGATATGATGCACAAATAAATTGAGGTTTATGTCGATGATATGATCGCCAAATCCCGAACAGAGGGAGAGTATGTGAAGGTTTTGAGGAAAATGTTTTTGAGGTTGAGGAAATTCCAGCTAAAGCTGAACCCAACAAAATGCACTTTTGGGGCCACGTCAGGCAAATTGTTGGGCTTTTTAGTCATCAAGAAAGGAATTGAGATTGATCTAGATAAAGTCAAGGCCATATAGGAGTTACCACCGCCGCGTATCCAAAAGGAAGTTTGAGGTTTCTTAGGAAGATTAAATTACATCGCCCGATTCATCTCACAACTAACTGAGAAATGTGACCCCATCTTAAGTCTCCTTAAGAAACATAACCTGTGTATAGGATGATGAATGCTAAAAGACCTTCGACAGGGTCAAACATTACTTGTCCAATTCCCCAATGTTGATACCACCTAGCCCAGATAAACTATTGATACTATACTTTGTAGTATTCAAGAATTCTATGGGATACGTATTAGGCCAACATGATGAGTCGGGAAAGAAAGAAAGAACAATCTATTACCTCAGCAAGAAGTTTACTGAATTCGAGACAAGATGTTCACCAGTTGAGAAACTGTGTTGCGTCTTAGTCTGGACCACCAAAAGGCTAAGACAATATATGTTGTACTATACAACTTGGCTCATCTCGAAAATGGATCCTTTAAAATACATGATGGAGTTGACCGCATTGAATGAATGAATGGCTAGATGGTAAATTCTACTCTTTAAATTTGATATAGTTTACATGAATCAGAAGGCAGTAAAAGGGAGTGCAATAGCGGTCTTTTTAGCTAGTACAGCTCTAAAGGATTATGAGCCTTTAAATTTTGATGTCCCAAATGAAGATATGATGTATGTTGTAGCCATTGAAGAAGATGCTCCAAAAGAATATCCTTGGAAACTGAATTTTGATGGCGCCTCAAACGCCACAGGTAAATGAGTTGGGGCTGTTCTGGTATTTCCAGACGGAGATCATTATCCTTTCACCAGTAAGTTCAAATTCAAATATACAAATAACATGGCAGAATACGAAACATGTATTATAGGTATCTGTGTGGCTATAAAATGTAAGATTAAAGTGCTGAAAGTAAACGAGGATTCTGCATTAGTAATCTATCAACTCAAGGGTGAATGGGAGATAAGAGATTTCAAGTTGATTGATTACCGAAGGCTGGTTCTCAAATTAATTAAGGTGTTTCATGACTTCCGATTCTGTTACCTCTCACGAGATGAAAACTAGATGGCCGATGCCTTGACTACCTTGGCCTCCATGATCAAAGTAAACAAACAAGAGAACTTAAAACCCATTCAAATGAGCATTTATGTGGCTTCATCCAATTATTACGACATTGAGGAAGAAGAAAGGGATGATCACCCTTGGTACCATGACATATTACAATATGTAAAGAGCCGTAAATACCTTAAGCAAGCAACCGAGAATAATAAAAAGACGCTAAGAAGGTTGGCTAATGAATATATCCTAAAGGAAGAGATCCTATACAAGATGAGAAAGGATTAGGTGTTACTAAGATGTGTGGATGCTGTCGAGGCCAAGAATATCCTAGAAGAAGTCTATGAGGGTGTTTGCGAAACACATGCCAATGGTTTTACAATGGCCAAACAAATTATAAGATTCATATATTATTGGTCCACCATGGAAGAAGATTGCGTCACTTATGCCAAGAGGTGTCATAAATGCCAAATTTATGGGGACAAAATTCATGTGCCTCTTTGACCTCTTCATGTTATGAATTCTCCATGTCCTTTCTCTATGTGGGGCATGGATGTCATTGGGCCAATTTTGCCAAAGGCTTCCAATAGGCATCGACTCATTTTTGTAGTAATTGATTAATTCACCAAGTGGTAGAGGTTGCTTCCCATGCCAATGTCACGAAATTGACAGTTATCAAATTCTTGAAGAAAGAGATTATATGTTGGTATGAAACTCCGAAAAAGATCATATCTGACAATGCATTAAATTTGAACAACAACACGATAGCTGAGGTTTGCAATCAATTCTAGATCAAACATCACAATTCAGCACCATACCACCCAAAAATGAATAGGGCAGTGGAGGCAGCTAATAAGAACATTAAAAAGATCGTGGGAAAAATGATAGAGACTTATAAAGATTGGCATGAAAAATTACCATTTGCCCTTTATGGTTATCGAACATCTGTTAGGACCTCCATCGGGGCAATACTTTTTTCATTAGTTTATGGAATGGAGGCAGCTTTACCTATTGAATTCAAGATTTCTTCCCTTTGAATTTTGTCTAAACTAAAATTAAATGAAGTAGAAGGGACCCAATCTAGATATGATCAGTTAAACTTGATCGAAGAAAAGAGGCTGAAAGTAATTCGTCATGGTTAGATGTACCAAAAAAGAATGATGCGAGCTTATGACAAAAAGGTCTGACATAGAGAATTCTTTGAGGGGGATCTAGTTTTGAAAAATATCATTCCTATACAAAAAGACTTTCGAGGAAAATGGATGCTGAATTGGGAAGGACCTTATGTGGTAAAGAAGACATTTTCTAAAGGAGCGTTGATTCTGACCGAGATGAACGGTGATGATCTGTCCAACCCCGTGAATTTGGATTCAGTAAAGAAATATTTCACCTAAAAAAAGCGGGCAGAGATTAAGATGAAAACCTACAAAGGGTGTCTTGAAACCTAAGGAGTTTTGAGTTGAAAACCCAAAAGGGTGACTCAAATTTGGACCAAAGAATGGACATATAATAGTCGTTTCCCCTCAAAGGTAACAAGGGGGAGGAGTTTTACATCTTGGGGTATTAACAAAGTACTTTAGATCTCTTAAACACATATCAGGCTCAGATCCTCAGCAAGTTTGTTCAGAAAAGCTCATATTGTGATATCTAAGGCACATAATTTCATTTTTACTCACTTTGTGTTTTAGCAATGTTTTTCATTTTAATTAATCTTTTCAGTAGAGCTTTGTCTCTAATAAATTTCAATCTTACCCATTGTTCGACCTTATTCAAGCATTTTTTGCATTGAAATAACGGTCAGCGGACTAACAATGTTATAAAGTATAAAATGATTTCTGCATATTGCTCCGAAAAATTTCTAAATAGTATAGGGACTTGAAACAGAACCACTAGTTGGAAATAACCAAACCTGAAGGTTGGAAGGGTCTTGAAACAAATAGTCTAGATTGTGACTACCTCTTCAAGTTTCTTGTCGAAGATACTAGACCTGAAAGGAATGCATGGTAACACATCAGTGATAGAACCTAGACAAATGATGAACAATGTCGACCTAATGACTAAAAGACAGTACCATCCTCAAATATGACATTTTGCATTCATATTAATATCATTTATACACTTCTAACACCCTAATTTCTTGGCAAAGATATAGGCCTATGAAACATATTCTACAGGTCTCGTTCCCAAGAGAATGGCGTAACATTCAATGGAACAACGACTCTTATATCCCTGAAGTTACAGTGGAATGGAGTGAAGCTATAGTAGCAAATCTGATCTCTTTGAAGATGCAATAGAGCAAGATGAAGCTACAATAACGATTCTTAAATCCCTGAAGTCGTAGTGGGATAAAGTTAAGCTACAGTAGCAAATCCCATCTCCTTGAAGATGTAGTGGAGCAAGATGAAGCTACAACGCCAAATATTATATCCCTAAAGTTGCAATGAAATGGATAAAACAACAATTCCAGTTTCCCTGAAGTTGCGGCGGGTTGGAATGAAGCTATAATAGCAAATCTTATCTCATTGAATTTGCAATGGGGCAAGATGAAGTTGTGACACTGAACCATGTCTTCCTAAAGTTGTAGCGAAGTGGATAATGTACCATATCCTATCTCCCGAAAAATACATTGGGGTAGAACAACCAATGAAATAGAAGAGTGGATCACTTGAAAAAGAGAAGCACTAAAGAAGTCAAAATTCAGTAGGATCGAGCGAAATTAGTCCTTTTTTGAGTCTTTGCTCCATTCCCGTTACACGACAATGAGTAAAGAGGGGTAGCTGTAAGGGCCCAATTTCATCCGGCCTAAAAGAAAGGGAATTCTTAATTATTAAAAGTCTATTTTACAAATAAATAAAAACCAAAGCCCAATTAACTAATAACTCAAAGCTCAAATTGCCAACCCCAAACTTATTAGAAATCCTAATCACCCTAAACCTTCAATAGCCACCACCCTCGCCAAGTCAGCAGCATGCCATCCAAGGCTCCTGCTGTCACCCACGCCCCAAATCTGACGCCTTAGATCCCTCTGCCATAGTTGCACCGAAATGACAAGGGGCACAACCCCTCACTATAGTTACCTACAAAACAAAGACAAAAGAGAAAGGAAAACAAAGAAAAGAAAAATATTTTGTAATATTTAATGTAGCTATAAAAGCCTAACCACTGATTTGTAAAAATTTTACGAACGAAATAAAACACGCACAAAAAAAAATTCAAAGGTATTTTCATTTTTATTGTTTTTAAATTTCTAAGAAAATAATTGAAAAGATCTAGCTTTTTTACCTGAGAGTAGTTCCATTTTCCACCACAGACGGATGAGGCCGCTGTCTCCGACGAAAGATAGCCTTTTTTTAGCGTGAAAGACCTCTGAATCCATTCAGATTTGTTTGGGGCTTCGTCGGATAGGAGGGTGTAGGGTTGTTGTCTAAAAAAGAAATGAAGAAATCGAAATCTTTTTCCAGTTTTGGTTGGGTTTCAAAGGATTTCAGCCCCATATATGTTTTCAGGGCTTTAAAAGGCTTAAAAAGTTTTTTTAGAACTCTGATCACCGGAGGCGAAAGTCTTTGTCGTCGATGATCGATGGCCATGGTGGAGGCTCGACAGCTCGATGACCAGCCTTAGGGGAAAGTTGAAAAAAAGAGAAATGAGGGTTTCTTTTTTTTGAAAAAGAGTAAAATGATTTTTTTAAAAAACTTTTTAACTTATATAGGGCTAATAATGCGACGTTGTTTGGTCGTGGCCTCAGATACCCCCAAAACGACATCGTTTTGAGTCCTGACCCGATGACTCGACTCGGATTCCTTGGGATCCGCGTGTTTTTAAGGGAATGGTGTAATTGCTGCCTAGGTCCCTCCGCTTCTGGTTGTCTTTTAATTTTGTCCTAATTCTGGTTGCCTTTGATTTGCCGTTGACCCCTTGAGGAGTGACACATGTACTGGGGTTGGGATAATAACTCTCTAGATCCCTGTACTTTTTATTTATTTTTATTTGATCCTTCATTATTTTGTAATTTATACTTTGAATTCCATTATAGTCTCAATTTAGCCTTTTGTTTATTTAATTCAGTACCTTTACTTTTCGTTTTTTAATTTCCAGCACTTTTAATTTATGCTATTTATGCTACTGTCCTTCAAGTTATGCAATTTATATTTTTAACCTTAAATTCTTGCCTTATGCCATTTCAGTCCTTTATCTTTAAATATTGTCGTGATTAATATTGTTATTGGATAATCATCATGGATAATTAATATTTTTTTTCAGTTAAAATTTTATCATTGTGAATATTAGATCATTATTATAATTATAGTATTAGTATGCCTTTAGTTATTTTACTATTATTCTATTATTATTACGATTATTAAATAGTATTATTATAATCGATTAAAATTATTTTTATTATTATTTTAGGATAGTATTATTATTTTATTATCTTTGTTGCTATTTTTATTAATATCATAATTTTGCTATTATCATTATATTGTACATTATGTTTGCATACATTCATCTATTTTGTATAGTACCCCATGTTCAAGTAGATTTATTGTGAGTCACATTAGTGTTTGCATCTACTTTGCACGATGCATAGTTAGTCCTCAACGCCGAGGCAATGTTCTTTTATCTATGTGATTTAAGTAGTAGTGCTCCTAACTTACAGGGTATAATTTTCGCCTTGAACCAAAATAATTGAATATCCTTATTAAAATTGGAAATAAATAGGGTTTTAGGTAATAATTCGACGATGTATATTTTTATTTTCGGGGATTTAAGATGTTGTGCCCTTAACTTATGGGACATGACTTCTCTTCGTATTGACTCGAAATGAAAAAACCTTCTTCGCAAAATTTAATTTAGATAGTAATATCATTTGTAATGTCATCAAATAATATCATTTACATGTATTTAAGGGTAGCATTTTAAAATTCTCTTCTAAGTTCGCAATTCCCAATGTAAGACACCAAGTAATCAACTATGTACCAATTTTGGGCGTTATGAGAGTGCTAATCATTCCTCATACGTAACTGACTCCCGAACTCACTCTTTTGATTTTGTAGGAAAAAAAAGTTATTTTAGTAATTTTAACATTTTATTAAAATGATTAGATTTCGAGGTGATCCAATCACACCTAATTAAAAAGATTGGTGGCGACTCCATCTTCCTTTTAAAAATAAAATAAGTTGGGACAAAGAATGTTTCGACAAAAAGTAAGTCACCATGAAGACTTTGTATGTAGATGAGTGATACATGCACGGACGGGGTGAAATTTATTAAATTCCAATCACCAAAGCTGCTAATTTTTAAGCTTGGGAAATTAGCAAACTTGCAACGACTTTTTGGATGGGATCCTAGTATTTCTGGGTCGAGTTGTCTCTCAGCGTTTGAAGATATATCTCTTAACTTCAAAACGCATTTTGAACCACTCGATTTTGAGTTCGGGAGCTCAAGTTATAACTGTTTTAGTGAAGACTGCACGAGTAGAATTTTTGAACGTGATTATTACAGGAATTACGAATTTCGGGCTTTTAGTTTGAGTTTAAATCATATTGGGTTTAGGTTTTAAGGTTAATTTTTATTATATATGAGCTCAATATTGTATTTATCAGCTCTTATTATTTTTTTATTATTTTATTCCAAATTTTTTATAATTATTAAGTATTTTAAGTTATTTAGGAGTTTTATGTTAATAAGAAAGTTTAGTTTAAAACTATTTATTGTTTAGATTAAATTAGAGTTCTAGTATATTTATTTAGATTTATTTAGCTAGCATATACATAGGTCTTTGCATTGTACACAATTCATTCAATTCATTATTGTTCAACTTTTCTTTTGAGTTTATAAATTCTCTTTTAGGTTTTCTTTTTTTAAGAATTTCTTTTGAGTTTCTTCTAAAAGAGTTTTAACAATCTACTCAGATTGTAGGGATCATCTTCAAACTTTTTCTTGCCAAGTTTTCTTTCTTGGATGGAAAATTAGATCCGCTTGAAGGGGGTTGTGGATTTTTCGTGTTTCCAAGGCTTATTAGGACTTCTATATATCACGTTCTATCTTTCTATCTATCTTCTTTATTTTCTTCCTTCTTGTTCTACTCGTAGATTTATTATTTTATTTTAATTATCTTAGTTATTTATTTTAATTGTTTTATCTAACTTGAATTTTATTGCGTTTCAAGTTGTGTAAAAAAATTTAAGTGTCTTTTCAAACGTTTAAAGCCCTAAGTTAAATTTACGACTTTGACAAATTTTATGATCTGCTTTCGCATTCATCCGACTCATTCATTTATCACTGAAGTAGTAATAAATTGATAAGATGGCAAAAACAAATAATTCAATGCATAAATGGTGGTAACAACGAATAAAGTGATAACCCAAAATTTAATTCCCCATGAATGGTAGAATTTAATTTTCCATCAAAAACAACGAAGATTTCAAATGTTTAATGCATGACTCAGCAGTGACAGTATGTAACATGCAAATTCTGAAATTGGATAGATACGAACAATGGGGTTGATGCCAATTTAGTACTAATTTTAATGTGGTAAGGTGAAGAAATTATTTTAGGAATTTCTCTTTTCAGATATATTTCCTGGAGCAATTATGTAAATTCCAGAATGGTTAGGTTTCACTTTTGAGTTGTTTTAAAAATTTGTAAAGAAATAAATTAATATAATGGTAAATTTGTGTTTTAATTTTATTAAAAAAATTATAATTGTATTCTACTAAAAAAATTATTGATTTAGTTTTAGAGTTGAGTTGAACCCTTAAATGAGGAGCGGACTCCCTTAATGTGATTTTTTTTTTTTTTATCTCCACAAGATTCAAACCTAATATTTTATTTAAGGATCATCAAGTTCCTAACCATTTTGATCAAATAGATATTGGTATTTACATATCTATTATGGTATTCGCTATTACCGACTCACTACCTGGATACTCGATTGGGTCCTGACCTGTAATCTATAGGGTTTGCACGTGAGGTGTTCGCATCATTATATGAGACCGGACGATGTGGGTTCTCACCACTATGAAGGCGACCTCTCTAGACCTCTCATCTAGAAAACACGTGTTAACCTTAGAATAGGGTACGTGTTGGCATGTATGGAGACTTACCTACAACGTCCCATTCATAAACAGTAATCGTATGATATAAATAGAGAATCTAACCCTTTTAAAGAACACACTCTAAAAAGCACTCAACAATATCAAACTATTGAATAGTAAAAAATATTAGCTAATAACCAAGTGACATAAATATGAATTACTTATGACTTTTCATTTACAACTATTGAAACAGTATATATATTCGGAAAATGTTCCAACATCCTTCCACTCCTTTCCAAAGGAGAAAAGAAACATAATTCACTCGTAGATTTAACAGCTTCTGAAGGAATCAATAGTACTCTGTACCAAAAATCCTGCAAACTAAAAATAATTGATCGCAACAATTGCAATCTACCAACAAAAGATAGATATTTTCCTGTCTAACTCCTTGTCCATCCAGTAAATTTATCCACCAAAGCTTTGCAATCGTTGTCCCTTAAGCTTTTTGAAATAAATGGCACAACACGATATCACGTGTAAGGTACCTAATCTGGAACCCATAGCCTCTACAATGCATTACAATTCAACTTGACTAACTCCAGAACTAAACATGTCACTCTTGCAATTATTCAATTGCAGCCCCCAAATTTGATAAAAGAATTCAAGGACATTTCTAGCAGTAGTGACTGATTTAGTAGCACCTTTAGTAAATACCAATAAATCGTCTGCAAATTACACTTGGATGATACTTAAAAACTTTAAAAGAACTTGCCAAATGCAATAGACTTGAAAGCACATTCATCACCATGAAAAAGAAGGTAAGCGGACAATGGTTACCTTTGCCTTACTCTTTTAGCCTTAGTAAAGTAACCAATTAATCCCTCATTAATGGACACAAAAAGTTTAGTGTTTGTGATACAAGCCTCAACCTAATTTCAAGAAAACCTTCAACCCTCAAAACTTGGATGGAGGAAATTCCAATTATAGAATGAGAAGTATGTTGAAGAAATTCCGGTTTAAAAAAGGTTTTTTGTCACCAAGAAAAATTAAAATTTTGAAAATTAAATTGATTTGTGATATTTATAACCGTAAATTTTTTTTTGAAGAACACCTATTCTTTGTGTGAGACGGATCCTTAATTAAGTAATTTTTTTAAAAATACCATTATTATTATTATTCTTGTTTATCTATGTATTTTTTAATGTTTATTCATTTATACTTTTCTATTATTAAATAATGAAAATTTAATTACAAGTGTTATAAAGTTAAATATATTTAGTTATTTTCATAAAATATATATATTTGACTTTAATTAAAAATAAATATTTTAAATATATAATTAATTAAGTTATAGAGTAACCTTGCGATGAATTCATTGGATAATAAATTGATTACAATATAAAAAAAAAAAAATGAGTCTATCCCAAAGTTAATAGGTATAATTAACTAAATTCAATTTTAAACATTTAACACATACACTTTGTGTAAACAATGTGGGTTCTTGGATCATGTTTATATTTATTTTAATTTATGTCTTACTAAATGTTAGATTTATTCCTATATATATATATATATATATATATATATTACTTATCAATCTGGTCCAGCTGTATAAAAATTAATCCTAATTATAAATTATTAGACATTCTTTGCTGCATTTGTAACTTAAAAAAAATTTATTCATATTAATTGAGAAATATATTATGTTTAACACATAATATATTAGGAATATAATATAATTTATAATTTAAAATAACAATTAATTTTTTATAATTAATTAATTTTTATTATTTTTAATTAAAATTATTGAACATAAATATTAAATATAAATTAATTAATTAAAAATTAACAAAAATATATATAATAACATCGAATGGAATTTTTTCTACCACACATTAATTAAATAAAACTAGAAAATTTTTTTTATCATGTACTGGATAACCTATGACATATATAAGTGTATAATATTTATATATATGTGTGTTGGGGATCAACCCATATCAACAACAAGATAGTAAAAGTAGAGAAGAATGAACATAAATATTTTACATGAAAAGCTCTCATTGATGGATAAAAAATACAGACAAAGGAGGCTTCGACTTTTCACTAAGCAGCAAAATAAAAAGTACAACGATGGAGAGCATCCAAAACCCGAATACAAAGAGCAAATCCCAAAAGAAACTTAAATATCCCAAATACAAAAGCTCTCTCAAAAACTCTCCCAAACAACTCTTTAGCAAATCTCACACGAGATATTAAACACAAATATGATTCTCTTAATCTTTTTTTGACAAAATGATTCTCTAAATCTTATTATTTATTAACAGGGTTCCAAACACCCTTTAAATAGGCTTGGGACATGGGTCCAATATGACTAAAATAACCCTGGATGAATAGAGTTTAACTGGGAGAAGAAATCTTGTTGAAAGTAAAAAACCGTAGTTGTATTTGAGCAAAATACATTGCCCCATTGTGACCTGGACTACCTGCTCGTCACGACGTCGCAACCTTGCTCAGCTGCCAAGGACGCCGTGTCATCCTGACGTGCTACACCTTGCTTGTCCGAACGTCACCTGTCATCTCGACGTTCGGGACCTCCTCATCCCGATGTCGCGTGGATTTCTGCTTTTCTCTGATTGCTCGTCGATTCTTGATTTAAGTTCCCACAATGTATTCGATAAATACGGGGCACACCTGAAAAATCTCCACCTTGACTTGTATTTATCATGCTTCCTTTGCCAAAGCCCGCTATTGGCCTATCTCGAACTTTTCAAGAATCTAACTGTGTTCAAGCTTTACTTGAACTTTGAAACCGTATGACTTTTAGTCCTTTTCATGTACACTACCAAATCAAAACTCACTTGAGTTTTCGTCTAATGAAAGCAGTGTTCTATTTTTCCAACTCCTGCACACGAAAGAGAACCTCTTTTGTTCAAAATGGTCATACCTTTTTCACTTGTATGACTAAATTGTTTATGCCTCAATTAAGTCGAATCTGACTCTTTACCAAATGAATAACTTGCAATTTTATCATTAAACGTTGATCCTTGCAAAGCATAAAGACTGTCATTCTTTCAACCTCTTATCAAAACAATAGCACATGAGTCACTTTAATGTCGTATGACTCAATGTTGATTCTACAACCCTTCGAATCCAACTATCCCAAAGAGATGAGATTTCTCTTTAAATCAAACACATGCTTGACATTTGATAGTGTCTTGATTGCCTTGTCGTGCATCCTAATCAGAACGATACCAACACGAATTACCTTACAAGATGATTCATTCCCGATATGTTAACCTCGACGTTCTTTAGTTCATTCAAAAGTGTAATAAACTCACTAATATAAGCTCTAATGGATATTCTCTCATCCATAAGAAACGTATACAAGCGTTGCTTTAATAACAATCGATTGGCCAACGATTTTGTCATATAGAAGGTTTCTAATTTCATCCATAAAGCAGTTGTTGTTTTCTTTATAAGTACTTCTTATAGGACATCATTTGTGAGATATAACTAATTTGTAGATAGAACTTTTTCATCAAGCTCTTCCCATTCTGATTTTTCCATACCTTCGGCCTTTTTATCGATAACGTCATTATTTAGGCTATTTTGAACTAGAATTGATGTCATTTGAACCTGCCATAAACTGAAGTTTGTGATCCCATCAAATTTCTCAGTGTCGAATCTCATTGATGTCATCGTGAATGAGTCAATCTGTAAAAGCTGAACTAGACTTTGATACCAGTTTGTTGGGGATCAACCCGTATCAACAACAAAATAGTAAAAGTAGAGAAGAATGAATACAAATGTTTTACATGAAAAACCCTCATTGAGGGATAAAAAACCACGGGCAAATGAGGGTTCGAATTTTCACCAAGCAGCAAAACAAAGAGTACAACGATGGAGAGTATCCAAAACCCGAATACAAAGAGCAAATCCCAAAAGAAACTCAAATATCCCAAATACAAAAACTCTCTCTAAAACTGCCCTTGAGAACTCTTTAACAAATCTCGAACAAGAGATATTAAACACAAATTTGATTATCTAAATCTTATTATTTTTAAACAGGGTTCCAAAGGCCCTTTAGATAAGCTTGTGACATGGGTCCAATATGACTAAAATAACCCTAGATGAATAGAGTTCGACTGGGAGAAGAAACCCTATTGAGAGTAAAAAATCATAGTTGTATTTGAGCAAAATGTGTTGCCTTGTCGTGACGTGGCCTACCTTCACGTCATGATGTCGTAGCCTTGCTTGGTTGCCAAGGACGTCGTGTCATCTCGACGTGCTACACCTTGCTTGTCTCGACGTCGTCTGTCATCTCGATGTCAGGATGAACGTCGGGGACCTCCTCATCCGACGTCGCATGGATTTCTACTCTTTTTCGGTTGCTCGTCGATTTTAAATTTAAGTACCCGCAATGTATTCAATAAATGTGAGGCACACCTCACAATGTGAGAAAAATAAAGTTTCAAACGAGTTTGAAATGAAAGATGGAGAATAAAAGTGATTTGATGAAAAGTAATTCAAAACCCCACATATTTATTTTTCCATGAATTGTTTTTAATTTCCCAACACTCTTTCAATTTATTTATCATAAAACAAGCTGCATGTAAATAAATTGGGTTAGATATCAACCACAGGTTGCTACAAATTTAGAAAAAAAAATTAATTTGGTTTTTTTTGTCAAATTTAAAAAGATTTTAAAGTGGTTTTTTGTCAAGGATTTTAAAGGGTTTTATCATCTAATCTTTTAAGCAATTTTAAAATTAAATTAATATACTATAAATCAACAGTAATATTATATTAAATACAATAATTAAAAATTTTATTTATCAAATTGATAATAATTAAAAAATTTATACATATTAATTGAGAAATATATTATGTTTAACACATAATATATTAGGAATATAATATAATTTATAATTTAAAATAATAAATTTTTATAATAAATTAATTAATTATTATTTTTAATTAAAATTATTGAACATAAATATTAAACATAAATAACAATCGATTGGCCAATGATTTTGTCATATAGAAGGTTTCTAATTTCATCCATAAAGCAGTCGTTGTTTTCTTTGTAAGTACTTCTTATAGTACATCAATCGTGAGATATAACTAATTTGTAGATAGAACTTTTTCATCAAGCTCTTCCCATTTCGATTTTTCCATACCTTCGGGCTTTTTATCGGTAACATCATTCTTTAGAATTGATGTCATTTGAACCTGTCATAAATTGAAGTTTGTGATCCCATCAAATTTCTCAATGTCGAATCTCATTGATGTCATCCTGAATGAGTCAATTTGCAAAAGCTGAACTAGACTTTGATATCAGCTTGTTGGGGGTCAACCCGTATCAACAACAAAATAGTAAAAGTAGAGAAAAATGAACACAAATGTTTTACATGAAAAACCCTCATTGAGGGATAAAAAACCACGGGCAAATGAGGGTTCGGCTTTTCACCAAGTAGCAAAAAAAAGAGTACAACCATGGAGAGTATCCAAAACCCCAATACAAAGAGAAAATCCCAGAAGAAACTCAAATATCCCAAATACAAAAACTCTCTCTAAAACTCCTCTTGAAAACTCTTTAACAAATCTCACACAAGAGATATTAAACACAAATTTGATTCTCTAAATCTTATTATTTTTAAACAGGGTTCCAAAGGCCCTTTAGATAAGCTTGGGACGTGGGTCCAATATGACTAAAATAACTCTGGATGAATAAAGTTCGACTGGGAGAAGAAACCCTATTTAGAGTAAAAAATCATAGTTGTATTTGAGCAAATGCGTCGTCTTGTCGTGATGTGGCCTACCTTCTCGTCATCTCGACGTGCTACACCTTGCTCGTCTCGACGTTATCTGTCATCTCGATGTTAGGACGAACGTCCGAGACCTCCTCACCCGACGTCGTATAGATTTTTACTCTTTTTCGATTGCTTATCGATTTTAAATTTAAGTACCCGCAATGTATTCAATAAATGTGAGGCACACCTCACAATGTGAGAAAAATAAAGTTTCAAATGAGTTTGAAATGAAAGGTGGAGAATAATAGTGATTTGTGGAGAAGTAATTCAAAACCCCACATATTTATTTTTCCATGAATTGTTTTAATTTCCCAACACTCTTTCAATTTATTTATCAAAAAACAAGCTGCAATTAAATAAATTGGGTTAGATGGTTGCTACAAATTTAGAAAAAAAAATTTATTTTGGTTTTTTTGTCAAATTTAAAAATATTTTTAATGTGGTTTTTTGTCAAGTCTTTTAAGGAATTTTAAAATTAAATTAATATACTATAAATCAGCAGTAATATTATATTAAATACAATAATTAAAAATTTTATTTATCAAATTTACAAACCTAAATAGATCGAATTTATATTCTGAACTTTAATTTTTTTTTTTGGTGAAAAGAAAATGTTACAAAATCAATAAGTTAAATATGCATAGAAGGATCCTCAACCAATCTTAAGCCCATCCTTCTAGAACGAACTGACTTGGCCAGGCTATCAGCAACTAGATTCTATTCACGAGGTATATGTTGAATCATCCACTGTTTTACCATTTTAAGGATAAGATGAATTCTTTTGACGAGTGCAGAATTAGAATTTCTTGAAGAAACTTCTTAAATATCGTTAATAGCTTCAATACTGTCAGTTTGGATTAAGACCCTTTCGAGTCGTCTGTCCAAAATAAGATTTAAGCCATCTAAGATCCCCCAAAGCTCAGCCTCTACCATCGTACAATTGCCCAAATACCTACAGAACCCCATGATCCACCCATCATTATGATCGCACAAAAACCTCCACCTGTTCAAAGCCTTCATCAAGTTTAACCGAACCATCTGTTCTCAAGCTTACCCAATTGCTATTTGTATATGAATTATGAAAATAACAATGTGCCTTGTGAAAAGCTACTTTTGAGGCTAATGAATTTTGTTTTGCCCAATTGTATGACACTTTAAGGACCTCTTCATAACTCCAAGAAAAGTCTTGAAAAATAAAAAAGTTACGATTCTTCCAAATACACCAAGTGATAATCCCAAAAAGGCACGACCATTCCACCCCATCTAAAGAAATAGAGAAGTGATTTTGAAGATTAATCGTTATCCAATTGTGAAGGGAACCGGTATAAAACCTCGATCGTCTTTCTTCTGGAATAAGTTTGTCCCAAATGATTCTAGCAGTAGAGCAATCTCTAAGTACATGTAACACATCCTCGTATTCATGTCCACAAAACCCACAAGCACTACTATTCCCAATGCCTCTTCTTGTCCTTTCAGCATTTGTAAGTAAACGACACTTGAAGGCAAGCCATAAGAAGAAACAGATTCACTTAGGTCCATTAAATCTCCAAGGCATCTCCCAAATACATTCTTTAGGATTCAGTGTACCATCTCGAATCTTCTCATAAGCACTTTTGAGAGAAAATAAACCAATGGATGTAGCACCCTATACTATTTTATCTGGGCCCAAAGAAGGATGCGGCAGTGGAATTCCAACAATTTTATTAATGATCTCTTATGAAACCTACAATCGGAAAAGATCTAAATTCCACGAACCATCACCTGCAATCATATTACTAAGAGTACAATCTATATTAAGGTTAGAAGAGCATGGAATATGAGAGAATAAGGGGCCACAATTTGGAATCCAAGGGTCTCGTCAGCATTGGATACTATTACCATCTCCAATAGACCATAAAATGTTTTCACGGATAAGGGGCCATACCTTAGCAATGTATTTCCATAAGAAAGAACAACGTCCCCTTGATAAATTTTCAAGTAAACCACTGGGAATCTTATATTTTGACCGAAAGACCCGAACCCATAAAGCATTGACATTAGAGACATTGTTAAAACCAACCTTCATCATGAAAGAAGTGTTATGATCTTCCAAATGCCTTAGACTAAGGCCCCTATGAGATTTCGATTGACACACCGAATCCCATCTAACCAATGCCACCTTAGCATTACCATTAGTGGATCCTCAAACGAACTTTCGAACACTGCGTTCAATCTCATCACATAATCCTTTAGGAACCATCATTGTCTACATAAAATAACTTGGGATAAAAAAAAGAACCGATTGAGCTAAAGTCACCCTACCTGCCAAGGAAAGTTGCCTGGCATCCCAACTAGACAGCTTGCTTCGCACCTTATCAACCATGAAGCGTAGTGTGTTGTTGGTAACCCTATCGTGAAAAAGAAGTACACCTAAACTGAACTTTATTTTTTTAACCCAAGCCTAAATTATGACTGACTCGAAAACCCATATCATTATTTAAAATTATATTATTACAATAATTTTATATTAATATTTATAATTAAATTTAAATAAAAATATTTCTAATAAAAAATAGTTTGAACTAAAAAAATTATATTGGTTAAGATATTCGTCAATATCTCCAAAATAATGGTGAGATCAATCCGTAGATTATGTGAGTTTGATCTATTGTAAGTCTAATAAATAACCTTTTGTGTTATCACACACATATATAAGGGATTACTACTAATAAATTTTAATTGCTAGAATTTAAATATTAACATATATATTTTAAAAAATATATATTTTATATTTAGATGGAAAAATTTGCTAAAAATAATTGAGAAGGTGAATAATCAATCTTCATTTTTTATCAGTAACAGTTTTTAATCTAATCGGTTCGAATTTATTCTCCGAACCGATACTCCAGTCAGATCCTAGTCCAATTAATCCAATTGATCGATCTAATCTAATTCAAACATCATTAATAAATCCCAAAATACATATCTATCCTTCAATTTTGTAAAAAAATCTCATAAATCCTTTAAAATTTATTTCCTAAGAAATTTTTTAAAAAAATACCATTATTATTTATTTATTTATTTACCTTTTCTATTATTACACATTCAACTCTTATAAAAGTAAATATATTTGATTTCTTTTATAATATATATATTTAAATTTAATTAGAATTAAATATTTTAAATATATATTTAATTAAGTTATAGAATAACCTTGCGAAGGATTCATTGAATTATTTTGAAGGTTTTAATATAAAATAAATTGATTACAATATAAAAATTAAAAAATAAATTCATCTCAAACTTAAAAATTATAACTAACAAAATTAAAATTTAACACATATTTGCATAAAAAAATATTTTAAAAAAAAGTAAAAAATATTATTAATTTATAAAAATAAACTTATGGCTAATAATGTCTTAGCTTAATAACAAAGTTAAATACTCTAAGAAGTTTGAGATATCATAGAGGCTCATTTTGTGTAAACAATATATAGGTTTTCGGTTCATATTTATTTTAGTTTATGCCTCACTAGATGTAGGTTTTATATAAATTTATTTTGATTGAAGTTTGTTTACTGGTTGAATTGAATTTTATAATTATTAATTCTAATTATAAATTATTTAAGTGTATTGTTTGCTGAATTTGGAACTTAAAAAAAAATATACATATTAATTGAAATATATATATATATATATTATTTTTAACACAAAAATATATATATTAGAATATAATACAATTTATAATTAAAATATATTTATAACTAATTATCATTAATTAAAATATTGAATATAAAATGGAATTTTATCTACCACACATCAAGATTTACTGGATATATAAATGTAGATGTTTGAAATGAGTTAGAAATAGAAGGTGAAGAGTAAAAGTTTTTAATTGTATTTCCATGAATAGTTTTTAATTTCCCAGCACTCTTCAATTTATTTCTCATAAGGCATGGTACATGTAAATAAATTCGGTTAGATATCAACCATTAGTTGCTACAAAGTTAGAAATAGATTTTTATTTGTCAAGTCTAGAAAGATGGATTTTGTCAGTGCCTGGAGGATTTTAAAACTAAATTAATATACAATAATTAATCATTTTATTTATCAAATTTATAGCTATACTGACCTTTATTTTCTTTAACCCAGGCCTAAGTTATGACTGACTCCAAAATTCATATTAATATTTATATTAAATTTAAATAAAGTAATTTGAACTAAAAAAATTATATTCGTCAAGCAGGATTTTCAAAATAAAATATTGCATTTACAACGCAAAGGAATATATATAATAATAATTTTATATAAACACAATATTAAATAAATAATAAAATAATTGAATTTCTCTCCTCTTAAGTTGATGGTCGAAAGGTGGAATCCTTCACGATGTGCTAAGCGGTTTAAGTTTTAAGAACCTCGGAGGTTGTTGCTCGCGCGTGGCGTGAGTGTGGGTAGACGAGCGTGTTGGATAAGCTGCAATATGATGTGATCACAAATCTAGAATAAAAAAATATTGAGAAGAGAAGAAGAAGAGAGGATAAGAGAGAATTTTGATATTTTTCTCAAGTATTTTCATAACTGTTTTTCATACAGTTCAAGCTTAAAAAGGAAAAATAATAAGGAAAAAATGTGACTAATTCTGTTACAATTAAACGCACCGTTTAACTAACACTATACACTCTGTTTTGATGAATTAATCTTGTTATCAAAACTCACCGGTTTACTTAACTGAGACTAACCGTTCTTTAACAGACTTTTTACCCTCCTTTTTCTACTTAATTTTTTAGCCCATAACAGTACTACCCCCTAGAAAGAAATCCTTGTCCTCAAGGATGAAAGTGAGGAAAATTGGTTCGAAGTAGGGCGAGAGATTCCCATGTAGCGTTTTCAGGAACATAGTCGATCCATTCAACTAGAACCTTTGTAACAGCTTGGTTTCCTCTTTTTTTTTCACTATCCTTCTGTCCGCAATTCTGACTGGCTCTTTTTGCATTACACCATAGGCATCAACCAATGGTAAGTGAGCTTGAATAGGCTTGGAGCCAACATGTTTCTTTAGCTGAGAAACGTGAAAAGTAGGATGGATACGAGAGCTTAGAGGTAATTGTAAAGTGTATGCTACTTCTCACATTTTCTTGATCACTGGAAAAGGTCCAAAATACTTACGAGATAATTTTTGATTAAGCACCTTTCGAACTGTTTGCTGTCTATATAGTTGCAGTCACAAGTATACTAAATCACCCACTTGAAAACTCCTCTCAGATCAATGTTTGTCAGCAAACTGTTTCATACGAGATTGAGCCCTTTTTAGATGAAATTGCAATAACTTCCTTGCAGCCTCCCTAGCCTACAAGCTTCTATCAACCACTGCTACTGAAGAAGTTCCTGCTAAGTAAGGCATGTGTAGAGGTGGCGATTGTCCATACACAGCCTCATATAGAGTAAGTTGAATAGAGGAGTGATAAGATAAATTATACCACCATTCAGCTAGGGGTAACCACTGTAACCAATTAACAGGTGTTTCATCAATCATACACCTTAAATAATTTTCAAGACATCGATTTAAGACCTCCGTTTGACCATCCGTTTGAGGGTGGTACGCCATGGATAATAGAAGTTTGGTACCTGCCTGTCGAAATAACTTCTGCCATAATCCACTAACAAAAATTCTATCCCTGACAGATATAATCGAATCAGGCATGCCATGAAGCTTATAGACGTGATTCAGATGCTCTTGGGCCACATCTTTAGCTGTATAGGGGTGAGAATAGGGCCAGGAAATGACCATATTTAGTCAAATGGTCCACCACAACCAAAATAGGATTTTTCCTACCTGAGCTCTGTAGTCCTTCAATGAAATCCAAGCTAATAACTGACCAAGCCCGATCAGGTATAAACAACAATTGTAGGAGTCCTGGAGAAGCTACTGCCTCACTTTTGCACCTTTGACAAGCCAAACACTCTCGAGTCTATCATTTAACATTAGTAGTGAGGCCCTTCTAGTATAGTAGGCTAGCCAATCTTTTCTTGGTGACATGCATTCCCGAGTGTCCTCCCACAGCGCTAGCATGAAAATGGTGAAACAATTTTTGTCGCAATTGTAAATTCTTTCCCACTACAATTTTCCCTTTCCTACGCAAAAATCAGCCATCCCACAAATACTTTTGGTCTGGAGTTACAAGCTACTGGATGTCTTGTATGGTTTTGTTTAGCTTAACATCTATTTCATATGTGTGTTACACCTGCGCTAAGAGACCAGATATGACAAAGCTCGTTGACAATTGAAAATACTGACTTTGCTCCAACTGATGCTGTCAAGACAACGTATCAGCCACTCTATTTTTGATCCTTTTCTTGTAGGAAACTTTAAAGTCATAACCTAACATCCTTGCTACCCAACGCTGCTGAAATGGAGTGATGGCTGCTTGATCAGACAAGAACCGCAAGGTTTGATGATCAGTTCGTATTTTGAAGTGCCTCCCCACCAGGTAAGCATGCCATTTCCTAACAGCTAGTAGGACTGCCAACATTTCCTTCTCATAAATTGATAGAGCCTGATGTCGCACCCCTAAAGCCTTGCTGGAAAACGCCACTGGTCTTCCTTGCTATTGCAACACTACTCCAATTCCAAACCCACTCGCATCAGTATCTATTGTGAATTTGAGCTAAAAGTTAGGTAATGTCAGGACAGCTGCTACACATAGGGCATCTTTTAGTGCTTGGAAGGCTACAGTTGCTTGGTCAGACTAGTACTATCCATTTTTTTAACAATTCTGTAAGAGGCTTGGCGAGTACTCCATAATGCCTAATGAATCTCCTATAATAACCGGAGAGGCAAAGAAAACTTCGCAATTCTTCACTGATTGAGGAACTGGCCATGAAGAAATACATTCAATTTTAGACTTATCCATGGAGATCGATCCAGCATGTAATACATGTCCTAGATATTCAATTTGAGAAGTGCCAAAACAACATTTATTCTTTTTGGTAAACAATTTGTGCTACCTTAAAATGAGAAGAATAGTTCTCAAATGCTGTAGATGCTCAATCCAAAACCTTAAATACACTAGTATATCATCGAAGAATACGAGCACAAACTTTCTAACAGTGGTTTGAATACAGAGTTCGTAAGAGCCTGAAAGCTAGATGGGGCATTAGTGAGGCCAAAAGGCATCACGAAGAATTCACAGTGCCCTTCATGTGTCTTGAATGTTATCTTATGTACATCGGGTTCCCACATTCGTATTTGATGATAGCCTGACCTCAAATCTAGTTTGGAAAATACTCAAGCTTTCCGCAACTCGTCCAACAATTCCTCAATTATAGGAATAGGAAATTTATCCTTGATTGTATGCTGATTTAGTTGTCTGTAGTCAACACACAACCTCCAGCTTCCATCTTTCTTTCTAACCATCACTATAGGGGAAGCAAATAAGCTATTACTATCTCTAATTATTCTAGCTTGAAGCATCTCTTGGATCAATTTTTTCATCTCATTTTTTTGAATGGCTGGATATCTATAGGGTCTAATTTTGACAATAACTCATTCATCCTCTAAAGGAATTCTATGATTTTGCAGTCGAGGTGGTGGTAACCCTTTTAGCACTTGAAAAACATCAACAAAATCTACCAACAGTCCTTGAAGTTGTTCTTCACACTCATTAACTATCATAGCTGAGAGTGTTACTTGATTATGTGTACTCATCACCAGAGTATAAGGTCCCAAAACTTGACCCACAATCGCAAAACACCTTGAACTCGAGCCACGCTCTTCTACTACCAATGAACCAGGGACAATACCATGAATAGTACATGGTTCACCCTTAACCATAAATTTCATGGTTAATAAACTAAAATTCCAAACAATATCTCCCAAAGCCAATAACCATTGTACCCCTAGTACTATGTCACAACCCTTCAGAGGCAATACTATAAAATATGTTTCAAACCGGTAGTTTTGGACTTCCTCTGGTAAATAGACAGCTCCCATTTACTACAGCCACCTTCAGTTGCTCTTGGTGCATTACTGGCAACGATAACTTACTGACCAGCTTTGCATCAATAAAATTATGCGTGCTGCCAGAGTCTACCAGAATAATGGCCCAAGTCGATCCTACTCGAGCAGCTACTCTCATGGTATTATGGCCTTGTAAACCAGTAAGAGTATGTAGCGAAATCACAGGGGATTTGGATGGCTCCTCTTCCGGACTACCCTCCTCAAGTTTATCAGAACACTCTTGAAATTCCTCTGATTCACTATCATATAGGGGTTCCTACAGAAATTGGTATAATTGAGATTTAACACATTTGAGCCCCACATGATATCTGGCCCCATACAAAAAACATAGGCCTTTCTGTTTATGCTCTGCCATTACAGCTGGTGGAATAGACCGAGCCCTCGATTTGCTGACTAGAGCATTACTCATAGATTGTGAAGCTGAAACAATCCTAGTTGGAGATGAAGAATAACCCGATATAATAAAGGGACTGAGCAATGATCTAAGTGAATTGTTTAGAGGTGTTGTGGACTTCTTTTTCGAGCAAGATAGGAGCACTTCGATTTTTATAGCTAGTTGAAAAGCCTCCATTAATGTAGAAGGTTCGAATAGATCAAGATAGTGACTAATTTCAATCTTCAAGTTACTAAGGAAAATGCTAAAGGCATATGGTTCAAGAAGATGCAATTGATTCAACAGACCAACAAACATATATTGATATTGTTCCACTATACCTTATTGTTTCAAATTTACCAGCTCTTTCATGGGACTCCCGAATTGTCCAAATCCAAAACGATACTGCAGACTCTTCATGTAGGCTGGCCAAGATAACCTTTGAAGACCACCATTCCACTGAGAGTAGAAATGGTGCCATTCTAAAGCTTTTCCCTCCAGATTCAACATTACTATCTGTACCTTGCTAGCCTCTGGTATTCCCTCAGCCTCAAAATATTGCTCAAGTTTAGTCCACCATTCTCGAAAATCACTACCATCAAACTTGAGACATTCAAGTCTACTAGTCTTCTCAGAAACTCCGATCACAGGCGATTGATTCCTCGAATGCACACTATTCATATTAGCCAGATTCGGTTCCACTGGCGCGTTAGGGGCCTCCGTATCCTTTGGGGAAAAACCAGGTGGTGTGCCGAAAACACCCTTCCCTTTGTTCGTGGTCGTGTTTGCTAGAGGTCCATTCATTGGAAGACCAAAATACTATTCCAATAAAGCATGCAAGTCCCCACAAAATTCATCCTTAAACTCTTGGAACTCGGTTTCCATCTTAGCCTCTAAATGAACCATCTCTTCTTGTATTTTGGAAATTTCTTGCTGCATGCTGCCTACCTCCTTCTGCAACCGCATTGAAACACAATCGCTGGTCATTGTAAGGACTGTAAGAGCTCTGATACCTTTGATGTGATCTCAAATCTAGAATAGAAAAATATTGAGAAGAAAAGAAGAAGGGAGTATAGGAGAGAATTCTGATATTTTTCTCAAGTATTCTCATAACTGTTTTTCATACAGCTCAGGCTTAAAAAGGAAAAATAATAAGAAAAGAACGTGACAAATTCTATTACAATCAAACACACCGTTTAACTAACTCTATACACTCCGTTTTGATGAATTAATCTTGTGATCAAAACTCACCGTTTTACTTAACTGAGATAACCATTCTTTAACAGACTTTTTACCCTCCCTTTTCTACTTAATTTTCTAGCCCATAACACAATACTATGCTGCTCGTTTCTTGGAATAGCAACGTTCTCTAGGGAGTAATTTTGGCAATCGTTTGAAGCCAGTCAAACGTCATATTGAGTAGGTGATGATGGTCACCTTTGGTAATTACGGAACGAGTTGAACAATCTGTTGCTACAGGAATTTGTTTATTGGGGTAAGCAAGGGAGAATGTCCGATTGAATTGAGTGTAATTTTTTTGATTTAATCAAGTTAATAAGTCATATTTTATCAAAATCTTGATAGAGTATAACTAATTCCATTTAGAGCACGTAAATTTGAAACTATATATATTTGATAACTTTTTCAAAACAAAATAATAAGAAAACATATACTTTAATACGATAAACTTGAATCATTAATTAACTTATTTAGGTTCCAAAAGTAATATTTTAGAAAAATTTTAAAAATTTAACTTTATTTATATATTCTTTAGAATTCCTTTTTAAAAATTTTAAAATTTTTTAAAAATATAAATTTTAGAATTTTTATAAATATTTTGAATTTTTAAAAATTATTTTGTAATTTTTATTGAGGGAGATCAATTTGTTCATTTTTAAAATTGATAGGGGCCAAAAGAGTATTTACACCAATCTATTATTTGAATTATTCGAGTTATTCAAATTGTAAAATTCAACTCGACTTAAACTCAAAACTTGAATTACTTATTTGAGTTGACTCGAATAACTTGAACAACTCAATTCAATTACCTCGAAATTTATTATTTTTTTTTATTTTTTCGAATCAAATCAAGTTTTGCTCACCCCTAAGTGTCAATGCTCAAAATTTTTTTGGATGCATTATGAGGGATCTATTTCCAAGTATTTTCATGCTCAGACTTTCAAAAAACGAATGACTGATCACATCGCGATGTTACTTGACGACTTAAGGGTGATGTGTACAGACAAGATGGGCATGGGTAATATTGTTCTATCTTACTTTGAGAATCTATTTTCTAGTTTGGGCACATTGTCCCTTGATGCTTTTTCTAATTTCAGTTCGGTTGTGTGTAATGAGTAAAAGGAGTTATTAGTGGCGTTGTTTTTTGTTGATGACTATATTGGATTTGGTGCCCTAAGTGTAGTATATTCGTTTTGTAAACTTGTAATTTTTTCAAACATATTGATTAATACAATAATTCATGAATTACATTAATATACTTTGTATAATATCCTCACGTGGTTTTTGCATGCAAAGTAAAATAAAAGCAAATATTGACTCATTGGATGTTTAATATTTAAATTAATACTAAATGGTATTACGTGGTTGGATCATCATAGAGAAAGAAAAATTACTTGAACATGTCCCCAGTCTAATTGGAAATGAGTAAACTGATTGAAAAACTAATATAACATCTACCAAGTCCAATTGAGGAAATGCCTTGTCTTAGGCGCTAGAGCAGATGACTCCCAAAAGATAGAGATATAGATGTGACTGACTGGACTGGCAGTATGTTGGACTAGATCTAAGAAGAATAGATCCTAAATTTGTTAATGGATTTATTCACTTGTGACATTCAAAGTGTGACATACCTTAATCTTCAGTGGATGACGGACTATGTATGCGTGACTCGCATACTTTGATGTAAGTACAAGCCTAATTTCAAATAAATAAAGAACTGAAAGCTAGTGCATTGGGTATACAACTTTTGTAGTATGTAGCGTTGTTCATAATAATGGAATTCATAACCCGAGATATGGGTAAATGATATACTCTCATTGGTAGTACATGGTTGATGAAAAGTAAACGTGGCCTTAGGTCATTTGTCTTTGTGATGAACGACTTGATTACTATTTGATTTTAATTGACTTTTCATGAAGGAAGATATAATGATTACCATGAAATAAAATAGTATCATATTGGGAGAACGGATTTATCCCAAAGAGATTAAGGATATTCCATGAGGGTAACACACTTATAACAAGGTCATTGAACGAGCACTGGTTGAGTTTCTTTCGTAATGGTATGTCGTTGGGGAGAGTTTATTCACAAAGTCATTCCACTATAGTATCATTCAAGCCCTAGTCATTTGAGTTTATAATTAATATGTGAAAAACTAGAACTTAATTATAAATCATTTGAGTCATAATCGCATATGTTCAATCAATCCCTCCACTAGCTCGATGAAACTAGAAATGAATTGCATGTTTAATCAAATGAACAGAAATGGTGAAAATGGAGAAATGAGAAACATTTGAAAATTAATATAGTTTTCTCCTAAATGAAAATGAAAATGACCTGGAAATGAATTTATTGTTTTCGAATTAAATAAAGTTCGAAAATGAAAATAAATCATTTGGTCATAGTGAACCTATTAAATGTAGAAATATTAAATATATTTTCTCATAGATTCTTTTATGGTAAAGTCATCGTGATTTTAACAGAATTAGAATTGGATTGAGAAAATTAATTAATTCAGAAATTAATCTATTTAAATCAATTTGGGATATTTATTTTGGGAAATAGAAAAACAAGTATCAAGTTGGTTCGAATTATCAAGTATTGTGTTAAAAGTCCAGGAAGTACTTGTAATTGTACTAGATATGGGAAAGGCCCAAAAGCCCCTCATGTTAAAGAGAGGGGCGACAAACCCTAGTATTATTAACTAGGGTTGCCGCCCTTTATATTTCTTATTAGACTAGGAGTTCGTTTTTTCTATTTGAAATAAAATTCTACAATTCAACAAGAGTTTTACTACTTGCCCCTATAAATAAATGGCATCATTAGGGCTAAATACACAACTTTAAGATATTGTTACTCTACCCGAAAATAGCGAGAGATTATTCTCTGAGTATTAAATCTATTTTCTAAAATAAAAATTTTGTCGGTTTCTATTGAGAAGAGATTTTGTTTTCACACTGAAAGTAAAGTTTCCTTATCTTTTTGTGCTTGTGGATTGAAGGAGGATAAGTAAGGCTTTCAAAGCTTTTGTATAATCTAAGGTTATGAGTTTTTAAGGACTGACCACCATTAGATTAATCAATGAATAGTTTTTATTGCTTAGCTGTCAGGTTAAGGAGGCTCTAGCGTTTAGACAAGCTGACCTATTAAGGATGATGAAGCAAGGTGAGTTTCTGCACCATGCCTTATGGTTGGCAATGTTGTTGTGAGAACTTAACTATTAGTTGCACATCGTTTATTAGTATGTAGTTGTGGAATGGTTAATTGGTATAATGCAAGCATAATGATAATTTACATGGTATGCATGATCATTGTTTCCTTAGTATGGAAGAGAAACCATTAATGGGGATTAGATAAAGTTAGGATGGGAAAAAAGGGCAATTTTGTTAAATATTGTCATGCAGTATTGTTATGTGCAACCCGTGATGGTGAAGCTTTGGGCCTTGCGGAGAGGACACTGTGGTGTTTGAGCATTAAAGTTAGGATGGTGAAATAGAGGAATGGGAGGAGGAATAGGAGAAATGTTGGAATTCTATTAAGATTCTGTCATTTGGGATTGTTGGGAGCAAACCATGATGTGCGAAACTTCGGGCCTTGCCGGGGGGAACACTTTGGTGTTTGAGCATCAAGGTTGATATAATATATGACGATATTGATGACTATTAGGTTCTATAGAGCAACACCGTGATGGTAGTAAGATCATATAGGGCGACACCTCAAAAACGTATAAGGTGTAAGACCATAGTTGGACTATGGCAACCAATATGGTTCGCTGGGACAGTAAACATGGGGTAGTCTGTCGAGACAACATATTTGTGGAAATTCTGCCAGTGCAGCAGGAGTGGTGACGTCCGTCTGGACAAGATTCATGAGAACATCCCCCAGGACATTCAATATAGGATAAAATAGTGTAAGACCATAGCTAGGGTATGACATAATGAAGAATTAGCGGAAAGGTGAACACAAGAATCATAAGGTGTAAGACCCTAGTTCGTCTACAGCAACCGTTATAGTTCATCTGGACATTCCATAAGAGACTATACTATTGCAAGATTTTAGCTCAGTTAGAGTGATTGATAAAGATCCTAAAAATAGAATTAACACTAAGGCGAACTGGGCAAGGTAAACCTCCTTACGAGGATTTACTAAGTAAAATTTGTAAGCAAATTCAGGCATAAGGTTGCAGATATTAGTGAACAATCCTTTACGAAGGATGTACTAGAAGAGGAAGCGGAACTTAAGGGTTAGTAGATAAAGGGCTGTTGAAGGTTGCTAAGTCCATTGAGGTCAAATAGAGATTTAGTCACTTGGGATGGCAAAAGGAGTCCGCCAGGAAATAGGGAGGATAAGAATTTGAAACCCAATAAAGTAGATGTCAGATAACCAAGGACCGACATTGGGTTTACCTTCCAAGGTTATAAGGGAAAAGATCTTTGGTTGAGGTGTGTTCAAGTCCGTGTTCCTTAAAAACCCATATCCTGAAGAAAGTTTGTGTATGCTACAAATTGAGAAGAAGTTAGTCCGTGGTAGGTTGTAGGGAAAAAGGGAATACAAAGACCATATCAATACAATCTGCTAACAATTAAGGAGTTGAAATATTCTGTTTACAGCCTCAATCCCTTAGTTTTGAATTTTGTTATAGGACCATTGTGCAAAATTTTACTAAGTTATATTGAACTTAAAAATTATCTGTTTTATTGTAGTATAAAGTTATCACCCAAAAAATCGAGTAGAGGATTAAGCTAGATGTTGCCAATTTAAGAAAAAATGGGATGATAGTCGTAACATGTGTATAGAGGGGCACTCAAAGAGGCCACGCCTTGGGGTTTAGTCAAGTTATAAAATCTTCAAGTCTTATAGTCCAAATTTGAATTTAAGTTGTAAGGCCGCAACTTTAAAAGATGTGTATATTAAATAGTTTGATGAAAATAATATTTAGTTCAAAAATGTTAGTTGGTTATTTTGGTCTTGTATCATCCGAGACTAGAGACCAAAGATCGAGTTGGGCCTAGGGTGTTACAATATGTGCTTAAGACGATTGCCCAAGCACTCCATGTTTACTATATGAGTGTTTTCCTCATTTCTCTTAGTACCTGTGATAATCTTCAGAGTATGATGAACTTGTATTGGTAGGGCTTGAATTTTAGCAATCCTGCACGTCTTTACTGGGCTTCATGGGAGAGCCTTTGTATAGTAAAAAATATGGTGGCATGGGCTTTTAGAACCTTCATTGCTTCAACTTAGCAATGCTTGGTTAACATGGGTGGAGGATTCTCTTTAACCTGAACTCTCTCCTTACTAGACTCTTCAAAGCTAGATACTTTTTGAGGTATGAGTTTTTAACTTCTTTTGAGGGTAATATCTCTCCTTTGTTTTAAGAAGTAATTAGATGACCAAGCCTTTACTTTTAAGAGGCATTCATTTGTAGTTTAGGGATAGGCGTACCATCTCAGTTTTTAATGACTAATGGCTTGATGATAACTTAAAATTTTTTGTTATTTCCACCCCCTAAGCGGCATGAAAAACTTAATTATTACTTGATTTGCTCCTAGCAAATCATAAATCTTGGGATAGAAGTTAGATTGAAGGTTTTTGGTCCCTTCTAATGCTCGCTGGATCTTAAAGTTATCAGCTAAAATTGTTCAACTTTTTGATAAAATCATTTGCAACTTCAACAAGTGTGGCACCTACACGGTGAAGTTTAGGTATCGAATCACCTTCTATTTGTTGCCCAATTCTTTAGGTAACAAGGTAAAGGGGCTTTGATTAAAGATTTTGAGTTTTTCCCTTCCACCAGAAGTTAAGGAGTTCATGTGGCAATGTTTATGTAATTTTCTACCCTCTCATATCGTCTAGCTAAACAGGGTTGAACTATACCACTTCATTATTTTCATTGCGGAGAGCATGAGGACGTTGATCACATTTTTTTGATGTGTTCATTTACAGTTCATGTGTGGACTTTAATTGGTATTGTTTCTTCTTTGATGTATTCGTTTTGCGACTATATCCTTGTAGAGCTTATGGTATTATAAAAGTTATTTTTTTGAAGAGTGGATGATGCCCCCGCGGCTAGTGTTACTACTTTTGCCACTCGATTTATCTAGGGCTAGGCTTCTTACTGTCGGGTTCTGCCTGGGTCTTTATTGTTGTTCATTGTTGTTGTTGCATAGGCTTGGCTCTGATGGCTTTTTAAAGTGCAATGTTGACGCATCACTACTCAAGGTTTAGCAAAGCACAATTTTGGAGCGGATGGTTCATGATGAGAATGACATTTTCTTAAAGGTTATGTCTGGCCTTCACTTGGCAATGGTTAGGCCTTGTGTAGGCAGCTAAGGCAATTGCTATTTGAGAAGCTCTTTCATGGATCAAGTTGGAAGGTACAGAAAACATTATTATTGAATCTGATTGCTTAGAGGTGGTTCTTACTTTGAACTCGTACCATCATGAGACCTTTGAGTTCGATCTTTTGATTAATGGCTATCGATTTCTACATTTGTAATTTCAACATTTATCCTTTCATTGGATTTGTTAGAGTGCTCATAAAGTAGCTTACTAGCTTGCTTGGGTGGCTTTATTCAAAGCAAGGTGATCGTGATTTTGTGACAGGTTTTAAATATTTATAATTAATCGTCCTTGAAACTAACTATTATCACGATGTAGGCAAGTGTACCATCGAACAGTAGTATAATTTTAGCAAGACCAGATTGTCGAACCCAAAAGAACTAAAAGTAATAGTAATAACTGTCTTTTCATTATCTAGCCTAAGAATAAGGGGATTTGTTTTAACTAACTAATTAACTAAACTAAGAATTCACAGAACATAGAATTAGGGGATTACTTTTGAAAAACAATTGAATTAAGACAATACCTAAGGAAGAATCCACCTAGACTTTACTTGTTACTCTGACTCTGAATCGGACGATTTATTCATTTAACTTGTTCCGTAGAGATCCCTAAGTTATGTTATTATCCCTATTCAAGACTAATAACGTCTAATCCCTAGATTGAATAACTGAGAATTTTCTCTAATTATCACTCTAGGGTTGCATTAACTCGATCTATGGATCCTTTTATTAGGTTTTACCCTAATCCGGTAAAATCTTGTCACCCTATCTCTAGGCGTGCAATCAACTCTGCTTAATTATGACAATTGTACTCTTAAACAGGGTCTATTCCTCCTCTGAATAAGAACATAACTTGAATAAATATCCTGGAATATCAAAACAAGAATTAAGAACACATAATTAAGAACAAGTCAAATATTTATCATACAATTCAGAAAATAATAACAAGATTCATCTTAGGTTTCATCCCCCTTAGGTATTTAGGGAATTTAGTTCATAACTAAAAAGGAAAACATCTCAGAAGAATAATGAATACAAAACATAAAGAAAACCCAAAACTCCTAAAGGGAAATTGAGGGGAGATCTTCAGTCTTAAGGATGAATACGACTTTTGAGATGGATCAATCGGCTTTCTTCGAGTAATTCCTTCCTTCCTCCCTGTGCCTCCCTCTTTTTCTCCTCTTCTAGGGTGTATTTATAGGCTTTGGAATGCCTAAGAGCCCTCAAAATTAGCCTTTTTCGAGTTGGACTCAACTTGGGTTCGGTAGGGACACGTCCGTGTGCGATTACTTCAGGCCATGTTTGAGCCTGTTAGAATGGCACGACCGTGTGGTCTTCTCATGTTCGAGCCTATTAGAATGGAAAGTCATTACCATAGGCTTGCATGAAAATCAAATCTCCACCACTATAAATTGAGATGAAACATCAATCAAAAGGTCTTTAGAGGGTTGTAACGTGGCTTTGGTTAAAGGGTGTGGTTACAAGCTGAAAGAAAGGGTTAGAATCGAGATTGAATTGAAAAATTACCTAACTCGAAAAATGACTCGTCATCAGTTGCGTACAACAGAGTTTTTTCTCGGAATATGGAATTTAACTACTTTAGCTCAAAAGATCACTACTACCTATATGTATACATGTTACATTTTTTTTAAGAACAAGTCAAATAACTAACTATTTAGAACAGGACATAGCCAAGCAATTTATTCAATTCAAATCTCGACAAAAATAGGGATCAATTTAATTAAGGGGATTTCAACAATAATGGGTTAAGGGTTAGTGTTAAAGGTAATACAAGAAATGGCTTGTTAGCTCAACGGGGTTTACTAAGGGTTAATTGTGGAGGTAGGCTTTTCATGGCATGAGTGGGTTAATCCTAAGTGCCTCTATCATCTTGACATATCAAATCAAATAGTGTGGTTTTACATGCATAATCAAGCAAGTTCTAGAATAACAGTTCCATACTGACGTACTCATAATGAAAGTGAGCATAAAGGAATTAATAGATGCTCCTGAAGGCTTAAGATCTCACAAAATTATGGCTTTTTAATGTTTAAACTTGTAAATTTCAAATCAAGAGAATACTTAGACTTGGGGAAACAACCTAAAATTTTAAATTCTTAAAAAAAATCAATTTATCATGCTTGCTTCCCTAATGTCTTGAAGTTTAAATACTCAGTGCATAAATGCTTATGTTTTAATTTAAGATATATCAATAAAAATCATAAATCAATCAAAATTTATCCTAAACATGATAGGAGAGCTTTTCAAGAAAACAAGGCAATCATTCAGGGATTTTTCTGATAGTGAAATGAATACCCCCCACACTTAAGATGTACATTGTCCTCAATGTACAAAGATAGATAGGAAAAAGATAAAATTGTAATAATAAGATAGGGAGAGAAGTGAAACTTCTTGAATGATGAATGAATTCCTTGAACTGGAGTTTTGGAGAGTAATCGGCGCAAGAGTGGAGAAGGATACTCCGGTGGGGAGTAGAGGTTCGCTAGACCATAAGTCCTGCGCCAAAAGAATATTATATCTAGTGGTAGCTACAGTCGTGGTCGAGCAGGACATGGTAGTCGTGGAGAACCTTTCCCGGTGGAGTTTTTAGTTCCTATGCTATGATGAGCTTAGGAGCTCTATATAACTGTGACAGAATCAGGAACTTTTTAGGAGATATAAATAAGAATAATTACTCTTAATGGAATAACCAAAATTGATAATTATAAAATAAAATCCTAAAATGTAATAAAAATAAAAAGTAGTTTTAATAAAAATTAAAATCATAAAATAATAAATTATTTTTAAACATCTTCATCATTTGGATGGTTCGCGGTGAGATCAAGCGATGAGATGTGGAGGTGGTGACAAATTTGCTGTAGAGTAGCATCAATGTTGTCAAATCGTTGAAAACACTGCTGCTCGAATCGAGTGAGGCACTCAGAGATGTCAGCATATAAAGTCGCCGCATGAACTGGACGAGAGAGTGGTGGTGGCTGAGACGGTGGGTCCTCGTGCTATGGGGGGACATCATCAGTAATGTCTTCGGGGGCCTCCTCTTCGGTGGATTGGGCGAGGCGATACTGAGGAGGGTAAGTTCCTTGGCGCTTTTCGATCATCCTCATGCTTAGCATGTTCGAGATGCCTTATGGAAACATCTGGCCAATGAGGGTCAAGGATGATTCTTGGGCTGCGGTGTTGAGGAGCACGAAGTGTCGCGCCAGTCGCGTCACATATGGCCTAATGGAGATGACCCCTTTTCGATGTCACTCTGTCTGGTGACGAATGGCAAGGGCGATAAAGTAGGCGTGGTCGAAGATGTGCCCGTGTGACATACACCATAAGTAGTAGACGTCGTTGGTGGTGACGACGCCAGTGCTCTCTCTCCGCCCTGTCAAGGTGTGAGATAGAATTGAAGGTAAATACCTCAAGGATGGAGGGAGAGCTGATGCCTTAGAGTGACTGGGTCGTAGGTGGCTGAATGTGGTACGAGTGCGCCCCAGCATCATGAGGGAGAACAGTGGATGTGATGGTTGAGAGAATATAAGTCATTTTCCTCTTTGAACTCCTCTGTATATAAGCCCAATGCAGTACCGAATTCTGGGACGCTTAGCTGGCGGATTAATTCGCCTAGGCGAAATTGGACCATGCCGGGATCATTGCAATTTGTTATTACGGTCTGAAGATGAAACGTTGAGTATAGTTCCATCGTAAGCTCAAAATACGTCGGCTCGATGATCTCAAAGAAAAGCTCCCAAAGATCGGTGGTTAGGAGGGCCCGAATCGCATCAGCCAACTGAACTTGTTTTACTGCAGCCCAGTCGATGCAGCGGCCCGCAGTTAAAGGCCGGGCCCAGAGGATTTGGTAAAGTTCTTCTTAGGCCCAATGGGGAACAGCAGAAAAGGGTGGTGAAGTTTCGTGGTAGGACCCGAGGAAGATGACGCCCCCTTCCTGCTCTTCGAAGTGGGGACAGCGGCTTTTTTTACTCGTGAAGATGACATTATACGCTAGAAAAGGGAGAATGAGCATAAAAAACAGGGTTGGAAGCAGTGTACGGGCGTGGCGGGACGGGTGTGTGAACTTGCAGCGGCTAGGGTTAGGGATTTTAGGTGAAGAAGACAATGAATAGTATAACCTATTTATAGATTTTGGGGCACACGGCCAGGGAACATGCTCGTGTTCCCCAATTTCAGCCCGTGTGTTTCACAAATTTTAAATTTTCGGTGTGTCTGACATTTATTCCACACCCGTGTTCCTTGTGCATGTGGGTGCACACGGTCGTGCCGCACGACCGTGTCTGGCTTCGTTCGCTTCTCCCACGCCCCGTGTATATAGGCCTACGCCCGTGTTAATTTAACAGGTTCGACCACGGGTGTTAGACACGGGCGTGTCGCACGCTCGTGCTATTTTCTCAGGTTCAACCACGATTCTGCAACACGGTCATGGCGAACGACCGTGTTATTTTGGCAGGTTCACCCACGGAAATGTCGCACGGCCGTGACGTTTTATCGTAGCCCGTGTTTAGGAAAAATCTTTGCCTTGTTTTCATACGGTCCTCAGCACCCCCGTGTGCCTGGCCGTTTCTATGTGGAAAACCTGTATTCAAGATCTCCGTTAGTACGTTAGGTGTTAAATACTAAAATTTAAAGAAATTAATATTGTTAGTGCTTAGGTTGCCTCCTGAGAAGCGCTTATTTATAGTCTAAGCTCGACTTACCTCTCCATTGAATAGTCGTGGTGGTTCAAGGAGTTTATACTCCTTATTCCTGCTACCCATCTTATCAAAATAAGGTTTTAGACGGGTGTTGTTTACCTTAAAAGTGCCGAACTTGGGATGACTTACCTTGACTGTACCGAATGAAAAAATGCTAAGTACCGTAAGAGGGACTTCTTCATTCGGGTTGGTAGTGACAATGTGAGGATCTGTGGCTTCTAATAAAATTTTATCTCCAACCTTAAGTTGATTTGGAAAGGTATTGAGCTCGTTCTGGCGTAGTTTTGGTTTATCGGGTGTTCTTGGTTTATGCATCCGCCATTCATCTAGCTCCTCGATTTGAAACCTTCGATCTTCATGAATAAGTCCTCTACTATTGCTTGAGAATGGCTCATGTACTTCCTTCAGACTCATTTCCTGTAAAGTAGGTTGCACCATATTGTCAGTTTTAGTAGAATGGTTTAGACAATCACCTTCAATTTCCGATGTGTTGCCAGAATTGTAAGCTTGAAGGGTGATTGTTTCGTCTCCTACACGAAGTGTGAGCTCACATGTGCCAGCATCAATAATCATTTTAGCAGTTGTTAAAAAGGGCCTTCATAAAATCAGAGTGTTGCTATCCTCCTCTATGTCTAGAACAATGAAGTCAACGGGAAATATAAATTTATCGATTTTAAATAGCACATCTTCAATAATACCCCTAGGAAATCTTATAGTTTTATCTGCTAATTGTATGCTCATCCTAGTCTATTTGGGTTTCCCAAGACCTAATTGTTTGAACATTTTGTAGGGCATGACGTTAATACTAGCCCCTAAATTAGCTAATGCATTATTAACATCTAAACTACCAATCAAGCAAGGAATTGTAAAACTCCCTGGATCTTTTAATTTGTTGGGTAGCTTATTCTGTAGAATAGTTGAGCAAGCTACGTTTAGCTCCACATGCGACGCCTCGTCCAACTTCCGCTTATTTGCTAAAAGCTCCTTTAAAAATTTCATTGCTCTGTGATAAAGCTTCAATAAACGATAAGTTAATGTGTAATTTTTTTAGCAGTTTAAGAAATTTACCAAATTGTTCATCTTAGCGGTCTTTCCTTGTCGCGTTGGGGTATGGCACATGAGGTTTATATTTGACATTTACTAATTTGTTTTTATCATGACCTACCTCACCTTGAGCTCTGCTCACCACAGTTTCTTGCCTTGGTTCTGGCTTAGGCTCAACGAATCCTTCTTCATCTTGAACATTAATTGCGTTGAGCTGTTCCTTTGGGTTGGGTTCAGTATTACTTGGCAAGCTACCTTGTGGTCGTTCGGAGATTAGTTTGGACAGCTGGCCTATCTGAGTTTCGAGCCCTTGGATCGATGCTTGTTGATTTTTAAGTGTTGTCTCGGTGTTCTGGAAACGAGTTTCGGACACCGAGATAAATTTAGATAGCATCTCTTCAAGGTTCAGTTTCTTTTCCTGTTGATAGGGTGGTTGTTGAAAACCCGGAAGATTCTGTGGCCTTTGATTCCCTTGACCACCCCAGGAGAAATTTGGGTGGTTCCTCCAACCTGCATTATAAGTATTGCTATAAGGATTATTTTGAGATCAAGGATTATTACCCATGTAATTTAATTATTCGTTCTCCATGCTGTGGCCATAGGATTGATATTCTGAATTGCTTGATCCACCTCCACTGACTTTACAGTGCATTATTGGATGAGCCTGCGTAGAACTAAGTAAACCATTAATCTTTTTATTTAGAATTTTTACCTGATTTGACAGCATAGTAACCGAATCGACATTACAAACGCCTGCTATTTTAGTTGGCTTAGTCATGACTTGCCACTGATAGTTATTTAGTGACATCTCTTCAATAAATTCGTAAGCCTCTTCAGGTATTTTGTTATTGATGGTTCCTCCGGCTGCTGTATCAATCATCTGTCTTGTCGAGGGATTCACACCATTGTAGAATGTTTGAACTTGCAACCATAGAGGTAATCCATGGTGAGGACACCTTCGCAGTAGGTCTTTGTATCTCTCTCATGCATCGTAAAGAGTTTCTAAGTCCATCTGCACAAACGAAGAGATATCATTACGTAATTTGGCTGTTTTAGCTGGCAAAAAATATTTTAATAAAAATTTTTCGGTCATTTGTTCCCAAGTAGTAATTGATCCTCATGGTAATGAGTTCAACCACTGTTTACCTTTGTTCCTCAATGAAAACGGGAATAACTGAAGACGAATGACATCGTCAGAAACGCTATTAATTTTAAATGTATCTCAGAATTCCAGGAAATTTGTCAAGTGAGTGTTTGGATCCTCATCCTGCAAACCATCAAACTGAACAAATTGCTGTATCATTTGAATAGTGTTAGGTTTTAGTTCAAAATTATTCACAACAATAGCTGGTTTAACTATACTTGACTCAGTTCTTATTAAAGTAGGTTTAGCATAATCATACATAGTACGAGGAACAGGATTTTGATTTGCTAGTTCAGCGGGTATCGCAGGAGGTAGCTGATTATCTTGATTTTCAGCCATCTCCTCAGTCGTAGTTGAGATATCGTCCTCTTGCTCTTCCTCTGTGTATCTTAGGCTTCGCCTTATTTCTCTTTGGTTTCTGCGAACTGTGCGATCGATTTTTTCGTCAAAAAGTAGTGGTCCTGACGGGTTTCTTCTAATCATAAACTATAAAAACGTGCCAAGAGAAAGAAAAAGTAAATTAATAAATAATAATAAAATTAACTTGCAAGGAAAATAAATGGCTAAAGTAATAAAAATTGAGTGTTCCTAATATCTTAGCTCCCCAGCAATGGCGCAAAAAACTTGATCGTGATTTTGTGACAGGTTTTAAATATTTACAATTAATCGTTCTTGAAACTAACTATTATCACGATGTAGGCAAGTGTACCTATCGAATAGTAGTATAGTTTTAGCAAGACCGGATTGTCGAGCCCAAAGGAACTAAAAGTACTACTAATAACTGTCTTTTTATTATCTAGCCTAAGAATAAGGGAATTTGTTTTAACTAACTAATTAACTAAACTAAGAATTCACAGAAAATAGAATTGGGGGATTACTTTTGAAAAACGATTGAATTAAGACAATACCTAAGGAAGAATTCACCTAGACTTTACTTGTTATTCTGACTCCGAATCGGACGATTTATTCATTTAACTTGTTCCGTAGAGATCCTTAAGTTATGTTATTATCCCTATTCAAGACAAATAACGTCTAATCCCTAGATTGAATAACTGAGACTTTTCTCTAATTATCACCCTAGGGTTGCATTAACTCGATCTATGGATCCCCTTATTAGGTTTTACCCTAATCCGGCAAAATCTTATCACCCTATCTCTAGGCGCGCAATCAACTCCGCTTAATTATGACAATTGTACTCTTAGACAGGGTCTATTCCTCCTCTGAATAAGAGTGTAACTTGAATAAATATCCTGGAATATCAAAACAAGAATTAAGAACACATAATTAAGAACAAGTTAAATATTTATCATACAATTCAGAAAATAATAACAAGATTCGTCTTAAGTTTCATCCCCCTTAGGTATTTAGGGGATTTAGTTCATAACTAAAAAGGAAAACATCTCAGAAGAATAATGAATACAAAACATAAAGAAAACCTAAAACTCCTGAAGGGAAATTGAGGGGAGATCTTCAGTCTTGAAGATGAATCCGGCTTCTGAGATGGATCAATCGGCTTTCTTCGAGTAATTCCTTCCTTCCTCCCTGTGCCTCCCTATTTTTCTCATACTCTAGGGTGTATTTATAGGCTTTGGAATGCCTAAGAGCCCTCAAAATTAGCCTTTTCCGAATTGGACTCAACTTGGGTTTGACAGGGACACGCTCGTGTGACACGCCCGTGTGCGATTACTTTAGGCCATGTTCGAGCCTGTTAGAATGGCACAGTCGTGTGGTCTTCCCGTGTTCGAGCCTTTTAGAATGGCACGGCCGTGTGGTCTTCCCGTGTGAGGAAGTCCAGGTCGTGTTGATTTCGTACGTTGGCCCATTTTCTCAATTTTTGGCCCGTTTCTCGTTCCTTTCGCTCGCCTATGCTCACCTAAGTATAAAACATGAAATTAAGGCATTAGGAGCATCGAATTCACCAATTCTAAAGAAAAATCATCCATAAAATGCGCTAAGCATGGGGTAAAAACATGTATAAATGACGGTTTATCACAAGGCCTCGTGTTTATGAGTATATTCCTTCTTTTATTGAGTTTTCTTTGATTGGATGCTATTGGTAATACTCGTGACTAGGGTAGATCAAGGTGTATGGTGTGTGTCTACTAGCTCAGGTCTAGTCTTTCCCTTTCCTTGTGCTTTGAATTTTGTTTTCATATAATTCATTAATAAAATTTGATTTCTCAAAATTTTTTTACTTAAATTTGATTATAAAAATTATATCTATGATATTTTTTAAATTAAATCAAACTAGTTCAAATGAATAATCAAACCCATATATATAATTAGATGATAAATAATTTGATTATTATTTTATTTTTGGCTTAACACATTATTGAGTTCTTAAAATGTACCATTTTTCTCACTTTAAATCATTATTTATGCCTAAATAAGGACCGAAAGTTTTCAACCGTTCATTGGTTTAGTCCTTTGAACATTAAAAAAACGGTTGAAATATTCAGTCAATTATAAATTACTACATGTTAGACGATGATGTCATTGTGGTTTCATCATCCGAAAAACAAAAAAGTATTTAAAATAAAAATAAAAATATAAAATATAAAATATAAAATTACAAAAAAATGTAGAAAATATTAACAATTATAAAAATGAAATTACTAAACAAGAAAAAAATTGTAAAAAAAAAATTAAGAAACTATAAACAAACTCACTAAAGGATTTTACTAATATTGTTTAAATCAGACAGAATATGATTGGTTGAGATACTGATCTGAAGAGAGGTTAGACTTGTTGATCCATGAACTGTTCGAAATCAATTAAATCGGATTAAAAATCGAGTAAACAGATGATTTAACCAATTTTATCTATTTTTAATATATATATATTTTTTAATAATTTATTTAATTAAATCCAACCAATCAAACCAAAACTAATTCTGAATACAAACGCAAATACATAATTCAACGAGAATACTATTTTGCCTTCATAATCTATTATTCCAAGTAGAGGCGAAGCCAGAATAAATATTTAGGGGCGGATAAAATTTTAATTTTTTATAGTTTATATTTTTATAATTTATAAAACATTAAATCGAATTTTTATAATTTTAAAGGGGACCAAAGTGTAATTTTATCTTTATTAATTTAAAATTTTTAAAATATTTTATAGGTAAAAATATAAATTTACATTTTAAAAGAGCCGAGCTCATGCCAACCTCCTAACTTCGTCCCTAATTTCAAAGAATGGTGCACAATAAAACCAAGAACCAAACATTAATTGAACTACCCATCAAGTTAAATGGAGAAGAAAAAAGGAGGGCTTACTTTAACTGTAAGCCAGCACGTGCCTAAAAAACAGATTATTTAATATTATAGTTATAGATATCAATTGGTCATGTTTTTCTTTTCTTTTATATGATATGACTAAATCGGTTGACGTGCTCAATAGTGGTCCTGCTCCATAAAATTGTCTTATTCAATGGTCTTATTTTTAGTAAAAGTATTATACAGTTCATTGCATCAAAAGTTAAATTCTGGTTTATCTTTTTTATTAAAAAAATAAATAAATTAATTTTATACGTTAAATTAAATAATAAATTAATTATTTTTTAGATATTTTATTCATTTGTATTATTAAAAAAATTGATATAGTTAATAAAATAATCTGACAGTGACACGTAATGTACTACATGTCGAAACCATTTTTTAAAAAACGGGAATCGACTTCTGTTTTGAAAATAATAAACGAAAATTGAGAGTCGCCACTAATCCTTTTTGTCGAGGTGTGATCGGGTCACCTTGTAAAAGCGATTATTTTAAATAAATGATTTGATTTATTTAAACAACGATTTTGATCCGCGAAATTCAGAAAGACGAGTTCAGGAGTTGGTTACGCACGAGGAAGGATTAGCACCTTCGATACGCCCAAAAAATTGGTACCTAGTTGATTAATTAGTGTCTTAGTGTCAAAAATTGAAAACTTGAAAGACTTTGAAATACAATCCCTCTTTTGTAAAAAAACACTCAAATGTTAAAGATCTTCTCGTCTCTAAGTAATAAAACGTCACATCCAGTAAGTTAGGACACGACATCTTGAACTTTTGAGAATGAGCTTGCCTTTTACTTAAAATTTATGCATTTTTGTCCCTTTTTAAAAGGATATTCGATTATTTAGGGTAAACGAGGAAAGTCGAAACCCAGTGAGTTAGGACACGATCTCTCGAAATTCCAAATACCGAACATTGCCTTTATTTACCAAAATCTTATCTCGAGGTCAGAAGATGTCATACCCGGTAAGTTGGGGCACAACACTTCGTGTTTCTGAGAGTAAACATTTTCATTTAAAAATCCATATTGCGGTTTAAAAGAATATTTCGTTATTTAGGTTAAATAAGAAAAATCGAAACCCAGTAAGTTAGGGCACGATTTTCTCGAATTCCCAAATACGAAATATTGCCTTTATGAAAGAATTAATATTGGGTTGGATAAAACATAAATTCGTAATGGAATGAGATAATAAAGAATGCATAACAAATAAAAATTAACGGGCATAACAGAATAAACATAAACGCGAATGTGAACAATAACGATAAAAACAAAGATAAAATAAATGCATAAAATGAATAATAAAAAAGAGGAAATAATAAATAAACTAAATGTTTGAAAAAAAAAAAAAAAGGACTAGTTGTAAATAAATGAAGATTATGAGAGTCTATCTTAAAAGGTAGTAATAGTAATAATAATGATAGGAAAAATATAAGAATAGTAAAATACGATATTAGTACCTAAACATTAATATAGACATAATGCCTAAAGCATAATAATAACGAAAATATAAATAAATAAGATGAGAAGATAAATGTAGATGAAAATGTGATAATAAGGCAATAATAGTAAAAATTTAGTAATAATAAAAATATGTTAAATAATAAAAAATAATGGTAGCAACAATTTGAAAAATAGTAAAGAAATAAGGTGATAATAATAATAATAATAATAATAATAATAATAATAATAATAATAATAATAATAATAATAATAAGTAATCTAAAGTTTGAAGTTATTTAGAAGGATATAAATAAAATAAAATGATGAAATGACAATAGTGGTAATAATGATATATAAATAAAATAAGTTTGCTAAAAGTATATATATTAAATTAGTTAATATAAAAATAATAGCATGTAAGTAAATACAAAAAGGTAGAAAATATAATAATACTAATAGTGGTGATATAATAGTAATAAAAAAGGAATAATAATGTATTAGATAGTAAAAGAGATGATAGTACAGTGATTTAAAAATGATAATGATAATAGTAATAATATAAGTACATACGGAAAGAATGATAATAACAATACTAAATTAATTAGTTTCATAACATGATGGTAGTACTAGTAATAGTACAAAAATAATAAAGTAGAAAACGATACATTAATAAGAATAATCATTAATAATAACGATAAATAATAATAATAATAATACAAAAAAAAAAAAAAATAGTAATGACAACAGTAATATGAACAATAATAGGAATAATTATAATAGTAATAAAAATAAACACAAATATAAGTATAATACCAATATTAATAATCTATTTAATTGATAATAAAATAACAAAAGTAACGAAAATGACTAAATTGATCCTGAAAGCGAAATTTTGGGGTGAATCCGAAAAAAACAAAGAGTAAAAAGGTCAATTTGAACGCGCGAACAACAGGGAGGGACTAAAGGAGAAAATATCCCGCCCTCCTAAACGCAACGTTTTATGCGGGACCAAAATGAAATAAAAATAAAATTACAGGGCGAAATTAAAAATAACAAAAGATTTAATTATAAAATTGTAAAAAAGCGGAAGGGCCAAATGCGCAAATAGCCCCTTTATCAAAAACAAGCGGATCCCCTGAGGCGGGTCGGGTTGGCACGCAGGTTGTATCAAAATAACGTCATTTTGGGTGTTTAAGGCCAACCCAAAAACGACGTCGTTTTGAGGGCCTATAAAAGTCAGATTTTTTTAAAATCTTCATTTCTCTCATTTGTTTTTAAAAAAAAACTCATCTTCCTTTTTTTTCTCTGAGCTCTCGCCCGATGAAAAGTCCGGTCGATCCATCAGAGTGATCTGCACACGCGCGCTGCCGTCGCCATCATGAGTTTCAAAAAAATGTATTTTTTTATTCTTTTTTTCTATTCACATAAACTGCTCCCTTTTTAAAAAAATATATATAGATGTATGAATTTATTTGAAGATGAACAGACAAAAAAAGAAAAAAAAGAACAAATAAATGTAGGAAAGTAATAACCTTGCTTTCCTTTTTTGAACTTTGTGTGTTTGCTCGTTGTTTTTTTTTTTTTTATATTTGAATCTGTGTTTTTGGTAGTCAATCTCTGTTTTAAACTTCTCTTCTTCTTTTTTTATTGTATTCTCCAAAAAAGGAATCCCCTTTTACATGGTTTTGTTCGGCTTATATAGCCGTTTACATTGCTTTTTTTAATCCATTTTTTGCTGCTTGCGTGTCTGCTTCATTTTGCAGAGTGGTTGATGACGGTGGAGCAGGTGGTGGCAGAGGACGGTGCAGAGGTGTCAGAAGGCCCTAGGTGCGGCTAAGGTTTTTTTCTTTTTCCTTTTCTTTTTTTTTTTGATTGTTGGTTTGGGCTTGTTTGTAATTGGGCCGGGCAATTTGGGCCAGGAAATTTGGGCCTTCTACACTACATATACCTCATGTTAATATACAGAGATTAATTTTAACAATAAAATAGATGAAATTTTTAACAGTTTTCCCCTTTGATCTAATGTCGACAGAATATATTGCCGCTTTTTTAAGTAAATGGGTAAAATGCAATCCTATTCCTAATACAGAGGCTTCCATAGTATTTTTGTTGTCTTGTTTTTGTCTCCTATTTTATAAAAGTTAATTATCAATAAAATTTTCTTTTAATATTTTTTTCAATTTTTAAATTATTTAATAATTTTTTGTATTTTTTTAAAAATAGATACTTTTTTTGTAATTTGTTTATTCATATATATTTATATATTTAAACATGTAAATGATTGAAATGAAGAGAAATTAAAAAGGTTAGATTCTAATTTAGAGAAAAAAATTATAGACTAAAATGAAAAACGATATATTTTAGAAACTATATCATGCATTGAGTTTTTTTTTCCTAGGCGTTAACCTAAAATGTCACTTTTACCCGTGTCATTATTTAGGGTGTTACTTTTAATGATTAAAAATTATGATTTTTTAAAAAAATAATATTATTTTATAAAATAATAAAATATATAAACATATAGAGAGAGAGAGGAAAAACAACAATTTGATGATTAAGAAGAAAAAAAAAGTGAATGAAAGAGGACGACTACTAAACTCGAGCTAACAGGCTCACTCAATACACCCTTACCTTATAGCCTATTCTCATGGGAAATAATATAATCATCAACCATAATAATACTAACTAAACAATAAGGAAGAACATCTTAAGTGTGAAGACGTGCTAGAGATAAGACTATTTAAGAACGTTAATTAGTTGTCTTATTAGCAATCCGATGAACCCAATGGAAGGAAAGATCCTGAAACTGAGCTTTTAGACATCGACAATCTTCAAGCGAAACCCTAAAGTTCAAAAATGTTCAAGTTGTAAGATTAGAGAGCAATACACATTTCTAGGCATTCTATTTCAACCAAAATAGAGTCAAAGACTTCTGTATTAAGCCAAGGCAATGCTTCTTGTATCGAGAGGGTTTTTGTCAAACGAGTAAATAGAGTAGAGCAACGACCAGAAATAGCTTTTAGGAACTCACCATATTCATTTCGTATCACTGTAGTAAAACTAGTAACCCTGGCAGTGGTATCGATCGCCACATCCACATTGCACTTAACATGGTCAAATATAGTGGATGAGACCAACCAATAACAACCACTACCGACGACAAAGATGACGACTGCACTCGATTGTAAGTTAGCTTGGAGGCTTCCCAATCCTACAAAAATCAAGCAATAAAAAAGGTAATGCGTGATGCCGTAGCATAATTAGATTTCCAAACAGACATGTTCCAAAAAAACCATAAATAAGTTATTGAGCCAAACTGGTAAGGACAAAACGAGAGGAGGAATGTTAGCCAAAGACCACATCGATGCTACAATTGAACATACCATAAACACATGATTGATATCTTCGTTCTCCTCACACCATACACATGTAAGAAGGACGTTACAACCTTTTTCTGCTAGCCGACACCGAACAGGTAAAAAATTATGTAAACATCAGTGTAACACCCTATACTCGACCCAATTGCCAAGTCTGAACTACAGAATTTCACATTTGTTGCCGGAGCAACTACAATCCAACTTAACCAATTACACATTTACTAACTATATTACGCATTCACAATATGATTTTATATCATATTTAGGTATTATACAAACCTATGAAAGCTCTTTTGCTAACCCAATATTGAATTAGGATCAAATTGTAAAGTTTTCAAAATATCAAGTTGACATTGTGACTTCAGGGGTTCCAGGTCACGACAAAACTCACTGTTGATTTCTCATCACGAAGTTAAAGGTCTGACGTTGCAACGTGACCATCTGTTTCCCAAAAGGTTCAAATGGTTCAAATGGTACCAAATTGCAACACCTATACAATCAACCCAATATTTCAAATATGATATTTTAGCTAAGTTTCCAATTCCATAAGTTCATTTCTAGCCTTTAATATCATATAAACACATACATTTTACAAATTACCATTTTTAATTTGATATTAAATCATTTCATCCAACCTATTATCACATTTGCATTTCAAGTCCATTTCAACTCCAACATTTTAAAATCACAACATATGCAACACCATTTGGACATATTAACTAACCATTACCAACTTTAAATAACAACACGATCACATGATATACAAACTGACTCAAAACCTAGGTACATGCCATATGTTAAAACGAAAAGGGAATATACAAACATTGTTGAGTCAATGTCTTCTGATTGGATGCTGAATTACGTTTCGGGACTTCGGAATTTACTATAACCTATGCACGGAATAAACAAATTGTAATACAATAACCATATGAACACAAGTAAACATGTTCTATAACCAACCAATTCAATTGCTATACATATATCAAGTACTAGCATAATGCACCATTTCATTTTAATAAATTTATGTACACATATCAATTCATACAATATTCATGCCAAATACCAAGTATATGCATGATTCCATTTAGCCAAGTTTATACATATATACATAATCAATTCAAGTTTTACATTGAATCACTTCATATACCATTTATACCAAGTACTATAATTTGTGCAAATTTCCCATTTGATCAAGTTTATATACAAATACTATCTCATACATTACAATAACATAACATAACATAACATAACATAACATAACATAACATAACATTACATAACATCTCATCTCACTTCTTTTCATTCTACCTATTTGTATTTTATTCATACTTTCTCGAATCATTTGATTCATTTCATTTCCATGTCGTCCCTTAGGGCTTGTAATATCCAAATAGTATGACCTTTAACATGCTTTCCATATTTATGTTTTACGTATATGCACATATGATGATATCATTTCATACTATCTTTTTTCAATTCCATTCCATTTATCAAATTCATATTTTATAATTCGATGTCAAAATTCAATTTAACATTTCGCCCAATGCAATCTTAGTAAAAATGGACTCGGACACGTGGGTGAAATACTCCATACCAAGATAGCTCATATGAGTGTAAACTACACCACACCAAAGCACGTGTCAAGCTCGTAGGCATCAAATGCATGTACTTATGCAAATACACCCCTCCACCACACCAATGTCTCCAAAAAGACAATAAATAATCAATAATCCACAACAAATGCTAGATTCAAAATGGCATATCTTAATCTTCACATCATCGACAAACCCGTACAGCAAAGCACATGTGAATCTACTGACATGCCAATTGTATCTTAGCCTTTCTACTAAGTTTACTGGGCATTAACCATTCATATATCATAGTCCCATTTTATTTCATTATCAATCCATATGACATACTATTCTCAAATTCATATTATCACATATTCAACACATTATCCTATACCATTTCTATCATCAATTCATAATATAAGACATTTATCATTTTATATCATGCTTATTTCTATTTTATTCTTTTCAGTCCAATTCTCGATATTCAGTATCAACAATCACAAATCAAGTCATGAGACATTTAAACATCTTACCTTATTAACTAGTATGCTATAATCATGCATATACATATTCATACATATATATTGTAACACCCTTAACCATTATCTATCGCCAGATTAGGGTTACGGAGTATTACCAATCAATTGAAAACCTTTAAACATCATAACATTCAATAAATTCAAAAAAAAATCATAAACCATTTATTCTCATACGCTTTATCCCTAAATCAAGCCATCGAGGCTCTAGAAATAGCTTGGGAGCGATTCAAAACTAATTTGAAACAAAATCAGAACTTTAAGAAAAAGAAGCAAAATTTGAAAACAATGGACACACGGTCATGTGGCCAGGCCGTATGGAACCTCCTAGGCCATGTAACTTTTGTACAAAGGACACACAACCGTGTCCCAGCACGTGTCTTCACCAGTGTAACTCTCTGAGTAGGGTCACATGGCCGTGTCATATGCCCGTGTGTTAGGCCATGTGTTAGACCGTGTAACTCACTGACTTGCATACAAAGGACTCTCAGATGACACACAGCCGTGTCACACGCCCGTGCCTCAGGCCGTGTGAACCCAAAATGATCCATTTCTTACCTAATTTCACTCCCTTATTGCATAGGTTCCTATACACTTTCAAATACACATTTGGAAGGTGAAATTCAACTTCAAACACACTCAAACATGATCATATATTCGTTCTCTGTATCATACATTTATCAACCTTGACACCTCAATATGTTTTACCACAATTCATTCCCAACTTTGTAACCACAAATATATTTTATCTCTATAAACAAACATCTATTTCATTACAAGCTTAAGTTTAACTCATAGCATATCATTTCATACCATGACCTTTTAAACACATTTAAGTAACAAGTAGGAGATCACAAGTTGTTCAAGTGCACAACATATCACAACATTTTACTCAAAACCTAGGCATTTGGCATAACAATACATAGGGTCCTAGTACATGCCATAAACCAAAATCGAGAAATTAAGTCTACCAAGATTCCCAGGTAGTGTGATTTCTAGCGCTGACCCGATCTTGAAGCCTTCAAAACATAATCTACAAAATAAACAAAATATATGGATAAACTTTAATAAAGCTTAGTAAGTTCGTTTAAAATTTAATAAACCTTCTGAGTCAAACATAGAGGATTCGTTGTATGCAACTTATAACAGTAAATAACAACTAATACTGTGATTCAGTATACTCGGTGAACATTGCTCAACTTAAGTTTTCTTCAGTATATCCATAGATTTCTCTTCATTCAAGTTACACTTAGTATAACAGTAGGATTTACTCGATTGAATATTATTCAGTATAACAGTACGATTTGCTCGATTGAGCTTCATTCAGTATAACGGTAAGATTTGGTTCGATATAGTGTGCTTTCAGTACATGATACATCATTCATTAAGAGTGTATTAACAAGTACGTAAGCATTTTAGGAATATAGATAAACATACGAACTTACTAGACTGATTTGCAGGAGATTCCTGAGTATAGAAACTATTCCGTAGTTTTCCCTTTTCCACGATTATCAACACGTTCTTGATCTAAAAATAATAATTTCATTCCATCAATTAGAATAAAAACACAATTTGATCCTTTCATACAACTAAGTCACTTTTGGAAAATTTCTTATTTGCCCCTTAACTTTCCATTTTATTCAATTCGGTCCTTAGGTCCTAATCATGCAATTTACCCATTTTTCCTAAACACCTAAGATATCCAAATATTTTATAACTTCATATCAGTCCCCTATTTGCAATAATTTCACCTCAAGTATAAGCAATTTATCATTTAATCAATTTAGTCCCTAAACATTAAAAATTATCAAAAATCACTTTTCAAAATAATTAAATCTATCAACAAGGTTTCATAATTCATCACAAGTTCTAAGAAATAACTTCATTCATCAACAAAAACTTTTATAACTTTTAACAATTTCACAAATTGGTCCTTGATTTAGCTAGATCAAGCTAATACGAGTCCAAAAACACAAAAATTACTAAAAACAAGCTAAGATTCGCTTACCAAATTTTAAAGTTCCTAATTGAAGCACAAACCCTAATTTTTTCTTTCTTCACAAACCCTAATTTTTTCTTTCTTTCTTTGTTGTGGGGAGAAGGGTGAAAGGAAGAAGATGATATTTTTCTCATCTTTTTTTTATTTAATTTATTATATTTACTATGGTAATTTTGTAATTATTTCAACTTTCTTAATTAAGCTTTACTTAATCTAAGGTTAAGCCTAATTAATCCATTTCCACTAATGAAAATCATCATCCCATTCCACTAACTAAATTTCATGGTTTAATTGTCCTTTAAACCCCTTTTATTTAACTATTCAACTTTTACAATTTCTACGATTCAGTCTTTTTTACTTATTAAACTATCTAAATGATAAAATTTCTTTTCTTAAATTTAACATGACTCTAAAGACCTCGTAAATATCTTAATTAAATAATATTTACGAATTATTTCGTGAAAATATGGTCTCAAAACCATTATTTTTGACACCACTGAAACTCAGGTTGTTACATATATTGGACTCAAAAGCAAAAAAGTACAAACAGAAATCACGATTACTTGTCTACGACTCTAAATTTTCCTCTCCCTTACGACAGCCCGACGTCATCTTTTGTTACGACCAATAATTCAATAAATAAAACTATATTAGATTTTATTCAATCCACATTCAAATAAAAAGCCACACATATTTTACATTTTATTCAATTTAGTCCATATACTTGAGATATGCGTATCTTTCGATATTTGGCATTGTATCAAAATTTGATTTCATATTCTTTCATTAAGGACCCTATACTTTCTATTCATAACATAATTTCATGATAGGTTTTCAATTTATCCAATTTGGTCCCTAATGTTACAAAGTTAACTATCAAGCTTATTTAACTTTACAATTTAGTCTTTATCATGATCTAAGCTTAATATCTATCAAATTCAAGCCTAATTCATCAATTTTTCAATAATGACAACTTGCTAAAAACTCAAAAATTGTACAAATTGATGCATGGGCCAGCTAAATCAAGCTTCCATGATCACAAATCTATAAAAATCAAGAAAAATAGCTTAAGGATTTACTTGAATTATTGGTTGAATGCTTAAGAGAAGTTTGAAGGTTTTTTCTTTCTTTCTTTTAGTAATGGTGGACTGTGGTGACTGGGAAAGATGATGATTCTTTCATCTTTCCACTATCAGTTTGATATATATAGTTTGATTAAGAAAGGATTAAGATAATTAATCATGTTTATGTTTTAATTAACTTTGTTTATTTAATATAATTATATTAACTTAATGATTAGCATCATCACCATTCACTATCTACTATTTAAAATTGGTTTATTAACCATTTTAGTCCTTTGGATAATTGTTATATAAGTCTCCAACGTTTTCTTAATTTAAACTTAATAGCGATTGGAATTTTATAATTTAGTCCTTAAGCATCCTACTTCACTATAAATGCCGCTACGAATTCCTTCCAATGAGCTAAAGGAGTAACACCCCCTACCCGTATCTGTCACCGGAATAGAGTACGAGGCATTATCGAGAAGCACGAAACACTTACAGATAATTTAAATACATTTTCATAACAATTTGTTTCGATTTCATACTATTTCATATTTAAGCTTTTTGCACCAAAGTATTTAAGATGTCATCTTTATGCAAATAGCACACATGAGGTACATAAATTCCATAATTATGAATGAACACATTTATCAAACACATTCCATGTTTTTATATATATCATAGTTTCATATTTCCATGTATCAATTACCATCACTTCCTCGTATTTCAGACAAATACGTGTAATAATTCATAAATATGCAATTCATTAACTCTTCCTACCAATCACGATTTTAAATTGCCAAATCACTTATTGAGCACAATTTCAATGTTCACTAAAATCTATCATATAAATTTGGATGTATGTATTCATCAATAAATTCCATGTACAGATATCATCATCTCATATTTCCACATACATTTACTTTCCACATTTATGAATTCAAATAGCATATACAAGACATACCAATGTATTTCAAGTACGTTTTCATGATATTTTGTTTCGAACTCAGATTATTTCATACTAGAAGTTTTCTCATTAACTCATTTGGAATATCAATTCATACGAATAATACACTCAAGGCGTAGAAATATATAATCACAAATGAACTCATTCATCAACCAAGTTTTATGCTCATGTCTCATCAATTCGTATTTCCTTATATCACATAATTCCATGTAATACTTACCAAACTTCTTCAAATTAGTGAATATCTTACGAAATTGAGTACTTCGTTTTCTCGATGCCATAGTTCAACTACGGTCTTACACATCTTCACATAATGATGCCATAGCCCAGCTATGGTCTTACACATATTCATATATCGATGCCATAGCCCAGCTATGGCCTTACACATAATCACATATCACATATCGATGCCATAGCCCAGCTATGGTCTTACACGAATCACATATCTCACTGATGCCATATCCAAGATATGGTCTTATACAGTAGCATATATCACACCGATGCCATATCCCAGATATGGTCTCATACGGAAATCACTTGTCACTTGTCACTTGTAGCCGAAGCTACCACTATTCACTAATCATGTAGCCAGAGCTACCATTTTTCACTGATCAGGTAGCCGGAGCTACCACTTTTCACCGATCGTAGTAGTAAGCTACTACCACTTTTCACCGATCGGTGCCGAAACTACCACTTTTCACTTTTCATTTGTCATTGATCGATAAGTGTAGCCGGCTATCACTTATCACTTTCACTTGTCCTGATCGATAAGTGTAGCGAAGCTATCACTTATCACTTGTTGCCATGGTCCAACCATGGTCTTTTCCTTCAATTCATCTTGTCATCGAACTCGAAATGCTCAATTTGATCATTTATTCAATTTTCATGCTTTTACATTATTCACGGTTTTATCATCAATACATATGAAATAACACATCATGAAATTCATAAAATTAACAAATAATCACTAAAATTTAGCCATATAAACTAACAAGTTCAATTTTTCTATTATAACGATAATCATAATTTCATAATAAATATTCCAAATAAAACATTATATCATTTCTAATCCAACACTTATCGATTATAATCGAGCACGTGATCAATTTATACACGAGTCATTCATATATTTTTCCTCCTCCTCCTCTCCATCCACATCCTTGGTATAAATAACACACTTGTAAGTAACCTTATCCATAATTTCCACTAATTACTTATGTGAATATTCAAGCTATCCACCCGTGTCATAGTCACTAAATTATTTATATCTAAAGCTATAGAACTCCAAATTAAGATCCGCTAATTTTCCCTGAAACTAGACTCAAATATATTCTTAATTTTAAAATTTCATAATTTTTAGTTGGACCAATTAATATAGTTTATTCATTGAAGTCTCCCCTGTTCTGCTGTCTGACAGTTCCGACCCTTCTTCACTAAAAATTAATTATCTCCTCATACAGGATTGGAATGATGTTCCTGTTTGTTTCTCTTGAAAACAGACTCATTCAGGATTCTAAACATATAAATTTAATCCCATAATTATTTTTATACAATTTTTGATTATTTTACAAAGTTAGAACAGGGGAACCCGAAATCATTCTGACCTTGTCTCACAAAATTTATCATATCTCATGATTTACAATTCCATTGCTTACATCATTTCTTCTATAAGAAATTAGACTCAATAAGCTTTAATTTCATATTTTATTCATCCTCTAATTCCATTTTTAAAATTTTTGGTGATTTTTCAAAGTTAGACTACTGCTGCTGTCCAAAACAGTTGTAGTGCAAAATGTTGATTTCCATTTTGCCCCAAAATTTACAATTCATACAATTCAGTCCTTGCTCAATTAACCCCTAAATTAAGATAATTTTCTCAATTAATACTTTTACTAGACATTATAAGTTATTTCATAACTATTGAAATTCAGAATTTCCACATAAAACTCTAGCTTCAAACTCTTTTACACTTAGGTCCCAAACATTCACTTTCTATTCAATTCTTTCAATAAAACCAACATATAAACAATTTAAAGCTCTAATTCCATGCCAAATCATCATATACTTCTAGCACATATTCATAGCAACTTTCAATTTCTTTTATAGAATCAAAAACTAATGAATTCAACAAGTGGACCTAGTTGTAAAAGTCACAAAAACACAAAAATTTTAAGAAATAATCAAGAATTGAACTTACTTGAAGTAAAAATATGAAAAACCAGCTTAGGGGAACTCTTCCATGGCGTTTTTTTCTGATGAGAATGCAGAAAAATAAAGAGAAATCTAGATAATTCCACTTTAGTCCTAACTTTATCAAGTAAATTTTGCAATTTTTCAATTTTTCCCTTAATTCTCCTTATTTTCTTGTTGATTTCATGCCCTTGCCGTCCAGCCCAAATAGACCTTGGGTCTATTTGCCTTTTAAGCCCTTTTTCTTTTATCATTTAAGCTATTTAATCATTTCCCAAATTTTTGCATTTGATACAATTTAGTCCTTTTTGTTCAATTAACTATCAGAACTTTAAAATTTCTTGACAAAACTTTAATACTAACTTATTAACACTCCATAAATATTTATAAAAATATTTATGGCTCGATTTAAAATTCCCGAGGTCTCGATACCTCGTTTTCGATTCTAATTATTTTAGTATTTATTTTTAGTACACTATTCACTATTTCAAAAATTTTCCTAACTTCACATTTAACTTATAATTACTAAATTAATAATATTTCCTACTCATTTGTCGGATTTAGTGATCTCGAATCACTGTTCCGACACCACTAAAAATTAGGCTGTTACAAAAGGTCATACTAAGTTCCTTCTCTTTTCCCGCTTGAGACGGGTACTCCTGCCTCTACCCCCAGTAGCTTCCTCTGTTGCATCCGTTGATGAATTCAAATCTGTATAGTCAGTAGCTCTTCCAGCCTTGTCAGCATACATAATAACTCTGTAAATATTCCTATTTTATATTTACAAGCTCGATTTATGGAAATAGGGTTCTGAAAATGTATTTTTCAACACCACTAGAAATCAGATCGTTACAATTCTCCCTACCTAAGAAATTTCGTCCTCGAAATTTCTTGAGAAGAGGTGAGGATATTGAAATCTTATTGTCTCTTCCGATTTCCAAGTCGCTTCTTCTGTGCTATGATTATGCCATAAGACTTTCACCAACGACATACATTTATTTTTTAACTCTTTTACTTTTCGAGCTAAGATCTCAACCGGCTCTTCTTCATACAACAAACCGGGTTACACATCAATCTCTTTCATTGGTATAATATGAGAAGGACCGGATTGGTATTGTCAGGGTATTGATACATTGAACACATCATAAATCTTTTGCAACTTCGACAATAGAGCTAGACAGCAAGCAAATGGTCCAACTCTCTCAATGATCTCATATGACCCGATAAACCTGGGACTTATCTTTCCTTTGCAGCCAAAACGCAACACTTTCTTCCATGAAGAAACTTTTAGAATTACTTTTTCACCTACGGCATATTCAATATCTTTTCATTTCAAATCAACATCTGATTTCTATCTATTTGATGTTGCTTTCAATATGCTTTTTATTATCTTCACCATATTTTCTATTTCTTACACCAGTTTTAGCCCAATCATCTTTTTCTCACTTAAATCTGACCAACACAAAGGTGTTCTACACTGTCAACCATATGAAGCTTCATATGGATCCATTTGAATGCTCGATTGGAAATTGTTATTATAAACAAATTTAGCTAAAGGAAAATAATGTTCTGACCAGATTCAAATTCAATGGTACAGGCTTAAAGCATATCTTTTAGCACTTGAATAACATGTCCTAATTGACCATCAGACTAAGGATGGAAAGTTATGCTGAAACTCAACCTCGTACCCGAAGATTCGTGTAAGTGCTTCCATAATCTCGAGGTGAAACAATGATCTCAATTCAAGATAATGGACATAAGCATACCATGTAGCCCCACTATCTCACGAATATATTGTTGGAAAATCAAGTTCGGGAAACGCAGTGGAAAATACGTTTAAGAGAAAACCAGAGATTTAAATTTTCTTTCAAAAAGTAAGAACTTTGTTGTGTTATTTAAAGTAATAAACACTTAACCCAAATTATTCTTTTATGATTCGTCTAAGATGAATGCTTTGATCGAGTAGTCTTTTTCGCTATCTTACAGCTCACATTTGTCGAGTGTGGGCTCGCTTTGAAATATAAATTTTTTTACAAAATTACCAGGGAGGCAGTTTTATCAGCATAGTACCAAAAAAGGCCCATTTCTCAAAATTATTTACGGAAATGGGCTACTCCAAAAAATAATAATTATTATGGACTGAAAACACTAAAACACGGGAAAATGCAGAAAAGCGCACTGAGAAGGATGTATTTTTCCTCATGTTAGGCAAAAGCGTGGTGACATGGACGCGCTTTAGCAAAAGGTGCTGATGGGACGCAGTTTCCCCCAACGATCACCTCCAACTGCCATTTGAAAATTTGACTGTTGGACCCAATGGTCAGGAAAAAATATTATAAAACCCCCCACCAATTTTTTTCACACCAAATTTCTTCCAAGTTATAATCCTTCCAAATTTATCTCTAAATTTCTTAAAAAAGCTCTCAAAGCTCTCTAAAATTTTAATTTTTGTCTGAATTAGTATTATTTTTTTTATAATTTCTAAGAAAGTTTATCGTGTTAGCAATGGCCCGACAATTAATTCGTCTCGATGATGAACATATCTCTATCGACCAAATAAAAATGGTAAGGGTTAATTTTATTTTTATATTATTTAATATTTTTATTTCATTTTTGTAATTTAATTAATATTTTTTAATAACAATCGGTAGATCAAGTGTTACAGTGTTTTATTCGTAATATACTTGGTCCTTGATCACCGTTGATTGAAAATTACTTAAAGGAAGCAGGTTTTTGGCACGTGGCCAATATAGGCCGGGGGTGCAAGTTGGACCCGAAACTCATCAACGCATTTGTGGAGAGGTGGAGACCGAAGACGCACATATTCCATCTTTCATGTGGGGAGTGTACCATCACTTTAGAGGACATATAGTTATAGTTGAGGTTACCGATGGATAAGTACGTACTCACTGCGTCTGCTCAATCTGCTGATTGGGGAGCCATATGTTACAATCTTTTGGGTGCGATTCCAAATATTATTTATGGAGGTCTGACCAATATAGGATGGTTATAAGATACATTCCCGATGCTGGGGGATGATTCAACTGAAGTACAAAGAGTAAGATACACTCAGGCTTACATCCTTTAGATCCTCGGAGGTTATCTGATGTCGGATAAGTCATGAAACCTTGTACATCTGAGGTGGCTACTAAAACTCATCAATTTTAGAGCAGCTGGCAAACTCAGTTAGGGGTCTACCGTGTTGTCGACATTGTATCGGGAGACGTGTCAGGCGACGCAACCAAATAAAATCAAAATCAGAGGTTGCCTCTCACTGCTACAATCATGGGCTCGGTTTCGCTTTCTATTTTTACGTCATTGAGTGGATCATACATATACATTCCCACTCTTAACAATGTAAAATTTATATTAGATTTTACAATTATTAAATAGATTTAAAATAAAATATTATGCTAAAATTTTATTTAAATAGGTGCAACCATTCGCCGAGTTATAGGGGAATACCTATCGCTCTTGAAGATATACGACTTTTATTAGACCAACGGTCGAAAGCACATGTAAGTATTTATTTCATTTTGAACTATATATACATAACATAGTCAATTTCAGATTTGTCATTTAGTATTTAGTATTATGTATATAACTAATATTTTTATCATGTTCATATAGTTTCAATGGACACCATACGAGGATCCGATAATTTAGGCAGTAATTCTGGATGAATTCCTACAAAATCTGAACATCTGACATGTTAAGGTCCCATTGGTCAACTATGCTACCGTCGAGATGCACCAAATAGATAGAGTGTTGCAGCAATTTGAATTCTGACAATCGATTCTTGTTGCACCTGAGGTGCTTGATAATGAACACAAAATTGATTTACGGTGATCGAATACGCATTGGCCAGTCTTCCACTCAGAAAATGTGAGAAAATCGGTATGATAATATACGTACTTGTGAACCGATTATCGTTCTGGAGTTAGCGTACGATCTGAATTACATGCCATGGTTTAGCATCCATAGCAAGCCATATTTACTTTCGAAAAAGGAAAGGTGTTGGCAAATCCATCTCAAAAGGGAACGATAGGGCCCTTTAAATCCAAGGACAATGGATGGTGAGGCGGGCCCATCAACAGTGCCCACGCAATCACCAGCCTCAACGAAGCAAGCAACATGCCCACACCACTGTCCCTTCAAATTATGCAAACTGCGTATCCTAACCCTTATATATATATATATATATATATATTTTGACCCCTATACAAGGTTGGAATGTATGGCCTGGTGCATCTCATTTCCTGATGACTTTGAGTCAACCGACGATATATAGGCCATTGTCCCAGGAGGAGCTACACAAGGCACCATCGGGGAACTCAACTCATTTTTAATCCACGTCGCCTTATAGGATTCAAGCCGGTTACATTTATTCAGCATAAGTGATGCAAACATCCTTGTAACTGTAAACAACCACAACCCCAGCCGAAAGCTGAACTAAGAAGGAATCCAGTGCGTAACCGACCACCCCCATGTGGCACTAATTCTAACAGGCACATGCATTGATTATTTTTATATTATTTCATTTAATAAATTAGATGATCTTTTGAATATTTTTGTACAAATTATTTTTATATTGTTTCATTTAATAAATTAGAAGTTCTTTTAAATATTTTTGTACAAATTATTTTTATATTGTTTCATTTAAAAAATTAGAAGTTATTTTGATGTGGACATGTTGGTATTGTATGACTCGAGTTCCTACACCATCTGTATAACTTCTGTTGGTTCGTTCTTTCCTGGATATCCTTATTATCACGTATTCTAGTGCGACGTAATTCTCTATCTAGTAACAACTTAAACAGAGTAAGTGATACAGACGGCCACTTACGTTCATCTAGGACTAATGGCAATACGTGTCTCACAAGTTGTACATGTATTATAATTTTTACACTTCATCGACATATCTCATGGGATCCATACGGATATTCTGACAAGCTACAATTATATGAGTGCATGGATAACGAAGTGCATCAAACCTCTCACAGTCGTAAGTCATATTTATAATATGTACACGATATTGTCCATTGGGAATACCTTGGTTCCGTCTGTTGAACTCCATCACACGAAATCGTATGTTGCCACAATCGTGACACACTGTGTGCATGGAGTTGGCCCGTGCCTTGGCCTTATTAATTTCTTGCATTACATTCTGGCACTATACAACTTGAGACGTACCTCTCTAGCACCTGACACCACTGCCACACCTCATTGTATGAAGCGTCCTGCCCACTGTGCATCTTCTCTAACACCTTTTAGTTAGCTATCCAGGCCCTGTAGTAAAAGGCGTGTACTTGAATTAGCTATGAATATTGGCATTTAAGACCAACATAGCAGTATTAGGATCTACTTTCACCATCGCTAATATTAAGCTCGCTATCATCTTTGAATTCAGCTTGTGATGATATTGTGAAACACCTATCAACCCATAAGTACGTTAAATAATGCAACATTAAATAATAATAGTAATATTCAAAAACCTTAAACTCTAGTAATATTGTACCAGAGGCAACATACGTATGCAGACCGATGAATTTCTTTATCTTCTAAAACCCTATCATCTTCTTAACGAATCCATGATTTTCCATTAACATGTATCGTCTTGAACTATACACTTAGCCTCGAACTTCTCAGATTTGGATTTATCCACGTGGTAGTTAACCCCATTCATGATACTATATCAGTTCAATGTACCGAGAAAACCATCCTTACTGGAAAACTCCTTACCAACTTTCAATTCACCCAAATCCAACGGTGAACTTATGTGGCCACGCCTCTTGTGTGATAGATCTGGAAACTCTAACACATCATCTGCTAATAGATCAACATTATGCATGTGGGCTGGAGGCAAGCACACCGTGAATCACGGATCTTCTTCTCCTTCATCTGAAATCGCTTCACTGTCTTTAGGTTCGGTTGGAACAGTCTCCGGTTCAAAAAATAATACAACTATTGCACCATTGGTGTCAGGCTCCCAGGGTGCATCCACATCAGACTCATCATTCGACCTACTAACATTTGCAATGTAGGAGGTCCCATCGCCGGTGGATTTCATAGAGAGTACATCATCCCTTCTCATATACGTTTCAAAACATCCCTAATCAGATGTAGATTGCCAACCACTAGAATTTGATGTCTGATAAACCATAATATATACATATTTTTACCCCATGCTTGGCATATTTTTGGAAGGTTTATCATAAGATTTAATAAATTTGATGCTCTTAATCCTTTAAGTTCATGTTTTATACTCAGGAGAGCTTAGGATAGCAAAAAGAGCAAGAAACGGGCCAAAAATAGACAAAACAGGCCTAATTCAGTGTTTTACATGGCCTAGGCACTTCTACATGGGTAATCCACACGCCCGTGTGTGACACACGGGTAGGCTACATGCCCGTGTGTCATGACTGTGTCGATTAAAAACCAACTCAGAATTACACACGGCTTGAGTACCTTCACACGGGCGTGGCATACGGCCATGTCCCTGTCGAACCCAAGTCTAATTCTACTCGAAAAAGGCTAATTTTTAGGGTTTTGAATCATTCTAAAGTTTGTAAACACCCTAGAAGAGGATCAAAAGGACACACAGGGTAGAAGGCATAAAATACTGAAGGAAAGCCATCAGAATCAGCTCGAAAGCAAGATCTACTTTAAGACAGAAGATCTCCATTCAATTTCCCAGAAGTTCTTTGGGTTTCTTTATGTTTTGTTATTTTCCCAATTTTGAGATGTTTTCCATTATCATGAACTAAACTCCCTAAATACCTAAGAGAGATGAAACCTAAGACGGATCTTATTACTATTTGAATTATATGATAAATACTTGTTCTTATTCTTAATTGTAAGTTTAAATCCTTGTTTTAATATTCCAGGATATTAATTCAGGCTTTGATGTACTTATTCAGTGGAGCAAAAGTCCCTGTTTAAGAGTAGATCATCCATAATTAAGTGGAGTTGCATGCAATCTTAGAGATAAGACGACATAAATCTATCGGATTAAAGTCAAATCTAATAAGAGAATCTATAGATCGAGTTAATGCGACAATAGGGGTTTTAATTAGAAAGAGATTTCAATTAATCAACCTAGAGTCAGTTGTTTTTAGTCTCGAGAGAGATATTAACATAAATTAAGGATTTCTACGGATTAAGTCAAGTGAATAAATCATCTAATTCAGAAGTAATAAGTGAAGTCTAGGTGGATTTTTCATTGGGTATTGTCTTCACCAGCGGTTTTCCAACAGTATTTTCAAAATTTTACCTCTGTCGTATTCTTAGTTAATTAGATAGTTAATCTTAGTTTAAAAATATCCCTTTAATTCTTAGGCTAGATAATAAAAAGATAGTAATTACTAGTACTTTTAGTCCTTGTGGATACGATATTTCTGGTCTTACCATAACTATACTATTGTTCGATAGGTGCGCTTGCCTTAGTTGAATTTTTAGTTAGTTTAGCGACCATCAAGTTTTTGGCGCCGTTGTCGGGGATTGAACCCGGGTCGCCCGCGTGTATGAGAAAATTACTTGAGAACGAGATAAAAATTCAGGGATTTTCTAACAATCATATAAATAACCTCCCACACTCAAGGTGTACATTGTCCTAAATGTACAAAGATAGATAATAACAATATAAGTATAATATTAGAATAGAGAGAGAAAAATGAAACTGCCCTGAATTTATGGATGAAATCCTTGGAATGGCAAAGGCTAGAATTGTAGATAAGGCCAATGAAGGGTATGATTCTGAGTAACTAATAAGAAAATAAACACAATTGTGAAAGAGAATTAAGGGATTACTCGATAATAACCGTAAAGATAAACATAGTTCAAAACATAAAACATAAGTCTGCAAAAATAAATAAAAGAGAAATAAAATTAAAATTAAAATTAAAAGTAGTAATAATAATAAATTAAATGGACTCAAAGATCCTCATCATCGGATGCCTCGTGAGTCAGCAGTGCCGAAGGAGAGATGTGGAGGTGGTGCAAATCTGTCGAAGAGTGGCATCGATGTTGTCGAACCGCTTAAAATATTATTGCTCAAAGCGAGTGAGTCGCTCGGATATATCTGTCAAAATGGCAGCAGTGGGGCGGTGACTCTGTGATGGTGGTGGAGGTGGGTCCTCATGAAGGGGATGGACATCATCAGTAATGTCTTCTAGATCATCCTGATCATCAGAATAGACGAGTCTGTACTGAGAGGGGTCGAATCCACGACGTCGCTCTATCATCCTCGTGTGGATCATACTAGAAATTCTTTGAGGAGACATCTGGCCTACTAGTAAGAGTGTCGATGACATCTCTAAAGTGTCGAAGAGGTCGAAGTGTCGAGCGAAGTGAGTTACATAGGGGCCAAGGTAGTTAGGGCCCTCCTGTGGCGGTCTATTTGGTGGCAAAAAGCAAGGGTGATAAAGTATGCCAAATCAAATACATTACCAGTCACCATGCTTCATAATAAGTAAGCATCAGTGGTGCTAACGACACCAGTGCTCTCTCTCTTCCCAGTCAAGGTGTGAGCAAAGACGGAGTGGATGTAGCATAGTATTGGAGGAGGAGAAGTCACCTTCGAGTGACTTGCATCATCGAGAACAGTACTCGCCGTAAGGTCGGTCCAACAGCAGGACGGCGAGTAGTGTATGTGACGGTTAAGATGTAAAAAATCCTCGGAAGCCATAAACTCCTCTGTGTAGAGGCTCAAAGTAGCTCCAAACTCTGGTACACTCATGTATCTTACGAGTTCACCAAGTCTAAAAATGATAGTACCGGCCTCGTCATGTGTATTCATCACATGTTGTAGATGGAAAGTAGTGCAAAACTCCAAGGTAAGCTCTAAATAGGTGGGCTCGATAATCACAAAGAACCGATCCCACGGGGCAGTGGCGAGATGGAATCGAACAAGCTGTGCAAGATGGACCTACTCCAAGGCGGTCCAATCTATGCAGTGGCCCACTCCCAATGGTCGTGCACGGAAGAGCTGAAACAAGTCATCCTGTGAGCCTGACGAAAATTGAAGTAGAGGGTGACGAGCTTTGACCGAGGCACTCGAGGAGGTTGCGCTAGGACCCTTCCGTTTTTTGGAGGCGAGAACAATGGTCATAGTTTTCCCACGAGTGTTTGTCATTGTGTGCCTGTAAGAATAAAAGAGTTCATCAATAAATAAACACCCAAACATATAACCAAAAAACAAGTCTTGTAGAATCAAAGTAGTCTTAAATAGTAAATTTCTCCAAAACAGGGCGCACAGGTATCCAATTATGCACAACCAAAATGAAGTCATCAAGAATCAAGGTGATGCAAATAAATCAAATGAAGAGTTCTGACATATAGAAAAATTCATGGTTTTCTGGAGGCATCAATAATTATTTAAATAATAAATTTTAATACGAAGGATAAATCAATAGTAAGCAATATAACCCAAGAGACTAAACTAAGAGCATAACTATTCTAGTAATTGAAAATAACACAGAGGATGATTAACATAAAGTTTATGCAAATAAGGTAATCAATAGTATGAAGAAATGGCAGTGAGTACAAATAATAATAAGTAAAATAGAAATAAATAGTATAAAGTTAATATACTAATAATGATAAGAAGAAGTAAATAAAATAAAATAACAATAAATATGGAATAACATAAAAAGAAAAGGGTAACAGGGTATAAAAAAACTGACAGTGGAGGTAGCGGTGGTCGGGGTTCGGCGGTCACCAGGGTAGGGGGCAGTTCGGGCCGGCGGTCGTGGGTGTAGGTCATACGACAAGGAAACTACGGTGGGGAGGGGAGTTGGCTGGTAGCCGTGCGGGTAAGGGGAAAGGGAAGGGGGAAAAGAGAGAAAGGGAAAGAAATAGAAGGAGGGAGGAGAGGGGGTCGCAAGGGTGAGGCGAGCAAAGGGGGAGGGTGGTGGCCAGAATAAGGGAGGGGAATAGTGATGGTAGCTAGGTGTTGAAGAAGATGGGGAAAAGCCAAAAATGTGAAATTAGGGATTGGGGGTTTTATGGGTGACACGGTCGTGTAACGGTCCATGTTGGGCCACACGGCCGTGCCACACGCTCGTGTGTTTCGAGTTTAGCCTGTGTTAATCGCGAATATTGAATGCCCATTTGTCACACGGCCACGGACACGCCCATATGTCCAGACCATGTGGTACACACAGCCATATTACACGGTCGTGTTCTACGTTGTTCGCTTCTCCCACGCCCTTGTGGTATCCCACATGCCCATGTGTCAGGACACACAGCCGTGTGCCTCACCCGTGCAGCTCTCTGACTGTTTAAAATTTAAAAATTTAGTTTCAGTTCTCACACGACCTGGGATATGCCCGTGTGTCAAGGCCGTGTGATCCGTTGGGCCATGTAACACATTGTTTAACCCCTGTTAAAGCACACGGCCTGGGACACGCCCTTGTGTACAGACCGTATGGGTCAAAAACCTGTATTTAAACATAAAAAAATAGATAAAATAAACTTAGTTAGTGGTGTTAGTGCTCGGGTTGCCTCCCGAGAAGTGCTTATTTAGAGTCCAAGCTCGACTTACCTTGTATTCACATGGTCACGGTGGATCACAAAGTCGAAACTCCTCTTTCTTGCTGTTAATTCCTTTATTTAAATAAGGTTTAAGTCGGGTATGGTTCACCTTAAAACTGCTAAAATGCGAATGGGTTACCTCGACTGTACCGTGTGGAAAGACTTTGAGTACCATAAAAGGAGTTGCTCTATTTGCGTGGAGCTCTGTAGCGGTAATTTGAGGGTCCTTTTTGTCTAGCCAGACTTGGTCCCCAACTTTGAATTGATTGATTCCACCTTTAAGTTTTTCATAGCACTGCCTTGATTCATCGTGTATTCTCGATTTCTCCTTAACTTGTGTTCGCCATTCATCTAGTTCATCAATCTGTAGCCTTCGCCCTTCATGGATAGTCTTGTCATTACATGGACTAGAACGTGGCTCATTTGTACTTCTCGAAAGTTTTTCCTGCAAAGAGGGTTGAACAACAAGGTTACTCACATTAAAAGAACTTGTGGAATCATTTCGACCACTAGTCTTTCTGACAGAATCACGAGCTTGGAGTTTAATCATGTCATCGCCTACCCAAAGTATTAACTCACCGTACCGACATCAATAATAGTCCTAGCAGTTGCTAAAAAAAGTCGTCCTAAAATTAAAAGAATGTCACTATCCTCATCCATGTCTAAAACAAAAAAGTCTACTGGAAATATAAATTTGTCGATTTTAACAAGCACATTTTCAATTATACCCCGAGAAAATCTAATGGTTTTATCAGCCAATTGTATACTCATCCTAGTTTGTTTAGGTTTCCTAATAGCTAGTTGTTTAAACATTTTATAGGGCATGACATTTATACTTGCCCCTAAATCGGCTAAAGCATTATCAACATTTAAACTACTGATTAAATAAGGAATAGTAAAACTCCCTGAATCCTTTAACTTGTTGGGTAGTTTATTTTGTAGAATTGCCAAGCAAACTGTATTTAACTCCACATGTGATGACTCATCTAACTTCCGTTTGTTTGATAAAAGCTCATTTAAAAATCTAACTGCATTTGGCATCTGCGAAAGAGCTTCAATAAATGGTAAGTTAATATGTAATTTTTTTAATAATTTAAGGAATTTACCGAATTGTTTGGCCGTGTGGTCTTTCCTTGTCGCATTGAGGTATGGCACATGAGGTTTATACACTTTCCTTACCAGTTTCTGTTTATCATTGCTTACTTCAACCTTACCTTTATCGACTATATTGTCTTGCCTCAGTTTTGGTTCATCTTCAACTAACCCTTCATCATTGTGTACAATAATGGCATGGAGTTCCTCTCTTGGGTTAGTTTCAATGTTACTTGGTAGGCTACCTTGTGGTCATTCAGAGATCAAATTAGCAAGCTGACCTATTTACATTTCGAGCCCTTGAATCGACGCTTGCTGATTTTTAAACGATGTTTCGGTGTTTTAGAAATGTATTTCTGACACCGAGATAAATTTCGTTAGCATCTCTCCAAGGTTCGACTGTTTCTCTTGCTGGTAAGTTGGCTGAAAGCCTGGAGGGGGTTGTGGTCTTTGATTGCCTTGACCACCCCAAGAGAAATTGGGATGGTTCCTCCAACCTGCACTGTAAGTATTACTATAGGGATTATTCTGAGGTCTAGCATTATTACCCATATAGTTGACTTGTTCGCTTGTAGTGCTAGGGTCATAAGCTACGCAGTCTGTATTATTCATTCCTCCTCCACTTGAGTTACACTTTCACCGCCTCACTACTGCTACTTTGACAAATATATCTAGTGACTCACTCGCTTTGAGCAGCAGTGTTTTGAGCGGTTCGACAGCATGGATGCCACTCTTCGACAAATTTACCACCACCTCTACATCTCTCATTCGGCACTGTCGACCCACGAGGCATCCGATGATGAGGACCTTTGAGTCCATTTAATTTATTATTAGTACTACTTTTATTTTTATTTATTTTTTATTCATTTTTGAAGACTTATGTTTTATGTTTTGAACTATGTTTATCTTTATGGTTATTATCGAGTAATCCCTTAATTCTCTTCCACAGTTGTGTTTATTTTCTTATTAGTAACTCAGAATCATGCCTGTCATTGGCCTTATCTACAATTCTAGTCTTCGCCATTCCAAGGATTTCATCCAAAAATTTAGGGTAGTTTCGTTTCTCTCTCTCTCTCTTCTAATATTATACTTATATTGTTATTATCTATCTTTGTACATTGAGGACAATGTACACCTTGAGTGTGGGGAGGTTATTTATATGATTATCAGAAAATTCCTGAATTTTTATCTCGTTCTCAAATAATTTTCTCATGTTATTATTAGAGTGAATTTTGATTGATTTATAATTTTTTATATGTTTGAATTAAATCATAGGTAATTGTGCATTGATTGTTTAAACTTTAAGACATTAGAGAATCAAGCCTGATAAGTTGACTTTTGATAATTAAAATTGCTAGGTTGTTTCCCTGAATTAAGGAATTATCTTGAAGTTTTGAATTTACAGGATTGACATCAAATACCCATAATTTTCATGAGATTTTCAGCCTTTTAGAGCATATATCTTTCTTGCTCACTTGTTTTATTGGTTATGAGTGTGTCAACATTGATTTGTTATTCTAGAACTTGCTTCGATTATGCATGTCAAGACCACACCCTTGATTTGATACACTGAGATGATAAAGGCACTTAGGTTTTAACCCACTTACCCTATAAAAAGCCTACCTACATAATTGACCCTTAGTGAACACCTTTGAGCTTTAACCATTGTTTCTTGATTTTCCCCTTAATGTTAACCTACAACTTAACCCTTTTTGATTCGTTATCGAGACTTGATTTGATTAGTTACCGAATCATGTTCGTTCATTTCAGTTGCTGTATTCTTTTTTATGTACTTTTCATTATTGTACTTGTTCTTATTCTTAAAAAAAGAAGAAGTATACATATATGTTGATTATTATTAGTTCTGTATTTTAAGCTTAAGTATTTAATTCCATATTTTGAGAAGAAGCTCATGTTTATCTTTAATATTGATGTAATTATTTAGTGTTAGTTTATTTTTCTAGTTAGGTAATTTATCAATTCTAGTTTATTTTTCTAGTTAGGTAATTTATCAATTCGATCTCGATTCTAACCTTCTTTTTCATCCTTTTTCCACACCTTTAACCCAAGCCCCGTTACAACCCTATAAAGACATTTTGATTTGTGCATCATCTCATTTATAGTGGTGGAGATTTGATTTTCATGCAAGCCCATGGTAATAGCTTTTCATGTTTGACTATTGAGTGCTTAATTATTGAACCTTAAACACTTTGAGTGATTTGAGTGAATCTTTAGTGAGGATGTCAACCCTTGTCAATTTGGAATTAAAGGTAATTTACTTAGATAAAGGGGGATACCTATGATTTTATGATTAAAATGCTCAACTTGGATTGTTTGAAACTTTAATGCTCTTTTAGTTGAATTCTCAATGTATGATTATCTGTAGATTACTTCGAAACATTATTTATGATAATTATAAGTTAAGAAGAATTAATTTTAATTGTGAGTTGAGAATTTTGCTTGAGGACAAGCAAATGCTTAAGTGTGGGGATATTTGATAAACCATAATATATACATATTTTTACCCCATGCTTGACATATTTTTGGAAGGTTTATCATAAGATTTAATGAATTTGATGTTCTTAATCCATTAAGTTCATGTTTTATACTCAGGAGAGCTTAGGATAGTAAAAAGAGCAAAAAACAGGCCAAAAACAGACAAAACGAGCCTAATTTAGTGTTTCACATGGCCTAGGCACTCCCACACGGGTAACCCACATGCCCGTGTATGACACACGGGTAGGCCACATACTAGTGTATCATGACCGTGTCGACTAAAAACCAACTCAGAATTACACACGGCTTGAGTACCTTCATACGGGCGTGGCACACGGTCGTGTCCTTGTCGAACCTAAGTCTAATTCTACTCAGAAAAGGCTAATTTTTAGGGTTTTAAAGCATTTCGAAGTCTATATAAACACCCTAGAAGAGGATCAAAAGGACACACAGAGTAGAATGCAGAAAATACTGAAGGAAAGCCATCAGAATTAGCTCGAAAGCAGGATCTTCTTCAAGACTGAAGATCTCCATTCAATTTCCCAGAAGTTCTTTGGGTTTCTTTATGTTTCGTTGTTTTCCAAATTTTGAGATGTTTTCCATTATTATGAACTAAACTCCCTAAATACCTAAGGGAGATGAAACCTAAGACGCTTCTTATTACTATTTGAATTATATGATAAATACTTGTTCTTATTCTTAATTGTGAGTTTAAATCCTTGCTTTAATATTTCAGGATATTAATTCAGGTTTTGATGTGCTTATTCAGTGGAGCAAAAGTCCTTGTTTAAGAGTAGATCCTCCATAATTAAGTGGAGTTGCATGCAATCCTAGAGGTAGGACGACATAAATTTGCCGGATTAGAGTCAAATCTAATAAGGGAATCCATAGATCGAGTTAATGCGACAATAGGGGTTTTAATTAGAAAGAGATTTCAATTAATCAACCTAGAGTCAGCTTTTTTTAGTCTCGAGAGAGATATTACATAAATTAAGGATTTCTACGGATTAAGTCAAGTGAATAAATCGTCTAATTCAGAAGTAATAAGTGAAGTCTAGGTGGATTCTTCCTTGGTATTGTCTTCCCCATCAGTTTTCCAACAGTATTTTCCAACTTTTACCTCTGTCGTATTCTTAGTTAATTAGATAGTTAATCTTAGTTTAAAAACATCCATTTAATTCTTAGGTTGGATAATAAAAAGATAGTAATTACTAGTACTTTTAGTCCTTGTGGATACGATATTTCCGGTCTCCACATAACTATACTATTGTTCGATAGGTGCACTTGCCTTAGTCGAATTTTTAGTTAGTGTAGCGACCATCAATGTCATTCCCCAGTAAGTATTTCTAGCATTAAATATCGACCCATCGAGGTGCATGTCCCATCCATTAACAGTGTGTCTTGTAGGGGTCGTGTATGCCATTCTGCCACAAAAATAGACAGTTCTATGTTTTGCCTCTCACTAACGAAGTGTCGGGTAGGGGTCATGTATTCCTCTCGAACAGTAGTAGATGTTGAAGTCGCAAATGCTTCATTTAGCCTTGAAAATTCCACATATAACTCAAGATAGGGTGATCCACTAACGAGGTGCATCTGCACCATTGCCTCCAAGCCACAATCACCTCTGATATCAAATGAGTCATATGTCACAAGATCAGTCAAAGCACAAAATCGATACTTAATAGACGAAACCCTCATTGGCATCTTTCAGAATAATTTGCAGCCTAATTCTTTTACGAAGTTCTGTCAATTCTATATTCTAGTTAAAAACCAGTCGTGGTGTGTTCTCCAATAAAAAAACAACGTCGTTCTCGGTGTCACGGACCTCACGTCGTAGTAAATAACAACACTAATACATCCACTCATTTTCAATCAAATTATCGGTCGAAAGAAATTCGAAACAAAAAACATTATGCAAAAATATAATGATTCGTATGAATATTAACACGATAAATAAACTTATACCTTTTCAACTTCTTCAATTTCTATTCTTCTGAACTTTTTCAATTTCTCTTATTATAAATTATGCAATAAGAGAATGAAATTTGGGTCATTTATAGCCTAAAGGATAGTGGGATACACTGTCACCATTACTACTGAAAAGAGCGTCCAGCTGGGAGCCTTTTCAGTACTTTTATTGACAATGCATCCTACTTGGAGCATTTTTCAACCCCAACTATCAGATTTTCCGAGAATCTTGGGATATTTTTTCAAAACCACCTTCTTCAAATTATTTTTTTAAAATCATCAGTACAAAAAAAGTGTCCAACTGGAAGCTTTTTCTGTACTATTACTGACTGTGCATCTTACTTATAGTGTTTTTCCACAAAAAAAAATCAATCTCATCAAAATAATTTTTTCAGAACACATCACGTCAAATTTATTTTTTTATATCCCATCTTGTCAAATTTATTTCTTCTAGAGCAATACTTGGCAATTAAAAAATTAAACTCTAAACCATAGACCCTAGACCCTAAACCCTAATTTATTTTTCTCTTAAACATTAAACAAACCATAAACCCTAAACCTAAGCCCTAATTTGCAAATAACCCAAAAACCCTAATCAAACACGGGGAAAAGTGCGTCCCTGTCAGCGTTTTTTACTAAAGCGCGTCGACGTCAGCACGCTTTTGCTTGACACAAGGAAAAACGTGTCAAGTTGTAAATAATTTCAGAAATGGGCATTTATTGGTACTATGCCCCAATTTTATAATTTCTCTAAACTTTTGGGGTCAAGTTATAAATTACAAGAATATCTTTAGAAATTTTCTGAAATAATTTCTTTAGAAAATTTTCTCTTTACAACTTTTCTTGAATACAAATATATGGGAATAATGACTCAGGCTCTCTTTATATAGGGAGAATTTAGAGAGAGTTCAACTAGGATTAGAATTAATCACATTAATATTAAATTACTAAAATATTATCTAGATAAATATTAAATTAAATTAAATATATCATATTAATATTAAATTAATAAAATACTATCTAGATAAATATTAAATTCATTAAAACAACATTATATTTGAAAAAGTTAATTTGAAATCAAGTTACCCGGTAGAGTCCCACTAAGAGTCTAATTTTCCACTACTCTACCACTGAAGAACCACCGTAGCTGACCATCCATTAGTCACCGGATCGTCGCCACTGCAGCCTTTGAGCCCAGCAGTGCCATTGCCAGCGCAACTCCCCGAGCACCCTGAATCGTTGTCATTTTGCTTGAATGGTCTAGCCAGTTCAGTTTTTATCGATTCAGTCCCAGCCAGTGACGACCTGACCGGTTCGATCTAGCCACCGATAGGACCATCGACCCAGTTTCATACACATGGCCATCCGATTTTTGGGTTTAAGTCGTAGGTTTTGGTTCTTGGGTTTAATTTTCGATCTTGGGTCTAATTTTCAAGTTCAATTACCCACTAAGTCAATTGTTTGACTTGAAAATTAATTTCCAAAAATATCATATTTATTTTAATTAATTTGATTAATTTAATTTTACTTGAAAAAAATTAATTTTTCCAAAAATCACTGAGATTTTCCAAATTAATTTTTTAAGAAAATTCTTTAATCAAATTCTCTAGTTGAACAATTCTCACGACCACCTAATTTAATTCCACATCAAATAAATCGACTTAATTAAATTATTTCCAAAGTCATAGAATTTTCTTCTGATTCAAATGCAGTCTGATCGAGCTTTTGTTGAGCTAACAGAGGGATCAATCAGATATATACAATTAGGTCGAGTAATTGCAATTATATTTAAAAGTATCGTTTTGATAATTCGCAATTTACTTAATCATAGAGTCAGTCCACAAGAAGTATCATGATTGAAAACTCCTTATTGTATACTCTTTATGAAAGCAATTTATCCAACTGCTTTGTCCAATGACCTCGCCATGTATGTGTTACCCTCATATGATATTCTTGATTCATTTGAGTTAAATCTGTGCACTCAATACAATCCTATTTTATCGCATTCTCACCATTGTGTCTTCTTAATTATTTATGATCACTGTAAACTAAAGACTGTGATAAATTGATCGTTCGAGAAAAAGTAACCCGTAGCCACATTTCATATTTATCAATCCACACAATGTCAATGAGAGGATATCATTAACTCTTTAATTGAGCTATGAATTCCATTATTACTAGTAAAGTCATGCCATACACAAGTCATGTACCCAACATACCAGCTATCGACTTGATCATCTTTAGAGCATAATTCTCCACTTATATCAAAGCACATGAGTTACATACGCATGATCCGTGGCTAACTCAGGATTTAGCTAAGTCACACCATGAACATCACAAGTGAATTAATTCATAAACGGATTCAGAATTAATTCAACTTGGGTCCAGTCCAATGTATCATCCTTCTAATGAGTACATTTATGTCTCTACTCGTGGAGTCAATTGCTTCAATAGCCCAGATTAGCCATCTCCCTAATTGGAATTGTAGCCGACATAATATATTTCTGAGTATTTGAATCAAATGCTCACTTTGATTATTTTTTGAGATTATGAACTTGTTTAGATTACCTACTGAAGCAAGTTGTTTTTCTCACAATGTAAACATTCTTACAGTGTCACTTATCATCAATTTGAACTTAGACAATCAATGAGCTAACATTTGTTTGTCACAATTTCACTATGTATTCAAAACATGAAAGACAAAAACACAAAAAATATAATAGTGAAATGTGAAATGTGAAATTAACTTTATTTATTTATTCATTGTTCAAATACATGGAAAATAGTTACATGTTTACTACAATATGGACACATTTTCCAACATATATATCTCAGCAAGTTTCGGAAGTGACCAATTGGTTTTTACTACCAGAAAATAAGTAGATTTCGTCAATCAGTCCACTATCACCCAGATAACATTTCTTTTGTTCGGTGAGGTTGGCAAAACAATGACAAAATCCATTGCAATTCGTTGCCATTTCCACTAAAAAATCAAGATAGGTTGAAGCAGCCCAGTGATAACTTGATGCTCAGTTTTTACTCGTTGGCAAGTCAAACATTTAGCAACATACTTTATGATTTCTTTTTTCATCCCAAGCCACTAATACGATTCTTGTAAGTCACGCTACATTTTTGCACCACCAGGATGCATAGTGAAAGAACCATCGTGAGCTTTACGCAGAATCAATTTCTTTGGTTTAGCATCACTATGAACACAAATTTGATTATGAAATTGAAGGCTTTTTATTCACATCAATTCTGAAATTCTTGTTATTTCTCGTTAAACAAGCTTTATTTTCTCCACCAACTTAATATTTGCAGATTGTGCTTCTTTTATCTAATCAATCAACACAGGCTTTATTTTCAATTCAACTAACAAGCTGTCATCATCACAAATTATCAACTAAGCAAATATTTCTTTCAATTCAAATGCTAACTTTCAACATAAGGCATTAGCCAGCACATTTGCTTTCCTAAGATGGTAATCGATTATGCAATCGTAATCTTTCAAAAACCCAATTCAACGACGCTATCTTAGATTTAACTCTTTTTGGGAGAAAAGATATTTGATACTCTTATGATTTGTATAAATATAACATTTTTTACCATATAGATAATGTCTCCATATCTTTAGAGCAGACACCACAACGGCTAGCTCTAAATCATGCGTTGGATAATTGCATTCATGTGGCTTTAGCTGTCGGAACACATATGTAATTATCTTACCATCATGCATCAGAACACAGGCGAAACCATTCAGACTGGATTCTGTCAAGATTTGAGAATGTGACTAGTGTTAGTAGAACATGACTAGATTAGACGGATCAAGAATTGATCAATATAATGGTCCGAACAAAAGGGTTGAATCGATTGATTAAAAAATTGCTTGAAATTGGTAAACTCAAAAATCGGGAAAAAATCAACAGTTGAATTGTTTCAATAAACTTTTTTTTAATTTTTTTTTAGATTTTTATGAATATTTATTTATTTAATTAATTATTATTGGTCTAGCGGTTGAACTGATCAAACTGGTTGAATCAAGAACTGGTTGTTTGACATGTTTAGGCACTAATCTAATTATTAAAACATTGAATATGACCCTATGGTATTATACCACACCATCACCAAGAAATTCATATAAAATTTTAAATTTGCAAGTGATGAACTTCTATATTTTTCAATTGTAATGATCAAAATGAACCTAATTATCAAAGTCAAATACTGAAATGAATCAAATAAATACAAATATTATAATGAATCTAATTGTGAAATTTTAACATAAAAAAATATATTCTCTAATTAGAATTATTTAAGTCTAAAAGACATTTTTGTTGGGTTGATATTATTATTCTTACGTGATGATGACAGTACATACAATTAATACCCGTAAAGCATTAGGTATTTTAATTCAATACCCAACTTTTGTTTCTTGAAAGTAGAATTCATTAATTACGAAAACCTTGCCTATTATTGAATGAGTAGTTGTTGACCTGAGGTTGGTCCTCTATTCTCTTTCGCATCAACATTATTGTTTCCTAAGTTTTGATTGTGGGATATTCATTTTCCTAGTTTCATCTTAGTTGAAAAGAGAATAAAATCCTATTGACTACTTAGCTGATTTATTTATTAAATAATAAATTAATATATTTTTTTATTATTTGTTTCGGTAAGAGGTAGTTGGCTAGTGGAGTTAGGGATTGTCCCACTAACCAACGTTAACCCAAGCTTTAAGCATACAAATTTCGTCACCCCATCTGTGATTTAGGGTCATACTTTTCATAAACTTACAATAAGATTAATTATTATAATTATAAAGTAAAAGATTTTATCCCATTATTAGAAAAGTTTATCTAAATAAGTTTTTAGTTGATATTTCTTTATTATTACATTGAGTAGGTTAAATTTTATTGTTAGTTTTTTATCATACAAAAGTTGTCAAGTTAGTCATTCTACTCTAATTTAAGTCTTTTTTTTTTTCACTTTTTGATCTAAACAGTAGTTACTAAATTTATTAAAATAAATTATAAATTTTAAAAAATAAAAATATATATAAAACAAAAGTAAAAAGTCTAATTTAATTATTATTTTTTAAAAATTTACATGTATCATTAAAATTACAAATAACTACATCATAATAAATAAAAAAAACAGATACATAATGGGTTTAAGTCAGTAATTAAAAAAATTTAATTTCACAATATGTCCTCAAATTAAGATTTAAAGTTTAAATTGGTTCTTAAATTTAAAATCTTTTAATCGAATTTTAAAGTATCAATCACGTCTTTCAATAAGCTTAGTCATCAGGGGCGGATCCAAAATTCTATTCTAAGGAGGGTGAAACTTCTAAATCCGAACCACCTTTTTTAACATAAAAAAATGTCAATTTTTTTAGATATATTTTTCTTATCAAACAAATCAATTTAATATTTTTTTAAAAAGTATGAACGATTTAACTATAAAAAATTAAAAGAAAAATATCACGCTGTATAAAATTAAATATTTCTTTCCAATATACACAAAAAAATAACTAATACTATGCTAAAAATTTCATAAATATCATTATAATTTTAAAAAATAAATTAAAAATAAATTGGCCTTAGTCTTATTTCTCAATACTAGACATCCTAAATTACACATTCCGTTTTTCATAAGATCGAACTCATCAATGATAGAATCTATTGAAAATTCTCGAGTTATCTCTTTTTTGATGTATGCCTTCAAGTAAGTTGAAAGAAAATCATTTTTCGTTCTGTATATGTATGGATATGAGCTAAATTAATTAATTTTGAAATTTGACTTTAAAGTCATATTGAGCCTCTAAGTTTCAAAATTTTATTTTTATTATTATCTTTTTCTTTTCAAAAAATATTTGATTTAACTATAATGTGTTTTAGTCTAAACTAAATTGAAATGTGTGAAAATTTTTTATTAAATCACATTACACTCTTATATTATTGAAAAAAAAATTACAAATCTCAAAAAAAATTAATTCGTAAAACTAATATAAAAAAATAAACTCGAAAAGAAGGGAGAGCTCTTAGAACAAGGAGAATTTTGTAACTTTGACCTTTCCTTGAAAGCAACGGATGCTTTTTTTTTTCACTATAAAAGAAAAACCATGGATAAATATGTGCTAACATGTCTGGGATATATTGGTGTAGTGAGGTACTATAGTATGCCCTTGTTTGCTCCCTTTTTTATATATTTTTTGCTCAGTCTCTAAAATTGTGATACTTCCATTACAAAGATGAAACACCAAACCCCCCCCCCCCCAAAAAAGAAAAAAAATCTGATCTGAAACAGTGAAAAAAAACCCAAAACATAACACCCTTTGTCCTTTTAAAGATGCTCCTCTCTTTCTCTGTCTTCAAACACTTGTTTTTAACCAAAGCTTCAACTTTCAACCCTTCCATGTCATCATCATCATCATCAACAACTCATGCTTTTTAGAGCCCTGTTTTTGTTTATTGGTTCTATATGGATTTTGGGGTTCTGGGTTTGGATGGTATTGTGGGTCCTAATAATGGAGCTCCATCTCCATCTCCACCAGTTGAGTCCAAGCCTAAGCTTTTCGGATCCGGGTTTACCAAGCAAGAAAGATCCTCTGATTCAGCTGAAGAAGAAGATCACTGGAAAACTTGTAAGGTACCGAAGACAATGTCATTGCACCAAGGCATTCCTTTGTTGAGATCTAATGAAACTCCCCAACAACAAGAAGATCATATGATTAGCTTCTCTTCACTCAAATCTGAACTTCCTTCTATCAGAAAAGATGGTAACTTTATGGAGAAAACTACACAAAGCAACGACTTCTCTCTGTATACTAGAAATGCAGGTAATGTGTTTGAAAGTTTATGTTTTTTATATTTTAGGTAAAAGAAAAAAAATTGGTACTTGGTGATATGATTCTGGTCATTAAAATGGGGTTTGTTTAAAGGGTTTACTTTATTCTTAATCCCAACATTTCTTGCTATTGTGTACATTGACATTTATTAAAATAGTTGGCAAAATACGGACAATGGACATATGTAGCAAACGGTAAATGTCGCAGACAAGTGATTATAACCCTTAAATGTTTTGTTTCAGGATATGGTAGTGGAAACCTTAATGCAACCATGCATGGGGTTTTAACTCCCTCTCAATGGATTGAGCTACAACACCAGGCATTGATCTACAAATACATCATGTCTAATGTGCCTGTACCTTCTAATTTGCTCACTCCTTTGAAGAAATCCCTTTACCCTTATGGCTTCACCAGTTCATCTGTTGGATCCTTGCCTTATAATTCATGTAAAGTTCTTATCTTGTTTGGTGCATAAACGAACAGTTTTGTGCAGTGATCTGTTTATATTTGTAGAAAGTTTTATCCAAAGCTATAGGTATCACAAATGAAAAAAAAAGTTGGTTTTTAGCTATAAAGTAATTTTTTGCTTGCTTTGTCTTCATCATTGATCATTGAGTGGCTTTTATGTAGTGGGATGGGGTTCTTTCCATCTGCGGTATACTGGCAGCACCGATCCTGAGCCAGGGAGGTGTCGTCGAACGGATGGAAAGAAATGGCGTTGCTCCCGGGATGCCGTTGCTGATCAAAAGTATTGTGAAAGGCATATAAACAGGGGCCGCCATCGTTCAAGAAAGCCTGTGGAAGGCCAGACCGGCCACACTGCCACTAATTCAAAGGTGGTGTCGATGTCTTCCTCTATGTTGGCATCGGCAAAAACCGGTGGTGGTGCAGCCAATAGTCTCGCAATTGCACTGCAGCATCGGTCTGGTGCTGCTGATCCTTCTTCAGACACCCTTGTGAACAGGTAAAAAACTTGCTTTATGCTTTTGAGGTTGCTTTACTTGCTTACATTGATATTAATAATGATTATGCTTTAACTGTTTGTATACATGTATTTTTCTGTTCCTTTCTCTTTACTTTAAAGTAGGACCCTATTGTGCCATCTTTACTTTTGGTGACATTGGCCACACTTGTAGTTGGGACTTAGGATTCTCCTTGCTAGGTACCTTGGTCACTCGGTTGTATAGGCTTGGATTTAACTCTTTTTTTTTTTTTTGTTGGGATCTTTCATTATATGTTCATTGCGGTTCTGATTTATTCGTGGCAGAATACAAGATCAACGGGGGTTTTCGGTGTTGTCTTCCACCACCAACCTGAAATCTGATGACTCCACCACATTCACCATTACAAAACAAGGTGTTCCATTTGTAGAATCATCTCTATCGGATTTTGGACATGTTGCTTCTGATTCTCTCGTCAATCCGTCACATAAAAGCTATTACATGAACCCTAAGGAGTATGGTCATGGTCTGTTCCTAGACTTCACTGGTCAAGAAACACAAGATCAAACACCGCCTCACCAATTCATTGATAACTGGCCCAAGGATCAGTGTAGTCGTTCTATTGTTACTTGGCCAAATGAGTTAAAACCCGACTGGACTCAACTCTCGATGTCTATTCCTATGGTAACATCAGAGTTCTCATCAACCATGTCCTTACCAGTGAAAGAGAAACTCGACCTTTCATCTCTTAGGTTAGTTCAGGAGTTCGATCAGATCCAAATGGGTTTAGGAGTGAACAATGACATCACTGAACAAACCAAAAAGCAACCTAACTGGATACCAATATCTTGGGGAGGTTCAATGGGAGGTCCATTAGGAGAGATATTAAACAACACGACGAACAATGCAGGTAGCTGCCAGAACTCATCGACACTTACCTTCTTATCGGAAGGGTTGGATGGCAACCACATACAATTGCAGAATACGCCTTTCAGTTCACTTTCAAATAGCAGCTCAGGGAGCAGTCCAATAGCTGAGAACAACAAGAAACTCCTTGATGCTGCCTCGGTTCCTTCCATAATCAGAAGCTAATAAAACTGAGCTTGGATCAAGTTCATTAGAAGAAAGCTTGTAAGAACTTTCAGTTTGTTAATCTTTTAGTAGGAACATAGCTTTGTGGGTGTATGAAGTGATTTATGATTTGATTTAGGGCCTTTGCATACATTTGAACTTTTATCCATTGAAGAACCTCCATGATTAACAGGGAAAAGTGGGGTCAAGCACTGGTCAAATGATAGTGCTGAAACATCATATTCATACGTACATACACACACACACATATATATGTATAATATGCAAAATACATATTGATGATTGACTGTGATGGGGCATTATGTGGCAGACCCCTTTGCCATTGTTTTCCAGTTGGTAGATTGGGAACATTATTGAGATGACAAAAAGAGGATAGAGTTTCATGGACTCCTAGCAGGAGGCACATTTGTGGACTGTTCCCCACTCAGCTAACTGACCCCATTGGCTCAGAATGGTTCAGCCACTTACCCTACCCTGTGGCTTGACCTTGAATCATGATACTCATTGAAAACATGGGGACCCAAACTCTGAAACTAATATTTTGATGTTTGGTCCAGTTAGTTCTTGGGGGTTGGAATATGGACCCTTAAAATATCTGTAAGAATTTTAACAAGGATTTTGTCTTGAAAGAATCTACATTAGCCGAGTAAATTCATTGGTTAACAACACAAATTTTTAGAATGTATCACTAAAAATAAATGCTTTTTTTTTTGTCAGCAAACATCAAAGAGTCTGCAAAAAACAATTATCCTTTTGTCGGCAGCTGTTAAAACAGCCTTGTAACATAAACAGAAGTGAAATTCCCTGCAAGATTTTGTGATCAATAGTTTTTTTCTTTTTTTTGGATAAAAATAGGGTTTGAATGCTGTTAAAAACAGAACTCTCTGCCTTGCATGGTACAGAATTGAGTATATCATGTGATGTGCATATATGCAACATATTTTACATTAGGGTTAAATCACTTTTTCCGCTTCAACTTATAATTATTTTTACATTGAGGCTTAAATTATTTTTGTCCAAGTCAGGCTCTGAATTTAACAATTATTTCTACATTGAGACATTGACTTTTTTTAGTCTATATTAGTTCATGATATTTTTTTAAAAGCCCTAAAGTTCAAACCATAATTTGGGAATAATTGACAAGTTTATGCTTCAATACGAGAATTGTTGTCAAGTTCAATAGCTAACTTGGACAAAAAAATTTAAGTCCCAATACGAGAATAATCGCCTAATTCAAGCCTCAATATAAAAACAATTTAGGTTCAGCTCTTAACTTAAACAAAAAAATAATAAAATCAGACCTTAATACATCAAATAATGATTTAACCCTTTACATTAAACGTATGACCAAATACAGTGAAAGTATGGCAGAAACACAATTAGGGTTTTTGATGTCGAGATATACTTGCTCTCATTTATATGCCTCTAATTTTTTAATTTATCAAAATATAAAAAATACAAGTATTCTTAAAATAATATTCATTATTTATTAATAAATGTTGGGTTTTATAAAATTTACATTCCAGTCTTAAAAAAGAACATAAATTTGAATATTAAAACAACATTATTCATGAAAGTATTTATAAACTCTAAAAATAGATCGCAAAATAGATATAAAAAATAAAACCAACATTAAATTTTATTTTAAAAGAGGAGAAATTATAAACCAGGACAATGAAAGGCCCCAAATACATGAAAATCAGAAAACATAATTAGCCTAACAAAACCATAGCCCAAACTTTGAAAAACCTAGTATACAATGGATCTAACATGAAAACCCTAGTAAGCTCAAGCTTGAAACTTGAGTTTAATTTCAACTACATTTCCATATAAACAAGTTTCTAATATAAAAACATGGCATGGTAGTTTATTTGCGTAGTTTAAATGAAAAATTTTAAATAGTTGAGTCATCATTTTATAATATTTTGAAGTTAAACAATTAAAATGTAAATTTATTAATAGTTTAATGATCTCAAGTATAATTTACTCTATTATTAATATCCATAAAATTATTAACAATTTTTTTTTTCACCACTATGCAAGTAATCATAATATAAAATGTCAATTTCCTTGACTGCTTTTTTTTCACACCTTATTGCCCAATGATTTATTTTCCTTAAACTTCAATCCATAAAATTGCTTTCATCTTTTACAACCAAACCCCACTATTTTAATCACCTTAAACTTTCTAATGGCTATTCTTCCAATGTACAAATTATGTTCAAATCCATCTCTTAAACTACAACTTAATCAATTTCTCTTTTATTTGTTGATTAATTAGTGAAATTCATGGCTGTTAATTAAACAAAAAAACACCATCTTAGTTAATTGAAGCTGCAAATTTCAATGAACCTCTCGTCTTTGATTCATTTGAAAGCCAAAAAAAAAAAAAAAATGCTGCTTAACATTCACGTTTATTTTGTTTGTTCTTTAGGAACTACATGTACATATATATCTACCGTTAGACAATGTAGATTGTGTGACAAACCAATTTATTAAAGCAACAAAGCAAAAAAACAAAAAACAATTAGCTTTGATTTTCAATACCCTAAAAAATGAATCATAGAAAAGTTCATTCTCAAGGAAATATACCCTTTTCTTGGGAGGACAAGCCAGGGGTTTCCAAGTCATCCAAGATCACCCATTATGGTTGCCGTATTGATGGAGGGTTGTATGGCGACGGTGGCTTGTTGACCGACATTGCGGTTCGCGACAATAATAAAGTTCTACCTCCTCCTCCGTGCTCGATACGGTTGCCTCCACCAAGGAGAAGCACATCCTTGAAAGGCTTATGGTGGTGGCCAGATGACCCTTTTCTTGCTGCATACAAAGAGTGCACCAAAAGTGGGGAAATAAAGACAGGTGGCTCCAAATTACCTGTGAGGAAGAAGAAGATTGGGTTTTCATGCAAGAATGCTTGTGATGTTAGAGATGATAATTTGGTGAGGTTATCAAATCTCCCCACACTTCCTAAAAGGAAAGAATTGGTGTTAGAAAGGAATTGGTTTAACCATTAGAAGAGTAGTTGGTAAAAGCTAGCTTTAATTTTATGCTGTTAGTGTCATGTAATAAGTTGACAAGACTTAAAAGAGGCTGCTTTATATGCTTGGTTTCTTGGGGGTGTTTAATATAATAATTTCTTTTCTATGTTTGATGGTGTGAACATTGAAAACCAGTTGTTCTTTTCTATGTTTTTTCCTGCTATTTGAATTTTGAAGTAATTATCTCTCAACTTTTCCTTCTTGAGAGACAAAAATTATTAGTGAAATTCGTTATAGAGTCCAATAACAAAGATGGAAAAATGTGAAATTAAGGAAGATTTTGAAGACAGGCTTCTCACGGTGATAAAATTATTTTATGGTGTTTTAATTTATAATTTCATAAAAAAATTATTTTTGTGATGTTAAACTGTAATTAAATTATAAATTAATTTATAACTTCATTATTTATGAGGGGATTGAATTATAATTTTTTCAGTTTTGAAAAGACCAAGGCCCCAACTTATCCCTTTGGATTTGTCTATACTTGTGTCACAAGGTTAGAACTTTAGTATTGCAATCCGTGCGGCCTTAGGCGATTTGTAACACCACAAACCCGGCCTAGACGTTATGGGAAAATCTGGCGATGTCACATGATAGGATTTTGAAAACGATATCGTTAAGTTAAAACCATACCAGTTCATTTATCCCTATCGTTATTTTTAAACTCAAAACTCTCATTCATTCAATCGCTTAGAGGCAAAACGTATTTATAGCGGAAGCTTTAACAAATCGTTGTGTTTAGAAAACCATTCAAGATTTCAGAAAAACCCTTGCTTTTGGTAAAATCCGAGTTAGATCGCATTTTGCAGTTATAAAATCATATAATCGCAGTCTAACCTAAATCAAAATAAAAACAGTTCATAAAGTTCGAATTACATAATAACCAAAATAAACCAGATTGTAAAAATAAAGTTGTAAGTATATTCAGTTCAAACATGTGGTCATCGAGGGGCTCCGCAGCACCGATCCGCATAAGACTGTGGATTACCTGAACAAATTAAACAAAAAGGAGTGAGTTTACGTAAACTCAATATGTAACCTTACAGAATTAAGCATGCACACACATATAGTAAAACAAAATCGATCAGATACAGATTCAGGCCTAGGCTTATTACAAATACAAATACACACCATCTTCGACCATCCCTACACACCATGTGAGGTTTAAAGCACTCAGCCATCCCTACACACCATATAGTACTGATGCGGCATATAATAGATATAATGCAGCCATGTTGCCAGATTCTTCACTCTCTATTTCAACTGCGCCATGCGTAAATACTTCAGTCACAATAAAAGGTCCTTGCCACCGAGATCGAAGCTTACCTGGGAATAGCTTTAATACGGAGTTATAAAGCAAAACTCTTTGTCCTACTGAGAAATGCTTCTGAACTATATTTTTGTCATGAAATATCTTTGTTTTGTCCTTATAAATTCGAGCATTCTCGTAGGCATCATTGCGAATTTCCTCCAATTCTTGAATGTCCAATTTCCTTGCCTTCCCCGCAGGCTCTAACTCCATGTTACATTGTCGAATAGCCCAATAAGCTTTATGCTCCAACTCTACTGGTAGATGACATGCTTTGCCAAAAACAAGTCGATACGGGGTCATGCCAATTGGTCCCTTATACGCCGTCCGATAAGCCCAAAGCACGTCATTGAGCCGAAGACTCAATCCTTACGGTTGGGTCGAATCGCTTTTTTCAAAATTGACTTGATCTCTCTGTTTGAAACCTCTGCTAGGCCGTTCGTTTGGGGATGGTAGGCTGTTGCTATACGATGATGAACCCCATATTTTGATAATAGTGCCTCCATGACCTTGTTGCAAAAGTGGGTACCACGATCACTGATCAAAGCTCGAGGTGTTCCAAACCTAGAAAAATAGTTCGCTTTTAGAAACTCCACAATGATTTTTTAGCATTATCATTGCGAGTAGGCTTTGCTTCTATCCACTTAGAAACATAGTCTCACTCGCAATAAGTATATATACGCTTTCCAAACGAAGAAATAAAGGACCCATGAAATCAATGCCCCATACATCAAAAATCTCACATACATGAATCGGGATAGGGGCATTTGATTTCGTCTAGTGATATTACTCAGATGCTTGACATTTATCGCAAGACTTACAAAAGTTAAACGCGTCGCGAAAGATTGTAGGCCAATATAGCCCACACTCCAATACCTTGTGAGCTGTCCGCTTAGGGACAAAGTGACCTCCACAAGCTTCTGTGTGACAAAAAGTAAGGATAGAGGTTACCTCGGTTTTCGAACACATCATCGTATTATCCGATCCGAGCAATGTTTCCACAAGTATGGATCGTCCCATATGTAATTTCGAGCTTCAAGTCTAAGCTTTTTTTTTTACGGATTGAGCTAACTCGGTGAGCAGCGATCCGTGGTTAAGAGATTAACTATGTCTGCATACCACGGATAGTAAGCCTCGGTTGAGAATAAGCTTTCGTCGGGAAACTCATCCTTTATAGGATCATCATCAAACGGAGTTTTTATCCTACTCAAGTGGTCGGCCACCAGGTTTTCACACCCCTTTTTGTCACGAATCTCGATGTCAAATTCTTAGAGCAGTAAAATCCACCTAATGAGCCTTGGCTTTGCTTCCTTCTTTGCGATCAAGTATCTAAGAGCTTTGCATGGTCGGAAAAAATAATCACCTTAGATCCTAGTAAATATGATCGAAATTTATCTAAAGCAAACACAATAGCTAAAAGTTCTTTTTCTGTGATTGTGTAGTTGCTTTGTGCAGCATCTAGGGTCTTTGAGGCGTAACAGATGACATGAGGCTCTTTCGCTATCTTTTGTCCCAATACGGCTCCCACATTGCGTTAGCTTGCATCGCATATAATTTCAAAGGGATAGTTTCAGTCTAGTGCTTGTACTATAGGGGGTTACCAACTTTTGCTTAAGTGTATCAAAAGCCTCCTTGCATTTTGGGTCAAACTCAAATTTTTGTCTTTCTCGCAACAAATCGACAATGGTTCAACTATTTTTGAGAAGTTTTCTATAAAATACCAGAAAATCTGCATGGCCAAGAAAAGAACGTATCTCTCTCTAACAGTAGAGGGATATGGCAAAGAATTTATAATGTCAATTTTGGCCTTATCAACCTCAATTCCCTTAGATGAGACTATATGACCTAGAATCAAACCTTTATCTACCATAAAATGACACTTTTCATAGTTCAAGACAAGATTAAATTCTATGCACTGCTCAAAATTATCGTAAGGTTTTCAAGGCATTCAGTAAAACAGTTTCCATACACGGTAAAATCATCCATAAAAACTTCAATAATTTTTTCTACATATTCAGAAAATATACTCATCATGCATCTCTGGAAGGTAGCTGGTGCATTGCAAAGTCCAAATGGCATCCTCCTCAGATGCAAACGTGCTTTAACGAGCATGTAAAAGTGGTCTTTTCCTGGTCTTCTGGCGCAACAGGGATCTGGAAGAAACCTGAATATCCATCAAGACAACAAAAGTGAGTTTTACCAGCTAAACGTTCAAGCATTTGATCTATAAAAGGAAGAGGGAAATGATATTTTCTAGTATAAACGTTCAACTTCCTGTAATCGATGCAGACACGCCACCCGTTCTGCACTTGGACCGGTACTAAGTCGCCCTCAACATTTTTCTTTACTGTCACGCCCGTTTTCTTGGGCACGACTTGTATCGGACTTACCCATCTGCTGTCAGAAATGGGGAAAATGATGTCAGCATCCAGCAACTTAATTATTTCTTTTTTCACCATATTCGGTTTTAAGCGTCTTTGTGCCTCTCTCATTGGTTTCGTGTTCTCCTCCAAGTAAATCTTGTGGGTGTATGTCAAAGGGCTTATCCCCTTCAAGTCAGCAATGGTCTAGCCAATCGCCTCCTTATGACTCTTTAGTACCTGGATCAAACTTTCCTCCTCAGGTTTAGAAAGTTTATTTGAAATTATAATGGGTAAGGTATTACCTTTTCCTAAAAATGCATACTTGAGATGTGCGGAAGCGGTTTCAATTCCAAATCTGAGCCCGCATACAATGTAAGGTAGAAGTTTAGTTTCGATGGGGACAATAATGTCTTAACAAATTCATAATCATCATATCTATATTCAGATTCGTCTTCATAAGTTGACTCAAAAGCCTCGTCCACTAATGAGTCAATCAGGTCGACGCGGTTTACGCTCAAGATTTTGCTTGGATGGCTAATGGCATCGTAAACATTGAATTTCACGATCTCTCCATCAAATTCCATCGTAAGAGTGCCGCCGGACATCGATCTTGGTGCTAGCGATTACTAAGAAAGTGGTCGCCCCAACAGAGGTCCAAGATCCAGCGTTGTTGTCCTCCTCCATCTTAATTACGTAGAAATCTGCGGGGAAAATAAGTTCATTAACTTTTACCAAGACGCCCTCGAGGACTCCTTCGGGATGCACATGAGCACATGCGCCAATTGAATAATAACACTGTCTTTGTCAAAAAACCTGCGTTAAGTGATTCATAAATGGAATAAGGCATTACATTTATGGAGGCTCTTAGATCACACATAGCCTTCTTAATTCTCAAATGGCCAATTTTGCATGGAATAGCGAACATACCCCTATCTTTGCATTTAACTTAACCGGCATTTTCCATTTGTAGAATTACGAAACATTCTCACCAACACTTACCTTTTCATTACCTGTTAGTTTTTGTTTGTTGGTGCAAAGTTCTTTGAGGAACTTGGCATACCGCAGAATCTGTCTAATGGCATCTAACAGTGGTAAGTTGATCTCAATATTCCTGAATGTTTCGAAGATCTCCTTGTCTTTCTTACTTTTTCGACATTGATTTAATCGTCCTGGGAATGGAGGTTGGATTTTCGGCAGTAGGGATTTCGCTCGGATCTGTTCGTCATTTTCTGGAGTTTTCTGGGCGATTTCTTGACCAAGATTCTTGCCAGAAATTGGTTCTGGCACCTTTCCACTTCACAACGTTACTGCATTTGCATTCTGTCTCGGGTTTGGTTCTGTTTGCGATGGCAGTTTCCCTTGAGAACTCAATTTCTCAATTGACGTGGTCAATTCTCTTATAGATGCCTTCGTTTCTTTTTTGAAATTAAGAGTTTGCTGTTGAAAATCAAGAACATTAGCTGCTAATTTATTGACCAAAGTTTCTAGAGAATTACCTAAATCTTGTGGCTGTTGTAGGACCCGATTTTGGTATGGCTGGTTATATCGTGGATTAGCCCCATAACTAAAATTAGGGTGGTCCCTCCATCCTGGGTTGTAGGTATTGGCGTAAGGGTCGTATCGTCTTTGTGGTGGCCCAGAAAATTTCCCACAAAGATCTAAATGGGCCATAGAATCGTCATACTGCACTAGGGCACGCGATCGATCGTATGTTCAGGTGTAGCACATATTCCACATACTCGGGCTGGTTTCGATTTTTCTGTAACAAGGGAATTCACAATATTAGTAAGTCTATCAAGTCTATCTTCAATGGTAGAATTACTTAGCTGGTGAACCCTTCTAGGGGTTCGTGGATTGGCTCGAAATTGCTGGGAATTCGCACCATTGTGGAGATTAAGTCTCTTGCTTGTTGTGGAGTCATGTTGACTAACGCTCCTCCACTTGCGGCATCTACCATATTCATCTCCATGGGTTTCAAGCCTTCATAAAAGTACTAGAGCAAAGACTGTTCCGTTATACCATGTTGTGGGCAACTTGCACACAACTTCTTAAATCGCTTCCAATAGTCGTATAAAGTCTCTGCGTCTTTTTTCCTTACGCCCACGATTTCTCTTCTTAACTCAGCCGCTCGTGATGCAGGGAAAAACCTATTAAGAAATAAACGAGATAGATTAGCCCAAGTTGTTATGGATCTAGGAGGTAAATAAAATAACCATTCCTTAGCTGAATCTGCTAGGGAAAAAGGGAAAGCGCGCAATTTAATTTGATCCTCAGTTACCCCCTGAGGTTTCATACTCAAACAAACCATATGAAATTCTTTTAAATGCTTGTGGGGGTTTTCATTTTGTAACCTACGAAAAGTTGGCAGTAGCTGAATCAAGCCTGACTTTAATTCAAAATCAGTATCCATAATAGGATACGCGATGCATAGTGGCGGTTGTTCTGCCGGCGCTTCGACCAGTTGCCGAATTGTCTAAGCCATAGGTTGAGGTGCTAAATTAGGGTTTTCGTCAACCTTAGTGTTAAGCACTTCTTTAGGTGAATCGACTTCTTCTTCTTTACTTTCTAACGTTCGGTAGGGTTTTCGTTAACCCTAGACTCTACTTCGTCGTCGATTCTAATTTCTGGCGGTGGATTGCTTTGAGTTCCAACCACTGCTGACTGCTTTTTCTTTAGTTTTGTTTCTTTTCGATTAGCTTTCGCAGTTTTTTTGATTTCTGAGTCGAACGCAAGAGTGCCTGGAGCAGATCTGGTCATAGAAAACAAAGAAAAACAAGATTAGTATGTTGCCGATCCCCGGCAACGGCGCCAAAATTTGATGCGGTCGTTGAGAGCACAAAAAATATCCTATTCTTTGTAAAATAATGAAAAAGAAATAGTAAAGGGGAAGTAGGGTCGAATCCTCAGGGACCGGATTATACGAATGCTTGTCTCTCGAAATCCTAGGCAGAATCGTGCCCAAGAAAACCTGCGTTCCTGGAAAAAAATAAAAAAACAGAATTTAAGAATTGATTTTGGAAGCGAAAATAAAATAAAAACAGAATTTAAGTTTACTGAAATTATGATTACGAAAATAATAAAAATAATAAAGAGAGTTTTAAGAGAAAAGAAATTCTTATGGGAAAGTTTCAGCCTCCGGTTGTCTCATTCTGCCTTGGGCTCAATCCTTGGCTTTTGGATGATCCTTCTCGACTCAAGTAAGCCAGTTATAGTGGAAGAGGACGCCTACGACCACCAGCTTCAAAGGTTAGATTTACAATTTTTAGGGAACCTGACTCTAGCCAGTAATCTATGCTAGATCAACGCTTCTCAATGGCGAATCCCACGCCATTTTGTCTCTTTGGCTCGCCAACCTTTGACGCAGTAAGTTAACGAACCGACTATACAGTCCTTCCAAAACATACAAAGCGGTCGCCTTTGCATATGCTGAAAAGCTTACTTCTTAAGGGCCATGGACTAAGCGTCACACCAGTGTGTGAGAAACGATGAATACTTGGCGAGAAGGCTAAGTACGGATTCTAGGCCTTAAGAACCCTTTTGGGGGAAATATTGACAACTTTTGGCTAGAAGGGTTTTAGTGGCTCATGATAATGGTGGGAAAGTAAATAAAATTATGGAAAAAGAAATTTTATTGAAAGAAAAAAAATATGGAAAGAACAAAAGACTTTTGGGGGGAGAGTGTTTACAGAAAAGATGCTCTCAAATAGAGTCACTTCACCCCCTATTTATAGTGCTAGGGAGATAGTCTAATTGAACTTAAATTCTAAAAAGATAAATACATTTAATTAAAGATAAACAAAGATAATTAAAATAAAATCCTAAATTTGAATAATCCTAATAATTATCTTAATATTAATTATCCTAATAGAATAAAATAAAATAGAGTCTTCCAAAATAAAATCTCTTCTATTTGCTTTTAAGTCCTTGTGCCTTCCATGTTCGCACTTTTGGCACCATATTTGTCCCACGTTGCATATTGGCCCATTTAATATCCAAATTGACGCTTTTTCCCTTAAATTTACTTTTCGCCTCCAATTTAGTCCCTAAAAGATAAAAAGACATAAATAGCTCAAATTAGTAGGCTCAAGCTCAAAATAAACACATGATTAATATATAAAAACACGTCATTTTAGAGTATTATCAAATTCCCCCTACTTAGCCCATGCTTGCCCTCAAGTATGGTTCCTATCGACTGTGAAAGCTAGATTCTGCCATAAAAGAAATACCACTCCAAAGTTTCATAAAAATTAGTTAAAAACGCATACGAAAAATAAAGAGACCTCTAAACTTGCTTTAAGTAAAACAGAAAAAGTATTCCAATTAATTCACACAAAAATTAAGTTCGACTTGAGTTATGCTATTTAGGTAAATTACCAAACCTACAAAGACCCGTGCAACCCTAGGGAAAAATTCAGAGAAATGGGCCTACACACCCATGTGGGTTACCCTGTGAGCCCACACGCCCAGATTGGCCTTGGCCCGTGTGGATCATACGACCTGACCCAGATACCACACGCCCGTGTAGCGTGCCCGTGTGGGCCCACATGTCTAATTTTGCCTAGCCTATGCAGCTTACACAGCCACAGTCCAACCCTCACACGGTCGTGTCTTGCACACAGTCCGGTCTTCGCCGAACACACGACCGTGTCGTCGCACACGGCCTACAACACGACCGTGTGGCGTGGATTGTGGGGTTTTTTGGCTTTCACCAAATCTTATTTTTTTGCGTTTCGGGTACACACCTGGTTTGTTTTTACAGCTAACATAATCCCGAGATCACCAGAACCTATAACTAAAATACCCAACATCGGTTTAGTAATCGATTAACGAATTTCGACAATAACGAACTTATAGAAACTCAACTTACCACTGACGAAAGACCTCCTTTAACACCACTAAAACAAAAGGAGCGAAATCACCGTTCAAGGCCTTCTCCTACACCAAAAATTGCAAAAAAAAAAAATCATAATCCTATTCACTCGTTACATGACGCGAGTGTAATTCACGCAGTAAAAAGAAAAGAGGGAATAGGAAAACGAAGGTAAAAGAGAGAGAAGAAGTTCAAAGGAAAAGTTGACAGAGTGGTGGGGAAACAGAACGTCAGTTTTTTTTCCTGCAAACTAGAAAATTGAAAAAAAAAAGAATAAATCAATATTATCCCCAAATCCCTCAATTTACTCCCACTAACCCACTACTCAACCTCCTCAAAATTTCTATTTTACCGAAACTTTATTTGTCAAACGAGTAAAAATAAACTCTCACGCTCACGCAGGGATTCGAACACAGAACCTCCATACAACACACAAACTCCCTTACCATTCGAACCAGCAGGCTTATTCTGATATAGTTTCACAATTAATTCAATATAAGCCCACTGAGTAAGTAAAAGGCTTAAGTTAGAAAAATACCAAAATTTACCAAACATAAGGCTTGAACTTGGGACCTCACACACACACCCAGAATACTTAATCACTAAAGCAGATACATAATTGTGTCAAATCTATCCAGAAACATGTTTAAAAATATTAGGGCGTTACAACTCTACCCACTAAAAGAAATTTCGACCTCAAAATTTACCTGATCAGAATAATTGAGGATACTGTTGACGCATTGAGTCCTCAGGTTCCCACGTAGCCTCCTCAGTGCTATGATTCTGCCACAACACATTCACTAAATGAATGGAACTTTTCCGCAGAACCTTAACATCGTGATCCAAAATCTAAACCAGCTCCTCCTCAAAAGTCAAGTTCGACCTAACCTCAATCTCCTCAATCGAGATAACATGGAAATAATCAGAATGGTACCGCCTCAATATCGAGATGTGAAACACATCATGAATATGGTCCAGCTTAGGGATAGCTCCAACTGATAAGCAACTGGAACCACACGCTTCAGAACCCGGTTCAGTCCAATAAACCTAAGGCTCAGCTTGCCCTTCAGACCGAACCTCAGAACTTTTTTCTATGGAGAGACCTTAAGAAACACAAAGTCCTCCACAGAGTACTCGATCTCACGTCTCTTCAGATCTGCATAAGACTTCTGTCTATCAAAAGCCGTTTTCAGAAGATCTTGAATAAGTTGAACCTTATCCTCAGTTTCAGAAACTAATTCAGGACCCAAAATACGTCGTTCGCCCAACTCAGTCCAACATAACGGAGTACGACACTTACAACTATACAAAGCCTTGTAACGTGCCATCTAGATACTAAACTAAAAATTGTTATTGTAGGCGAACTCGACTAGCGGCAGATAATCCTCCCAACTACCTCGAAAATCCATCACACAACTTCGAAGCATATCATTTAGTATCTGAATCACCCTCTCAAATTGACCATCGATCTGAGGATGAAACGCAGTACTGAAGTCTAATCCTAGAGCCTCATGTAACATCTTTCAGAATTGAGATATAAAACGAGGATCTTTGTAAGAAATAAACGACACTGGAACCCCGTGCGGTCTAACTATCTTAGAGATGTACAGTTTTGCCAACTTCTGAAGAGAAAAACCCATTCGAACCGGAATGAAGTAAGTAGACTTGGTCAACCGATCTACGTTGACCCAAACAGAATCCTTCTCAATAGGTGTTAAGGGCAACCTACTAACGAAGTCCATCGTCACTTGTTCCCATTTTCATAAGGGAATCTTGACTGGATGTAACAAACCTGAAGGCAACTGGTGCTCAGCCTTAACTTGATGGTACGTCAAACATCGAGCCACAAAATTTGTAACCTCTTACTTTAAACCCGTCCACCAGTATAACTCACGAAGATCGCGATACATCTTATTACCGCTCGGATGCATAGCACAAGGGCTATTATACGCCTCCCTTAGAATAAACTACCTCAAATCAGAATCGTTTGGCACATAAATTCGTCCTAAAAAACATAACACACTATCACTGTTCAATCTAAAATCTGCAGTAGTACCGCTTTTAACCTGACGGAACTGAACACCCAGAGTCTTATCTACTATCTATTTATCTCGAATCTACTCAATCCAAGTTGGCATAACCTGCAACTCGGCTAATAGACTCCCATCATCAAATAGACTAAGATGAGCAAACATCGCCCTCAAATTAGACATCACTCTTCGGCTTAGAGCGTCGGCCACCACATTAGCCTTACCAAGATGATACTCGATGGTGCAATCATAATCTTTGAGCAGCTCAATCCATTGACACTGTCTAAGATTTAACTCCTTCTGAGTAAGGAGATACTTGAGGCTTTTGTGATCGATGTAGATAATACACCTCTCACTATGCAGATAGTACCTCTAAATTTTCAGTGCAAAGACTACAGCAGCCAACTCCAGATTATGCGTCGGATAACTCCATTTGTGTGTCTTAAGCTGACGGGATGCATAAGCCACAACTTTACCATCCTGCATCAGAACGCAACCCAATCCAACATGGGACGCATCACTGTATACTACAAACTCCTTTCCAAATTCAGGCTGTATTAGAATAGAAGCCTGAGTCAAAATAGTTTTGAGCTTCTCGAAGCTTGATTGTTGTGCATCAGTCCAAACAAACAAAACACCTTTACGCAGAAGCTTAGTCAATGCTGCAACAATAAAAAAGAACCCCTCAACGAAGGGCCGATATTATTCCGCCAAAACCAGAAAGCTAGGATCTCAGATACACTGTTAGGCTTCCAATCTAGCACAGCCTCGATCTTTCAAGAATCAACACGAATCCCTTCAGTAGAAACCACGTACCCTAAAAAAGTTACTTCACGCAGCCAGAACTCATACCTGCTTAACTTAACGCAAAGCTGTTTCTCATGCAGAATTTGAAGCACTACTCTAAGATGCTCATCATGCTCATCCTCTGTCTTAGAGTAAACTAGAATATCATCGATGAATACCACGACAAACTAATCCAAATAGGGCTAAAATACTCGATTCATCAGATCCATGAATACAGTCGGTGCATTCGTCAAATTAAAAGGCATAACTAGGAACTCGTAATGTCTATAACGAGTCTTAAATGCGGTCTTATGAACATCAGTCTCCTTAACCCTCAACTAATGATATCTTGATTGAAGATCAATCTTGGAGAACACAGAAGCCCCTCGGAACTGTTCAAACAAGTCATCGATCCTCGAAAGCAGATACTTATTCTTTATAGTCAGCTTGTTCAACTGTCGATAGTCGATGCACATCCTTATGGTCCCATCTTTTTTCTTAACAAACTAAACTGATGCTCCCCACGAAGACACACTAGGACAAATGAAACCTCGGTCCAACAACTCTTGTAGTTGAGCCTTAAGCTCTGTAAGCTCTTTCGGTGTCATAAGATAGGAGGCGATGGACACTGGAGCTATACCCAGAAGAAGCTCGATCCTAAACTCAACCTCTCGGTTCAGAGGTAATCTTGTAACTCCTCAGGAAAAATATCTAAAAGATCCCTCACAGTTCTGATATCTCCCAAAGAAGAACCCCTAGATTCAGAAATACTGACGTAGGCCAAAAATGCCCCACACTCTTTTCGCACCAGTTTCTTAGCCACAAGTACGAAGATCACATTAGACAAATAATCCCGACGCTCTCTGATCATAACCACCTCTTCATCCACCTCAGTTCTCAGAACGACCCTCTTAGTCACACAATCCAGATTAACTGAGTGTTTGACCAACCAGTTCATATCCAGAATCAGATCAAATTCCCCAAATGGTAACTCTATTAGATTAACTAGAAATATCGTTTCTTGCACCACTGAGGGAACATCCCTATATAGTTTGTTAACCTGAACAGACTGCCCCAACAGACTTAATATAGTGACCTCACTCGTAGTGCTTTCAACTGTAATCTCTAGGTTTCCAGATACCGTACTAACTATGTATGAGTGAGTAGACCCTATATATATCAATGTCAAATAAGGTACATCAAATATAAAAAAAAGTACCGGTGATGACGTTAGGAGCATCTCTATCCTCTCGGCGACGTGTAGCATAAACCAAAGTAGACTGCCTTGCCTCTGTCTGACCAACACCTCTGCCCGGTGCTATTTGTCCATGACCCAAACCGTTATCACCCTTAGCCTGTCCACGAACCTTAGGTGGCTGCTGAATTACCCTCTGAGGCTACACAAAACCCGCAGTTTACGTCTGATCCCCCCGCTGCGGATAATCTCTGATACTGTACTCAAGAGGCCCACACCTCAAACAAGCCTCAATCCTCCTCCAACACTCGTCCGGATGGCGTCTCCCACAATACCCACAATGCAGCATCCTAGTAAAAGCAATAGGGCATCCCACTCTAATTGGTCTATCAGATTTGACCTTTTTCTTAGGTCTCTGTACAGAACTCGAGGGCTCTGACTCATTCTTGTTCTTACCTCTCTCCCTATATCTATTCTGGCGCTCCGTGCGTTTATCATCTTCGGTGATCTTCGCCTTCTATACTAGAATAGAAAACTCACGCTTCCTCTGTAGAGCTATCAAAACCCTCAGATTATATCTCAGTCCATCCTTAAAACGAACACACCTCTCATACTCGGATGCCACCTTGCCTAAAGCGTAGCGGCTCAACCTCAAAAATTCGGCCTCATACTCGGCCACAGATCGGTCACTTTGTATAAGGTTCAGAAACTCACGCTTGCAATCATTGACGTAGCTAGCTCCCATATACTTGCTCTGGAATGTAGTCTTAAAGAATTCCCAAGTCAAACGATCCAGCTGAGTGCCCTCCTTAACCGTCAACCACCACTGGTAAGCCTCATCGCGAAGTAAGGAGACTGCACCCTTCAATTTCTACTTAGGGGTGCAGTCCAAATCATCCATAATCCTCTCAGTGGCCTCCAACCAATACACAGCCACATTAGGGGCAACTCTTGTGACACCTTTAAACAACTCAGCTCCATTAGACCGGAGTCACTTAGTTACCAAACCTCGGCCCTTAGATCCAAATTTAGGCCCAGCGACCCTCTCCAATATCCACAACATGGCTTGAGATAGAGCTTCATCACCAGCCAAATGACTCTGAGACCCAGTCTCAATAGCAGGTGACATAGGTGTCTCACTAGTGTCTAGATTTGACATGCTGCCCAGAGATGAGGACTCAGCTGGAGCCCCCCTACGGCTTCTATCTCGGCTTCAAATACCACGTCCACAGATACCTCGTGCCCTTATTGTAATTTCAAAGTTTTATCTACATTAAGAATTTTATGCATCAGTTTCAGTATTTATTAACAAGTATTTTATGCAAAATTATCAAAAGTTTAAGAGTTGTTCTCAGAAGTTTCAGTTTCCTAACTATCTCAGTACTGTCTCAATAAATATTATCTACAATGTTTCAGAGTAATTTAACTAAGTACAGAAATACTTACAAGATCGACGCCGGAGACTCGGTGTACCACATACTTAATCAAAATATTTTTAAACAATTTAAAAACCACTTCTTTAAACATATTTTGGAACCCAAAATTCACAGTCGAGTTTTGCAACCTGACTCTGATACCACTAAATGTAACACTCCAAACTCGGCCTAGACGTTATTGCTGAATCTGGCGATGTTACATGATAGGATTTTGAAAACGGTGTCGTTAAGTTAAAACCATACCAATTCATTTATCCCTATCATTATTTTTAATCTTAAAACTCTCATTCATTCAATCGCTTAAAGGCAAAACATATTTATAGCGGAAGCTTTAACAAATCGGTGTGTTTAGAAAACCATTCAAGATTTTAGAAAAAACTCTTGCTTTTGGCAAAATCCGAGTTAGATCGTGTTTTGCAGTTATAAAATCATATAATTGCAGTCTAGCCTAAATCAAAATAAAAATAGTTCGTAAAGTCTGAATTACATAAGAACCAAAATAAACCAGATTGTAAAAATAAAGTTGTAAGTATATTCAGTTCGAATATGTAGTCACCGAGGGGCTCCGCAGCATCGATCCGCCTAAGACTATGGATTATTTGAACAAATTAAACAGAAAGGAGTGGAAGCAACACAAGCCAAAAGAAGGATAAAACGAACAGAAAACAATACACTAGAGGTGCTTGAGTAATTGCTCTCAATTGTATTTACTCTCAAAGAATACATAAACGATAGATGCAATGGATGATTTACAACTGAGAGGGAGACTCTCTATTTATAGTTGAACTCCTCCAGATCCAACGGTCTAGCTTCATTTACATCGACGGATGAGATGATGCCTATCCCTACAATTAAGAGGTTTGCAATATTATATAATCAAATCAAATTTAATCTTATCAGATATTATTTTCCTCATGTCTTCTAATATTAGTTTCTCTATTTACTAAGGTAGCCTAATTTTTAATATCTACTTCATTGGGCCACCCAGGCTTCAAATGGACAGGCTCCTCCATCAGTTTTTTAAATCGGGCTAGTTCTAGTGGGTCAAATGATCCCCATCTAACCAATAAACCTCCATGGAATACATTTTGTGTGATGATCACAGGTTTTGAACTGCGACTTGTGACACTTGTATAAAGCTTAGACCTCAAGCCCAAGATAACCAACAAGTTAAAAATGATCAATTTATACAAATGCATAGATTACATAAAACAACAAGGTAACAAGTAACTATTAAAACTCAACAATTGCACCTGATGACAATAAAAAAATAAAGCCAACAAAGAGATTGGAGGTATATGTTGATAGCAGACTTTGTTATATATTGTGTATAAAAGCAATAGCAGCTGCTGTATATATGAGATGAATTCAATGATTATCTTTGATTCTTTGTTATTTTCATTTTTGTGTTAGTTTAACAACTACGAATTCTCCATAACAACGACAATGGAGATAGTATGAAAATAATATAAAGAGAAGATTTTCATAAAAATAAGACTCTTACTATCGGAAAGCATATCGATACACAGATTTCAACACTTCCATAATTCTTCATTTATAAGCTCTTACCGATCCAATAGCCCATTTCCCGAAGAAATCTTGCCTTAATGGATGAACCAATGAATAAATTAAATAAATAAAGACTAAGATAACAGCAAAGAGCTCCTAGAATTTCCCCATCCCATCACTCATCATTCAATTCATAAGCAGGCCAATTCAAGTTCCTCAAGCAAATATTCTTATATATAATAAAATATAGGGTAAACTTCACACAAGGCCAATAAATTATTAGTAAATTAATGTTTTGATTGTTCAACTTTAAAAAATTATAAAATAGTTAATGAATTATTTGGAAGTTTTTATTTAAGTTGCTAAGTTATTAAAAGTTGTTGTAAGGCCTTCTTTGTTTGTACTGTTTACATAAATTGAAAGCTCTCATTCTTCTTCTCTTTTACAATTTAATTTTTTTCATAAAATAGTTTTGAATGTCAGAATCTACAAACCAAAATCTAAACATCTTTATTCTCCAATCTCCAACACAGTCCATCAAATAGACTTGGATCTAATATATGTTTTTCTACTTGTCGATAGGTACTGATCCACAAAATTGATCATCAAATTGTCATTTGGAGCTCGCTAGCCGAACTTTTTAAAAAAATAAAAACTTAACAGCCCAGATTTAAATAAAAATTTCAAATAATTTAATGACGTAAATAAAAATTTTCAAATAATTTAATTACCATTTTGCAACATTTTAAAGCTAAGTGATCAAAATATAAATATTTTAATAGTTTACTGATATTGAGTGTAATTTACTCTAAAATATAGTATGAATTTATCACAAGCAGACCAGCCAATCATTAAAATTACCCAAAAAATTTACATCCAAGGCTTTCCACAAAACATTAATATTTACATTTAAATTCTAACAAGGTTTTGGTTATTATTAATTAGTCTTTCTTCTCCCCGCCCCAGTAACATATTTGATCCGTGGCAAGCGCAATCATCACTTAAGGAATAACAAGGTAATTTAAAACTAAGAGATATGGTACAAAATCTTGAACAAACATATGATAAAGTAACTGAATTTTATGAGGATATTGGTATTATTGTCAACATAGGATAATATAAATTTAAATATATTGAAATGTATTTATTTTTTTATTTAAAAGTTGAGTAGAGATTAAAGTAATTCTAAACATTATATAAAAAATAATTGAATTTAAAATTTATTATAATTATTTTGAATAATCTTATCATGTTATTGTTAATGAAAACATCGTTTGATCAAGTAAAGTTAGTACCTAATCATAAAATTTCATGTCATTTTCAGAAAATGGCAAAATATCTACGATGACCACTATGATCACCAAACAATATGATCTAAATGTTGATATTGTGTTTCTAGCTAAATCATGTATTAAGCGTGACAATTTTCAATAGAGGTGGGGGCATCACAATCATTTATTATATTTGTGGTTTATATGCTTTTAGCATTGAAAACCAAGTTATAGGGTCCTAATAACTTGCTAGTGAAGAAAAGACACCTTAAAAATTAAATACCCTACATATATGATTCTTTTTAAAGTGTTTTTTTGATATAGAGTTCATTTCTACCTAATCCCATTGTATGGTTAACCTAACCAGCCTTTTTTGTTTTCGAACCACCCTTGGCCCTAGCTTGGCCCCATGTCTTTCAATCTAACCTTTGCTCTATTCAGTATTTGTGTCTTTCTTGCTTTTTCCATTTTATACAATTTTATTGTGAGATGTTCCAACACGTTACAGACATTTTATATGAGAATTGACGAGCAACTGAAGAAAGGTCAAAACAAACTCAACGTCGGGACGAGAAGCGTTGGCATCTTTTGTCCGTGGTTTTTCCCTCTTTAAGGGTTTTTCATATAAAATATTTGTATTCGTTTCTCTTCATTTTTATTAGTTCGTTGTTTATATAGATCGATCCCTAACACTTATAATACTTGTGTTGGTTGTTTATAAGGAGTTAATTAATCTACTTGTTTCCATTTGAATTTAAAAAAAGAAAAAAAGAAAAAAAGAAAAATGAATTGGATGTATCATATATACATTTTTGTCAAAAACATAACACATGCTAAAATCTTTTAATGGGTTTGAATCGTGTGTAATTGAAAAATATTTTCTATTAACCTTGAATTTTCAAGATAATTGATTACTTAATTTAGCAAGAAAAAGATGTGCCAAATTTTCATCAAAGCCAACAATATAGTTTTGGAACATTAAAAAAGATAGGCAAATAAATTAAGGTTAAATTTTAACTTTATAAAAATTGTGGATTTAATTTTCGTATTTTAATTTAATCATTTTTAGTTTTTGTATTTTTTTGAAAATTTAAAATTTCAATTTTCACCTAGCGATAACTATTAAATTCATGAAGTTAAGTTCCACTATTTCACCAAACGATAATCGTTAAATTCATCAAATTTTACTATGTCCAAAATCTGATGTGTCAAACATATTATCATATTTTTAATGTCATGCCAGCTTGTTATTTCTATATATGACTCACTAAAAATCCAGTTAATGGATTAATCATTGTCATTTGTGCCAAGATTAAAATTTCAAAATTCAAAAAAGTATAGAGACTTAGAATGATCCAATTGGAGAATATGAACTAAATCTACAACTGTATGCATAGTATATGACTAGGAACTGAACGTAACCAAACGGATTTAATTGTTACTATTTGAGTGAAGACAAAAATTTCAAAATTAAAAGAAAATATAGAGACTAAAATTGACCAATTTGATAATTACATGAATTAAAATTGATCAAATTAAAGTATAATGATTAAATCTACAACTTTATAATAGAAATTAACCATAAACTAAGGATAATGAAGCATTAAGAGAGTCTTTATAGATAAATAAGATTCAACTGATTTTAACTTAAATTCTTTGAAATCTAGTAATTAAGTTGAATTTCGATTAAATTTAGAGTTAAATAGGATTGGATATGTAAAGTGCATACCTTCCTGTTTTCTTCGGGACTTACAATTTTGCAACTATAGAGAAAAAAAATAACACTAATACCCCTAGAAAAACAAGAATTAACGACCTAACTAATATCGTCATAACGAGCATGAAGCATATATTAAAACACTAATTGAAGTCTTTTAGAAGAATCCAATAAGTTATTGGGGATTACTGTATATTGTGCTTGTGCATGATTGATTTTAGAGGTCCAAAATTTACTATTTGTGTACAAAGTAATTATCCATTATTATATATTTAAATCCAATAATATGCGGGGAATATCCATTGCACAATGTTGCATAGTGCCTTCCTGTAGATATATAGTTGGGCATTAAGGATTAAATCTTACCAAAAATAAAAACAAAAAGCTTAGAGAGCATTAAATTAATATTAGATAAAGTTTGGTTATTAAAAATCCATACTTTTACCATAGGTATAATTAAGTATACAAATTGGAAAATGACGAAAGCTAATTGATTATGTAAAATAAAATAAAAAAAAAGTTTAATTATTGTATTATTAAGTGAGGTACTCATGAATTTCGAAAGAATTAGTTTTAATGTATTGTAAAACGAATATGAGAAATTTTTAATCATTTAAAATGAGAAAATTTCTCTTTAACCCCTTTAAAGAATTTAAAATTTAAATTAATATATGATAAATTTACACTTTGACTCTTCAAAAAATTTGTGGCTTCCCGTGCATTTACACACTTATTAATCTAAATTATTTTTATTAAGTCATTAATGTAATAAGGTTGTCTCATTTGTAGTTTATCCAAAGCGAATCAAACCATCAAAGAAAAAAAGATGTTTTTGGAAGGAAATTTTTTGTATGGTATAATTTTATATATTATCAGTAAATTACATGTTTCATTAATGAATTAGTTGTTGATATGTTATTAAAATTTTAAAATTAAATTTACTTAAATTGATTTCTAAAAATGTAGCAATATTTGATCACTAATAATTAATGTAAATAATTATATATTATTAAAAGTTAATTGCACCAGGCATCCTTAAGTTATGATCTTCAATTTAAATTAGTCCTTAAACTTCAAAACGTTCTAACTACATTCTTAAACTATTGACGTAATATTAATCAAGCCCTTTCTTTATTAAAATTGTTAATTTAACTGTTAAATAACATGTCAATATTTTTATAGTTAAATTTAAAATAAAAATTTTAAAGAAATAGAATTTGTCGCATATAATTTTTTTTTTTTTAAAATGTCTTTATAAATGGACTTTTTGTCAATTGCTTATATGAAGCTTTTTTTCTTTTTCTTTTTTTTTTTAAATTGTTTTTAACTTTTGAAAAGTGTACTAAGTGGAATCTTATGTTAACCCAAAACAACATTTAAGAATAAGACCATTGCTTGACTGTTAATTTGAGTATCTCCCACTTCACTTTAATGCCCCCAATTAAGTTACCCCAACATTCTCAATTACTGAAATGACAACATTAGCCTTCAATAATATTTGGATTTAGTATCATTAATTATTATAGATGAACCATTGATTAAATTAATTGGACCCAGTAACGGATAAATTTAAATGACTCTTCAAATTTAATGGAGACATTGAAATCAAGATAGGAGACATTGGCATATTTAGATTATTATTATTATTATTATTATAATTATTATAAAGGTAAGTTTCACAATGATTTAATTTGATATATTGCATAAAAATGTGGCCCAAAAATTATATAAAGTAGAGTGGAGAGAGCTTGGAACTTAGACCACCATTGAAAAGAAAAAAATGCTAACAACAAACAGAAAACAACAAAAACAACTTTGATTAAAAAACCAAACACTGACCAACTTTTCTTTTTTTACACAACACTGGTTTCTCAAAAAACAAAAATCATGTTGTCTTTCATCACTTAAAATCCCTCAAAACAAAACAACACGCCCACCATTTAATTTCTTTCCCAGATAGTACCTGTCTTAATAGATAAAATCTGGGCTTCTCGAATTAGAGAGAAATTTTAATGATGATGCCATTATTGGTACGTTAAATATAGGTCTATATATATATATATATATATATATGTATTTAAGTGGTTAATGATGGGATTTGGTCGGACATGGTGGCAACGTTATAACATGGCCATGCAGATGAATATTGCTGCAGTTGCTTGAATAGCAAAATTTGACGTATGTCCGATAATTTTTGTCGGAGGATACTGTATTCAGACCGGAGCCGATCATTGTCTGTCTTTACACAGTGACAATGGTACAAAAGGAACTTCAACCGGTTGTTTAATTCCCGGTTCTCGATTCTAAGCCGGTTTACCTGATTCCTTAAGTTTTCTAAATGCTTCTGTTTACGCATCCGTGACCTCCTAGCTGATTCCCGGTTCGATATCATACGCCTCCTCTTTCGTTCGTCGATGACGGAAACCAGTTGGTTCGGTTGGTCTAAACTAGAGTTCGAGTTGGTTTGGTTCTGGTTTGTTTCGTCCGAACCGGAACCGGAACCGGAACCGGATCCTGCTGGCTCTATTGATTGGGTTGTGGGGGGAAAAAGTTCCGAACAGTCCCACGGAGTGAAGCCGGTTTCAAAACCCGGAAATTGATCGAAATCGACCATGGAATCGGACGAGAAACCGGCCGGAATAGTGAACAACATGGCTTTAACAGTGAAGGGAAAAAAGCAAGTAAAGAAACAAAGCAAAAGCTTTTAAAAGTATATGGAGATGGTAGGAAGGTGGAGAAAAGGGAAGAAATGCAGTGTAGGGGACTCATATTTATTGACAAATTTGAGGACTATTGTGGGTCCACGTGATTGCATGAATGTTGTATGTTTATACTTTTATAATAAGTATATAAACCCTACATACGTATTTATATTATATATAAAATGGGTAATTGAGTTAGAGATCGAGTCACGATATTATTAAAATATTCGATTAATATTTTTATAATAATATTTTTATTTTTTTACTCTTATTTATATAATAAATGAGTTTTTTAAAATAGTTTTCTCATTTATTGCAGTTTGACTAATGGCTACTTTATATTTAATTCAATTATTTGTAGCATTTATTTTCAATTCAAACCTAGATTTATTTCAATTCTAAATATAGTTATTTATTCGAATATAGGAAAAACCTTTTGAGTCATGTGGCATTATGGTGGGGTTTTTGTAAATAACATTGGGGAGGGGCAACATTGAGGTGACATATGGCTATATGGGTCCCTTTTTTTAAAAAGAATGAATTTTCTCTTTTATTATTATATATATTTTTATTTTGCTTAGTCATGAAGAAACAAAACAGCATGGGGTGATGGTGGAAACGTGGCATATTTTGATAGGGTTTGAGAGGATGCTGACGTGGAGCCATGCGTATGAGTGGGACTCCTTAAAAGTTGAACCGGATGATAAAAGTGGATTAACCTAATTTTAAATAGAGATTAGGTCTGTTTAATGATGGAATTACTTTTTTTATTATTAAAGCATTAATTATTAAAGATATAAATTTCAATATACAAATAACTTTTTGTTTTTAATATTAGGGATAAATCCTAAACTTATACATAAACCTTGATTTAACGTGTAATTGTATTCATGAACTTTAATTTTGTGTAATTTTATACATGAAATTTTAATTTGATTCAAATTTTATAAATTATTAACACAATTATTGACATAACATCATTTTATATTTATTTATTGCATACATAAATAATTATATTTATCCAATATAAAAATAAATTAATGTATTTATTTCTTTAAATCTGTATGATTAAATTAAAATTAAAGTTTCAAGTATACATTTGAACTACAATTAGAGTTTCATGTGTATAATTGCACTAAATTAAAGTTCATGTATATAATTACACGTTAAATCAAAATTTATGTCTAATTTTAAGATTTATCCCTTAATATTAAATGAATAATAATTTAGGTTGTAGATCAAGTCAAAACAGATTTAATAAAAAAAATATAATATTCTAGACCATGAGTTAATTTAAGGACTTATTTAATATTTTAAACTCATTTAACAATTTACAATAAAAAAATTATAGAATTTGTTTTATAAAAATATGAAAAATGATAAGTAAATAAGGATTTGCTTATCACATATAATATAGATTTTTTTCAATTATTTTATTTTATTTCTTTTAATTTATATTATCCTTTAAATATTTTATCATTAAATTTTTAAAATTTACATTTATCAAGTAATCTAATTATATTCCATATTTAATTTTATGTAAGATACTAAATAGATTTTATAACTTAAATTCAGTAATTAATTTTTTAATACATAATTTTTCTTTGACTTAATAATTTTTCTTTGACTTAACGGTAAAAAAAGCCTTTAGTAAAAAATTAAAATAAAAATTGAGCTATTATGAGAAAAGTGCATCAAATTGAGCCCTCAGTGTCAAAAAAAAAATCAATTGGCCCCTTTCGTTAACAGAAACCGCTAATTGACCTGTTTAATCATTAATTTTACTGACATGGCTAACGGAGGCTATCAGAAGCTTCCACATGGCAATATGCTGATGTGACATGCCACATCAGCATTTAGAAAAAACTTTTTTAAATAATTAAAATGTGCATATAGAATGAATCTAGACAAATAGTTGTCCAGGTTCATTTAGAATGAATACAAAACTAAAAAATTTCAAAAATTATAAAAGAATATTAAAAAATATTATATATATTTCAAATATGCAAAAACTCAAAAAAATATTATTCTCTCTAAAATTGAAATATTATGGTCTTTGTTCCTGTTAATATTTACAAGTTTGTTTAAGTGTTAATATAGAAGTGATTAATTATATAATTATTAGTTATGAAATTTCATTAACAACTCATATGAAAAATTAATAACGTTGAATTTTGGGGTAATTTCAACATCAATTATTTAAAAAAAATATTTTTTTTACTAACTTGAAACTTCTAATAATTTATGTCAATCATATCAATAAAATTAACGATTAAACTAGTTAATTGATGATTTTTATTAATGGAAAGTGCCAATTAATTTTTATTTTTTTTGAATCATAGAGGGCTGAAATCACCCTTCAACTCTTTTTTTTTTTCGAGAAATTTAATATATAATTTTTCAAACTTCAGTTTATCTTGATTAGACTGTAAAATTAATATAGATATGTCAGATTTTATAAAATATAAAATATTAATACGAAAAATTTATATCAATTAAAATTTAAAAAATAAATAAATTATCAATCATAAATCGTCACAGCACTAAAACTGTGATTAATTGAAAGAGAAAGCTCAACTTTAAAATTGAATATCAAAATCAATGACGTTTTTACTTCACCTTTTTATTAAAAAATATTATGTAAAAAAATCCCAACTTTGTTAACATTGGTATTAATAAAGTTTAGGTCACAACTAATGATTTAATATTAAAATTGTTTGTGCATTTATGTATCAATTATTAAATGGAATGCTAATAGTGGTTAATTTGAATTAGCAAGAAATTAAAAGGGGGTTCTAAGCAAATATCATTCAACGAGAAATTAACACATCTTTTTGTTATAATTTAAAATTATTTTTTAAATTTCATCACTTTAATTAAGCAAGTTTTTATATTTATATTGCATTAAAATTTAAATCTTACTCTTTTGAAATTAAGCAAATTTTTATAGTCAACGAAAAAGTCTTTGTATTCTTTTAAAATTTAAAATTTAGTGTTTATACTTTAATTTTGAGATATTAAATCTCTGTACTTATTTTGATTTAAAAACCTTAATCCCTTTGTTCAATTTAGCAATTATATAAAAAAATAAAATTTTTTTTTAACTTTCAATGTTTATAATTTTTATCAATTTATTCGTTATTTTTTAAAAGTACATAAAAATTATAAAAAGATTTAAAATGTTTCTATATTTTCAATAAAAAATAATAAAATTTAAGAAAACTATGAAAAAAAAAAAAACTCTTTCTCAATAACTAGTTAAACTTAAATCATAACTTATATACAAAATTTATTTTGAAATTTAAACCCAACTACGTAAACATACTAATTCTTTCTCGAGTTACAACTGGAATAACTACTTAACAGCCACAACACTTTCAATATATACACAAATTGGATAGAATATTTATAGGGAATCCATAGCTTACTAGAATCTATCAATGAAGCTGGAAAAGAAAAAGAAAGCTAAATAAATAAATAATAATAGTAGTTAATTAAAAAGGAAAAAAAGTTAAAAAAAAAAACCCCCAAAATCCACTGGTAATGGTTAGCATGAGGCCGACAGTCTAAAGCTTTTTTCTGTAATTAAACACAAAATTTGAAACAAAGTACAACGTTAATGTTTTGTTTTTTTTTTCTTTAATCATATTTTCAAATTCTCTTAGAATAATTAGTTTAATAAAAATGAGAAATTAATAATTAGTTGGATTGCTTAAAATCCGACACAACCTATTTTTAAGAATTTTCTCATATTAGTTTAGAAAGGAAAAGAATATTCTTTGGATTGTTAGAATTTTCTTACAGAAATTGAAAGCTAGAAAGTGGGAACTTTAAAAGTGGTTAACTTCCATTGGATGTTGGAAAAACAACGGTTTGTGTGAGACAAAGAGTCTTTGCACCCAAAGTTAGAGTCTGATTGAGATTTTGATGTTTAAAAAAAAAAAAAAAAACCCCTCAATAAAGAAATAAAGATGATGTACTTGGATATTTCTTGACAAAAAGATTCCATAAAATTATATTTAAAAATAAAGTTGTTAACGGTTAAATTGCACTTAAGGTCATTAAATGATTAGTAAATTTTTGTTTTAGTCATTGAACTGTTTAAAAGTTTTCATTCAAGTCATCGGGTTGTTATAATCGCTATTGTATGGCCTTCACCTCGCCTGCATTAATCAAATGCTCTCCTTCCCCTTATCTTCTAAAGTTTAGTTATTTTTCATAAAACAACTTTGAATGCAACAAATTTGCTAACCAAGAATCCAATCAAATTTCTTATCCGATCTCCGATACTAGCCTTCAAATTGACTTAGATCTAATGTATATTCTTCTACTCACTAATAGGTACTGATCCACCGTATTGATTGTTAAATCGTTGTTTGGAACCCCTTAGTTGAACTTAAAAAAAGACTTAACAGCCCAATGACTTAAATAAAAACTTTCGAATAGTTTAATGATCATTTTGTAACTTTTTAAAATTAAATGACTAAAATCTAAATTTATTAATCGTTTAGTGACTTTAGATGTAGTTTACCTAAAAAAAACTGTAAGAGCCGATAGATTCCAAGTGACTAACAAATATCGGGTTCTTGCAAAAAACAATGTGTGGTGGTACAAAAAGTTGAAACTGTTTCCTAAATTGGGTATATTGATCTAAGCAGTGGGTTGTATAATTGAGATGTATTTGCAAAAGGAAGAACATGGCTGCCATTTGATTGAAAGAAGAAAAGAGAGAAAGGGAAAACAAAAAGAAAGTAAAAGGAGGTGTGGCTTAAAAGTGATATCAAAGGGTAACTTTTAATTTTTATTTTAAGGTCTTTAATGGTGGTGGCTGGAGGAAGAAGAAGAAGACAGACCTCCACCATTTCCTTCACATGGATAGATTTTATATTTTGCATCTGACAAAAATATGTGAGGTTGTATTTTTAAGTTTTTGATTGGTTGGTGTCAAGTGCTAATCGAGTTGTAATTTTGTAAAAGAGATAAAATTGATTGGTTTTAATGAAGTAAAAGTATTACAGATATAATGATCAATTTAGTGTCCAACTCTCGTTAACATACCAGCCTACCTAAGTGGGAAATTATGTGTAGTTTTTTGTTGACATGTATATATATTTTAAAAAAAGTATGAATATTTTTAAATTTTTATGAAGTATATTTGGATTGTCATAAATAGTATTATGATTGTTAAAATTTTTATGGTCTTTCTAAAGAAAATTAACTTGACTAAATTTTAAAGGTAGATGGCCAAAACGACTGGGGCCAAAGTGACAAAAATGGTAAAAGTAGGGGTGTATTCAAATAATGATTCAGATTCTAAATTAGTTCATAAACTTTAAAGTGTTTTAATTGAGTCCTCAAAATATAAATATCGCATTCTTTCTATCAACCTAGACATTAACTTGAGCAACTAAAATATAACGTGGAGTACATTCAAAACATTTTAACCAAATTGTAAGCACATGTTTACTTCCTGCATAGAAGACTTGGATTGATATGTTAAAAAATAGAAATATCCCACCTAAATTTTATCACTTTGACCATCAACTTTGAAATTTTAATCATATTATTTTTTTGCTGAAAAAAACTGACCGAACTATTAAAAGTTAAATAGTATTGATGTGGTAGTCTGCGTGGCATTCCACGTGTACTTTACTACCAAAGTGGAAATTTTTATGATTTTTTATAAATTTTTATAAATTTTTTTAAATTTTTATAAAGTACATTTGAATTGTCACGCAGGTTGTCATGTCATTATCTTTAAAATTTTAACATTTTATCTGATTTTTTCACCAGAAGAAAAATAATTTGACTAAAAGTATTAAAAAATAATTGATGTCCAACTGACAAAAACAACAAAAGTTAAAAGCTAAATTTATCATTATACATTTACTACTATTGATAGTTATACATATGTTTTGAATATGCTCCATATTAATATGAACTAACATTTACCTAAATTAACAGTTAAATTATGAGAAGAATTTTACTGATACAATATTAATAATTTAAGTAGTCAATTTTGCAATCTAAAGATGGATTTAGAATGTAGACAATTTTTAAGGACGATGCGTGGAATTAACCCTAAATTCTATAGTAATGCTCTCGACTTTGCATTTCTCCACTTAAATTATGTTTCGTATTATCCAAACGTTGTATCACTAAATCAAACACGCAACAAATGTGCATTCCTTATAAAGTAGAGCCATAATTATTATTTTTTTTTTCTCTTTAAAAAAGAAGAAAGGTTTTCTCTTTATTAAGTCAAAAGATAAAAATGTAAATATGCCCTCTTTTTTTTAGACAGTGACTGGTGGTTAGATGTTGAAAAAAGGCTGTTCAAAATTTATCTTTGGTCCATATAATTAACCACATATTTACGTAAGACTCGACCATAAAATCTCAAAATTTTTAATATTTTGAAACGTTTTTCAACTATTTATTATTAATTTAATTGATTTTCATGATAGTGTTGCTTTAACATTCATTATTATATATTAGGTGGAAGAAATCCCTTTTGATTTGAGTTATCTCTTAAACGATGACAGAAATAGAGGATAATGTTTGTTGGACAATAGGGTTGAGCACTAAGACAGAAGGAAAGGCAAGGCTTTTGGGACTCTGAGGAATCTCAGTAGTTTGTGGGATTAGTGAAAATGGTAAAGATATGATAGAATCAGTTCGAGGATACTAGGATCTCAACTTAGCTGCTTCTGATGCAGAGGAAAATGGTGATTAGGGGAGGGCTAAACTGTTCATTAGGGTTATCTGTCTCTTAGGATTTTCTTTAGGATGTTTTAGTTTTTTCTTTCTTTTTCAAAAGCCTGTTTATGACTAAATTACCTAAAAAGGCCTATTTCTAAGCATACTTACTGAAATGGGCCAATTACAAAATTATTTACTGGAAAGGGCCGGTTTTGGCAAAACGATCCTATGTGGATGCGTTTTAGGGAGAAAATGCTAGCAAATCACTCCCCTGGGAGAGCTTTTTTGCCACGTCAACCAAAAAACGCGCTGACGAGGGCGTACTTTATTGACGTAGCAAAAAGGCTCCCCCAGGGGTGTGTTTTGTTCCGTTTTTTTATATGTTAGGAATTTTTGCATGTTTAGTCCCTAAGGTTTTTTAGGGTTTTTAGGGTTAGGGTTTTTTAAAATAAGTTAGGGTTTAGGGTTTAAGTTTTTGTTAAAGAAAGTTAGGGTTTAGGGTTTTAATAGATTTTAAATAAATCAGGATTTAGTGTTATTTTATAAAAATTATTTAAATTAGGGTTTATGGTTTTTCTACAGTAGTTCTTAAAAAAATAATTTTGAGAAGACGTTTCTGAACAAATAGTGTCAAAAACGCTTCAAGCAGGATGCAATGTCAGCAAAATTTCTGAAAAAAGCTCCCACGTGGACGCTCTTTTTCTATATTAGTTCATGCTTGGCCTTAGGCTATAAACGAGGTAAATTTCATTCTCAGGTTGCATAAGTTATAACAAGAAAAATTAGAGAGGCTAAGCAGAATAGAAGTTGAAGATGAGTGAACGTATTAGTGCTATTATTTACTATGATGGTGAGGTCTGTGACACCGAGAATGGCATTTTTTTTATCAGAGAACACAGCGCGAATGATTTTTAACCAGAGTATAGATTTTACAGAATTTCGTAAAAGAATTAGGCGCAAAATCTTTGGAACGATGCCAAGTAGTGTTTCTTCTATTAAGTATCGATTTTATGCTTTGATTGATCTCGTAACATATGACTCACTTGATATAAAAGGTGGTCGTAGCTTTGAGGTAATGGTGTAGACTCATCTCGCTTGTGGATCACCCTATCTTGAGTTATATGTTCAATTTTCATAGCCAAATGAAACATTTGCGACTTTAACATCAACTATTGTTCGAGAGGAATACACGACCCTTAGTCGACATTCTGTTAGTGGGAGGCAGAACACGAAGTGCTCGTGTTTGGTGGTAGTATGAAAAATACAACTCCTGCACGACACTCGGTTAGTGGATGGGACATGCATATCGATGGGTCGATGTTTGATGCTGGAAATACGTATTGGGGAATGACATCAACTTCTAGTAATTGGCAATCCACATCTGATTGGGACGTTACGGAATATCCACAAGAAGGGATGATGTACTCCCTACGACGTCTACCGGCGAGGGGACCTTATACATTACAGATGATGGTGGATTGGATGATAAGTTCGATGTGGATCCACCTCGAGAGCCCAGCCCCTATAGTGCAAAAGTTGTATTATTTTCTGAACTGGAGCCTATTCTATCTGAACCTAAAAATGTTGAATGGGGTTCAGATGAAGAAGAAGAAGATCCGCAGTTCAGGGTGTACTCGCCTCCAGCCCACATGCATAATGTCGATATATCGACAGATGATGCGTTGGAGTTTCCAGATCTACCACACAGAATGCGTGACCGTACAGGTTCGTCATTGGATTATGGTGAATTAGAAGTTAGTAAGGAGTTTTTCAGTAATGATAGTTTTCTTGATGCTTTGAAACAACATAGCATCAATCACGGGGTTAACTACAACATGGTTAAATCCAAATCTGAGAAGATCGAGGCCAAGTATGCAGTGTAAGACGGTACATGTTCATGGAAAATCATGGCTTATTTTAGAAAAAAGACAAGCTTGTGGGAGATAAAAAAGTACAAAGGTCCACATACCTGTGTTGTCGGTACAGTATCATTGGGTGTTTAGGGTTTTAAATAATAATGTTATTACTTAATATTGTAATATTTAACATACTTTGTTGACAGGTGTTTCACAGGATCATCCCAATATGGATTCAGGTATGATAGCTAGCTTGATACTACCGATGTTGAAGGCGGATGTAACATCACGATTTTGGGCTTAGTCAAAACAGTAGTTTCGGGACTACAAATCCGATGAGAAAATTTTCATTTTTATTGTATTTTTATGGTCTATGATTTCACGGAATTATTTCGTGAAAATTTCGTTCAAAAATTTCGACGTTTGGGCACTCAATTTAGAAAAAGGACTAAATTGTAAAAAGTACAAAAGTTGAGTTTTATATGTTAGAGGTGTCTAATTGTCATGAAATTTTAAATGGGAGGTCCTTAAATGATAATTAAACCATTGTATAACTTTTTGGACAAAAATGACCTTGGTTGGGTAAAATTTGAAAGAATAGTAAAAAGGGCATTTTGGTCATTTAGGGATAAAATGAATTAAAAGACAAATTTTAAACCCCGAATGTGTCCCTTTCTTCTTGCTACAGCAGAATGTACAAAGAGCAGCCATGTTTAGGGTTTGTCCAAGCTTTCAAGCTTAATAGTAAGTGATTCTGAACTCCGTTTTTAATGTTCTATATATTTTTGAAATCCCGGCAACATGATCTGCTCATTTCTACCATTATTTTGAGCTAGGATTTATGTTTAAAAATTTACCCATGAATGATATGCATGTATTTTGATGTTTAATGGTAGAATATAAAGCTTGAAATTGTGTTAAACAACTTTTGCTAAGCGGTTTTACGTGAAAACGAGTAAAATGACATAATCGGTAAAAATACCTAATGTTCATAAGTAAATGTTAGAGTGAGAATTTTATGTTTCCATAGAAGGGAAAAATGATCAGCATGTCATAAAACATAAGAAAATAGAAAGAAGTTTAATTTCCGAACCTTGGGGAAAAAGTACAAATATGCAAAAGTTTAGGGGTCAAAATGAAAATTTGTAAAAAAATGATTTTTAGATCCATATGAATAGTGTGACTAATTATTAGGCTAAATGTGATATTATAGATCAAGGAAATCGAGATTTGGGCTTAAATCGGGAAAATACAAAGTTATGGACTAGAATGGTAAATTGTCATTTCTGGATCCGAGGTAAGTTCGCGTGACTTAATAAGTCTATTATTCATGCTATTATTGATATACATGAAATATAATTTGCTATAATTGTATTGAATTTGATGTTAATAGAAATTTGATGGGATGTGATATTTAAAAGAAATTGGTGATTACCGAGAATATGAGATCTTGCATATGTTGCAATAAAGGTTATCCTAAAGGATAATCTTTTGATCTCATTATGAAAAGGAAATTTACGCCTTGTATGTATAATGTGAAAAGTGGTAGCTTCGGCTACCGATCGATGAAAAGTGGTAGCCGGCTACCGATTAGTGAAAAGTGGTAGCTTTGCTACCGATCGATGAAAAATGGTAGCTCGCTACCGATCGATGAAAAGTAGTAGCTTCGCTGCTACCGATTAGTGAAAAGTGGTAGCTCCAGCTACCTGATCGATGAATAGTGGTAGCTTCAGCTATCGAATGTGAAAAGGGATAGCTTCGGCTATCAAATGTGAAAAGGGATAGCTTTCGCTATCGAATGTGAAAAGGGATAGCTTCGGCTATCAAATGTAAAAAGGGATAGCTTCGACTATCGAATTTGGAAAGGAAAGGTATACTTTGTGTATACCATATGAAAAGGAAAGGTATACTTTGTGTATACCACTTGGAAAGAAACGTACACCTCGAGTGTACAACTGGAAAAGGAAAGGCCCATCAGAAATTCAACGGGTATTATAATGAATAATGCGATGAGAGTCTCAAGATGGGCATGATGATAAAGGTAAAGTTAATTGATATGCTATGGATATGTATAGGTACGTACATTATACTCATAAGTGATGCCTTATTGAAATGTGATAAATGATGAGTAAGCGAATTCATGCATATATATGTGTATACATGATGAACAAGTGCAAAGATTTGAAAGATGAATCATCCTAATGCTTATGATTATTAATTGTTTTGCAATATCATGTTAACCTAAATTGTGTAATTGAATATGAGATTTATGAAATAATGAGTCCATGATCAATGTGACAATGGAATTATGATAGCTATTGTGATTTTTGCAATCAAACAAAGATGTTGAACAGAAAGCAGAGAGCCCGACTTTGAAAAATCACCATAAATGGTGGAAGTCTAATTAGAGGCTGAATAATATATGAAATTAAAGCTTAATGAGTCTAGTTTCACATAAGGGAAACAATGTAAGCAAAAGAATTTTTTATTATGATATATTTGAATTCTTGTGAGACAATGTTAGAATGAGTTCGAAATCCCCTGTTCTAACTTTGGAAAATCACTAGAAATTGTAAAAAAATAATTATGATATAAATCATATATATAAAATCCTTAATGAGTCTAATTTCAGGATAAAGAGACGATAACATTATCCGAGTCTCGCACTATGAGATAAATTAATTTTAGTGAAGAAAGGTCGAAATTGTCAAACAACAAAAAAAGGGGGAAACTTTGAATAATAAACTATACTTATTTGAAGAACCAAAAATTCTGAAAATTTTATGGTGGAAAGATATATGAGTCTAGTTTCTGGAAAAATTTATGGCTATTAATTTGGAGTCCCGTAACTCCAGATATAAATGATTTAGTGACTGTGACTCAAGAAAACAGCTTAACCAGAACATGTGTAAATGTACAATTGGGATAGTTTTACTATGGAAAGCATGTTAATTGCTTATTATTTTCATGCGAGCTTACTAAGCGTAAAGCTTACCCCCTCCTTTCCATTTCTTTTAGTGTTGTCAGGTTAGCTCAGGGTTGGAGATCGTCGGAGGCAGCATCACACTATCAAGCCAACACCTTGAGAGTATAAACACATATACTAGAATTATCAAGTGAGTGGCATGTATAGGGATCTAGTTTTATAACATGTGTTATTATAATTTGGCCAAATATATTGGTCTTTAGTGAGCTAATGATTCTGACTTATAAATCTTGCTATTCATGTTATGTCTGATATTGGTGATGTGAATATGCTTGTGTGCCATGCATGGTTGGTAATATGTTATGTGTTGTTGTGAGAATGCCATGCTTGTGTCTTGATTGTGGATATATAATTACTCAAATATCCCATGTTAATTGCTATGAAAATATAAGTGTATGTAGGTAATTAAGGGTGACAATTGGCTTGGAAAATAGCTTTGAAATTGTCCACACGGATAGATACACGGACGTGTGTAACCACAAGGCACAATCCACACGGGTGTGTGACTCTCCGAAGTAAGAAAATTAGTTAAGTTGCCTATAGATTTTCAAAGTTCTTGGTTTAGTTCCAAACCACCCCAATGTATGTTATAGGCTTCGAAAGCCTGTATAAGGGACTATATGTATGTGTTTAAGATGTTTTAATTTTGGACAAAAACTTTGTGGCCCGATTTTGCATGTTGTGAATGTTTAAGTCCGATAACGCCTCGAACCCTGTCCCGACGTTGGATACGGGTGAGGGGTGTTACATTTAGTGGTATCAGAGCTATAGTTTAGTCGGTTCTCGGACAAACCTAGCATGTGTAAAAGTCTAGCTATACATGCCACTGATCTGTGATAGTGTGATGTCTTCTGAGGCGTATGAGAGCCACTTTGTTTAGACAAATGTACTCTCCAACCGAGCTACATCGACCATGTTGAATGTAATTCTAAAGTATTCGAGTAAAGTATAGTCATGACGAACTGAAACTTGGAAAGGTACGAATGAGGATTCATGAAATGTGTACATGGAGAAATGAGTTTATCTATGATTAATAGATAATTCTATGATGTATATGATCGATTTATTTGAACAAATGCATGTGTTTGAGTAACTTATCAAAAATATTGATAAGATGAATATTTATGTATATTAGTTGGGATGATTATGATTGGTAAGCTCGTATAACTTGAGTAAATGTATTAAATTGCTTGGACTGATATATATGATTGTAATGATATGTATATGATGATGTGTACGATGAAAGTTTAGACTGTGGTATACTTATCCATGTTTGTTTGGCCCTTATATGATATTATCTGCTTAGCTTGTCTGATTTAATGAATGGATAAGTAAGATTATCTAGGAAACATGGAAATACATGTATTAGTAACTTGTTTAAATGAGATAACTAGAAAGTGAGTGTAAAATCAATATGAATGTTAGTTACTCGAAATAAATGACATGATTGAAATATGATTGCTATGATGAAAACTGTGTTACATGTATATATATATGAGAGTTGAGTCAGAGGCCCTACGACCCTCTTCCCTTTACCAAAGTGATGTTTATAATGGAAATTCCTCAAATTTATGTTAAATGAATTTCCGGGTGAGAAACCAAAGAGTTCAATGATGGAATGGTCATAAGCATAATTAGAGATTGAGAATGGGTTGATAAGTACAGACATGAGCTAGAAAGATATTGGATTGACCGAAAGATTGTTTAATTTTCGCAACATTGTAGTTAGCGAAAAAGGTTAATTTTAGTAAAACGATCAATCCTGATATGACGTTGAGAAATGTATTGATTGAAATTCCCTTATGAACTTGTTTTCTTAGTGAAGGGAATATTATGGAATTTGGGACGGCAGAAATAGTTAAAGGAATAATGTTCGAAATATGAAATGTTCAAGCATGGTAATTATAGTGAACAGTTTGTGATTGTCTCTATTGAGAAATTGTATTAGATTACCTGATACTGGAAATATTATTGGGGCTATCTAATCCCTGATGAATTCTTATATTATGAAAATGTTCCTTGATCTTAAAGTTAGACGAATATATTATCAGTCTGATTGGGTTTTGATCTGCATGGTTCTGTTTTTCTCTGGTATTTTGTTATATTCTGCTTATTGAGAATCGATGAGAAATTGTGTATGGTGCCATGTGTAACACCCCCTACCCGTATTCTGAGCCTAGAATAGGGTACGAGGCATTACCGAACTTAATATGATCAATCATGTAAAAAAATCAGCCATAAAATTTCTTCTAAATTAAAAACTTTCATACATATATTTAACATCCCTTATATGGGCCTACGGGGCCCAAAACATACATTCAGGGTGGTTCGGGACCAAACCGTAAACATATGAAACTTTTGCAACACTTAGAAAATTTTCACACTTTGGAGAGTCACACGCCCATGTTTTCAACCCGTGTAACTCTCTATTTATAACTTCATCACCCTTGACAGTCGTACACTTCATATAAATAACAAGAAACGTGTATGGGCTCAATTCTCAATAAATTTCTCATATATATACACAATTTCACATTATGTAATCATACAACATATATCAGCCATATCTCTGTAATCTAAATATGTTTTCATAACAACTTATCTTGATTTCATACTATTTCATATTTAAGCTTAAATAACCAAAGTATTTGAAATATCATCTTTATGCAAATAGTACACATGAGGTATATAATTTCATAATTATGAATAAACACATTTATCAAACATTTTCCATATTCATATATCAATCTCTCATGTCTCCATATATCAATAACTGTCATTTTCATGAATTCCGAGTTTAATTTCATAATTATTTATCTCGTGTTCAATTTATTCCATGTCGAAACTTATTCATTAAAACATTTGAATTATCAATACATATGGACAGTACATTCAAGATGAACAATTATATAATCACAAATGAATTCATTTATCAACCAAGTTCTATACTCATATCTTATCAACTCGTACTTCCTTGTATCACATAATTCCATGTAACACTTACCAAACTTTGTCAAATTAGTGAACGTCTTACGGAATTGAGTACTTCGTTTTCTCGATGCCATAGTTCAACTATGGTCTTACACATCTTCACATAATGATGCCATAGCCCAGCTATGGTCTTACACATATTCATATATCGATGCCATAGCCCAACTATGGTCTTACACGAATCACATATCTCACTAACGCCATATCCCAGATATGGTCTTATACAGTAGCATATATCACACCGATGCCATATCTCAGATATGGTCTTATACGGAAATCACTTGTCACTTGTAGTCGAAGCTACCACTATTCATCGATCGTGTGGCCGAGCTACCATTTTTCACCGATCGGTATCCGAGCTACCACTTTTCATCGATCGTGCAGCGAAGCTACCACTTTTCACCGATCGTGTATCCGAGCTACCACTTTTCACCGATCGGTGGCGAGCTACCACGTTTCATCGATCGTGCAGCGTAAGCTACCACTTTTCATCGATCGCAGCCGGCTACCACTTTTCACTTGTCATTTGTCTGATCGGATAAGTGTAGCCGAAGCTATCACTTATCACTTTCATTTGTCCTTGATCGGATAAGTGTAGCCAAGCTATCACTTATCACTTGTTGCCATGGTCCAACCATGGTCTTTTCCTTCAATTCATCTTGTCACCGAATCAAATACTCAATTTGATCATTTATTCAATTTTCATGCTTTTACATTATTCACGATTTTATCATCAATACATATGAAATAACACATCATGAAATTTATAAAATTAACAAATAATCACTAAAATTTAGCCATATAAACTCACAAGTTCAATTTTTTGTATTATAACAATAATTATAATTTCATAATAAATATTCCAAATAAAACATTATATCATTTCTAATCCAACACTTATCGATTATAATCGGGCATGTGATCAATTTATACACGAGTCATTCATATATTTTTGTATATTTTCCTCCTCCTCCTCTCCATCCACATCCTTGGTATAAACAACATACTTGTAGGTAACATTATCCATAATTTTCACTATCTACTTAGGTGAATATTCAAGCTGTCCATCTGTGTCATAGTCACTAAATTATTTATATCTGAAGCTACGGAACTCCAAATTAAGATCCGCTAATTTTCACTGAAACTAGACTCATATATATTATTACCATAAAAATTTCATAATTTTTGGCTGGGCCAATTAATACAGTTTATTCATTGAAATATCCCCTGTTCTGCTATCTGACAGTTATGACCCTTCTTCACTAAAAATTAATTATCTCATCGTACAAAATTCAAATGATGTTCCGTTTGATTCTCTTGAAAATAGACTCATTCAGGATTCTAAACATATAAGTATAAGCCCCTAATTATTTTTATCCAATTTTTTTTATGATTTTACAAAGTTAGAACAGGGGAACCCGAAATCATTCTGATCTTGTCTCACAAAAGTTATTGTATCTCATGATTTACAATTCTATTGCTTACATAATTTCTTTTATAAGAAACTAGACCCAATAAGCTTTAATTTCATATTTTATTCATCCTCTAATTCAATTTATACAATTTTTGGTGATTTTTCAAAGTTAGACTACTGCTGCTGTCCAAAACAGTTTTAGTGTAAAATGTTGATTTCCATTTTGCCCCAAATATCACAATTCATACAATTCAGTCCTTGCTCAATTAACCCCTCAATTAAGATAATTTTCTCAATTAATAATTTTTCTAGACATTTTATGTTATTTCATAACTATTGAAATTCAGAATTTCCACATAAAACTCTAACTTCAAACTCTTTTACAATTAGGTCCCAAACATTCACTTTCTATTCAATTATTTCAATAAAATCAGAATATAAACAATTTAAAGCTCTAATTCCATGCCAAATAATCATATATTTCCAAAACTCATCCATAAAAACTTCAAAAAATTAGCCATGGAATCAAAAACTAATGAAATAATAAGTTGGACCCAATTGTAAAAGTCCAAAAACATAAAAATTTCAAGGAGAAAGCAAGAATTAAACTTACATGAAGCTAGAGTATGAAAACCAGCTTGAACCCTCCTCCATGGTTGTTTTTCAGCTGATCAATATGAAGAGAAATGAAGAGAATTCTAGATATTCCAATTTAGTCCCATTTTTATTTAGCCAATTTTGGCAATTTTCTAATTTTGCCCTTATTTCACCCATTTCCTGATTTTTCTCAGCTATTGCCGCCCAAAATATCTCTTTTGGGCTTATTTGCACTTTAGGTCCTTCCTCATTTGACAATTGAGCTATTTAATCATTTTAGCAACTTTTACACCTTTTTCAATTTAGTCCTTTTTATTTAATTAACCACCCAAACGTCAAAATTTTCTGACTAAATTTTATTATTACCTCACCAACACTCCATAAATATTTCTAAAAATATTTATGGCTCGGTTTATGAAGTCGAGGTCTCGATACCTCATTCTCGACCCATTTTAGCTAATTAATTCTTTTAAATCACCAAATTCACTAATTCAAAAATGCTTTTATATTCATATTTGACTCATAGGTATTAGTTTATTAAATTTTCAACTCACCCGTCGGATTTAGTGATCTCAAATCTCTATTCCCGATACCATTGAAAATTAGGCTGTTACACCATGATTCTATCTCTACTGATCATTGCTCTGACTGATTATACACACACACACACATATATATGAAGAGCATATAGTTCCAATCGTATTTGTTGTCAGTGGTTTAAAATGATGTTAATCTGGATTTCTTTATTTTCGGCTTCTTCGTCTAGAATTTCTCTATCTTGGATTTTTTAGTTATATTTATCTTGTAACTTGTTGATCATGGCTTGCATTTAGAGCATGACCTCTAGGTTGTGATTGATATATATAGAACAAGTATGACTATACCTCTGAATTGATCCTGATAATGTGGTGAAATTTCAAGTCCCAATGTGTATGGTGGATTTCCTTTCTCAAGAAAGTTAATCAGAGTTAATGTATTCAGTTGAGGTATCAGTATTACTTATGCTAATGCATTTGTTATGGTCTTCGATTGGCATGATGAGTGAATTTGGAATGATGCATGTTGAATAGTTCTGTTGACTAGAAGAGAGAATTTCTTGAAATATCAATTACGGATGAATAAGGTCGACTTGATTGTTCAATTTGTATGGAATATATGTTTAGAATTTAATGAGATGTGCATGCTTGAGAATAAGATTTTATTTCTTCTTGGGTAAAAAGATGAATAGTCTAATTAAGAAGTGTATGTTTCCCAGAAGAATCGTATGCGATAAGAAGATTTGATATTGATAATGTGAAGATAATTTGGGTATTTTAAAATGCTGAAATGATCATTGTTTATCTTTGAGTACAAATTTTTGAAACGTTGAAAGTTTAAAGATGTATAGCAAGAATCATCAAAATTATTTTTGCGGTTTGGGAATTAGAATGGAAATAGAAAAGGTTAATATGGATTTTCTTGTCTGGATCATACCTGTCCTTGAAAGAGGAAACTGATATGTAGCGTTGTTAAACGTTATGAGATGTGTAAATTATGCTGGTATACCTGAATGTCTGCTCATCAGATTTATAGAATTTCGTGTCTTTATGAATTTTGAATATTATGGAATTTTAATCTCCACTACTTGGATTGAGATCCGAGTTTCATATCATGATTTCTTTGGAAAGCCAGAAGAGGCTTGAAATAAAGAGTAGCTGAGGGTTGAATTGACAAATAATTGGACTGTATGAAATTATAAAGAGTGTGAGGTTGAGATGAATTGATTAGTTTTACTATTCGAATCCCAAAAGATTCGGGTGCAAATGTATATGTAACATGATGGTATGGATCAGACTTTTGAGTACATGAGTTTTCTGGTAGAGATTAAGTTTCAGTAAAAGTATTGTAAAGTGAATATCATTTATGATTTTTGTATGTAAAATTTAAAGAGATAGGTAGTAAAAGTTTAGCCTGAGTGAAAGTTTTTTGACATCAATTATAGGATTGAGGAATCCAAGTGAAAAACCAAAACCACTTTTCTGGTGAGATTTTTGGGGACGAAAATCCCTAAAGGGGGGAGAAATGTAACATCACGATTTTGGGCTTAGTCGGAACAGTGGTTTCGGGATTACAAATCCGATGAGAAAATTTTTATTTTTATTGTATTTTTATGGTCTACGATTTCACGGAATTATTTCGTGAAAATTTCGTTCGAAAATTTCGACGTTTGGGCACTCAATTTAGAAAAAGGATTAAATTGTAAAAAGTGCAAAAGTTGAGTTTTATATGTTAGAGGTGTCTAATTGTCATGAAATTTTAAATGGGAGGTCCTTAAATGATAATTAAACCATTGTATAACTTTTTGGACAAAAATGACCTTGGTTGGGTAAAATTTGAAAGAATAGTAAAAAGGGCATTTTGGTCATTTAGGGGTAAAATGAATTAAAAGACAAATTTTAAACCCCAAATGTGTCCCTTTCTTCTTGCTACAGCAGAATGTACCAAGAGCAGCCATGGTTAGGGTTTGTCCAAGCTTTCAAGCTTAATAGTAAGTGATTCCGAGCTCCGTTTTTAATGTTCTATATATTTTTGAAATCCCGGTAATATGATCTGCTCATTTCTACCATTATTTTGAGCTAGGATTTATGTTTAAAAATTTACCCATGAATGATATGCATGTATTTTGATGTTTAATGGTAGAATATGAAGCTTGAAATTGTGTTAAACAACTTTTGCTAAGCGATTTTACGTGAAAACGAGTAAAATGACATAATCGGTAAAAATACCTAATGTTCATAAGTAAATGTTAGAGTGAGAATTTTATGTTTCCATAGAAGGGAAAAATGATCAGCATGTCATAAAACATAAGAAAATAGGAAGAAGTTTAATTTCCGAACCTTGGGGAAAAAGTACAAATATGCAAAAGTTTAGGGGTCAAAATGAAAATTTGTAAAAAAATGATTTTTAGATCCATATGAATAGTGTGACTAATTATTAGGCTAAATGTGATATTATAGATCAAGGAAATCGAGATTTGGGCTTAAATCGGGAAAATACAAAGTTATGGACTAGAATGGTAAATTGTCATTTCTGGATCCGAGGTAAGTTCGCGTGACTTAATAAGTCTATTATTCATGCTATTATTGATATACATGAAATATAATTTGCTATAATTGTATTGAATTTGATGTTAATGGAAATTTGATGGGATGTGATATTTAAAAGAAATTGGTGATTACCGAGAATATGAGATCTTGCATATGTTGCAATAAAGGTTATCCCTAAAGGATAATCTTTTGATCTCATTATGAAAAGGAAATTTACGCCTTGTATGTATAATGTGAAAAGTGGTAGCTTCGGCTACCTGATCAGTGAAAAGTGGTAGCTTCGGCTACCTGATTAGTGAAAAGTGGTAGCTTCGGCTACCTGATCAGTGAAAAATGGTAGCTCTGGCTACCTGATCAGTGAAAAGTAGTAGCTTCGGCTACCTGATTAGTGAAAAGTGGTAGCTCCAACTACGATCGATGAATAGTGGTAGCTTCACTATCGAATGATGTGAAAAGGGATAGCTTCGGCTATCAAATGTGAAAAGGGATAGCTTTCGCTATCGAATGTGAAAAGGGATAGCTTCGGCTATCAAATGTAAAAAGGGATAGCTTCGACTATCGAATTTGGAAAGGAAAGGTATACTTTGTGTATACCATATGAAAAGGAAAGGTATACTTTGTGTATACCACTTGGAAAGAAACGTACACCTCGAGTGTACAACTGGAAAAGGAAAGGCCCATCAGAAATTCAACGGGTATTATAATGAATAATGCGATGAGAGTCTCAAGATGGGCATGATGATAAAGGTAAAGTTAATTGATATGCTATGGATATGTATAGGTACGTACATTATACTCATAAGTGATGCCTTATTGAAATGTGATAAATGTTGAGTAAGCGAATTCATGCATATATATGTGTATACATGATGAACAAGTGCAAAGATTTGAAAGATGAATCATCCTTATGCTTATGATTATTAATTGTTTTGCAATATCATGTTAACCTAAATTGTGTAATTGAATATGAGATTTATGAAATAATGAGTCCATGATCAATGTGACAATGGAATTATGATAGCTATTGTGATTTTTGCAATCAAAAATGCAGATGTTGAACAGCAGCAGAGTCTGACTTTGAAAAATCACCATAAATGGTGGAAGTCTAATTAGAGGCTGAATAATATATGAAATTAAAGCTTAATGAGTCTAGTTTCACATAAGGGAAACAATGTAAGCAAAAGAATTTTTTATTATGATATATTTGAATTCTTGTGAGACAATGTCAGAATGAGTTCGAAATCCCCTGTTCTAACTTTGGAAAATCACTAGAAATTGTAAAAAAATAATTATGATATAAATCATATATATAAAATCCTTAATGAGTCTAATTTCAGGATAAAGAGACGAGAACATTATCCGAGTCTCGCACTATGAGATAAATTAATTTTAGTGAAGAAAGGTCGAAGTTGTCAAACAACAAAAAAATGGGGAAACTTTGAATAATAAACTATACTTATTGGAAGAACCAAAAATTCTGAAAATTTTATGGTGGAAAGATATATGAGTCTAGTTTCTGGAAAAATTTATGGATATTAATTTGGAGTCCCGTAACTCTAGATATAAATGATTTAGTGACTGTGACTCAAGAAAACAGCTTAACCAGAACATGTGTAAATGTACAATTGGGATAGTTTTACTATGGAAAGCATGTTAATTGCTTATTATTTTCATGCGATTGCTCTATGGATGCCAAGTGTTCAAGCGTCTATTCTGGAGTTTTAAGTAATGTCAGGACGCATTTATGTACTACAAGCCATTGGTACAAATTGATGGTACTTTTATGTATGGTAGATATACTCATCGGCTATTGTTAGCTGTGGCACAGAATAGAGGAGGTAGAATCCTTCTAATTGCGTTTGCAATAACACCGGGGGAGTCAGGTGACTTTCTTTCTAGGTTAAAGAGGCATGTATGCCTCCAACCTGATATCTGTGTTATATCATATCGGGGCACTAGAATACTAGCCACAATTGAGCGACAGGGAAGCCTATAGGATCACACTCATCATCGGTATTGTTTAAGACATGTTGAGTCCAACTACTATGGGTAATATCGGTCTACGACTGAATGACGACAAGTGACCAACATGGGTACTTAATCTCTAGAAATATACTTTCGTTTGTAATATTCAATTTATTTTGAATGGAATATTGGTATGTAATTTTCACTATCAACTTATTTTGGCAGGGTACTAGATTAATAAGGATCTTTTTCATGAGATGTTGGAGATTTTACGTTCAGTTAATGATGAAGGTGCAGACTACTTCTATAACATACCTTTCGAACAGTGAACACAATCATACGATGACAGCCTACGATATGGTCATATGACCACAAAACTGGCTGAATGCATAAATTCTGATCTAAAAAAACGCGTCATTTACTGATAATCTCGGTTGTGTGAGAGACATATTTTCATTTGGCGACACTATTTCCAAAGTGAGTAGCGAGTTTTAAAGGCCAAATGTAGGGAGGCCATGTATGGTTCCGAAAGGTTTTACAACAAATTAACAAGGTGAAGTCGCGGGAAAACACGATGCACACAGTGTGTCATGATCGCAACAACCTATGGTTTTATGTGACAGAGTTTGTCAGATCGAGCCAATGTATTACCGACGGGTAATATCGTGTACACCTGATAAATAGGACTTGTGACTGTGGGACGCTTGACACACTTCATTATCCATGCACTCATGCAATTGCAGCTTGTTAGAATTTTTGTTTGGATCCCATAAGATATGTCGGGTAAGTGTACATAATAGAATACATGTACAATGTGTAGAGACACGTATTCCTACTGGTCCTAGATGAACGTAAGTGATCGTCTGTATTGCCTGCTCCATTTAAGTTGTTATCGGATAGAAAATTACGTCGCAAACCAAAAGGTCGACCTTGCTCGAGTAGAATACGTAATAATATATATCCGGGAAAGAACAAACCGACAAAAGTTATGTGGATGGTGTAGAAACCTAAGTCATAAAATTTGATCATGTCTAAACCAAAATATTTCATAATTGCTGTAATGAAACTATGTTGCATTATTTCTATTCCGCCTTATTCAAAACAACTTCTATTATATTAAAAATATAAAATTAATTTACTATTAAAATATTAAAAACAACTTTTATTTTATTAAATGAAACAATATAGAAACAGTTTGTACAAATATATTAAAAAATCAATGTATATGCCCGTCGAAATTAGTGCCACATGGGGGTGGTCAACGATTACACGCTAGATTCCTCCTTGGTTGCTTCGGCAGGGGTTGTGGTTACTCTGGCGTGGGTTGTGGTTTCTCTGGTTGTGAGTGTTGGAAGAATGACCCACCTTGGTAGAATAAAGAATGTGGAGGTGTTTGCATCACCCACGGCAAAGGTGTTTGAATCCCATAAGACGATGGGGAATGGTAATGAGATGAGCTCATCGACGGTGCCTTGTGTGATCCCTCTAGCGACGATGGCCTATATATCAACGGTTGATTCGGAGTCATCGAGAAAGGAGATGCACTGGGCCATGCTTTCCAACCTGCATAGGACTGGGAAAAGGAAACATATAAGGGTTAGGATACATATAAGGGCTAGAATACGCCTCTGGCATAATCTAAAGGGGTATACTGTGAGTGTCGTTGGTTGAGGGGTTGGGCCCGGTGGTTGTGTGGGCGCTGTTGATGGGCCCAGTGATTGTGTGGGCCTTGTTGATGGGCCCGGTGATTGCGTGGGCGCTGTTGATGGGCCCGTGTTATCATCCCTTTTCCTTAGATTTAAAGGGCCCTGTCTTTCCCTTTCAATATAGATTTGCCGGCGCCTCTGCTCTTTTGACAGCAAATATGGCTTGCCATGAATCCTAAACCATGGCATGTAATCCGACGCGCACGCTAACTCTGGGACAATGATTGGTTCATGATCAGGTATATGATTATATCGGTTTTCCCAAATTTTGATATATTTGGACCAGAATATTGGCCAATTCGTATTTGTTTACCGTAAGTCGATTCTATACTGGTCATTGAGCATATCAGGTTCCTCAGGAATCGGTTGTCGAAATCTAAATTACCGCAACACTTTATCCGTCTGATGCATCTAGACAATAGCATAGTTGATCAATGGGACCTTAACATGCCAAATGTTCAGATTTTAAAAGAATTCTTCCGGAATTACTGCCCATATTGCCGGATCCTCGTACATTGTCTATTGAAACTATATGAACTGGATAAAAATATTAGTTATATACATAATACTAAATACTAAATATAGAACGACTATTTTATGTATATATATTTTATTTGATACTTACTTGCGCTTCCGACCTTTGGTTTAATAGAAGCCGTATATCTTCAAGAGCGGTAGGTATTCCAACATAACTCGCCGGATGATTCCACCTAATTAAATAAATTTTCAGCATACAATTTTATTTTAAATCTATGGTATAATTGAAAATTAAATAAAAATTTTACCTCGTTATGAGTGGGAACGTATATGGGTGGTTCACTTGAGGACGTAAAAATGAAAAATGAAACCGAGCCCATGATTGTAATAGTGATAAGTAACCTCCAATTTTAGCTTTATTTGGTGGCGTCGCCCTGCACATCTCCCGGTACAATGTTGCCAACATGGCAGACCCCCAACTAAGTTCGCTAGCTGCTCTAAAACCAACGAGTTTCAACAGCCACCTCAGATGTACGAGGTTTCATGACAAGTTCGACATTAGATAACCTCCAATCATCTTAAGGATGTATGCCCGAGCATATCGTATTCTTTCTACTTCAGTCGAATCATTCTCCAGCTCCGAAAATGTGTCTCGTAACCAACCCATCTCGATCCGACCTCCGTAAATATTATCCGAAATCGCACCCAAAAGATCGTAGCATATAGCTCCCCAATCAGCAGATTGAACAGATATGGTGAGTGCGGACCCATCTACCGGCAATCCTAATTGTAACTGGATATCCTTCAAAGTGATAGTACACTCTTCGCATGAAAAATGAAATATGTACGTCCCGGGTCTCCACCTCTCTATTAATGCGTTGATGAGTTTCGGGTCCAACTTGCACCCCCGGCCTATAGTGGTCGCGTGCCAAAAACCCGCTTTCCTCAAGTAATTTTCTATCAATGGTGATGGCGCATCAGATATATTGCGAATATAACATTGTAATAGCCAATCTACAGACTGTTATAAAAAATTATAAAATACAAATTAATTAAAATTATATAAATGAAAAAAATTAAATAATATTCAAAAATTAAAATTAATTAAAATTACATAAATGAAAAAAATTAAATAATATTCAAAAATTAAAATTAACCCTTACCATTTTCATTTGTTCGACGGAGCTATGTTTATGATCGAGACGAATTAATTCCCAGGCCATTGCTAACACGATCAAATATTTTTGAAATTATAAAAAAATACTAATTTAGAAAAAAAAATAAAGTAAATAACTAATTAAAAAGAGCTTTGAGAAATTTGAGAGCTTTAGGGAGAAATTTTAGAGTTTTTTTGCTAAAATGTGAAGAAATAATGTGTGAAATAATAGGAGAGGAGGTTTATACTCTTTTTTTTTACCGTTGGACCCCCAACAGTAAAAAAAAAATAGCTGTTGGATTTAAAAAACACGGAGCAAAACGCGTCCTTGGGGGAGCCTTTTTGTTACGTCAGCAAAGCGCGTCCTCGTTAGCACGTTTTTGGCTGACGTGGCAAAAAGGCTCTCCGAGGGGCGCGATTTGCTGGCATTTTCCCCCTAAAACGCGTCCACGTAGGAGCGTTTTGTCAAAACCGGCCCTTTTCAGTAAATAATTCTATAATCGGTCTATTTCCGTAAATATGCTTGAAAATGGGTCTTTTTAGGTAAATTAGTCCCTGTTTGTTTTAGATTTTAGAAAAAATTGTGTAAATATGATTAGGATCCCCGAGGCACCGCCCATCCCAAGCGTTGGATGAGTGACAGATGGACGCAATGCAGGGTGTTAGGTTACCTATTTAGTCCTTTCAAATTTTTTTAATGCATCGAGTAATTAATTCAAAAAAACTTATTATTTAATATATTAAAAAGTTTGGGTTAAAAAACGTCATGTATTGCACTCATTTTATTATTTTTATTTTTAAATATTGTAGAGTTGAAATTTACAATAATCAATATATCAAGTAATTATCATATTTTAAAATTAGTATTTCCATTACTTCCCTAAAAGTAATAGGATAAAATGCCCATTTATCATAAACAATAATTAAAAAAAACTTTATTATATGGTTGGAGATTAGTGTTGTTAAAATCAAACCAAACCAATCGAATTAGAAATTAGTTACTATATTAATCTAGACAAAGAGATTGAATTCGCCTTTAATCAAATTGTTTAGAACCCATACAAAAAAAAAAGAGAACAAAAAGAAAAACCAGTGGATGACTGGTTTATAATTTTTTAAAATTTTAATTATTTATTTTAATATTATTGGATCGATGATGAAATTAATTAAAATTGAAAACTGATGATATGATGAGCTTGATTATCGAATTAACTTAATTCTTTGGGAGAGATTTTGATTGTTGTAATATTAGACAACACTGGAATTTCAATAAAATATTATCATAAGTAAATGGATGTAAATATGGTAGATTTTTGAGATTCAATTACATGTATGAGATTTAAAGATTTTCCAATGGCGGATTAAATTGGTGGAGGAAAGACATGGTGGGTTGGGCGTTTAACCAATTTCAAAATTATTTCTTTTTTCTCAATCATGATTACAAATAATAAAAAGCAAGTCAATTTTGGGATAAAAAAAAGGGAATTGTAAAGCAAATTGAAATTTCAAAAATGATTACAATCATTAGAGAAATGAGCAAGTTGTGTTTTCCTCCAGTGGCACACAATTGTCGATAAATCCTCGTCCACTTAATTATCCATCAATAACCATGTTTTCTCAACATTACTTTAAATTCAAATTAAATATATGGAATTTAGTAGCGGATGTTAGAAATTTTTTGGGGAGTCAAAATTAAATTATATATTTTTACGATTGTAAAAATATAATTTCACTATTTTAATAGTCTATATCTTTATAATTTTTAAATAATTAAATTAAATTTTTATTATTTTTAAGGGGTTAAAGTACAATTTTACTATTACTAATTTAAAATTTTATAAAATTATAAAAGGCCTAAATAGAAAATTTTCTATTTTAGGGGGGTCGGGCCCCTGTCATCCCCCTTTAGCTCCACCACTGATGGAAGTATGTGGTAATTATAGTGAGAATTCTTAAAATGAGGATTATGAGGATTAAAATGTTTTTAAGTTTTAGATCAAAATGAATAAATTTTTTTAGGTGAAAGAAATTTGGTTAATTTCTTATTTTCAGATTTTCTTTTTGAAGAAATTTGAGTATTTGGTAATTGTTTTTTCTCGATAACCCTAATCTTTTACTTTACATCATCTTGTAAATTTGTTTTCAATTTTTTTCTTAGAAAAAATTTAAATCTAAAACTAAAAGATCATCCTTTTTTTTTCCAGCCTAAAACTTCTATTACATGATGAAAAGAAAAAAAAAAATGCAAAATTAGGCGTTGAATTTTTTATTTTAGTGAAGTAGATTAAATCTTAAACCTAAGGCTTAGATGTGTTTATTTTGATCTAAGGGTTAAAAATAAATTGGTTCTAGTTTCAAGAGTTTTTACTATAATTATCACTATGTATGTTGTTGGATACAAATATCAAATATGGATATTTGTAATAAAAAAATGTTAATATAAATGTTTAAAGGTTAAAAAAATCCTTGTAAAAAATTTAAAAAATTAATTAAGTTCTTAATTGAAAATTGCAATTAATTTAATCCTTAATCCAAAGTTGTCAATCAATTAAGCCCCTAAAATATATATTTTTATCAAAAGTCATGTCAGATTGTTAAGTGATAATGTGACAATTGATGTGGTCATTGATATGAAAAATTACTTACGTGGAGTACTTAATTTATTTTTTAATTATGTAAGTTTAAAAATAATTAAATTATTATAATTTTTAGAAAATTATAATAATTATAGAAAACTATATATACTATTAAATACTATGAAAAACAAGAATTATAAAAAGAAAATATTATCATATTTATAGTAAAGAAGTTATGAAACCATTACATAATTAAAAATATATTATTTCAAAATTTGGAGTTTATTGGTTCAATAATAAGAAAATAGGGGAACTTAAAGTGTGATAGTGATTAAACTTGTATCGGGTGTGGAGTGAGGGGTTTGAGTGAAAATGAGTTTAATGTTTGGTGTTTTAAGTTAAGTGATGAGTAATAATTTTAGTTGAGTAGAGTGATGCAAGAGAAGTTGATAATGATGGGTTAAGATATGATGTGAGTACACTGTTTGTAGAGAACAAAAATGAGTAATAATTTTTTATTAATTTTTTAAAAATATTAAAATATTACAAAAAATTAGAAAATTAGAAAAATAAAATTATGTAAATTATTAAATATTATATAAAAAATAAAAGTACAACTTATTTATAAATTTTGTAATTTTTTTATAAACTTTTAAATAATTTAATAATTGTTTTTATCATTTTGATAATTTTGATATAATTTTGATAATTTTTAAAATAATTTTCTAATACTTTTTTTTTTGTAACTTTTAAAAATAAATTAAGCCCTTTACGTCATACGTCATGCCATAATTTTTCTACACTAGTTGTCCTGTTAATTACTATGTTAATCGATACATTATTATTTAATAGTTTATTGGGGGGGGGAGGAGATTTGACAAAAAATTATATTTCAAAGCTCAATTCATCGTTAACTTTCAAATAAGAACTCAATTAATTGCAGTTTTTAAGTTAAGACTTAATTAATTTTTAATTATTTTATAGAAATTTTTTAATATTTAAGCCTAATATAAATTCTAATTATTAAATTAAAGAAATACTCAAGCAAGAGATATAACGGTCATGGATTTAGAATTTCCAATATTCTATCACATATATTCAAATGGTTCACGAATTTTTGCACAATTTTGATCATCAAAATTAATTATAAATATTGATTTTTCAAAATAAAACTAAGGTTTAATAATTATATTGACATCATCAATTTCACAATTCGATTTTTAATCTCATACTCTGATACATAATTTGGATTTGTCTTCTCTAAATACTCACGTATCTCTCAAAATTTTATATCTTCATAGATTCAAATCCATAATTTTGCATACAAAGGATTGCTTCATGCAAACCTGATAGCTAAATCAATTGATATCTATTTTATATATTGTACATCTTTAATGTGTAAAGTTCTAAGTTCAAAAATATAGAGACAAGATTACAAAACTTTAAAAGACTTGTAAATAATCTAAGAGAACAATTTCAATTTGTGTCTCACATAAATTAATCATAATCAATTATGACAATCAATTAAATAAATCATTACAAAGAATAAAATTAAGCCAATCATAAGGCTTTTCTAACCTAGTAATCTTTTCTCAAATTCTTGCTCATCTTCTTGCCTTGAAGAATTGTATAGCTGCTCATCTTTTGTAAAATCAGGGCCAAGCAATTCAATTTCAATATCATCACCATCATCATCATCTTTGGTGTCAATATGAATGCAAGAGCATCGTTCAAGAGACATGAAGAAAGCAGCAGCAACCCCATTCATGAGCCATGCAACCACTCCGTCAACTTTTCTGCAGCTTGTAGGCACGAACACACACGAGCCTTGGCTCGTGGCGATACGATCTGGCCCGGGCTTGATTGCCGAATTATCCCCTCTGCAATAACACCAGTTTGTGCAACTCCTTGGCATGAAAATTTTAGTACCATCCATTTCATTTGAATTTAGAGACTTGAAAACAAAGGGATCAATTTCTGGTGGAATATTAGCTAGAAACCAGTGATTTATAAACAATTCTCTAAACTGTTCCACTTTTTCTCACAAATACATTAATCATTAAAAAGGGGGGAAACTTTAACTACTTTGATATTAAGATATCCTAAATGTGATCCTTACTAATGCTCTCTACCTTGGCTAATTAAGATACTTAGGTAAAACTTAAAAACATGAGAAAAGAACAATTATATACAATAGGATTAATATACCATTTTGTATTGAATTTGATTTTAATGTTCAATTTGGTACTTGAGTTTGGTTTTAATATTTAATTTGGTACCCAGATCGAACAACATCATGTGGTCCCAAGAATGTTTGACATGTATTCTCTAGTAAAAATAACATAGGTACTTAGTTAAGACAAAAGAAAAAGCTTAGGTACCAAATTAAATATTGAAGCCAAACTCAGATACTTAATTGGGACAAAAAAACTCAAGTACCAAATGGAAAAAACTTACCAAAATACATATTGAAACTAAACTCAAATACCAAGTTGAACATTAAAGTCAAATTCATGTACCAAATATGATATTAATCTTATACAATATTATTATATATTTTTTGGTATGCCAATATAATATCTTAATTGGTGTTATATATGAGAAATTGATGCCATCACTCATCACTATATGTTCTTTATTTTGTTGCATTATTTGGTGGAATTTTCATGTAATGTCATTCTCTTATACTTTCACAAATATTATACCAAAATAAATTAGTTTCACATATTGTTGTTGATGACAGTATGTATTGGATTATTTAAATCATAATAATTGAGGGGTTTTCCTTTTCTGTGATGCAAGCAACTGATAAAGAATTTACTGTTAAACTAAAATTAGGAATTATAAATAAAATATGTTGCACTTTTAATTAATTTAGTATGATAATAAGGCAATATCTTTCTAATTAGTGATGTTGCTTATGCAATGGATGATGGCACCATGGAGATTATGATCATCCTCTATAATTGAGTTGGATTTGGTTCACTTGGATTTTTTTTAAAATTTTTAATTTTTATATTAATTTATTTTGGTTTAAAAATAAATTTTATTTATAATTTTTAGACATTATTTGATAAATTTTTAATAAATATATTTAAAAAAATTAATTTCTCAAGTAAATAAAAAATAATATTTATATAATTTTTTTGAAAAATAATTTTGCTTAGTTATTTTAAGTTATTTTACTATTTTTAATATAAAATATTTATTTTTATATCATAAAAAATTAAAATTATTTATAAATTAAATAAAAATTCGATTCAATTTGAGTAACCACAATCTTTTAACTTATAAACTAAATCTATCCAAATATCACCGGTTCATTTCAAACTTCAAATTTCAAATTCTCGTTTTAACATAAAAGTTTTTTTCCTATTGCTGATTAGGTGTTGGTTCAATAATAAGATTAAAATCTAAGAAATCGTGAGGTTTTAGGTTCAAGTTCCACTTAATATAAATGTATGAGTCTTTCTAGATTTATTTTAATTAGTCATTTAACTACAATCTGATTGATTAGTTAATTAATTAGTTAATATAACTTATAATGATAGATTATATTGAAATTATTGTAACTAAAAAAAACCTTAGTGATACTTTATTCTTTTTTATAAGAGATAACATAAACAACATATATCAGCAAGAATAACTTACTCATTGTGTTGAATAATTTAGCCTAGAATCTAATACCATAACCCAAGAATAATATTGATATATTTTAAAAGCTATTCTTTGCCTACACATTACCTTAAGAATCACCAAAGTAAATATGCAAGTTTACCATATATATTAATGACTAAATTCTACATAATATTTATTTGAGAAGGTTTACATTTCTTGGGGTACTTTAGCTAATGTTGAACAATTTTAAGTTTGTTTTTAAATAATTGACTAAATATATGAAAGTACTAAAATGATAATTCAAATTAGATTACATCATTTCTAAATTTTAAAATTATTTTTAATAAAGACAAATTCAAGGAGTCAACAAAGATTGGATCCCAAAAGTTTGTAAGAAAAACTTTGTTTTGAGTTTTGAAATTTTTTATTTTAGTATTATAATTAGTGTTTTAAATAAGATAAATTTGTGTTTGACTCCTCCAAAATTTTTTAAAGTTTTTTTAATTTAATTTCTTTTATAAGATTTATATATATATTGCGAAAACGAGAGAAAAAACTAAATTATATCAAATGCTGGAAAGCAACTTCTAAACAGTCATCATGTAGCTTCTGTAAAACACTATCATGGGGTTTAAGAAAATATGCAATCCAAGCTAATGATTGACAGCCAACAATGCCATTCCATCCGCCACTCTATTACCTTCATGATAGATATGAATAAATTTCACTTTGCACTCTTGGCACAAAAGCTCCCAAATAGCCCGAGCTATCGCATTATAGTGCATCCGATGATCCCCATCCCTAGCAGCTGAATAACAACTGTTATAATAAATATCGATAATGGTGGTAGAACGATCGTAAATAAATAAGAAAAGTGTCGAAACCTTTTTTTTTTAAATAGTTTCGACAGCTTGGCGACTCCACTGGGGACCTCGAGAGTCGAGCCACAAATTGATTAATTTTTGTCCTTTGTCGAAAATTGAAAATTCATTTTTCGTTTTAAATTTACTATCCCTTCATTGCATTTCATATGTTTTTTTTTTATGGTTTTCATCGTTTTATTTCTATTTTCTTTATTGCTTCAAGTTTTTATGCATATACCATCGCACATTGCATTGCATGACTGTTGTGGTCACACCCTTTACGTGGGAGTGAGAAACTATGCCTTCGTGAGGTTTTTACCTCCGAATGGGCTAGTGGATTGCTTTCGGGATACATTCGTACCTATGTCTTCGTGAGATTTTCATCTCCATGCAGCCATAGGGAAATGTATCTCCCTGAACTGAACTCGGTCCATATGAGCCTATAATGGGTGAGGATCGAGGAATCTGCTAGTTCAGGTACCCTTACTCTAGAACCGAGCCACATATAGAGAGACCTAGGAGCTTACCCTAGGTAGAGCCACTCCGAACCCCTAGCAGTCACCCGAATATGTGCTTTATTTGTTATTTATTTCTCCTCTACTAACGTATTTTGTTTTTTGTTTTGTTTATAACTGCATTGCATTATATCATCATAGAAAGGAGGTGTTGATTCATATTCGATTGCTAAATAGAATAGTTTTTCATAAGAAAACGAATTTCTTGATAAAGTGGATTATAACTCGGTTGTCTAAATATGGTCCAAGTAAACACAATAAAAGAAGGTTGATAAAGAAATACACGACTTTGCTTCATCGCCTGAGGGTTCAAGCTAATAAAGATTATTCGAGAGCCGTCGTGTCTTAAAAAAAGCTAACAAGCAACGTGGGGATAAGTGAGCAATGGGCCGCAATCCAGATCGAGCAGAAAAGAAATAATAGAGACATCTTTTGGAAAATTCACAAGATCCAACCATAACATCCGGATATTAAGAGGAGGATAGGTGTCTTCGCCTGGAATATGAGGGCAAGGCTGCATATGTAACGGAGTAATACAAAACTTTGTTTCATTGCCCGAGGATTCAAGCCAACAAAAATTATTCGAGAACCGTCACGTCTCGACTTTCTTAAAGGAGCTGACGAGTATCGCGGGAATAAGTGATCAATGAGTAGCGGCCTAGATCAGATAAAAAGGAGTTAATAGGGACATCTTCTAGAGAATTCGCAAGACTTAACCATAACATCTGGATATGAAGAGGAAAATAGGCGTCTTCGCTTGGAATATGAGAGAAAAGGCCGCATATGTAATCCGTTTTATGTAAGGGAATTTGTTTTCTAGAAAAGTTGTTCTAGTGGGATTGAATTCAGAATCAACGCATTTCTTTCTTTTGCATTCATCTCATGCATTTGCATTGCATTGCATCATTTGCATTAGACTTCCCCTAAAGGGCCCTAATTAGATAAAATTATTTCAGAACCGACAAAGGACATGGACCAAAGGTTAGAAAGAATAGAGCAAAGGCAAATACAGATGCAAGAGCAATTGATCAAAATTCAACAAGATATGCGAGAACAAATGCTAGAACTCCAAAGAAATATCATGGGCCAGTTAACCCAGTTACTGGCCGGAGAATTTGAAAAAAGGAGTGGCCCAGTGGTCAATAGTGAGGATGATGAAGACATCGTCTATTCCCCAGGTTTTGCCCCAACAAGCGTCTTGACCCAACCAGACACCTCGGCACTGTTAAACTTCCTGATGGGTTCAGATTTTAACCAGGAAGATGATTGAGCCAAACCGGTTGTTCTAGCAGAAACAAAGAAAATGGGAGAACGGACTCTAAAGACCCCAAAGAAGAAGGAAAAGGAAGCGAATAGCACGAGTACGTATAACAAGGGCCATTCAAAACTGATTATAGTAAGCCAACCAAGGACGGCAACTATCAGCCATCAGGTCTCCCCAAAGGAAGAACCCAATCGAAGACCAAACTCAGAAAAAACCCAGTTCGCGCCCATCCCAATCACGTATAGAGAGTTGTACCAAATTTTATTTGATGCACATGTTGTATCCCCTTTCTACGTAGAACCAATACAGCCTCCATACCCTAAATGGTACGATGCAAGCTATCAGTGTGAATACCATGCGGGAATCACAGGGCATTCGATCGAGAACTGCGTCGCTTTCAAAAAGATGATCGAAAGATTCACCAATTTGGGTATCGTAAAATTCGATGATCCCTCTGGTACAAAAAATCCGCTACCCAACCTGTCTGTTAAAGGGATAAATCTGAGTTCCATGATGGATAGGGGTATGAGATCTAAGGGTACAGCGAGCTCAGGACTCTAATGCAAGAGCTGATATTTGGGAACCTGAACATTAACGACGTATCAGAAGAGAGAACCCGAGAATAGAATTTTGCGAGCATCTGCCCTTACATACTTGGGAGTGTTTTGAACCATGAGACTGTGGAAGAGACCCTTGTATTTTTAGAGCTAATCTAGAGTAACATTCAAAACACGCTTGTTGCTTTAAGCCTAGAAGCAATAAGAATCTTTTTGTGAAATAGGCTTATATCCAAAATCTTTGCTTCAATAAAATACATGTTTGTTATCATTTTGAGTAAATATTCTTTTATTCTTTCAATTTCATACCGTACAAACAATTATTCTTAGATTCTTTTATTCATGATCATACCATACAAATAATCATCCTTAGAATCATTTATTCTTTGGCATTTGTCTTCAATAGGTCCCCAGATATCAACGACATGAGCAACGTTGCTACTGACCCAGAATCTCCTTTTGAACGAGATATGTGTCTTGAGGGATCTCAGGACTTGGAAGATGACAGAGATTATAACATATCTTTTGATTTGTTAATGATGGTAGAGTAAGATGAAAACAGATCCTACCTTACGAGGAGTCAATGAACAGTAGGCCTAACAGAAGAGAAGAGGCAATGATCGAAGTCTGCGTCACCGTAAAGACAAAGCAAAGCATCCATATCAAGATATACCTAGGCTACTAAGACCTGCGGATGCTGTTAAAAGTGGTCCCTAAATGTGTCAGAAAGACACATACTAATGACCAGGCTAATCATGAGATTCGGATTCTACTGGTCTAACGTAGAAGGGAATTGTGCCGTAAATGTTAAATTTATGGAGACAAGATTCATATGCCCTTCATTTCTTCATAGACTTTCTCTATGTGGGGCATGGAGATTATGGACCGATCTCTTTGAAAGCTTCTAACCGATACTGATTCGCCTTTGGGGTTGTCGATTACTCCGCGAAAAGGGTAAAAGTTGTTTCATATGCCAATGTCACTAAGTCGACAGTGATCAAATTCCAAAAAAAAAAAGAAAAGAAAAGAAAAGAAAGAAAGAAAAGAAAAGAGAAAGAAGAAAAAATCACAAAAAAGGATTAGGGGAGATAATCGAGAATTGTAAAGACTGACGAAAAGAAGTTACCATTTACCCTCTATACTTATCAAACGTCGGCCAGGATCTTCGTCGGGGCAACACATTTCTCATTAGTTTATGGAATAGAAGCGCTTTCAGCCATTGAAGACGAGATTCCTTTTCTCCGAGTCTTGTCAGAGCTGAAAATAGATAAGGCAGAAGGGATCCAATCCCGATAAGATCAATTGAATTTGAAAAAAGAGGGTCAAAAGCTATCTGTCGAGGTCTAATGTGCCGGAAATAACTGATGCGAACTTACTATAAAGGGGTTTATCCTAGAGAATTCTACGAGGAGAACTTGATATTGAAGAATATTCTTCCTCTACAAAAGGACTTCAGAGGAAAGTAGATGTCAAACTGGGAAGGACCTTATGTAGTAAAGAAAGCCTATTCTAAAGATGCACTGATGGATGGCAAAAACTTGTCCAAACTGGTGAATTCAAATTCAGTCAAGGAGTATTCTGCTTAAAAGGAAAGAGGTCAAGGTGAAAACCCGCAAAGGGCGCCCTAAAAAAAAAGGAGAGGCCAAGGCGAAAACCCACAAAGGGCGCCTTGAGACCAAAGGGGATTTGAGTTGAAAACCCGAAAAGGGCGGCTCAAATTTGGATCAAAATAGGGGATATAATAGTCTTGCTATGCCTGAACTAACAATGAAGAAGTATGCTACGTCTTGGGGCATCGACAAAAATACCCCGGATCCCCTAAACACATATTGAGCTCAGAAGGGTCCTCAAGAAGTCGGTACAGAGAAGCTCAAGCTGCGATATCTGCGGCACCTAGTTTCCATTTTGCCTATTTTGAATTTGTTATCTTTGATTACCTTATTCTTTTCAAGATACATCCCAATAAATTTCCTTCTTATTGCATTGCTATATTTGATTAACTTATTCATGTTGAGTTAATTTCCTTCTTATTGCATTTGCAATCTTTGGTTAATTTATTTATTTCGAGCTACGCTCCTAATTAATTTCCTTCTTGTCCATTGTTTTGATCTTTTTCAAGCATTTTGCATTGAAATAATGATTAATGGACTAATAATACCTTCGCAAAAGGGGTTCTGCATATTACTCTAGAAGTTTCTAAATGGTATAGAAATAGGACCATCATTTAGAACTCACCAAGCCTAAGGTTTGAAAATTTTTGAGGAAGAGGAGTCTAAATTGCGACTATCTCTTCGAATTTTCTGTCAAAGATATCAGTTGAATGAAAAGGCAAAATATTTCGTCGGTGATACAACCTCGACAAATAACGAGCAAGGTCAACCCAAGTGTAAAAGGGGATCATTCTCAGGAAAGAAAAATGATACTCTGCACTCATGCGAATATCAGACATATACATATGGTCATTACACTCATGGAATGGTGTAATAGATCAAATTGATTGAAGATGAAACAAATTTTATACCTTGAGTTGCAGTGGGTTGGATAAGCAAAAAACTCCATAAAGTTTCGGTGGGGCAAGCTTGCCAAGCAGATTGAGATCGTTTCTTTGGGTTTTCTATCAAGAATGCCAGCTAGACAAGACGGCAGCATAATACGTCAATGATAAGGCTCTGATGAACAACGAGCAATGTTACCTTAAGCCTTTTAAAAAGGATCATTTGCATCTCTGCATTCATATATCATTCATGACACATTTAGTTAGGAGCACTTGATTCATTTCGATCAGAGCATCCTAATTATTTGACATAAGCATCACATCTAGTTAGGAGCATTTGATTCATTTTGATCATAGCATCTTAATCATAAATACATGAAACCAATTCTACAGATCTTATCTCCCTGAAGTTGCAGTGGAGCAGATCAAAGAAGGCGAATCTCGTCTTCCTGAAGTTGCAGTGAAGCAGATTTAAGCCATCATCCTATCTCCCTAAAGTTGTAGTGGAGTAGGTTGAAGATTGTAGATCTTGTCTCCCTAAAGTTGCAGTAGAGTGGATCGAAGACGGCGAATCTTGCCTTTCTGAAGTTGCAGTGAAGCAGATTTAAGCCACCATCCTATCTCCCTAAGTCGTAGTGGAGTAAGCTGAAGATTGTAGATCTTGTCTCCCTAAAGTTGCAGTGGAGCAGATCGCAGACAGCGAATCTTATCTTCCTGAAGCTGCAGTGAAGTAGATTTAAGCCACCATCTTATCTCCCTAAGTCGTAGTGGAGTAGGCTGAAGATTGTAGATCTTGTCTCCCTGAAGTTGCAGTGGAGCAGATCGCAGACAGCGAATCTTATCTTTCTGAAGTTGCAGTGAAGCAGATTTAAGCCACCATCCTATCTCCCTAAAGTTGTAGCAGAGTAGGCTGAAGATTGTAGATCTTGTCTCTCTAAAGTTGCAGTGGAGCAGATCAAAGACAGCGAATCTTGTCTTTCCGAAGTTACAGTGAAGCAGATTGAAGCCCCCATCCTATCTCCCTAAGTCGTAGTGGAGTAGGCTGAAGATTGTAGATCTTGTCTCCCTGAAGTTGCAGTGGAGCAGATCGCAGACAGCGAATCTTATCTTCCTAAAGTTGCAGTGAAGTAGATTTAAGCCACCATCCTATCTCCCTAAAGTTGTAGCGGAGTAGGCTGAAGATTGTAGATCTTGTCTCCCTGAAGTTACAGTAGAGTAGATCAAAGACAGTGAATCTTGTCTTCCCGAAGTTGCAGTGAAGCAGATTTAAGCCACCATCCTATCTCCCTAAGTTGTAGTGGACTAGTTTTAAAAAAAAATTATAGATCTTGTCTCTCTGAAGTCGCAGTAGAGCAGATCAAAATACACCTTATTTCCCTGAAGTTGCAGTGGAACAGATCAAAGCAACAGTTCCTATACCCCTCGGGATACAGTGGATTGGAATGAAACTACCCAAAGAAGAGAGGATGCCAAGAGGTCAAGATTCTACAGGACCAGGCAAATTTGGCCCTTTTTAAGTCCTTGCTCTATTTTCGTTACACGACAACGAGCAAAGAGGGGCAGCTGTACGAGCCCAAATTTGCCCGGGCCCGATATAACAAAACCAATTAGCCCAAGTAGCCCAATTAACCTCAGCCTAAAATTACAAGGCCCAATTGGCCCAAAACCTTAAACACCATTAGCCAAACAAAAACCCTAACTCCTTCATGTGCGCCGCACCCGTTTGTACGCCCTCCTTGGTCGCCTCGCCAATGCCTCGTCCCGAGGCCTGGCACCTTTCGTCGTTTTGCACCAAAATGGTAAAAACCAGCCCCGTTGACTTCCAAAACCTGCAAAAGAAGGCAAAAAGAAGAACAAATGCAGAAATAGCAGTAGACAAATACAGAGCAGTAGCAAGAGAATTAAAATATTGTATTGAAATGGCTATAAGAGTCATATCCTATTGTAAAATAAGGGGGATTCATCATTTAATAAAAAAAATACAAAAACAGATTCAAAAGAAAAGAAGGTGATTTTCAGATCTAGCTTTTTTTTCGATTTTGTTCTTTTTTTCTTTTTCTCGATCTTTGTTTGCTGTAGATATAAGAAAAAATAAAGAAAGAGGGACTTATCGTAGTTTTGGCCTCCTCGAGTCTTTGTTTGCTTCGTTGAAATTGGAGTCTAGGCGAAGATTCTGAGGCTAGGAGCGAGACCCTCAGGTTTGTGGTCGAACGGGGTCAGATGAGGCCCTCGCGAGGTGGCTATTGGCCAAACATGGAGGCAAAACGATAGTTGAAGGGTCTTCTTTTTTGGTTTGGCCGAATGAGGAAGATGGAGGCTAGGTTTTATTTTGATTTTAGATAACAGATTGTTGATTTAGGTGTTTTTTATTTTTGAGTTATGGCTAGCATGAAATGGCACCGTTTAGGGCCTATTCCTGCGGTGAAAGGGATATTTTCAAGATTGATCCCTCATTTTCACATGGTTATTCGATTGAGTCATATTTACATTTTCTTTGTTTTTTTTTTAAAATTATCCTTAGAATTTGCACGTTATTTCAATTCGGTCCACGCCTAAGCACCGTGTTTTGGGACCGGGATTATTTCCAGCTTTGGTCCCTGTATATTTTCGCGTGTTGCACGCTGGTCCTTTTTTTTCTTTTATTTATTTACCCCGAATTTTGATTTTAAATTTGATGTAGTCCTTTCCTATTTATTTTCGGTATTCTATTTTATTTTCGATTAGTTTAGTATTTTCCTCGTTATACTTTCCTTTTACATTAATTTATTTGTTTTATTATTATTACTAAATTTTCGTAGTACTATTATCATAGTTTTATATATATATGCACATATATTTGACTACTGAAAGTCATATATACATATTTATACCTTATTTTTACTGTTTATCTACTTATATATTTTGATGCATTTTTTAAAATCATTTTACTTTTCTTTAGTCCCTCTTTTATACACTTGCGTTTATCTTTTTTGAATTTGGACTTTAAAATTTCATCTTATTTTCAATCAAGCCCTTATTGATGTAAATTTAAACTTTTTCAATTTATTTAAAATCATTTTATTTATTTCAAATTTTTGTATTGAATTGTTTTATGTCACTTATTTCGAATAGTTTTATATATGTTATTTGTTTCAAATATTATATATATATATATTTAAATTTTTTAATTATTTGTTGTAAGTTCTTGTATATTATCATTTTAAACTTTTACATGTATACATTTATATTATCTATTTTTGTAACAGCCTAATTTTCAGTGATGTCGGAACAGTGATTCGAGATCACTAAATCTGACAAATGAGTAGGAAATATTATTAATTTAGTGAGTATAAATTAAATGTGAAGTTAGGAAAAATTTTGAAATAGTGAATAGTGTACTAAAAATAAATATTAAAATAATTAGAATCGAAAACGAGGTATCGAGGCCTCGGGAATTTTAAATCGAGCCATAAATATTTTTATAAATATTTATGGAGTGTTAATATGTTAGTATTAAAGTTTCACAAGAAATTTTAAAGTTCTGATAATTAATTGAACAAAAAGGACTAAATTGTATCAAATGTAAAATTGTAGGAAATGATTAAATAGCTTAATTGATAAAAGAAAGAGGGTTTAAAAGGAAAATAGACCAAAGGTCTATTTGGGCTGGACAACAAGGGCATGAAATCAGCAAGAAAACAAGGAGAATTAAGGGCAAAATTGGAAAATTGCAAAATTTACTTAATAAAGTTAGGACTAAAGTGGAATTATCTAGATTTCTCTTTATTTTTCTGCATTCTCATCAGCAAAAACACCAGGTAAGAGTTCCCTCAAGCTGGTTTTTCATATTTTTACTGCAAGTAAGTTCAATTCTTGATTATTTCTTGAAATTTTTGTGTTTTTGTGACTTTTACAACTAGGTCCACTTGTTGAATTCATTAGTTTTTGATTCCATGAAAGAAATTGAAAGTTGCTATGAATATGTTCTGGAAGTATATGATGATTTGACATGGAATTAGAGCTTTAAATTGTTTATATGTTGATTTTATTGAAAGAATTGAATAGAAAGTGAATGTTTGGGACCTAAATGTAAAAGAGTTTGAAGTTAGAGTGTTATGTGGAAATTCTGAATTTTAATAGTTATGAAATAACTTATAATGTTTAGTAAAAGTATTAATTGAGAAAATTATCTTAATTTAGGGGTTAATTGAGCAAGGACTGAATTGTATGAATTGTGAAATTTGGGGCAAAATGGAAATCAACATTTTGCACTAAAACTGTTTTGGACAGCAGCAGTAGTCTAACTTTGAAAAATCACCAAAAATTGTAGAAATGGAACTAGAGGATGAATAAAATATGAAATTAAAGCTTATTTAGTCTAGTTTCTTATAGAATAAATAATGTAAGCAATGGAATTGTGAATCATGAGATATGATAAATTTTGTGAGACAAGGTCAGAATGAATTCGAGATCCCCTATCCTGACTTTAGAAATTCACCATAAATTGTAAAAAAATTATTAAGAGTCATACTTTACATGCATGGATTCTTTATTGAGTCTATTTTTAAGGGAAACAAACAGCATGGTCGTTGGAATTCTTTACAGGGAGAAATTTGGTTCGTAGTGCACAGAGGTTAGAGTAGTCGTACTCTGAAACAGGGGAGACTTCAATGAATAAACTGTATTAATTGCCCTAACCAAAAATTATGAAAATTTTATGGTAAGAAGATATATGAGTCTAGTTTCAGGAAAAATTAGCGGAACTTAATTTGAAGTTCTATAGCTCCAGATATAAATAATTTAGTGACTATGACACAGATGGACAACTTGAATATTCACATAAGTAGATAGTGAAAATTATGGATAATGTTACCTACAAGTGTGTTGTTTATACTAAGGATGTGGATGGAGAGGAGGAGGAGGAGGAAAATATACAAAAATATATGAATGACTCGTGTATAAATTGATCACATGCCTGATTATAATCGATAAGTGTTGAATTAGAAACGATATAATGTTTTATTTGGAATATTTATTATGAAATTATGATAATCGCTATAATATAAAAATCGAACTTGTGAGTTTATATAACTAAATTTAGTGACCATTTGTTAATATTATTAAATTTAAATATTATTTTATGAATGGTGATTAATATTTATGTATGTTAATTGTTGAAAATAAGTAAATTATGTACAAAAGTTATGAAATTGAATTGAGAATTTTGGAGGAACGGAAGGCAGGAAATAAGTACAATCTTTCAGTGAAAAAGATGAATTGACGGCATATTACCCAAGTAAACCGAGATTCAACATTTGTTGCGAATTCTCGTGTTTGCTTTCCGTTTAGCTCTTACGAGCTTTTGTTAACTCATATGAGTTTCAATTAACCCTTTTGGGGTTTCAGTTCAGCTCTGGTGAGCTTCAGTTAGCCTTTGGGCTTCCGTTTAGCACTTATGTGCTTCAGTTAGCCTTCGGGCTTCCGTCTAGCACTTATGTGCTTCAGTTAGCCTTCGGGCTTCCGTTTAGCACTTATGTGCTTCAGTTAGCCTTTGGGCTTCCGTTTAGCACTTATGTGCTTCAGTTAGCCTTCGTGCTTCCGTCTAGCACTTATGTGCTTCAGTTAGCCTTCTAAGCCGCCTAGCACTTATGTGCTTCAGCTAGACTTCGGACTTCAGATCATGATGTACTCAAATCCGTAAGCTGTTCCTTGAATGGACAAGTTGGTAAGTCGTAAATGTAACATGTGGAAAAAGAAATGTAAGTAATGTTATCATTATTATTATTGAGCTCAATTATGTGATTTTGTCATTCAGAGATTGTGTTTGACAGATATGTTAGTAAATTATGAGTATGTGAATCAAAATGACAGAATTTAAATACCTAATGAGGTTGAGCTCATTCACACGAATTTGTCATTTGAAATTGTGATTGACAAGAAGAAACAGTGAGTTGCATGCTTATCAATGGTTATACATAATTATCTGAAAAATAAGAAAAATGACGGTTATTGATATATGAAAATGTAAGACATTGATATATGAATGTGGAATATGTTTGATAAATGTGTTCATTCTTAATTATGGAATTATGTACCTCATGTGTGCTATTTGCATAAAGATGATATTTCAAATACTTTGGTGAGTAAAGCTTAAATATGAAATAGTATGAAATCAAGACAAGTTGTTATGAAAATATATTTAAATTATCTGTAAGTGTTTTTTTTGTAGTCCTCGTTAATGCCTCGTACTCTATTCCGGCGACGGATACGGGTAGGGGGTGTTACAATTTTAAATGTTTTTATATATATAATATTTATATATAGATCCTTTTATATATACATTCTTTTGCTTCATATTTCCTTTTATATATTATATATTTTAAACTATTTATTTTAAATTGTTTTATATATATATATATTTTAAACTCTATTATAAAACAATTTAAAATAAATAGTTTAAAATATATAATATATAAAAGGAAATCAAAAGCAAAAGAATGTATATATAAAAGGATCTATATATAAATATTATATATATAAAAAAATTTAAAATAGATAATATAAATGTATACATGTAAAAGTTTAAAATGATAATATACAAGAACTTACAACAAATAATTAAAAAATTTAAATATATATATATATAACAAATAACATATATAAAACTATTCGAAATAAGTGACATAAAACAATCCAATACAAAAATTTGAAATAAATAAAATGATTTTAAATAAATTGAAAAAGTTTAAATTTACATCAATAAGGGCTTGATTGAAAATAAGATGAAATTTTAAAGTCCAAATTCCAAAAAAGATAAACGCAAGTGTATAAAAGAGGGACTAAAGAAAAGTAAAATGATTTTAAAAAATGTATCAAAATATATAAGTAGATAAACAGTAAAAATAAGGTATAAATATGTATATATGACTTTCAGTAGTCAAATATATGTGCATATATATATATATATATATAAAACTATGATAATAGTACTACGAAAATTTAGTAATAATAATAAAACAAATAAATTAATGTAAAAGGAAAGTATAACGAGGAAAATACTAAACTAATCGAAAATAAAATAGAATACCGAAAATAAATAGGAAACGACTACATCGAATTTAAAATCAAAATTCGGGGCAAATAAATAAAAGAAAAAAAAGGACCAGCGTGCAACACGCGAAAATATACAGGGACCAAAGCTGGAAATAATCCCGGTCCCAAAACACGGTGCTTAGGCGTGGACCAAATTGAAATAACGTGCAAATTCTAAGGATAATTTAAAAAAAACAAAGAAAATGTAAATATGACTCAATCGAATAACCATGCGAAAAGGAGGGATCAATCTTGAAAATATCCCTTTCACCACAGGAATAGGCCCTAAACGGTGCCATTTCATGCTAGCCATAACTCAAAAATAAAAAACACCTAAATCAACAATCTGTTATCTAAAATCAAAATAAAACCTAGCCTCCATCTTCCTCATTCGGCCAAACCAAAAAAGAAGACCCTTCAACTGCCGTTTTGCCTCCATGTTCGGCCAATAGCCACCTCGCGAGGGCCTCATCTGACCCCGTTCGACCACGAAGCTGAGGGTCTCGCTCCTAGCCTTAGAATCTTCGCCTAGACTCCAATTTCAACGAAGCAAGCAAAGACTCGAGGGGGCCAAAACTACGATAAGTCCCTCTTTCTTTATTTTTTCTTATATCTACAGCAAACAAAGATCGAGAAAAAGAAAAAAAGAACAAAATCGAAAAAAGCTAGATCTGAAAATCACCTTCTTTTCTTTTGAATCTGTTTTTGTATTTTTTTTAATTAAATGATGAATCCCCCTTATTTTACAATCGGATATGGCTCTTATAGCCATTTCAATACAATATTTTAATTCTCTTGCTACTGCTCTGTATTTGTCTGCTGCTATTTCTACATTTGTTCTTCTTTTTGCTTTCTTTTGCAATTTTTGGAAGCCAACGGGACTGGTTTTCACCATTTTGGTGCAAAACGACGAAAAGTGCCAGGCCTCGAGACGAGGCATTGGCGAGGCGACCAAGAAGGGCGTACGAACAGCTACGGCGCACATGAAGGAGTTAGGGTTTTCGTTTGGCTAATGGTGTTTAAGGTTTTGGGCCTATTGGGCCTTGTAATTTTAGGCTGAGGTTAATTGGGCTACTTGGGCTAATTGGTTTTGTTATATCGGGCCTGGGCAAATTTGGGCCCGTATAAAAAGAAAAATAAGAACACACATATTTTACGTGGAAACTCTTTCGGGAAAAAATCACGAGTAAAAGAGAAGAAGTTCACTAACGTTTAAAAACTGAATAATACAAGTGGAGTTTCAACTACATCTATTTAAGGGTTGAAAAACCTTGTTCTAATCAAAGTCAAATAGTAGAAGTATAGTTCTATACGTACTCAACTTGTGCGGTATGGTTTGTACCAGGGGCGAAGGTCGCACCCCCACAGATCCCCTTATTTTGTCATTGTATTTATTTCTTCAATAAGTGATGGAATTCGGACACAGAATCTCTAACAACAACTGCATTATTCATTTCACAAATCAGCTTTCTAATCCCCTTTCCCACGCCTAGAGTAATTCATCCAAGACTCCCCCCAAGCCTCAGCTTCAAAAATCGTACTACTCCCAATAATTCGATTATAACCATATTCCATCTACCTTTCCAATTCCTTATTACACCTCCGGAAGTAGTAAGTCTCATTGAAGGATGTACTGCTCCATCTGCATTCAACTTATACAAGCCATGATATGGTTTTCTTTAATAAACCCAGCAAATTTCTTTTTGTCAAATATTAACCTTCGGATTAGCAGCAAATATTTCCTTCATTATATTCCAATTGCTTCCAATGACGCTCCCATGGTTAATATTCTCCTTGGTCATCATTAACATATTCCTTCTAGTTCAAAGCTTCCAATAGAGACAACCAAAAAGAATAGGACAGTCTACCTCCAATTGCATAAAATAGCTAGGTTGAACCAGCTTTAAAAATATCCACTCACCCATATCTCTCGATAAGACCCCTTTGATCTATTTCAGCTTAACCAAAGTCAACCTGGTGGTTACCGCAACAAAGCATGTATGGGAGATATCTCTCGAGTTTTTAATTTGTATTCTATTATTTCAATTAAGATTCTCTTATCTCTTTATGAGTAAATAACACGGGTGTTACAATATGTATATAATTCATACGTTTTCAATACTTAGTAAGCTGGTTAGGTAGTTGTCAAAATTAGTTTTATTGTTAAGGGTTGTTAACAGCAACAATTAGATCTCTCTATTTTGTATATAAACTATGTCTTTGTACTGAAGAAAGTAGCTAAGAAATACAGAGCATTACCTTTAGATATTTTCCTGTTAGAATTTGTTTAGTTTCTATCATGGTATCAGTCGCTCGATGATCTTGGGCATGGCTATCACGCATTCTCCTGATTCGAGTTCTGTTGAGCCAAATGGCTCGATGTTCACCAGAGATCAGATCGTCAACTCCTTTCCTTGGCATGATGTTATTAAGCTTGACAAGGGTACGTTCATTCAGTGGTAACAGTAGGTACGTTTTATCCTTGCTGACTATGATTTGCTCGGGTTTCTTGATGGAACATTGGCTGCTCCAGTGCGGTTTGTTCCAGCCTCCGATGGCAATCTTGTTGCCAACCCAACTGCTTCGATCTTTATTCAACAAGATAATCTTCTCACCTCATAGTTGTTGTCAACGATTAGTTCATCATTTTTGTCCTCTTTCATGGATGTTTGATCTGCTTGTGATGTATGGATGATGGCGAGTAGTTTGTTTGCAGCCGACACCAGCGTAAAGCAGTCGCAACTTCATCACGAACTCCATTCTCTCAAGAAAGTTAGTCTTTTCATCCGTGCTTATATTGATAAAATCAAAGGTCTGTGTGCTCTTCTTACAGCGTCTGGTTCTTAGATCTCAGAGGATGAGAAGACGACAGTTTTGCTCGCCAGTGTGTCGTCTGAGTTTGATGCCATCGTGTCTTCTGCCTCTCTCTCCTTCGGTTCATTGCCTTTTCAGCATCTAGTCGATGCGCTTATTGAATGTGAGGCTCGTCAGATGTGGTCTGTTTCAGACGTGCTGGTTGCTGTAAATTTTGTGTACGGATCTTCGTCACCGGTGGTGGATGGTTCTTCATGAGGTGATCGACCTCCTGTTCGTGGTCATGGTTGAGGTTTTCACACCCAGATCCAGTGCTAGATCTGTGGTCGCTATGGTCACATTGCACAACACTGCTACTACCGGTACCACCGTGACGAGCAGCAACTAGGTGTTGTTTCAATGGCACTTCAAGGCAGGTCTGCTTCTGGGACGAATAAAAAAACATGGCCTGGTTAAAATTGGATGAATAATGGTCAAAATTGGATGGGGATGCCTAAAGACGTTACTGTGTGTCAGTATAATCAGCCGAATGTGGGGGATGTTCCAACACGTGGGCTGCATGCTACAAGTATGCCAGCTGGGCTACATCCGTTTGTTGTACATGGTAGTCGGTCTATCGATCATGGGCTCAATGTGGCTTATGGACAGACTGGACTCACCGTTGCAAATAATGTTGGGCGTTCTATGGGGTCACATTCGGGTGACAACAACTTGGGCTATTCCTATGGTGCTAGGACGCGTGGCCCAATATGTGCTGATCAGTTTTTTGGGCCTAATGGATCTGTTAGGCCTTGTCTTAGTGATGGATCAAATTTTTCTGGTTTAAATGCTAATTGTGTTCATTTTTTTGAAGTTCCATGGCGAACAAAACCGCGAGCCTGTGTGTTTGATGTTGAGTCATCTCAATATGACTCGTCTCAATTTGTTGGAATACCCAGGCTTCTTGAGTTTCATGCATCTGATTTTTCTGATGCCACTGCATATGAATCCAATTTTAATAGCACTGATTCCTATGTTCCGTTACCAGTAGGAAGCACATCCTAGTGCCCAGATTCAAGGGCTACTCATCATATGTGTCAGAATGCTTCTGATCTACGTGCCTCCTCTCCTTATACAGGTGACTCCTCTCTCTTAATGGGTAATGGGGTTTTATCGAAGGTTTCATCCATTTCATCTATCAAATGTCTTGTGTGTACCAAGCATCCGAAAAAACTTAATATCTGTATCTAAATTTGCTACTGACAATAATGTTTTTTTTTTAATTTCACCCCTCTTATTGTGTGATTAAGGACATTTAGACACAGAAAATATTAATGCGGGGCTAAGTTCATGATGGGCTCTATCATTTTTCCGTTAACTTAGCTGATTCATATCTATCTGCTCACAACACTGACATCTAAGATTGGTCTACGGCTACGAGGGATGATACTTTTACTTTGTGGCATAAAAGGCTTGGTCATCCTTCTTATGCTATTGTAAAAACTATTCTTGAAAATTGTCAGATTGTTACAAATAAACGATCTCTTAATAATGTTTGTATAGCTTACCAAAAAGGAAAATCACATAAATTGCCCTTTTCTCGTTCTAATATTGAATATGTTGAATTGTTTGAGTTAGTTGTGTCTGATTTGTGGGGCCCGGCTTCTGTTACATGTGAAGAGAATCTGTATTATGTCTCGTTCATTAACATGTGTACTCGCTTTACTTGGGTATATTTAGTCAAACGCAAGTCTCAAGCTGTGGACTATTTTTTACAGTTTTAGCAGATGGTTCATACACAGTTTGGAAAGCGTATTAAGCAATTCTAGAGTGATTGAGGCAGAGAGTTTCGTGCCTTTGCTTTAGTTCTAGCTAGTCATGAGATTCTTCATCGTATTTCCTGTCCTCACACTTTTGAACAAAATGGTGTTGCTGAGCACAAACATAGGCATATTGTAGAGACTGGTCTCACTCTCTTGGCTCAGGCAAATCTTCCTATGGATTACTGGGGCTATGCCTTTTGTAGTACGGTGCATCTTATTAATCGGCTACCCACTTCGGTGTTGAAAGGTATGACACCGTATCAGAGTTTGTTTGGTAGTGTACCGTCATATGATCACCTTCGGGTTTTTGAGTGCTGCTGTTTTCCGTACTTACGTCTATTTGTTAAACATAAGCTTGAGTTCCGGTCTCAACCTTCTACGTTTCTAGGATATAGCTCCCAACATAAGGGTTATTATTGTTTAACCCCAAGTGGCAAGATAATTGTCTCTTGGCATGTTATTTTTGATGAAAATCAGTTTTTGTTTACTGGTTCTGCAGTTAGTGATCAGTCACCGGCATGTATTCCTTCGTATGTTCCTATTGTTTGATCTTTTCCCACTATAGAGCATAGGCAGATTTTTGATCCAGTATCTTTGCTTGCTAATACTTGTGAATCGACTCACCTTGATTCTTCCGCTACATGTGGTCTAGTACAAACTACTTCAGTTGACTCAATGGCTGGCTTCGGGCCTGGTATACGAGAGACACTTCCTTCTATTACTGATCCTACTACTATTTCTACTGTTGCTACTGTCTCTACGACATCTACTACTAATACTCATGGTATGGTCACTTAATCTAAGGCTGACATTTTTAAATCCAAAGCCTTATTTGTGAATACAGTTGATTTTGAGCCAACATCCGTTGAGGCAGCTCTTACTCATCCAGACTAGTCGCTTGCTATAAAAGCTGAATACGTTGCATTAATTACTAACTCTACATGGGTACTTAGTCCTCTCCCTCCTGGTCGAAAGGTGATTGGGTGCAAATGGCTTTTTAAGATAAAGAAAAATCCTGATGGGACAATTGAAATACAGAAGGCGCGGTTGGTCGCCAAAGGCTGTTCCCAGGTGCCTGGTTGTGACTTCAAAGAGACCTTCATTCCAGTGGTCAAACCTACCACTATTCGAACTATTCTGTCTGTTGCTGTGTCACGTGACTGGCCTCTCTGACAAGTTAATGTCAATAATCCTTTTTAAATAGAGATCTGACCGATGAATTTTTTATGCAGCAACCACCTGGCTATGTTCAATTTGGTCCAAATAGTGAAAAGTTGGTGTGTCATCTGACAAAAGCATTATATGGCTTACGAAAAGCTCTTCGTGCCTGGTTTGAAAAATTAAAACAATTTCTAGTGTCTGCTGATTTTGTTCTGTCTAAATCCAATGCATTGTTATTTGTCAAAGTTTCCTCTGCATTCACTCTCTACGTTCTTGTCTATGTGGATGACATTGTTATTACTGGCAGTTCAGTTGATGAGATTGATTGTTTTGTTCAGCTGTTACACAACAAGTTTGCTTTAAAGAATATGGGTAATCTTCATTATTTTTTGGGTATTGAAGTTAGTCAGTCTTCCTCTGGCAATCTTCATTTATGTCAACAAAATACATTCGAGAGCTTCTTGATCGGAGTTCTATGACTAATGCTAAAAGTGTGTACACGCCGATGGCCAGTTCATCCATGTTGTGTAAAGATGAGGGTGAACGACTTGCTGACCCAACTGAGTATCACAGTCTTGCTGGAGCACTTCAGTATGTTGTTTTAACGCGACCAGATATTGCTTATGCTGTTAATCGAGTTTTCCAGTTCATGCATGCTCCCACTAAAGTTCATATGGTGGCATTGAAACATATTTTGCGATATCTACGTAGCACTCTCTCTCATGGCCTAGTGTTTCACCGTTCTGATTGCCTCTCGTTGGTAGGGTATGCTGATGCAAACTAGGGTCTTGATTTTGATGATAGCCGGTCTACAACGGGATACTGTGTGTACTTTGGTCATACACCTATATCGTGGTGTTCTAAAAAACAGCAAGTTGTTTCTCGATCTACAGCAGAAGCTGAATACCGCAATTTAGCTGCAGCTACAAGTGATATTGCCTGGCTTGTATTTTTGTTGACAGACTCAAAATATGTTATGTTGATCCTCCGACAGTATGGTGTGGTAATTCTAGTGCAGTAGCTGTTGCGGCTAATCCGGTACTCCACTCTAAATTCAAACATGTTGAACTTGATTTGTTTTTTGTACGTGAGAAGGTGGCTAGCGGTGACTTGGTTGTTGGTGAGGTACCAACTTGTGATCAGGTGGCGGATATTCTTACTAAACCATTGTCCGTTTCTTTCTTTACTCACTTTCATCATCTTCTTCGGGTCGTACCACTCGAGGAAGCTGGGTGAATGTTACAATATGTAAATAATTCACACGTTTTCAATCTTAGTAAGGTGGTTAGGCAGTTGTCAAAATTAGTTTTATTGTTAAGGGTTGTTAACAGCAACAATTAGATCTTTCTATTTTGTATATAAACTATGTCTTTGTACTGAAGAAAGTAACTAAGAAATACAGAGCATTACCTTCAGATATTTCTTTGTTAGAATTTGTTTAGTTTCTATCAACGGGTAAGGTTAAAAATATATAATTTTGAAATTTTATTATTCTGCCAGATTCTATTGAGAGAGAATTACTTTCCTATTGAAAGTAAGAAAATTGTTTTTGGTTGTGTTTGATTCATGTTTGTTTGAGTTCACACTCGAAGTGATTCGTGGTATGAGAATAACAGAAAATGCCATTTAGTTGAAAGTTGGAAATGTTAAGGATTAGTCTCACATAAAGTACGGGTACTTTTCAAGAAAAATTTGTTATTATAAATATCACAAACAAATTCGGTTTTAAATTTTTTAATTTTTTATTGTGACAAAACCATTTGTTAAACCGGATTTTTCCGATACCTAGAAATATGCTTCTGTTTTGTAGAAAAATCTTTACTCCATGGATCCACCATAAGATGATGACAAAAATTACCCAAGGTTGACTGCCCTATTGTAATCTTTATCCATTGAAAATTTCACCAGAAAAAAACTCATTATCAAGATCATCTACCTGGAAATCCCCAGCTGACTTTCATAAAAGTTGAATTTTGTTAACAAACGCCCTGTACCCAATCGATCTTCCAAGAAGCCGAACCAATACACACTGCTCCATACTCTTATCAATTATTTCACGGACCCTGTTTGAAAAACTTATCTCTGGATATTTCCTGGAATCCATAACTGTAACATCATCTTCAAATAATTCAAACTTATCATCATCCAACAACATAGTGTCTCTCCCAAATTTCTAATCAAAATTAACCATTAACTTTTCCTTGAATGACTCTTTCCAGGCATACGTCTCCTCCATAACTTAGTCTCCAAGATCAATCTCATTATTCTTTTTATCCTGCACTCCTTTAGTAACTCTTTCTAACTCAGACGGAACGGACGACCCAGGTCGTTCCAAGGTAGGCAATGAAGACAGAGAAAACACCATATTAATGACCAAATTCTACACAACCTTTATTTGGGAAGCTTTACATTTCCTGGGGTACTTTGATTGATGATTAACAACTTTAAGTTTATTTTTGAATAATTGACTTGATATATGAAAGTGTTAAAATGATAAATCAAGTTAGACTGGATTTCAAAATTTTGTAAAAATGTTTTTAGGTTCTTTGAGTTTTGAAAGTTCTTATTTTAATATTATAATTAGTGTTTAAAAAAGATAAATTTGTGTGTAGCCCCCTAAAATTTTTCAAAGTGTTTTTAATTTGATTTCTTTTATAAGATTTATAATTATTAATGATAAATTTAATAATATTTTTAATTTAATTTGATAAACTAAGATAAAGTAGTATTCAAATATTAATTTAGTAAAAATAAAGCTTAATAATTATAATATCTAAGTATAAATAGTATCTACATATTAATTAGGTAAAAAATAAACCCTTCATAAATCATTTGTATTTTAATATGGAAAAAAGAACTTAAATAACAAATAAATACCTCTTTTATCAATCGGGCATGGGCCCTCTGTTTCAACAACCCTTTATAAAACAGCTAGCCCAGTCTGTTAATGATCGGCCGAACCAGTTGTTGGCCTCCAAAGCTCCATAATGTAAGTTTACCATTGAATAAAATTCGAGTTTATAATTTTGCTTTTTATAAAGATAATTACATAATAAAAAAAAGTCTACCTTCACTCATTTAATAATAATTGAATCTACAACGTTAGATATCTCAAAGTTGATTTTGAATTGAATCAATAGAATCGAGTTAATTTGTGTTTTAAAATTTTTCGAGTTAATTTGTGTTTTAAAATTTTTTTGATTATTTTGAGTTTGATCTTAGTTTCAGTTTTTAATAATTTTGGGTTTGAATCTGTTTACGTTTATATGGTTTTAGGTTTAAATTTTTTGAGGGTCGATTTATTATGGGTCTAGATCATTTCAAGTTTGAGTCATTTTAATTATTTGTTTGAATTATTTTGAAGTATGAATTATTTCAAGTTTAAATCAATTCAATTAAAATTTAAATTTTACAAATTCAAATTATTAACTTTTTCAATCTAATTAAATCTCATATTATCTTAAAATATCTTACAAAATTGTAAGTTTTGAACAATAAAGCAGGGTAAACGCCTAAAATTTTCCCTTTCTCGTTGATTCAGTTCAACCAATTTTGGTTCCAAGCAAAAACCAATAATGAGACCTAAATTGCTATCAGTTTCTTGTCGACTTCCACCATTGATGTCACTCTCAGAACTTGCACGTTTCACGTATTTATAAATGCCATCAAAATAACGTTTGTTTATAAACGTTTCATCATACTTAAAAGACGAAGTTCAAACATTTGAACAAATATTTCAAAGCAAAAGGACAACAAAATCCACACAAGTTACTTTCCACTTCTCCCCCGTTTAAGTTGATGTTATGTTATTATTATAATTAAATTATTTTTCATATTCATTTTATAGTTTATAAAGTGTAATTTTTTTTTAAATTCGTGGTTATTTCTCTTAATAATATTATTTTCAGAGTTCGAATCTGAATTTTCTCTCTAAAAATGTAATATATCTTATCACTATACTTAACATTTGTTGATCATTATTTTATATTTTTAATGTGTTATAATTGTAAATATATAAAATTTCTTTTCTATTTTAATATTTACGATGGATTATTTTAAAAATAATTAAAAAGTAGGCGACAAAAATTAAGATAAAGATAGGGTATGCATGTAAGGCACCAAAAACTTGTGGTGGAACTCGAAACATCGATATCTAATAAGGGAGAGTAAGACATTAGAGTTCAATGTCCTTCAAAGTCGGTTTGGAATTTCTATGTAATAATGTTGGTGGGACTCAAAGTAGAGTGAATTTTATGTCAAAGTTAAACCCCACATAGATTATTGTTTGATTTTATGTTTTATTGCTATGATTTGTCTTCACATCACGTTTTGCATTAAATGAGTGATACACATATCTAATAAAATATAAAATAAAGTTTTGGTAATAATAATAAAAGTTGTTTAATTATTTACTTAACAAGAAGATCGAAGTTGTTAATCGAGTCTTAATTTGACTAGTATGAAGGTTTGAATGTGCGCATTATCCTCTTATCTATGGGTTGAAGAGGAATTATAAATAGTTTTAAGCATTATATTAAAATCAAAACTTATAATAAAATTGTTAAAAAAAAAACACTAATAAAATTGAAGTTTTCGAAATGTTAAGATCTTCTGATATTATTTTATATGAATAGATAGCTTTTCTTTAAATTAATTACTTAATTTAGTGCTTGTAATAAATAATAAAATTCGAATTATTGTAATTAAAAAAATAAGAAGCCGTTTGTTCATATTCCGAAATGTATGATACACATTCCACTTTTTGAATTTTGACTTATATTTGATGTAGTAGTTCCAAACCTCAATCATGCACTTTTTCTAAATTATTGTACTTCTTGTTTTAGTTTTGATGGAAGAAATTGTAGTTTTGAAAATAAAAAACGAGTTGTTTTCTCTAAATATTTTGAATTATCACATGGATTTTAAATGTTTTAATTAAGTGTTTAAAGTATTATGATATTGTATCAATTAGAATCGTTCTTTATTTTAATCGTCAATTTAGACATTAAATACTAGTTTAGATTTAATATGTACCATATTTAAAACACATAGATTAAATTACAAACTTATGTATGCTTATCATATGAGCACTTTGGATCCCACGTTTTCAAAACATAGTGTTAATTTTCTTTAATCTATTGATCTAAATTGTTAATGTAATAGATACTTATGTGGTTACAATTTCATCCATGTGTTTTAGTTATACTTTACAATTTCATTCACGTATTTACCCTTTTAATATTTTAGTGGGTTACTTAGATATTGGGTTTAACTTTTGAGTTGAGTTGAGTTGGGTTGGGTTGGATTGAATTTTATATTAGTATAGTGATATTTGATTATTTGAGATTGAAAATGGATGTGTTTAGGGTTTATTAATTAAAAATTATTTGATTTATTTGATTTATAAATTCACAACCAAAATAAATCATCGAAATGGATTGTTTACATTGAATAAACCGAAAATCCGAGTAAACCAACTTATTTTTATTAAACTAATTCAATTAATTAAAATTGAAATCAACTCAATATAAAGCACAATAGACTGAATATAAAAAAATGTTCAAACTTAAACAAGAATAAAATATCGATAAGACTCCTAGATTAAACCTAAATCCAAAATAAACTAAAAGAAAATTCACTAATAACATTTCTGTACCATAAAACTCAAAATAGATACATGTTTTCATAAAACCTTCGAAGACATCACTTTCAAGATGTGGAAGATAGGATCTTTCATAGGTTGCAGCTGCCGTACGGCTAGCGGCTAACTAAAACACACACAAATGGCATTAGTTCCCACCGACAATTTCATGTTTGAAAGAAACGTTTGCAGTAAGGAGATATATATATATATATATACAACTAATTATCAAATAATTCAAAGATAAGTTAATTTCCAATATCACTTAAACCAGCACCTATCAAAGGATACACTAAAGCCTGGTGCATTTGCAGCATGCCTGCTTGTGTTTACCTTATAAATTTTACTCTCAAAAAGTGTATTTTTTTTGTTGGACTATATTTTTATGTTGGTCCATACTTCATCGTTCTTATGGAGCCCATGATATGTACAATGTTGACATAAAATATGGGTTACCATTATGGGGCTGACTTTTGGTTGGTAATTTCTTTCATTTATGGAGCCCAGACAACATCGGTAGCTACCAGTTCTATAACGCTACTCTAATAATTGAAGGCAGAGATTTTGTGTTTGGTTTATTACAACCGAGAGCTGAGTTGAAAAAGCCGCAACATGGTTTTTAACACTATCGTTTTCATCAGACTATTAACAAGTAAAAAGCTGTCAAAATGGCTTACAAGACAAAGAGTCATAAATAACACCTTTAGCTATCTTGCACAGAATTTGACTTTAATTTATTTATGAATATATATATATATATAGAGCAGGGAGTTGATCACCATGTGATGAAAGGAAACTATAAGGAATCTTAAGTTAGAATGTCAATCAATGGAATTTCCAGCTATTTGTCCAAGTCTAAACCCTTGCTTACTAATTCAAGCATCGAATTCGTCTAATTCTTCTCTCGATTCATCTACTCTTTCAAATTTTTCTGATTGAAAAATTAAATTCTAATTGACTCGAATTTTACATTAAACCTTTGAATATCATGATGTTTAAGTTTAACGAAATCTCATCGTCAACATTATTAATTGAACTTTAATTTTTTAAACAGACAAGTAGAGATTAATTTTTAAAAGTCCAAGGAGTATAGGGACTAAAGGAAAATTAAATCTTTTTTAGTTATATATATATTCCTTTCCGTATATATCATCTCCAATTTCTCGTTTACTTTTCCTCTCATTATTTTCCATTTTTCTTGTTTGATTTATTATTTTGTTCCTCCCATTTCTTAATTATTTTACCATGATATGAAATTATATATACACACATACCAACCATTTTTATATACTCAATCTGATTTTCATTCTAAATGAAATCATTTATTGTTATTAGAGTTGTATGACCCAAATCTTATCATTTGTTAAAAAAATATATATATAGTGAAAAAATAAGGGGATTTGTGGGGCAATCAATGTCAAATACAAATAGTGTAGTTCTATACAGACTCTACTTATGCAGCATGGTCTGTACCATTAAATAAACGTAGTTGGAACTCCTTTAGTGAATTTCTCCTCCTCTGTCAATGAATTTTTCTTGAAAGAGTTTTCACCTAAAATTTGTGTATTTTTTTCTTTTTCTTATTACTTTGCGATCGTTCTATTGCAATTATCGACGTCTATTATAACAGTTCTCCTCTAAATAAACTATCTATTTATCTATTTATATTTATATTAATTAATACAACATTTTCAACCTAAATGTATTCATAATCTAGAAGGAATACAACCTCTATAATTAAATGAATTAGCATATAGGTTTAATATATCATTTGGTACTTGAGTTTGATATTTTTTTAATGTAATATTTATGTTTTTTTTTTGTTCCAATGTGATACCTATATATATTTGACAAAAATGATACATTTTGGTACTCACGATCAATGGTATTAACTTCTTAGTGTTTAATTTGAGTTTTAGGTTGGTTTAGTGAGATTTAATTGCTAATATTATTATGTTTGAGTTTTTATAATCTATTTAAAAGATAATATTAATTTTGAACTTGTTTAATTTTGTATTTAATTTGTTAAATACAATATGATTACCATAGTTTTCTTTTTCGAGTTTTAGCCAACCCCTATTAGTCAACTCTAAAACTTAAATTAAACATCAAAAAGTTCACAATTTTACTTTCAAGTACCAACATATATAATTTTTACCAAAAATAAGACAAATACCACATTAAAAAAAAAGTCAAATACATATACTTAATAATATATTATGGGACTTTTTTTGTAATCTTTGAATAATCTATGTACTTACAAAACATTTATCCTTTAGTGACATGTGAACATTAAAGGTTGGATAAAACCTTAATTTATGCATCATTCTGTTGGCTTAAGACAAATCAAATGGTGAAACATCAAAATTTATTGATTCATCTTACGTCTTTGACTAGTTTTCCCTCTATATTTTCCTCTCTTTTTTTTTTCTTTTTCTAAAATATATTCACATATTGGAATATTTCTATGAATACTTATGTAATGTATTACACAAGAATGACATCAATTTATAATTTAAATATTTTGAAAAGATTCAAAATTTAAAAAAAAAAATCATATATTTCTTGTATATAATTATGTTGCTGCACAAGTTGGATTTCAAAGTTGACAATTTTTCATATGTATTTAGGAAAATATAAAAAATTCTAAATAGAGAGATGAGTGATACTATAAAGAGGGGATTGTTTAAGTGAAGCTATACACATTCTTCAATGTATTTATCAAACTGAGTGAATGTAATTTATCAACTTCTAATAATTTTCAGTTTTTTATAATAATTTCATTATAAATTATTATTATATTTATTATTTTTGATAAAATATTTAAAATCATCTATAATTTTTTCCTAACTCTTGAATAGGAGAATAATATATTTCAGCGTACTTGAACTTATATTCTCCTATAAACATAATAATATTCATGTCAATCGAATTAAAACTTAATCAACGTTAATAATTTTTCGTCGGAAAAATTATTTTAAGATGATTATTGTCATGGGTGACATAATATAAATACTTCTAGACTTGTTGGAAGAATTTAGGTTGTCATGATTTTCTATGGTCTTCTAGATAATTTGATGCATGTTAATTAATGATTTTGATAAAAGTAAAGCAGTTAACATTCCATCCCCAAAGTTAAGAAAATAGAATATAAAAGTCAGCAAACTATAATTATAGGTCTTTTGAGACTTTCGTGCATGTTCGTGTGGACAATAGCAATGGTTGGAATTTGTTCCTTCTTGGTAATAAAATAATATCAGTTAAGAGCTGTACATAATAGTTTTAGAGGTCTAAAAAAGGAATGGAAGGCTTTCTGTGAGTTATGGCAGATTTTCAAATGTAAAGTCGTGTTTTGGAGGAATATGATTAATCAAAAAGGTTTCTAAGATTTGACGCCCAACTGTATCGAATTAAGGAGAATAAGTAGTTGAGTTCAGGAGCTATTGAATTGAGTAAAAAAATTTTGAGTTAATTAAGTTTATGAATTTTATTTTATCATCTTAACTTAATTTAAATTTATTCGAATTAAGCTTAATTAAATGAAATTTGAGTCAAGTCGAATCGAGTAAAATTATTCAAGTTAAATTAAAAAAACTAAATATATCAAATTAAAATATTGTTACAATATAACTAATTCTATATTAGAGTACATAAATTTGAAACCATATATATTTGAAACCTTTTTTCAAAAAAAAAAATACTTTAGTATGAGAAACTTAAATCATTAATTAACTTATTTAGGTCTTCAAAATTATTGTTTTAGAAAAATTTAAAAATTTAACTTTCTTTATATATTTTTTAGAATTTTTAGAATATTTATAATTTTAAAAAAGTATATAAATTTTAAAATTTTATAAATATTTTGAATTTTTGAAAATTATTTTGAATTATTCTATAATTTTTGTTGAGAGTGAGACTAATTTGTTCATTTTCAAAATTGACAGAGATTAAAAGAGTATTTATATTAATTTGTTATTCAAATTGTTCAAGTTATTCGAATTTTAAAATTCAACTCGGTTCGATTAATTCGAAATTTAAATTTTTTTCAATTTTTTTGAATCGAATCAAGTTTTGCTTACTCCTAATTGAGCCATAACATAATTTTCTACACGTAGCTTGTTATCCTACTAAGGGTCCCAAATAAGTCTGATGTAACTTGGTGTTTATCCACAAACTGTATATGTAACATACAAATGATCTACTTTGGTCTCAATTTAATCACTTCGGATAAAATAATTGTTCAAATCAGTCATGTTAAAATTTTTTGTTGTCCACCAACAAATTGTTGAAGTAACACATTAATCAATTGATTGATGACACGTGACACTTTTTTATTGACTTTTGACACAAAATTTTAAATTTTATAAATGGATGTATAAGATGTCACAATCACGTACTCTTTAATCATATATTTAAAAATAAAATAAAATAATTAAAAATCAGAGATATAGTATTCATTTTTTTAATCTACCATATAAAAAGGCGAATTCAGTACCAAGTCAAAACAAATTTTAGTGCTTTTATAAACCCCATAAAATTCTATTAACTAAAACAACGTGGTCCATAATCATATTATAAATACTATTTTATTTATTAATATCGTGTTTATATATTTTTTCGAGTTATAATTTTTTTTAAAACTGTCTAATATAAGCATAGGTGAAAATGTGTGACAATCATGTTTAAGATATTTATACTTTTATAAATTTTGATACAGTTAATAACTTATACTATATATATTTAAAGCATTTACATACTAATATCATATTTAGATTATTATTTAATTAGATTAAATGTTCGCATGACTTAATCTTTAGAAAAAGTGTTGAAAATAAAGGTTTTTCACGCACTTCAATTCAATTTGTAGTAAAAATTAAGTGAATGTTGATGTGTCTAGAATAAAACACATAATAAATAAATCAAATGTTGATTGAAATAAAAAATAATAATAATATAATTTGTAACATGATATACGGTATTTGAGAAATCTTTATTTGAATACTTTGGAAAAGGTTTGACTATTGTTTGACCATTTCGAAAAGTTTGAACTTCATTTAATCACTTTTATACATATTAGAATATCATTACTATCTAGAAAGGTTTAGTTCTTATATAAGTAACCCCTAAAGGAAGGTTAGGCTCCAATTTGAGCATTTAACCTTTTAATTATGGGTAAATTACACCCAAGGTTATTAAACTATTAGTAAGTTAATATTTTGTCACTCAACTTCAAAAAGTTATAAAATGGTCGCTAAACTGTTCGAAAATTTTCATTTAAGTCATTGGATTGTTAAAATAACTATTGTATGACTTTTTTTGTTCGCATTGCTCACATTAATTGAAAACTTTCATTTCCCTTTTGTTTTGCTGTTCAATTTTTTTATGAAATAACTTTGAATGCTATAATTCTACGAACTGAAATCCAATTAGCTTTCTTCTCTAATATTTGACATTGATCGACTAGGATCTTATATTTGTTCTTCTACTTGTCGATGACTATTGATCCCTTATACTGATTGCCAAATCGTTACTTGAAGCTTACTAGTCAAACTTTAAAAAAAAAAAAAACCTTAATAGCCCAGTAACAAATAAAAACTTTTGAATAATTCAATAACTTAAATGAAAACTTTCAAATAATTCAATAACCATTTTATAACTTTTTGAAATAAAATGAGTTAAACTTACGAATAATTTAGCATATTTAATCCTTAATTATTTTCTTGCACCTTATACATATAATAACCCCAGGTCATTCGTTTATTTTCCCTTCAACCAAGGCAAGTTTGGTTAAGTTATGCTATAAATAACATACCAAAAACAGAGCTTTCTGCAAACATAAACATTAAGAAAAAACAATTCCAAAGCATATTCTTGTTTCTTAAAAGAGGAAAAAAAGAAATTATTTATTATTTAATTCCAAGTCTTCCCTCCCCAATCCCATCTTACCTCTATATATTAACCACCACCACCAGCATCACCGCCACTGTCTTCTTCCCATATCATATCTTGCTACACCCTTTTGGCTCTGCTATTTCTATTCATTAAAGCAAAGCTATGGCTAAATTACTGGCCACCCTTTTCATCCTAACCATCTTTGTTTCCACTTTATCCTTTGCAGCTCGCACTGGTCCACCTTTCCCTGCAAATACCCAACAACAAGAAGCTCAGGTTACTTAAAATTTCAATTCATCACTTTCATTTTTTTCTCCAATCATATCCTCTATTTCAACTTATATTTGATATTTGCTTTTCTGGGTTTTAACGTTTTTGTTCTTATAGGGTGTTGTTGAAGTTGAAGATAGCTGTGAAGGAGTTGCAGAAGAAGAGTGTTTGATGAGAAGAACTCTTGCTGCTCATACTGACTATATCTATACCCAAAACCACAATCCATGAGCTTCAAATTGCTTGTTTTTTCTTTAGCCATCAACCCACTACACATATATATATGTATGTATGTATATGCTTGTTGTTGTTGATTATGATTTAATTTAATAACATAATCAATCAGAGCCTTTTTTTTTTCCTACTTTTGTCTTGGTGTTTGTTTCTTCCATTTGTGATTTTAAGTTTTGGATTGTTTTGAAAATTTTATAATCTTAAACATAAATAAAGTATATACTTGGTATGTCTTTTTAATTGTAAGTTTGCTTCTTCTTCCTCTTCTTCCTTTTTTTTTTTTTTTTTTTCTAATACTACATTTTATCTTCTTTTTTTTCCTTAAATTATTTGGCTATTTAATAATGTTTCTCTTTAGGGGATTATCATTCCTTTGTTTGAAGATGCATTTCAAGATGGCAAAACTAATATGCTAATACAGGGCTGGTAACAGCTAAATTTCGCACTTTTTTTAGTTAAATTTGTGTTTCAACATTTTATAAAATGTTAAATAATTTTTTAAAAGTAAATACTAATTAAAATATTAATTTTGTAACACTATTGACATAACAATAGAAAGTATTATATGACATGTCATTAAATTATTTAAAAATTATAAAATTATTCAAAAATATAAAAATTAAAAAATACTAAAAAGTTCATAAAATTAGCATGAAATACATGTGGGTTGCTATACGGGTTGTCCTATTTAAGAATTTAACATTTTAGTTAGAATTTCAGTTAAAAAGCTAACAATTGCACTTTTTTTTTAAATATTGAGGGTAAAATTTAACTCAAAAAAAAAAAAAGGGGTATTGTTACCTTAAGTTTCTTGTTTGTTTAAAAGAACAAATGCAACGAAAGTTGTAATAACCCTCATCTGACCCGATTGTTGGGTCCGAGTTACGGGATGCTACATTCATTTTCGGAGCAACTACTGTTAATCATACAGATAATAATCATTCCAAACATGCAATAATATGTTAAACATATTTACAATATGTTAAATAATCAAATCTAAACTTCAATTAGAGGTGAGCATGGGTCGGGCTGGGCTGGGCTCGACTAAAATTTCAGGCCGGTTTGTTAAGCCTAGGCCGGCCCAGCCCAAAAAATGGGCCTAAAATTTTACCCAAGTTCGACCCAGATAAAAATGTTAAAATCCGAGCCCGACTCGGCCCGCCCATATTAATTTTTATATTATTTTTATATAATTTTAAAATATATATAATATATCAAAATAAATATTTCCCAACAAATTGAAAATAAATTTTAAAAAATATGTATACTTAAATAATACTAAGATGGATGCAACTTAACAAGCAAATGTCTCTAAAATAATAACAAAATTAACAAATGTCTTTAAAATAATAACAAAATTAACAATAAAATAAGTTTTATACAATATTCAAACATAACAACAAAATAGTAGCAACATAATAGTAAAATTGTAGCAAAATAGAGAGAAAATAACAAGAAAATAATATTAAAAAAATTAGATTTTTTTGTCCTTTAGTGAATTCGGGCCGGGCTCGGGCCAAAAATGCCTTACCTGAGGCCCGACACATTTTTTAAATGGGCATTATTTTTTTGTCCAAACCTATTTTTCAGGCATATATTTTTGTCTAAACCCTCCCACATTTTGGGCAGGCCTTTCGGCCGGGCCGGGTGGCCTGACCCATGCTCACCTCTAACTTCAATCAAGCTTATGAAAGCTTTTTTGTTGACCCGAGCACAAAATAGAACCAAATTGTAAAATTTTAAAAATCCAGGGTCCATGTCGTGACATCACCTCCCCTTCATCGTGGCGTTGCCAAACATTCTGTCATGTTGTGATCTCAAGCCACTCGATGTCGCAACGTGACTCACTGTCGATCGACGTTTCGAAGAGGAATATTGCTCGTCGGGACGTGGACTCTATTTTTGATAAAAATGAATCATTTAGTACCTTTTTTAAAACTCTCAACTAAACCTATCAAAGGCCGTTCCATTTGATCACTCCAGAGCATGCCAAATACATACATTTCCTACTAAAACATGTCATTTACAAATTCAAAACAAGATCAATTCAAAATGAGTTCAACTATTACAAATTATCCAAATATCTTCCAAACCAACCAACCAAACACCAAACTTATCTATGCCAAATTCATATCCAAACTTGCTGTAAAAAATAGAATGTCGCTGAAGCTATTTGATGCACATAGTAGCTTGCACTTAGTACTACATCTGTGACCAAAATTGTCTCTTACACATAGTGGCCTGCACTTAGTACCACACATGTGATCGAAGCTATCGGGTACGCATAGTAGCCTGCACTTAGTACTACATATTCGACCTAACCATCTGGTACACGTAATAGCCTGCAGTTAGTACTACACACGTGACCTAAAACCATCTTAAACACATAGTAGCCTACACATATGTTCTCACAATGGATCATTCCTATCTTTTCTATTACGAAGGTCCAACCGAGAAGTTCCTCACTTTTTAACATTTTACCAATTCATCCATAATCAACTTAAATTCATAACTTACATCAAGTGATCATTCAATATAAAACCACATCTCATATAATAACAAAATATTATAACATAAGTAAAAACAATATATTATTTACATACAAACTTACTCGTTTCAAAGAAATATCATATTCCATCAAATTTCCATTATATTCAATCATCCCATCACATGTTATCGACATTTGAGCTTTCGATTACTTCATGGGTACATCACGTTCCCATACACAATATATCACAAAGAAAAGAGAAAGAAAAAATAAAGAACATAGATTTTTACATGGAAATCCTTTTGGGAAAAAACCACGGGTAGAGGAGAAGAAAATTCACTATATCGAATTCGAATGATTACAAGAGGAGTACGCTATGTCTATATATAGACTTGTAAAACCATATTCTAATAGGAGTATAGTAAGATTGAAACACCTTATTCTAATCAATATCAAATAGATGAAGTTTAATAAGGTTTAAAAAACCTTATTGTAAAATAAAATAAAAGAAGTGCATTTCTATATGGATTTTATTTTTATTTTATTTTACCACTGTATTTTATTTAAATAAGGATTCGGGTTACTTAATTCTAACAATCTCCATCTTGACATGAATTCTCAATGAACAAGTTCTTCATCGTGAACACTCAACGAACAAGTTCTCCACCTATTCCATAAAACCCCTTAAGGGTTTAACTTCAATAATGAATGATGGTTATTAAACTAACTATAATTACGACAAAGGCAAGTGCACCTATCGAACAATAGAATAGCTATGGTGAGTAGGGAATATCGTATCCACGAGGACTAAAAGTACTAGTAATTACCATTTTTCTATTATTTAGTTGATAAATTGAATTGATTGTTTTTAATCTAAATTTACTAATCTAATTTAACTACGAACGCAACAAAGAATGAAATAGGAATATAATCGAAGATAACCAATGAGAAAGACAATACTCAGGAAAGGATCCACCTATACTTCACCTATTATTCTGAATCTTAATTAAATGATTTATTCACTTGTGTCTTGATCCTTAGAAATCCCTAAATTATGTTAATCTCTCTTTCGAGAGTAAGAACAACTGACTTTAGGTTGATTAATTGAAATTTCTTTCTAATTAAAACTCATATCGTCGCATTAACTCAATCTATGGATTCCCCTATTAGATTTTACTCTAATCCAGTAGATTTATGTCGTCATATTTCTAGGATTGCATGCAACTCCACTCAATTATGCTAGATATAATCTTAAACAGGGACTTTTGCTCTACTGAAATAAGTACATTAAACATGAATTAATATTCAGGAAATATTAAAATAAGAAATAAGCATACATAATTGAGAACAAGAATCAAGTATTTGTCATGTAAATCAGAAATCAAATCATAAGACTCATTATAGGTTTCATTTTCCCTAAGTATCTAGGAAATTTAGTTCATAATCCTGAATAGAAATATCTCATAAGTTAGGATAACCACAAGACACTAAAACTTCAAAAGAAATTAAAATGAGATATTCACTCTTGATGGAGATCCGCTTCCAAGTTGATTCCTATGGTGTTCTTCGAGTGTTTTCATCAATCTTCTTTGAGTGCCCCCTTAGATCTTCTTCTAATTGGTATTTATAGACTTTAGAATGCTCAGAAAGCCTAAAAATTGAGTTTTTCCGTGTATCTGGGAAGCAAGTTGCGAAATTGACACGGGATGGCACATGGGCATGTGCTCAGACCGTGTGGAAATGCCCAGGCCGTGTGGATCCTGAAAACAGCTCTTTTTGTCTGATTTTGGCTTATTTTTCATTTTTTTCACTCTCTTATGCTCACCTAAGTATAAAAACATGAATTTAAAGGATTAGGAGCATCAAATTCACTAATTTACAAAATAAATTATCCAAAAACGCATCAAGAATGAGATTAAAAATATGTTACTTTTATGGCTTATCAATATCAATGAACACCAACCATGTCTAAGCAATATTCAAACTTAGTTATAGGAAGTGACTTTGTCACCATATCTGCAGGATTTTCATAAGTATTAATTTTGCTCACAACAATATCACCACGAGTAATAATATCACGAACAAAATGATATCGAACATCAATATGTTTTGTTCTCTCATGAAACATTTGATCTTTTATAAGAAACATGACACTCTGACTGTCACAAAATACTGTAATGATTTGAAGGTCTTCATTGAGTTCACTAAAGAGTCCCTTCAACCAAATGACTTCTTCATAAGCCTTAATAATCGCCATGTACTCAGCTTCAGTGGTAGACAAAGTGATTGTAGTTTGCAAAGTGACTTTCCAACTGATTGCACAACCTCCGATTGTAAAGACATAACTATGAAAGATCTTCCTCTATCAAGGTCTCTAGCAAAATCAGCATCAACACACCCAATGACCCCATCTCTAGTTCTTCCAAACTGTACGAAAACTTTCGTAGTACCTTGTAAGTATCTTAAAATCCACTGAGCTACTTTCTAGTGTTCTTTATCGGGATTCGCGATGTATCTACTAACTGCACTAACTGCATGTGATAAATCTGGACGTGAACAAACCACAGTATACATGAGAGATCCCACTGCACTAGAATATGGAACATGTGATATGTACTTAATCTCATCATCTAATTGTGGATACAAAGTTGATGAAAGTCTGAAATAGGCTGCTAAAGTATTAACAGGTTTAACATTCTACATATTAAACTTACAAATAACTTTCTCAATGTACCCTTTTCTGACTTAGGTATAATTTACTTACTTTTCTATCTCTGAAAATCTCTTTACCAAGTATCTTCTTTACTGGTCTCAAATCTTTCATCTCAAATTCTTCACTTAGTTGGGCTTTGACCTTTCTTATCTCTTATTTATCTTTCACTGCTATCAACATGTGATCAACATAAAGGATTAGATACATAAAAGAATCATCACTATTTTTTTTAAAGTAAACACAACTGTCAAAGCTACTTCTTTTGAAATCATGAGAAGTCATAAAGGAATCAAACCTCTTGTACCATTTTCTTGGTGACTATTTCAAACCGTAAAGGGACTTTTTCAGCAAGCAAACATAATCCTCTTTTTTTGATACTGTAAAACCCTCTAGTTGTTGCATGTAAAAATCTTCTTCAAGTTCTCCATGTAAAAATACAGTTTTTACATCTAACTACTCAAGCTCCAAACCATGCATGACCACAATACCAAGCAAAACTCGAACCGAACTATGCTTCACAATTGGGGAGAACACATCTGTGAAGTCTACTCTTAGAATTTGACTGTAACTTTTTGCAACAAGCCTTGCTTTATATCTGGGTTCTTCAACTCCTAGAGTCCCTTCTTTCTTTTTAAACACTTATTTACAACGAACAGCCTTTTTACCTTTAAGAAGTTTCACAAGATCCCATGTTCTATTTTTTTGGAGTGATTCCATCTCGTCTTGCATAGCAAACATCTACTTTTCTAAGTCTTCATAGTTAACCGCCTCAGAATAATTAGATGGCTCTTGGTCTGCATCTATATCTTCAGCCACATTTAAAGTATAAGCAACTAGATCAGCCTCGGCATACTTTTGTGGAGGTTTAATTTCTCTTCTAGTTCTGTTTTTTGCGATAGAGTATTATGGTGAAGAAGCAACTCTATTTTGAATTTTTGTATTGGCTTGAGAAGTCGACTTTGTTGTAGATTCTGATTAATCTGAAGCTCCACCCGCTTTTGATGTTCTTTATTGGAATAGTCTTTAAGAGATAAGTTAGGTAGCATATTAGTTTCATCAAAAACAATATCTCTGCTAATCACAACTTTTCTATTTTTAGGACATCATAACTTATACTTTTTTACACCAGCTTTATAACCAAGAAAAACACATTTAATGGATCTCGGTTCCAATTTTCCATAATCAAATAAGCATACACTGGACACCCAAAGATCTTTAAATCAAAATAATTAGCAGGATTAACAGACCATACCTCTTGTGGAGTCTTTTTCTCAATGGCAATGGATGGAGATTGGTTGATCAAAAAAATGCAGTAGAGGCTGCTTCGGCCCAAAACGACTTTGGTAAGTTAGCATTCGACAACATACATTGAACTTTCTTCATGATCGTTCTGTTCATTTGTTCTGCAATGCCGTTTTGTTGTGGAGTATGACAAACTGTCAAGTGTCTCACGATCCCTTCTAACTTGCATAGTTCATTAAACTCATCAGAACAGAACTCTAAGCCATTGTCTATGCGAAGGTGTTTTATTTATTTTCCCGTCTGTTTTTCAATCATAGTTTTCCAAGACTTAAATGCGAAAAACACATCGTTTTTTTACTTCAGGAAGAATGCCCAAACTTTTCTGAAAAAATCATCAATAAAAGTTAGCATATAATTAGCTCCACTCTCGAAGGCATGTTGGATGGCCCCTGTAACAAGCCCATTTTTGCCTGGGCCCAAACCAACAAAAAAATTAAAAATAAAAATAAAACTAAAATAAACAAAACTAGAGTCCATTTACAAAAAAAAACCCACTACCCAAACATTCAAGCCCAAAATAAAAAAAACCCTAAGTGGCCCGTTGGCCCAAAAACTAAACTCAATTCCAGTAAAAACTGAAACCCTAATCCCATGTGAGCCACCAGTGTCGTTTGACACCTCTCTGCCACCACCCTTCCTATCATCTCCACCGCCACCTGCAAAACAAAAAGAACACGCAACAGTAGCGCAAAAATGAGAAATAAACAATACATGAACAGTAGTAAACAGTGTTGTGAATCTGGCTATAAAAGCCACCACAAATCTTGTAATTTTTTACTGACACGAGCAAAATAAAAAAAAGAAACAGAGATTCGAAACACAAAGAAATCAAATATAAAATGTGGTTCATTTATTCATTTTTTTATTTTTTACTCATATTTAAAAGAAAATAAATAAAAATATAAAAAGAAACTGAGGTCTTACCTTTTCCGTGTTTGCACTACTGTGAATGGCCGAGGTATCCACTTCCGATGAAAAGTGGTCGGAAAACGAAAAGTTTTTTAACTTTCGGGTCTTTTTGTTGGGGATTTCGGCAGTTTTGGGCCTAGATATGGGTTCAGGGGGTCAAAATATTGAAAAGGGAGATTTTTATCTTCGCCAGCCACCGTGAGCGGCGGTGCTGTCGCAGACGACTGACAGCCGGTACGGCGGCCGATGACCGGAAACTTAGGCCAGCCAAAGAATGCTTTGAGAGAAAAGGGGAGGGACTTTCGATTTTTTTTTTTTTAAAAATGAAGGTAAAATGTTTTTTTTTTGAAAATTTTTAACTTATATAGGCTAAGCAAAACAACGTCGTTCTGAAGTGGCTCCAAACGCCCCAAAACGGCGCCGTTTTGAAGCATAACCCGAAACCTGACCCAGGAAGGCCCAGGATCCGCGTGTTTTGTTTAAATGGTCTATTTATTGCTTCAACCCTTTCGCCTTTTTTAGTTTCTTCAATTTGACCCCATTTTGTTTTCTTTTTCTTTTTTAACTTTACCCGATAATTTTATTTTGATTTCATTTTGATCCACCTGATTAAACGCGCATACGGACTGGGAATAATTTTGCATCTGGTCCTTGCCCTTTTTTAGCACATTATATTCTGGTCCTTGTCACCCTTTTTTATTATTTGCTATTTATACCTTTTAATTTCGTTTAAATTTCAATTAAACCTTTTATTTATTTGGTTTCAACCTTTTAACGACTTTTTAAATTATTTTAATTATTTTTTGTACTTTATTATTATTATTTTACCTGTTTATTATTATTGCCTTGCCTTTTTATTTATAATCCATATCACTTATATTTGTTTTATTTATTGTTCTTCATTTTTATATACTCTAAGTTAATATTATTTACATTTTTTATACCGAAAATAGGTATTACATAAATCTATTGCATTTATTGACTTATTTGCTTATTATTCTTCTGTCCTTTAAATATTTAAATTTAATATTATTTATAATTGTTTTATCAATTTTTCTATTTATTCATAATTTTTTTAAACATTTAATTTCACTATTACGTATATATATTTTATTTATCTATTGATATTTTACATTTTAAATACTTAAGTTAGATGTTATTTATATTTGTTTTACCTACCTTTTTTTTTAACTTCTTTTTTTAGAATGTTTAAATTCGATGTTACTTGTTATTTATTCTTTTATTTATTTTTTTATTCTTAAAATGTTCAAATTAAATACTATTTGTACTTACATTTTCACTAAACACTTATTATTTTCATTTTTATTTCGAATTACTTTAGTCATCTTGTTGATTCCTTAAGTTAATATTTCTATTATTGCCATACTCTCATCATTACTACCATAATATTTATCCATTTATTTGTTAAATAAAATAGATGTATAGCTACTTCACATTCATACGACATAGTACCATTGTCCATATTACCACGTTATATTATTAAAACCACGTCATAAATCGCATTTGAACATGTGTATTCGTTGTCGAATTATCCCCAAATTTTATAAATACCCATCGTTTTAAATTTTATATTTTTTATTATTCAAAAAAAGAAATTTTTCAAAATAAGACAATACTCTGTATTTGAAAACTCGAGAAAGTCGTGCCCTAACTTACGGGATTTCGATTTTCCTCGTTAGACCCAAATGACCGAATTTCCTCTTAAAATAAAAAACACGCGAGATTTCAAATAAAATAAAAATAAAGGCAAGTTTATTCTCAAAGGTTTAAGGTGTCGCGTCCTAACTTACGAAATGTGACATTTTGTTACCTCGCGACGAGAGGGACTTTAATATTCATTTTGATTTATTCACGCAATTTTTAAGCAAAATGTACATTAATACAAAGAGGGATCATATTCAAAATTCTTCAAATTTTCAATTTTCGACACCAAAACATTAATTAATCAACTAGGTACCAATTTTGGGCATATTGAGGGTGCTAACCCTTCCTTGTGTGTAACCGACTCTCGAACCCATTTTCTGGATTTTGTAAACCAAAAATCATCGTTTTAATAAATTTAAATTTTTGTTAAAACGACCGAATTACCAAGTGATCCGATCACACCTAAATAAAAAGGATTGGTGGCGAATCCCGTTTTATTCTTTTTTATTTTCAAAATCAAGTCAACCGTTTTTCAAAAAAAATGGTTTCGACAGCCCCCACAAATCAGAATGAATATACTCCAATGTTCCCTTCGTGTTATGAATTCCTTTGGTGAATTAAACTATCTTTTGCTTTCCAAAAATGCAGTGCTTGCAGAACTTCAGTTTGCAAATTCCTTTCCCATCAAGAAGTCCTCTTTTGCTCAATTCTGCCATGCCATTCTCATTCATATATGCCTTAGAGCCATATGCCAAAATTTCGTAATATCATCATCTAACAAGGAAGAGGAAGCAACAACTGCACCACCAGTAATAGCAGAACCCTACAAAACATATAACTTGACAGTCTTTCTCTGTCCTTTCATCACAATAAGGGAACCTTTGGAAATATTTAAAACCCCCTTTCAGCTGTGTATTTGTAACCTTTTGAATAAAGAGTACTTAACGAAATTAAATTTCTCTTTAATTCTGGAACATATTGCACGTCACTAAGTGTTTTAACAACTCCGTCAAACATCTTAACTTTAATCATTCCAACACATGCAATTTTACACGAAGCATTATTTCCCATCAAAATAACACCTTCAAACCCTGTTTCGTAAGTTGTAAACCAATCTCGATTGGGACTCATGTGGAAGGTGTAGCCCGAATCAAGGATCCACTCATTGCTTACCTTAGAATTATTGACAGAAGCGACTAGAAATTCACCATCGCTGTAATCTTCTACAACATCAGTTTCACTGGATTTTTTTTGTTGTTTTCCTTTTTTATTCGCAACCTCCTTTTTGATCTTGTTCTGTAGCTTATAGCACTCATATTTAATGTGTCATTTCTTCTTGCAGAAGTTACAAGTTTTACCTCTGTTTGAAGACTTTGATCTACCTTCAGATTTACCGTAAGGATTTCGTTCCTGTGTCCTTCCTCAATCATCATCAGCATTCTAATCTTGTCTCCTACGAACAATGAGACCCTCTCCTTAAGAGTTGAGTTTAACCACAATATGCTTCATCTTATCATACGAGGTCAAAAAATCATAAACCTCATCAACCATGAGAGACTCGCGGCTATATAAAATCGTATCTCTAAAGGTTGAATAAGACACGGGCAATGAGAATCAACCTTAGATCTTCCTTATCGTATTGAACCTCTATAGCCTCCAAGTTTGAGAGAATTTCTTTAAACACTGTTAAGTATTTGTGCATAGAAGCACCTTCCTCCAAACGATAAGCATAAATATGCTGCTTCATATACAACTTGCTGGTTAGAGTTTTTGACATACATATTTGTTTCAGCCTCTTCCATAATGCAGCGGCAATTTTCTCCTTTATCACATCCTGCAAACTTTCGTTAGACAAATGCAGATGTAACTGTGTTAACGCCTTTTAACCCTTATGCTTCTTCTCTTCCCCCGTCAATGTCAAAGGCATCTTATCTATCCCTAGCAGAGTTTTCTCTGAGTCTATCTGTGCAAGAACTGTCTACATCTTTACCTGCCACAACAAGAATCTGGTGTTGCAATCTAACAGCGAAATTTCATACTTCAAAGACGCCATTACCGTGGTTGAGATGAACAACTCGGAAGCTCTGATACCAATTTATAAAAACTAGAATGTCGATAATGACAATATATCACAAAGAAAAGAGAAAAAAATAAAGAACACACAGATTTTTACGTGGAAACCCTTTTGGAAAAGAACACGGGCAGATGAGAAAAAAATTCACTATGTTGAATTCGAATTATTACAAGAGGAGTAGATTATGTTTATTTATAGGCTTATAAAACTATATTCTAATAGGAGTGTAGTAAGATTGAAACACCTTATTCTAATCAATACCAAATAGATAGAGTTTAATAAGGTTTAAAAAACCTTATTCTAAAATAAAATAAAAGAAGTGTAATTCAATATGGATTTTACTTTTATTTTATTTTACCACTGTATTTTATTTAAATAAGGATTCGGGTCACTTAATTCTAACACATGCCTAATAGTTCAAGCACCATTGTTCATGTCCTTAACAAAGGAATCATCACGTTGCTCACTGTTGAAACCTAAACAATTCAATGTCATTTTATTTAATAATTCGACTATGAAAATCCAAGCCTTACCATTGCTACACCATCTTAAAGCATGCCATTTCAAACATCATACATTTCTCAAACATATCAACCAAAAATATGCCATTATAACTAGGCATCAACCATTGCCAAATCATGCATTTCATCCATATATCAATACAACATTTAAAATTCAATTCAAACATACTAGGTAATGGTAAAAACAAGCTTACACAAGTATACATACTCATATATAGATACATACACTTCATGACACCTATATACATGCCACAACTTCGAAAATTAAAACAATTGAAAAGCTATCAATTCAAAAATGGGATAGTTTGAAATTCTAGGCAATTCGCTTGACACGTTCTGCAAAGTGACAATCTACAAGGATAAGGTAAAATAGTGGGATAAGCATATTGAATACTTAGTAAGTTCTTAGGCATGAAACAAAAACTTACCTCATATTACAACTAATCACTAAGCTACTTAAGTTGGCAATATTTGCCTAAACATGATAACACATATCAATAATATGAGTTTAACATATAATCACATCAAATGATAATTCAAACATATATCATTTCAATCCGCTAAAATCAATTTTTCAATACCATATTCATAAACAATTCAACATTTAATCATTTTAACATCAAATTAATATCATACACAGGTATCTTGTTACACTAATTATTCGAGTTGAATATGTAACAATTTGGTTTTGACCCTAGTCGAAATAGTAGTTTCGTGCCTATTATAGGTTAATTGACATGTGTGAAAATTTCATATGAAAATTTAATCGTTTGTGTGTATAATTTTGAAAAAGGACTTAATCGTAGAAAATGTGAAAGTTGCCTTCTATTTGATAAAATGCTTAATTGATGTGTCTTTATATTTGTGAGGTCCTTAAAAGGTAAATGGACCATTATTAATGCTAGTGGACAAATATGGGCTTATATTATGTGATTTTTATATGGTTTATTAAAGGTTAAATTGGTAATTGATGATTAATGTTATATTAAGTAAAATAAAAATAAAAAATGGTTTCATTATCATCCATTAATGGCCGAATGAAGCAAAGAAGAAGCTAAAAATAGGGTTTGAGATTTCAGCACTCACTTTGCTTGATTGAGGTATGGTTTTGACTCGGTTTTTGATGATTTTTATGTTTTTGAGATCGTTGCTTTATGTTTTATCAAGCCCATGTCTGAATTTTGAAAATTGTTGATGATTTTGAAACATGCCATGGATGAATTCATGAACTTTTTTATGTTAGTTGGTGAATTATGAAAGCTTGATGTTGGGTTTAAATTATTGGTCTTTGGATTTTTAATGAAATTGAGTAATTTGGGCTAAATTGTAAAAATATTATTATTGAGGGACTAAAATATGAAATAAATGAAATTTTTGGACTTGTATGAGAGCTAGGAGAATTCGGCTAAGCTTGTGTATATGCAAATTATGTGTATTTTGTGATTTTGTGAAATAGAGACTAAAGTGTCGAAATGTGAAAATGTGAGGACTAGTTTGCAAAATGCCCTAAATACGTGTTTATGGATTGAATTGAATTAATTGATGAATAAAAGGGTAAATTTTGAATACATATAGATCAAGAAATGAGGAATTCGGATTTTGATCAGGGGAAGTCGAAGGTTATCGGGTAGACAATTCAAATCGACAATTCCGAGTATGAGGCAAGTTCGTACGTGATAAATGATGTTAAAGTTATGTTTTAATGCAATTACAATGCATAAATTGTATAGATATTTGATTACAATTTGAGTACGATGATATTCGACTATGCTTAGCACTAAGTGTGCGGTTTAATACATATAGCTTTGGCTACAAATGGCACTAAGAGTGCGAGTTGGACTAACTTCGGCTATATAAGGCACTAAGTGTGCGATACCAACTTAGCTTCGGTTAATTTAAATGGCACTAAGTGTGCGGAATCATTTTAGCTTCGGCTAACCTTTACAGCACTAAGTGTGCGAATGTTAAAGTATGAACAATTTATAGGGAGTCTTGAAATACTCAAGCAAGAGGTGAGAGTGAAAGTGAATAAGTATGAAGATCCAGGTATGTATGATACTTAGGGGTGGACGATATTATCTAAGTGAAGTTCATTGAATGGTTACGAACATATGGATTGGTTTGGTATAGATTTGATAGATGACTTGAGAATTTGTGAATATTTATGTAATGATGTTTTATGTTTTATATAATGATAATGATTATAGTACAAGCTTACTAAGCTTTTGAAAGCTTACTTTGTGCGTGTTTGCATTGTCTTATAGATATCGAAGCTACTGCAAGCTCGGGGATCGTCAAGGATCGTCACCACACTATCGAACCTTAATTTGGTACTTTTGAAAATGTATATTTTTGAAGTATGGCATGTATAGGCTAGAATGTCTATGTATTTATGCTTTGATATGTATATATGTTATGCCATGAGAGTTGGCTAACAAATAGTATGTTTGTGCTTAGTTTTGGTAAATGGTTTGTGATGCCAAATTGTGTATGCATGTAATGGTTATATAGCCTTGTATGTGGTGGTCATTTTGAAATATGCCAAGTTGAGGAAATGGAAAGTTTAAGCATGAGATTGAATGAAGATGATTAAGTTATAATAAAGCATGTTTTGAGCATGGAATTGGCTGAAAATTTTGGTATAAATATTGTTTAATATTACTTATAGGAATGACCCTTAAAAAGGTGGCAAGTTGGCTTAAACCAAGCCTGCATTGTGCCACACGGTCAGGGACCACGGGCTGCCTTGTGGCCGTGTATGCAAAACAGTGACCTCTTAAGATCACACGGTTAAGACACATGGGCGTGTCATATGGCCGTGTCCTTAAGTCAGTAGTCAGCTATGTATCACACGGCCATGGCGCACGGGCGTGCTGTTGGCCGTGGGTGAAAGTCAGTGTATATACTCTGTTTTGGCACGGTTGGATCATATAGGCGTGTCTGGTGCCCATGTGAGGCACACGGTCTGGTTACACGGGAGTGTGACCTCAACAGAATTGAAAAAAAAAATTTAAGTTCTGAAACTCTTGTATGTTATCAATTTGGTCTTGATTGCATGTTTAAGCATTATATACTCAGTTATATGTGAATATTGAATGCGAATGAATGACTTCTTTTAGTAATGAGATAATTTTTTATGTGTGGTAGTTCTGATTTGAGTCGTGAGTCCGGTAATGCCTCTTAACCTATTCCGGCGATAGTTTTGGGTTAGGGGTGTTATAGAATATATATACACATGTTAGGTTACTCGTCCAGGCTAAACCTTTAAGTTGACATTAGGTTACCAGTCCCGGCTAAACCTGTGTCACAAGTATTTTCGATACATTAATTAGTTGTCTGAGCTGAAAATATATATACAAATGTCAAGTTACTCGCCAGGGCTAAACCTTCAAATTGACATCAAGTTACCAGTCTAGGCTAAACCTGTGTCATAAGTATCTTCGATATATCAATTGCTCGTCCAAGCTGAAAATATATATACATTTCAAGTTACCCGTCCAAGCTAAACCTTTAAATTGACATCAGGTTACCAATCAAGGCTAAACCTGTGTCATAAGTATCTCCGATATATAAATTGCTCGTCTAAGCTTAAAATATGTATTTGTGTCAAGTAATCAATTCAGGCTAAACCTTTAATGATACATTCGATTGCTTGGTCAAGCTGAAAATATACATGTAAGGTTATCAGTCCAGACTAAACCTTTAAAACAACATCAAGTTACTAGTCCAAGCTAAACCTATGTCACATGTATCTTCAAGTCCGCAAAAAATGCTAGATCTCGATAATCATCGATAATCAATCCGTATCAGTGTGCACAAAACCTTTATTAAGTTCGCCCGAACATTTTCATTTCATGTTACCTTTCTTTACAATTTAGTCCATACCTAACCTTTTGTACCAAATCACAAATAATCCAAATTTCAATTAAACATACACATATTCATAATTCAAATACACAAAAATTTAAACACAATCATACCATATAAACTTACTTGGTCAAATAAGCCAACAAGTTGAATTTGCAAGGACTAATCGATAATTTTGGCTTTTCCTTGGTTATCTCCAGTTTGGTTCAATTCCCAGTCTATACAATTATTCAATTCATTCTATCAATACCAAATACTTTTATATCATCCAATACTATCCGTGAACCAATTTAATTTCCTTTTTCGAATATGCCTAACGTTTTGTATTTTATTCAATTTAGTCCTTCAAGCTGAAATAGCCATAACTTTAAATTTTGAGCTTCGATTCCAGAACAGATCTTAATCACATCCTTCTATTATCCTCCATTGTCTATTATTATATTTTTATATCAATTTCGAAATTTATACACTTTAGTCTTTATGTTCAAAAACTAACAATTAAACATTACAAAATGAGTTCTTTTTCGCATCTAAGCTTAAATTCTAATAATTTAACACCCATTTCATCAAAAAATCATCAATGAAAACTTTCAAAATTTTTAACAATTTTAAAAATTGGTACATAGGCTATCTAAATCAAGCTCCCATTATTTAAAAAATATAAAAATTATAAGAAAACGACTTAATTGAACATACCATTCAAAGGTTGAAAGTTTGAAAGCTTCAAATCCTATTTCTTCCTTCTATATTCGGTGAAAAAGAAGAAGATGGAGAGTAAATGATTTAGTTTTATTTTAATTTTAGCCTTTATACTAACATTATAACTTAATTAATTACTAATTATCTTAATTAAACTTAATTAATTTAAACTTAAGCCAAATTAACATAAGTAAGTGGATTTCATAATCATCCACCACCGATTGACCATTTAATATGGTTTAATTACACATTTGGTCTTTTGGCTATTTAAAAATCTATAGCGATAAACTTTTATAATTTAATCTCTATACTTTAGTTAACTATCAATTCAATAGAATTAAATGACCAAACTTTAATAAAATTTAATACTAACCTTGTAAATATTAATTAATATTTACGAACTCAAACTATGGAAATGGGGTTCTAAAACTTTCGTTTTCGACACCATTGAAAATCAGACAATTATAAAAATGGTAGACTGCAGTGACCATTACGGTTTGGCTTTGCGAAAAATTGTGCAAACAAAATAGAAATAACACAAAAGTTTGTTTACGCAATTCAGTTTCCCTACATCTATGTAGCCTAGCTCAATGAGTAATTGCACTATCTTTAATCCACAATACAACAAGTGATTTACACTCTATCACTCCCCAAGCATAAATATCTCATCTTTGTACCTAAAGACTAGACCACTAACCTCCAAATCCTTCTCTTGAAAACTTGGGCAGTAAACACTCAACAATATTTACAATAACAATTTGCACTCTCTGTAAAAATAGTTCCTCAAATTGAATATATTAGAATGCACTCAATAAGCTCTCATTACATAACCTAAACAAGCCTTAGAGCATATATTCAATTTTGGTTTACTAACATAAAATCTAAGTGAATACAAAGTAACTCATAGAAAATAGTTATTACATTAATGACAATCAAAATAAAATCACTCAAAGATATGCTTTCCAAAATCAACAGCCCTATCTCGATCGCATCTCCACATTTCAAAGTTTTAATTGATTCACACGAATCCAATCTAACATTCAAATACCAAGGATTGGTTTCCATAAATGAGCCAAATTATCTTCAATATAATAATACATAATCAAGTCCAAAAATTTTCTTTATTAAATTGCCAACCCAAATAAATCTTACATATAAACATGTACCGTATTAAACATGTAATTATATCTAAACGAGTTGCGTTTATTATATAGTTGCATGCCCTATTTATTACATTGTTTTCTGCATTTATTTTCATATGTAAATTAATCATTTTCTCTTTATCGAATAAAAATAGAACTCATGAAAAAAGCATTGCAGTGCTCAGAATAGAAAAGTTTTTTGTTCAATTACTTCGAGGGAAAAGAAGAGAAAAGGTAAGCTTACGTAGATATCGTATCTAAGTTATTGCAAAACACAGGTATATTTCAATATCAACAAATTCTTCAAATTAAAGCATTTTAATCTATTTTTGGATTATTTTTTTACTATATAATTAAAAATTAATATTCACACATACAGATAGAGACATACCTATACTATACACGTATGCATTACATTAAAAAAACTATTCAAATAAAGAATTATTACTTACTCCTCAAAAATTCGAATAAACTTTATAGATAAAACATCTCTTACACATCAAATCAAGATATATTTTTGGGTGTTGTCTATTCTCTAGCCTACTCTAAGCCCATATTCATATCTTTTTCAACCACCAAAATAACTCTAATTTTTGTTTTCTTCTTGGTTCATTAAAATCAATAGAATCATGCATGAATCCAATCAAAAAGGAAACCCAAAAATTAATGGGACATTTCCCCCTTTATCCTGAGGATTTTAATGCACTTGATATGACAGTATAGTTGAAAGTTGAATTTTGATTGGCAGTGTGGTTTAATTATTTTACTGTTGAAGATGGAATATGAAACATTAATGAGAAGCTTTAAAAAGGCCTTTTTTGCATTGTCTTGTCAACTTGCTTGTAAAATTCAAAGTATGCACTTTTTCTTAGCCATTAGAAACAAAAAATCATTGAGTTGTATAGTTCCACACCATTTCTAGAAAACAAAAAGAGAAATTTGACAATTTTTTTGAGTTCATGGACCATTAGCTAGCTTATGGTTCACCCCCACCCCCACTACTAGCTTTTGACAATGGAAAACCATGCAACATGCCAAACTTAGGGCTAAAATATTTTTCAATGTCAAATGTGCGAATTTGATTATTTATTTAGATAATGTGGGAAAGAAAATCTAAACACGTTTTTATATGGGATAATATATCTAGACCTACTTTAGTATTTATATTTTTATTTATTTATTTTGATATTTAAATTTGACAAATAGATTATTTGTCTTTAAATTTGAAAATTATAAAAGTATTTGTCTATGAATTTGAAAATTATAAAAGTTTGATGATGCAATACTTTGAGATTATACTACATCATTACTTAAAAATTAAAAACTTTATATAAATTTTTAGGTAATGATGTGGTACAATCTTAAAACGCTATATACAATATTCTAATAATTGGACTGGTGGTTGAGTCAACCAGACCACAGGTTTTCAATTCAATCAGTTTAATTGGTTCAACTAATAGACCAACAATAATTAAATAAATAATTAAAAATATCAAATAAAAATTTTATTAAACCGGTTCAACATGTTTAACTATCGGTTTTTGTCCAAATTTTCTTTTTTTTTTCGGTTTCAAGCAGTTTTCGATTCAATCAGTTCAACCCCTTTGTTCAAACCAATATATCGGTTGGTTCTTGATCTAATCAGTCTAGTTGACCAATCCAAGCATGTTCCAAGAACATTGGTCACATTATTGATTCAAGTTCAGGGATCAAAATTGATTTAGTTACCAAGTTCAAATACCAAACTAAACAAAAAAAAATTACAGCTATCAAAATTGACCTAATTACTAAGTTTAGGGACATAAAATTATATCATCCTTTTCTTCTTTCAGTACACGATGATTCAAACCTAAATTATTTACGGAAAAAGTGAACCTTCAACCAATATTATATTATCCCTTCTTATATCTATAAATTTTCAACTTTCGCTATTAAGTATCAAATAAAGTGTTTAATCATTGTTCCTTGATAATTCTTAGTTTAATGTTTAAATATTAATATTTGTAATTATTTTATTTATGTTAATTTAAGATCATAATGCCAGTGCACGTGAATAGACGATATTTGCCTAACAATTGTATATGTTGGTCAAATGTTTTAAAATTCTATTTTAAAGAACAAGTCAACCTTTATTAAAAATAATTTAGCAACACTTTGGCAAATTGGTATGGTAGGCTGTATATGAGATTCTTTTTTCATTAGCACTTTTACTATCATCTTCATTATCATTCAATTTTTAGAGACATGTATATTTTTTAATTTGGTAAACCTAGCTATTATGAGATTTGAGGTAGCTGGTATTGGATGATTATAAAATAATTAAAAATAACATATATTAAATTGGTTAAATCTATTAATTTAATTAAAAAATTCATTAATTGATAATTAATTGACCTAATCATATTATACTACTCTTGAATCAAATTAGTCATATCATGTTTTAACCCAAATAAATCAAACTAAAAATATCGATAAATTAATCAAGACAATGGATTAAACCAAATGGGCTCATATTGTTAGTCTTGGCCCATAAACTATGGATCTAATGGACCCTTAATGGGCTTTGAAAAAAATCCTTTTTTCTTTCTCTTGTATGAATTTGCACATATAAGAAGGTTCGCACAACAACTGTGTTAAATTTTAGATCTTTGATTTGCCCATTAATATTTTTTATCATTATAAATTTAGGAGGAGATAGGTGTCACAAGGCTCGAGTACTGGTTTTTAATTTCACCATACATTAGCTTTGTTATTCCAAGTTGTGTTAGTTACCTAAGATAAAATTTGATACTAAAAATGTTTTTGTTATCAAATTTAATTCAGTGAATACTTGAGCATAAGGTGTGTGGTAGTTACTTATCTCATTTTTTAATCGTGTGGTAGGAGGTTTAGTCCTCGTTAATTGAAATAGAATATATTTCATGGTCACTGTTTACCTTTTAGAAATACATCAACAGCAAAGAGATTGATCATTGCTGTCGACAATGAATACCTTGATTACATCCAAAAAAAAATTCAATGAAAACCCATAAATTTTTTTTATGTGTGAATGTGTTTTCCTTTTCCAAAAATAAAGCAAGTAAGATTTTTCAATAAATTGACTACCAAAAATTAGTTTCTCCCAATAGTTTTTTCTTTTAACTTTTTCTAACATCCTGTGATTTTTTTTTTATAAATTACAAATAAAAGAAATGGATAATAATCACATGATTGAATTCAATTTTGATTTTTGGGATGCCAACAATAGTATAAGATTCTAATTTTATTTGGATAGAATTTGGGTATTGTTAAGCTAAGTGGGAGTCGAATGGCTAAGCCATGGCAACCCAACCCTTAAACGTATCCATTTTTAAAGTATTTGGAGGATGGTATTTTCTTAATTTGGAGAAATGGACAAACACCTTAAACAATAATTCAAATCTATAAATGTAGGAAGAGTGTTGAAATTAGTAGATGAAAATGATGATGATGATGGGCATAAAGCAAGTCCAAAACAGGTGATGTAATGCCGCCCATACTAAATGGCCCCAAAGATGTATTTACGGTTAGGATTATGCAAAATAGATTAACTTTGCCCACTTGCTCAAAAGCCAGTTTTGATCCAAGATCTTATCTAAACAAAGTTCAAATCATCCAAAAATACGTAACCAAAGATAAGAGAAAAAACAAGCCATCGCCCATGCTTTTGACTGAATCTATAATGACCAAAGGTGGATTAAGCAGTGTTGCTACCTGTTCAAAAGTACTTTTTGATAGCAAAAAATTCTTAATTTTGACGGGCAGCAATTTGTAAGTAAATTAACCTGACTACATATATTCTTGGATGTATGTGGGGTTATAATGATAACAAGCTTTCTCTTAAATAAACATGAATTGGCTTGTTGAAACAACAATCAATGTCAATCTTTATCTCCTTAATTCTAGCTTGATCAAGTTTTCAATATGGAATAATGTAACAAAGATCTTTTAATGAGTGGACTTCTTTGGAAATCAAATCTCTTCACATAAGAAAACTCGATCACATTAAAAGTCTTCATAGAATTCTTGCTTGGCTTGATTTATCCCACATTTCAACTCAATAAAGTGCTGCTAAAAATCTTTCAAGTATGTGTGGTAAAAAAAGGCTAAAGTTTTTCAATCAAAAGATACCAACAAAATATGACAAGTTACACTATGTGTCAAATGTGAGCTAAGTTGTCAATGGAGTTGCATTTGGATAGCGTATTTGTCACTAACCATTTCTTTTGAGCCTAACTATAAGATTGTTACTCCTTGGCTTGTAAAATGTATTCTCCCTTAGGAATTCAATTATTAACCCAAGCATCCTATAATGAACCAGTTTGCATCCAAACTGACCATAAGTTTTGTATTATACAAGCCTTGTTCCAAATAACTAAATCCTTGATCCCAAGGCTACCTTCAGTTTTTGAATGGAAAATATTATACCAACTTCAACATCTCTTATTGTTATACTTTGTGTAATAGGCTTCACGGACCTTATAGTGTACCTCATGAACACATGTGAACCTGGGCTAGTTCTCGAACCCCAACTCGGCGAACCTGGAAAAGGGATAGCTCCGCTAAGACTATAAGAGGGTCACATTGAGACCTAAAGTAATTGATTACTAGCCGCCCTAACATGTCTCATCCTAGGATGTTATATCACCATCAACAATCTTAGGACATGAGGCTAAGTTTGTCCCCCACTATAAAAGGGTCATGCAAATAGCTCAGGTAAGAGTTCTTTTTCCAATTCTCCTTCTTCTGGATATATAGACTTTCTCCAAAAAAACAAATACCTTTTCCCAACTGTCACCTTTCTCCCCCTTATCTTTCCTGTAATGCCCTAAAATTTTGAATGTCTGATTGTTAAATCCTGTTATAATTAAGTCTTTGTATCTGTGGATAAGTGCTTTGTTTATGTGTTTAAGATCGAGGGTTTAAGTCTTCCTTCTTGAATTTTACTGTTTATTTTGGTTTAACTTATTTCCTTGAACTCTCGACTTAAGTTTATTTCTGCGTTAATCTATGTCAAGAATGAGCCTACTGGTTCAATGGTTAAGATTTTGTATATCTTCTGGTCCTGTGTTTGAGTTTCTGCGTATACAATAAGGAAATATATTTTTATGTTATTCCACAAAAATTGTTATTTTTCTTTTTCTTTAGTTAACTAAATTAAAACTTATTTCCCTTCTTCTGCATTTTTTTCCCTCTTCTTTCTTTTTCTTTTTCTTCTTTTCCTTGTTACTTCCTATCAATCTTCTATGTCCTTTAATTTTTGTAATCTCTCTGTTAAATCTTATTGTTGCTTTGTCAAGAAGTTGCACTATTCATTGTTCTTTAACTGAAAGAGTAATTGCATACATTGTAGCTGAATTTTTGTTAATGTTCACTATCGTTCGTTCTCTTGTTAAAATTGGTTCTGCTTATCTCTACTCAAATTCTTTGCTTAATCATTCGATTGGTTTTCTTTTAGGCGAAGATCATGAAGATAACAATCCCTCAATGCTTTAGGTCTGCGAATTTGCTATATCGTGTGAAAGTAAATGTGATTTTTGAATTTTGAGTTTTTGCATAGAATTTTTTCGGCGTAACTCGGTTTCACGTGCTAAATCGAGTGTATTGTTTGGGGAAATCATTGTTTAATTGGACAATTGGTTGTCATTTTTAGGTTTCATGCTGCTTCTATGTCAAACTCGTACCAGTTGTGTAATGAAAACCTGAAATCTTGCGAACAATAGAGGTCAAAAAATATGGTTATCAACATTATACAGTTGTGTGAGCCACACGTCCATGTGTCAGGCCGTATGGTAGGTCATGTAACTCATTATTTTAGAATTAGAGGCACACGAGCTAGAGACACGGGTGTGTGTCCAGATCGTGTAACTCACTGTTTTAGAATTCGAGGCACACGAGCGTGTGTCTAGATCGTGTAACTCACTATTTTGGAATTAGATACACATGGGCCAGAAACACGGACGTGTGTCCAGGCCGTGTGAGATATATTTTGGGTCTTAAGTCACGCAGGCGTGTGCTAGACCATGTAACTCACTGTTTTGAGCTACAAGGCGATTGCTAGGCTGTGTGGGACATTGAGGTGTGCCACACAGGCGTGTGCTAGACCATGTGGACCATAAGAGTTAGCCACCCAGGTTGTATGAATCCACACGAGCGTATAGACCAAAAATTGAGATTTTTCCCAATGGTTGTAATCATTGTTTGAATTAAATGTAAGCGTACCGTAGGGTCCATATGATCTGAATTAGACAATGGAACCGTTATCTGACGATCTATTACTGAATGATCTATTATTTTCATATAAATTTTTTATATGAAATCTGAGAAGTAGGTGTGATGGCGTTACATGAACGTGATCTAAATTTTTATTATTGTATACGCATATCTATTATCTGTTAAATATACATCTGCATTAGGTTGGGAATTGCAAAAAGGAGGAAGTGCGGGCAGTTTAATAATCTACCGAATTTGGTGGTTAAGCCACAAACATATATATGACTCACATGATTTATCGCTTTCGGATCTAGTAATCAAATTGCAATTATTTTGAAATATGACACACAGTCACTATGCGGTGTGTAAGGATGGATGGGTACTTGATACCCTATATGGTGTGCATGGATGGACGGAAATTGTGTGTAACGGTTGGGGGTAGAAATCTGCATCTGTACCTGAAATTTTCTACAATTGTATCAGACATCCTCTGTTTTTGTTTTTGCATTCGTTTTTAGAAATTTACTGATTTATGGAAAACCGAAATCATATTTGTTAAGTTACTGATTAATTGATAACGTAAGTTCACACTGAGTAAACTCATTTAGTCTATTTGTTTGGATTATAGGTAAATCAGATTTAAGCAAGTCGGCGTGGCAGGAGCTTGGTCATCTCTCTTCTAGTTTTTTTACAGTTTTATATAGACTTATATTGTTGTGTTTTTCATTTTGAATTACGGTTGATAAGTTTGGATTTCCACATTTGGTTAAATTTTAAATAGTTAAAGGTTGGACTTTTCTGAAACGATTTGATATAGTTCCCCACACTTGGTCTTAACGTCTAGGTCGGGTAAGGGATGTTACATTTCCTTCATCTTCTTCCCTTATTCACATTACTGGTCAACAATTGGTGTGGTGAGCATAGATGGACATGGTACATTTAGGTATTAGTGATCCTCCTACTATAGAGTTTGATCTTGCCAATGATCAACTTATAGACCCCATTCGTCATACCACTAAAGCAAACATGGAGCAGACTAGAAAATTGAACTAAGATCTATTGCATGTTGGTCAACAATATCCCCCACAAAATCAAAATCGATAGAACCCTCACAAAAAAAATCCAAACCACCAGTTTTAACAATATCCCCTATGATATTATAACCCTCAAAACCAGCACCATGTTAGAGCATCACTGACGGATCAATGGACCTTCACCAACAGAACGAAGAGAATGTGAATCTCTTTTTCTTTTTGTGCGAACCTTCAAATTAGGTCATTCACTTTCTTTAGAAGGTTCTTGAGTAACATCAATAATTTTGACTCTTTCAATGTTTTCAAGCACATTTGCAAATTTGAACTCTTTTTTAACTTTTGGAGCCTTGGAAACCTTTGTAGTAACACCACAGCTTTCTCCTTTCTTGCTTCCATAATCTCATTTTCGTTCTAGACAAAGAGCATAAAAAGACAAAAAATCTTTGAGTTCTTCACACAGCCCTAAAAGGATCTCCACCGTGACACAATGATCTCCATATGGCCAAGTTTCAGTACATAACTTTACTTCAGCAAGTTGATTTTCATTGAGAATATTGAAGTCCACATTATCAAAGCTATTGGGGCTCTTTCCCATCAGACAAAAGCGCTATACATTCCTCAAGTTGTGAACTTGCTCGTATCTTATTGGCGGACTTATGTGCAACCTTTTTCACTAGACTTCCTCGGCTTTGCTTAATGAACGGGAATCCCAAGTACTCATTTTAGTGGAGGGTTTCACTCAGGCTAAAGGGAAAGACAAATCCCCACCACAGGTTTGTTCAATCTTGATATATTTGTCCCTCATCAAACGCAAATTGTTTGTGGTAATATCAACGATGACTTTCTTTCCCTTCAAAGTAGTAAACATTTTAAATCCTTTTTGAGTTGTTTCACTAGGAGTTACTATACATGTCCTTCAAACTACGTTTACAGAGGTAGCTTCTACGTGTAACTGCCAATCTAACAAAATATACCATCAAGGTCCACCAAGACTCAACATTTTGACAAAAAAAGGGTGTAGAGGTAAATGAAAACTTGCTTCATATAAGTACATAGGAAGCAAAACTTGATTGTTCTTCCCTTTAAGATTTTGCATCTCACTCAGTCGATGTTTCCTCATCAGAATCTCAAATTTGTATTTAAAATTATCGAAGCAAGTAATTCCTCTACATGCTAATAATTTCCATATTTTCTCCAATAATGTAGAATACACAAACTCTTCACTCTCGACTGAAGCCATATTTCAACAAAAGTAAAAATAAAAATACTATAAATAAGAGAAATGTAATGGAAACAGTGCCACTAGAGAAAGAGACTAGAAAATAGAATACTCAAATTGCAGAAATTAGTAAAAAATGAAATAGATGATGATAAAATTCTACACTATTATCCTTATTATAAGTAAAAATGAAACATTTAACTACTTCAAAACTTACTAAGTAAGTCATCACACGCCCACATACGCACGATTAACTATACGTAGAAAGCTGCTCCAATTGAAACATGACACATGTATCCAAATATTAAAATAATGATGGTTTCATGGGGAACCCAATAAACATGTCGTAAAAATATGCACATTCCGCAAATTTTTATCATTAAATATATATATGAGCATGCATATAACAATCATTTACCCTACCATAAATTTAATTAACTTAATCGTTTCACTTATTCAAAATTCAAATTTTGAAATTAAGTTACTCCTATACAACAAAAAAACACTTATACAATATATGACACCTCAACATAGACTTCCTAACAGGTTCGCGAAGGTCATTTTATAACTTTCACTCACCTAGGGGGCAATTGTTATACCTTATGTAATGGGCTTTGCAGACCTTATAGCATACCTCGCAAACTTGACCATGTATCCATAGAGAGTTGAACACATATGAACCTAGGCTAGTTCGTGAACCTCAACTCGGCGAATCTTGGAAAGGGATAACCCCACTAAAACTATGTGAAGGTCACATGGAGACCTAGAGTAATTGATTTCTTGTCACCTTAACATGTCTCATCTTAGGACGTCACGTCATTGTCACTGCCAAGAGTATCACATCAGACTTCCACATTAACAATCTTAAGACACTAGGCTAAGTTTGTCCCCCACTATAAAAAGGTCATGCAAATAACTCAGATAAAACTTCTTTTTTTCTAATTCTCCTTCTTTTGAATCTATAGAGTCTCTCCAGAAAAACAGAGACCTCTTCCCTGCTTTCACCCTTCTTTCCCTTATCTTTTCTTCATCTATTTCCCTTGTTCACCTCATTTGTTAATACTTATTAAACCTTCAACTCATTTTCAAAGAAAAGAATTACAAAGCTGAATAACTATCTTTACCTCTCTTTTTTTAAGTATCAATACTCTACTTCATAATTTTTTAATACTAAAGACAACTTTGGGGACTGAACCAAGGACTAAAGCTTGCTTGGATCAAAGGTGTTAGACAGGAGGTAATCGAAAAGGAAAATATTATGGTGGTTCAGATCATGACAGAGGACCTTCCAAATAGAAAGGAACTCAACATTGCTAGCAACATTAAAGATCTTTTGGCTAGGCAATGCGAATTGGGAAGCCCGAATGGTGAAGCCAACAAGATTGTCGATCTTCGATGAACTCTGCATTATATACTTCTGGCAACCCCTTGAAGAAAATTTTCGCACTAATGCAACTGAAATGACTTTCAATATGGGATGTTTACACACTAATTAGTCTTTAGAACCCTGGTTCTCTTTATTGTAGCAATTAGAGCCAATAAATAAAAAATTCTAAAAATGACTATTAATATCTCCCTTTTTCTTAAAAAAAGAAAAAGAAAAAGGTCTTAAAATTAAACTTAATTACGATGAATATTCTCAGATTTTGAATTCCAATGAGATGGAAATATGTGGCAATCCATCAAAGTTATCCATAAGAAAGTCAAAATTTTCTCCAAATGCAAGTGATTCACTTCCAACTCTATATCTCGACCAATTGTAGCAAAAAAATTGTGAAGAATAGTCTTAACTAAAGCCAGCAAATAACTTGAAAACAGCTCAATCTCACAAACGCAATGTCTTATCATTTCCTTACTCATCAATCAACCTAAAATAGAAAAAAGAATTAAACATAAAAAAAATAAAAATAAAAACGAAACATTTAGATGTATCAAAAAAATAAATACAAGAATTTTGGTCTAGTTATGCCTCTACTTCATGTACTCTTTAAAAATTTTGTAATTTAGTTCCCGTCTTTTAATTTAAAATTTAAAATATAATTAATAACACTATTAATTTACTTCAGTTAAATTTGAATATGTGTTATCAATTAAACTTTCTTTTATCATATCTTTAAATATTGAAATGCAACATATTTAAATTTAACGAAAATACATTAACAATGTTATCAATTGAACTTTAGTTTTTAAATTAGATCAATAGAGATACTAAATTCTAATATTGTAAAAACCAAATCGTTGATCAAACTTGTCAGACCACCTGTTCCTAATTCAAAAATAATTATAATTAAAATTAAAATTCCATAAAAGAAATTAAAAATTCATAATAGATTAAACCATCCGTTTTTTTATTTCGGTTTCAATTCTTTAATAGTTTGCAATAATTTTATCTCAATGGCCGAATAATTTAATCACCGATTCTTGATTCAATTAGTTCAATTAATCAATCAAATCCCAATTTTAACAAGAATGCTAAATTCTTTAAAATAAAAGTTGATGGATTAAATTTCAAAAATCCAAAAAAGTACAAACACCGAGTGCAGAATTAAATCCACGAATTTTTTTTTACAACAAAACAGCACCCAAACTTAGTTGACTGGGTAAATACTTTCCTGCATTTTTGGTAGTGCAAAGCTTGTTTTATTCATGTTGTATTTTTTTTTTTTTAAAGGCTAAAACCTAAATCCCCTTCTAATTCCCACCCAACGAATTCCTGTATTTATTTCTTAAAAAGTAAAACGTGGTGAATGAACGGTGGAGATGAAGAACGCCGCATTGCTGTAGTGACACGTGTATTACAACCTCGTACGTGTCTAATCATTATCAAGAGCCCTAGTCTTACGTAAACCAGTAATACAATATATATATATATGAATGGAAGGAACAATTTTATATACAAATTGATTTCACACAGTTTCAACAACAGAAAAAAAAAAACCCAAAGTGAAAAGAAATTCACTGTTTTCAAAGTTCAGACAAGGTTTTCTTCTTATTTTTTTGGTATTGACTTTCCATTTTAAGTAAGTTTCTGCATGGAAAATATTTATTTATTTATTTATTTATTATTATTATGAACCAATCTTCTCTTCTTCTTTATTTGGGTTAAAACCTGTTGTATATATACATAGTAAAAATCAGAGGGACATATGTTTTGTTTGAGAAGATTTTGGGATATTATTGTATTTCTGCAGTTCAAACTTGAGAACCCAGTTTTGTCTTCTGTTTTTCTTTTAAACTACTCTTTCCTACTTGTAGAAAATTCCCTTTCCTTGTTTTCCTGCATTTATTCATGTATATGAACACCATGAACCATTTATTGTTTCCTTTTCAACGAAGAAACATGATAAAAATTGCAGATATTTCCCCATTTAATCTTTAAAACCAAGCTAACACACATACACACACAACACCTTGCTTATGAATTCTTCAGCCGCCGCTTTCGTATTTTCATGATTTAAAGATTCTATAAACAGCTCCAACTATATATATATATATATAGTGAATTTCATAAGTTTGATGTTTAGCAGCAAAAATTGCAGAAAAGCTTGGAAAGGTGTGTTCCATAGAGAAGGAAGATGGAGATTGTTTACCAACCTTATATTGACCCTGAATTTCAATCCCTTCTTGATAGAATCCATCCTCCCAGGTATTTATTTTACTTCCATTTCTTTCATAATTGAGATGAAATTATGGGAAAGCGAAATTGTTAGTTTGGGTTTGGTGGAAATGAAATTTTGAATAAATCCTTACATTTTTCTAAATTCTAAATCAAGTCCTTGCACTTCGTATTTCTAGCGGATTTAGTCGTTTTATTGTAATTTTATATTTTCTTTTTCCAAATATGAATTTTCATTTCTAATGCCAACTTTTTTTACATTAATCTCATCATTTCTAAAAAGGTGTAATCTATACAAATTGGTATTATTTTTCCATTTGGATAAAAGTTATACATTCTTACATGTGTATAAAATTTGTCTAATTGTAAAAATTGTCTACACGTAGAAAAATTTAATATTTAACATACCTACATTTTCTAAAATAAAATCCTACAAATCATCCTTTAATTTTTGAAATAAATTTAATTTAATTTTTTAAAAATTATAAAACATATATATTATAAAAATGCTACTCTAAAAAATTTTATTATTCGCCCCTGGGATTGATAAAAAAATGAAACCAATGGATTATAATTCGGTGGTTTAATGTTTGTCAGGGTTTGCATCGACAACGACGCCTTCCATGACTGCACGCTTGTAAAGGTAAGATAAAAAAGGGTGGTTTCGGCCCTTATATTATTCTTAATTTTGAGATTTAGTGACATAATTTAGTCATTACTTAGTCCTTCTATAATTTAAAACGTAGACTTTATATTTTACCCTTTTTAATAAAAAATATATTTTAGTATTTTTATTAAAATAATTACAACAGATTGGAACCATGATTTAACCTAATATGTATACATTCTATAATATTGTTGAAGTCTTGATGATGATAAGTCTTTAATGGTTAAAATTAATTAATTAATTAACTTGACATATTTAAATAAATTAATATTTAAATTTTCTTTTGTGAAAAGATAAAATTACAAAATAAATAAACTAGGTCCTCAAAAGAGGATCCTCGATCGATCTTACACCTAATCTTTTAGTATGAACTGTAATTGAGTTCTCTTCTTGAAATAGATGTTGAATCTTCCATTGCTTTATCATTTCTGAAATTTAAAATATTTTTTTTATTAATGTAGAATTAGAATTTCCTAAAGATCCATATTGAATAATGTTGACAACCTCTAAACTGTAAATTTAAATTTAAACCCTTCAAATCAAGGTTTAAACCATCTAAAATATTAAAGTTTTTGATGGATTTAATTAATGTTAGTTAGGCACTAAATCATTAATAGAATTTCATTACCTCAACTTCCCGGTTGTTTATATGGAAATTAATAAAATATTACTAGTTGGAACCGTCCTACTCATTATAAATCAAAGTCAACATTAGTAATTATTCAAATTTAAAATATGATTTTATAATTAATTTTTAATTAAAAGAATATTTTTGTTGAAATAGGTGGATAGTGCAAACAGGCACGGGATTCTGCTAGATATGGTCCAGGTTTTGACTGATCTTGACCTCGTTATCTCCAAATCATACGTTTCATCCGACGGTGGATGGCTCATGGATGGTCAGTCCATATATATATCAACCATAGAATATACATTATACCATATGATTTTCATTTTACCCTAATTCATATGTTACATATTAACCAAAACAAAATTCCTATGTTACATGGCTTGCAGTGTTCCATGTGACAAACCACCTAGGGAACAAAGTTATTGATGAAACCCTTATTCTTTACATTCAACAGGTATTTGATATTTTTTAGGCATAATGTTTATATATTTATTAATTTAATTTTTACTCTTTTTTTTAAAAATAAAGATTGACTTTTAATATTTTAAAATTTTCATCATTAACTTAAAAAAACGAAATAATTTTTTAATGAAAATATTAATTAAAATATTAAATTTTTAAACGTAATAAACCGTCTAATAAGCAACATTAACTTTATGTTTTTTTTTTTTTTTTACTTTTTATATATTTTTTTAAATTTTGATTTATTTTTATTTTTATATTTTTTTAAATTATTTATTAACATGACATATAAAATAAATAGTGTCATGTCAATATAAAGTGCACGTGGACTGTTATGTGGACGACTCAATAACATTAAAAATTTTAATATTTTACTCGACTTTTCCGTTAATAAAAAGTGATTTGAATTTTTTTTTTAAAAATTAATAGTTAAATTTAATTCAAAAAGAAATAAAGGTCAAATTGATAAAAAAAAATTAAATATTGAGAATTAAATTTACTAATGTCTATTATTTATTTTACTGTAAAATGGAAAATTAGTTTTTAAATTGGTTTCTAATATGAGTGATAATTGATAGGCACTTTCTGATCATAGGAGGAGAGGAGGAGAGATTCCAAAGGAATTACAAATAAGTCTGAAAAGAGATGTGAAGCCTTGCCATGTCTCGACGGAACATACGGCGTTGGAAATGACTGGCAGGGATCGACCTGGTCTCATGTCGGAGATATCAGCAGCATTATATGAATTGAGATGTCATGTTACTGCAGCCGTTGCATGGACACATAATGCTCGAGTGGCATGCATAATCCATATCGAAGATGGTCTAATGGGAGGGCCAATCATGGCACCGAAAAAGGTGGCACAAGTACATGAGAAGCTAGAGAGTGTAGTTGAGGCTCATCATGAGAGTGGTGAGCGTAGGAGCATAAGGTTAACGGCCCCAGCAGTTGGTAGGACACATACAGAACGACGGCTCCACCAACTGATGTATGCCGATAGAGACTACAAGCAATGTCAGGGCAGCGATGGAAGTTGCAGGCAGTGGAATGGGTGTACGACTACGCATGTGACTATAGAAGCTTGTAGAGAAAAAGGGTACTCGGTGGTGAACATAAGATGTAGAGACAGAACCAAGCTCTTGTTTGACACGGTTTGCGCCTTAACCGACATGCAATACGTAGTGTTCCATGCTGCCATTAGCTCAAAGGGTACCATGGCAGACCAGGTACATCTGCTCTTACAAAAGAAATAAAAAGATGTTTCCGTTGTTTTGATTATTAACTTTGATATATGCATTCAGGAATATTTCATAAGGAGACAAGATGGATGCAGTTTGAATACACAAAGTGAAAGACAAAGACTTGCACAATGTTTGATTGCGGCAATAGAAAGAAGAGAATCCCATGTTAGCGTCTTGAAACAAAACAAAAAGACTTCTGGTTTTGGTAGTTGAAATTGTATGTTTTAGTGATCTTTTTCATTTGATGCAGGGGTTGAGGCTTGATATATGCACACAAAACAAGATGGGATTGCTTTCGGACGTGACGAGGGTGTTTCATGAAAATGGGTTATCAATAACCCGAGTAGAAATCGGGACACAAGGGGAGAGAGCGACCGGAACTTTCTACGTTACGGATGCTTCGGGGCATGAAGCAGATCTAAGAACAGTGGAATTGGTGAGACAAGAGATTGGGGGGTCTGTTTTGAGGGTATATAGATCACCTAATGGGACCACTAGAGCATCTTCATCAAGTATTAGTAGAACCAGTAGTGGTGAAGTGGAAGAAAGGGCTAAGTTTTCATTGGGGAATTTGTTATGGTCTCAGCTTGAGCGATTTTCAGAGAATTTTGGGTTCATTAAATCATGAACAGTTCCTAATCATGTACATAATTCATTATTTATGAAATATTAGGGTTTCTTTTCCCAGTCATAAACTATTCTATCATTATATATATATATATAATCAACAAAAATCCACAAACCGAACTTGTTTAATCCAAACTCGAGCTGACTCATCTGAAACTGATCTCAACTAGAAACAATTTGAACTGGAACTCAGAAATGAACAAAACCCGAAGTGACGGGAACCTAAATAATGGAAACCTATAATGACCCAGATCCAAAAACCCAAGCTTCAAGCCGAAAAAAATCTAAACACAAAACAACCTGAACTCGAAATGACTCAGACCCGATACTAAATTGAACAAATATGACTAAAGAATTCAGACCAACTTAAATCCCTTTCCTGATCAAACATTAATGATATCTATATTCTGAATTTACTGGACATAAATTACATGAATATTATTGCAGCAGCGCGTAATTATCCAATTCCAACAGTGCTTTATGTACAGAAAATATAAATTCCAGAGCATTAGCTCAAACTGAAGAAATCATACACAAAGTATTAACAAGATTATAGAGAAGACGGATCTAGAATACAGATATAGCAAAGGTTATTGGTTCACATGATTTCTTCGATATCAAGCCAATCATTTGATTCCTTGGTTTCAGGGTTACGAGTACTTACCTGCTCAGACCCAGAATGTTCGTTGCCAACACAGTTAACGTCTTTTACTGAGTCCATAGAGCTCCTGCTGAGTTGAACCCACTCTCTTGAGTCTTTTGCTGAAGAATCAGAACCAGATGTGACTTTCTTGTAGTTTATTGGCATGTCGTCCTCATCATCCTCAAGATCACTGAATGAAACATCCTCATCATTTCCAAGAGGGATGGTGGTAGCACTTGTGCCAACCGCCTCCGAAGTTTCCTCTTTTAACCAGTCATCAGCATCATCTTCGAATTTCTCGATAGAAACTTCAGAGGAAGCAGATGTTGAATGTTGATGTTTGACTTCTTTCTTTGGCTCTTCATCAATGACAGACTTGTCAACAACCTGCATCTCAGTAGTCAGAACTGGGTGCTTTTCTGTTGCAACTTCAACAGCTACAGCAGTAGCGGCTGCTTCAGTTCCAGATTCATTAAATGGTGTTGGCTTAGATTGAGCGGGAGAAGGCACAGAAAGAAACTCTTCATGTGGTAAATCAGCCTTCATATTTGAAGTGCCACTTTCAGAATGTTCTTCTTCCATCTTAGCCTTAGATCGGTTCTGTATCCCTTGCATTAACATTGCTCTTGCTTCAACTATCTGCATGCATGACAATCAACAGTTAGAAATCCAGAAAGGGAAAGTGGAACAGAGGGGCGAAGGAAGGTGAATCACAAAGAAAAGCACAAGCAATCATTCCCTTCATTCCATATTAAAATTTTAACTGCAAGAGTTAAAAACTTTTGGGTTATATTTCAAGGAAATGACATGAGTAAGAAATGAGAATGTTGGTAGAAGGTCAAACAAGAGATCTGAAAAGAAACTGTGATTAGGCTTTGTTTACCATTGAGGTTGAAAAGCACTTTTCAACCCGAACCTTGATTTTGAACCAAAAAAGTTAATAAACAAGCAGCCTTACAAACCTTGATTTTAAATTCGGATTTTAGCCCAAGCCAAAAAGCCAAAATTTTTAGCCTTTTTGCTTTTAGAAAAGTGTTTTTCAATGAAATTACCTTTTTATCTTTAATATATTTCACAACATCATTTCTAAAATTGATATTTTATCTTCTCAATAACACTTTTTGACAGCAATGTTAAACACCATCAAACTTTTCAAAAACACTTTGTAGAAGCACTTTTTCACAACACATTTCAATCTCAATGGCAAACTAGCTCCTAGACAAAGATAGCCACTGCAAGGAAATGCGCACCTAATAGAATGATAAGACCAACTTATACACTAGCACTCCTTTTTCAAAAGAGAGAATTGATGAAAATGGCACTCAAGTCTGAAAATGAAATTCATAAAACTTGATGAGCTTCTATTACCAAGTGCACTTAAGAATTTTCAGTATTTAATTAATTTGTTAATATTAGTTTTATTCTCATTTCATATCTGCCGTAGATGAAATTCCTTAAGTGAATCCTCAAGAACATAATACACAACACCTTGGACCACAAAAAATGGGGGACAAATCAATGAAGAAAAAGGACCCACGAACTTACTTGGGAAGTAGACAGAAGTTCTGCATCTTGTTTATTAAGCCGAGGATGAAGAAGTACAAAGTAGATCTTCCAAAAGCAACCCTCACTCATATATCCTGGGCAAAGTTCAATCCTAAGAGCAGCCAATCTTGGTGCAAGACGTTCAACAGCTAAAGCATGTTCTTGTTGCTCATCAGACATGTCAAAATCTGAAATTTCAAAACAATATAAGGATGAGAGAAATTAGCCAGATTCATACCACATCTCTGAACTAAGGGTACAGCAGCCCTTACGGAAAACCAATCTAACATATGCACAAAGTAGTGGTACTGAAATATTCCCTTAAACGCGCTTCAAAGTTCAAACAGTACACAGAAATATATGACAAAAAACTCATGAGCATCACCAAGCAGCAGAGCAAATTATTATCAAAATATAACAGAAACAAGTACCAGCTCATGCTCCTAAGATTTCACTCACCTATAAATTTATTGCATTGAATGAAAAAGCAATTCTCATCATCATAATTATATATAACCTATAAATACACAATTATACACATAAAGGCATAAAATAAGACACGTGGGCAGTTTTGATAGTACAGGGTTTGTTAATGAAATCTCATAGAGATATCAAACATCGGCCGATCGAGAAACCACAATGCAAAAGGCAATTGAAAGATCCGTCGTAGCAACCATAAAGTATCAAAATGTAATTTCATCCTATTATCCAGTCCACTGATTTCAAAAGATATATAGCATTCGATAATCAATTATCATCTATGCATTACTAAATTAAGGAATCAGAGATTTGCAAAAAGAATTGCACATTAAAAAGAAAAACAGCGAAGGTACCAATGAATGAACAAGAAGTGAGCTAATTTAATTTAAGCACATTAGTGTACAAAATAAGAAATCAAGTAAATTACCATCAAAACCATCATCATCGGGCACCGGAAAATCAAGCCAAGTCTCTGGATGCATCGCGAGATCCCTAGCGAACGCGACCACTTCTTCGGTCACACCGACAGCGATTCCACTCTCGTATGTTTCAACACCCTCACCTTCGGATCCAAACTGAAGGAAATTCGAAGCGATCTTAGTGAACTCCGAGACATTAATATTATTAGACAGCTTCGAGATTCCAGTCTTGAATCTCCCACCGATCTCAGATAAATCGCTACGGATTCCCGCTATCAATGCCTCATCCGACAACTCATCCGTATCATCAGAAGACGGCGGTGGCCGGAGAGAGTGTTCCTCCTTCTCAGCCGCGTGATCGGGCTGCTGCACCGATGATTCCGGAGGAGGCGGAGCGAGGAAGGAAGCAACACCCCAGAATTGACGAGATAGGGTTTTGGTAAGCTCGGATAGGTCTTCTTTGACGCCACGTGGAGTGTTGGGATCCGATGATGAATGGGAATGAGAAGGAGAGGCTTGGTTAGGATTCGGATCGGATTCGGGTTTCGGATCCATCGCCGCATTGGTCCGATCGTCGTCGTCGTCGTCGTCAAGCTTGAGCGAGTTAGCAATCGATCTAGCTAACCACGACATTCTTTTTCCCTTTCTTTTTTTCCTTTTTCTTTTTTCCTGTTCTTAAATTTATAATAATTATACTTTGGAATTGTTTATTAAAAAAGATTACAATAGACGGAGGTGACAATATGAGCCATAAACGACAGCGTATTTGGTAGGGTTCTAAACGGCATCGTTTGGGTACACTTACGGGTACTGGCGGTGTATCCCTGTACCATATTTCTAGAACTATATAATCTAATTTGGTTGATTTTTCCTTATACAAAATTTTGGGGATTATAGTTTTTTTGCTCCTCAGTGTTTTATTTTTGGTATTAAAAAGGATTAATATCATTAAAATATTTTTAAATCATAATCTAAATTTTATTTTGATAATTTACGTTTACATCATGGATAAATATCTTACACGAAATAAACAAGGGGCAATCCCTTATCAAATACAATGAAGGATTAACACACCATTAAATTAAGGTCTAATTATAAGATTATTATGGCTAATTCTTATGAAGACAATGATGCATTACAAGCAAGGACACTTACACCCTTGCCCATCACATCAAGATCCATACGAGAAGTCATTAATAAAACAATTTATCTTCCAATCACATTTAAAAATATATCTTCTAAAGTTTTCATGACTCATAGCTTGTTAGAGTATCAACTTATTTTGCTGTTAGCAGAGTTGTCGAAACTAGTTTTTTTGAAAAATGGAGATTGACTTTTTGAAAATCAATCGCGGAGTCGTCATCAATCTTTTATTTAGGTGTGATTAGATCACTTAATAAAACATTTTGTTTTATTTAAATCGATTTTGGCCTACGTAAATTTGAGAAAACAGGTTCGGGAACCGGTTACATATGAGGAAGGATTAGCACCCTCACTACGCTCAAAATTGGTACCAAATTGATTAAATGCTGTCCTTAGGTCTAAGATTTAAAGCTATTCTTTTTGAAATATGATTCCTTTTAAAACATTCAAATGGCTTAAGTTGGTCGTCAAAATTCTCTTGTTTCAAAGTTATATAGCATCACATCCAGCATGATAGGACACGATCCTTTATACCCTCGAAAACACGATAAATTTTGACTTCCAAAAGTTTATATGTTGAAAATCACAAAACGATGCCCAATTATTTAGTCCAACGAAAAAACCGAAACCCAGCACAGTAGGGCATAATTCCTCGAGTTTCTAGACATTGAATATTACTTTGTTTTAAAGTTTAGAAAACATGAGTAAAATTCTAAAGGGATATTCGATTATTTTGAACAAATGAGAAATTGCAACCCAGCACGATAGGGTACGATTCCCCGAATTGCCAAACATCGAACATTTCCTTCGTTTCAAAGAATTTTTAAAGACATGAGTGAAATTCCCAAAGGAATGTTCGATTATTTTGAACAGACGGGAAATTGCAACCCAGCATGATAGGGCACGATTCCCCGAATTGCCAAACATCGAACATTGCCTTCGTTTTAAAGAATTTTTAGACGAATAATTGTAAAACCAACTTAAAACGCATTAATTTTTTTTAAATAGAATGAAATAATTGATTTTTAAGAATTAGAAATTGTAAAGCGACATTTGTAAATCAACAAAAAAATGAAAATATAGGATAACATGCATGCGTAAAATACAATAATTATTGAAAGAAGATAACATAACATTACTTAACCAACTAATAAAATAAACAATTAAATATAACAAGCCTAAAAAATATAACCCAATTTCAATCATACATGGAGAATAATTGATATGATAATACAAAAACGAAAATAATATGCCACAATAACATACATAGCCTAATACATTACAATCAATGCAAAATATTCAAAACAAATAATAATTAAAAAAAAGACTATGGTATAAGACAAACTTAAAATAATGATGAACATGATATATGCATTGACGAATTGATAAATTAGAAATTATTTGTAAAAATAAACTAAATGTATGCATGCAATCATTAGAAAATGTATTATAGAATGAATATTTTTAAAATTAAGAAATATACAAAGGGCAAAAAAATACTTATTAAAATATATACAGGAAAATTTAAATAATGTATAGGATATACAAGAATAACAAAAATACATAGTAAAATATAATCTTAAGAAATACATACAATAGGTTTACAAAAACATATATATATATATATATATGCATAAATAGATTTAGAAATAATAATTTGCAAAAAGAACATGCACTTAATAATGCATTTAAGATTAAATTAACTTCATTATAAACTATATATAATAGACTTAAAAACATACTTTTATATATATAAAGAAAACTATAGGTATAAAGTACATGGATTTAGTAGTGTATATAGATTAAACATAGGCATCAATAAATATATATACATATATAATAATAATTTAAAAGATATATTATGTAAGATTATGTAATACAATATAAGAATAAATTTAAAAGAAATTATATGCATAAAATAATATAAGATTAATAATATGCGTGAAATAAAATTAACTTTATTATAAAGTATATATATGTATAATAGCGCATATAAAAAAATTACAATAGTGATTTTAAAAATAAAATAAAATCATTAAAATAACTTAAAATATAAAAAATAAGTAAACAAGGATTAAAAAATGTTGAATGTATCCTAAAAAATGATAAAGAACCATAAAATAAATAAATAAATAAATAAATAAAAGGGAAACTCAATTAAAATAGAATTAAAATGGAAGAGACAAATTATAAATGAAATGAACTGCTAAAATAAAAAAGGGACTAGCGTGCAACATGTGCGAATGCGCAAGGACCAAATTTGGAAATAATCCAGACCCCAAAACACAACGCTGAGACACGGACCAAAGTGCAAACATGTGCAAATTACAGGGAAAAATTAAAAACCAAAGAAATACAAATATAAGCTGATTAAAATGCAGCGCAAAAGGGGAAGTACTTATATCGAAAATATCCCTCAATAACCAAAGCGCGGATCCTATCCGGGCACGGGTCAGGTCATAGCTCTTGAAACGGTGTCGTTTTGTAGCCATTGAGATTGGCTTAAAACGACGTCGTTTTTAGTTCTTTATAAAGGCTAAAATCAAGCCATTCAGCCGAACCAAACCTAGCTTCATCTCTTCTCTTTTAACAAACCCTAAATTCACTCCTTCAAGCACCGACCCACCTCCCTAAACGGCAGCCAGTACTTTCATGCTTTGAGGGACGCTTTTTAGCCTCGAAATTCCATTTTGACTTCGATTTTGACGAAGCAAAAGAAATCTACGGCCTATTCGCAAGGTAAAATTTATCTTCTCCCTTTTCTTTTATTTTCTAAATGCAATGATGAAGGATTTGAGGAAGTAAATCACCAAGAAAAGAGAGGAAGAGAAAAAATCAAAGAAAAATTACAGAAATAAAAAACAGAAATCACCTTCTCAAAAATTACTTTCAAATTTTCTATTCAGTATCTGTGTATAGTATGCATAACCCCCATACAATGAAAATGTTTATGGCTTTATAGCCGAAAATAAAAAAGGAAAATACAAAGAATTTCTTTGTTATTTTTTCTCTTTGTTGTGCTGTCCTTTTTGCATCTATATGCAGGTACGAAGGTACAGAGCTCGATGGTTGTACGGTGCTGTGCTGGAGATGAGGATGAGGGGTTGGGGCGCCTAGCAGCTAGGGTTTTCGCCCTTCGGCTGAAGCTTGTTTAAGTTTCGGGCCGTTTGGGCCAGGGGTATTTTTGGGCTACTTGGGTTAATTGGGTTAGACTTAGTTTAGAATTTGTATTGGGCTTGTAATGGACTGATGGACTTTTATTTATTTGGTTTTTTTGTTTTTATATATATTTTTTAATTGTTTGGGCTGGTTAATGGTTTTGGGCCCGGGTAAATTTGGGTACTTACAAGAGTAGTTAGCCAAAACTGTTAATTATTCTCTATAAACACCAAGTGTTTGTACACAGACTAGAGGTGATTAAAATACAGAATTGAATCATTCTTTTTTAGCTTCTTATTCTTTAGAAGTTTACCTCAGATTCTAAGATGGTATCAGTCGCCTAATTCCTGGTGGTCGCTTCCTCTCCGATCTCATGGATTCGTCAATCGATTCTCTCTTTGGTGACTCTGCTAACATGTCTTTCTCTCATTCGCGATTAATTCACAGTTTTTCTCGTCATGAAACTGTGAAATTAGATGAGATGAACTTCATCCAATGGCAACTTCAGGTGCGTCCTATTGTTGAAGGTTATGATCTTCAAGGTTTTTTGGATGGCACTATCGTTGCACCACCGTGGTTGGTGACGTCGTCTGATGGTAGTCTTGTTCCGAATCCAGACGCAATCTTATTCACACAGCAGGATAAGTTACCCACTTCATGGCTCCTCTCCACAGTTAATACATCTTTGTTTTCTTATTTCATTTCTACTAAGTCTACTTTTGATATTTGAAGTATTGCGAGTTACCTTTTTACAGCAACTTCCAGCGAAAAGGTGTCTCAGATTCGACATGATCTTCATGTGCTCAAAAAGGGAGGTTCTACTATTAAAGAGTATGGTTTGAATATTCAAACTCTCTGTGCACTTCTTGAGGCGTCGGGATCTGGCGTTTCAGAGGCTGAGAAAGTGGAGGTTCTCCTTGCTAGCCTTCCTCCTGAGTTTGACTCGGTCTTCATGCTGGCCTCTGTTTCGTCGAAGTCGTTGAAGTTTCAAAAGCTTGTTGATATTCTGATGGGATTCAAAAATCAGCTGATGCGGGAGGCACGTGAGATCCCGATGGTTGCGAACGTCATTGAAGCATCTGGCACTGTTATGGAGGTTGACTCTGATTCGCACGATGTGCATGGTGGACAGTTCACGACAGGGTTGTGCGGCGGCTGAGGTTTCAGATCTAGAGTGCAGTGTCAGATTTGCAGTCGTTTTGGCCACGTTGCACAGTGGTGCTACTATCGCTTCAACAGAGACTACGGTTCTTCCGTTGATGATGCTTCAGCCGCTAGTGGAGATGACTATAGTCGTCTTCGTGGGTATGCTCCGGAGCAGCGTGTTGAAAGAGAATCCTAGGGGTCGTTCTACCGAATGGATCAAGGTAATAATTTTGGGTATTCATAACCCAATTGGGTTGGCAATTATAATGGCCCAATATCGAGTCCAGTAGCGCTGAATTGTGTGCCAAATGTTGCACGCCCATCTTATGGGCCATATGTCTGACCCACTTGGCCTAGTGTTGGACAAGGGCCTTCACGTGCATTGGGCCATCATCAAGGAGAGTTGTATGATGTTGTTCGTAAGCCAAATATAGCAGGCCATTTTTCTGGGCCCTCTAGCCTACATGCTCAACAACATGGGCCGGTTCATGGTGCTCAGTATATGTCTCAACAATCCCCTGGGTCCCCAGTTGCTAATTTTGTTGGTGTTGAAGGGTCTCTACCGACTGCTTCGCTTGAGGTTCCATGGTGAACTAAGCCACATACTCGGGTTTTTGATGTTGACAATTCGCAGTGCATTAGATTTCCAAGGATTTCTGATTTTCGTGCTTCAGATTTTTCAGATGCTTCAAGGTATAACTCCAATTACGGTAGTGGTGACCCATATGTTCCTACGCCGGTTTGGACCACGTCATGGTATTTAGATTCTGGTGCTTCACATCATGTATGTTAGAATGCTGCAGATTTAAATGCCACCACTCCATATTCAGGTACTTCTGAACTTTTACTGGGCAATAGGGCTCCTACTAAAATTCAATCTGTTGGGGACACGATTATTTCCACTTATTCCAAGCTATTACGTTTGACTAATGTCTTGTGTGTTCTAAGCATCCGCAAGAATCTCATGTCTGTGTCACAGTTTGCTAAGGATAACAACCTATTTTTTGAATTTCACCCGCTCTATTGTGTTATTAAAGATGTCCAGACGCAGGAAATATTGTTGCGGGGCTAAGTTCGTGATGGTCTCTATCATTTTTCGGTTGACTCGTCTGCTCCGTCTACTACAACGTCTGATATTCATAATGTTGCTTTTCAAGCTAGTTCCTCTGTCCCTGATGCATTTACTTTGTGGCATAATAGGCTTGGCCATCCATCGTCTAAAGTTGTTAATGATGTTTTAAATAAATATGGTATTGTTTCTGATAAGAAATCTCTTTCTAACGTTTGTATTGCTTATCAAAAAGGGAAGTCTCATAAATTGCCTTTTACTCATTCTAATACTGAATATGTCGAATTGTTTGAATTGGTTGTTTCTGACTTGTAGGGTCCGGCCTCTGTTGCTTGCGAAGGAAATCTGTATTATGTTTCGTTTGTGGACATGTGCAGTAGGTTTTTCTGGGTGCATTTAGTTAAATGTAAATCTTAGGCACTTGATTATTTTCTTCAGTTTCAGAAAATAGTCGATACTCAATTTGGGAAACGTATTAAGAAGTTTCAGAGTGATTGGGGCGGCAAGTTTCGAGCTTTTGCCTCCGTCCTTGCTAATCAGGGAATTCTTCATCGTCTGACCTATCCTCACACCTCTGAACAAAATGGGGTTGTTAAACGTAAACATTGGCACATTGTGGAAACCAGACTCACACATTGGCATAGGCTAATCTTCCTATGAAATACTGGGGATATGCTTTCTGTAGTGTTGTTACCTATGTTCCTATTGTTATGACATCTCCTTCGTTCCTTTCTCCCGATTCTCATCGACTCGCGGTGGTCCCCTCATCTTTGTCCTTGTCTGGTTTAGCTTATGAGGTTGTGTGAAGTGATTCTGCCACATGTAGTTTACCAGCAGGCGTTACGGCTGACTTAGGCTCTAACATGAGGAATCATTACACTTTGTCTCCTCCTGCCAGTCAGTCACCACCAGTGCTGCAACAACATTGCACTTCCCCTTCGCTTGCCAGCCAGTCACCAACGGTGCCACAACAGGTTTTTTCTGTTGCTTCAGGAAATATCCATGCCATGGTTACTCGGTCCAAGGCGGAAGGTTTTAAGCCTAAGGTTTTGACCGTAGAGGTTGTTGAATGTGAGCCATGTTCTGTTACGGAGGCATTTGATCATCCGGAATAGAAGTTAACTATTCAAGCAGAGTATGATGCGCTGATGGCTAACTCTACCTGGGATCTCGTGTCTCTACCTCCTAGTCGAAAGGCAATAGGGCACAAATGGTTGTTCAAAATTAAGAAAAATCTTGACGAGTCTATTAATTGCAGAAAGGCATGTTTGGTTGCTAAGGGCTGCTCTAAAGTTCCTAGATGTGATTTTCATGAAACCTTTAGTCCAGTGGTCAAACCGACTACTATCCGAGTCATCTTGTCCATTGCAGTTTCAAAAGGGTGGTCGCTTCAACAGGTCGATGTGAACAATGCCTTCTTAAATAGGGATCTTGATACTAAGGTATTCATGCAACAACCTCCGGGGTTTACTCAGTGTGATTCTGTTGGGAAGCCGTTTGTCTGTTGATTGAAGAAAGCTTTGTATGGGCTTGATGGTCGCTTCAACAGGTCGATGTGAACAATGCCTTCTTAAATAGGGATCTTGATACTAAGGTATTCATGCAACAAAATCCGGGGTTTACTCAATGTGATTCTGTTGGGAAGCCGTTTGTCTGTCGACTAAGGTAAGCGCACCTATCGAATAGTAGTATAATTATGGTGAGACCGAAAATATCGTATCCACAAGGACTAAAAGTACTAGTAATTACTATCTTTTTATTATCTAGCCTAAGAATTAAGGGGATGTTTTTAAACTAAAATTAACTATCTGCTTAACTAAGAGCACGACAGAAGTAAAAGTTGGAAAATACTGTTGGAAAACCGATGGAGAAGACAATACCCAAGAAAGAATCCACCTAGACTTCACTTATTACTTTCTAAATTAAATGATTTATTCACTTGTCTTAATCCGTAGAAATCCCTAATTTATGTTAATATCTCTTTCGAGACTAGAAACAACTGACTCTAGGTTGATTAATTGAAATCTCTTTCTAATTAAAACCCCTATTGTCGCATTAACTCGATTTATGGATTCCCTTATTAGATTTGACTCTAATCCAACAGATTTATGTCGTCCTATCTCTAGGATTGCATGCAACTCTGCTTAATTATGAATGATCTACTCTTAAAGAGGGACTTTTGCTCCACTAAATAAGCACATCAAAACCTGAATTAATATCCCAGAATATTAAAGCAAGAATTAAAACTCACAATTAAGAATAAGAACAAGTATTTATCATATAATTTAAATAATAATACGATCTGTCTTAAGTTTCATCTCCCTTAGGTATTTAGAGAGTTTAGTTTATAATAATGAAAAACATCTCAAAATTGAGAAAACAACAAAACATAAAAAAAAACTCAAAGAACTTGAAGGAAATTGGATGGAGATATTCAATCTTGAAGTATATCCTGCTTTCGAGCTGATTTTGATGGCTATCTGTAACACCCCCTTACCTGAGACCGTCGCCGGAGTCGAGCACGAGGCGTTAACAGACTTAAATTACCACTTAAACAATTTCAAACAATTTATTTCACCTTTCGTAATAATCTGCACATTTGCGTCACAGTCGCTAAAAAATTCATATCTCGAGTTACGAAACTCGAAATTCAAATCCGTGATTTTTCCCAGAAACTAGACTCATATATCTATTTACTAATTTTTTTCTAGAATTTTTGGTCAGGCCAATTAGTATAGTTTATTAGTTAAAGTTTCCCCTGTTTCAGATTCGATCGCTCGACCTCTGCTCATTACTTAATCACTTTTCTCTCTCATGCAAATTCGATGACTATGCCGTTTGTTTCTATTAAAATTAGACTCAACAAGGAATCTATACATAGAAAGTATGAAAATAGACATAATAAGCTTCAATTTCATATTTTACTCACCATCTAACTCTGCCTCTACTATTTTTAGTGATTTTTCGAACTCACGTCATTGTTGTTGTATGATACTGTTTTATAGTAAATTTCACCTTTTCATGAAATTCCATGGATTAGATAGCACATTAAGTATACATAACACCAAATATGATATTTGATTAGCCATTCCAATGGCTAATCTTTACCAAGCATTTTCTTACCATTCAATAGCCATATCATAAGATTATATACACAAAATGATTGTAATGCTATACATGCCATAGTCAAAGTATACAAGCCACTATACCAAAATGATCCACTGATAGTGTGAACGAGTCTCCGACCGATCCCGATTCCCAAACTGGCTTGTCAAAACTACAAAGAATGAAAAGGAGGGAGTAAGCATAAATGCTTAGTAAGTTCACATGTAAATAGCAAGTAACATAATCATGCAATCCAACATAAACCATCATTTACATAAACAACACCAAGACATTCATATTACATTTACATTTAATATCTTACCACGATTTCATCATACCAAGTTTTCAACCCGAGGGTTTAAGCACATACCTATCAAATTTTCTCATTCACCACACTTACCAACATGTCACCTTCGTTTTAGGTATTCTCCTTATTCACTTAAGATTCACCCGTTGAACACATCGGAATATAATTCGAATATGCGGATTGCATGCACATAAGTGCCATACCCGTAGCTAGACAAATTCAATAGCCTTCGAAAATTATGTAGCCAAGCTACCATGTAACCCGCCCATAAGTGAACTCGGACTCAACTCAACGAGCTCGGGCGTTCGCATCTATAAGTGAACTCGAACTCAACTCAACGAGTTCGAAACTCAAATATCTTAGTGACATGTCACTTGTATTCTAATCTATTCCCAAGATTCAAACGGGCTTCTCCTCGATTACACATCTTTGCCGTCTTCCACGGAATGTCGAAACCGATATTCGGTAACAATTTGACATTTATCAAGTAACTCACATAATTTACATATTACTCAATAATAACCACAAAGCATTATATTTCATGATAATAATCATCATATCATATAAATATCATTAAATTATTTAAAATGACAATTATGTTACCATATTTACACATGAACTTACCTCGGTACAAAATATTAGGAATCGAGCCTATTCCTCGGAAACTTTATTTTTCCCTCGATCACGACTTGAATCTCGTTTCTCTTGATCTATAATAACAAATTTAGCTTATTTAATACTCACATTTATTAAAACAGTCCTTGACTCAAACTTTGGCAAAATTATATTTTTGTCCCTAAACTTTTACATATTTACACTTTTTCCCCAAGGCTCGGAAATTAAACTTCATCCTATTCTCTTATGTTTTCTGACATGTTGATCATTTCTCCCTTCTATGGCAACATCGAATTCTCACTCTAACATATACTTATGAATATTAGGTATTTTTACCGATTATGTCGTTTTACTCGTTTTCACGTAAAATCGCTTAGTAAAAGTCGTTTAACACAATTTTAAGCTTCATATTATACCATAAAACATAAAAATAAACACATTTTAACTATGGGTATTTTTCCAAATATAAGCCCTAGGTTAAATTATTGCTAGAATAAGCTTAATCAAGTTACCGGGACTCCAAAAACGTAAAGAACATTAAAAACGGGGCTTGGAATCACTTATTATGGAGCTTGGAAGCTTGAAACAAACCCTAGCTATGGAGAACCCTTGAAATTTCATCCTAATGAAGAAGATGGACATATTTTGCCATCTTTTTTCCTTTTTTTAATCTTTTAATTACCAAATGACTAAAATACCCTTCATTAAAAACTTTGGTTATTTCTACCTATGTATGTCCATTTTTGTCCCTGAAAACCTAATGGTATAATTACCATTTAAGGACCTCTACTTCAATTATGCTCTTCAATTAAATCCTTTAACATCTAAAACTCATATTTATCAACTTTTGCAATTAAGTTCTAATAGGCAAATTAGACATGCAATTCATGAAATTTTCTATCGATATTCTAACACATGCATCTAATCACTCAATAAATTATAAAAATTAATCAGAAAAAATTTTTCTACTTCAGAATTGTGGTTTCGAAACTACTATTCCGTTTAGGCCCTAATTCAAGATATCACAACTCTCCCCCCTTTAGGGATTTTCGTCCCTGAAAATCTTACCGGTAAACAGGTGTGGGTATTGATTCCTCATAGTTTCCTCAGACTCCCATGTAGCCTCTTCTACTCCGTGCTTTTGCCATAATACTGTCACGAGAGCGATACTTTTATTTTTTTAGTTGCTTGACCTCCCGAGCTAAAATATGAATCGGTTCTTCATTGTAAGTCATATTCGGTTGTAACTCAATTTCCGTCGGTGAAATTACATGTGAAGGATCTGAACGATACCGATGTAACATAGATACATGGAACACATCATGAATATTTTCTAATTCAGGTGGTAATGCTAACCGATATGCTACCAGTCCAACTCTTTCAATTATTTCATACAGTCCGATAAAACGCGGACTCAACTTGCCTTTCCGACCAAATCTAAGAACTTTCTTCCATGGAGACACTTTTAAAAATACCTTATCGTCAACTTGAAACTCGATTTCTTTTCATTTCAAATCCGCGTAGGATTTCTATCTATCTGAAGTAGCTTTCAAACAATCTCGAATTACTTTCACTTTTTCTTCGGTTTCTTTAATTAGATCAACTCCGTAAATCTGATTTTCTTTGAGTTCAGTAAAGTACAATGGCGTCTGACATTTACGACCATACAATGCTTCATAAGGTGCCATCTTCAAACTCGTCTTATAACTATTATTGTAGGCAAATTCTACCAATGGTAGGTATCTTTCCCAACTACCTTGGAATTCTAATACACAACATCTGAGCATGTCTTCAAGAATCTGAATTACTCTATCTGATTGTCCATCAGTCTGTGGATGGAAAGTAGTGCTGAAATTTAACTTCGTACCTAATGCCTATTGCAACTTTTACCAAAACCGCGATGTAAATCTCGGATCTCTATCCAAAATGATTGACAAAGGTACTCCGTGAAGTCTAACAATCTCACTGATATACAATTTAGCCAACTTATTAAGAGAATAATCAATACGTATCGGAATAAAATGAGCCGATTTAGTCAATCTGTCGACTATTACCCAGATGGCATCTTTCTTCCTCGAAGTTAACGACAACCCTGATACAAAATCTATAGTAATTCGATCCCACTTCCACTTGGGAACCATGATAGGTTGAAGTAGTCCTGAAGGCACTTGGTGTTCAGCTTTCACTTGTTGACAAATTAAACATTTTGATACAAACTCGAAGATATCTCTTTTCATTCCGTTCCACCAATACATTTTCTTCAAGTCATTATACATTTTTGTATTGCCCGGGTGAATTGACAAACAACCACTATGTGCTTCGTGCAAGATCTTTTGAATCAACTCATCATTTTTCGATACCCAAATCTGATTTTTAAACATCAAGCAACCATCAAAATCGATTCTGAAATCTGATCTTGTATCAGCCTCACATTGCTTCCTCTTAGCTTGTAAATCTTTGTCACTTTTCTGAGCTTCACAAATCTCTTGTAAAAACATCAATTTTGCTCTCAACTCTGCTAGAATCGAACCATCATCTGACACCGTCAACTGAGTATTCATAGCTCTCAAAGCAAACAACGACTTTCTACTCAAAGCATCGGGAACTACATTCGCTTTCCCCGGATGGTAGTCAATCACAAGCTCGTAATCTTTCAATAATTCTAACCATCTCCGCTGTCTCAAATTCAAGTCTTTTTGTGACATCAAGTACTTGAGACTTTTGTGGTCAGTATATACTCGACACTTTTCACCATACAGATAATGTCGCCAAATCTTCAAAGCAAACACTATAGCAGCCAGTTCCAAATCATGAGTCGGATAATTCCTTTCATGAGGTTTCAACTGCCTCGAAGCATAAGCAACAACTTTTCCTTCTTGCATAAGTACACATCCCAAGCCATTTAGAGAAGCATCACTATACACCACAAATTCTTTACCTGACTCGGGTTGTACCAACACTGGTGTTTCAGTTAGTAACTTTGCAATTTCTCAAAATTTTGTTGACATTCTTCTGTCCACTCAAATTTAACATCCTTTTGGAGTAGTCTGGTCATAGGAGTAGCAATTATAGAAAATCCATTTACAAACCGTCGATAATAACCAGCTAGACTCAAGAAACTTCTAACCTCAGTTACATTCTTCGGCGATTTCCAATCAACAATAGCCAAAATTTTACTCGGATCAACCCGTATACCATCACCTGAAACAATATGACCCAAAAATCCTACTTCTTGAAGCCAAAACTCACTCTTACTAAACTTGGCATACAACTTCTTATCTCTCAAAGTTTGGAAAACTATTCTCAAGTGCTCAGCATGCTCTGTCTCATCTTTTGAATAAATTAAGATGTCATCAATAAATACCACAATAAACTTGTCCAAGTATGGTCGAAATATGCGATTCATTAAGTCCATAAACACAGCAGGAGCATTTGTCAAACCGAATGGCATAATTAAAAATTCATAATGGTCGTACATTGTTCTAAAAGCAATTTTAGGCACATCTGACTCTTTTACTCGCAGCTGGTAGTATCCAGACCTCAAATCAATCTTTGAAAACCATGTCGCTCCTTTCAGCTGATCAAACAAATCATCAATTCTCGGCAATGGATACTTGTTCATGATTGTCACCTTATTTAACTGCCGATAATCTACACACAATCTCAAAGAACCATCCTTCTTTTTCACAAATAATACAGGAGCACCCCAATGCGAAAAACTTGGTCTCACAAAACCTTTGTCAGTCAACTCTTGCAACTGCGACTTTAATTCTTTTAATTTTGTTGGTGCCATTCTATATGAAGCAATCGAGATCGGAGTCGTTCCTGGTATCAACTCAATACCAAATTCTACTTCTCGAACAGGAGGTAAACCTGGTACCTCTTCTGGAAATACATCCGCAAATTCACATACAATCGGCACTGATTCAATTTTCTTCTCAAATTCCTTTGTACTCAACACATACGCCAAATAAGCTTCATAACCCTTTCTCAAATATCTCTGAGCCGACATTGAAGAAATCACACTAGGCAATGCCTCTGATTCGTCTGATTCAACCCGCAGAATTTTACCATTTTCACATTTTAATTCAATAACCTTTTGTTTACAATTTATTATAGCATCATGCAATGTCAACCATTCCATACCCAAAATAACATCAAATTTGTCAAACGGCAACAACATCAAGTCGGCCGGAAAATAATGACCTCTAATCATCAAAGGGCATTTCTTGCATACTTTATCAACTACAATACATTTGCCTAACGGATTTGACACTTTAATCATAAATTCCGTAGACTCAACAGGTATACTCATATTAGACACCAATTTCATGCTCACATATGAATGAGTTGAACCGGGGTCAATCAAAGCAATAACATTAACACCATAAAGAGAGAAAATACCAGTGATCACATCGGGAGATGAAGCATCTTCTCGCGCCCTTATGGCATAAGTTCTAGCCGGAGCTCTAGCTTCAAATTTAAATGCTGAATCTCTGACTACATTCCTGCTGTTTGCCTCACTCCCAGCATTTCTCGAAGATCTTCCTCTCAAAACTGCACCACTAGGTTTTGCACTCTGAAAATTTTCTTTCTCAATTCTCTCGGGACAGTCTCTAATAAAATGATCTGGAGAACCACACTGGTAACATTCATTAATTCTACATGGACCAAAGTGACTTCTACCACATCGTTGGCACTCGGGTCTAACAAATCTTGAATTTCCCACACTAGCCACAGAAGTAGTCTGAGATTCAAAACCCACATTTTACTTCTTACGATTCCCATACGAATGTCCGGCCGAAACATGAGAACAAGAATACATATCTCTGAACTTTCTAGATTGCGGTGGGAATGTACTACTCATCAATCTTTTCTTCAAATTTCTAGTCTCAGCCTCTGCCTTTCTCTTTTCTTTAATTAGTTCTTCAGCCTTGCAAGCTCGATCAACAAGTACTATGAATTCTTTCAACTCAAGAATTCCCAAAAATACTTTAATATCTTCATTGAGTCCTTCTTCAAATCGTCTGTACATTTTAGCCTCTGTAGGAATATATTGTCTAGCATACTTACTCAACCGAACAAACTCCCTTTCATACTCAGTAACTGTCATGTTGCCTTGTTTCAACTCGAGAAATTCTTTACGCTTCTGTTCAACAAATCTTTCACTGATGTATTTCTTCCGAAATTCTTCTTGAAAGAACTCCCAAGTCACTTTCTCCTTCGGTACCACTGAAATCAATGTCTTCCACCAATAATAAGCTGAATCTCTCAACAAGGATGTAGCACATTTCAAGCACTCTTCAGGTGTACAAGACAGTTCATCAAATACTCGAATAGAATTCTCAAGCCAAAATTCTACTTTCTCAGCATCATCATCAACATTTGCCCTGAATTCTTCAGCCCCTTGCTTGCGAATTCTGTCAACTGGGGCTCTATGAAATTTCATCAGATCCATACCTTGAGACATTGCGGGTACAGGTTGAGGAATCGAGGGAGGTGGAGGAGGTTGAGCATTCGATTTCGTACGAACGAACTCGGTGTACCATGCATTCATCATCTGGAGAAAGATTTTCCGAGCCCCTTCTCCTCCTCCTTGACCAACAGTAAGAGGTCGACTTTCAGTCGGCATCGCCCCTTCAGTAGGAGCTGACATATTGCTCTCTAAATCATCAGCCACAGCTGGATCGGGATCCATTTACTATAAAAAAATCATTTTAAAGGTCAGAAGTCGTCACACTATCACAATATATATATGGCATGTATAGCGAAAACCGTACATACGTCACGTTAGTTCGAGAACCAACTAAATCGTAACTCTGATACCACCAAATATAACACCCCCTTACCCGAGACTGTCGCTGGAGTCGAGCACGAGGCGTTAACAGACTTAAATTACCACTTAAACAATTTCAAACAATTTATTTCACCTTTCGTAATAATATGCCCATCTGCTTCATAGTTGCTAAAAAATTCATATCTAGAGTTACGAAACTAAAAATTCAAATATGTAAATTTTTCCTGAAACTAGGCTCATATACCTATTTACTAATTTTTTTTCTAGAATTTTTGGTTAGGCCAATTAGTACAGTTTATTAGTTAAAGTTTTCCCTATTTCAGTATTTGACTGCTCTGACCTCTGTTCATTACGAATCACTTTTCTCTCTATAAAGAATTCAGATGACTATGCTGTTTGTTTCTATTAAAATTAGACTTAATAAGGAATCTTTACACATAAAGTATGACTCCTAATTATTTTTTTACATTTTTAATGAATTTCTAAAGTCAGAACAGGGGATTCATAAATCACTCTGACCCTATTCCACTAAAACCCAAATATCTCATAAAATACAACTCATTTACCTATTTTGTTTTTTCCATATGAAAATAGACATAATAAGCTTCAATTTCATATTTTACTCACCATCTAACTCTATCTCTACAATTTTTAGTGATTTTTTTAACTCACATCATTGCTGCTGTATGATACTGTTTTATAGTAAATTTCACCTTTTCATGAAATTCAATGGATTAGATAGCACATTAAGCATACATAACCCCAAATATGATCTTTGATTAGCCATTCCAATGGCTAATATTTACCAAGCATTTTCTTACCATTCAATATCCATATCATAAGATTATATACACAAAATGATTGTAATGCTATACATGCCATAGTCAAATTATACAAAATAATAGTGTGAACGAGTCTCCGACCGATCCCGATTCCCGAACTGGCTTGTTAAAAATACAAATAATGGAAAGGAGGGAGTAAGCATAAATGCTTAGTAAGTTCACATGCAAATAGCAAGTAACATAATCATGCAATCCAACATAAAACACCATTTACATAAACAGCACCAAGACATTCATATTACATTTACATTTAATATCTTACCACGATTTCATCATACCAAGTTTTCAACCCGAGGGTTTAAGCACATACTTGTCAAATTTTCTCATTCACCACATTTACCAACATGTCACCTTCATTTTAGGTATTCTCCTTATTCACTTATGATTCACCCGTTGAACATATCGGAATATAATTCGAATACGCGGATTGCATGCACATAAGTGCCATACCCGCAGCTAGGCAAACTCAATAGCCTGCGAAAATTATGTAGCCAAGCTACCATGTAACCCGCCCATAAGTGAACTCGGACTCAACTCAACGAGCTCGGGCGTTCGCATCCATAAGTGAACTTAGACTCAACTCAACGAGTTTGGAACTCAAATATCCTAGTGACATGTCACTTGTATTCTAATCTATTCCCAAGGTTCAAACGAGATTTTCCTCGATTACACATCTTTGCCGTCTTCCACGGAATGTTGAAACCGATACTTGGTAACAATTTGACATTAATCAAGTAACTCACATAATTTACATATTACTCAATAATAACCACAAAGAATAATATTTCATGATAATAATCATCATATCATATAAATTCATTAAATTATTTAAAATGACAATTATGTTACCATATTTACACATGAACTTACCTCAGTACAAAGTATTAGGAATCGAGCCTATTCCTCGGAAACTTTGTTTTTCCCTCGATCACAACTTGAATCTCGTTTCTCTTTATCTATAATAACAAATTTAGCTTATTTAATACTCACATTTATTAAAACAGTCCTTGACTCAAACTTTTGCAAAAATATATTTTTGCCCCTAAACTTTTACATATTTACACTTTTGCCCCAAGGCTCGAAAATTAAGCTTTATACTATTTTATTATGTTTTATGACACGCTGATCATTTTTCCCTTCTATGGCAACATCAAATTCTCACTCTAACATATACTTATGAATATTAGGTATTTTTACTGATGATGTCATTTTACTCGTTTTCACGTAAAATCGCTTAGCAAAAGTCGTTTAACACAATTTTAAGCTTCATATTTTACCATAAAACATAAAAATAAACACATTTCACCAATGAGTATTTTTCCAAATATAAACCTTAGGTTAAATTATTGCTAGAATAAGCTTAATCAAGTTACCGGGTCTCCAAAAACGTAAAGAACATTAAAATCGGGGCTTGGAATCACTTAGTATGGAGATTGGAAGCTTGAAACAAACCCTACCTATGGAAAACCCTTGAAATTTCGTCCTAATGAAGAAGATGGACATATTTTGCCATCTTTTTTCCTTTTTTTAATCTTTTAATTACCAAATGACTAAAATACCCTTCATTAAAAACTTTGGTTATTTCTACCTATGTATGTCCATTTTTGTCCATGAAAACCTAATGGTATAATTACCATTTAAGGACCTCTACTTCAATTATGCTCTTCAATTAAATCCTTTAACATCTAAAACTCATATTTATCAACTTTTGCAATTAAGTTCTAATAGGCAAATTAGACATGCAATTCATGAAATTTTCTATCGATATTCTAACACATGCATCTAATCACTCAATAAATTATAAAAATTAATCGGAATAATTTTTTCTACTTCAAAATTGTGGTTTCGAAACCACTATTCCGTTTAGGCCCTAATTCAGGATATCACACTATCCTTCAGTATCTTCTGACTTCTGCTCTGCGTGTCCCCATTAATCCTCTACTAGGGTGTTTATATAGGCTTTAGAATGCTTCCAAACCCTCAAAAGTAGCCTTTTCTGAGTAGAATTAGACTTGAGCTCGACAGGGACACGGCCATGTGCCACACCCGTGTGAAGGTGCTCAAGCCGTGTGTAATTCTGAGTTGGTTTTTACTCGACACAAAAGTGCCTAGGTAGTGCAAAATATTGAGATAGGCCCATTTTGTCTGTTTTTAGCCCAATTCTTGCTCTTGTCACCTTCCTATGTTCACCTAAGTATAAAACATGAATTTAAAGGATTAAGAGCATCAAATTCACTAAATCTTATGATAAATCATCCAAAAATATGCCAAGCATAGGATAAAAATATGTATATATTACCGTTTATCAAACATCCCCACACTTAAGCATTTGCTTGTATCCAAGCAAAATCCTCAACTCTCAATTAAAATAAATTCTTCTCAACTTATAATTCTCATCAATAATGTTTCGAAGTAATCCACAAATAACCACATACTGAGCATTCAACTAAAAGAGCATCGAAGTTTCAAACAATCCAAGTTAAGCATTTTAATCATAAAATCATAGGTATCCCCCTTTATCTAAGTAATCACCTTCAATTCCAAATTGACAAGAGTTTGACATCCTCACTAAAGATCCACTCAAATCACTCGAAGTGTTTAAGGTTCAATAATTAAGCACTTAATAGTCAAGCATGAAAAGTTATCACTATAGGCTTGCATGAAAATCAAATCTCCACCACTATAAATGAGATGATACACAAATCAAGAGGTCTTTACAGGGTTGTAATGGGGCTTGGGTTAAAGGTGTGGATAAAGGCTGAAAAAGAGGGTTAAAATCGAGATTAATTTAATAAGTTACCAAACTTAGAATAATAAAGCTAATTATTGAATTAAAAACAATTACCGGAATTAAGACTATCTAAAACTAATGAAATGAGCTTTCTTTTCTCGAAATAATAACTTGTACCTTTCCAAGCTCTTTATAATATGTAATAAATCTATGATTTTTTAATAAGAACAAGAACAAGTATGGAAAATACATAATAAGAAATAACTCAGCAACTGGAATGAACGAATATAGCTATGTAACTAATCAAATCAAATTTCGATAAAAAGAAGTCAATGAAAAGGGAAAAATTCTTAACGAATCAAAAAGGGTTAACTTGTGGGTTAACATTAAGGGGAAAATCAAGAAACAATGGTTAAGGCTTAAAGAGGTTCACTAAGGGTCAATTATGTGGGTAGGTTTTTTTATGAGGTAAGTGGGTTAAAACCTAAGTGCCTTGACATGTATAATCGATACAAGTTCTAGAATAGCAAATCAATGTTGACACACTCATAAAAAAGAACAATCAAAGTGAGCAAGAAAGGATATTTTCTCTAAAGGCTCAAGATCTCATAGAAATTATGGCTTTTGATGTCAATCCTATGAATTCAGAATTTCAAGATAACACCTCAATTCAAGGAAACAGCCTAGAAATTTTAATTCTCAAAAGTCAACTTATCATGTTTGATTCTTTAATGTCTTAAGGTTAAACAATCAATGTACAATTACCTATGTTTTAATTCAGAATGTAGCAGACCCAATTCGTCCGACCCGCAATAAAATTAGAGAAATAGACTAAAACTAAAAATTAAAATAAGCCAGTATCCATTTACAAAACCTAGAACCAAAATAAAACAAAAAAAACCCAATACAATAAGAGTCCACTAGATTAAAATAGCTCATGACCCAATTAATTTAATTAATATCCTACCCAATTGAATAAACCCTGGACCCAACCCCAATAGCCTAAACCCGAGGCCCAACAAGACAAAAAAAAAAGCTCAGTAGCCTGAGAGCGCCAGAAGCTTCTGGAATACACTGGAATGGCACCAGAGGGTTGGTTTCCCACGTGAGATCCCCATGCGCGGCCTCCACGTCACCAAGGTCATCTTCTCCGTACAACCACTCCTACAAAAGAACACACGAGAAGCAGTAAAAGAGAACAAAAAAATAGCAAAAGAAAAAAGAAATAGATCTTTTATTTTTAAATCTGTATTTTGCCAGGCTATAAAAAGGCCATTACTTGTACCATGTATTTTGGAGGCACGCACACTTAATACGCAGATTGAATAGAAGATTCGAAAGCAATTTCTGAAAGGTGATCTCGAGTGCTTCATTTTTTCTTTTGAATCTGTTTTATTTTTTCTAGAATTTGCATGCAGTTTTCTACATAAGAAGGTAAAAAAGAAAAGCATACCTTCAAATAAGCCATCGGAGGCCGTATCTTCTTCGTTGAAATCGAAGCTTGAGATAGGTTTTCGGGGCTAAAATCTGACCTTTTGAGGTGAGGTTTAGAATAGGGAGATGGAACGATTTCATTGCGAGCCATCATCCACCGATTTCAATGGTGGAATGATGGTGGTTGAATGGCAGATTGAAAAGGGGCAAACATCCCCCCATTTGTTTGCTGCGATGATTAGATTTGTTTTAGGTTTTTTTTCTTTTTTTAATTGGCAAAAGGAAGTGACGTCGTTTAAGGCTTGATCGGGTAGCCTTAAAACGACGATGTACAGGCTAGCCCGATCCGATCCATTTCCTTGCCCCTGGGATCTGCGTGTTTAGCAGGGAGGGATAATTGCGCACTAGGTCCTTCTTCTTCGCACGGGCATTCAATCGCACTCTGTTTGTTTTATTTTGTTTTTAAATTCGGTTCTGTTATTTGTGCATATTTGCAAATTGATCCGTGCCTTAACGCAGTGTTTTGGGACCTGGATTATTTCCAGTTCTAGTCCCTGTACATTCGCATGCGTGGCGCATTGGTCCTAATTTTAACCTCAATGATTTATTCTATTTATAAGTTATCCCTTTTATTTTAGTTCAATTTTAATTAAGTTTGTATTTGTATGACTTATTATTTTAAAATTCATTTAATACTTTTATATATGTGTTGATCTATTTTAATATTTTTTCTATTTTTATTTGTATAATTGGGTCGAATTTCTTCTTTATATCATATAATTTTAACATTTTACATAGTATTTGATTCAAATCTTTTTATATACTTGTACCTATATTATTTTAATTGAGTCTTTTATTCATTATGATTTTGAAAATCCATTTAGTTTTTCTATGTGTGTTAAACCATTTTGATAGCTTTACTTTATTTTATAAGATCATTATTTTGAAGTTTATTTTTATATTATATTATCTTAATTATCTATATAATATTTTGTTTAAATGTTTTTATGTACATTTGTATATATTATTTTAATGGAGTTTTCTATTTAAAATACCTATTGTTTTAAAATTCACTTAATATTTTTATGCATATAAGAAGATATTCTAGGGGCTTCATTTTTGTGTTTATAAAAATTAGTATTTTGGAAATCTTCTTTATATTATATTCTTTTAATGCTTTACATAGTATCTCATTTTAATGCTTTTGTGTATGTTGGTATATATAGCTTATAGCAAAATTAATTTAATCTTGTATGCATTTTCATGTTATTTTTACAAACAATTATTTCTAAATTTATTTATGTATATATATATATATGATTTGTAAATCTATTATGTGTATGGTTTATTTCCTAAGGTTATATTGCATTATATATTTTTACTATCTTTTCATATTTTATGCATAATTTAAATTCTCACTTTATTGTATGTAAATTGTCAATTTTAAACCAATATTCTTTGACACTTTATATATTATTTGATTTAAAAAATCTTCACTCTATAACACATATTTTAATGATTACATATATATATCTAGTTTGTTTTAACAAATAGTTTCAAGTTCATTAATTCATCAATTCATATATTATATATTATGTGTTTATCATTAGTTAAAATTTGTCTTATACTATATTGTTTTTTTTTGTTTTTTTTCATTTTGTTATGTATATTTTGTATTGGTTGTATTAGGCATCATTGTTGTACTATTTCTTTTATTTTTATTGTTATCTCAATTGTTCTCGATACATGCTTGGAAGGATGGTTTCATTTTGCTTAGGTTAGTTATATTCAATTGTTTGATTTGATTGGTTAAGTAAGGTTATGTTATCTTCGTTCACCAAATATTGTACTTTATGCATGTATACTATCCCATGCTAATTATTTTTCTTTTAGTTTACAAAATGTTGCTTTATGGTTCCCAACTCTTTAAAATAAATTATTCCATTTTATTTCAAATAAAATCAATGTGTTTTGTGATGATTTACAATCATTTATCCAAATTTTTGTTAAAAATAAGGCAATGTTCAATATTTAGAAATTCGAGAAATCGTGCCCTACCGTGCTGGGTTTCGATTTTTCGTTGGACTTAATATCTAGATATCCTTTTATAAATTTTAACCTAAGAGCTTTTGGGAGTAAAAAATCAATTTTGTTTTCAAAGGTATGAAGAATCGTGTCCAATCGTGCTGGATGTGATGTTACATACCTTTGAAAAGAGAGAACTTTGATGACCCATTTGAACTGCTCAAATGTTTTAAAAAGGAACTAAACTTCAAAAATCCTTTCAAAAATCTTAGATATGAGGACAGCACCTAATCAATCTGGTACCAATTTTTGGGCGTAGTGAGGGTGCTAACCCTTCCTCATACGTAACCGGCTCCCGAACCCTTTTTTTTACGTGGACCAAAATTGATTTAAACGAAGCAAAATGTTTTAGTAGGTGATCCAATCACACCTAAACAAAAGATTGGTGGTGACTCCACATTCGTTTTTTAAAGTCGATCCCCGTTTTTTTAATAAAAGAATGGTTTTGACACAGAACATAATAATAATAAATATAAATCAATCAGAATTCACTCTAATAATGATATGAGAGAATTATTTGAGATAAAAATTCAGGAATTTTCTAATAAACATATAAATAACCTCCCCACACTTAAGATGTACATTGTCCTCAATGAACAAAGATAGATAATAATAATAATAGAAGCATAATATCAGAAGAGAGGGAGAGAAGCGAAACTGCCCTGAATTTCTGGATGAAATCCTTGGAATAGTGAAAGCTAGAGTTGTAGATAAGGCTAATGAAAGGCATGATCCTGAGGTGCTAATAAGAAAATAAACACAACTGTGGAAAAGAATTAAGGGATTACTTGATAATAGCTGTTGAGGCCCAATTTTGGCCCACTCAACAATACCCAAAACCCAACAGCAAACCCAATACATAACACTAACCCAATACCCAATTAAACCTAACAGCCCAAACAACAAAGACCTAGCCCAAAACATTAAAAAAAAAACCCTAGCCACTTGCACTGACAGCCGCAACCACCCCTGGCATCACCTGCTCCACCAGTCACCTCCACCGGCCATACCCTGCAAAAACAAAGCAAATAAGCAAGACAGAAAAAAGAAATAGCAAAAGCAATAATAAAAACTTGTAAAATGGCTTTAAAAAGCCAAGCCAAAATCATTTTGAAAATTAAGCAAAATTGATATACAAAAAAAGTACTAGATTTTAAAGCAAAATATCATCTAAATACAAAAGACAAATAGCAAGCAAGCAGATCAAGAACAGATTCATTGAGCAAAGGTTTTTTAGTTTACTTTTCTCTTCATTTTTTCATTCGAATACATATATATATATCTATTTCTTTTACTTTTCTTTTTAAAAAAATAGCATATATATAGACATATATAAAATATAAGAAAAAATAAATAAATAATAAAAAATACCTTTTTCTTCAATTTTTCGGTCACCGTGTACGGTGGCCGGCGGCGGCCGACGACCGGACAGTGACCGGCCTTGTGGCCGGAAATCACCCACCCTCTCCCTCTCTCTTTTTTTTTTTCTTTCAAGTGTAGAAATGATTTTTTTGAAGAAAATGGGCCTTTTATAGCCCCCCAAAACGACGTCGTTTTGGGGTTGGCCATTAAACCTCAAAACGACGTCATTTTGACTTGGATCGGATCGACCCGACCCGAACTGCCTAGGATCCGCGTGTTTTTTTAACGGAAGGGCTAATTGCGCTTTTAGCCCTTCTGCTTTTTTATTACTTTGCAATGAAGTCATTTTTTTATTTTTAATTTGGCCCCGAAATTTGTCGCGATTTTCAGTTTAGTCCCCGCTGATGTGCTGCGTTTTGATGGGAAGGAATAATTGCTGTTTTTTGTCTCCTGTGTTCTGCGCATGTCGCTTTTTAGTCCTTTTCTCTTTGTTTCTTTTTAAAATTGCCCCAAAATTTTATTTTTGTTCCGAATTTAGTCCTTTTTTTTAGATTTAAGCTGATTTTTATATTATCTTTGCTATTTTATTTTATTTTAAATATTATTTATATTATTCTTATAACTTTTATTTTTAAATTTCTTATTATTACTATTATTTTTATTCCTTTTACTATCTATTATCAATATATTATTACTATAGCTACTATTATTATATTATTATCATTATATTATTATTATTATTATTAATTTTAATACCATTATTACACTTATATGTATATATATTTATATGTAAAGTTATCAATGATTATTTTAATATTATCATCATCTTAATATTAATATGTATTTATTTTAAACATATATATGTATATATATATATGTAATATTATTAATAATTGTTTTTAACATTATTATTTCTTATATGTATATATCATGTTTTTTTATACTATTTTTAATACTATATTATGTATATAGTTTTTATATATGTTATGTACATATTTTTTAAATATTATATTTTTATATATTATTATGTATATATTTTAATATCATTAGTTATATATTTTTATACTATTTTATGTATATATTTTTAATACTATATATTGTATATTTTCAGTACCATTATTATTAATATATATATGTACGTATTTATGCATTGTATTGTAGTTTTTTTTCATATTATTATCATTTCTAATATATATATATATTGTATACGTTTTTATATATATTATGTATATGTTTTTAATATTATTAGTTATATATTTTTATACTATTTCATGTATATATTTTTATGTTATCTCATGTATATATTTTAATAACTATATTATGTATGTATTTTTAACACTATATTATGTACATATTTTTAATACTATGTATATACTTTTTATTCCTATTATTACGTATATATTTTAATACATATATGTATATATTTATATATCGTTATTATTAGTTATTTTTATAGTATTACTATTTTTAATATATATTGTATATATATATTTTTTAAATCTAGTATTATATGTTTTATATATTATATGTTAATATTTTTCATTCATTATATCGTTGTTTGCACCGTTTATTTATTTATGAATTTTTATTTTAAAAAATATTTTATTCATTTTCTTAATTTCAATAAATAAGGCAACGTGTTGATTTAACATTAAGTCGTTGATTTCATCGCTATGTTGGGTGAATATCATCAGCCCGTGTTAAAAACGGAACGTCTTTCTCAAAAGAAATCGAAATTATAAAAAATTCTCGTGTTTTGATCGGAACATGATTAGATGTTACATTGAACTTGCATTTTCAAAAATTAAGACAACACATGTTTAACGAGATACCAATTTTGGGCGTCGCGAGGGTGCTAATACCTTCCTCGTGCGTAACTGACTCCCGAACCCTATTTTTTCTCTGGCTTTTGACGTAGACCTAAATTCGGCCTTCATTTTTGTTCAAGAATAAATTTTCTTTTCTTAAAAGATGATTTATTAGGTGTCCGATCACACCTAAAAAAAGATCAGTGGCGACTCCTTTTTTAAATAAAATCAAAAGTCGGTTTTCAAATTTTCAAGAAATCACCTCAATTAGCGACTAAAGCAAAATTTTTACGTCACTACAGCTGGCGACTCCGCTGGGGAACCATTTTTGAGAGTCAAATCAAATTAAACGCATGTTGTCAAAATTTTCGAATTTCCTTGTTCAAATTAATATTTAGTCGTGATCCTCAAATTTTGTTTTCAAAAAATCATGCATTTGCATCATGTTGTAAATATTTTTCTAACTTGTTTTATCTTTTGCTTTTCAGCTCTAAGTTTTTATAGTTTTAGTTTTGTAGTTTTAAAATAAGATGAAAGGTTTGTGAGTTTCTCCCCACACACCGTGCACTTGCATTTTGCATAACATAAGCTCTCTACCCGGGCTCCGTCCGTTTAAGTGAAAGTAAACGCTATGCCTTCGTGAGTTAACTCGTCCCTCCGCATTGGCTAGTGAATACTTTCGGGTTACATATGACTTATGCTTTCGTGAGTTAACTTGTCCCTCCGCATAGGCATAAATAAATGTAATCCCTCGAATTGAACTCGTGAGCTTGTGATGGGCTACGACCGAGGCTTCGTACTAGTCTTAGTAGACGATAGTGCGAACAATTCGAGTACCTGTCTAGAACCGAAACCGCATATAGTAGACCATACGAGCCACATAACTAGAGCCATGCCGAACCTCTGTCCGTTAATAATCACCAAAATAAGTACACGGGAGAAGCGCCTCCTACCTTTCATTTCTTTTACATTTATACTTTGCAAAGGAATCGGATCTATTGGATCGAGTAACTTAATTTGTTAAATTCTCCATAGTTTTTTTCTCTGTTCATATTTATTGTGATTACTAACCAAGGTTGTTTATTGTTTTTTTTTATGTTTCATCATGCATCATAGGCATCTTGATTAGGAAAGTGTTGATTAGAGATTGGTTGCCAAAAACGGATTTCTGATGGAGGAGTCAATTACGCAAGTAACCGAGAAAAATGTCGTGGTCTGAGACTGGTCTTTGAAAATTCAAAAGGCGAAAGGGTACAGTTTAACGGAAGGATGTATCTCCAATCTTTCCGAGCATGTAACTACAAATGTTCATCAGAATAACCTCGAGGATTTGACTCATATTTGGAAACAATGGGATTTAGACACTAGGGGCATCTTCAACGAAAAATACGGGGATATAGCTCACCTGATCGCCATCAACGTAGACGAACAGTTGATTCAAGCCATGGTTCAATTCTAGGACCTAGTTTACCAGTGCTTTACTTTCAATTAGGAAGATATGACTCCGACCATAGAAGAATATGCTGCTTTGCTTCGTGTTGACAATGTATAATTTAACAAGATATATGTGAAAGAGCCTAAGCCAATGACCTTCAAGAAAAAGCTAGTGAGGTTGACCGGAATGACCGATATATGGGCTGAAAAACAGATAAAGAGAAAGAATGAAGTCAGTTGTGTTCCGTGGTTTTCTCTACGAGACTTAATTCAAAACCATCCAGATATTGCGAAGAGAATGGATCTGTTTGCTTTGGCCATTTACGGATTGATCGTCTTCCCAAAGGTTTTGAGGCATATAGAAGTTGCGGTAGTGGATTTCTTCGAAAGGTTGGGGCAAGGGATCAACCCCGTCCCAACTATCTTGGCCAAGACTTTTAGATCTCTGAGTAGTTGTAGGAGAAAAGGGGAAGGACGTTTTATCGGATGCGCGCAGTTGCTTAATGTCTGGATTCTGAGCCATTTCTGGAAAGTAGAGTGCACACCTTTCCACATGTTCTAAAAAACATTCGCCCCATTAAAGGCTTACTTTGAGAAATATTGGCCGAAAGATGTCACCGAGCAACACTGGGTTTCAATTTTTCAAAACCTTCGCGCTGAAGAGATAACCTAGAGAGCACCATGGATTCGTCCTTCAGTTCTGATATATAAATGCGGAAGCCAAGATTGGGTGCCTTTACTCGGATTATGGGGAGGGGTTGGATATGCTCCATTAATGGTTCAAAGGCAGTTTGCTTCACGACAGTTCATACCCGCCACCGGAGGGTTGGCACGGTCAGAGTTCACCTTTACAGGTGAAGGTTACATGAAAAGAGTCTGGGATAATACAAAGGCTTGGAATAGTCAAGATTATGGAGAAAACGACGAGTGAATAGTCAACAAGTCTCATCGACGAATTACACTTTCCAGAATCCTTTCTCATAAAAAATGCCATCCGAGCTAGAAGTAACAAGACACGAATTTGAATGTGAAAAGGCTAAATTGTTACGGGATATCAGTTCTCTTCAAAAGGAAAACTACCAGCTAAAGATCGATGCTCAGATTGAAAAGTCTCAAACCGTGAAAATCCAAAGAGAAGCTGAGATCGTGAGAAATGACTTAAGAGACCTTCATTTGGAAAATAAGAAATTAAGAAGCACTATAAAAAATGGTGGTTTGGGCAAATCGTCAGCAGAATGGAAGGAAGAAATTAGCAATATCAAAGGAGGGATGGAATTCTGGAAAGGGAAAGCAAAGAAAGAAGAGGAAAAAGCTACACGTGCTATGATGGAGTTAAGAAAGAAGAATGCTGAGTATGAAACTATTACTGCAGAATTTATGACTAGTCAGTCTGAACGTCAAGAGCTAAGAAGGAAAATATGAGATCTAGAAAATATGCTGCAATCTCGTCAGTAACAGTTAAATACTCTTCTAAAAGCTCTAGAAGAAAAGAATAATCAGTACAATAGAGACACTCGTACTTATGAAAGAGCTCTCCAAGAAAAAGAAATGCAACTCGACTTTTTGATCAATGAAATTCGCAAGGCGGCTATGCAAGTTGTGCAGTTATCAGATGAAGCCGAAGCTCTCAGTTGCCAATTCCCTCCGAGTCAAAGATCAAGCATATCAGAATTCTAAGAACAAGTGAAGAAACAAGGCGATGTGGCTAGGAAATTTGTGTAACTGTTGAATAAAAAAAATGGCGAAACGTTTTGTAATAGACTCTTTTGATAAATGAAATGCCTAAGTATGGGGCTATCTTGAAATCAACACCAAATTCTTGCATATTTATTCATGACTAACATTCATTCGCCATTTGTTCAACATTCACTTGACATTTATTCATTCATCCATTTATTGCATGTACATATCTCCATAATCATTCACTGAGGCTAAAATCGTATAATCCGCAGTTGCGACACTACAAGTCTAGAATCACGCCATTCTTATAGGACGCGCCGAAAAGCTAGAATTATGGAAGCCGAGTTCAATGAAAGAATTGAAAGGATGGAAAGGGCCCAAAGAGAATTGCAAGAGCAGTTGACCAAGTCACAACAGGAAGCAAGAGATCTGATGTTAAGATCTCGAGAGGAATCGCTCGAGCAAAGAGATTAGATGGCCAAAATGGTGGAGATGATGATAGCTTTGGTCAAAGGAAAGGGACCTATGCAGAGCCCTGACACTATGGAGCCTCAGCCAAGAACTAGTCATGATTAAGATCCGCTTTATCCTCTAGGACTCACTCCACCTCACGCCCATGCAACGCAAAGAGAATATCCTCAAAGGGAACCTGTAAGCCTCGAGCAACGAACTGTACCCCCTGCTCATCTAGGGCAAGGTATATTCGTATCGAACCCAAGAGCTAATCCTGCTGATCCCAATGTTCCAGATTTGGATAATCCGGTAGAAATAGCCAGATTGAAAATGGATGATCATGATGTTCAGGATAAGTATAGGAGTTTGGAAGAAAGACTCAAAGTGATAGAAGGTACTGAAGCCTTCTCTGCATTGAGTGCTAAAGAGCTCAGTTTGGTGCCCGATCTGGTTCTGCCTCCGAAATTCAAAGAACCAGATTTCGAAAAATACGATGGCACGAGATGTCCAAAAGCGCATCTTATCATGTACTGCCGGAAGATAACTGGTTACGTGAATGAAGATAAATTACTAATACACTGTTTTCAATATAGCTTGGTCGGATCGGCTCTTCGATGGTATAATCAACTTAGTAAAGAAAGGATCCGATCATGGAAAGACTTGGCATCAGCATTTTGTGAACAATACAAGCATGTATCCGACATGGTACCTGATCGGCTAACTCTGCAGATGATGGAAAAGAAGCCAATGGAGACTTTTAGGCAATACGCGCAAAGATAGAGGGATATCTCAGCCCAAGTAGAACCCCCATTGACTAAAACTGAAATAACGGTCCTCTTCATCAATACTTTGAAAGCACCGTTTTATGATAAGTTGGTAGGAAGTGCCACGAAAGACTTCGCAGATATTGTAATATCCGGGGAACTTATAGAAAATACCATCAAAAGTGGAAGGATGGAAGGTTCCGAGAGCTCGAAAAGGGCATCACCTGTAAAGAAAAAAGAGGCAGAAGCCTATATGGTGGGAACCGAGAATCACTACACTTCTAATCCATATCCAACCCAGTCACGACCTCGATATCGCCCACCTCCAAACTTTTATTATCCTCCCCAAAGCTCTTACTATCAAGCACCACCTCATTACCCTTTTTACCCCGTCTACGCCACGGATAACCAAAGACCAGTCACTATGTTCCCACAGGATACCATGCCATCTCAAAGCCAACCTAAAGATGAACAAAGACCGACAAGATCCAATCCTAAAAAACCTCAGTTCACCACAATTCCCGTGTCAGACGGAGAGTTGTACCCAAAACCGTTGGAAAAACAATTAATATCTCCACATTATATAGCACCCTTGAAGCCTCCATACCCAAAATGGTACGATCCTAATGCCAGTTGCATGTACCACACCGAAAACCAGGGGCATTCTACAGAAAATTATCTGGCATTTAAAAGGAGGGTTGAAGGCCTCATTGATGCAGGCATCTTACGATTTGATGGTACTAGCAATACAATTGGAAATCTGCTCCCTAACCATATTGAAGGGAAAGTGAGCGCGGTGACCGAGGAAGACAAGTGGCGAACCAAAAGCTGCGTTTCTGAAATAAAGACACCTTTACAGAAGATATGGAAGGTGATGGTTGAAAAGGGGATATTCTGTCGCCCCTACAGAATCTTTAAAGAAGGAAGTATAAAAGGTCAATTTTTTGTGACTTCCATGGTATTGAAGGGCATGACATTCAGTCTTGTGAGGAATTTAGAAAGTTACTTCAAGACATGATGGACAACAAGGAGATTGGGATCTTTAACAAAGAGACCGATGAGGGAGAAGTATGCGCTTCTGACAATCAATCATCAAGTTTCCCCTATAGCGCTGATCAACCATTGGTGATTTATTACGGTGCAAAAAAAGGAACAAGTGAAACCGAAAATGATAATTGAAGTACCATCTCCTTTCCCTTACAAAGGCAACAAGGCGGTACTATGGAAATACGATGTCAACATTATCACGCCTGAAGGTGAAAAATCCAAAGCCATGACTGGAAGTGTTGGTGAAGTAGGACATTTTACTCGCAGCGAGAGATGCTATTCTAAAATGGTTGAACCAACGAAAAAGACGAGTGACTCAAACCAGAAAGGAAAGGCACCGATGAATGAGGCCGAGGTCGAACTTGAGACTCCGTCCGAACAAGAAGTTAAAAGGCCAGTGAATGAAGAGGAAGCACATGAATTCTTGAAGTTCATCAAGCATAGTGAATATAACGTCGTGGAACAGTTAAGCAAACAACCGGCATGAATCTTGGTATTATCCTTACTGTTGAATTCAGAACCACATCGGAATGCTTTGTTGAAAGCGTTAAATCAAGCTTACGTGGCAAGCAATATATCTGTCGAAAAACTTGATAGGTGGGTGAATAACCTGAATACGGATAATTTTATTTCTTTCAGTGATGATGAAATACCGCCAAATGGTAGGGGCTCCGTAAAAGCATTGCATATCACAACCCGTTGCAAGGGTTACATAATACCGAATGTACTCATTGATAATGGGTCTGCACTCAATGTCATGCCTTTGGCCACACTTTCTAGAATTCCAATTGATATATCTTATCTAAGGCCTTGTCACTCTACAGTAAGAGCATTCGATGGGACAAGACGAGAAGTCATGGGAAAATTGAAATTCCTCTAGAAGTGGGCCCCTATATATATGACATCAAATTTCAGGTCATGGACATCACGCCTTCGTATAATAGCCTTTTAGGAATGCCTTGGATCCACTCTGCTGGGGCAGTTCCTTCATCTCTCCATCAAAAAGTGAAGTTTATTATGGATGGTCTTTTGGTCACTATCGTGGGTGAGGAAGACATTATCACATCTATCTCTGCGGATACACCATATCTCGAAGTAAGCAAGGATGCAGTAGAATGTTCCTTCCGTTCCTTCGAATTCATCAATGCTATGATCGTTGCTGAAGGAAATAAGATTCCCATGCCTAAGCTGTCAAGGAATACCAAGATAGGAATTAAGCTGACTGTGGGAAAGAGAGCTCGAGCGAGGAAAGGTTTGGGAAGATATCAGCAAGGGATAGCTAGAGCTCTAAGACCAGTGCCCCATAAGGCTCGATATGGTTTAGGGTTTGAACCGGATATGCGACAAAAAAGAAAACAGTTGCAGAAAGATCGAGAAAGGCGGATTGCAAGAGCCTTAGGCTGAAAATTGGAATGGGAGCCCATAACGTACCCTCCCTTGTCAAAAACATTTACATCTGCAGGAATGATATACCCCGGGCAAGATAATCCACGAAGCACGTTGGTATTAATTGAAAGAGGTCTTTAGAATGTCAGTATAAATGTCATTGACAAAGGTAGTGATGCAATTAAAGATGTTTCAACGATACGCCCTTGTCCTCCTGGATTCGTTTTGAACAATTGGACTGCTATTGATCTCCTTGTAGTTTCTAAGTCTTCTCCAGAGTAATGCTCAATGTTAACACTCTTCTTTTTTTATGTCCCTAAGTAATAGTAGGGATTCTTTTGTAAGAGCTTATGATTTGCTCTTTATCATTTAAATGAACATTAATGGAGATGCATTTTGTCATGGTCTTTTCATTCTCATAATTTTTCCCTCTTCTCAAAGCACTGTCATTGCATATATCTCACATTATGCCATTATTATAACAGCCTAATTTTTAGTGGTGTCAGAACAGTGATTCGAGATCACTAAATCCGAAAAATGAGTAGAAAATATTATTAATTTAGTAATTATAAGTTAAATGTGAAGTTAGGAAAATTTTTGAAATAGTGAATAGTGTACTAAAAATAAATACTAAAATAATTAGAATCGAAAACGAGGTATCGAGACCTCCAGAATTTTAAATCGAGCCATAAATATTTTTATAAATATTTATGGAGTGTTAATAAGTTAGTATTAAAGTTTCGTCAAGAAAATTTAAAGTTCTGATAGTTAATTGAACAAAAAGGACTAAATTGTATCAAATGCAAAATTTTGGGAAATGATTAAATAGCTTAAATGATAAAAGAAAGAGGGTTTAAAAGGCAAATAGACCCAAGGTCTATTTGGGCTGGACGGCAAGGGCATGAAATCAGCAAGAAAATAAGGAGAATTAAGGGCAAAATTGGAAAATTGCAAAATTTACTTGATAAAGTTAGGACTAATGTGGAATTATCTAGATTTCTCTTTATTTTTCTGCATTCTCATCAGCAAAAACTCCATGGAAGAGTTCCCCTAAGCTGGGTTTTCATATTTTTACTTCAAGTAAGTTCAATTCTTGATTATTTCTTAAAATTTTTGTGTTTTTGTGACTTTTACAACTAGGTCCACTTGTTGAATTCATTAGTTTTTGATTCTATGAAAGAAATTGAAAGTTTCTATGAATATTTGCTGGAATTATATGATGATTTGGCATGGAATTAGAGCTTTAAATTGTTTATATGTTGATTTTATTGAAAGAATTGAATAGAAAGTGAATGTTTGGGACCTAAGTGTAAAAGAGTTTGAAGTTAGAGTTTTATGTGGAAATTCTGAATTTCAATAGTTATGAAATAACTTATAATGTCTAGTAAAAGTATTAATTGATAAAATTATCTTAATTTAAGGGTTAATTGAGTAAGGACTGAATTGTATGAATTGTGAAATTTGGGGCAAAATAGAAATTAACATTTTGCACTACAACTGTTTTAGACAGCAGCAGTAGTCTAACTTTGAAAAATCACCAAAAATTGTAGAAATGGAATTATAGGATTAATAAAATAGAAATTAAAGCTTATTGAGTCTAGTTTCTTAAAGAAGAAATTATGTAAGCAATGGAATTCTAAATCATGAGATATGATAAATTTTGTGAGACAAGGTCAGAATGATTTCAGGTTCCCCTGTTCTAACTTTGTAAAATTAGAAAAAATTGGATAAAAATAATTATGAGATTAAATTTATATGTTTAGAATCCTGAATGAGTCTATTTTCAAGAGAAATAAACAAAAACATCATTCTAATCCTGTACGAGGAGATAATTAATTTTTAGTGAAGAAGGGTCGGAACTGTCAGACAGTAGAATAGGGGAGACTTCAATGAATAAACTGTATTAATTGGCCCAACCAAAAATTATGAAATTTTTATGGTAAGAATATATGTGAGTCTAGTTTCAGGGAAAATTAGCGGACCTTAATTTGGAGTTCCGTAGCTTTAGATATAAATAATTTAGTAACTATGACACGGGTGGATAGCTTAAATATTCACATAAGTAATTAGTGAAAATTATGGCTAAGGTTACTTACAAGTGTGTTATTTATACCAAGGATGTGGATGGAGAGGAAGAGGAGGAAAAATATATGAATGACTCGTGTATAAATTGACCACATGTCTGATTATAATCGATAAGTTTTGGATTAGAAATGATATAATTTTTTATTTGGAATATTTATTATGAAATTATGATTATCGTTATAATAGAAAAATTGAACTTGTGAGTTTATATGGCTAAATTTTAGTGATTATTTGTTAATTTTATGAATTTCATGATGTGTTATTTCATATGTATTGATGATAAAACCGTGAATAATGTAAAAGCATGAAAATTGAATAAATGATCAAATTGAGCATTTTAGTTCAGTGACAAGATGAATTGAAGGAAAAGACCATGGTTGGACCATGACAACAAGTGATAAGTGATAGCTTCAGCTACACTTATCTGATCAAGGACAAGTGAAAGTGATAAGTGATAGCTTCGGCTACACCTATATGATCAATGACAAATGAAAAGTGAAAAGTGGTAATTTCGGCTACCTGATCAGTGAAAAGTGGTAGCTTATGCTACCTGATCAGTGAAAAGTGGTAGCTCCGGCTACCTGATCAGTGAAAAATGGTAGCTCTGGCTACCTGATCAGTGAATAGTGGTAGCTTCGGCTACAAGTGGCAAGTGACAAGTGATTTTCGTATAAGACCATATCTGGGATATGGCATCGGTGTGATATATGCTATTGTATAAGACCATATCTGGGATATGGCATCAGTGAGATATGTGATTCGTGTAAGACCATAGCTGGGCTATGGCATCGATATGTGATATGTGATTACGTGTAGGACCATAGCTGGGCTATGGCATCGATATATGTATATGTGTAAGACCATAGCTGGGCTATGGCATTGATATATGAATATGTGTAAGACCATAGTTGGGCTATGGCATCATTATGTGAAGATGTGTAAGACCATAGTTGAACTATGGCATCGAGAAAATGAAGTACTCAATTCCGTAAGATGTTCACTAATTTGAAGAAGTTTGGTAAGTATTACATGGAATTATGTGATATAAGGAAATACGAGTTGATGAGACATGAGCATAAAACTTGGTTGATGAATGAGTTCATTTGTGATTATATATTTCTACGCCTTGAGTGTATTATCCATATGAATTGGTATTCCAAATGAGTTAATGAGAAAACTTCTAGTATGAAATAATCTGAGTTCGAAACAAAATATCATGAAAACGTACTTGAAATAAATTGGTATGTCTTGTATATGCTATTTGAATTCATAAATGTGGAAAGTAAATGTATGTGGAAATATGAAATGATGATATCTGTACATGGAATTTATTGATGAATACGTACATCCAAATTTATATGATAGATTTTAGTGAACATTGAAATTGCGCTCAATAAGTGATTTGGCAATTTAAAATCGTGATTGGTAGGAAGAGTTAATGAATTGCATATTTATGAATTGTTACACGTATTTGTCTGAAATACGAGGAAGTGATGGTAATTGATACATAGAAATATGAAACTATGATATATATAAAAACATGGAATCTGTTTGATAAATGTGTTTATTCATAATTATGGAATTTATGTACCTCATGTGTGCTATTTGCATAAAGATGATATCTTAAATACTTTGGTGCAAAAAGCTTAAATATGAAATAGTATGAAACCGAAACAAATTGTTATGAAAATGTATTTAAATTATCAGTAAGTGTTTCGTACTTCTCGATAATGCCTCGTACTCTATTCCAGCGACGGATACGGGTAGGGAGTGTTACAATTATGCTTGTTGGTCCCAATGCTTTGATGCTCCTCTATAGTTTTCTTTTCCATTCAACTTTCAGGTGCTTAGATATCAACGATATTAACAAACCCGTTACAAATCTTGAAATCGATTTCGAGAAGGCTATTTGTTTAGGAAAGTTTGAGGCTGAGGAAAATGTTGAAGACTATGTCTCATCTCCTGACTTACTAAGAATGGTAGAACAAGAAGATAAACAGATTCTACCTCATCAAGAATCTGTTGAGATAGTAAACTTGAGAAATGAAGAAAAGAGGTAAGGAGTGAAGATTGGGACCTCCATTTCAGATAACACTAAACATGATTTGATCGCTTTGCTCCATGAGTACAAAGATGTATTTGCATGGTCGTATCAGGACATGCCAGGATTGGATGAGGATGTAGTGGTCCATAGACTCCCACTGAAACCAGAATGCAAACCCATTCAACAAAAGCTAAGACGAATGAGACCTGAAATGCTGTTAAAGATAAAAAAAAAAAAACAAGTCAAGAAACAATTCGATGCTGGCTTCCTACAAGTCTCCAAGTACCCACAATGGGTAGCTAACATAGTCTCAATACCGAAGAAAGACAGCAAGGTACGAATGTGTGTGGATTATCGCGATCTGAATCGAGCAAGTCCTAAAGATAATTTTCCTTTGCCACACATCGATACATTGGTAGATAACACAGCCAAACATTCATTGTTTTCGTTCATGGATGGATTCTCGGGTTATAATCAGATAAAGATGGCTCCTAAGGATATAGAGAAAACTACTTTCGTAACGATATGGGAAATATTCTGTTATAAGGTGATGCCGTTCTGATTAAAGAACGCTGGGGCAACGTATCAAAGGGCCATGGTGATGTTGTTTCATGACATAATGCACAAAGAAATAGAAGTCTACGTCGATGATATGATCGCCAAATCTAAGGGGGAAAAAGAGCATGTAGGCAACCTCAGGAAGTTGTTCGAAAGATTGAGAAAGTTCCAGCTGAATCTTAATCCAACCAAGTGTACGTTTGGGGCTACCTCAGAAAAATTGTTAGGCTTTATTGTCAGCGAGAGAGGCATTGAAGTTGATCCAGATAAGATAAAATCCATACAAGAACTACCACCTCCGCTCACGCAAAAAGAAGTCAGAGGATTTTTAGGGAGGTTGAACTACATCGCTCGGTTCATTACTCAACTTACCAACCAGTGTGACCCAATTTTTCAACTTCTTCGAAAACATAATCCGGGAGAATGGAACGAAGAGTGCCAAGTGGCTTTTGACAAGATAAAATAGTATTTGTCTAGTCCCCCGGTGCTAGTACCGCCAACTCTAGGAAGACCGTTAATATTGTATCTGACCGTGTTCAAAAATTTAATGGGTTGTGTACTAGGGCAACATGATGAGTCAGGAAAAAGAGAAAAGGCGATTTACTATCTCAGCAAAAAGTTCACAAAGTATGAGGCAAAGTACTCGTCAATTGAAAAATTCTGTTGCGCTTTGGTATGGGTAGTTCGGAGGCTCAGGCAATATATGTTGTATCATACGACATGGTTAATTTCAAAGCTGGACCCAATAAAGTACAAGATGGAATCACCTGCACTTTCAGGAAGAATGGCACGATGGCAACTCTTACTATCGGAGTACGACATCGTCTATATGAGTCAAAAGTCGATAAAAGGAAGCGCAATAGCTGACTTCTTAGCAACTCAAGCAACGGATGAATACGAGCCATTGAGATTTGATTTTCCGGATGAAAACTTGATGTGCATTACAGAAAAAGAGTGCGATTCATCAAAAGAAAAGTAATGGAAGATGAGCTTTGATGATGCATCGAACGCATTGGGGCATGGGATTGGAGCAGTCTTAGTATCACCAGAAGGGAACCATTATCCGTTCACTGCTAGGCTGAATTTCTTCTGTACCAATAACATAGCGGAATATGAGGCTTGTATCATGGGACTTCGTGTAGCCATTGAACGAAATGTCAAAATTCTAGAGGTGTACGGGGATTCAGCGTTGGTGATTTACCAAATCTGTGGAGATTGGGATGTAAGAGATTCGAAATTAGTCAAATACAGCGATCTAGTGGCAGCACTGATTAAAGAATTCAAAGAAATAACTTTTAATTACTTCCCACGAGAAGAAAACCAATTGGCTGATGCCCTGGCCACTTTGGCTTCAATGTTCAAAGCAAACAGAGAAACTGAAAAAATGCCTCTTCAAATGAGCATATATGAAGTCCCTGCACATTGTTTCAACATTGAGAAAGAGCCAGATGCACGGCCATGGTTCCATGATATCTTAGAATACGTCAAGAATCAAAAGTATCCTGAACAAGCAAATAAGAACGAAAAAAGAACAATCAGAAGAATGGCAGCGGGATTTGTTCTTGATGGAGACATCCTGCACAAAAGAGGAAAAGATCAAGTGCTCTTGAGATGCGTGGATGATCTTGAAGCTAGAAAAATACTTGAAGATGTTCATGAAGGAATTTGTGGGACACATGCCAATGGTTTCACAATGGCCAGGAAGATTATGAGACTCAATTACTACTGGCTGACGATGGAAAGCGACTGTATTAGTTATGTACGAAAGTGCCACAAATGTCAAATTTACGGCGATAAAATTCATGCAGCCCCTTCGCCCCTTCATGTCATGACTTCTCTATGGCTTTTTTCTATGTGGGGCATGAATGTTATAGGGCCAATTTCCCCAAAAGCTTCTAATGGACATCGATTCATTTTTGTGGTTATTGATTACTTCACAAAATGGATAGAAGCTGCGTCGTTTGCCAATGTGACGAAGACTGCAGTTTGCAGGTTTTTGAAAAAGGAAATCATTTGTCGATATGGTTTGCCTGAAAGAATCATTTCAGATAACGCCTTGAATCTGAACAACAAGATGATAAAGGAAGTGTGTGAGCAATTTCAAATAAAGCATCATAAATGAACGGAGCTGTTGAAGTGGCCAACAAGAATATTAATAAGATTATTAGGAAAATGACCGAGACATATAAAGACTGGCACGAGAAGCTACCATTTGCTTTGTATGCATATCGCACATCTGTGCGGACATCTACGGGAGCAACTCCTTTCTCTCTGGTCTATGGAATGGAAGCTGTGTTACTCATCGAAGTTGAGATCCTTTCTCTACGAGTCTTAATGGAGTCAAAATTAGAGGAAGCAGAATGGGTTCAAGCTTGATATGACCAGTTAAACATCATCGAAAAAAAGCGTTTAAAGGCAATTTGTCACAGACAGATGTAACAGAAGAGAATGATCGCGGCCCATGACAAAAAAGTACGGCCAAAAGAATTTCACGAAGGAGAACTCGTACTGAGAAAGATTCTCCCAATTCAAAAAGACTTGCGAGGAAAATGGACACCAAATTGGGAAGGACCATACGCCATAAAGAAGGCCTTCTCGGGTGGATCTTTGATTCTCACTGATATGGATGGGAAGGAGTTACCTAATTCAGTGAATTCAGATGATGTGAAGAAATATTATGCCTAAAAAAATAAAAAAAGAAAAGAAAAGATCAAGGTGAAAACCCGAAAAGGGCGTCTTGATTAACACAAAAGATTAGGATTAAAACCCGAAAGGGCATTCTAATGAAGCAAACTCAGGCTTAAAGAGCAAGGCGGTTGAACGGTGGGTCAAACAGCGAGACTACAATATTTGAAGCATTTCTGAAAGCTCGAAATCTTCTACACAAAAAGCCACACTCGAAAGGATTCTTGATTAAGAAATGTGGAAGAGTTCATGTGTTGAATATCTAGAGCATTTGTATCCGTTGAATGCGATCCCCTTTCTCTTTATGATACTTTTTACTATCATTGGTTAACTTTCTTTGTTTGCTACCTTTGAAATAAATAAATGTGAGGTATCCCTTTTGTCCCTACCTGACCATTTTCATGCATCTCATTATGTGGTTTATTTAAATGATAAATAGTGAAATGACATACTCTAGACAAAAGAAACGTTGAGCATTACCCGGATGAGAATTTGATAAGTACGAGAGTCTCAAAGTAAGGACAAATGGCAAAAGAGTGATATCTGAGAAACATTGATTACTCGAGGACGAGTACAGAGCCTAAAGAGAAAGTCAAGAGCCGAAGTAATGAATGCAAGTCATCACAAAAATCGTGACGAAAAAGGACATACGACAAACATGCCTAAGGCGCATAGCATAATCATGTAAGCATAAAGGCATTTAAGACAAACATGTGCATATGATGATAACATCATGCATGACATATACAGGTACTCCAGTAGAGCAAGAGGATGTGATGATAGCTGTATTGAATCAAAGGAAAAGACACCTGAGTTCCACCAGATGACATGTTTTGGTATTCTGATGTTTTTATTTCTGTTTCAAAAATCAACTCATATTGCGAGAGGTGAGTTGAGCCTCAAGACATGTTGAGGTATTTTCAATTTCTGTCTTTCAAAAAAAAATCAACTCATATTTCGAGAGGTGAGTTGAGCCTTAGGACATGCTGAGGTAATTTTAATTTCTGTTCACAAAAAAAATCAACTCATATTGCGAGAGGTGAGTTGAGCCTCGGCTCACATGCTAAGGTATTTTCAATTTCTGTTCGCCAAAATCAACTCATATTGTGAGAGGTGAGTTGAGCCTCAGGACACGCTGAGGTATTTTCAATTTCTATTTTTCAAAAAATCAAGCTCATATTGCGAGAGGTGAGTTGAGCCTTGGGAGACGCTAAGGTATTTTCAGTTTCTGTTTTTCAAATTCTGTTTTTATCAAAAGTCAGCTCATATTGCAAGTCGTGAGTTGAGCCTCGAGTCACATGCCGAGGATAAAGATTGGAGTTAATCGAAGACACAGATTTTGCCTCCTTGAAGTTGCAGTGAAGCAGGTTGAAGTTACAAGTCTTATATCCATGAAGTTGTAGCGAAACCCTAACGTTACAGTGAAGCAGATCGAAGCTAGGAACCTCATACCCCTGAAGAAGCGAGCAAAGTGAAGCTACGAGTCATACCTCTAAAGTTGCAGATCAAAGCAACAAGATACAGTGGACTGGAATGAAGCTACCTAAAGAAGAGGAGCGCCAAAGAAGTTAATACTCAACAAGACTGGGTAAAATTGGCCTTTATATGTCTTTGCTCTATTCCCGTTACACGATAATGAGCAAAGAGGGGCAGCTGTTGAGGTCCAATTTTGGCCCACACAACAATACCCAAAACCCAACAGCAAACCCAATACATAACACTAACCCAATACCCAATTAAACCTAACAGCCCAAACAACAAAGACCTAGCCCAAAACATTAACAAAAAAAAAACCCTAGCCACTTGCACTGACAGCCGCAACCACCCCTGGCATCACCTGCTCCACCAATCACCTCCACCGGCCATACCCTGCAAAAATAAAGCAAATAAGCAAGACAGAAAAAAGAAATAGCAAAAGTAATAATAAAAACTTGTAAAATGGCTTTAAAAAGCCAAGCCAAAATCATTTTAAAAATTCGGCAATATTGATATACAAAAAAAAAAACACTAGATTTTAAAGCAAAATATCATCTAAATACGAAAGACAAATAGCAAGCAAGCAGATCAAGAACAGATTCATTGAGCAAAGGTTTTTTAGTTTACTTTTCTCTTCATTTTTTCATTCGAATACATATATATATATCTATTTCTTTTATTTTTCTTTTTAAAAAAATAGCATATATATAGACATATATAAAATATAAGGAAAAAAATAAAAAATAAAAATAAAAAATACTTTTTTCTTCGATTTTGAACCACCGTATGCGGTGGTCGCGCATGGTGGCCATGACATGACGGTGGACCGGCCTTGTGGCCAGAAATCACCCACCCTCTCCCTCTCTCTTTTTTTTTTTTTTCTTTCAAGTGTAGAAATGATTTTTTTGAAGAAAATGGGCCTTTTATAACCCCCCCAAAACGACGTCGTTTTGGGGTTAGCCATTAAACCCCAAAACAACATCGTTTTGACTTAGATCGGATCTACCCGACCCGACCCGCCTAGGATCCGCGTGTTTTTTTAACGGAATGGCTAATTGCACTTTTAGCCCTTCCGCTTTTTTATTACTTTGCAATTAAGTCATTTTTTATTTTTAATTTGGCCCCAAAATTTGTCGCGATTTTCAATTTAGTCCCCGCTAATGTGCTGCGTTTTGATGGGAAGGAATAATTGCTGTTTTGGTCCCCCCAGGTTACGTGCATGTCGCTTTTTAGTCCTTTTCTCTTTGTTTCTTTTAAAATTGCCTCAAAACTTTGTTTTTGTTCCGAATTTAGTCCTTTTTTTAGATTTAAGTTGATTTTTATATTATCTTTTCTATTTTATTTTATTTTAAATATTATTTATATTATTCTTATAACTTTTATTTTTAAATTTCTTATTATTACTATTATTTTTATTCCTTTTACTATCTATTATCAATATATTATTACTATAGCTACTATTATTATATTATTATCATTATTATTATTATTATTATTATTATTATTATTATTATTATTATTATTATTTTTAATACCATTATTACACTTATATGTATATATATTTATATGTAAAGTTATCAATGGTTATTTTAATATTATCATCATCTTAATATTAATATGTATTTATTTTAAACATATATATGTATATATATGTAATATTATTAATAATTGTTTTTAACATTATTATTTCTTATATGTATATATCATGTTTTTTTATACTATTTTTAATACTATATTATGTATATAGTTTTTATATATATTATGTACATATTTTTTAAATATTATATTTTTATATTATTATGTATATATTTTAATATCCTTAGTTATATATTTTTATATTATTTTATGTATATATTTCTAATACTATATATTGTATATTTTCAGTACCATTATTATTTATATATATGTATGCGTATTTATGCATTGTATTGTAGTTTTTTTCATATTATTATCATTTCTAATATATATATATTGTATATGTTTTTATATATATTATGTATATGTTTTTAATATTATTAGTTATATATTTTTATACTATTTCATGTATATATTTTTATGTTATCTCATGTATATATTTTAATAACTATATTATGTATGTATTTTTAACACTATATTATGTACATATTTTTAATACTATGTATATACTTTTTATTTCTATTATTACGTATATATTTTAATACATATATGTATATATTTATATATCGTTATTATTAGTTATTTTTATAGTATTACTATTTTTAATATATATTGTATATATTTTTTTTTAAATCTAGTATTATATGTTTTATATATTATATGTTAATATTGTTCATTCATTATATCGTAGTTTGCACCGTTTATTTATTTATGAATTTTTATTTTAAAAAATATTTTATTCATTTTTTAATTTCAATAAATAAGGAAACGTGCCGATTTAACATTATGTCGTTGATTTCATCGCTATGTTTGGTGAATATCATCGGCTCGTGTTAAAAACGGAACATCATTCTCAAAAGAAATCGAAATTATAAAAAATTCTCGTGTTTTGATCGGAACATGATTAGATGTTACATTGAACTTGCATTTTCGAAAATTAAGACAACACATGTTTAACGTGATACCAATTTTGGGTGTCACGAGGGTGCTAATACCTTCCTCGTGCGTAACCGACTCCCGAACCTTATTTTTTCTCTGGTTTTGACGTAGACCTAAATTCGGCCTTCATTTTTGTTCAAGAATAAATTTTCTTTTCTAAAAAGATGATTTATTAGGTGTCCGATCACACCTAGAAAAAGATCGGTGGCGACTCTTTTTTTTAATAAAATCAAAAGTCGATTTTTAAATTTTCAAGAAATCGCCTTAATTAGCGACCAAAGCAAAATTTTTACGTCGCTACAATAGCCATAAAGATAAAAATAGTTTAAAATTATAACGACAAGTCTATAAAATATCATAAAATAAAAGGAAAATGAAAATGAAATTAAAACAAAAAATAAAATTGAAAAATAAAAATAAAAATGAATAGACTCAAAGGTTCTCGTCATCAGATGCCTCGTGGGTCGACAGTGCCGAATGAGAGATGTGGAGGTAGTGGCAAATCTGTCGAAGAGTAGCATTGATGCTGTCGAACCGCTCAAAACACTGCTGCTCAAAGCGAGTGAGTCACTCGGATATATTTATCAAAGTGGCAGCAGTGGGGCAGTGACTCTGTAATGGTGGTGAAGGTGGGTCTTCATGGAGGGTAGAGAAATCATCAGTAATGTCCTCTGGCTCGTCCTGATCATCAGATGAGACGAGTCTATACTGAGGAGGGTAAAATCCACGGCGTCGCTCTATCATCCTCATATGGATCATACTAGAAATTCTCTGATGAGACATCTGGCCGACTAGTGTGAGTGTCGAAGACATCTCTAGAGTGTCGAAGAGGCTGAAGTGTTGAGCGAGGTGAGTCACGTATGGGCCAAGACAGATGGGGCCCCTCCTATGGCGGTCTGTCTGGTTGTGAAAAGTAAGGGCAATAAAGTATGCCAAATCAAATACATTACCAGTCGCCATGCTTCATAAGAAGTAAACATCGGTGGTGCTAACGACGCCGGTGCTCTCTCTCCTCCCAGTCAATGTATGAGCCAAGATAGTGTGGATGTAGCGTAGTGCTGGAGGAAGAGAAGTCGCCTTTGAGTGACTTGCGTCATAGGGAACAGTACTCGCTGTAAGGTCAGTCCAACAGCAGGAGGGTGAGTAGTGTATGTGTCGGTTAAGAAGTAAAAAATCCTTGAAAGCCATAAACTCCTCCGTGTAGAGGCCTAAAGCAGCTCCAAACTCTGGTACACTCATGTGTCTTACAAGTCCACCAAGTCTAAAAATGATAGTACAGGCTTTATCATGGGTATTCATCACATGTTGCAGATGGAAAGTGGTGTAAAACTCCAAGGTGAGCTCCGAATAGGTAGGCTCGATAATCACAAAGAACCGATCCCACGGGGCAGTGGCGAGATGGAATCGAATAAGGTACAAGTTGAGCCTGTTCCAAGGCGGCCCAATCAATACAACGGCCCACTCCTAATGGTCGTACTCGAAGGAGCTGAAACAATTCGTCCTGTGGACCTGACGAAAATTGAAGTAGAGGGTGACGAGCTTCGGTCGAGGTGCTCGAGAAGGTTGTGCCAGGACCCTTCTGCTTTTTTGAAGCGAGAACGGTAGTCTTCTTGCCTCGTGTGTTTGTCATTTTATGCCTGGAATAGAGCAATCAAAAATAATAAAGGAAAAATAATAGAATAAAAATCATAATAATAATGATAATCATTGAATGAGAACAATAAGCCGAACAACATGCTAAAGCCTAAGGATTACTAGTAATAAGAGTTGAATGAAAAAGAAGAATCAACTAAATAACAAAAAAAAAAAACTAGCAGTAAGATTTTACATTCAACCAATCAAGAATAATTATAAGACAGTAACTACCTAGATAAAAATAGAAGAAATATCATCAAATAAAATGTGCTGAAATAGAAATATGAAAGAAAGTTAACACATGACCAGATAGAAAGAATGAAATACGATAAATTAACCATCAAAATTAGTAAATCAATAAACTCATAAGAATGATTAAAGAAATAAGAAGAAAATGATACTAATAAGGGAAAATATATGCTAAGAAAAATAATAAAAATAGGGGATAAACTAATAAATAGAAGTAAATGGAAGGGGAGAGAGAACCGAGTGTTGATGGCCGGACGACGTGGGTGGCTGCGGTAATGGCTCGTCAATGAAGGAAAATGGAGAAGGGTAAGGGGCGTGGAAGGATGGTGGTAGAGGAAAAATAAGATGAAGGAAGAAAAGAAAAGGAAAAGAAAGAAAATGGAGGCTTTGGAGGGGCTAGTGGCCGGACGGTGGGGGAGGGAGTGTTGCGGTGGCTAAGGATGGTGAAGTTTGGGGAAGAAGACCAAAGTAGAAGAAAATTAGGGATTGGGGGTTTTATGGGTGACACGGTCGTGTGAGGCTCATGTTAGGCCACACGGCCATGTCACACGCCCGTGTGGCTCGAGTATTACCTGTGTTAGTCGAAAAAAATTAATGACCATTTGCCACACGGCCTGGGACACGTCCGTGTGTCCTAGCCTTGTGGTTCACACGGCTGTATCGTATGGCCATGTGCGATGTGGTTTGCTTCTCCCATGTCCAAACATGCGACCGTGTGCCTTACCCATGTAACTCTCTAACTTATTTAAAATTTGAAAATTTAGCTCCAGTTTTCACACGGCCATGTCGTACGCCCGTGTGGATTTATCGCAAGCCGTGTGCAAGTCGATTTGGGGAAATTTCAGCCTTGTTTCCACACGGCCAAGGACACGCCCATGTGTCTAGGCCATGTGGGTTACTGTACCAGTATTAAAGTGCGAAAAATAGCAGAAATAAACTAGTTAGTGGTGTTAGTGCTCGGGTTGCCTCCCGAGAAGCGCTTATTTATAGTCTAAGCTCGACTTACCTCAATTTTCTATGGTCACGGTGGTTTGAGGAGTTGAAACTCCTCATTCCTGCTATCAATTTTATCAGAATAAGGTTTGAGTCGAGTATTATTTACCTTGAAAGTTTTGAATTTAGTATGTGTTACCTCGACTGTACCGTGTGGGAAGATATTCAGTACCGTGAATGGAGTTGTTCCGTTTGTATTGGATTTTAAAGTGACAACTCGAGGGTCTTTTTTATCTAACCAAGCTCGGTCCCCTATCTTGAATTGGTTCGTCTCGTCTTTATGCTCGTCGTGGCACTGTCTTGATTCATCATGTATTCTCGGTTTCTCCTTAACCTGTGTTCACAATTCATCTAGTTCCTCGATCTTTAGCCTTCGCTCGTCATGGATGATTTCAGGGTTAGTACTAGAATGTGACTCGTTTACGTTTTTTCGAAGAGTTTCCTGCAAAGAAGGTTGAACTACGTGATTAGTCTCATTAACAGGTTTTATAGAATCATCTTCATGACTTGCTGTCTTGACCGAATCACGAGCTTGGAGCGTGATCGTATCTTCTCCTACATGGAGTGTGACTTCACCTGTACCAACATCAATGATAGTTCTAGCAGTTGCTAAAAAGGGGCGTCCTAAAATTAAAGGGACATCACTATCCTCTTCCATGTCTAGAATAACAAAATCAATTGGGAATATAAATTTATCTATTTTTATGAGTACATCTTCAACAATACCCCTAGGAAATCTAATGGTTTTATCTGGTAATTGAATGTTCATCCTAGTTTGTTTGGGTTTCCCAAGATCTAGCTGTTTGAAAATTTTATAGGGCATGACATTAATGCTCGCCCCTAAATCAGCCAAAGCATTGTTAACATGTAAACTACCAATTAAGCAAGGAATCGTACAAATCCCTAGATCTTTTAACTTGTTGGGTAGTTTATTTTATAGAATAGCTGAGTAGACTGCATTTAACTCCACATGCGATGCATCATCTAACTTTCGTTTATTAACCAAGAGCTCCTTTAGAAATTTCAATGAGTTGGGCATCTACGAAAGAGCTTTAATAAACGGTAAGTTAATATGTAATTTTTTTAAAATGTTGAAAAACTTACCAAATTGTTCGTCTGCGCGGTCTTTTTTTGTCACTTTAGGATATGGCACGCGAGGTTTATATTCTTTGCTTACCGGTTTTTGTGTACCATGATTCATCTCATCCTTACCATTACTTATCACAGGTCATTGCCTTGGTTCTGGTTCAGGATCAACTAACCCTTCTCCATATTGAATAGTAATCACATGAAGCTGCTCTCTTGGGTTAGTTTCGGTGTTATTTGACAGGTTACCTTGTGGTCGTTTAGAAATCAACTTAGCAAGCTATCCTATTTGAGTTTCGAGCCCTTGAATCTACGCTTGCTGATTCTTAAGTGCTATTTCGGTATTCTGAAAATGAGTTTCTGACACCGAGATGAATTTTGTGAGCATCTCTTCAAGGTTCAGTTTCTTCTTCTGTTGGTAAGGTGGTTGTCGAAAACCTGGAGGATGTTGTGGTTTTTTATTTCCTTGACCACCCCACGAGAAATTAGGATGATTCCTCCAACCTGAATTATAAGTGTTACTATACAGGTTATTTTAAGATCTAGAATTATTACCCATATAGTTGACTTGCTCGCTCGTAATGCTAGGGTCGTAAGCTAGGTATTCTGTATTATTTATTCCTCCTCCACTTGTGTTACACTGCATCACCAGATGTACATGTGTAGAGACACATAAACCATCAATCTTTTTATTTAAAAGCTCTACTTGGTTTGATAACATGGTGACCCCGTCGAGGTTGAACACATCGGCTATTTTATTAGGCTTTGTCCTTATGACTTGCCACTGATAATTATTTAGTGACATCTCTTCAATAAATTCGTAAGCCTCTTCAGGTGTTTTGCTGTTTAAAGTTCCACCGATGGCTGCATCAATTAGTTGTCTTGTTGAGGGGTTCACACCGTTGTAAAAAGTTTGAACTTGCAACCATAGAGGTAACCCATGGTGAGGGCACCTTCTCAATAGGTCCTTGTATCTCTCTCATGCATCATAAAGAGTTTCTAGATCCATCTGCATAAAAGAAGAGATATCATTCCTCAATTTAGCTGTTTTAGCTGGCGGAAAATATTTAAGTAAAAATTTTTCGATCATTTATTCCCAAATGGTGATTGACCCTCGTGGTAACAAGTTTAACCATTGTTTAGCCTTATTCCTCAATGAAAAGGGAAACAACCGAAAGCGAATGGCATCGTCAGAAACGCTATTGATCTTAAAGGTGTCGCAAAATTCTAGAAAATTTGCTAAATGAGTGTTTGGATCCTCGTCCTGCAAACCATCAAACTGAACAAACTGTTGTATCATTTGAATCGTGTTAGGTTTCAGTTCAAAATTATTTGCAGCAACAGCAGGTCTAACTATACTCGATTCAGTTCCCGTTAAAGTAGGCTTAGCATAATCATACATAGTATGAGGAGCAGGATTCTCATCTACTGGATTTACAGCAACCACAGGGGGCAGCGAATTATTCTGATTTTCAGCCATCTCCTCGGTTGTAGTATGGATATCGTCCTCTCGCCCTTCCTCTATGTATTGTAGGCTTTGTCTTATTTCTCTTCGGTTTTTGCGAGTTGTGCTCTCGATCTCACTGTCAAAAAGTAAAGGTCTTAATGGGTTTTTTCTAGTCATAAACTATAAAAAACTGCCAGTAGTAAAGAAAAGAAAAATTAAACTAAAAACAAAAAGTAAATTACAATAAAAGTAAAAATGATTAAAGTAATAAAAATCAAGTGTTCCTAATATCTTAGTCCTCGGCAACGGCGCCAAAAACTTGATGGTCACTAAACTAGCTAAAAATTTGACTAAGGCAAGCGCACCTATCGAACAGTAGTATAGTTATGGTGAGACCAGAAATATCGTATCTACAAGGACTAAAAGTACTAGTAATTACTATCTTTTTATTATCCAGCCTAAAAATTAAGGGGATGTTTTTAAACTAAAATTAACTATCTACTTAACTAAGAGCACGACAGAGGTAAAAGTTAGAAAATACTGTTGAAAAACCTATGGAGAAGACAATACCCAATGAAGAATCCACCTAGACTTCACTTATTACTTTCTAAATTAAACAATTTATTCACTTGTCTTAATCCATAGAAATCTCTGATTTATTTTAATATCTCTCTCGAGACTAGAAACAACTGACTCTAGGTTGATTAATTGAAATCTCTTTCTAATTAAAACCCCTATTGTCGCATTAACTCGATCTATGAATTCCCTTATTAGATTTGACTCTAATCCGGCAGATTTATGTCATCCTATCTCTAGGATTGTATGCAACTCCGCTTAATTATGAATGATCTACTCTTAAACAAGGACTTTTGCTCCACTGAATAAGCACATCAAAACCTGAATTAATATCCTGGAATATTAAAGCAAGAATTAAAACTCAAAATTAAGAATAAGAACAAGTATTTATCATATAATTTAAATAATAATACGATCCGTCTTATGTTTCATCTCCCTTAGGTATTTAGGAAGTTTAGTTCATAATAATGGAAAACATCTCAAAATTGGGAAAACAACAAAACATAAAGAAACCCAAAGAACTTCTAGGAAATTGGATGGAGATCTTCAGTCTTAAAGTAGATCCTGCTTCCGAGCTGATTCCGATGGCTATCCTTCAGTATCTTCTGACTTCTGCTCTATGTGTCCCCATTAATCCTTTACTAGGGTGTTTATATAGGCTTTAGAATGCTTCTAAACCCTCAAAAGTATCCTTTTTCGAGTAGAATTAGACTTGGGCTTGACAAGGACACGGCCGTGTGCCACGCCCGTGTGAATAGCTCAAGCCGTGTGTAATTCTGAGTTGGTTTTTAGTCGACACAGCCATGACACACGGGCGCGTGGCCTACCCGTGTGTCTCACACGGGTGTGTGGTTTACCCTTGTGAAAGTGCCTAGGCCGTGTGAAATACTGAGATAGGCCAATTTTATTCGTTTTTAGCTCAATTCTTGCTCTTTTCACCTTCCTATGTTCACCTAAGTATAAAACATGAATTTAAAGGATTAAGAGCATCAAATTCACGAAATCTTATGATAAATCATCCAAAAATATGCCAAGCATGGGATAAAAATATGTATATATTACGGTTTATCAGGGCTCCGGCAGGCTCCACGAGCTTGGTTTGATAAACTAAAGCAGTTCCTAGTGTCTGCTGGGTTTGTCGTGTCTAAGTCAGATGCATCTCTATTTGTTCGGGTTACATCCAATTCTACTTTGTATGTTCTCGTATATGTGGACGATATAATTATCACTATGGATGTCTCCACGGATATTACTAGTTTTATTCAACTGTTGAATGTGGAGTTTTCACTCAAAGATATGTGTAATCTTCATTATTTTCTTGGGATCGAGGGAACGCGTTCTTCTGCAGGGTGTATTCATCTGTGTCAGAAAAAATACATTCGTAATCTTCTTGCTCGGAGCTCGCTTTTACATGCGAAGAAGGTTCATACTCCTATGGTTAGCTCGGCACATTTGTTTAAGGATAATGGGGATAGATTGTGTGATCCTACTGAATATCGCAGTCTAACCGGTGCCTTACAGTATATAGTTCTTACTCGTCCTGATATTGCTTATGCTGTGAACTGTATTTGCCAATTCATGTATAGTTCTACTACTATACATATAATTGCCTTAAAAAGAATCTTACATATCTGTGTGGTACGATTGACTATGGTATTATTTTCTGACCATCTAGTCGATTGTCTCTTGTGGGCTACGCCGATGCTAACTGGGGTTTGGATTTTGATGACCGACGCTCTATGTCTAGTTACTGCGTGTATTTTGGTAACACGCCTATCTTGTGGTGTTCCAAGAAACAACAAGTAGTTTCTCGGTCTACGGCTAAAGCTGAGTATAGGAGTCTTGCCGCTGCTACTAGTGATGTTACTTGGTTAATATCATTACTTCAAGAGTTACACCTTCCATCTGTTGATACACCCACTATCTGGTGTGACAATTCCAGTGTCGTTGCGGTCGCAGCTAATCCTACTCTTCATTCCAAGTTCAAGCATGTTGAGTTTTATTCGTTTTTTGTTCGCGAGAAGGTTGCTAATGGGTCCGTTACTATTGGAGAGGTTCCTGTGTGTGACCAAGTTGCTGACATTCTTACCAAGCCACTTTCCACGTCATTTTTTGATCGTTTTCGATATTTTCTTTGGGTTTTACCTGTTGAGAAGATGGATGAATATTAGAGTATTAATGAATTATTTATGATCTATTATTTTGCTGTTAAGTTGTTCAGCAGAGTAGTTAGCCAAAACTGTTAGTCATTCTCTATAAATACCAAGTGTTTGTACATAGACTAGAGGTGATTAAAATACAGAATTGAGTCCTTCTTCTTTAGCTTCTTATTCTTTAGATGTTTACCTCAGATTCTAAGACAGCTAATGCCCTGAGGGCTCTATCACATAAGACATTTGTGTTGCAAGGGTTTAGCCCAACTCGATCTCCTCCTCCCCTAACACACTTCCTACACTATATTCCCATCGTAAACCAATGGGTGGTTTGGTTGTAAATGATCTCCTCACTTAGAACAAAAGCTTGCATTTTGAGCAACATTTGGATAGTGCTTACATGGGCATGGATTGAGGTTTATGTACTAAATAGCAGGAACAATGGTGAAGCTACATGTCTAACAAAGATGTAGCTAGAATTGAAAAATGTTACTAGAGCTTAAAAGTGTTGTTGCCCCATCTATACAACAGCAAGGAGATGAATTGGTATGGAAGTGACTTGGGATGCTTACATATATTTATTAAGCTAGAATTTTGATTTCTCCAATGTCTTGTGCTTGGTTTCTTTCTAGTTGTAAATTTGATTGGTCAAAAGCAATGGATAGTTAGAAAAAGAAAGGAGAGAGAAACAAAAAATGGGAAAATTAGAATAATATGAATGGTTAAACTTTCTTTAAAGTTTTTCATGCTTTAATTTGATAATTTTTAGTATATGTATTTTTTGAATTGGTTAATTTTAGTTTTTATATTTTTTGAGTTTTGAAATTTTAGTTTTAACCCAAATGATAGTAGTCGAATTCATTTGGTTAAATTTTATTACTAATCTTATACAATGCGTACAGTTATAAATTTTGTTCATATACTCCAATTGGAACATTCTAAGTCCTTATAATTTTTAAATTTTGAAATTTCTTTCTTAATACAAATGATAGTCGTTAATCAATTAACTTTATTTTTAGTGAGGAATGTGTGGAAATAACAAGCTGATATGATATTACATATGTGATAATATGTTTGTCACATTAGATCTTGGAAATAGCAAAACTTAGGCTACATTTGTTTTGCTGAAAACAGCTTCCGGAAATTGATTTTTGAAAAATGATTTGATTTTCTGAAAAAGTTGATGTTTTCTAGTGTTTGAATGATTTTACGCAAAATGTTTTTCAATGTTTGGAAACTTTTCTGAAATCATTTTTTAAAAATCGTTCTTAGTGAAACAAATACAACATAAATATGTTTGTTACAAAATATTATACTAGTATTTCCTTTTAAAAATCGAAATTTATTTTATATTAAAAAATATTTTATAATAATAAACATCATATATAAACTTAATAAAGAATATCTAATTTGATAATATTTTATAATAATTAATATCATATAAAAAATTCAAAATAAATAGTGCCTAATAAAAACTTCATTTAAATTACATATATTACATATACAAGAGTGAATAGTGATACGTTAGAATTGAAAGTGAAGCTAAGCAAGATTTAAATAAATACTCATATTTATATAATTAAAATATTCATATTCTATAAAACATTTATTATTAATAGTTTTAATAATATATTAAGAATATTATTTAAAATTTAAAATTATTATTGCTAAAATTTATTTTATTAAAATAAAATTGTAATATTAAATATTTATTAAAATTATATTTTTATTAATTTTATTAATAATTTATTATATTATTAAATATAAATAATTAAATTAGTATGTTTAATAATATTGAATATATAATATTTTATATTAATATTTACATATTTTAAAAAATTAAAATAACATATTTATAATATAATTAAATTTGATATTTAATTTTTATATTTTAATTTCTAACATAATTTGGTCTTTGTAATTTTTATAATGTTATTAATTAGCCTAAATAGTTAATATTATTAACTTTTCGATTAAATTTTTTTGTGATTACATATAATTTTAAAGCAGATTTTTAAATTCAAAAAAGTAGAAGAGCTAAAGTCTTAAAAGTAAAAATAGAAAGAGTAAATTCCAAACATACAAAATGTATAAAAATTTAGAGTATATTTTAATTTTTAAAATTTTACTTTAAAATTTAATATAAATAAATAATCAACCTAAGACGAAACGTAAATAGAGCATACTATCTTTTACTATATTAGTGTGGACTAGAAAAAAAAATTTAGAGGTAAAGTAAAGTGCCTTGGAAATTGAGAAAGATAAAGAGGGTTTTAATTTAATCTTAATTGCATATTTCTTTTGGTTCAATGGTCTAAAAATAGTGTAAAATAATAAGTTTTACACCTAATTTTATACTTAAACATAAGATAACATATTAATATATTCACTTATATCAGTATAAAATTAACAAGATTTTATAATTTTTTTATAGTTTTTTTATGATTGATATTTTAATTTTTTAATCGTTAAATGTCATATTTCATTCATGTAAATCATACATGTCAAGTTTATTTTATTTAAAAAAATTCAACCGTTGAATATATATATGAGTTAAATCTCAAAATTATATATGAACTTCAGCCTAATCTGTATATTTATACATGAACTTCGATTTGGTGTAATTGCGTTCATAAAAAAATTGATTAATCTAATTCTCACAAATTATTAACACAATGATTGATATAATATCATTTTATGTTTATATATTTTATATACATATAACTATATTTATCAAATATAAAACTAAATTGATGTATTTATTTCTTTAAATGTGTATTGTTAGCAAAAAGGGCATTGCTAAAAGAAGAAGCTGCACAACAGAATTGATGCCCGAGATGATGGGCACTCCTTAAGGCACCAAAGGGCAAACAGTAAATAAACATAATATAAGAAGGTTGTTTATACAATTCGGTCCTTACATTGCGGAGTCTAGCTCAGTGAGAAGTATTCACTCTCTTCAACAATTACACAAAGTAGACTTACTTAATCACACCCTGTAATAATTTCCCTCACTCTTATACTTTGAAGACTCAATACTATCACCACTAAATTCACCCCTTGTGAATTCGGTAAGTAAAACCATAACACAAAGGTTTTACTATCAATATGCACTCATAAAATAAGGCTCCTCACTTAGAAACAGATTAAGTTCTCAATTCTCCCCATACATGAACCCATACAAGTCTCTTCATTATATAGAGTTTATCAAGATTTGCTTACATAAGAAAATTTATCACAATCACTATAAAGCAACCATAGTATAAGTTGAATACAATATATAATAATGAATAAGATAAACAAGGATTCTTAGCTGCTAAGTTTTCAAATATTCAATTCATTTCATAATGAGTTAGATACGGTCCATATACTTAGTATAAGCCCAAATAATCAGTTCAATAAATTGTCAACACCTTTAAATATGAAAGTTGTCTCCACATAGATTTGTTGGGCAGGGGAGTGGGCACTCCCTTCTAGCACCAAATTGTCAATTTCATATATTTTTTAATATGTATGATTGAATTAAAATTAAAGTTTCATATATATAATTGCACTAAACTAAAGTTTACATATAATTTTGAATTTTATCCCTTAACATAGATGATATTTTAAATCGATATGATAGAGATATCGAATCAATTCGAAATTTTACATGCATGATAAGTATAATTATATAGATAAATTCAATGGATGAACTGTTAAAATATCAATCGCAAAAAAAATATATATATAAAAAGATAAAAACCATATTAAATTTATACTAATATAATAGAATCTCTCTCCGGATTAATCAACTTAGCTGACCCAACAAATTGAAATTAATTATCTTGACTAAATATATTAAAATAAGATCATTATTGTTAAAGATTCACCATTTAAATTAATTATGAATGAATTATAGACAACAGACTTCACATATTCACACTGCACATAGACATTAGTTTAGAGTCTAAAGTCAAGTCAAGACATTGATTGTGCATCAATGCTGGGTTTTTACCCACTGCTTTAAAGCCCATGTACTGATTGTAAGCCTGTTGACCATACACTTGTTCAACATCCATCTATCATCTTTTGTCAAACTATAAAATGAATTTTAATTAATAAATAAAATTTTAACATCAATGAGCACAAAGGCTACTATACATTAAAATTAAAAATTAAAAAATTACATAAAGTTTTATTAAAAATCAGATTACACCAAAAACAATGTTTGGCTCCACCAATTTCAAATATCTCAAAAATCGGATTAAAAAAAAATAAATTATTAAAACTAAAAGTGATTACGTTCTGAATTTTTTATTAAAAGAGTTAATTTAATTTAGTGAATAGATATTATGAGTATGTATGTGAGGTTTTGGGTTTAAATTTTTTTCTTTAAAATTTTAATTATTTTTTGTCTTACCCTTAATCCATGAGTATTTGGCTTATGTTTTATTTTTTCGTAAATGGCAATAAAAATGAACTTACTGATTTAGCGGTTAAATTTTGATATATATATTTTTTATTTTGTGTTCAAATCCCTACGTAAACAAAATAAAATTATATTTTTAATTCCTTACTTTTCACTTCTTTGTGTTAATTGATGTGTTAAATTCAAATATGAATAAAAATTTTGATAATTTATCAAAATAAAAGTTGTTAGTAAGTTATTACCATCTATTACTATTTAATATTTAATTTAATTTTTGAATTTCTCAAAAACAAATTGTTTTTGCTTCACGTTTCTCTCACCCTCATTACTATTATTTTTTATTTTATTTATTAATTAATTCCCAGAAAAGAAAGAGAATTATGCAATCTATCTTCTTTCTTCATCTTTTGTCTCCAAATTTTTATTGCTTTCTTGTTTATTGGTCTTTGTGTCGTTCAATTCCGGAAGCGGGTGTTTGATTACTTGATTTTTGCATAAGTCTAATTTAATTTTTTCTGTTTCAGTTTTTGGGGATTTTTATTTTTTTGTAAAGTGGGGGATTTATGGGTAGTGCGGTGCTTCGTATCTTTAATTTTACGAGTTTGTTTTAGGTGATTAACCCTTCGATGAATTAAGATTGTGAGGGTGCTGATTTCGTCCTTCGGTAAGTGTTTTATTGCCAAATTGGGACTGTTGTGGCTTATTAAGTTGGTCATATTTTGTTTGGTTAGTATTTTAAGAAAAGTAAAAACGATTGGCAAAAGTCAAAATTGGAACTCTAGATGGCACACGGTCTAGGCCAATTGAGCCGTGTGGGCCCAAATTTTAAAAATTCTCATTTGGCATGTTTTGATTCGTGAACTACATTTAATCATTCCATAAGATTCATACCGCTTCATTAAAACCTGAAAATAAGGTATCAATAAATATGCTTTTGTATTGGTGTGTTTAGGTTATTTGTAATATATACATTTGCATTATTTGATACTGATGATATTCGTTTTGTCTGTATAAATTTGTACAATGTATGACTTTGTTAATTTGTATTTCTAAATCCATTATGAAACTATGCATGTGACTTCATGGCAAAACTAACGTGTTTCTATAATATAAGGATAAATAAATATGTTTTGTAAAGTATGGACTTTCATGCCTTTTATTTTTGTTACTGTACGTCAGCATGTTCTACATGCTCACCATTCTGATTATGTACATGTATGCCGTGACACATTGCATGGGGTTTGGAATAATGTTAAAGGAAGAAGATTCTATACTGACAGTTTAATGATCTACGATTCAGTGGTTTGACCACATATATTTGATTTGGCAATTTAATGCATATTGCTAACCCATCATTGTCGGGCAACTCGGGGTGGCGGGTCATTGTTGCCGGGCAACCCAGGATGACTTAATTGGTGTGTTTTGGACGGATAAGTTCGAGGGAGAACTCTATTTTGATGTGTAGTGGAGTTAGGTAGGACGATTTTTTGAAAATCCGCATTATGATTTTCTAAAAAATACTGCATTGGCATGAACATGCATACTCAATTCTGTTTGACTGGTCGTTATGAAATTTTCTGTAATTTTTTGTTTTGTATATCATAATGTGTGTGATCTCAATTTGAGTTTTAGTTATACACTGAACTCTATAGCTCACCCATTTGTTTTATCTCTGACCTTTCAGGAGATCTTCGGACTTAGGATTGGACTGCGTGCGGGAGCTCGGTTTATTTTCTCAGTTAATTAAAATATATATGGTGGTTTTAGTAATTATTACTTTTGGACTTTAATTCTGTTTTGAACTTTGTTTTTTGTTTTTGTTTTTGTTTTGTTTGTTTGGTTTGAGTATTTTAACATGAAACTGCAAAACTTCACGAGTTAACAATTTAAAAATTCGGTTTCAAAATTGAAACTCTAAAATTTTTTCTACTGCAAACTTAAGTAACCCCTAAAGAGTTTTTTTTGTAAATAAACAAATGGTTATTACGAGTGTTTGTCTCTAAACTGGAAAGGATTTGCCAAAATATTTATTTTCAAACACGATTCTGAATTCAAATTTTGGGATTGAAATGAGTGATTTTGGATTTAAATTTTTTTCTAAACATTTGTGAAACTTTTGCCAAATTTCATGTTTTTGAGATGTACTTTTAGTTTGATTGAAACAAAGGCTTTTAAATGAGGTAATATAATTCCTCAACTTCCAGTCATAACTTCTAGGCTGGGTTACAGCATTACTTAGAAAATAAATATCAGCATCTCGAACATAAGTCTCAATGGGTGTTAGTCACAAACCTTATGAGCTGGTGGGTTGGAACTAGAATTATCTTGGGTTGGGTTATTCGATCAAATTTGAAGGCTCGTTTGGAAAGTGGGAGGAGTTGGACAAAAAGTAAGACCCGTTTTCTAAACATATCAGGTTTCAAGTAAAATTTTTGGGCTTGAATCTAACCCGATCCAGCCTGAATCAACTGTTTTGATGTTGTTTCGTTGTCATTTTGCTGCTACTATTTCGCTATTATATTACTACTATTTTGTTGTTATTGTTTGGATATTATATAACTCTTGTTTTATTGTTACCAATACTACTATTTTAGAGGCATTTGTTTGCTAAGTTGCAACTATCTTAGTGTTATTTAAGTACAAAAATTTTTTTAATATATTTCCAATTTGTTGGTAAACATTTATTTTAATGTTTTTAGTGTATTTGATGCATTATATTTTTAAAATTTGTTTTTACATAAAAAAAATTTTTAAAAAATATTAATACGGGCGGGTCGAGTCGGGCTCGAGTTTAACATTTTTAATATGGATTGGGCTTGGATAGAATTTTAGGCCCATTTTTCAAGTTGGGCTCGAGCCTAAAAAACAAGCCTAAAATTTTGCTTTGGCATGGCCCATTATCAAGTCTATTTGGAACATGACGATCATGTCTTCCTCAATGAAATCTATGAATTCATATAAAACAATAAAAGCTCAAGTCAAACCTAGACAAAAGCGAGTCATAGTAGACTCGAGCTAATCGAAGATCGATAAGCTCAAGCAAACGATTCACTATAGACTCGAGAAAACCAAGCCTTTAACTATATCAAAAGGGGTTTATTATTCCGAAAAACTTCATTTAAGCAAAAAACAAAAAAGAATTGGGTAAACTACACTCAAGGTCACTAAACTATTAGTAAATTTACGTTTTGGTCATCCAACTTCAAAATGTTACAAAATTGTCACTAAACTATTCGGAAGTTTTCATTTAAGTCACTAAGTTGTTGAAATCATTGTTGTATAGTCCTCTTTGTTCGTACTACCTACGCCAATCAAAAGCTCTCTTTTCTCTTCTCTTCTACAATTCAATTTTTTTAATGAAATGGCTTTAAACATCACGAATCTATGAACTGAAATCCAAACAGCTTTTTTTCCTGATCTTTAACACTAACCGCCAGATCGATTTGGATCTAAAGTATGTCCTTCTACTCACCAATGGGTACTGATCCATTGTACCAATCATAGAATTGTACCTTAAAGTTAGCTAATCAGACTTACAAAAAGAATTTCAATTAGTTTGATGATTTTTAAAAAATTCAAATATTTCAATAATCATACGATGAACTTACTAATTATTTTGTCACATATTAATAACATCCTCTCAACCACTTTTTTTCTGCAAAAATATGCTCTACAATGGGCATTATTAATCTTTCAAGTCTTTAAAGGCCGGAGCTGGAATTTTTCTTTTATCGACCAATATTTGGAAGCAACCTAAATTTTTAATAAATACACCGAAAATTTGACGAAAATAAAGCATAAATTATTTGGTATTAAATTAGGATGAACACTGTATCAACTATCATAATCACATTCAGCAATTGGATTAATCAATCAATTTTTTCGTAATAAATTTGCATGGATCTTATTTTTAAATTTATTATAAAGCTTCCTGCTTCAAACAAGCAATAAGAATTGATTAATATCAAAAAATAATTTAGTATTTTATTAAATAAAAAAATTTAACTGTTAAGTATTAATTTCGAGAACTTATCACTTTCAGAATCTTTTAAAGATTATGTTTTTCTCGTTAGTTAAGCATAACATTATCTCATTATTGGAAGAAAAAGGAGTTTATTGGTGCGTGGTTAAGTGGTTTATAAATTGATTGTTTTAAAAATATGTTGAATTTTAAAAAATAATTGATTGAGTTTTAGTTTAATTGGTATCGGAATTGTATTGTTGCTAGTGCAAAAAGATTTGGGTTCATTATTCTCTTATTTTAAGGTTGGATACTTTTATTATAAAAAGATGTTACATCACTTTAAACCAATACATGAAATTAATCCCCATAAATTAAAGTATATGCACAGATAAAATTTTCCAGCAAAAGAGAGCAAACAAAAGTAAGAAGCATCGTAATAGCATCACTATTACTCTATTCTCGTGCTCCTCCTTCTGACAGTTCGCATCAAATTTATTTAAAGAGCTGAAACTATGTTTATATTATGAATGATTTTATAAACAAGAGTCATAACTCGTGAAACAATATGAATCTTTTGATGTAGTATTTATGATGATTGAAATATCTTTATCGTGATCAACATGAATAATAATTTTACGTTTAACTCAAACATCAACTTATGAATAATAACCACATCCCATCAAATATATTTAGTGTTAGGTTCTTATATCAATTGAAAATGCAAGTGTTTAGTTGTAGTTGTATTTATGCAATGTTACAAGTGATGCTGTAACAAGACAGTTAATGATATAGTACTTAAGAACAATAAAGATAAGTATAAGTAATAGAGGAGACCCGAAGTTAGTTACACTTTTCAATCCCACAGTTACGTTTGTAGGGTTTTACTCAAAAAATAATTTTTCATAATACGATCTTTGATAATCAATTTAATTTATCTAATCTCATCAAAGATAATTAATAACATCTTTTCAAAAATATATCAAATAAAAATTGCCAGCAGAAAATAAACAATACAACTAATATATTAAAATATTTTTTTAACATAATGTCTAGAATTATTCATAGTCTCTTTCTAACCATTAAGTAGAAGGACAATGCGTTTCAACCCACTCGAATTCACGTCCTCCTACACTGACGATAATATCGATACGAATCGAATTAAAACTTAACAACTTATCAATTAAAATATTTAATTTTACGTCACATTTTGTTTATCCTTAACGTGTAGGTTTGGTTAGAAATTAGAAATCAATATTATATTGTTCTTAACTTAGAAATGTGACTCAGTTTAATTATAATTGACAAAATTTGAGTACAAGTAAAGGAGGGTGTGATTCATCATTCAACGTTGTAATGAAATTATTGATTCCACTCCTTGTTTTATGGGGTTTTTTTTATAACTTTGAATAAGACAATCTTTTCAGATTTACTATCCCAATTAAAATAATTAGTATAACCCATTTCGACTTTCTCTCATCCATTCTTCCTATTTCATTTGAATCATAAAACATATAGTTTCTACATCTCCTTGACTTATTAAACATATACTCCTACCCAATGCATTGAATGTAAATTTGTAATTATATTTTATTCAAATTTAGGAAAAAAATTTAATTAATTTGAATCCAATTTTGATTTAACCAGATGAATTCATCTGACATGTAATCAAAATAATTTAAATTAATCTAAACTTAAGATGACTCAACTTGTTAAACTTGATCGACAAAATTAAATGGACAAAATCTAAAATTTTAAACTTGAACATTATCCAATTCGAATTGATCCAATCCAAAACTAATTAGACTTACTCAGTTTATCGTTCTCATATCTTTTACAATTCTCAAGGATTTAGCTGAGTTTGACACCTTTTTTTTTTCTAATGTGATACATTATTTTTTACAAAAATTATACATTTTGGTACCCCAGAGATAACGGTGTTAAATTTTTAGAATTTAATTCATGTTTTAAGATTTATTTTTTATGAATGTTAATTGTTGAATTTTCATGATTTTATTAATAGAATAAATTTAATATTAATTATAAATTTGTTTAATTCTAAGAAACATTAAAAAGTCGAAATTATTATTTTCAAGTACCAAAAAATATTTTTTATTAAATACAAATACCATATATATATATATATATATATATATACACCAAATTAAAAAGAATCATAATTACCAAATATATATTAAACCATTCTCCACAGATCGCTTTCCTGGCAATTGTAAAGATTGGCCCCTCTTTCTGATTGTAGTGCTCAGTCCCCTCCTTAGCCAACCCTGTTTTTCCTTCATAATATATATATATATATATACAGACACACACAATATTCATATAAGAATCTTAAACCCCATTGTTCCTTAAATTTTTCTCTTGTTTTCTGTATTTGTGGGTGGAAACTGCAACATGAGCAACAAAGTGACCAAAGAAAGCAAGCTAAGCAGATACTTAAAAGCACCCATCAGGTTCCTAATCAAGGCCAGGGATGTATACATCAAAAGTATGTCTGAATACTCCGAAAGGATCGGCTTCGGCACCACCATGGGTTGCCCTACCGGCCAAGTTAATCCTTTACCCAGGAGTTATAGTGTTGGCTCAACGAAATCCATCAACGCTGATGAAGACTTGAGGGAACTTATAAGAGCTGCTTCCATCAGGAGTTCACGAGACAAGGCTCGGTTGGACCTTTGTCGGAGACAACCAGCGAGGACCGGAGCGAACCGTATGCCTAGAAGTCACAGCGTTGTGATTGGGAGGATCGATGAAGACAAGCCTTGTGAGTTTGGTGATGATGATGAACAAGGTGTGTTGCCAAGGACTAGGAGCTATGCTGTTAAGAAGAAAAAAGCTGTTTTTTTCTAAGAAATTTGCATGTTGGTTTTTTAGTTTTAATTGAATGTATATGTTGGTAATATTTGATGCTAAATTGTGCTTGGTATTGCAAACGAGGTCTTGATTTGACAACTTTGTTATCTTCAAATCGAGTTTTACATTGCTTTAATAATTTGTGATAAAATTTCATTTTGAGCCTCAAAAATAATAAAATTTTGATTTAATATTTTTAAAATTAAAAATATATAAATTATTAAAATAATAAAATTATATTTTAACTCTCATATAAAATATACAATTTAATTCTAACTATGCTTACACGACAGATCAAATTAATTTGAACTTAATTGAACAATTATTCAAATCAAATATCAATTTTATTAGAATAATTTATGTTTTTTTGGTGTAAAAAACTAACTAAATTAAACAAAAACCAAGCCTAAATCTACATCTTTATTCAACAACTGTTCCTAAATTCTGCTCGATTTCTTTATTTAAATAATTTACTTTAATAATTAAGAGATAACGAGATGAGACCCATTTCCAAGTTGGCCATTTTGCTGATTACATAGTGGCTGAACCCCCTTTTAATTTTGATTTGTAGATTGGATGTTAATATTTCATGGATTACACCTCAAAAGCTATAGATTTAGGGATATGTGTTTAAGCAATTGAGACCTAAAAGTAGTGTGAAAACTACATAAAAATTCAAGTACAACCAACCATCAACAATTCACCACTTATTCTTTTTTCCTAAAGACAAATATATTATAAATATAGATAATAGGTTTAATATATGATTTGAAATTTAAGTTTGACATTTTTTTAAAATATGGTATTTGTGTTAGTTTTTTTATTTTATTTAATATTTATATTTGACAAAAATTATATATTTTAATACCTAAAAGATAATATTAATTATTGAATGTTTAATTCGAGTTGAAGTGTTGAGTAAATGAAAATTATTTGCTGATATTATTAGGTTTAAATTTTTTAGGATTTTGTTAATGGAATAAATTTAATATTAATTGTGAATTGCTTTAATTTTGCAATTGCTTTGTCAAATACAGTCTAATGAATATGATCTAATTCAGGTTTTATAGTTGATTTGATCAAGATTAATTATTAATATTATTAGTTAATTATGAGTTTTCATCAAATCAAATCAATTTTAAAACCCGAATTAAACATTGAAAACTTAAAATTGTTACTTTCAATTACTAAAATATATAACTTTTGTCTAATATAGATATAGATTGGACAAAAAATAATATAAATATCATAATAAACAAAAAAATTTATCATTCAAATATCGTGTTAAATCTAAATAATACAATTAATAATTAGAATATCAAAACCTGGAGATTATTTATTTATGGTATCTGATAACAAGCAGGATTGAATGCCTGTGGGATGCAGTTGGGAGAAATCAGATTATATTCAGCAATGAAGCCAATAAATACAGTCGGTGTGGGCAGCTTCAAAGTCAAAATGTCCTGGAAAATGGGTAGACCACATTGAAGACCTCTCTACCCTACTAATCTTTGGAATCGAATTCCAAGAAAATGTAGGCTAAACGAATTGAATTTCCAAGTCTCAATCTTTTGAAAACCTCTTACATCAATCAATTGAATTCAATTTCTGGAAATTCCATTTCTTTTTCGTTAAAATAACTAAATCACATTAAATAGCTTGGAAAGTAGCACGTTGACATTGCAAGCCTTACGCATTGCTTAGATAACATCTTTATTATTTTCCCTTTTTTTATAAACTCTTAAATTTTCATAACTTAGAAATATTATGTTTAGGTAAAAAGTTTTCAATTTCGAAATTAAGTAAATTCAATTTTTTTAAAAAAATTGTAGCAATTTAATCATTACTAATTTTAAAAGTGAGCAAATAAAGACAATTAATCAAGGTATTAATGTTATCTGTCAATTTTACCTAATTTTAATTAATATGATAATAAATTTAACTTTCGATGTTTATATATCATGTGTAAATGTTGACAAAATGTTTAAATTTTGCAGGTTAAATTTGTTAATCAAGACCAAGTTGACAAACTGTGTAAATTTGCTAGGATGAATTTGTTAAAATAAGACCAAATTAATAGAATATGTAAATTTCAAGGCTAAATTTGTTATTATACAAATAAAAATATGTACAATTGACAAAAAAAAATATTAACATTGTGATTAATTGTCCTTAGTTGTTCACTTTCAAAATTGATAAGGATTAAATTGCTCTAATTTTTTTTAGAGGGACCAATTTGCTTAAAATTGAAATTAAGAGGGACAAAAAAAGATCTTTTTACCTTATGTATATAAGTATATTTGATTTCGCATTCTGTAACAATAATAATATTAATCGAACTAAAACTTTAGTAGCTACAACAAAAATGACTATTTACGACAATTTTTTGTGACGTTTTAAAAATAAATGCCACTGAGTTACTAATTAGCAACGTTTTATTAAAAGATACCTCTAATTGTTTGAATAATCTGTGACGCTTTCCTACTAAATGCCACAAAATATATTCCACAAAATCTAAAATTGCATACGCCTTTATGTTTTTGCATAATTAGCGATGCTCTTTTTTTTTTTAAAACGTCGAGAAATGTATTTCAAATTTTGGTATATGTGTTTATTTTATAATAATTTAAAGTGAAAAAATATTTTTATTGTGTTATTATTGAAGTGTTCGGATCAGAGAGGAATACATGAGTGCGAATTTTTGGAATAGGTCCAACTCCATCACAATTTGTTGAATTTGGCCCTCGATGAAACACTTTTTCAAATCAATTAGTAAAAGAAGTAGATGAAATCAAAAGAGCAATGACAAATATGCAAGCTGAATGAGAAGAAGATAATAGAAAATTCGACGAAAAACAATCACAAAATGTGCTACTTCAATCACAGATGTAGTCGGTATTATCTTTTATGCACCAGCAACAACTAGCTCACCTCCACCACCATATGTTAACTTTTAATTACATTTTGTTCTTCACATACATTAATTTTTCCATATTACGAATGAATTATTAAAATATATTTATCTTTTTGTTTGACTTGAATTTCGTACTTTCTTAATTGTTAGTTTAATAATTTATATTTAGTATTTGAAAATAAATATCTTTTTTCTATATTTTAAAATTTTGTAAATGTCTATTTTTATTTTGTGCCGCTAACTGTTTTTGTGACATTTAAAGCGTGACTAAAAAAAATGCAGCTATATAATAAATTCCCTATAGTGAATCTATGAAGTTGCAACTGCGCCTAAAAAATAAGAGGGTTTGAACAAAACATGAGACTTGTTTTCTATATGGGTCAGACTTTGGGCAAGATTTTTTTGGCCTAAGCCCGTTCCAAATATTATGTTTTATATATGTTAAATAATAATTATATATATTTATATTAAACCACTAACCCAATAACAATTAAATTTGTTACCCAAGACCTACAAAAAATTTAACCAACTAAAGAGCCCAACCCAAAATATAAAATTTTAAAATTTATATTTAATGCAATAAAATATTTATTATATTTATTTGGTTTTTTTAATATAATAAAACAATTATTATATTTATGGTAGTGTTTTTAATATAAATACTTTTTAGTGTATTTTTAATGTGTTAGAAAACTTTTTATTTTAGTCTTTTTTTAGTGCATTTAGTAAATTATATTTTTTTAAAATCAATTTTAAATAAAAATAATTTAAAAAATCAAATATGGGCGGGCCGAGTCAAGTCCAAGTTTACTTTTCTTAAACCGGGCTAGGCTTGAGCAAAAAAGTAAGCTCATTTTTCGGGCTAGACTCAGATTTGAAAATTTTATCTAAATACCTTGCATAGTCCCAACCTGACTCATGAACACTCTATATTAATCTAACCTTCAGCAATTACTTTGTGAATTTGTGTTTGTTTTATTCATATTATTATTAAATTAATTATAGAATGTCAATATTAATTTAAAATTTTTCTTTTAATAATAAGGTAAATCATCAGGTTGCTCAAATTGAGCTTCAATAAAAAGATTATATAACAAGTCTGATAATCTTTTCTTTTAAGTGTTTTCAAGTTATACTATGCGTAAGTTGTGAATTAATTCATATATGTAATTTGGTTATTTTTAATTTATGTACTTTTTGAAACATAAATTTTCAGTTATGGTCAAATAGTAATTATTGAATTTATTAAATTTTACTATTTTCAGGGTTTAATGTAATAATTATATTATTATATGTGAAATGACATGTTAATTTATTATTTTATATATTATTATTTGATAATAATAAAAAGTAAGTTAATATATTTAACAATAATATATTTAACAATTGTCGTTTGCATCAATATTGAAATTTTAAAATTCTAAAATGTATAGAGATTAAGAATGATCCAATTAAATAAGATGAACTAAATATACAACTTTAAAAATAATATAGGACTAATGGCAAATTTTAACCAACTAGATCTAATTACTATCGTTTGAGTCTGGATTAAAATTTAAAATTCGAAAAATACAGAATAAAAATGACCAATTCAAAAAATACAAAAATTAAATCAATAATTACAAACTAATAACAAAATTTAAGTATATATCTTGATTTCTTACTCTTTAAAGAATTCATTTTGGATTTAATTTGATTTAATCAATGATTTACCTTATAGTTGTGGATTAGTCGATTAATTTGGATTGAATTAATTAATACATAATTCATTATATTCTGATTTGAGTCGTTTTAAGCTTAAATCATTTTAAGATCAAATTGATTTAAATTCAAATCATTTCAATTTTCAAATTAAATTATTACGATTGTGAATCATTTTGAATTCTAATTTTAAGTTTGATTCATTTCAAATGATTTGAGTTATTCCAAATTCAAATCAATCAAAATTAAACTTATATTATATTTGAGCTAATTCGAGTTTGAATTAAAAAAATTAATTGATTAACTTTTTATAATCAAATCATATAAGATTAAGTTTATATTCGAATCGAGTTTCTAAATATCGGACATCATTTGCAGGTACAATTGGCCGTTTCTGATTCCCTTTACTTGATCCATGTGCTGTGAAGGTCATCATGTCAATTATTGGGTTTTTCCAACACTAAAGAGTTCCAATTTTACAATCTCGAAAACCAGGGAATACACCATTCATGCATGTGATCATGGCAAAATCAATGGAGGTTTTCAAGCTACAAAAATGAAATCAAGAAAACGACACCCACGCCAAATCATCATTTGCTATCAACATTGTCTTTATATTATCACCCTAAAACCATAAATTTTTGGAATAATGTAACATTTGGTACTTATACTTTTACAAATATTTAATGTGGTATTTATACTTTGAAAATATTTAATTTGGTACATAAATTATCAATATGTATTTTATTATGGTACATGTATTTTCATAAAATGTCTAATAATATTGTACGGATAGTTTAATATGTACTTTTATATTAACCATGTGGACTTAATGATTTGGAAAAATAAATTCGTACTTGTTAAGTTTTCATTGGTTGGTTTAACCATTCATTAACGGTGTTTATAACATAAGTACCATAATAAAACACATATTGAAAGTTCCGCCTATTGGACATTTTATGAAAATACAAGTGCCATAATAAAACACATTGATAGTTCAGGTGCCACATTAGACGTTTTCAAAGTACATGTATCACATTAAACATTTTATGAATATATAAATACCAAATAACACCTTATTCCTAAAAACTTCCGTACCACTTTTCTATAAATCCCATCACCGTATCAACATTTACACCCAAAATCCAAAATTATGAGACAAAGTCGTAAAGTTATGATGCCAAATGGACTAACTTATGTCGGATGTTGTGTTTCAAACTCAACTATAACTGTTGTAACCCTAGTTCGTGAAGTATCAGAGTCCGAATCAATTGCAGTTGTTCGTAACTTTCAACGGAATCTGAGAAACTCGAAAAGATAAGCAGAGGCATGGCTATGATTCACTGTTTAACAACGAAAAAAATATCATCAATTTCGACACATATTCGGATATAAGTATAATCTTCAATATACGTATATAGATATTATACACATACTTGTATCTAACATCTCGAGTACATATGGCACTACGGTTGCTTGTTCAATAAGTTAAAAACAAGGCATCTTCCATGCAAAATGTATGAGAGGGCATACACAAAGCCATGGAGCTAAACACAAAACTTTCAACATCAAATTAAAATCATTAATCAATATGAAAATTTCATGAATTTCCCATTTTAAGAAGATAATAAACTTGAATTTAACAGAATCATTTTAATTGTATCAACAGTTGGACTTGCATATAAACCAAACAGAATATAGAGAGACTAAAGTTGAAATATATAAAAAAGTATAAGGACCTAAAACATATTTTAACCACGATATAATAATACCCACCAATATATGAACTCCCCATATAGGTAACATAAAAATTCTACCTAATTCAAAAGAATTTCTTAATAGGTTCCTACCAAACCAAACCTTAGAACTAGTTGACAAATGAGTTCATTCATTTGCCAAAGGGAACAAGAGAATTTTGTTAGTTTCTTTCATGCTTGCAAAAAAGCCCCCATAAATTTAGTCAAAAAGTACCACTCAAAAACTCCCTTTAATCCCCCCTAAACCCCCCCACTAAAGTCCCCCACCTACCCCAAAACACCAACATGATTGCTCCATCATAAAAGTAAAACAAATATAATTAAGCCTTCAATCATGCATTACTTCAAACACTTTCAAAGCAAGATAATGAAAAGCAAACACCTTTCACATAAATCACATGCATTGTTAAAACTTTCTTAAATTTCAATAAGAACCCATACCTTTTATGCTTCTTTTCACCATGGTCCTTCATCAGCAGGGTAATCAAAAGGAACTTCACTAACAATGGAGGAATCTAGTAAATCAGGGTGTATGAACCCATACTTCCTCAAAACCTGATTATCAGCAAAGTTCAAAGCTTTAACCATCCCATTCCAACATGATTCACCATCATACATCTTATTATGATCACCATTACAAGGTTGACACCCTGTAAAATGTGTGATCAATGGTCTCCTCCAACTCCCTTTACCATTTCCAGCACTTTTCAAGTACTCTTCTCTAAACGCGCCGTATTGTTCACTAACTTTCTCTGCATGTCGCCTTCTTAACTCCGCCGCCCCTCTCTCGATCTCTAAGTACATCTCCGTCGTGTTTTCGTACCTTCCAAAGATCTCAACCCAATACCCTTCAAAATAAAACTCACCTTCTAAATATATATGATCATAATATTTCTCTTTGTGTTTATATAACAGGTAAATCAAAGCCGTTTGATCATCTGACTCAGGGAAAAGCTTGTCTTTGAACGTTGATCGTTGAATTTCACCCCATTTTTTGTAATCTTTGCTAATTGGTCCCATATTAGACCATGTTTCAATCAAATCCATTGACCATTGACAGTTTCTTATCAAAAAAACCCCAGCATTCAAACTGGTCCAACTCTTTTTATCGTAAATCAACTCAGGCCAACCATGGACGACCAAGTTATGGTTTTTATACCTTTGTAAAGGTAACTTAAACTCCATGTCTGTAAACAACGCGTCCGAGTCAACCCACCAGATCCACTCAGCTTCAGGGTGAGTCAACATGGCTGCTTTAACGACTGGTAATTTCGCCCAATAAGACCCCATTTTCGGATGTAATAACAAGTTGTTGTAAAAAATATCGTATCCATGGATTCTACAGTAATCTACTTTGTTTTTAAAGGAACGTAATAGTAAATGGTCGCCGATGGGGTTCTTACATGGTTTCGGTTGTGACCCAGTTACGACGACGATTCTTTCACTTGCGCCGGCGGCGAACGATGGGTGATGGTTTAGCCATTGTTTCCGTTTTTCGTCCCAGTTTTTCACCGGCTTTTCAATGGAGTAACTCAGCTCTGGGTCGTCGTAAAAGGTCAGGTCTTTCGGGTCGGATTTTAAGTTGTCGTCGTAAAAGGTCAGGTCTTTCGGGTCGGATTTTAAGTTAACTCCAAACCCACTTTCCTTACAGCTGACCGCAGATGACGGGTCGGTAATGGCGGAGCTGAAGTTGAGGGTCGGTGTGAAAAACGACCAAAATGAACATACTAATAAGATAGCTAAAAAGACACCGCCGCAGTAAAGGAAACTATCGGACAGACACCAAAACGACCGGTTTCGAGGTTTCCCCATTGGAGAAAACTGCGAAAGGGAAAACTCAGGAGACACCATTTTCTTTTGTTGTTTAAAAATAAGTTTTTTTTTTTTTTTATGTTTGGTAATTAAGGAAATGAGCTTCTAAGGTTGTTTAACACAGAAGAAAGACATGGAAAATTGAAAACAAAAAGACAAAATTTGGGATGTCCAAATTTGATTGTGGGATTAAAGAAGACGAAAGAGTGGACTGACAACGTTTGAAGTGTTTTTGGCTTTAGGCTCAGTTCTCACTGTTCTGTTTTTGGGTAAACTCCGTGTAAGAAATTCAAAAATTAAAAAATATTCACTAAATTATTTAAAAGATTTTATTTAAGTCATTAAATTTTTAAAATTGTTATTGTAAGACTTTCTCACTTGTCAAAAGCTCTAATTCTCATTCTCTTCTACAATCTATATTTTTTTTTGAAATAGCTTTGAATGCTACGAATTTACGAACCAAAATTAAAAAAATTTTCTTATCTGATCTTTGATATTGACTATCATATTTACTTGAATTTAAGGTATATTCTTCTACTCGTTGATGGGTATTAATCCACCATCAAATTGTCTCTTGAAGCTTATTAACTAGATTTAAAAAAAAAAAAAAACTTTAACAGTCCAATGACTTAAATAAAAATGTTTGAATAGTTCAGTGATAAAAATGTTTGAATAGTTCAGTGACTTAAATAAAGACTTTCAAATAATTCAGTGACCATTTTATAATTTTTTAAAATTAAATGACCAAAACTTAAACTTACTAATAATTTAATCATGTTTACTCTTTATTTTTTTAATATATTATACTAAAATTTGAGATTTAAGAAAAATTAATTCGTAATTAAACATTTATAATATTTATTAATATATCAAAAATGGTAAGACCCATATTTGGTACTATCAAAGAGATTTTGCAAAAAAAATTAAATATATTTTATTAATAAATATGTAAATTTATTATCAATTTAATATGATCGGATGATTTTCAAGTAATGATAAAATTTATTATCAATTTTTTTCATTTTGGACTCACTAGTAATAATCTAAAAGTAAATGAGTTAAATTATATCAAATTAAAATAAGGAGATTAAATTATTAGTTTTATCATAGGAGGGGGACTAAAACTTGAATTAGACCTTTGTTTTAAAAGTGAAATAGGCGTCTCTTTTTTCGGTGCGCCGGGATGCTAAAATACGCTGGCTTGAAAAAAAAAAGAGATTTAAAGAGTTAAGAGGAGCGTGAACTGCGGTTGGAGAACACGTGAGAGGTTGACAAGTGTAATTATTGCCGACAGCTTTGGACTAAATATGGAATCTAGGTTGGAGTTTTTCATTTGGGTCGTTAACCTTCCCGTTATTTCCGTTTAAATTGTCTGTTTAATTTTTCTTAATTATTGCAATTCAAAGACTAAAATAAAAAGATTATTTTTTTGATATTTTTATTTCTTATTTGATATTTATTTTTAAAATATTAATTAAATATTTTTATCAAAATTTTAAATTCACTTGTTCTCACATAAGGATAAATCTCCTGATAGGCGTATTGATACTTAAGATTAATCATTATAAGGTAACTTTGTTTCTCTACATACTGATGGGACTAGAAATGTGAGTACATGGTTAGCCTCTGCTGGTGTTGTGGTGCAAGACCAGTCCAAGGAATAGACTGTTGAGTTTAACCATGATTTGAAGGGTTGTTCAATTTTTTATATTGAGTTGCAGGATATATAAGATAGTTTACTTTTGTTAAAAAAAAAAAAAAAAGGTATGATAAGGTTTTGATTCAAATAAATTATTTTGAGGTGATCAAAGCTATCTAAGAAGGTTACTCTGTATCCTCAAATTTAAATTTTATTTTGACGAATTCAACAAGCACTATAAAGCATAAATCATTGGGTGATAAGGCGTGTGCCTAGATAGTGTAATTAAGTTACTGATCTTGTAGCAAAATATCTTCCGCTAAGAATGAAGGTATGCAAGTGGTCGAATATATGCTTAGGGAGTTAATTAACACTTTTGGACAAGACAAAGTTTTGAATTTTTTTATTCACATTAGTTTAAAATATTATTATTATGTTATTATCTAACAAAAAAATAATTATCCAAAATGAAATTGTTGTTTTTCATAATAAAAAAAATTAAGGGATTTTGTTATTCTTTAGTTAATATAATAATATATATTATTATTACTATAAGTAATTTTTATTATTTTGAATTTGAATGAATATATTTATAAAAGTCACATTTCATAAATAGTTTGTGAAAATTCTATTTGTCTAAAAAAATAAAATAAAATTTGAGTTGTAGGAGATTATAAAATAAAAGCGCCAATTACTGAAGGCGCGAGATTTGATGACGCATTTATTTTCTATATTTTTAAAAAAGAAATATTATAAGAGCTGGACCTTGGGGTTTGGACCCTAACCCATTTAATTTATCATTTAGTATTTATTTTTATTTTTTTAAAAATGGGTTATGATGATTAATATATTTATCATCTCAAATGTGATTTGTATTTGAGTCGTGTTAGTTACATTGCTATTAGAATTTTACTCCCCTCTTATAATTCAAAAAGTAAAAAAATAAAGGCTATTAAGGCTGGGTCTTGCTTTTCATAAATTAACTAGCTTAATATTTTAAAGATGTTTAAGAATGAATATGTGATGAGTTATGTATAGTTAACTTTGTTAATAGAAATTGTCACTCTTTTTTCACTTTTCATTACTATGTTTAAAATGAATATTTTAACTTTTAACCGTAATTTTAGACAATGATGCCAAATATTTGAAATTAACAATCTATTCACTGCACTTTTTTCAAGTGCAGCTTTTCAAAAGCACTTCTGAATTACTACAACAATGTTAAACTAGTCCTAAGTCTACTTTTTAAGAAAAGCTTAACCTACAAATTGGTACTTAAATTATACTATTTTTTCTTACTTTAGTACCTAAACTACATTTTTCTCCCAAGTTGATAGCCTTGTTAGTCCAACAGTTATTAAACCTATTTAAAAAAAAATGAATAAAAAGTTGATATGTGGCAAAAAAGAAAAAGAAGATAAAAGTATTATTTTCTCTTTATATATTATTTTATATGTTCTTTCTTTTTTCTTCCTCTTATCTTGGACTTTTTTAACATGTGTGAACATCTTGAGCTTCATGATTTTGATCAAGATTTTCAAAATCGAACCAATGGTCGAATCGATCAGGCCACCAATTTTGATTTGATTGATTCATTCAATTAAATCAAATAAATTATTAACAAATTCATAAAAAATATGTAAAAAAAATACAAAAAAAAAAACAGCTCAACTAGTGCAATTGATTATTTTAGCTCGATCTGTATCAATTCATAAATCAAGGGGTTCAAACCTTATCTTCATTCTAGTATCACGAGCCTTAGGTGATTCTTTTGCTTAAAATCCACCTAAGTAAGTCTTATTCTCGAAAATAAGAATTAACAAAGGAAATTCTCTAATGCACTAAAATAAAGAAGAAGCAACTCGAAAAGACAAAGAGTCTTGAACCGAACATAAAAGCCACAAGAAAATAACAGCACACCAAGTGTTTGAGTAAATGCTCTCAAAAATATTATTTAGCTCTAGAATGAAGTACAATGGAATGATTACAAATGAGGGAGAAGACCTGTATTTATAGTTGAGCTCCCCCAGATCCAACAATATAGTTTAAATTACATCGACGGTCAAGATTAATGCTTACCTACAAGATGAGAATCCTAAGGGATTAAACTTTATACAATCTTATTCCTTAGGATTACAAATATTAGCCATGGCAACTCTAGTTTTACTGCAGTTGTAACGACCTAAAAGACAATGGTGGCAAAAAATTTGATTTTGGGACCCTGTTTTCATGAACCGAACCCGTAAATATACTTATTAAATATTTACGGAGTTATATTTGAAGTGAATTGAATTTTGGATAGGCAATTTTGTCAAATTAGTTATTAATTAATGTATAAGGATTAAATTATTAAAGTAGTAAAAGTTTAGTTACTATGAATTTTTAGTAATTAGAAATGGATCAATGATTAAAGTGATAATTATACCACTTAAGAATGAATGGACGATAGCTTATTAAAAGTGTATAGCAAAAATGTTAAAAAATATATAAATTAAATAAAATGTAAACTAAATTAAATTAGGAAATAAAACATAAAGTGGAGAGAAAGAGAAAACATTTCATCTTTCTCATTCTCCATCACCGAACATTGAAATTGAAGAGGAGGAAGTTTCAGCTAGGGTTTTATCATCTTTAAGCTTCAATTTGGTTAGTTTAATTTAGTCTTCTTTTTTTTTTATTTAAATTTTTATGTTTTTGAGATCATGAGAGTTTAATCTAGCTAGCCCATGTATCAATTTGTAAAAATTTTAAAGTTTTAGAAAGTTATCATTGTTGTTTTCTTGAAGTTTTAAGTATTAAATTGATAGATTTTACGCTTAGAGGTGAAAAGGGACTAAACTATGAAGTTAGTTGATAGTTTTGTACATTAGGGACTAAACTATAAAAACTGTAAAATTGGCAGTAGAAGACTAGGGTAGCAAATTTGAATCGATAAACCATCGTTGCTGGACAACCTGATGGTAGGACATCGTTGTCGGGCAATCTAGGGTGGCAAGTCATCATGGCCGGGCAATCCAGGATGACAGTACTATATCAATAAACCATCGTTGTCGGGCAATCCGAAGTGGTAGGCCATCATTTGCAGGCAATCCAGGGTGATTAGTCATCGTTGTCGGGCAACCCAGGATGACAGATTGATGTAAGTTGAACATGAACTCATGAGCTCGGATTATTGTCTGAAGGATAAACCGATTTGAGATTTTATGTATTAGAAATGTATATTGAATGATGTTTTCATGCTTGAGTTATAAGGAGCAAGAGTTTAGATAACGATTCTATGTGTAGTGATGCATACCACCTCCTTATATTGTTCGGTTTCATGGGAATACTGCTGAGTAACATACTCATCATACAGTTTATTTCTCATATGTAGGTTAGGTTTAAAGAAAAGTTTCGAGTATTGACTTCAGCATCTAGTTGAGACCTCAAACTCTATAAAGTTTGTAAATTCTCTTTGTTGGTCAAATTGGCATGTAGCTAGTGAAGTTGTTTTGATATTTAATTGTCAATGATGTTAAATTTGATTGTTGGTGTGTGAACCTTAATGTACATATACATATGGGAAGCTAGTGTTTGCAATATTTGATAAGTTATGTTTGGTATTTGTTGGTAGTAATCTTATGTGTAAGTTTGCTAGGTGGGTGGATTGGTATACAAGTTAGTTAGACTTTATGTATAATATATAGGTATGAAATTGGTGTATTAGTTGACTTAAGTCATAAGCATGTATGTTTAGTTGTGGTTGGATTAGTTTAGAGTGTTTCATGATATACTAAGCATAGTCAAATGGAAAAGTTTGAAAATCTTGTCGTGAAACTTGATAAAAGATTGAGTTGTATGTGACATTTGGATTAGTTTAAATTGAAATGTGATATGATCTAGATTGACATGTTTGAATGTGTCATAGGTATGTTTTAGACATGTTATATTTGCATAAAAACCATTCTCTTGGTCAAATTAAGAAGTATGTATGTATTCATAACTTGGTAGATTGGTAAAATTGAGAAGTATGTGTGTATTCATAACTTGGTAAATTGGTAAAATTGTAGGTTTTGGATTGATTGTTGCAGAAAAAGTAGGTGAAGTCACAACGTCATTCGTACGACATCATGACGAGGATTCCACGTCATAATGTTAGATAGTTGTCATCAGGACGAGACGAATTCCAAGTCACGTCATGACGAGACCAAAATAGTTTGTCACACTACGACAAGGGACAACCTCACGTCACAACGTTAGCCTTATAAGTTGAAATATTTATGTTTTGATCCCTATTTGTTTTTAGTTTATTTTTTAAGCTTTTGTAAGTTCGTATAAGACTCAATAACTATTAAATACGTGTCATGCTTGGATTTAGCTGCTTATAGTATTATTCTAATAGTTTGTGAACGTAGTTACTTTGGCAACAAATGTGGCACTTCGTAACTTGGACTCCACGACTGGGTCGGGATTTCGGGTGTTACAAGAGTGTTCCACTGGGCCACCAAAGTTTCAAGTAGATGAACTTCTCCATGTGTTCCACGAATCGAGCTAGTTCAAGTGGGTCAACTGAGCCCCATTTAATTAGTAGACCTCCATGGGACGGTTTGCATGCATTCGCCACTGGCTTTGATCCACAGCTTATGACACTAGTACCCCAATTTGTTTTTGGCTCGATCTAGTTCTAAAAACACTAGTTTTGATTCATGAAAGAACTTTTTTAATTCTGAGTCTAGTAAGCATGGGGTGAAATACAAACACAAAATTAATTACTAATATCTCGACCTCAAGAGGCTGAATTTTGAGCATTGCTGACATTGCCAAACATTATAAGAAAACAATAAAAAGAAAAAAATAAAGAGAAATAATGTAAAAGAAAAAATAAAATAAAATAATTAAAAAATATATTTTTAAAGGCTATATGACGTGGTGATTTATTATTAGTTGGAATTTGTTTAAAAGGTAAAATATTTTTGTGTAAAATGGGTAAAAGAAGAACAAATTTATGTATCACTTGTGATAAAAAAAGTTTAGTACTAACTTGAAAAAAAAAGAACATAACTAATGAGTTAAGCTTTTTAAAATAGATTTAACAATTGGACTAATGGTAATAGAGGTATCAATCTAGAAAAAAAAGTAAATAGAATAAAATTAATCTTAAATAGTAAAATGAATGAGAAAACATGTGGTTATAAAAAAAATTATTTTGTATATTTTATTGCATGATAGTTAATATTATTCAGTCAAATTGTAGTGGGAATCCAAATTGAAGTAATATTATTCTTAAACTGTAAGCAGACCGCTGCATATTAAATAATGAAAAAAAAAACTTTCTGCCATCTACCATCAAGCTTTCGTAGCTCAGTTGGTTAGAGCACCCGTTTAGTAAGCGGGAGGTCTTGAGTTCGACTCTCAACGAAAGCACGTGTTATTTTTCTTTTTCTTTTTTTCCTTCTTGAAAATAAAATTTAGAACCTGAAAAGCTATATTAAGAAAACTTACTGTATTATTTCCATTTTCATAATATAAGAAGTTGAAACCGGATCCTTCGAGATTGATTTTCGAAGAAATTATACGTAAGCTATAATAGGTTAATTGAACATATCACAACTTCGTCAGTCCACTCCTATTTTTGTTATACTAAAAATTATATACACTTGAATAACCTTTCCACTAATCAAAAATGATTTTTCCTGACATTTGAATTTGTTTCAACATCCATGTTGATCCCTCCATTCGAGGTAAACCAATCCGGCACGATAATGTGTGTATGCCCCAGCAACAACCAAGATGTGAAAAAGTTGGTGACTGTGCCCCGCAATGTCGAATTTCCCTGGCATCCACCGTTCTGGTATCCTCGCCGCGTACACAAATGCCCCACTACCATATAAAATCCCCATCAAAACTTCGTAAAAGGTAGTATGAAGTGCCTCAGGTTGGTGCCAAAACAAGATGAGTTTGTGAATGATCGGTGCTATGCTGGACATCCCCATGCCGAAGAAAAGGGATGCACGAAGGGTTCGAAATTCGGGTCGATGAAACCCCGCTAAGAACGAAAACAAGATGGCTGCAACTCCTAAGATGGTTATGAATCCCAAGTAGAGCCTACAAAAGAATGGATCACATATGAAAGAGTAGTACACCGGTGGATAAAAGGAAGTGGATATAAGAGCAGCGATGCCGGCATAGTCTAGCCGGCGTACGATGTACGATATGCGCTCAGAATGGCACGATAGGAGGTGGCATGCGCTGCTAGCTAGCAGGCAAAACATCGCACCGCCCAAGAAGGTGAAAAATGGCCACCGCGTTATCGGTCTCACCATCAATGGTGCTATTATGTTTGTCACATCCTCCTCCATGCTCCTCTGCAAATTACAAATGAATAAAATGTAACTACATTCTTAACCTAAAATTAACAACAAAACATGAATAAAAACTTGGTAAAAGTATTATAGAAGCTCCTGTATTAAGAGTTAGATTGCATTTTACCCTTCTACTAAAAAAATAGAAAAATTAGTTGTTGAATGTTAGATCAAAAGCTATTTGATTATTTCTTTTAAAAATTTCATCCCTTTGTACTGTTAAAAATTAATGTGGTTGACAGAATACCAGACAATGACACATTAGATGTCATGTGTACCAACTATTGACGTACAGAGACTAGTTTTTAACAATAAAATTGATGAATTTTTTTAATAAAAAAATCAATTTGCTCTTTTATTTAACGGACAGAAACTAATTTACTTTTTTTTTTTAGTATAATAGCCAAAATGCAATTCAACGCCTCCATGATACTTTTACTAAAAAAACATGAGTCGTTATTGAACACAACATGCAACATTACTATAAACACATACATTGGATTGATTCCTAGAGGAGAAACTCTCAGGTAAACAATTATATAGAAGTTCACGGAGATGCCAACCGGAGATCGACGTCTTTAACTCATCTCGAAATTTGTGTAGATCGGACATGTTGGGTAACGACGGCAAGCATGTTACGAGCTCGGAATGTAATTTGTGGAGATCAGCTTTTCTCAATATATCATGAATATGACTCAAAGAGTTAAGATCAACAACCTTTGGAACTTTCATTGCAGTGTATATGGTGAGGGCAAGGAAAAGGAAGAACCCAATCAAATGCCTACCAAAATTAATAATTGTCATACAAATATTACGAAAATACATCGTAAAAAACATGTCAATTTGATAATTAATTTCTAACTATGCTATTTTTGTAATTTTTTTTATTGTTTTTGTATTACTTATATAAAAAACCTCAAAATGGTCGTGCACTTGTACTCTAACATTAATTATCACAAGAATGGATTGTATGAAACTGTGATTCAAAGAGGAAAAATCTTATTTGTCATTTTCCTATTGAAAAGTGATAGGGATGACGTGAATTCACAGTTTCATACCATCACAATTTCATACAATTCTTTCTCTATTTATCATAGTACAAATAAGCCAAAATAGGCGTATTTATGCGCAAATAATGGTCCCTTGGTTAAAAAATGAAATTCAAGTTTAGTACTACTCATATATTAATAATTCAATTTTCTCCTTTTGTTAAATAAAATAAAATTTCATTTTGAGTCTCTTTTAAAGTTAACATATTTAATTTAAATTATTTTAATAAAAATTTTGCATAATAACATATTTAGCTTCTGAACCCTAATGTTTTTAATCATTTTGAATCTCAACCATCAAACTTAGTCATTTTTTTGGATGAAAAAACTATTTGGATTATTAAAATTTTAACAACAATGATGTGACAATTCATGTAACAATTCACGTGTATGTCATAGAAAATTCAAAAAAAATTCAAAAAAAAAATCATAAAAGAGGTATTCATATTAACAATGAAATATACATGGATTACCATATTACTATTATTAAAATTTAACAACTTAATCAAACATTCTGTCCAAAAAGCAATAGTTTGACTAAAATTTAAAACTTGAGAGTCAGACTAATCCAAATAACCAATATTAAGACCAAAGTGACAAAAAATGTTCAATATTTTTTTTTAAACTTTAATCACAAAATTCCCAGCTTTGGCCATGTTAAAACATGCTTCATTGTAGGGAAAAGTATCATATAGGCCTTTGTACTAGGAGTTGGATTGCATTTTGCCTCCTTTATATTAAAAATGAGTAAATTAGTCCTTATATGTTAAATCAAAGAGTAAACTAGTCCTTTAGTTAAAAATTTCATCCACTTCTACTATAAAAAAACTAGTCCATGCACGTTAACATGAGGTACACGTCGAAATGAGTTATAAGTGGCACACCATGTGCAACTATTTTGTTATTCCGTCAACCATACCGGTTTTTAACAGTAGGAATGGATGAAACTTTAATTGAAAGGACCAACTTATTCTTAGATTTAGCATATAAGAACCAATTTTCCCATTTATTGAGTAAAGGAGACAAAATCCATTCTAACTACTATCTCTGATTGTCCTGAAAAACTAAAAGGGGTAAATGAAAACTTACGTCCAAACATTGAGAGTCTCATTGTGGATGGAGAAGATGCTAAGCAAAAGCTGTTTCATTGGCCATTCAGATCTATAATGCCCAACAATATACTCGTTGTCCCTCAAATAACCAGGTAATGAATGGTATTCAACCAGTTGATACTTCACCTTCTTCCACAATCTCTTCCCTTTTCCTCCCTTTGAATTCTCCATTGTTTTTTCACCTGTCTTCACTAACATTTTCACGCATTGCACATCACTCTCTGCTTTAAAAAAAAAAAAAAAAGTGTTAACAACAATAAAAACAAAAGATATAATATCAAATTGAGTCCTCAACATTTATATGTTTTTTCAATTTGGTCATTATTCTTTTTAAGTTAAATTTAACCATTAACTTTTCGAAAATAACCAAATCATTTTTAATAGAAATGCTTACTTAAATATTAATTTTTTAATGATGTTAGTGTGGCAACAAAGGCAAAGCCAGGAATTTAGTGTTAGGGGGCCAAAGCAGGGGCGAAACTATCGGGGCTGGTTGGGCCCCTGACCCTCTTAAAATGGAAAATTTTTTATTTAGACTCTTTAAAATTTTTAAAAATTTAAATTAGTAAATGTTAAATTGCACTTTGCCTCCTCCTAAAAATATAAGAATTTGATTTAATCCTTTAAAAATTATAAAGATATAGCCTATTAAAATATTGAAATTACATTTTTGCTATCATAAAAATTACAATTTAATTTCAACCCCTTCTAAAAGGAATTTCTAATTTCGCCCCTGGGCCAAAGGTAAAAAAAATGTTTAAAAACAGCTAATATAAATGCTTTATAACTATAAAGGACTAAAATTAATAATATATCACTTAGCTAAGGGGACCAAGGCTAGTGCTTGCCCCTTCTAGTTACAACCTTACCTATAGTCCATGTGAATTTCAATTTGATATTATACTATTTGTCTTAAATGTAATGCTAATAAATAAGTTAAAAATTTTAAAAATTCAAAAAATATATTAAAAGTTTAAGAAAAATTAGTATGAAGCGAGTAAATAATTATGCAAGCTGTCATGTTTAAAAATTTAACGGTTTAATACGTATTTCCTTAAATAAAACAATTCAACTTTTTTTTTAAAGGATGATAACCAAATTAGACTCTCTTTTTTAAAGTTGAGTGTCAATTTTAACTAAAAAAAAAAGAATAAGGACCAATTGGACAAAAATATAAATATTAAGAGCTAAATTTATCATTATACCAAAAAAAAAAACCAATATGAAATGTAGAGAGAAAATGGCACCTGGAAAAGAAAAATAATAATAATGAAGAAATTGAAGAATCACCAGCTGAGAATGGAGACCCAGATGGGGATCCTTCTTTTTTATATTACTGAATTCTCAGGCGAAGGACTCTATTAACACAATAGAATATATATATATATACATTCATATACACCCCAAAGTTAGTTTTTGGATGATACTAATAATTAAATATTTATATGCAACCAAAAAAAAAAAGAAAAAAAGACAAAGAAAGTAGGAGAAAAACCTAACCGATAATGTCTGAAACAGGGAACAAAAGTCAGGTTCCAAGAAAGAAAATGTAAAGAAATTGTGTTAATGAAAAAAAATTAAAGAATGGGACTTCATTTAGTGAGATTTAAAAAGAAATCTGGTTCATTGTGGAGATGCGAAAATAGCGAAGGTTTGTTTTGTTGGGGGGAGTGGTGGAGGTGTTAGAATAGAGAATGAAGGATTAAAATGTCAAAATAATTGGTGGGATTGTTAAAAAAATTTGGGTATTTTAAAGTTTTTGTGGTGGACCACCCTTTTACTATTTTTGGATCTTAATAATATCCCAATAACTTTGGAAGAATGTTTTTGTGGATTAGATTTCTAAATTATGATCCTATAAGTACTACATTTTAGTAGATTGAATCTTAACTCGATTAGTATGAGTATTATTGTCAATGTAGGAGAACGTGAGTTTGAATGTGTTGAAGTGCATTATCCTCCAAATTTATGAGTTGGGGAGGGGCTATAGATAGTTATAGGTATTATGTCAAAAAGAGCATATATGATTAGAATCTATAACGAGATTGTTTAAAAAAAAAATAGTACATTTTGAATTATTTTACAACCTGCGGTATTAAATGCTAGGTAGTTTAGGGTTGTGTCACAAATCTCAAATTTTATGATTTTATTTATGTTTGCTGATAGTTTTAAATAAGAGTTGTTCGATGATTAAACTTAAGATTGATGTTAATTCAAGGGTTAAATATAAGTATTTTGTCACTTCATTTGTGATCCAGTTGATATTATTTATAATCGAAGATTTGAAAAGGAATCGGTTTACTAGTTATTTCAATTTGTTGTCCTAACTAATGTTGCAATACAACTTAGAACAAGAGAGTGTAGCTAACAAATTCAAAAAGAGAGTAAGGCAAAGAGATAAATCAATGCACAATATTTGTTAACAAAATTCAAATAACAATCTTACTCTATCGAGCTTTGTTAACAAAGTTCAAATACCGGTTTAGATTATCTATTGGCTAAAACCCAATCCACTTTTACAATGTTAAATAATCGCAACCCAGTAATAAACCCTAAATGTTACGATCACTCATCTAATATTCTTTGCTTACAGTCAAATTTTACTATTGTCTAAACAAAAGTTACAATATTAAGCTTGGTTATAGCAAGTGAATAGATTTGTCTAACGAAGTTCAAAAGTCGACTTGATATTTTGAAAATCTAAAATAAAAATATTAATCTTAAAAAATAAATTTAAATAAAAAAATTGACAAAGGGAAACAAACATGTTAAAATATCCTTCCAATTTTTATTCTCTTTATACATTTAAAATTTAGTCACTCTATTTTTATTTTAAAATATTTAATCTCACCATATTTTATTTTAAAACGCAAGCCTAGTGACCTCATTAAAATTTTTTTGTTGAAATTAAGTTCATTGTAGTGTCATATATTTATTCTATGGCTATCATTAGAGGTGCTCATGGCCAAGCTAGGCCGGGTTTGGGTCGAGCTTAACTAAAAATTCATGCCCATTTATTGGGCTTGGGCCGGGTCGGGCCTAAAAACGAGCCTAAAATTTTACCCAAACTCGACCCGGATAAAAATGCTAAAACTTGGGTCGGACCTGGCCCATCCGTATTAGTTTTTATATTATTTTTAAATATATATAATACATTAAAAATTTTAAAAATATCAAAATAAATATTTCCCAACAAATTGAAATTAAATTTTAAAAAATATGTAGACTTAAATAACACTAAGATAGATGCAACTTCACAAGCAAATGACTCTAAAATAATAATAAAAATTTAACAAATGCCTTTAAAATAATAACAAAATTAACAATAAAATAACTTTTATACAATATCCAAACAATAACAATAAAATAGTAGCAACATAATAGTAAAATGGTAGCAAAATAGGGAGAAAACAACAAGAATATAACATTCAAAAACAAAAAAAAATGCAGAATTTTTTTGTCCTTCAGTGAATTCGGCCCGGGCAAAAATGCCTTATCCAAGGCCCGTTCTATTTTTTAAACGGACCTTATTTTTTGTTCAAGCCCATTTTTCGGGCCTATATTTTTGCCCCCACTCTCCCACATTTCGGGCGGGCCTTCGGCCCAGACCGAATGTCCCGACCTATGAGCAAGTCTAACTATCATATTAGGTTTTTTTTTTAATTTTAAAATATCAAAATAAGGAATTTAATAAAATAATTTTAATATCGTTAACAATTGAACATAAATTTAAAAGAATAAAAAAATTAAATTCCCAAAAAAAAAAAAGAAAGTAATTGCAACATATTTTAACTAAATCAATAATGCATCAAGTTTCTCACCATGGATAAAAAGAAATAGAGACTCAAGTGATACTGATAATGATGAGGATACTAATGAAGATAGAAATGTCCGTCGGTTGCTTTGGACAATTGAGGTAGAGAATGAAGGCTTTAAGTTGGAACACTTATTTTGATCACTTGATCTAGCAATATAAAACCAATTTAAGGGGTTTTTTTAATGGAAACTAGGAAGTCCTTAAATTTTATGTGTAATTGAGTTGGGAAATGGGGATTTTGCAATGTGGTGGGCACATTTGGACCTTTGGTCACCCCAATCTTTCTTAATAAAAATGTTATTTGCTTTATGTGTCTCATTTTCTAAACAACTCATTTTAGATTACTTGTGTGTATGGTAATAAGAAGGAAGTTAGAGATTAATTAAGAGATTATTTTATTCCAAAATTGAGCAAAACAGTCAAGTTCTAAAGATTTAGTAATTTGAAAAATTAAGAAACGAGTTCCAATTAAGCTTAGAACAAGATTGCTCAACTCCAGTGATTAACTCTTTAGGCCTAATCAAATAAAAGCCAAGCCCCATTAAATCACATCCTATAGCATCCTACAAGGTTCTAGAACTCAATTTTAACATACTTTACTCTCCAAGTGAGACCCACAACGATTTTGATACTCTCTATAAAATTTCCCCTTCAATCAACACTAAAAGAAACCTGAATCCTAAAAAGATTAAGTGGTTTTCAACACCATTAGACACAAATTATTGGTAAAAGTTATCATGGAGGTTTTTATATTAAGAGTTGGATTGCATTTTACACCATCTAATAAAAAAATAGGCAAATTAATATTTGTACGTCAGATCAATAAGTAATTTAGTCTTTCTGTTAAAAATTTCATCTATTTCTACGGTTAAAATTTGGTCTTTGTATGTCAACCACCTCAGTTTTTATCAGTAAAAATAGATTAAATTTTTAATAGAAAATACCGATTTACTCTTTGATTTAATATATAAAAACTAATTTGTCCATTATTTGAGTAAAGAGAAAAAATGCATTCTAACTCTTAATACAAGAGTTTCTATGATACTTTTACGGGAAATCACCCTAAACTTCTGCTATCACTTCTTGCACCAACAATCCTTAAAAACAAACCAAAAAAGAAAAAACAAATTTAACTCAAAAACAACTCGACCCTACTCAACACACTTTTGGTTGTGATGGTGATTGGTGGCTCATGAAATAGCAAGTAAGCAAAGAGAAGCTTCCTTTATCACATCATATTTCTTCACAAAATATGAGTTTGCTCGTGAGAACTGATCACTTAAGAGTTAAGACCAAACCAAACCATGGAAAAAACAAAATTTAAAACAAAAAAACAGCTTTTCTTTTACTTTATTTTTTTGTATCCATGATCCTTCCTATCCTTTTTTTTGTTGCCACAAATTCCACATGATTTGTTGATAAAGAGTATCAACGGTAGTGAAGAAAAAAAGGAAAAGTGTTTTGGTTTAGGATATGAGAGAAAGAAGCCCCTTTCAAATGAAATATTTGGGGATATTTAAACTACAAATATTTAGGGTCAGATTTCGGATCGGATTATTATATATATTTTATTATAATTATATAACAGGATTGAATTTAAAGTTTGATGTATACAAATAAATTCGTTATTAATTTGATTATGTTTATTGATTTTTTTTATATAAAATAAATCATAATTGATAATAGAAATTATTGTAAAATTTGGTTTTAAATTGGTCAATTTTAATCTCTATATCTATTAAAATTTGAAATTTTATTCTTGACTATAGCTTAAATTTGTTAGGTCAAATTATGCTATTAGTCATGGATAAATTGTGGATATAGTCTAAGTTCTCCAATATGATTATTTTTAATCTTTATGCTTTTCGGATTTTGAATTTTTAATCTTAACTTAAACGGTAGCCACTAAACAAATTAACTAAAAGAATGTGGCATTTTGTGAGTGTTATATATAGAAATAACAAGTTGACATAAAATTATCAAAATAAAACAAAATTTAATTTAATGAATTTAACAATTATATTTGCTCGATTTTAAAATTAAAAAAATATGAAAACTTAAAACGAAGAAATTAGAATTCGGAGATTAAATTCATCTATTTTTTATAGATAAAGGAATTGATTAAGGAATTAAGATTTGCTTCAAATCCTAATAGTTATCCGACTAATTATTTTGCCACCATTTGCAAGTGTAATTATAGCCTTCTATAGGAATAATTAATCAAATTGTACAATTTTGACATTGCAGTTATCATTATTTGTCGTACATTACTCTCGTAATCTAATCATTTGGGTAGATAGATACCATTTTGTATTCATTGAAATTTTACAAAATTTTCATTAACGCACATATTATTTGTTGACTCTTATAATGGAATTTTTGTTATGATATTAATTATTATTAATCTACTGACATGTTAGTATATCAGATTTTGATTCGTATTCTGTATGGGTTTGCACATGCGTAGTGCTTGCACATGGGTAATCACTAGAAGAGAATGTGTAATATGGGTTTGCTTACACATTATGCGAACCCACTTTAAGTACACGCATGTTAACCTTAAGTTAAGGTGCGTGTCATCATGCATGAAAATCTATTTAATATGTCATATCAATGAACAGTGACTGTATTGTATAAATACACAGAATTAATCCACCTGAGAGGAAATGCGAAAAAACACTCAACAATTTTATATATCTTTAACGAGTATCTATTTAAAAAAAAATAATACAAATAATTGAAAAAGCATCCTCGTTAATCAATATCAATTACCCATAGTAAAAACACACCCAAAAGAAAACAAAAGAAAAGAAAGAAAAAGAATTGCACACAATTACAAACCAAAACTTCTTTTTGTTTGTTTTCTCCTTTATCAAATAAAAAATCAAACATTATAATTCCCAGCTCTCTCAGCACTTATTTGGCAAATGGCAAATCTTCAGCAGTATTTAGCAATTTCCTTGCAAAGCAGAGCAGCTTCAAGCACACACGTGGGACTTTGAGGCATTAGCTTCAAACTACACGTTTTCCCTTCAATAACCTTGTAAATCTTTTTCACCATTCCCTGCATTTCATTGTGTAAAAATTTATCATTAATCTACAAACACTGGGTAGATTCGTTTGTGAGAAATCTATAAAATATCATCCGTCAAGTAACCAGTTAATCTTTTAATAATGTCAAATGTTGTCTCTTGATAAAGGTTTTGTCTCTCGTATTCTGTCGAGAGTCAACATATCATGAATGATTGTCTGGTAGGCTTGGTTCACAGAGCCTTGTAGGTCCATCAATTGAGGCATTCTCGGTGGCATAAATGAGTTTTGTCTCTCATACTATATTGAGAGCTAGCATGCCGTGAATGATTGCCCAATGATCTTATTTCACAAAGTCTTGCAAGTCCACCAATTGAATCGTTCCCAGCAATGTAAACCAACCCCACCAAGCAGTCTCTTGCGGCACACTAACTCTCAATAGAGTATGAGAGACAAAACCCTCATTGAGAATAATACCTTTAATTATTGGACGACTAGCCGACTGCCTAACCGACAATATTTTGAAATTTTCTCTCGAAAGAGTCTCCCTCAACACATACATACATATATTTGAATTGGGTCTTACAGTGTTAATTACTTGGTTCACTCCATTGTGCAAGTGCCCCAAATTCTGTTCATCAACACTGTGATTAGTGATCCACAGTACCACAGCTGCAGCAATTGCTGATGGAGGATAATCCAATGAATCAATGGCTGCTAAAATTATCAGAAAAAAGAAATTAGGAAACAAAACAGATTTTTTTTTTCTTCTTTTAAGCTAACAAGGAATTTATTTACCTGTACATGTATTAATAATGAGATCAGAAGCTAAAGAAAACAGATGACAAAGCCTGTTTGGTTGGTGGGAATCATTGAAACATGATGAAATCCTGGCAATGAAACAATGTACAAAATCGAAAGGTGTAATGGTACGCAATCGCCAATTCAAGGTTTGCATGACTAAAACTTCCATTCTTTGGACTGTTTTGGGCTTAAACAAGAATCTGGGTTTCATTGTTTGCAAGTCTAGGAGAAAAGGAACAGTTGTTTCCTCCATTTTTGCTGCTAGTGAAAGGCATGATACTGATAAAAGCTGCATTGGCCAACCTTTCCCTTGCTAAATTGACATGAATTATCAAAAACAAATTCATCCAAATTAGTACTTCATAAATAAAAAAAATCAGTGACATTAAAAATAGGTAAAAGTACTGTCCTTGTCTGCAAAGTACATTTTGGTTCATGTATTTTAAAAATGAGTAAAAATATCCTTATAGGATTATGCTGTAGTGGAATCAAGCATTAAATTTAGATGGTATAATTAAAAATTTTCAAAAATATTGTACAGGGACTTTTGTGAATGTTTTAAAAGTATAAAAATCAAAATACACACTGCTCTATAGTACAAGGACCTATATAGCAATTTTACCTAAAAAATAACCATTCTAAATCTTCTAAAATCCAATTGAAGTAAACAATATATATACCGGCAAAGGTCGAGCTGATAGGAATCGATCCATGTAGTTAATTGAAAGACAAGCAGTTTCAGGCCTAAACCTGTAGAAACGGTGAACCTGAAATTTGTTTGAAACATTAACAATAACATCACAAATCTAAGGGAAAAATATTATGAAAGTTCCTATATATGGAGACAGGTTATATTTTGTTTCTCTTCTATTCAGAAAATAGGTAAACTAATTTTTTTATGTTAGATCAAAGAGTAAATTGGTCTTTTCTATTAAAAGTTTCATCTATTTCTACTGTTAAAATTTGATATAGTTAACAGAATAACTACACAGTTACAAATGACGTGCCACGTGAAGTTTATGCCAACATACATAGACTGATTTTTAATTATAAAAATTGGTGAAACTTTTAAAAGAAAGATTAGTTTATTCTTTGATCTATCGGATTAATTTGTCCATTTTTTTATAGAGAGGAAAAATATAATCTATCTTCTAATACAAGTACCTCCATGATACTTTTACCGGATCTAACAAAGAAAAAAAAAACAGGGTTTACGTAGTACCTTTAACATCCATTGGATAGCATCTTTACGAGCAGTAACAATACTATGATGAATTCTTGATGAAACAACCTTGGATTCCAGCATCTGATCGACCTCGGTCTCGAACAAATTAATCAATACGTCGTCGTAGTCGACTGAGCAATGATCACTTTCATTATCATCATCATCGTCATCATAAGCTTCGCAGGAGACAACAATCTCATTTGGTGCTTCATTGCAGTACAAGTTTAGGGACACTGCCATTGGGTTGCTTTTGTTGGTGGAGCTGAATCAACACAAGAGCTTATATATATATATATATGGTGATAAAGGAGGGATGTAGGGGGGACCTATAGGAGAATTGTGCATGAAACTTCGTTGTGGAGTTGATACAAAAAGAGTAGGGACAATGGGTTGGGTCCTGGAATATTTGGAAGACATTCAGCTAAAAGTATCATGGAATTTTTTTTATTAGAGTTAGATTATATTTTACCTTTTATATTTTTTTATTAAAATAATTGATAAATTAGTCATTAAATTAAAGAGTAAATTAGTCTTTTTTGTTAAAATTTTATCCATTTATACTATTAAAAACTGACATGTCTAATAGAATTACCATACAGTGATATGTATTGTGCTATGTATATATTATACTGACATACAAGAATCAGCTTTTAACAACATAAATAGATGAAATTTTTAATAAAAAGACTAATTTACTCTTTATTTTAATGTCCAGAAATTAATTTATCTATTTTTTAATAGATAAGATAAAATATAATTTAATTTCTAATACAAAAAACTTTCATAATACTTTTTATAGCTTAAAAGATTAATTACTTTCATTTTTTTTTTTTATCTCATTAGTGATTTCACATCACTAGCTATAGATGTATGAGATACTTCAGTGCAACATCCTTTTCATGTGTAGCTCTTTGACATTATCTAATCTTTATCAGACCAATTATTGTCCTTTTTTCTCAGTTTCAAAGTAGAGGAAAGATTTAAATTACTATTATACGTTAAAAATGATGAAATCGTGTATTGTTTTTCTAATTAATTTAAATTAATTAAGAATAAATAACAAAAATATATTATTGTTAATTAAATCAAATTAATTAAGTGATAATATTAAATTATTATTTTATTTTCAATTAATTAAATTATATTAAATAAATAATAAATAGAAGAGATTGATTTTTGTAAATTGTTTAATTGAAGAATTTATACTCTAAAAGAAGTCTCTCTTTTTTTTCTTTTTCTTTTTTTTTTTTTACTTTGAAAGAAGTTTAGAAGTTAAAGAAATTCGAAAACTGAAGCCTGAAAATAAGATTTTAAATATTAGATTTTTTTGAAATTGTATCAGATATGATGAAAGATGTTTTCTGATTTTGTTGAACCCACAAAAAGAAATTAAATCCGCATTGATTTTGAAAAAAAGTTGTTCAACTCACAAAAAGAGATGAAATTCATTTTCAAAATTAAGTCGCATCAATTTTGAAAAAAAGTTACTCTCTGATTTTGTCCAATTGGTAGAAAAAAGATTAAATCCATTTTCAATATCAAGTTTAGATGGCTTTTGAAGTAGAATCATTAATCTAATATCAAATCTCAAAGATTTTTAGATCAAAACTCTCTTAAATCCCTTTTCCATCAATACAAAGAAGATAAAACTTTTTTTATCAAGTTTAGAAAACCCTTAAAGCGAAATCATCCATCCAAGATCAACTCTCAAATAGCTGATTGAATCTTAAGTCGATTGGTATGAGTATTGTTGCCAATGCAAGAGGAAGTGGGTTCGAATGCACTGAAGTTCATTATCCTCCTATTTATGGGTTGAGAGGGGCTATGGGTAGTTTTAGGTATTGTGTCACAAAGAATAGATATGATCAAAATATATAACAAGATTATTCCAAAAAAAAAAAAAGATCAACTCTCGAATACTCTTGCATAAACTCTCTCCAAACTTGTTTTCAAAATTAAATATTGACGACACTTAAAGCCAACCTTATTAGTTTAAGATTAAATTTCAAATACTTATGAATTCAAATCAAATCAACTTCTCAGAATGTATCTCTTTAAACATGTTTTCAAGAGACTACTTGATCGAAAATCAAAGAGAATGTCACGAATTATCCATAAACAACTCAACTATGGACTATTGTGAAGAAAAGATTAAGACATGGTTAAATAAAATGATTTAGTTGCACTCAGTATCTCTAAACTAGTAACTAGGTTTTAATTTAATTCATGAACTTTAAAATGTTTTCATTGAGTTCTCGAAATATGTGAATTAATTTTTAAATATATGAATACCTATTGTAAGGATAATTTTGATCCAATGTCTAAAAGGAAAAAAATATTAATAAAATTTAGAAGGGCTATGTCTTTTTTTTAACACGTCAAAATTTAAACTATCTATGTAATAGGTACAAATGTGTTTAATTTTGATCCACATATTTTTAAAATGCTCGTTATCATATTCGAGATAACATTCAACCCTCACACTGATGGCTAGGTTTGTAGAAATACTTAACTGATACAATACTGATATTTTAAGATTCAATTATAACATTTTAAAATTTAAATACTAATTTAAAAATTGAGCCATAGTTGAAGGCTTTGGGTGTAATTAACCCAACAAATATTTGAAAAGATGATTGAATGAATTAAGATATGTAGGAGATTCAGTTTGGGCCTGAAAATAATGGACTACTTTTTTTAGTAGGCCTAAGTTTAACAATTTGAGGCCAAAAAAATTTTAACTCTTTGTGAATTTTGTTACAAAATGTTTAACAATTATTAATTTATGGGTAAATATACATTTTTGCACCTGAACTTGGCTTCAAGGTTCAAATTGGTACCTAAGATTTTTTTGGTCAAATTAGGTGCTTAAACTTGGCCGTAAGGTTCCATTTGTTACCTGACTCTTTTTAATCCAATTAGGTACTTGAACTTGACTTTTAGTTCAAATTAGGACCTGAATTTGGTTTCGTAATTCAAATCAAGTAAGTCATTTACTATAAGTGTTAATTTGGACCAAAACGTCAAGTTCAGATGCCTAATTGGACCAAATAAACTTTAGGTGCCAAATTGAACTTTAAAACCAAGTTCAAGTACCTAATTGGAAAAAAAAGACTTTAGATATCAATTTAAATCTTGAAACCAAATTCAAGTACCAAAATGTATATTTACCCTTAAATTATATATCCTATACTGAACTAATTATAAAATTAACTTGGTTATCTCTATTATTTTTCTAACTGAATTAATTTCAGGTTAATTAGTAATAGTAACTTACTAACAAGTGTTGAGTGCAATAGTAAAGCATATTGCACTCTCAAGAGGAGAACGGGATTCGAATGAGATTATATTATTGAGAAAGACAACCATGAACCTCGAATGTAATACCCCGAAAATTTTTACAGTAAAATATTATCTGTGATATAGTAAAATAAGGAAATAAAGTGACAAAAAGGGAATTTTTGAGTTATGTCAATATTGAGAAGTATATTATGATATATTAATTCAAGAAAGGACTAAATTGCAAAGATGAGAAAAGTCTTGTTGCACAAGAGTAAATACTCAAAATTTAAGGGGCTGAAGTGTAAATATAAAAAAGTTGAAGGACTAATAGTGCAAATATTTTAAGGGTGGAATGATCTAGAAACCAATAAAAATTGATGAATTAGGACCAAATTGAATAGGTAAAAAAATTATGAGGGACTAAATCGCAATTTTACCAAATTAAGTGATGACTCAAGGATGGAATTCTAAAAGATCATGAAGGGTAAAATGGTCAATTAGTAAGAGAGAGAATTCTAGAATGTAATGATTATGTTGATGATATTTTAAATTAATTAATTAGATAAATATTATTTTATTAATATTTTATGAGATGTTTATTATTATTATATTATTATTTATTTAGTATAAAAGGAAGGAAGATGAAGAATTAACAACACATTTCATTTCCCATGCAACCAACGTTAGAAGAGAAGGAAAAGAAAGAAATTTTGTTTTCTTTACAATTTGGTCCTTCCACCAAAAATTCACCATTTTCACCTAGAAATCAAAAGAATTTCCATAGCTACTAAGAGAGAAAGATAACAAGGAGATGATGGGGAGCAAGAATATCAAGTTGGATTCAAGAAATTGAAGCTGGAGGAGAGAGAAAAATCAAGTTAAAGATTGAAGTCAATAAGAAAAGGTAAGTACATCAAGATTTCAATATGTTTTTAAGTTTGTTATTATTAACAAAGCATGGAAATAATGTTATAGTAGAGCTTTCTTACATAAGGTCCTATGTTCTTGATATGTTAGTGAAGAGAAAATAAGAGAAAGTGATGAGAAATGATGTAGAAAAAGAAAATAAGGGTGTTACAACATGGTAATTAATATCTTGCACTAAAACAGTTCTAGACAGCAGCAGTATTTTAACTTTGAAAAATCACCAAAAATTGTAGAAATTGAATTATAGGATGAATAAAACATGATATTAAATCTTATTGAGTCTAGTTTCTTATAGAAGAAACGGTGTAAGTAATGGATTTGTAAATCATGAGATATAATGAATTTTGTGAGACAAGGTCAGAATGAATTCGGGTTCCCCTGTTCTGAATTTGGAAAATCATCAAAAATTGGATAGAAATAATTAGAGACTTAAATTTATATTTTTAGAATCTTGAATGAGTCTATTTTCAATAGAAACAAACGGGAACATCATTCGATTCTGTATGAGGAGGTAATTAATTTTTAGTGAAGAAGGGCCAGAACTGTCAGATGGCAGAACAGGGGTAACTTTAAAGAATAAACTGTACTTATTGGATAAACCAAAAATTCTGAAAATTTTATGGTAATAAGATATATGAGTCTAGTTTCAGGAAAAATTAGAGGATCTTAATTTGTAGTTCTATAGCTCCAGATATAAATAATTTAGTGACTATGATGCAGATAGACAGCTTGAATATTCATAAAAGTAAATAATAAAAATTATGGATAATGTTACTTACAAGTGTGTAATCTACATTAAGGATGTGGAATGGAGAGGAGGAGGAGGAAAAACATGTATGAATATTCATCTAGCATGGCTAATTTGCATATTTTAGGCTCAGGGACTAAATTGAATAAAAGTAAAACTTTATGGGAAATTTTGTAAAAATTCAGAAATGACCAAATTGCATGAAATGGATTAATTTTATTATTTAAATTACAAAATTGAATGAAATTATTAATTTAGTTCAAGATAGGGGAAAACATGTTTTAGGGATTAAATTGAAATGTGTTGAAATTATGGAAAATTCTGATATTTTATAGAATTCATGGATTGTTATCAATATGTATGAGAATAATAGCCGGAAATAAGGATTAAATTGCAAGAATTTTATTTTCCTAACCCTAAGGATGAAATCGTCATTAATTAAAAGTTTAGGGGCAAAATGGTAATTTTTCCTATATCATTAATTAAATGCATTAGAATATGAAATGAATAAAAATGATGATCAAATTTATTTATAAAGATCCGGATGACTCAAATATGAGACTTGATCGTGAAAAAGAAAAGATATCGGATTAATGAAATTATACACACAAATAAGCAATGAGGTAAGTTCGTGTAACTTGAATTATATTCTTAAATGCTTTAAATGTATGTTATTGATGTGAATATGATTCGAATGTTCATTGTATGGAAATTTATGAAACATTGATGTATTTGATAAAATGGGAAGAAATCCCGATTGAATGAAAGGAAAATTCGATGGATCTCTCGAAAGGAATTGATGGTAAAAGGATCTAGCTCGGACGGTGATCCTATCCCGATATAGCCCTCCCAAGAATATGTGGAAAATGGATTTAGCCACGACGGGTAATCCGAATTAGGGTCTGAATTTAGCCTGGATGTAATTCGTGATCCAAGCTCATTAGAGTAATTGTCGCTTGCGGATTTAGCTTTGGATGGTAATCCCGACAATACTCTATGAGTTTATATTACAGGATTTAGCTTTGACCGGTAATCCCACTGTAAGGATGATGAGGTTCAGAGTGTGTCTGCTCTCCGATATGAAATGTGTAAGACCATGGTTGAAAGATACCATGGCAACGTGATAGAAAATGAATAAGACCATGGTTGAAAGATACCATGGCAGCGTGACATGAAATGAATAAGACCATGGTTGAAAGATACCATGGCAACATGACAGAAAAATGAGTAAGACCATAGTTGAAAGACACTATGGCATCATGTCAAAGATAAATAAGATCGTGGATGGGAGACGCGATGACATCTATTGAACAATTGATATTCAGGTAATATGTATTAGATGACGAATGGTTATATGAAATAGTCGTGTGAAATGTTTACAAGAACTGGTCATATGGAAATATATGTACAAAATAGTTGTATGAAATAATTATGAAGATAGATAAAAGAAATAAGTATAAGTACATGGAATATAATTTATGTTAAGTTTGATATAAGCTATTTCTGGAATAAATATACATAAAATATATGGAAATGATGGAGCATGAAATATTGATATAATGAAATGAATGATATATGCTTAAGAAGAAACGGTAAGAGTATGATATGTTTCATGACATGTACATATATGATTATCTTTGATATATTGGTACAAGGAAATTATGTAAGTTGAGACTATTATTAAACTCAAGTGCGATACGTCGAGAAAATAGATATATCAATGTTAAATTTATATGAAATATGTGCAAGTATACTAACAATGTTGCTGTTTGATGCTTATACAAGTGTCAAACTGTTGATTGAATGGTAATATATTTATTTATATGATGCATTGAATCGGTAAGTATTTAAATTTTTTTTAGAGATCTGTAAATGGTAGTAATGTTCTGAAACCCTATTCTGGCAGCGGATATGGGTTAGGGGTGTTACATCGAACCTCAAACATAAATTATAAAATAAACCTGAAAAGTATAAAAAAAAAAAAAACAAACTAGTAACACTAACTTAATAAAGAATTTAAATAATATATATAATATCACTTAATCACTAATTTAAATAATTGTATATATATATGTGCAGACATTACAAAGTTAGTAACTCCAGCTTAAAGAAAAAATGAATAATTTCGCATCTAATTGTATGAAAGTTGACGAAAGTTGGTTGGTGAATAGAAAATTGAATATAAAATAGCTTAGTGCTGGTATAGTGAATCTCACTCACGTGATTTGTCTTTGAAAACGTATAATAGTTTTAATGGAGGAGAGGTGGCGACGGTGCATTGGCCATTAATTATTTATGCGACGGCGGCTAATCGGACCGATGGGCAGCTACTTGAATTTGGAGTGGTCTTCTACCTTCCAGAAATCATTTCACTTTTCACCCCCAACTAATTTTGATGATTATTTGAATTAGATTGAATTGTTTTATGATTATTTGAATTAAGTTAAATTGTGTCATAGTTATTTGAATTAAATTGAACCGATCGAGTAAATGATATAAATTGCAATTCGAATTTTAGTATAAAGATTTTAACAGGCTTGACTTTGGAGGTTATTTGAGAGTATAGCTGCTCAAGGTCCAAGGCTGAATGGAGCCCAAAAAAATATTTTTTTCAACTTTTAATATAGGAAAGAAATTTCAGACTGAAATAAATTTATTAAATGCCTAGAGGTTGCAATTTGTCACTATAAATGCTTCATCTCCTAGGACGCCAAAATTTTTTTAGCTTTTATTATATTATATTTTATAATATTTTTTAAAAGAGACCAATTTATTATTTCGTCTAAGGTCCCAAAAATAGCAAGAACAAACCTAAACTTTGATAATACTTTTATCAGATCAAATCATATATTTGAAGAAAATTTAAAGGAGTAAGAAAATGATGGAATAATGTTATTAGCAACATAAAATAATTAGTTGGTAAAAATCACAATTTCAAAGTTTCAAATGAAAAAGAGAATGAGAGAAAAATTGAGGGAAGAAAGTTAAAAAGCCAATATATGTTGGAGTGTCTTTTAAGTTTTAACTTATTATGGTGTAAGAATCATTAAAGATTTGATTCCCAAAAAAGGAAGAGGATGAGAAGGTAAAACTTTTAAACTTCTTAAATGAGGTGAAAATAATGTAAATAAACGTAGAAGTTGTTACGGAAAATATTTTCAGTTTTTTCGATATTTATTTTATGTAAATTAAGATGGTTAACTTAAAAGGTTTTCTAGACAACGTAAAATTATTTCTTTATTCACTGTAATACCTTTATACTCAACTCGAACATCAAGTCAAAGTACTAGGATATTACATTATCTACTACATTCTTCACTTATCAAATATTTTCTTATAAACTTTCATAACTTTTCAATTTAGTCCTTTTTTATCATAAAAGTTTAATATTCACTAATTAATCATATTAAATCAAATTTCTTTCTTGTTACACTTTAATCGCATAATTTATCTCAATATCTTGTTTCACATATTAAATTTCTATGTATTTTGCTTCTATCATTTTATTCACATATTTTCTCAAGTTTAACAATATAGTCCTTGTCATCATAAAATTTCCATATTTTTCCACAATTTCACATTTACAATACTTTATGCATATTTCATCATCTCATAACACATTCATTAAACTTTTGTCATAATTTCCTTATTCACATGTTAAATTGTTTTACACTTAAACTTTTGTACATTTTTTAATTTAGTCCATCTTTCCATGTAATTTATTTTTTACCATATGAGCACTTTAATCAAATAATTTATTATAATATCTTATTTCACATAACAAATTTTCATGCATATCATTTCTCTTGTTTCAATTATAAATTTCACAAAGTTTACAATTTAATCCTCAACATCATGAAGATTCACTATTTACTATAATTTCACCTTAACATCACTTTGTAATCAATTCACTACTTATCATAAATCTCAAATGTATGTTTTTTTTTTTATTGAAAACAATTTTTATGAAATATTTTCAAGAAAGTTACCAAACAACAGAAAATATTTTACACAAGTTCATCCAAACACTAGAAAATATTAGTTTTTCCAAAAAAAGAAATAAGTTATTTTTCAGAAATCATTTTCCCGAAGCCATTTTTACTGAAACAAACGGAGCCCAGGATTCAAAGAAAAGTTGCCCAAAACATGTTTTTAATATGTTTGGTAATAAATTTATTTAATTGTATAAATGATTAAAAATATTATAATAATTAAGTTATACAGTATAGGAAGTTGAAGTAATGATGGGATATTTATAGGAGGAGGCTAATTTGGCATGGGTCCAAATCCTCAAAGCACTCTATCTCGTAGGTGCAGAGGGTAGAGTGACGAATTGTCAACTTAAGGGTATTGTTGGAATCGACATGAAAGGACTATGAAATGATCATATAGGTATCATCAAGCTTGAGGGCGATGGATTGACAAATGATGGTAGGAATTATTCCTTATACATCTTTTTAGGATTGTGCGAGCCTCCTTATATGACGTGATACTTTGGCAATGCAAGTTTGAGGCTAATCTCTTAGCAAGGCTACAAGATCGGTTTTTTTCAAGTTTTCTTTTAAATATAAACTGATGGTTTGACGAAAAACGATATAAGGAAGGTATAACAAAAAAAAATTACATAATACAATTGTTTTAAAAGAAATTTCTATATTTAAATATTACTTTATTTATTTCATGACTTGTTGATTTTATTTATAAAATCTAAATTTTAGAATCAAATAATTTCTTAAAAAAAGTAATTTTCCAATTTTTTTTTCACAAGCCAAGATTAGTGTAATTAATTTATTTTCTGGACAGCTATAATTATAATAACTTTATGATTTTCCTTTTAAGGATTTTGATGTAATTAATTTATTTTCTCTTATTCCACTTTAAGAACTAAAAATGCTAAATATATTTAAAAAGATAATATTATTTAATAAATTGCAGTATATATATAATAATTACATGTGTTTCCTTATTAATAAAAATATATAACCATAATGCATAGATTTACTTTATGTATATATGCCAACAAATCATGGTACTAATTAATCAATTTATCATCAAATGATTATTTTTATCAATGATTCAGTGTATCACTAAATCATGAGATGTTGAATTGTATCAAAATATTCCAAAACAATTATGTTTTCATGCCTTATGATTATTACTTATTAAAAATCATGCAAAGCTGATAAAACAATACCGGTGAAGTCAAAACATCTTTTTATAGTTCGAAATTAAATTACAATATCATTATTTTAAACAACCAGCTTAAATGAAAAAAAAATTACTTTAAGAGAGTCAAGATCCCTTTCAACCCTCGCCACCAATGTCAATAGAGACGTACGTATGAAATAGTAATAAGGGAAAATCTTTATAATAAATGTATTTTTCTAAAACTTCATAATTTTATCGACAAAAAGCTTGTTGTTTAATAGTTAGGGCAAAGTGACGGAAGTTGGTAAAAGTTCTAACTCCTGTAAAATGGAAGATTGTTGTTTTTTACTCTCAAATTTATAGTTTGGTCTTCTGAATATGTTAGAATTTTAATTTGATCTTTTTGAAAACCATAAAAATATAAGCCGATACAAAATCAAAATTGTATTTCAGCTCTCATAAATATATGTAACTTAATCTTAACTCTCCCAAAAAAAAAATTCTAACTTCACTCCTAGACTTCGACTAAATCTAAAATTCATATAGATCAAACTCCTAAACAAAAGATAAAGCTCGTACAATATTATTTTCATCATTCATAATATTCAAATCCGAAACTTAGACCCTCAAATTTCTTACTATTCAGTCCATGTACCATTACTCATTAGCCAATAGTCATATAGGTTTAGGGTTTGTGTGTGAAAGTGGGACCAATGGCTTGGTCCATCCCCATATAAAACAGCAGCAAGGCAAAGCAACGAAGCTTATTGCATCAGCTGACGATAATTCTCATTCAATTGGTAAAGTAATAATGCATATATCCCCACTTCTGTTAGAGGTTACCCAGGTGGCCTTTGCACCTTTAACACGTCTCCCCTTTGTATTGCATTTGCCCCCTACTGGGGAAAAAAAATTAATAACAATCATAAATGGATGGCCAGAAACGAAATTATTTAAAATCCGACACGTATTATATAACTATTTTTTCTCTCCTATATTAATTAAAATATATTATATGAAATTATTAAAAATCAGTAAAAATTTTGTAACGTTTCATAAATAATATTATTAAAAAAAGTAAAAATAATATAAATATTTTAAATTTTATAATTATGATAATTTAAATTAAAATTGGATTAAGTGTGTACATGTTTATGATTCTTATTATATGAATGAGTATTCAATGTTGATATATTTTTACAATCAACTCTCTCTATAACTATCTCATTTGTCTGCTAAGATTTTGTCTGCTATAACAACATGCTAATTATTTGTCATGTAAATTTGACACTTTTAAAGGTGTTTTTTTAATTATTTCAGTTAAAATACTAACGTGAATTTTTTAAAGGTTTAATACACAATTTGATACTTAAATTTGACACTTTTTTAATTGAGTACCTATTTTTTTTTGTCTAATCTAGTACTTATATTTGACAAAAGTTATATATTTTGAAACTCGAATGTACCAGTGTTAACTTTATTGTGTTTTAATTCGATTTTTAGAGTTGATTTGATGAAAATTAAATTAAACAAAATTACAATTAATACTAAATTTATTTTATTAACAAAATTATGAAAATTTCAAATCTAATAATATTAGCAATAAACTTTCATCAAATTGACCCTAAAACCCGAATTAAACACTAAATAGTTAACATCATTAACTTTGGGTACCAAAATATATAAAATTTGTCAAATACAAGTACTAGATTAGACCAAAAAATAATACAAATACCCCATTAGAAAAAAGTATGAAACTCGGGTACCAAATAACGTATTAAGCCCTTTTTAAAAAAAAAATATTATTTCTAACTCATAACATTGACAATTTGACATAATTTTTTTTGTATTACAAGAGGTGTTTTTAAGAAAACTCATAGTATCAGAATAATTAACGACACTAACTATTTGGATTAACTAATCATTTTATAGAAGTAAAAGATTAAATTATACCAAATTATAGTATAAAACTTAAATTTTAAATTTAAACATAATAGAAGGATCAAAAGTATAATTATACAAAGACTTTTTTATTTTGAACCAATACCCTTCAATATACAATAATCACATTAGATTATATGGAAATCCAGATTTGAGTCAAGCTAGGTCCTAAACAAAGGGCAAAATACTCTTATGCTATTTTCTTTATTCATAATACTTGAATTTAAATTTTTTTTTAAAAGATATTGAACTCCTTTATAGCTAAATGCAACGGGCATTATTTTTTAAGGAATTTACAAGTATATTCAATTAAAATTACAATCAACTTAATATAAAGAATAATAAATTAAAAATTGAAATATGCCCACATATTATAAACTTAAAATAATCTAAAAAAATAAAAAAAAATACTAATTTACGCATGACAAAACTCGAACCTCCGGACCAAATCGTCGTTGGCAAACACCCATTGCTTTTGTTTTCAACGTATTAGACCATAACACTTTCAAAAGATATGGATACAATTAATTTCATTTTGTCTAAACATGTAATTGGGTCAACATCTGCCGGAAAAAAAAAAATTAAAAGTATAAGATTACAAGACTCCCCCAATGGTTTCGCATTTACGCTTCTTCCCTTTGTTTTCATCATCATCGTCAGTACTTTTGCAAATCCCTTATTGATATAATATATATAGATATATATATATGCTACCAAAGACCCCTCACAACTCACCATTGCCTTTAATTTCCCATCATTTTCCTAAACTACCACCACAACCATTGTTTCTCCTTCAAGCCATCCCCCTTATCTCCCATGGCGTAAAACTCCTCTTTGGGTTCTTTTTTAACGTCAACACAAATACGTTTTCGTTTTTCTTTTTTTAAGTTTTTGACTGTGAATTTTTTTATATATATATCGTATATGGGAAACTGTCAAGCAGCTGAAGCAGCCACCGTGGTGATTCAACACCCAGGGAACAAGATCGAGAGGATTTATTGGTCGGTTAGTGCAAATGAAATCATGGGGTCGAATCCAGGTCATTACGTTGCCCTTGTGGTGACTTCACCGACGATGAAGAATGAAAATGGTACGCCGGTGAAACAGCTTAAGCTGTTGAAACCTGATGATACTCTGTTGATCGGTCAAGTTTATAGGCTCGTCAGCTTTGAAGGTAAATTTTTTTTTATTACATGACCTCTTTACGTCTGCTATGGAATCTTTTCTTATTTGCTTTGATATATTGGCAGATGTTTTGAAAGAATTTGCTGCAAAAAAGTGTGTGAAATTGGGGAAATTGTTGAAAGAAAATGGAGGACTTGGGCTTGGAATGGAGTTGAAGAAGAAGAAAAAGGATTTGCCAAGAACTAAACTTGGTTCTGAATCTGGGAATTGCAGTGGTGTTAAGGTAAATTTAATTTGATAAACCTCCTACCCTCAAAACATTGTGTAATTCTCTTTATTTAAATAAAAGGTAACCTAACTGAGAACCATATATACATAGTTGAATGAATTTTTAATCCATTATACAATACTTTTTCTATGTTTATAAGAATGGACTAATCTTACAAGTTTCATGTGTGAATTATCAGAAAAAATTTGTCAGAAACTGAAATGAATAATATTAATTTGGGGTCTCGAATTTTGTAGCCATTTGCAGAGAGTGGATGATAATTCAGGGCTTATGATTTCGATGCAGAAAAAAAAAAGTAAATCTTTTATGATTCTGAAAAAAGTTTTGAAGATAACAAAAAAAAGTGGGAAAGGAAAATCTTCATCTGCAAAAGGGCTTGTAATTTTGTATACTACTTTTTAATTTCTTTTGCCTTTTTTCTCACTCTTTCTGGTTGTGGGTTTGATAAGTTAAAAAATGTTATCATTTGAAAAAAAAGGGAAAAAGAAGAATTAGAAGAACCTGAAACTTTGTTTAAGTGATAGATCTCTCAAGGTATATTTGCTCTTTGAAAACAAATTAATTTAACATTTAACACACTTTTATATCATGTTGAAATTCTTCTTCAACCAATTGTTTTAGTGGAATTTGGCACCCTTTTCTTTTACCTTTTTAATGTTGAAGTGTTATATGAGTCATTGGTCAATATATAGAAAAATAAAGTTTTTTTTTTTTTGTCGATTGAGTCTTAATTCGATTGTTGTGAGTATTATTGTCAATACAGGAGGATATAAGTTTAAATGCGCTGAAGCGCATTATCTTCTTATTTATGAGTTGTAGAGAAGCTATGAGTCAGAACCAGCCTAAAAAGAAAAAAAAAATTCATTTTGGCCCTTTACAATTTTTAAAATTTTAAATTAGTAAAGCTTTGTCCCTCTAAAAATGATAAAATTTTAATTTAATCCTATAAAAATTACATTTTTACTATAGTTACCGCTAAGAAACATTGATCAGCGTGTTTTTAGATTATATGAAATGAATGATTTAAGATTAGTTTTGTATGTGAAGTTAATTTGAAAAAGAAAATCACAACAATGATCACCATTCATCATGCATTCTTATGCTAGATTTTATGATGTCTACTTATATATAAAGAGACAAATGACGATATTCTTAGTGATTATGAAATTTATACTTTATGAAAAAGCTAGAGCTTTTTTATTAGTGGGGTGGAAATTTTTTTAAAATAATATTTTGTTAACATGAAATGACCATATACTTTGTTTGTATGCATTTACTGGGGAATGTGTGCACGTGTGTGCCTTTCATCAAAAGCTTAATTAGACACATAAATTGTCCATAAGAATTTTTGTCCAACAATACCTTGTCTTCTCCCTATGGTCGTAATTTAAATTCCAAACTCCGAAATGAATGGATAAGGTCAATGAATAGGATCCAAATGTAATGGAAAAAACATGGTTTCAAAATTGACTTATTACACAAACTTTTCATGGAATTGTCATTGTCTTATGGGTGCCATTGCTTTTGTCCTTTGTTGTTGTGTTTTTTTGAATCTTTTCATAGGTGGAGCAGGAAGTTAATAGGGTTGGAACCACTGGTGGTGGTGGTGGTGGCGGCGGCAGTGGCAGTAGGTACATAGGCAGACATCATGGCGGTGGTGGGCAATGGAGGCCAGCCTTGCAGAGCATTGCAGAGATTGGAATTTGAAATGCAGTACCATTTGCATGCTGTCATTCTCTTCCCCCACCCAATAAAATTGCAAACAACTATATATATATATATATAATCAAGTTATTATCTCTTTTTTTCTCCTAGATGGATAGAGTTTGTGTTAGATGTAAAATCATTTGGACATTTAGAAGATTATAATATGTAATGATCAATTTTCTAAATTTTTATGGTCAATTTTCTTAAATAATCTTTATAATTTAATGTTGAAAACTAGAAAATTTTAGACATTAATACCTGAATTTTGTGGATAAAGAAATAATATGAAAAGAGTTCTATCTTTCATTTAAAGGTTCGATTCAATTCAACTCTAAACTCAATAATTCAATATTATAATCAGACAATTATCTTAAATAATAAAAAAATCCTTAGAATTTCAAAATTTCCCAAAGTTCAATGCTCAATCTAAGATTATACATAATTCTAAGTTGTTAAATACAAGAATGTAATCAAAAGTATGTAGAAGGACCAAAAGCAAAACTATATAAAAAGTGTGGGAAAAAAAACACTATCATGAAGTAGTTACTTTTTTTTTTGAAAGTAGTAGTAACTTTTTCTTGTTAGAGGGAAAAGGAATATTTGTATATAAGACATATTCAATATAGATATATGATATAATAATTAAAATTTTTAAATATATTCGTATTTAGAATATATATATATATATATATATCTTCAAATTTGAATTACTTAAATATTATGATTATTTGATGTCGAAAAGTATGGAACTAATAATGAAGCAATTGCATCAAATTTTGCTTGTTAAGTATCTGATTTTGTTACGATATAAACTACAGGTTATTCGTTATAGCGGTTCACATCGTAAGGGTGTAAAGAGTCATTAGGATGAAGATGGTTCACAGAAATGTGCAAAGAGCCATTATATTTGGGCATTCTTAGAAGATTATAGAAAGGAGTTTTGGTAGAGTAAGGTTGTCTGTGTTCTTGTGTCTCTTTGCCCTTGTGTTGAAGGAGTATTGCTAGAGCAAGGGAGGTCCCAACCATGGAGCATAAATGTCATAGGAGGACGGATGTTAGCATAAAGCATTATTAGGGTCAACCTAAATGGACTAGACAAGGAGTTTGCTAGATATAATGAATCGATGGGTATCATTAAGATTCTTTCTCAATATATATTTGGCAAATTGTATAAACCCGTTAAATATGATATTTAAGAGAAAACGTGAGGCTAAATTCCTCTTACGAAGCAATGGTAAAGCTATATCACCAACCCCATAAAATGATTGATTGTTCTAACCATGAAGAGGCTTAAGGTAGAAGTTCCTTTGAAAACCCTCTGAGAAAGGCCCTCCATCTATATTACAAAGTGTAGCTTTCAAAGAATTTGGAGGACTCAAATTGAATAAAGAATAGTGGAGGGGACCGTTTAATTTTCATTGCAAACAAACATTTTTCATGTGGATATAATCAATGCGTTCTTGCTTTAGTTGCCACTTAACATGTAAATTCGACTTAAAATTCAATTCAACTCAAAATCAATCATGAATGTTAATAGTTCGGATCCATTTAATTGAACTTGAGTTTAATCCAAACCAAAAATAACTTGAGTTCTAAAATATTAGAATTCTAAAGGATTCGACCCCAAAAATTTAAATTGAATTTATCAAAATTATCCTATCTAAGTATACAACTTTCTAGTAATTCTTAAATTTTTTTCCACAACTACTAAAGGATAAATTATTTTTTTCTTTTTCAATCATCCAACTATGAAAAGTTACAAAATAGTCACTCAATTATTCAATTGTCTTTTTCTACAACTCGCTAATGTAAATATAAAAACCCCAAAAATCTAAGATAATTAGGTGGTAAAAAAAAAACTACTAATAAATTTTAAAATCTTTTATAGTTGGATTACTGTTAATATAGTTTACCCATTATTAAAAAAAAATTACAGAAGAAGGGTTCGAACAAATTATAGTGGTCTATCCACTTAAATGACCTTTTTGCAAGTAATAATAAAATTTTATATTTTGGGGGTTTAATTTAAATATGTAATTTTTGAAAGTTTAAATAATTGAGCAATCATAAAACTTGGCTTTTCCCAGCTTTAGGTTACATTCTCCCCTTTAAATGGATCCTTTGTGGACACCAAAATTTTTCTTGGGGTTTGCATTTTTGGCTGATTTTGCTTTCACCTCTCATTACAAACTAGGATATTTAAGATTTGATTTGGTGGGTTGTAATGTCCACACGATTTTCCCAATAATTATTTAAAGATATTAATTGCTTTTCATTATTATTCAAGAATTAGAATATATTTTTTTTTTATGGTAATAGCTTGTCTTATCTCGTTCTATTTGTAAAAGGGTAAAATTACGTATATTAACTCAAGTGTCAAATTGTAAAGCAGTAATGGATTTTTGCACCATTCCACTACTATCCCGAATTAAATATTTTATAAATTTGGGTAGGAAGATTTGAATTCTTAAATATTAACAATTATGAACATCCGACAATGTGATGGTTGTTGTTGATTACCACGTGTGGCTTGCATTGCTTTATTGTGCTTTTTGTAGGGTTCTCACATATGATAGGTATTTCCTAACTGAATTTAATTTCTTCAAGTTTAAGCGTTCTTTTGCAGTAAGATACATGAATGAACCGTTAATTATTTAATGGTTTTGCAAAGGAAAGCAGTACGGAGGAAATTGAAATTCACATGCTTAACGATGGGATTATGAATTGCTTAAAATATGTGATAAGTTTTTTTTTTTTAAATTTATGTGCTTTTATATTTAAAATTTTAGTCTCTTTATTATAATTATTTTTGTTAAATCTAAGTTTATTAAAATTAATTTTAAAATTTAGAGCTATTAAATTCCTGAAAATAAAAAAAAAAGTATAATAATTAAACTCCAAGTATATTAACCTATGAAATATTTTAACCTTATGAATTTAACCAACTTTCTTTAACGATTAGGAACAAATTGTTTTGTCTACAACAATTCACAAAATTACTAACAAAAAAGTACTTATAAAGCAAAAGATGTGTTTTTGAATGCCAAAAAAAATATAGTTGTTTCGAGGGTTAAAAAGTTTTACGCTTACATTATCAAAAACAAACAGTACGGGAAAACCTTCATTGCTGAGAAGATCCAGATGCAGCAGCAGATGGGACGGGCACTGGTGGTGGTGGTGGTGGTGGTGGGGCAGAACCTGATGAAGTAGATGCCGGTGGTGGTTGCGCGCTTGTTGAAGCTGGTGTACTTACAGGTGGTGGAGGTCTTGGTGGTCCAGGGTGTTGATAATGTTGAGGTGGGCCTCGAGGTGGAGGCATTGCTGAATGGTATGGTGGATACTGTTGATAAGGTGGCATTGGTTGCATGTACCCGTATGGCGGATAATGTTGATGAGGATATTGTCCAGGTGGAGGCGGCGGCATACCTTGGTAAGGATAGTGTTGTGCTTGTTGTTTATCTGATCCGGGTTTGTTCTCCCCGTCCTGAGACGGAACCAGAGCACCCATTCTTTGAGGGTCCATTGATGGATAGTAGGCTCTATCCATCTGAGGTGGAGGTGGGATATTAAAGTACTGCATAGGTGGTGGTTGGTCGTGCATGCCAGGTCCAGATGGCTGGAATTGATTCTGCTGCTGAGATATTACTGCCCGGGGCAACATTCCGCTATGAGCCACTGCTGCTTGCTGCCTGGATCCATCGGAGGTTTCTGACTCAGGCCTTGGGGCTTGGGGCTTACCCCACATTAGCTTCAGCCTAAGACCCTTTATGACTAGCTTGCTAGAAAGCTCTTCTGCAGCCTTCTCAGCTCCTTCTCTGGTCGTGTATGTAACAAAGGCGCATGCCTTGTCGAGGACCATCTTTATCGATTCGATTTCACCATGGGCATAAAAGTTATCCCTTAAATCTTGCTCGGTGATCCTTTTATCCAGCCCTCCCACATAAAGGGTTTTAATGCTTTCATCCTCAGGCGCTTCCAAAGAAGGCATTTCACCAGCCTTGTTAAGTAGCTTTAGTGCCACTGGATCATTCACCCTGCAAATATTTAGGGGGGGAAATAGAGACAAACAGTCATTCGCAATATTAAAATTTTTATCACTAGCAAAATATAAAAATAAAAACAAAAACCGAGCTTACCCATAGTAACGGTCTTTTATATTTTGCTGGGACAACTCCCCAGCTTCCGGCATCTCATGCCTATAAGGGCACTCAGCACCTCTTGTACATTCACCCCGCACATAGAAACTGCAAATATGTGCTCGGTTTCTCTTGTAGTAAGGTGTTGTTCTCTGAAGCTTCAGAATAGTGTCGTTTGGACGTACCTTGCCATATGAGGATTCGTAATCTAGACCAGCTCTCGCCTGCAAGCCACAAATATATTTAACTAAGGATAAAGAGTGAACAAAAATAGAAAATAAGAAATCATAGCCATCTAAAACAAACAAATTAGGCACACTTAAAACCATCAACTTATATAGAAGATTACGAATCAACAAAAAACATGAAGAAAAGCTGTAACATCTTGTTATAAACATCATAACAAATTTATTCTCGTAACATGTGATAGTAATTAGTAAGTAAAAACTGAAAATCCATGAACCCAAAAAGCCCCAAACTCAAAGCCTCGCATGACCTAAACTCTGGCTACTAAGAGAAAATGGAGGAGAGATAGGGGTATCATATCAACTGAAAAAAAATGTAAGATGCACTTGTGTACTTCGCATGTATATGACAGAAATGCAAAGTGTCGTTATAGCAAGTACGTAATGCCAAGTCCACATGATTCAGCAACTGCAATGACAGTAATAACGACTATATTCTAAAAAGCAAACAGTTTACCAGGATGTTGCTTGAAAATTTTCATACAATACCTTTAAATTCTTCATAAAATGATGCTAAAAGATAACTGTTAAGCATGAAGCTACATACCCTCCTGTCATGCTCCTCGGCGAAATACTCTCTATTGACATCACTCTTTGGAATGGCATCATTGGAGTTTATACTTAGAGCAGTATCCCGAACTTGAACTGGCAATCCATATTCAAGATCTAAAAGGCAGACTTGACATACATTTTTCAACTTACTGCAAGTCTGACAAACCTCAGTTTTCTTATACCTTGCATCACGACCAGGTCTCCACCTAAAGACTGTAAATGGCCGCGTACAAATCTTGCACTCCTTATCATAATCAGCTTTAGTCTGTAGTCAAAGTGTAAAGAAGCCCATAAGAGTAAACACAGAAATTTTTATTATTGAAGAAACAAAAGGATTTTTTTTACTATCAGAATACCACGGTGAATCTATAGGTTTAGAACCATAGTCTAACAGACTTAATATATCATAATCCCTTCTTGCTGCTTATTTAGATGCTGATTTGTGTTATCTCATCCATTGTAACAGAGAAAAAACAAAAGGTTAGAAAATTTTCAAATATGTCCCATTAGTATTACTATTAATACCTATATGCCAGTGTACATGTTTTGCATACAGAAAATCCATTTTGAAGAATCTTATCTCAAGTTTAGCTAAGGTTATAGAAGTCATAGAACTGGAAGCATAAAAAAAATGTAGAAATAAAGAATATAATAAGTCTAGTAGATCTTCTCATAATTAAAAAGTTGCAAGAGTAGAGAGACAAGCACAGTCAAAGAACAAGCCATAGACTCAAACTTCATAATCCATGTCTACATGAAAATGTCCTTCCAACTGTATATATGACTAAAAGCACAGCCAGAAATATAAACAAAGACAGAAACCATATTGATTTAGTTACAGAAAACTTGACTTTACAGTTCCCATATAAAAAATACAATTTCAGATCCATAAATAGGGCCTGGCCTCTAGAGTGAGTTAGAGAAAGTATTAAAGAGATAATGATTAATACCATTCGGACATATGGATTGTCACCAAGGCATGACTCGCAAATGATAGGAAAATCAGAGCGTTCCCAGCCATCCGCCTCATGATCTCTTAACAATCGGTGTGCCATCGAATACTTCACACAACCTCGTGTAGCTATTCAGAGCCTTTAATTTGCAGTCTATTTCCTTAGTTCCTACCACAAGTGAATTTAAGAGACAAACACAAGAACACCATATCAAAATCTGATTTAACATAAATACAATTATAGAAACACAAAACATAAATACGTGAACCTTTAGCAGATCTTTCTTATTTAACATAGTATTTATCATTAGAACATTTTAATTTTTTTTCCACTCAATTGCTATAAACCCTACCGACTCAAATAAACGATAATTTCACGCATCAAACTATTTGAAAAGAGTTTCAAATTTTTAATTTCATTTTTCTCGTCTTTCCTACTCAACTGATCAAACTAAAGCCATATAAACACCAGATAGAACAAGAAAATCACAAAAGAAAATGACAAATGTTTAAAAGGACATCAAAAGTTGAAATTGAGAGTCTAGAAAGTACCTGAACCGCTATCGATAAGGTGGACTAGTAGAACCGCCGATCGCGACTGCACGCTGGCGATTAAAACTCAACGGTAAAAGAGATCGGAGAGTAGAACCGAGAGAGCTCTCGCAGGGCCGCCGCTAGGGAGGGAGGGATAAGGGTTCCTTTACGCACTTGATTTTTCCTTTTCTATTTTATTAGCGGTGTTTTTTTTTTTAATTTCTTTCAAAGATTTCGTGTTTGGACTCGGAATGGGCCCAGACAAAGCCAAAGTCTCTCACCGCCTTCTGCTTTACTAGTGTTATGCTAAGCCCAATGATTAAGCCGCTAAAGAATGCCCCAAATGCATATATTTTAGGTTAAAATATGCTTCAAGTCCCTAACTCTTAGTACATTTGAAATTTAGTCCCTATATTTTTATTTCTAGAAATTTAGTTCATCTTCTTTTCGAATTTAAAAATCCAAGTCTGAGCTTAACTACTTCCCATAAATTTGTAAACAATTAGATTTTTTTATCATATTAAAAAATTATTTAAGTACTATCAATAGAAGAACTCATATTTAAATTTTGAAAACAATATTGTTACAAGAAACAACAATGAACCCTGAAAATTATTAGTTTGTATAGATAATAAAACATATATGAATGTGTTGAGTAATATTTTGCCTGTGTCTTATTGATATGAATATATAGGTATTTATATATGTTGTTACTGTTACCATTACAACTCATGATAGAACCCTATTATTTTGTCTTAACTTTGCTGCCTCCATTACTGACATTCTCTGCGAGCTCCAGGTTTGTTGGGCATGTGTCTACAGAGCATGCAGTCCTTTCTATTCTGAGACTGGCGTTCAAGGCAAGCTCCGTACCTACTGGACGCGTGCTTGGGTGGCCTGTGGAGCACGTGACACTTCCTACAAGTTCATTGGGTATATATGAGGTGAGACTGTGACCTTTCCTAAGTCCTCACGAGCTGGGCCCGTAACCTTATCTTGCGAGTTGTACCTACGATTTTGCACTATAAATTCGCGCAAGGTTCCTACGAGCTGGGTCTGTTTCCTTGCTTTACGATCTGGTTTGCCTTATTATCCTCTCGTAGTCTGGTCATGGATTGGAGGCTAGGATCTTTTCTAGGGTTTGGGTCTCAAGCTATTGACATATAACAATCTACTCCCCCCTAAAATGGGCTTAAAAGGTGTCATAAAGTGGCACTCCTTAGGTCCATCATATCAACATTAAATGCAACTTACTGGACACGTTTGCAAGTAATTCTCACTTGTGCGTATCTGGTCGTTGAAAATTGAACCATTTTCATTCGTTCATATTTGGGCCGTTGATTTCCTTTGGTCACCCAAATTGTCTAGGCGAGAAGGGAACTTCTTCTTTAAAAGGATGTCTTCAAACCCTAAATCTCTCATCTTCACCATAAACTCAAGTAAAAGAAGAAAACATAATTTTTAAAAGAAAAAGCAATGTTTCTAAAAAATTACCTTTATCTTGATTGCAAAAAATGCTAAAGATGAAGGATTTATATATATTTTAAAATATAATACATCAAAAATATTAAAAATATTAAAATAAATATTTCCCAATAAATTAAAAATAAATTTAAATATATATACACTTAAATAACACTTTAATAAGCAAATACCTCTAAAATAGTAGCAAAATTAACAATAAAATAAGAATTATACAATATCCAAACAATAACAACAAAATAGTAGCAACATAATACTAAAATGATAACAAAATAGTGAGAAAGCAATAAGAAAACAACAAATTTTTTTTTTGCAAATTCAGACTGGGGCCAGGCAAAAAGACCTTACATGAGGCACAACCCGTTTTCTAAAGGAGTCTTATTTTTTTTTCCAATTCCATTTTTCGAGCCTATATTTTTGTCCAAATCTTCCCACTTTTCGGACGAACCCCGTGAACAAATCTAGTTGTAATTGAATTTATATTATATATTAAACTCTTGATTGAGCATTAATTTAATTTCGATTATGTTTTATAAAATAAATTATATTATAATTTTTTTGTTATTTTTATATAAAATAAATAAATAACAAATATAAAATAAGAATGAAATTTATCATATTATAAAAGTTTAATGTTATCATTTCAATTAAAACTTTATTTAATTTTTAATAAATATATATTTTTATAAACATAGTAATTCTACTATGATGAGAATATTCTTTTAATGATGAGAATATTATACTCAATTATTTTGTTATCGAAAAAATAGTAAACAAACTAAAAAAATATTCATCCAACCACGGGCGAAGCTTGAAAAGTTTTTTAGGCACATAATAGAATTTTATATTTTTATAATTTTTTAAAAATTAAATTAAATTTTTATAATTTTACGAAAATTAAAATATAATTTTATCTTTATTAATTTAAATTTTTAAAAAAATTTAAAAATCTAAATAGTAATTTTCTACTACAGATTCGCCTTTGCATCCATCAACTTTAATAATTCTAAAAAAATGAAGTCGAAAAAAATTCCCAAAATAATGAGGCTAAAAAGTCAAGTCATGGACGAAAATAAATAAACAAAATAAACGGCATCCATGGCCATGGGGGCCACCATGTATTATTATTACATGAGCTCCGAACAAGTGTGGGCTTAGATTCCCAGGTCAGTTTGCTTGTTTTTGTTTTTAGTCTCTCTTTTATAATTTTTTTTTTTTATTTTTGGTTCAAAGCCTACTCTTTCACTATCCAGCCACCCCACCTCTTCACACCGTTTAGCCGCGTTTTCTGTTTTTTTTTTCTGGTTCAACGATGGCGACAGCAGCTAAATCAAACCCTTATCATCAACCATGGAATTCCCGACAAGGGATTTGCAGTTCATGTTGTAATAAACAGGGTTTTAAGGGTTTCGTAAGGTTCAAAAGGAGTATGTTTTTTAACCAAGGTTTTCAAGGGATGTTATCGAGATCGGTTGTTAATGGTGAAGCGAAAACCATCAATGTCTGCTGCTGCTGCTGCAGCTTGGAGAAGGTTTATGATGTGGCCGAGGAAGACCGGCTGTTCGTGGCGGCGTTGAGGGAGGCTCAGTCGTATGTTTATTTGCACCGAGGGAGCACATTTGTGTTGCTCTTGTCAGCTGAAATTGTCGCTAGTTCTTTCTTGGATGCCATTCTCAAGGTATCTCAATTTCTTTCCTTTTCTAAAATATTTTGGGTAAATATATCTTGGTTAGTAGTATTCATATTACATTTTACTCTTTTACTAAAAAAAATTAAATAAGTTAATCTAATAAATGAGTAAATTAATATTTTCTATTAAAATTTTTTTGACTGATAGAATAATTAAACAATGACACCTGATATACATATGTACTTCATATTGATGTATAATAATCGATTTTAACTATCAAAATAAATGAAATTTTAAAAAAAAAAGACTAATTTACTTTTTATCTACGTAGAATGATTTATTTAATATTTTTACCATATTTTTGGTTGTTTAAGTTAAAATAATATTTTGCATCCTTAAAATATAAAAAAATAAATAAGATATTCATTTTTAAAATATGTTAATTTAAATTTGATAACATATGAGAAAGAACTCGCTATTGGCAAATCTAATCACAAACTTGTGGTGGATAATGATTTTATTTCATTTTAGGTTAATTCCAATTAACATTCTCAAACTATAGTCTAGATTGTAAATTGGTTCTAAAATTTTAAATTGTTCTACTTAAATATCAAAATATCAATTAGGTCCTTTTCTTTTTTCAATTTAGTGTTAGTTCGAGTGTTAAATGTTAGCTTAGATTTAATGAGAAAATTACTTTTTAATCCCTTTCCAAAATTAAAATATTCAAATTTATGTTTTTTTAGCCAAATAGTGTATCTTTGTTCCCTTTCAATGATTTATAAATTCACTTTAAGCCCCTTTAATAAAAAAAAATTTCTAGGTTTTTCAACCAAAATTTTTATAAGTTTATCTTCACATCTTAAACAAAATTCATTACTTCATCTTAGTTTTGTTAGTAAGTATACACATGTTTAAAATTTAATCCACGTATTTTTTTGAGAAAATTCATGTGGTTTAAATGTGTTCTACATTATATCTAAACTAGTATTTAAGGACTTGATTGACATGATACTGAAGGTAAAAAGATCTATTCAGTTCTTCTCAATTTCGAAATTGAGCAAATTGATCGCTCTAAAAAAAATTGGAGCAATTTAATTCTTATCAATTTCGAAAGTGAGTAACTAAGTATAATTAATCACAATGTTAATTTTTTCGTCAATTGTACATAATTTTCATTTGGTATAGTAATGAATTTAGCCTTCGATGTTTACGTATTTTGTCATTTTGGCCTTAATTCTAAAAAATTCAATAAATTCAGACTCAACATTTACACAAATATTGTGGGTCATAAATTTGTTAAATTAGGACTAAATTGATAAAATTGATAAAATTTGAAAGCTAAATTTATTATTATACCAATTAATATCATATGCAATTGATAAAAAATATTAATCTGTGATTAATTATCTTTAATTACTCATTTTCGAAATTAATTTTATCTAAAGAGATCAATTTATTCAGTTTTAAAATTTAGACGAGCTGGGGAGGTGTTTTTATCGAATTTAAGGACGTCAACTGAAATTAATTATTTTTATTTTAGTTATACTCGTTTTTTTGGTTGTCCTTTGAAATACTTTCCACGTAAGCAATAATGAAATGGTTTAGGACCGTAGTCAGATTGTCGGCTCACGGATGAGATGGGAATATGTCACGAGTTTATATGGGGGGCTCACTTGAATTATAATAATATTACATGTCCCTTCAACCATCACAAAGGTTTCGTATGAAAGTGTGAAAAGTTATTAATATTAAAAATTATAAAAAATATCTAATTAAATTTTAATTCAATTAGTATTGAGATTATTATTAATATAAAATAATGTGACTTCAAGTACGTTAAAGTTTGGGAGGAGTTATGAATAGCTTTAGATATATATAAAAAATTTATAATATTATTAAAAAAATTATAGAAAATAGTTTGAATATATATAAATAGGTTAAAGTATATTATAAGTCTTTGTACTTTTTGAAAATTTATTTTTATACTTTTATTTCTAAAAATTTAGTATCTACCGTCTAAATTTCAAATTTAAAGTTTAACTATTAACTCTTTTTTTGTTTGTTTGTTAAATTCGGGTCAATTGCAATGTCTTTTTTTAATTACATGGTTATTAAGTGAGTTTTTTTTTTAATTTCAAAATGTTATACCGATAAATTTAACAAAAAAAATAATAGTGTTAATAATTAGACCTAAATTTTTAAATTTGAAAAGTAAAATAACTAAATTTCTAAAAATAAAAATATATGGGCCAAATTTCAATATTTTGAAAAGTATGGAGAATTATGGCATATTTTAATCATATAAATAAAGAAGAAATTTATTTTTTGATCTTTTAAAGCTTTAAATAATTGACTAAGCTAGTATTACGAGTTAAGGAGACATTAATTTAATTAATAAATAATTAAAAATTTATTCATTTAAGGTATAATGATTTTATTTGACCCTCTAACTTTACAAAAAAAAATCATTTTACCCCTCAATTTAATTTTTGCCTCTATTAGCTATTGACTCTATATTGTTTGTCAAATCAAAAAATTTATTGATATGACATACACGTGACAATTCACATGTATGCCACATTAGCAATTAATTAAATTTTCTAAAAAAATTAAATATATTAAATTTTCTTATAATTTCATACTTTTTAAATATTTTTTTGAATCTTAAAATATTAATTAATTGTTGATGTAGCATTCATGCGTATGTCACGTTAACAAAATTAACAAATATCAAAATTTTATTTTTTAGGTGATTTGACAAATAACACAAAATTAAGAGCTAAAAAAGATGAAAATTAAATGAATAACCAAAATAACTTTTTAAAAAGAAAGCTGGAGAGCTAATTAAGTGATTACGCATTCTTTTAGATAAATAAAAAAGTTAATATTTAATTTTTTAAATAAAAGGACTAAATCTAAAATTTTGTTGAAGTATAGAGACTAACCGCATATTTTAACCTAAAATGTAAAGATCAAAAGGTAAAGTCGAATTCTTTCCCCACGCTTTTTCGTATTGAATAAATTAATTACTCCAAAATTCATCCCCAGGCCCCACAATCCACGTGTCATAAATATTATTATCGATATTTTTCCCTATTTTTTCATATTTTGATTTCAAGTTAAAAAAAAGAAAAAAAAAAAAAAAAAGGAGGTTCACTGCTACGTTCTAAAACAAGCTATTGAGGGCCGCCACCCACAATGGCCGCCTCATGTTCAACGGCTCGCCTTCCTCGCTTTCTTCCCGGTCGAACCGAACCTTTTTCATCCCGCCACGCCTTCCAAACCGACTTCGTAAGGCTCAGACCGGAATCGAAGTTCCGGTCTCATTACCTTAAACCGGAACCCGGGTCCAAGAGAGGTGATTCGGTTAAACGCAATGTGATTATTGAAAACGACGATGGCGTGGACGAAACTTACAGCTCCGTCGACGATAAGCAGTTCGTGCGGTGGTTCCGTGAGGCTTGGCCTTACCTCTGGGCTCACCGTGGCGGCACTTTCGTTGTTATAATTTCCGGCGAAATCGTTGCTTCCCCCTTTTTAGACACCATTTTAAAGGCAAAATTAATAAATTCGTAAAAGCTTTTAGGTTTTTTATGATCAAGGTTTTAACTTTTTTTCTTTTTCTTTTTATATAAATTTGCAGGATATTGCGTTTTTGCATCACCTTGGGATCAAATTTGTTATTGTTCCGGGAACTCACGTTCAAATCGACAAGCTTTTGGCTGAGAGAGGTGAGCTACACAAGAAAACGGCATTGTTTCATGTTCCTCTTATTTCACTTTGTTCTCATGATAATTGTAGCAGTTAGTTTATTACTTGAGTTTAATTTTATCTCATGTTTTAGTTGATAATTCAGTGTTTGTCTCTCTTTTACTATAAATAGAGTAGTGATACCTTGAAAATCATGCAGGGCATGAACCAAAGTATTATGGTAGATATAGAATAACGGACTCGGAATCTCTAGCTGCTGCGACGGAAGCGGCAGGAGGGATCCGTTTAATGATAGAAGCAAAACTTTCTCCTGGACCTTCTATATGTAATATTCGTCGGCATGGTGATAGTAGCCGTTGGCATGAAGTTGGTGTCAGTGTTGCTAGTGGTAACTTCCTTGCAGCTAAGGTTAGAATTTTTCTGTTTTGAAAATAATGTTTGATTTGGGTTGTGGATTTATGTGCATGGACGATATTCCGATTGAGACGATGGCTAAGCCCTTGCAAATTGATTGAGTGAGGATACATATAGTGATGGGTAGCCTGCAGAAGCATGTTTTTGGTGTTGGCTCTGCTATTAAACATGTTATGATATTGCCTCTTTTTAAACACTTTTGCAGAGAAGGGGAGTTGTTGAAGGTGTTGATTATGGAGCAACTGGTGAAGTAAAGAAAGTAGATGTTGCTCGATTGCGTGAGAGGCTTGATGGTGGTTGTATAGTAATATTAAGCAACCTGGGGTATTCGAGCTCTGGTGAAGTTTTGAATTGCAAGTATGCTGTGTAACTTTTAATGATATTTGGTTGCAGCTTGCACTGATCTATTTTCCTGTGAAGTAAAAATTCCTTGAGTTGTCACCCTAAACCAGCCATTTTAACATATTCTGCAATTCAAATAGTTTAGTAGTAGCAGTCATCAGTATTCCAAAAAGCAAGCTTTTACAATTTACTATTTCTTTCTGTAAATCCTAAGTAGTTTTTTCTCAGATACAGAGGGATTATAAGTTTGGTGCCCTAGTTTGTGTTTTTGTAGGATTATGAAGATGTCAATCAAAAGGATTTAGTGGGGGGAGGGGGAACCCAACTCTCGAAGTTGCAATCTCTTTAGGTGTTGAATAAATCTTTATTACTTCGTGTTATGCATTTTTTGATCTTAAAAGCTAGTTTGTTTGCTTTATGGTGTTTCTTGGACCAGCCTAGAAGTTTTATTTTACTTGCCAATGATTTAGAACCTGATTGGTAATGCTTTATGTTTTCCTAAATTTCAGCACATATGAAGTTGCCACGGCTTGTGCATTAGCTCTTGGAGCAGATAAACTTATTTGCATTATAGATGGCCCTATTTTGGATGAGAATGGACGCCTTATTAGTTTCTTGCCTCTTCAAGAAGCAGATATGTTGATCCGTCAACGGGTCAAGCAAAGTGAGATAGCTGCTAAATATGTTAAAGCTGTTGGTGAAGAAGATCTGACTTGCATTGGACATGATGATACTAGTTCAGTTGTTCACTCTTTGCAAAATGGGAAGGCTCTTAATAGTATACGTAATCCAACCTTTCAGAATGGTGTTGGTTTTGATAATGGGAATGGACTATGGTCTGGAGAACAGGGCTTTGCCATCGGAGGTCAGGAGCGGCTAAGTCGAGATAATGGTTACCTTTCAGAGTTGGCTGCCGCAGCCTTTGTCTGCAGGGTAAGTTCCAATAGCTTGTCTTCCAGCTTAGCATATTTAGATGCTTTCCCAAGCGAAAACAATAAGCCAATTGTATTTTCTGCTTGATTGTCAGGGTGGCGTACAAAGAGTTCATTTGTTAGATGGCACTATCGGTGGGGTCTTATTATTGGAATTGTTCAAAAGAGATGGAATGGGGACAATGGTGGCTAGGTATCTAATATTTACAGTGAACTTAGCTTAGAATTATGGGAAAATGGATATTTGCTGATAGGCATGAAGTACAAAACATGGTTAATTCCCCACGCGTTCTCAGTCTTTCCATGACTAGTAACCTATTCCGATGTTTCAATGGGCTCTGCCACTCAGGTGGAGTTTTAAATCTAAAATATATGTTATATGCTTCCAAGTACAAGTGCTTATAGGTAAATTTGGGTGATACTTTAGAGGACCTTATATTATTACCACAAATTCTTTTCCAACTTTCATGTAGGATGAGGGATCTCAGATTAACTCAATCTGGCCCGATATTTATTAGTTTTTATGAAATACCACTGCAAGATTTAGCAAGTCATTAAGCTATTTTGCATTCAATTCCTTGACTTCAGTTTTACTTGTTATTTAGTGATCTATATGAAGGGGCTAGGATGGCTATGGTGACTGATCTCGCTGGAATCAGGCAAATCATACAACCTTTAGAAGAGTCTGGCACATTGGTTCGCAGGAGTGATGAAGAGGTCTATACTACTCTTTTAGACTTTTGTTTGATCAATCTCGATCCCTTTTATGTGTATACTTTTTCAATGAGGTGCCTGTTGTAAAATTAGCTTTTGTTTCAAATCTCACCAAAAGAAAAACAAAATGGAAGGTGAAAAATGCTTTCATTCTTTTGAGTCAGAGCCAGCCAGAATCTGAAAATTAAATTCTTGTCTCCTTTTTATTCGCACAGCTACTTAAGGCCCTAGATTCATTTGTTGTTATGGAAAGGGAAGGTCAAATCATTGCTTGTGCTGCTCTTTTTCCATTCTTCAAGGACAAGTGTGGAGAAGTTGCTTGTATTGCAGTTTCTCCTGACTGTCGAGGACAAGGACAAGGAGATAAATTGCTCGGTATGTTGTTGAACATCTATAACTTCACTGTTTGCGCTATGTTCGTCACAGTCATACTCTGCTACTTATTCTGGTGTAGTTGAAAGAGATGCAATGCTCAAACTTGTGATTTCATATTTGATGGAAGCATCTTTACCCATTTCAGAAGAATAACTAAGAAAGGCACACGTCTTTTGGCTGTGCTAGACTGCATATAAAGCATTTTCTGATAAGTCCAGTTCCCATGGCCTGACCATAGAATGATGCTCGATTTGATCTGACTGGTTTTTGTTTTTATGATCATCCCTGTGTTGTGATACTACTACGGGATAATGCTCGAACTTATTTGTTTATGGTCTACAAACCATATGATTCCTAATGATAATGCTTACTTTTTAGTATCAATAATATATTTGCAGATTACGTCGAGAAGAAGGCATCCTCTCTCGGATTGGATATGCTTTTCTTGTTGACAACTCGTACTGCTGACTGGTTTGTATTTTTCTTATTCATAATTTTTCGAGTACATTTGATTATTTTCATGCACCATCTAATGATAAATTCAAACTTTTTAGTCATCCCAGCATCGTGGAGAGAGAGTTTCAGTTACAGTGCAATGTTCATTCAGTATATCAGCCATTATTTACACCCAGGTTACTACAAATAAAACCATGCCAATACTTGCTTCTGGTTTTACAGGTTTGTTAGGCGCGGCTTTACTGAATGTACGATCAACATGATACCGGAAGAAAGGAGGAAAAAGATAAACCTATCCCGTAAATCCAAGTATTACATGAAGAAACTCATACCAGATCGAAGTGGAATAACAGCTGATAAAGCATTTAAGTAAAGCTTACAGCCGATAAACCAGAGCTACGGAGAAGACGATGCTACCTCATTGGTCCGATTTGGCTTAGAGAAACCATTTACTTCCAAGTTAAATGTTTAGCAGGGATTGGATTTGATTTTCTATGCATCTGGTTTTTGTTATGAACTGTAATTTTATTATTACCACAAAAAATAGTAGTAGTTGAGATAATTTTTTAGGCGAATTGTAATTATGTAGCAGTGCTTAAAAATATGGTAAATAAATTTTCTTTAGGAGTGTTCTAATTTGTTGTTATTATTATTGAATTAATTTTCATAAGCTAATGAGATCTTGGTTTAATAGCTATAAGATTTTTGAGATTTATTCTGCTTTGGCTTTTGTATAAAATTTATTTTAGTTTTGGAAATATTTCTTTTAGTGAATTACAATAACAGAAAAAATCTGAACAATAAACGCGATTAGTGTGACTTAAATTTAGACTACACTTGTGAATACCTTTGATTTTAATTGTAATTGTTTAAATTGCTTGTAATTATCATTATATTTATTATTTCACAATTTTTCCTTTTAATGGACTGGAAAATGGTTGCTTGACTTTATAAAATAAATGTATATATGTTTCTATTTTTAAATATTTTTTTAACTTTACATATTTATGGTTTTCAAAAGAAAACTCAGAATATATTTTTTTTTCTTAAAAAATATGTATGTTACTGTGTTTCTTACAACTTTTTCTTCTTTTATCACATTATGTGTATGAAATCTTCTAAACAGATTTTAAAAATGAAAAAAATAAGTGTAGCTCAATAGTCAATGCATTAAATCATTTTTAATGAAATAAAAAAAAATTAGATATGACATGAACACAAAAAAAAAAAAATAATTAAAACATGAAAGTCGATTGAGTCTTAGATTGGTATGGGTATAATTACCAATGTAGGAGGACTTGGCTTGGAGTGCATTGAAGCGTATTATCCTCCTATTTATGAGTTAAGAGTTATAATCAAAACTTATAATAAAATTTAAGATCAAAAAGTTAAAATAAATAATTTTCGATTCCTTCCTAATTAAAATTTATTATTGATAAATATTTTTAAATATAATTTTTATAAAATTTAAAAATTTTAATGGTAATAATTATACTGGGAGATTTTATATAAAAAAAATGTACATATAAAAAATTAATATAAAATAGATTATTAACTTTTTAAAATGGGGTAATATATTTTTGGCTCATGAACAAGTAATTAGGTTTACTTTAGTACTTAAATTTTTTTGTGGTTCACTTTAGCACTTGAACTAAACAACGAAGTTTATTTTAGTCTTGAACTTAAAAATATAAAAGTTTGATGATATGTTGTTTGAATAACAAAGTTTATTTCTAGCGATGACGTGATATAGTCTTAGAGAATCACATCCAGTATTTTAATAACTGAATTGATAGTTAAATTGATCATACCACTTGTTTCCAATTCAACCGATTTGATTGATTAAACATGTTCAACTATTGATTTTTATCCCAATTTTTATCTTTACTAATTTCAAGCAATTTTTAATTCAATGATTCAATATTTTTGTTCGGACAATTATATCGATTAATTCTTAGTCTAATCAATTTGGCCAATCGATCCAATCTTGTTCTACTAATATTGGTTACATAATCAAATCCCGATAGAATTTAAATTCAGGGACCAAAATGAATTTATTTACTGAATTAGGGAAAATTATATTACCCCTTTTAAAATTAATATATACTTTAAATAAAATAATTAAAGAAAAAAGTAAAAACACTATAGAAAAGCACGTAAGCTAAAGTCAAAACTAAAATAAAAGAGTAGCAGCTACACAGTAGATTTCAGACAGCCAAATAAGCAAAATTAAATAACTCATAAAATAATAAAGTAAAAAAAAGAAAAGAAAAATTTCTATTTAAATTAAAATATTCTTACGGACATAAAATAAAAACCAATCTCTCCTTACATGTTTTTTATTTTATTTTTGTCACTCCTTTTGTTTTGTAAGAAATAATTTTTTTTCGTTAAAACAAAAATTTCCGATGCTCCGCGCGTGATCTCTTCTTCCCTTCCCGCGTTTCTCCGATCAGGTACTCCATTTTTAATCATCAAAATTTCTCCAAAATTATCCCCTCTAAATATGTTAAAATTCAGTGCTTAATGTAAAAGTTCTGTTTTTTTTTTTTTTGGGTTTGATTTTTATAGATAAAATCGATCCTTTGATGAATTTCATTAAATTCTAAGCTTTGGATGAAAATGCATCAATCTGATTTATTTTTTTCCCCGTTATTGTTAACGTTGTTTCTTTTACTGGAATTTTAGATTTTCAAATATTTCAGAAATATATAATTTTGATTGTGTAGTTTGATGGGGCATTAAAGATTTATGATTATACTTGTATATTTACTACCTCTGATTATCTGCTGTGATGGGTTTGAGTTTAAATTCATGTATAATTTGAGTTAAAAGAGAATTTGGAACTTGAAACTTTGAGTTTTGTGCTTAAAACTGGTTTTGAATTTGTAAAATTTTTGTCTAGAATTTTGAAACTTGATTGCATTAAATATATATATATTGGTAAAGTTCTGAAATTTGCATCATTTAGATATCAGAATGGTTGAGAATTGGAGCTTCAGATGAATTTTTTTAGAACATGTCAGCAACAAAAAAAAAAAAAAAAGTCTAGGAATGTCAAAACTTGATGAAAAGGCACGAAAGCATATATGATCGATTAGTATTAGTGTTCGATCTTTTTCGAATTCCAATTGTTGATATTTTCATGTATTGATGGGATTTCAGGAATTTGTTGATGGGTGCCCCTAAGCAGAAATGGACAGCAGAAGAAGAAGCTGCCCTCAAGGCAGGAGTTCTCAAGCATGGAACTGGAAAATGGCGCAATATACTTTCGGATCCCGAGTTTAGTTCGGTCCTGCGGTCGCGCTCGAATGTGGATCTCAAGGTTTGTAGTTGAGCCTCGAGGAGGACTCACCAATCATCATCATAATAAAAGTTTTAATGTTATGCATATTTTGATTGCCAATGTTATGTCATGCATAGAGGTGAATTATGTGATAGTTAATATGACCAGGATAAATGGAGAAATATAAATGCCACGGCCATATGGGGATCGAGACAAAAGGCTAAGCTTGCTCTTAAAAGAAATCAGTTAGCTGCTAAACACGATGATAACCCCATGGCACTAATCACTGTACCTCCGACTGAAGAAGTCGTTGATCCTAAGCCCCTTGCCATTTCTAGTGGAACACCAAGGGTAACTGGTCCCAAAAAACCGGTTTCAAGGTATTTTTATATATTTCCTTATACCATAAACCAAGTGCCTTAGATTAGGGCTTTAGATCTGTCCTTGTCGGTCAAAAAATTTTGTGTTGAGAGCCACACTATTCTGATTGTATGGGCATAATGAATGCTGCTTAAGTGATATCCTCTCGATGCTTGTAGGTTGGAGAATATTTTATTGGAGGCTATCACTAGTTTGAGAGAGCCAGGCGGTTCCGATAGAGCTTCGATTGCTTTATACATAGAGGTACTTTTCTTTCTTGGGTTGCTCACATTCTAATTTCTTTAAGAAAAGATAACCCATTTGATTAAACCACTGAAGGCCTTTGCTTCTTTCAATGGCTATATATGACAACAACTTTCCTTCTGTCTCGTTCCGAGTAAGTGTGGAACTTAGGGTTTCTGTTTCTTCTTATTTCTTGTCCATTCTATTTTCGAGCATTAAAATCCAAATCTCATCTCTGAAACTATCGCAAATGACTTCCTGAAACATTGAAGCGAATTTGAGTTTGTTTTTTGACATTATAGGAGAAATATGCTGCACCGCTGAACCTCAAGAAGCTTTTGGCTACGAAACTAAAGCTGTTGGTAGCAAATGGGACATTGACAAAGGTAATTCTACTGTTTGATTATTCGTGTAACACTATCTTAGAATATTATTCTTCATTATGTATATAAATTATTTTAGCCTATGATGTAGCATGAATGCCAGAAATGTCAAAAGTTCTTTGCATTTGATATTGGTTTTTCTGATGTACTTGTGGAAGTTATTGGCGTGTTTACAAAGAAGATTACCTTGAATGTTCATAAGTCAGGATTGGTTCATTGTTATGATGTATATGTTGATAGGTAAAGCATAAGTATAGGATTGCACCACATTCAACTATTTCCGAAACAAGATCTCCTCTGCTTGCTTTGGAAGGAAGGCAGAAGGATTCTTCGAAATCGGAGAAGAAAGCCATCAACATTCTTACTAAAACCCAAGTTGATGTTGAGTTGTCCAAAATGAAGACCATGACTGCCGAAGAGGCCGCTGCAGCTGCTGCACGAGCTGTTGCAGAGGCAGAATTCGCAATTGCAGAGGCCGAAAAGGCAGCAAGAGAAGCAGATGCCGCGGAAGCTGAAGCTGAAGCAGCAAAAATTTTCGCTAAAGCAGCAGCTAAAGCTTTGAAGTCTAGGATGCTCGTTACCTGGTAAATCCTTGTTCTTATATATAATGTTCATACATCTCGAAACACAGGGTTTCTTTTTGCTGTTTATCTTCTTGATTTTGGTTGTAAACTTGTGCAGATGGTATAAGGAGACACCATTTGGTCTTTAGTTCGCTGCTGAAACCACGCATCACACTCGACATCATGCTGGCTTGGTATATCAAACTATCATCATGTCTATAAAACTGTAAATATATTAGGCTTGTAAAGGATAAAAATGTGAGATTAATCCATGAAGTCATGCTTCTTTTTGGACGATGAACGTTCGTTGAGAAGCTTAGAGGGTTTTTTTTGGTGTTTCTATAGCTTTTATCTTTAAGTAAAGAGAGTATATAGATATAGCAAAAGAAAAAGAGATGGCATTGTGATGGCATAATTGAGATTATGATCTGTTCTTTTTCTGAAAGTCCATCTGAATAAATTAAACTACAGTTTTGCATGTTGGTGTTCAAGCAATGTAGTGTTATTGTTGGCTATTGGCCCCTTAATGAAACTTCTCTCTCCCTTTGGGGTATAGCATGCATGCATGCATGTGCGCACACACAAATACATGAAAATTTTGAACATTTTTGGTTACCATCATAGAGGGTCCCAATCTCCCAACAAACATTGGCCAAAGCCTTTTGGTCATCATGTCATCTTTAGAACACCTTTTTGATGAACGCTGCAATGAGCACTACACAAGGGGTTGTTTTTTTTTTGGGGGTTAAAATATGCTGTTGGTCCTAGTACTTTTATAGAATTTGAGATTTAAAGTTCTACTTTTTTAATTTAAAAATTTTAGTTTGTTAGTAATTTCTATTAAAACTTGTCAATTTATATGTTTATTTGTCACGTCACAGCATAATGAAAGTTTTTTAAATAAAAAAATAGAAAAATTGAATTTTTTTAATTTTCTAAATACATAAATCTCAATTTTTATCAAAGTACTTAATAGCATATTTTAACTTTTTTTTACCCACTATCTAAGCCATCTCAAAATTTTGATATTAATTAGTCAAAAGCATCATAGAAATGGCTTTAGAGTTTACATTTGCAAACCCTCTAAGATGGCTCCACTTGTACCTCACAATGGGCATAGATTGATGATTACTATGATGATCATCATCATCATTGCAAGGGCTAAAAACCATATCTCCAATTCCAATTGAAGGAATACACGCATGCATACATAACCAAAGTTTCATTGCATTCAACTATTAGACTTCAATGATAAGAATAAATGAAAAATCTTGTTCAAAGATTTAAGCCTACTTGAATTACAAATGTGATGATCCAATGTTACATTACACGATGAGAAAACAATAATTAAAACAATCGGGAAATCAAGTTAGGGAGAAACCGAAAACCTCAAAACACGAATCGTATCCCTTTTCAGAAACTTGATACATAAAACACAGATTCATCACAGAAGAGAATAAACAAAGAAACCCCTTTTTCATTTCAGCTCTTAGATTTCGAATGCTTTACGAGCCAATCGATAACTGAGTCGATGTTGGTCGAGTTCTTGCATGATATCATGAAGCAGCATACTTCTCTATCTGTAATTGACTTGAGTCCCCTGCATAACAAAATATTCGATGTCACGAAGAAGTTTCTAGTTAATCGAGCAAATCAAGTGAATGTCTTCTCTTACATATCTTCAGTTAAAGCCTGTTTCGACAAAGCTTCTGGCTTGTCGATTTTGTTGCCTAACAGCAGAAGAGGGATACCACTAAGTGAGGGTTTACTCAACAAATCATGAAGCTCACTTCTTGAGATGCTCAAGTTATCAGGATCAGCGGCATCCACCACGTAACTGCAAGAAAATCAGGTTTAATCGAGTAGGTTATACTCAAAAACTAAGAAAGGTATTTCTCGATTTGAGAAGTAGAAAGTACAATGGCATGCAACTGAAAGCCAGTAACATACTGCAAAACTTATATAAATAACAGGATCAGATAACTTCAGTACGTTAGCTACAGTTATCAAAGACATAGACCTAAACCGAAATTAAGAACGGTTCGATTTTAGTTAATACTACTACCGAGCTAGCATTGAAATGGTCACTAACAGAAGCAGAGACGGGCAAACTGTTAGCAAAGAAACTATCATTGCCCCAAAAGTGTTAAAGCAATTAAGAACAAATAAACAAGTAGCTTCTTACACAATTGCTGAAACCGCACGGCAGTATCGTTCCCACATGCTACGAAACCTAGGTTGACCTCCGAGATCCCATAACTTTATCGTAACATTTCCTTTTGTCACTTTCCTCATGTTGAATCCGACCTGAAAAAGAAACCATTCGACATTAAATTACCTTTTATGACAGAAAGAAAAGGAATATAAAAGTATTGGAAACGTAATATCATTGCAGCCCTCAAAATAATACAAACTCACCGTAGGGATCATATCTTCGCTATATCCACCAGTCTGGGGAAAAAAACAACCAGCCAACTTGAAGTTAAATCACGGGATAAGAGAGAAAACGTTCTAGATAGCTCTTAATCAACCCTTTGTACGCTGCAACGACATTTACAAGTTCTAATTTACTTACTGCAACAACATTTACTAGTGAGGTTTTTCCCGCGTTCTGAAGTCCGATCAAAGATAGCTCCATTTCCTGCTTGAAAAACAGGCTGCAAAGAACAACATACACGAAAAGTGAACCTTATAGTATTGTGAAGACCAAACTACCATGATTAACTCGGAAAAGCCTTAATCAAAGGTTCTAAAACACTGCAATAACAGGCAACCTACTAACATAAATGAATTAAACAAAGCAACATTCAGCAGTACAGCAAGTTTAACACATACACATCCATGAAGAACCCCAAACATACTTGGAGAAGAAGTAAAAAACTCGATATACAAACCGTTCCCTGACCTGAATACATTCAAAACACCATTTACAACTTACGCTAGAATCTGAAAACTATATGGTGGAGCAGATAGAACTAACTGTAGCTTTGATCAAAGCCAGTGAAAGACTAAACACACAAGCTACTGCATTTAACTTCACTAACATAACACTTATAAGTCTATGATTAACATAATCAAAACCATCTTAATGCAAAAACAAAAATAAAAACCATTGACTCATTTGAAAATTGCAATCGATATGCTACTGAAAATCGAAACATTCTTATCAGAAAAAAAAACCCAGATTTTATTACCCTATTTTGTTCATGATTTTAACATCAAACACATTCTTTTTCAAGCAAAAGGCTGGAAAATTCACTGGTTTTTTAATTCTAAACTGCAATGTCAAACACTAAGATAAAAGGATAAAAAGAATGAAAATTTAGCTTAAATATGTAAAACACAACTCTATATAAACCATAATTCTCAATCCAATAGGAATATTTTTCCTAAAAACTCAACAGAAATTTTGTTTTTAAAATTGACATTGCAAGAAATGTAAAAAAAAATAAAAATTATACCTTCGAAGCCAATTGAGAAAAGCTTCCCACAAACCCATTTGGGAATTCAAAGAGAAACAGAAGCAAAACAAAGAAAAAAAAATTGAAGCTTTTTAGTCAATTTTTTCAATGAGAGATAAAAGGAGCCAGAGATCTCTCTTCCTTTAATTCCCCCCTTCATAAATAATATAATACACATATGATACTATCATAAAAAATGAAATAATAACACTATTCAAATTAAAATTTGGATAAACTGATAAACATAATGTTTTTAAATTACTTGCGGTTAATTTCACCAGAGGTCCTCAACTTGTGACCTACATTTTATACTAGTCCAAGTTCCAAAACTTTTTAATCGGTTCCTTCATTGTTAATATCCTATAAATCAAGTTCTTCTACTAGTTTCATTGTCAGTTCAAGTATTAAATTTTAGCTCAAATTTGATACGTATGGATAATTTGTATATGATGATATGGTTAAAATTTTTAATGTCTAAGCTGATGGTTTAAGGACTTGATTAAAAATGTTTTGAATTTGGAGGACTAATTTAAAATATAAGTAATAATTTGAGGATGTTTTTCGAAATTAATCCATTATATTCATTTAACTAGAGCGAAAAGAAAGAAAAGGAATACCAGATGGATTTAAATATCAATGGGCGATAATTTAAAAAAAAAAGAAGATAATTATTAATTACGAATAGAAATCTCAGCCGTTGAAAGTGGGTAATGATGACATTTATGGACGGTTAAGAACTTATTTGGATCTTTTACTTACAGTTGTCCGAATTCGGACCAATTGGGAGGAAAAAGGTTCCGTGAAAAATGTGAGAGAATTTCGGTTGAAGGAATAGTTTCATTAAATAAAAATCTCGGCAATGGCGAGTGCAGTTCACGGGAAAATATGATTGGTTGAATGAAATAGAGATGATCTGAAGGTCGCGATTAATGGAATATCCAGAGAGACGTAATAAAATACATGTTATTACAGAAGAAGTGAGGTGGCAAGAAACTATCACTTACTCAACCGTAACTGACAACTAACCGTTTGCTGGATAGTATGGTCCTAGCTCATATACCTATTATTATAATAATAATAATATTATTAATTAAGTCTTAAGTCAATTAATATGAATATTATTATCAGTATAAGAGAACGTAGGTTTAAGTGCGCTGAAGTGCGTTATCCTCCTATTTATGGGTTGAAGAGGAGTTATAGATAATTTTAGGCATTGTGTTTAAAAAAACAGATATGATATCATTCATAATTGTTTAAGTCTGATTAAATTTAAAATACGAGTTTCAAATTTTGTCAAAGCTAATATAAATTTACCATTATTTTTTATTATATATAATTAATTATTTAGTCCTTTAATTCTAAAAAAAAAAGTTATTTTAGCTTTCTATATATTTTTCGTCTTTTTTAACTTTAGAATTCAATTTTTTTTATCAAATTATCTCAAAAAAAAAAAAGAGGTTAATAGATGACTTTTGTTGATATGAAATTTACATGTATACTATGTCAATAGTTAATTAACTTTTAAATAAAAATTTCAAAAAATTTAGAAAATTATTTTAAAAATTGTAAGAAATAAAAACATTATAGAATCTTTAAAATATTTAAATATATATTTTTCAAATAATTATTTTTTTATTTTTAAAAAAATATTATAGATAGTCACGTAAATTTTGTTAACTTTTCATCTAATTTTCGAAAGATTTGACAATATATATATAAATTTAAGAATTAAAAGAGACAAAAAAATTAAGGGGTTAAAATAATTTTTTTAGTAAAATTAGAGGGTTAAATAAATTCTCATATTTTTTTAATTTATTAATTTGATATATGTTTTTCTTCATTGAAATTGTAAATAAAAACAAAAAATATTTATATTATAGTCTTATGTAAATATTTAATTTTCATATTGACAAAAAAAAAATATTTTTTTCGTTTAATTATAATTTTTCTTTTTACAAATTGATACATCAATTTTCGAGTTTAGCTTTATTTCTTGAGAATTAATTAATAATGATTTTTCAGTCAGTTGCTACTATTAATGGGTTGGATCCGGTTGATGCTTAATTTCTTTCTTGATTTGCATAATTAGGGTTGTGTAGTTTGTTTAAAATATAATTAATACAATTAATCATTCTGTTATTAAAATTAGTTCCATTAAAATTTTTGAAATTTCATTCATTAGTTAATTTGAATTTGAAAATCACTAATTAATTAAATGGTAAATTTTTTAATTGATAAAGGTGATGATGACTCTCGGTCTACTGAGGATCGAAATACTAAGAAAGTAATATTTAAAGAGCGTAATGACGATGTGGCTGTCAACATGGTAGTGGATTTGAACTCGATTCTGACTTTCTCATCAAAGGATAAGCTATTAAGGAAATGAGTCGTCGGTTTTGGGGAGGTGGTTGTTGGCTCTGACGATGGAAGCGATGCAGAGATTGATTTTTTTTTAAGGTGATGTCACAAGATCTACCATCAACAGAATCCCAACAATAGACTTCTCGGACCGTATTCAACAAATCCTCTTTAAGGAGATGGCGATGACGGTCGTGCTAAAATTATTGGGGCATAGTATTAGTTATGTCTCACTTCAAAATAAGATCAATAGTCTTTGACGACCCTTAAAACCGTTTCACCTTATAGATATGAATCCTAACAGCCGCGCACTATTCCGCTGACTGCAGCAAAACCCACATCAATCTTAACAGTACCATCAATATTCAAACGAACCCAATTGCTTGCTGATGATGGAAATGAATTTGATCTTCACGACTTGGGCAATGTTGCCCTATTAGGGGAGGCATACTGTTTTCCCCAACTATAAAACACATTGATAATATCGTCACAACTCTATAGAATACCCTAAATATGAGGAGGTTTCGATTCTTTCAAATACGCCAAGCAATAATCCCAAAGACACACTGCCAATCCACCTCACCTAAGCACATATTTTGTGGATTCTACAAGTTCGATACAACCCACTCTAACAACTCTTTGAAATAAAACCAATTATAATTTCTTATTGAATTTAACTGATCCGAGATATCTCTTGCTGCAGGACAGTGTATAATAACATAAATCTATTTAAATATGGTGCCTATAAACATAAATATTTACACATAATACTTTGTATTATATATATATATATATATATGTAATACCCTGAAAATATTTACAGTAAGATATTATCCTTGATATAGTAAAATAAGGAAATAAAGTGAAAAAAAAAAAAGAGGAAATTTTGAGATATGTCAATATTGAGAAGTATATTATGATATATTAATTCAAGAAAGGATTAAATTGTAAAAGTGAGAAAAGTTTTGTTGCACAAGAGTAAATACTCAAAATTTGAGGGGTTAAAGTGTAAATATGAAAAATTTGAAGGACCAATAGTGTAAATATTTTAAGAGTGGAATAATTTAGAAACTAAGGAAAATGGATGAATTAGGACCAAATTGAATAGATGAAGAAATTATGAGGGACTAAATTGCAATTTTACCAAATTAAATGATGACTTAAGGATGGAATTTTAAAAGATAATGAAGGGCAAAATGGTCAATTGGAAGAGAGAGAAATCTAGAAAGTAATAATGATGCTAGAGATATTTTGATATTTTATAATTATTTAATTAGATAAATATTATTTTATTAATATTTTAATAAGATATTTTATTATTATTTTATTAGTATATAAAGAAAGAAAGATGAGAAATTCTCATCTATATTTCCCATGCACTAACGTGAGAGAAAGAGAGGAAGAAAGAAAGTTTTGCTTTCTTTACAATTTGGTCCTTTTACAAAAATTCACCATTTTCACCCAAAAATCAAATGAATTTCCATAGCTACCAAGAGAGAAAAAATGTTAAGGAGACCATGGGGAGTTAGAATATCAAGTTGGATTCAAGAAATAGAAGCTGGAGGAGAGAGAAAATCAAGTTAAAGATTAGTATCAATAGAACAAGGTAAGTATATCAAGATTTCAATATGTTTTTAAGTTTGTTATTATTGACAAAGCATGGAAATAATGTTATAGTAGAGTTTTCTTACATAAGGTCCTATGTTCATGATATGTTAGTGAAGAGAAAATAAGAGAAAGTGATGAGAAATGGTGTAGAAAAAGAAAATAAGGGTGTTATAACATGGTAATTAATATTTTGTACTAAAACAGTTTTGGACAGCAGCAGTAGTCTAACTTTGAAAAATCATCAAAAATTGTAGAAATCTAATTATAGGATGAATAAAATATGAAATTAAAGCTTATTAAGTCTAGTTTCTTATAGAAGAAATTATGTAAGCAATGGAATTGTAAATCATGAGATATGATGAATTTTGTGAGACAAGGTCAGAATGATTTCGGGTTCCCCTGTTCTGACTTTGTAAAATCATAAAAATTTGGATAAAAATAATTAGGGGTTTAAATTTATATTTTTAGAATCCTGAATGAGTCTATTTTCAATATAAACAAACAGGAACATCATTTGAATTCTGTACAAGGAGATAATTAATTTTTAGTGAAGAAGGGTCAGAACTGTTAGACAGCAGAACAGGGGTAATTTTAAAGAATAAACTGTACTTATTGGATAAACTAAAAATTCTGAAAATTTTATGGTAAGAAGATATATGAGTCTAGTTTCATGGAAAATTAGCGGATCTTAATTTTGAGTTCTATAGCTCCAGATATAAATAATTTAGTGACCATGATGCAGATAGACAGCTTGAATATTCATAAAAGTAAATAATAAAAATTATGGATAATGTTACTTACAAGTGTATTAGCTACATTAAGGATGTGGAATGGAGAGGAGGAGGAGGAAAAATATGTATGAATATTCATCTAGCATGGCTAATTTGCATATTCTAGGCTCAAGGACTAAATTGAATAAAAGTAAAATTTTATGGGCAATTTTGTAAAAATGTAAAAAATGATCAAATTGCATGAAATGGATTATTTTATTATTTAAATTAAAAATTGAATGAAATTATTAATTTAGTTCAAGATCGGGGAAAACATGTTTTAGGGATTAAATTGAAAAGTGTTGAAAGAATAAATTGAAAAGTGTTGAAATTATAGAAAATTCTGATATTTTATAGAATTCATGGACTGTTATCAATATATATAAGAATAATAGCTGGAAATAAGGATTAAATTGCAAGAATTTTATTTTCCTGACCCTAAGGATGAAATCGTCATTAATTAAGAGTTCAGGGGCAAAATGGTAAATTTTGCCTAAAGCATTAATTAAATGCATTAGTATATGAAATGAATGAAAATGATGATCAAATTTATTTATAAAGATCCGAACGACTCAAATATGAGACTCGATCGTGAAAAGAAAAGATATCGGATTAATGAAATTATAAACACAAACAAGCAATGAGGTAAGTTTGTGTAACTTGAATTGTATTTTAAATACTTGAAATATGTGGTTATGTGATGAAAATATGATTTGAATATTCAATTCATGATATTTGATGAAATATTGATAATACTCGAAATAAATTGAAAATAAATCTCGGTTGAATGAAAAGGAAAAATTCGATGGATCTCTGAAAAGGAATTGACGGTAAAAAGGATCTAGCCCGGACGGGTGATCCTATCCTGATATAGCCCTCCCGAAGAATATGTGGAAAATGGATTTAGCCCGGACGGGTAATCAGAATTAGGTCCAATTTAGCTTTGGATGGTAATTCGGATCCAAGCTCATTAGAGTAATTGTCGTTGCGGTAGGGATTTAGCTGGATGGTAATCCCGACAATACTCTATGAGTTTATATTACTGAGGATTTAGCTCGACCGGTAATCCCACCGTAAGGATGAGGTTCGCGAGTGTACTCTCTCGATATGAAACGTGTAAGACCATGGTTGAAAGATACCATGGCAACTGATATGAAACGTGAAAGACCATGGTTGAAAGATACCATGGCAACTGATATGAAATGTGTAAGACCATGGTTGAAAGATACCATGGCAACTCGATATGAAATGTGTAAAGACCATGGTTGAAAGATACCATGGCAACGTGATATGAAATGAACAAGACCATGGTTGAAAGATATCATGGCAACATGACAGAAATGAGTAAGACCATAGTTGAAAGATACTATGGCATCATGTCAAAGATGAATAAGACCGTGGATGGGAGATGCTATGACATCTGTTGAACAATTGATATCCGTAATATGTATCAGATGACGAATGGTTATATGAAATGGTTGTGTGTAATGTTTACAAGAACTGGTCATATGGAAATATATATGTACAAAATAGTTGTATGAAATAATTATGAAGATAGATAAACGAAATAAGTATGAGTACGTGGAATATAAATTATGTTAGGTTTGATATAAGCTATTATCGGAATAAATATACATAAAATATATGGAAATGATGGAGTATGAAATATTAATATAATGAAATGAATCATATATGCTTATGAAGAAACGGTAAGAGCATAATATGTTTCATGACATGTACATATATGATTATCTTTAATATGTTGATACAAAAAAATTATGTAAGTTGAGACTATTATTGAACTCAAGTACGATATGTCGAGAAAATAGTTATATCAATGTTGAATTTATATGAGATATGTGCAAGTACACTAATAATATTACTGTTTGATGCTTATACAAGTGCTAATCTGTTGATTGAATGGTAATATATTTATTTACATGATGCATTAAATCGGTAAGCATTTAAATTTTTTTTAAGTAATTTGCAAATGGTAGTAATGCTCCGAAACCCTGTTCTAGCAACGGATACGGGTTAGGGGTGTTACAATATATATGCTCATATGATTAACGAATAATTAAATCTAGATCGAACTAAAGAATATAGTTGAGCTTTTAAGAAGTGACATTATGAGATAATTAAATATTAATAAATTGAAATTAGTTCACCCAAACAATTAAATAAATTGAATGAAAAGCTGTCTACAGCACGTGAGTTTGTGTGTTTAGGAAGATAGTTAGAAATCAAAGTACCTAATCTTTTGGCTTTTATTTATAAATTGACCTCTCAACTATACTCTAATTTTCAAATTGGTTCTTTAAAGTTCTTTTTTTGTCAAACTGATCCTTAATTATCAATTTTGTTAAAGTTTACTCAAAAACGATATCAACCAATAAGAATAAAACATGTGTTATATTTTTATTGGATATTGTACACTTTTTGAATAATACTGGACAAAATTGAAAGATTATTAGAAATAATCTATGTAATTAAACAGAATTATTTTAAAAAGAAAAATGGGGGAAGGGGGAGACTAGATCTAAATGAGTTGATGTGGCATCTACAGTTCTGATTGGTTCACCCAATTTTAACACCAAATTTTTATTGGTTGACCCAATTTTAGCACCAAAATTTTAAGGGTAAATTATATTGGTAGTCATTTAAATATTAGTAATTTTTTTATCACTCAATTATAAAAGTTATAAAATAGTGATTCAATTATTAGTAATTTTTATTGTCACCTAACTATTTAATTTTGTATTTTTTTATCACACGGTGGCTAGAGGTGGCAGATTCTAAAATTGGCATAATAACAACTTTATCCCTCAGTATTTATAAATTATGTCAATTTAGTCTGTGATTCTAAAAAAAATTAAATTTGGTCTTTTTTTTTTTCTTTTTTGTAGTTTACTTTTTTTTTATGACATTGAGGGTTAATTTTTTTAACCATTATTTTTATATATTTTTAATTAAATTTAGCTGATAATATTTTTAAAATTTTTAGATTAAAGGATAAAAAATTAAAAAAAAAAACTCAAATTATGCAATGGCCACTGTTTTTTTTTTTCATTACCCCTTTTATTATTATTTAAAGAAAAGGTAAATGTTGGAAAATTGGACAGCTCTTAACCCCTAAAATCATCAAAGTCTTCAACTGTTGAACTGTCAATTATACACCTCATGCATAGAAATCTTAACAATTATAAAATACCCAATAGTCTCCTTAATTAATTAATCACATGATAAAACCATATAATCAATTGCTCAAAATCAATAAAATCATCATTTGCTCAAAATGTTATCCAAAAACAAACAAAATATCATATTAAAAATCTAACATCTGATCTGAAAATCAGGGATTTTGTGTTGAAAACATAGGGAAAAAGAGTAAAACATACACAAAACTAGATAAAAAAGAAAAAAGGAAATTTTTTTTTGTTCAATAGTCATAATCCATCTTCAAAGAAACCTTCTTTAGATCTTTATTTTAAATAACTATACTTCTCCTCACTTTGTCTTCTTCTTCTTATTGTCAAATTTTACTCCTTTCTGTGAAGTTGGGTTTTTTTCCCCCCTACTATTTGCTGGTTTTTGTATTTGGAACTTTTAAGAACAGGGTAAAGCAGAGATGGCCATATCTGGAACTGGGAATCTTCATAGAGCTTTGTCAGGTTCATTTTCTTTTCTGGGTATTGATAGTTTTCTGCAGAGGTCATGTTTTTTTTGCATGTTCTTTGAATCTGCTATTTGGGTTTGAGATTTTACAATTAAAGTTGATTATTTGAAAGTTTGATATTTGATACTGAACTTAAGTGTTTGTTTATGCTGAAAAGATGGTGAAATTAATGCAAATTTACATTTTTTTTTCTTTCAATTTGATCCTTTTTTGTTTATGATTAGGAGTTTATAAAGGTTGCATTTTCTTACTATGTTCTGAACTTGGCTTTGTTGATTCTGAATCTAGTATTGGTTTAGGGTTTGTTCTGCATAAATTTGAATGGAATTTAGGATAAAGAGTAGATGAACATGGTCGCAATTCATATTTGGGCCAAATACTTTAACAAATATAGGAAACCAACCGTGCAGGGTACAGATGCTCGAGGTCAGCTATGGTGTGGAGTTTGGTGGGATTACTTCTTATGCTTCAATTGTACTCACTTGCTAGCCGGAGAAATGTAGTGAGAGGAGATATCCAATTGCATGTGAGTCGTCATCCGTTAGTCCGGGAACTTGAACAAGTGGAGGAGGAGAATATTCAAGTTCCACCTCCTAAGAAGAAAAAATCTCCGCATGCTGCTAAACGGAGACGCAAGCGATCAGCCACTCTGATCGATGAATTTCTCAATGAGAATTCCCAGATTCGGCATGTATTCTTTCCGGATATGAAAAGTGCCGTAGATCCAGTAAAGGGTGTGGAAAACGGTAGCCATCACTACTATCCTGGGAAAATTTGGTTGGATACCGAAGGAAATCCTATTCAAGCTCATGGAGGTGGTATGCTTTATGATGAAAGGTCCAATACATACTATTGGTATGGAGAGTACAAAGATGGACCCACGTACCGTGCTCATAAAAGGGGTGCAGCTCGAGTAAGTTTATTATTTTGAATACATAATCCGAGTTTATTATCTTGTTTTCTTACTAAAGAATATGTTGCTTGCATTCATAGAACGAAAGCAAAACATGTAAAATTTGTTTAGTGACAAAATGTTTTTTGAGGATTTTAGTGATTACTATGAGAACTAAGGAACTACCTAAATGTTTATCGAGGATTTTGCGTTCATAGGTATATTGGTCTTGGTTGTGACTCGTACAAATTCTGTTTTAGAAGTATTAAACTCTGAGGAACCGTCTAAATGCAAGTAATATGTAACTCGTTTTTAGCTCCTATTTCAGCCTTTAGTTCTAAGAAGTTTTCCTTCTTGTAATCAGGTTGACGTTATAGGAGTCGGTTGCTATTCTTCCAAGGATTTATGGACATGGAAAAACCAAGGTATTGTGTTAGCTGCAGAACAAACAAACGAGACCCACGATCTCCACAAATCTAACGTGTTGGAGCGGCCAAAAGTTGTTTTCAACGAGAAAACAGGGAAGTATGTAATGTGGATGCATATTGATGATGCCAATTACACTAAAGCTTCTGTCGGCATTGCTATTAGCGATTACCCAACAGGTCCTTTTGAGTATCTCCGTAGCCAAAGGCCCCATGGATTCGACAGCCGGGACATGACCATCTTCAAGGACGACGATGGTGTAGTGTATCTAATTTATTCATCTCAAGACAATAGTGAACTTCACATCGGACCACTAACCGATGATTATCTAGATGTGGAACCTGATATGCGAAGGATCCTGATTGGACAACACCGAGAAGCCCCAGCTCTTTTTAAGTACCAAGGAACATATTACATGGTCACGTCGGGTTGTACCGGATGGGCACCAAACGAAGCATTAGCACATGCAGCTGAGTCAATCATGGGTCCATGGGAAACAATGGGAAACCCATGCATCGGTGGAAACAAAATGTTCCGGCTAGCAACTTTTTTCGCACAAAGTACATTCGTAGTTCCTTTACCAGGCATTCCTGGTTCATATATCTTCATGGCAGATCGGTGGAATCCAGCTGAATTACGGAACTCAAGGTATGTATGGTTACCTTTAATAGTCGGTGGCCCTCCTGACCGTCCTCTTGAGTACAATTTCGGATTCCCACCATGGCCAAGGGTGTCAATATATTGGCATAAGAAGTGGAGACTTCCCTCTAGTTGGAAGGTATCGAAATGATCTGCTCGTTTTTCTTTCAATTCTAGCGTATATGTACATTAAAGCTCTTCTCCTATTCTTCCACCGATTCACATCGTTGTCTCGTGATTTTTTCAAAGCTGTTTTTGAGCATACACACCTCAATATTTCAGTGTACATGGCTTGACACATTCATACATACATATTTATACATCTGGTGTATGTTTTTTTGCCCCAGAAGATGGGGGAAAGGCCCAATTTTGCTTGTGCCACAAGTTTTGCCAACTCATGCCACTTTGGGGGACATGGAAATTGCCTGTGAAATAAATTTCTAAGTGTCTCCCTTACTAAACAAGGGAAATTGGTGTTGAAACAAATTACCCAAAAAGGGGCCAAAAGAAAAAAGTGAAAAAGTGGGTGTGTTGTTGAGAATGATTTAGGACCATAATTTACCGTGACAAGTTGACAAGGTTGTCCTATACGATAATAATGAAAGAAAAAAGTTAAGGTCCCCCATTACCCCAAAGCTTGTGGCCTTTTCTCTCACATACAAATGTCCCAATATCTTAATTAAACTGTAATTAAAACCAAAAGAAAACATTTCTCTACATACACTTTATACTACAAAGACGTTAAATTTGACCAAATTAAAATTATGTCTTTATCTCACAATTTACTCTTCCAAATGTACTCATTTCTCATTTTAATATTTAATTTTTGTCTTATTTTAGTAATTATATTATTATTTTATTAGTTTTTTGGTTCAAAATATTAACTATATAAAAAAATAAAAAAATAAATTAAAAAGATTCAAAATTTATTTTATAATGTATCATTTATATAAAATAAAAATAATTAAAAAAATTAAAAAAATATATATTCTGTCAATGATTAATACCAACAGATGTCGGACAATTTTTGATTAATGGTCACGTCATTGGTAACATGAGAAAAGTCAGACATATGGTACATTTTCATTAATTTGGTGTAATACCTATTTTTTTAACATCATCAAATTTTTTATCAAAAATTATAATGAAAAAATAATTTAGGTATCAAAATAGAAAAACGAGTGTAACTGTGAAGCTAAATAGTAATATAAACCAATTCATATTTATAGACAAACCTTAGCTAGGGTTATACATTAGGATTTTGGGGGATAAATAGAAATTTTGGAACATAATTCAAGAAGGGAAATTGTTTGGGACATTTTGTTTTGCATAATTCCTAAGTTTGGCATTTAGTGTGTTGGAATGTACACTTAGACAACTCCCTGGAAATGTTCCCTAATTCCCCCCATAAATCTAATTAAAGCATTATCATTATTATAATGCTTTTCCTAATATAGTAAACTTCAACTAATTATGGTCAAAGTGATCTATCTTAGGGATGGCAATTTAACGAGACGGGTAATCTTTTGCCATCCACAATTCGATTTAAATTAATTTAATTATGGTCAAAGTCTCAGGTGTGATTTGGGTTCAAATCGTGTTAGTCGTTTTCATTGTTCGGGCTTTGCCCTGTTATTGTAATTCACCAAAAAAATTAAAGTTAAAATAGGAATGGAAGGGCTTACAACAACATCAATAATAGTGGGTTTAAAGATAGTTAAAACCAATGCAAGAAAAAGTGAGTTGGAACGTGTTTATCCTCCAATTTAGGGATTGGGGAATGATTATAAGTAGTTATTGTTATCGTATCAAAAATAATATTTTTAAGGGCTTAATACATTATTTGGTACTTGAGTTGGACACTTTTTTTAGTATGGTACATTTTTTTTGTCCAATGTTACTTATATTTGAAAAAAAAGTTATACATTTTGGTATCGGAAAGTAATAGTGCTAACTTTTTTGTGTATAATTCGAGTTTTAAGGTTAATTTGAAAAAAAAATCACTACCTTTAATTATTGTATTTAACAAACTAAACACATAAATAAACAATTTTATAATTAACACCAAATTTGTTCTATTAACAAGATCATGAAAAATTCAAACTTTAAAATCGAATAAAATACTAAAAAATTAACATCGTTACCAATAAAAAATGGGTAAACTATAAAAATGGGCACTAAACTATTACCTCCCTTCTATTTTGGACACTGAACTATTAATTTTGTCGATTTAGTCACTAAACTTTTCGAAATCAAATATTTTGGTCACTCAAAGTTGATATAGCCTTTTTTTTATTGTCTAATAACAAATTTAGCCCTCAATATTTACAAAATTTGTCATTTTAATTTGAATTCTAAAAAAAATCACAAATTTATAATTAAAAAATCTATTTTCCATAAATTTATCTTCCGTTTTGAAGCTGAAGATGGTAACTTGAGCTCACTTTCTTTTTTTCTATTTGGAGTATTGAATTTTGTTGTTTAGTAGTGTTTTATTATTATTATAAGCTAGTTGATTGATTGTTGCAGCCTCTACCAAAGATTTTAATCAACTTTACTTCATCAATTGTAATGTTTTAAACATCATTACTATATGGTGTTCTTTTAATTTATTTCTTCCTTTTTCCATGTGTTGGGTTGGTAAACAGTGTGCATAAAAATAATTTATGCCAAAGATGATGTTCGAAATTTTATGTTAGAGTAAGATAACATTATAAAATTTGAAACCTAAAAGCTAAGATTTTTGGGTTAAGAAGCTTAAATTATTAATTTTTGTAAAGGACCAAAAATTAATTTATTAAAATTTTTAGAATTGAAACTAAATTGAAAAAAATTATAAATTTTGAGGGCTAAATTTATTGAAATTTTTAGAATTCAAACTAAAATATTTTTTTTTGTAAACATTGAGGGTTAAATTTATTGAATATTTTATATTTAGGATTGAATTGATATAATATGTAAACATTAGAGAGCTAACTTTTTATTAGACCAATAAAAAAACCTAAATCGACTTTGAGCGATCAGAATATTTAATTTTTAAAAGTTTAATGATTAAATAAAAATAATAATAATTCAGTGACTAAAATAAAACGAATGCAATAATTTAATAACCATTTTTATAATTTACCCTAGAGAAAATGCATGAAGATTTTCATCCAAAAATCTAAAATTGGTAATGTGGCTTTGTTTCCCTCATCTCAATTAGAAAATTCTACATAATTGTATTTATAATCAGAATAATTTAGCATTTTATGTTTATTGAATTTTAGTTTTGAATGAAAAAAAGGAGAATTTGGTGTTAATGGTTGTATCATATTTAAAAAAAAAAAAAGTATTTTCATTTATAAGAACCTAAATAACAGTGATATATAGATACAATACATAATATATATGATGAATAAAAACACTACAAAAATACCACAGTTGCAAAAATGAATAAAGCCCAATGGAGGAGAAAGACAATTGCCAATAACTGCTAATAACTACTAACCTTGATCAACCCTCGATAATTGCATTTTAGTTCGCTAATTTAACAACAAATTACGATCAACCAATTAACTACTGCAAAAGACCCTTAAGAGTCCCTTTCGTATAAGTGATGCATGAAAAGTTAAGTTTTAAATGGTTTATCTTCCTCATCTTGGAGTTCAAATAGATTTAATAGCACGCTTATTTTAATAAGTCTCATTAATACGTTAAAAACTAAAACCAGCATAACTTCTAGAAAAAAATAGAGTGAACTAAAACTAGAATCATTATAGTTTTTAAATAACCTCTATTATTTTTATAGTAAATAAAGTAGACCAATATTTATTTATAAACTTTTACTCGATACTTCTCAATAAATCTATACAACTGTAAAAATGATTGAAAACGAGATTAAAAATAAAGAGACTTAAACCTACAAATTATATATATATATATATATATATATAATAACTTAAGTTA